>OY288250.1:48064897-52864897 GCA_958450325.1 Agrostemma githago | reverse complement strand
CTGCTGTACGTTATAGCTTGCGTTTTGTCACTGCCTTTACTGTCCGTTTATGCTGCTGCCTTTTGTCTTCATTCTTTTCCTTCTTCTTCCTCGATTTCGGCCCTGTTTCAGTCTAGTTCGGTCATCTACTGTCGTTACTTGTGCGTTGTTGTTGTTGCCGCTGTTGTCTACTGTTACTTGTGCGTTATTGTTGTTGCGGTTTTGTCATCTTGCCCCGTTTTCTGACGTTGTTCACTGATGCTCGTTCGATGTTCGATGTCATTTCCGCTACTATTGTTTTTGTCGTCCTTCTTTTCCCTTTTCTTCTTTTTTTCATGCCTTTGCTACTACTTGCCTTTCCGTCTTATGTTGTTTGTTTCTGTCGTGTTCCGCTGTTACTTGCCAAATTTTGATGCTACGGTGTTCTGTCTTTCTGTATCCGTCTCGTGTCGTATTGTTCTTGTTCACTGCTTCTGCTGTCTTCTCATCTTCTGTTCATACTCTAATTTCCGAAGTTTATCGATTTCCTTACTCATGTTCTTGATCATGCTCGTTTCGTGTCCTTCGTTTCTATTTCCTATGGTCCTGTGCCTATATCTTTTTCTATCTCGTTTCGTCGTCGAGCCTTTCTACCTTTCCCGTTATCCTAGTCGTGTTTTCTGTGGCACCTCTAGTCATTTCCAACATTCCTTATTCCAATTTCTTTGTTTTTGTTTCTTTTCGTCTCGATTTTCGTGGTGGAGCATACCTGGAAGGCTAGCGATTCACGACATGAAGCTTAAGGCGTGTTATTGGAGATTTGGAGCTCAGACTATGCAAGTAGACAAGTACGAGATCGATTCGATTATTGACTCAAGGTAACATTAGGACGTTACTCGATTTTATATCGTATGTTTGAGTAGTAGTATGTAGTAAATTATTTTTTAACTTCGGTTTTCTAATTTTAGCTATTTATTATTTGCTAAAAATATAATTTTAAATTGCGTACCGTATAAATATTTTACAAGTTTTCGATATCGTTTTATAAATCGTTAGTAATTTTATTATTTACGATCGTTATAGTATTTTGTTGGTTATCGTAACACTAGTAACTAAATATTATCGATTTCATATTTTCCTCTTATTTCATTAATTTATAGCTTTAACTCTAAATCATATTTTTATATTATATAATCGAGATTTGTAAACTCATTTAATAAATTAATTTCATTTTACGACTTATATTAATAAATGAGAAAATAGTCGATTTTGTTTTAAATATATTTCTAGTCGAGACTATTTTCCCTAATAATTTCTCATTTATCTACGATTGATTATTTTTAGTAAAATCAGTATTATTTATTGATAAAATCTATTTGCTAAAAATAATTTGAAAGCTTTATAAAATCTCATTTAATTTATAAAACTCGTCGACTTAAAAATTCTGATAGCGTTTTTCTTAAAACATCTATTTTCTAAAATTTATAGTTTTAACTCGATTCCCCTAATTACTTATAAAATACCATATATTGATTTATTATATTTTATTTATATTTTGAGTAACGAATTTAGAAATATATTAAAGTTACGATAACGGCGATAATAATAAAATGTTAATTTCGTTAGAAATGCTATTTTTTTTATACGTTTCACTTAATTTAGTGACTTACGTATTTTCTATAACAAAATTTCTATTTTGAGTAAGCTTCTACAAATAGTGAGTTTCTATTTATAGAAAGTTTTCCTTTTATATAAAATGTTTATTCCTTTTATCTTCACATTATTTATATTGATTATATCTTTTGTTTATATCGATAATGACTATTTTGGAGTTATGGAATAAAGTCAAGTGTGGGGTTAGAGTAATATATTCTGGGATGTACGTTTTTGCCATCAGCTATAAAGCTGGTGTGCCTATTTGGGGCACATTTGGTCGTTGAACTGGGCGTAGTTTCGCCCAGGAGAGTGTATGTTTTGACCTTAAGCTAGATATCGCATCGTGTTAGTCGTCATCAGCTGAACTAGACATATTTGTTGTCTAGGAGGGGTGTGCACTACTTAAACCAGGACCTCGCTGCACGCAGTCCTGTTATAGTTGAGTTGCCTAGTTAGAGACTGTATTCTGTTATGAGTTAAGTCTACAGTTCTCGACGCTAGTTTCCAGTATTATCCTAGTGAAAGTCTAGCCTTGTGCACACTGACCGAATTTCCATAACGCCAGTTTTGAATATTATTATTATCGATTGGTTTTCATTTGCAGGTTGGCAAATGTTTAAAGTTTTCTCCGAAATCTTATTTTTATTATATCATTTTAATGTTTTCTCATTTTAAGTATTTTGATATAATAATACTATTATTTTTCCATATGATATAATATGGCTGGGAGAACGTCCGAGTTACTCCCCACTGACGTGGCTATTATGTTTATAATATGACAGGTATTTGTTGCTGGGTTTTGGGTGTGAGCTAGCGAGTAGCGTGGATCCTACTCTTTCTTTATTAATATAATTTATGGATTTGTATAACCCGTTTGGAGAATTTTCTTTTTAGCCCTTTGTAAAAAGAGGCCTTTATATTGACTTACCATTTCTTTTAATAAGATATAGTTTGTCAGTGTGTTTTAATCCCAACTCTACAGTGTTTCCGCCACTGTATTGCGTTAGAATTTCTAGGGGATTACACCAGCAGAACTTGGTCCACAGCCTAGACATCCTCCTCTGGTGTAGGTGGAACTATAGCAGATCCTCCTGCAGAAATCAGGGTCTCTGGATAATTAAGATGAACAGCAGCAGGACCTCTCCCAGGATCATCAGCGGCGTCCTCCTGATCCACAACCTCTTACCCACCAGCCTCCTGATCAGCAATATGAGAATCAACAGACTCTTCCAGATCCTCCGCTTCCACGTCAGAGAGAGCATCAGAGTTAGACGCCTCAACCTTGGTATACTGGTCCGACCAAGCAATAACATCCCTTAGAGTCTTCTTCAACTCAGCATTCTTCCCCTACAAAGAAGAATTGGCATCCAGGGCCTGGGCAAGCTCACCCCTTTCCTCCACCATATCTGCACTAAGTTTTTGTCCTTCGCCAGATTCCGCCGCCAGCAATCCGCGAATCAAATCCAACTCCTTCAGAGAACTTCTTCTAGGGCAAATCTGGGACCAGGAAGTAGCATCTGATCCAGAAAAGCCATGTCCTCTACAGACCTGGACGTACTGAAGCCTTCAGGAAATTTACCAATGGGGGCAGAATAAGAGTGAGACTTAGAAAGATTTACCACTGGGGGTTCAGTTTCTGCGGAAGTAATTTCTGAGAGAGGGGACGAGTTACGCCTTCTCCTAGAACCAGCAAAGCCAGCAGAAGCAAAACTAAATTTTCACCTGGAGGCCACCCTAGTAGCAACGGCCCACCCTTTAGCAGCCGCAACTTGCTCTAGGGTCACACGAGGCTTAGCGGATCCTGAAGAAGGGGGCACGCAAAAATAAGTACCATGGAAATCCGAGGTCAAGCAAACTTAGCCAAGCATGGGTGTATCCTACCCGAAGACATGTTCTCACCATACTCTTCCTTTTTTCTGGGGGAAGAGAGGAAGGGTCACCTGTGGAGGGATAGAGCATATTGCGAAATATCCCCTATTCCGGATCTAGGCCGAATATTCGGGTCAAAGAATCGATCGTCACGCAAACCATCTACAATTCAAGCGAACGGAAATTCTTGCCTAAGATGAGCTTAGTCGGAAATTTGGGGGCATTTGTTTGGGATAAAATTCGCATCCTCGGAATTCGACGTGGCATATTACGAGTGGAAGGTCAAAAGATCAAAGGTCAAAGGTCAAAGGTCAAAGGTCAAAGGTCAAAAGGTCAAAGGTCAAGGACGGAAGTCAAAGTCGAAGACTAAAAGACAGAAGTCAAAATAATCAAAAGTCGTCAAGTCAACCAAAATCCGGAATAATATACGACGATGGGCCGGATAAGGCATGTACTAAGTGAAGCAATGGGCCGCACAACCAAATAAGTCCAGCAAACATGGTCTAGCTATAGCAACCCCAGCCCACACAAGTAAGGAAGAAAGAGTCAAAGGGGCAACCCCTACATTTGAGGAAACTCTTCTGCAGACCAGGAGAGGAATCAGGAGGAGGATGTAACGGTTGGGGGAGGGATTAAAGGCCAAGATCTCAGGCAATAAAGGAGGAATTAAATGCAGAGATTTCAGGCATTAAATGAGGGAAGATTCCAGGCTGCTGGCACATATAAAAGGCAAGGGAGAAGAGAGAAAAGAGATCATTCAACTCACCATCAACGCATAATTAACCCCAAGCAATCACTATAGAAAAATACTTATAGTCAATTATAGTCCCGACATTTGTACTTGTACCCCTCCTTTCTCGTTCTTTTCCTTGTCATAGTAGAACTTTGGTGGGATTCCGACTCCCCCCGCGGTTTTTCCCACATCGGGTTTCCACGTCACCAAAACTTTGTGTGTCATTCGTTTTCTTTCGTTGTTCTTTGTTTACTAGATCCGTCTCAATTTCGTCAACCTACAGCTATAGGCCGATCGCTTTAACCCGCAACCGAAATCGTAAACCCGGTAAATTTTTACCAAAACAATAATATATAAACAAATGTAAAAGTACTAAAAAATCTAAATATGACCAAAATTACAATTATACAAAATACATACAAACAATAAAGTATATATAATAAATATATACATAGCAAATAGAAATAAATCAATAGAATGATATAAGTAAATTTTATTCTTTTAAGTTCTTTTATTCATTTTCTCAAGTTTTCATACAGATAGAAATGTACAGGTGATAAATAAATAAATTAAACAAGTGATAATGTAGTCGAGTTGAATTTAGTCGTGTTACGGTTAAGGAATCAATTAACCCGACTTCAGATTCGGGTCTTTAGTGTGCAATGTTGCTATTGTGATAATCAGTTCGACTTCCTCCAGTCTCTCCTTCTCCTCACTCCGTCGGTCGGACCTTCCCGGCGAGACGGTATGCTCCCTGCACAATGAACACACAGGGCCTCGGAGGTGTCCGAGGGAACCCTCTCCGATGCCTAAGTCAGTCCGTGAATGTCTTGATGAACCTAGTTCGTGAGGAGCTAGGTGGCGTTTTTTAGAGCGGGAGTCTGGAGAGAGAAAATCCAACCTTTTGTATGTGGGATGTGGGAAGGTATTTATACCTTCCCCCAAGAGAGAGAAAAGAGAGAGAGGATAGAGAGGAATGAGTGGATGGAGAGATGACACGTGGGTTCCTCCTATCCACTCATTCCCTTTTACCTTAGGCAAAAAGAAGGAGGGGTCCCCGGTTTCCCCTGACCCTTCTTGGAGGAAGGGTCCCCTGGAGATAGGCAGGGGGCTTGACGACCTTGCCTGATAGGCGGCATGGCCCTGCCAGGCAGTCGGTTGGCTGAAGTTACTCCTTATGGGGGTTCTTTTATTCTCTTCAGTCTGATAGCCCGTTGAGCAGGCTCTCTCTTGTTCTCGGGTCGGGTCGTCCCGGGGCCTTCTTGGCAGGCGCCCCGGTTCGGGGTACCGACCCCCATCAATTGGCCCTCGTCGGCTGGGGGGAAGCAGGCGAACTCTTAATTCAGATGGTGGGAGGTTGACTTCTTGAGTCCTATGTTTGCATTAAATGCGTTGTATATTCCCGAGGTAGGGAGCTCAACCGTTCTGGGCATGCAAAGAGTGGGAATGTCTGTTCTCATGATTACATTCCTCGTAGAGCGGCCTTTTTGAGCAGTGTGCCAGGCCGGTGATTGGCTTTCCCTCCCACAGAGGTGGTTTGGACGCCATTAATGCCATGTTTTTCTTTGTATAAATTTCGGCTTTCTTCACCAGTTTCGCAACTCTTCTTCAATTTTCTTCCACCCCTTTCTCAAAGAAGCATGTCTTGGATTACGAAAATAGTTTTTCATTGTGGGGTTCATGTGGTTGTTCGTCGTTTTAGGGGGAGCTGGAGGTTGAGGTACCCCAGGGCAGCCTTTCTGGCCTTGCGCCGCAGCAGGCGGCCCCGAACTCGCTCTTCTCAGAATCCAAGGAGGGCTTCTGCTAGGGCAGGGAAGCGCCCTGCGAAACCCTCATCCCCGGCTGGGCCCATGTCTAAGCGCTACTCCCAGGTGGGGGGCTGCTTTGACCGGGGGTGTTACCGGTGCTTCCCCTGGCTGCATCCGGAGCAGTTTGATCCCAACTGCCCTGAGCTGAACTCCTCTCCGGAGTCAGGCCCTTCCTCCCCTCTGGTGAGAAAGGTGGGTTGTGGTTCTTGTGATGATGTCCAGGCAGTCCCTTATGGTAGGGACTGGGATATTAACAGTCACGATTCTGGGGATAGTGAAGGCCAGTGTTATTCCTCTGGTAGGGACGAAGATGGAGGCCTTGATGATTCTTTTAAAGACTCCGACGAATGGGACTAGGGGTCTGGCGTCGGAGATCATGACAGCCCTGGGGACTACTCTCCAGGCTTTGATGATGACTAGGCCTGCCTAGGGTATGCAGGCAGGTTGAGCCAAATTTTCAGGCTCTTTTTGTAACTTACTCTTCCTGTCCAGTTTGTAACCCGGTACGTTTTTGGGCTTTCTCTAATGAAAAGATCAGGCAGGCTTTTATTTGTGTTGTTGTTTTGTTGTTTTTTTTAATTGGGTAGATGGACGAATGATATTACATAATGATTAACTCTTCTGACCCCTGTTGCCTTTTCGAGGCTTCTTGGGAAATGGTGGGTGGTTGGGTTTTGAAAGTGTGACACGTGGGGGTTTCTTGGGAAGGTCTTTGAGATGGGCGACTCTTTAACTGCCCATGCCTATAGAAGCACTTCTCCTCCTCCTGTTCCCCCTTTTACACTTTTGCTAACCCAAACAACTCTTAATTCACAATCTTCCCTTGCTAAAAACACTCCAGACTGAGGAACTATTTTCTTTGCGCCTTCGTCTGATCGGCTATCAATTTTAGGTCAAAATCTTCTTTCCAACCTTCGTTTTTCTTTCAATTTTTCGTTTTTATTCTCCCTAGTCACCATGAGCGGGAACCGAGTTCGCATCCTATATTTTTCTAGCCCCTCTGCTGCAAGGGTGGAGGGTAGGGATAGGGTTGGGACCGACCTTGCCTCCTCCTCTGGGGGGCCTAGCGCTAGGGTGGCCGAGGATGATTGCCTGAACGGGAGCGCCAACTCTCCTGACCCCGCCCCCTTTGATGTCATCGATTTCGATGACAAGGCAAGGGAGATTGACCCTTCAACCATCGCCGGTCCGCTTGTCCCTAGGGAGAAAGGGAGGACCTATTACTTAGATAAGGCCAAGTATCATGTTCCCCTGAAAACTTGCCCTGACGCCAAGAGCAGAGATTTGATTTTAGAGAAAAACGCTGCTGAGGCCATTGCTGAATTTTACAACTTTGGGGAGGGCTACACGATAATTGTCCCTGATGAGAAGGATACTGTGTGTAATCCCCCCGATGGCTGTATAGCTGTTTATCATAAATGCTTAGAGTTTGGCTTGCGTTTCCCCCTGCATCCCTTTTTAGAGGAAGCATTTAGGCGAATGAACGGCCATCGCCCAGTTGACCGCCATGGCAGTTAGGTCGCTGATATCTTACACATGGACCTGCCTGTTCCATGGTGATGAGCCTTCAATCGATGCTCTGAGGTACATGGTTGGCTTGCAGATGGTGACCTCTGGGAGTGAGGGCTCCCCTGGATATTGGTCCATCCAGAGGCAGAAGGGGTACACTCTGGTATGGGCGACTTTAGATAGCCTGAAAGACTGGAAGAACAACTTCCTGTATGTGCACAGTGCCACAGGATGGAAGATTCCTCGGCATTTCAGGAATAACGTTCATACGAGATTGGAAACTCGCCAGGAGTACCATCCTGGTGTTGGGGGGAAGGCTCTTGAGGTGAAACTGAGCAAAAAAGACGAGGATCTGGTGAAGAAATTCGCCGCTTATGTGGACAGATCAGGCGTATGTGGCCCTAGTTTCTGGCTCCCTAATGCGGATCTCATTGCCACTGATAAATATTTGACCCGAGTGGGCATGAATCATGGTCTTGATAGAGGTAGTTCAGGGATATTACTGGTCTTGTCTTACTTCCACCCGTCCCTCTTATAGTTTTCCAACTGATTTTTCTTTTGCCCTGCAGATCTTGCCACTCGAACCTGGACAAGGAAGGAGGTGAGGTATCTTGGTCTGGACGAAGATTTCGTCATTGTTGAAAAGCGCCCCTTCCTTCCCTCCAACTTCAAGAAGGGTGAGAAGAATTTGATGAAGTACGTAAAGGGCATCCCAGCCAACAAAACGAGACTTCCTCCTCCCCCCAGGCTTCCGCCTGCAAAGCCGACGACCCCCCCTACCCGCGGCGTGGAGACGGCGGCTGCCTCGGAGGCCACCCCTTCTCCCGCCAGCGAACAGGGAGGTTCCCCAGCAGGGACTCGCACTCCCCTGGGACCGCAGCCTGTCGGTTCTGAGGAAACCGGGGAAAGCGTCCCTCTGGAATTGACTAGGAAGAGGAGCAGGGAGCCCACAAATGATGCGCATGTGGTAGATCTAGAGGCTGACAAGCCTGACCCTAAGCGTCCTGCTCATGATGTCCCAGGCACCCTCTTTTCAGAGGAGAACACTGAGTTCCACTATACTGCTGGCGACAGTCTGGACGTTTCTGCCCTGCTCTCTGACTCCAGCGCTGTCTTGGCGGATCACCTCACCAAATCTGTAACCTCCACTACCAACCAGGTGATCCAGTACATCCAGCGGCCTTCCCGGGTCTTTCAGGCCTCTGCTGAACTAGCGGCTATTAGTCGCCTGAGCGACGAGGAATTGGCCATTACTCCTGGAGTTCCCCCCTCTAATCGCCTAACCATGGTTGAAAGGGACGTCACCCTTATCACCAGTTTGAAAGACCAGATGGCGAGGCAGGAGAGCGATCTGGAGGAAGCCAAAGGTCAGGCGACCCAGTGGAAACTCTAGGGCGAAAGAGCTGTCAGGGAGGCGTCCAACCTGGAGGAGGAGCTAACAAAGGCCAAGCAGGCCGCTGTCGAGTTGGAGCAAGCTAAGAAGGTGATGGTTGAGCTAGAGCATGTAAAGAGAAAAGCAATTGACCTAGAGAAGCGCCTGTCCAAAGCTGATTCAGACCTTCAGAAGGCCCAAGGTGACTTGACGGCAAAGGGTGAGGAGTGGCAGAAGGAGAAAAATGACATAATTCAGGAGGCCGAAGCTGCAGTGGTGAAAGGATTTGAGGATGGCGCCAATTCTTCTTTGCAGCTTGTCATAGAAGTTATCAGAGAGATATTTCCAGACTTTAATGAGGATGTCTTCAGAGACCTTTATGCTCTCAAGAATGAGGCCCGGTCAACTAGGTCACCTGAAGAGGCTACAGGGCCTGGGCAAGATGCCCCTGGTGCCTAATATGCATGGCAGTCGTCCTCAGAGGGCTCCTGTCCTTATCCTGCTGCGCCTTTGCTCCCTTGCTGATTTTCTAATCTTTTTGCGCGCCGGGCTCTGATGTGACCGGCTGCCATTTTGGTGTAATGTTTAAATCTTTTGCTTACGGAGTTTATCGTCCTCTTGTAAAGACTCTTTCATTTGTTTATGAACGTATTCATTTTTCTATTTTGCCTGCTTTTCTTTCAAAGTCAGATCCCGCCCTGGCTTCTGGTCGAAGTCCAGGGGGACTTAGCGTTTTTTATACAAGGTTGGGGGATGCTGATAAGTGTAGTTTGTAGTGCTTATTTTGTTGTGTTTTGGTCCCATTTTCCTTGTGGAATCGCTCCTTGGGAGCGATTTATGGGTTTCTTATGCTTCCTTTAGTTCGTTTCAGGTTCCCGAGGCCGATTTGGAAGAGTTGGAGCGATTCCGAATCGATACATACACATTTTGGAGCCAACGGAGTAGAGGAACGATGACTCGATGCATTGGAATCTACCCTGAGACCTCGGGACCCAATCCCGAGCCTCCGAGACCCGATCCCGAGTCCCGAGAATCGACGAGAAACCCATGAGAGGCAAGGAGGGACCAAAGAGCTCTTAAGGGAGGCCTACAAAGACCCATCCCGTTCGGGAAGGCCTCATCCCGTCCGGGATGGGGTGCACAAAAAGAGAAGGTTCTGACCTGGGTCCGTCCCGGTCGGGACCGTGGGTCTGCTGCGCGTGACTACTTCTTTTCTCCTCCTTCATTCTTGTAACCATATAAATACTTCCCTCTTGTATTGTTTATGTATCTTATCTTACATTATACTCTCTTAGGCCTCTCTACAACTTTGAAACCCTAGATTTATTGTTCCTCACATTAGTTTAATCTTCCTTTAATCTTTAGTTAATCTAGTTTTAATTACTCTTGTATTAAGAAGACACTTGAGGATTCATCCAAGCTTGACAACCTTGGAGTTGATTTGGGTTTCTTATTTATGCAAGTTCTAATCTTTTTCATCCCTTATTAGTTGGTATAATCTTCTTCTCCTTTTTACTATTGTTCATTGTTTATTTATCCAAGTTTGAATTTTTATATATTGTTCATTGTTCTTGTTTGTTTTTATGGATATTTGGATGTTTAGTTTGATTTCCCTTGTTTTTTTTAGTCTTAGTCTCATAATGAGTGAGTAGTTCTCTTGTGGGGTTAGTAGGGGGATTAAGGGTGGATTATGGGTGATTAGGGTTTGATTAGGGATAAAGGTTACATCTTTATTGCTAGGCACATAATAGGCACACCATGTGTTTGTGGAAATGCTTGTGTGGGTAGTTGATGGTAGGGATTTGCCGTAGATTCCCACCGTCAAATAATAACCGGCTACACCTAACACGTAGATAGGGTAAGTAGGGTCGAATCCACGGGGACGGTAAGAGGCGTCTAGACTAAGGTCGCCCAAAAACGAGACTCGGTCAACAAACTAAGCTAACCTAGAATGATAAGGAGGGAGGGAGGCTAAGACTATGACTAAGGTGACGAAAACAAATAAGGAAACGGGCTAGGATTAGGTCGGGTTCAAGGGGTAATGGAATGGTCAAAGGAGAGCTAAGGTGAAGGGGTAGCCGGGTAATCTAGGTGTAGTCCGGGCTCTCGCTACGTAGACCGACCTAGAGGTTCTAGATAGAACCCATCTTGGCGACACACGTGACAAACGGGGTTCCTAGCGTGCTATCGTGGCCTAGGTCGCATCCGGGCTCTCGCTACGTAGACCGACCTAAGGGTTGTACTCACCGGGCTCTCGCTACGTAGTGAGGGAACCAAACCCACAAGCAAACTATCACCCACAAGAGAAAAGGCAAGAAGAACAAGCATATGCATCTACAAGTCATTCAAGCATTTCAACAAACATGTACCATGCATCAAACCAAGAGAAAAATCAAATCTTCCACCAACATCTCCAACAAACCCTTAATCACCCATTAAACACCCAAATCATCCTACTAACCCTAGCAAGAATCTACTCGAACATATCTAATGAAAAACTAACAAGAACGAGAGAAAACAACACAAGAATCAAAACATTCATAATGGAAAACAAGGATAAACAACAAACAATGAATAAGGATGAGAACTTGATAAACAATAAAGGATTAAGAGTAAAAGGAGAAGAAAGATTATACCAAACTACAAAGGAAATGGAAAAGATGAGAACTTGCATAAAAGAACACCCAAACATCCACCAATGTTGTCAAGATTGGATGGATTCTTCAAGAGATCCCTTAATACAAGATTAACTAACTAGATTAAGGACTAATTACCGACTAATCTACTCTAATCTAAGCTAATCTATGCTAAAGTAATCTAGGGTTTAGTGGGAAGTGAAGAACATCCATAAGAATACAAGAGGAAGGGTATTTATAGGGTTACAATAGTGAAGGAGATGAAAAGAATGAAAGGCGGGCTGCAGACCCACGGTCCCGACCGGGACGGGCTCATTCCGACCGGGACAGTCTGGTCCCGACCGGAACGGACCCAGGTCAGACCCATTGCTATTTGTGCACCTCAACCGGGACGGGTTGAGGCCATCCCGACCCGGTTGAGCCTTGTAGGCCTCCTTTAAGCTCCTTTTGGTCCCTCCTTGCCTCTCATGGGTTTCTCATCGATTCTCGGGACTCGGGATCGGGTCTCGGAGGCTCGGGATTGGGTCCCAAGGTCTCGGGGTCGAATCCAAGGCATCGAGTGATCGTTCCTTCACTTCGTTGGCTTCAAAAAGTGTATGTATCGAGTCGGAATCGCTTCAACTCTTCATGAATGGTCTCGGGAACCTGAAACGAACTAAAGGAAGCATAAGTAGCCCATAAACCGCTCCCAAGGAGCGATTCCACAAGGAAAATGGGACCAAAACACTACGAAATAGGCACTACAAACTACACTTATCAACTCCTCCACACTTAACCCTTACTCGCCCTCGAGTAAGCATATACTAACTACTAAACTATCCGAGTGTAACACCCCCATTTACCTGGAAGCCTTATCAAGAAATTTCCAAGTAAATAAAGTTGTTACCATCTCGGTATAACCCGAGGTAGTAGTCCATTACAATACAATTCAGAAACCTATCATTTAAAACTAAATAATGAATTATTACAATCTCGTATCTACAGGGTGCAGTGGCACAATTATAGCAGCGGAAGCACAACTTAAAAAGATTATAAAATACATATAAACGTGTTCAGTGATAGTGCAGACCCGTCCCGTACAGTCAACCCGAATACAATCATCACACATCATCAACCTGCACACTAGCACTGCTCCCCAAAAGACCGAAGATGTCAAATGGATCGTAGCAGGTCCCCAAATAATATAGGGTGACAATAGACAGAGAGTACGGTTAGAACATGCTAACATTATAACACAAGTACGTAATATAAAATATCCAGTTTCAACCGTCTCAGTACCATCATCGGTACCAATCAACAATATCATCTCCACATCTCAGTACCATCACGGTACCAATCAATAATCTCATCTCAACATTCTCAGTACCATCCCGGTACCAATCAATAATCTCATCTCAACTCTTCTGGCAGGCCCTTTCATTCCGAGTGTGCACACCCCCCGCAGGTTCAACAACCCGCGAGGAGAAATCAGGGAGGGGACCATGATCAAGGGTCCCGGCTAGGTCTAAAGCTAGCCTCACAAACTCCAATATATCAATATTCATCAATCATTCCACCACCAAAATTCAACATCGTTCTCATCAGCACGATATCACATCGTACTCGTAACTCATACATGCATCATAACATTAACGTATTCTAAGTAAGGAAAACCTTACCTTTACAAGCGTGTCACAAGCACAATCAAGCGGGTTAAAAGACCTCCTCTAAAACATTCATCACCTACAATCAATTGGTATTAACATATAAGTACTACTTAGATTGATCACGCTCTAAGCCGTTACTAACATTAAAGACTTAATCTTAAATTCCAAGTTTACAGCATTGTACTGTCTTGTTATAAAATTCATAATTAAATAACTTCTACTTCAATTAACACGAGACCAACTGTGTTAGAACCGTGATCGTCTTGTCTACCATTTATATTTCATGACCTTTATCTAAATATCATCTTAACATTGACTTATAACCTGATCTCTACAGACTGACTGAATTCGTCGCATAAAAACTATTGATGAATTACTAATACTAGACTAATCCTTTTAACTCCATTCCAACTTCTATTATCAACTAGACTCAATGAATTTAATGTTGGCTGAAATTCAAATTCAATTATGATATATAAATTCGTTTTAACACCCATTACTATATAGCATTACTGAATCAGTGAATTATAAACGACGGTTCACAAATAAATTCTCTAGAAGAAACGACTTTGAATCTGATTACTACATTTGACAGGCATAAACTAGACTTGAAATAAATTAGGGTTTGTTCTTTGACCTTTTCCCAATTCGAAACATAAACACGTATATCAATGAACACAAGACAGTACTACGAATCTGAGAATTTCAGTAACTATTTCCTAATTAATGTCTTTAATATAATCTTCCTCCTAATTTGTATTGGGAATGGTAAGCACACGACTAAACCCTAATTATACTCTTAAACATCGTTAAAATAAAGTTAAGGAACTTACATGACTCAATCATATAAATGAATTGCTAGGATACGATTTGGGATCAAATCCTCTTCTCCTCTTCTCTCTTCCTATTTCTCTCTTCTCCTTTCTCTTCTTGAGTGTGCATTGTGAGTGAAGGTAGTTTAGGGTTTGCTCCATTGTGATTAGGGTGGTTATATGTGGGTCTAAGTAATATTCAGAGTATTTGATTAAAAGTGGGTTAAAAACCTGGACTGGCCAATTTCAATCTGTTTTGCTGGTTTATTCCTCTATAAAGTCATAACTCAATAGGTTTGGGTTGCCACCGCCAACTCGGGTGGGTGTTAATTCTGAGTCACAAGGCAGGTATTATACCAAGTGGGTATTAGCGCACCCTACGCCCTTTCAACTCACGCGAGTACACTTAGAGGAATAGTGCACTCCGCAAGGCAAGTAAGGTCTTGCGACAAAACCGTGGATGCAACCGGACACGAAACACATAAACAAACAAACACACAAACAAACACATAATCGGTTGCACCCAAAAGAAAACAAATACCGCTTCCCTCAAACAAGCGGTGAAAGAAGCACCAGTTTAGGACTCAAGGCAAGTGACAACGTTCCCAAGCTAGCAATACAAACCAAGATGAACTAAATCCTAATAGTATGACGATAAAGCAACAAAAACGTTGGTAACTTACCTAGATTCCTCCTAACTTTCTAAGAACGTACTACGGGACGATCGACGGGATGGAAAAAGGATGAACCACGGTGTTAGTCGACCCTGTAGGTAAGTGAGACCCCGCCCCCTTTAGCGATGAGCCAAAAGGGTCGTCCCATGTTCTAAACCGCCCAACTAATCCAAGTAAAAAGGTGGATATTATTGCAAAATGAGGGAAGACCGATCATTACCGCTATCATTCTTCCTAGGGACTCGGTCCTTTGGTAGGCTCTTCACGGTAATAGTCGATAAAAGGCTTATTTTTGAGATGTGGGGATTCTTTTTGTGAGACGGTTTTCTTTTGGCATTTTTCTTTCTTTTTGAATTTTTGCTTCGTTTGTTGCCATGCCATTTCTTTTTTTCTTCTTTTCTATTTTCTTTTTGGCTTTTTGTGCCTTTTCTTTTTCTTCAATCTTTTCTTTCATTCTTTTTTTCTTTCTTTTTCTTTTCTTTGCCCTTTTGGCTTGATTTAAGTTGTGAGCATTTCTTTTTGCAACAAGAAAGAGAGATTTCAACAAATTGCAATTTTATTGTGTGGATATGTGTAGGAGGTAGGGAAATGGGTATGTCGGGACGACGTCTTCCCTTCATACTCACAAAAAGGGGAGAACTTGGACTAGTCAAACAATCCCAAACATGGTCACCTAAGGGACGGGACTCGGCAACCAAGGCCTTTTCACACCGTGGGTGGTCATAATGGTCAAAATGCAAATCCCGTAGTAAATCCCTAGTAAGCTAGGTGGACTCAAGGTAAAGGACCAACGAAACTATTGATTTAGAGTCATTCTACTAGACTAAAGTCCAAGACTCGATTCATACTAGTAGAAAGGGAAAGTAAACACTTGCACACTAGCCTCTAAACTGGGTTTTCGAAAACCTTTTTACACACAAGACACAACTACACACACTTTTAGAGGGAAGCGGTATTTCTTTTTCTTTGGGTGCAACCATGTGTTTGTTTGTTTGTTTGTTTATGTGCTTGTTTATTTTTGTGTCTTGTGTCCGGTTGCATCCACAGTTTTGTCGCAAGACCCGACTTGCCTTGCGGAGTGCACTTCTCCTCTAAGTGCACTCGCGTGAGTTGAAGGGGCGTAGGGTGCGCTAATACCCACTCGGATAGTTTAGTAGATAGTATGTGCTTACACTACAAGAAAAGCGGTGATTAACAACCGAAAATTACCGACCGACAAAAAAATTGGTCGGTAAACTTTATTACCGACCGCAAACAGTCGGTGTTAATATTGCAGTCGGTATATTACCGACCGATTAGTAAACAGTCGACAAAATGTCTTCTTGGTCGGTATTTACCTTGCTTACCGACCGATTTCGTTTAATTACCGACCGATTGGGTCGGTAGGTAAGTTTTTTTAATTAAATTACCCCTTCCAAACAAACAGACTTCATTTCTTTGCTATCAAAAATTCCAAAAACCCGAAACCCCTCTCCCGCGACCTACTCCCTACCAGACCCACACCCACCACCGCCGTTTCCCTGCCGGCCGACGACCGCCGCCCTTCACCTGCCGCCCTCCCCCGTCGTCCACCCTGCCACTACGGCCTCTTTCTTCTCCCCTTTGGTTGTTTTCTCAAAATCCCCAAATTGATTAAGGTTTATTTGATTTAGATTTGATTTTATTGTTTTATTTTGTTAAAATTTAGTTTGTTGTTGTATACACAATTTATTGTTGTTGTATTTATGTAATTGAATACTAGGTTAGGTTAATTTGCTTAAATTAGGGGTTTTAGATGAAATTTGTTGATTATTTGTCCAAACTAGTGGTAAATTAGATTTATTGTAATTGTTATTGTAGTATTTAGCTACTAATTTGTGTTGCAGTTGATAAATTGATAGAAATTGGATCTTAGGTTAAGTTAGATTAGCTTTAACTTAAGGTAATTGGTCCTTTAGGATAAAAGAATGAAAATTTGTTATTTTGTTGCTTAGGTTACTACTCCGTATTTAAATGTAGTTCAATATTGATATTTAGATACTAATTTGTACTCCGTATATAGTTTAGGGTTTAGGAATGAAGTTTAATGATGGCTTAGGGTAGCTTAGTTTAAAAATTCATTTTTATGTTCTTCTATTACCATTGATCAACTTTGTAAAGATGGTTTATTTGTTTTATTTCCTTTACAGCACAATTACTGAGCAAATGTATACCCGTGTAATATTTCAAATATATACCAAAGAGAACGGTGACTAAGGTACGTATTTTCAGTGATGAGTGTGCTTGAATTATTTGTCGTTTCAAATCTAAGTCGCAGTTTTTATTTATTATATATTATTTATCATTCAATCTTACCATGATAAGGTTTCTTTTGCCTTCAGTTCGAGCCTCTATTGCGACTTACACTTGATTGTCGGTACTTCGTTACAAACTAAGAGTTGCAAACCATGGTCATAAATATATCCTTTCATGGCCTAACCAACTGAGGTGAGGAATATGATCATCTATATCTCATATGATTGGATAGTTATATCTAAAGAGTGGATGCATGAAGGGGTTACACTGAGATGTTTGAATGGTATGGGACTTGGAATCATAGCTCTATTTCACAATTGGGATTCACATCTATTTACTCTTTATTTTGTGATTCTATTCGATCTGCTTGCAGATGCTTGGCTTTGATATTTTTATAAGGAAAAGTGAGTAGACTTATGTACGAGTACATATAGACCATTCCTAATTGTTTATGATGCTATTCTTGGTGAAGTGAATGGATGCTTTCAATGTTTCCTTGCTTATGTCAGGTCGTAAAGTTAATGAGTGTAGTATGCTTCTGCAATGCATTGTGCTTATGTCAGGTAATTTATCTTGAGGATCATTCCTTCCCTCGGTCCGAAGTTCGTGAATTTCTTCTACTTGAGGTTAATTTCAATGTTGGTTTATTTTCTTATGATTACAGATACTTGCATTTTCTAAAAAACAACTGGTAAGCATTTTCTCGCCGTTGCCCTTTGTTTTCCTTGCTCAACACATTGTTGCCTGTACAATGGAGTTAATTTCGATGTTCTATCCTTTTACACAGCTTTCTCTTGTCATCCATACTTTTCAGGAAATTCCCTTTGTTGAGTACATGGTGAAAGGAAGCTGGAGGCGAACAAGGAGTCAAGGATACTTGGATGTCCCCGACAACCATGAGTACAAGGCAATGTAGCCATGTAGGTGTTTAGATAGTTTATGCTATTGTGACCATATAAAGACATACAAGTGGCTGCATGCTATTGTTAGTGTTTAAGAAGTTTAAGTTTTTGTGTTTTGATGACATTGTTAGTTTGTATGGCACAGTAGATTTTCTAGTTTGATAAAACTTTGTATGGATATTGTATTTTATTTGAATGACGTTTAATATATAAGACAATTTCATGTGCGACTTCTATTAGGTATTGTTGTTGAAGTGGCGGGTAAAATTATAATTGGGATTAAGATGTGGAAACCTAAAACAACAAATTTAGTGCACAATAGACCAAATATTACCGACCGAAATAAGCAATTACCGACCACACAATAACATTTACCGACCGATTTTCTAATTTTACCGACCGACTTCCTATTTTACCGACCGAAAATCAAATTTACCGACCGACTCGTCGGTAGGTAATTTCCGACCGCCAAAATTTTTACCGACTACACTTTCGGTCGCTAATTTTAGCGACCACATATATCGGTCGGTAAATTTATTTACCGACCCCGATTACCGACCGAAAATATGCAGTCGCCATATTAATGAAAACGGTCGGTAAGTGGAATTACCAACCGTTTTCTTGATTCACCGACTGATTTTTTCAGTCGCTATGGAGCCTTATTCTTGTAGTGTTACACGAGGGCGAGTAAGGGTTAAGTGTGGGGGAGTTGATAAGTGTAGTTTGTAGTGCTTATTTTGTTGTGTTTTGGTCCCATTTTCCTTGTGTAATAGCTCCTTGGGAGCGATTTATGGGTTTCTTATGCTTCCTTTAGTTCGTTTCAGGTTCCCGAGGCCGATTTGGAAGAGTTGGAGCGTTCCGACTCGATACATACACATTTTGGAGCCAACGGAGTAGAGGAACGATGACTCGATGCCTTGGAATCGACCCCTAGACCTCGGGACCCAATCCCGAGCCTCCGAGACCCGATCCCGAGTCCCGAGAATCGACGAGAAACCCATGAGAGGCAAGGAGGGACTAAAGAGCTCTTAAGGGAGGCCTACAAAGACCCATCCCGTTCGGGATGGCCTCATCCCGTTCGGGATGAAGTGAACATGAAGCACGGCTACTGTGAGCCCATCCCGATCGGGAAGGTCCTTCCCGACCGGGAAGGATGGCCCATCCCGATCGGGACCAAGCCTTCCCGACCAGGAAGGGTCAGTTACAGCTCCGCCTTGTTTCTTTCAATTCCTTTCCACTTGTAACCCTATATATACCCCCCTCTTGTATTAAGACACTATCATATGTTATATTCTTCACCTCTCCTAAAACCCTAGACTACTTTAGGTTAGATTAGATTAGATTAGTGTAGATTAGTCGGTAATTAGTAGTTAATCATAGATTAGCTCTTGTATTAAGGAATTCTTGAAGATCTTCACCAAGCTTGACAACCTTGGATGATTATTTTGGGTTTTCTCTTTTATACAAGTTTTTGCTCTTCCTTTCATCCTCTATTTTGGTATAATCCTTTTCCCTTTCTCTTAATCTTGTTTATGTTGTTCAAGTTTTAATCTTTGATTGTTGTTTAGTTTATTGTTCATTGTTTTTGTTAGGTTCATTATGTATGTTATGATGTTTATGTTGATCCATCTTGTTCTTGTTAGTTTTAGTTGGATTATGTTAGAGTAGTGTTCTTGCTAGGGTTATTAGGGTGATTAGGGTGTTAATTGGATGATTAAGGGATTGTTAGAGATGTTGGTGGAAGATTTGGGTTTCCTCTTGGTTTGGTGCACATCACATGTTTGTTGAAATGCTTGATTGACTAAGTTGTTGCGAATGCTTGTTCTTCTTGCCTTTCTCTTGTGGGCGATAGTTTGTTTGTGGGTTCGGTTCCCTCATTAAGTTGCGAGAGCCCGGTGAGGACGACCCCTAGGTTGGTCTAAGTAGCGAGAGCCCGGATGCGACCTAGGCCACCATAGCGCGCTAGAACCCCGTTTGTCTTGTGTGTCGCCGAGGTGGGTTCTAGGTAGAACCTCTAGGTGGGTTTAAGTTGCGAGAGCCCGGACCAACCTAGATTACCCTACTACCTCCTTCGCTCTAGTTCTCCCTTGACCATTCCGTTACCCCTTTGACCCCGACCTAATCCTAGCCTGTTTCTTTGTTTGTTTCTCCGACATCTTAGTCTTAGTCTAGCTTTCCCCCCTTCTATCATTCTCTAGTTTAGCTTAGCTCATTGACTTAGTCTAGTATTTAGGCGACCTAGTCTAGGTTATACATTACCGTCCCCGTGGATTCGACCCGACTTGCCCTATCTACCGTAGGAATAGCCTGTTATATTATTGACGGTTTGGGATTCCACGACAAATCCCTCCCATCAATTTGGCGCCGTTGCCGGGGACGGTGCTAGTTTAGACTTTGTTTTCCTAGTTACTTGACTTTGTCTTTGTGTTTGTGTTTTTCTTTTTTCTTTTTGTTACCTTGCTTCTTGTGTGTGTGAAGTTTATTTCTCTCTTGTCTAGTGCCCAAAAAGCACTAGACTTCTCACGTTTGTTCTTAGTCTACAGTTTGTGCTTAGAGGTGGTGATTATCTTCTTCTTGCAACTCAGAGCCGCTTAAACGGACGGTTGCTAGAACGAGTGGTTTCCAACCGGGTATGAGCTACGATTTTCGAGCGAGCATGGGGTTTGATCTAAACTCCTCACACATGGAAGCCGATATGAGCTACCCCTCTTCTTCTTTGAACCAAAGCTATGACATGACGTCCCCCTACCATAATCAAGCTTCTTGGGGTAATCAAGACAGGTATGATCCTCAAGAATATGGATATGGCTACCAACAAGTGAATGACTATCACTCCTACGACCATGGTGGCTATTACTCGAGCTATGATTGTGAACCCACCATGTTCAATCAAGATTCACCGTATGGAAGCCAATTTCCCCAAAACCCACCATATTACCCTACATCCCAACCACAATATGAACCACATGACCCACAATACTACCAATCACCTCAACCTCACTACCAACAATATGATGCCCTACCCCTTGGGCATCATCAAGATTATCAAGGAGCTTTACAAGACCCCAGTGATCACCAATTGCCCGACATGGAGGGGTTTCAATCGCTTCTTCAATTGCAAAAGAGCAACCAAGAAATGGCCACTCAAATTCAAAAACAACAAAATGAATTATGGGTCCAAATTCGAAGGGAAAACGAGGCGAGGGATGCTCGATTAGATGAAGGGTTCCCACTTGAGAAAGAGGAGCAACCTAATCACGAAGCCGCGAACGTAGTTCCCTTTGATAGAGAGATTTGCTTTGAAGAACCTCAATCGTCTACCCAAAAAGAGACGAATGAGGAGATGACCCTTGGTGAAGGCAACATTGGTGAGGAATTGGAGGAGGATAGTGAGTTGGATGGGTTGGTAGAGTTTGTGAGGATGTTGGGTGAAATTGTTAGCCTCGAGTTGCCCTTGTCCGAGAATGTGGATAAGCATCAAGAGCCCCTAGCTAGTGAACCAAGCAATGACTTGGAAGAGATTGAAACCGCCGGTAGAAGTTTCGATCCTCTCCTCCAAGATGATGTGGGGCCGAGTGATGAAGATGGGGAACCACAACTTGAGGAAAGTGTGGGGGTGTGCAACAAGGAAATGGGGCCAAAGCCGCTTTTTGTGCCTTGTTTCTTGGAGATGAAGCTTGCTTGTGATTGGGGGCAATGCTTAGGGAGGAAGAGGTCGGTGAAGCTCGTAGGATGGATAGACCCCGGAGACAACTTTGAAGATGATTTTGGGTCTTGGGATTCCTACTTCTTGCCTCCTCCTTGGAGGCCGTGGAGGTCGGCTAAGCTCGAGCGCTTCTTGGGCCTTCACTATGATGTCGGTAGCGCGTTCGACTTGCTCCTCCATGCCCTTGAGGGCTACGGTTGAAGAAGAGTCCACTATCCTAGGTTTGACGGAGTTCCTAAAGAACCGTCATGTTGTATATTCCCCTCTCCTCTTCTCTAGAGTATTTGTGCTTGTATTTGTGATTTTTGTTTCTTGGACTCTTTTGTTTTTGTGGGATTCTTGTAATTGTTTTGGTATTTTGATGAGCGATGTGAGGGAGTGAATTTGATGTGTATTTTGAGTTTATTGTGATAGGTGAAGTGAAGGTGACTCCTAGAAAGGAGTGGTTAGTGATAGAGCTTGGATCGTGAGTAAGGGAGTCGGTTTTTGGGGTCATGGGAGTCATGAAGACCCTTCCCGACCGGGAAGGGTGTGTCAACCCGACCGGGATCATCCATCCCGACCGGGATCATCCCCTACTCCTTTTTGGTGCTTCTTCTTCGATATTTAAGCCCACCCAACCATTTTATACCCCCACCTAACCTCCCTACCTTCCTTTCTCATATCATACCACCCATGTACCTCATTTACATACCTTAACCTCATTTCCTCCTCACTTTAGACCGATATTCACATCAAATCCCACCCCCTCGCACCATTACTACCTCTACCATGCGGTTCTATCAAGTTTGACGCGGGATGACAATGAAGAAGACAAGCTTTGTGCCAATATTGATCTATGAGACGATGGAGCGAGTGAGTTGCTAGCCGATTGGTTGTGGTAACTATCCTTACTTTTCCGTCTTTTATTGCTTGTTTTTCTCTTGTTTGCCCCCTTTCCCCTTGAGTCATGGTATCTTGGTGGCCTTCGAGGCCTCGGTAGTTGTTTCTCCTGACTCTCGATGATGTGACTATATCGAGAGTCATTCAAAATCCAAATTTTACAAGTTTTTCACTCTTTCTTTTTGAGGATTTAGTCGGATTTAGGCGGAATCCGGGCTAGGTGACTTGATTACACCTAGCCCTCCCCTCCCATTTCCTTTTATTTCCTTCTTTTATTTCTTCCCCCATCCATATCTTTTTCTCGTCTCGGCCCATGGTGACTTGACTACACCCCGGCCGGACACATTCTACCCTTTTCTCCACTTTTCTTTTTGATTTTTAGCTTTATTTTCGTAGTTTCTTTTCTTTTTCTTTTGTCTCTCCGCACCCTACGATCGAGCATGAGGACATGGCTCGGTTTAAGTGTGAGGGAGCGATATTCTAGTATAGTTTAGTTTATTTTCGTAGTTTTTCCGAAAAAATCTTAAAAACCCTAAAAATTTGAAAAATTTCACAAAAATCAAAAAGATTTTCTTTTGTGTCTTTTCCTTTTTGTGTCGTTATGTCGTATTTTTGTTTTGTTGTGCGTGTTTTGCCCCTCTTTTTTCCTTATAGGTTGCCTAATTGCCGTTAGCTTTGGTGAGCTTTCCAGACTTCCGGTAAAATCTCTTCATCCCTTTTTCCCTCTTTTCTTCCTGTGAGTTTGGAGGAGATTTGTGATGATGTGTGCTCGGGAGGAGCTTTGTAAAGATTGTGGTGGATTTGGAGACTTGTTTGAAGATCGGGCTGGTGTTTGTTTTGTTTATGTGTTGTTTCTCCTTGTTTTGTTTTGTTTTGTCTCTTTTTCTTTCATTTTCGTTGTGTCTTTGTTTTGTGTTTTGTTGTGTGTCGCGTGTGTAAACAGTTTTCGAAAACCCGGTTTAGAGGCTAGTGTGTGAGTGTGTACTTTCCCTTTTTAGTAGTGTAAATCAAGTCTTGGACTTTAGCCTAGTAGAATGACCCGAAATCAATGATTTCGTTGGTCCTTTACCTTGAGTCCACCTAGCTTACTAGGAATTTACTACGGGATTTGCACTTTTGACCATTATGACCACCCACGGTGTGAAAAGGCCTTGGTTACCGAGTCTCGTCCCCTAGGTGACCGTGTTTAGGATTGTTTTGATTAGTCCAAGTTCTCCACTTTTTTTGGGTTTGAAGGGAAGGGCCCCTCCCGACTTACCCATTCACTTACCTTCTACACATTTCCACACAATAAATTGCAAATTGTTGATTTCTACCTTGTTATACAATGGAAATGCCAAAAAGCCAAATCTTGCCAAAAAGGGCAAGGAAAAGAAAAGAAAGAAAAATGAAAGAAAGAAAAGAATGAAGAAAAAGAAAAGGCACAAAAGCCAAAAAGAAAATAGAAAAGAAGAAAAAGGAATGGCATGGCAAAACAAAGCAAAAATGCAAAAGAAAGAAAGAAAATGCCAAAAGAAAACCCGTCTCACAAAAAAAGAAATCCCCACAAAAATAAGTCTTTTTCCGACTTTTTCTGTGAAGAGCCTACCAAAGGACCGAGTCCCGAGGAAGGATGATAGCGGCATTAGTCGGTCTTCCCTCATTTTGCATGTTTTCCACCTTTTTACTTGGACTAGTTAGGCGGTTTTGGACACGGGATGACCCTCTTGGCTCACGCTAAAGGGGGCGGGGTCTCACTTACCTACAGTGTCGACTAACACCGTGGTTCTTCACTTTTCCACTCCGCCGATCGTTCCGTAGTACGTTTTTAGAAAGTTAGGAGGACCTAGGTAAGTTACCAACGTTTTTATTGCTTTATCGTCATACTATTAGGGTTTAGTTCACCTTGGTTTGTATGTCTAGCTTGGGAACGTTGTCACTTGCCTCGAGTCCTAAACCGGTGTTTCATTCACCGCTTTTAGAGGGAAGCGGTATTTCTTTTTCTTTGGGTGCAACCTTGTGTTTGTTTGTTTGTTTGTTTATGTGCTTGTTTGTTTTTGTGTCTTGTGTCCGGTTGCATCCACAGTTTTGTCGCAAGACCCGACTTGCCTTGCGGAGTGCACTTCTCCTCTAAGTGTACTCGCGTGAGATGAAGGGGCGTAGGGTGCGCTAATACCCACTCGGATAGTTTAGTAGATAGTATGTGCTTACTCGAGGGCGAGTAAGGGTTAAGTGTGGGGGAGTTGATAAGTGTAGTTTGTAGTGCTTATTTTGTTGTGTTTTGGTCCCATTTTCTTTGTGGAATCGCTCCTTGGGAGCGATTTATGGGTTTCTTATGCTTCCTTTAGTTCGTTTCAGGTTCCCGAGGCCGATTTGGAAGAGTTGGAGCGATTCCGACTCGATACATACACATTTTGGAGCCAACGGAGTAGAGGAACGATGACTCGATGCCTTGGAATCGACCCTGAGACCTCGGGACCCAATCCCGAGCCTCCGAGACCCGATTCCGAGTCCCGAGAATCGACGAGAAACCCATGAGAGGCAAGGAGGGACCAAAGAGCGCTTAAGGGAGGCCTACAAAGACCTATCCCGTTCGGGATGGCCTCATCCCGTTCGGGATGAAGTGAACATGAAGCGCGGCTACTGTGAGCCCATCCCGATCGGGAAGGTCCTTCCCGACCGGGAAGGATGGCCCATCCCGATCGGGACCAAGCCTTCCCGACCAGGAAGGGTCAGTTACAGCTCCGCCTTGTTTCTTTCAATTCCTTTCCACTTGTAACCCTATATATACCCCCCCTCTTGTATTAAGACACTATCATATGTTATATTCTTCACCTCTCCTAAAACCCTAGACTACTTTAGGTTAGATTAGATTAGATTAGTGTAGATTAGTCGGTAATTAGTAGTTAATCATAGATTAGCTCTTGTATTAAGGAATTCTTGAAGATCTTCACCAAGCTTGACAACCTTGGATGATTATTTGGGTTTTCTCTTTTATACAAGTTTTTGTTCTTCCTTTCATCCTCTAGTTCGGTATAATCCTTTTCCCTTTCTCTTAATCTTGTTTATGTTGTTCAAGTTTTAATCTTTGATTGTTGTTTAGTTTATTGTTCATTGTTTTTGTTAGTTTCATTATGTATGTTATGATGTTTATGTTGATCCATCTTGTTCTTGTTAGTTTTAGTTGGATTATGTTAGAGTAGTGTTCTTTCTAGGGTTAGTAGGGTGATTAGGGTGTTAATTGGATGATTAAGGGATTGTTAGAGATGTTGGTGGAAGATTTGGGTTTCCTCTTGGTTTAGTGCACATCACATGTTTGTTGAAATGCTTGATTGACTAAGTTGTTGCGAATGCTTGTTCTTCTTGCCTTTCTCTTGTGGGCGATAGTTTGTTTGTGGGTTCGGTTCCCTCATTAAGTTGCGAGAGCCCGGTGAGGACGACCCCTAGGTCGGTCTAAGTAGCGAGAGCCCGGATGCGACCTAGGCCACCATAGCGCGCTAGAACCCCGTTTGTCTTGTGTGTCGCCGAGGTGGGTTCTAGGTGGAACCTCTAGGTGGGTTTAAGTTGCGAGAGCCCGGACCAACCTAGATTACCCTACTACCTCCTTCGCTCTAGTTCTCCCTTGACCATTCCGTTACCCCTTTGACCCGGACCTAATCCTAGCCCGTTTCTTTGTTTGTTTCTCCGGCATCTTAGTCTTAGTTTAGCTTTCCCCCCTTCTATCATTCTCTAGTTTAGCTTAGCTCGTTGACTTAGTCTAGTATTTAGGCGACCTAGTCTAGGCTATACATTACCGTCCCCGTGGATTCGACCCGACTTGCCCTATCTACCGTAGGAATAGCCGGTTATATTATTAACGGTTGGGATTCCATGACAAATCCCTCCCATCAGATGCCCCCAGTCCTTGTTCATTCGGTGCGTGGGGCCTGGCCTGGCCCTGGCTTCCGGTCGAAGTCCAGAGGGCCTGCCCCCTGCCTCTGGGCGGGCAGGAGGACTTGGTGTTTTTTATACAAGGTTGGGGGATGCCCCCAGTCCTTGTTCATTCGGCGCGTGGGGCCCGGCCTGGCCCAGGCTTCTAGTCGAAGTCCAGGGGGCGTACCCCCTGTCTGCCAAGAGGCAGGCAGGAGGACTTGGGATTTTGTTGGGGTGTCCGTTTTTCCTGGTTCTGGCAACAGGGGGCCTCCCCCTATTGCCCCCTGCTCGTTTGTGCGTGAAAAATACGAATTTGAACGGACAACGAGTATAAACTTCAGCCTTTTCATTTCAAAAAACATCCTTAACATATTTGTGGTCGGAGCCGTCGACATTTTATTCTGACCGTTCTCCGCCAATTTTCGGAAAATAGCAAAAAGAAAGAAAATCCCTTAATCTTCTTGTGCTCAGGCATAGTATTTTTTCAGGGTGTCTATGTTCCAATGGGCAGCCAACTCCTGACCTTCAAGATTGGCGATTCTATAGGTACCTGGCCCCATAATCTAGGTTACCTCATACGGGCCCTCCTAGTTGGCGCTCAGCTTCCCATGCTCTTTTGATCTTCCCACCGCCTGCGTTTTTCTCAAGACTAAGTCCCCTACCTGGAAACTCCTTTCATTCACCTTCTTGTTGTATGCTTTCCTCATTCGCTGCTGGTAGGCGGCTATGTTAACGCCAGCCTCCTGCCTTACTTCACTGACCAGGTCCAAGGCTTCAGTCATCGCTACTTCATTATCCGCCCTGTTATACTTCTAGGACCGCAGGGTGGGGATCCTTGCCTCAATGGGCAGTAGGGCCCCCGCCCCGTAAACCAGGCCGAATGGGGTCTGACCCGTGGATTCTTTCCGGGTAGTCCTGATTGACCAAAGGATGCTTGGTAATTCATCTGCCCACCTGCCCTTAAGCTCATCCACCATTTTCTTAAGTCCGTTCAGGATTTTCTTGTTGGCGCCTTCAGCCTGCCCGTTGGTTTGGGGATGGCAGACGGCGGAATAGGCGACTGCTATGCCGTGGCCTTCTAGCCAGGTTCTCAGGGGGTCATTATCAAACTGCCTTCCGTGGTCGAACACCAGCACTTTTGGTAGGCCGAATCTGGTTATGATGTTCCTCCAGATCACCTTCCTGACTGCAGGCTCGGTGATATTCGGAACTGCTTCGGCTTCGATCCACTTGGTAAAGTAATCGATTCCGACTATTAAAAACTTTCGGCTCCCCGTTGCCACAGCAAATGGTCCCTATATATCCATCCCCCACTGTGCGAAAGGGATGGGCGATAAGTGATGGTGGGGATTTGTCGTCGATCCCAACACCAATTAAACAACCGGCTAAACCTAGTGGGTAGCTAGGGCAAGTCGGGATCGTGTCCACGGAGACGGTATTGTAAAGTCTAGACTAGGTCCACTAAAAACTAGGCTAAGTCACACAAACGAACACAAAGAGAAAGATAATTGGTAAACTATGATGGTTGAGGAGGAGTATGAACTAGACTAATAACGAGATAGCTAAAACAAGACTAAATGGAATAACTAGAGACTAACTAAGAGGATGAACCAAATATGGAAAGGAGTAGGGTTAGGTCGGGTTCTTAAGTGTAGAAGGGTAATAGGGTGATCAAGGGTGTAGGTGTCTCCTAATTGCTAGAGTTGGTTTGCGCTCTCGCGTCTAAACCTAGGTCAAGGTCGGTCCGCGCTCTCGCGTCAAAACCCAAGTCCACGCTCTCGTGACTAAGACTAAACCCGACACAAACACACACTAGTCAAACAATGAGAAGAAGAAAAACAAGTATAGGAAGCATTGGCCACTACTACTGATAAGTATAGTTTGTAGTGCCTATTTCGTAGTGTTTTGGTCCCATTTTCCTTGTGGAATCGCTCCTTGGGAGCGATTTATGGGTTACTTATGCTTCCTTTAGCTCGTTTCAGGTTCCCGAGACCATTCATGAAGAGTTGGAGCGATTCCGACTCTATACATACACTTTTTGGAGCCAACGAAGTGAAGGAACGATCACTCGATGCCTTGGATTCGACCCCGAGACCTTGGGACCCAATCCCGAGCCTCCGAGACCCGATCCCGAGTCCCGAGAATCGATGAGAAACCCATGAGAGGCAAGGAGGGACCAAAAGGAGCTTAAAGGAGGCCTACAAGGCTCAACCGGGTCGGGATGGCCTCAACCCGTCCCGGTTGAGGTGCATAAATAGCAATCTGACCTGGGTCCGTCCCGGTCGGGACCAGACCATCCCGGTCGGGATGAGCCCGTCCCGGTCGGGATGAGCCCGTCCCGGTCGGGATGAGCCCGTCCCGGTCGGGACCGTGGGTCTGCAGCCCGCCTTTCATTCTTTTCATCTCCTTCACTATTGTAACCCTATAAATACCCTTCCTCTTGTATTCTTATGGATGTTCTTCACTTCCCACTAAACCCTAGACTACTTTAGCATAGATTAGCTTAGATTAGAGTAGATTAGTCGGTAATTAGTCCTTAATCTAGTTAGTTAATCTTGTATTAAGGGATCTCTTGAAGAATCCATCCAATCTTGACAACATTGGTAGATGTTTGGGTGTTCTTTTATGCAAGTTCTCATCTTTTCCATTTCCTTTGTAGTTTGGTATAATCTTTCTTCTCCTTTTACTCTTAATCCTTTATTGTTTATCAAGTTCTCATCTTTATTCATTGTTTGTTGTTTATCCTTGTTTTCCATTATGAATGTTTTGATTCTTGTGTTGTTTTCTCTCGTTCTTGTTAGTTTTTCATTAGATATGTTTGAGTAGATTCTTGCTAGGGTTAGTAGGGTGATTTGGGTGTTTAATGGGTGATTAAGGGTTTGTTGGAGATGTTGGTGGAAGATTTGGGTTTCCTCTTGGTTTGATGCATGGTACATGTTTGTTGAAATGCTTGAATGACTTGTAGATGCATATGCTTGTTCTTCTTGCCTTTTCTCTTGTGGGTGATAGTTTTTTTGTGGGTTTGGTTCCCTCACTACGTAGCGAGAGCCCGGTGAGGACGACCCTTAGGTCGGTCTACGTAGCGAGAGCCCGGATGCGACTAGGCCACGATAGCACGCTAGGAACCCCGTTTGTCACGTGTGTCGCCAAGATGGGTTCTATCAAGAACCTCTAGGTCGGTCTACGTAGCGAGAGCCCGGACTACACCTAGATTACCCGGCTACCCCTTCACCTTAGCTCTCCCTTGACCATTCCATTACCCCTTGAACCCGACCTAATCCTAGCCCGTTTCCTTATTTGTTTTCGTCACCTTAGTCATAGTCTTATCCTTCCTCCCTCCTTATCATTCTAGGTTAGTTTAGTTTGTTGACCGAGTCTCGTTTTTGGGCGACCTTAGTCTAGACGCCTCTTACCGTCCTCGTGGATTCGACTCGACTTACCCTATCTACGTGTTAGGTATAGCCGGTTATTATTTGACGGTGGGGATCTACGGCAAATCTCTACCATCAAATTGGCGCCGTTGCCGGGGTCGGCGTAGTTTAGACTTTTGTTTGCTTAGTTTTGGACTTTGTTCTTGATCTTTGTGTTCTCCTCTCCTTGTGTATCTCTCGTTTTACTTCTTGTGTGCTATTCTCTCTTCCTAGTGCCTCAAAAGCACTAGGATACTAACGTTTGCTCAAGTGCTTCTAGTTCATCCTAGGTATCAAAGCAACGTTATGGAAATGGCACGTCCTAGCTTCCATCAATCATCACGGGACAACTATGGGGCAAATGGCCAAGTCCCAAAATTTCACCAACCATTTCAACCTCATCAACAATCTTACGAACGCCCTCCATATGGTTACCACGAAAGTTGTCAAGGATCACTCCAACATCCTAACAACTACCAAACACCCTCACATAACCCACAACCAAAAATCCCCAACTTTGAGACTTGTCAAATGTTGGTCCAAATGCAAAAGAGTCAACAAGAGGCGATAATGCTATTGCAAAAGGGTCAACATGAGATGATGATTTTAATGCAAAAGAGTCAACAAGTGATGATGACTCAAATACAAGGGGTCAAAGAGGAGCTCAAGGCCCAAATAGAGGTGCAAGATGCTCGGATCAATGCACTCATGGCTCGTATCACGATGTCGGCCACTCGTGCTCCACGAATTGTTAAGGAAGGTTCATTTGGGCATGAAGGTCGAGTGTCTCCACAAGAAAGTCAACCCGATCGTGAAGCTACAAATGAAGAAGAGGGGGTCAATCAAGAGATCATTTTTGAGTGTTTCTTGGATGGTGAAGATATGGGAAGAATAGAGGAAGTTGAAGCTTCAAGGGTCGACAATGAGGAGGGGTGTGAACATGATTCTCAAGGTAACTCTTGGGTAGCCAATGTATTGGCTATTAAATTGGATTTGTTCGATTTCTTCGTGATGAACCGGATCTTGACAATCCAAGGCCAAGTGAAGAGATAATCCCTCAAGACCAAATTTGCAAGGCGAGTGAAAAGGAACGTAATATTTGGGAATAAGAGGTAGATGCCTTAGAACTCGCCTTGAATGGTAAATTGGAGGAGCCAATTGCCTCCAATGAAGAAAACTTGATGCCTTCTCCTCCTCTATCGCACTCGATTTGTAGTCCCTTGTCTTGTGAGACGGTTGATGAAGAGTATCCTTGTCGGGCGGTGGAAGAGAATCCTACTCTCGACCCCGTAGAAGAAGCAACAGCCCTAGGGTGTGATCTCCCTCATCATAACACCGAGCATGACTCTAGACCACTATACCTACCGGATGGTCATAAGAGTCGTTGCTATCATGGTTCCGAAGACCCGGAAGATCACAAGAACCCCGAGCATAATGAAGATGATTGCTTCTCGACTCTGACTTGGAAACTCTTGTTGATGGCTAGGATAGGCCACATGAGCGTCAATGAAGATGTTTCTAGGGCATTTGACTTACTCCTCCGAGCTCTTGATGGCTATGGAAGCGTAGATGGTGAGAGTACCATGTAAATACCTTTTTCCTTTTCTTTTGTTTTTGTATTTGTATTTGTGTGTTTGGATAGTTTGGTTTCTAGGATTTTTTTTTGCTTTTTCACTTTATTTTTCACTTTTTGGGATTTAGTCGGATTTAGGTGGAATCCGGGCTAGGTGACTTGATTACACCTAGTCCTCCCCTCCCATTTCCTTTTATTTCCTTCTTTTTATTTCTTCCCCCATCCATATCTTTTCTCGTCTCGGCCCATGGTGACTTGACTACACCCCGTCCGGACACATTCTACCTTTTTCTCCGCTTTATTTTGATTTTTAGCCTTATTTTTGTAGTTTCTTTTCTTTTCTTTAGTGTCTCCATACACTACGATCGAGCATGAGGACATTGCTCGGTTTAAGTGTGGGGGAGCGATATTCTAGTATAGTTAGTTTTATTTTCGTAGTTTCTTCGAAAAATCTTTAAAAACCCTAAAAATTTGAAAAAAAAATCACAAAAATCAAAAAGATTTTCTTTTGTGTCTTTTCCTTTTTGTGTCGTATTTTTGTTTGTTGTGCGTGTTTTGCCTCCCTTTTTCCTTATAGGTTGCCTAATCACCGTTAGCTTTGGAGAGCTCTCAAGACATCCGGTAACATCTCTTCACCCCTTTTCCCTCTTTGTTCCTTGTGGAGTTTGGAGGAGATATGTGAAGTTGTGTGCTCGGGTGGAGCTTTGTGCTTATTCGTGGTTGATTTGGTGATTTGTTTGGAAGTTCGGGGTGGTGTTTGTTTAGTTTATGTGTTTGTTTTATCTTGTTTTGTTTTGTTGCCTTTTGTCTCTTTTTCTTTCGTTCTTGTCGAGTCTTTGTTTTGTGTGTGTAGTTGTGTCTTGTGTGTAAAAAGGTTTTCGAAAACCCAGTTTAGAGGCTAGTGTGCAAGTGTTTACTTTCCCTTTCTACTAGTATGAATCGAGTCTTGGACTTTAGTCTAGTAGAATGACCCTAAATCAATAGTTTCGTTGGTCCTTTACCTTGAGTCCACCTAGCTTACTAGGGATTTACTACGGGATTTGCATTTTGACCATTATGACCACCCACGGTGTGAAAAGGCCTTGGTTGCCGAGTCCCGTCCCTTAGGTGACCATGTTTGGGATTGTTTGACTAGTCCAAGTTCTCCCCTTTTTGTGAGTATGAAGGGAAGACGTCGTCCCGACATACCCATTTCCCTACCTCCTACACATATCCACACAATAAAATTGCAATTTGTTGAAATCTCTCTTTCTTGTTGCAAAAAGAAATGCTCACAACTCAAATCAAGCCAAAAGGGCAAAGAAAAGAAAAAGAAAGAAAAAAAGAATGAAAGAAAAGATTGAAGAAAAAGAAAAGGCACAAAAAGCCAAAAAGAAAATAGAAAAGAAGAAAAAAAGAAATGGCATGGCAACAAACGAAGCAAAAATTCAAAAAGAAAGAAAAATGCCAAAAGAAAACCGTCTCACAAAAAGAATCCCCACATCTCAAAAATAAGCCTTTTACCGACTATTACCGTGAAGAGCCTACCAGAGGACCGAGTCCCTAGGAAGAATGATAGCGGTAATGGTCGGTCTTCCCTCATTTTGCAATAATATCCACCTTTTTACTTGGACTAGTTGGGCGGTTTAGAACATGGGACGACCCTCCTGGCTCATCGCTAAAGGGGGCGGGGTCTAACTTACCTACAGGGTCGACTAACACCGTGGTTCATCCTTTTTCCATCCCGTCGATCGTCCCGTAGTACGTTCTTAGAAAGTTAGGAGGAATCTAGGTAAGTTACCAACGTTTTTGTTGCTTTATCGTCATACTATTAGGATTTAGTTCATCTTGGTTTGTATTGCTAGCTTGGGAACGTTGTCACTTGCCTTGAGTCCTAAACTGGTGCTTCTTTCACCGCTTGTTTGAGGGAAGCGGTATTTGTTTTCTTTTGGGTGCAACCGATTATGTGTTTGTTTGTGTGTTTGTTTGTTTATGTGTTTCGTGTCCGGTTGCATCCACGGTTTTGTCGCAAGACCTTACTTGCCTTGCGGAGTGCACTATTCCTCTAAGTGTACTCGCATGAGTTGAAAGGGCGTAGAGTGCGCTAATACCCACTTGGTGTAATACCTGCCTTGTGACTCAGAATTAACACCCACCCGAGTTGGCGGTGGGAACCCGAACCCATTGAGTTATGACTTTATAGAGGAATAAACCAGCAAAACAGATTGAAATTGGCCAGTCCAGGTTTTTAACCCACTTTTAATCAAATACTCCGAATATTACTTAGACCCACATATAACCACCCTAATCACAATGGAGCAAACCCTAAACTACCTTCACTCACAATGCACACTCAAGAAGAGAAAGGAGAAGAGAGAAATAGGAAGAGAGAAGAGGAGAAGAGGATTCGATCCCAAATCGTATCCTAGCAATTCATTTATATGATTGAGTCATGTAAGTTCCTTAACTTTATTTTAACGATGTTTAAGAGTATAATTAGGGTTTAGTCGTGTGCTTACCATTCCCAATACAAATTAGGAGAAAGATTATATTAAAGACATTAATTAGGAAATAGTTACTGAAATTATCAGATTCGTAGTATTGTCTTGTGTTCATTGATTGATGCAGGAAACGTCTTCTCGCTGCAATTGACCTTACGCTAGCTAAGGAGCCGAGCTCAACTCAACGTTAATGGCGTAAGCAACAGAGGAAGAGAAAGACGGGAGAGAATGTAATTGTAGAATTGTATTGAATGAATTCTTATTTGTTTGTTGTAATCATTACAGTATGTATAGGTTGTTGATAGTCGGTTACTAAGTTGTTACAACTTGCCACGTCATAGTATGTAACTAACTACTCGATTATTAACAACTATATCATTCGTTCCCTCATATAAAAGACTTGACCTCAAGTCATAAGGAATTGTGGGTACTTTTGCTCAAACTCTTCTGCAAATTCCCACGTAGCTTCATGCTCCATACATCCAACCCACTGAACTAGATACTGTACTTTAGCGTGGTTTTGATGTTTGACCGTGCGCCTGTCCAAAATCGCTTCAGGCTGCATTTCCTCCCTAACATCACGACCTTGCAGCCACTCAGGAATATGTACAGCTAAGGGAAGAGTTCCTTCAAACCTTTTCAACTGTGAGACATGGAAAACATTGTGTATTTGAGCTGTACTGGGCAACTTTAGCTTATATGCAACCGACCCAACTCTGGTTTCCACCTGAAATGGCCCATAATACTTCCTTGATAGTTTATGATTGGACCTTTGTTGGACTGATTCCTGTCGATATGCCTGCAGTTTCAGCCAAACCCAATCATTCACATTAAACTCCCTTTCAGATCTGCGTCTGTCAGCGATTTGTTTCATCCTGTTTTGAGCCTCGAGTAAATGCTGTATTAGCTGCGCAATCATCCTTTCCCTCTTCATAAGCGACCTATCCACCACCTCTACCTTAGACTCTCCAGCTAAATAAGGAAGGTGTAAAGGAGGGGGCTGATTATAGACCACCTTATAAGTTGTACACCCTGCAGCTGTGTGGTAATGGGTGTTGAACCACCACTCCGCCAAGGGAAGCCATTTGCACCAGTCCTTAGGATTATCCCCACACATGCAACGTAAGTAAGCTTCTAAGCATCTATTCACCACTTCAGTTAACCCGTCAGTCTGAGGATGATAGGCCGACGACATCTTGAATTCCGTACCCTGGATTGAAAAGAGACTTTGCCAAAATTGACTCAAAAATACTGAGTCTCTATCACTAACAATGCTGCGCGGCCATCCATGTAATTTGAATACATGGTCAAGGTATGATTGAGCCACTATGACAGCTGTATAAGGGTGAGAAAGTGCCATAAAATGAGCACTTTTACTCAATCTATCCACCACTACAAAGATCACATCCTTCCCATTAGACTTTGGTAACCCACCAATGAAGTCCATGGAAATATCAATCCAAACCTCCTCAGGTATCGGAAGAGGTTGTAATAGCCCCGGGTAAGCAGCAGAGTCGTACTTGGATGCTTGGCAAACAAGACAGCTTCTAACAAAACTGGCCACATCCCTTGACAACCCCTTCCAATAGAAGATATTCCTGACTCGTTTAATAGTAAGGTCTCTCCCCGAATGGCCTCTGTCTCCTGAAGAGTGTTGCCATTCTAAAATCAGCTTCTTAAGACCCTCATTTCTTCCCACCACTAGCTTGCCTTTCCTCCTTAGAAACCCATCTTGCCAGGTGTAATGCCGCACCACTTGATCCTGCTGTAATTGTTGAATGATCTGAGACAAGTGGGAGTCGTTATTGCAGCTGGCTTGTATTTGTTGGGCCAAATCAGAAGACACCACTGAAATGGCTTTGCACAGAATCTCTGCTCCTTGCATCCTCGAGAGAGCATCTGCTGCCACGTTTTCTTTACCACTTCTATATTGAATCTCATAGTCATATCCCATTAGCTTAGAAAGCCAAAATTGTTGGAATGGAGTAGAAATCTTCTGTTCAAGGAGCCACTTCAAGCTTTTCTGGTCGGTTTTGATAATGAAATGCTGCCCAGAAAGGTATTGTTCCCATTTTTGCACCGCAAACACGATAGCCAATAACTCCTTTTCGTATACCGACAATTTTTGCCATTTGGGTCCCAAGCTTCTGCTAATGTAGGCCAAGGGATGTCCTCCCTGCATCAGCACTGCCCCAATCCCTTCTAAGGAGGCATCCGTCTCGACAACAATTTTTTTTGAGAAGTCAGGAACAGCCAACACAGGGGCCGAACACAGCTTGGATTTGAGGGTGGTAAATGCAACTTCAGCCTCGTTACTCCAGATGAAAGCCCCTTTCTTCAACAGGCTAGTCAAGGGTTTAGTTATGATTGCATATAAGCGGATAAATTTCCTGTAATAGCCCGTTAAACCCAGAAAACTCCTGAGATCTTTAACATTCTTAGGGGTAGGCCACGATTGTACCACTTGTATCTTTCTAGGATCAGTTTCAACCCCGTTTCCCGAAATGAAATGGCCCAAGTATTCCACTTTTTTCATTGCGAAATCGCACTTGGAACCCTTAGCGTACATAGTATTATCCCTCATAAGCTGAAAAACGCAAGCCAAGTGTTTCCAATGATCTTGTAAAGACTTGCTATACACCAAGATGTCATCGAAGAACACAAGTACACACTTCCTCAATAACGATCTAAAGACTGAATTCATCCAATATTGGAAGGAAGCAGGGGCGTTTGTAAGACCAAAGGGCATTACTAAGAATTCATAGTGACCCTCATGTGTCTTAAATGTTGTTTTCTGCACATCAAACTGGTGGACTCTTAATTGATGGTAGCCTGCTCGCAGATCTAGCTTACTGAACACCGTGGCAACCTGCTAATTCATCAATTAGCTCATCTATGACCGGAATAGGGAACTTATCCTTCACTGTCTTCTTGTTCAACGCCCTATAATCCACACAAAGACGCCAAGACCCATCTTTTTTCCCAACCAAAACCACCGGTGAAGCAAAAGGGCTACAACTGTTCTGGATTATACCGTTGGTCATCATATCTTGCACAAGCTTCTCAATAGCGTCCCTCTGTTTCAAAGGATATCGATAAGGTCTAATGTTCACAGCAGAAGCCCCTTCTTCGAGAGGAATTCTATGATCAAACACACCCCTTGAAGGAGGCAAGGTCTTGGGTTCTTGAAAAACCTCTTTATATTTCTGCAGTAATTCAGTAAGTTCAGGGGGCTGTGGGATTGATGTTGCTGCTAGTTGCGGACCTGCTTCTTCAGGGGAAACCCATTGCAGCACACATAACTGAGATGCAGTCTCAATAAGTTTATTTGAGACCTCCCCTTCTACCTTTTGAAGTTGCTGAAAGGGCACTCCTTTCAGTTTCATTCTACCTGTCTCACTTGTGAATTCCATTAGTAACTTCTTGAAATCCCATTGAACAGGTCCCAATGTACTCAACCATTGGATACCTAGCACCATATCACAGTTGCCTAAAGGAATAAGCATTACATCAGTAGAAAACGATTGCTTCTGTACAGTCCAAGAGAAACCCTTGCTAACATATTGGCATGCCAAATGATTTCCATCCGCCACTGTGATTGATTGAGCGGGAATCTGCTCCATTTGACATCCTAACCTTTTGGCTAAATGAATGTCGAGAAAGTTATGGGTACTCCCCGAATCAATAAGGATGTGTATCGGTTTCTTTCCCACCATACCCACTACACGCATGGTCTGGAACCCTTTAATTCCGGATATAGCCTGAACAGAGATGTAAGGTTCCTCATCATCAATCAACTGTAATGTCTCATCCTCCTCAAAGCCACCATCTGGTTCTCCTTCACAGCCTAAAACCTCGACAGTAAAAAGTTGCGTTTTCTTAAAATGGCATTTATGATTCCTGTCATATGGTTTGTTACAGTAATAACATTCTCCTTTAGCCTGTTTTTCCGCTCTTACAGACGCCGGAATATATGTTCTAGGGTTAAATCTGCTACCTTCACCCGATGGATTGGGCTTACCAGTCTGCGAACCCTCAGGAATGTGAGCCACATTTGACTTTTGGAACCCATAAGAAGGTCTAATACTCAGTGTTTCCTCTTGTAATCGAGCATATTCTATAGCTTGTGCCATGGTTTGAGGTTTAAAAGCTTTGACAAATGGTTTCAAATTGGGCTTCAATCCCCCCACAAAACAATCCAAAAAATAATCTGAAGGTAAACCCGGATTCTTTTGAACCAAAACCCCTTTTAATGCCTCAAATTCATCAACATATTTATCTATTGAGGTAGTCTGCTGCAATCTGTTGAACTTTTCTACAATGTTTAAGGTAGATTCATCTCTAAATCGTGCCATTAAATCCACCACAAACTCATCCCAAGTAACCCCCTTGTTCACAGATAGGTAACTAATTACCCAATTTTCAGCCTTATCAAACATATTCAAAGACGCAATGTCAACACGCTGTTCTTCCGGAATTCGACACAACGAAAAATAGCATGAACATTTTTTAATCCACATAGAGGCATTTGATCCATCAAATTTGGGGAATTCAAGTTTAGGTGCATACCCCATGTTTCTCGGAGGAACATTGTCACTGTTCGGCGTCGATTCGGGAGTAGCTTTGAGGGAATCTTGAATATTCTTCATCATCAACATCATCTGATTGAACTGCTGCTCCAACTTCTGCGTGTTCGAAGATTGTTTCGCCAATTGTGACTGTAATCCTTTGATTTGAGCGTCCATGTTCGTCTTCTTCGTACGGGTGTGCGGCGCCAGGATTAGCTCTGATACCAGTGATGCAGGAAACGTCTTCTCGCTGCAATTGACCTTACGCTAGCTAAGGAGCCGAGCTCAACTCAACGTTAATGGCGTAAGCAACAGAGGAAGAGAAAGACGGGAGAGAATGTAATTGTAGAATTGTATTGAATGAATTCTTATTTGTTTGTTGTAATCATTACAGTATGTATAGGTTGTTGATAGTCGGTTACTAAGTTGTTACAACTTGCCACGTCATAGTATGTAACTAACTACTCGATTATTAACAACTATATCATTGATATACGTGTTTATGTTTCGAATTGGGAAAAGGTCAAAGAACAAACCCTAATTTATTTCAAGTCTAGTTTATGCCTGTCAAATTTAGTAATCAGATTCAAAGTCGTTTCTTCTAGAGAATTTATTTGTGAACCGTCGTTTATAATTCACTGATTCAGTAATGCTATATAGTAATGGGTGTTAAAACGAATTTATATATCATAATTGAATTTGAATTTCAGCCAACATTAAATTCATTGAGTCTAGTTGATAATAGAAGTTGGAATGGAGTTAAAAGGATTAGTCTAGTATTAGTAATTCATCAATAGTTTTTATGCGACGAATTTAGTCAGTCTGTAGAGATCAGGTTATAAGTCAATGTTAAGATGATATTTAGATAAAGGTCATAAAAGATAAATGGTATACAAGACGATCACGGTTCTAACACAGTTGGTCTCGTGTTAATTGAAGTAGAAGTTATTTAATTATGAATTTTATAACAAGACAGTACAATGCTGTAAAATTGGAATTTAAGATTAAGTCTTTAATGTTAGTAACGGCTTAGAGCGTGATCAATCTAAGTAGTACTTATATGTTAATACCAATTGATTGTAGGTGATGAATGTTTTAGAGGAGGTCTTTTAACCCGCTTGATTGTGCTTGTGACACGCTTGTAAAGGTAAGGTTTTCCTACATAGAATACGTTAATGTTATGATGCATGTATGAGTTACGAGTACGATGTGATATCGTGCTGATGAGAACGATGTTGAATAATGGTGGTGGAATGATTGATGAATATTGATATATTGGAGTTGGTGAGGCTAGCTTTAGACCTAGTCGGGACCCTTGATCATGGTCCCCTCCCTGATTTCTCCTCGCGGGTTGTTGAACCTGCGGGGGGTGTGCACACTCGGAATGAAAGGGCCTGCCAGAAGAGTTGAGATGAGATTATTGATTGGTACCGGGATGGTACTGAGAATGTTGAGATGAGATTATTGATTGGTACCGTGATGGTACTGAGATGTGGAGATGATATTGTTGATTGGTACCGATGATGGTACTGAGACGGTTGAGACTGGATATTTTATATTAGGTACTTGTGTTATATTGTTAGCATGTTCTAACCGTACTCTCTGTCCATTGTCACCCTATTTTATTTGGGGACCTGTGACGATCCATTTGACATCTTCGGTCTTTTGGGGAGCAGTGCTAGTGTGCAGGTTGATGATGTGTGATGATTGTATTCGGATTGACTGTACGGGACGGGTCTGCGCTATCACTGAACACGTTTATATGTATTTTATAATCTTTTTAAGTTGTGCTTCCGCTGCTATAATTGTGCCACTGCACCCTGTAGATACGAGATTTTAATAATTCATTATTTACTTTTAAATGATAGGTTTCTGAATTGTATTGTAATGGACTACTACCTCGGGTTATACCGAGATGGTAACAACTTTATTTACTTGGAAATGTCTTGATAAGGCTTCCAGGTAAATGGGGGTGTTACACTCGGATAGTTTAGTAGTTAGTATATGCTTACTCGAAGGCGAGTAAGGGTTAAGTGTGGAGGAGTTGATAAGTGTAGTTTGTAGTGCCTATTTCGTAGTGTTTTGGTCCCATTTTCCTTGTGGAATCGCTCCTTGGGAGCGGTTTATGGGCTACTTATGCTTCCTTCAGTTCGTTTCAGGTTCCCGAGACCATTCATGAAGAGTTGAAGCGATTCCAACTCGATACATACACTTTTTGGAGCCAACGAAGTGAAGGAACAATCACTCGATGCCTTGGATTCGACCCCGAGACCTTGGGACCCAATCCCGAGCCTCCGAGACCCGATCCCGAGTCCCGAGAATCGATGAGAAACCCATGAGAGGCAAGGAGGGACCAAAAGGAGCTTAAAGGAGGCCTACAAGGCTCAACCGGGTCGGGATGGCCTCAACCCGTCCCGGTTGAGGTGCACAAATAGCAATGGGTCTGACCTGGGTCCGTCCCGGTCGGGACCAGACCGTCCCGGTCGGAATGAGCCCGTCCCGGTCGGGACCGTGGGTCTGCAGCCCGCCTTTCATTCTTTTCACTCTTTCACTATTGTAACCCTATAAATACCCTTCCTCTTGTATTCTTATGGATGTTCTTCACTTCCCACTAAACCCTAGACTACTTTAGCATAGATTAGCTTAGATTAGAGTAGATTAGTCGGTAATTAGTCCTTAATCTAGTTAGTTAATCTTGTATTAAGGGATCTCTTGAAGAATCCATCCAATCTTGACAACATTGGTGGATGTTTGGGTGTTCTTTTATGCAAGTTCTCATCTTTTCCATTTCCTTTGTAGTTTGGTATAATCTTTCTTCTCCTTTTACTCTTAATCCTTTATTGTTTATCAAGTTCTCATCTTTATTCATTGTTTTGTTTATCCTTGTTTTCCATTATGAATGTTTTGATTCTTGTGTTGTTTTCTCTCGTTCTTGTTAGTTTTTCATTAGATATGTTTGAGTAGATTCTTGCTAGGGTTAGTAGGATGATTTGGGTGTTTAATGGGTGATTAAGGGTTTGTTGGAGATGTTGGTGGAAGATTGATGGTAAGGGATTTGTCACGTCCCTAACCGATCAATAAAACACCGACTAACCTAGTGGGTAGCTAGGGCAAGTCGGGGTCGTATCCACGAGGACGGTATATCAAAGTTTAGACTAGGTCAGCCTACAACGAGACTAGATTACCAAAACAAACACAAAGAACGATAATTTGAAAGCTAATGAGGGAAGAGGAGTAAGAACTAGGCTAACACTAGAGACTAACTAAACAAAGAAACTAATGGAATGATGACTAACTAGGAGGATTAACTTTGATGACGACCCTTAGGTCGGTCTACGTAGCGAGAGCCCGGATGCGACCTAGGCCACGATAGCACCCTAGGAACCCCGTTTGTCACGTGTGTCGCCAAGATGGGTTCTATCAAGAACCTCTAGGTCGGTCTACGTAGCGAGAGCCCGGACTACACCTAGATTACCCGGCTACCCCTTCACCTTAGCTCTCCTTTGACCATTCCATTACCCCTTGAACCCGACCTAATCCTAGCCCGTTTCCTTATTTGTTTTCGTCACCTTAGTCATAGTCTTAGCCTCCCTCCCTCCTTATCATTCTAGGTTAGCTTAGTTTGTTGACCGAGTCTCGTTTTTGGGCGACCTTAGTCTAGACGCCTCTTACCGTCCCCGTGGATTCGACCCTACTTACCCTATCTACGTGTTAGGTGTAGCCGGTTATTATTTGACGGTGGGAATCTACGGCAAATCCCTACCATCAACTACCCACACAAGCATTTCCACAAACACATGGTGTGCCTATTATGTGCCTAGCAATAAAGATGTAACCTTTATCCCTAATCAAACCCTAATCACCCATAATCCACCCTTAATCCCCCTACTAACCCCACAAGAGAACTACTCACTCATTATGAGACTAAGACTAACAAAAACAAGGGAAATCAAACTAAACATCCAAATATCCATAAAAACAAACAAGAACAATGAACAATATATAAAAATTCAAACTTGGATAAATAAACAATGAACAATAGTAAAAAGGAGAAGAAGATTATACTAACTAATAAGGGATGAAAAAGATTAGAACTTGCATAAATAAGAAACCCAAATCAACTCCAAGGTTGTCAAGCTTGGATGAATCCTCAAGTGTCTTCTTAATACAAGAGTAATTAAAACTAGATTAACTAAAGATTAAAGGAAGATTAAACTAATGTGAGGAACACTAAATCTAGGGTTTCAAAGTTGTAGAGAGGCCTAAGAGAGTATAATGTAAGATAAGATACATAAACAATACAAGAGGGAAGTATTTATATGGTTACAAGAATGAAGGAGGAGAAAAGAAGTAGTCACGCGCAGCAGACCCACGGTCCCGACCGGGACGGGCTGGTCCCGACCGGGACTGGCTGGTCCCGATCGGGACGGACCCAGGTCAGAACCTTCTCTTTTTGTGCATCCCATCCCGGACGGGATGAGGCCTTCCCGACCGGGATGGGTCTTGTAGGCCTCCCATAAGAACTTTTTGGTCCCTCCTTGCTTCTCATAGGTTTCTCACCGATTCTCGGGACTCGGGATCGGGTCTAAGAGGCTCGGGATTGGGTCCCAAGGTCTCGGGGTCGAATCCAAGGCATCGAGTGCTCGTTCCTTCACTTCGTTGGCTCCGAAAAGTGTATGTATTGAGTCGGATTTGCTCCAATTCTTCACAAATGGTCTCGGGAACCTATAACGAACTAAAGGAAGCATAAGTAACCCATAAACCGCTCCCAAGGAGCGATTCCACAAGGAAACGGGACCAAAATACAGCAAATTAGGCACTACAAACTACACTTATCAACTCCTCCATACTTAACCCTTACTCGCCCTCGAGTAAGCACATACTAACTACTAAACTAGCCGAGTGGGTATTAGCGCACCCTACGCCCTTTCAACTCACGCGAGTACACTTTAGAGGAAAAGTGCACTCCGCAAGGCAAGTGGGGTCTTGCGACAAAACTGTGGATACAATCGGACACAAAACACATAGACAAACAAACGTACAAACAAACAAATAATCGGTTGCACCCAAAAGAAAACAAATACCGCTTCCCTCAAACAAGCGGTGAAAGAAGCACCGGTTTAGGACTTGAGGCAAGTGACAACGTTCCCAAGCAAATCATACAAATCGAAATGAACTAAACCCTAATAGTATGACGATAAAGCAACAAAAACGTTGATAACTTACCTAGGTCCTCCTAGCCTTCTAAGAACGTACTGCGGGACGATCGGCGGGATGGAAAAAGGGTGAACCACGGTGTTAGTCGACACTGTAGGTAAGTGAGACCCCGCCCCCTTTAGCGATGAGCCAAGAGGGTCGTCCCATGCCCAAAACCGCTCAACTAGTCCAAGTAAAAAGGTGGAAAATATTGTAAAGTGAGGGAAGACCGACCATTACCGCTATCATCCTTCCTAGGGAGTCGGTCCTTTGGTAGGCTCTTCAGGATAATAGTCGGTAAAAGGCTTATTTTTGAGAGGATTCTTTTTGTGAGACGGGTTTTCTTTTGGCATTTTTCTTTATTTTGCATATTTGCTTTGTGTATTGCTATGCCATTTCTTTTTCTTCTTTTCTATTTTCTTTTTGGCTTTTTGTGCCTTTTATTTTTCTTCAATATTTTCTTTCTTTCTTTCATTTTCTTTGCCCTTTTGGCTTAATTTGAATTGTAGACATTTCTTTGCAACAAGAAAGAGAGATTTCAACAATTGCAAATTTATTTGATGGATATGTGTAAAAGGTAGGGAAATGGGTGAGTCGGGACGGGCCCTTCCCTTCAAACCCACAAAAAGGTGGAAAACTTGGACTAATCAAACAATCCCTAACACGGTCACCTAAGGGACGAGACTCGGCAACTAAGGCCTTTTCACACCGTGGGTGGTCATAATGGTCAAAAGTGCAAATCCCGCAGTAAATCCCTAGTAAGCTAGGTGGACTCAAGGTAAAGGACCAACGAAATCATTGATTTAGGGTCATTCTACTAGACCTAAGTCCAAGACTCGATTCATACTACTAGAAAGGGAAAGTAAACACTCGCACCCTAGCCTCTAAACCGGGTTTTCGAAAACCATTTACACACATGACACACTACACAACACAAAACAAAGACTCAACAAAAACGAAAGGAAACAAAAAAAGGCAAAAGGCAACAAAGCAAGACAAAACAAGACAAGCACATAAACAAAACAAACACCACCCCTAACTTCCAAACAAGTCACCAAATCAACCACAAATATGCATCAAGCTCCACCCGAGCACACAACCTCACAATCTCCTCCAAACTCCACAAGAGACAAAGGGGAAAAAGGGATAAAGATGTTACCTGAGGTCTTGAAAGCTTTCCAAAGCTATCGGTGATTTAAGCAACTTATAAGGAAAAAGGGAGGCAAAACACGCACAAAACAACAAATATACGACAAAATGACACAAAAGGGAAAACACACGTAATAAAATATTTTTTTGATTTTTGTGAAATTTTTTCAAATTTTTAGGGTTTTATTTTAAAGATTTTCTTTTTCGAAAAATTACAAAAATAAAACTAACAATGATAGAATATCGCTCCCCCACACTTAAACCAAGTAATGTCCTCATGCTCGATCATAGTGTGCGGAGGCCCAAAAGAAAAGAAAAGAAACTACGAAAATAAAGCTAAAAATCAAAGTTAAGGCGGAGAAAATGGTAGAATGTGTCCGGCCGGGGTGTAGTCAAGTCACCATGGGCCGAGACGAGAAAAGATATGGATGGGGGAAGAAAATAAAAAGAAAGAAATAAAAGGAAATGGTAGGGGAGGACTAGGTGTAATCAAGTCACCTAGCCCGGATTCCGTCCAAATCAGACTAAATCCTAAAAAAAAGGGTGAAAATCTTGGAAATTTGGATTTTGAAAATGACTCTCGATGTAGTCACGTCATCGAGAGTCGGGAGCAAAAACTACAAAGGCCTCAAAGGCCACCATGACACCAAGACACAAAAGTGTACAAGGGGAAGGGGATAAACAAGGGGAAAACAAGCAATAAAAGACGGAAAAGAAAGGATAGTTGCCGTACCGATCGGTTAGCAACTCACTCGTTCCATCGTCTCAATGATCAATATAGGCTCTTTGCTAGTCTTCATCATTGTCATCCCTCTTCAAGCTTGAAAGTATCGCATGGTTGAGGTAGTAAGCTTGCAATGGTTTGAGGAGGTGAGATTTGATGTGAGGCTTGGTGTAAATTGAATAGGAAATGAAGTGAGGGTATGCAATGAGGTGTATAGGTCATATGATGCGAGCAAGGATAGGTAGGGAGGTTGGGAGGGGGTATAAAGTGGTAGGGTGGGCTCACATGATGAAGAAGAGGCCAAAAGAGGAGAAGGGGACCATCCCGGTCGGGACGGATGGTCCCGGGCGGGATGCCTCACTCGTCCCGGTCGGGAAGCTCCCTTCCGGTCGGGATGGCACTCCAGGAAGCTCGAAATTATGCACCCTCATCCCGATCGGGACGACTCCTTCCCGGTCGGGATGGCTCCGTCTTCCCGGTCGGGATGAATCTTCTAGCCTCCCACAAACCCAAAAGCTTATCCTAAGCTTCAAAAACCAACCCTCTTGCTCACAATCCATGCTCTATTAATAACCATTCCTCTCTAGGAATCACCTTCACTTCATATCTATCAAACAAACTCAAACTCAAACTCAACATCAAATTCCCTTCCTCACATCGCTCATCAACAATCCAAATAATCAAGAATTTCACAAAACTAAAAGGAATTACAAGAGAAAGAGATATATACAATGAGACGGTTCTTTTGGAACTCCGTCAAACCAAGGATGGTGCATTCTTCAATCTTTTTCTACAACATCATAACCAATTCCATCTCCATCGAGGGCACGAAGCAACAAATCGAAGGCTCTAGCAAAGTCTTCAATCAAGCTTGTGGTATAAGCATCCACATCCCAAGGTTCTTCATGACCTTGTCTCGACGTTCCCGGGGCATCCCGATCTACTAAGTTCAATGGCTTGAACTTGTACCTGCGATCCTTCGGGATATACCCAAACGTCCACCTATCCTCATGTGGCCCCAAGGGAGGCTCATCTTTCTTCTTATTATGGCACTTGTCTTCACACTCATGATGTGGGCACTCATCCGCCCAAATCTCGGAGTCATCATCCTCAAGTTCATAGAAGTCGCTCTTCAAGCTTTGTCCCGACTCTTCCCCTAGATCGACGTCTTTCGTGGCGTGGATCATTTTGCAAGACTCATCATTAGTAGGCGAGGTATTGCCTTGGAGGTCGAACACGAGCTTTTCTTCGCCTAACTCAAATGTGATCCTACCGTTCTTCACATCGATCATGGCACCGGCGGTATGTAGAAATGGGCGCCCAAGGATAATGGGAGTGATAGCATCTTCCGGCATGTCAAGTACAAGAAAATCGACCGGAACGAAGAACTTCCCGATTCTTATTGACACATCTTCAAACATCCCCAATGATCGGTTGAGTGAACTATCGGCCATTCGGAGTGTGACGGAAGTGCACTTGAGCTTCTTCATTCCAAGTCGCTCACAAATAGAGTAGGGAATGATGCTTACACTCGCACCCAAATCACATAATGCACTCTATCTTGAAATTGCCTATGGTGCATGGGATCGAGAAACTACCCGGATCCTTCAACTTGGGAAGCGTAGAACCTTGAATAAGCTCGCTCACCACCCTCGTGAACGCTATCGTCTCTTCCTTGTCGATGGATCTCTTCCTAGCCAAGATTTCTTTCATAAATCTTCCATATGCCGAGATTTGGGTAAGTAGCTCGGTAAATGGGACACTCACATCCAATTTCTTCACAATTTCTAGGAATTTGTCAAATTGGACATCCACCTTAGTCTTCATTTGCCTTGTTGGGAAAGGCAACTTGATATGAATCTTGTTTTGCTCAATGGGGGTGGACTTCTCAAATGACGCTTTCCCTTTACCCTTGTCTTTTCCTTGAAGTGGGGGGAGCTTGTCTTCATGGGGTTTCTCAATCTCCCATAAGACTTGCTCCTCCATTGGATTTTCCTTGCTAGAATTGCCTTGAGAGGAGGGTGTAACTTCTTGCCTTGATTCTTGCTCACTAGGGGGTAAGGGGGAATCATATGATGTACCACTCCTCGTGGTAATAGCATTTACATGCTCAAATTTTGGTGTTTCACCTTGAGGAGGTAGTTGCCCCTTTTGTCTTGAAGAGCTTCCCGAAGCAAGTTGAAATATTTGGGTCTCAAGCATCTTCGTATGAGCATCTCTTGCTATGTTATCCCTTTGAACATGAGCAAAGAACTCTTTTTGGTTTCTTGCCATCTCCATTTGGCTCCTTTGCATATCCATCATAGATTTTTGCATTTTGAAATATCGAGGTGGAGATTGTGGATTGTGCGGAGTATCGGTGAGGGCTAATGGAGTACCATAATCATGAATAGGAGACCGGCTCCTAGGCTTGCTTTCTTGTCTATTCCCTTGAGTTGCTTGTTGTTGTTGATGGTTCCCTTGGAACCCATGAGAGTTGCCTTGATTAAGGCCTTGATTGTTGCCATGGTTGTAGTTTTGATACCCTTGGTTGTGGTTTTGGTTGCCTTGGAAGTTTTGGTTTCCTTGGAAACCTCATTGATTGAAGTTCCCATGTTGGAACCCATGATTGTTGTTGAAGTTACCTTGGTTATGTTGCTTGAAATTGTTAAATGGTCTTGGATTACCCACATAACCTTGGTAACCTTGATTGTTGTCCCTTAAGGGAGGTGGAACATAGGGACGAGGTTGTAGAGCTTGTTGTTGAGGGACTTGATGGGAAGCTTGGAACGTATTAGGATAGGAGGCACCTTGCTTGAACGCTTGAAAGGCGTTCACTTGCTCAATACTCCCTCGACAATGTATAGGCTCATGTCCAACTATCCCGTAAGTATCGCACATCCCATAATAAGGTGTAGGAGACACAACTCCCAAAGCATTAATTTCATGAATCGAGTGTTGGTTGGAGGAACTAGCGTTTTGAACTTGGTTGAGGTGGCTTTGGAGCTTCTTGTCAATAGTCTCCATGTGGGCTTTCAGTTCAGCTCCAAGGTCAATGCTTAATTGTGTAATAGCATCGACCTCGTGCCTACCTCCTCGATTCGCCTTTCTAGGCCTTGAGTATTGGGAGTTGTGCACCGCCATCTCTTCGATTCTTGCCCAAGTTTGATCGTCATCGACCTTGGTAAACCTACCATTGGAGCCTATATTGAGTATAGCTCTTGAGTCCTCATATAAACCGTTCCAAAACTGTTGGACTAAGAACCATTGTGAAAGTCCATGGTGGGGGCATGATCTAACCAAAGATTTAGACCGTTCCCAAGCTTCATAAAGGCTCTCCTCATCCCGTTGTTGGAAACTGGTGATGGAGGCCCTAAGCAAATTTGTCTTCTCCGGAGGGTAAAATTTTTGGTAGAACGCCAATGCAAGTTTCTTCCAAGTATCGATACCCATGGTTGCCCTATCGAGACTCTTGATCCATTGCTTTGTCTTTCCAATGAGAGAGAACGGGAAAAGTACCCAACGAATTTGATCTTGAGTACGTAACCCCGGTTTGAGAGATAGCATCGCAATAATCGGAGAAAGTCTCCATGTGTTGGTGCGGGTCTTCGGTGGGCAAACCACTAAATTGATTCTCTCCACAAGTTGGATGAATTGTGTCTTTGCCACGAAATTCCCGGTATAAGTATCCGGTAAAGCACTCGGTCCCGGCAAGACATCCCCGGTAAAAGTGGAGTGAGATGAGAACTTCGGCATAATTGGATGTAAGGGAGATGATGGTGTAGACGGTGTTGATGTAGAACTAGAGGGGGAACTAGGACTAGAGGAATGGATAGATGAACCAAAGGGATTTATGAAGATCCCTTCGGCCGTCTCTAGAGGTGACTCGTTAAAGTCGGATCCTTGAGCTTGCTCTTCAATGGTATTGCTAGTACACGGTTGAGAGTGTCTAACCCGATCAATCGTCCGTTGGCGAAAGGCTCTAAAGAGTCTCTCCGGCTGTGGATTGAAGAGAAAGAAATCGCCTCTCCTCCTAGGCATACACTACACACTTGAGCAAACGTAAGACCACCTAGTGCCTTTTGGGCACTAGGCAAAGACAATAAACGAACACAACAAAAAACAAAGAGGAAAGAAAGCTAAGAAAACAAAAGAAACCTACAAAATATGCACAAGAGATGATAGAAGAGCACAAAGAAGGGTAACTAAGTCAAGCTAGAAGTAGAATAAGTCTAAACAATGCACCGTCCCCGGCAACGGCGCCAAATTGATGGTGGGGATTTGTCGTCGATCCCAACACCAATTAAACAACCGGCTAAACCTAGTGGGTAGCTAGGGCAAGTCGGGATCGTGTCCACGGAGACGGTATTGTAAAGTCTAGACTAGGTCCACTAAAAACTAGGCTAAGTCACACAAACGAACACAAAGAGAACGATAATTGGTAAACTATGATGGTTGAGGATGAGTATGAACTAGACTAATAACGAGATAGCTAAAACAAGACTAAATGGAATAACTAGAGACTAACTAGGAGGATGAACCAAAAATGGAAAGGAGTAGGGTTAGGTCGGGTTCTTAAGTGTAGAAGGGTAATAGGGTGATCAAGGGTGTAGGTGTCTCGTAATTGCTAGAGTCAGTTTGCGCTCTCGCGTCTAAACCTAGGTCAAGGTCGGTCCGCGCTCTCGCGTCAAAACCTAAGTCCGCACTCTCGTGACTAATACTAAACCCGACACAAACACACACTAGTCAAACAATGAGAAGAAGAAAAACAAGTATAGGAAGCATTGGCCACTACTACCCAAACAAGCATTTCCACAAACACATGGTGTGCCTATTATGTGCCTAGCAACAAAGATGTAACCTTTACCCCTAATCACCAATAATCCACCCTTAATCCCCCTACTAACCCCACAAGAGAACTACTCACTCATTATGAGACTAAGACTAACAAAAACAAGGGAAATCAAACTAAACATCCAAACATCCATAAAAACAAACAAGAACAATGAACAATATATAAAAATTCAAACTTGGATAAATAAACAATGAACAATAGTAAAAAGGAGAAGAAGATTATACCAACTAATAAGGGATGAAAAAGATTAGAACTTGCATAAATAAGAAACCCAAATCAACTCCAAGGTTGTCAAGCTTGGATGAATCCTCAAGTGTCTTCTTAATACAAGAGTAATTAAAACTAGATTAACTAAAAATTAAAGGAAGATTAAACTAATGTGAGGAACACTAAATCTAGGGTTTCAAAGTTGTAGAGAGGCCTAAGAGAGTATAAGGTAAGATAAGATGCATAAACAATACAAGAGGGAAGTATTTATATGGTTACAAGAATGAAGGAGGAGAAAAGAAGTAGTAACGCGCAGCAGACCCACGGTCCCGACCGGGACGGGCTGGTCCCGACCGGGATTGGCTGGTCCCGACCGGGACGGACCCAGGTCAGAACCTTCTCTTTTTGTGCACCCCATCCCGGACGGGATGAGGCCTTCCTGACCGGGATGGGTCTTGTAGGCCTCCAATAAGAACTTTTTGGTCCCTCCTTGCTTCTCATGGGTTTCTCACCGATTCTCGGGACTCGGGATCGGGTCTAAGAGGCTCGGGATTGGGTCCCAAGGTCTCGGGGTCGAATCCAAGGCATCGAGTGATCGTTCCTTCACTTCGTTGGCTCCGAAAAGTGTATGTATTGAGTCGGATTTGCTCCAATTCTTCACAAATGGTCTCGGGAACCTATAACGAACTAAAGGAAGCATAAGTAACCCATAAACCGCTCCCAACGAGAGATTCCACAAGGAAACGGGACCAAAACACAGCAAATTAGGCACTACAAACTACACTTATCAATAAGATTGGCATGAGTTCCTGGGCCGGGGCATGAATTGCTGGGGCGAATAACTGACATTTTCTGCATCTCCGGGTTAGGTCTCTCGCATCGGCTAGCAGGTTAGGCCAGTAGTAGCCTGCTCTTAGGGCTTTGTGGGCTAGCGACCTTCCTCCTATATGATGGCCGCAGATCCCCGAGTGAATATCATCTAAAACCTCCGCAGCTTGCTCTGCCCCCAGGCATTTGAGCAGGGGTGAGGAGAATGACTTCTTGTATAACTCCTCCCCGATTAGTATGAACCACGCTGCTTTTGCTGGCATCCTTCTCTTCTGTGCAGGGTCAGAGGGAAGGGTTCCATATTTCTTAAACTGGATGATGGGGGTCGTCCAGTCTTCGAGCCCTGACTCTTCAATTGCATTGATCGTCTGAGAGGCGGTGGATTTTTCTTGGACAACATCCACCCAGACTGACCTTCTTATGTCTTGCAGGCTGGAGCTAGCGAGCTTTGATAGGGCGTCCGCCCGGTTATTCTGGGACCGGGGGATCTGCTTGACTTCGTAGGATTTTAAACCTGATAATTCCTACTTTACCTTCTCCAGGTACGCAGCCATGGCCTGATCCCTAGCCTCGTATTCTCCATTAATCTGGTTGGCAATGAGTTGGGAGTCTGTGGCTAAAATAACTCGCTCTCCTCCTGCAGCTTTGGCCAGCTTGATCCCTGCAAGGACAACCTCATACTCGGCCTCATTGTTCGACGCAGGGAAGGTGAACCTAAGTGCATGCTCGAAGTCCACACCTTCGGGGCTGGTAAGCACAACCCCTGCCCCCGCACCGTTGGCCGTGGAGGACCCATCTGTGTATACTACCCATTCTCCTGCAGGGAGGTCATCCTCTTCTTAGTGGGAACACTCGGCCAGGAAATCCGCCAAAGCCTGCGCCTTGACGGCGGTCCTGGACTGGTATGATATTCCCAGCCCGCTCAATTCGATGGCCCATTTCAGCAGCCTCCCAGACTTCTCAAATTTCTCTAGTACCTTTTCCAGGGGTTGGTCGGTCAGCACTACGAAGGGATGCGCGTCAAAGTACGGCCTGAGTTTTCTGGCTACGATAACGACCGCGTAGGCTGCTTTCTCGACCACCAGGTAGTTTCTTTCTGTTGCCCCCAGGGCATGACTTACGAAATATATGGGCTGCTGGGCTCCAGCTTCTTCTCTCAAGATCACCGCGCTCACCGTCGAATTGGTTACGGCGATATAGAGGAAAAGCTTCTCCCCCGCTACTGGTCTTGCCAGGGTAGGGAGTTTCTTCAAATGCCCCTTTAGTTGCTCAAAAGCTTCTCGCTGTTCGTCCTCCCATTTGAATTGCTTATTTCCTTTTAAGACTTTGAAGAATGGGGTTGATTTATCTGCTGACCTGGCGATGAAGCGTGCCAGGGCAGCCATCCTGCCCGTCAGGCGCTGGATGTCTCTTATGGTTTTGGGTTCTAAGAGATCCAAGACTGCCTGAACCTTTTCAGAGTTGGCGTATCTATCCCTCTGGAGCTGACAAGGAAGCCTAGAAACTTACCAGAACGAGCTCCAAACGTACACTTTTTCGGGTTGAGTTTCATTTTGTAGGCACGCAGGGATGAAAAAGTCTCCTGCAAATCCATCAGGTGTTCCCTGTCCCCTTTACTCTTCACGATAGCGTCATCGACGTAAGCGTTCTAGATTCCTTCCTTTTTGGTCTTCGAAGACTTTGTCGACTAACCTTTGGTAGGTGGCGCCTGCGTTCTTCAGCCCGAATGGCATCATTTTATACATATAAGTGGCGGAGCTGGTAATGAAGGCACATTTTACCCTGTCGGGCTGCCAAAGATACACCTGATGGTACCCTGATAAAGCATCCAGAAAACTCAGCATAGAGTACCCACTAGTGGCGTCTACTAGCTGGTCTATTCTTGGAAGGGGGTAGCAGTCCTTCGGGCAGGCTTTGTTCACGTTTACGACATTTGTTAGCCATTCAGGGTAGTCGCAAATTTCTATGAAGTCCGCCTTCAAAAGTTTTTCTATCTCTTCTTTGATAGCCAGGTCCTTTTCTACAGACATATTTCTCTTCTTCTGCTTCACAGGGCGAGCCTCCGGGCTCACGTTCAGCCTGTGAACGATGTGAGCCGGGTCGACTCCCGGCATTTCATCCGCCGAGTAGGCGAACACGTCCCTATTGTCTCTAAGGACCCTGATCAGCTCTGCTTGGTAGGACTCTTCCAGGTCAGCCCCTATAAGGACTTGTCTTCCTGGTTCCAGGTCCACCAACATGCTTTCCCCCCCCAGGTTCGAGGTGGTTAGCCGCCTGCTGGCCAGCTGGAATCTCTCCCTCTCTGCTGGGGGAACTGTCAGCTTTTCTTTTTCCTTTTCTCTCGGTCTCATGGGTCTACAGGTGGTCTCATGCCCTGACATTCCTGGCGGAGGTCCCCTCTCCGAATGTTACTGGCAGATCTATAATTCCCATGGGAAGCACGCCTTCTCCGCTGAATCCGTACAATGATCCAGGGGCAGGTTTCAGGTGTCTTTTCTCCAGACCCATTTTCTCGAAGGCGTCCTTGTACAATAAGTTAGTGTAGGCACCAGTATCCACCATGCATCTTCTGACGATGTGATTGCTGATTTCGAGGGACAGCACCAAGGGATCACTGTGGGGGTATATTACCCGCCCTGCATCCTCAGGGATGATGCTCAGGGTCATACCCTTTGGGCTCCCTGCCCTTTCAGCGCAGCAGATTTGATTTCTCAATTCGCGGATTTGCCTTTTTTGGCCTCTCTTGCTTGTCTGGCCCTCTGCATCCCCTGATATCACATGGATTATCAGGCGGTTCTGCACCGAGCCTTCGGGTTTTTCCACTGTTTCTTTCTGGGTTTTGTTCCTTGCTGCATAGTTGCTCAGCCAGCCATTCCTGATGAGCTTCTCGATTTCGTCTTTCAGGTGGCGGCATTCTTCGGTGGTATGCCCCACACAGTCATGGAAGGTACAAAACTTCTTTGGGTCTCCCTTTGGGCTGCGTGGCTTACTTGGGCGATTCCACTTAGCTGTTTATTTTTCCAGCTCGAAAATTTCTGCCCTGGATTTATTGAGGGCTGTATAGCTGTCAAATCGGGGCTGGTAAGCTACGCGCTCCTTCCTGGGGGTATCTCCTTCTTCAGTTCTCTGCTTCCGTTCCTCGGCTCTGCCGCGCCCACCCTGCGGTCCCCCCTGCTGCATGGTAGGGTCTGCGGGGGTATCCGGCAGCCTGTGGAACTCCTCCTACAGCGTGAAACCTTCAGCCATTTTTCAGGCTTTGGCCAGAGTTTCCGGCTGAGCCTGATCATCTGATTCTTCATTTCTCCAAGGAGCAGAGAGTTGGTCAGCGCATACGCTGCTGTTGGGTCATCTATTTCCTTGACCTGCTGGAATGATAAATCAAACCTCTTCAGGTACTCCCTGACAGTCTCGCCCTTTTTCTGTCTAAGGGTCATCAGGTCAAATCGGGTGAGACGGCGTCTCTTGTTTCCAGCATACTGGTCTAGGAAAGCTTCTGCCAGCTCGATGAAAAAGCTGATTGAACCTTGAGGCAAGTCCCTAAACCACCTCTAGGCCAGACCCACCAGAGTGGTGGGAAAGATTTTACACCATACTGCGTCGTCGGCCTCGTACATACCCAAGTGACTTTCATACGCAGCCAAATGATCTTCTGGGTCAGTCATGCCATCGAACTTAACAGTCGGCATTTTGATTTTTGGGATAGGGTACCCCTGCACTTCTGGATGAAGCGGGGTCCGGGTAGGTCTGCCTGCCATCCTTGACCTGCTCCCAACGGAATGGGAACCATGATCTTCCCATCTATTAGGGGTCGGTTTCCTACTACCGGGGGAGCGGTGCCTGGGCGGCTACCTGCTGATTGCTTCGTCGTCCCATCTATCAGGGGAGTGATGTCGCGAGCGTTTTTTCTGGGCAGGCTCAAGATTGTCGCCCTGACAATGTTTTGACTTCATAGGCTGCCCCTGGTTGAGTCTTGACTGGAGGCTTTTAGACAGCCCTGGCGCTGGCTGTGACTCTTCCACTGGCGTCAGTCTGGAGAAGACGTCACCCTGCCTGTCCCCCAGGCGTTTGGACGCAGGCTCTCTGTGCCTCATTCGCTCTCGCAGATCTTGAGACAAACCCCTTTTTTCGCGAGCAGCTGTGGATTCAGTAGTGTATATGGAGAATGCCTGCTGCTAGGCAGACTGCTCCTGATTGTCTGCATTGTCTGCTGTGATACGCCTCTGCACTTACGCATACGCTTGAGCCGTTTTCTTTGCCTTCCTTTGGATTTTTCTGGCGGCGGTCCGCTTCGTGCCCCCAGTACCTTCTCCACTTTCAAAGTGGAGCTGCCTGGGGGTCGTCGCGACCCTGCCTACCAGGTCCTCTGGAGTGAACTCCTGGTTGAGCATTGCTGAGAAGAAAGCCGCTGTCTGAGCCATTTGAGCAGGGGTGAGGTTCAAATTGTGCCTCTGATGTCCCGCCTGCCTCGCTACTACAGCAGCATCCTTGCCAGGTGCTCTCTGGAAACTAGCCCGCCCTACCCCTGGAATCGTGGCGGCGGGCGTCTTTTCCGGCAACGACATGCCGTACAGAGGGGCCTCCGGTGGGACCATCGGACCTGCCCCCGAACTGGCGTCAACGATTTCAGACATGATTGTTTTAACTGGTTGATTTCGTGTGGGTAACTCGTGGGTACAACCGAATTGCTTCCCCACAGACGGCGCCAAATTGTTCCGGTTAAGGAATCAATTAACCCGACTTCGGATTCGGGTCTTTAGTGTGCAATGTTGCTAATGTGATAATCAGTTCGACTTCCTTCAGTCTCTCCTTCTCCTCACTCCGTCGGTCGGACCTTCCCGGCGAGACGGTCTGCTACCTGCACAATGAACGCACAGGGCCTCGGAGGTGTCCGAGGGAACCCTCTCCGATGCCTAAGTCAGTCCGTGAATGCCTTGATGAACCTAGTTCGTGAGGAGCTAGGTGGCGTTACCCACACGTGAGGAGCTAGAGTAAGCGTCTAGAGAGAGAAAATCCAACCTTTTGTATGTGGGATGTGGGAAGGTATTTATACCTTCCCCCAAGAGAGAGAAAAGAGAGAGAGGATAGAGAGGAATGAGTGGATGGAGAGATGACACGTGGGTTCCTCTTGTCCACTCATTCCCTTTTACCTTAGGCAAAATGATGGAGGGGTCCCTGGTTTCCCCTGACCCTTCTTGGAGGAAGGGTCCCCTGGAGATAGGCAGGGGGGTTGACGGCCCTACCTGACAGGCGGCATGGCCCTGCCAGGCAGTCGGTTGGCTGAAGTTACCCCTTGTGGGGGTTCTTTTATTCTCTTCAGTCTGACAGCCCGCTGAGCAGGCTCTCTCTTGTTCTCGGGTCGGGTCGTCCCTGGGCCTTCTTGGCAGGCGCCCCAGTTCGGGGTACCGACCCCCATCAAGTCGTAAATAAATATATAACACAAATAAAATATCACGTAACATTTTTATATATACATAAGTAATTTAGTCATACAAATAAGCCTAAATATTTAAATAAGCAAATTATTAAATTACTAACATAATATACTTATATATAAGAAATGTTATTAGAAGAAAAGTTTGGTTACCTTAATAGGCTACTAAGGAGTATTTATTAACGTTATCAAGAATTAAGGTCGACGGGGTCAATAATATCGTCTATGTTAAAAAAGTCGTCTCCTCCCCTTATAAAGATATTTTCGGGTCGAAATGATTTGACTCAAATACGGTACTAGAAAAGTGATTCCGCCAATTACTGGACAGCTTCTCATTTCCGATGCTCCAATTATAGAAAAGGACGAGGGAGTAAATATAATATATAGTACAGAATATATATAATATAATATAGTAAGTAGAAGTAGTAGTATGTAATATAGTACGAGTAGTATGTAGGAGTTGTAGTATTAGGAATGGTATTACTGAGAGTATGCAGTATTACGTAGGAGTAGTATGTAGTAGTAGAAGTAGTATGTATGTATGGACGTATGGCATATATAGTAGCGTGTAGATATGTAGATTAGTGTTTGTGTTGTGTGTGTCAGTGTGTGTAGTGGGTATGTTAGAGTAGGCTAGGTAGGTGGAGGTGTAAGGTGAGAGTAGAGAATATGCGATAGATGAGTAGACAGAGGTGAGGTAAGTAATGCACCGTGTAAGAATCCGCCATGTACTAATAGAATAACACCGGCTTATGTGTCATCACCACGTTGAATGTTTTCCCTTCAAACTCTCAATTTATAATCATGGAAAGATATAATTAAGGTAACAAATTACCAATCCCCTATTCCCCTATATATACTAAAAGGATAACTCTGGCACACATCTCATTCTCTCATTAAATGTTTTCCCTTCAAAAACCTTACTTTTCAATTATGGAAACACATCGTTATGGAAACTAATTATCTATTAATTAATATTTATAAAACTCTAATTATACGAATCACTTTTTATCATAAATCATGGAAGATGAAAAATATTTAAAAAAAAAAAACAAATATTTATTTAAATATTACTCCCCCGTCTCGGTCATCTGTTTATCTTTGATGATTAAAATACTTCTCACAAATAATATAAAACAAACAAATGCCCAAGATAGAAAGAGTATTTGATGCTATTTAATTGAAAGTGTACTCAGTCAACTATATTAATCAAAAGAGTAAATGTATCCCTTTTTCAACCTTTAAATCTAATACTAATAGTAATAGTACTAATAACACATTTTCATATTCAACCCAAAATTGTACGGAGTATTATGTAATAAATTATTACTACGAAATAATGTTTTAGTTATTTGTTCATTTATGCACTTATTCGGTAAGAAGCCATGCAATTGCATGAGATCTATACTAGTTAATTCATATTTAATTTATATAATTCTCATTATAGCTTTTATTATTAATCACAAAAATTGAAAAATACAAATCATCAATTAATTCTTATTTAATTATATAATTCTCATTATACATACTTAGTGTTTATGATTAATCAAAACAATTGAAAAATATAAGTAAAAAATTGCAAATATTTATTTTAGAATACACATTAAAAAAACAGTAGTATTAGTTAAGGTCTCTATTTTAGTCTGATTTATGGGATAAAAGTTATAAATAATTACTCATGTTTTACGGTAAATAGTATTATGGGAGTATTATTTAAAAAAAATCGATAAATTATTTTTAAATTTTTACGAGACGAGAAAATGTTAAAACAACAGATCAATATTAAAAACATTTTCGAGTTTTAAACTTTATTTAACGAAAGATAAATTTTTTAATAATATGATAAATAAATTCTCATGTTTTTAATACGGAATAATTTTTATATTAACGAAAATAAAATATTTTATTTACGAAAATAATTTTTCAAGCGTTAAACTTGGTTTAAATAAATGTTTAAAATTTTAACACTATTTGAAAAATATGGGGTGTTACAATCTACCCCCTTAAAACAATTTCGTCCTCGAAATTCTGGTATAACTTAGGCAATTAACAAGGTTTAAGACACCACATGAATAAAATGAAATGTTAGAGTTTCTCTCGCAAAAACGACTCGACTCGCAAGTAACTTGCTCGTATATCTGACATCTCCGCGAAAGTTTTACAAAGGTGGTACATCCCAAATTAGTATGGTAGGTATTACTGATCAACTGTAGATTCTAATTCTCATATAGTGGCACTATTAAATCTCGGGTCATTCTCGAGATTTGGTTTATGGTTTGTCTTATCTCCAAAATATCACGATGTTTATATTCCTTAAAATTGAAAGGTGTTGTGTTATGGTAATACAAGTTTTTCGTAGCATAAAAATCCATTAAAGAAGGTTATCCTAATTCCCATATAATTGGTAGAGCGTTCATAAACTATGATATTATAGGGTTTAGTAGAACACTTCTCTCATAGATTCAAATATATAGATTATACAAAAGTCCGAAGTTCTCATGATGACATTATCATTTCTCGTCAACCAGGTTGATCTCCTAAGGTTGATCCTTAAGTCTTTTTTGTCGGTTATGATAGGGTTAATCATGAATTCTCATGTTGGCTTTCTAAACTTCTCAAAAGTCCGAAATTGTTTCTCTGTTGCTTTATTCTTCAAACAACGGGTTCAGATCAAAATTTCTTGGTTCACAAGTGTCCTTTACAATTATGACACTTGGGGTTTGCAATACTATCAACCATTATTCAACAAAATTGTCTCCCAAAAGCATATACGATATTTCTTAGGAATTTTCCAAAATAATGTTTACAAATCATTCAATCAATTAATTGGATTCTATAGATTCGACAAGGTATGTTCAACGTATAATTCTTCAAAATAACATTTGATGTATATAATGGTAAACCTCAAAATAATTTTGATCTATGATCGTTTTCTTAGCATATTCTCAAATACTTAGCTCTCCAAAAAGATATTGATGATCATAAATATCTCTCGACTTCAAAAGTATACTCTATCTTCTCATAAGATGGTGGTTAAGACCTAGGTTAGAATATCATGGTCTAAGTCTCGCGATAAGTTACTTCTCTGTAAGGTTAACATGTTATAAGACATGTCCAAAACTTGACTTGATTCTTCAACGTGATTCAGTTTAAGTTAGCTCCTATAGTTGATTTGGATAAAGCCTTCACTGATGTTCCACAATGCTGATGTCCAGGTCGTGAGCGGTTGATGGCTCTGAATGTCAACGTCTTCCTTCTTAGTCATCGTATGGATCAAAAAATAAATTTAAACACGAAAACTATTTATTGCTCGATCAAAATGATAGCCAATAGGCTAAAGGTTAGACAGTCAATTTACAAATAATTATGCAGATATCATGCCAACAATTATACATGTAGACATCCTATTCCCCTTAATGATTTCTACCCCGATAAATTATTTGATTGAATCCTAATTGTTTCTAAGTGAATCTCTCATTTAGTGATATAATATTGTATTAGTATTTTAGTAAGTCTACCCAGCCGCGCTCCTCGTTAGGTAAATGAAGCTCAATCCTCACTTACGGTCACAAGGTCATTCTGATACCAACTCTAACAACCCGGATTTTCGATGACTTAAATTAATAGATAATGCGGAAAGTTATCTAAGTCATTTAATTAAAATTATATCAGAGTGTAAATAAATCCGGATCGCTACGGATCCTTACAACAAACGACTATTAATTACATAGTCTTGATTCACTTAGTACAAAATATAGATTGTATTTCATACAAAACATGTTATTAAATCTCTCACGCTCGATTCCCCAACGTCTTAGACCTGCAAAAAAATAAAACAGTGGACGCTGAGCGGGACAGCAACCAAGCCGTTCATCTAACATCACCTCAAACACATAAGACAATCATGTGAATAACAAATAATATGCTTACAAAAATATTAAAGGATATCACGTAACAGATAGTTTCCTTTAATTCAATTAATCAACATGTGAGGTGATGAAAACGATAAAGTTTAAAAGATGGGACATTGGCAGCCATTTGATTTTAAAATCATTTTTCACGTAAACAAACAAAACACATGAGTCGTGGCTTCTAGTATCACCGCTACATCATATTGGCTTGCATCTTACCAATAGAAGTAACCGTGTTACCGACTCGTAGACCGAACCGATCTTATGAGGTTTACATCTCACCCATAAGGCTCAATTGGGCCCGAACTTGTATTACATTATACGTTTATTTAAACGGGGCTCTGGGCGAAATGAAAGCTGATGATTACATTCTCTGCATCACCTAGAGGGAACCCGCAGTTTTCAGAATCTTGTTCTGCCCCCGCTACCTAGGTGGTAATACTGATCAAGTACTTGTCTATACGTGCGCCACATACCCTACGCAGACTCTTGAACCGCTGCTCTCACTGTCGTAGGACGACTACCTTAAACACTAGGTCGACTCTCGGACCGCAGCCTCCGAGTCTGCTTTTTCATTACAAGCTAAGTGTAGTCGAAACACCACGCATGGTAGGATCCAACACAAGCTATTCGTCCCAGACTCGCATCGTAAACTTTATATAAAAGTCGTCCGTGAACAAGTAGTACTTTATTTGGTGACCTTCAATAATTGACCGGACTCATTTGAAACAGTCAAATCCTCAAATAATTACTTTCAGTGTGACAATGTTACGCTTTAATCCTCAAGTGTCACCCGAAATATCATATCCCAAATATCGTATAACTCATTTTTAAAATAGTAAATCTTTAAATGAAGTTTTATATAAAAATAAATTTAAGGTATAATAATAATAATAATAATAATAATAATAATAATAATAATAAAATATTATTTTAAAATTTATAGTTTATGAAAAATGTAATTTGAGTCATACTTAGTCGATATACAAAATTTGACGTAAAATCATTTTTTTTTAAATATTTATCAATGTCGTGTAAAATTTATGGAATATAACAAATCCATTTATTTTAGAAAATATAATTTATAAATTTGTACCTATATAAAATAATAAGTAAAGTATTATTAAAATAAAATATTTTCTAGGTTACTAATTTACTCTATCATTATAATATATAAACAAATGTGAAAGTACTAAAAATCTAAATATGACCAAAATTACAATTAAACAAAATACATACAACAATTAAAGTACATATAATAAATATACAAAGCAAATAGAGATAAATCAATAGAATGATATAAGTAAATTTTATTCTTTTAAGTTCTTTTATTCATTTTCTCAATTTTTCATACAGATAGAAATGTACAGGTGATAAATAAATATATTAAATAAGTGATAATTTAGTCGAGTTGAATTTAGTCGTAAATAAATATATAACACAAATAAAATATCACGTAACATTTTTATATATACATAAGAAATTTAGTCATACAAATAAGCCTAAATATTTAAATAAGCAATTTATTAAATTACTAACATAATATACTTATATATAAGAAATGTTGTTAGAAGAAAAGTTTGGTTACCTTAATAGGCTACTAAGGAGTATTTATTAACGTTATTAAGAATTAAAGTCGACAGGGTCAATAATATCGTCTACGTTAGAAAAGTCGTCTCCTCCCCTTATAAAGACATTTTCGGGTCGAAATGATTTGACCCAAATACGGTACTAGAAAAGTGATTCCGTCAATTACTGGACAACTTCTCATTCCCCATACTCCAATTATAGAAAAGGACGAGGGAGTAAATATAATATATAGTACGGAATATATATAATATAATATAGTAAGTAAAAGTAGTAGTACGTAATATAGTACGAGTAGTATGTAGGAGTTGTATTATTAGGAATGGTATTACTACTGAGAGTACGCAGTAGTACGTAGGAGTAGTATGTAGTAGTAGAAGTAGTATGTATGTATGGACGTATGGTATATATAGTAGTGTGTAGATATGTAGATTAGTGTTTGTTTAGTGTTTGTGTAGTGTGTGTCAGTGTGTGTAGTGGGTATGTTGAGGTAGGCTAGGTAGGTGGAGGTGTAACGTGAGAGTAGAGAATATACGATAGATGAGTAGACATAGGTGAGGTAAGTAATGCACCGTGTAAGAATCCCCTAGAATAACACCGGTTTATGTGTCATCACCACGTTGAAAGTTTTCCCTCCAAATTCTCAATTTTCAATCATGGAAAGAAATAATTAAGGCAACAAATTACCAATTAATTCATATTTAATTTATATAATTCTCATTATAGCTTTTATTATTAATCACAAAAATTGAAAAATACAAATTATCAATTAATTCTTATTTAATTTATATAATTCTCATTATACATACTTAGTGTTTATGATTAATCAAAACAATTGAAAAATATAAGTAAAAAATTGCAAATATTTATTTTAGAATACACATTAAAAAACAGTAGTATTAGTTAAGGTCTCTATTTTAGTCTGATTTCAATTTATTTTCTCAAATCAAAATATAAAAATGAAAAACATGAGAAAATAATGAATTGCTAAATCAAAATTTATTTCATATGAAGTATAAATAATCAACTAAAAATTAAACTTACATATATACCGTGCTTGGCACGGGGTCTATACTAGTGTAGTAGTAAGTAGGAAATACGTGGGAGTCAATTAAGAGACCGAGTCTCGGTCCACTTCTCGTACAAACGTCTCTCTTTCTTTCTTAAAAAGTTGAAATATAAGATTTCGGAACTAAAATAATGGAAATCGTAAAATTTATTTTTAAAAAGAAATTTGTGAGAAGGTAAGTAAAACAGACGGTAAATAGTATTAGGGGATAAAAGTTACAAGTAATTATTATTTAAAAAAATTCGATAAATTATTTTTAAAATTTACGAGACGAGAAAATGTTAAAAAGACAGGTCAATATTAAAAATATTTTCGAGTTTTAAACTTTATTTAACGAAAGATAAAATTTTCAATAATACGATAAATAAATTCTTATGTTTTTAATACGGAATAATTTTTATATTAACGAAAATAAAATATTTTATTTACGAAAATAATTTTTCAAGCGTTAAACTTGGTTTAAATAAATGTTTAAAACTAGGTTAGTTCCCGTGCAGATGCACGGTTTTTTAGATTGAGGGTTTTATGTAGATGGTAACAATTACATTCTTACTACGTTTTTCAGTTTGATGTTAAAAAAATATTGTTTAATGATTAAATTTTATATGAGGTTAAGAATAATCAAGTACTCTGTAGCCTACTAAGGAATTAAAATAAAGAGTAACATGTATTGTTAAAGCTAGGTGTTCAATCATATTGAGTTAGAGTTGTTAGGAGCTTGAAAACATAATTTTGATCCCGATAAAAATTGTTGGTTTGTGTAGACACCCGCATTTTGACTGCCATGTGTCTATGGTAGTTTCCAAAAAATACCCGATGATGATCGGACGCGAACGTGTCTCTACGCGCTCGGATACGGGCTCAAATCCATTAATCGTTGGCTAACACACTTATGGAGTACAAATCTCACCAAACAGACCTCAAATCCAGGCCCAGTGGATCATTCCGAGTCAAACAAGACTAATTTGGGCCAAAACCGACACCGGAATTAAAATCGACTTTTCGCGATTGGGTCAACCCCGGTCAAAGTCATTTCCGAGACACACAAAAACAGCCATACAACCATCAAAAGTCCAAGTCAAACACAAAATCCATCAAACATCCAAAGTCAAGGTCCAAAACAATGGACCCGTGCAACCCGACTGGGCCACTCGATCGAGTGACCCACCCACTCGATCGAGTGGGCTTGTTTTGAGCCCGGCTGCAGGCTTCACGGGCCACTCGACTGAGTTGGCCTCCTACTCGGTCGAGTAACCCTAATCCGGGTGCCCTAGCATTTCCTATATATACCCCCCATGCAACACACATGCAACCAATCTTTTTACAACCCTAATACATCCTAAGAGCAATCCTACGCTACATCCTTTACAAACCCTAGACAAACCCTAGGAAAATCGACATTAGCAAACCCTAAACCTAGTTTTAGGAATTCAACCCGAGCCACCACAACTTAGCCTCCATACACCTCGAAGACTCTCGTGTTGTAGCCGCGTTTACGAGCCTTATTCCGAGACAAGAACATGTAGGTTGAGGGTGACAAAACCTCTTTCTTCTTCTCTTTTTCCTCTCGTCGTCCATCTTCTTTTTTTCATCTTTCTCTTCCGTTTTTTTTATTTATTTTATCTTATCGTTATTATCGCATCCTAATATCACTAATATCGATAGTATTAACATCAAAACACTAAAATATTTATCGATTTGTGTCGAATAAGAAGGATACCGGGATAAGGAAAACCGCATATACAAGTGTACTGCACACGCGTCGTCGGTCGCTTATCCCGGTACCCCGATTATTTGATTATTGAGATAAATCAACTTAAACAACAATTCGCTTTTATTCTCGTTATCATCATCATCAATTTTGGATCCATCAATTTCTTTAAACATCAATTTTAACAAGGGTCGAAACTCGTTGACACGGATCCGACATCACAATCCCTAGGGATTTATTTTGATGTCGGAGAAGTCGAGGGAATCAAGTTTTTTTATTATTCAAGTAAAGCGTCGATTTTAGATTCGATACCAATTCCATAATTGGATATCGAATCTAACAATCAATTCATATGAATTAATTAACGTGATTTATTCATATCACGATAATTAATTCAAAGCGACTAAAATTAATCCATCTTTTTTATTTTTCACTCTAAATATCCCATATCGATTCAATAATCGAATATGGGATATGATGAGTATTCAACTTTAGAATCGGGTATAAATTCAACAATATTTATATTCGGTTTAACAAAGTCAATGATTTATAAAAAACCCGAATCGAGCATAGGTCATGCAATACTTATGCCCAATTCGGTAAAACCGTCGATTCATCAAAAATCTAAAGCAATTTCGAAAATCAATATAAAATTGCAAACGAACCAAGTTCGTACAGATGCCACTTGACCGAGTGCCTTAGTCACTCGATCGAGTGACATCACAAAATCGAGTCAGAACGTTAATTACGACCTCCACTCGATCGAGTCTCACAGTGACTCGGTCGAGTGGCCATGTACTCGACCGAGTCAGTCAATGACTCGGCCGAGTATGGTCCATAACGCAAAGCAGAATCGTCTTTTACGGGTATACTCGATCGAGTCCGTCGACCACTCGACCGAGTAGCCTCATAACGATTAACACAACAAATCGTACATTATTCTATTTTTCAAACTCGATAGTATTTTGCGATTTAGGTCAACATGTGCTTAATTAATCACGTGTATACTATCTTTTCAAACCATGCATCTCATATTTGCACCTTTTCATCTCATATCATATTGCACAGACCGTTATAATTCATTACATCGTTACTAACGCGTTTGTTTTTTTCTTTTGTCAATTTAATTATTGTTCGTTTATTGTACTAAATGAACCCACATGCTAAAATTCCACTTTGACGTAGAATTAAATTGCATTAAATTGACTTAGAAACCCGTTTCAATTCCATTCACATGTTTAGGGAAAATAAATCTTTGCATATCATTTTCCCGTTTTACTAACGCGCGTATTGTAAGTCATTCGAATTCTTAGTAGAGGCCGCTAATGTGCGGGCGGGGTTTTGTGGGCTTCCCAACACGTACCCTCACCCCTTACTCAGAACCTCGGTTTCCGGATGCCCGAAACCGTTGGCGAACGAGAGTCATTCAATACACAATATCCGATAACGTCGGTATTGGTATCAAATGCAAAGGGACGAGCCCAATAAACTCTGACATCGGAAATGGGCCGTATTTTGTATACGGACCACTACGACATAGAGTGGGCTCGAATGGTTCCGAATAACCATAAAATTCGGTGGCGACTCCACATAGACCTAAATTTCAATTCGATCCTTCTCATATGGAGATTCATTCGCCTACCCAAACCAGCGCGTGGCCGCGTCGGGGTGGACCTATGTCATGTCCACAATTTGGCGACTCCGTTGGGGATTAACTGATGCGTGACTTACCATCGGCATCCTCAGGGTGAGACTCGAATAGATGTCGTTTGACAAATACAATACGCGTTTTAGTTCTACGGTTCATGCATAACCCATATTTTCCCGGGCCGGTACTCGCGACCGACGTCCCACTATACCGTCGATGTACTCCAATATGGATATGTTGAAAGGTGTCCATAGTCGATTCGAGTGGGTTTCGCGGCATGTTCTAAGATCAACTCGACTTAGGAAGTCCGTCCCGATCAACGTCTAGACTATGTACACTGGTATAGACCCCCTATAGACCGACCGAGACTTAGTATAGAGCATACATGGCGTCGTTATAATGCTTGTGTGACTACGTGCTACTTGGTTTCCGAGTCATTTTGAAAAACCGTCTTTTTTCAAAGATTGCATCTTTTTCAAACTACTCAATTTCAAAACCCGGGACACATACCGAATTTAGGACTTATGATTTTACTCAAAATAGCCCATTTTCTAGACGGTATGCTGCCCAATTCAAAACTCGAAAATACTTTCGAACTTTCAAAACCCGCGGCCCAATAACTTTTTTTTCGGAAATTGGGCCCTCAAACCGAGTTTTCTCGGACTTTTTCAAAAAACAAAACATCAATTTTCAAAACCATCCACTTCTAGGACTTCCCGTATTTAGCAGTGTCGGGTCGTGTCTTAAGTTGTCAAAGTCTATAGCGTCGAAACTCCGTCGATCTTACATCACGAGTTTCTTCCCCTTCCCAGTCCGCCTTATTAGACTAAGGCAAGGCCCACCTACGTAGGACAAACCCCTACAAAGGAGGGCCCGTCAACACGATCGAGTCTAAAGTCTGGGGATGTCTCACGTGAACCTTCCTTCGAACAGGACTAGGCCCACTCGCCAAATCCTAAGGAAGGCCCACCTTTCGCAAGTCACCCGTCGAGGTGTCTTTTCCGAGTCATTTCCCTTTTTAGTCTTGTTCGGGATGTACTTTCTATTTCGGGATTTTGGGCTAGTTTCTGATTACGTGGTGTTCTTACAGACAGGCCACCCGTGACTAGACATTAACACAAGATGGACGAATTGAAAGATGCTCTCGCCAAGCTCGAGACTCAACTAACTTCCATTCAGGCTAACCAAACAACGTTAGCCACCCGACTGAGCACCGTAGAGAAGACGGCCCCTTTTGAAGGATCCGAGCCCAATGGGCCCATGGCCGAGCTGGTCAGTATTGTTCGTAGGCTCGAGGAACAAGTCTCCCTATCAATGAACAACTCGATCCACACCGAGAATGCTCGTATTTATTCACCTTTAGATAACGAGCTACATGCTAACCTCAACTTAACGAGACTTCCTATGTTTGAGGGTACTGAAGACCCGGTCCACCACATCCGGGCTTTCAAGGACTTCATGGCGGTAAAGGGGGTGAAGTCAACTATGTTCAAACACTTGTTCCCTTCTTCCTTGGAGAAACACCCTAAGGCCTGGTTCTACAGGCTCAACCCCAAGAAATACAAGACTTGGGATGATGTGGCGACCGAGTTTGCTCGGAACTACGCCGATAACACTGAAATCCAGACAACAATGTGTACTCTGGAGGTAATGGCCCAAGAGCCCAAAGAAGGGTTCACAAAATATCTGCAACGGTGGAGGGCCGAGAGTGTGAAGCTGGTCGACAAGCCCGGCGAGAAGGCCCTAGTGGAAGCCTTCGTCAAAAATCTACTCCCATCCTACCGGGTCCATCTCCGGTATGCTATTATCCCAAACTTTGCTGTCCTTACTGAAATGGGCACAAGGATAGAAGATGATCTAAGGTTAGAGAGCCTGACTAAGGCCTCTACCAAAGGCTATCAAGGGGCTAGTTCGTCCACAAACAAGCCCGTACCTGCAGCTGCAACCCGCAGCATCTTCGACGAGGTAAATCTGCTCGACACCTCAACCAAAAAGAATACACCAAATCGGGTATTCACAGATATAGGGACTACCTATACCTATGCCTTACAAAGGCTATCTTCAAAGGGTCTGATTCAACCAATAGGCCCAACTCCAGAGCCTCCAGTAGAGAAGAGGCCCAAATACTACAATGCTCAAGCCTACTGTCAGTATCACCGGGGCAACGGACATGATACTGAAAAATGTTGGAAGTTAAAACATCTAATCCAAGATCTTATCGAGAGCGGGAAAATCCCGTTGCCCGGGGACAAGCCGAGCAACAAAGAAAACCCGTTCAGCGCCCATGCCATATTCACGGGGGAGGTAATCGATTGTTCTCACCTCATTTCTCCTTTTATCCCACAAATCAATGGGATATGGTTCGATGACGAGGACGATGTATATTTGGCCAAGGGGGAAGCTGTCCCCATCACCCTTGAAGAGGTCCGAAAAGCCAAATCCAAGGCTTTAGCCACCAACCACCTCGCCACTGCTGGGCGCGCCACTCCTACACCCGTCACTGAACCTGCCAGGACGGAATCCACCCTCGAAGAACCAAGCAATGACGCGGCCTTGGTCCAACAAATGAAGAGGGTTCTAGCTGACTTAACCATATGGCAACTACTGGTTAACTCACAGGCTCATCGAGAAGCACTGACTAAGGCTCTCGATGAAATCAAGGTTGATTCAGAAGCTACCCCCGCTGAAATGGTAGCTACTATCATGCCCTACCTCAAGGGCAAGTCCAAGAGCGAGGGCCCACTCATAACCTTCGCCGAATCTGATCTACCATCATTTGGGCCCAATCATAACCTGGCCCTATATATCACGGTCATCTGCAAGGGTAAGTATCTCCCGATGACCCTTATTGACGACGGATCAGCCGTGAACGTCCTACCCCTAAGGACCGCCAGGGCCCTCGGCATCACTGATGCCGACTATCTCCCGACAGCGCAAACTATTCAGGCTTTCGATGGAAGCCCAAAACCAGTAGCTGGGGCCGTTAAACTGAAGATCATAATAGCCCAATCGAAAAGGAGTTGGAGTTTCAGGTGATAGACGTCACCTCATCACTCAATCTCTTACTGGGAAGGCCTTGGATCCACGCAGTCAAGGCCGTGACATCTACCCTCCACCGAAAAGTCAAGATGCCACTTAAAGACGGTATCATAACACTGGAGGCAACACCGATGACCGTGGCAAGGCTGCAACGCCACAAACCGGGCCGAACCACGAGGTTTCGATTTCGTGGGTATGATTGAAGAAGAATATCTTTTCAAGCCCTACTTCGCCCCTAGCATCGACACGATGCTACAAAATCTGGGTTACCTACCCGGAGCTACCTCAAGACCATATCTTCCGGCGGGGAAGATCATTGAGGTCCTAGACAATGCAGAATCCCGACTCGGATTGGGATATACTATAAGCTCGGAGAATGTGGGCCGGGCCTCTGCAATCAAATTTGTCACTCCAGTCTTCGGAGCCATCCAAGTGGGCCTCTACCGACCCACCATCACATATCCCGAGACCAAAACGGCTCGGGAATGCAACTACATCCCCGATGACATGTTCACCGTTATCCAGGATGAGTCCGAGAAAAGGGAAAGCGACTCTGAGCCCGTGCTGGGGCTCTTATTTGGAGAAGAAGAGACCGTCCCTGCTCCGAAAGATGACTTGGTCAACTTGATTCTCCGCAGCGATCGGTTCGACCCAACCAAGCTCATTACCGAGGTCGGCGCCAACACCGCGACGAGGGCTTGGAGGAAGACTATAAAATGGACCGAAAGTCAAGGACGGGTCTACAAGCTAACCGCCGGCGAAGGAGACATGCCCGATACCGAGTCTGAGTCCGAGTCTGAGTCTGAGTCGGAGTCGGAGTCTGAGTCCAAGTTTAGAGGGTCTGGTGATGGAGTCGAGTCTGTAACCCCTCTTCCCTTAGCCACTGAGGTCTCGGGGTCTGTCCCAAGACCTCTCCCTATCCCGCCACTGACCAACGATCAGATGGCAGCTCTATTCGAGCTATTTTCAAAATTTACCATTAATAATAATAACGAACACCGTTCTGCTTACGACTTGTCTTATTTCCAAAATTTCCTCAATTTCAAAAATTTTATATGCAATGACATTGAGAAACCCAACGAACAGGTACCTCTACCACAACATCTGGTCGAGCAGCTCGAGCAAAGGGAATCCCGAGATCCGGTAATCGAAGAAACCGAGTCCGTCAACGTGGGAACCACTTTAGAGCTCCAGATGCTTAAGTTGGGCCAATCTTTAGATCCAGAGGAGAGACAACAGTTCACAGACCTCCTCCTAGAATTTAAAGACGTATTTGCATGGTCCTACAAGGACATGCCGGGAATAGATCGAGAAATAGCTGAAAACCGAATACCCATCAAAGATGGGTGCAAACCGGTAAAGCAGAAGCTCAGAGAATGAAGCCCGAATGGTCTCTTAAAGTCAAAGAAGAGGTCGATAAACAATTCAAAGCAGGCTTTATACAAGTGTCTGAATATCCAGACTGGGTCGCAAACATCGTGCCGGTACCCAAGAAGGACGGCAAGGTGCGGGTATGCGTAGACTTCCGGGACCTAAACAAGGCCAGCCCAAAAAATGATTTTCCGTTACCACACATCGACATTTTGGTGGATAATACGGCCGACCATGCCCTTCTATCATTCATGGACGGGTATGCCGGATACAATCAAATTAAAATGGCAGAAGAGGATATGAGTAAGACTACCTTCATCACACCTTGGGTTACTTACTGTTACACCGTCATGCCATTTGGGCTTATTAATGCAGGAGCCACTTATCAACGGACCGCCACCACCTTATACACGACTTGATGCATAAGGAAGTGGAGGTCTATGTGGACGATATGATCGTTAAGTCTAAAGACCGAAGCGGGCACATCACGGCCCTGAGAAAGTTCTTTACCAGACTGCGGAAATACAACATGAGACTAAACCCACAAAAGTGCAGTTTTGGGGTAACGTCAGGCAAATTACTGGGCCATATCGTTAGCCAACGCGGCATCGAGGTCAACCCAGCTAAAATCAAAGCCATCACCGAGATGCATCCACCTAAGACCGAAAAGGAAATAAGGGGGTTTCTCGGGAAAGTCCAATACATCAGCCGTTTCATTTCGAAGTTAACCATGGTATGTGAGCCCATCTTCAAAAAGCTAAAAATCAGAGAACGGGTACTATGGGACGACAAATGTCAAATGGCTTTTGACAAAATCAAGGAGATCCTGTCTGCCCCGCCAGTACTAATGCCACCTCAACACAGTTTGCCTTTGTCGTTATATCTAACAACAACCGAGACAGCCATGGGGGCTATGCTGGCCCAGACAGTTGATTCAGAAGAACGGGCCATTTACTATATCAGTAAAAAGTTCCTTGAATACGAGTGCAAATACACAATGCTCGAGAAAACGTGCCTAGCATTAGTTTGGGCCACTAAAAAGCTCCGACATTACATGCTCAGTCACGAGGTACACGTGTTATCCAAAATGGATCCAATCAAGTACTTATTCGAGAAGCCCATCCTCAACGGCAGGATGTCAAGATGGATTTTAATGTTATCCGAGTTCGACCTCAAATTCGTACCATTAAAAGCCATCAAAGGCCGGGTAGTTGCCGAATTTCTCGCTGATAGCCCAATATCCGAAGAACGCCACACTGATACATGGGCCTTTCCTGATGAGGACATATTCCATACCGATACCGAGACATGGGATCTGTATTTCGATGGAGCATCCAACTTCCGAGGATTTGGGGTCGGAATTCTATTAATCTCACCCCGAGGTGAGCACACTCCCTTATCCATCAAATTGAACTTCGACGTGACCAACAACGCAGCCGAATACGAAGCATGTATTCACGGGCTGCAAGCCGCCGCTGATTTAGGGGTAACAAACCTCCGGGTCCACGGTGATTCATCATTGGTCATCAATCAAGCACTCCAAAAATGGAAAACTCGGAACGCCAATCTCGTGGCTTACCAAGCGCGAGTACGGATTCTAGAGAAACAATTCCAGAAAGTCGAATATATTTACCTACCTCGAGAGGAAAATCAGTTTGCAGATACACTTTCCAAATTAGCATCTTTACTGAACATCCCGGATCACCTGACCAGCATGCCAATCTGTGTCGAAAGGTGGTCCGAACCAGCAGACATCCATGCCATTCAAGATCTCGAGATAACTGACCCAGAACCTTGGTATCAAGCCGTCTTAACGTACCTGAGAATGGGAGAATATCCTCCGGAAGCTGAAAATCGGGCCAAAAAGGCCCTACGAAGATTAGCAACCCAATTTGTTCGTACTGATGACGGGCAATTGTATAAAAAGACGGCACAGGGGGCTCTCCTCCTATGTATCGACAAAATTCAAGCCGAGAAGATCATGGCCGAGGTCCACGACGGTGAAAACGGTCCGCATATGAACGCCCATATGCTATCCCGTAAAATCATGAGGCTCGGGTACTACTGGAACACCATGGAGACAGACTGTCAGTTATACGTCAAGCACTGCCATAACTGTCAGATCTTCGGTAATGTACAGCATATGCCATCTTCCCTATTATATACCATGACATCACCATGGCCATTTTCGACATGGGATATTGACATAATTGGGAAAGTGCACCCTTCCGGGACGGGAGGACATTGCTTCATATTGGTGGCCATCGACTACTTCACCAAATGGGTAGAAGCCGAGTCATACCGTGTCTTGAACGCCAAGCACGTGGCCAAATTTATCCAAAATAAGATTATATGCCGATACGGGATCCCGCACGAATTTATCAGTGATCACGGGACCCATTTCCAAGCTGAAACTACCGCATTACTGGCGAAATACAAAATTCAGAGGCATACATCTTCACCTTACCGACCACAAACAAATGGAGCGGTAGAAGCGGCCAACAAAACAATTGTCACCATACTAAAAAAGACGGCTGAGAATTATCGGGACTGGCCCGACAAGATACCTTTTGCCTTATGGGGGTTCCGAACTTCGATTCGCACCGCAACCGGAGCAACTCCATATTACCTGACATATGGAATGGAAGCAGTCCAACCGGTCGAGCTAGAAGTATCATCCCTAAGGATTTTGTTTGAAAGCCAGGTACCCGAAGCGGATTGGGTCCAAGCCCGATACGATTCGCTAGTTCTTTTGGATGAACGACGGTCCCGGGCCCTCAACAATATTCAAGTATATCAAAAAAGAATCCAACGGGCTTTCAACAAAAGGGTTAGGCCCAGGAAGATCTAAGAAGGAGATTTGGTCCTAAAATCGGTTCGTGCCTTACTACCGGTTGACCCAAGGGGAAAATTCAAACCCAATTGGGCTGGGCCATATTTAGTCAAGAAAATCCTATCGGGAGGAGCGGTGATGCTAACGGGCCTGGATGGCAACGAGTTCGTCAACCCGACCAACTTGGACCAGCTGAAGCGCTACTACCCATAAACCCCTATCTCAATGTCATTTGCAAAAATTTATAAAAATTTGTCTTTTTATAAATTTTCAAAATTTCAGACAAGTCAATAAGTTAGAATTAACTATTCTACCGTCGCACATCTCGAATCAATGATCTTGATGTATTTCGAAAATTGCAAAAGAAAAAAAATCAAATCAATTTTGAACTACGTCTGGTTTGATTCCGCTAATTGTGGATACGTAGGCAACCCCTCAAAAGGGTACAACCACTGCAATATCGAAAAGACGGGAACGGTTTCAATTAATATGTCTTTTATTAATATCTCAATAAACTCGGGAATTACAAAAAAAAAAAAAAAAAAAAAACGCCAAACACGGCATACACAAAAAAAAATCACACCGAAAAATAAATAATAATATTCAAATAATAAAATACGGAGACTAATATCCCGGCATCTTCCCCTTTCCCTTGTCCTTCGGGTCGCGTGGAGCCCGAGGTCGTCGAGGTGGGGACGAGCGTTCCCTAATCACCAGGGGAACCTCCTTAGCACGAGCCCGCTTCTTTGACGACGGGTCTTCAATCACAGTCTTCGGCCCAAGTCGGGCTCGCACATGCTCGGGTAGCCTATCCCGTGGGCCAAGTCGGTGCTGCACGGCTAGTCTAGGGCCCAGTCTCCTTTCCAAGTCTGTCTGGGGGCTCACTTTCCCTCAAGCACCTTTAGCACCGGACCCTTTAGCTTGAGTCTTAGCCTTCTTCTTTTGCCCTGACATTAGACGAACTAGGGTGGCTGGAGTGTCTCCCTCATCAAAGAACCCCCTGTTGTCTTTAGCCTGTTCTCTCCTCAGCAGGTCAAAGGCTTCATCCACCTTCAAAGCAGCTCGGGCTTTAGCATCACCTGCTTTAGTCCACTTGGTATATGAGTCTGAAACCCAAATCGAATGCCGAGATTTGGAAACGGGCCAAGTGTGCTGGGTGTACCATCTTTGCATCCACGTGTCGCACATCACATCCGTCAATTGGGTAGGATCACTCACAATTGCCTCTATTTCTGGTATCCGCTGAGTTCGTCCATACTGCCTTAGTATGCGATCCGGGTAGAGGTGAACCGTTTGGTTGAAGGACAAGAACACTTGGTAACGGCCCCTCTCCCTCGGGTCCAAACCTGACCAAGCCGGGATGGGCCACCATGGCACGACCCATCGAATCAACCGCCCACCATGGATCGATAGCACCTCATCCCAATACTTCTGGCTAATCAAGGGAGAAAAATCGATGGCCTGTCGTCTCGTCATCAGCTGGTTATGGCGGTAGGTACTGGCATCAAGAGGGAGATCTATCACCGATAGCCTCTCATAAAGCCAAATCTGAAAAAAGAAAAAAAAAACAAAAGCTTTTGATTTCGAGACAAAACGGACGACACTCGATCGAGTGTCTGCATGACTCGATCGAGTGGCGTTACTCGAAACGAACAGAAGCCTTTCAGCGAAGGCACTCGATCGAGTGTCAGGGCGACTCGATTGAGTGCCCACTGCAGTAGCCAGATTCTCGAAAAAAATTCAAAAAAAAATCGAGGAATAAAAAATTCAACGTACTTGCAGCAAACGGGTGCTTCCGGTGAGACGAACGGTCGGATCCCTTTTGCGATTATCCAATCCTTGGATGATTTCGCCCGTGATTAACCAAGCCGGACTATGTTCAGTCTCCATCAAGTCCACCACGGTTATGAGACGGACATTACCCATGCAAGATAACCAGTCCATGTGACCTTCAAAAGCGTAAACATGGAGCATGCAGAAAGAAAAGGCCCTACGGCTATGGGCCGATCTCACCCGAACATCATGAGGGTTCATGAATTTCTCGGCCAAGTCGATCAGAGAAATATTGCCACCTTCCATCATACGGGACACTTCGTTATGGGATAGCCCCAGAAATTCCCTCAACTTCCTCTTTGGGTCATAGACTGAATACGGGACGGCGGGCCGAAGCATCGGGTTCCATCCTCCTATAGCTGCAATCTCTTCGGGTGGAGGGCAGATCTCGCCCCGAGGGAAGGCAAAGACATGATATATGTCATCCCAATAAGCCAAGCAGGCATCCAAGAAGTAACGATCTACCACCATCTGACGGAACGGGTACAGCTGAGTTATACTCGTCTGATTCAAGACCACCCTATCAGCATCTCTGAATTGACGGGACCACGCCTACAACATAGCACTCAATCTATCGATTCCCATGATGGATTTCTTAAAAGGATAAAAGAGACTTTCTTTTTTGCCTTAAGGGAAGTAGAAGACTTTTTTTGATGGGAATTATGAAGAAAATCAAGAGCATAGAAGGCTATATATAGCATTAGCCTTGCAAATCTCTTTCCATATCACTTCTAGGAAAAGTTTCCTAATTACAAACGGAATCGAGCTACAAGCATAGTCCCGATACTAGCTCGAAAATAATCATCCCGAACTTTCCTAATTTCTTTAGGAGTCGATTTCAAAAATTTCAAAAATTCAAAAATTTCAAATTTCAAAATTTCAAAAATTCAAAAGTCATTTTCCCCAGCACGAGTCATTTTATTACCTACGTGTTGCATTGCATTTTATGTAACTTATACAGGTACGACTCAAGAGCTAATCCAATCTCCCCAGCAGCATTTTCCGGGATAGCACGGGATGGGTCAACACACAGGCACACCCAGGGCTTACGTGACAAGCCTAAATTCCCCACGGAGTACAATCATGAAGCTCAGGTATGATTTCTGTCTTGTGGCTGGCGAGCCCTTCACGCAAGTCTAATGGACTATAAACGACCCGACCGGAAGTCTACCAGGTCTTAACGGGCTTGGTAGCTACTCTGACTTTCGCCCTGTCCAAGCCTCAATCAGAGTGGGGGCTCTGTAGACACCCGCATTTTGACTGCCAGGTGTCTATGGTAGTTTCCAAAAAACACCCGATGATGATCGGACGCTAACGTGTCTCTACGCGCTCGGATACGGGCTCAAATCCATTAATCGTTGGCTAACACACTTATGGAGTACAAATCTCACCAAACAGACCTCAAATCCAGGCCCAGTGGATCATTCCGAGTCAAACAAGACTAATTTGGGCCAAAACCGACACCGGAATTAAAACCGACTTTTCGCGATTGGGTCAACCCCGGTCAAAGTCATTTCCGAGACACACAAAAACAGCCGTACAACCATCAAAAGTCCAAGTCAAACACAAAACCCATCAAACATCCAAAGTCAAGGTCCAAAACAATGGACCCGTGCAACCCGACTGGGCCACTCGATCGAGTGACCCACCCACTCGATCGAGTGGGCTTGTTTTGAGCCCGGCTGCAGGCTTCACGGGAAACTCGACCGAGTTGGCCTCCTACTCGGTCGAGTAACCCTAATCCGGGTGCCCTAGCATTTCCTATATATACCCCCCATGCAACACACATGCAACCAATCTTTTTACAACCCTAATACATCCTAAGAGCAATCCTACGCTACATCCTTTACAAACCCTAGACAAACCCTAGGAAAATCGACATTAGCAAACCCTAAACCTAGTTTTAGGAATTCAACCCGAGCCACCACAACTTAGCCTCCATACACCTCGAAGACTCTCGTGTTGTAGCCGCGTTTACGAGCCTTATTCCGAGACAAGAACATGTAGGTTGAGGGTGACAAAACCTCTTTCTTCTTCTCTTTTTCCTCTCGTCGTCCATCTTCTTTTTTTCATCTTTCTCTTCCGTTTTATTTATTTATTTTATCTTATCGTTATTATCGCATCCTAATATCACTAATATCGATAGTATTAACATCAAAACACTAAAATATTTATCGATTTGTGTCGAATAAGAAGGATACCGGGATAAGGAAAACTGCATATACAAGTGTACCGCACACGCGTCGTCGGTCGCTTATCCCGGTACCCCGATTATTTGATTATTGAGATAAAATCAACTTAAACAACAATTCGCTTTTATTTCTCGTTATCATCATCATCAATTTTGCATCCATCAATTTCTTTAAACATCAATTTTAACAAGGGTCGAAACTCGTTGACACGGATCCGACATCACAATCCCTAGGGATTTATTTTGATGTCGGAGAAGTCGAGGGAATCAAGTTTTTTTATTATTCAAGTAAAGCGTCGATTTTAGATTCGATACCAATTCCATAATTGGATATCGAATCTAACAATCAAGTCATATGAATTAATTAACGTGATTTATTCATATCACGATAATTAATTCAAAGCGACTAAAATTAATCCATCTTTTTTATTTTTCACTCTAAATATCCCATATCGATTCAATAATCGAATATGGGATATGATGAGTATTCAACTTTAGAATCGGGTATAAATTCAACAATATTTATATTCGGTTTAACAAAGTCAATGATTTATAAAAAACCCGAATCGAGCATAGGTCATGCAATACTTATGCCCAATTCGGTAAAACCGTCGATTCATCAAAAATCTAAAGCAATTTCGAAAATCAATATAAAATTGCAAACGAACCAAGTTCGTACAGATGCCACTCGACCGAGTGCCTTAGTCACTCGATCATCACAAAATCGAGTCAGAACGTTAATTACGACCCCCACTCGATCGAGTCTCACAGTGACTCGGTCGAGTGGCCATGTACTCGACCGAGTCAGTCAATGACTCGGCCGAGTATGGTCCATAACGCAAAGCAGAATCGTCTTTTACGGGTCTACTCGATCGAGTCCGTCGACCACTCGACCGAGTAGCCTCATAACGATTAACACAACAAATCGTACATTATTCTATTTTTCAAACTCGATAGTATTTTGCGATTTAGGTCAACACGTGCTTAATTAATCACGTGTATACTATCTTTTCAAACCATGCATCTCATATTTGCACCTTTTCATCTCATATCATACTGCACAAACCGTTATTATTCATTACATCGTTACTAACGCGTTTGTTTTTTTCTTTTGTCAATTTAATTATTGTTCGTTTATTGTACTAAATGAACCCACATGCTAAAATTCCACTTTGACGTAGAATTAAATTGCATTAAATTGACTTAGAAACCCGTTTCAATTCCATTCACATGTTTAGGGAAAATAAATCTTTGCATATCATTTTCCCGTTTTACTAACGCCCGTATTGTAAGTCATTCGAATTCTTAGTAGAGGCCGCTAATGTGCGGGCAGGGTTGGGTGTCCTTTGTGGGCTTCCCAACACGTACCCTCACCCCTTACTCAGAACCTCGGTTTCTGGATGCCCGAAACCGTTGGCGAACGAGAGTCATTCAATACACAATATCCTATAACGTCGGTATTGGTATCAAATGCAAAGGGACGAGCCCAATAAACTCTGACATCGGAAATGGGCCGTATTTTGTATACGGACCACTACGACATAGAGTGGGCTCGAATGGTTCCGAATAACCATAAAATTCGGTGGCGACTCCACATAGACCTAAATTTCAATTCGATCCTTCTCATATGGAGATTCATTCGCCTACCCAAACCCGCGCGTGGCCGCGTCGGGGTGGACCTATGTCATGTCCACAGTTTGATCGTGATTAAATCTTTAAAAGCTTTCATATAAGAAATTATGTTAATGTCTCATCGTATGACGTAAATATTTTGTGAGATAAATTTAAAAATGTAACATAAAATGAAAAAGTGATACTTTCTCTATGTCGTTCATTTGTTTGCCTTTTATATTTATTGTAAAGAGTATTTTAATCAAAAATAAACAAATGAATGGAACGGAGGGAGTAATTCGTAATAAAAATAAAGAAAGCAACCGAAAGATCTACTTGCAAAGATGTTCTTCAAATAGTCATCACTCTAATTGGGGGGTGTATTTAGTTTCAAATTCTCTTACCAAACCGTTTCACAATAATATTATTGCGAGACCTCTCGTAGGAAGGTGATTACTTTTTAATTTTATTGATTTTATTTATTGGTTATTATTGTGTTTTAGTAATGTATTACGATAAATTTGTGTGAGATCGTCTCACAAGAAACTAATTGAGTATGAATATTTTATTGAGTTACTATGACTTGCCATATTTGGAGGATTTTTTATTTAGTTTTCTTGTTAATTCCAATTGCCAGTAAATGGCAAAATATAAGATGGATTAGATAGCCCATCTAATGTAGTGGACTATGAGAGCAGTGCTTTTAATTGAGCGGGAACTTGAAAGCATGAGAGGCTACCACGTAATAATTTTCTTAGTAAGTGTTATCCTTTTAGTATATAGGGGATTTTAACACTATTTGAAAAATATGGGGTGTTACACTTCCACTGGTGCTCCGGTGGAGGATGACGAGGAAGCTTGTATTAGTCGCCCCTCATCCTCCACCGGCCCAGGTGTGTCCGTAGCGCGGGCACCACCTTCGATGGTGTCTGCAAGGCCCTCTCCTATTAATGAAAGCGGGGGTGCAAGTTCTCCCGATCCCGCTCCTTCTGATGTCCCTGACACGGACTCCGAGGCCCTGGAAGTTGATCCACTTACCATTGCTGGCCCCTTAAGGGTGAGGGTTGCTGAGGGCACTTACCTCTTGGACAAGGACACGTATAGGGTGCCTCTTCATATGTACCCCGAGCCGGGGCCACGTGAGGAGATCCTAATTAGAAACGCTACTTAAGCCATAGCAAATTTTTATGATTTTGGGCCGGAGTATTCGGTTATCGTTCCAGGAGTTTGCAACTCTCTAGCGTAGTGTATTGCAGTCTATCACAAATGTTTGGAGTTTGGGCTTCAGTTCCCTCTCCATTCTTTTATTGAGAAGGCGTTCCAACGCATGAATGTGGCCATCGCACAGCTGACGGCGGTGTCCATCTGGACCCTGGTATCATACGCTTGGGTCTGCTTGTTTGAGGGGTATCTGCCCTCCATTGACGCCTTTAGGTCCATGATGGGCCTGCAAATAGTCTATTCATTAGAAGGCCCCTCTAGCTAATATTCCTTAAATAGAATGAAGGGCTTTAATTTCACCAGTTTGGCCGGCGCTAACCAGCGTCAAACAGTGGAAGAACAACTTTCTATACATCCGGCATGAAGGGAGGTGGTCTATCCCTCGCCATTTCAGAAAGAACGTTCATACCCGCCTGGAGACTGTCGAGGAGTACCATCCTGAGGTTGGGGGAAGGGCTCTAGAGGTGAAGTTGACGTCGGAGGAGAAGAAAATAGGTAAACTTTTTTCCTGCGAGAAGTATGGCAATACCGTGGCCCCAACTAGCTGCCTTCCTCCGGCAGAGCTTATAGTGACCGATGAGTTTCTGACCCCTGTAGGGTTGAACCCCGCACGCGCTCCAGGTAGTTGGGGGGCTTTTCACTTGCGTATATTGTCAGACAGTCACCACTTGCATGGTAATTTTGTCTTCATTGCAGATACCTATGACACCTTCTGGACTATCCAGCACCAGCGTGCCCTTTGAGTTGATAAAGATTATAATCCTACCACTCCTCGCCCCGTTACTCCTTCAGACTACAAGAAAGAGAGCCTCATGGGGCATGTGAAGTGTATATCGGCGGGGAAGACTCGATTCCCTCGGAGGGGGGCTCCTGTTCGTGCTTCAACGCCATCACCTGTTGCCAGGCCGGCCCAGAGGAATGAGGGTCCTGAGGAGGCATGACAGTCGGCTGCCAGATGTGAGTGTTCTCCCTCCAGGTTGTTCTCCTGCTACTACTGCTGCTACTATGATGCCTACATCGTCGGCCGAGGAGGTCGAGGAAGCAGTCCCTCTCTTGACCATGAAGAGAAAAGATAAGGAGCCTATGACTACCGAACAATTGATTGACCTGGACGCTAAGGTCTGCACACCCCAGCCTAAGCATCATGCCCCCAACCTTCATGAGACGCTGTTTGGTCAGGGGAATGTTAAATTTAACTATGCTGTGGAGAGCATAGACGCCTCTGCTATTCTTTCAGACTCTTCAACTACCACTTTGGACCCGACTGTCAAGGTATTGGGGCACGCCTGCTCCCAGGCCCAGATAATCCTCTATCGGTGCTCCCTGGTCTTTCAGGTGTCTGTCGAGCTGGCATCTCTTAGCCGTCTGAGTGATGAGGAACTGACCATCACTCCAGAGTCTGACCGTATTGCCGTGGTCGAGAGAGATGTTGCCCTCATCGCCAACCTGAAGCTGAAATTGGCTGTGTGTGAGAGTGAGCTGAAGGAGGCCCAACGTCAGTCGGCTGGCTGGAAGGAGCAGGGGGAGAAGGCCTTGAAGGAGGCGTCAGATTTGGAAACTGAGTTGGGACAAACGAAGAAGCATTCAGCAGAGCTGGAGGGGCGTCTTAAAGACTTTATTGATCGTTTATCTGGGGTGGAGTCTGAGATGACGGCGACACAGAACAAATGCCAAGAACTGGAAACTTAGAAGGAGATCTGGATGAAGGAGAGAGCAGAGATCGTAAAAGAGGTTGATGACAAGGTAGATCAGGCCTTTGCTGAGTGTGCCAACTCAGCCACTAACTTTTGTGTGGAAGTTATTAGGGAGCTGGTACCAGATTTTGATGAGGAAGCCTTTAAACAGCTGTACACTGCCAAGGACGAGGCCAGGATCAACGAGCTTTCGTAGGAGGGACCTGATGGGTCATGACCCCTCCGGCCTTTCGGCCGGTGTCTTTTGACTCTTTGTTCTGGCTGCATGGGAGGCCAGCCAACTAGTCCTGATAATCCGAGATGACGTACACATAATCCGTCTCTTTTAGTGACAAAGGTCCTAATACAAGACATAAACCAAAGCCAACTCTTTGTATTTTCTGACTCAACAATCGTGAAGGCAAGTGGAAATATTTGGTTGTTCGCATCAACTCCCATAGCGGTCAACACCACTCCTTTGAACTTACCATGCAAGTGAGTTCCATCAACGGTGATAATAGGGCGACAATGTTCAAACTCATTAATACTTGGTTTGAAGGCCCAAAAAACTCGTTGAAATATTCGAACATTCGGGGTATTCGTGGGTCTAGTCGATCATTGAACAACAGTCCCGGGATTAGATTCTTCTAAACATTCTATAAAATGAAGAAGCATCTCGTAGGATTCTTCCCAATCCCCAAAAAAGTCACTAATCGCTCTTTCTTTTGCATTCAAAACTTTCATCTTAGTTATTGTGTACCCAAATTTGTCTCTCATGTACTCCACAATAACGGACACCTTAATACCCCAATCGGCCTCAACAAGGTTTCGAATCGCATGGCTAATAAACCCTCGTTTCAAATCATATGGTCTCTAGGAATGGTGCTACCAACACAAGAAGTTTCATGACAACCATTGTACGTGACAATGGTAAAGGATTGTGAATGAAAATATTTTTGTGTGGCCCTTAGCCTCCATTTACAAGGGGAAGGTGATCGCCCACATTTGAAGGTTACCGTGTGAGGCTTAGACTCTACAACTTTGAAAAATTGATTTTGTTGCACACTATGTAATGTCATTTCATCTATCACCGATATTTTGTTTGAAAACACTTGACCTTTAGCAAACTCATTCCCTTGCTCATAACGAACTAAAGACTCTCATGTCCTCCAATCATTCAATTCATCTCCCTCTAGTTTTCCAACATTGTTATATTCTATAATTGGTGCACTAGTAGCACCAACATCATCAAAATCGTCATCTCCTTCATCAACATTAAGTGTTTCATACTCCTCATCAACCTCATTGCTCTCTACATGACTATGAAATACACCGACGTTTATATCATTACTAGTAAGGGATATGTATTGACCAACGTCATCTAACGCCAAAGGAAGCCTAGGTGTCGGTAAATTTGGTGTGGGCACAACAAAGGAAGTAGTGGACAACTCAACAAATATGTCCATGGATGGAGAATTTGAATGACGAACACTTGCCCATAACGCCCTTAATGCAACATCATTGTTAAGGGGTACAACTTTAAAACATCCTGAACTGGGATATTTCATTTTAACAGCCAATTGAGAACTCATCCTTTCAACATGAATCCCCGTATATATCCCATCAACTAATTCACCATAACTCATTTTTTATACTAGATAAAACAAAACATTGTGACCCACCTCTATACGTTACACATCCATTTTGCTCCAGTATTTCTCCATCATAATAAAACATTAGTGGATAATCAATAATGTCCATTCTATAAAGAAAAATTAATTAGCAAAACACAACTAAAAAACAAAAATATACAACAATTTTCTCTAACTTAATACATCACAATATGAGCGATATGATAATACACCTTAATTACCAAATATGAACATAAATTAAACTTAACAATTACGTTAACAATCTCCCTTAGTAACCCCATCTTTGTAGTAAAATAGCGAAAAAATTGATTTTCTAATATCTAAATTAACCAAAAAACAAATTATTCAAACTACTAATTTAACCCATGAAATATGTATTTGATTCTTAAAAACTACTTAAACCACACATAATTTCACACTACATGCACAAACAATGAAATTTTCCCCAAAAAAAACTTAGGCTCAAATTTGGGAATTCTATATATTAATACAAAAATAAACATTTAAATTGTAAATCTAACAACTAATCAAAGAAAATAAATAACTTTAAGCGTAATTTATGAAGATATAAACATATTATAACAACAAAACCAAATAAAATTGGAACAATTAGTTGAATTATACCTTGCTAGTTATGAAGTTAAGTGTAGATGTTCGCCGGAAGTGTCGCCGGAATAGGTGAGTGATGATGTACTAAGTGATGAGTGGGTATGAGTGATTGAGTACGGGTGAATATAGAGTGATGAATGATTGGTAGGGGTGGGGGGGGGGTCGTGTGTTTGTTGGGTATTAAAGATCCAACGACGGAAAAATCGAAGCAAAAAAGAACTCTCTAACCCGCTATTGGAGTGACGAGTTTAAGGCTCATAAACCGCCATTCCCAGTGGCGGGTCTTAACAACTGTTCCGGTCACGGAATCAATGAACCCGACTGTGAACTCGGGTTCCAAGTATTTGAAGGTTGCTTGCTTGACTTCCTTTGATCTCTCCTTTCTCTTCTCCTACGATCGGACCTTCCCGGCGGAGTGAGCCTGCTCCCTGCACAAGTAGCGCACAGGGCCTCGGAGGTTGTCCGAGGGAACCCTCTCCGATGCCTAAGTCAGTCCGTGAATGCCTTAACGAACCTAGCTCGTGAGGAACTAGGTGGCCTTTTTAGGAGTAAGAGTCTAGAGAGAGAAAATCCAACCCCCTCTAAGTGGGAAATGAGTGGGTATTTATACCTTCCCACAAGAGAGAGGGGAGGAGAGGGAAAAGAGCGGGAGAATGGGTGGACGTGAGGTCGACACGTGGCTTTTCCTCGTCCACCCACTTTCCATTACCTGAGGCGGAATAACGGATGGGCCCTCGGGTTCCCCTGCTCGTACTAGGGGTTTGGGCACCCTGGAGACCAGCACGTTGGGGACTTGGAGGCCCTGCTCGGCTGACAGCAGGGCCCTGCCTGCCAGGCGCAAGCCCTTCGGAGCTCTCTCAGTAGTCCTTCACAGGGAGGCCTGACGGGTGATTCTAGATTTACCCTGGGGGCGAACCGTTCCGAGGCCCTGCAGGCGGGCGACCCGTGGTACTTGGTCAACTCCCATCAATTGGCCCACGCCGGCCAGGGGGAGGCGGGGTCTCCTTCTTGGCAGGCGTCTCTTGAGATGGGGTGCAGTTGACTCTTGAACTCTTGCATTTAATGCGCTGCTTGTTCCCGAGGTTGGAATGTTCTTTTAGTGATGATTGCTTTCTATTCCCAGCGGATTTTTGGGCAGTGTGCGGTGCGCTGATTGGCCGTGCCCCCTGTCGAAGTAGTTGGGGCGCCATTTAATGTTTTGGCCACCCTTTTCGTATAAATTGTGGTTTCTTTGCCAGTTTCACAATCCATCTTCAACCTTTTCTTCTTCTTCCTTTAGAGAAGATGTCGTGGATTACCAAAGTGTTTTTCTGCAATGGGGCTCGTGTAGTGAGCCGTCACTTTAGGGGGCGCTGGAGGCTAAGGTATGCCCGGGCGTCTTTTCTCATTCTGCGCCGTAGCCGGCGACGCCGCGCTCAACGTCCCCGAAAGCTCAGGAGGGCTCTTATCAAAGCGGGCAAGCGTGCTAAGAGGACTTCTCCAGCCGCTCCAAAATTTAGGCGCTGCCCTCAGGGTGGGGGTTGTTTCGACAGGGGGTGCCATGAGTGTTTTCCATGGCTACACCCTGAGCAGTTCGACCCCGACTGCTCTGAGCTGTCCTCTTCTCCTGAGTCGGGCCCTTCTTCTCCCCTAAGGAGGAAAGTGGGCTGCGGCTCCTGTGATGATACCGAGACAGTCCCTTATGGCAGGGACTGGGATGTCAGCAGCCGGGATTCCGGTGACAGTGACGGCCAGGGTTACTCCTCTGGTCGTGGGGATGATGACGAATCGGCGGATCCCTTCAAAGACTCTGATGATTGGGACTGGGGATCTGATGTTGGGGGGTACAACAGCCCTGGGGATTACTCCCCAGGCTTCGATGATGATTAGGCCTGCCCGAGGGGTGCAGGCGTAGTGAGCCTGAAACAGGGGCTCTTTTTGTATTCTTGGCTTGCATGCCATGTAATTTGCCCGTTTTTCGGGTTTTCTCTTAATCTAATGAAAAAGAATTAGGCAGCTTTGTTTACATGTGGCATTTTTATTATTTGTTATTATTTGCTTTTGTTTTTGGTTATTATTATCCGCATGGAGGGAAAGTGACGTCATTGAGAGAATAAATGTTCCTGGCGTCTATTTGCCTTCTCGAGGCTTTCTTGGGATGAGGAGGTTGGTTGTTAGAGGTGTGACACGTGGGGGGTGATTTACGGGGAGAGTTTTGTAGAGAGAGGTGACCCTTCGACTGCCCAGACCTATATAAGTCCATTTTCTTCCCCTAATTCCTTTTTTAGCATTTTCAAAACCCGAACCTTCGCTTCTTCCTCACTCTCTTTGCTGCTGAGAACTTCTTTTAAGATTTCGAGGGGCGCCTAACTTCGGACTTTTCGGCGACGGTCGTCTTTCTAGGTTAGAATCTTGATTCCAACTCTTTATTTTTCTTCCTTTTTCTCATACTCCTTCGCGAAGTAGAATGTCTCGCGCTCGTGCTCTTACTTTTTGTCCGTCGTCTGGAGGGACGGAGGATAGTCGAGGGGGGAGATCCGACTTAGCCTCTTCCTCAGGGGTCAGACTCGGCGGGGGAAATCGTCCCGAGGAGGATGGGGGTATCACCCGAACCCGCTCCTTTTGACGTCGTCGACTCCGACGACGGTGCATTGGAGATTGACCCTTCTACCATTGCCGGCCTTGCTCCCAGGGAAAAAGGGAGAAGGTACTTCTTGGATAAACACAAATATCTGGTTCCTTTGAGAACCTACCCTGAGACCAAGAATCGAGACCTGATTCTGGAGAGTAATGCTGCCGGGGAGATTGAGAAATTCTACCACTTTGGGGAGGGGTACACCGTTATAATTCCTGGGGAGAGAGATACGGTGTGTTGTCCTCCTGACGGCTGTGTGGCTGTTTACCACAAAAGCCTGGAATTCGGCCTACGATTCCCTCTTCACCCCTTCTTAGAGGAGGTTTTTAGGAGGATGAACGTGGCCATTGCCCAGCTGACTGCCTTAGCTATCAGGACCTTGGTGGCTTATACTTGGACTTGCCTCTTCCATGGGGAGGGGCCCTCTATTGATGCCCTGCGTGCCATGACCTGGCTGCAAATGGTATCTTCATCAAGGGGGGATGACTCCCCTGGGTACTGGTCCATTCTGAAGTCGAAGAAATACGCTCTGGTCTGGCCGGCTTTAAACAGCCTGAAAGACTGGAAAGACAATTTTCTGTATGTACATAGTGCTTCAGGGTGGCGGATCCCTAGGCATTTTAGGAATCACGTGCATACTCGCATGGAAACCCGTGAGGAATATCATCCGGGTGTCGGGGGAAAGGATCTGAAGGTGAAGCTGAGTCAGGCAGACGAAGACTTGATTGAGAAATTTAAGGTTACTGAGGGGGCTCCCCCCAATGAGCCTGCTTTCTGGCTTCCTCACGCAGATCTTATCACCACGGATGAATATCTGACTCCGCTGGGCCTGATTCCCGGCCTTGAAGGTAGTTTAGGGGCTTCAATTGGCCTGATGATTTTTCTCAAGGTTTCCATCCCTGTTTCCTTAACTGGCTTTTTACCCGTCTTGCAGGTGCTGCTTCTCGCCTTTGGACCAAGAAGCAGGTGAGGAGGCTTGGCCTGACTGAGGAGTTTTTTGTTGTTCGAAAGGTCCCCTCTCTTCCCTCCAGCTTCAAGAAAGGAGAGAAGAACTTGATGAGGTTTGTGAAGGAATTCGCCTCTGGCCGACGACTCCCCTTCCCTCCCCGGCTAAAGCCGGCGGCTCCTTCTCCCAATGCTCAGGGTGGGGAGGCTGAAGTTACCTCCGTGGCGACCCCCTCCCATTCTCACCGGCAGGATGCCTCCCCTGCTGGGACTCACGTTTCCCCGGGGTCTCACCCTGCGGACTCTGAGCAGACTGGAGAGAGTGCTCCCTTGGTCCGTAGAAAAAGGAATAGGGAGACTCCTGGGACTGTGCCCATGGTTGACTTAGAGGCTGATGTGGAGACCCCGGAGGCGAAACGCCCTACTCACGACGTTCCGGGTACTTCTCTCTTGGAGGAGAACGCAGAGTTCCACTGTGCTGCAGGCGATAGTGTTGATGTATCAGGCCTGCTCTCGGATTCTGGTACTGTCTTGGCAGACCGCCTCATCAAATCTATAACCAATACTTCCAACCAGGTGATTCAGTACATACAGCGTACTTCTAGGGTGCTGCAGGCCTCTGCCGAGCTGGCGGCCCTCAACCGTCTAAGTGACGAGGAGCTGACCGTCACCCCTGGGGCCCCTCCTCCCGACCGCCTAGCCGTGGTTGAAAGGGATGTGGCCCTGATCATTGGCTTGAAGGAAAAGCTGACAAAGCAGGAGAGCGAGCTGGAAGAAGTGAAGGGGCAGGCCAGTCAGTGGAGGCTTCAGGGGGAGCAGGCTGTAAGGGAGGCATCCAAGCTGGAGGTGGAGCTGAAGGAGAGCCGCCTGGCAATGGAGCGTGCTGAAACGTCCCTGGCTGAGATGGAGCATCTTAAGAAGAAAGCAGCTGATCTGGAGGAAGAACTGTCCAAAACCAGCTCGGACTTCAAACAGGCTCAGGCTGGGTGGCAAGATGAGAAAGATGCCATCCTGAAAGAGGCTGAAGCTGCCACAGACTTGAGCTTTGAAAATGGGGCTACTTCCTCCTTGGAGCTTGTTATGGAGGTAATCAAGGAAATGTTTCCTGTTTTTGACGAGGACGCATTTCGAAACCTTTATGCTGCCAAGAATGAAGCACTGGCGGCTGGAACCCCCAAGGAGCCTGCTGGTCCTAATCATGGTGTGCCTGATGCCTAGGCCTTTACTCTTTGTTGATAACTTTTATGCTGAGCCTTAGAATGGCCAGCTTTGTCTGTAATGTTCTGACCCTTCTGGATCTTTATTTTGGGCTTTATTCAAACCATGCTACTCTTTTCTGGATTAATCTTTGAATGTTTGTCCTTTATTTCTGCTTTCTTTGTTCTCCAGTGCGGCCTTCCCCTGCCTGCCCATGGATAAGCAGGGTGGCTGCGTTTTTATACAAGGTTGGGGGGCTTGCCCCCAGTCCTTGTTCGTTCGGCCTGTCCCTGGCTCTTGGTCAGAGTCCAGGGGGCCTGCCTCCTGCCTGCCCAGAGGTAAGCAGGGTGGCTGCGTTTTTTATACAAGGTTGGGGGGCTTGCCCCCAGTCCTTGTTCGTTCGGCCTGTCCCTGGCTCTTGGTCAGAGTCCAGGGGGCCTGCCCCCCGCCTGCCCAGAGGTAAGCAGGGTGACCGCGTTTTTTATACAAGGTTGGGGGGCTTGCCCCCAGTCCTTGTTCGTTCGGCCTGTCCCTGGCTCTTGGTCAGAGTCCAGGGGGCCTGCCCCCTGCCTGCCCAAAGGTAAGCAGGGTGGCTGCGTTTTTTATACAAGGTTGGGGGGCTTGCCCCCAGTCCTTGTTCGTTCGGCCTGTCCCTGGCTCTTGGTCAGAGTCCAGGGGGCCTGCCTCCTGCCTGCCCAGAGGTAAGCAGGGTGGCTGCGTTTTTTATACATGGTTGGGGGGCTTGCCCCCAGTCCTTGTTCGTTCGGCCTGTCCCTAGCTCTTGGTCAGAGTCCAGGGGGCTTGCCCCCTGCTTGCAGGGAGGCGTTGAATTTTTGTTGGGGGGCTATTTTCCTTAGTTCTGGCAACAGGGGGGCCTCCCCTTATTGCCCCCTGCTCGTGTGTGTGTGTGAAAGCGCGAGTTTGAACATGCAACGAGTATAGACTTTGAGGATCTTTCATTTCTTCGCAAAAATCTATAACAAGGGTGGTCGGAGCCGTCGACATTCTTTGACCGTTCTCCGCCAAATTTAAAGAAACGGAGACTACTTTAAGATTCTGCTTAAACATAATATTTCTTCAGGGTGTCTGCGTTCCAGTGAGCACTCAACTCTTGGCCCTCTAGATTGGCGATTTTATACGTGCCTGGCCCTAAGACTTGAGTTACCTGGTATGGACCTTCCCAATTAGCGCTAAGTTTGCCGTGCTCTCTCGACCTTCCTACGGCCTGTGTCTTTCTGAGGACCAGATCACCCATCTGAAAGTTTCGCTGATGCACCCTCTTATTGTATGCCTTCCTCATTCGTTGCTGGTAGGCGGCGATATTGGTACTGGCTTCCTCCCTCACCTCACTGACCAGATCTAAGGCTTCTGCCATTGCTACTTCATTCTCAGCCTGGTCGTATTGTAAGGAGCGCAGGGAGGGGATCCTGGCCTCAATTGGTAGTAGAGCCTCTGCGCCATATACCAGGCCGAATGGGGTTTGGCCCGTAGATTCCTTCCGGGTGGTTCGGATTGACCAGAGTATGCTGGGGAGCTCGTCGGCCCACCTTCCCTTGAGATCATCCACCATTTTCTTTAGGCCATTCAGAATCAGCTTGTTGGCTGCCTCCGCCTGCCCGTTGGTTTGAGGGTGGCAGACGGCAGAATAAGCAACTGCGACGCCGTGACTTTCCAGCCATAATCTCAGGGGGTCATTATCGAATTGCCTTCCATGGTCAAACACCAGCATTTTCGGCAGGCCGAACCTGGTGATAATGTTCCGCCAAATCACCTTCCTGACCGCAGGCTCGGTGATGTTAGGCACTGCCTCAGCCTCTATCCATTTGGTGAAGTAGTCGATAGCTACGATCAAGAATTTTCTCCCCCCGGTGGCCACCGCAAAGGGCCCTAATATGTCCATCCCCCACTGGGCGAAAGGGATGAGAGACAGGATTGGCCTGAGCTCCTGGGCCGGGGCGTGGATGGATGGGGCGAAGAGCTGGCATTTTCTGCACTTTTGGGTTAAATCTTTGGCGTCGGCCAGCAGGGTCGGCCAGTAGTATCCGGCTCTCAAGGCCTTGTGTGCTAGTGACTTCCCTCCTATGTGATGGCCACATATCCCAGAGTGGATGTCATCCAACACCTCTGTCGCCTGCTCTGCCCCCAGGCACCTAAGCAGGAGGGACGAGAAAGATTTTTTGTACAAGTCCTCTCCTATTATGATGAACCATGCAGCCCTTGCCGGCATTTTTCTTTTCTGTACGGGGTCGGCCGGTAAGATTCCGTGCTCCTTGAACTGGATGATTGGGGTCCTCCAATCCTCAGGCCCTGCTTCTTCCATCACACCGACGGTTTGACAGGGGACGGTAGATTTCTCCTGGACGACGTCCACCCATACTGACCTTCTTATATCCTGCAGGCTGGAGCTGGCCAGTTTTGACAGGGCGTCCGCCCGGTTATTCTGGGATCGAGGGATCTGTCTGATTTCATATGACTTTAAGCCTGATAATTCCCTTTTTACCATCTCCAGGTACGCGGCCATTGTTTGGTCCCTGGCCTCATACTCTCCATTGATTTGGTTGGCAATGAGCTGGGAGTCTGTTGCCAGAACAATCCGTTCGGCGCCTGCAGCTTTGGCTAGGTTGATGCCTGCAAGTACTGCTTCATACTCAGCTTCATTGTTTGATGCAGGGAAGACAAATCTGAGAGCGTGCTCAAAGTCAGTCCCCTCCGGACTGGTCAGTACCACTCCTGCCCCTGCTCCATTAGCCGTGGAGGACCCGTCGATGTACACGATCCACTCGCCGGTGATTGGGCTATCCTCCTCAGAGTGGGAACACTCTGCTAGAAAGTCGGCCAGGGCTTGGGCCTTGATGGCTGTTCTTGACTGATATGTTATCCCTAGTCCACTCAACTCAATTGCCCACTTTAGCAGTCTGCCCGACTTCTCAAACTTCTCTAGCACCTTCTCTAAGGGCTGGTCTGTCAGCACTAGGACGGGGTGTGCGTTGAAGTATGGCCTCAACTTTCTGGTCGCTATAACAACCGCGTAGGCTGCTTTCTCGACCATAGGATAATTCTTCTCTGCTGCCCACAGGGCATGACTTACAAAATATATGGGCTGTTGGGCGCCTGCCTTTTCCCTCAAGATGACTGCGCTGACCGTCACATTGGTTACAGCGATGTAGAGGAAGAGTTTTTCCCCTGCCACTGGTCTTGCCAGGGTGGGAAGTTTCTTTAAATGCTCCTTCAACTGCCCGAATGCCTCTTTTTGCTCGTCTTCCCATCTGAATTGCTTGTTGCCTTTCAGTATTTTGAAGAATGGGGTTGACTTGTCTGCTGACCTGGCGATGAAGCGTGCCAGGGCGGCCATGCGGCCTGTCAGATGTTGGATGTCCCTGATGGTCTTTGGTTCAGGAAGGTCCAGGACAGCCTGAACTTTCTCGCGATTAGCGTCTATCCCTCGAGAGCTGACCAAGAAACCCAAGTATTTTCCGGAGCGAACCCCAAATGTACACTTCTTCGGATTAAGTTTCATTTTGTAGGCGCGCAGGGAGGAGAAGGTCTCCCGCAGTTCTGCCAAGTGCTCTTTGTCTCCTTTACTCTTCACGATGGCGTCATCGACATAGGCTTCTATGTTCCTGCCTTTCTGGCTCTCGAACACCTTGTCGACCAGGCGCTGGTACGTGGCTCCCGCATTTTTCAGCCCGAATGGCATCATCTTGTACATGTAGGTGCCTGAGCTAGTGATGAATGCGCACTTAACTCTGTCTGGATGCCACAAGTACACCTGATGATACCCTGAGAAGGCATCCAGGAAACTCAGCATAGTATAGCCGCTGGTAGCGTCCACTAGTTGGTCAATTCTGGGGAGTGGGTAACAGTCTTTTGGGCAGGCCTTGTTGAGGTTCGTAAAATCTACGCACATCCTCCATGCGCCTGACGATTTCTTGACCATGACCACGTTTGCCAGCCACTCAGGGTATTCACATACTTCTATAAAGTCTGCCTTCAAAAGTTTTTCAATTTCTTCCTTGATTGCCAGGTCTTTTTCTGCGGACATGTTCCGCTTTTTCTACTTCATAGGGCGGGCGTCCGTGCTTACGTTCAGCCTGTGAACGATGCACGCTGGATCGACCCCCGACATTTCATCCGCCGAGTAGGCGAATACGTCCTTGTTCTCTTTTAGTAGCTCGACCAGTTCAGCCTGGTAGGACTCCTCCAGGTCAGCCCCCACAAGGACTTGCCTTCCTGGCTCCAGGTCCACCAGCATGCTTTCTCCCCCAGGTTCCAGGTGGTTTGGCGCCTGATTACCGGCTGGAATCTCGCCTTCTCTGCTGGGGGAACTGTCGGCTTTTCTTTTCCCTTTTCTTTCGCTCTCGTGAGTCTGTAGGGCCACGAAGTAGCACTGTCTGGCCGACTCCTGGTCTCCGCGTACTTTCCCTTCTAGGCCGAAATCAGTAACGTAGGCTATAGTGAGAGCCCTGATTGATATGGCCGCCTCAATTTCGTCCAGGGTGACTCTGCCGATCAGGGCGTTGTAAGCGGACTTCGCATCCACCACAACGAACGATGCTGTGACGTTTCTGGCTGTAGCTCCCTCCCCAAATGTTATTGGTAGGTCTATGATCCCCACGGGCAATACGCCTGCTCCGCTGAACCCATATAATGACCCGGGTGCGGGTCGCAGGTGCCTTTTCTCCAGACCCATTTTGTCGAAGGCGTCTTTGTACAGCAAATTCGTGTAGGCACCGGTGTCCACCATGCACCTCCGAACAATATGGTTGTTGATTACCAAGGACAGCACCAGGGGGTCGCTGTGGGGGTACACCACCCGCCCTGCATCCACGGGGGTGATGCTCAGCGTTACTCCTTTTGGGCTTCCTGCTCTTTCAGCATAGCAGATTTGGTTCCTCAGCTCACGAATTTGCCTTTTCTGCCCTCTTCGGCTAATTAGACCTTCTGCATCCCCTGATATCACATGGATTACCAGGCGGTTCTGTACTGAGCCTTCGGGCTTTTCAAGCGTCTCTTTTTGAGATTTGTTCCTGGCTGCGTAGTTGGCCAACCAGCCGTTCCTGATCAATTTCTCAATCTCTTCTTTCAGGTGGCGACATTCTTCGGTGGTGTGGCCTACGCAGTCGTGGAAAGTGCAGAATTTCTTGGGGTCCCCTCTTGGACTACGCGGCTTGCTTGGGCGATTCCACTTAGCGGTGTCCTTTTCCAGCTCGAAGATTTCCGCCCGGGATTTGTTAAGGGCTGTGTAACTGTCGAACCTGGGCTGGTAGACAGTGCGCTCCTTTTTAGGGGTATCCCCTTCCTCAGTTCTATGCCTTCCGGATTCGTTTCTCCCGCGTCCACCCTGCGGTCCCCCCTGCTGCCTCGTAGGGCCTGAGGGGGTCTCCGGCAGGCTGTGGAACTCTTCCTGCAGCATAAACCCCTCTGCGATCTTTCTGGCTTTGGCCAGGGTTTCAGGCTGGGCCCGTATCATTTGGTTTTTCATTTCGCCGGGTGGCAGGGAATTGGTTAGCGCATATGCTGCTGTCGGGTCGTCAATTTCTTTCACCTGCTGGAATGATAAATCGAACCTCTTTAGATATTCTCTGACAGTTTCGCCCTTCTTTTGCCTGAGGGTCATCATGTCAAAGCGGGTGAGACTTCGTCGTTTGTTTCCTGCGTACTGGTCCAAGAACATCTCTGCCAGCTCAATGAAGAAAGAGATTGACCCCTGCGGGAGGTCCCTGAACCAACCCTAGGCTAGGCCCACCAGGGTGGTGGGGAAGATTTTACACCAGACTGCGTCGTCGGCGTCGTACATGCCCATGTGGCTTTCGTACGCAGCCAGGTGATCTTCCGGGTCTGTAGTTCCGTCGAACTTTACAGTTGGCATCTTAATTTTCGGGATGGGATACGCCTGGACCTCAGGGTGAAGCGGGGTCTTAGTTGGCCTACCCACCATTTTTGACCTGCTCACGTCTGAGTAGCGGCCGTTGTCGTCCCTTCTGTCAGGGGTCGGCCGCCTGCTATCAGGGGAGCGGTGCCTTGGCGGGGGCCTTGGCCTGCTCACTACCTCATCGTTCTGGGAAGGGGAGTGATACCGCGAGCGCTTTTTCTGGGCGGGCTCGAGGTTATCACCCTGACGATGTCTTGGCCTCATGGGCTGGCCGTTGTTGAGTCTGGATTGCAGGCTCTGAGATAGCCCGGGGGCAGGCCGCAATCCCTCGACCGGTGTCAGCCTGGAGAATACATCTTGTTTCTCTCCCAAGCGCTTGGACTCTGGCTCTTTGTGCTTCATGCGATCCCTCAGGTCCTGGGATAGGCCTCCTCTCTCACGAGCGGCCGTCGACTCTGTAGTATGGATGGAGAATGCGCCCTCGGGACCAGCTACCTCCTGCCGTGCAGGCGGCTCCTGGCGGGCCTCTGAAATTCGTCTTTGCACTTGTGCGTATGCCTGAGTTGTCTTCCTAGCCTTTCTCTGAACGTTTCTGACGGCGGTTCGCTTTGTGCCCCCGGTTCCTTCTCCGCTTTCAAAGTGGAGCAACCTGGGGGTCGTAGCGACCCTGCCTATCAGGTCGTCAGGGGTGAACTCCTGGTCCAGCATGGCAGAGAAGAAAGCCGCAGTTTGGACCATCTGGGCAGGGGTGAGGTTTAGGACCGGCCTCGGTTGGCTCCCTTGCCCGGCCATGGCAGCTGCCCCCTGGCCCGGTGCCCCCTGCAGGCTGGCTCGCCCTACACCTGGAATCGTGGCGGCAGGCGTCATTTCGGGCGACATGCCATACTGGGGGGCTTTGGGTGGGTTCGCCACTGAGCTGGTGTCGAAAATTTCAGGCATGTTCAATTGTGGGTCAATTTTGTGTTTTGGAATGGTTGATTTTTGTGGGTAATCTCGTGAGCACAACCTAGACTTTCCCACAGACGGCGCCAAATTGTTCCGGTCACGGAATCAATGAACCCGACTGTGAACTCGGGTTCCAAGTATTTGAAGGTTGCTTGCTTGACTTCCTTTGATCTCTCCTTTCTCTTCTCCTACGATCGGACCTTCCCGGCGGAGTGAGCCTGCTCCCTGCACAAGTAGCGCGCAGGGCCTCGGAGGTTGTCCGAGGGAACCCTCTCCGATGCCTAAGTCAGTCCGTGAATGCCTTAACGAACCTAGCTCGTGAGGAACTAGGTGGCCTTTTTAGGAGTAAGAGTCTAGAGAGAGAAAATCCAACCCCCTCTAAGTGGGAAATGAGTGGGTATTTATACCTTCCCACAAGAGAGACGGGAGGAGAGGGAAAAGAGCGGGAGAATGGGTGGACGTGAGGTCGACACGTGGCTTTTCCTCGTCCACCCACTTTCCATTACCTGAGGCGGAATGACGGATGGGCCCTCGGGTTCCCCTGCTCGTACTAGGGGTTTGGGCACCCTGGAGACCAGCACGTTGGGGACATGGAGGCCCTGCTCGGCTGACAGCAGGGTCCTGCCTGCCAGGCGCAAGCCCTTCGGAGCTCTCTCAGTAGTCCTTCATAAGAAGGCCTGACGGGTGATTCTAGATTTACCCTGGGGGCGAACCGTTTCGGGGCCCTGCAGGCGGGCGACCCGTGGTACTTGGTCAACTCCCATCAACAACCATGAGTCACACATCTTGGGTCAGGGGACAGTAGCCACGACATTTGAACCCGCCATTGCCAAAGGTGGGTTATTGAAGAGAAACCCATCATTGGCAATGGCGGGTTAAAGAGTAATTATTTTTTTCATCGACAAATTACTTGGGAAGACACACCTTAGGGAATGACGGGTTCACTCCGCATAGAAACGAAGCTCAATCCGAACCTTCCCGAGCACCATTTCGTTAATTAGTTTTCAATCCAACCCGAAACGATAATAAGTTTATTTAAGATCATTATTTTGACAAATTTTTCTCGTAAAAGGTAGCAGCTCACAAAACACCCTAAATAAAACTTAGTTTCTGACAAAAAATCAATATTTTATTTAACCAGTGATAGATTTTGTAAAAATAAAATATTTCAATACTTAAAAGATTAAATTAACCTTTGTAAAGGTAGGACTAAAATATCTTTTCTAATATATCTTTTGGGAATAGTATAAGAGAAATTATTTAACTTAAATCATATATTCCCCTTTCTTTATTTTTTTGGTAAAATATAAGCTTTCTTTCATAAGCATCAAAATTACAATACCATTTTTAGATTACAATCATCATCACTCAGACCTTTAAGACCAACTAGCTACCCAAGCTACATCTCCACTTGTAGACACCCAGATTTGGACCTGGTGGCTGCAGGAGTGCCTAACGAACACCCGATGACGATCGGACTGCAATGCGACGTGATATTACGATGTTTTAGATAGTTTTCTATAGAACAAATCAAATAATTACTCGGAAAATTTAATTTAACATTAGGACAGCCTTAGTCGTGTCATTACGGTCGCGTCGACACTAATTAGAGTTAATTCCGACATCGAAAACCCGAATCGTTCTCGAAATACGCAAAGTCAAACCCGAGTCAATACGTCGGGCCGAGCAAACCTCGGGATGCACACCCGAAGCCTACCCGGCCCATTGACGCGCTAGGGTTAGGGGGAAAGCTTAATCCCCAAGTCATAATATATCACACATCTTCTCTGTTTTGGAAAGTTTCAAAATCGGATCTTCAAGATCCCAGGCGCCTCACATCAGGTGTCCTACAATTCGTGCGCATGACCCCAGGCGCCTGAGTTCTGGTGCGCTTGGACTCAGGCATCCTTTTGGGTAATTTGAACTGCGCGAGCAACTAAAAATACCCCTCTCGTTTCATTCATTCGTCACACATTCACGAGTTCGTGCCTACTTCTACACAACTCGCTCTCCTCCTCTTCTTCTCTAACTTGGGCTCGCACTTCGACCTCTAAGTACGATCCACTCGATCGTAGTCCCGATAAGCGAATCGACGCAACTTCTCACCTTCGAGCACCTCACTCGATCCCGAGGTGCCTGTGTTCGACTAGCTAACCCCGAGTATAGCAGCGGAGCTCTACCAGATTATCCGCAGAACCAGCCGTGGTAACGAAACTCTGCCGAAATCACTACAAGACAAGTTAGGAGGATCCACTTCAAAGTCGAACCGTCATTAGGTTGTCATCTAAACAAAACTTTACATTTCTGTACTTTTATCATGCACTACGATAATGTTAGACATGGACACTAGGTCCATGACACGTACTAAAATACGTAATGTCCCCAACTTCAACCATAATCACTAAAACACCCTAAATGAACTCCGAGATCCATTCTCAACTATCTACATATCGTGTCTCGTTTAGTGTACACTCCGAGTGTGCAACTCCTCACTATGTGATTTACTTACATTTTGCATTTACATTTTTTCGTATGATTTACCGCTTTTATGACCTTATAATCGCATGTTAAATCACCTAACACGAAATTCAAAACGTAAATAAGCTAAAACTGAACAAAGCGATGGTCGGGTTCCGTATTAGTCCCGGTGCTCACCACCTGTGGTTTCATGCATTCCTATTAATATCGAGCCGACGCATCTTAAGCAGAATACTAGGTAAGGTATAACACGAGAATGACTAATACTCGTATTATCACGTTAAAACTGATTTGCCAATACGTATAATATTTAGTACCCTTTACTCTCCTATGTGCATCTTTTCATGGACAACTTGTCACGTGAAATCGCATGCAAAGAATGTAAATACAACTACTTCGACAATAAGCTTACTTGTCCCTAAACAACCGACATAGCAAAGACATAGGGTTAAAACAATGATTGTTACCGTACTTCCGCCACAATAAGGAATAAAGTTATCAGCCCACCGATTGATTAGTAGAGGCCGCTATGTGCGGCCATGATTGGGTGTCGATATCTAGCGGACGTTGGCTTCCCAATACGTACCCTCACCCCTTACTCAGAATCGACGGTTTCCGGATGTCAGAAACCATTGGAAATGAGAGTTATTCCAGGTATGAATGCTTACGGGTACAAGTCTTTTATCTTTAGGTCTCGTGCTACTCAACTTTGAGCCGGCTAAGGATCAAAGTTGACTTGAACGGTTTTCGAGTCCCCAAAATTAACTCGGTGGCGACTCCACAAATCGATAATGAATCCGGTTCACTAAAAAGATCAACTTACCAAACATATCGGCCTTTAAACATTTAGAACCACGACTGATGGAAGGATTCGTCGTGGGTCCCAACCAACAATAAATAACCAACTATACCTAGAGGGTAGCTAGGGTAAGTTGGGATCGTATCCACGGAGACGGTATTGCGAAGTCTAGACTAAGTCAACCTAAAAACGAGACTAGGCTACCAAAACAACACAAAGAAAGTGATAATTGACAAACTATGATGGTCGGGGAGGGGTATGAACTAAGCTAACAATGAACTAACTATGAGAAGAGCTAAATGGAATAGTAGAGACTAACTAAACAAAGGACAAGGGAAATTATGATTAATAACAAGGATGAATCAATAAGAAAGGGAGTAGGGTTAGGTCGGGTTCTTAAGTGTAGAAGGGTAATTGGGTGATAAAGGGTGTAGGTGTCTCCTAGTTGCTAGAGTCGGTTCGCGCTCTCGCGTCTAAACCTAGGTCAAGGTCGGTCCGGGCTCTCGCTACGTAGACCAAAGTCCGCACTCTCGTGACTAAGACTATACCCTAACACAATCACACACTAGCCAAACAATGAGAAGAAGAGAAACAAGTATGAGAAGCATTGGCCACTACTACCCACACAAGTAAATCAACAAACACATAGAGTGCCCAATGTGTGACTAACAACAAAAGAGTAACCTTTACCCCTAATCAAACCCTAATCACCCATAATCCACACCTAATCCCCCTACTAAACCCACAAGAGCACTACTCACTCATAATGAAAGTAAAAATAACATAAATAAGAGAAATCACATTAATCATCCAAACATCCATAATGAACAAACAATAACAACAAACAATATGTAAAGATTCAAACTTGAACAATAAAAAAAGAACAAAAGTAAGGAAGAGAAGAGATTATACCAAACTAGCAAAAGATGAAAAAGATTGGAACTTGAATTAATAAGAAACCCAAACAAAACTCCAAGGATGTCAAGCATGGAAGAGTTCTTCAAGAATCTCCTTAATACAAGACTAATTACAACTAGATTAACTAAAGATTAAAGGAAAATTAGACTAATTAGAGGAGCACTAAATCTAGGGTTTTAAAGTGTAGAGAGGCTTAAGAGAGTCTAATGTAATGTAGGATCCAAAAACAATACAAGAGGGAAGTATTTATATGGTTACATAAGTGAAGGAGGAGAAAAGAATGAGTTGCGTGCTACAGCTCCACGGTCCCGACCGGGACGGGACGGTCCCGACCGGGACGGACCCAGGTTAGTAGCTTCTCTTTTTGTGCACCCCATCCCGGACGGGATGAGGCCTTCCCGACCGGGATGGGTCTTGTAGGCCTCCATTAAGAACTTTTTGGTCCCTCCTTGCTTCTCATGGGTTTCTCACCGATTCTCGGGACTCGGGATCGGGTCTAAGCGGCTCGGGATTGGGTCCCAAGGTCTCGGGGTCGAATCCAAGGCATCGAGTGCTCGTTCCTTCACTTCGTTGGCTCCGAAAAGTGTATGTATTGAGTCGGATTTGCTCCAATTCTTCACAAATGGTCTCGGGAACCTAAAACGAACTAAAGGAAGCATAAGTAACCCATAAACCGCTCCCAAGGAGCGATTCCACAAGGAAAACGGGACCAAAACACAGTAAATTAGGCACGACAAACTACACTTATCAACTCCCCCACACTTAACCCTTACTCGCCCTCGAGTAAGCACATACTAACTACTAAACTAGCCGAGCGGGTATTAGCGCACCCTACGCCCTTTCAACTCACGCGAGTAAACTTAGAGGAAAAGTGAACTCCGCAAGGCAAGTAAGGTCTTGCGACAAAACTGTGGATGCAACCGGACACAAAACACAAAAACAAACAAACACATAATCGGTTGCACCCAAAAGTAAACAAATACCGCTTCCCTCAAACAAGCGGTGAAAGAAGCACCGGTTTAGGACTCGAGGTAAGTGACAACGTTCCCAAGCTAGCAATACAAACCAAGATGAACTAAACCCTAATAGTATGACGATAAAGCAACAAAAACGTTGGTAACTTACCTAGGTCCTCCTAACTTTCTAAGAACGTACTACGGGACGATAGGCGGGACGGGAAGTGATGAACCACGGTGTTAGTCGACACTGTAGGTAAGTGAGACCCCGCCCCCTTTAGCGATGAGCCAAGAGGGTCGTCCCATGCCCAAAACCGCTTAACTTGTCCAAGTAAAAAGGTGGATAATATTGCAAAGTGAGGGAAGACCGACCATTACCGCTATCATCCTTCCTAGGGACTCGGTCCTTTGGTAGGCTCTTCACGGTAATAGTCGGTAAAATGCTTATTTTTGAGAGGGGATTTTTTTTGTGAGACAATTTTCTTTTTGGCATTTTTCTTTCTTTTGCATTTTTGCTTTGTTTTGCTATGCCATTTCTTTTCTTTTTTCTTCTTTTCTATTTTCTTTTTGGCTTTTTGTGCCCTTTTCTTTTTCTTCAATCCTTTCTTTCTTTCATTTTCTTTCATTTTCTTTTCTTTGCCCTTTTGGCTTGATTTGAATTGTAGGCATTTCTTTGCAACAAGAAAGGGAGATTTCAACAAATTGCAATTTATTGTGTGGATATGTGTAGGAGGTAGGGTAATGGGTGAGTCGGGGAGCGTCCTTCCCTTCAAACCCACAAAAAGGGAAAAAAATTGGACTAATCAAACAATCCTAAACACGGTCACCTAAGGGACGGGACTCGGCAACCAAGGCCTTTTCACACCGTGGGTGGTCATAGTGGTCAAAATGCAAATCCCGTAGTAAATCCCTAGTAAGCTAGGTGGACTCAAGGTAAAGGACCAACGAAATCATTGATTTAGGGTCATTCTACTAGACTAAAGTCCAAGACTCTATTTACACTATTAGAAAGGGAAAGTAAACGCTTGCACACTAGCCTCTAAACCGGGTTTTCGAAAGCCATTTACACACTAGACACAACTACACACCACAAAATAAAGACTCAACAAAGAACGAAAGAAAAAGAAGCAAAATCAACAAAACAAAAACAAAACAAAACGAACACATAAACAACACAAACACCACCCCGATCTTCCAAACAAGCCACCTAATCAACCACAACTTTACAAAGCTCCACTCGAGCACAAAACATCACAATCTCCTCCAAACTCCGCAAGAGATAAAGAAGAAAAAGGGATAGAAGATGTTACTGGAGGTCTTGAAAGCTCTCCAAAGCTATTGGTGATTTAAGCAACCTATAAGGAAAAAGGGAGGCAAAACACGCACAACAAAACAAAAATACGAAACAATGACAAAAAAGGAAAACACAAAAATCTTTTTGATTTTTTTGCGAATTTTTTTCTAATTTTTAGGATTTTTAAAGATTTTTCGAAAAACTACAAAAATAAAACTAACTATGATAGAATATCGCTCCCCCACACTTAAACCGAGCAATGTCCTCATGCTCGATCGTAGTGTGTGGAGACACAAAAGAAAATAAAAGAAACTACGAAAATGAAGCTAAAAATCAAAAAGAAAGCGGAGAAAAGGGTAGAATGCGTCCGGCCGGGGTGTAATCAAGTCACCGTGGGCCGAGACAAGAAAAGATATGGAAAGGGAGGAAATAAAAAGAAGGAAATAAAAGGAAATGGGAGGGGAGGGCTAGGTGTAATCAAGTCACCTAGCCCGGATTCCGCCCAAATCCGGCTAATTCCTACAAAAGGGGTGAAAATCTTGGAAATTTGGATTTTTAAAATGACTCTTGATGTAGTCACGTCATCAAGAGTCGGGAGCAATAACTACCAAGCCCTCGAAGGCCACCATGGCACCAAGACACAAAAGTGTACAAGGGGAAGGGGACAAATAAGGGAAAACAAGCAATAACAAAAACGGAAAAGAAAGGATAGTTGCCATACCCATAGGTTAGCAACTCACTCTCTCCATTGTCTTCAATGGTCAATAATTGCACTTTGCTTGTCGTCATCATTGTTATCCCTCTTCAAGCTTGAAAGTATCGCATGGTTGAGGTAGTAAACTTGCAATGGTGTGAGGAGGTGAGATTTGATGTGAGGCTTGGTGTAAAGTGAATAGGAAATGAAGTGAGGGTATGCAAATGAAGTATATGGGTCATATGATATGAGCACGGAGAGGTTGGGAGGGGGTATACTATGGTTGGGTGGACTCGAATGACAAAGAAGAGGCATAAAGGGGAGTAGGGGACCATCCCGGTAGGGATGACACACCCGTCCCGGTCGGGACGCTCCCTTCCCGGTCGGGATGGCACTCCAGGAAGCTCGATAATATGCACCCTTATCCCGATCGGGACGGATCCTTCCCTGTCGGGATGCCGTACCCTTCTCGGTCGGGAAGCCCTCTTCTCGGACGGGAAGAGTCTTCTAGCCTTCCACAAACCCAAAAGTTTATCCTAAGCTTCAAAAACCCGTTCCCTTGCTCACGATCCAAGCTCTATCGATAACCAATCCTCTCAAGGAGTCATCTTCACTTCACCTATCACAATAAACTCAAATACAACATCAAATTCTCTCCCTCACAACTCTCATCAACAATCCAAATAACAAGAATTTCACAAAACCAAAGAAACTACAAGAAATAGATATATACAAAGAGACGGTTCTTTTGGAACTCCGTCAAACCATGGATGGTGCATTCCTCAATTCTTTTTCAACAACCTTGAAACCAATTCCGTCTCCGTCAAGGGCACGAAGAAACAAATCGAAGATCCTAGCAAAGTCTTCAATCAAACTAGTGGAATACCAACCTCCACTCCAAGGATCATCGCCTCCTAACCTTGACGTTCCCGGGGCATCCCGATCTACCAAGTTCAATGGCTTGAACTTATACTTGCGATCCTTCGGGATATACCCAAACGTCCATCGATCCTCATGTGGCCCCAAGGGAGGCTCATCTTTCTCCTTATCATGGCATTTGTCTTCACACTCATGATGTGGGCACTCATCCGCCCCAATCTTGGAGTCATCATCCTCAAGTTCATAGAAGTCACTCTTCAAGCTTTGTCCCGACTCTTCCCCTAGATCGACGTCTTTCGTGGCGTGGATCATATTGCAAGACTCATCATTAGTAGGCGAGGTGTTGCCTTGGATGTCGAACACGAGCTTTTCTTCGCCTAACTCAAATGTGATCCTACCGTTCTTCACATCGATCATGGCACCGACGGTATGTAGAAATGGGAGCCCAAGGATAATGAGAGTGGTAGCATTTTCCGGCATGTCAAGTACGAGGAAATCAACCGGAACGAAGAACTTTCCGATTCTTACCGGCACATCTTCCAATATCCCCAATGGTCGGTTGAGTGAACTATCGGCCATTTGGAGTGTAATGGAAGTACGCTTGAGGTCCTTCATCCCAAGTCGCAAACAAATGGTGTAGGGAATAATGCTTACACTCGCACCCAAATCACATAATGCTCTCTCAATCTTGAAGTTCCCTATGGTGCAAGGGATCGAGAAACTACCCGGATCCTTCAACTTGGGAAGCGTAGAACCTTGAATAAGCTCGCTCACCACCCTCGTGAATGCTATGGTCTCTTCCTTGTCGATGGATCTTTTCCTAGCCAAGATTTCTTTCATAAATTTTCCATATGCCGGGATTTGGGTAAGTAGCTCGGTGAATGGGACACTAACATCCAATTTCTTCACAATGTTAAGGAACTTTTCGTAATGAGAATCCACCTTGGTCTTCATTTGCCTTGTTGGGAAAGGCAACTTGATATGGAACTTGGTTTGCTCAATCGGGGTAGAATTCTCAAATGACGCTTTCCCTTTACCCTTGTCTTTTCCTTGAAGTGGGGGGGAGCTTGTCTTAATGGGGTTTTTCGATCTCCCTTAAGACTTGCTCCTCCATTGGATTTCCCAAACTTGAATCTCCTTGAGTTGGAGACACAACTTCCTTCATTTGTTGCTCACTAGGAAGCACGGGAGGATTATAGGTAGCACCGCTCCTTAAGTTGATGGCATTGACATGCTCAAATTTCGGAGTTTCACCTTGAGGAGGTAATTTCCCCCTTTGTCTTGAAGAACTTCCCGAAGCAAGTTGAGATATTTGAGTCTCAAGCATCGTCATATGAGTTTTTGTTTCCTTGTTATCCATTAGAAGTTGAGTAATCATTTCTTGTTGGGATCTTTGTATCTCCATTTGGCTTCTTTGCATTTCTTGAGTACTCCTTTGCATATCCATCATAGATTTTTGCACGTTGAAATCCTGAGGTGACGATTGTGGATTATGCGGAGTGTCGGTGAGGGCTAATGGAGTACCATAATCATGAATAGGAGACCGGCTCCTAGGCTTGCTTTCTTGTCTAGCACCTTGGGTTGCTTGTTGTTGTTGATGGTTCCCTTGGAACCCATGAGAGTTGCCTTGATTAAGGCCTTGATTGTTGCCATGGTTGTAGTTTTGGTGTCCTTGGTTATGGTTTTGATGTCCTTGAAAGTTTTGGTTTCCTTGGAAACCTCCTTGATTGAAGTTCCCATGTTGGAACCCTTGATTGTTGTTGTAATTACCTTGGTTATGTTGCTTGAAATTGTTGAACGGTCTTGGGTTACCCGCATAACCTTGGTATCCTTGATTGTTTTCCCTTAAGGGAGGTGGAACATAGGGACGATGTTATTGTTGCTGTTGAGAGGCTTGTTGTTGAGGGACTTGATGGGAAGCTTGGAACGTATTAGGATAGGTGGCACCTTGCTTGAACGCTTGAAAGGCGTTCACTTGCTCAATACTTCCCCGACAATGTGTAGACTCATGTCCAACTATCCCGCACATATCGCACATCCCATAATAAGGCATAGGAGACACAACTCCCAAAGCATTAATTTCATGAACCGAGTGTTGGTTGGAGGAACTAAAGCTTTGAACTTGATTTAGGTGGCTTTGGAGCTTCTTGACAATAGTTTCCATGTGAGTTCTCAATTGAGCCCCAAGGTCAATGCTCAATTGTGTAATAGCATCGACCTCGTGCCTACCTCCTCGATTCGCCTTTCTAGGCCTTGAGTAGTGGGAGTTGTGCACCGCCATCTCTTCAATTCTCACCCAAGTTTGATCGTCATCGACCTCGGTAAACCTACCATTGGAGCCCATATTGAGTATAGCTCTTGAGTCCTCATATAAACCGTTCCAAAACTGTTGGACTAAGAACCATTGTGAAAGTCCATGGTGGGGGCATGATCTAACCAAAGATTTAAACCGTTCCCAAGCTTCATAAAGGCTCTCTTTATCCCGTTGTTGGAAACCGGTGATGGAAGCCCTAAGCAAATTTGTCTTTTCCGGAGGGTAAAATTTTTGGTAGAACGCCAATGCAAGTTTCTTCCAAGTATCGATACCCATGGTTGCCCTATCGAGACTCTTAATCCATTGCTTTGCCTTTCCAATGAGAGAGAACGGGAAGAGTACCCAACGGATTTGATCTTGAGTAACCCCGGTTTGAGAGATAGCATCGCAATAATCGGAGAAGGTCTCCATGTGTTGTTGCGGGTCTTCGGTGGGCAAACCACTAAATTGGTTCCTCTCCACAAGTTGGATCAATTGTGTCTTTGCCACGAAATTCCCGGTATAAGTATCCGGTAAAGCACTCGGTCCCGGCAAGACATCCTCGGTGAAAGTGGAGTGAGATGAGAACTTCGGCATAATTGGATGTAAGGGAGATGGTGGTGTAGACGGTGTTGAAGTAGATGAAGAGGAGGAATTAGGACTAGAAGAATAGATAGATGAACCAAAGGGATTTATGAAGATCCCTTCGGCCGTCTCTCGAGGTGACTCGTTAAAGTCGGATCCTTGAGCTTGCTCTTGATGGGTATTGCTAGCGCTTCGTTGAGAGATTCTAACCCGGTCAATCGTTCGTTGGCGAAAGGCTTGAAAGAGTCTTTCCGGCTCTGGATTAAAGAGAAAGAACTCGCCTCCCCTCCTAGGCATACACTACACACTAGAACAAACGTGAGAACACCTAGTGCTTTATGGGCACTAGGCAACGACAATAAACGAACACAATCGAAAGACAAAGAGAAAAGAAAGCTAAGAAAACAAAAGAAACCTACAAAATATGCACAAGAGAAGATAGAAGAGCACAAAGAAGGGTAACTAAGTCAAGCTAGAAGCAAACTAAGTCTAAACAATGCACCGTCCCCGGCAACGGCGCCAAATTGATGGTTGGATTCGTCGTGGGTCCTAACCAACAATAAATAACCAACTATACCTAGTGGGTAGCTAGGGTAAGTCGGGATCGTATCCAAGGAGACGGTATTGCGAAGTCTAGACTAAGTCAACCTAAAAACGAGACTAGGCTACCAAAACAACACAAAGAAAGTGATAATTGACAAACTATGATGGTCGGAGAGGAGTATGAACTAAGCTAACAATGAACTAACTATGAGAAGAACTAAATGGAATACTAGAGACTAACTAAACAAAGGACAAGGGAAATTATTATTAATAACAAGGATGAATCAATAAGAAAGGGAGTAGGGTTAGGTCGGGTTCTTAAGTGTAGAAGAGTAATTGGGTGATCAAGGGTGTAGGTGTCTCCTAGTTGCTAGAGTCGGTTCGCGCTCTCGCGTCTAAACCTAGGTCAAGGTCGGTCCGGGATCTCGCTACGTAGATCAAAGTCCGCACTCTCGTGACTAAGACTATACCCTAACACAATCACACACTAGCCAAACAATGAGAAGAAGAGAAACAAGTATGAGAAGCATTGGCCACTACTACCCACACAAGCAAATCAACAAACACATAGAGTGCCCAATGTGTGACTAACAACAAAAGAGTAACCTTTACCCCTAATCAAACCCTAATCACCCATAATCCACACCTAATCCCCCTACAAACCCCACAAGAGCACTACTCACTCATAATGAAAGTAAAACTAACATAAATAAGAGAAATCACATTAATCATCCAAACATCCATAATGAACAAACAATAACAACAAACAATATGTAAAGATTCAAACTTGAACAATAAACAAAGAACAAAAGTAAGGAAGAGAAGAGATTATACCAAACTAGCAAAAGATGAAAAAGATTGGAACTTGAATTAATAAGAAACCCAAACAAACTCCAAGGATGTCAAGCTTGGAAGAGTTCTTCAAGAATCTCCTTAATACAAGACTATTACAACTAGATTAACTAAAGATTAAAGTAATTAGAGGAGCACTAAATCTAGGGTTTTAAAGTGTAGAGAGGCTTAAGAGAGTCTAATGTAATGTAGGATCCAAAAACAATACAAGAGGGAAGTATTTATATGGTTACATAAGTGAAGGAGGAGAAAAGAATGAGTTGCGTGCTACAGCTCCACGGTCTCGACCGGGACAGATCGGTCCCGACCGGGACGGGATGGTCCCGACCGGGATGGGCTGGTCTCGACCGGGACAGACCCAGGTCAGTAGCTTCTCTTTTTGTGCACCCCATCCCGGACGGGATGAGGCCTTCCCGACCGGGATGGGTCTTGTAGGCCTCCATTAAGAACTTTTTGGTCCCTCCTTGCTTCTCATGGGTTTCTCACCGATTCTCAGGACTCGGGATCGGGTCTAAGAGGCTCGGGATTGGGTCCCAAGGTCTCGGGGTCGAATCCAAGGCATCGAGTGATCGTTCATTCACTTCGTTGGCTCCGAAAAGTGTATGTATTGAGTCGGATTTGCTCCAATTCTTCACAAATGGTCTCGGGAACCTAAAACGAACTAAAGGAAGCATAAGTAACCCATAAACCGCTCCCAAGGAGCGATTCCACAAGGAAAACGGGACCAAAACACAGAAAATTAGGCACTACAAACTACATTTATCAACGACTCGATCGATTCCAACGGAAACACGGATGCCTGCAACCGTCTAGTACAAGTCTGAATCGTCATCCAAATCGAGGTCCGAAAAATTTCGCCTCGTACGCGAGATTGGACTGGTCCCCGACCGGGAGGGGGCCGCGTGGGTGGCCGCCGCGATGAAACCGTGTGGGTCTCGCGCGGGGCGCCGGGCGGTGCGGATGGACGTCTAAAGTTTGGCGACTCCGCTGGGGATTTGGAGACAAATTTCCAGTGGTGGTGTAACTCGAACGAGGTTCGTGAAGCCCATTCCCTAGTTTCTTGTTGTGGTCACTACAGGTTTTGGCCCTAAAAAGCTCACCATAAACGACATTAGGACCAATCGACCTCTTCGCGGTAAGATCCTTACGGACACGTGGAGAGACCCTCGGTTGACGCTCTGTCTGTCCAAGGTAGCCGCATATTCCGTGGATATACCAAACAAGTGGTTCTAAGCAGACGGTATGACACTCACCTCCCCAGGTGACCTGTCGTCACCTAAGCGAAGACCATTCGCGGGCGGTAGCTTACCCTAACCTACCCGTGTCTGCATCTAGTGGCGATTCTAGAGATTGGATGCAGGGGGTGCAGAAAATGAATAATCCATCCATGCGATATGAGATTAGTGGCAAACAAACCTAAATTAAACATTGAGATTTGAGGTTAAGAAGAAAAATTGACTAAAAACGACATATCATGATTAAAATATTAGAAATTGCACATTTGCACTTTTAATATGTTATGGGAGATGCTAAATCATACCCAACTTTTTACTGTTTCATACCCAGCTTTCCCAAACTACCCTCCTCATTTTTTCTCAATCAATTCATCATCACTTTCTTTTTTCCCTCTTTCTCTCATTTCCTCCATCAATTCACCACCAAGATCTTTCTTTTCCTCGATTAATTCACCCCCACAAGATCGTTAACCACCTATCGTCGTCGGTCTTATCTCTAACCACCATTTCTACCACCTTACCTACAACCACCCCTAATTAGGGTTTAAATAGAAAACAAAATCTATAATATAACATTCAATTCAATGACTATATTAAAAAGTAAATTATTAATAAAAATAGTAAACTTAATTGTCTCAAATATAAATTATGATTTGTTATGGCTTAATTTAATCGGGGCTTAATTAGAAATTGAATAAGAAATTAGGGTTTCAACAACAAATTGAATACAAAATTAATCAATAAAAACAAAGTTTATTAATAATAACAAAATTAGGTTTTATCGAATACAAAACTATAAATAAAAATAACAAAATTACTTGTCTTACGTGTAAATTGTGATCCATAATCGTAAAGTTAGGGAAGAATTTAGTTAGTTTTTGAGGGGTGAAGAAAAGAAGCAAAGTGTTGGGTTTTGAGAGATGAGAAAAGGGTAGCGAATGGAAAAATAATGAAAAATTGGGTATGAATCAGTAAAACCTGGGTATGATTTAGCAATTACGTATGTTATATGGGGATCGTTTAATATGATAAATTATAGAACCAAACTAAAAAAGGTGAATGCTTGTATTAATCTAAAAATACAATTTTCACGGAGTAATAAATATATGGCAAACCCAAAAAAAAAAGTTTAACTTAAGCTAGTGTAGTGGCCCGTGAAAATTCATGGGTTGTTACGTTTTTTTGTGTTTGTGTAAAAATCTACGGTATTTGGAAAATTTATTTCACTTTTATGTCGTATTGTTGTTTTCATTTTCACGATGAATACAAAGTTACTATCGTCCTAATTTATTGATCGGCTATATGTGATATCAATCAATTTTTAAATATTATTACCCGACTATTAACATAAAAAAGCTTACCGTGTGTGATGTTGCGCTTTTTTGTTTAGTGGACGACATTTTAACGGATGTTGATGTAAGATTATATTAGCTTAAACATTACACAAAAACTTTTAGAGATAACTTTATACTGGAGTTGGTATAATAAAACATTCTTGCTTCGTAAATCTAACACATTACATGAGATATATTGAATACATTAGTGAGACATTACATATTTATATTAAGACTAACAATTACTAATTTCTTTCAATAAACCCAAAATTAGTTCTCATATATTGATATTCAATCTTTTATAACATAACCAAGTTTATATTGTTAAATAACCCGTTACGACAACAAATGTTTGAATCGAGTTTATACTATTTTTTTGGATAAAAATAATATACTAATAACATAAACTTGCTCTGATATTGTATTAGGGTTTTTTTAATAGTTTAGGTTATTGTGTGAGATTAGGATTATAAGATTGTATTAGGTTTTTAGCTGATTGAGTAGGTAATATGTGTATTAGTGTAGATACCCACATTTTGACCGCTAGGTGTCTAAAACAGTTTCCAAAAAACACTCGATGATGATCGGACGCAAACATGACTTAATACACTCGATTTTCGGACTCGGAATCAATAGTAGTTGGCACGAGCTTTTAGCATAGTAAAAATCCCACAAAACAGACCTCAAATCCAGGCCCAGTGGGTCATTTCCCGTCAAATGAGACTAATTTGGGTCAAAACCGACACCAAGCACTAAGACAAAAAATACATTTGGCTAGTGGAAAAGGTTACGGTTGCTTTTAATAAGCGTAACCACAAGATTCTACAGGAATAGGATTTATAAATGGTTACGGTTGTATAAAATAACCCGTAGCCTTATATAAAATGCTTCGGTTGGGTTGTTAAACCGTAGCCAAAGGTGATTCTAAATGGCAACAGTTATAATCATGGAACTGTAGCCAATATTAAAATCCTTCGGTTGAGTTTGTAAACCGTAACCAAAGGTGATTCCAAATGGTGACGGTTGTAATTAGCCGTAACCATTTAAGTTAATATAAATGAAATCGGTTATCAATTACTCGTATTATTACTCACTATTATTATTATTATTATTATTTTTCTTTATTATTATTATTATTATTATTATTTATTTATTTATTTATTTATTTATTTATTTATACATAATATATTAAAAACTGACCAATTATTACAACGTTAATTAATACTCTGTATATTCCTAAAATCCCTAAATTAGGTTCGGCAGCGTAGTAGTATACGAGTGTATAGTATAATTCCATAGAATTTCCCAATTACATATGTACAGTATATGCTTGCTCACTGATCAACTCAGTAATATACCAAGATAAACTCACGAACACTCACCTCCATAGAAATCCCTATTTACTTGCACAAATCTAGAATTCAATTGGGCACATGCACGGATGACCTTTTCCTCGCTTAATCACGCCATTAATCACGCGATTCACCTCTTCCTCACTTCTCATTCGATAAGTTTTGCCAGAATTTGTTCCCTTCAATTGTCGCTGTTATAGTTGTAAATTTATTCAAATTTCATTGTAATAATTTGTTTTAGGGTTTGATGTAATTTAACTTGGACCTCGCTACAATTGGACTCAATTCACGCTCTAATAGGAATTTGGAATTTGGAATCGTCTCGTTGTGCCTCTCGATACCGGAACCATCTCCAAGGTAATCTGCAATTAATAGCTCTCTATGTTTAAATTCTGGGTGTAAACCTTGGTTATGAAATCAAGGTTTTTCTATTAATTGGGGGTATACGAATGTTATTTTGGTGGTAGCTTATTGTTGTAATTGATGAAACTTTAATGCTTGCTTTAGTTGATGATTGCTTCTAACATTTTATTAAACAATGTCATAAGCAAAGTTAGTATGTGAGACGACATATAGGATGATTCTCAATTGTTTGCTTATATTTTAAAACAGGACAATTCACCTATGCCCATTTATTCAATTATAAATTATTTAACCCTACCTCTTTGATTCTCTAGATCTCTACGGTTTTTTTGCCTGCTTCAACCTTGAACCTTCCTATGGAATATATGATATTCTTAGTTTTGTTGTTTGCTTGTTTGATTGTGAAGTCCTCTTTATCTTACTCATGTTTGAGATTCCCTACTTTTCTTATAATATTAGTTACTGTTTGATTCTTGTCATAAGCATAATTAGTTGAGATGTAATGTTGACCTGCAACATGACCAGATAAATCACAATTTCCTCAGGCGCAAGGACTTAATCGTCAAACGTCCGGTGTAATCCTCAAGTACAAATACTTCCTTGGAAGGTAAATTATTTTCATATCTTTCGACTTTTATATATGTATATTTCATGTATCACCATATTAAAAAGACCTTGCTGAGTTATCCTTTACCTATATAAAAAGGGGGAGGAGGTAGGTTTTGCGTAACATTTTCTAGGGAGAATTTGCATAACATTTTCTTTCCAACTTTACCCTCAATGATGCATGAAATTTACATAAATGTCCTTGGCAATGGCAATGACAATGACTTGGCTTTATTTGTTACTGTACTTCAACCATTTACAATTTTTAGGATACGGTTATAGTGAAACAAAAATCATTACTCATAAACCAACCATGTACATCTAATAATATTAGATGCGGTTTCACGTTTATTTTATTTTGAGACCTCTCATATAAATGTAAATAAATCCAAAGTTTGCGTAACTTTATATATTTGGACGAATATGCCCTTTCACTTTTGAAGAGTTTACGTATTCATGACCTTACCTTATTAGTTCTATATTATGTATAGGGTAGGTACTAGGTACTATTTTCACGGTCGTTTGTTTTCTTTTAATTAAAACATTTCTCATAAATAATATATAAAAGAACAACATATAACCGAGATGGAGGGAGTAATACTTAGGATAAATTACTAAATTATAGCCAACCCGAGATCTATTGTACAAGTACCCTATCTTAACTAATAAATTATGGCATTTACGATTACATGGAATATTGGTTTAAACACAAAATCTAGGAAGAGATCACTTTTAAGTATCACTTTATGTCTCATTCGTATCTATTTTATTATTGGATGTACACTCTAAATAATAATTTTGTTTTGTACTCTGTATATGAGTGTACCCCTTTTATATTTCTATATACTCTTTTATGTTAATCGTACATATTTTTATTATGTTTGGTACCACTATTATCTTCATTTGTAATTAGTAGTTTAATAAATTTTACGAGAGACCGTCTCTCAGTGGACCTACTCTGGTTTAAATTAACTTTCACATACGAAGTATAAGAGTCGTTGCATTATATATCATATATTCTTCGTTCAAAGTAATAATTTATTTGCTATTATACGGAGTACGTATGCATATTTTACGTCATATACGGACATTGTCTAATTTCTCTTTCTACAATACAAATATATCGATATACCAACATAAGTTACACAAATGTAAACATTAATTTGAGGTTGTTTTCATTCGTAGCGTAGTAAAGTATGGAGTAATATGTTAATTCTTCCGTAATTGAAAATAATTTTGCGTGCTTTGATCTATTATCATAAATCATTTCATCTATTTGCATAACAAATAAAGTACATTCATGAAAATAATAGCTACACGTTCAATTTAATTAGAGACACATCGAATGAAAATTAAGTTAGTACATACACCAACAATGATAAAAGACATTTAAAAAAATGTAGATGTCGTAGCGCGAGCATCGCCGGGCAAAAAACTAGTACCATCAAAAATGTTTGGAAGAATCTAGGAAATTGATTATCAAAGTCAAATTGTGGAACCTATATTGTTGATATTCTTTTGATGTACGACAAAATTATGAAATAAGTTTATACGCAGGATTATCCTGAAATGGAACCTATATATTGATGTTGTAAGAACCCCGGTCAAAAAAATAGTGACATTTTTTCATCAACTATGCTAAAACTACAGCCATGGTATCAACATAAAAATTTAAGGGATCTGGTTCAAGCATTCAATCTTGTGATACAATATTCCATCGTATTACTACAGCTGAAACACTTTAAGAGGTATGATTGTTGAATTTTCTGTTATGGCACACTATGTTATACTCCTATGAAATTTACTTTCAGGTGCTATGTGAATATTTGGACTTTTGAACCTCAAAATGTATTACATGCTACCATTCTATATTTGTTTGTTACTGAAAACACTAGTGTATAGCTTCATTAGTAGCTATGATATCTTTATTATGTTTTGGGTTGATGATGCATGACCACAAGATGTAGGATAAGTAAAAGCATTTGCTCGAAAGCCGCGGCAAAAGCACTAGGTTCTGATGAGAAAGAGTTATGATTCATAAAAGTAACAGGTATATAGTCATATAATATACAAATATCACATATACTTCTCCATAGCAAGCATTTGGTTTGAAATATTTGCATATTTTACTTGTTTATGCTCCAATTTCCTAAGCTTTATATTTAGTACATATGTACTCATTTAGGAGTACAAAGCTTGGCTAATCTGTAGCAAATTATGATAGGATAACATCAACCGTTCAAAGCTACTGGGTTGTGAGAGAGTTACTCGTACTTGATATATTTTAAAAGAAAACACTTTGACACATATATTACTTATTTTGGATGTGTGTCCTTAGTATAAGACATTAGGTTATTGAAATGAAACTGCATGCATTCACCCTGCATGTCCATTCTGTCAAGCTAATGCACTTTCCTATTGTCTTGTAGGTTGAAGCATTATTTGAATTGATAAAGCGAGTTATCAAGGACACAAATGATATATTTGACAAAGAGGTCAATTCAATTACTATTTTTTTTTCACTTGGAAGTCTGATTATTCTGATCATTACATTGTTTTCAAGTTTCTTACCCAACAAAATCTGTCATATTCATTCATTCATTTATGTTGTGTATGTATCTAAATTTTGATGGGACTATATTTTTTTTCATTCTTTTCAGCTATTATAGTGTTGTTTCGTCACTCCCAGTACACACATATATTTTATTACTCATTTAGCGTTTATTTTAGTGTCGTATAATTTATTTATATGTCAATCAAACATTTTATCTTAATGTTTATTCCTTTTAGTTTGTGTTATAAATTCAGATGTTTGTTGTACTTCCACTAATATTTTTACCGTAAAATCACAGTATATTCTTTGTAGGGTGTAGGCTTAGTTGAGCTATTTCAATCAGCTTTTTTTCACGGGTCAAGTGGTTGCAGAATTAAGATTTAGCAACAACCTTCCCCAGGTTAACTTTTAAATTTTCTACTTTCATAAATTATAATATACAACCATTGTACCGTACAACGAACCTTAAAACTAGGAATTTGTGGTAGAAAGTTACCACTTTAAGTTATTTAGTGACCATTTTGATTTAAATAGTGACCACTTTTTAATACGAAAATGTGGTAACTATTTATTTGAAAGTAGTAACTAACGGACCTAAAATGGTCACTTTTTACCATAAATTGCAAATTATAACTATTGTTGCACCGGTACAACGGTTGTACACTATAATTTATGTTCAACTTTAGTCTTCCAAGTAATTTTAGATGACATTTTTAGTAATATTTTAATTTGTTATCTAACTCTGTTGCTGAATTTTGAGCACTCTTGTGACAATATTGACTATAGTTTAGCTTGTGGTTAAATGGAACTTTTGGATGATTGAAGAGACGAAGATGCAAATTGTCATAAAGTGCTCAAATCAACCCGGATCAATGGCTGAAAGGGACTATTCTTTCGATGATTGATTTTTTAATGGAATTTTGTAAAAATTGTTACTACGGTTGATCCACTGTAATCTTGAATTGTTCCCGAGAATTTTTATATCTTTGGTTGTTGGTTTTCAAAAGCTAGCCACTTTTAGGTGCTATTGTTTTTGGATAATGTACAAATTCGTTTCGTAGTTACTAAAATTAGTTACATGTGAAACTTTGGCAATAATTTTTTTTTTGAGTTTTCAAATGAGAAATGGCTTCGGTTATTTATTATGAACCAAGGGCAAAACTGACATCAAGGGCAAAACCGTCTTTTAGCAACCAGGTCAAACCCCGGTCAAAGACGTTTCCAAGACATAAAAATCTGTCACGCCACTTCAAAAATCTGACGCGAAGTCAAATACTACACAAATATCAGTTACAAAGTAGGAATCCTTTCCTATCCAAAGTCGAAATCCTACTCCATCTAAACCAGGTGTTTCTTCCCATGCAAGTAACCTTTTTCTATCCAAAGACGGAATCCCACTTCATCTCAACCGGTTTTTTTCTTCCTTTGAAAGATATCAATCTCCTATCCCAAGTCGGTATTTCATCCTATAAATACCCCACCCTTGCACACCAATTGAGACACAATTCCCGACATCAATTACAACATCAACACACATCATCAAAACAACCCGGAATTCCAGCAATACTAGGCATATTATATTCCGATCTTCCCTCTAGAAATCCTATAGGATTCCCGACCGTTCACAACCCGAAATTCTAGGCAATTTTAGGCAAACCATATACAAACCCGAGAGCAAAACTCGCCATACACACCATAACTCACCTATATACATCTTAACGCTACCGCGCCTAGGCCGCTACTACGAGTCCGTTTTCGAGATAATCAAGCATGTAGGTTGAGGGTGTTACAAATCCCGACTTCTCCCTTTTCTTCTCTTTCTCTCGTCCGTCCGTCTTTTTATATGGGTCGTCGTCACGTCTTTTCTTTTTTTATTTTCTCGTTCCTAATATCGATATTATCGTACTATTTTCAATAAAGAGTCGTCCCTAAGGATTCGATATCGACTCTATAGTCGAATATCGGATCTAAAGGAATCAATCATCAAATCATGTTAAGCATAATACCGTTGAAGCTGAGTAATTACGATATTACAACGTGGAGGAATTATCTCGTCTTAACAACATTCAAAACGATTTTCTAAACAACTTTTTTTATTCCATTCTAAATATCCGATATTGATTCTATAATCAAGCATCGAATATTACGAGTATCAATATTTAAGTCGAGTACAAATTATGCTATATTTGTACGCGATTTAACAAAACTTTCGTTTTTCTAAAAACAATCCCGAGAACAGTCCGCGACGCGAGTCGCAGGTGCCTCGTGCGAGTCGCATGGCTGCGCGAGTCGCGCCTTTCTCGCACGGGTCGCGTGGTTCCCTGAAAACCGTAACATAAAAAAGCTATTTAGTCTTAATTCTTCAAACATCCTTTTTTAATAAAACAACGGGCTTTTCAGCATATTTCAGGCCTCGATAAATATTTTCATGACCTCGGTCAACGCGTGCTTAATCCATCACGCGAATTATCTTTGCAAAATCATGCATGTCATCGTATCTATATCTTTTATTCAATTTACAAACCGTTACTAACTTGTTTGTTCATGTTTGTTAGCACTTTATTTTCATTGTTTGTTTTATTATACTGAAAAGAACCTCGCATGCTAAATATAACTTTGACGTTAATTTTAGATGTATTAAACCGACTTAGAAACCCATTCAATTATTTGCATGTTTAGGCAAAACAATGTTTACATATCATTCATCGTATTACTAACGCGTGTATTTCAAAATCAAACGATATCTTAGTAGAGGCCGCTAATGTGCGGGCGGGGTTGGGTGTTCTTTGTGAACTTCCCAACATGTACCCTCACCCCTGTGGACATGACATAGGTCCACCCCGAAGCGGCCACGCGCGGGTTTGGGGAGGCGAATGAATCTCCATATGAGATGGTCAAATTGAAATTTAAATCGAAGTTGGAGTCGCCACCGAACTTTGTGGGAGTTCGGGCCCGTTCGAACCCACTCTATGTCATAGTGGACCGTGTACAAAATACGGCCCATTCCGATTTTAGAGTTTATTGGGTTCGTCCCTTTGCATTTGATACCGATACCGACGTTATCGGATATCGTGTATTGAATGACTCTCGTGTGCCAATGGGTTCGGACATCCGGAAACCATGGTTTTGAGTAAGGGGTGAGGGTACGTGTTGGGAAGTTCACAAAGAACACCCAACCCCGCCCGCACATTAGCGGCCTCTACTAAGATATCGTTTCATTTTAAAATACGCGCGTTAGTAATTCGAAGAATGATATGCAAACATTGTTTTCCTAAACATGCGAGGAATTGAATGGGTTGCTAAGTCGATTTAATGCATGAAAAATTAACGTTAAAGTTGAATTTAGCATGTGAGAATTGTTTTAGTATAATAAAACAAAAGACGAAAAAAGAATGAATTTGCTACAAACGATGAACAAACGAGTTAGTATCGAATTGTGAATAAAAAATATGATGAATATGCGTGATCGAGAAAATATTAGTCGAAATCTGAAAATATTGCTAAAAAGACGTCGTTTTGTCTAAAAAACGATGTTCGAGAAAATAATAAAAAATGAAATAAACGTGTCGCGTTCCAGCCAGCCGCGCGACTCGCCCGGGACGCGCGCGACTCGCGTCCCGGCCTGTTTTCGAAACTGATTTTTTGAAAATTCGATGATTTTATTAAATCGCGTACGAATATTGCACAATTTGCACTCGATTTAATATTTTTGATATTCGTTATATTCGATATTCGATTATGTAATCGATATCAAATACTCGGAATAGTTTTAGAAAAGATGTAAATCTTGAAGAATCGTTTCGTAGAAAAAAAACGAACGAAAAAGGCTAAAAAAGGCGCGGATTTCAAACTCTCACGCGAGTCGCCTGGGTGGGGCGCGACTCGCGTGCCGGTCTGTCCCGGTTCGCTTGTTGTTCGAAAATTGCTAATAAATCGCGTACAAATACGAATTAATTTATACTCGATTTATATTTCCGATATTCGTCATATCCGATATTCGATTATGAAATCGATATCGGATATTCGGAATAAAAAAGTTTTGTAAAATTGTTTTGAAAAGAATTTGAACGAAAAGGATGTTAATTCTCTCCACGTTAAAATCGTTGTATTTTGTAAGAAGATGTAACGATTTTTTAGTATCGACGAGATTTAATTTAATTCTTTTAATATGATATTCAACTACAGAGTTGATATCATATTTTTAAGAATGTTTGTTATATGAAAATAGTTTTTAGTAATATCGATATTAGAAAATGACGAACGACCCATAATAAAAAAAGACGACCGACGACCCGTAAGAGAAAAAAAAAGAGACGAACGACGAAAAGGAAGAAAACGAGAGGGAGAAGAGAGAAAGGAGAGAAGACGGATTTGGTTACACCCTCAACCTACATGCTTTTGTTTACTCGGATCGGGGCTCGTTGGAATGTGGCTAGGGCACGACAGCGTCGAGTTAATGTCGGTGAGTTATGGTGGCTCGGTTTGAACGTGAAGGGTGACGGGTATCGGGGCCGGTTCCTTCGGGTTTTGGATGTACTATCGGTTTCTCGATGCTAAGTGTAAGGAGTTTATGTTTATGTGTGAAAAGTTGATATTGTAATTGATCGTTTTAATTGATGTGTGTGAAGGTCCTATTTATAGGAGAAAAGGTTAGGAGAAGTACTCTTGTTTAGACAACAAGAAATACTGGTTTGGATAGGAAACGCAAGAGATTAAGAGGAACGAGAATTCTCTTCCCTTGGCAAAGAAGCCACGAAATTGGCTGAAAAACAGGCTGCTCGGCCGAGTATCATAGCTCGGTCGAGTGTTCGATTCGGTTTTCGGATAGAATTCCTACTTGAGATCGAATTCTATCATTAAACGGATTTGTTTAATATTTTGTGAAGCTGATTTTTTGTAGTGTTGGAGTTCAAACCGGACGTGTGAGGTGTCACGGCTGGTCCGTGTGTCTCGAGAATATCTTTGACCGGGTTTTGACTCGGTCGCTAAAAGACGGTTTTTCCCCTGGTGTCGGAATCGACCCAAATTAGTCTTATTTGACTCGAAACGACCCACTGTGCCTGATTTTGAGGTTGGTTTTGTGAGATATGTACTCCGTAAAATGCCCAAGCCAAATGCCAATGATTTTGAGCCCGTTTCTGAATATATTAAAGCACGTTTGCGTCCGATCATTATCGGGTGTTTGTCCGGAACTGCTATAGACACCTGGTAGTCAAAATGTGGGTGTCTACAGAGCCCCCACACTGACTGAGGCTTGGACAAGGCGAAAGTCAGAGTAGCTACCAGGTCAATCAAAGATTAAAACCTGGCAGCTTTCCGGCCGGGTCGTTTAAAGTCCATTAGACTCGCGTAAAAGGGCTCGCCAGCCATAAGTTGGAAATCATACCTGAGCTGATGATGCTAACTCCGTGGGGAATCAGACTTGTCGTATAAGTCTTGGGTGCGCCTATATGTGGGCCCATCCCGTTAAATGTCGTTGGGGAGTTATGTGAATTGCGCGGTCTTGAATTGTACCTGTATAAGTTACATAAAATTTTGCATGCAACATGTAGGTGAAACAAATATGACTCGCGCTGGGAATAAAAATGATTTTTGCTTAGTTTTGAAATCGAAGTCCTGAAAGCAACTCACGTGCTAGGAAATAGGTTTTCAAAATTGAAAGGAGTAGAAGAGAAATTTGCAACTTAAATAGACTGAAATTTGACCTTGTTGAAAAGGATTTTTTTTTAAATGGCTAAATTTTGCAAATTTTAAAATCAGAATTTGAAGAGAGAGGTGTACCGACAGACTTGACTCTGGACGTGACCGGACGAGTTGACAGACATGACTGGACTCTCGAGGGGTTGGACCGTGACTCGGTAGGGGGGTGGGCCACCTAACAAGACTCTTAAGTTGCGCTATTCCGTAGCCTAGGCGAGTGGCAACATGGTCGAATCCTCGGAATGGGAAGGATGTGCTATGGGGGAATTGCGATAGTCTGTAATGAGACTGTTGTAGTCTAGTGCTCTTTTGGATTTTTTATTTTAGGGTACATTTCCAAAGTGGGTATTGCTCCGAGTCCTGATAGATTCTTGTCTTCGACTGAGCCGAATACTAGGACATACTACAGAAAGGAGGCTAGATTTTTTTGAATTTATATGGATTTTGTGAGTGGATGGAGGTTTTCTGCCTAAGAGAAGCCCCCAAGGACGACAAAGCTAGCTGTTGAGAACATGACAGTGTCGTGACCGGAATGATAGTGCTTTTTGAATGTGCGTCAATGTGGGTGGTTGTGCCTCTGTTGTAAGGCTGCCTACGTATCCACGTGTAGTGAAATCAAACCATGTCGTAGTTCAGTGGATTGAAAGATATATTATGGTGCCTAGTCTAATAGGACTTTGTGTGTAACTAGCCATAGCGATAGTGCAGGCTAGGTGCATTACCAATGATGTCTTGATCAAAGGGATAGAATGGTTAGGATATTGATCCTGTGACTGTGAGCGTTCTCCGGGGTAGCCCCAAAAGGTGGTGTGAGCTATTTGGGCATGTTCTATGCCGACCGCAAGTTGAGTTGCCGTGTTTGGGGTTGGTAACTGGTTTGGATGAAAAGAATTGGGATGAGATTTGACGAGTTCTGCTCTCGGGGATTTGACGAGTTTTGCTCTCGGGATTGTGATTAGGTAAAGGATTTGACGAGTTTTGCTCTCGGGATTTGACGAGTTTTGCTCTCGGGTCTTTGATGAGTTTTGATCTCAGGTCTTTGACGAGTTTTGATCTCGGGTCTTTGCATGGTGATTGTGAATTTTGTTATGTCAAGGGGAAGTCGAGTAAAATGGCTCGAACTTTGATAGGGATAGGTTTTGATAATGCGGGATCTGTTTTCTATGTCTGGCCCTAATGGTTAGGGGTATCCTATGGAGCTTGAATCCTCAAAATTCCGGGCTGTCTCTAGCCTGGGTCTCGGGAATGTCTTGAGGGTTGTAATGTGGGAAGGCTAAATGTGGTGTTAGTTGACCAGCTAGATTATCTCTCCCTTATTTGATGGTATGAATTTTGACCGTACCATGGTCATGGAACTTTCACTTGAATTGACCGTTGATCATGGTCATGGATTTTTGGAAGTTCTTTTTTTATCATGGCCAGCTCTTGTGTTTTGGGCCTTTTGCTTTTTTTTTTCTTTTTTTCTTGGACTTTTGTTTTTTTTGTCCAGTTTTTGTTTTTGTTTTTGTTTTGTTGGCCAGACTAACACCTAAGGTAGGGATTGGTAGTCTTATTGGATGGGTGTTTATTGTGGGAAATGGGCTTGCCTCCCGTCTTGAACCCAAACTAGGAGACTACCTATATTTGTCATAGGATTCGATACCGCTCCTGCTAAGTGTAGTTTTGTGGCTTCCTATGTCGACATGGAACAGGTAAAGGAAAACACGGGTCTTGATTCCCTGTAGTCATTATAGATGTGCCTGTAATAGTCACGTGCATGTGCTCACAGTGTATGATGGTGTTCATCATGTTCTCGGAAACACATAAGGAAAGTATATATGAGAAATAGAAAAGATGATTTTATTGAATTTTGAAAAAGAGGACAGAATACCATTGACTCTGACTCTGACTTGGAAATGAGGATGTAGGGTATCCTAGACTGGGACTCAGACTTAGACTCGAATCAAATCCGGACTTTCGGATGCTCGGTTGGTTGTTTTTTTTTTGTAAAGTCCTTGATTGGAGAGAACGACAAGTGCCACGACTCGCCTAAACTCGGCTTTGCGCAAATGCAAGAGAGGGTGTCAAACTAGACATGGCCCGGGATGACGGGTCGACAAAAACTCCTCGACCGGGATACTCGAACGTTGACCTAGACAAGGTAACGACCCTGGCTCGGACTCGACCATGAGATCTGAGCTGCATGCGGGTGAGTCCGAAAATGGGGCGACCGTGTTTGATCGTGTCGCGTGCTCGGACCAATCGTGGTGACCTAAACCTAGGTGACTCGAGTATTCGTAGCATAGGTACGACTCGAAGAAGGCACCGTAAGGACGTCGGTGCAAGATGGACGTAAGGTACCTCTTAAGGTAACCATGGTTGACTGCTCGGGTGGAGGACAACCCCCGAGTGAGACTAAAGACTCAGATGGTGTGGTATCTAAGTGGCTCAAAAGTGGGGTACGTGAGACACGTGTAAGACATGACCCTTAGAGCAACCGTGATTCATCGCCCTGCTGAAGGGTAGCCCCCGAGTGGGATTGAAGATTTGTTAATACTCGAGTGTTGGATGAGTGACCCTTAGACGTAAGGACCATGAACCTTTTGTTATAGGGCTATGCTTTTTAAAAGGTTGACTTGGAAAAGACACCTAGACGGGTGGCTTGTGAAAGGTGGGCCTCCTTTAGGATCCAGCTGTGTGGACTGGGCCCTGTTCGAAAGGAGGTTCACGTGAGACATTCCCCAGACTTTGGACTCGATTTGTGTAGACGGGCCAACCTTTGTAGGAGTATGTCCTACGTAGGTGGGCCTTGCCTTAGTCAAATAAGACAGACTGGGATAGGGAGGAAACTCGTGATATAAGATCGACGGAGTTTCGACGCTAGAGACCTCGACGACTTACGACATGACCCGACACTGCTAAATACGGGAAGTCCTAAGAAAAGGAAGTTTTTGAAATATGATTTTTGAAAGCCCGAAAAGTTCGGGGAGAACCGGCCCTTTTTTCGAATAAAAAAACGGAAGAGGTGGGCTGGGTGACGGTTTTGAAAGTTTTGAAAATATTTTCGAGATTTGAAATGGACAGAATACCGGATAGAAATAGGCTATTTTGAGTAAAATCGTAAATCCTAAATTCGGTATATGTCCCGGGTTTTGAAATCGGATATTTTGAAAAGGATGCAATTTTGAAAATGACGGTTTTTGAAAAACGACTCGTAAATCAGGTATCACGTTGTCATGGAAGCAGTATAACGACGCCATGTATGCTCTAATTCTAAGTCTTGGTCAGTCTGTAAGGGTCTATACCAGTGTACATAGCCTACCGAGAATCGGGGCGGACTTCCTAAGTCGAGTTGAGCTTAGAACATGCCGTAAAACCCATACGAATCGGTTAATGGACACCTTCGACATATCCAATTTGGATGATAAGTGTAGTTTGTAGTGTCTTTTTCACTATGTTTTGGTCCTATTTCCTTGTGGAATCGCTCCTTGGGAGCGGTTCATGGGCTTCTTATGCTTCCTTTAGTTCGTTTCAGGTTCCCGAGACCGATTTGGAAGAGTTGGAGCGATTCCGACTCAATACGTACACATTTTGGAGCCAACGGAGTAAAGGAACGATGACTCAACGCCTTGGAATCGACCCCGAGACCTCGGGACCCAATCCCGAGCCTCCGAGACCCGATCCCGAGTCCCGAGAATCGACGAGAAGCCCATGAGAGGCAAGGAAGGACCAAAGAGCGCTTAAGGGAGGCCTACAAGACCCATCCCGTTCGGGATGGCCTCATCCCGTTCGGGATGGGGTGCACGTTGAAGGGTGCCACTGTGAGCCCATCCCGGTCGGGACCAACCCGTCCCGATCGGGATGGCAGGGCCGTCCCGGTCGGGATGATCCGTCCCGGTCGGGAAGAAGAGCTGGCAGCACGAGCTTCTTCTTTTCTTCTCCTTCATTCTTGTACCCATATATATACTCCCTTCTTGTAATATTAAGACATCTTATCTTACCCTAGACTAGTTTAAGCCTCCATTAACATTCAAAACCCTAGATTAGCATTCCTTTCATTAGCTTAATTCTCTCTTAAATCTTTAGATAATTATTGTAATTAGTCTTGGATTAAGGGATTCTTGAAGATTGTTCCAAGCTTGACAACCTTGGGATTGTATTTGGGTTTCTCATTAATACAAGTTTTCATCTTTTCTTCATCCTAGTGTTGGTGTAATCATCTCTACTCTTGTTCTTTGTTTATTCAATCTAGTTTCATCTTTTTATATTGTTATTGTTGTTAGTTGTTCATAATGAATGCTTGGATGTTTAGTTTGTTTTCTCTTGTTATTGTTATGGGTAATTTGATAATGAGTGAGTAGTAATCTTTTAGGGTTAGTAGGGGGATTAGGGGTAGATTATGGATGATTAGGGTTGATTAAGGGGAAAAGGTTACATCTTTGTTGTTAGTCACATTGTGGGCACTCTATGTGTTTGTTGATATGCTTGTGTGAGTTGTAGTGGCCATGCTTCCCATACTTGTGTTCATCTTCTCATTGATTGCTTATTTTGTGGAAATGTTGAGAATAGTTTAGTCGCGAGAGCGCGGACTAGGGTCTAATTAAGTTGCGAGAGCCCGGACCCACCTTGGCATCGGTCAAAGTTGCGAGAGCCCGGACCGACTCTAGCGATTAGGAGACACCTATACCCTTGATCACCCCAATTACCCTTCTACTCCTATGAACCCGACCTACCCCACTTCCTTCCATATTTGAGTTCATCTCCTTAGTTAGCCATCGTTCTTCTAGTTTATTTATTAGCTCGATCATTAGCTTAGTCATACTTCTCCTCCACCATTAGTTTTCCATTTAACGCTTTCTTTGTGTCGTTTTGGTAGCATAGTCTCGTTTGTAGGCCGACCTAGTCTAAACCTCGCCTTACCGTCCTCGTGGATACGATCCCGACTTACCCTAGCTACCCACTAAGTTAGTCGGTGTTTTATTGATCGGCTAGGGACGTGACAAATCCCTACCATCAATTTGGCGCCGTTGCCGGGGATGGTGTATTGTTTAGACTTAGTTTGCTTATTTCTAGACTTAGTTACCCTTTTTTGTGCTCTCCCATCTTCTCTTGTGAATATTTTCTAGTTTTTCTTCTTTTCTTAGCTTCCTTTTTCTCTTTGTCTCTAGTTGTGCTTGTTTATCGTCGTTGCCTAGTGCCCACAAAGCACTAGGTGTTCTCACGTTTGTTCTAGTGTGTAGTGTATGCCTAGGAGGGGAGGCGACTTCTATCTCTTTAATCCAGAGCCGGAGAGACTCTTTCGAGCCTTTCGCCAACGGACGATTAATCGGGTTAGGATCTCTCAACCAAGTTCAAGCAATACTCATCAAGGGCAAGCCCAAGGAGCCGACTTTAGCGAGTCACCTCGAGAGACGGCCGGAGGGACCTTCATCAATCCCTTCGGTAATTCTTCTCCTAGTTCCCCCTCTTCATCTACATCAACACCGTCTACACCACCATCGTCTCCCTTATATCCAATCATGCCTAAGTTTTCTTCTCACTCAACCTTTACGGAAGACGTTTTTCTGGGTCCATCCACTTTACCGGAGGCATATACCGGGAATTTTGTGGCGAAAACGCAATTTATCCAATTGGTCGAGAGAAGTCAATTTAGTGGGTTACCAACCGAAGATCCTCATCAACACATGGAAACCTTTTCGGATTATTGTGACGCTATTTTGCAAACGGGAATAACTCAAGACCAAATCCGGTGGGTATTATTTCCTTTCTCTCTTATTGGTAAAGCGAAGCAATGGTTCAAGGGGTTGGACAAAGCAAGACTTGGCATTGACACTTGGAAGAAGCTAGCCTTAGCCTTCTACCAACAATTCTATCCCCCGGAGAAGACAAATCTATTGCGAGCTTCTATCACGGGTTTCCAACAACGTGATGATGAAAGCCTCTATGAATCGTGGGAAAGATTCAAAGCCTTGATCCGTTCTTGTCCACACCATGGCTTATCACAATGGTTCCTCGTACAACAATTTTGGAACGGGTTATATGAAGACTCGAGGGCCATACTCAACATGGGATCAAACGGTAGGTTTACCGAAGTGGAGGATGACCAAACTTGGTCGAGAATCGAAGAGATGGCGGTGCATAATTCGCAATACTCTAGGCCTAGGAAGGCACATCGAGGAGGCATGCATGTCGATGCTATCACTAAGTTAAGCATTGACCTTGGAGCTCAACTTAGAACACACATGGAGACTATTGACAAGAAGCTCCAAAGCCACCTCAACCAAGTCCAAGGCACTAGTTCCTCCCACCATCAACTGATTCAAGAAGTGAATGCTTTGGGGTTCGCACCTCCTACACCTTACTTTGGGATGTGTGACACTTGTGGAATCGTTGGTCATGACCCTATGAATTGTAGAGGAAGTATTGAGCAAGTGAACGCCTTCCAAGCGTTCAAGCAAGGTGTCTTCTACTCTAATCAATACCAAGCTTCCAATCAAGTCCCCCAACAACAAGCACTTCAACATCAACAACAACATCGTCCCTTTGTTCCACCTCCCTTACGGGACAACAATGAAAGTTACCAAAGTTATGTGGGTAATCCAAGACCCTTCAACAACTTCAAGCAAAATAACCAAGGTACCTTTCACAACAACAATCAAGGGTTCCAACAAGGGAACTTCAATCAAGGCGGTTTCCAAGGAAACCAAAATTTTCAAGGGTATCAAAACCACAACCATGGCAACAATCAAGGCCATCATCAAGGCAACTTTCATGGGTTCCAAGGGAACCATCATCAACAACAAAGTAATTCTCAAGGGTTCCAAGGGAACCATCAACAACAAGCAAATCAAATTCATCAACAACAAAGCAAGCCTAGGAGCCGGTCTCCTATTCATGACTATGGTACTCCATTCGCCTTTACCGATACTCCGCATAATCCGTCATCTCCTCCTCGGGATTTCGACGTACAAAAGTATATGATGGATATGCAAGGGAGTACTCAAGAGATGGCAAGAAATCAACAAGAGTTCTTTGCTTACGTTCAAAAGGACAACCTTGCAAGAGATGCTCATGCAAAGTCGATGGATATCCGAATATCTCAACTTGCTTCGGAGATCTCTACAAGACAAAAGGGGCAACTACCTCCTCTAGGCGAAACACCGAAATTTGAGCATGTAAATGCTATAACTACGAGGAGTGGTACGTCCTATGAACCTCCTTTTTCCCCTAGTGAGCAAGAACCAAGACAAGAAGTCATACCCCCCTCTCAAGACAATGCAAGCTATGAAAATCCAATTGAGGAGCAAGTTCTATGGGAAGTTGAAAAACCCCAAGAAGACAACCCTCCCCCTCTTTAAGAGAAAGACAAGGGAAAAAGGAAAGTGTCCTTTGAAGAGTCCACCCCTATTGAGCAAAATAAGTACCAAATCAAGTTGCCTTTCCCATCAAGGCAAATGAAGACTAAGGTGGACACTCAATACGACAAGTTCCTTAGTATTGTGAAGAAATTGGATGTTAGTGTCCCGTTTACCGAGTTACTTACCCAAATCCCGGCATATGGTAAATTCATGAAAGAAATCTTGGCTAGGAAGAGGTCCATCGACAAGGAAGAGACGGTAGCGTTCACTAGGGTGGTGAGCGAGCTTATTCAAGGTTCCACGCTTCCGAAGTTGAAGGACCCGGGTAGTTTCTCTATCCCATGCACCATCGGCAATTACAAGATCGAGAGAGCTATGTTTGATTTGGGTGCGAGTGTGAGCATTATTTCCTACACCATTTGTGAGCGATTAGGGATGACAGAGTTGAAATATACGTCCATTACACTCCAAATGGCCGATAAGTCTCTTAACCGACCATTGGGAATGTTAGAGGATGTGCCGGTACGAATAGGGAAGTTCTTCATTCCGGTCGACTTCATTGTGGTTGACATGCCGGAGGATGCTAACACTCCCATCATCCTTGGACGCCCCTTTTTACACACCGTCGGTGCCGTGATCGATGTGAAGAAGGGTAGGATTACTTTTCAACTAGGCGACGAGGAGTTAGTGTTCGACCTCCTAGGCAACACTTCACCTATGACCGAGACATGTAATATGATCCATGCCACGGAAGACATCGATCGAGGGAAAGATCCGGGACAAAGCTTGAAGCAGTACTCCTATGTACTTGAGGATGATGACTCCGATTTGGAGGAAGATGAGTGCCCAATTCATGGGCTTGATGACAAGATAAAAAGCAAGGAAGAGGATGAGCCCCCCTTGGAGCCACAAGAAGATCGATGGACGTTTGGGTATATCCCGAAGGATCGCAAGTACAAGTTCAAGCCATTGAACTTAGTAGATCGGGATGCCCCGGGAACGTCAATGCAAGGTCATGAAGAGCCTTGGTTTGTGGACGGTTATATCTCAAGCCTAATTGAAGACTTTGGTAGGGCCTTTGACTTGTTCTTACGTGCCCTTGATGGAGATGGAACTAGTTATGGTTGTTGAAAAAGAATGAAGATTACACCATCTTGGTTTGACGGAGTTCCACAAGAACCGTCTCATTGTATATATCTCTTTCTTGTAGTTAGTTGGATTTTTGTGAATACTTGTTATTTGGATTGATTGATGAGCGTTGTGAGGGAGAGAGTTTGATGTGTGTTTGAGTATTGTTTGATAGGTGAAGTGAGAATGCTTCCTAGAGAAGAATGGCTATGATATGCCTTGGGTTGTAAGCACGAGGATCGGGTTTTTGAAGCTTGGAGCAAGCTTTTGGGATTGTGGAAGTTGAAGAAGACCCATCCCGGCCGGGAAGAGGCGTCCCGACCGGGACGGGCGTGGCATCCCGACCGGGAGGGAGTCATCCCGATCGGGATGGGGGTGCACAAATTCGAGCTCACTGGAGGTCCATCCCGACCGGGAAGGAAGCGTCCCGACCGGGACGGGTGAGACATCCCGAACGGGACCGATCATCCCGACCGGGACGGGCACCTGCTCCCCCTTTGTGTTTCTTCTTCGCAAATCGAGTCCACCCAACCGTTTTATGCCCCCTCCCAACCTCCCTAGCTACCCTAGCCTTATCATATGCCCCATGTACTTCATTGTCATTCCCTCACTTCATTTCCTATCCACTTTACACCGACTCTCGCATCAAATTCCATCCCCTCACACCATTACTACCCGACCGTGAGTTCTTCGCGAGTGTGAACCGAGACGGCAACCCGAAGACAAGCGACGAGCCTCTAATGATCATCGAGACGATGGAGCAAGTGAGTTACTAACCGCTCGGTTTGCGTAACTATCCTTACTTTTCCGACTTTTTATCGCTTGTATTCTCTTATTTGCCCCCTTCACGTTGAGTCATGGTATCTAGTGGCCTTCGAGACCGTAGTATGGTTGCTCCCTACTCCCGACGACGTGATTACGTCGAGAGTCAATCGATTAAGTCCAATATACAAGATTTTCACCGCTTTTTTAGGAATTAGTCGGATTTGCACGGAATCCGGGCTAGGCGACTTGATTACACCTAGCCCTCCCCTCCCATTTCCTTTTATTTCCTTCTTTTTATTTCTTCCCCAATCCATATCTCTTTCTTGTCTCGGCCCATGGTGACTTGATTACACCCCGGTCTGACGCTTTCTACCCTTTTCTCCCTTTTTATTTGATTTTTAGCTTTATTTTCGTAGTTTCTTTTCTTTTTCCTTTGTCTCTCCGCACACTACGATTGAGCATATGAGAACATTGCTCGGTTTAAGTGTGGGGGAGCGATATTCTTGTATAGTTAGTTTTATTTTCTTAGTTTTTCGAAAAATCTTTGAAAAACCCCTAAAAATTTGAAAATATTTCATAAAAATCAAAAAGATTTTTCTTTTGTATGCTTTCCTTTCGTGTCTTTGTGTCGTGTTTTTGTTTTGTATTGTGTGTGTTTTGCCTCCCTCCTCCTTGTAGGTTGCTTAGTCACCATTGTTTGGAAAGCTTTGAAGACATCCGGTAACATCTTCTAACCCTCTTTCCCTATTTATTCCTTGTGATGCTTGGAGAAGGTTGTGTTGAGGTGTGCTCGGGTGGAGCTTGTACTTACTTGTGGTGGATTTGATGACTTGTTTGGAATTTCGGGGTGGTGTGTGCTTTGTTTATGTGTTCGTTTTGTCTTGTTTTGTTTTATTTTGTTGCCTTTTGTTTCTTTTCCTTTCATTCTCGTTGAGTCCTTGTAATGTGTTGTGTAGTTGTGTCTTGTGTAAATGGTTTTCGAAAACCCGGTTTAGAGGCTAGTGTGTGAGTGTGTACTTTCCCTTCCTAGTAGTGTAAATCGAGTCTTGGACTTTAATCTAGTAGAATGACCCTAAATCAATGATTTCGTTGGTCCTTTACCTTGAGTCCACCTAGCTTACTAGGGATTTACTACAGGATTTGCATTTTGACCATTATGACCACCCACGGTGTGAAAAGGCCTTGGTTACCGAGTCTCGCCCCTTAGGTGACCGTGTTTAGGATTGTTTGATTAGTCCAAGTTCTCCCCTTTTTGTGGGTTTGAAGAGGGATCGCGACCCTCGACTTACCCATTCACCTACCTCCTACACATCTCCACACAATAAATTGCAAATTGTTGATTTCTACCTTTCTTGTTATACAATGAAAATGCCAAAAAGCCAAATCTTGCCAAAAAAGGCAAAGAAAAGAAAAGAAAGAAAAAAAATGAAAGAAAGAAAAGAAATGAAGAAAAAGAAAAGGCACAAAAGCCAAAAAGAAAATAGAAAAGAAGAAAAAGAAATGGCATGGCAACAAACAAATCAAAATGTCGAAAAGAAAGAAAATGCCAAAAGAAAACCCGTCTCACAAAAAGAAATCCCCACAAAAATAAGCCTTTTTCCGAATTTTGCCGTGAAGAGCCTACCAAAGGACCGAGTCCCGAGGAAGGATGATAGCGGCATTAGTCGGTCTTCCCTCATTTTGCATTATTTCCACCTTTTTACTTGAACTAGTTAGGCGGTTTTAGACATGGGACGACCCTCTTGGCTCATCGCTAAAGGGGGCGGGGTCTCACTTACCTACAGTGTCGACTAACACCGTGGTTCTTCACTTTCCACTCCGCCGATCGTCCCGTAGTACGTTTTTAGAAAGTTAGGAGGACCTAGGTAAGTTACCAACGTTTTTGTTGCTTTATCGTCATACTATTAGGGTTTAGTCCACCTTGGTTTGTATTGCTAGCTTGGGAACGTTGTCACTTACCTCGAGTCCTAAACCGGTGTTTCATTCACCGCTTTTAGAGGGAAGCGGTATTTCTTTTGTTTTGGGTGCAACCGTCTAAGTGTTTGTTTGTGTGTTTTGTGTCCGGTTGCATCCACAGTTTTGTCGCAAGACCCAACTTGCCTTGCGGGGTGCACTTGTCCTCTAAGTGTACTCGCGTGAGTTGAAAGGGCGTAGGGTGCGCTAATACCCATTCGGCTAGTATAGTAGTTAATATGTGCTTACTTGAGGGCGAGTAAGGGTTAAGTGTTGGGGAGTTGATAAGTGTAGTTTGTAGTGTCTTTTTCACTATGTTTTGGTCCTATTTCCTTGTGGAATCTCTCCTTGGGAGCGGTTCATGGGCTTCTTATGCTTCCTTTAGTTCGTTTCAGGTTCCCGAGACCGATTTGGAAGAGTTGGAGCGATTCCGACTCAATACATACACATTTTGGAGCCAACGGAGTAAAGGAACGATGACTCAACGCCTTGGAATCGACCCCGAGACCTCGGGACCCAATCCCGAGCCTCCGAGACCCGATCCCGAGTCCCGAGAATCGACGAGAAGCCCATGAGAGGCAAGGAAGGACCAAAGAGCGCTTAAGGGAGGCCTACAAGACCCATCCCGTTCGGGATGACCTCATCCCGTTCGGGATGGGGTGTACGTTGAAGGGTGCCACTGTGAGCCCATCCCGGTCGGGACCAACCCGTCCCGATCGGGATGGAAGGGCCGTCCCGATCGGGATGATCCGTCCCGGTCGGGACGAAGAGCTGGCAGCACGGGCTTCTTCTTTTCTTCTCCTTCATTCTTGTACCCACATATATACTCCCTTCTTGTAATATTAAGACATCTTATCTTACCCTAGACTAGTTTAAGCCTCCATTAACATTCAAAACCCTAGATTAGCATTCCTTTCATTAACTTAATTCTCTCTTAAATCTTTTGATAGTTATTGTAATTAGTCTTGGATTAAGGGATTCTTGAAGATTGTTCCAAGCTTGACAACCTTGGGATTGTATTTGGGTTTCTCATTAATACAAGTTTTCATCTTTTCTTCATCCTAGTGTTGGTATAATCATCTCTACTCTTGTTCTTTGTTTATTCAATCTAGTTTCATCTTTTTATATTGTTATTGTTGTTAGTTGTTCATAATGAATGCTTGGATGTTTAGTTTGTTTTCTCTTGTTATTGTTATGGGTAATTTGATAATGAGTGAGTAGTAATCTTGTGGGGTTAGTAGGGGGATTAGGGGTAGATTATGGATGATTAGGGTTGATTAAGGGGAAAAGGTTACATCTTTGTTGTTAGTCACATTGTGGGCACTCTATGTGTTTGTTGATATGCTTGTGTGAGTTGTAGTGGCCATGCTTCCCATACTTGTGTTCATCTTCTCATTGATTGCTTATTTTGTGGAAATGTTGAGAATAGTTTAGTCGCGGGAGCGCGGACTAGGGTCTAAGTTGCGAGAGCCCGGACCCACCTTGGCATCGGTCAAAGTTGCGAGAGCCCGGACCGACTCTAGCGATTAGGAGACACCTATACCCTTGATCACCCCAATTACCCTTCTACTCCTATGAACCCGACCTACCCCACTTCCTTCCATATTTGAGTTCATCTCCTTAGTTAGCCATCGTTCTTCTAGTTTATTTATTAGCTCGATCATTAGCTTAGTCATACATCTCCTCCACCATTAGTTTTCCATTTAACGCTTTCTTTGTGTCGTTTTGGTAGCATAGTCTCATTTGTAGGCCGACCTAGTCTAAACCTCGCCTTACCGGCCTCGTGGATACGATCCCGACTTACCCTAGCTACCCACTAGGTTAGTCGGTGTTTTATTGATCGGCTAGGGACGTGACAAATCCAATATTTTCGAGTTTTGAAATGGGCAGAATACCGGATAGAAATAGGCTATTTTGAGTAAAATCGTAAATCCTAAATTCGGTATATGTCCCGGGTTTTGAAATCGGATATTTTGAAAAGGATGCAATTTTGAAAATGACGGTTTTTGAAAAACGACTCGTAAATCAGGTAGCACGTAGTCATGGAAGCAGTATAACGATGCCATGTATGCTCTAATTCTAAGTCTTGGTCAGTCTGTAAGGGTCTATACCAGTGTACATAGCCTACCGAAAATCGGGGCGGACTTCCTAAGTCGAGTTGAGCTTAGAACATGCCGTAAAACCCATACGAATCGGTTAATGGACACCTTCGACATATCCAATTTGGACTACATCGATAGTATAGTGGGACGTCGGTCACCAGTACCGGCCCGGGAAAATATGGGGTTATGCATGAACCGTAAAACTAAAACGCGTTTTGTACTAGTCAAACGATTTCTATTCGAGTGTCACCCTGAGGAGGTCGATGGTAAGTCACGCATCAGTTAATCCCTAGCGTAGTCGCCAAATTGTGGACATGACATAGGTCCACCCCGACGCGGCCACGCGCGGGTTTGGGGAGGCGAATGAATCTCCATATGAGATGGTCAAATTGAAATTTAAATCGAAGTTGGAGTCGCCACCGAACTTTGTGGGAGTTCGGGCCCGTTCGAACCCACTCTATGTCGTAGTGGGTCATGTACAAAATACGGCCCATTTCTGATGTCAGAGTTTATCGGGTTCGTCCCTTTGCATTTGATACCGATACCGACTTGATCGGATATCGTGTATTGAATGACTCTCGTTGCCAATGGTTTCGGACATCTGGAAACCGATGTTCTGAGTAAGGTGTGAGGGTACGTGTTGGGAAGTTCACAAAGAACACCCAACCCCGCCCGCACATTAGCGGCCTCTACTAAGATATCGTTTGATTTTAAAATACGCGCGTTAGTAATACGATGAATGATATGCAAACATTGTTTTCCTAAACATGCGAGGAATTGAATGGGTTGCTAAGTCGATTTAATGCATGAAAAATTAACGTCAAAGTTGAATTTAGCATGTGAGATTCGTTTTAGTATAATAAAACAAAAGACGAAAAAAGAATGAATTTGCTACAAAGGATGAACAAACGAGTTAGTATCGAATTATGAATAAAAAATATGATGAATATGCGAGATCGAGAAAATATTAGTCGAAATCTGAAAATATTGCTAAAAAGACGTTGTTTTGTCTAAAAAACGATGTTCGAGAAAATAATAAAAAACGAAAAAAAACGTGTCGCGTTCCAGCCAGCCGCGCGACTCGCGTCCCGGCCTATTTTTGAAACTGATTTTTTGAAAATTCAATGATTTTATTAAATCGCGTACGAATATTGCACAATTTGCACTCGATTTAATATTTTCGATATTCGTTATATTCGATATTCGATTATGTAATCGATATCAAATACTCGGAATAGTTTTAGAAAAGATGTAAATTTTGAAGAATCGTTTCGTAGAAAAAAAACGAACGAAAAGCCTAAAAAAGGCGCAGATTTCAGACTCTCACGCGAGTCGCCTGGGTGGGGCGCGACTCGCGTGCGGGTCTGTCCCGGTTCGCTTGTTGTTCGAAAATTGCTAATAAATCGCGTACAAAAACGAATTAATTTATACTCGATTTATATTTCCGATATTCGTCATATCCGATATTCGATTACGAAATCGATATCAGATATTCGGAATAAAAAAGTTTTGTAAAATTGTTTTGGAAAGAATTTGAACGAAAAGGATGTTAATTCTCTCCACGTTAAAATCGTTGTATTTTGTAAGAAGATGTAACGATTTTTTAGTATCGACGAGATTTAATTTAATTCTTTTAATATGATATTCAACTATAGAGTTGATATCATATTTTTAAGAATGTTTGTTATATGAAAATAGTTTTTAGTAATATCGATATTAGAAAACGATGAACGACCCATAATAAAAAAAGACGACCGACGACCCGTAAGAGAAAAAAAAGAGACGGACGACGAAAAGGAAGAAAACGAGAGGGAGAAGAGAGAAAGGAGAGAAGACGGGTTTGGTTACACCCTCAACCTACATGCTTTTGTTTACTCGGATCGGGGCTCGTCGGAATGTGGCTAGGGCACGGGAGCGTAATGTCGGTGAGTTATGGTGGCTCGGTTTGAACGTGAAGGGTGACGGGTATCGGGGCCGGTTCCTTCGGGTTTTGGATGTACTATCGGTTCCTCGATGCTAAGGGTAAGGAGTTTATGTTTAGTGTGAAGAGTTGATATTGTAATTGATCGTTTTAATTGATGTGTGTGAAGGTTCTATTTATAGGAGAAAAGGTTTGGAGAAGTACTCTTGTTTAGACAACAAGAAATACCGGTTTGGATAGGAAACGCAAGAGATTAAGAGAAACGAGAATTCTCTTCCCTTGGCAAAGAAGCCACGAAATTGGCTGAAAAACAGGCTGCTCGGCCGAGTATCCTAGCTCGGTCGAGTGTTCGATTCGGTTTTCGGATAGAATTCCTACTTGAGATCGAGTTCTATCATTAAACGGATTTGTTTAATATTTTGTGAAGCTGATTTTTTGTAGTGTTGGAGTTCAAACCGGACGTGTGAGGTGTCACGGCTGGTCCGTGTGTCTCGAGAATATCTTTGACCGGGTTTTGACTCGGTCGCTAAAAGACGGTTTTGCCCCTGGTGTCGGAATCGACCCAAATTAGTCTTATTTGACTCGAAACGACCCACTGAGCCTGATTTTGAGGTTGGTTTTGTGAGATATGTACTCCGTAAAAAGCCCAAGCCAAATGCCAATGATTTTGAGCCCGTTTATGAATATATTAAAGCATGTTTGCGTCCGATCATCATCGGGTGTTTGTCGGGAACTGCTATAGACACCTGGCAGTCAAAATGTGGGTGTCTACAACCCCTTAGTCAGAACCATGATTTCAGGATGTTCGAACCCATTGGCACACGAGAGTCATTCAATACACGGTATCCGATAATGTCGGTATCGGTATCAAATGCAAAGGGACGAACCCAATAAACTCTGAAATCGGAATGGGCCGTACTTTGTGCACGGCCCACTACGACATAGAGTGGGTTCGAACGGGCCCGAACTTCCACAAAGTTCGGTGGCGAGTCCACTTCGATTTAAATTTCAATTTGATCCATTCTCATATGGAGATTCATTCGCCTCCCCAAACCCGCGCGTGGCCGCGTCGGGGTGGACCTATGTCATGTCCACAATTTGGCGACTCCGCTGGGGATTAACTGATGCGTGACTTACCATCAGCATCCTCAAGGTGAGACTCGAATAGAAATCGTTTGACTAGTACAATACGCGTTTTAGTTTTACGGTTCATGCATAACCCCATCTTTTCCCGGGCCGGTACTGGCGACCGACGTCCCACTATACCATTGATGTAGTCCAAATTGGATATGTCAAAGGTGTTCATAGTCGGTTCGTATGGGTTTCTGGGCATGTTCTAAGCTCAACTTGACATAGGAAGTCCGCCCCGATTCTCGGATAGGCTATTGTGAACATGACATAGGTCCACCCCGACGCGGCCACGCGCGGGTTTAGGGAGGCGAATGAATCTCCATATGAGAATGGATTGAATTGAAATTTAAATCAAAGTTGGAGTCGCCACCGAACTTCGTGGGAGTTTGGGCCCGTTCGAACCCACTCTATATCGTAATGGGCCGTGTACAAAATACGGCCCATTCCGATTTCAGAGTTTATTGGGTTCGTCCCTTTGCATTTGATACCGATACCGACGTTATCGGATACCGTGTATTGATAAGTGCAGTTTGTAGTGCCTAATTTGTAGTGTTTTGGTCCTATTTTCCTTGTAGAATCGCTCCTTGGGAGCGGTTTATGGGCTACTTATGCTTCCTTTAGTTCGTTTCAGGTTCCCGAGACCGATTTGGAAGAGTTGGAGCAATTTCGACTCGATACATACACATTTTGGAGCCAACGGAGTAAAGGAACGATGACTCGATGCCTTGGAATCGACCCCGAGACCTTGGGACCCAATCCCAAGTCTCCGAGACCCGATCCCGAGTCCCGAGAATCGATGGGAAGCCCATGAGAAACAAGGAGAGACCAAAAAGTTCATATTGGAGGCCTACAAGACTCATCCCCGACGGGTATGGCCTCAACCGGTCCCGGTTGAGGTGCACAAAAGAGGAGGCTCCTGTCTGAGGCCCTTCCCGACCGGGAGCAGCTCTTCCCGGCCGGGACCAACCCCATTCCGACCGGGACCACCCCTTCCCGGCCGGGATGGGCCACCTGGCAGCCGCGCTTGTTTTCTTTCCTCTCCTTTCCACTTGTAACCCTATATATACTCTTCCCTTGTTATGTAAGTTGATATTCTTCACTTCTCCTTAAACCCTAGACTACTTTAGGTTTGATTAGATTAGATTAGTGTAGATTAGTCTTTAGATTAGTTCTTAATCCTAGATTAGTCTTGTAATTTGGGAATTCTTGAAGAATCCAACCAAGATTGACAACCTTGGTTGATGAATTTGGGTTTTCTTCCATTTATGCAAGATTTCTTCCTTTCTTCCTCTCTAGTATGGTATAATCTCCTTTTCCTTCTCTTTAATCTTGTTTTATTCATCCAAGCTTGAATCTTTATTATTGTTTGTTCTTGTTCTTGTTAATTTGATTGAGTTTGTTCATGTTTGTTTCGTTTCTTATGATGATTCCTCTTGTTCTTGTTAGTATTAGTTTGATTATGTTAGAGTAGTGTTCTTGCTAGGGTTAGTAAGGTGATTTGGGTGTTAATGGATGATTAAGGGATTGTTGGAGATGTTGGTGGAAGATTTGGGTTTCCTCTTGGTTTGATGCATATCACATGTTTGTTGAAATGCTTGAATGACTAGTAGATGCATATACTTGTTTTTCTTGCTTTTCTCTTGTGGGTGATAGTTTGTTTGTGGGTTGGTTCCCTCACTACGTAGCGAGAGCCCGGTGAGGACGACACCTAGGTCGGTCTAAGTAGCGAGAGCCCGGATGCGACCTAGGCCACTATAGCGTGCTAGTAACCCCGTTTGTCATGTGTGTCGCCGAGATGGGTTTTAGGTGAAACCTCTAGATCGGTCTACGTAGCGAGAGCCCAGACCATACGTAGATTACCCTACTACCTCCTTCACTCTAGTTCTCCCTTGACCATTCCATTACCCCCTTTGACCCCGACCTAATCCTAGCCCGTTTTCCTTATTTGCTTTCTCCGTTACCTTAGTCATAGTCTAGCTTTCTCCCCTTCTTATCATTTTCTAGTTTAGCTTAGTCCGTTGACTTAGTCCAGTAATCGGGTGACCTAAGTCTAGACTTTACATTACCGTCCCCGTGGATTCGACCCGACTTACCCTATCTACCGTAGGAATAGCCGGTTTATTTATTAATCGGTTGGGACGTGACGAATCCCTGCCATCATGTATTGAATGACTCTCGTGTGCCAATGGGTTTGGACATCCGGAAACCATGGTTCTTGGTAAGGGGTGAGGGTACGTGTTGGGAAGTTCACAAAGAACACCCAACCCCTCCCGCACATTAGCGGCCTCTACTAAGATATCGTTTGATTTTAAAATACGCGCGTTAGTAATACGATGAATGATATGCAAACATTATTTTCCCTAAACATGCGAAAAATTGAAGGGGTTGCTAAGTCGATTTAATGCATCTAAAATTGATGTCAAAGTTGTATTTTAGCACGTGAGATTCGTTTTAGTATAATACAACAAATGATGAGAAAAGAAATTGCTACATACACGAACAAACAAGTTAGTAACGGTTTGTAAATTGAATAAAAGATGTAAATACGATGACATGCATGATTTTGAAAATTTTATGGCACGTGATGGATTAAACACACGTTGACCGAGGTCAAGAAGATATTTATCGAGACTTTAAAATATGCCGAGAAAACCCGTTGTGTTGTTAAAGAAACGATGTTCGAAAAATTAGAACGAAATTGCATTTTTATGTCGCGGATTTCAGGGACCTACGCGACCCGCGCGGAGAGGGCGCGATTCCCACGAGGGGTGTGCGACTCGCACGACAGCCTGTTTTCGGGAACGCTTTTTGTAAAATCGACAATTTTGTTAAATCGCGTACAAATATAGTATAATGACTAGAGACGAGTCACCGTGGACCCGGAGGTTTGTTACTCCTAAATCAGCGACAGCTTGCAGCCCGTGAATGCATGCTTCATATTCGGCTGCGTTTTTAGTCACGTCAAAGTCTAGCTTAATGGATAACGGGGTGTGTTCCCCTTGTGGTGAGATCAGCAGAATCCCGACCCCAAATCCTCGGAAGTTGGATGCCCCATCAAAATATAAATCCCATGTTTCGGTGTCAGTATGGAATATATCTTCATCTGGGAAGGCCCAAGTATCGGTGTGTCCCTTCTCGGATATCGGACTATCGGCAAGGAACTACGCTACTACCCGGCCTTTGATGGCCTTTAATGGTATGAACTTGAGGTCAAACTCTGCTAGCATCAAAGTCCATCTAGATATCCGGCCGTTAAGGATGGGCTTTTCGAACAAGTACTTAATAGGATCCATTTTGGATAGTACATGTACGTCGTGACTGAGCATATAGTGCCGGAGCTTTTTAGTGGCCCAAACTAAATCTAGGCATGTCTTCTCAAGCAAAGTGTACTTACACTCGTACTCCAAGAACTTTTTACTGATGTAGTAAATTGCCCGTTCTTCTGAATCGACTGTCTGAGCCAGCATAGCCCCCATGGCTGTCTCGGTCGTTGTCAGGTATAATGACAAAGGTAGACCGGGTTGAGGCGGCATTAATACTGGCGGAGAGGATAGAATCTTCTTGATTTTATTGAAAGCCATTTGGCATTTATCGTCCCACAGTGTTTGTTCCCCTATCTTCAGCTTTTTGAAAATAGGCTCACATACCATGGTTAGCTTTGAAATGAACCGGCTGATATATTGGACTTTCCCGAGAAACCCCCTTATCTCTTTTTTTCAGTTTTGGGTGGCTGCATCTCGGTAATGGCTTTGATTTTGGCTGGGTCAATCTCGATGCCGCGTTGGCTAACGATATAGCCCAGTAGTTTACCCGTTGTTACCTCGAAACTGCATTTTTTAGGGTTTAGCCTCATGTTGTACTTGCGTAACCGGGTGAAAAATTTTCTTAGAGCTGAGATGTGCCCGCTTCGATCTTTGGACTTGACGATCATATCGTCCACGTAGACCTCCACTTCTTTGTGCATCATATCATGTAATAAAGTGGTGGCAGTCCGTTGATAAGTGGCACCGGCATTAATAAGCCCAAATGGCATAAGGGTGTAACAGTAAGTACCCCAAGGTGTAATGAAGGTGGTCTTACTCATGTCTTCTTCCGCCATTTTTATTTGATTGTACCTGGCATACCCGTCCATAAAGGATAGAAGGGCATGATCGGCCGTGTTATCCACCAGTATGTCGATGTGTGGTAACGGGAAATCGTCTTTTGGGCTGGCCTTATTAAGGTCCCGGAAGTCTACACATATTCGTACTTTGCCGTCTTTCTTGGGTATCGGCACAATGTTTGCTACCCAATCTGGATACTCAGATACTTGGATAAAGCCCGCTTTGAACTGCTTGTCGACTTCTTCTTTGATCTTGAGAGACCATTCGGGCCTCATTCTTCAGAGTTTCTGTTTTACCGCTTACACCCGTCCTTCATGGGTATACGGTGTTCAGCTATCTCTCGGTCTATTCCTGGCATGTCCTTGTAGGACCTTGCAAAGACGTCTTTGAATTCTTTGAGGAGATCCGTGAATTGTTGTTTCTCCTCGGGACCTAAGGATAAACCTAACTTAAGCATCTGCGGCTCTAAAGGGGTTCCTACATTGATGAAATCGGTTTCTTCGATTACCGGATCTCGGGACTCTCTCTGTTCGAGTTGCTCGATTAGATGCGGAGGTAATGGCACCTGTTCATCGGGTTTCTCAATGTCATTGCAAGTAAAATTTTGAGAATATTTTGAAAATAAGACAAGTCGTAAGCAGAACGGTTATTGTTATTATTGCTAGCAAATTTTGAAAACAGCTCAAAGAGAGCGGCCATCTAATCGTTGGTCAGTGGTGGGATAGGGAGTGCTCTCGGGACAGACTCCGAGACTCCCAAAGGTGTGACAAAAGGAATGGGGGTTACCGACTCAGCTCTAGTACTGGACCCTCTAGACTTGGACTCAGACTCTGACTCTGACTCGGACGCAGACTCGGACTCAGACTCAGTCTCTGGCATATCCCCTTCACTGGTAGTCAGCTTGTAGACTCGACCCTGGCTGTCGGTCCACTTGATTCTCTTCCTCCAAGCTCTCTTCCCAGTGTCAGCACCAACTTCGAAGATCAACTTGGTTGGGTCGAACTTGCTGCTACGGAGGATCAAGTTCACTAGCTCTTCCTTGGGAGTCGGGATGACCTTATCTTCCCCGAATAAGAGTCCCAGCACGGGCTCAGTATTGCTCGCACCTTCCTTCGACTCGGCCTAGATGAGGGCAAAGATATAATCCGGGATAAAATTGGATTCCCGAGCCAATTTGGTCTCGGGATACGAGATGGTGGGCTGATAAAGGCCCATTTGAATAGCTGCGAACACTGGAGTGACAAATTTGATTGTATTTGTTCTGTCCACGCGTTCCGGTGTCATAGTGTAACCCAGACCGAAACGAGATCCCCCGTCATTTAGAACCTCGATAATCTTCCCAACTGGAAGATATGGCCTTGAAGTAGCCCCTGCTAGGTAGCCCAAGTTCTGCAGCATCGTGTCGATGCTAGTAGTGAAATAGGGCCGAAAAAGATATTCTTCCTCGATCATTCCCACGAAATTGAAACCTCGCGGGTCGGTCTGGCCCTCCGTGTTGCAGCTTGACACGGCTATGGGGGTAGCCTCGAGAGTGATGATCCCATCTTGTAGAGGCATCTTGACCTTCCTGTGAAGGGTAGAGGATACGGCTTTGACCGCATGGATCCACAGTCTACCGAGTGGCAGATTGAAAGATGAGGTGACATCAATCACATGAAATTCTAGCTCTTTCTCTATCGGGCCTGTTATAATTGTTAGTTTGACGGCCCCAGCAACTGATTTTGTCTTCCGTCGAATGCCTGGATAGTTTGCGCCATTGCAAGATAATCGGCCTCGGTGATGCCAAGGGCCTTAGTAGTCCTTAAGGGAAGGACATTTACGGCGGACCCGTCATCAATCAGGGTCATGGGGAGATATTTTCCCTGGTAGATCACTGTAACGTAGAGAGCTAAGTTGTGGGCCGTCCCGAACGGTGGCAGGTCGGACTCCGAGAAGGTGATGAGTGGGCCTTCTTCTTTAGATTTGCCCTTGAGATGGGTCATGACGGTGGCTACCATTTCAGTTGGGGTAACCGATGAGTCGACTTTGATCTGATCGAGGGCCTTAGTAAGCGCCTCTCGATGTGCTTGAGAACTAACCAAAAGCTGCCATATAGTGCGATCCACTCGGGCCCTTTTTAGCTGTTTGACTAGAGCCGTATCAGTATTTGGCTCTTTGGGAGTCGGCTCGACTTTGTTGGCTCGGTGGCGACTTCCGGGCCGGAACGACCGGTGGTGATGTGGTGGTTGCTGGCCAAGGCTTTGCAGTTGGCCTTCCAGACCTCCTCAGGGGTGATAGGGACAGCTTCCCCTTTTGGTAAGTAAATGTCGTCTTCATCGTCGTTCCAGATCCCGTTAATCTGTGGGACGAAAGGCGAGATTAGATGAGAACAGTCTATCACATCCCCAGAAAAGATGGCATGAGTACTGAACTGGTTTTCTTTATTGCTCGGCATGTCTCCGGGCAATGGAATTTTCCCGCTCTCGATCAAGTCCTGGATAAGATGTTTCAGCTTCCAGCACTTCTCTGTATCGTGCCCGTTGCCTCGGTGATAACGGCAATAGGCCTGGATGTTATAGGCTTTGGATCGTTTCTCGACCGGAACTTCTGGAATCGGGCCTATCGGCTGGATTAGACCCTTTGAGGATAGCCTTTGTAAGGCGTGAGCATAGGTAGTCCCTATGTCAGTGAATACCCGAGTCGGAGTATTCTTTTTGGATGAGGTATCCAGTAGATTGACCTCATCGAAGATGCTACGGGCCGCAGTTGTAGTTGCGGGCTTGCTGGAGGACGAAGTAGCCTCTTGATATCCCTTGGCAGAGGCCTTAGTAAGGTTCTCTAACCTCAAGTCGTCTTCGATTCTCGTACCCATCTCGGTTAAGGTGGCGAAATTGGGTATAACGGCATACCGGAGATGGATCCGGTAAGAGGGGAGGAGATTTTTCAGGAACGCCTCCACTAGCACCTTTTCGCTGGGCTTGTGAACCAGCTTTACGCTTTCGGCCCTCCACCTTTGAAGGTATTTAGTGAAACCTTCCTTGGGCTTGATGGGTGGGATTTGCCGCGGATCCCGCCACCAAATAATAACCAACCTAACTGGGTAGCTAGGGTAAGTCGGGTCGATCCACAGGGACGGAAATACGTTTAGACTAATGGGTGCTACGGTCTAGGACTAGGTTGGAGACAAGCTAATCTAGGGTGATGGCTAAGGACTAGGCTAAGGTCTAAAACATGGAAAAGGAAGACAAAACAAGTGACTAACGACTAAAGGAAGCAAAGATAACAATAAGAATGCAAACTAGGGTTAGGTCGGGTTCATGGATGCAAAGAAGACAAAAAGGGGAAGAACGGGGTTACTAGCGTGCTTTCGTAGCCTAGGTTTCGCCGATCGGGCTCTCGCTACGTAATCGGCCCAGGGGTCGTCCTCACCGGGCTCTCGCTACGTAATGAGGGAACCAAACCAACCAACCAAACACACACATACAAGAGAAGATGCAAGAAAAACAAGGATTGATCGTCTCTAGTCTCACAAGCATTTGATCGAACATGTGGAGTGCAAGGTAAATGGGAAACAACAAAAACAACATCTAGTACCACCCATCTCACCCTAATCATTCCTAATCACACCAAATCACCCTATTAACCCTAGCAAGAGTCTACTCAAACATAATTAAGCTAAAACTAACACTTAACAAGATGAACCAAAACAAGAACAAGAGCATACATAAGTAAAACTAACAAGGATGATGAACAAAACAATAAACAAGAGCTAAATATTGAAACTTGAATAATAAAACAAAGATAAAGAGAAGGGAAAAGAGATTATACCATACTAGAAGATGAAAGGAAGAATGAAAACTTGTATATAAGAGAAAACCCAAAACAATCTTCCAAGGTTGTCAATCTTGGTTGAATCTTGAAGAATTCAATTAATACAAGGGTAATCTAAGATTAAGAAGTAATATAATTAACGAATAATCTACACTAATCTATGCTAATCTATGCTAAATTAGTCTAGGGTTTAGTGGGTAATGTCTAAGATAACCTCTGATTACAAGAGGAAGGGTATAAATAGGGTTACAAGAGGAAAGGAGAAGAAACAATGAAGTGCGGGCCTGAACTGGGCTCATCCCGGTCGGGATGGATGGTCCCGGTCGGGATGAGGTGTCGGTCCCAGTCGGGATGGACCCAAAACAGCATCCCTCTCTTTTGTGCACTTTATCCCGGACGAGATGAGGTCCTTCCCGTCGGGGATGAGTCTTGTAGGCCTCCAATATGATCTTTAAGGTCCCTCCTTGCCGACCTCCAATATGATCTTTAAGGTCCCTCCTTGCCTCTCATGGGTTTCTCATCGATTCTCGGGACTCGGGATCGAGCATAAGGGGCTCGGGAATGGGTCCCAAGGTCTCGGGATCGAATCCAAGGCATCGAGTGATCGTTCCTTCACTTCGTTGGCTCCAAAAGCGTATGAAACGAGTCGGAATCGTTCCAATTCTTCATGAATGGTCTCGGGAACCTAAAACGAACTAAAGGAAGCATAAGTAACCCATAAACCGCTCCCAAGGAGCGATTCCACAACGAAAACGGGACCAAAACAAAACAAATTAGGCACTACAAACTACACTTATCAACTCCCCCACACTTAACCCTTACTCGCCCTCGAGTAAGCACAAACTAACTACTAAACTAGCCGAGCGGGTATTAGAGCACCCTACGCCCTTTCAACTCACGCGAGTACACTTAGAGGAAAAGTATACTCCGCAAGGCAAGTAAGGTCTTGCGACAAAACTGTGGATGCAACCGGACACAAAAAAAACACAAAAACAACAAACATACAAACAAACAAGTAAACGGTTGCACCCAAAGAGAAATAAATACCGCTTCCCTCTAAAAAGCGGTGAATGAAACACCGGTTTAGGACTCAAGGCAAGTGACAACATCCTAACTATTCTAGCCCTTTGGTCAAGACATCATTGGGAATGCACCTAGCCTACACCATTGCTATGGCTAGCTACACACAAAGCCCTAATAAACTAGGCACCATAATACATCTTTCAACACTGAACTACGGCTTGGTTTGATTTCACTACACGTGAATACGTAGGCAGCCTTTCAACAAAGGCACAACCACCCACATTGACACAAATTCAAAAAGCATCATCATTCCGGTCACGACACTGTCATGTTCTCAACAGCTAGCTTTGTTGTCCCGGGGGCTTCTCTTAGGCAGAAGTTCTCCATCCATTCACATAATCCAATATACCTTCAAAATCTAGCCTCCTTTCTTTAGTGAGTCCTAGTACTCGGCCCAGTCGAAGGCAAGAATCTGTCAGAGGCTCGAAGCAACACCCACTTTGGGAATGTGCCCTAAAAATCAAAAATCCAAAAGAACACCAGTCTACGGCGTTGCTACCACAAAGCCCTGTCGTACGGAAACAATCTCACTCTCAGGATTCGACCATGTTGCCACTCGCCTAGGCTACGGAATAGCGCAACTTAAGAGTCTTGTCATCTTAGGTGGCCCATCCCCTACCGAGTCACGGTCCAACCCTTAGGGAGTCCAGTCGTGTCTGCCGACTCGTCCGGTCACGTCCAGAGTCGAGTCTGTCGGTATATCTCCCACTTCATCTAGGCATACAGGCCTAATCAGAGGATTCTAGAAGTCCGTGTCAGAATCTGATCAGGAATCAAGTCATCCCAAGCATTCATTTTCTTCCAAATTTTTCAAAATTTCCGCCATTTTCAAAAAAAAAATCTGTTTTTTCCAAAAAAAAATCAACCAAAAATCAATTTCTTCCCCAGCACGAGTCGATGTTTTATCTGTATGTTGCATGCAAAACAGACAGGTATCCCAAGACTCCCGGAGAATTCTCAAAGTTCTCAGTGAAAATCCAAGCAACATTTTCGCTGAGGAATCGGATGTATCAGTAAGCGGTACATCCGCAACTTCTAAAAGAGGCTCCCGCGCAATTCAAAGATGGGACGTATCAGTAAGCGGTACACCCATAGCCTCCAAGGCAAACTCCCACGCAATTTCAAGATGGAGATTGTCTGTAAACAGATAAATCCAAGACTTTTTTAGTAGAAAGTCCCCGCGCCGTTATTGACATCTATCCAGGTATGATTCCTATCTTATGGCTGGCGAGCCCTTCACGCAAGTCTAAATGACTCTGAACGACCCGATCGGAAGTCTGCCAGGTCTTAATCCTCTATTGGCCTGGTAGCTACTCTGACTTTCGCCTTGTCCAAGCCTCAGTCAGAGTGGGGGCTCTGTAGACACCCACATTTTGACCGCCAGGTGTCTATAGTAGGTCCCGCCAAACACCCGATGATGATAGGACGCAAACGTGCTTTAATGGACTCGGATATGGGCTCGAAATCATGGACATTTGGTTTAGGCTTATTATGGAGTACAAATCTTACAAAACCAACCTCAAAACCAGGCTCAGTGGGTCGTTTCGAGTCAAATGAGGCTAATTTGGGTCGATTCCGACACCGGGGGTAAAACCGTCTTTTAGCGACCGAGTCAAACCCGGTCAAAGATATTTTTTCCCGAGTCACACGAGCTGGCCGTGACACTACACGGCTGATTCGGACTCAAACACCAAAAAAATCAGCTTCGAATAATATTAAACAAATCCGTTTAAGGATAGAATTCGATCTCAAGAAGGAATTCTATCCGGAAACCGAATCAGACATCGACCGAGCTCCAAAAACTCGGCCGAGACAGCCGAATACTCGGCCAAACACTCCCCAACCAGACGAGATGTTTGCTTCTTCACCAAGAAACGAGAAGTTTATTCCCTTACGAACTCTCGTATTTCCTATCCAAACCTGTATTTCTTGCCACACAAGCAAGACTACCTCGACTCCTATAAATAGGACCCTCCATTTAACATTGAAGAGGACCGAAAAAAAAGACACATAAAAACATCATTAATCCCGACACATTCATCCATCGATCAATATACAGCAATTATTAGTCACACACATCCGAAGGAATACCGAAGTACCGTCCCGAAGTCCCGACGAAACCATCCAAAACGGCCGAACCCACCTCGTCCCACGCACCAATACGCACCACCTTAACTCACCCGCATCATCTCGACGCTCCCGTGCCTAAGCCACCGTCCGACAAGCCTTATACCGAGAAACTAAAGCATGTAGGTTGAGGGTGTAAATCAAACCCGATTCTTCTCCTTTCTCTCTCTCTCTCTCACGTCTTTCTCCCCTCTTTTCGTCCGTCTTTTTTTATTTTTTTCATCGATCGTTTCGCATTATTAATATGGGTCGTTTGTCGCATCATATTTTTTTTTCGATGATACAAAACTTTTTTTTTTATATAACGTTCTTAAAATACGATACCGATTCTCTAATCGAATATCGTACCTACAAGAACTAAATTAAATCAATTTTCGTTGATGCTAATAAAATCATTACTTTTTTTAACAAAATTCGTTGATTTTTAACGCGGAGAAAATTAACATCTTTTTCGTTCAATTTTTTTTTTTTTTTTTCACTTTTCGTTCAAAACAAACTTTTTTCAAAACCTTTTCTAAAATCATTCCGGCTATTCGATATCGATTTCATAATTGAATATCGAATACGACGAATATCGAAAATATAAATCGAGTATAAATTAATCCATACTTGTACGCGATTTATAAAGAATTAACGGTTTTCGACAAAATAAAAAAACCGGACAGACTGCCACGCGAGTCGCGCGCCTGTCAGGCGACTCGCGCGGCACCCTGCTCGGCCGAGTCCCCTTTTTTTCGTTTCTTCGCTTTTCTACTTTTAATTCTTTTCGAACCTTATATTAAAATGCGACTTTCGCGACATATTTTAATAAATACTCTTTTTCGACCTTGGTCAACACGTGTTAATCCATCACGTGTCATAAACCTTTTCTAAAAATCATGCATATTATTTATTTACATCTTTTTCAATTTATTCATCGTTACTAACTCGTTTTCTCGTGTTTGTAGCTTTTTATTTGTTTTTATCGTTTTATTAGACTAAAACGAACTCACATGCTAAAATAACTTTGACGTTATTAGTTTAATATGCATTAAACGACTTAGCAACCCATTCATTTTATTTTTCTCACATGCTTAGGAAAATAATGTTTGCATATCATTCAACCGTCGAACTAACCCGTGTACACCAAAAACGAACGATATCTTAGTAAAAGCCGCTAAGTGCGGGCGGGGTTGGGTGTTCTTAGTGAACTTCCCAACACGTACCCTCAACCCTTACTCAGAACCATGGTTTCCGGATGTCCGAATCCATTGGCTACGAGAGTCATTCAATATACGATTAACCACCCAGTCGGCATCGATATCGATATGCAAAGGGACGAGCCCAATAAACTCTGACATCGGAAATGGGCCGTATTTTGTATACGGCCCACTACGACATAGAGTGGGCTCGAACGGTTCCGAATAACCACAAAATTCGGTGGCGACTCCTACTTCGATTTAAATTTCAATTTGACCATCTCATATGGAGATTCATTCGCCTCCCCAAACCCGCGCGTGGCCGCGTCGGGGTGGACCTATGTCATGTCCACAGGTGGAGATGATGGATTATGTGGAGTATCGGTGAGGGCTAACGGAGTACCATAGTCATGAATAGGAGACCGGCTCCTAGGCTTGCTTTGTTGTTGATGACTTTGATTTGCTTGTTGTTGTTGATGGTTCCCTTGGAACCCATGAGAATTGCCTTGATTAAGGCCGTAATTGTGGTTTTGTTGTTGTTGGAAGCCTTGGTTTCCTTTGAAACCGCCTTGATTGAAGTTCCCTTGTTGGAACCCTTGGTTGTTGTTGTGAAAGGTACCTTGGTTATTTTTCTTGAAGTTATTGAAGGGTCTTGGATTACCCATGTAACCTTGGTAACCTTGGTTGTTGTCCCTTAAGGGAGGTGGAACATAGGGACGATGTTGTTGTTGATGTTGAAAGGCTTGTTGTTGAGGGACTTGATTGGAAGCTTGGTATTGATTAGAGTAGGAGGCACCTTGCTTGAACGCTTGAAAGGCGTTCACTTGCTCAATACTTCCTCTACAATGCATAGGATCATGACCAACGATTCCACAAGTACCGCACATCCCAAAATAAGGCAAAGGAGGTGCAAACTCCAAGGCATTCACTTCTTGAATCGGTTGATGGTGGGAGGAACTAGTGCCTTGGACTTGGTTGAGGTGGCTTTGGAGCTTCTTGTCAATAGTCTTCATGTGTGTTTTCAATTGAGCTCCAAGATCGATGCTCAATTGTGTAATGGCATCAATCTCATGCCTACCTCCCCGATTTGCCTTCCTAGGCCTTGAGTATTGTGAATTATGCACCGCCATCTCTTCGATTCTCGCCCAAGTTTGGTCGTCATCGACCTCGGTAAACCTACCATTGGAGCCCATGTTAAGAATAGCTCTCGAGTCGTCATAAAGACCATTCCAAAATTGTTGCACCAAGAACCATTGTGAGAGTCCATGATGAGGGCACGATCTTACCAAAGACTTAAACCGCTCTCAAGCTTCATATAGGCTCTTTTCATCCCTTTGTTGGAACCCGGTGATGGAGGCCCTAAGCAAATTTGTCTTTTCCGGAGGGTAAAACTTTTGGTAAAACGCCAAGGCAAGCTTTTTCCAAGTATCGATCCCCATGGTTGCCCTATCGAGACTCTTGATCCATTGCTTCGCTTTTCCAATAAGAGAAAACGGGAAAAGTACCCAACGAATTTGATCTTGAGTAACCCCGGTTTGAGATATAGCGTCACAATAATCGGAGAAAGTCTCCATGTGTTGGTGCGGGTCTTCGGTGGGCAACCCACTAAATTGGTTCCTCTCCACAAGTTGGATAAATTGAGTCTTCGCCACAAAATTCCCGGTATAAGTATCCGGTAATGCACTCGGTCCCGGCAAGACATCCTCGGTGAATGTGGAGTGAGAGGAAAACTTAGGCATTCTTGGATATAAGGGAGAAGATGTGGTGTAGACGGTGTTGATGTAGATGAAGAGGGGAACTAGGAGAAGAAGAATCACCAAAAGGGTTAATGAAACTCCCTTCGGCCGTCTCACGATGTGTATTGTTCAAGTCGGATCCTTGAGCTTGCCCTTGATGAGTATTGATTGCACTCGGTTGAGAGATCCTAACCCGGTTAATCGTCCGTTGGCGAAAGGCTCGAAAGTGTCTCTCCGGCTCTGGATTAAAGAGATAGAAGTCACCTCCCCTTCTAGGCATACACTACACACTAGAACAAACGTGAGAACACCTAGTGCTTTGTGGGCACTAGGCAACGACAATAAACAATCACAACTAGTGACCAAGAGAAAAAGAAGAAATAAAACTAAGGAAAGGAGAAAAATCTAGAGAATATGCACAAGAGAGAGTAGAAGGGCACAAAGAAGGGTAACTAAGTCTAGAAATAAGCAAACTAAGTCTAAACAATGCACCGTCCCCGGCAACGGTGCCAAATTGATGGTAGGGATTTGTCACGTCCCTAACCGACAATAAACTACCGATTACACCTAGTGGGTAGCTAGGGTAAGTCGGGATCGTATCCACGAGGACGGTATTGTAAAGCTTAGACTAGGTTGGCCTACAAACGAGACTATACTACCAAACAAACACAAAGAAAGCTATAATTGACAAAGTGCGATGGAGGAGAAGTAAGAACTAGACTAATGATTGACTAGAAACAAACTAAACAAGAGTAAACGATGACTAACTAAAAGGATGAACTCAAATATGGAAGAAAGTGGGGTAGGTCGGGTTCATAAGAGTAGAAGGGTAATTGGGTGATCAAGGGTATAGGTGTCTCCTAGTTGCTAGGGTCGGTACGGGCTCTCGCAACTTAAACTGATGCCAAGGTGGGTCCGGGCTCTTGCAACTTAGACCCTAGTCCGCGCTCTCGCGACTAAACTATTCTCGACATTTCCACATAATAGACAATCAATGAGAAGATGAGCACAAGTATGGGAAGCATGGCCACTACAACTCATACAAGCATATCAACAAACACATGGAGTGCCCACTATGTGACTAACAACAAAGATTCACCCTTTTCCCTTAACCAACCCTAATCATCCATAATCTACCCCTAATCCTCCTACTAACCCCACAAGTAATCTACTCACTCATTATCAATGAAAAACTAACAATAATAAGAGAAAACAACATGAACATCCAAACATCCATAATGAACAATAACAATAACAATAAACAAAATATAAAGATTCAAACTTGATTAACAAACTAAGAACAAGAGTAAATAAGATTATACCAACACTAGATGAAGAAAAGATGCAATCTTGTATAAATAAGAACCCAAATAGAATCCCAAGGTTGTCAAGCTTGGAATAATCTTCAAGAACTTCTCAATACAAGAACTAATTACAGAGATTAACTAATAATTAAAGGAAGATTAAAGCTAATATGAGAACACTAATCTAGGGTTTTGAAAGTCTAATGGAGGCTTAAATTAGTCTAGGGTATGATAAGATCTCTTAACATTACAAGAAGGGAGTATATATATGGGTACAAGAATGAAGGAGAAGAAAAGAAAAGAAGTCGTGCTGCCAGCTCTTCGTCCCGACCGGGACGGATCATCCCGACCGGGACGGCCCTGTCATCCCGATCGGGACGGGTTGGTCCTGACCGGGATGGGCTCACAGTGGCACCCTTTAACGTGCACCCCATTCCGAACGGGATGAGGCCATCCCGAACGGGATGAGGCCATCCCGAACGGGATGGGTCTTGTAGGCCTCCCTTAAGAGCTCTTTGGTCCCTCCTTGCCTCTCATGGGTTTCTCGTCGATTCTCGGGACTCGGGATCGGGTCTCGGAGGCTCGGGATTGGGTCCCAAGGTCTCGGGGTCGACTCCAAGACATCGAGTCATCGTTCCTTAGTTTCGTTGGCTCCAAAATGTGTATGTATTGAGTCGGAATTGCTCCAACTCTTCCAAATCGGTCTCGGGAACCTGAAACGAACTAAAGGAAGCATAAGAAGCCCATGAACCGCCCCCAAGGAGCGATTCCACAAGGAAAATGAGACCAAAACACAACAAATAGGCACTACAAACTACGCTTATCACCTTCTAAGAACGTAGTACGGGACGATCGGCGGGATGGAAAAAGGATGAACCACGGTGTTAGTCGACACTGTAGGTAAGTGAGATCCCGCCCCCTTTAGCGATGAGCCAAGAGGGTCGTCCCATGCCCAAAACCGCTTAACTAGTCCAAGTAAAAAGGTGGATAATATTGCAAAGTGAGGGAAGACCGACCATTACCGCTATCATCCTTCCTAGGGACTCGGTCCTTTGGTAGGCTCTTCACGGCAATAGTCGGTAAAAGGCTTATTTTTGAGATATGGGGACTCTTTTTGTGAGATGGGTTTTCTTTTGGCATTTTTCTTTCTTTTTTTTTTTTTTTTGCTTTGTTTGTTGCCATGCCATTTCTTTTTTTTTTTTCTTCTTTTCTATTTTCTTTTTGGCTTTTTGTGCCATTTCTTTTTCTTCAATCTTTTCTTCCTTTCATTTTCTTTTTTTTCTTTTCTTTGCCCTTTTGGCTTGATTTGAGTTGTAGGCATTATCTTTTTGCAACAAGAAAAAGAGATTTCAACAAATTGCAACTTTATTGTGTGGAAATGTGCAGGAGGTAGGGGAATGGGTGAGTCGGAGGTCGCGATTTCCCTTCAAACCCACAAAAAAGGGAAAAACTTGGACTAATCAAACAATTCCGAACACGGTCACCTAAGGGACGGGACTCGGCAACCAATGCCTTTTCACACCGTGGGTGGTCATAATGGTCAAATTGCAAATCCCGTAGTAAATCCCTAGTAAGCTAGGTGGACTCAAGGTAAAGGACCAACGAAACTATTGGTTTAAAGTCATTCTACTAAACTAAAGTCCAAGACTCGATTAATACTACTAGAGAGGGAAAGTAAACACTTGTACATTAGCCTCAAAATCGGTTTTTTCGAAAACCTTTTTACACACTAGACACAACTACACTGTAATCCCCTAGAAATTCTAACGCGATACAGTGGCGGAAACACTGTAGAGTCGGGATTAAAACACGCTGAAAACTATGTCTTAGTAAAATTAAAATGGTAAAGTCAAACAATAGGCCTTAATTAAAATGGCCAAAACTAAAACAATCCACAAAAGGGGGTTTGAACAATCCATAAGACATAATTATTAAAATAAAAAAGCAGGATCCATAACCGCTCGCTAGCCCACCCGAAGAAAAACACATATACCTGCCATGTTAAAAACATAACAGCCACAATCAGTGGGGAGCAACGTCAACGTTCTCCCAGCCGTATAACATGATTTTAAAACTGTAATTACTATTATATGAAAATAGTAAAAATAAAAATCATTAAAAGATTATAAGGAAAATAAGCTTTCCATGAAAAACTTCACGTAACGAAACAATATAATAAAAATGAGTTTTCCGAAGAAAACATAAAACATTTGTCAACCTTCAAATCAAAATTATATCGATAATAATAAAAATAGTCAAAATGGCGTTATGGAAATTCGATCCGTGTGCACAAGGCTAGACTTTCACTAGGATAATACTGGAAACTTGCTTCGAGAACTGTAGACTTAACTCATAACAGAATCCAGTCTCTAACTAGGCAACTCGACTATAACAGGACTGCGTGCAGCGAGGTCCTGGTTTAAGTAGTATACACCCCTCCTGGATACAAACCATATCCATTTCAACCCGACGCGACTTACACGATGCGATATCTATGTTTAAGGGCACAATGCACACTCTCCTGAACACAAACCATGCTCAGTTCAACAACCAATGTGCCCCATAAAGACACATCAGCCTTACAGTTGATGGCAAAAATGTACATCCTAGACTATATTACTCTAATCCCACACTTGTCCGTATTCCATAACTCCAAAACAAAGTCATTATCGATATTCAAAAGGATATAATCATTGTAAATATTAAGAGAACAAAAGGGAAAACGAGTTGCCTTCCAAAAGAGGAAACTTTCTATTTTAAGAAACTTGTATATTTAGAAACTTTACAAAAATAGCATCATATCAAAATAGCGAAAATATTATTTCATACTAATAAAACGTTTTTAGTAAAAGATGTAGATCTATAAAACTAATACTTTCGGCCTTAACGATATTAATTGTTAAAGTGAAAACATTTGAGTTCATGAAATTATTAAAATATCATACAAGTGTTTATGAAATGATTAAAAATGTCTTAAACATTTTAATACTACTAATTAGGGTGTTTCCAAAATTTATAAAATTAAAATTCCCCAATTATTATTAATTTCGACAATACGAACATAAATAGGATTTTACGGCAAATGTAAAAATAAATCTTTTAACGTGTTTTATTTAATTAAACTATTAAAAAAATTTAGAATATGATAAGGGGTGATTTAACTATCAAAGTTTAAGATTTAAATATTTTCAAAATTGCTGGAAAAATAATTCTTTTAGGTAAGACGAAGCATTTTAACGATAAATCGAAATTTTGTCCAAAAATCATTACTATTATTTAAAGACTTTAATAAATAGTTCAAAAATTACGTAAAATAGCTAAAATATATTTTTGGACATTCTGTCCAGAAAAGAGAATTTTCCAGAACCCTTAAACTCGGTTTTTAAAGGGTTTTCTCGTTAATCGTCTAATCTCAACAATAACGATTAATAAAAATAGTAATTACAAAACGATTTAAGTATTAATATCCAAAAATTATTATTAAACTTAAAAATAATGATTTTCAAGAAACTAATATTTTTTTTCCAAAATTTAAACAAAAGACCAGAAATCGAGAATTTAAACGACACACACGGTTTTAACGATAAACGATGATTTAAAGTAATTAATTAATTCACCCACTTAATAATCCCGAAAAATTATGAAAAAATTCATAAAATGATTTTTCATCAGAAATATTATCCACGTCAAATTTCAGATTAAAATAAAATGTTTAAGTGCTAGAAATAAAAATCGGTTTTTAATCGTTTTTGTTCGTAAACGGTAAAAATTCAATAATCGATATCAAAATTATCAGAAAAATACCAAATTATTAAAAATCATTAAAAACTTCATTTTTACAGAATATAATCATATATTACAAGTTTAGGCCGAATATTACGATTTTACAAATTAGTACAACAATTTAATCGTTAATCTCGTAAAAGCGATAAAAATATCGAAACATGCAAATTTTTAACTTTCAAATTTTTTCCAGATTATATGACATACATATATTGCCAAAAAGAAATATAAAAATATACATGCAATTAAACAATTAAAATCACGAAATACCGAGTAACATCGACGTTACCTCTAATCCAAATCGGAATCAATAATATACTCGTCGACCTCGGGATCGTCCACGAAACCTACCATACACAAAATTCATGGTAGAAAAATACCATGAGAAAAACTAAGAAAATCAAGGTGAATAACGATCGAAAACATAATCGATTATTACCTTAACGATAGGCTCGGAAAGAGGATTAATTTGACGATAAAAAAAATGAGACGATTGTGACTCAAAATAGAGCAAGTATCAGCCAAGAAGGAGGAAGAAGTCTCACGGCCAAGGAAGAAGAAAATAGGGTATTGAATTATTTTTTTATGAGAAATGAATGTAAAAGAGTTGGAAGGTTTCTTAAGGTTAAATGAGAATAAATAATTTGAGGAATCCAATGTGGTATCATCAATGTGGAATCCAATGAGGAATCCAATAAGGTCAAGAGGGAGTGTGAAGAGTTTAAGCAATAATGCAACAATTAAATGAGAAGGGAAATAATCTTATCTTTTCGGTTTACGTAATAAAATGAATCGTATTAATAAAACGTAGTAAAATTGTGACAAGGAGCTTTGTCGGTCCAAAATATGAGCAAAAGGTCTCAAATAATTTGTAAGTTGATAAAAAGTATAATCGTAAAATAGTTAAAGGCATTTCAAAGTAATTCGAGTAAACCTCGCATAAGAAAATAATTATTTACGAAACTTCGTAATAAAATCATTAATGGCTAAATTTTCGTAAATAAAAATATTCACTAGTTGAAAATATTATAAAAATATGTTTAGACATTTGTAGAAAAAGGAATAACTCAAATCCGAGCTTAAATACGATGGGTAATAAAATCCCTCGCGGAAAAATAAATAGTTTACGAAGAAAATTAAATAAATAGATTTAAAAGAATTAAAATCCTTTAAAATAAAAATAAATATCATTAAACCCAAAAATGAAAATAAAGCTTGGAAAAAGATGAAACATAAGGTCAAAATGTGACAGAGTTATGACGAAGTCATAACGGAAAGGATAAAAATGCTAGGGAAAATAGCGGGTGTTACAATCCTCCCCACTAAAAGAAAGTTTCGTCCTCGAAACTAAAAATAAGCAGAAAGAGAATCAAGATTACCCCCTCGAAAAGATGAGGATACAAATTTGTATAATAACATTTCTGTAAAAGAAAATTTTACAACTTTTAAAGTGATACGAAATCAAATGCAAATATTTATTCCAAGAGGAATTGGTCTAAGCCACCCGGAATTTAAAATCTTCTAAGTTAATGAAATCGTAAAGTAAAGTTATTTGATAAAATAATATTGTTGAATAACATTTGTAAACAAACTTGAAGGAAACAGGGTAACCGAAAACATTTTCAAAACAAAATTAAACAATTTGATTAAGAAATTCGATAATTTTTCTTTTTCTGATGAAAAAAATTTAGTTTGGAGAAATCAAATTTTGTAGTTAGTAGAAATCGAACCAGTCGTCAATCATTTTCAATAACAGATTCAAAAATCCACCAGAAATAAAACGAAATCCAATTTTCAAAACGTTAAAATTTCGAAAATGTTATCAAAGTAACTATGAAAGTTTTCAAAAATGTTATCAAACTTGAACATACAAAATATTTTCAACAATGTTAAAACATTTTACATAATAATCCTATAGAAATTGAAGTATTTGGAAATATGAAATTCTTCATAAAATTCCGATCGCTTGAAAATTAAAAATTGAAATAATTTCGAAATAATTTAAGATAAATTATTAAAGCATTTTGAAACAGATCTAAATATAAATATCAACCAAAGATAAAACAAGAGTGAAGTATAAAGTTCTTAAATTAAAATTCAAAAGTGTTAAATTTCACGATATCTGAAAAGTTTTAGTTAGTCAAACTTTTTATAAAATAGGAAGTTCAAATAAAAAAAAATGGTTAACGGGTAAATAGAACAAGGATAAAATAAATTAAAATAAAAGTTTTCAAAATCGATAAATGTCAAAGGGGTTGGCAGCATTTGGGGTAACAGAATTCAAGAGAAGCAGAAAGGAAAACGAAGTTGAGAGTCAGACAGAGCTCTCAAGGATTATAGAGGAAATTAACCATCTCGAGATTCCTAGCACGACACCTACAAACACGGGTTCCTAATTGGCCCATCAACTAACGCTAAGTCCAATATCGGTACAGGGTGGGCCTACTCAAGCTACAACCTCCAAAATTGTCAACGGCCACAACCTCCAAAATTAAGTCTTACATGCTTATATAATCTTTCAATTGGTATGGTAAGAATCCACAAATGATTTAGACTAATCCATTAATTAAGATTCCAACGGTTATCAAAACACACCCAAACTCGCAATCGATAAGGTTTCTAAACTCGAAGCTCATAACGTTTGAACTCGAAGTATACTCCAAATTTCTCGAGTAAGGAACACTAATAAGGTCCACCAATTTAACAAGGCTCGGGTACGAAATCCTCAAAAATGATCATCAACATATTTATAATGCCGCAAGTACAGGAGTTTGGAACGTATAACAAATCTTTAAACACGCTCAAATCTATAGGTAATAGCGGACACTCACATCTTCAAATATGTCATTCGACTAATATTTCTAGGAGCCCATCAAATTTTAAATCACCACGGTGCAACCACAATATATTTAATAACTCAACGAAGGCACAATCTCGCTGATCAAAGAGTTCTCACCTGAAAGTCCCAATAAGATGATCTGTATTATAGTATTCCTCAAAACAACACAATAAATCCAACCTCTAATTGTGTAATATGTTTCTCTTCCTCAAGGTTAACAATGATCTATCCCAAAATTTAGGTCATTCAACTCCAAAGTTCGTAGGTTACAACCTTACATCAACGATCAACAATCTATTCCATAAGAAACAAGGTTTAATCTATGTCAACCCAAAATTTACTAAACAATAACGAGGACTTGAAATGGTACCACAACACTTAGGCTAACATCTTAAACGATACTCTAAGATCCCAAATATTCACGATGCATCTACCAAATATGCATTAGGTAAGAATCCCAAAGTGATATTATCAGTTACACTTAGTTCGGTTCTAGGTTAGGTACAAGGTATCCATCAAATATGACATACTCTTACTACTCCAAAATATATTCAGCTCTAAGTACTCCAAAGTAATCAAAGTAACCTATAACCCAAGGTTCAGTGTGTCAAGTACCAACCTAATTCCATTAATCGACAATTTATCATTCAAATCGATCCTCAAAAGCTTACTAAGATAGATAACAGAGTATACTCACAATCCTCAAACCATGTAACAAGGGTGTACTAAACCTCAAACATCTATGACTTTTCACGGGGTCCACTGAGACAGAATTTTGTCAAACCAAGAATCTCAAGAGGAAAGATGGTAAAGTAAGAAAATTAGTCGAAGATTTACCTCAAGAATAAAGGCAAGAATTTAGAAAAAAAGAGTTGAAAGAAGTGGAGGAAGAAGGAAAAGAATGATGATCCTAGATAACTAAGATATAAAATGCGACGGAAATGTTCGGACCTCTAAGGTTCCACAAAGGAAATCGCGGGATATCTTCATCATCTCGTAGAGATACGAGCATAGTAGAATTAGGTCTCTCCATCCGGATCCAAAGTGATTTCACATCTGAGTCTGTTGTACCGTCACGGAACTAGAATCTACTCTTGATCATCTGGCCAGTGGCTTAAGCGAACTAAACCGGAGCTGAAGAGTCACCATGGGCATCTTTCTTGGAGCACCAAGTTATCCACTCGAGTCAGCAGGCGTTGAGAGTTCTAAGAAGGTCTTGTCCCGATCTGGAGCAGCATCATGTCAACCTCTTGTCCACTTATCTTCTTCTTGGACAAATAAAACAAATATTCAATGCTAACCATTGAGTTTCAGGAACAGGAAAGCTAAACAAATAAGTCCTTACTCGTTTCTACCCATCTCTAATAATATTTTTATTTACTGTTTAAATAATTTACTGGTATTTTCCCTAATTTCAGGTGTAAGCGTTGGGAGCAGTGATGCTCTGATACCAACTGTAATCCCCTAGAAATTCTAACCCGATACAGTGGCGGAAACACTGTAGAGTCGGGATTAAAACACGCTGAAAACTATGTCTTAGTAAAATTAAAATGGTAAAGTCAAACAATAGGCCTTAATTAAAATGGCCAAAACTAAAACAATCCACAAAAGGGGGTTTGAACAATCCATAAGACATAATTATTAAAATAAAAAAAAGCAGGATCCATAACTACTCGCTAGCCCACCCGAAGAAAAAACACATATACCTGCCATGTTAAAAACATAACAGCCACAATCAGTGGGGAGCAACGTCAACGTTCTCCCAGCCGTATAACATGATTTTAAAACTGTAATTACTATTATATGAAAATAGTAAAAATAAAAATCATTAAAAGATTATAAGGAAAATAAGATTTCAATGAAAAACTTCACGTAACGAAACAATATAATAAAAATGAGTTTTCCGAAGAAAACATAAAACATTTGTCAACCTTCAAATCAAAATTATATCGATAATAAAAAAAATAGTCAAAATGGCGTTATGGAAATTCGATCAGTGTGCACAAGGCTAGACTTTCACTAGGATAATACTGGAAAACTAGCTTCGAGAACTGTAGACTTAACTCATAACAGAATCCAGTCTCTAACTAGGCAACTCAACTATAACAGGACTGCGTGCAGCGAGGTCCTCGTTTAAGTAGTATACACCCCACCTGGATACAAACCATATCCATTTCAACCCGACGCGACTTACACGATGCGATATCTAAGTTTAAGGGCACAATGCACACTCTCCTAAACACAAACCATGCTCAGTTCAACAACCAATGTGCCCCATAAAGACACATCAGCCTTACAGTTGATGGCAAAAATGTACATCCTAGACTATATTACTCTAACCCCACACTTGTCCGTATTCCATAACTCCAAAACAAAGTCATTATCGATATTCAAAAGGATATAATCATTGTAAATAATAAGAGAACAAAAGGGAAAACGGGTTGCCTTCCAAAAGAGGAAACTTTCTATTTTAGGAAACTTTTATATTTAGAAACTTTACAAAAATAGCATCATATCAAAATAGCGAAAATATTAGTTCATACTAAAAAACGTTTTTAGTAAAAGATGTAGATCTATAAAACTTATACTTTCGGCCTTAACGATATTAATTGTTAAAGTGAAAACATTTGAGTTCATGAAATTATTAAAATATCATACAAGTGTTTATGAAATGATTAAAAATGTCTTAAACATTTTAATACTACTAATTAGGGTGTTTCCAAAATTTATAAAATTAAAATTCCCAAATTATTATTAGTTTCGACAATACGAACATAAATAGGATTTTACGGCAAATGTAAAAATAAATCTTTTAACGTGTTTTATTTAATTAAACGATTAAAAAAATTTAGAATATGATAAGGGGTGATTTAACTATCAAATTTTAAGATTTACATATTTTCAAAATTGCTGGAAAAATAATTCTTTTAGGTAAGACGAAGCATTTTAACGATAAATCGAAATTTTGTCCAAAAATCATTACTATTATTTAAAGACTTTAATAAATAGTACAAAAATTACGTAAAATAGCAAAAATATATTTTTGGACATTCTGTCCAGAAAAGATAATTTTCCAGAACCCTTAAACTCGGTTTTTAAAGGGTTTTCTCGTTAATCGTCTAATCTCAACAATAACGATTAATAAAAATAGTAATTACAAAACGATTTAAGTATTAATATCCAAAAATTATTATTAAACTTAGAAATAATGATTTTCAAGAAACTAATATTTTTTTTTCCAAAATTTAAACAAAAGACCAGAAATCGAGAATTTAAACGACACACACGGTTTTAACGATAAACGATGATTTAAAGTAATTAATTAATTCACCCACTTAATAATCCTGAAAAATTATGAAAAAATTCAGAAAATGATTTTTCATCAGAAAGATTATCCACGTCAAATTTCAGATTAAAATAAAATGTTTAAGTGCTGGAAATAAAAATCGGTTTTTAATCATTTTTGTTCGTAAACGGTAAAAATTCAATAATCGATATCAAAATTATCAGAAAAATACCAAATTATTAAAAATCATTAAAAACTTCATTTTTACAGAATATAATCATATATTACAAGTTTAGGCCGAATATTACGATTTTACAAATTAGTACAACAGTTTAATCGTTAATCTCGTAAAAGCGATAAAAATATCGAAACATGCAAATTTTTAACTTTCAAATTTTTTCCAGATTATATGACATACATATATTGCCAAAAAGAAATATAAAAATATACATGCAATTACACAATTAAAATCACGAAATACCGAGTAACATCGACGTTACCTCTAATCCAAATCGGAATCAATAATATACTCGTCGACCTCGGGATCGTCCACGAAACCTACCATACACAAAATTCATGGTAGAAAAATACCATGAGAAAAACTAAGAAAATCAAGGTGAATAACGATCGAAAACATAATCGATTATTACCTTAACGATAGGCTCGGAAAGAGGATTAATTTGACGATAAAAAAAATGAGACGATTGTGACTCAAAATAAAGCAAGTATCAGCCAAGAAGGAGGAAGAAGTCTCACGGCCAAGGAAGAAGAAAATAGGGTATTGAATTATTTTTTTATGAGAAATGAATGTAAAAGAGTTGGAAGGTTTCTTAAGGTTAAATGAGAGGGTTAAATGAGAATAAATAATTTGAGGAATCCAATGTGGTATCATCAATGTGGAATCCAATGAGGAATCCAATAAGGTTAAGAGGGAGTGTGAAGAGTTTAAGCAATAATGCAACAATTAAATGAGAAGGGAAATAATCTTATCTTTTCGGTTTACGTAATAAAATGAATCGTATTAATAAAACGTAGTAAAATTGTGACAAGGAGCTTTGTCGGTCCAAAATATGAGGAAAAGGTCTCAAATAATTTGTAAGTTGACAAAAAGTATAATCGTAAAATAGTTAAAGGCATTTCAAAGTAATTCGAGTAAACCTCGCGTAAGAAAATAATTATTTACGAAACTTCGTAATAAAATCATTAATGGCTAAATTTTCGTAAGTAAAAATATTTACTAGTTGAAAATATTATAAAAATATGTTTAGACATTTGTAGAAAAAGGAATAACTCATATCCGAGCTTAAATACGATGGATAATAAAATCCCTCGCGGAAAAATAAATAGTTTACAAAGAAAATTAAATAAATAGATTTAAAAGAATTAAAATCCTTTAAAATAAAAATAAATATCATGAAAAACCCAAAAATGAAAATAAAGCTTGGAAAAAGATGAAACATAAGGTCAAAATGTGACAGAGTTATGACGAAGTCATAACGGAAAGGATAAAAATGCTAGGGAAAATAGCGGGTGTTACATTCTTCCCCACAAAAAGAAAGTTTCGTCCTCGAAACTAAGAATAAGCAGAAAGAGAATCAAGATTACCCCCTCGAAAAGATGGGGATACAAATTTGTATAATAATATTTCTGTAAAAGAAAATTTTACAACTTTTAAAGTGATACGAAATCAAATGCAAATATTTATTCCAAGAGGAATTGGTCTAAGCCACCCGGAATTTAAAATCTTCTAAGTTAATGAAATCGTAAAGTAAAGTTATTTGATAAAATAATATTGTTGAATAACATTTGTAAACAAACTTGAAGGAAACAGGGTAACCGAAAACATTTTCAAAACAAAATTAAACAATTTGATTAAGAAATTCGATAATTTTTCTTGTTCTGATGAAAAAAATTTAGTTTGGAGAAATCAAATTTTGTAGTTAGTAGAAATCGAACCAGTCGTCAAACATTTTCGATAACAGATTCAAAAATCCACCAGAAATAAAACGAAATCCAATTTTCAAAACGTTAAAATTTCGAAAATGTTATCAAAGTAACTATGAAAGTTTTCAAAAATGTTATCAAACTTGAACATACAAAATATTTTCAGCAATGTTAAAACTTTTTACATAATAATCCTATAGAAATTGAAGTATTTGGAAATATGAAATTCTTCATAAAATTCCGATCGCTTGAAAATTAAAAATTGAAATAATTTCGAAATAATTTAAGATAAATTATTAAAGCATTTTGAAACATATCTAAATATAAATATCAACCAAAGATAAAACAAGAGTGAAGTATAAAGTTCTTAAATTAAAATTCAAAAGTGTTAAATTTCACGATATCTGAAAAGTTTTAGTTAGTCAAACTTTTTATAAAATAGGAAGTTCAAATAATAAAAAAAATGGTTAACGGGTAAATAGAACAAGGATAAAATAAATTAAAACAAAAGTTTTCAAAATCGATAAATGTCAAAGGGGTTGGCAGCATTTTGGGTAACAGAATTCAAGAGAAGCAGAAAGGAAAACGAAGTTGAGAGTCAGACAGAGCTCTCAAGGATTATAGAGGAAATTAACCATCTCGAGATTCCTAGCACGACACCTACAAACACGGGTTCCTAATTGGCCCATCAACTAACGCTAAGTCCAATATCGGTACAGGGTGGGCCTACTCAATCTACAACCTCCAAAATTGTCAACGGCCACAACCTCCAAAATTAAGTCTTACATACTTATATAATCTTTCAATTGGTATGGTAAGAATCCACAAATGATTTAGACTAATCCATTAATTAAGATTCCAACGGTTAACAAAACACACCCAAACTCGCAATCGATAAGGTTTCTAAACTCGAAGCTCATAAGGTTTGAACTCGAAGTATACTCCAAATTTCTCGAGTAAGGAACACTAATAAGGTCCACCAATTTAACAAGGCTCGGGTACGAAATCCTCAAAAATGATCATCAACATATTTATAATGCCGCAAGTACAAGAGTTAGGAACGTATAACAAATCTTTAAACACGCTCAAATCTATAGGTAATAGCGGACACTCACATCTTCAAATATGTCATTCGACTAATATTTCTAGGAGCCCATCAAATTTTAAATCACCACGGTGCAACCACAATATATTTAATAACTCAACGAAGGCACAATCTCGCTGATCAAAGAGTTCTCACCTGAAAGTCCCAATAAGATGATCTGTATTATAGTATTCCTCAAAACAACACAATAAATCCAACCTCTAATTGTGTAATATGTTTCTCTTCCTCAAGGTTAACAATGATCTATCCCAAAATTTAGGTCATTCAACTCCAAAGTTCGTAGGTTACAACCTTACATCAACGATCAACAATCTATTCCATAAGAAACAAGGTTTAATATATGTCAACCCAAAATTTACTAAACAATAACGAGGACTTGAAATGGTACCACAACACTTAGGCTAACATCTTAAACGATACTCTAAGATCCCAAATATTCACGATGCATCTACCAAATATGCATTAGGTAAGAATCCCAAAGTGATATTATCAGTTACACTTAGTTCGGTTCTAGGTTAGGTACAAGGTATCCATCAAATATGACATACTCTTACTACTCCAAAATATATTCAGCTCTAAGTACTCCAAAGTAATCAAAGTAACCTATAACCCAAGGTTCAGTGTCTCAAGTACCAACCTAATTCCATTAATCGACAATTTATCATTCAAATCGATCCTCAAAAGCTTACTAAGATAGATAACAGAGTATACTCACAATCCTCAAACCATGTAACAAGGGTGTACTAAACCTCAAACATCTATGACTTTTCACGGGGTCCACTGAGACGGAATTTGGTCAAACCAAGAATCTCAAGAGGAAAGATGGTAAAGTAAGAAAATTAGTCGAAGATTTGCCTCAAGAATAAAGGCAAGAATTTAGAAAAAAAGAGTTGAAAGAAGTGGAGGAAGAAGGAAAAGAATGATGATCCTAGATAACTAAGATCTAAAATGCGACGGAAATGTTCGGACCTCTAAGGTTCCACAAAGGAAATCGCGGGATATCTTCATCATCTCGTAGAGATACGAGCATAGTAGAATTGGGTCTCTCCATCCGGATCCAAAGTGATTTCACATCTGAGTCTGTTGTACCGTCACGGAACTAGAATCTACTCTTGATCATCTAGCGAGTGGCTTAAGCGAACTAAACCGGAGCTGAAGAGTCACCATCGGCATCTTTATTGGAGCACCAAGTTATCCACTCGAGTCAGAAGGCGTTGAGAGTTCTAAGAAGGTCTTGTCCCGATCTGGAGCAGCATCATGTCAAACTCTTTTCCACTTATCTTCTTCTTGGACAAATAAAACAAATATTCAATGCTAACCATTGAGTTTCAGGAAGAGGAAAGCTAAACAAATAAGTGCTTACTTGTTTCTACCCATCTCTTATAATATTTTTATTTACTGTTTAAATAATTTACTGGTATTTTCCCTAATTTCAGGTGTAAGCGTTGGGAGCAGTGATGCTCTGATACCAACTGTAATTCCCTAGAAATTCTAACGCGATACAATGGCGGAAACACTATAGAGTCGGGATTAAAACACGCTGAAAACTATGTCTTATTAAAATTAAAATGGTAAAGTCAAACAATAGGCCTTAAATAAAATGGCCAAAACTAAAACAATCCACAAAAGGGGTTTGAACAATCCATAATACATAATTATTAAAATAAAAAAAAGCAGGATCCATAACTACTCGCTAGCCCACCCGAAGAAAAAACACATACACCTGCCATGTTAAAAACATAACAGCCACAATCAGTGGGGAGCAACGTCAACGTTCTCCCAGCCGTATAACATGATTTTAAAACTGTAATTACTATTATATGAAAATAGTAAAAATAAAAATCATTAAAAGATTATAAGGAAAATAAGCTTTCAATGAAAAACTTCACGTAAGGAAACAATATAATAAAAATGAGTTTTCCGAAGAAAACATAAAACATTTGTCAACCTTCAAATCAAAATTATATCGATAATAATAAAAATAGTCAAAATGGCGTTATGGAAATTCGATCCGTGTGCACAAGGCTAGACTTTCACTAGGATAATACTGGAAACTAGCTTCGAGAACTGTAGACTTAACTCATAACAGAATCCAGTCTCTAACTAGGCAACTCGACTATAACAGGACTGCGTGCAGCGAGGTCCTGGTTTAAGTAGTATACACCCCTCCTGGATACAAACCATATCCATTTCAACCCGACGCGACTTACACGATGCGATATCTAAGTTTAAGGGCACAATACACACTCTCCTGAACATAAACCATGCTCAGTTCAACAACCAACGTGCCCCATAAAGACACATCATCCTTACAGTTGATGGCAAAAATGTACATCCTAGACTATATTACTCTAACCCCACACTTGTCCGTATTCCATAACTCCAAAACAAAGTCATTATCGATATTCAAAAGGATATAATCATTGTAAATAATAAGAGAACAAAAGGGAAAACGGGTTGCCTTCCAAAAGAGGAAACTTTCTATTTTAGGAAACTTTTATATTTAGAAACTTTACAAAAATAGCATCATATCAAAATAGCGAAAATATTAGTTCATACTAATAAAACATTTTTAGTAAAAGATGTAGATTTATAAAACTAATACTTTCGGCCTTAACGATATTAATTGTTAAAGTGAAAACATTTGAGTTCATGAAATTATTAAAATATCATACAAGTGTTTATGAAATGATTAAAAATGTCTTAAACATTTTAATACTACTAATTAGGGTGTTTCCAAAATTTATAAAATTAAAATTCCCCAATTATTATTTGTTTCGACAATACGAACATAAATAGGATTTTACGGCAAATGTAAAAATAAATCTTTTAACGTGTTTTATTTAATTAAACCATTAAAAAAAATTTAGAATATGATAAGGGGTGATTTAACTTTCAAAGTTTAAGATTTAAATATTTTCAAAATTGCTGGAAAAATAATTCTTTTAGGTAAGACGAAGCATTTTAACGATAAATCGAAATTTTGTCCAAAAATCATTACTATTATTTAAAGACTTTAATAAATTGTACAAAAATTACGTAAAATAGCTAAAATATATTTTTGGACATTCTGTCCAGAAAAGAGAATTTTCCAGAACCTTTAAACTCGGTTTTTAAAGGGTTTTCTCGTTAATCGTCTAATCTCAACAATAACGATTAATAAAAATAGTAATTACAAAACGATTTAAGTATTAATATCCAAAAATTATTATTAAACTTAAAAATAATGATTTTCAAGAAACTAATATATTTTTTTCCAAAATTTAAACAAAAGACCAGAAATCGAGAATTTTAACGACACACACGGTTTTAACGATAAACGATGATTTAAAGTGATTAATTAATTCACCCACTTAATAATCCCAAAAAATTATGAAAAAATTCAGAAAATTATTCATCAGAAATATTATCCACGTCAAATTTCAGATTAAAATAAAATGTTTAAGTGCTAGAAATAAAAATCGGTTTTTAATCGTTTTTGTTCGTAAACGGTAAAAATTCAATAATCGTTATCAACATTATCAGAAAAATACCAAATTATTAAAAATCATTAAAAACGTCATTTTTACAGAATATAATCATATATTACAAGTTTAGGCCAAATATTACGATTTTACAAATTAGTACAACAATTTAATCGTTAATCTCGCAAAAGCGATAAAAATATCGAAACATGCAAATTTTTAACTTTCAAAATTTTTCCAGATTATATGACATACATATATTGTCAAAAATGAAATATAAAAAGATACATGCAATTACACAATTAAAATCACGAAATACCGAGTAACATCGACGTTACCTCTAATCCAAATCAGAATCAATAATATACTCGTCGACCTCTGGATCGTCCACGGAATCAATTATAGATTTAAAAGAATTAAAATCCTTTAAAATAAAAATAAATATCATTAAACCCAAAAATGAAAATAAAGCTTGGAAAAAGATGAAACATAAGGTCAAAATGTGACAGAGTTATGACGAAGTCATAACGGAAATGATAAAAATGCTAGGAAAATAGCGGGTGTTACAATCCTCCCCACTAAAAGAAAGTTTCGTCCTCGAAACTAAGAATAAGCAGAAAGAGAATCAAGATTACCCCCTCGAAAAGATGGGGATACAAATTTGTATAATAATATTTTTGTAAAAGAAAATTTTACAACTTTTAAAGTGATACGAAATCAAATGCAAATATTTATTCCAAGAGGAATTGATCTAAGCCACCCGGAATTTAAAATCTTCTAAGTTAATGAAATCGTAAAGTAAAGTTATTTGATAAAATAATATTGTTGAATAACATTTGTAAACAAACTTGAAGGAAATAGGGTAACCGAAAACATTTTCAAAACAAAATTAAACAATTTGATTAAGAAATTCGATAATTTTTCTTTTTCTGATGAAAAAAATTTAGTTTGGAGAAATCAAATTTTGTAGTTAGTAGAAATCGAACCAGTCGTCAAACATTTTCAATAACAGATTCAAAAATCCACCAGAAATAAAATGAAATCCAATTTTCAAAACGTTAAAATTTCGAAAATGTTATCAAAGTAACTATGAAAGTTTTCAAAAATGTTATCAAACTTGAACATACAAAATATTTTCAGCAATGTTAAAACTTTTTACATAATAATCCTATAGAAATTGAAGTATTTGGAAATATGAAATTCTTCATAAAATTCCGATCGCTTGAAAATTAAAAATTGAAATAAATTCGAAATAATTTAAGAAATTATTAAAGCATTTTGAAACAGATCTAAATATAAATATCAACCAAAGATAAAACAAGAGTGAAGTATAAAGTTCTTAAATTAAAATTCAAAAGTGTTAAATTTCACGATATCTGAAAAGTTTTAGTTAGTCAAACTTTTTATAAAATAGGAAGTTCAAATAATAAAAAAAATGGTTAACGGGTAAATAGAACAAGGATAAAATAAATTAAAACAAAAGTTTTCAAAATCGATAAATGTCAAAGGGGTTGGCAGCATTTTGGGTAACAGAATTCAAGAGAAGCAGAAAGGAAAACGAAGTTGAGAGTCAGACAGAGCTCTCAAGGATTATAGAGGAAATTAACCATCTCGAGATTCCTAGCACGACACCTACAAACACGGGTTCCTAATTGGCCCATCAACTAACGCTAAGTCCAATATCGGTACAGGGTGGGCCTACTCAATCTACAACCTCCAAAATTGTCAACGACCACAACCTCCAAAATTAAGTCTTACATACTTATATAATCTTTCAATTGGTATGGTAAGAATCCACAAATGATTTAGACTAATCCATTAATTAAGATTCCAACGGTTATCAAAACACACCCAAACTCGCAATCGATAAGGTTTCTAAACTCGAAGCTCATAAGGTTTGAACTCGAAGTATACTCCAAATTTCTCGAGTAAGGAACACTAATAAGGTCCACCAATTTAACAAGGCTCGGGTACGAAATCCTCAAAAATGATCATCAACATATTTATAATGCCGCAAGTACAGGAGTTAGGAACGTATAACAAATCTTTAAACACGCTCAAATCTATAGGTAATAGCGGACACTCACATCTTCAAATATGTCATTCGACTAATATTTCTAGGAGCCCATCAAATTTTAAATCACCACGGTGCAACCACAATATATTTAATAACTCAACGAAGGCACAATCTCGCTGGTCAAAGAGTTCTCACCTGAAAGTCCCAATAAGATGATCTGTATTATAGTATTCCTCAAAACAACACAATAAATCCAACCCCTAATTGTGTAATATGTTTCTCTTCCTCAAGGTTAACAATGATCTATCCCAAAATTTAGGTCATTCAACTCCAAAGTTCGTAGGTTACAACCTTACATCAACGATCAACAATCTATTCCATAAGAAACAAGGTTTAATCTATGTCAACCCTAAATTTACTAAACATTAACGAGGACTTGAAATGGTACCACAACACTTAGGCTAACATCTTAAACGATACTCTAAGATCCCAAATATTCACGATGCATGTACCAAATATGCATTAGGTAAGAATCCCAAAGTGATATTATCAGTTACACTTAGTTCGGTTCTAGGTTAGGTACAAGGTATCCATCAAATATGACATACTCTTACTACTCCAAAATATATTACCATTAGGTAAGAATCCCAAAGTGATATTAGCAATTGCCGGCTACAGCACTTCTTCCCGGTCGGGAAGGAATGGTCCCGGTCGGGATGGGCCATCCTTCCCGGTCGGGATCAAGCATAACACCGGGCTGTGTTATCAATAACACCAGGCTGTGTTATTGCTCTTCTCGGTCGGGATGGGGTGGTCCCGGTCGGGATGAGGTGGTCCCGGTCGGGATGAAATCATTCCGGTCGGGATGGACCCAGGACAGAAGCTACCGCATTTGTGCACCTCATCCCGGACGGGATGAGGTCCTTCCCGTCGGGGATGAGTCTTGTAGGCCTCCAATATGATCTTTAAGGTCCCTCTTTGCCTCTCATGGGTTTCTCATCGATTCTCGGGACTCGGGATCGAGCCTAAGGGGCTCGAGAATGGGTCCCAAGGTCTCGGGATCGAATCCAAGGCATCGAGTGATCGTTCGTTCTCTTCGTTGGCTCCAAAAGTGTATGAAACGAGTCGGAATCATTCCAATTCTTCATGAATGATCCCGGAAACCTAAAACGAACTAAAGGAAGCATAAGTAACCCAAAAACCGCTCCCAAGGAGCGATTCCACAAGGAAAACGGGACCAAAACACAACAAATTAGGCACTACGAACTACACTTATCAACTCTTCCACACTTAACCCTTACTCGCCCTCGAGTAAGCACATACTAACTACTAAACTAGCCGAGTGGGTATTAGCGCACCCTACGCCCTTTCAACTCACGCGAGTACACTTTAGAGGAAAAGTGCACTCCGCAAGGCAAGTGGGGTCTTGCGACAAAACTGTGGATGCAACCGGACACAAAACACATAGACAAACAAACATACAAACAAACAAATAATCGGTTGCACCCAAAAGAAAACAAATACCGCTTCCCTCAAACAAGCGGTGAAAGAAGCACCGGTTTAGGACTCGAGGCAAGTGACAACGTTCCCAAGCTAATCATACAAATCGAAATGAACTAAACCCTAATAGTATGACGATAAAGCGACAAAAACGTTGATAACTTACCTAGGTCCTCCTAGCCTTCTAAGAACGTAGTACGGGACGATCGGCGAGATGGAAAAAGGATGAACCACGGTGTTAGTCGACACTGTAGGTAAGTGAGATCCCGCCCCCTTTAGCGATGAGCCAAGAGGGTCGTCCCATGCCCAAAACCGCTTAACTAGTTCAAGTAAAAAGGTGGATAATATTGCAAAGTGAGGGAAGACCGACCATTACCGCTATCATCCTTCCTAGGGACTCGGTCCTTTGGTAGGCTCTTCACGGCAATAGTCGGTAAAAGGCTTATTTTTGAGATATGGGGACTCTTTTTGTGAGACGGGTTTTCTTTTGGCATTTTTCTTTCTTTTTTTTTTTAATTTTTTTTAATTTTTGCTTTGTTTGTTGCCATGCCATTTCTTTTTTTTTCTTTTCTATTTTCTTTTTGGCTTTTTGTGCCTTTTCTTTTTCTTCAATCTTTTCTTCCTTTCATTTTCTTTTTTTTCTTTTCTTTGCCCTTTTGGCTTGATTTGAGTTGTAGGCATTTCTTTTTGCAACAAGAAAGAGAGATTTCAACAAATTGCAACTTTATTGTGTGGAAATGTGCAGGAGGAGGTAGGGGAATGGGTGGGTCGGGGGTCGCGATTTCCCTTCAAACCCACAAAAAAGGGGAAAACTTGGACTAATCAAACAATTCCGAACACGGTCACCTAAGGGACGGGACTCGACAACCAAGACCTTTTCACACCGTGGGTGGTCATAATGGTCAAAATGCAAATTCCGTAGTAAATCCCTAGTAAGCTAGGTGGACTCAAGGTAAAGGACCAACGAAACTATTGGTTTAAAGTCATTCTACTAAACTAAAGTCCAAGACTCGATTCATACTACTAGAGAGGGAAAGTAAACACTTGCACACTAGCCTCAAAATCGGGTTTTCAAAAACCATTTTACACACTAGACACAACTACACATCACAAAACAAAGACGCGACGAAAACGAAAGAAAAAAAGAGGTAAAGATAACAAAACAAGACAAAACAAAACAAACACATAAAGAGAACAAACACCACCCCAAATTTCCAAGTAAGAAACCATACCAACATCAAACTTTACAAAGCTCCACCCGAGCACACATCCTCACAAATCTCCTCCAAACTCCATAAGAGATAAAGAGGAAAAAGGGATAAAGATGTTACCGGATGCCTTGAAAGCCCTCCAAAGTTAACGGTGATTAAGCGACCTACAAGAAAAAAGGGAGGCAAAACACGCACAACACAACAAATATACGACATAACGACACACAAGGAAAACACACAAAAGAAAATCTTTTTGATTTTTATGAAATATTTCAAATTTTTAGGGTTTTTAAAGATTTTTCGAAAACTACGAAAATAAAACTAACTACGATAGAATATCGCTCCCCCACACTTAAACCGAGCAATGTCCTCATGCTCGATCGTAGTGTATGGAGACACAAAAGAAAAGAAAAGAACTACGAAAATAAAGCTAAAAATCAAAAATAAAGTGGAGAAAAGGGAAGAATGTGTCCGGCTGGGGTGTAGTCAAGTCACCATGGGCTGAGACGAGAAAAGATATGGATGGGGGAAGAAATAAAAAGAAGGAAATAAAAGGAAATGGGAGGGGAGGACTAGGTGTAATCAAGTCACCTAGCCCGGATTCCGCCTAAATCCGCCTAAATCCTACAAAAAGGGTGAAAAACTTGTAAATTTGGATTTTGAAATGACTCTCGATGTAGTCACGTCATCGAGAGTCGGGAGCAATAGCTACCAAGGCCCCGAGGGCCACCATGACACCATGACACAAAAGTGTACAAGGGGAAGGGGACAAACAAGGGAAAACAAGCGACAAAAGACGGGAAAGAAAGGATAGTTGCCGTACCCATCGGTTAGCAACTCACTCGCTCCATCGTCTCAATGATCAATATAGGCACTTTGCTTGTTTTCTTCATTGTTAACCCGCTTCAAACTTGATAAAACCGCATGGTTGAGGTAGTAATGGTATGATGGGGTGGGATTTGATGTGAAATTTGGTGTAAAGTGAATAGAATATGAGGTGAAGGTATGCACATGAGGTATATAGGTTGTATGATATGGGCAAGGATAGGTAGGGAGGTTGGGAGGTTGGGAGGGGGTATAAAGTGGTAGGGTGGGCTCAAATGTTGAAGAAGATGCCAAAAGAGGAGAAGGGGACCATCTCGGTCGGGATGGATGGTCCCGGTCGGGATGCCTCACCCGTCCCGGTCGGGAAGCTCCCTTCCCGGTCGAGATGGCACTCCACGAAACTCGAAATTATGCACCCTTATCCCGATCGGGACGGCTCCTTCCCGGTCGGGATGCCTCACCCTTCCCGGTCGGGAAGCCTTCTTCTCGCCCGGGAAGAGTCTTCATGACCTCCATAACCCCAAAAAGCTCATCCAAAGCTTCAAAAACCGATTCCCTTACTCTCAATCCATGCTCTATCAATAGCCATTCCTCTCTAGGATTCACCTTCACTTCACACCTATGACAATAAGCTCAAATACAACATCAAATTACCTCCCTCACATCGCTCATCAACAATCCAAATAACAAGAATATCACAAAAACTAACAAATCTAAAAACCAAAATATCCAAACAAACATATACACAAATACAAGCACAAAAGAAAAGGGAAAAGATATTTACACTAAGCTACTCTCACCAACTACACTTCCATAGCCATCAAGAGCTCGGAGGATTAAGTCAAATGCCCTAGCAACATCTTCGTTGAGGCTCACATGGCAGAGCCTAGCCACCTTCAAGAGCTTCCAAGTCGGAGGCAAGAAGCAATCATCTTCATTATGCTCGGGGTTCTCGTGATCTTCCGGGTCTTCCGAACCATGATAGCAACGACTCTTACGACCATCCGGTAGGTATAGTGGTCTAGAGTCATGCTCGGTGTCATGATGAGGGAGATCACACCCTGGGGGTGTTGCTTCTTCTACGGGGTCGAGAGTAGGATTCTCTTCCACCGCCCAACAAGGATACTCTTCATCAACCGTCTCACAAGACAAGGGACTAGAAATCGAGTGCGATAGAGGGGGAGAAGGCATCAAGTTTTCTTCATTGGAGGCTTTAGGCTCCTGCAATTTCCCATAGAAGGCAAGTTCTAAGGCATCTACTTCTTTCTCCCAAGTATTACGTTCCTTTTCACTCGCCTTGCCAATTTGGTCTTGAGGGGTTATCTCTTCACTTGGCCTTGGATTGTCAAGATCCGGTTCATCACGAAGAAAATCGAACAAATCCAATTTAATAGCCAATACATTGGCTACCCAAGAGTTACCTTGAGAATCATGTTCACACCCCTCCTCATTGTCGACCCTTGAAGCTTCAACTTCCTCCATTCTTCCCATATCTTCACCATCCAAGCAACACTCAACAATGATCTCTTGATTCTCCCTCTCTTCTTCATTCGTAGCTTCATGATCGGGTTGACTTCCATGTGGAGTGAACCGACCTACTTGCCCAAATGAACCTTCCTCAACAATTCGTGGAGCTCGAGTGGCCGACATCATGATACGAGCCATGAGTGCATTGATCCGAGCATCTTGCACCTCTATTTGGGCCTTGAGCTCCTCTTTAACCCCTTGTATTTGAGTCATCATCACTTGTTGACTCTTTTGTATTAAAATCATCATCTCATGTTGACCCTTTTGCAATAGCATTATCGCCTCTTGTTGACTCTTTTGCATTTGGACAAACATTTGACAAGTCTCAAAGTCGGGGATTTTTGGTTGTGGGTTATGTGAGGGTGTTTGGTAGTTGTTAGGATGTTGGAATGATCCTTGACAACTTTCATGATAACCATATGGAGGGCGTTCGTAAGATTGTTGATGAGGTTGATCGATATGGTTGGTGAAATTTTGGGACTTGGCAATTTGCCCCATAGTTGTCCCGTGACGATTGATGGAAGCTAGGACGCCATTTCCATAACGTTGCTTTGATACCTAGGATGAACTAGAAGCACTTGAGCAAACGTTAGTATCCTAGTGCTTTTGAGGCACTAGGAAGAGACAATATCACACAAGAAGTAGAACGGCGATACACAAGGAGAAGGAAACAAAAAAATCAAGAACAAAGTCTAAAACTAAGCACACAAAAGTCAAAACTACGCCGTCCCCGGCAACGGCGCCAATTTGATGGGCGGGATTTGCCGCTGATCCCGCCACCAAATAATAACCAACTAACCTAACTGGGTAGCTAGGGTAAGTCGGGTCGATCCACAGGGACGAAAATGCGTTTAGACTAATGGGTGCTACGGTCTAGGACTAGGTTCGAGACGAGCTAATCTAGGGTGATGGCTAAGGACTAGGCTAAGGTCTAAAACATGGAAAAGGAAGACAAAACAAGTGATTAACGACTAAAGGAAGCAAAGATAACAATAAGAATGCAAACTAGGGTTAGGTCGGGTTCATGGATGCAAAGAAGACAAAAAGGGGAAGAACGGGGTTACTAGCGTGCTTTCGTAGCCTAGGTTTTGCCGATCGGGCTCTCGCTACGTAATCGGCCCAGGGGTCGTCCTCACCGGGCTCTCGCTACATAATGAGGGAACCAAACCAACCAACCAAACACACACATACAAGAGAAGATGCAAGAAAAACAATGATTGATCGTCTCTAGTCTCACAAGCATTTGATCGAACATGTGGAGTGCAAGGTAAATGGGAAACAACAAAAACAACATCTAGTACCACCCATCTCACCCTAATCATTCCTAATCACACCAAATCACCCTAATAACCCTAGCAAGAGTCTACTCAAACATAATTAAGCTAAAACTAACACTTAACAAGATGAACCAAAACAAGAACAAGAGCATACATAAGTAAAACTAACAAGGATGATGAACAAAACAATAAACAAGAGCTAAAGATTGAAACTTGAATAATAAAACAAAGATAAAGAGAAGGGAAAAGAGATTATACCATACTAGAAGATGAAAGGAAGAATGAAAACTTGTATATAAGAGAAAACCCAAAACAATCTTCCAAGGTTGTCAATCTTGGTTGAATCTTGAAGAATTCAATTAATACAAGGGTAATCTAAGATTAAGAAGTAATTAACGACTAATATACACTAATCTATGCTAATCTATGCTAAAGTAGTCTAGGGTTTAGTGGGTAATGTCTAAGATAACCTATGATTACAAGAGAAAGGGTATAAATAGGGTTACAAGAGGAAAGGAGAAGAAACAATGAAGTGCGGGCCTGAACTGGGCTCATCCCGTTCGGGATGGATGGTCCCGGTCGGGATGAGGTGTCGGTCCCGGTCGGGATGAGGTGTCGGTCCCGGTCGGGATGGACCCAAAACAGCGGCCCTCTCTTTTTTGCACTTCATCCCGGACGGGATGAGGTCCTTCCCGTCGGGGATGAGTCTTGTAGGCGTCCAATATGATCTTTAAGGTCCCTCCTTGCCGGCCTCCAATATGATCTTTAAGGTCCCTCCTTGCCTCTCATGGGTTTCTCATCGATTCTCGGGACTCGGGATCGAGCCTAAGGAGCTCGGGAATGGGTCCCAAGGTCTCGGGAACGAATCCAAGGCATCGAGTGATCGTTCCTTCTCTTCGTAGGCTCCAAAAGTGTATGAAACGAGTCGGAATCGTTCCAATTCTTCATGAATGGTCCCGGGAACCTAAAACGAACTAAAAGAAGCATAAGTAACCCAAAAACCGCTCCCAAGGAGCGATTCCACGAGGAAAACGGGACCAAAACACAACAAATTAGGCACTACAAACTACACTTATCAGGGCTCTTGGGCCATAACTTCCAAAGTACGCATTGTAGTCTGGATCTCAGTGTTGTCGGCATAGTTCCGAGCAAATTCTGTTGCCACGTCATCCCAAGTTTTGTATTTCTTGGAATCAAGCCTGTAGTACCAGGCTTTTGGGTGCTTCTCCAGGGAGGAAGCAAAGAGATGCTTGAACATGGACGACTTAACCCCCTTGACAGCCATGAACTCCTTGAAAGCCCGGATATGGAGTACCAGGTCTTCAGTCCCATCGAACATTGGCAGGCCTGTTAAGTTGAGGTTAGCGGGCAACTCATCGGTCAGGGGCGAATAAGCCCGAGCGTTCTCCGTATGGATGGTGTTGTTGGTCGTCGTGTGGACTTGCTCCTGCAGCTTGCGGACCGCGCTGGCCAGTTCAGCTAACGGCCCGGTAATCTCGACTCCACTGTTAGGAGTTCCTTGTTCGACTGCGCTCACACGAGTGAGGATGGCGATCTGGTCCTCCCTCATTTTTCTCAATTGATTCTCTAGCTTGACCAACGAGGCGGTCAACTCGTCAATGGCTTCTTTCATCATGGTTCGGGTGAAGGGCGGACTGTCTGTAAGAATACCGCGTAGTCAGCAACTAAACCCGAATCCTAGAACAAAAGTACATCCCGAGAAAGGGAAAAGGAAAACTAGGAAGGAAATGACTCGGAAAAGACACCTAGACGGGTGACTTGTGAATGGTGGGCCTCCTTTAGGATCCAGCTGTGTGGGCCGGGTCCTGTTTGAAAGGAGGTTCATGTGAGACATTCCCCAGACTTTGGACTCGATTGTGTAAATGGGCCCTCCTTTGTAGGAGTATGTCCTACGTAGGTGGGCCTTGCCTCAGTTAAATAAGGCGGACTGGGATAGGGAGGAAACCCGCGATATAAGATCAACGGAGTTTCGACGCTAAAGACCTCGATGACTTACGACGCGACCCGACACTGCTAAATACGGGAAGTCCTAAGAAGAGGAACTTTTGAAGAAGGTTTTTTTTTTAATGTCCGAAAGATTCGGGGGGGAGCCCGTTTTTTTTTTCGAGAAAAGAAACGGAAATCGAACCGAGCGACGGTTTTTAAGAGTTCGAAAATATTTTCGAGTTTTGAAATGGGCAGAATACTGGCTAGAAATAGGCTATTTTGAGTAAAATTGTAAATCCTAAATTCGGTATATGTCCCGGGTTTTGAAATTGGATATTTTGAAAAGGATACAATTTTTGAAAATGACGGTTTTTGAAAAACGACCTTAGAAACCAAGTAGCATATAGTCACGCAAGCATTATAACGACACCATGTATGCTCTATACTAAGTCTCGGTCGGTCTATAAAGGGTCTATACCAGTGTACATAGCCTATCCGAGAATCGGGGCGGACTTCCTAAGTCGATTTGAGCTTAGAACATGTCGTAAAACCCATACGAATCGACTATGGACACCTTTGACATATCCAATTTGGACTACATCAATAGTATAGTGGGACATCGGTCACCAGTACCGGCCCGGGAAAATATGGGGTTATACATGAACCGTAAAACTAAAACGCGTATTGTACTAATCAAACGATTTCTATTCGAGTCTCACCCTGAGGATGCCGATGGTAAGTCACGCATCAGTTAATCCCTAGCGTTGTCGCCAAATTGTGGACACGACATAGGTCCACCCCGACGCGGCCACGCGCGGGTTTGGGGAGGCGAATGAATCTCCATATGAGAATGGATCGAATTGAAACTTAAATCGAAGTTGGAGTCGCCACCGAACTTTGTGGGAGTTCGGGCCCGTTCGAACGTACTCTATGTCGTAATGGGCCGTGTACAAAATACGGCCCATTCCGATTTCAGAGTTTATTGGGTTTGTACCTTTGCATTTGATACCAATACCGACGTTGTTGGATACCGTGTATTGAATGACTCTCGTGTGCCAATGGGTTCGGACATCCGGAAACCATGGTTCTGATTAAGGGGTGAGGGTACGTGTTGGGAAGTTCACAAAGAACACCCAACCCCGCCCGCACATTAGCGGCCTCTACTAAGATATCGTTTGATTTTGAAATACGCGCGTTAGTAATACGATGAATGATATGCAAACATTGTTTTCCCTAAACATGCGAAAAATTGAAGGGGTTGCTAAGTCGATTTAATGCATCTAAAATTGACGTCAAAGTTGTATTTTAGCATGTGAGATTCGTTTTAGTATAATAAAACAAATGATGAGAAAAGAAATTGCTACAAACACGAACAAACAAGTTAGTAACGGTTTGTAAATTGAATAAAAGATGTAAATACGATGACATGCATGATTTTGAAAATTTTATGGCACGTGATGGATTAAACACGCGTTGACCGAGGTCAAGAAGATATTTATCGAGACTTTAAAATATGCCGAGAAAACCCTCTGTGTTGTTAAAGAAACGATGTTCGAAAAATTAGAACGAAATTGCTTTTTTATGTCGCGGATTTCAGGGACCTACGCGACCCGCGCGGAGAGGGCGTGCGACTCGCAGGAGGGGCGTGCGACTCACACGACAGCCTGTTTTCGGGATCGCTTTTTGAAAAATTGGCAATTTTGTTAAATCGCGTACAAATATAGCATAATTTATACTCGGCTTAAATTTGCGATATTCGTTATATTCGATATTCGATTATGATATCGATATCAAATATTCGGAATGATTTTTAGAAAAGAAAAGAATGCTTTATAAAATCGTTTTGAAAAATCGACCAAAAAAAATGTTAATTCTCTCCGCGTTAAAAATCGTCGTATTTTGTTTTTAAAATCATGTGACGATTTTTTATTAGCTTCAACGAGATTAATTTAGTTCTTTTTTGATATGATATTCGACTAGAGAGTCGATATCGTATGTTTAAGAATGTTTGTTTTGTATATAAAAAAGATATATTGTAGTATCGATATTATAGAAAATAAAAGACGTGATGATGACCCATAATAAACGGACCGACGACCAACGACACAAAAGACGAAGAAAAAGAAGAGAGAAAGAGAAAGAGAAAGGAGAAGACGAGATTGATTTTACACCCTCAACCTACATGCTTTGTTTACTCGGAATGGGGCTCGTCGGAATGTGGCTTAGGCATGGGAGCGTCGAGATAATGTCGGTGAGTTATGGTGGTTTTGGACGTGTAGGGTGTCGGGTGAGGTGGCTGGTTTCTTCGGGTCTAGGCGGCGTGACCTCGGGTTGTAATATCGGTTATTCGATGCTATATGTGTGTGTATGAGTTGTCGGGAATTGTTGATGTTGTAAGGTTGTTTATGTGTATCTATGAATATGAATGAATGAGAGGGTCCTATTTATAGGAGAGGTCCTTGATTGAAGCTAGGAGAGGTACTCTTGCTTGGGTGATTAGAAATACCGGTTAGTAGGGAAGGTAAGCAATTTGAGAGGAATGATGATTCCGTTTCTTGGTGGGGAAGCTATTGTACCCGGCTGGAATGAGGAGTACTCGACCGAGTACTCCTTGTGTTCGGTGGAGTTCTCGAGTAGGATTCCTACGGGAGATCGAATTCTATCTTTAACGGCTTTATTTAATATTTTTGTAGCTGATTTTTGTAGTGTTTGAGCTCAAACCGGATTCGTGGGGTGACAAGCTTGTTCCTACGTCTCGGAAAATATCTTTGACCGGGTTTTGACTCGGTCGCTAAAAGACGGTTTTGCCCCTGGTGACGGATTCGACCCAAATTAGTCTTATCTGACTCGAAATGACCCACTGGGCATGAATTTGAGGTTGGTTTCATGAGACTTGTACTCCGTAAAAAGCCCAAGCCAAATGCCAATGATTTTGAGCCCATATTCGAGTACGTTAAAGCATGTTTGCATCTGATCATCATCGGGTGTTCTTCGTAAACTGCTATAGACACCTAATGACCAAATGTGGGTGTCTACAGAGCTCCCACTCTGACAGAGGCTTGGACAGGGCGAAAGTCAGAGTAGCTACCAGACCAATCAAGAATTAAGATCTGGTAGACTTTCGATCGGGTCGTTTATAGTCCATTATACTTGCGTGAAGGGCCAGCCGACCTTGGATTAGAAATATACATGAGCTGATGATGATAACTCCGTGGGGAGCTTGGACTTGTCGTGTAAGTCCCGGGTGTGCCTGTAAATGGGCCCATCCCGTGAAAAATGCCGCCTTAGGATTTCCGTTGGGGAGTGAGTTGCACGACCCTGCTTGAATCGTCCCTGTGCATGGTTTATGCAAGGCTTTGCACGTAACATTTTTTAGGAGAAATGACTCGCGCTGGGGAATAGAAATTTTGAAGAAGACTTTGAATTTTTTGAATTCAAAGAAATTTTGAAAACTAGAGTGTTTTTTTACTCTGAAAAGGAATAAGAATGCTCGGGATGACTTAGCTAGACTCTAGGATAAGGCCTGTATGCTAAAGCCTTCTGGGATTAGGAATCCCAAAGTGAGGAGGAAAGCCTGCGCTTAATGCTATAAATACCCTTCCTTTGCTTTTTTTTCACAATTCTCACAATTCCCCTTCTTTTCCAAAGAAACAAGTCTTGAGAACCCTTATTTCCCTTTTAAGAATTTTAGCTATGGGAATCGATCGTTTGATCGGAATGCTGCAGGATTGGTCCCGATATTTCAGAGACGCGGACAAAGTTATTCTGAATCATAATGGTATCACTCAACTGTTCACAATTCGTCAGATGCAAGTGGATCTCCGCTTTCTGGATGCTTGCCTGTCCTATTGGGACGATACTTATCACATTTTTGGCTTCCCTCGAGGCGAAATTTGTCCCATTCCTGAGGAAATTGCTGCCCGTAGGAGGATGGAATCCCATACTTCGCCCTGCTATCCCGTTTTCAGTTCATGATCCGAGGAGAAAGCTACGGGAATTTTTGGGACTTTCTCATATGGAGGTATCTCGTATGCTGGAAGGAGATACTGTCTCTTTGATCGATCTGGCTGAAAAATTTATGAATCCACACGACGTCCGGGTCAGGCCGGTCCATAGCCGTAGGGCCTTTGCCTTTTGTATGCTCCATGTTTATGCCTTCGAAGGTCATATGGATCTGCTATCATGCATTGGCCATGTGAGACTTTTTACTGTGGTTGACCTGATGGAAACGGAACATAGTCCGGCTTGGCTGATTACAAGAGAAATTATCCAAGGTTTGGATAATCGTCAAAGGGATCCGTCGATCCGGTTGATCGGGAGCACCCGTCTTCTACAGGTATATTGCGTAGGATTTTTTTTTATCCTCTGCTTCGTCGATTTTCTCGGTTGATTTTCTCGGTTTTCTCGATTTTCGCGTTTTTTTTTATTAACATATTCCCTGTTTTTTCAGCTTTGGCTATTTGAGAGGTTATCAATCGTGGATCCTCCCCTCGACGTAAGCCGATATTGCCCCAATCAAGTGATGACGAGAAGACGGACCAATGACTTTTCCCGCCATAATACTCAGAAATATTGGGATGAAGTGTTGTCCTTCCATGGAGGCCCATTGATCCGATGGACAGTACCCTGGTGGCCCATTTATGTTTGGACCGGTTTGGAATCGAGAGATAGGGCACGATACCAGGTGATCCTATCTTTTAGGTAGAAAATTCACCTTTACCCCGATCGCATACTTAGGCAATATGGTTGGGCCCAAGGAATCCCGGAGATTGAAGCAGTCGTGAGTGACTCTACTCAGCTGACAGACGTGATGTGTGACACCTGGATGCAGCGGTAGTATACCCGGGCCACTTGGTCTGTTTCTAAGACTCTTCACTCAATCTGGGTATCAGACTCTTATTTGAAGTGGACGAGAGCAGATTCTGCTAAAGCCCGAGATGCCCTGAAGGTTGACGAGGCTTTTGACCTGCTGCGCCGGGAACAAGCTAAAGATAACCGAGGCTTCTTTGACGAGGGCGAGACCCCAGCTACCCTGGTTCGACTGATGTCAGGCCAGAAAGGAAAGACTAGGACCCAAACTGAAGGGTCCAGTACTAAAGGTGCGCTGGGGAAAGTGAGCCCCCAGACAGACCTGGAAAGGAGACTTGGCCCAAGATTGGCGGTTCAGGACCGACTTGGTCCTCGAGACAGACTACCCGAGCATGTACGGGCTCGGCTTGGACCAGTGACAATGACAGAAGACCCACAGTCGAAGAAACGGGTTCGAGCAAAGGAAGTTCCACTTGTGATTAGGGAACGTTCACCTCCGCCCCGTCGACCTCGGGCTCTACGCGACCCAAAAGACAAGGGGAAAGGGAAAATGCATGAATACTAGTCTCCTAAATTTTATTATTTAAGTATTATTACTAATTTTGTGGTGTGATTTTTGTTGTTTTCTTTTTTGTGTGATGTATTTTTGAAAATTCCCGAGTTCATCGTTTTTTTTTAATAAAAGACATATTAGTGAATACCGTTCCCGTCTTTTCGTTATTGCAGTGGTTGTACCCTTTTGAGGGGTTGCCTACGTATCCACGATTAGTGGAATCAAACCAAACGTAGTTCAAAACATAGATTTTTTTTGCAATTTTCGAAATACATCAAGACTATTAGTTCGAGATGTGCGACAGCAAGATAAGTAATCCTAGCTTATTGACTTGCTTATATTTTTGAAAATCCATAAAAAGATAAATTTTTATAAACTTTTAGCAAATGACATTGAGATAAGGTTTAGGGGTAGTAGCGTTTCAACTGGTCCAAGTTGGTTGGGTTGACGAATTCGTTCCCGTCCAAGTTTGTCAGCATCACCGCTCCTCCTGATAAGACCTTCTTTACTAGATACGGTCCAACCCAATTGGGTTTGAATTTTCCTCTTGGATCGACTGGTAGTAAGGCCCGAACGGATTTCAGGACTAGATCCCCTTCTTTGATATTTCTGGGCCTAACCCTATTGTTGAAAGCCCGTTGTATCCTCTATTGATATATCTGGATATTGTTGAGGGCCCGGGACCGCCGTTCGTCTAACAGGACCAGCGAATCATATCGGGCTTGTACCCAATCTGCTTCGGGCATTTGGCTTTCAAGTAAGATCCTAAGGGATGGCACTTCTAGCTCCTTATTATCTGACGTATGGCACTTCTAGCTCCACCGGTTGGACCGCTTCCATGCCATACGTCAGATAATATGGAGTTGCCCCGGTTGCGGTGCGAATTGATGTTCGGTACCCCCATAAAGCAAAAGGTATTTGGTCGGGCCAGTCCCGATAATTACCAGCCATCTTCTTAAGTATGGTGACAATCGTTTTATTATCCGCTTCTACCGCTCCATTTGTTTGGGGACGGTAAGGCGAAGATGTATGCCTTTGAATCTTATATTTTGCTAGCAAAGTAGCAGTTTCAGCTTGGAAATGGGTCCCGTGATCACTAATAAATTCGTGCGGGATCCCGTATCGGCATATGATCTTGTTTTGGATGAACTTGGCTACATGTTTTGGCAATCGAAATCCGGTATGACTTGGCTTCAACCCATTTGGTGAAATAGTCAATAGCCACTAAAATGAAACAGTGACCCCCCGTCCCGGAAGGGTTCACCTGCCCAATTATATCAATTCCCCATGTAGAGAATGGCGATGGTGATGTCATGGTATATAATAGGGATGACGGCATATGCTGTACGTTAGCGAAAATCTGACAGTTATGACAGTGTTTGACATATAACTGGCAGTCGGTTTCCATGCTATTCCAATAATATCCGAGTCTCGTGATTTTTTGGGCTAACATATGGGCGTTCATATGCGGACCATTTTCACCATCGTGTACCTCGGCCATGACCCTCTCGGCTCGCGTTTTGTCAATGCATAGAAGTAAAGTCCCCTGCGCCGTCTTCTTGTATAACTGCCCATCGTCTGTATGAATGAACTGGGTTTCCCACCTTCGTAGGGCTTTCTTGGCCCGGTTTTCAGCTCCCGGAGGATATTCTCCCGATGTTAGGTAGGTTAGAATAGCCTGATACCAAGGTTCCGGATCAGTTATTTCGATATCCTGAATAGCGTGGATATATGCCGGCTCGGATCGTCTTTCGACGCAAATGGGCATGCTGGTTAGGTGTTCCGGGATATTCAGTAAGGATGCTAATTTGGAAAGCGCATCTGCAAACTGGTTTTCTTCCCGAGGTAGATAGATGTACTCTACTTTTTGGAATTGTTTTTTGAGAACCCTTACTCGCGCTTGGTGAGCTACGAGGTTGGCGTTCAGAGTTTTCCATTTTTGCAGGGCTTGATTAATGACTAGAGACGAGTCGCCGTGGACCCGGAGGTTTGTTACTCCTAAATCAGCGGCAGCTTGTAGCCCGTGAGTGCATGCTTCATATTCGGCTGCGTTGTTAGTCACGTCAAAGTCTAGCTTAATGGATAACGGGGTGTGTTCCCCTTGTGGTGAGATCAGCAGAATCCCGACCCCGAATCCTCGGAAGTTGGGTGCCCCATCAAATTATAAATCCCATGTTTCGGTGTCAGTATGGAATATATCTTCATCTGAGAAGGCGCAAGTGTCGGTGTGTCCCTTCTCGGATATCGGACTATCGGCGAGGAGCTCCGCTACTACCCGGCCTTTGATGGCCTTTAATGGTATGAACTTGAGGTCAAACTCTTCTAGCATCAAAGTCCATCTAGATATCCGGCCGTTAAGGATGGGCTTTTCGAACAAGTACTTGATAGGATCCATTTTGGATAGTACATGTACTTCGTGACTGAGCATATAGTGTCGGAGCTTTTTGGTGGCCCAAACTAAAGCTAGGCACGTCTTCTCAAGCAAAGTGTACTTACACTCGTACTCCAAGAACTTTTTACTGATGTAGTAAATTGCCCGTTCTTCTGAATCGACTGTCTGAGCCAGCATAGCCCCCATGGCTGTCTCGGTCGTTGTCAGGTATAATGACAAAGGTAGACCGGGTTGAGGCGGCATTAATACTGGCGGAGAGGATAGAATCTCCTTGATTTAATTGAAAGCCATTTGGCATTTATCGTCCCACAGTGTTTGTTCCCCTATCTTCAGCTTTTTGAAAATAGGCTCACATACCATGGTTAGCTTTGAAATGAACCGGCTGATATATTGGACTTTCCCGAGAAACCCCCTTATCTCCTTTTCATTTTTGGGTGGCTGCATCTCGGTAATGGCTTTGATTTTGGCTGGGTCAACCTCGATGCCGCGTTGGCTAACGATATGGCCCGGTAGTTTGCCCGATGTTACCCCGAAACTGCATTTTTGAGGGTTTAGCCTCATGTTGTACTTGTGTAACCGGGTGAAGAATTTTCTAGATCTGAGATGCGCCCGCTTTGATCTTTGGACTTGACGATCATATCGTCCACGTAGACCTTCACTTCTTTGTGCATCATTTCATGTAATAAAGTGGTGGCGGTCCGTTGATAAGTGGCACCGACATTAATAAGCCCAAATGGCATGACGCTGTAACAGTAAGTACCCCAAGGTGTAATGAAGGTGGTCTTACTCATGTCTTCTTCCGCCATTTTTATTTGATTGTACCCGGCATACCCGTCCATAAAGGATAGAAGGGCATGATCGGCCGTGTTATCCACCAGTATGTCGATGTGTGGTAACGGGAAATCGTCTTTTGGGCTGGCCTTATTAAGGTCCCGGAAGTCTACACATATTCGTACTTTGCCGTCTTTCTTGGGTATCGGCACAATGTTTGCTACCCAATCTGGATACTCAGATACTTGGATAAAGCCCGCTTTGAACTGCTTGTCGACTTCTTCTTTGATCTTGAGAGACCATTTGGGCCTCATTCTTCGGAGTTTCTGTTTTACCGGCTTACACCCATCCTTGATGGGTATACGGTGTTCACTATCTCTCGGTCTATTCCTGGCATGTCCTTGTAGGACCTTGCGAAGACGTCTTTGAATTCTTTGAGGAGATCCGTGAATTGTTGTTTCTCCTCGGGACCTAAGGATAAACCTAACTTAAGCATCTGCGGCTCTAAAGGGGTTCCTACATTGATGAAATCGGTTTCTTCGATTACCGGATCTCGGGACTCCCTCTGTTCGAGTTGCTCGATTAGATGCGGAGGTAATGGCCCCTGTTCGTCGTGTTTCTCAATGTCATTGCAAGTAAAATTTTGAAAATGTTTTGAAAATAAGACAAGTCGTAAGCAGAACGGTTATTGTTATTATTGCTAGCAAATTTTGAAAACAGCTCAAAGAGAGCGGCCATCTGATCGGTGGTCAGTGGTGGGTTAGGGAGTGCTCTCGGGACAGACTCCGAGACTCCCAAAGGTGTGACAAAAGGAATGGGGGTTACAGACTCAACTCTAGTACTGGACCCTCTAGACTTGGACTCAGACTCCGACTCTGACTCGGACTCAGACTCAGTGTCTGGCATATCCCCTTCACCGATAGTCAGCTTATAGACTCGACCCTGGCTGTCGGTCCACTTGATTGTCTTCCTCCAAGCTCTCTTCCTAGTGTCAGCACCAACTTCAGAGATCAACCTTGTTCGGTCGAACTTGCCCCTACGGAGGATCAAGTTCACTAGCTCTTCCTTGGGAGTCGGGATGACCTTATCTTCCCCGAATAAGAGTCCCAGCACGGGCTTAGTATTGCTCGCACCTTCCTTCGACTCGGCCTGGATGAGGGCAAAGATATCATCCGGGATGAAATTGCATTCCCGAGCCAATTTGGTCTCGGGATACGAGATGGTGGGCTGATAGAGGCCCATTTGAATAGTTGCGAACACTGGAGTGACAAATTTGATTGTATTTGTTCTGTCCACGCGTTCCGGGGTCATAGTGTAACCCAGACCGAAACGAGATCCCCCGTCATTTAGAACCTCGATAATCTTCCCAGCTAGAAGATATGGCCTTGAAGTAGCCCCCGGTAGGTAGCCCAAGTTCTGCAACATCGTGTCGATGCTAGTAGTGTAATAGGGCCGAAAAAGATATTCTTCCTCGATCATTCCCACGGAATTGAAACCTCGCGGGTCGGTCTGGCCCGCCGTGTTGCAGCTTGACACGGCTATGGGGGTAGCCTTGAGAGTGATGATCCCATCTTGTAGAGGCATCTTGACCTTCCTGTGAAGGGTAGAGGATACGGCTTTGACCGCATGGATCCACTGTCTACTGAGTAGCAGATTGAAAGATGAGGTGACATCAATCACCTGAAATTCTAGCTCTTTCTCTATCGGGCCGGTTATAATTGTTAGTTTGACGTCCCCAGAAACTGATTTTGGGCTTCCGTCGAAAGCCTGGATAGTTTGCGCCGTTGGAAGATAATCGGCCTCGATGATGCCAAGGGCCTTAGCAGTCCATAAGGGAAGGACGTTTACGGCGGACCCGTCATCAATCAGGGTCATGGGGAGATATTTGCCCCGGCAGATCACTTTAACGTAGAGAGCTAAGTTGTGGGCCGTCCCGAACGATGGCAGGTCGGACTCCGAGAAGGTGATGAGTGGGCCTTCTTCCTTAGATTTGCCCTTGAGATGGGGCATGACGGTGGCTACCATTTCAGTTGGGGTAACCGACGAGTCGACTTTGATCTGATCGAGGGCCTTAGTAAGCGCCTCTCGATGTGCTTGGGAACTAACCAAAAGCTGCCATATAATGAGATCCACTCGAGCCCTTGTTAGGTGTTTGACCAGAGCCGTATCAGTATTTGGCTCTTCGGGAGTCGGCTCGACTTTGGCTGGCTCGGTGGCGACTTTCGGGGCGGAACGGCCGGTGGTGACGTGGTGGTTGCTGGCCAAGGCTTTGCCTTTGCCCTTCCGAACCTCCTCAGGGATGATAGGGACAACTTCCCCTTTTGCTAAGTAAAGGTCGTCTTCATCGTCGTTCCAGATCCCGTTAATCTGTGGGACGAAAGGCGAGATTAGATGAGAACAGTCGATCACATCCCCGAAAAAGATGGCATGAGTACTGAACGGGTTTTCTTTATTGCTCGGCTTGTCTCCGGGCAATGGAATTTTCCCGCTCTCGATCAAGTCTTGGATAAGATGTTTCAGCTTCCAGCACTTCTCTGTATCGTGCCCGTTGCCTCGGTGATAATGGCAATAGGCCTGGATGTTATAGGCTTTGGATCGTTTCTCGACCGGGACTTTTGGAATCGGGCCTATCGGCTGGATTAGACCCTTTGAGGATAGCTTTTGTAAGGCGTGAGCATAGGTAGTCCCTATGTCAGTGAATACCCGAGTCAGTGTATTATTTTTGGATGAGGTATCCAGTAGATTGACCTCATCGAAGATGCTACGGGCCGCAGTTGTAGTTGCGGGCTTGCTGGAGGACGAAGTAGCCTCTTGATATCCCTTGGCAGAGGCCTTAGTAAGGTTCTCTTACCTCAAGTCGTCTTCGATTCTCGTACCCACCTCAGTTAAGGTGGCGAAATTTGGTATAACGGCACACCGGAGATGGATCCGGTAAGAGGGGAGGAGATTTTTCACGAAGGCCTCCACTAGCACCTTTTCGCTGGGCTTGTCAACCAGGTTCACGCTTTCGGCCCTCTACCTTAGAAGGTATTTAGAGAAACCTTCCTTGGGCTCTTGGGCCATAACTTCCAGACTACGCATTGTAGTCTGGATCTCAGTGTTGTCGGCATAGTTCCGAGCAAATTCTGTTGCCACGTCATCCCAAGTTTTGTATTTCTTGGAATCAAGACTGTACTACCAGGCTTTTGGGTGCTTCTCCAAGGAAGAAGCAAAGAGATGCTTGAACATGGACGACTTAACCCCCTTGACAGCCATGAACTCCTTGAACGCCCGGACATGGAGTACCCGGTCTTCAGTCCCATCGAACATTGGCAGGCCCGTCAAGTTGAGGTTAGCGCGCAACTCATCGGTCAGGGGCGAATAAGCCCGAGCGTTCTCCGTATGGATGGTGTTGTTGGTCGTCGTGTGGACATGCTCCTGCAGCTTGCGGACCGCGCTGGCCAGTTCAGCTAACGGCCCAGTAGTCTCGACTCCACTAGTAGGAGGTCCTTGTTCGACTGCGCTCACGCGAGTGAGGATGGCGATCTGGTCCTCCCTCATTTTTCTCAATTGATCTTCTAGCTTGACCAACGAGGCGGTCAACTCGTCAATGGCTTCTTTCGTCATGGTTCGGGTGAAGGGCGGCCTGTCAGTAAGAATACCGCATAGTCAACAACTAAACCCGAATCCTAGAACAAAAGTACATCCCGAGCAAGGGAATAGGACGACTAGGAAGGAAATGACTCGGAAAAGACACCTAGACGGGTGACTTGTGAATGGGGGCCTCTTTTAGGATCCAGCTGTGTGGGCCGGGTCCTGTTTGGAAGGAGGTTCACGTGAGACATTCCCCAGACTTTGGACTCGATTGTGTAAATGGGCCCCCCTTTATAGGAGTATGTCCTACGTAGGTGGGCTTTGCCTCAGTTAAATAAGGCGAACTGGGATAGGGAGGAAACCCGCGATATAAAATCAACGGAGTTTCGACGCTAAAGACCTCGATGACTTACGACGCGACCCGACACTGCTAAATACGGGAAGTCCTAAGAAGAGGAACTTTTGAAAAAGGATTTTTTTTTGAAAGTCTGAAAGATTCAGGGGAGAGCCCGGTTTTTTTTTTCGAGAAAAGAAACGGAAATCGAACCGGGCGACGGTTTTTAAGAGTTCGAAAATATTTTCGAGTTTTTAAATGGGCAGATTACCGGCTAGAAATAGGCTATTTTGAGTAAAATTGTAAATCCTAAATTCGGTATATGTCCCGGGTTTTGAAATTGGATATTTTGAAAAGGATGCAATTTTTGAAAATGACGGTTTTTGAAAAACGACCTTAGAAACCAAGTAGCATATAGTTACGCAAGCATTATAACGACACCATGTATGCTCTATACTAAGTCTCGGTCGGTCTATAAAGGGTCTATACCAGTGTACATAGCCTATCCGAGAATCGGGGCGGACTTCCTAAGTCGAGTTGAGCTTAGAACATGCCGTAAAACCCATACGAATCGACTATGGACACCTTTGACATATCCAATTTGGACTACATCAATAGTATAGTGGGACGTCGGTCACCAGTACCGGCCCGGGAAAATATGGGGTTATGCATGAACCGTAAAACTAAAACGCGTATTGTACTAGTCAAATGATTTCTATTCGAGTCTCACCCTGAGGATGCCGATGGTAAGTCACGCATCAGTTAATCCCCAGTGGAGTCGCCAAATTGTGGACATGACATAGGTCCACCCCGACGCGGCCACGCGCGGGTTTGGGGAGGCGAATGAATCTCCATATGAGAATTGATCGATTTGAAATTTAAATCAAAGTTGGAGTCGCCACCGAACTTTTTGGGACTTCGGGCCCGTTCGAACCCACTCTATGTCGTAGTGGGCCATGTACAAAATACGGCCCATTCTGATTTCAGAGTTTATTGGGTTCGTCCCTTTGCATTTGATACCGATACCGACGTTATCGGATACCGTGTATTGAATGACTCTCGTGTACCAATGGGTTTGGACATCCGGAAACCATGGTTATGAGTAAGGGGCGACGGTACGTGTTGAGAAGTTCACAAAGAACACCCAACCCCGCCCGCACATTAGTGGCTGCTACTAAGATATCATTTGATTTTGAAATACGCGCGTTAGTAATACGATGAATGATATGCAAACATTGTTTTCCCTAAACATGCGAAAAATTGAAGGGGTTGCTAAATCGATTTAATGCATCTAAAATTGACGTCAAGGTTGTATTTTAGTATGTGAGATTCGTTTTAGTATAATAAAGCAAATGATGAGAAAAGAAATTGCTACAAACACGAACAAACAAGTTAGTAACGGTTTGTAAATTGAATAAAAGATGTAAATACGATGACATGCATGATTTTGAAAAGTTTATGGCACGTGATGGATTAAACACGCGTTGACCGAGGTCAAGAAGATATTTATCGAGACTTTAAAATATGCCGAGAAAACCCGCTGTGTTGTTAAAGAAACGATGTTCGAAAAATTAGAACGAAATTGCTTTTTTATGTCGCGGATTTCATGGACCTACGCATGATTTATACTCGACTTAAATTTGCGATATTCGTTATATTCGATATTCGATTATGATATCGATATCAAATATTCGGAATGATTTTTAGAAAAGAAAAGAATGCTTTATAAAATTGTTTTGAAAAATCGAACGAAAAAAATGTTAATTCTCTCCGCGTTTAAAATCGTCGTATTTTGTTTTTAAAATCATGTGACGATTTTTTAGCCTCAACGAGATTAATTTAGTTCTTTTTTGATATGATATTCGACTAGAGAGTCGATATCGTATTTTTAAGAATGTTTGTTTTGTATATAAAAAAGATATATTGTAGTATCGATATTATAGAAAATAAAAGACGTGATGATGACCCATAATAAACGGACCGACGACCAACGATACAAAAGACGAAGAAAAAGACAAGAGAAGGAGAAAGAGAAAGGAGAAGACGGGATTGATTTACATCCTCAACCTAAATGCTTTGTTTACTCGGAATGGGGCTCGTCGGAATGTGGCTTAGGCATGGGAGCGTCTAGATAATGTCGGTGAGTTATGGTGGTTTTGGACGTGTAGGGTGTCGGGTGAGGTGGCTAGTTTCTTCGGGTCTAGGCGGCATGATATTGGGTTGTAATATCGGTTATTCGATGCTATATGTGTGTGTATGAGTTGTCGGGAATTGTTGATGTTGTAAGGTTGTTTATGTGTATCTATGAATATGAATGAATGAGAGGGTCCTATTTATAGGAGAGGTCCTCGATTGAAGCTAGGAGAGGTACTCTTGCTTGGGTGATAATAAGCAATTTGAGAGGAATGATGATTCCGTTTCTTGGTGGGGAAGCTATTGTACCCGGCTGGAATGAGGAGTACTCGACCGAGTACTCCTTGTGTTCGGTGGAGTTCTCGAGTAGGATTCCTACAGGAGATCGGATTCTATCTTTAACGGCTTTATTTAATATTTTTGTAGCTGATTTTTGTAGTGTTTGAGCTCAAACCGGATTCGTGGGGTGACACGGCTTGTTCCTACGTCTCGGAAAATATCTTTGACCGGGTTTTGACTCGGTCGCTAAAAGACGGTTTTGCCCCTGGTGACGGATTCGAACCAACTAGTCTTATCTGACTCGAAATGACCCACTAGGCCTGAAATTGAGGTTGGTTTTGTGAGACTTGTACTCCGTAAAAAGCCCAAGCCAAATGCCAATGATTTTCAGCCCATATTCGAGTACGTTAAAGCATGTTTGCGTCCGATCATCATCGGCTGTTCTTCGGAAACTGTTATAGACACCTAATGACCAAATGTGAGTGTCTACAATTATCTACACTAGTATAGACCCTATTTACACCGACCGCGACTTAGTGCAAAGCATACATCATGTCGTCATAATGCTTGCGTGACTACCTGCTACATGGTTTCCGTGTCGTTTTAAAAAACCGTCATTCAAAAAATGCATCTTTTCAAATTTATTCAATTTTCAAAAATTTGGAAAGCTGCCAAAATTTAGACTTAAGATTTGACTCAAAAGAAGCCTATTTTCTAGCCGGCATGCTGCCCATTTCAAAATTCGAATTTTCGATCCACCATTCGATTTTCGAATTTTCAAAATTCTATTTCAATTTTAAAATCTTCGAGGTTCCATATCAATTTTCAAATCTTCGAGATGCCGTTTTCGATTTTCAAATCTTCGGGATCCCGTTTCCAATTTTTCAAATTGTCGGAAATTCTTTTTTTCGATATTCAAATTTTCAAAACTTCAAATATTCAACTTTTCAAAAACCCGGTCCTATTGGCCCACTGCCAATTTCTGGACCATCTTCTCAATTTTCAAAGTTCAATCATTTTTCAAAACCCGGGATGCTACCGAATTTAGGACTTATGATTTTACTCAAAACAGCCTATTTTTAGCCGGTATGCTGCCCATTTCAAAACTAAAAAATCTTTCGAACCTTAAAAATAGCGGCCCGATGGCATTATTCCGGTTTCAAAAATTGGGCAGCCCACCGATTTTCTCGGAATTCCAACTTCCTTTTCAAAACTTTCCTCTTCTTAGGACTTCCCGTATTTAGCAGTGTCGGGTCGTGTCGTAAGTCACCGAGGTCTTTAGCGTCGAAACTCCGTTGATCTTATATCACAGGTTTCCTCCCTATCCCAGTCCGCCTTATTTAACTAAGGCAAGGCCCATCTACGTAGGACATACTCTTACAAAGGAAGGCCCGTTTACACACTCGAATCTTAACAAAATCTTCAATCCCACTCGAGGGCTACCCTTCAGCAGAGCGATCAATCACGGTTGCTCTAAGGGTCATGTCTTACACGTGTTGTCTCACGTACCCCACTTTCGAGTCACTTAGATGTCACACCATATGTGTCTTATCCAAGTCCTTAGTCTCACTCGGGGGCTACTCTCCGACGGAGCGATTAATCACAATCACTCCGAGAATCGTACCCTACACATTTGCCTTAGGAGAGTCTAACCCAAGTCAAACTGGAGTTGTCTCTCCGCCCGCGCTATTTCCTATGCCTTGGTGAATTTGAGTTCCGAAGCAACTTTTCTGATTACGCGGTATTCTTACAGACAGGCCACCGGTAACCAGACGCCAAAAAATGCAAGAAACCTTGGACCAACTGACCGCCTCACTAGCTTAGATTAAGGCCCAACTGACAGCTATCAAGTCCGACCAGATAGCTATTGCAACCCGGTTGAGCGCCGTAGAACAAAGGACTCCTAATGGTGGGGTCAAGACTACTGGGTCTTTAGCTGAACTAGTCAGTGCAGTCTGCAAACTGGAAGAACAGGTCCACCTATCAACTAACAACACTATCCACACGGAAAACGCCCGTGCCTATTCACCTCTGAATGACGAGCTACCCGCCAACCTCAACCTTACGGGCCTACCGATGTTTGAGGGTACTGAAGACCCAGTTCATCACATTCGGGCTTTCAAGGAGTTCATGGCTGTCAAGGGGGTGAAATCCACCATGTTCAAGCACTTGTTTGCTTCTTCCCTCGAGAAGCACCCGAAAGCCTGGTACTACAAGCTCGATTCCAAGAAGTACAAGACTTGGGATGATGTGGCAACAGAGTTCGCTCGAAATTACGCTGATAATACCGAAATCCAGACCACGATGCGTACTCTGGAGGTTATGGCCCAAGAGCCCAAAGAAGGTTTCACCAAGTACCTTCGAAGGTGGAGGACCGAAAGTGTGAAGTTGGTAGACAAGCCCCACGAGAAGACACTAGTGGAGGCGTTCATCAACAACCTCCTACCTTCCTACCGCGTCCATCTTAGGTATGCCGACATTTCAAACTTTGTGGTGCTTACCGAAATGGGCATTAGGATTGAAGACGATCTTCGACGTAATGAAGATCTGGGTGAAGCTTCTACTGAAGGCTATACCGGACATCAACTCGAGTCCTTAGAAGCCAACGACTAATGATAACATCATCCGAGAGTTCGGATTTGATTTAAGTCCGAGTTTGAGTCCGAGTCTAGGATGTGCTATTTCTTCTAAAGTCAAAGTCAGAGTCAGAGTCAGAGTCAGTTGTATTCTGTCCTCTTTTCCAAAATTCTAGAAAATCAGCTTTCAATATTCTTTCTCATATATACTTTCCTTATGTGTTTCCGAGAACATGATGAACACCGTCATACACTGTGAGCACACGCACGTGACTATTATAGGCACATCTATAACGACTGCAAGAATTTGAGACCCGTGTTTTCCTTTACATGTTCCATGTCTGACATAGAAAGCCACATAACTACCCTTAGCAGGAGCGGTATCGAATTCTATGAGAAATCTAGGTAGTCTCCTAGTTTGGGTTCAAGACGGGAGGCAAGCCCATTCCCCACAATAAAACACCCCTGGGCTCCAATAAGATCGAGCAATCCCTACCTTAGGTGTTAGTCTGATCGACAGAAAAAAGAGAAAAAGCTGGACAAAAATAAATCAAAAGTCCAAGAAAAAAAAAAGCAAAATGCCAAAACAAAAAAAAACAGGCCATCATCAAAAAAGAGGCACCCATGACCGGGGCTAAAAGGTCAACCAAAAAAATCAAATACCCATGACCATGGTTATCAGTCAACCGGGGTACGGTCAACTCAATCCGATAGGGGAAAGATAATCAAGCTGGTCAGCTAACACCACATCTAGTCTTCCCACATTACAACCCTCAAGACCTTCTCGAGACCTAGGCTAAGAGGCAGCCCAGAATTTTGAGGATTCAAGCTCCATAGGATACCCCTAACCATTAGGGCCAGACATGGAAATCAGATCCCGCATCATTGTCAAACCTACCCCGATCGATGTCCGAGTCATTTTAACTCGACTTCCCCCTTTCCTAGTGCATTGCAATACCATACCCTCGAAGCCTTAGCTCCATAAAATCGAGCTCCAGATTTCGAATCATCAAAGCCACTTACGACCTAGCTCCACATATCCAAAAACATCCAAACCATTTGCCAACCCCAAACACGGGAACTCAACTTGCGGTCGGCATAGAACATGCCCAAATAGTTCACATCACCTCTGGGGGCTACCCAGAGAACGTTCACAGTCACAGGATCAACACCCTAACCATTCTAGCCCTTTGATCAAGACATCATTGGGAATGCACCTAGCCTACACCATCGCTATGGCTAGTTATACACAAAGTCCTATTAAACTAGGCATCATAATATATCTTTCAACACTGAACGACGGCTTGGTTTGATTTTACCGCACGTGGATACGTAGGCAGCCTTTTAACAAAGGCACAACCACCCACATTGACACACATTCAAAAAAGCACCGTCATTCCGGTCACGACACCGTCATGTTCTCACCAGCTAGCTTTCTTGTCCCGGGGGCTTCTTCTAGGCGGAAGTTCTCCGCCCACTCACATAATCCAAATGACTTTCAAATGTAGCCACCTTTCTATAGTGTGTCTTAGTACTCGGCTCAGTCGAAGACGAGAATCTGTCAGGACTCAAAGCAATACCCACTTTGGGAATGTACCCTAAGATAAAAAATCCAGAAGAGCACAAGACTACAACAGTCTAATTACAGACTACTGCAATCCCCCTATAGCACATCCTTCCCATTTCGATGTACGACCGTGTTGCCACTCGCCTAGGCTACGGAATAGCCCAACTTAAGAGTCTTGTTAGGTGGCCCACCCCTCTACCGAGTCACGGTCCAACCCCTCGAGAGTCCAGTCGTGCCTGTCAACTCGTCCTGTTATGTCCAGAGTCGAGTCTATCGATATACCTCTCTCTTCAAATTCTTGCTTTGAAATCTGCAAAACTTAGCCATTTGAGAAAATCCTTTTCGAGAAGGTCAAATTTCAGTTTTGAAAACCTATTTCCTAGCACATGAGTTGCTTTCAGGACTTCGATTTCAAAATGAAGCAAAAATCATTTTCCCCAGCGCCAGTCAGTTTATAGATGCTAACTGCATTTTCTGTATGCTACCTTGCTATCTGCTATATTTGCTATTTCTGCCTATATATCTAACATTTCAGGTACAAGCTTGTGCTTCCCAAAGGAACATCAAGTTTTTACTTCCCCAGCGTGAGTCGGTGTTTCGCCTAGATGTTACATACGAATTGCTATGTGTCGGCATCATACAGGTACACCTAGACTCAAGAAGGAAGTCTCCTCGCTAAAACTCCCCAGCGGAAGCCCCGTGTAGCATTTCTACTGAGGAAACAAGGGATGTCACTGTAAACGGACACACCCAAGGCTTCTTAGGCAAGTCCCCACAGAACTATTAGCATCCATTCAGGTATGATTTCTATCTTATGGCTGGCGAGCCCTTTTAGGCAAGTCCAATAGACTATAAACGATCCGATCGGAAGTCTGCCAGGTTTTAATTATCGATTGGCTTGGTAGCTACTCTGACTTTCGCCTTGTCCATGTCTCAGTCAGAGTGAGGGCTCTGTAGACACCCACATTTTGACCGCTAGGTGTCTATAATAGTTTCCAAAAAACACCCGATGATGATTGGACGCAAACATGACTTAATACACTCGATTTTCGGACTCAAAATCAATAGTAGTTGGCACGAGCTTTTAGCGGAGTAAAAATCTCACAAAACAGACCTCAAATCCAGGCCCAGTGGGTCGTTTCCCGTCAAATGAGACTAATTTGGGTCAAAAATGACACCAAGGGAAAACCGTCTTTTAGCAACCGGGTCAAACCCCGGTCAAAGACGTTTTCGAGACATAAAAATCTGTCACGCCACTTCAAAAATCTGACACGAAGTCAAATACTACACAAATATCAGCTACAAAGTAGGAATCCTTTCCTATCCAAAGTCGAAATCCTACTCCATCTAAACCGGGTGTTTCCTCCCATGCAAGTAACCTTTTCCTATCCAAAGACGGAATCCCACTTCATCTCAACCGGTTGTTTTCTTCCTTTGCAAGATATCAATCTCCTATCCCAATTCGTTATTTCATCCTATAAATACACCACCCTTGCACACACAATTGAGACACAGTTCCCGACATCAATTACAACATCAACACACATCATCAAAATTACAACCCGGAATTCCAGCAATACTGGCATATTATATTCCGATCTTCCCTCTAGAAATCCTATAGAATTCCCGACCATTCACAACCCAAAATTCTAGGAAATTTTAGGCAAACCATATACAAACCCGAGAGCAAAACTCGCCATACACACCATAACTCACCTATATACATCTTAACGCTCCCGCGCCTAGGCCGCTACTACGAGTCCGTTTTCGAGATAATCAAGCATGTAGGTTGAGGGTGTTACAAATCCCGACTTCTCCCTTTTCTTCTCTTTCTCTCGTCCGTCCGTCTTTTTATACGGGTTGTCGTCACGTCTTTTCTTTTTTATTTTCTCGTTCCTAATATCGATATTATCGTATTATTTTCAATAAAGAGTCGTCCCTAAGGATTCGATATCGACTCTATAGTCGAATATCGGATCTAAAGGAATCAATCATCAAATCATGTTAAGCATAATACCGTTGAAGCTGAGTAATTACGATATTAAAACGTGGAGGAATTATCTCGTCTTAACAACATTCAAAACAGTTTTCTAAACAACTTTTTTTTATTCCACTCTAAATATCCGATATTGATTCTATAATCAAGCATCGAATATTACGAGTATCAATATTTAAGTCGAGTATAAATTACGCTATATTTGTACGCGATTTAACAAAACTGTTGATTTTCTAAAAACAATCCCGAGAACAGTCCGCCACGCGAGTCGCGCCTTTCTCGCGCGGGTCGCGTGGTTCCCTAAAAACCGTAACATAAAAAAGCTATTTCGTCTTAATTCTACAAACATCCTTTTTAATAAAACAACGGGCTTTTCAGCATATTTCAGACCTCGATAAATATTTTCATGACCCCGGTCAACGCGTGATTATTCCATCATGCGAATTATCTTTGCAAAATCATGCATGTCATCGTATCTATATCTTACTTTTATTCGATTTACAAACCGTTACTAACTTGTTTGTTCATGTTTGTTAGCACTTTATTTTCATTGTTTGTTTTATTATACTGAAACGAACCTCGCATGCTAAATACAACTTTGACGTTAATTTTAGATGTATTAAACCGACTTAGCAACCCATTTAATTATTCGCATGTTTAGGCAAAACAATGTTTGCATATCATTCATCGTATTACTAACGCGTGTATTTCAAATCAAACGATATCTTAGTAGAGGTCGCTAATTTGCGGGCGGGGTTGGGTATTTTTTGTGAACTTCCCAACAAGTATCCTCACCCCTTACTCAGAACCATGGTTTCCGGATGTCCGAACCCATTGGCATACGAGAGTCATTCAATACACGATATCCGATAATGTCGGTATCGGTATCAAATGCAAAGGGACGAACCCAATAAACTCTGACATCGGAATGGGCCGTACTTTGTGCACGGCCCACTACGACATTGAGTGAGTTCGAACGGGCCCGAACTCCCACGAAGTTCGGTGGCGAGTCCACTTCGATTTAAATTTCAATTCGATCCATTCTCATATGGAGATTCATTCGTCTCCCCAAACCCGCGCGTGACCGCGTCGGGGTGGACCTATGTCATGTCCACAATTAGGTTAAAATATATTGTTGCCGAAATTAATTGATTTGTTATTTGGTAATTATGTGCAGAATTGTGCATAGATTGATTGAGGCCCATATTTGTGAAGGCCCGTTTTTTTATTCAAATCATCAAATGAATGAGTTGCCAAAATAAGCTTCAACTCACCACAGGTGAGTATTTCGGAATAATGGTGAATTCTTAGTGCTGCCACGTCATTGGCAGCGGTGTCTGTTTTAATATATAAAGGATATTGTAGTCATCAAAACAAGCTACGGAGGGTTTTTTTTATGTTAGTTGGCTAATGCTTAGAATCATAGACGACTTATAGTTCTTACGAGTATTTATTATGGACAGAATTTTATTAAAATAATATAAGATCGTCCTTTAATTAAGATCTCTTAAAAAAAAGGAAAGTTTCTGAAAATATGTACCATATTATAACGGAATTACTTTTTTATACTTGCGCGTTACTCAATCCTCCTTAAAATTTCTTAATCTTTCCAATATTACCCTTTCTTTATTCAAGAAACCTTCATTGTTTTTATCGTATTCTAGATCATTTTTTTCTTCAAATGTTTTTACTTAAACATCATCAATTTTATTTATCGATCAATCATTATTTGCGAATTCACTATGGATCATAGTTTTGTAATTGATATTTTATCATATACGGAGTAGTAATTTTAATTGGAAATCAGGGTTAATCAATGTCAATTAGTTATCTACGGTTCTTGTCATCATTCTCTGATCTCAATTTCTATCTGTATAATCGGCTAATCGCAAATCAAGACTTTTTCGAATGACCTAATTGGTGCAATTGATCTGAAATTCATTGCAAGCTAGGACTTTTTCGAGAACCCTAATTGGTATACATAGCAAATAGGACTTTCCGGAAGAACCCTAATTCGCAATTGATTTGAAATTCCTGACCTCGGTTTTTACTCGCTTCCTCACAAATTAGGACTTTTTCGAAGAATCCTAATTAGTGCAATTGAATTTGAAATCTACGATCTCAATTTGTACTTGAATCATCTCAAATTAGAACTTTTTGAAGAACCCCAATTGATGCAATTGAATTTTGGATTTTTCTCTCTCTAAAAGTTTAGGTGGGAGGTGGAAATGAGAGGGGTAGGGTAATAATTTTGAGGTATGATTGAGTAATGTTAAAGTATAAAAAAGTACCACCCTATTATAGTGGTCAAAAAATATAATAGAGTCAATAAGTCAATTATAAGGAAAGTTTATGAAAATATGTTCCATATTATAATGGTCCAAAAATATAATAGGCAATTATCAAAAATAAGAGAAGAATGCATGATATAGGAATCAATCACATGACCATTGGTATGAAAATGGCTTCCTTTACCACTGAATCACAACAACTTTCACCTATAAATTTAGACTCAAATTATAGATATCTAAGATTTGGGGGGTGCAGTTGCACCCCATGCACATTTTACATTCCACATTTTCAAAAACCTTTTTAAGTGCCATAACTTTGGCTAAAGTAAAGCTTATCAGTTTCAAGCAACAAACGAGCACCGTTAACACCGCCAAACTCCCAACGGATGGGACCAAGGCACCTAATACGGTCACATTTTATTTTTCAAAATGTCTTCCCACACGTACCGTCAACACAGCCGAAGCTTCAATTAATGAAGTCAAGGAATCCGAAGCGGCTACATTCACAAAATATTTTCTTACACGCTGTCACAACCATCGAAATTCTAATCAATAAGATGGACGGTCACACATTTTAAAAAGTTTTCTAAAAAAACACTTTTACCTAAATACCGTAATCAGAATTCGGTCACACCCTCAAAGCACCGTCATAGACATCACGTTCTCTCACGAACACCGTTTACACCACAAAGGTTGGACTAACTAATTAATAGTAGTCTTGATAAAAGCACGACAGCGTTATTTTCAAAACCGGTTCCTTTAGAGCCGCGCCTCTTTTACAAAATCACGACTCACACTTTTGCTATCGTCGAATCCTCGACGCGCACGTAGTAACACCTCTTCTCGTCACAAACGATCGTAACACCAACTTTTACAAGCTCTCGTTTTTGAAAAAAAAAATTGTTTATTTTAAAAACCCATCCGTTTTCAAAAACATCAAGACTCATTGATTCCGAGCCGGGATCGTGATCAATTCCTTACGTCGTACAACCGTGTGATTAATTGTCTGTGTTAGTTACTAGGGTCGCCTCTATTCGAGGTATTCCATTTTGGGTCGTCTCGTCTCGAGAAGTCCTCTTCTTTAAATCTCTCTCCCGAAATTTATGTCAAATCGTTTCGTTCCAGAGACACAAGTCTATTAGGCGCTTCGCCGAATACACCAAGAGTCTAAAAGCACCCGAGTCCCTAATCCGATGACCGCAATATACGCGCGAATCAAGGGTCTCTCTTCCGTGTCGCTCAGTCAAGAGCATTCCTCAAATCTCTAAGCCTTCCGGTGGATCCAACCTCGTTCTCAAATTCTTTTCCACAGACTTGAAAATGGCATTAAATAGCAACGAAAATAGCATCGACCAACTCAAGACCCTGATGAGCGTTGTCCACGGTGTCCTAGGACTAGTGTCATCAATATCTTCCTCCATCGACGATGTCAGACGTCGCCTGGAGACCTTGGAAGGACCCGAGAGGAAATCCCATGAGAAACCAATAGGACAAGAGCTGGTACTCAGTGGAGACCCGTATGTCGAGTATGTCAGGCTCGCACATCCCGCCGAAGTCACAACCTTCCGCTAACCCTTTAGCCAATTTACCGAGTTAGGAGAGTCCTACGCCGAGGCCCTCAGGAAGTTACAAGAGGCCTGGTTGTTATGGCCAATAGGACCTACTCCAGACTCACCCATAGAAAAGAGGGGGCCGGCTTGGAATCCAAATGGATATTGCCTATACCATCAGGGGCGGAGACATGAGACTTAAACATGCACCGAGCTCAAGCATGAAGTGCAAGACCTGATCGATAAGGGAGTTTACGTCCCCGTACGATATAGATGTCTTCGGAGGAGGACCAATTCTCGATACCAAACCCATCAAGAGGGTGACACGCGTGAACGCCAAGAGTCCAATCAACGAAGGTTCTTCTAGGGACGCGTGAACCCGCCTCCTAGTCAGAGTCTAGTTCATTTTAGGGCCTGGACTTATAATAATAATAATAAATATATTTTTTTCCGCGTCGAGTCCGGGTGGTGCGAGGGGACCTGTCCTCCACCTCCCCATCAAACAAAATCACGGGCATCTAGCCCGCTTATTATATCAATAAAACAATTTCTTCTTTTACAAAATGCCTCGACAATCGCTTGATTTTTAATAACGTACTTTCTCGCTTAAAACTCGATACTATGCCATTTATCGATAAGAACTAATCAAAGCACAAGGGCTACAACAAACGGCCCACTTAACTTCACCCTAAAAAAGAGATCAGGAACAATTACCCTAAGTCCAACCCACAACCGACTTCCCCAACCAAAACACAACATAAGAAACACAGCACACAGCCAACAACAAATAGGTGACCACACACCCATATCAGTTAAACTGGATTTCCTAGTCACTAACAACGCAACCGAATCGAGAAGCCTGCCGAATAGGGCTAAAAGCCGCCGTAGCTCTAGGAATTAAAAATCTTAGAGTCTAAGGAGATTCATCCCTAGTAGTCAACCAAGCCATGGGAACCTGGAAGACCCATAGCGAGAGCCTAGCCCCATACCAAAGTAGAAACAATATCCCGGGAATTCACTGAAATCAACTTCATACACATACCCCGCGAAGAACACCAATTCGCTGACGCCCTATCCAAGCCTTACTAATAAACATGCCCGACAACCTCTTCTCTATGCCTATCTGCGTAGAAAGGAGTGAACAACCCGCCTACATCCACAACCTAGAAACCGACGACACCCCCGAGAAACCCTGGTACAAAGCGATCCTGGACTTCAAAACCAACGGATCATACCCACCCAACACTAACACCAAAAACAAAAGAGCCTTACAAATACAAGTCGCCCACTACATCCTAAACCAAGGATTACTATACAAACGAACCCCACAAGGAATAATACTTAGGTGCATAAACAAAACCCTATCCGAAAAAGTCATGGAAGATGTAAATGACGGGGAATGCGGACCCCACATGAGCGCACACCTTTTAGCCCGAAAAATAATGAGACTAGGCTATCACCGGATCACTCTAGAGGCAGATTGCCGACGAGATGTCCGCCACTGTCAGAACTGCCAAATATTCGCCAACATGCAACACCTACCGCCATATCCACTCCACACCATAACAACACCCTGACCATTCTCTACTTGGGGAATTGACATCATAGGAAATGTATACCCGTCCGGAACCGGCGGACACTGTTTCATACTAGTGGTCGTCGATTACTTCACCAAATGGGTAGAAGCAGCCTCTTACACCGTACTAACCTTCAAACAAGTAGTCAAATTCCTACAAAACAACATCATCTACCGCTACGACATACCCCTCGAAATCATCAGTGATCAGGGGCTCATTTCAGGGCCGAAAATAAAAAACTCCTAGACAAATACAAAATCCAAAGACACAAATCCTCGCCCTACAGACCTCAGACAAACGGAGCTGTAGAGGCAGCCAACAAAACTATCACCACAATCCTTAAGAAAATGATAGACAACTACCGGTATTCGCCAAACAAAATACCCTTCGAATTATGGGGATACCGAACCTCCTACCGAACACCCACAGGAGCCACACCCTATTACCTAACCTACGGCTCCAAAGTCGTGCAACCCATAAATTTAGAAATACCCTCACTAAGGATACTAGCGGAAAACGACATTCCCGAAGAAGAATGGAACCAAAAACGTTACGATGAGCTAGTACTCCTAAATGAGCGTAGAATGCACGCACTATCCAATGTGCAAGCCTACCAACAACGAATACAGCGAGCCTTTAACAAATGAGTCAAATCCCGAAACACACATGAGGGAGACTTAGTAGTCAAATCCATTAGAGCACCCCTTCCCGTCAATCCTAGAGGAAAATTCAAACCAAATTGGGCGGGCCCTTACCTCGTCAAGAAGATACTCACGGGGGGCGCCGTGATCCTTACTGACCTAGACGGTCAGGAATACTCAACTCCAACCAACATGGACCAACTCAAACGTTACTATCCCTAGTCTTCCCAACAACCCCGTTCTGATCTCCGACCTAGGGTGAAAACCCACAAAAAATGCTTAAAAATAATTCGCATCGATAATTGGCATAAAGAGTCTAAAGCAAAATCACTCACGCCTAAAATGAACTACGAACATGGTTTGATTTCGTTTAAACACGGATACATAGGCAACCCTTCCAAGGGTACAACCAACAAAAATGACAAAATCGATTACTCGATTCACATGCAAATCGGAACCTTCTCCCTCGTGTTCCAGTTAACGAGTGATTTCAATGACGAAGCATAAACGACGAGCCGAGGAAAGGGTGAAAACCTGAAAAGGCGCCCCGGGCAAAATGAAGAATCAAGTTGAGAGTCATCAAAAAAAATGGGGAGGGGGGGACAAACTCAAAGGTGAGCCGAGGACGGAGTGAAAACCCGAAAGGGAGCTCCAGGTAAACTGAAGAATCGAGTTGTGAGCCACCACAAAAAAAGGAGAATAAAAAAAATGTGCTTCTCATTAAAAAAAGAATTAGTTAAATCGAGCCTTTGCCGAGGTCCTTTACAACGAGCATTCGAAATCCGGTTACCCCGGAAAATGATAACATCTCAAAACCCTACAAAAAAGCTAGTACTAATACGCCACATAATATCAATTAATAGAACATAGTACAAAACGGCTAAGCTCTACCAGTCCAACTTCTTTTTCCCCTTACCATCCGGGTGTGCTTGTTCGGGTCCTTCACCATCGACCCCTCTTTACACAAGCTTCCACTACCCTAGCCAAAGGCGAGCCCAACCAATTATATTTCTTCTCATCATTCATATTTTCAATATGGGTCTCGTTAGTCTTGGACCGTATAGATGAACTGACGGCACTAGGATCGGTAACGCTGTCTTTGGTTAGGCACTTAGTGACGTTGCCTTGAGTCGCCTCCTTATCCTCTACGGCAGCGGTCTTCCTAACTTTCGACTTGCTCTCTCCTGACGGGTATTCATAAACTCCCCGCCGGAAGGAAGTGATGTCGGTCGGTCGAGCACCTTCCATAGTAAGGGGATGGGAGAACCTTTGTCTCCAAGACATCCTAACCTCCCTGAGAGAACTTTCCGTCCGCGGGTCAGACTTAGGAGCACCCCTAGTAACCTCTGATATGGTTGGCTTCACACCCATTTGGCACGACAACTCGCCCGGATAAATATAAATCGGATCCCTTAAGGATAATAGTTGCATAACAAGAGTCGGGGATGAGAAGGGAAACCCGACCCGTCCACTGATATGCCACCACGGGACTGTCCACCTGATAACCACTCGCCCATTAGCCAAGTAGGAATGTCATCCTTCTTCGGTATGACCATCGTTCCATGCTTGCACCATCTTACTACCCGTGAAGCCCTTATAACTATAGCCCTTGACGGACCGAGGAGGGTCGACCAAGCCAAGCCTCTCTTGTAGCTAAACCTGCACAAACCACAACACAATGTCACGCTTTCGAACTAAAGCAACTTTCGAAAAAAAATAGCACCTTTACATATACCTGCAAAATGATCTTAGAACCCCGGAAGGGAGCGCAGAGCATCCGGGCATGCGCGTCAAGACCTAGGATGAGCTCACCCAGAATGAGTAGAGAAGGTGACCGCCCATGTTCCATCCCCATGATAACATCCAAAACCCAAGGATTACCCCAACTCTCATGCACTAATGCGTCTTCAAAAAGATAATAACATGCCACCGCAATATTAAAAGCCCGCCTGCAAGCTAGAGGTGAAATATTGCGGGAACCCTTCTGTGAGATCGTCGTAAAAAGAAACTCTAGGTCAATACCATCTTTCCCGAAGAAAACTTTAGCCTCCTCTAACATAGAAAGGTCCACAAAGTAACGAAACCGTTCCTCAAAACCATCATCTCTTAAGGGTACACATGGCCGAACCGAACACCACTCGCCTATAACGTCCAGCTCCCCCAGAAGAGGATAAACATTACCTATAGGGAAAGCAAAAACATGACTTTTTACATCCCAAAAACTAAAGCATGCTAACAAGAAGACATCTTGCACCTTAACCTTCCTTAACGCGATAACCATGGACAAAGCATCACTTGGGCAAACCTCAAGGTCACATTTCTTAAAACGACCCATCCACTCGGTTAAGAGATACCCGAAACCCGACATGACTAGAAATAATACAAGGAATCTATAGACACACTATGGGTATTTTATTATGTCTAAAACAAGCACCCATAACCCGCATATATAGCCCTAATCCCACAACAATTAGGAAACTATAAAAATTTCCATAAACAGGAGTCGGGTCGCCCGAGCCCAGGCGCTCGAATACCGAACAGCTCGAACCCACGCGACCTAGAATCCAACAGCCCAGACCCGTGCGCTTGAACCCTAAGTCATCAACATCCCTGGCACCTAAAAATTAAGACTCCAGCCCCGCTTTACCCCAACAATCACCACTTGACAACCCCGGACATTGGGAACGACCTCCCGAAATCACTAAAACCCTTACCCGAAAGCCAAAATACCCACGCAAGAGCAACAAGGCCACATGGACAACACATTTCACCCGTCGGATCCACCAGACTTAGACGTCTTTTTTTTTTCTTTTAGGGGGATAAGCTACCCCACCTAGGCGTGTTGTAGCCTTTAATGACATCGTCTGTTCGCGTCTGTAGCCTAGTACGGCATTATTATGAATATACAAAAGTGGTCTAACTTTTTATTTCAAGACGTAGTCTAATTTTTTTTTTTGTTTTTGGACTCATTTTTAAACATGAATGTCGAGAAACTACATCCGCCTCTTAACGCACTCATCAAAACAGGTTTCGCACATATCAAGTCAAACATTTTAATCGACGTATTATTTGATCCAACTCCCGGCTCAAATTAACACATTTTGAACGAAACGCATTTTCATACTCTCATGCAATCCTAACGCACTCAAAACATCTTAAACTACAACGAAGTCGCAAACAAACGAACGTGAAATGATTACTTGTTAATATATGTCAATATAAGTCAATATTTCACAAAACAAAGGCCAAGAGTAACCCGATCAGGATACTAGAATTTTAAAATATACATGTTATACAAACCCATACACAAACCGAGTTCATCAACTATGGAGGACCCCTAGAAGCGGCGCCTATGGCTATCACGAACTCACAGATATGGTCATCCAAACCTAGATCCTCTAGATCCAAGAGAGGAGACTCACTACCATCCATCCTCGACATGATATCTAGGGTAGCTGTCTCTGGAATCCCTCCAACTTCCTCAGTGGTGCCCGTGGCATAACCTTCAGCCTCAACCTCGACCTCGACCTCCCTCTCGACCACAGCTCCTAGCCTAGGTTCACCCTACGTCGAGGTCTCGCCCTGAGTCCAAGCCAATCACTCCTTAAGTTGGGCGATCTGATCATCCCAGGATTGCAGGAGTTGCCGCAACTTGGCCTCTTCCGCCTCGAGCTCCATCACCCGAGTCTCCAGCTGCCCCACCATATCCTAAGTATCCTGCACAATACACCTACACTTTAGGAAAAGATACAAGCAGCCTAGAAAGCCAGCTCTAGGTACACATACTCACCAATCGAGACCCCAAAGTATCACGGGAGACCCTCGACGCGTAGGCCCGGAACCAGTTGGCGGCCTGCCACAACCGCTGATGGGAGGCTGACGAAACCTGATAGGCGAAACCAAACGGATTAGCCAAGCTAAACCTAACCCTTAAGAACCTAATTCAAGACGAAAACTAAAACTTGCCCGGTATACCCGGTCACGCCATTCTATCCCAGCATCCATCTCCTCGGCAGAACACAGGGGGAGAGGCTTCGTGAAAGCTACCCCGGCAGCATCTACCCTGAGCAGCGTCAAGGGGAAATTTGGGGGCTGAATAGCATCAGCCGGGTTGGCCAGCTAAAGGAAAAGCAAACCGTTCAAGGTGCGGATAACACTAAGCCATAGAATTAAACAAGCCTTAAAACAGAAATTGAGTACTCATCACGAGGCGGTGGCAAGCTAGCCGCTGGCTGACGTTAGTCAGATAGGAGGTGTCAGGCTCTAGTAGCGCATCACCTCCTTCTCCATCCCTACCCTCGAGGACCTCTGCGGCGATCGGTGGTCCAAACATGGTCCGGGAAGGATCAACCGGCATCTTTAAATCGTCATACAAGCACTGACGCACCAACCGTTCACCCAGATACCACACCGGGCGAAACAACTGATGGTAAGGGATTTGTCACGTCCCTAGCCGATCAATAAACTACCGATTACACCTAGTGGGTAGCTAGGGTAAGTCGGGATCATATCCACGAGGACGGTAAAGCAAAGCTTAGGCTAGGTCGGCCTATAACGAGACTATGCTACCAAACAAACACAAAGAAAGCGATAAATGGAAAACTAATGGTGGAGGAGAAGTATGACTATACTAACAATGCTAAACAATGCTAATGATCGAACTAACAAATAAACTAGAGTAAACAATAACTAACTAAGACGATGAACCAAATATGGAAAGGAAGTGGGGTAGGTCGGGTTCATAGGAGTAGAAGGGTAATTGGGGTGATCAAGGGTATAGGTGTCTTCTAATTGCTAGAGTTGGTCCGGGCTCTCGCAACTTAGACCCTAGTCCGCGCTCTCGCGACTAAACTATTCTCAACATTTCCACAAAATAAGCAATCAATGAGAAGATGAGCACAAGTATGGGAAGCATGGTCACTACAACTCATACAAGCATATCAACAAACACATAGAGTGCCCACAATGTGACTAACAACAAAGATGTAACCTTTTCCCCTTAATCAACCCTAATCATCCATATTCTACCCCTAATCCCCCTACTAACCCCACAAAGAAACTACTCACTCATTATCATGAACAAACTAATATTCACAAAAGAAACTAGAACAAACATCCAAACATTCATCATAAACAAACAATAACAATAACAATATGTAAAGGATGAAACTTGATTGAATAACTAAGAACAAGGGTAAAGAAAGATTATACTAATACTAGATGAAGAAAAGATGCAATCTTGTATTAATGAGAAACCCAAATACAATCCCAAGGTTGTGAAGCTTGGAACAATCTTCAAGAATCCCTTAGTCCAAGACTAATTACAATAATTATCTAAAGATTTAAGAGAGAATTAAACTAATGAGAGGAATGCTAATCTAGGGTTTTATGCTTAATGGAGGCTTAAACTAGTCTAGGGTAAGATTAGATGTCTTAATATTACAAGAAGGGAGTATATATATGGGTACAAGAATGAAGGAGAAGAAAAGAAGAAGCCCGTGCTGCCAGCTCTTCGTCCAATACGGGACGGATCATCCCGACCGGGACGGCCCTGTCATCCCGATCGGGACGGGTTGGTCCCGACCGGGATGGGCTCACAGTGGCGCCCTTCAACGTACACCCCATCCCGAACGGGATGAGGCCATCCCGGACGGGATGGGTCTTGTAGGCCTCTCTTAAGCGCTCTTTGGTCCTTCCTTGGCTCTCATGGGCTTCTCGTCGATTCTCGGGACTCAGGATCGGGTCTCAGAGGCTCGGGATTGGGTCCCAAGGTCTCGGGGTCGATTCCGAGGCATCGAGTCATCGTTCCTTTACTCCGTTGGCTCCAAAATGTGTATGTATAGAGTCGGAATCGCTCCAAATCTTCCAAATCGGGCTCGGGAACCTGAAACGAACTAAAGGAAGCATAAGAAGCCCATGAATCGCTCCCAAGGAGCGATTCCACAAGGAAATGGGACCAAAACATAGTGAAAAAGGCACTACAAACTACACTTATCAACTCCCCCACACTTAACCCTTACTCGCCCTCGAGTAAGCACATACTAACTACTATACTAGCCGAATGGGTATTAGCGCACCCTACGCCCTTTCAACTCACGTGAGTACACTTAGAGGAAAAGTGCACTCCGCAAGGCAAGTCGGGTCTTGCGACAAAACTGTGGATGCAACCGGACACAAAACGCACAAACAAACAAAAACACAAACGGTTGCACCCAAAACAAAAGAAATACCACTTCCCTCTAAAAGTGGTGAAAGAAACACCGGTTTAGGACTCGAGGTAAGTGACAACGTTCCCAAGCTAGCAATACAAACCAAGGTGAACTAAACCCTAATAGTATGACGATCAAGCAATAAAAACGTTGGTAACTTACCTAGGTCCTTCTAACTTTCTAAAAACGTACCACGGGACGATCGGCGGAGTGGAAAAGTGATGAACCACGGTGTTAGTCGACACTGTAGGTAAGTGAGACCCCGCCCTCTTTAGCGTGAGCCAAGAGGGTCGTCCCGTGTCCAAAACCGCCTAACTAGTCCAAGTAAAAAGATGGAAATATGCAAAATGAGGGAAGAACGACTAATGCCGCTATCATCCTTCCTCGGGACTCGGTCCTTTGGTAGGCTCTTCACGGCAATAGTCGGAAAAAGGCTTATTTTTGTAGGGATTTCTTTTTGTGAGACGGGTTTTATTTTGGCATTTTCTTTCTTTTTGACATATTTGCTTTGTTTTGCCATGCCATTCTTTTTCTTCTTTTCTATTTTCTTTTGGCTTTTGTGCCTTTTCTTTTTCTTCATTTCTTTTCTTTCTTTCATTTTTTTCTTTCTTTTTCTTTTCTTTGCTCTTTTGGCTTGATTTGGCTTTCTTGGCAATTCTTTGGGTGATGAGAAAGAGAGAACTCAACAAATTGCATTTTATTGTGTGGATATGTGTAGGAGGTAGGGTAATGGGTATGTCGGGACGACGTCTTCCTTTCATACTCATAAAAAGGGGAGAACTTGGACTAATCAAACGATCCTAAACACGGTCACCTAAGGGACGAGACTCGGTAACCAAAGCCTTTTCACACCGTGGGTGGTCATAATGGTCAAAATGCAAATCCCGTAGTAAATCCCTAGTAAGCTAGGTGGACTCAAGGTAAAGGACCAACGAAATCATTGATTTAGGGTCATTCTACTAGACTAAAGTCCAAGACTCGATTTACACTACTAGGAAGGGAAAAATAGACACTCACATACTAGCCTCTAAACCGGGTTTTCGAAAACCATTTACATACAAGGCAGACAACAAAACACGAAACAAAGACATGACGAAAACGAACGAAAGAAAAAGAAACAAAACAAAAAAAAGCAACAAAATAAAACAAAACAAGACAAACACATAAACAAAGCACACACCACCCCGAATTTCCAAACAAGTCATCAAATCCACCACAAGAATGTACAAGCTCCACCCGAGCACACCTCAACACAACCTTCTCCAAACATCACAAGGAATAAAGAGGGAAAGAGAGTTAGAGGATGTTACCGGGTGTCTTCAAAGCTTTCCAAACAACGGAGATTAGGCAACCTATAAGGAAAAGGGAGGCAAAACACACGCAATACAAAACAAATATACGACGCAACGACACAAAGGAAAAAGACACAAAAAGGAAAATCTTTTTGATTTTTGTGAAATTTTTTCAAATTTTTAGGTATTTTTCAAGATTTTTCGATAAAGGGAAAAAATAAAACTAACTACGATAGAATATCGCTCCCCCACACTTAAATCGAGCAATGTCATATGCTCAATCGTAGTGTGTGGAGAGACAAAGGAAAAAGAAAAGAAACTATGAAAATAAAGCTAAAAAAAATCAAAAAGAAAAAGTGGAGAAAAGGGTAGAAGGTGTCCGGCAGGGGTGTAATCAAGTCACCAAGGGCCGAGACAAGAAAAGATATGGAGGGGGGGAGAAAATAAAAAGAAAGAAATAAAAGGAAATGGGAGGGGAGGGCTAGGTGTAATCAAGTCACCTAGCCTGGATTCCGTCCAAATCCGACTAATTCCTAAAAAAAGCGGTGAAAATCTTGTATAATGGACTTAATTGATCGACTCCTGACGTAATCACGTCATCAGGAGACGGGAGCAACCATACTACGGCCTCGAAGGCCACTACGATACCATAACTCAACGTGAAGGGGGCAAATAAGAGAATACAAGCGATAAAAAGACGGAAAAGTAAGGATGGTTACCCAAACCGAGCGGTTAGTAACTCACTTGATCCATCGTCTCGATGATCATTAGAGGCTCGTCGCTTGTCTTCCGGTTGCCGTCTCGCTTCACACTCAAGAAGGACTCACGGTCGGGGTAGTAATGGTAAGGGGTGGGATTTTATGTGAGAGTCGGTGTAAAGTGGATGGGAAATGGAGTGAGGGCATGAGAATGAAGTACATGGGGCATATGATAAGGCTAGGATAGCTAGGGAGGTTGGGAGGAGGTATAAAATGGTTGGGTGGACTCGATTGCCGAAGAAGAAACACAAAGGGGGAGCAGAGGACCATCCCGGTCGGGAAGATCGATCCCGATCGGGTTACCTCACCCGTCCCGGTCGGGACGCCCTCATCCCGGTCAGGACGGACCCACAGCAAGCTCGAAATCTGGTGCACCCATCCCGATCGTGACGGCACCCTTCCCGGTCGGGATGCCTTACCCTTCCCGGTCGGGACGCCTCATCCCGGTCGGGATGGGCCTTCTTCAACTTCCACAATCCCAAAAGCTTGCTCCAAGCTTCAAAAACCCGATCCTCGTGCTTACAAGCCAAGGTATATCATAGCCATTCTTCTCTAGGAAGCATTCTCACTTCACCTATCAAACCATACTCAAACACACATCAAACTCTCTCCCTCACAATGCTCATCAATCAATCCAAATAACAAGAATTCACAAAAATCCAACTAACTACAAGAAAGAGATATATACAATGAGACGGTTCTTGTGGAACTCTGTCAAACTAAGATGGTGCAATATTCATTCTTTTTCAACAACCATAACTAGTTCCATCTCCATCAAGGGCACGTAAGAACAAGTCGAAGGCCCTAGAGAAGTCTTCAATCAAGCATGTCATATAATCGACCACATACCAAGGCTCTTCATGGCCTTGCCTTGACGTTGTCGGGGCATCCCGATCTTCCAAGCTCAACGGCTTGAACTTGTACTTTTGGTCTTTGGGGATATACCCAAACGTCCACCGGTCTTCATGTGGCCCCAAGGGAGGCTCATCTTCTTCCTTGCTTTGCAACTTGTCATCAAGCCCATGATTTGGGCACTCATCTTCCTCCAAATCGGAGTCATCATCCTCAAGTACATAAGAGTACTTCTTCAAGCTTTGTCCCGGATCTTTCCCTCGATCGATGTCTTCCGTGGCATGGATCATATTACATGTCTCGGTCATAGGCGAAGTGTTGCCTTGGAGGTCGAACACTAACTTCTCGTCGCCTAGTTGAAAAGTAATCCTACCCTTCTTCACATCGATCACGGCACCGGCGGTGTGTAAAAATGGGCGTCCAAGGATGGTGGGAGTGTTAGCATCCTCCGGCATGTAAACCACAATGAAGTCGACCGGAATGAAGAACTTCCCTATTTGTACCGGCACATCCTCTAACATTCCCAATGGTCGGTTAAGAGACTTATCGGCCATTTGGAGTGTAATGGACGTACATTTCAACTCCGTCATCCCTAATCGCTCACAAATGGTGTAGGGAATAATGCTCACACTCGCACCCAAGTCACACATAGCTCTCTTGATCTTGTAATTGCCAATGGTGCATGGGATAGAAAAACTACCCGGGTCCTTCAACTTCGGAAGCGTGGAACCTTGAATAAGCTCGCTCACCACCCTAGTGAACGCTACCGTCTCTTCCTTGTCGATGGACCTCTTCCTAGCCAAGATTTCTTTCATGAATTTACCATATGCCGGGATTTGGGTAAGTAACTCGGTAATCGGGACACTAACATCCAATTTCTTCACAATACTAAGGAACTTGTCGTATTGAGTATCCACCTTAGTCTTCTTTTGCCTTGTTGGGAAAGGCAACTTGATTTGGTACTTATTTTGCTCGATGGGGGTGGATTCTTCAAATAACACCTTCCTTTTACCCTTGTCTTTCTCTTGAAGTGGGGGAGGGTTGTCTTCTTGGGGTTTTTTCAATTTCCCAAAGAACTTGCTCCTCCATTGGATTGTCCAAGCTTGGTTCTTCATGATTTGGAGATGCCATTTCCTTTGTCGGTCCTTGCATTGGCTCTTGTTCACTAGGGAATGAAGGGGAGTCGTAGGATGTACCTCTCCTTGTGGTGATAGCATTTACATGCTCAAATGTTGGTGTTTCACCTTGAGAAGGTAGTTGCCCCTTTTGTCTTGAGGAGCTCCCCGAAGCAAGTTGAGATACTTGAGTTTCAAGCATCTTCATACGAGCATCTCTTACCGCATTTTCCCCTTGAACATAAGCAAAGAGCTCTTGTTGGGTTTTTGACATATCCATTTGACATTTTTGTACATCTTGAGTATTCTTTTGCATATCCATCAAAGTCTTTTGAATGTCAAAATCCCGAGGTGGGGATGATGGATTATGTGGAGTGTTGGTGATGGCGAGAGGAATGCCATAATCATGAGTAGGAGACCGGCTCCTAGGCTTGCTTTGTTGTTGTTGATTTTGAGTTGCTTGTTGACGGTTCCCTTGGAACCCATGAAAGTTGCCTTGATGATGGCCTTGATTGTTGCCATGGTTGTGGTTTTGATACCCTTGAAAATTTTGGTTTCCTTGGAAACCACCTTGATTGAAGTTCCCTTGTTGGAACCCTTGCTTGTTGTTGAAGTTGCCTTGGTTATTTTGCTTGAAATTGTTGAAGGGTCTTTGGTTACCCACATAACCTTGGTAACTTTCATTGTTGTCCCGTAAGGGAGGTGGAACATAGGGACGATGTTGTTGTTGATGTTGAAGTGCTTGTTGTTGAGGGACTTGATTGGAAGCTTGGTATTGATTAGAGTAGGAGGCACCTTGCTTGAACGCTTGAAAGGCATTCACTTGCTCAATACTTCCTCTACAATGCATAGGATCATGACCAACGATTCCACAAGTATCACACATCCCTAGATAAGGCAAAGGAGGTGCAAACCCCAAAGCATTCACTTCTTGAATTGGTTGATGGTAGGAGGAACTAGTGCCTTGGACTTGGTCGAGGTGGCTTTGGAGCTTCTTGTCAATAATCTCCATGTGTGTTTTCAATTGAGCTCCAAGGTGAATGCTTAATTTGGTGATAGCATCGACCTCATGTATGCCTCCTCGATGTGCCTTCCTAGGCCTAGAGTATTGCGAATTATGCACCGCCATCTCTTCGATTCTCGCCCATGTTTGGTCGTCATCGACCTCGGTAAACCTACCATTGGAGCCCATGTTAAGAATGGCTCTCGAGTCCTCATAAAGACCATTCCAAAATTGTTGCACCAAGAACCATTGTGAGAGTCCATGATGAGGGCATGATCTTACCAAAGACTTAAACCGCTCCCAAGCTTCATATAGGCTCTCTTCATCCCTTTGTTGGAACCCGGTGATGGAGGCCCTAAGCAAATTCGTCTTTTCCGGAGGGTAAAACTTTTGGTAGAATGCCAAGGCAAGCTTTTTCCAAGTATCGATCCCCATGGTTGCCCTATCGAGACTCTTGATCCATTGCTTCGCTTTTCCAATAAGAGAAAACGGGAAAAGTACCCAACGAATTTGATCTTGAGTAACCCCGGTTTGAGATATAGCGTCACAATAATCGGAGAAGGTCTCCATATGTTGGTGCGGGTCTTCGGTGGGCAAACCACTAAATGGGCTCCTCTCCACAAGTTGGATAAATTGGGTCTTTGTAACACCCCGTTATTTTCTGAGTCAGTTATAAAGCTTGACTTTCCTACTTTTATTTAAATCGGGTTTTAAGTTGGAATTTTTTTTTTTTTTATATTTTTATAAAATTAAAGTATTCTGGGTTGTCTTATAATAAATCGGTTTTGATTTTATTAAAGTGAAACGTTCTTTTATAAACCGACATTGTATCGAATTCAATTTCAAGTCAAACACAATAAGGAAAGAAAAAAGGAAAAAAAAAAGGAAACCTATTAGTAAATCCTCTATATATATATATATATATATATATACCCTTGTACCTCTTTATTCATTCATTCATTCATCCTGCTTCTTTCATCCTCTACCTCATCTTGCCGCCTTTTTCCATCCTTGTTTCCGGGTTGCCATCTTTCGATCGTATCAAAAGAATCGATTCTTCATCCTTACTTACTCTAGCACGTTTTACGTTCTTCTTCATCAAATTCTTGTGGGTTCAAGGAGAAAGAATTTTTGGATTAGTATTAGCTTGGATTGTCTGTCTCGAGAGGTAAGGATGTTTTGACCTTTTCAAAGTAAAGAGTATGTTCGGTTTAAATTATATTTTTGAAACGGTTTTATAATTATTTTGTCAACGATGAATTTTTATGACACTCTTGTGATATTTTGGATATTGGAATTTTGTGAATTCTTTTGGTGGTTATAACAGACTCTGGGAGCTCTGTTGGTCTATGAGGTTAAGGTGCGTCTGAGACGTCCCTGGGATTTCGTCCCGAAACTGAACTCCTGGCCCGAGTTGTGTTAAGTGGGGGTTTTCCGGCCCCCCACTTGCTAGGTAGTTAGACTTCCTCCTTTGGCAGCCTCATCCTACCGACTGCCCAAATGTGAGTAGTGCGCACTATAGTAAGTCTAGCTAAGCATAGGTGGTACCTCTAGATCGTGCTCAAAGGGTAGGACCTTGGCACACAGGTGGAAACAATATATTTTGGTTTTGGTTTTGACAACTGTCTTCACAGTACTTTTGGTTTGGTATTGAGACAATGATATTTAACTCTGATTTCAATTTACTACAAATTATAATTGTTGTTTTACGTTTTCAATATAATATATTTTACTCAGCTTTGCTGACGTCCTTTTGTTTTGGGTCGTTCCCCCGCTGGAACCTGTACCTATTTGTGTTTTGGGTACAGTTGATAGGTACAATTAATATGCTGCATGGGTGCATTTGGTTCGGGAAGCTGAGCGAGGAAGGATTTTTATTATTTAACGTTTACCTCCAAACTATTTATATTTACGTTGAATTTTTGGGTTGAAGTTGTTTTAAACCGTTTTGGATTTTGTGGGACTTAAGTCTTCCGCTGCAACGTTTTCATTTAATTATTCATCGGATTTATATTTCTTTTTAATTCTTATAATATTATTTTGCCTTGCATTTGGCCTTGTGAGCTAAATGCGGAGTAACGGCTTTAAATTTTCCTATTTTATTCTTTTATTTTGGTCGCGAAAATTTAGGGCTGTTACAGTTGGTATCAGAGCAATAGGTCTTTCTCAAATGTTTTGCAAAATTTGAAATGGTTTAAAAAAAAAAAAAAAACTTTTACTACTAAAAAAAAAAACAAAAATCTTTCTTTATAAACCGAGAGTGTTTGGGTGGATTGGGTGCATTGCATACGCATGAATTATTTTATTTATGTATATTTATATTTGTCATGTTTAGTACTGTTACTATTCTTACCTAATTGAACTGTGATAGAGATGAATGCTACTTGCATTAATATTTGTGATTTGTGATTGAACTTTCTTATACTTGAACTTAATAGAATATTGTTTATAATATTTGTGATTTGTGATTGAACCTTCTTATACTTGAACTTAATAGAATATTGTTTATATCTATAGTAACAATGCCTCCACGAAGAGAAAATGAAAACAATGATATGGTCGCTATGATGGCACAGTTGATAGCTCAGAATGCAGCTCTTCTCCAAGTTGTGCAACAAATGACCACTGTTACCCAGAATATGAATGATAGAGTTGAGAATGAGAATGATCCTACACCCACTGTTGCTGGAATGTCTGAAGCGGTACAGAAGAAGAAACCGCCAACTTTTACTGGGAAAGGGGATCCTAATGAACTAGATAATTGGGTTAGGGAGATGGAGAAAATTTTTCTAGCTGTAGATTGTCCACATGAATTTCAGGCTAGGATCGCTGTCTTCTATTTGAAAGAAGAGGCGGATATTTGGTGGCAGACTGTGAAAGAGGACTTTATGAAACCAATTAGAATAAAAAACCCTAATGGCACACAGACACTATATGATAAAGACTGGGATACTCTTAAGGAAATGTTAGAAGCTGAATTTTTCCCAGAACATGTGAAACATCAAAAATTAGCTGAATTTGGAGACCTAAAACAAACCGATGAGATGAGTGTGAAAGACTTTTACAATAAATTTGTTGAACTTAGTCGTTTTGCTAAGGAGCTAGTGCCAACTGAGGGGATTAAAGCATCTAGGTTTGAGGATAAGTTACATTGGAAGATTAAGGGTAGATTTGCTGGAGAGACATTTACTTCATTAATAGATGTTTATGCTAGAGCTGTTAATATTGAGAGGAGTAACCAGAAGATGGAGGTTGAGATGGGAAGTACTGGGACTAAGAAGAGGGAGTTTCAGGGGAGTCAATCTAACACCCCAGCGAAGAGAGGGAATTTCAATACTAACAATAACACTCAACAAAACTCCCGATCTTTTGGGGGGAATGGGAAGGAAGAAGGTAATAGTTGGGGAGGTAGAAACCAGGGAACAACTAATGACTTTACCCCACATTATTACTGTAAGTTATGCAAGGGAGATCACCCAGGCGTTGACTGTCAGGGAAATAAGGTGACATGCTACTGGTGCGGGAAGTTAGGACATCGAGAATTTGAGTGTAGGAACAAGAAGGCAGGGAAACCTCATGCTACACAATCTGTTAGTGCTAGTGTGAATCAGAGTAACCGATTTGAGAGTCAGAGGAACACATAGAATTTTGGTAGGTCCCAAACTAACAATAATTTTAGGAATCCAGCTCCAACTCAGACCAACGATATCACACCTAGTAAACCCGCGGGCCAAGTAAATGGTGCACAGAATAGCAAGAAGCCTACTGGGAAGCTCTATATCATGAATAGAGAGGAAGCCAAAAACACAGATATCGTTTCGGGTAATTTTCTAGTGAATTCTATTTTAGCTCATGTTTTATTTGATTCTGGTGCATCTCACTCTTTTATTTCGACTAAGTTTGTGGATAAAATGAATGTTGAATCTAGTAAAACTGTGGATTATAATTTTGCCACGTCATGTGGGGACTTAGTAAACTATAAGAGAGTTTATAGGGATGTGTCTGTTTTTATTAGTGATTATGATTTTTAAGAGGGTTTTTGGGTTGACTAGTGCACCTGATTTGTTTATGGACTTAGATGAACCGAACTTTGAGGACTTACCTAGATAAATTTTATTGTGATATTAATTGATGACATAGTATTTATTCGAGAGTGAAGAAGAGGATGAGGAATATTTACGGATTTTATTAGGCATCTTGAGAGGAAATTAGTATTTGCTAAAGTTTTGAGGTGTGATTTTTGGCTGGTACGAGTAATTTTGGGGAATATTATATCTAAGAATGGAATATCGGTAGATCCTGCTAAATAAGGTTGTTAAGGAGTGATCTAACCCGGAATCTGTGGTTGAAAATTCGTAGCTTTTGGGCTTAGTTGGTTACTATAGGAAATTTGTGAAGGATTTTTCCAAAATAAATAGATTAATGACTACACTGATGTAGAAAGCCATAAAATTTCATTGGGATGAGGGGTGTGAGGAATCGTTCGAATTTTAAAGGAAAAGATGTATTATGTTATTTGGGAGGTGATAAAATGCATGTGGATTTGAAATTAGGATTTTGGTGGACTAGTATGAAGAAACAAATGACAGATTTTGTGGCTCAATACTTGATATATTAGAAAGTTATGAGTGAACATATAAGACATAGGGAGAGTTAGATCCTTTAGGAGTTCTGAGTGGAAGTGAAGATTAATCTTTATGGATTTTATAGTTGGGTTGTCAAGGTCAGAGGAAAGTAATAATATGATTTGGGTTGTAATTGATAGACAAATCAAGAGTGCACATTTTATTCCAATGAAGGATATGTGAGAGAAAAAGCAACTATTATGGGGTCTCAAAGGATATTATATTAGGTAGCGAACACATGTGTTCCAATATTTTGGGAGAAATTTGAGCCAACCATGAGAGACAAATATCTTCATCTTTTTGCCTAAAGGTAAATTTTTCGTGCTTCGAGGACGAAGCTTTATTTTAAGGTGGGTAGAAATATGCATGACTACTTGCATTGTTTTTGTGGTAAACTAAGCATGTCCTTGTGTGATTCCATGCTATTCAATGTTTATTGGTTACAAATATGAATATTTTGGCTATCGTTGGTATTTAATAAGCACAATGTCATTGGTTATTGGTTATTACTTGAAATTGACTTGTTTACCCATATTTGTGGTTTGTTTGTGCTCAACGCACGTATTGGTGATTTCGTGCTCAACGCACATATTGTTGGTTTGATAGTGCTAAACGCACTTATTTGATTGATTGATTTTGTGCTTTACGCACTTGTAAAATGGTTGAACTTGTGATTTTCAAAATTTTGAAATAATTTAAAATTATTTGTCCGACATGCTCTTAACTTGGCAAGTGATACTTTACCTTAGAGGAGTATGAGAATTTTGGTGGTTTCGAACATTGGTATTATCTGGTGGAATTAGGTGATCTTGTGGATTTAGGTGGTGGTGAAGTTGTATATACTTTGAAATTTGAGGAATGAGGTAGTTATGGATTTTGAGGATTTAGAAATGTGAGATATCTTTAAGGTTGTGTTTAATTTGACGGATTTTGGATATATGGAGTAAATAATTTATTTTGGAAATATATGAAGAATTTTGGTGGATTTTAGATATATGGAGTGAGCGGGTCATTTTGGGACATCCGTGAGTAGTGTGAGGCTTTATTTTTGAGGATGAGTTTAAACTTCGAGGACGAAGTTTTGTTTTAAGGAGGGAAGTCTGTAACACCCCGTTATTTTCTGAGTCAGTTATAAAGCTTGACTTTCCTACTTTTATTTAAATCGGGTTTTAAGTTGGAAAAAAAAAATTATATTTTTATAAAATTAAAGTATTCTGGGTTGTCTTATAATAAATCGGTTTTGATTTTATTAAAGTGAAACGTTCTTTTATAAACCGACATTGTATCGAATTCAATTTCAAGTCAAACACAATAAGGAAAGAAAAAAAGAAAAAAAAAGAAACCTATTAGTAAATCCTCTATATATATATATACCCTTGTACCTCTTTATTCGTTCATTCATTCATCCTGCTTCTTTCATCCTCTACCTCATCTTGCCGCCTTTTTCCATCCTTGTTTCCGGGTTGCCATCTTTCGATCGTATCAAAAGAATCGATTCTTCATCCTTACTTACTCTAGCACGTTTTACGTTCTTCTTCATCAAATTCTTGTGGGTTCAAGGAGAAAGAATTTTTGGATTAGTATTAGCTTGGATTGTCTGTCTCGAGAGGTAAGGACGTTTTGACCTTTTCAAAGTAAAGAGTATGTTCGGTTTAAATTATATTTTTGAAACGATTTTATAATTATTTTGTCAACGATGAATTTTTATGACACTCTTGTGATATTTTGGATATTGGAATTTTGTGAATTCTTTTGGTGGTTATAACAGACTCTGGGAGCTCTGTTGGTCTATGAGGTTAAGGTGCGTCTGAGACGTCCCTGGGATTTCGTCCCGAAACTGAACTCCTGGCCCGAGTTGTGTTAAGTGGGGGTTTTCCGGCCCCCCACTTGCTAGGTAGTTAGACTTCCTCCTTTGGCAGTCTCATCCTACTGACTGCCCAAATGTGAGTAGTGCGCACTATAGTAAGTCTAGCTAAGCATAGGTGGTACCTCTAGATCGTGCTCAAAGGGTAGGACCTTGGCACACAGGTGGAAACAATATATTTTGGTTTTGGTTTTGACAACTGTCTTCACAGTACTTTTGGTTTGGTATTGAGACAATGATATTTAACTCTGATTTCAATTTACTACAAATTATAATTGTTGTTTTACGTTTTCAATATAATATATTTTACTCAGCTTTGCTGACGTCCTTTTGTTTTGGGTCGTTCCCCCGCTGGAACCTGTACCTATTTGTGTTTTGGGTACAGTTGATAGGTACAATTAATATGATGCATGGGTGCATTTGGTTCGGGAAGCTGAGCGAGGAAGGATTTTTATTATTTAACGTTTACCTCCAAACTATTTATATTTACGTTGAATTTTTGGGTTAAAGTTGTTTTAAACCGTTTTGGATTTTGTGGGACTTAAGTCTTCCGCTGCAACGTTTTCATTTAATTATTCATCGGATTTATATTTCTTTTTAATTATTAAAATATTATTTTGCCTTGCATTTGGCCTTGTGAGCTAAATGCGGAGTAACGGCTTTAAATTTTCCTATTTTATTCTTTTATTTTGGTCGCGAAAATTTAGGACTGTTACAGTCTTTGCCACAAAATTTCCGGTGTAGGCTTCCGGTAATGCACTCGGTCCCGGCAAGACATCCTCGGTGAATGTGGAGTGAGAGGAAAACTTAGGCATTCTTGGATATAAGGGAGAAGATGGTGGTGTAGACGGTGTTGATGTAGTTGAAGAGGGCGAACTAGGAGAAGAAGAATCACCAAAAGGATTTACGAAATTCCCTTCGGCCGTCTCTCGATGTGGATTGTCCAAGTCGGCTCCTTGGGCTTTCCCTTGATGAGTATTGCTTGCACTCGGTTGAGAGATCCTAACCCAATTAATCGTCCGTTGGCGAAAGGCTCGAAAGAGTCTTTCCGGCTCTGGATTAAAGAGATAGAAGTTGCCTCCCCTCCTAGGCATACACTACACACTAGAACAAACGTGAGAACACCTAGTGCTTTATGGGCACTAGGCAACGACAATAAACAAACACAACTAGAGACAAAGAGAAAAGAAAGCTAAGAAAAGAAAAGAAACTAGAAAATATTCACAAAAGAAGATGGGAGAACACGAAGAAGGGTAACTAAGTCTAGAAATAAGCAAACTAAGTCTAAACAATGCACCGTCCCCGGCAACGGCGCCAAATTGATGGTAAGGGATTTGTCACGTCCCTAGCCGATCAATAAACTACCGACTAACCTAGTGGGTAGCTAGGGTAAGTCGGGATCGTATCCACGAGGACGGTAAAGCAAAGCTTAGGCTAGGTCGGCCTACAAACGAGACTATGCTATCAAAACGACACAAAGAAAGCGATAAAAAGGAAAACTAATGGTGGAGGAGAAGTATGACTATACTAACAATGCTAAACAATGCTAATGATCGAACTAACAAATAAACTAGAGTAAACAATGACTAACCAAGACGATGAACCAAATATGGAAAGGAAGTGGGGTAGGTCGGGTTCATAGGAATAGAAGGGTAATTGGGGTGATCAAGGGTATAGGTGTCTTCTAATTGCTAGAGTCGGTCCGGGCTCTCGCAACTTAAACCGATGTCAAGGTGGGTCCGGGCTCTCGCAACTTAGACCCTAGTCCGCGCTCTCGCGACTAAACTATTCTCAACATTTCCACAAAATAAGCAATCAATGAGAAGATGAGCACAAGTATGGGAAGCATGGTCACTACAACTCATACAAGCATATCAACAAACACATAGAGTGCCCACAATGTGACTAACAACAAAGATGTAACCTTTTCCCCTTAATCAACCCTAATCATCCATATTCTACCCCTAATCCCCCTACTAACCCCACAAAGAAACTACTCACTCATTATCATGAACAAACTAACATTCACAAAAGAAACTAGAACAAACATCCAAACATTCATCATAAAAAAACAATAACAATAACAATATGTAAAGGATGAAACTTGATTGAATAATTAAGAACAAGGGTAAAGAAAGATTATACCAATACTAGATGAAGAAAAGATGCAATCTTGTATTAATGAGAAACCCAAATACAATCCAAAGGTTGTGAAGCTTGGAACAATCTTCAAGAATCTCTTAGTCCAAGACTAATTACAATAATTATCTAAAGATTTAAGAGAGAATTAAACTAATGAGAGGAATGCTAATCTAGGGTTTTATGCTTAATGGAGGCTTAAACTAGTCTAGGGTAAGATAAGATGTCTTAATATTACAAGAAGGGAGTATATATATGGGTACAAGAATGAAGGAGAAGAAAAGAAGAAGCCCGTGCTGCCAGCTCTTCGTCCCGACCGGGACGGATCATCCCGACTGAGACGGCCCTGTCATCCCGATCGGGACGGGTTGGTCCCGACCGGGATGGGCTCACAGTGGCGCCCTTCAACGTGCACCCCATCCCGAACGGGATGAGGCCATCCCGGACGGGATGGGTCTTGTAGGCCTCCCTTAAGCGCTCTTTGGTCCTTCCTTGCCTCTCATGGGCTTCTCGTCGATTCTCGGGACTCCGGATCGGGTCTCGGAGGCTCGGGATTGGGTCCCAAGGTCTCGGGGTCGATTCCGAGGCATCGAGTCATCGTTCCTTTACTCCGTTGGCTCCAAAATGTGTATGTATAGAGTCGGAATCGCTACAACTCTTCCAAATCGGGCTCGGGAACCTGAAACGAACTAAAGGAAGCATAAGAAGCCCATGAATCGCTCCCAAGGAGTGATTCCACAAGGAAATGGGACCAAAACATAGTGAAAAAGGCACTACAAACTACACTTATCAACAACGCAAGAAGCATCCTCCTGTAAATCCTAGGCCTCAACTCCGCCCTCACATACTCGGGCAGACCTTCATAATCAGCACAAGGACGGGCCACAAACTATAAAGACAAAATTGACACTTCAATAATCCTAAACCTTGGGGGATACTAAGTAAAACAAACCGTAAGAAGGGAACTTACATCTTCGAGGCGCAGCTAGTTTACCAGCACATTCTCCGACGGGTAGTGACTCGTCGTGCTCTTGGCCTGACCCAACCTCCACTTAATCCCCGCCGGAAAACTAACCGAACGAGTATGCACCGTCTTGGGGGCCAATCGAGGGATGTAAAAATAAATCCAAGCCTACAAAACCCCAAAACATCGTTAGCAAACGAAACCAAACTAGGCAATACCCGGAAAAAAAAACAAGTACAGAGATAGTAACTAACCTCCAGCACGAGACCTAAACCCACGATCGGCAAAACTGAGGCCGATTCCACCTTCAGTGGCCTCACCATGACTTGCAAGCAACGGGTCATCTCCGCAAAAGCCACGGTCACCCAATCAAAACGTCCCAGCTGATCCACATCAGCTAGGAAAGGCAAAATCCTAGTGCTAAACCTCTCACCCTTATCCGAGAATTTGGTCAATTCTAGGAAGTACCACAACCACAGATGGGCATCCTGCTCCGGTGTGTTGGATACTCGACCCTCTAATACCGCCACCCTCTTGAAGTGGTTGGTAATTTGCGAACTCACTAGAGCATGAGGCGTACTGTAAACCTCACGCTCCAAACAATCCCCAATCCATCCACGGACCTCATCACTATCTAACTTAGGGCCCTCAACAGCCCACCTAATCACCTCCGGACCCTAGGGTAAACCCGTAATAACCCCAAAGTCTTCCAAAGTCATCCCAACTTCCCCAAAAGACATGTTGAAGGTCGAGGTAGTGTCGTGAAAGCGATCTATCATCGCTCTAATCACCATAAGGTTTTACTTGGTCTTGCAACCTACCAATCGAGCCCAATGCCCGACCACTGGACCCAAAGCCGTCCTCGCGATAATCCTCTTTGCCGCGAGACTAAGCTTCTGAGAATAGATCTCTAAGCATGTTGTAAAACCCGAGAAGGTCCTCATCGGACCTGGGCGCTGTAAACCGAGACAATACGGGCTTCAGCTAAAAAAACCAACTTAAATCATAACTTAGAGCCTAAACTAATAACCACGAGTCAAGACACTCACCAGGTCGTTCACAATACGGCTAGAGATTTGCAAATCAGGACGAAACAGCAACTGATGACCATCCCAATCTTGAGCCTAAAGAGGGTCCTCATAACCAACCTCCTCGCCCTCGTGTGCTGGATCCGGGACGTGAGCCCTCCTAGCGTTCATCACAGGCTGTTTACGCCTTGTAACCCTATTAAAGTCGGCCTCATTTATGGCCCCTGGATCATGACGCTGCAAAGGAACGCTTCGTCGTCTCTAACGAATCCCGCGGGGAGTCAGTGAGCTCGTCCCGACAGCCTCTCTACTAATACCCGTCAAAGGAGCTCCCTCGGGACGCTCAGGTCAGGCTAAAGCAGCTCAAACAGATCAAAATAAGGTCAAAAGTTCGGATAGAGGTATCAAAAATCCGAAAAGCTCACTAGCACCCATTTTCGACCCGGTCACAATAAAAATGGTTTTGGGAAAATCCAACATCGTTACGGCATCTTTTGGTTCGTCGTAAGTCACACAAAACCTCACGAAGTGCCGTAGAGGTCATTCTAACTTACAAAAGTCGACACGGAAGTCACCCTTAACGTCACAAACACTAATTGAGCAAGATTACGAAGGGCAAGTACGGGAATAACTAGGGAAAGCAATCCCTAAACCCTTGTATTTCGAATTTATCCCATGGGAGGCCATTAATGCACCTCAAAGCCTCCTACCAAGCTTATAACTACCCTAACAAGCTCTATATAACCCTAATCTAACAATGGGACCAACAATAAAAATCGAAACCTAGCAAATTAAAAATGCCCAAATCGATTTTTCAGGATTTTAAAAAAAATCGACCCATAATCAAACAAACTAAGCAAAAATTGACAATAGGCGAGTAAGGAACGCTTACCCGACATCAACATAATCGTGTATGGCAAAAGTCGAGATGGAAATCGGTTGAACAAATCGAGAAAGCAGGATTGAGTCGAGGGGAGTTGCGCGTTTCTGTTTTGGGACGAATAACTCTTCCTCTCTTCCTTCACTGACTTTAAATGGATCTGACCCACAAAATCTCAGGCGCCCCAGGTTGAGCGTCCATATTCTGAACCACTGGAGGCCGGGCGCCCGATGTTTAAGGCGCAGCAGAATGCGCGTCTGACTATTCGGCTCAAAGCTAAAACGAGAACAAACGAGACATGGTATCTGATACCCGCAAAACACGCACTCATAAACCAATCAAAATAGACAACGACAAGACAATTTACTAACCGTAACCGTTAAAGCAAGCTTTTAAACACCCTCTAACCGAAATCTGCCCAACAAGAGAATAAAACAACAACAACAACAACAAGCATAAAAACCTCGACTAACAAAGATACCCATACTCAAGCACATGATAAATCGAGCAAAACAAATCCGAACAAAGCAGAACCAACCCGAACAAGGCAAAACAAGTCCGAACAAAGCAAAACAAATTCGAGCAAAGCAAAACAAATCCGCAAAACAAAATCAATCTAACCAAAAAAAATAAACGACTGCGAATCTTTAGCCTAACGAGTCGCTAAGTGCTCTGAAGGCAATACAAACATGAATGAACCCCTATGCATCAAGCACTTTTTAAGTCTAACGAATCGCTAAGCTCTCCGAAGGCAATATATTCTTATACATCCCAAGCACTTTTTAAGTCTAACGAGTCGCTAAGCGCTCTCAAGGCAATGGATTCTTATACATCCCAAGCACTTTTTAAGTCTAACGAGTCGCTAAGCGCTCTAAAAGCAATGGATTCTTATACATCCCAAGCATTTTTAAGTCTAACGAGTCGCTAAGCGCTCTGAAGGCAATGGATTCTTATACATCTCAAGCAATTCAAGCCTAACGGGTCATAGACAACCTGAAGGCAATTTAAGCCTAACGATTCGCTTAGCGCTCTGAAGACAATTTAAGCCTAACAGGTCATAGGCATCCTGAAGGAAATTTAAGCCTAACAAGTCGCTAAGCGCTCTGAAGGTAATTTAAGCCTAACGGGTCATAGGCATCCTGAAGTCAATCTAAGCCTAATGAATCATAAGCATTCTGAAGGCAAAACCAACAAACTTTTTTAATTTAAGCTTAACAGGTCATAGGCATCCTGAAAGCAAATCTTTTTAATTCAAGCCTAACAGGTCATAGGCATCCTGAAGGCAAACTTTTTAATCTGAGCCCGACGAGTCATAGGCATCCCGAAGGCAACCCAAGCCTAATGAGTCACAAGTATTCTGAAGGCAAAATAAGTAAACCTTCTTGAGCCCGACGGGTCATAGGCATCCCGAAGGCAAGCTAAGCCTAATGAATCATAAGCATTCGGAAGGCAAAACAAAAAATTTCATGCCCAAAGAGTCATAAGAATTCGGAGGGCAGTCCAAATTTAAGCGGATTCTTACACATCCGAAAACTGAAGCCCATGAACATAACAAACCCAAGACGAGATATTAAGCATGGACCCGAGCTCCGATAAACGACTACAGACAAGGATATCAGGTACGATTTCTAAGCCTTGGCTGATGAGCCTCATAACGACCCGACCGAACAACCACCAGGTCGTAATCCTCGATTGACCTGGGCGGCTATACTTTGACTTTCGCCTTGTCCAAGCCTTAGTCAAAGTGGGGGCTTCTGTAAACACCCATATTTGGACCTGGTGGCTGCAGGAGTGCCCAACAAACACCCGATGACGATTGGACTGCAATGCGACGCGAGATTACGATGTTTTAGATAGTTTATCTATAAAACGGATCAAATAATTACTCGAAAAAATAAATTTAACATCATGACAGCCTTAGTCGTGTCATTACGGTCGCGTCGACACTAATTAGAGTCAATTCCGATACCGGTACCCCAAATTGGTCCCGAAATACGCAAAGTCAAACTCGAGTCAACACGTCGGGCCGAGCAAACCTCGGGATGCAGACCCGAAGCCCACCCGGCGCATTGACGCGCTAGGGTTAGGAGGGAAGCTTAATCCCCAAGTCATAATATATCACGCATCTTCTCCGTTTTGGAAAGTTTCAAAATCAGATCTTCAAGATCCCAGGCGCCTCAAACCAAGCGTCCTACAATTCGTGCGCATGACCCCAGACGTCTGAGTTCTAGTGCGCCTAGACTTAGATGTCCTTTTGGACGATTTGAACTGTGCGAGCAACTAAAAATACCCCCCCCCCCCCCGTTTCATTCATTTGACACACATTCACGAGTTCGTGCCTACTTCTACACAACTCGGTCTCCCCCTCTTCTTCTCTAACTTGGGCTCACGCTCCGATCCCCAAGTACGATCCACTTGATCGTAGTCCTGATAAGCGAATCGATGCTACTCATCACCTTTGAGCACCCCACTCGATCCCGAGGTGCCTATGTTCGACTAGTTAACCCCGAGTCTAGCAGGGGAGCTCTGCTGGATTAGCCGCAGAACTAGTCGTGGTAACGAAACTCTGCCGAAATCACTACAAGACAAGCTAGGAGGATCCACCTCGAAGTCGAACCGTCACTAGGTTGTCATCTAAACAAAACTTTACAATTCTGTACTTTTATCATGCACTACGATAATGTTAGACATGAACACTAGGTCCATGGCACGTACTAAAATACGTAACGTCCCTAACTTCAACCATAAGCACTAAAACACCCTAAATGAACCCGAGTAGTTCCGAGATCCGTTCTCAACTATCTACATATCGTGTCTCGTTTAGTGTACACTCCGAGGGTGCAACTCATCACTATGTGATTTACTTACATTTGGCATTTACGGTTTTCGTATGATTTACCGCTTTTGTGACCTTATAATCGCATGCTAAATCACCTAACACGAAATTTAAAACATAAACAAGCTAAAACTGAACAAAGCGATGGTCGGGTTCCGTATTAGTCCCGGTGCTCACCACCTGTGGTTCGACACATTCCTATTAATACCGAGCCGACGCATCTTAAGCAGAATACCAGGTAAAGTATACCACGAGAACGACTAATACCCGTATTATCACATTAAAACTAATTGCTAATACGTATAATATTTAGTACCCTCTACTCTCCTATGTGCATCTTTTCATGGCCTGCTTGTCACGTGATATCGCATGCAAAGAATGTAAATACAACTACTTCGACTATAAGTTTACTTGTTCTTAAACAACCGATATAGCAAACATATAAGGTTAAAACAATGGATGTTACCGTACTTTCGCCAGAATAAAGGAACGAACAAAGTTATCAGCCCACCGATTGATTAGTAGATGCCGCTATGTGCGGGCGGGATTGGATGTCAATGTCTAGCGGACGTTGGCTTCCCAATACGTACCCTCACCCCTTACTCAGAATCGACGGTTTTCGGATGTCCGAAACCATTGGCAATGAGAGTCATTCTAGGCATAGAGTGCTTAAGGGTACAAGTCTTTATCTTTAGGTCTTGTGCCACTCAACTTTGAGCCGACTAAGGATCAAAGTTGACTTGAACGGTTTCCGAGTCCCCAAAATTGACTCAGTGGCGACTCCACAAATCGGCAACGAATTCGGTTCACTAAAAAGGTCGCCTTACCAAACATATCGGCCTTTAAACATTTACAACCACGACTCGATCGATTCCAACGGAAACACGGGTGCCTGCACCCGTCTAGTAGAAGTACGAATCGTCATCCAAATCGAGGTCCGACACATTTCGCCCGTACATCTATACTGGACAGGTCCTCCAACCTTAGCCTCGTAGGGCAAGTGGACAGGTAGATGCTCCATGGAATTAAAGAATGACGGTGGAAAGATCATCTCAAGTTTGCATAGTATCTGCGGAATTTGATCCTCGAGCCGAGACATGTCCTCAATTGATACTGTAGAGGAACACAAATCTCGGAAGAATTGAGATATCTCAGTTATAGAATTCCACACCGTCGGTGGCAGAAGGTGCTTTAGTGACACCGGAAGCAACCTCTCCATGAAAACGTGACAGTCATGACTCTTTAACCCTTGAAGCTTCAGGTTCTTAAGATCAACACAGCGTTTGAAGTCGGAGGCGTACCCATCAGGGAACTTCAACTTCTCTACCCACTCCAACAACGCCTTTCTCTGAGCCTTGTCAAGTGTGAACAAGGCCCTCGGTTTCGACCCATCCTGTTTTATGTGCAGTTGAGGACGGTGACAGAAATTCTTGACATCTCGCCGGGAGCCTGTAGTGTCACAACTCTTCCCCTCCACATCCATCACCGTGTGAATGAACTGCTCGAAGAAGTTTTTCTCTATGTGCATCACATCTAAATTGTGACGAATTAACAAAGTCCTCCAATATGGTAGTTCGAAGAATATGCTACGTTTAAACCAACCATTTTTCAACTTCTTGAGGTCTTTGAACTCCTGCTCGGTTCCGTCAACAGTAGACGGGTAATCAGAAATCAACTCCCATATTTCATCTCCTGGGAGTCGATCAGGTGCGTCGTCAAGCACCTCCTCACCCTTCTTGAACGCCTTCTTATTCTTTCTATATGGGTGACCTTCTGGTAGGAACTGCCGATGACAGTCAAACCAACTTATTTTACTAGAATTTGGAAGATAAAAAGCTTTGCTCTCACCCATACAACACGGACATGCTTTCTGACCGCAGTAGACCACCCCGAGAGCATACCGTACGCGGGAAAGTCGTTTATAGTCCACAACAAAGCTGCTTTCAACTGAAAGTTTTGTCTCAGAGAGACATCATAAGTTTCCACCCCTACCTCCCACAGTTGTTTCAGTTCCTCAATAACAGGTTGCAAGTAAACATCCAAATGATTTTTCGGGTTTTTGGGTCCAGGAACAATAAGAGATAGGAAGGTGAAAGGTTGCTTCAAACACAACCAAGGAGGTAGGTTGTAAGGTGTGATCATCACTGGCCAGCAACAGTACGCTTTACCAAATTGACTGAACGGTGCAAATCCATCAGTGCACAACCCAAGCCTTACATTTCGGGGTTATAACGCAAAGTGGGGATGTAGTCTATCAAAACGCTTCCACTCCTCACCATCACTCGGATGACACATCTTCCCTAGTACCCTAATGTCCTCCTTGTGCCACCGCATTTGCTCAGCTATGGTTTTTGTGGCGTACAATTTCTGAAGCCTAGGTGCAATAGGGAAGTACGTAAGCTGACTTATTGGGATTGGTTTCTTACCCCTGACACTACTTTTCCCTTTTCTACCTCTCAAAACAATATCCCCCTCGACCATCTTATACCTACCCTTACCACATCTCCTACATTCATCAAGCATCGCATCGTCCTTCCAAAATAGCATGCACCCATCTGGACAAGCGTCAATCTTTTGATGCGGGAGTTGAAGTCCCTTCACAACCTTTTTGGTTGTGTAGAATGATCGGGTCATGATATTGTCTTTTGGAATAACTCTCTCGAGCAAGGCAGCAATACCATCGACACAAGCAAAGGGCAGGTTGAACTCACATTTAAGGCTAACTACCATAGACGCGACTTCTAACAAAGTCACATCGCACCCTTCGTATAATGGTTTCTCCGAAGCTTCCAACATGTCAAAAAACGCCTTTGCTCGTGGGTTAGGCTCTTGTGGGTTAGGTGAATCTTGTGGGTTGGGTGAGTCTCGTGGGCTAGGTGAGTCTCGTGGGTTAGGTGAGTTAAACAAGTTGCACTCCACAACATCAACTATCATACCTCTCAAGCCCCCCTCATCTTGATGGTTTTCGGTTTCCTCAGACTGAGATGACTCACCATGACAAATCCAATAATAGTAATCGGGTGAAAAACCACTATAGATGACATGTTCCTTCACTACAAGGACCTCAAGAAATTTTAGGTTTTTGCATTTAGTACACGGACACCTAACCTCCCCCCTCGATGCGTAGTCTACCGACTTTTTAGCGACCTCGACAAATGACTCAACACCCCTCAAAAATTCGACTGTTGGACATCTCTTCTTATCAAGTCTTCCCTCGTACATCCATTTCCGTTCAATTCTCTTCATTTTCTATGTTCAAAAAATATATATAACATATTAAAGTTTAATTTCCCTACTTTAATTTATAACTTACTAAACGAATATTTAATCACCATTTAACTTAAACTTCATTTCTCTAACTAGTACGTCGAAATAAACCCAAATGTCTTATTAATTTAGAATTGACCTTACAAAAATTTAGTAAACCCAATTTTTAATTTGCAAATGTCTTATTAATTATTAATTGATCTTACAAAAATTAGTCACCGAATTTAATCACAATTTAATCCCAATTTACAAAAACCCTAGCTAATTTATCAATGTAATCCCAATTCAACCGAACAAAACACAACAATTCATGCCTTAGGTCACACAGAAGCAGCTTAAACAGGTCAAAAAAGGGTCAAATTTTCGGATACAGATATCAAAATTCCGAAAGCGCCGCTAACACCTATTTACAACCCCGATCAGGATAGAAGTGGTTTCGGGAAAATCCGGCATTATTACGACACCTTTTGGTCCGTCTCAAGTCACACAAAACCTCACGGAAGACCCTAGAGGTCATTCTAGCTCAATTCAACCAAATTGATCAAACCCTAGTCAAAATAACGATGGGCATAAATAATCTAACTAAGCGAATTTGGGATAAACTAATCAACCTAATTGAACTTGGCCTAAACTAATCAACCTAATCGAAATGTAGACCTAGACGAAATTAACTAACAAAATTATCAATAAATAACGCTAACAATGGAGAATACGAACTAATTATAATGAATAGAAACGAAATAAACTAAGAAAACGTACCAAAATTAGGAGTAAAGGATGAAAAATGGGAGAAAAATGGGTCGGTGAGCGTAGAGGGAGAGTGTAGAGAGAGTTTTTTTTTTTTACAAATGAAGGGGGAGAGGGGGGTGAGCGGGTATTTGACGCCACACTCACCCTGACGGGCGTCCGCTGTCGGACACCACATGCGGACGCCAGATGCTGCTAAATGGCGAGCGACAGCGGACGCCATTTTGGTTAAATGGCGTCCGCCTGTGGACGTCCGTCGTCCTTCATTTTGTCCTCCCAAATTTCAGTCGGACGCCAAGTTTAGCGTCCGACTGTGGACGCCCGTTTGACTTTTCGGACGCCATGTAGGCGTCCGTATGCCCAGGACGCCAAACAGGTGGACGCCCGGGACAGTTTTTCTTGTAGTGGATCGGACCGGCCCATGACCGGGAGGAGGTGGCGTGGGTGGCCGCCGCGATGAAACCAGGTCGGCCCCGCACGGGGCGCCGGCGGTGTGGACGGGCGTCCACACTACTGGGAATACATCCACTTATACTACTTTTGAACCTTTGCTTCAATTGTTAAACGAGACTATCAAAGAATAGGCGAGGCCGGAGAAGGATACCATCCAAGCAACCGAGCTGCATTACGTTGCATCCAGAGCGAGTAATATCTTGCATTAATCACACTTTAGCAAACCTGCTTCCTTAACTTGGACCATCTTTTCTTATGTACCCATTAGTACCAGTTACCCCGAGCTGCTTCCATCTCCCATTTGTTGCGAACTATAAACACACTCATGGAACAAATGCTCATAAGCTCCTCCTTATCCTGACACAAAGGACACCAAGAGCTGTCAACGATGTGTAACTTAAAAAGGTTGCTTCGCACCCTCAATGTCTGTATAATGAGCCAAATTAAATTATGAAGGAATGCTTAGGAATAGTGTGTTTGTTCCACACATAAGGCCACCAAGGGACCTTATGCCTTTGAGTTCGAAGCCATTCATAGGCACCCTTCACCGTTTATTCTCCATGTTGTCTTTGCCTTACAAAATTCTTCCAATTCCAACCAACATCAGTATCTAATGTATAATCATGTCAATCCCTCCCTTTCATATAGTGTATGATAATAAGATGAGAATTGATGTAATTATAAGTAACAAGATGAATGAATGGGAAACAGATAAACAGAGAGATTAAAAGACTACAGAAGAAGAAGATAGAATTAAGAAATTATAAGGAGAATAACATGAGAAAACTAATTACGTTAAACTAGTAAAATCTAAAAAGAGAAAGAAGAATAAAAACTAACAGTACTTGGAAGAGGGAGGTTAGGGCAGAAGAGAAAAATGACTAAATTAGGAATTAGTAGAATCAGAGATGGAGAATAAGAATTAATACAACCCGAATAATAATAATAATAGCACCAGAATTCCGAAAAACTTGCTAGAATTTAATTACTGAGAATTGATTACATACAGTTTGAAAGAAATAAAAACAATAGCTACTTGATGTGTTGATTGATTACATAGATGAAAGATGATCCAACTGGGGAATGCAGCCCTATTCATACTGATCCAGACCTCTCATTAACTACCCTCTAACTCCCACACTAACAGTTAACCTCAATCCTCCCACTAACTGCTAATAGTGCGTAAACACAGAAGTAGTGGGGTGAAGGAAGCTTGACGCGCAAGGGGGAGATTATGAGGTAGTTACCGGAAATATCTAGGGTCGGCTGAATTTTTCGCTTGAGTCGATTGGAGTTCCAGCCGGCCGGCTGAAGTATTTCAGTCTGGATTGACTGACTTTCAAGTCGGTCAACTTGATCTTTGGTGAGCGTCGACTATGAATCCAGTCGGTCGACTGGATCTTTTGTGAGGGTTGACTATGAATCCAGTCGGTCGACTGGTTCTTGGTTCTGGCTTCCAGTCGATCGACATATGGGCTGCAACTTTGGGTGAGTGAGTCTGATAGACTTGCTATGCTCATTGATTTAGGCCTTGTTTCAATTCTTCTTATTTGGGTTGCCTTGGGTCAACCTTTTTCTCAATTTGATTTTCTTTCGGCTTTTCATTCTTACTTGAGTCTATGTAACAACTCGGTTTAAAGCTTTAACGACTTTTGACTTGATTTCGAGCTCTTTTGTCTACTCGATTCAAAATATCTACAAAAAACAAATGATTACCTGAGTAGCACAAATCGGAGAAAATAGCGTAAACTGACTCCTAAACTCAATAAAATGACACGGATATATGTGCCAAAATAAGTGAAAAATCATATAAGAACGACACGCATCAAATCTCCCCGAACCGAACTATTGCTTGTCCTCAAGCAATCAAACACACAAAAAGCTAAAGGAACGAAAACAATTCAAAGCCACTTACACCTAGAGCTTGCAAGCCAGACCTGACTCGAAACCCGAGTAAAATTGACCTGATCTGACCCAAAAATGTAGTTACATGACCCGACCCGAAAATGACCCGTAACCCGATACAACTTGCTTCAGGCGGACCTGAACCCAGATCCGACCCGTAACCTGAAATGACCCGATAAATTATCTGACCCGACTCGACCCGATAAATGACCCGACCCAAAAGCTGACCTGATGTGATCCAATGAAGATAAAAAATAATTTTACATTAAAATATTATTTAGTTTTTTTCTCTAGATATTCTTAACCAAACATTGTTAAAAAAACAAAAAAAACATAACTTTTAAATATAAAATAAAAAAATGTTTTAAATGTATTAATCACACCTAAGTCAACTCGTTAATTATTGATCCGACAAGACCTGACCCGACCTGACCTGGACCCGAACCTGAACCTGGACCCGGACCCGGACCTGGACCCGGACCCGAACCCGAACCCGACCCAAACTTGACCTAACCCGTCCAATTTCCACTACAAGGCATATTTTATGAAATTCATCATTCGTAGTATTTGCGGTTTTAATCTTCAACACAACTAATTATTGTTACATATTGTAGACACCTGCAATTTGCCTGCTAGTGCCTATAGCAGTTTCCAACAAAATACCCAACATGACATAATGCGCTCAATTTTGGACTCGAAATCAATAGTATTTGGCGAGAGCTTTTAGCGGAGTAAAAATATCACCTAACCGACCTCAAATTCAGGCGCAGCGGGTCATTTCCAATCAAATAAGACTAATTTGGGTCAAAACCGACACCAGAAATAAAATCGTCTTTTAGCGACCGGGTCAAACCCCGGTCAAAGCTGTTTCCGGGACACAATTCAGCCACACAAAACTTTGAGAGTCCAACTCTAAGTCAAAAACCACAAAATATCAGCTGCATAGAAGAGAACCCGGCAACCGAAACCTCTTCAATTTAGGATAGAATTTCTTTCCTAAAACCTATCCAAAACCGGGTACTTTTTCCTATAAATACACCCCTTTGCAACACAAATCTACACACAATTCACAACCTAAAATTTCAGCAATCTTAGGCAAACTATACACAAATTCAATCCCGATCTTTCCTCTAGAAATCCGTCTACTCAAAAACAAGGCTAAGTCACTAAAACAATACAAAGAGAAGGAGAATTGACTAACTATGATGATGGAAAGGGGTGAAACTAGGCTAACGATGAACTAGGTATAACAAGGACTAAAAGGATTAACTAAAACCAAATAGAAACAATAAACTAGAAGAATGATTACTAATGAAGATGGAAAAATCAAATATGGGAAGGAGTAGGGATAGTTTGGGTTCATGAGTGTAGTAGGATGATTGGGAGGTTAAGGGTGTAGGTTTCACCTAGTTACTAAGGTTGGTCTACGCTCTCGCGTCAAACCTAAGTCCGCACTCTCGTGTCAAAGACTAAACCCGAATACTCATGCAGGATATTACCCAATACACAAGGATTCAATCACAAATCAATCACACTATGAGAAGATGAAAACAAGCATGAGGAGCATGGCCACTACAACTCAAACAAGCAATTCAACAAACACATGGTGCTCTTAACATGTGACTAGTAACAAAGAATCCACCTTTACCCTTAATCAAACCCTAATTACCCATAATCCACACTTAATCCCCCTACTAACCCCACAAAAAGTCTACTCACTCATAATCAAACTAATACTAACAATAATAAGAGAAAACAACACAAATATCCAAACATCCATAATGAAACTATCAAGAACAAGAACAATAATCAAAGATTGAAACTTGAAAGATTAAGCAAGGATTAAGAGTAAAGGGAATAAGAAGATTGATAAGTGTAGTTTGTAGTGCCAATTTTACTATGTTTTGTTCCCATTTTCCTTGTGGAATCGCTCCTTGGGAGCGGTTTATGGGCTACTTATTCTTCCTCTAGTTCGTTTCAGGTTCCCGAGACCATTCTCGAAAAGTTGGAACGATTCCGGCTCGATAGATACACATTTTGGAGCCAACGAAGTGAATGAACGATCACTCGGTGCCTTGGATTCGATCCAGAGACCTCGAGACCCAATCCCGAGACTCCAAGACCCGATCCCGAGTCCCGAGAATCGATGAGAAACCCATGAGAGGCAAGGAGGGACCAAAAGAAGCTTAAAGGAGGCGTACAAGGCTCAACCGGGTCGGGATGGCCTCAACCGGTCCCGGTTGAGGTGCACAAAAGACAAGGCTACTGACCTGGGCCCGTCCCGGTTGGGACCACGCCGTCCCGGTCGGGATGATCCCGTTCCGGTCGGGACGCACAGGGGCAGCACGCATCAACTTATTTCTTCCTCCTTCATTCTTGTACCCATATATATACTTCCCTCTTGTATTGTTTATGTATCTTATCTTACCCTAAACTCTTTTAAGCCTCCATTAAGCATTCAAACCCTAGATTAGTGTTCCTCACATTGGTTTTAATCTCTCTTTAATCTTTAGTTAATCATTGTAATTAGTTCTTGTATTAAGTGGATACTTGAAGATTATTCCAAGATTGACAACCTTGAGGTTTTATTTGGGTTTCTTATTTATGCAAGTTCTCATCTTTTTCATCCATTATTAGTTGGTATAATCTTCTTCTCCCTTTTTCTTTTGTTCTTTGTTTATTGTTCAAGTTTGAATCTTTATTTATTGTTATTGTTGTTAGTTGTTCAAAATGAATGTTTGGATGCTTGGTTTAGTTTCTCTTGCTTATGTTGTTGTTAGTCTCATAATGAGTGAGTAGTCTTCTTGTGGAGTTAGTAGGCGGATTAAGGGTAGATTATGGGTGATTAGGGTTTGATTAGGGGTAAAGGTAGCATCTTTTTTGTTAGACACATATTGGGCACTCTATGTGTTTGTTGATTTGCCTGTGTGAGTAGTAGTGGCCAATGCTTCCCATAGTTGTGCTCATCTTCTCATTGTTTGTCTAGTATGTGATTATGTTGAGAATTGTCTTCGTCACGAAAGTGCGGACATTGGTCTACGTAGCGAGAGCCCGGACCTACCTTGACATCGGTCTACGTAGCGAGAGCCCGGACCGACTCTAGCAACTAGGAGACACCTACACCCTTGATCACCCAATTGCCCATCTACACTTATGAACCCGACCCACCCCACTTCCTTCCATATTTGGTTCATCCTCCTAGTTAGTCATAATTTCTCTAGTTTCATTGTTTAGTTAGTATCTAGTCATTTCTTCTAGTCTCGTTTTTAGTCTGGTTCATACCTCCTCCTCAACCATTATAGTTTACCAATTCTCTTCATCTTTGTGTTGTTTTGGTAGCATAGTCTTGTTTTTAGGTTGACTTAGTCCAGACCTTACAATACCGTCTCCGTGGACACGACCCGACTTACCCTAGCTACCCACTAGGTTTAGTTGGTTAATTATTGACGGTAGGACCCGCGACGAATCCTCACCATCAATTTGGCGCCGTTGCCGGGGACGGTGCATTGTTTAGATTTAGTTTGCTTATAGCTAGACTATTTACCCTTCTTTGTGCTCTTCTATCATCTCTTGTGAATATTTTGTAGATTTTTCTTGTTTTCTTAGCTTTCTTCTCTCTTTGTCTCTTGATTGTGCTTGTTATTTTTCGTTGCCTAGTGCCCATAAAGCACTAGGTGTTCTCACGTTTGTTCTAGTGTGTAGTGTATGCCTAGGAGGGGAGGTGATTTCTTTCTCTTCAATCCAGAGTCGGAGAGACTCTTTAGAGCCTTTCGTCATCGGACGATTGATCGGGTTAGACACTCTCAACCGGGTACTAGCAATACTCATCAAGAGCAAGCTCAAGGATCCGACTTTAATGAGTCACCTCGAGAGACGGCCGAAGGGATCTTCATAAATCCCTTTGCTTCATCTATCCACTCTTCTTCTCCTAGTTCCCCCTCTTCATCTACATCAACACCGTCTACACCATCTTCTCCCGCATATCCAATCATGCCTAAGTTTTCTTTTCACTCAACCTTCACGGAAGACATTTTGCCGGGTCCAACCACTTTACTGGAGGCATATACCGGGAATTTTGTGGCGAAAATGCAATTTATCCAATTGGTCGAGAGAAGTCAATTTAGTGGGTTACCAACCGAAGATCCTCATCAACACATGGAAACCTTTTCGGATTATTGTGACGCTATATCTCAAACGGGAATAACTCAAGACCAAATCAGGTGGGTATTATTTCCTTTCTCTCTTATTGGCAAGGCGAAGCAATGGTTCAAGGGGTTGGACAAAGCAAGTCTCGGTATTGATACTTGGAAGAAGCTAGCCTTAGCTTTCTACCAACAATTCTATCCCCCGGAGAAGACAAATCTATTGAGAGCCTCTATCACGGGATTCCAACAACGTGATGAAGAAAGCCTCTATGAATCGTGGGAAAGATTCAAAGCCTTGATCCGTTCTTGTCCACACCATGGTCTATCACAATGGTTCCTTGTGCAACAATTTTGGAACGAGTTATATAAAGACTCAAGGGCCATACTCAACATGGGATCTAATGGTAGGTTTACCGAAGTGGATGATGACCAAACTTGGTCAAGAATCGAGGAGATGGCGATTCATAATTCACAATACTCAAGGCCTAGGAAGGCAAATCGAGGAGGTAGGCACGAGGTTGATGCTATCACTCAATTAAGCTTTGACCTTGGAGCTCAATGGAAGACCCACATGGAGACCATTGACAAGAAGCTCCAAAGCCACCTCAACCAAGTCCAAGGCACTAGTTCCTCCAACCAACACTTGATTCAAGAAGTGAATGCTTTGGGATTTGCACCTCCTTTGCCTTATTATGGGATGTGTGATACTTGTGGAATCGTTGGTCATGATCCAATGCATTGTCGAGGAAGCGTTGAGCAAGTGAACGCCTTTCAAGCGTTCAAGCAAGGTGCCTCTTATTTTAATCATTACCAAGCTTCCAATCAAGTCCCTCAACAACAAGCTATGCAACCTCGTCCCTATGTTCCACCTCCCTTAAGGGACAACAATCAAGGTTATCAAGGTTATGTGGGTAATCCAAGACCCTTCAACAACTTCAAGCAAAATAACCAAGGTATCTTCCACAACAAAAATCAAGGGTTCCAACAGGGGAACTTCAATCAAGGTGGTTTCCAAGGAAACCAAAACTTCCAAAGACAACAAAACCACAATCAAGGGTATCAAAATCACAACCATGGCAACAATCAAGGCCTTAATCAAGGCAATTCTCATGGGTTCCAAGGGAACCATCAACAACAAACAACTCAAGGTCAACAACAACAAAGAAAGCCTAGGAGCCGATCTCCTACTCATGACTATGGCATTCCTCTTGCCATCACCGATACTCCGCATAATCCACAATCTCCTCCTCGAGGTTTCGACATTCAAAAGACTATGATGGATGTGCAAAAGAGTAATCAAGAGTTGCAAAAAAATCAAATGGAGATGTCAAGAATCCAACAAGAGCTCTTTGCTTATATTCAAGGGGAAAACGCGGTAAGAGAGGCCCGTACGAAGATGCTTGAGACTCAAGTATCTCAACTTGCTTCGGGGAGCTCCTCAAGACAAAAGGGGCAACTACCTCCTCAAGGTGAAACACCAACATTTGAGCATGTAAATGCTATCACCACAAGGAGAGGTACATCTTATGACTCCCCTTCATTCCCTAGTGAGCAAGAGCGAATGCAAGAACTGACAAAGAAAATGGCATCTCCAATTCAAGAAAGCTCAAGCTTTGATAATCCAATGGAGGAGCAAGTCTTAGGGGAGATGGAAAAACCCCATGAAGACGAGCTTCCCCCTCTTCAAGGAAAAGACAAGGGTAAAAGGAAAGTGTCATTTGAGGAATCTACCCCGATTGAGCAAAACAAGTACCATGTCAAGTTGCCTTTCCCAGCAAGGCAAATGAAGACTTAGGCGGATAACCAATACGATAAGTTCCTCAGTATTGTGAAGAAATTGGATGTGAGTGTCCTGTTTACCGAGTTACTTACCCAAATCCCGGCATATGGAAAATTTATGAGAGAAATCTTGGCTAGGAAGAGATCCGTCGACAAGGAAGAGACCATAGCGTTCACGAGGGTGGTGAGCGAGCTTATTCAAGGTTCCACGCTTCCGAAGTTGAAGGATCCGGGTAGTTTCTCGATCCCTTGCACCATAGGCAACTTCATGATCGAGCGAGCATTATGCGACTTGGGTGCGAGTGTGAGCATCATTCCTTATTCCATTTGTGATCGATTAGGGATGAAGGAGCTGAAATGTACGTCCATTACACTCCAAATGGCCAATAAATCTCTTAACCGACCATTGGGGATGATAGAGGACGTACCGGTACGAATCGGGAAATTCTTCATTCCGATCGATTTTCTTGTGCTCGACATGCCAGAAGATGCTATCACTCCTATTATACTTGGGCGCCCATTTCTACATACCGCCGGTGCCATGATCGATGTCAAGAAGGGTAGGATTACTTTTCAATTAGGCGACGAAGAGTTAGTGTTTGACCTCCAAGGCAACACCTCGCCTATGAACGAGACATGTAATATGATCCATGCCACGAAAGACGTCGATCTAGGGGTTGAGTCGGGACAAAGCTTGAAGAATTACTCTTATGTACTTGAGGACGATGAGTCCGAGAGTGAGGAAGATGAGTGCCCATATCATGGGTTTGATGACAAGTTGAAAAGCAAGGAGAAGGATGAGCCGCCCTTGGGCCCACATGAGGATCGGTGGACGTTTGGGTATATACCGAAGGATCGCAAGTACAAGTTCAAGCCATTGAACTTAGTAGATCGGGATGCCCCGGGAACGTCGAGACAAGGTCATGGAGAACCTTGGTATGTGGATGCTTATATAACTAGCTTGATTGAAGACGTTGCTAGAGCCTTCGATTTGTTTCTCCGTGCCCTTGATGGAGATGGAACTAGTTATCATTGTTGTTGAAAAAGATTGAAGAATGCACCATCCATGGTTTGACGGAGTTTCACAAGAACCGTCTCATTGTATATATATCTCTTTCTTGTAGTTAGTTTGAGTTTTGTGATATTCTTGTTATTTGGATTGATTGATGAGTGTTGTGAGGGGGAGAATTTGATGTGTGTTTGAGCTTTGTTTGATAGGTGAAGTGAAGATGATTCCTAGAGAGGAATGACTATGATAGAGCTTGGATAGTAAGCATGAGGATCGGGTTTTTGAAGCTCAGTATAAGCTTTTGGGTTTGTGGAAAGTCAAGAAGACCCATCCCGGCCGGGAAGAGGGCTTCCCAACCGGGAAGGGTGTGGCATCCCAACCGGGAAGGGTGTGGCATCCCGACCGGGAAGGAGCCATCCCGATCGGGATGAAGGTGCACATTATCGAGCTTCCTGGAGTGCCATCCCGATCGGGATGAGGGCGTCCCGACCGAGACGAGTGAGGCATCCCGACCGGGACCATCCATCCCGACCGGGATGGTCCCCTACTCCCCTTTGTGCCTTTTCATCGACGTTTGAGTCCACCCAACCGTTTTATACCTCCTCCCAACCTCCCTTCCTATCCTTACTCTTATCATATGCCCCATATATTTCATTTTCATACCCTCACTTCATTTCCTATCCACTTTACACCGACTCTCACATCAAATCTCACCCCCTACCATTACTACCTCTACCGTGAGTTATTCTCAAGTTGGAGCGAGATGGCAACGAAGAAGACAAGCTACGTGCCTATAATGATCATTGAGACGATGGAGCGAGTGAGTTACTAGCCGACTGGTTTGGGTAACTATCCTTACTTTTCCGTCTTTTGTAGCTTGTTCTCTTGTTTGCCCCACTTCCCCTTGAGTCATGGTGTCTTGATGGCCTTCGAGGCCTTAGTATGGTTGCTCCCGACTCTCGATGACGTGACTACGTCGAGGGTCAATCGAAAAATCCAAATATACAAGATTTTCACCCCTTTTTAGGAATTAGTCGGATTTGGACGGAATCCGGGCTAGGTGACTTGATTACACCTAGCCCTCCCCTCCCATTTCCTTTTGTTTCTTTCTTTTTATTTCTTCCCCCATCCATATCTTTTCTTGTCTCGGCCCATGGTGACTTGATTACACCCCGGCCAGACGCATTCCACTTTTTCTTCACTTTTCTTTTTGATTTTTACCTTTATTTTCGTAGTTTCTTTTGTCTCTCCTCACACTACGATCGAGCATGAGGACATTGCTTGGTTTAAGTGTGGGGGAGCGATATTCTATCATAGTTGGTTTTATTTTTATAGTTTTCCGAAAAATCTTTAAAAAACCCTAAAAATTTGAAATTTTTTCACAAAAATCAAAAAGATTTTCTTTTTTGTGTATTTTTCTTTTGTGTGTTTTCCGTCTTATGTTTTTGTATCGTATACTTGTTTTGTTGTGTGTGTTTTGCTTCCCTTTTCCTTATAGGTTGCTTAATCACCGTTAGTTTTGGAAAGCTTTCAAGACATCCGGTAACATCTTCTATCCCTTTTCCCTCTTTATTTCTTGTGGAGTTTGGAGGAAATTGTGATGTTGTGTGCTCGGGTGGAGCTTTGTGCATATTGGTAGATGATTTGGTGACTTGTATGGAATATCGGGGTGATGTTTGTGTTGTTTATGTGTTTGTTTCTCCTTGTTTTGTTTTGTTACCTTTTGTCTCTTTTTCTTTCGTTTTCGTCATGTCTTGGTGTTGTGTTGTGTTATGTGTCTTGTGTGTAAATAGGTTTTCGAAAACCCGGTTTAGAGGCGAGTGTGCGAGTGTCTACTTTCCCTTCCTAGTAATATAAATCGAGTCTTGGACTTTATCCTAGTAGAATGACCCTAAATAGATGATTTCGTTGGTCCTTTACCTTGAGTCCACCTAGCTTACCGGGGATTTACTACGGGATTTGCACTTTTGACCATTATGACCACCCACGGTGTGAAAAGGCCTTGGTTACCGAGTCTCGTTCCTTAGGTGACCGTGTCTAGGATCGTTTGATTAGTCCAAGTTTCTCCACTTTTTGTGGGTTTTAAGAGGGATCGCGACCCCCGACTTACCCATTTACCTACCTCCTACACATATCCACAAAATAAATTGCAATTTGTTGAATTCTCTCTTTCTTGTTACACAAAGAATTGCCAAAAAGCCAAATCAAGCCAAAAGGGCAAAGAAAAGAAAATGAAAGAAATGAAAGAAAGAAAAGAAATGAAGAAAAAGAAAAGGCACAAAAGCCAAAAAGAAAATAGAAAAGAAGAAAAAGAAATGGCATGGCAACACACAAGACATATATGCGAAAGAAAAGAGAAAATGCCAAAATAAAATCATCTCACAAAAAGATCCTAACCCCACAAAAATAACCCTTTTTCTGTCTTTTTCCGTGAAGAGCCTACCGAAGGACCGAGTCCCTAGGAAGGATGATAGCGGCAATGGTCGGTCTTCCCTCACTTTGCAAATATTTCCATCTTTTTACTTGGACTAGTTACGCGGTTTCGGGCATGGGATGACCTCTTGGCTCATCGCTAAAGGGGGCGGGGTCTCACTTACCTTCAGTGTCGACTAACACCGTGGTTCATCCCTTTTCCACTCCGCCGATCGTCCCGTAGTACGTTCTTAGAAGGTTAGGAGGAATCTAGGTAAGTTACCAACGTTTCTTTTGCTTTATCGTCATACTATTAGGATATAGTTCACCTTGGTTTATATTGCTAGCTTGGGAACGTTGTCACTTGCCTTGAGTCCTAAACCGGTATCTTTTCACCGCTTTGTTGAGGGAAGCGGTATTTGTTTTTCTTTAGGTGCAACCTTGTATTTGTTTGTTTGTTTGTTTGTGTGTTTGATTGTTTATGTGTTGTTGTGTCCGGTTACATCCACAGTTTTGTCGCAAGACCCCACTTGCCCTGCGGAGTGCACTTTTCCTCTAAGTGTACTCGCGTGAGTTGAAAGGGCGTAGGGTGCGCTGATACCCGCTCGGCTAGTTTATTAGTTAGTATGTGCTTACTCGAGGGCGAGTAAGGGTTAAGTGTGGGGGAGTTGATAAGTGTAGTTTGTAGTGCCTATTTTACTATGTTTTGGTCCCATTTTCCTTGTGGAATCGCTCCTTGGGAGCGGTTTATGGGCTACTTATTCTTCCTCTAGTTCGGTTCAGGTTCCCGAGACAATTCTCGAAGAGTTGGAACGATTCCGGCTAGATACATAAACATTTTGGAGCCAACGAAGTGAAGGAACGATCACTCGGTGCCTTGGATTCGATCCCAAGACCTCGAGATCCGATCCCGAGCCTCCGAGTCCCGAGAATCGATGAGAAACCCATGAGAGGCAAGGAGGGACCAAAAGAAGCTTAAAGAAGGCGTACAAGGCTCAACCGGGTCGGGATGGCCTCAACCGGTCCCGGTTGAGGTGCACAAAAGAGAAGGCTACTGACCTGGGCCCGTCCCGGTCGGGACCAACCCGTCCCGGTCGGGACGCTACAGGGGCAGCACGCATCAACTTATTTCTTCCTCCTTCATTCTTGTACCCATATATATACTTCCCTCTTGTATTGTTTATGTATCTTACCTTACCCTAAACTCTTTTAAGCCTCCATTAAGCATTCAAACCCTAGATTAGTGTTCCTCACATTGGTTTTAATCTCTCTTTAATCTTTAGTTAATCATTGTAATTAGTTCTTGTATTAAGTGGATACTTGAAGATTATTCCAAGATTGACAACCTTGGGGTTTTATTTAGGTTTCTTATTTATACAAGTGAACGCCTCCCAATCGGATCGGTCGTTAACGAAGGACGGGGGATCAAACGATATTTATAGACTCGGAATAACACAAAAACTACTAGAGTAATCATGGTAAGTCGAGGTCGGTCCACAGGGAACGGTGTGTGTTGTGAAGTTAAAAGTGTCGTGTTCGATGTCTTAGAAGGGGGGTTTCGTTTTTGGGGTCGAGTCTATACTAGAGGGATTAGTACGATGATGGTTTAGAGGTGATCAATTTAGGGAAAGGCGTTAGGGAGAAGTCGGGATTCGGTACTTGGGGTCTAAGAAGGTCGGGATCGAGTTTTTGTCACAATATTGGTAAACTCACCTAAAATCCCGCTTTCGCGGTGAATGAGGGTAAGTTCCTAGTCATGGTAATTTCTACCCTGAGTTTCCCCATATTGATAGAAATTAGTCAAGGTCGGTCTAGTTGGCCGGACTAAAACAACAATGACACAACACCAAAAATAAGATAAACCAACATGCAAGCAACTCACCAACATCCCTATATTCAAATAAACCAAGCCCTCATCCCTAGACTCCCCAACAAAAAATCTACTCACACATCCTTATGGAAATCATCACAACATGCATATTAATTAGATATAAACAAGATGATGATGAGAAAACAACACAAAAACTAAATTAGAGATTAGAGAGTGGAAGAGAATTATACCAACTATGAAGATCTATAAGAAAATAGAAGATATCATAGATAAAGATTGAATCTTTGATGAATAAAATGGAGAACTTGTCACTAATCCTCCAATAAACCCAACAAATCTTCAAACAAAACTTGAATGGTCTTCTTACAACCTTGAAATCTAAATAATTGTTGATGGAAACTTGTAGATCTACTATTAAACTACTAGAATTTTTGAGGATTTTTCTAGATTACTACTACTAATGGATGGTGTAATAGGATGGTGGAAGAGTGCAATGTCTTCCCTCCTTAGCACAATGGAGAGGTGAGTTAGGCAATGAATTAGGGTGACATATATACAGTAATCTCTTAATGGATCCTTAACCTAAAGCCCAAATCCAACTTTATGCTCCATTAGTGAGACAATCTCCCTTTGCATCTCCATGGGGTGAAACTTCGCCCTGCGGACTCGTCGGTAATTCCCACCGGGTGAAATTTTCGCCCGGAGAGATTTTCTTCTTTTTTTTCGCGTTTTCGGCACTTCTTCCCATCGGGCGAAATTTCACCCGGTGGGCGAAATTTCGCCCGGTCAGTTTCGCCCGGTGGGGAGTTCTCGGAAATTCTTCGGGAGGCATTTTCACCGTCGGGTGAAATTTCGCCCGGTGGTGTCTCACCGGGTGAAATTTTGCCCGGTCATTTTTCTGGCCTCGAATCTTGTCTCATTCTTCGTTTGTTCGATCGGATGGCTTTAAACTTTAAGTTGTGTGCTTTCCTCTTTGGACGGTTTTCCCTTCTCTTGTGCTCGTGGAAGCTCAATCGTGATTTCGGTGCTCAAATCCTATCAAAATGATAGAAAAACTACCAAAAACACGTAAAACGCACAAGAGGGACGCTAATGCGAGAAGTACGCAAAATATGCCGATAATCGCACTCAAGACTCACAAAACGAGGGAAAATGGGTCTAAATGAAGGGAAAAATGGTCTAAATTTAGCACACAACAATTCCCCCACACTAGACCGTTGCTCGTCCTCGAGCAAAGACCCAAAAAGAAATTACAAACTACTACTACTAGCTAGACTATGCTAAGCCGATACGGGGCAATTAACGGGCCCGCTCCGTCCCTTCAACTCACATCGAAATACTTATGAGGTAAAGTATTTCCATGCAAGGCAAGTTGGGGCTTGCTCAAAATGGTGGATGCGACTAAACACAGAAAAACATATAACACGAAAGAATAGACGCATCCAAAGCAAAAATAAAACACCGAATCCCTCATCGAGACGGCGGGGAAAGACACCGATTACTTACCTAAAACAACAATAGACTTCCAAGATAAATCACCCACGCAAACAAGGACCAAAGCCTAATACTATGACAATTAAGCAATATAGATGTTGATAACTTAGCTAGGTCCGCCTAATCTTCTAAAGGGGTAATACGGGGCGTATAATGGAGTGGAAAAGGTGAACCATGGATTCGTTCGACACTGTAGCTAAGTGCAGTCCCGCTCTCTTTGGCTAAGCCAAGAGGGTCGTTCCAAAACTCGAATTTCCTAAATTAGCCCAAATAAAAAGGTGGAGTGTTTACAATTATTGGGGTGGATCGACTCATCACCGCTATCTTCCGACCTCGGGACTCGGTCCTCTAGTTGGCACTTCACGACAATGAACCGATCAAAGGGCTTATTTTTTTTTGTAGGAGACATTTTTGATAATTTTGATTTTCATTTGAAGCTCCTTTCCTTCTCCTTTGCTTTTCTTTGTTTTTCATATTTTTGTGCCCTTTTTCTCTTGCTTTGGTTTGCCCTTTTTGGCTTTTTGATGTGGTTTGTAACCAAGCTTGGAGGTTATTTTTGTGTAAACTTATTGTGATGATGTATAGGTAGAGGAAAAATAGGTAATCGAGAACGCGCGCCATTCCAGATAACCCACAAAAGATGGAAAAGATTTGGACTAAAGGTGGAATGGTCATTCGAGCAAGGTCACCTAGAAAACGGGATGCGGGAACCAAGGCCTAACTCCTCCATGGGTGGTCAAGGTGGTCAAATGCAAACCCCGAAGTAAACCTCTAGTAGAAAAGGTGGACTCAAAGCTAAAGGATCAACAAATTCATTGCCTAAGAATCATTCTACTAGACTAAGGTCCAAAATCTACGATGGATTATCTACAATGGAATGTAAACTCTTGTTATAAGTTTGTAATTGGGTTTTCGAAAAGTTTTAATCCTAGACACGCTATACAGAAACAAAACAAAACAAAACACACGAAAATGAAAAAGCAAAAAAAAGAAAACACAAGTAAAGTCATGAACTCCTTACTCCATCAACATTCAAGCACAATCAACCACAACACCAAAATGCTCAACTTCGAGAGCCTCCAATAGCAACAACCTAACTCCTCTACAAAATTTAAAGAGGAAAGAAGGAAGGAAGTTACCAAGCGGTGCTTTCATAATCTCTTCAATTCGCGCTATTAAGGTGGTGGTTACCTGTAAGAGTAGAGAACAAGACCACACACGGGACACGAAACATAACGAGAAACAAGAAAAGAAAAGAAAAAGAAAAGAAAATGTTTTTGATTTTTCGAGTTTTTCAAATTTTTATGGATTTTTGAAAAGATTTTTGAAAAATAAAAGATAGTAGACTCCTCCCCCACACTAAAACTATACATTGTCCTCAATGTACAAGTAGGGAAGAGCGAAAAGGACGAAAAAGAAAAATAAGAAAAATCTTTTTGGATTTTTATGATTTTTAAATGTTTTTGGATTTTATAATTTTTTGAATGTTTTTGGATTTTTCAAAAAATTTTGAGAAAAGAGAAAATAAAATAAAGAAAACGATAAGATAGTGGCGGGCCTAGGTGCAATCACATCACCTAGACCCTAGCAAAGTGGCTAATAAAATGAAAATGAAATAAAATGAAAGGGTGAAAAATTGGGCGTAGGTGTAGTCACGTCATCTAGCCCGGATTAAGAAAAATTGAGAAAAAATTGATTTAAAAAAAATTTGGATTTTTCAAAAGGGTCAATGGCGTAATCACATCGCCAAGAGACCGGGAGCAATACCAAGGCCGCGACGGCCGCAAAAAAAAATCATTAATTGGGACGGTGGGACAGCTTGCAATTTTGTTCGAGATAAAACAATCACAATGATTATAATGATGGGACAGAGAATAAGGAACAACATTAATTCACATACAATTGGAAATGATTAAGACTCACCGAATCCACACATATTTATACCCACAACACATACGAACCACATTATCTACCGACTCTTGTAGGGGGGGTCTAGTTCGAATAGTCATTAGACGCAAAGGAGGCCGTGGGAGTTCCTTCACCGGCATACTCCCAAACTCCTACATCCCCCGTGTTGTTCAGTCGGAATTCACAGGGACCTGGAGGTAGGTCCCAATTGTGACGGTTATAAATATTGGTTCGGTTTTTGCTGGGGACAATTAAGGCACGGTCATGGCTAAGAGAAACGAGGTGGTGGTCAGGCACATTAAATATCCAAGTAGGGAAATAAGCCTTGTTAAGCCAGACACGGGGGTCATGTGGTTTAAGATGGTCGGTCGAATAACCCAAATTTCTTGCTATTACGGTCACAAGACCACCACAGTCGATAGAGGGGCGTTGTTCAATGATAATTTGATGAAAGTGTAACGCCACGACAATAGGTAGGTCTAGGGAGTAAGGGTTACCGAGTAAAGAGTAACATATCAATTGTAAGACACACACATTGAGGTTAATGATATTGTCGATAGACGGCAAAAGACAGTGTGAAAGGATTTTAGCGAAATAACGAATGGCTGGGTTACGGATTTCAGCGGTAAAATTGGAATTAACGAATGGCTGGGTTATTGTCGAAAGCACGTTGACCCGGCGCTATGCGCCTCCATAAGTCTCTCCTAGTCGCACTACTTTGCGAATCACTTAGGGGTCTACTTAGTCCGGTACCCGATGAGGGCAAACCTAGAGCTAAGCTAAAGTCGAAAATATTTAAACAGTGATTTCTACCTAACAGATTAAATTTGAACTCTTTAGGTGTGGTCGGGTTATCGATTGTAAAGGTACCTAAAAACTCACAAGTCAAGTCTTTGTTTGTGAAAGGCACAAAATCAAGGAGTTTACTAATACCAATTCTAGACGATAACTCTCTAATATCGTCCTTAATTCCTAGTATTTTCATTGTGAATGGACAAGGCCATCTTGTACTCTGAAAGTCTTTTTCAAAGAAGGTTAAGCAAGGGGTGAATTAGGGCACGGTAAAAGTTTAGGCCTAGCGGACTTACTAGAAGATGAATGCTTAGAAAGATTAGAAGTCGAGGCCATACCTTGTTTACGCGCGGCTCGTTGAGCTCTTGTCTCCATGATAATAATTTGCAAGAAAAATCCCAAAACTTTTGCTTCTCCTTTCTTCAAAAACCCAAAATAAATATTCACCCAAGTACGGAATGAAGTTATGAATGGAGGTTGAATATGGTGTATGGAAGTTGGTGTAATGATTTTGTAATGGGTGAAAGGGTGAAATGATTAGTGAGGTGAAAAAGGTGGTATAAATATGATTGTTTTGAGAGGGAAAGTGAAAGTTTAAAGTTGGTGGTAAAAATTTTGTGTAAAAATATTTGGAGGGAAAGTTATGTTGAGGTAAATTGTTGGAGGGAGATGAAAATGTAATGAGTGAGTAAAAGGTGTAGGTGATCCGGCCAAGTCACACTGCCGAGTGAAATTTCACCCGGTCGGGCATCATCGGGCGAAATTTCACCCGACGACATTTCGTCGTGAAAATCACTTTTGCCGTCTTTTTCCACCGGGTGAAATTTCACCCGGTCAAAATTTCACCGGGCGAAATTTCGCCCGGTGGTATCTTCACCAATTTCGACAATTCTGGCAACTTTTCCATAGGGCGAAGTTTTGCCCGGTCGAGTCTCACCGGGCGAAATTTCGCCCGGCGGTCTTCTTTGCTGCGTTTTTCCGCCTTGCCATTTCATGGCTCTTAATCACCTAGAGATTCAAATATATGACTCGACTCACATTACATAATCAATATTTCCCACAAACATGCTTGTGGTCTTCGATTAAAGCTCCATAACTTCTCCAAATGCTTGGTCTTCATCCAAATTTAGCTCCATGGTGAAATCCAATTTCAATCAATCTTCTCAAGCTAACAAAACTAATAAACTCAAAGAAATATGATACATATATACAAGGTGGTTGTTGAGGATACCACCAAACCTACATCAACTTTGAGAGGGGGTTAAACAACGCTCCCCGATGGGAGCTCACCAAACTTCATGGTAGCAAAGGTCTCAAGAATATGACCAGGATGATAAATCTTCAAACGTTGCCCATTAACCATAAACTTCCCGGTTTCCGGGCTAGATATCTCTATCGATCCATATGGTTGCACTCCGGTCACTTCAAATGGACCCGACCATTTTGATTTCAACTAACCGGGAAAGAGCTTAAAGCGAGAGTTGAAGAGTAATACCTTATCACCAACGAGGAAGTCCTTACGTAGAATTCGAGAATCGTGCCATTGGCGAGTTCGTTCTTTGTAGATCTTCAAATTCTCGTAGGCTTCAAGTCTTAGTTCTTCCAATTCTTGTAGTTGGAGAAGGCGATTATTTCCTACGACACTCTCATCGAAGTTTAGCTCTTTGATTGCCCATTTGGCTTTGTGTTCTAGCTCCACCGATAAATGACAAGCTTTACCATACACAAGACGATAAGGAGTAGTTCCAATCGGCGCTTTGTAAGCCGTCCTCAATGCCCAAAGGGCGTCATTTAATTTCAATGACCAATCCTTTCGGTGTGTATTTACAACTTTCTCTAAAATTCCCTTGATTTGACGGTTGGAGATATCGGCTTGCCTATTTGATTGAGGGTGGTAGGCTAAGGACATCTGGTGGGTGATACCATATTTCCTAAGAAGGTGCTCAAAGGTATCCTTCCTAAAATGAGAGCCTCCATCGCTAATTATGGCTCTAGGCATACCGAATCTTGGGAAAATCACGTTCTTGAAAAGCTTAATTACAACCTTGGAGTCATTGGTGGGGGAAGCTACGGCCTCGATCCATTTTGAGACATAATCAACCGCGACTAGAATGTACTTGTTACCAAAAGAGGATGTGAACGGACCCATGAAATCAATGCCCCAAACATCGAACAATTCAATCTCCAAAATAGGTTGAAGGGGCATCTCATTTCTTCTTGTTATATTGCCGCTTCTTTGGCATGCATCGCATGTGACAATGAAAGCTCGAATGTCTTTGAACATGGAAGGCCACCAAAACCCGCTTTGGGGAACCTTGGCAATTGTCTTTTGATTGGCCAAGTGTCCACCATAAGATGTCGAGTGGAGTTGCTTCACAATATTATATCATTCTTCGGCCGTAACACATCGTCGGTAAATTCCATCTATACATCGGCGAAATGAATAAGGCTCGTCCCAATAATAGCGTCGGGCTTCATAACGTAGTTTCTTCCTCTCTTGTTTGGAATAATCGTCCGGAATAAAATGAGACACTAAGAAATTGACGATATCGGCATACCAAGGTGTAATGGTTTCAACGGCCATCAAGGCCTCATCTCTCATAGCTTCATTGATGGGAATGCCATCTTCTTCATTGCTCTCTTTACTTACCGTTAGTCTACTTAGATGATCCGCTACCAAGTTTACCGATCCGGCTTTGTCTTTAATCTCAATGTCGAATTATTGTAAAAGGAGCACCCACCGAAAGAGTCGGGACTTTGTCTCCTTTTTAGACATGATGTATCGAATCGCCGCATGATCGGTGTGAATAATGACTTTGGAGCCGGTAACATAATTTCGAAATTTCTCCATGGCATAGACAACGGCAAGCATCTATTTTTCGGTTGTGGTGTACCTCGATTGGGCTTCATCTAAGGTCTTGCTTGCGTAATAAATCACATGTAGCTTCTTATCAACCCGTTGACCTAGAACGGCACCAACGACAAAATCGGATGCGTCGCACATGATTTCAAATGGAAGATTCCAATCGGAAGCTTTGATAATCGGTGTGGTAGTGAGAGCGGTCTTTATCCTGCAAAAGGCCTCAAGACAAGAGTCATCAAAAACAAAAGGTGCATATTTCATAAGCAAAGAAGTCAAAGGCTTAGCAATCTTAGAAAAGTCTTTAATAAATCGTCTATAAAAACCGGCGTGACCTAGAAAACTCCTCACCCCTTTGACATTCGTAGGTGGTGGCAAGTTCTCAATCACGGAGACTTTCACCTTATCGACTTCAACTCCTCTATTAGAAACAATATGACCTAGGACAACACCTTGTTCAACCATAAAATGACACTTTTCCCAATTTAAAACAAGTCTATACTCTTCACATCGAGCTAACACTTGATCAAGATTTTCAAGACAAGAATCAAAAGATGTACCATGGACACTAAAATCATCCATAAAAACTTCCATGGATTTTTTCAATAAAATCGGAGAAAATAGCCATCATACATCTTGGAAACGTTCCCGGCGCATTACACAATCCAAATGGCATCCTTCTATAAGCATAGGTGCCATAGGGACAAGTGAAAGTGGTCTTCTCTTGGTCATCGGGATGAATAGGTATTTGAAGGAATCCGGAATGACCATCGAGGAAACAAAAATAAGAATGATGCGCCAATCTTTCAAGCATTTGATCAATAAAGGGAAGGGGGAAATGGTCTTTTATGGTGGCCGTGTTCAATTTACGATAATCTATACACATGCGCCAACCGGTAATAGTCCTAGTAGAAATCGACTCACCCTTTTCTCCTTTAACAACCGTCATTCCTCCTTTTTTAGGCACAACTTGTACGGGGCTAACCCATTTACTTCCGGTTATTGGGTATATAATGTTAGCCTCATACAACTTGAGGACTTCCTTCATGACAACCTCTTTCATGGTGGGGTTCAACCAACGTTGACCCTCAACCGAAGGACGGTGGTCATCATCAAGGATGATCCTATGCATACAAACATTTGGGCTTATGCCTTGGAGGTCGGCAATGCTATACCCGATGGCCTTTTTGTGCTTTCTTAAAACAATTAAAAGTTTTTCCAATTGAGGTCCATCAAGGGTAGCATTGACGATAACGGGATAATTAGTTCCTTCAAGAAAAGCATATTTGAGGGAAGAGGGGAGTGGTTTAAGTTCAAGATTAGGAGGAGAAGATACCATACTCTTACGCACCGCACCGGTAGTGGTTCTACCTTTTCATCATGCAAACATTCTTCTTCAAGAGGTGGAGAGTCAAATGGTTCCTATTCTTGCTTATCATCATCTATCAAGCTATACTCAACCAAACTATCAATAACTTCAATGGAATTCATTTGTTCAATCATTGGTTGTTTAAGAGCTTGAGAAAGGGAAAACTCTACCGACTCGTTCCCTATGTTAAATAACAACTTTCCATTCTTAACATCAACTATAGTACCGCCGGTAGCCATAAAAGGTCAACCTAAGATAATGGGGGTAATAGTGTCCTCGGGCATATCCATGACAACAAAGTCGGAGGGGATGAAGAACTTACCAACTTGAACGGGTACATCCTCAAGTATCCCAAGTAGGTACTTGACGGACCTATCCGCAAGTTGAATCGACATGCTAGTGGGTCTCATCTCCCCCACACTAAGTCTTTTAGCAATTGAATAGGGTAATAAACTAACACTAGCCCCTAGGTCGCATAAAGCTTGATTAACAACAATATTTCCTACCCGACAAGGGATGGAAAAGCTACCGGGATCATCTAGTTTCTTTGGCATTTCGTTCATAAGAATGGCACTACATTGACCCGTGAGAGAGACACATTCTTTGTCCTCTATGGTTCTCTTTTTAGTCAAGACATCTTTCAAAAACTTAGAATAGAGGGGCATTTGAGAAATTACCCCGGTGAAAGGTAAAGCTACCTCTACTTTCTTCAACATATCCACGAAACGGCTAAATTGAGCATTCTCTTTGTGTGGCTTAGCTCGCTCGGGAAAAGGCAATGGAGGGACAAAAGTGGGAGGCAGTGGAACATTAGATTCTTCTTCTTCTTCGGCTAATCGCTCCACCTCTTTTCTTTTGGCTTCTTCGGCTTCCATTTGCTCTTTCTTTTTTCTTTGTTCTCTTAGTTCATTCTCCGCATTTTGGAGGATATCAAACTCCGCTTGTATTCCCCGGTTTTGTTTGGGGGAAGGAGGAGATGATTCTTGTGGTGCACTTGGTTGATTAACCTTGGATGGGGTAGTCTTGGCGTTCAAGTTCAAGTTCTTATATGGGTCCTCAAGTTCTTTGCCACCTCTCAAAATCACGGCATTTGCTTGGTGTGAAGGATCTCTTGGGTTTTGGGGTTGACCGGGCAAACCATGGGGTGGATGAATTGGTGCGGCTAAGGCTTTTGTTGCTTCTTGTGATTCCCAAACTTTTAGCCTTGCCTTAGTATCTTGATGTTCATTCCATAGTTGGCCAACGGTTCTATGCAAATCATTATAGTTCTCCCATGAGGGACCTCCTTGACCAAATTGAGGATTGCTTGATTTGCCATAAGGTTGAGAGGGTTGATTGAATGATTGTTGATTGTAACCTTGGTTACCATGAGAATTTCCTTGGAACCCTTGATTGTATCCATGATTAAAGTGATTACCATGTTGATTTTGGTAATTGTTGTAGTTGTTAGGAACATGGAAGTTGCTACCTTGTTGATTGAAGTTGCTCCTTTGATGAGGAGGCATATATGGGGGCATCTTTGGAGGACCTTGGTTAAAGGGCCTTTGTTGACTTTGATTGAATGGCCTCATTTGACTCCCTTGGGTGCGCGGCATCGGATTTTTAACATTTTGATTTCCATAAGAGAAATTAGGATGAAATCTTGTGCCGGCATTGTAGGTATTAGAAAAAGGATCAAATTGAGGTCTTTGCCCATATACTTGTATAGCTTGGACTTCATTTGGCTCTTCAATATAAACTTCTTCGTTAGGAATGCAAGAGCTAGAGTCGTGGCCATGATTGCCACAATGATCACATTGAACTTCCCATGTTAATAGCTTTGGAGGTGATGGTTTCCTTGGAGGAACACTCCCTTGAATTTGGTAAATACCTCTAGGAGTGGGCTTAGAATTCATGGCATCCATTCTCCTTTTCAATACTTCAAGTTCCGTTTGGAATTTCAATTCATTAGAACTCGTAGATGAGTTCACTTCAATTTTCTTTCTAGAATCCCTCGATTGACCCATTCTAGAATCACTCATTGCCATCTTTTCAATAAGATTCTTAGATGCCTCATCGGTGAGAGAAGAGAAGTCTCCTCCGGCGGCCGAATTGAGGTTTTCCTTGGTTCTCGATGAAAGGGTGTTGTAAAATGTTTGGGTGGTTAGCCAATCGGGTATTCCATGATGTGGACATTTGCGCAACAAGTCTCTAAATCTTTCCCAAGCCTCACTTAGGCTTTCAAATTCATCTTGCTTAAAGGTTTGTATCTCCATGCGATATTGATTAGTCTTTGACGGCGGAAAATATTTCTCCAAGAAGGCATTAGATAGTTGAGCCCAGGTTGTGAATGTATTAGCGGGATGGCCTTGAAGCCATCTACGAGCTCCATCTCTCAAGGTCTTCGGAAATAATAAGCGATGCAATTGACATGAAGTTAACCCATTGAGACGTGCTCCTACTAATTTTTCTTTGAATGAAGCGATGTGCTCTTGAGCATCTTCTTGAGAAAAGCCGTGAAATGTATCTTGTTGGACCGCGTTGGTCAAAGAAGCTTTCAATTCATAGTTCTCGGGAATCTCTCCGAAATCAACGGGAGAAGGTGTTTCTTCATGTGTGAGTTGAGAATGCGAACCTAGAGTCGCCATTGGTTGGATTGGTGGTGACGGTGGATTTGGAGAATTTGGAGGGTTTGGGGAATTTGGAGAATTTGGAGGGGATGGAATTGGTGGTGGTGTTCTCGGTGATGGTGGTGGTGGTGGTGAATTTTGTGAAGTGGAAGGTATGGAAGGGTTGTTTGGAGGGGGGGTTATGTGATGTAGAAGGTGTAGAAGGTGAATGTGGAAGGATGGGATTAAGGTTAGGAGGTGGTAATGAAGGATGTGGAATGATGGTGGTTGAGTTATTTCCTCGAAAACGCAATGCTCTAAAAGTCCTTTCCGGTTCCGGATCGAACCACAAGGGCGATGACGTGTTCCTGGGCATACAACTCAATTAAACGGTGAGACTCCTAGCACCTCGCGGTACTAGGGAAAAGAGAGAAGGGAAAAGAATCAAACACAACAACTAAAAAAAACACAACAATTACTAGCCGTTCCCCGGCAACGGCGCCATTTTGATCGCCTCCCAATCGGATCAGTCGTTAACGAAGGACGGGGGATCAAACGATATTTATAGACTCGGAATAACATAAAAACTACTAGAGTAATCGTGGTAAGTCGAGGTCGGTCCACAGGGAACGGTGTGTGTTGTGAAGTTAAAAGTGTCGTGTTCGATGTCTTAAAAGGGGGGTTTTGTTTTTAGGGTCGAGTCTATACTAGAGGGATTAGTACGATGATGGTTTAGAGGTGATCAATTTAGGGAAAGGCGTTAGGGAGAAGTCGGGATTCGGTACTTGGGGTCTAAGAAGGTCGGGATCGAGTTTTTGTCACAATATTGGTAAACTCACCTAAAATCCCGCTTTCGCGGTGAATGAGGGTAAGTTCTTAGTCATGGTAATTTCTACCCCGAGTTTCTCCATATTGATAGAAATTAGTCAAGGTCGGTCTAGTTGGCCGGACTAAAACAACAATGACACAACACCAAAAATAAGATAAACCAACATGCAAGCAACCCACCAACATCCCTATATTCAAATAAACCAAGCCCTCATCCCTAGACTCCCCAACAAGAAATCTACTCACACATCATTATGGAAATCATCACAACATGCATATTAATTAGATCTAAACAAGATGATGATGAGAAAACAACACAAAAACTAAATTAGAGATTAGAGAGTGGAAGAGAATTATACCAACTACGAAGATCTATAAGAAATAAGAAGATATCATAGATAAAGATTGAATCTTTGATGAATAAAATGGAGAACTTGTCACTAATCCTCCAATAAACCCAACAAATCTTCAAACAAAACTTGAATAGTCTTCTTACAACCTTGAAATCTAAATAATTGTTGATGGAAACTTGTAGATCTACTATTAAACTACTAGAATTTTTGAGGATTTTTCTAGATTACTACTACTAATGGATGGTGTAATAGGATGGTGGAAGGGTGTAATGTCTTCCCTCCTTAGCACAATGGAGAGGTGAGTTAGGCAATGAATTAGGGTAACATATATATAGTAATCTCTTAATGGATCCTTAACCTAAAGCCCAAATCCAACTTTATGCTCCATTAGTGAGACAATCTCCCTTTGCATCTCCATGGGGTGAAACTTCGCCCTGCGGACTCGTCGGTAATTCCCACCGGGTGAAATTTTCGCCCGGTGAGATTTTCTTCTTTTTTTTCGCGTTTTCGGCACTTCTTCCCATCGGGCGAAATTTCACCCGGTGGGCGAAATTTCGCCCGGTCAGTTTCGCCCGGTGGGGAGTTCTCGGAAATTCTTCGGGAGGCATTTCACCGTCGGGTGAAATTTCGCCCGGTGGTGTCTCACCGGGTGAAATTTTGCCCGGTCATTTTTCTGGCCTCGAATCTTGTCTCATTCTTCGTTTGTTCGATCGGATGGCTTTAAACTTTAAGTTGTGTGCTTTCCTCTTTCGACGGTTTTCCCTTCTCTTGTGCTCGTGGAAGCTCAATCGTGATTTCGGTGCTCAAATCCTATCAAAATGATAGAAAAACTACCAAAAACACGTAAAACGCACAAGAGGGACGCTAATGCGAGAAGTACGCAAAATATGGCGATAATCGCACTCAAGACTCGCAAAACGAGGAAAAAATGGGTCTAAATGGAGGGAAAATGGTCTAAATTTAGCACACAACAACAAGTTCTCATCTTTTTCATCCATTATTAGTTGGTATAATCTTCTTCACCCTTTTTCTTTTGTTCTTTGTTTATTGTTCAAGTTTGAATCTTTATTTATTGTTATTGTTGTTAGTAGTTCATAATGAATGTTTTGATGCTTGGTTTAGTTTCTCTTGTTTATGTTGTTATTAGTCTCATAATGAGTGAGTAGTCTTATTGTGGGGTTAGTAGGGGGATTAAGGGTAGATTATGGGTGATTAGAGTTTGATTAGGGGTAAAGGTAGCATCTTTGTTGTTAGACACATATTGGGCACTCTATGTGTTTGTTGATTTGCTTGTGTGAGTAGTAGTCGCCAATGCTTCCCATACTTGTGCTCATCTTCTCATTGTTTGTCTAGTATGTGATTATGTTGATAATTGTCTTCGTCACGAAAGTGCGGACATTGGTCTACGTAGCGAGAGCCTGGACCTACCTTGACATCGGTCTACGTAGCGAGAGCCCGGACTGACTCTAGCAACTAGGAGACACCTACACCCTTGATCACCCAATTGCCCATCTACACTTATGAACCCGACCTACCCCACTTCCTTCCATATTTGGTTCATCCTCCTAGTTAGTCATAATTTCTCTAGTTTCATTGTTTAGTTAGTATCTATTCATTTCTTCTAGTCTCATTTTTAGTCTAGTTCATACCTCCTCCTCAACCATTATAGTTTACCAATTCTCTTCATCTTTGTGTTGTTTTGGTAGCCTAGTCTTGTTTTTAGGTTGACTTAGTCCAGACCTTACAATACCGTCTCCGTGGACACGACCCGACTTACCCTAGCTACCCACTAGGTTTAGTTGGTTAATTATTGACGGTAGGACCCGCGACGAATCCTCACCATCAAAGATTATACCTACTAACAAGAAGATAAAAAGATAAGAACTTGTATTAATAAGAAAAACCCAAATAAATCTCCCGAGGTTGTCTGTCTTGGATGAGTCTTCAAGAATCCTCTTAATATAAGACTAATTACTAAGATTAATCTAAGATTAACAAAAGTTTAAGGAAAGATTAAGCTAATGAGAGGAGGAAGTCTATCTAGGGTTTAGAATAATGTAGAGTAGTGTATGGTCCTTAAACAATACAAAGGGAGGGTATTTATAAGGAGAAGAAAAGAAGAGTCGCGGGTTACAGATGCTCCATCCCGGTCGGGATGGTGGTGGTCCCGACCGGGACGAGATGGTCCCGACCGGGATGAGCTTGGTCCCGGCCGGGATGGCCCAACAGTAGCCGCTCTAAGTTTGCACTCCATCCCGACCGGGAAGGCTACTCTTCCCGCCCGGGAAGGGTCTTGTAGGCCTCCAATATGATCTCAAAGGTCCCTCCCTTCTTCTCGTGGGGTTCTCATCGATTCTCGGTGCTCGGGATCGAGTCTAAGGGGCTCGGGAATGGGTCCCAAGCTCTTGGGATCGAATCTAAGCCACCGAGTGATCGTTTCTTCTCTTCGTTGGCTCCAATTGCGTAGGAAACGAGTCGGAATCGTTCCAATTCTCTATGATTGGTCTTGGGAACCTAAAACGAACTAGAAGAAGCATAAGTAGCCTAGCTACCGCTCCAAAGAGCGATTTCACAAGAGAAACCGGGACCAAACACAATAAATAGGCACTACAAACTACACTTATCAATTCCCCCACACTTAACCCTTACTTGCCCTCGAGTAAGCACCAACTAACTAAAAACTAAAAGAAACGAGACTACTAACCGAGCGGGTATTAGCGCACCCTACGCCCTTTCAACTCACGCGAGTACACTTAGAGGAAAAGTGCACTCCGCAAGGCAAGTAAGGTCTTGCGACAAAAGCGTGGATGCAACCGGACACAAAAACACACAAACAAACAAACATGCAAACAAACAAGCAATCGGTTGCACCCAAGAAGAAATAAATACCGTTCCCTCTACAAATCGGTGAAAGAAGCACCGGTGAAGGACTCAAGGCAAGTGACAACGTTCCCGAACTAATAATACAAACTGATATGGACTAAACCCTAATAGTATGACAACAAAGAAATAAAAACGTTGGTAACTTACCTAGGTTCCTCCTAACCTTCTAAGAACGTACTACGGGACGATCGGCAGGATGGAAAAAGGATGAACCACGGTGTTAGTCGACACTGTAGGTAAGTGAGACCCTGCCCCCTTTAGCGATGAGCCAAGAGGGTCGTCCCAAGCTCAAAATCGCCGAACTAGTCCTAGTAAAAAGGTGGATATGATTGCAAAATGAGGGAAGACCGATCATTACCGCTATCATCCTTCCTAGGGACTCGATCCTTTGGTAGGCTCTTCACGGTAACGATCGGAAAAAAGCTTATTTTGAGTGGGTGAGAATCTTTTTGTGAGATGGTTTTCTTTTTGGCATTTTCTTTTTTTTTTCATTTGGCTTTTGAGTTGCTATGCCATTTCTTTTTCTTCTTTTGTATTTTCTTTTTGATTGTTGTGCCTTTTCTTTTTCTTCTTTCTTTTCTTTCTTTCCTTTTTTTCTTTTTTATTTCTTTTGACTTGGTTTGCCTTTTTGATATAACTTGTATTGTAGGCATTTCTTGCAAACAAGTGAGAATTTGTACAATTTTGCAACTTATTTGTGGAAAAATGTGTATGAGGTAGGGAAATGGGTGAGTCGGGACGGCGCCTTCCCTTCAAACCCACAAAAAGGGGAGAAACTTGGACTAGTCAAAGCAATTCCGAACACGGTCACCTAAGAGACGGGACTCGGTAACCAAGGCCTTTTTACACCGTGGGTGGTCAAAGTGGTCAAAATGCAAATCCCGTAGTAAATCCCTAGTAGACTAGGTGGACTCAAGGTAAAGGACCAACAAAACTATTGATTTAGGGTCATTCTACTAGACTAAAGGTCAAGACTCGATTCACATCACTAGAAAGGGAAAGTAAACACTTGCGCACTAGCCTCAAAACCGGGTTTTCGAAAACCTTTTACTACACAAGACACAAACAAAACAAGACACAAAAAGGACGAAAGAAAATGAGACACACAAAACAAAACAAAAAAAAATAAGAGAAGAGAAAACAATCATACAAACAAAACAAACACCACCCCGAAACATCAAAATAAGCAATCAAAACAACCACAACCTTCAACAAGCTCCCCCCGAGCACACATCATCACAAATCTCCTCCAAACTCCACAAGAGACAAAGAGAAAAAGATGAAGAATGACGTTACCGGATGTCTTGAGCTTTCCGAAACTCACGGCGATCAAGGAACCTACAAGGAAATGGGGAGGCAAAACACACAATACAACAAAAATACGACACAACGAAACAAAAAGGAGAGACACAAAAGAAAATATTTTTGATTTTTGTTAAAATTTTCAAATTTTTAGGGTTTTTTAAGATTTTTCGAAAAAACTACGAAAATAAAACTAAACTATACTAGGATATCGCTCCCGCACACTTAAACGGAGCAATGTCCTCATGCTCGATCGGTAGTGTGTGGAAGACACTAAAAAAAGAGAAACTACGAAAATAAAGCTAAAAATCAAAAAAAAAAAAAAAAAAAAAGTGAAGAAAGGGTAGAATTTGTCCGGCCGGGGTGTAGTCAAGTCACCATGGGCCGAGACGAGAAAAGATATGGATGAGGGAAGAAATAAAAAGAAGGAAATAAAAGGAAATGGGAGGGGAGGACTAGGTGTAATCAAGTCACCTAGCCCGGATTCCGCCTAAATCCGACTAAATCCTACCAAAATGTGAAAAATAAAGAAAAAGTGAAAAGGGCTTGTAAATTTGGATTTTGAAATGACTCTCGATGTAGTCACGTCATCGAGAATTGGGAGCAATGACTACCAAGGCCCCGAGGGCCACTATGACTCAAAAATGATAAGGGGAAGGGAACAAACAAAGGGAGACAAGCAATAAAAGACGGAAAAGAAAGGATAGTTGTCGTACCAATCGGTTAGCAAGTCACTAACTTCATCGTCTCAATGTTCGATATCGGCACATAGCTAGTCTTCGTCATTGCTATTCCTCTTCATTCTCGATATAGTTGCATGGTTGAAGTACTAGGCTTTCAATGGTATAAGGAGGTGGGATTTGATGTGAAACTCGGTGTGTAGTGAAGAGAAGATGAGGTGAGGGTACATATATGAAGTGTAGGGATTATGGATAGTCGCAAGGGTAGGTAGGGAGGTTGAGAGGGGGTATAAAGTGGTTGGGTGGGCTCAAATGTCGAAGAGGAAGCAAAAGGAGGAGCTGGGTACCATCCCGGTCGGGATGGACTTCTTCCCGGTCGGGATGGCTCCAACCCGATCAGGATGAACTTGATCCCGGTCGGGATCACACTCCAGAGAACCCATTTTTCAGCACACTCATCCCGATCGGGATGACATCCTTCCCGGTCGGGATGGACCTCTTCCCGGTCGGGACGGTTCCTCACCCTTCATATTCTAATTGATAGCTTCACCTACAAGGCCATCAATACAACGAGACTTAGAATCTCGTCCCCAAAAGCTTGTCAAAAGCTTCAAAAACTCACTTCCTAGCCCAAGCTCCAAGCTTCTATCATCAACTACTCACTCAAGACTTCATCTTCACTATAACCTATCCAATGAACTCAACAAACATCATCAAAATCCCTCCCTCACATCGCTCATCAAAATACCAAATTACAAGAATTTCATAAAACTCAAAAGAATAACAAAGAGATATATACAATAAGACGGTTCTTTTGGAACTCCGTCAAACCAAGGATGGTGCATTCTTCAATCATATTTCAACAACATTGTAGACAACTCCATCGCCATCAAGGGCACAAAGTAACAAATCGAAGGCTCTTGAGAAATCTTCGATCAAGCTAGTGGAATACCAATCCACACTCTTCAAAACCTTGTCTAGAAGTTCCCGGGGCATCCCGATCTACTAAGTTCAATGGCTTGAACTTGTACTTTCGATCCTTCGGTATATACCCAAACGGCCATTCATCTTCACAAGGCCTCAAGGGAGGCTCAACCTTCTTCTTGCTAACCGACTTGTCTTCAATCTCATGATATGGGCATTCATCCGCCCCAAGCTCGGAATCATCATCCTCAATTCCATACAAGTTATCTTTCAAACTTTCACCTAACTCATCCCCTAGATCAATGTCTTTCATGGAATGGATCATTTTACACGACTCTTCATTTGTAGGCGAGGTGTTGCCTTGGAGGTCAAACACGAGCTTCTCGTCGCCTAGCTCAAAGGTGATCCTACCATTCTTTACATCAATCATCGCACCAGCGGTATGTAGAAATGGGCGCCCAAGGATAATGGGAGTGATAGCATCCTCCGGCATATCAAGCACAAGGAAGTCGACCGGGATGAAGAATTTCCCTATTCGTAATGGCACATCTTCTAACATTCCTAGTGGTCGATTAAGCGAACGATCGGCCATTTGGAGTGTAATAGAAGTACACTTAAGCTCTTTCATCCCAAGTCGCTCACAAATTGAGTAAGGAATAATGCTCACACTCGCACCCAAATCACATAATGCCCTTTCAATCTTCAAGTTCCCTATGGTGCACGGGATTAAGAAACTACCCGGATCCTTTAACTTAGGAAGTGTAGAGCCTTGAATGAGCTCGCTCACCTCTCTTGTGAACGCTATGGTCTCTTCCTTGTCAACGGATCTCTTCCTAGCCAAGATTTCTTTCATGAATCTTCCATATGCCGGGACTTGGGTAAGTAGCTCAGTAAAAGGGACGCTCACATCCAACTTCTTCACAATATCAAGGAACTTGTCATATTGAACATCCACTTTGGTCTTCATTTGCCTTGTTGGGAATGGCAACTTGATGTGTATCTTGTCTTGCTCATTAGGTTGGGACATTTCAATTGACATTTTCCTCTTTCCTTTGCCTTTCTCTTGGGGTAGGGAAGCTTGTCTTCATGGGGTTTCTCAACCTCCCACAAAACTTGCTCCTCCATGAGGTTTCCCAAACTTGCATTGTCTTGAGATGGAGATACTATTGCTTTCATTGCTTCTTGCTCATTAGGGAATAAGGGGGAGTCATAGGATTCACCACTCCTCAAGGTAATAGCATTCACATGTTCAAATTTCTCCGATTCACCTTGAGGAGATAGTTGACCCTTTTGCCTTGAAGAACTACCCAAAGCAACTTGAGCTAGTTGGGTTTCGAGCATCTTCATATGTGTATCCCTTGCTATGTTCTCCCTTTGAAGATGAGCAAAGAATTCTTGTTGGTTTCTTAGCATCTCAATTTGACTTCTTTGCATTTCTTGATTACTCCTTTGCATATCCAACATTAATTTTTGCATGTCGAAATCCCGAGGAGGAGATTGTTGGTTATGAGGAGTGTTGGTGATGGTTAGGGGAATGCCATAATCATGAATCGGAGACCGACTCCTTTGCTTGCTTTCTTGTTGAGTGCCTTGAGACCCTTGTTGTTGTTGAAGGTTCCCTTGGAACCCATGAGAATTGCCTTGATTAAGGCCTTGAGAGTTAACATGATTGTGGTTTTGATGTCCTTGGGAGTGTTGGTTTCCTTGGAAACCACCTTGATGATTGAAATTCCCTTGATTTTGGAACCCTTGATTGTTTTTGAAGGCACCTTGGTTATGTTGTTGGATGTTCTTGAAGGGTCTTTGGTTGCCTACATAACCTTGGTAGCCTTGGTTGTTGTCCCTTAAGGGAGGTGGAACATATGAACGGCGTTGTTGTAGAGATTGTTGTTGGGAAGCTTGATGGGAAGCTTGATGGGAAGCTTGGAAAATGTGCAGATTTGGCACATTTTGCTTGAAGTTCATGTCCCATAATAAGAATTCACTTGCTCAATACTACCTCGACAATGTTGAGGTTCATGTCCAAATATCCCGCAAATCTCGCATATCCCATAATAAGATGTAGGAGGTACAACTCCCAAAACATTGACTTGTTGAATTGAATGTTGGTGGGAGGCACTTGTGCTTTGACCTTGCTCAAAATGACTTTGGAGCTTCTTGTCAATAGTTTCCATGTGAGTTTTTAATTGTGCTCCAAGATCGATACTGAGTTGTGTAATGGCATCGATCTCGTGCCTTCCCCCTCGATTCGCCTTCCTAGGCCTTGAGTATTGAGAGTTGTGTACCGCCATCTCCTCAATTCTTGACCAAGTTTGGTCATCATCTACCTCGGTAAACCTTCCATTAGATCCCATGTTGAGTATGGCCCTTGAATCTTCATATAACCCGTTCCAAAACTGTTGAACAAGGAACCACTGTGATAAACCATGGTGAGGACAAGAACGGATCAAGGCTTTGAACCTTTCCCACGATTCATAGAGACTTTCTTGATCACGTTGTTGAAATCCCGTGATTGAAGCTCTCAGTAGATTGGTGTTCTCCGGTGGATAAAATTGTTGGTAGAATGCTAAGGCTAGCTTCTTATAAGTGTCAATACCGAGAGCCGCCTTGTCTAAACCTTTGAACCATTGCTTAGCCTTGCCGATCAAAGAGAAGGGAAATAATACCCACCGGATTTGGTCTTGGGTTATTCCCGGTTGTGAGATAGCATCGCAATAGTCCGAAAAGGTTTCCATGTGTTGATGAGGATCTTCTGTTGGTAACCCACTAAATTAACTTCTTTCGACCAATTGGATAAATGGCGTTTTTGCCCAAAACATTGCCGGTATATGCAGCCGGTAAAGCGGTTGGACCGGGCAAAACGTCTTCCGTAAAGGTTGAATGAGAAGAGAACTTAGGGATTGTTGGATGTGCGGGAGATGATGGTGTAGATGGTGTTGATGTAGATGTAGAAGGAGAACTAGGTTGAGAAGAGTGACTAGAAGTACCAAAAGGATTGATGAAATTCCCTTCGGCGTCTCTCGAGGTGTTTCGTTCAAGTCTGATCCTTGAGCTTGTTCTTCAATGGTATTGCTAGTACTCGGTTGAGAGGTTCTAACCCGATCAATCGTCTGTTGGCGAAAGGCTTTAAAGAGTCTTTCCGGCTCTGGATTGAAGAGAAAGAAGTCACCTCTCCTCCTAGGCATGCACTACACACTTGAACAAACGTGAGAACACCTAGTGCTTTATGGGCACTAGGCAAAGATAATAAACGAGCACAACGGAAGACAAAGAGAAAAGAAAACAATAAAACAAAGAAAAAGCCTATCAAATATGCACAATGGATAGAAAAAGAACACAAGAGGGGTAACTAAGTCAAGCTAATAAGTAAACTAAGTCTAAACATGCACCATCCCCGAGAACGGCGCCAAATTGATGGGAGGACTTTCCGTGGGTCCTACCGATCAAGTTATACCAACTAGACCTAACACGTAGCTAGGTAAGTCGGGTCGATATCCACGGAGACGGTTATGGGGTGTCTTGACTATGGTCTACTCAAAAACAAAGCTAAGTCACTAAAACAACACAAAGAGAAGAAGAATTGACTAACTATGATGATGGAAAGGGGTGACACTAGACTAACAATGAACTAGGTATAACAAGGACTAAAAGGATTAACTAAAACTAAATAGAAACAATGAACTAGAAGAATGATTGATAATGAAGATGGAGAAATAAAATATGGGAAGGAGTAGGGTTAGTTTGGGTTCATGAGTGTAGTAGGATAATTGGGAGGTCAAGGGTGTAAGTTTCACCTAGTTACTAAGGTTGGTGCGCGCTCTCGCGTCAAGCCTAAGTCCGCACTCTCGTGTCAAAGACTTGATAAGTGTAGTTTGTAGTGCCTATTTTGTTGTATTTTGGTCCCATTTTCCTTGTGGAATTGCTCCTTGGGAGCGGTTTATGGGTTACTTATGCTTCCTCTAGTTCGTTTCAGGTTCCCGAGACCATTCACGAAGATTTGGAACGATTCCGACTCGTTTCATACACTTTTTGGAGCCAACGAAGTGAAGGAACGATCGCTCGATGCCTTGGATTCGACCCCGATACCTTGGGACCCATTCCCGAGCCTCTTAGACTCGATCCCGAGTCCCGAGAATCGACGAGAAGCCCAAGAGAACCAAGAAGGGACCAAGAAGATCATAATGGAGGCCTACAAGGTCCTTCCCGGGCGGGATAATGCCTTCCCGACCGGGAAGGAGTGCACAAAAGGAGAGGCCACTGTTTGAGCCCGTCCCGGCCGAGAAGGACCTTGTCCCGGTCGGGACCGTCTCGTCCCGGGCGGGACCATGGGTCTGCAGCACGCCTTTGCTTCTTTTCTTCTCCTTACTCATTGTAACCCTATATATACCCTTCCTCTTGTATTCTTATGTTATGTTCTTCACTTCCCAATAAACCCTAGACTACTTTAGCATAGATTAGCTTAGATTAGAGTAGATTAGTCGGTAATTAGTCGTTAATCTTAGTTTAGCACTTGTATTAAGGGAATTCTTCAAGATCCATCCAAGATTGACAACCTTGGTTGATTGTTTTGGGTTTTTCTTATTAATGCAAGTATCAATCTTCCTTTCATCTTGTTAGTAGGTATAATCTTCTTAATCCTTCCTCTTAATCTTGTTTATTCATCCAAGTTTCAATCTTTGTTCATTGTTATGTTCATTGCCCATTGTTTTCACTAGTTTCATTATGTATGTTTTGTTGGTTATGTTGATTCCTCTTGTTCTTGTTAGTTTTAGCTTAGTTATGTTTGAGTAGACTCTTGCTAGGGTTAGTAGGGGGATTTGGGTGTTTAATGGATGATTAAGGGTTTGTTGGAGATGTTGGTGGAAGTTTTGGGTTTCCTCTTGGTTAGATGCATGGAACATGTTTGATGAAATGCTTGAATGACATGTAGATGCATATGCTTGTTTTTCTTGCCTTTTCTCTTGTGGGTGATAGTTTGCTCATGGGTTTGGTTCCCTCATTATGTAGCGAGAGCCCGGTGAGGACGACCCTTAGGTCAGTCTACGTAGCGAGAGCCCGGACGTGACCTAGGATACTAAAGCACGCTAGTAACCCCGTTTGTCATGTGTGTCGCTAAGATGGGTTCTATCAAGAACCTCTAGGTCGGTCTACGTAGCGAGAGCCCGGACTACACCTAGATTACCCGACTACCCCTTCACCTTAGCTCTTCCTCGATCATCCCATCACCCTTGAACCCGACCTAATCCTAGCCCTTCTCCTTATTTGTTTTCTCCGTCACCTTAGTCATAGTCTTAGCCTTCTTCCCTCCTTATCATTCTAGTCTAGCTTAGTTCGTTGACCTAGTCTCGTATTTGGGTGACCTTAGTCTAGACGCCTCTTACCGTCCCCGTGGATTCGACCCGACTTGCCCTAGCTACGTGTTAGGTGTAGCCGGTTATTTATTGACGGTGGGGATCCACGGCAAATCCCTCCCATCATTTTGGCGCCGTTGCCGGGGACGGTGCTAGTTTAGACTTTGTTTTCCTAGTTTTTGTTTTGTGTTTTTTCTTTTTGTCCCTTTTGCTTATTGTGTGTGCGAGGTTTATTTCTCTCTTGTCTAGTGCCCAAAAAGCACTAGGCTTCTCACGTTTGCACTTAGTTTACAGTTTGTGCTTAGAGGTGGTGACCATCTTCTTCTTGCAACTTAGAGCCGCTTTAACGGACGGTTGCTAGATTGAGAGGTCCTCAACCGGGTACGAGCCACGATTTTCGAGCATAATATGAGGTTTGATCTAAATTCCGCACACATGGAAGCCAACATGAGCTACTCCTCTTCCTCTATGAACCAAGGGTATGACATGACGTCCCCCTACCACTATCAAGCTTCGTGAGGTAATCAAGACACTAGTGGGTATGAGCTTCAAGGATATGGAAACGGCTACCAACAAGTGAGCGCTTGCCAATCCTACGATCATGGTGGCTATTACTCAAGCAATCATTGTGAACCCACCATGTTTCATCAAGATTCACCGTATGGAAGCCAATTTCCCCAAAACCCACCACATTACCCTCCACCCCAACCACAATATGAACCCCATAACCCACAATACTACCAATCACCTCAACCTCACTACCAAGACCCCAATGATCACCGATTGCCCGACTTAGAGTTAGATCAATCGAGTCTTCAAATGCTAAAGAACCAACAAGAAATGGCCATCCAATTACAAAAGGATTATGAAATCTTGGCCGAACTCCGAAGGGAAAGAGAGGAATTTAAAACTAGATTGAATGCTTTAACGGCTCAAACCCTAATGTTCTTAACTCGATCTTCACAATTTGATGAGGGATGTTCATTTGGGGAAGGGGAACAACCCAATGACGAAGCCGTTAATGAATTCCCTATGAGGAGCGAAACTTGCTTTGAAGAACCTCAATCGTCTACTCAAAAAGAGACGAATGAGGATATGGCTCTTGGTGAAGGCATCGTTGGTGAAGAATTGGAAGAGGTTAGTGAGTTGGATGAGTTGGTGGAATTTGTGAAGTTGTTGGGTGAAATTGACAAGCCCAAGTTGCCCATGTCCGAGAATGGTTTGGAAGAGATTGAAACCACCGGTAGAAGTTTCAATTCTCTCCTCCAAGATGATGTGGGGACAAGTGATGAAGATGGGGAACCACAACTTGAGGAAGGTGTGGGGATGTGCAATATGGAAATGAGGCCAAAGCCGTTTTTTGTGCCTCTTGTCAAGGAATTGAAGCTTGCTTGTGATTGGAGGCGATGCTTAGGGAGGAAGAGGTCGGTGAAGCTCGTAGGATGGATAGACCCCGGAGACAACACGAAAGATGACGTTGGGTCTTTTGAGGACTACTTCTTGCCTCCACCTTGGAGGCCGTGGAGGATAGCTTGGCTCGAGCACTCTTTGGGCCGTCTTTATGATGTCGGTCGTGCGTTCGACTTGCTCCTCCAAGCCCTTGAGGGCTATGGTTGAAGAATGAAAGTCCACCATCCTCGGTTTGACGGAGTTCCTAAAGAACCGTCATGTTGTATATTCCCCTTTCTCTCTTCTCTTTAGTTTTTGTGTTTGTAATTGTGTTTTTTATGATTTTTTTTCTAGGATTTGTTTGTTTTTGTGGGACTCTTGTAATTAATTTGGTATTTTGATGAGCGATGTGACGGAGAGTTTTTTATGAATGCTTTGAGCTTGTTTGGTAGGTGTGAAGTGAAGATGAATTCTATAGAGGAATGGTTGTGGTTAGAGTTTGGATTTTGAGCTAGGGAGTCGGTTTTTGAAGCTTTGGATGAGCTTTTGGGGTTGTGGAGAGTTGGAAGACTCTTCCCAGCCGAGAGGAGAGCATCCCGACCGGGAAGGATGAGGCATCCCGTCCGGGAAGGAGCCATCCCGATCGGGATGAGGGTGCAAGAATTTGAGCTTTCTGGAGCATGATCCCGACCGGGATTGGAGCTTCCCGACCGGGAAGGACGTGTCATCCCGACCGGGACCATCCATCCCGACCGAGATGGTCCCCTGCTTCCCTTTTTGCCTCTTCTTTGTCTTGTGAGCCCACCCAACCACTTTATACCCCCTCCCAACCTCCCTACCTATCCTTGCACATAGCATATGACCCATGTACCTCATTTACATACCCTCACCTCATTTTCTCTCCACTTTACACCGAGATTCACATCAAATCCTACCCCCTCACACCATTAGTACCTCAACCATGCGATACTTTCAAGTTTGAAGTGGGATGACAATGATGACAACAAGCAAAGTTCCTTTATTGCTCATTGAGACGATGGAGCGAGTGAGTTGCAAACCGATGGGTACGGCAACTATCCTTTCTTTTCCGTCTATTATTGCTTGTTTTACCTTGTTTGTCCCCTTCCCCTTGTACACTTGTGTCATGGTGTCATGGTGGCCTTCGTGGCCTTGGTATTTATTTCTCCCGACTCTCGATGACGTGACTACATCGAGAGTCCTTTTCAAAATCCAAATTTTACAAGATTTTCACCCTTTTTGTAGGATTTAGTCGGATTCGGGCAGAATCCGGGCTAGGTGACTTGATTACACCTAGTCCTCCCCTCCCATTTCCTTTTATTCCTTTCTTTTTATTTTCTTGCCCCATCCATATCTTTTCTTGTCTCGGCCCATGGTGACTTGACTACACCCCGGCCGGACACATTCTACCCTTTCTTCACTTTTATCTTTGATTTTTAGCTTTGTTTTCGTATTTTCTTTTCTTTTCTTTTGTGTCTCCGCACACTACGATCGAGCATGAGGACATTGCTCGGTTTAAGTCTGGGGGAGCGATATTCTATCGTAGTTAGTTTTATTTTTGTAGTTTTTCGAAAAATCTTTAAAAAACCCTAAAAATTTGAAAAAAAATTCACAAAAATCAAAAAGATTTTCTTTTGTGTCTTTTCCTTTTGTGTCATTGTTTCGTATTTTTGTTGTGTTGTACATGTTTTGCCTCCCTTCTTCCTTATAGGTTGCTTAATCACCGTTAGCTTTGGAGAGCTTTCAAGACATCCGGTAACATCTCTTCACCCCTTTTTCCTCTTTGTTCCTTGTGGAGTTTGGAGGAGATTTGTGATGTTGGGTGCTCGGGTGGAGCTTTGTGCATACTTGAGGTTGATTTGGTGACTTTTTTGGAGATTTGGGGTGGTGTTTGTCTCGTTATATGTTTGTTTTGTTATGTTTTGTTTTTGTTGCCTTTGTTTCTTTTCCTCTCGTTTTCGTCATGTCTTTGTTTTGTGTTGTGTAGTGTGTCATGTGTGTAAACGGTTTTCGAAAACCCGGTTTAGAGGCTAGGGTGCAAGTGTTTATTTTCCCTTTCTAGTAGTATGAATCGAGTCTTGGACTTTAATCTAGTAGAATGACCCTAAATCAATAATTTCGTTGATCCTTTACCTCGAGTCCACCTAGCTTACTAGGGATTTAATACGGGATTTGCATTTTGACCATTATGACCACCCACGGTGTGAAAAGGCCTTGGTTGCCGAGTCCCGTCCCTTAGGTGACCATGTTAGGGATTGTTTGATTAGTCCAAGTTTTTTCCCCTTTTTGTGGGTTTGAAGGGAAGGACGCTCCCCGACTTACCCATTTCCCTACCTTCTACACATATCCACCAAATAAATTTACAATTTGTTGAAATCTCTCTTTCTTGTTGCAAAGAAATGTCTACAATTCAAATCAAGCCAAAAGGGCAAAGAAAATGAATGAAAGAAAGAAAAGATTGAAGAGAAAGAAAAGGCACAAAAAGCCAAAAAGAAAATAGAAAAGAAGAAAAATAAATGGCTTGGCAACACACAAAGCAAAAATGCAAAAGAAAGGAAAATGCCGAAAAGAAAATCGTCTCACAAAAAGATCTTAACCCCACAAAAAATAAGCCTTTTTCCGACTATTGCCGTGAAGAGCCTACCAAAGGACCGAGTCCCTAGGAAGGATGATAGCGGTAATGGTCGGTCTTCCCTCATTCTGCAAATATTTCCACCTTTTTACTTGGACTAGTTAAGCGGTTTTGGACATGGGACGACCCTCTTGGCTCATCGCTAAAGGGGGCGGGGTCTCACTTACCTACAATGTCGACTAACACCGTGGTTCATCCTTTTTCCATCCCGCCGATCGTCCCGTAGTACGTTCTTAGAAGGTTAGGAGGACCTAGGTAAGTTATCAACGTTTTTATTGCTTTGTTGTCATACTATTAGGGTTTAGTTCATCTCGATTTGTATGATTAGCTTGGGAACGTTGTCACTTGCCTCGAGTACTAAACCGGTGCTTCTTTCACTGCTTGTTTGAGGGAAGCGGTATTTGTTTTCTTTTGGGTGCAACCGATTATTTGTTTGTTTGTGTGTTTGTTTGTTTATGTGTTTTGTGTCCGGTTGCATCCACAGTTTTGTCGCAAGACCCCACTTGCCTTGCGGAGTACGCTTTTCCTCTAAGTGTACTCGCGTGAGTTGAAAGGGCGTAGGGTGCGCTAATACCCGCTCGGCTAGTTTATTAGTTAGTATGTGCTTACTCGAGGGCGAGTAAGGGTTAAGTGTGGGGGAGTTGATAAGTGTAGTTTGTAGTGCCTATTTTGTTGTATTTTGGTCCCATTTTCCTTGTGGAATCGCTCCTTGGGAGCGGTTTATGGGCTACTTATGCTTCCTCTAGTTCGTTTCAGGTTCCCGAGACCATTCACGAAGATTTGGAACGATTCCGACTCGTTTCATACACTTTTTGGAGCCAACGTAGTGAAGGAACGATCGCTCGATGCCTTGGATTCGACCCCGAGACCTCGGGAACCATTCCGGAGCCTCTTAGACTCGATCCCAAGTCCCGAGAATCGACGAGAAGCCCATGAGAACCAAGGAGGGACCAAGAAGATCATAATGGAGGCCTACAAGGTCCTTCCCGTTTAGCGACATTGTAGTGCACAAAAGGAGTGCACAAAAGGAGAGGCCACTGTTTGAGCCCGTCCCGGCCGAGAAGGACCTCATCCCGGTCGGGACTGTCTCGTCCCGGGCGGGACCAATCCGTTCCGGGCGGGACCATGGGTCTGCAGTACGCCTTTGCTTCTTTTCTTCTCAACTCATTGTAACCCTATATATACCCTTCCCCTTGTATTCTTATGTTATGCTCTTCACTTCCCACTAAACCTGTTCGGGCCAAAAATTTGCACCATCGGAAGGCAACGTGGCATGATATAAGTGGACGGTCAAAAGTCAAAGGTTAACGATAAGAGAGTCAAAATTCGCGGGTGAAAAGTCAAAGTCGGGGATTAAAAGACGGAAGTCAAAATAATCGAAAGTCGTCAAGTCAAACCAACCCGGAATAATAAACAAGTAATAGGCCAAACGAAGCATGGATTAAATAAAACAATGGACCACCTACTCAAGCAGGCCCAACAAACGAGAGGAGGAACTCAGCCCATATGAAGGAGGAAAGAGTCAAAAACTGACTCCTACATTTAAGGCATATTCCTGCAGACCAGGAGATAAATGAGGAGGGGAATGTAACTGCTGAGGAGGAGTTAATACCAAGATCTCATGCAATAAAAGAGGAGTTAATGCCAAGATTCCAGGCAATAAAGGAGGGCAGCGGCTCCAGAAGACAACATCATATAAGCACGCACAAACCGTATTCATCATCATTCAACCCACAATCAACACACAAAAACTCCGAGCAAAACTTCACGACACAATACTCGTAGACAATTGTAGTTCCAATACTCAAACTTGTATCTCTTTCTTACTCATTTTCGACTATAGTAGAAACTTGGTGGGATTCCGACTCCCCCCGCGGTTTTTCCCACATCGGGTTTCCGCGTCACCAAAACTTTGTGTGTCATTTTCTTTCTTTCATTGTTCTCCGCTTACTTGATTCGATATCGCCTCGCCAACCCGTAGTTATAGGACGATTGCTTTAACCCGCAATCAAAATCGTAGACCCGGTAAATTTTTACCAAAACAATTTGGCGCCGTCTGTGGGGAAAAGTGATCATTTCCTATAAGCTACATCCTACAGTGAAGCAATCTCGTATCGTCATGTCCGAATCCGATCGAAGTCCCTCTAGCAGCCTAGGAGCATCAATTCAGCCTGCTAGAGGAGAATCGCCCCTAGGGGCATCAGGATCAATCTTCGCGCCCCTTACCCAGGCAGTCTCTACCAGCCTGGCAGCAGGACACGTACCAGTAGCCTCAAGACCATCTCACGTGCCTAAGGTGTTAAAAACGCCCAATCCCTTTAGGACCAGCAGAGTAGGCACTTCATCCAAAACAGCGGTTCAAGGAGGGTCACTTGAAGACTTCTCCAGAATCTCAGTCTCACCAGACCCCCTGAAGGATGTGCTCCAAGGGATCGACGCTCTGCGGCAGGCGGTGGAAACTCTGCAAAAGGACAACCAAGACATCAGAGCTCGGATCTCGGCAGCAGACAAGACTCCAGCTGCATCAGTCCAGGCCAGCCGTCACCAGAGATGTTGTCCATGATGCCTAGAGGAGAACCCAGCACCCGCATGGAATCAACAGCCAGCAGACGGACCACCAGAGAGATTCCCTCAGAATTGGTCACCAGACTAGAGCTAGGTTTGGTCCACCAGATCCAGTCATTGAACCTCGAGGGCTAGGCTACCCGTCTTACGGCCCCACATCCGACGGATCTTACATCACAGGTAATTCCCTTTCTAGCATCGAAAGTCGAGAAACTAACTGACTATCTCTTGCAGGCACCCCTGTCCACCAGACGCCAGAATGGTAGATTTCAACTCAGCCAGGGATAACAACCTTATCCAGCAACCAGTCCTCTGGAGGAGTGTGGGCAACGCCTACCCCCAGCCAGCAGCCATTTGGATGGCAGCAAGGAGCCCCAGCCAGTATGGCGACCCCCGACAGCAGCTCACATCCAGGAAGAACCTGGCTGCCCAGAGTCCCACTCCAGCAGGCACCAGAGTGGTGGCCCATATTCGTGACAGCAGCAACACCTTTACCTCCTCCTCCTCCTAGTAATCAATACCCTGGAGGACCTTATGTAGGGAGTACCCCTTTCAATTTTTCTCCTCCTGTCTCTAACCCTCTTGCAGGAACAATCAGCACAGCAGATCAGCAACGCCAGGAACTGAAGGAATTGAGGGACTTGATCAACCAGATTTCTGGAAAGCCACGCCCCCTAGAGAGTGCAGCTAGGGACAGCTACGCAGGCTCACCCTTCATCGACGATGTAGCCTGTGTTGCCGTACCCAAGGGCTTCATGCCACCAGCCATGACGCTTTACGATGGCACTGCAGACCCCCTAGATCACATCAACCAGTACAAACAGAAGATGATGGTGGTGACCGCTACGGGGACCCTGAAGGAAGCCTGCGTGTGCAAGGGGTTTGGCTCCACTATGTCAGGAGCATCCCTCCATTGGTTCGTTGGTTTGCCCAACCGAAGCATCACCTCCTTTGCTGACATGGTCAATCCCTTCAACCAGCAGTTCGCCAGCAGCAGAAAACCAGAAAAGCAGACCAGTGATTTGTATCGGGTGGTGCAGAAGTTCGAAAAATCCACACGCGACTTCCTCAACAGATTTAACAAGGAGAAAGTAACCATCCCCAGATGTGATGTACCCACCGCCATAGAAGCCTTCCGCCAAAGGCTCCACCAGGATTCAAACCTCTACAAGGACCTCACAAAATATCCATGCACCACATTTGAGGATGTGCAGACTTATGATCCAGCATAGCAATCATAAACCCAACACATTCAGGAGGAGTACATCGAACCGCCTCAGACTTAGGTAGATGAAATCAACCTGGATAAGATGCCCCCAGAGCAGAAAGTGCTGGTTGGGTCAGAACGTACAGGTAATATCCGCCAAAACCTCATTGAATTATTAAAACTAACATGGATTGTTTTGCTTGGTCGCATGATGATATGGTAGGTATAGATCCGAGCGTTATAACCCACAGGCTAAGTGTGGACCCAAGCTACAAACCAGTTCAGCAGAAGAGAAGGAATTTTGCCCAAGAGAGAACCCAAGTCATAAATCAGGAGGTAGATAGTCTGCTGGCTGCTGGAAAAATCAGGGAGGTGAAGTACCCAGAGTGGCTACCTAATGTGGTTGTAGCCCCAAAGAAGAATGACAACTGGAGGATATGCATTGACTTTACCGACTTAAACAAGGCGTGCCCAAAGGATCCATTCCCTCTGCCGCACATAGATGCCATGGTGGATGCTACAACAGGCCACGAGTGGCTAACCTTTCTTGATGCGTGGAATGGGTACAACCAGATCAAGATGCATCCAGCAGACCAGGAGAAGACGACCTCCAGATCTGAGAGAGATTTATCTCCAGATCCTCATATAGATGTCGGCTGTTCTATGACGTCCTGAAGAAGGCACAAAGGTTTGATTAGACAGCAGAGCACGAGAGGGCGTTCAGCGAGCTGAAGCACTATCTCAGCACTCCACCTCTACTGTCAAAACCAGAGCCTGGAGAACCACTCTTCTTGTATTTATCAGTAACCGAGATAGCAGTCAGTGCGGTATTAGTACGTGAACGCGAAAGGGCACAATGCCAGTATAATATGTCAGTAAGTCTCTGATTCCTGCAGAGACCAGGTACACATCCCTTGAAAAACTTGTACTTGCACTTGTTACAGCGTCTTATAAACTTCGACCTCATTTTGAATCGCATGCTATTTCTGTAATAACTAATTACCCACTGAAAACTACTTACCTGAGTTGTCAGGAAGAATGGCCAAGTGGTCCTTGCACTTGAGCGGTTTCGATTTGAAGTTCGTCCCCAGAGCAGCAATCAAGTCCCAGGCATTAGCAGACTTCATATCCGACTTCAGCCCAGCACTGCAGACTCAGGCAGAGAAAGACATCCTCCTCCTGGAGGAAGACAAGGGCGAACAGGTATTGAAGCTAAATGTAGACGACGCCTCCAACATGAGAAGATCTGGAACATGATTGGTTCTCAAATCTACTCAAGGAGATCTCATTGTCCAGGCAGTACGGTGCGAGTTCCGGACAACAAACAATGAGGAAGAATATGAAGCTCTAATCCTAGGTCTCCAGCTAGCTCTAGACCTCAAAATCAAGCGCCTGGAGGCATACAGCGATTCCCAGCTGATAGTCAACCATGTGAATGATTCGTATGCAGCTAAGGACTCCAAGATGATGTCTTACCTTGAAGTGGTAAAGGAGCTTTCCCTTAGGTTCGTAGACTTCTCAATCAACCAAATCTCGAGGGACCAGAATGCCGAAGCAGACGCCCTAGCCACCCTGGGGGCAACGTTCCAGCCTGGTGTAGTCTCCACCATAGCCATCATCCACATACTGGAGCCAGCAGTTTGTAAAGGTCCACAGGAACACAAGATGCCTAAGAAGGGGGAGAATTCATCAGGCCAGGGGTTGCAGTGGCTACAGGAAGCAGAAGTCTGCAGCACCTCAGCAGGACAAGAAGGAATTCCAGACTAGAGAAAACCCTACCAGGAATGGCTACAGCATGGCATGCTGCTAGCAGACAAGAAGGAAATCAGAGGCTTCAAATTCACCCTCATTGATGGCATCGTATTAAGAAGATCAGCCGCTAGACCATAGTTGAGGTGCCTGAGTCAGCAGGAAGCAGAGGTGGTTATGCATGACCTCCACAGTGGTGAATGTGGAAATCATGCAGGGGGCAAGAGCCTATCCAACAAAGCACCACGCCAAGGTTACTACTGGCCAACAATGCGCAGAGATGTTGTTAAGTACATCGAGAAATGTGACGCCTGCCAGAGGCACGCACCAGTCAACCACCAGCCTGCAGACCCTATACATCCAGTAATTTCTCCTTCGCCTTTTATAGAGGGAAATGGACATTGTCGGCAAGCTACCTAGAGCCCCAAGAAACAAAGTCTTTATGTTGACCATGATGGATTACTTCTCCAAGTGGATAGAAGCGGCGGCATTCCCTCAGGTGACTGAGAAGCAGGTTATGTCCTTCATAAAGCGTAACATTATCTGCAGGTTTGGCATTCCTTTAGAGATCATCTGTGACAATGGATCCCAGTTTATTGCGCTAAATAAGTCAACCCTCAGAAATCCCCAATCCAATGGTCAGGCGGAATCCAGCAACAAAATAGTGATGGACAACCTGAAGAGAAGGCTGGAGGAGGCAGGGGGCAGATGGGCAGATGGGCAGAGGAGCTTCCCTTGGTACTATGGTCTGATAGAACTACACCTAAGGTGGCTACAGGGCAGACGCCTTTTAGCTTGGTTTTTGGTGCTGAGGCAGTCATTCCTTCAGAGGTGAGGGTACCCACTCACAGATATGGCTGCATAACGGAAGAAAGAAACCAGGTGGAAATGGCAAACATCTTGGACAACATAGACGAACTCAGAACTGACGCCCAGATCAGAATGGCCTCCTACAGGCAGACGGTCGCCAGAAGCTACAACAAGAATGTCAAGATCAGAATCCTGCAGGAAGGAGACCTGGTCCTTAGGAAGGTTTTCCAGAACACCATAAATTAGCAGGCGGGGAAATTCGCCTACAAATGGGAAGGACCTTACTAAGTGGAGAAGATAGTTGAAAACGGAGCATACAGACTTATGACCATGGAAGGGGAAGATCGTCCAAAAGCCATGGAACATCGTACACCTAAAGAAATACTTCTTCTGAATGGGCCACTGCCGCCAGAGACATGGCATCTATTCTGCCAGATATACTTCCACCAGAACCCAGGTTTCATCTTATCAAACCTTGCAAACATATATTTAAACTTTCCTTTTGTCTTTCTATCTGCTTTGCTTTCTTTTTCGTGATTTTTGGAAGTCAAATGTTTTATCTTCAAGTATGCCTTTTTATATGTGTCATCAAAATTCGATTTTCTTTTGCATCAAAGTTTGATTTTCTTTTTGCGTGTGTCATCAAAATTTGATTTTCTTTTGCATCAAAATTTGATTTTCTTTTGCATGTGTCATCAAAATTTGATTTTCTTTTGCATCAAAGTTTAATTCTCTTTTCATAAGCTTCGAAATTTAATTTTCTTGTCACATGTCTTCAAGATCCAATTTTCTTTTCATATGTTTTCAAAATTCGATTATCTTTTCACATGTCTTCAAAATTGGATTTTCTTCCTTCACATATTTTCAAAAGTTTGATTTCCTCCCGCATATACCTTCAAACATTGCATCTTTACCATCTTTCGTCAGCTTTTTCAACCAAAACTGGTGACCAATCTGGTGGAGTGTATAATTTCTACAGAAGGCGTGTGTCTTGTGACTAAGTGCCTACAACCGGGACATTACAGTCTCCTGTGCCACTTAGCACCCACGCAAAGCGTGGCACCTCCGACTGAGTGGGCGAACTAAATCCCAGGCCACCACTATATCAAAGGTCGACCATACAAACATAAGGCATGCATACAACAGAAGGTAGTAAGACAAAACTACAACAAACGATTACAATCGAATTCAGGCATAACATACAGCCGCACATCGACATTACAAAAGCTACTTCGATTTCACACGACGAAAGTTAAGGCACGAAGTGCCACAGAATACTAACACACTTCGCTCCCCTGAGCAAAGGCGAAGTCATTACAGAATTTTTTGCAAACACTAACAAATCAGAAGTTCATACCATGCAGGATTCACAAGCCGACAACAGAGTACAACAAAAGAAGAGTAACATCACTCCAGCAGAACTTGGTCCACAGCCTGGACATTCTCCTCTGGTGGAGACGAAACTGTAGCAGATCCTCCTGCAGGAACCTGGGTCTCTAGTGAACAGCAGCAGAACCTCTCCCAGGATCATCAGCAACATCCTCCTGGTCCACACTCTCTTGCCTATCAGCCTCCTGATCAGCAATACGAGAATCAACAAACTCCTCCAGATCTACCGCCTCCACGTCAAAGAGAACATCCAAGTTAGGTGCCACAAGAAATTTCTCATACAGACGCCTCTTCTCTACAACCAGGTCCCGATCATTGTGCCTCACCGCCAGATATTCCTTGATCACCTCAACCTTGATATACTGGTCCAGCCAAGCAAGAGCATCCCTCAAGGTCTTCTTCAGCTCAACATTCTTCCCTTACAGGGAAGAATTGTCATTCAGGGCCTGGGCAAGCTCATTCCTTGCCTCAACCAGATCTGCACTAAGCTTTTGTCTTTTGCCAGATTCCTCCGCCAACAATCCACAAACCAAGTCCAACTCCTTCAAAGAAGATCTGGGACCAGGAAGTAGCATCTGATCCAGAAAAGTCATATCCTCTACAGACTTGGACGTACTGAAGCCTTCAGAAAATTTGAGCACCACTCCAGCAGGAACATCATCAATGAATCTGGGGGCAGAATAAGAGTGAGACTCAGAAAGATCTGCCACCAGGGGTTCACTTTCTGCAGAAGTAACTTCTGAAGAAGGGGACGAGTTATGACTTTTCCCAGAACCAGCAAAGCCAGCAGAAACAGAATTAACTTTCCTCTTGGAGACCGCCCTAGTAGCAACGGCCCGCCTCCTAGCAGCTACTTGCTCTAGGGACACACGAGGTTTAGCGGATCCTGAAGGAGGGAGCAAGCGAAAATGAGTACCATGAAAATTTGAGGTCAAGTAAACCTAGCCAAGCATGAACGTATCTTGCCCGAAGACATGTTCCCACCAGACTCTTCTTTTTTCTCCCTCTGGGGGAGAAAGGGAAGGACCACTTGTGGAAGGATAGAGTAAGTTGCGGAGTGTCAATAGCTTCGAGTTTAGGACGAATGGTCGGATCAAAGAATCAATCATCACGCAAACCGACTACGATCCAAGCGAACGGAAATTCCCGCCTAAGATGAGCTTAGTCGGAAATTTGGGGGCATTTCTTCGGGCCAAAAATTTGCACCTTCGGAAGGCAACGTGGCATGCTATAAGTGGACGGTCAAAAGGTCAAAAGTCAAAGGTCAACGATAAGAGAGTCAAAATTCGCGAGTGAAAAGTCAAAGTCGGGGATTAAAAGACGGAAGTCAAAATAATCGAAAGTCGTCAAGTCAAACCAACCCGGAATAATAAACAAGTAATAGGCCAAACGAAGCATGGATTAAATAAAACAATGGACCACCTACTCAAGCAAGCCCATCAAACGAGAGGAGGAACTCAGCCCATATGAAGGAGGAAAGAGTCAAAAACTAACTCCTACATTTAAGGCATATTCCTGTAGACCATGAGATAAATGAGGAGGGGAATGTAACTGCTGAAGAGGAGTTAATACCAAGATCTCATGCAATAAAAGAGGAGTTAATGCCAAGATTCCAGGCAATAAAGGAGGGCAACGGCTCCAGAAGACAACAGCATATAAGCACGCACAAACCGTATTCATCATCATTCAACCTACAATCAACACACAAAAACTCCGAGAAAAACTTCACGACACAATACTCGTAGACAATTGTAGTTCCAATACTCAAACTTGTATCTCTTTCTTACTCATTTTCGACTATAGTAGAAACTTGGTGGGATTCCGACTCCCCCCGCGGTTTTTCCCACATCGGGTTTCCGCGTCACCAAAACTTTGTGTGTCATTTTCTTTCTTTCATTGTTCTCCGCTTACTTGATTCGATATCGCTTCGCCAACCCGTAGTTATAGGACGATTGCTTTAACCCGCAATCAAAATCGTAGACCCGGTAAATTTTTACCAAAATAAAACCCTATACTACTTTAGCATAGATTAGCTTAGATTAGAGTAGATTAGTCGGTAATTAGTCATTAATCTTAGTTTAGCACTTGTATTAAGGGAATTCTTCAAGATCCATCCAAGATTGACAACCTTGGTTGATTGTTTTGGGTTTTTCTTATTAATGCAAGTTTCAATCTTCCTTTCATCTTTTTAGTAGGTATAATCTTCTTAATCCTTCCTCTTAATCTTGTTTATTCATCCAAGTTTCAATCTTTGTTCATTGTTATGTTCATTGCCCATTGTTTTCACTAGTTTCATTATGTATGTTTTGTTGGTTGTGTTGATTCCTCTTGTTCTTGTTAGTTTTAGCTTAGTTATGTTTGAGTAGACTCTTGCTAGGGTTAGTAGGGGGATTTGGGTGTTTAATGGATGATTAAGGGTTTGTTGGAGATGTTGGTGGAAGTTTTGGGTTTCCTCTTGGTTGGATGCATGGAACATGTTTGATGAAATGGTTGAATGACATGTAGATGCATATGCTTGTTTTTCTTGCCTTTTCTCTTGTGGGTGATAGTTTGCTCGTGGGTTTGGTTCCCTCATTACGTAGCGAGAGCCCGGTGAGGAAGACCCCTAGGTCGGTCTACGTAGCGAGAGCCCGGACGTGACCTAGGATACGAAAGCACGCTAGTAACCCTGTTTGTCATGTGTGTCGCTAAGATGTGTTCTATCAAGAACCTCTAGGTCGGTCTACGTAGCGAGAGCCCGGACTACACCTAGATTACCCGACTACCCCTTCACCTTAGCTCTTCCTCGATCATCCCATCACCCTTGAACCCGACCTAATCCTAGCCCTTCTCCTTATTTGTTTTCTCCGTCACCTTAGTCATAGTCTTAGCCTTCTTCCCTCCTTATCATTCTAGTCTAGCTTAGTTCGTTGACCTAGTCTCGTATTTGGGTGACCTTAGTCTAGACGCCTCTTACCGTCCTCGTCGATTCGACCCGACTTGCCCTAGCTATGTGTTAGGTGTAGCCGGTTATTTATTGACGGTGGGGATCCACGGCAAATCCCTCCCATCAAGACTAAACTCGAATACTCATGCAAGATATTACCCAATACACAAGGATTCAACCACAAATCAGTCACACTATGAGAAGATGAAAACAAGCATGAGGAGCATGGCCACTACAACTCAAACAAGCAATTAAACAAACACATGGTGCTCTTAACATGTGACTAGTAACAAAGAATCCACCTTTACCCTTAATCAAACCCTAATTACCCATAATCCACACTTAATCCCCCTACTAACCCCACAAAAAGTCTACTCACTCATAATCAAACTAATACTAACAATAATAAGAGGAAACAACACAAACATCCAAACATCCATAATGAAACTATCAAGAACAAGAACAATAATCAAAGATAGAAACTTGAAAGATTAAACAAGGATTAAGAGTAAAGAGAATAAGAAGATTATACTTACTAACAAGAAGATGAAAAGATAAGAACTTGTATTAATAAGAAAACCCCAAATAAATCTCCTAAGGTTGTCAATCTTGGATGAGTATTCAAGAATCCCCTTAATACAAGACTAATTACTAAGATTAATCTAAGATTAACAAAAGTTTAAGGAAAGATTAAGCTAATGAGAGGAGGAAGTCTATCTAAGGATTAGAATAATGTAGAGTAGTGTATGATCCTTAAACAATACAAAGGGAGGGTATTTATAAGGTTACAAGAGTGAAAGAGAAGAAAAGAAGAGTCGCGGGTTACAGCTGCTCTATCCCGGGCGGTATGGCGCGCACAATACTAATAAAACAAGTATTGGGCCGCTTTCCATGGCCCAATGAATCGACACTTCTCATTTCTTCTTCGCCTAGACGTCCTAAAGCACGAGTTTTGTCTCGTGATCGTTCTTCTAACCAGATATGAGTGTAAATGCACCTAAAGACCTGAAATCGTATAGAATCTACAAAAACACTCACTCAAAGCAAAATGTTAGAAGAAACGGCTCTAAAGAGCGTGTTCCGACCGGAAAAGACAACGGAATCGAGGGAATAAAACTATATAAACACGACACATAAAACTCCTTCGAACCGAACCCTTGCTTGTCCTCAAGCAAGACCGTAAGAAAACAACTAATATAATACCGAAACAGCTCAAAGCAAACAATAGGCAACCAAAATACTCAAGTCCATCATAGCAAACATCTAACCAAGTCTAAGAAACGAATTCCAAGACGGGGAAATAGGAAAAATAAATCATCAACAAATGCACAACTTCACCAAGCATAATATGTAGAAACCACATTTTCAACCAAAATCCTTGCATAGACAACTCACGGAGCCACTCATCTCTAAATTAGGAAGGGTGTGTATATGTGAAATATATATATGAAAACGCTCAACTACTCCAACTCATGGAAATATGCCCGCAATCTAGTATGGTATCGACCTCTAAATTTTTACAAAACATGCTAAGATCACATAGGGAGGCAAGGATGGTGATAACAAGGTAGAAGGTGGAAATCGATATGGTCATGTGATGTTAAGGCCAAGCTAGTGAACTAACTAGTGCGATAATGCTCAACTCAAAAATTCTTCCACTTCCATAAACGAAACATACAAGTCACCAATCAACGAGAACGAGTCCGGGGTCAAAAGAGGGCGCTCAAATTTCATCAAGTAAACGGAAAATAAATGTAACGAGAATAACATATTTTTGTTGTTTTGATTTTTTTTTCTCTTTTTTTTTGAATTTTTCCTTCTATTCTTTTTCAAAAAAAATCCTTTTTGATTTTTTTTCCATTTTTTTTTCTTTTTTGATTTTTTCGATTTTTTTCAAAGCTTGATGAAATTAGAAGCAAATATATACAATAACCAAAATTGACCCGGACAAGATCTACAAACTCCCTTGAAACAGAGTCAACCAGATCCAATCATCCATCAAAAATCTCCATAATCGCACAATAACGAGCATAGAATGCACTAGGTGACCTACTTCATCAAGCTTGGCTAGGTAGGCAAATTTGATTTTGTAGTTCATTTTGTGAATTCTTTTACATTTTAGCCAAGGAGAAAATTGATAGAAATAGATGAAAAAATGAAAATGTCCCAAAAATGATCACTACGCAAGTTAGTCAAAATAAAGGAGAAAACACCATACTTATGCGTATTGACATAGCATATTCCACGAGGAGACCTACACACACAACCTAAGTGGTAGCCAGGTAAGAATGTACTGGCTACAGAAGGCTCTAAATCTCACCAATTTTGTAGCTAAAGCCTAAATGCAAGGTCAGTCTAAATGGGAACCACAAATTATAGCTCAGTTGGTTGCATACCTATCGATTAATTATTATTCCACATAACAAAGGTCAAATGAATGCCAACTAGGAATGAGTAGGTAGCCTAAAGAGTGCAAGTTATCATCATGGCTGCATAATCGGTATCATAGACAAACACTAAGAGTCAAGGAAATAAAACTAGAAATACTAAAAACTCCCCCACGCTAGACTCGATATTGTCCTCAATGTCCATATCATACAGACTCAAAATTGGTGGGGGACACAAATAAAAACCGAGGATAGAGAAAAGACATACCAAATACGCACACGGCTAAGTAGCGGAATCAGCAATCCGCTACTGATCATCATCATCATCATCACCGAAATCATCATCCTCCATATCATCATCTGCAGCAGTCCCGGAACCAGACACACCACCCGTATACCACCCACCTCCCTGATAATCACTAGCGACTCCAAAAGCAGGGCCCGTCGGGGCACTGAAATAGTCAGTGTGAAGATGGAAGCCGCCATGAATCGAAGGGTCAGTATAACCAACCACGGGCCACGAAAAGTACGAGGGGTAAGGGCCCTGTGGTGGCACAGCAGCACGCCTAGAATAGTCATCATAAACGGGATACATCCCGAGACACTGATCAGCATATAACCTGTCTAGGCGAGCGTGAGTGGCCGCGGTGTCGGCACGAGTCTCCGTGCGAAGAGTATCCAAGTCTGACCTGGAAGAACCGGCACCCAGCTCCATACGCTCCATCCATTCAATAAGATTGGGATGGAGCGGAGCATACTGGGGTGGCGGAGGGGGCTGCTCAAAAATGGTAGTGGTGGTGGGCTCGGAAGCAAGCTGAGATGGACCGGGTTCAGGGGCAGGCTGGGAAGTGCTAGGCTCGCTCGTGGGACGACGGGTATAGGTAACAGCATGCGACGAAGGAAGAGAGCTAGGGGCAGCAACGGGTAAGAAATAATTAAGCTGATTAGCCTCAAGTGACAAAATTGACCCGGCTTGCAAAATAATAGTCGCCTGCTCATGAATAAGCCAAGCCCAACGATGCTGATGCCTAGAAGAAATCCAGTTAAGAGAAACCAAATATCGGAGGCTAAGGGTAATCTTGCCATGGACCGGATCATGATCCGCTTCACGAAAAGCGGTCAACCGAAGAGCTAATTGCGTGACTAACCCGCCTATATAAATAAGAACATCGGCAACGGCCGTAGCAATTCTCCTAAACTGGAGGATGAGGTGATAGGCAATATTAATATGCCACACCTTCGGTTTACGCCGCAAATACGAGCCCAAAATAGACACCTCCTCGGTGCGTACATTATGTGGCTCCTTTCTAGCAAAAATCGTCCACCCCATAAACCTCTGCCAAACCTTTATGACCGGATTATGAATATTATTTGAACTCATATGCCGGCGCCAAATTTGATATGGGTTAAGTCGTCTCACCCAATCAAGAAAAACCTAACGCTACTAACAAGAAGATAGCGGCAAACAAGGTATCGAATCCACAGGGAAACAGTTAAATTCGTCTTATAGCTATGACGATTCTAAAATGCTCTAAACGGTCGATTGATGGAAAAATATAAAAACACTACTAAAATGCGATAATAAATAATCGAATCTAACAATGAGATGAAAACTAGGGTCATGGGTTCACGATAGATGTTCGACAATTATGCGACAATAATAAGAAACACATAAACATGCTAGTCGGCTATAACACGTTCTCTCGAATCGTGTCAACCTAGAAAGGATCTAACGGGCTATCGCAACTTATTAGACTCCCTACCAAATTGCGTGTGATCTAATCCTAATTCGGCTTTCGCACAAGAACTAGAATTTCTCAAAAAAATTAAAATGTTGTGGCCTTTAACAAATTAATCGACAAACAAAACACGCGAAAGTGGTACTAGCATAATTATAAATTTAGTATCAAAGCAACATAATTGTATTATAATCCATCGATCCCCCTCGACCCTAGCGAGAAAATTAGCTACGCATGATAATTACGATACAACAAATCGCATACATGGAATTCATGATAAAAAGGTGAAGCAAATAAATCTAAAGATAAACGAACGAGAATCTAGCGAACTAAACGGAACAACGAATTGCAAATAAAGAAAATTACAACGAACTAAGTAATTTATGATGAAGATTGAAACGTAAAACTAAAAATTGCATAAAACGAATTTACCGAAATCGAGTACGAGTTGAAACCAAGTGCTAGAATGCTAAGAGTCACGAGTGTTCTAAGGAAAATAATCTAAGTATGAAAAGTAGAAGTGATAGAAATAAAATACAACCCCTTAGTTATACAAAATAGGCGGAAAAAAACTAAGTGTGCATGCCGGCCGGCTGGCAGGCCGCCTGCCACATGCAGGGGCCGAAGCGCACTATAAAATCAAGCTTAAAATGCATTTGTGTCATGCCGGCCGGCTGGCAGGCCGCCTGTCAGGGCAGGCTGGCGCGCACAATACTAATAAAACAAGTATTGGGCCGCTTTCCATGGCCCAATGAATCAACATTTCTCATTTCTTCTTCGCCTAGACGTCCTAAAGCACGGGTTTTGTCTCGTGATCGTTCTTCTAACCAGATATGAGTGTAAATGCACCTAAAGACCTGAAATCGTGTAGAATCTACAAAAACTCTTACTTAAAGCAAAATGTTAGAAGAAACGGCTCTAAAGAGCGCGTTCCGACCGGAAAAGACAACGGAATCGAGGGAATAAAACTATATAAACACGACACATCACGCATACAATTACATAAAATACAAAACAATTTCATATTGAGTATATCTAAAGACAAATCCCATTCTAAGATCCTCCTAATCCCTTTACGAGTCGTAACAGAGGTGGCACCCTTTCGAGGAGCACTGCCCTAAACACTCAAGGGCCCAGTGCGATTGTGGATATTTGTCGTTAGGTGTACTCGATCCCGCTTTTAAGGTTAGAACGAAACCCGTTGATTCAAATCGAACATCACATAATTCGCAAGGATTAATTACGATGTCGTGACGCGGAGGGAATCGACTTTCGCTCTAGTCAAACAAGTAAAACTTTATTCTAAAGATGCGATACCGACTCCGTAGTCGAATAACATGTCTAAAAGAATTAATCAATAATCGGTTACAGCCCTCCAGGCGAGTCGCACGAAGAGAGTGTGAGTCGCGCGCCTAGGCGAGTCGCGTGAGGGATACGCGAGTCGCACGCCTAGGCAAGTCGCACGAGGGCCACGCGGGTCGCCCGGTTGCCTGGAAATTACGATGCGGAGGGAATTATTTCATCTTAATTCAATTAAAAACAATTTCCATGTCTTTTCTAAATCCCGGATAATCAATCTCGTAATAATAGCATATACATTACGAGCATCAAAAGCTAAGTCGAGTATAAATCATATTATATTTCTACGCGATTTAGTAAAATTATCGATTTAAAGACTAAAGCAAATTCGAGAGCGCACTCTTCGAAACGAACCAATGTTCATATAGGGGCTGTGTAACCCGATCACTCGATCGAGTCCTACCTATGACTCGATCGAGTGGTCCCCTTTACGCATAGAACGCGGGTTTGTTTATCGTGTCATCATCATCGATTTCCTTTTTACGACTTTAGTCGTCGCGTGTCAAGGCTATCACGTGCCTAAATTTTCAAAAAGCATGCATTGCATTATCCGTTATTATCTTTGTTACTATTTCAGTTATTTCGATCGTTACGCTTGTTGTATTGTATTTTCAGGTTGTATTCTGTCCGCGCATTTGTAATCTTTTGTTTTAAGTTTATTTTCGTTGTTTGTTTTATTATACTAAAACGAACCTCACATGCTAAACACAACCTCGACAAAATTCAAAGATGCATTAAACGACGTAGATCAAACATATTTCACATGTTTAGCTAAAATGTTGTTTACATTTCATCCCAACCGAATTACTAGCGCGCGTATTCAAAAAACGAACGATATCTTAGTAGAGGCCGCTAAGTGCGGGCGGGGTTGGGTGTCCTTTGTGGGCTTCCCAACATGTACCCTCACCCCTTACTCAGAACCACGGTTTCCGGATGTCCGAAACCGTTGGCGCACGAGAGTCATTCAATACACGGTAACCGATAATGTCGGTATCGGTATCGCAATGCAAAGGGACGAACCCCATAAATTCTGAGATCGAAATGGGCCGTACTCTGTGCACGGCCCACAAGGATATAAAGTGGGTTCGAATGGGCCCGAACTCCCACAAAGTTCGGTGGCGAATCCATTTCGATTTAAATTTTAACTCGAGAAAAATCTCACATGAGATTCATTCGCCACCCCAAACCCGCGCGTGGCCGCGTCGGGGTGGACCTATGTCATGTCCACACATATGTTTTCATATAAAATTACTCTGTGTCTACCAGAACTATTGAAAAATACAATGAAATTGGAAAAAATTTGTATCAAATGATATAGTCATATATTTCGTAGATAATAAACGACCAAATTCTTGTATTAAATGATAAATAAAAAATAAAAATAAACTGTATAATGAATTGATGGTTTAAACTAGACCGGACCTAACAAAACCTAGTCTGACCCGAACATGACTCGACCCGATAATGACCTGAACCCGATAGTGACCGACTCAAGAATGACCCAAACTCGAAAGTAACTCGAAACCGACCCAACAGCTCAACCCAAATGACTCGACCCGAAAGTGACCCGACCCGAACCCGACACAAAATTTGACCCGATTAACCCGATCCGTAAGCAACCCGAAACTAACTAGAACCGGACCCGATGATAGTCATGACCCGACCCAATGGTGACTCGACCCGATATGACCCGACCCGAACCCGACCCGCCCGCCCAATTGCCACCTCTACTTACACTAACTAGACTCGCTACAAAAACCGACTCAAACCAGCGACATTTAGAAAACACGAACCGACCAAGCTATGGCATAATCGAGAGGGTAACAGTGAATCGTCAACCTTGCTAGCCTTATCATTGTCGGACCCTCGCGGTTACACTCTACTCTCATAAAGAAGATACAGAATATATAAGTAAGATAGAGAAAAAGAGACACTCGCCTAATATGCGACCTATAATCACATGCATGCATGCAATCTAATGTGACGACAATCTCTACCAATAATTTGCACATTCAAAATATTCGAAACCGAAACACATATTGAGGTATAGAATGGTGGAATGGGATATGGGGTAAGCGATGGGTAAGAAGGGCTTATAATTTTGGGAATGTGGAGGTGGTAGTCGAGCTAGGCAATCCAAACTTCCAAAATACATCACCAAATTACCAAATCATACAAACAATAAAATTAAGCTGATTAGTGACGTCTTTCTCCATATCATGCTTATTCTAACCATATCGACTCCATAATAATATTATGATCATGCATCGTAGTCTACAACTCGATCTTTTCACTTTTCTTTTATTCTTCATTTTATTGGAACATAACTAATATATACACAATAACCAAAACATATATACAACAAACCGACTTATCTCATTCAAATAATAATACTACCATGACTAACTCGACTAGGTAGGCAATTTAGGCTTGTGGTTAATATTATGGTAGGGGATATTTCGATTTTTGAGTGATAACAAAAACCGGAAAAAGGGAAAATAAAAAAGAAAAAAGATCAGAAGGCCTCGACATATGCTAATGACGACTCGAATGTACAAACACTTAAGAGACGGACTTCACACTTATGCAAATTGATGTTACATGTGAAATAGGGAGAACTACTCTCATTCCTAAATAAACCAATCATGGACGTCATCGGTCTCATATGGCTCTAATTCTCATAATTTAAGTAGTTTGCCAACAATTTATACCAAGTTTATTCGTTCACTGAAATAAAAATCGAAATATGCCATAATCTAAGACTGATCAAGTAAACTAAGATATTACTAGAATGAGAAAGTGAATAGAACAAGAAAAGAAGAGGTAAAAGTGGTTTCATCATCGTTGCTTAACCTGTTCCGACTCCTACAATGCCTAAAATGACTAAAAACGAAAAGATGCAAGCGGAAATGCAAAAAATATGTAACTAATGCAAATTAGTTACCATCCCCAAACCAAACAACACAATGTTCTCATTGTGAACACAATTTAAACAACAGAAGAGAAGGAAAAAGTAACTAAATATGCAGAACTAAAGAGTGAGACAGAGAAAGAGAGAAAGGAGTATTTAATATATACAAAGAGTTCCCCAAACCGAACTCTGGACATGGTCTGAGTCGGACGCGTGGTGGGGTGATCGTGGTGTCCATGCTTGAGGGCCGGGCTGAGAAGGAGAGGGACGACTAGGCAGGACGAGACCGAGACGACCACCTGAGAGACCACCGAGACGACTTCTGGGACCCCTTCTAGTGGCACGCGACGTTCCACCTCCTCCACTTCTCGTGCCACCTGAGGGGCTACTTCAAGATCCTAAATCGGTCGCCTCAGCTCGGAGTTGCCGAACCTCAATAGAGAGCTCAATGGTCGTGGCAGACAATTGACTAAGCTCGGTGTCAGTGTTAGTGGCGTGCTGTCGATATGGCTGTGCATCGTTCCAAGACCGGATCGGACCCGGTTTGGACCGGACCAAAATCTTCAAAAAAGTTCGGACCGGACCCGGAGCGGAATCTAAAATTTTTGGACCTGGACCGGACCGGAACAATTCCGGTCCAAGACCGGACCGGACCGGTTGGACCGGAATTTTCAATTATTTTTAAAATTCTGGTCCAAAATTCCGGACCGGTTGGACCGGTTTGGATAGGTTAGACCGGTTTGGAGTGGTTAGACCGGTTAGACAAGAATTTTTATCAAATAAATATAATTCTGGTCCAAACAGGTCCGGACCGGAAAAAACCGGGTCAGGACCGGACATGACCAGAACCCTGAATCGCCCAAAATGATGGACCTGAGATCGGACCAGAATTTTTTATTCTGGGTCCGGTCCGGTAGATTCCTGTCTAGTTCGGTCCATTTTTCCGATACGGACCGGATTTTGCACACCCATAGCTGTCGAAACTTGATTTCTAACCGAGTGAAAGCGATAAACTGACGTAGTAACGTCACCGTGCCGTCATTCGGGGGTCCTGTGGATGTCAAGGGATCTGTTACGAGTCTCGTTGACGGGGTAGTGGTAGTAAGGGTAGTGGATGGTCGAGTGGATGTCGAAGTCGACGGTCCAGCCCTTGAAGATTGCTCGGCATCTGGTGTAGCATCAGATGGGGGGAAGTGAGTAGTAGTGAAGGGGTAGGGAGCAGGGGACTCGACGAAGTCCACTCGGGGAGAGGAGCGAGTGAAGGAAGGGTGGAGCAGGGAAATGTGACAGACTTTTCTGCCCCGAGAAATCAAGTGGGCGGTGTGTCTGCCAGCCACTTGAGGCGTCTCAATGTGGATCGAAGGGGTCCGATCTTCCACAAAGTTTTGGTAGGCGGATGTTCCCCTATGAGATTGATCTTGAAGTGAAATTTAAATGATAATGGAGTCGCCACCAAACTTTGTGGAAGATCGGACCCCTTCGAACCCACTCTATACTTAGGCGTATCATGCACAAAGCACGGCTTCCGTTATAGTACTAGAGCTTGTGGGGGTTCGTCTCTTTGCATAATAGGTGATGGTACGTGTTGGGAAGCCCACCTTGGACACCCAACCGCGCCCGCACATAGCGGCCTCTACTAAGATATCAATTGGTGTTTAAGTAGGCATGCTAGTAAGATGGTAAAAATATATGACAACCATCGTTTTAGACTACACATGCGGATTAAGTGTTTGCTACGTTGTTTAATGCACTTTAGAATTGGTCAGAGAGGAATTTAGCATGCGATGTTCATTCGAAAACAATAAAGCCTAACATTGAATTAAATAACTTGAAAATAGATTACAAGTTACACGGGTGGAATACAACCCGGAATTCGCAATACGACGAACAATTGTTATATCGAGTTAGAAACGGTAAACGTAAACTATAAACCAACTCATAAATAGAAACGCAAACAGAAACCGTAAACCGAATGATTGGACAGACTCCGATCAGTTACGCATTATGTTGCATACGGATCAGAGGACAAAGGTTCAGGCGCGCGAGTTCATGCGACCAGGAATTCAGGCGCAAGGAACTCGGCGTCCCAGCCTTCAAGCGCAGGTGCTGGGGCGCCCTAGTCGACAGCGTACGGGACCAAAGCATGATGCTAGCTTGATCCCGAGGCCTCGAAGTCTTGTCCCGACTTATCCTAATGAGATTAGGTTACCTTGATTTGTTGAATACCGAATCTGACTAGGGAATCGTCGATATAAGATTAATATTACAAGGCCTTCACTGTAACACCCCAGCCCAATCCTAGGACCAGAAATGTTAACCGCGATAGCCCGCCAGGTTTTGTACTGGTGCCACAGACCAACACGAGTCCTTTCTAGCGCATTTTGTCTCACTCATGCGCTTCTCGGAGACCTTCTCGGGAGTTCGCCCATCCTTAGACTACTCTCCACCAAGCACACTTAACTGCGGAGTTTTTTGCATGGATGACCAAAAAAGAAAGTGCACTTTGTTGATATGAGTAGTACTTTCAATCCCTTTAAGCACTAGTCATTTAAGCTCTTAAATAGAACATCTTCAATCAATGTGGGGTGTTTCATTCACTCAAAGTTGTAAAGGGAAAAATAATATTAGATTGAAAATTGATATGAGATGTGGGCTTTGGGAGGAAATGCGTGGTGGATTGACACGCATTGACTTGCATCACAAGTGTAATTCCCTAGGTGAAACTTGTATCGTTTTTTTTACTACGTTGAAAGTCTACGATACCTCGTTTTGACCATTAATTGGGTAGTTGCTCTCAATTGTCTCGATTTATTATCTGAATCGAATATATAGACTTAATACAAATATCGTGGCCTTCCGTATCGTGGCGTTACTGTCGATTCTCTTGGACCGTTATACGCTCGGATTGACATCATTAGGTTTCGTATTAATTCGATTTTCGATGACTCTTTATGCATGACATTCAATTATTGAATTGACATCAAACGTTTCAGAGTTACGACTATTAATAATGACATCGAAAACATCGACAAAGGATTTCGCGATCGCATCGTAACCCGAGTTTCAGGCGCCTGCTTTGGGACAGTCTAACCTTCATGCGCCTGGGGTAACGTGGCTCAATTATGAGGCGCCACCACCCTAGCGTTATGTTTTGTGGCTATGCGGACTTTAGGCAGAAACTTTAGTCGGATGCGCTTGTTTTAAGAGAAAATCGATTCGGATTAAACCGTCTTCATTATTCGACATCGACATTGACCATGGGTCCATGATGTGCGAATTTGGCGTCATATGACGTCTATTCCGAATTGATAACGACTTTTCCTTGTAGGCATTAGGTCCTACGTATCTCGACATCGTAATTTGATCATTAGAATCTACGATGTCGATACCGTCATTGGACGCCCACTCATGTCGTGTGAAAATAGTTTTGATTATATATGCGCGATAGTGAGAAAAAAAAGCGTAAAAGCATTTTAAGGGTTTGACTCGCCTTAAACAACCATGTACGCGAGGTGACGAGATAAGCGGCCGGCAACGCGAGTGCAATACTCTTGTGTTCGGGTTTCCTTATTTCGTCACCCTTAGTACTCGATATGTAAAAGAGCGAGTATTTTATCGTCGGAAAGTTAATTAGTAGTTTGATGTTAGGAACGAAAACTAAGTGTTAGTATGCGATAATAAAATGTTAGAATAGTTAGAGTGCGATAAATAAACGAGTTTAGAGATTAGAAATGGGATTTGAACACCCTCAACCTACATGTCAAATGCTTCAAAATACGGGCTCGCGGAGTATCGTCGTAGACAAGGGGAGCGACTCGAGGTATATAAGGAGAGTTATGGTGTGTTTATGGGAATGGTTGATGCTCTCGCACTTCTGATTTAGAACTCGGAAAATGAGTTTTGCGAAATGTTTCTGGTTTTGAAATTCAGGTGCGGCAAGGTCAGCGCCCTAATATTAGGACGCCTCACCTTGGGCGGCTTAGTTCTGAGGCGCCTGGTCTCAAGCAGTTGAAATCGCGCGTATCGGAATTTGCTAGAAATATGAATTGATATCTGGGTTATTCGAGGTAAAAAAGGATTCCGTTTTGACTTTAAATGATTGCGTATTGGGATGCTATGTGGCTTATTTTGTTCTCGGGTTTCGACTTTGGCTTGTTTTGACTCAGTCGACAAAGACGATTTTTCCCCCCGGTGGTGGTTTTGGCTTGAAGTGGCTTTATTTTATTGAAATTGACCCAGTGAGTCTGGATTTGAGGTCATTTTTGAGAGATTTTTACTCCGTTAAGTGCCCACGTTGGATAATATTGATTTCAAGCCCATATTCGAGCGTATTGATGCATGTGAACGTCCGATCATCATCGGATGTTTTGTTGGAGACTGCTATAGACACTAGCAGGCAACATGCGGGTGTCCACACTCAAGCAATCGTCATCGAGCGTGTCGATGTTTGTTTGCAACGAGGTAGTGAAGCCGGTGGGTATAAGCGAGTCGATGGCTCTCCACAACTGAGTGAGGTCGGTGGAAGTGCTGGGTAGGCCACCCGAGTCTTGAAGACTGAGTATGGTAGCGAAATGGGATACTGGGAGGTGGTGGACTGAGTTATAGAGCCTAAAACTAAGGCTCGACCCCTTGGAGCGAATGACAAACTCGAATGAGCTTAAAAATTCAAGAACTATCATGGGGTAAGTGAGATCTCCTATATCCTGTAACCCGGGCATTCCCGTAGCGATAAAAAGGCCAAAAAAACCATTCGAAATTCCAACTTACGTAATGATTTCTCAAAAATAAAACAAGAAGCTACTAACTTTTTAGTAGAAAAGGAAAAAAAAACTTCTCACGTTGGGCAAATGATTCGAGTACGACGGTCTCGAAACCCTGGACCGGAGGGATGGTGGGTGGTGGTGGTGGTGGCTGAGGAATTAGGGGCTCAATTTCCGTGCCCATTTGCTCCGACTTTACTTGTGTCCTGGTTTTGACCTCAGATCCCGTGTTCACTTGCTCTATTTCGACTTATGCTCACGTCTTGGTTCGAGCATGCTTTCTTGATGGCTCTACATTTTCCATAATATCTTGCAAAAACAGAGGAGATAACAAGGTACATCAAGAAACTCGTAAAATCCAACACAAGCACGTGAAAATCGAAATCTTGGAACTCGAAATTCAGAAAATACTTAGCCTTTCTGAATCTGCCAACCCTGATTACTCAGAAGTGTGGTGAACGAGCAGAGGTTAGGGGTTGGTGAGGGTGAAAATGAGGTAGATGAAGGTTGAAGGTCGGTGTGAGGAGGGAGACACAGAAAGGTGGCAAAGGGTGAACACGACAGAGAGTAAGGCGAAGGGGAAGAAGGTGAAAGGTGGTGATTAGGAGGGAAGATGAAGAATTGAGAAGATGGGAGTTCTAATTGTGAGGGAGCGACTGGTGATTGTAAGGATATAAGGGGGAGGACGACTAGGGAAATAGAGAGTATGAGAGGAGCGACTGATGAGGGAGTCAGACCAAGGAGGGAGTTGGGGGGGTTCTGAGTTGAGGGAAGCGAATGGGAAGGGGGATAGGTCGACTAGTAGAGTCGACTAGAGGTGGAGTCGGATAGAATTAGGATTTTTGCCTTGTGAGTATGGGGAGTTTGTGTGGGGGCGACTTGGAGTAAGTAGAATCGACTGGAAGGAGGTCGTCTATACATAATTTAACCAAAATTACTCTAATTCCTAGTTCAATCATAAAAGTTACAGGAACTCATTTATTCTTCAGTCCAACTTGACAACATATTAGTATCATCGACCTCACCCAAAATTATATGCAACTACGTTATTTATTTACAGAAAATAAAAATACTAAATAAAAGGAAAATACTCGGGTTGCCTCCCGCCCAGCGCTGGTTTTTACGGTTCCGCACGACCGTGATTCAGTGACTGGGTTAAGATTTGAGGTTGAGATGAACAGCCTCGACGGCTCCAACACTAACACATTCGTGATACAGCTTCAACCGTTGCCCATTAACTTTAAAAATTCCTCCTGTATCGGTTGTGATTTAGATAGCTCCACTCTTGCTCACGGAGGTGACGGTAAAGGGACCGCTCCACATCGATTTCAGCTTTCCTGGGGACAAACGTGAGTTAAATAATAAAACTTTGTCACCAACTTGGAATTCTTGGGAGAGAATCCGCTTGTTGTGCCACTTTTTTGTTCGTTCCTCGTAAAGCTTAGGATTCTCGTAAGCATGATACAGAAATTTCCCAAGCTCGGCTTGTTGTAATTTCCTTTTCTCCCCACATAAAGATGAATCGAAATTAAGCTCTTTGATAGCCCAAAATGCTATATATTATTCCAATTCGACCAGTAAATGGCAAGTCTTCCCATAAACGAGTCGATAGAGGGATGCTTCGATCGGTGTCTTAAAAGCGGTTCGGTAGCCCCAAAGAGTGTCTTCGAGTTTTAAACTCCAATCTTTCCGTGCTTTCGACACCACTTTCTCAAGTATGGACTTAAGCTCTAGGTTGGATATTTCAACTTGGCAGCTTGTCTGTGGATGATAAGCTAAGCCGGTTCGGTTGGTTATTTAGCTAAAAGATAATCTACCTGCAGCTCATGAAAGTGACTTCCCCCATCACTAATGATGGCTCGGGGAACTCCGAACCGGGGAAAAATCACCTTCCTAAAATGTGAGATGACGGTCTTTGCATCATTGACCGGCGACGCAACACCTTCAACCCACTTGGACAAGTAGTCCACAGCAACAAGAATATACCGGTCTCCCTTGGAGGAGGGAAAAAACCTTGATTGTCAATTCCCCAAACATCAAACTGCTCGACTTCAAGAATTCCGGTTTGAGGCATCTCATGCCTCCTAGATATATTCCCAGTTCTATGGCAGGCATCACATGCTAGAATAAAAGCATGAGCGTCTTTAAATAATGTGCGTCAGAAAAATCCGGATTGTAGAACCTTAGCAGTAGTTCTGGATGGGCCGTGGTGGCCTTCATAAGCTAAAGAATGATAGTGCTGTAAAATACTCGGTACTTCCCACTGAGGTACACATCTCCGAGATAGCCCGTCAGTATACTCCTTGAATAAATACGGGTCATCCCAAAAATATTGGAGGACATCATGGAGGAATTTCTTACTCTGCTGATAGGAGAGATCCGGCAGTAGAATATTGCCAACTAAATAATTGTCATAATCAGCGAACCATGGATTCTCAGTAGTAGAGATCGCCATAAAAGAATCGTTCGGAAAGGAGTCATCAATAGGGAGAATATTCCCTTCATCTAGGATCTGTAGCGAAGATAGGTGATCAGCTACTAAATTCTCAGCTTCTTTCTTGTCTCGTATCTCCAAATTGAACTCCTGTAGTTGGAGTATTCATTGGAGGAGCCTTGCTTAGTTTCATTTTTGGCTAGCAGGTATTTTAGCGCGGCATGATCGGTGAAAACAATAACCTTCGACCCAAGCAAATAAGTTCTGAATTTTTCTAGTGAAAATATGACCGCTAAAAGGTCCTTCTCGGTTGTGGCACATTTCATTTGGGCTTCATTGAGTGTCCTACTAGAATAGTAAATGGCGCTCGGCTTCTTGTCCTTTCTTTGCCCAAAAACCGTAACGATAGCGTAATCACTAGCATCTCACATAATTCGAACGGGAGGTCCAAATCTGGGGCCTGCATGATCGGTGTGGTGATCAGTGCTGTCTTCAACCTGTTAAACGCATCAAGACAGTCATCAGTAAACTAAAAAGGTGCATCTTTAAGGAGAAGGTGCGTAAGCGGCCGGTTTCGCAATATTGGAAAAATCCTTGATGAACCAAATCCAACGTGACCAAGGAAGCTTCTAATCCCCTTAACATTGACAGGAGGCGGTAATTGCTTAATCACTTGCACTTTCGCCTTGTCAACCTCAATGCCTTTATCAAATATAATATGACCGAGAAAAACTCCCTGAGTGACCATGTAATGGCACTTTTTCCAATTCAATACCAAATTGACCTCTATACATTATCTCTGCAAAATCTTATCCAAATTATTGAAGCAATCGGAAAAAACAGACCCGTAAACACTAAAGTCGTCCGTGAAAACTTTCATGATTGACCCAATGTACTCTAAAAATATGCCCATCATACATCTCTGAAATGTAGCGGGGGCATTACATAATACAAATGGCATCCTGCGATATGCGAAAGTGCCATACAGATATGTGAAGGGGGTCTTTTCCCGATCATCGGGATGAATGGGTATCTGAAAGAACCCGAAATATCCATCTATATAACAAAAAAAATTACGGGATGCTAAAGGTTCTAGCATTTTATCAATGAATGGGAGCGGCAAGTGTTCTTTACTAGTAGTTGTATTCAGCTTCCTGTAGTCGATGCACATACGCCATCCTGTGACTATTCTAGTGGGTATCAGTTCATTTTTTTTTTAACAACAGTGGTACCTTCTTTCTTATGGACCACCAGAACTGGGCTAACCCGTTTAGAATCGGAAATGGGATAGATTATGCCGACGTCGAGGAGTTTCATAACCTCCTTAACAACTTCTTGCATATTCAGGTTCAATCTACATTGACCCTGAATGCGTGGTCTATGACCTTCATCAAGGTTAATCTGGTGCATACAGAAATCCGGACTAAGGCCTTTCAGGTCATCAAAGGCGCAACGTAAGTCTTTCAGAATCTTTCTAGGCACGACCAATAAAATAGATAATTGGTCGTTAGTAAGAGTGGAACTAACTATGATTGGATACCTTTCGGTATCATCTGAAAATACATACTTGAGATTAATTGGGAGAGGTTTAAGTTCATATTTCGATACCTAGACAGCATATGAGATTGTAGACGTGCGTCCGCACCGCCCGGCGCACCGCCTGGCGCCCCGCGCACGCCCGCGCGAGACTGACCCGGTTTTTCAACGTGTAGCGGCGGCCACCCACGCGGCCCCCTCCCTGTCGGGGGCCGGTCCGATCTCGCGTACGGGGCGATGTGTCGGACCTCGATTCGGATAACGATCCGGACTTTTACTAGACGGGTGCGGGCACCTGTGTTTCCGTTTGGAATCGATCGAGTCGTGGTTGTAAATGTTTAAAGGCCGATTTGTTTGGTAAGGCGACCTTTTTTAGTGAACCGAATTCGTTGCCGATTTGTGGAGTCGCCACCGAGTCAATTATGGGGACTCGGAAATCGTTCAAGTCAACTTTGATCCCTTGCCGGCTCAAAGTTGAGGGGCACGGGACCTAAAGATAAAGACTTGTACCCTTAAGAACTCCATGCCTGGAATGACTCTCATTGCCAATGGTTTCGAACATCTAGAAACCGTCGATTCTGAGTAAGGGGTGAGGGTACGTATTGGGAAGCCAACATCCGATAGATGTCAACACCCAATCCCGCCCGCACTATAATCAATTGGTAGGCTAATAAACTAGTTCTTTTGTTGTGGTAAAAATACTGTAACATCCTTTGGTTTTACCCTATATCTTTTGCTACGTCAGTTGTTTAAGGACAAGTAAGCTTTGTCGTCAAAGTAGTTGTGTTTACATTCTTTGCATGCGATTTCACGTGACAAGCAGGCCATGAAAAGATGCACGTAGGAGAGTAGAGAGTACTAATATTATGCGTATTAGCAAATCAGTTTTAACGCGATAATACGGATATGAGTCGTTCTCGTGGTATACCTTGCCTGGTATTCTGCTTAAGATGCGTTGGTTCAGTATTAATAGAGATGCGTCAAACCAGACATGGCGAGCACCGGGACTAATACGGAACCCGACCATCACTTTGTTCAATTTTAGTTATTTTACGTGTTGAATTCCGTGTTAGGTGATTTAGCATGTGATTATAAGGTCATAAAAGCAATAAATCATACGAAAAACTGTAAATGCGAATATAAGTAAATCACGTAGTGAGGAGTTGCACCCTCGGAGTATACACTAAACGGGACACGATGTATAGATAGCTGAGAACGGATCTCAAAATTGCTTAGATGTTTGTGGACCTTGTGTCCACATCTAGTATTGTCGTAGTGCATAATAAAAGAAAGTGCGAAAATGTAAAGTTTTGTTTAGATGGCAACTTAGTGACGACTCGACTTCAACAGGTGGATCCTCCTAGCTTGACCAGTGATTTAGGCAGAGCTCCGTTACCATTGACCCTTCATGCGGCTACTCCGGCAGAGCTTCACTACTATAGGCTGATTCTGCGGCTAATCCGGCAGAATTTCGTTACTAGACTTGAGCTAGTCGAACACCGGCACCTCAGTATTGAGTGTGGTGCTCGAAAGTGAGGAGTAGCGTCGATGTCACTTTTATCAGAACTACGATCGAGTGGATTGTTTGCCTCGGGTGTCGGAGTGCGATCCCTTAGCGAAAATGTGGGGGAGAAGAGAATTGAGAGAATTGTGTCGAATTAATGAGGTGAGGGGGGGAGTATTTATAGGTATTTTCGGCCCTCGTCACCCATATGGACGCCTGAGTTGTGGCGCACCAAGACTCAGGCGCCTGGGTTCAGGCGTGGGGAGTCTCAGACGCGTGAGGCGAGGCGGTTGGAGTTTTGAAGATACGATTTTGATACTTTCCAAAACCGAGAGGGAGTATAATATGTATCTTGGGGCCTAAGGTTTCCCTGAGTTACACTAGCACCGTGAGCTTGATGGGCCTCGGGTGTGCATTTCGAGGTTCGCTTGGCGCGGTGCTGACTCGGTTTGAGTTTCGGGACCGACTCGGGGTCCCGGTGTCAGAATTGACTCTAGTTAGTGTCTATGCGACCGTAATGACACGACTAAGGCTGCTATCATGTTAGTTTAATTTTTCCGGGTAATTTATTTGATCCGTTCTATAGAAAAACTACTTAAAACATCGTGAACTCGCGTCGCGTTGCAGTCCTATCGTCATTGGGTGTTTGTTTGGCACTTCTGCAGCCACCAGGTCAAAATTTGGGTGTCTACAGAAGCCCCCACTTTGACTGAGGCTTGGACAAGGTGAAAGTCAAAGTATTACCACCTAGGTCAATCGAGGATTACCTGGTGGCTGTCCGGTCGTGTCGTTTTAAGTCTATTGGACTACGAGTTGAGGCTTGTCAGCCAAGGCTTAGAAATCATACCTGACGTCTTCGCTTGCGGTTGCTTGCTTGGGCCCGAGCCGTTGCTTGATATCTCGTTCTTGATTCTTCATGCGCGCGCATTTTGTCTTCTTTGGTTTGTTTAAAAATTTGTTCAATTTTAAATGTCGTCGTATGTAGGCGACACGTTAAGCGTAAATGCAAAGAATGTTCATATGTGATGGCTTCCGTTTGAACAAATGTTTTTAGGATGCTTGTGAACCCTTGATGGAATAAAACGTTCGAGGGCGTCAGTCTCCACTCGAGCGGTCATCTTCGGGATGACTATGACCCCTTGGAAAAAAAACAAAATGAAATGTTCGAGGGCGTCAGTCTCCACTCGAACACTTGTCTTTGGGATGCCTCTGACCCCTAGGACAAAATAAAACAAGATAAACTACTCGAGGGCGTCGGTCTCCACTCGAGTAACTGTCTTTCGGGATGCCTCTGACCCCTAGGACGAAATAAGATGAGATAAAACTATTCGAGGGCGTCGATCTCTACTCGAATAGCTGTCTTTCGGGATGCCTCTGACCCCTAGGACAAAACAAGATAACTACTCGAGGGCGTCGGTCTCCACTCGAGTAGCTGTCTTTCGGGATGCCTCTGACCCCTAGGACAAAACAATATAGAATGCTCGAGGGCGTAAGTCTCCACTCGAACACTTGTCTTTGGGATGCCTCTGACCCCTAGGATAACATAAACCATTAGAGGGCGTCAGTCTCCACTCGAATGAAAAATGTTGTGGAGGTATCAGACTCCTTCGAGAGTGTTGGTATCTACTCAAATCAAATTGCTGTGGAGGTTTCAGACTCCTTCGAGGGCGTTGGTATCCACTCGAATCAAAATGTTGTGGAGGTTTCAGACTCCTTTGAGGGCGTTGGAATCCACTCGAATCAAAATGCTGTGGAGGTTTCAGACTTCTTCGAGGGCATTGATATCCACTCGAATCAAAATGTTGTGGAGGTTTCAGACTACATCGAGGGCAATGGTATCCACTCGAATCAAAATGTTGTGGAGGTTTCAGACTTCTTCGAGGGCGTTGGTATCCACTCGAATCAAAAGGTTGTGGAGGTTTCAGACTCCAATGCCTCTTAGATAACTAAGACCCGTTAAGCGAAAAATTGTTGTGGAGGTTTAAGACTCCAACGCCTCTCGGATAACTAAGACCCGTTAGGCGAAAAATTGTTGTTTGTTCATTTCTTTTAGTTAATTGTTTTTTTGTTTTGTGGGTTTGGCTTATTTTGTTCGGGTTTGCTGTTTTAGTAGTTTCGGACCTTTTGCTTAAGTATTTAATGGTTTCTTAGTTTTGATTTAATCCCTTGCGGGTGATTGCATTAAGTTAGATTTCTCTCTCTCGGGTGGCTGCGTTAGATTTACCCCTCTCGGGTGGCTGCGTTAGATTTATCCCTCTCGGGTGGCTGCGTTAGATTTATCCCTCTCGGGTGGCTGCGTTAGATTTATCCCTCTCGGGTGGCTGTGTTAGATTCTTTGGGAAAGTTTCTGACTAACCGTGGTCTATTGCTTTCTTCGGGAAAGTTTTCTGACTAACCCTGGTCTACTAATTTCTTCGGGAAAGTTTCTGACTAACCCTGGTCTACTGATTTCTTCGGGAAATTTTCTGACTAACCCTGCTCTACTGATTTCTTTGGGAAAGTTTCTGACTAACCTTGGTCTACTGATTTCTTCGGGAAAGTTTTTGACTAACCCTGGTCTACTGATTTCTTCGTGAAAGTTTCTGACTAACCCTGGTCTACTGATTTCTTCAGGAAAGTTTCTGACTAACCCTGGTCTACTGATGAGTGATTGTTTGCATTTAGTGATTGTTTTGCCTTTAAATTACTAGTGTTGATGTGTAAGCTCTTTGCATTAGTTCTTGGGCTTGCATTATTCCGGGAATGTGCTAAAATAATAATCCCCCTGGGATGTGAATTGAGTGCTTAGGGACGTGCCAGGAAAACAGATTGCTTCGAGTGCTTTGGGATTGTGGATTTGTTTTGTTCGTTTTATCACGCGGTCAAGCGCGAGCTTTCTTATTAACTGTGGTTCTCGTGTTCGTTTATTGCTGGGGGTTGATTTCGGCTAGAGGAGGTTTAAAGGCTTCCTTTACGGGTTTGAGTTTACTCCTAATTCCCTCAATTGACATCTAAGGCGGGGATTGAATGGAGGTTGGCTCAGGCTAGGAGCACGATGAGTCACCACTCGTCGGAGAATGTGCTGGTGAACTAGTTGCGCCTTGCAGATGTAAGTTTCTTTCTTACAGTTTGTTTTATTTAGTAGCCCCCAAGGTTTAGGATTATTGAAGTGTCGGTTTTGATTTTATCGTTTGTTTTGTGCTATGGTCTACTGTTTGCTTTCATTTTGAAAGGTTCGCTTTTCTTTTACCTGGCCGATTCGGCTGATGCTGTTCGGCCCCTAGATTTTCCCTTGACGCTACTTAGGGTGGAGGCGGCTAGGATACCATTCACCGAGCCTCTTCCCCCGTGTTCTGCCGAGGAGACGTACGCCGGGATAGAGTGGCGTGATCGAGTGTACCGGGTGAGTTTTGGCTTTCGTTTTTTGGTTTCGGTCTTAAGAGTTAGGGTCGGTCTGTCTAACTTTTGTGGTTTCAACGCTCAGGTTTTGTCAACTTGCCATTATGATTTTGGCAGGCTGCCAACTGCTTCAGTGTCTATGCCTCGAGGGTCTCCCGTGACACTACGGGACCTCGATCGGTAAGTGTGTATGCCTAGGGTTGGCTCTTAGGTTGTTTGTGTGTTTTCCTCAAGTGCGGGTTATGTTTGCAGGACATTCTCGATATGGTGGGAGAACTGGAGACTATGGTGACCGAGCTTGAGGCGAAAGCGGCTGAGGTGCGACAGCTCCTGCAATCTTGGGCCGGCGAGATTGCTCAACTTAAGGAGCGGCTGGCTTGGTCTCAGGGCGAGACCTCTTCGCAGGGTGAGGCTAGGCATCGGGTTGAGAGGGAGAGAGAGGCTGAGGCTGAGGCTACGGGTCGTGTTACGAGTACTACTGAGGATGTTAGAGGGATTCCCAAGACAGCTACTCTAGATATGCTGTCGGGGATGGATGGTAGTGAGTCTCCTACCTTTGTTTTGGAGGATTTAGGTTTGGATAACAATATCGGTGAGTTTGTGATAGCTATAGGTGCAGCTTCTAGGGGTCCTCCCTAGTTTGTAAACTTGGTTTGTGTTTGGATTTGTATATTTTAGATTTTAGACTTTTAGTATTTTGATTGATTCGTTAGTCTTGTGTTTTGTTTTGCTCTTGAAATGTTGACCTAGGTGACAAGTAGTCACTTCAAGTTCGGTTTGTTTGCGATTTCGTCGTAGTTTAGAACGTTTTAGAATGCGTTGAGATTGCATGACAGTACGAAATTGCTTTTTCGGGATTCTTAAAATGTGTTAGTTTGAGCCGGGATTTGGATCAAGTAGTACGTCGATTAGAATGTTTGACTCGGGACGTGCAAAATGTAAGGATAGCTCTTGTAACTAAAACGTTTCGACTGAATGCGTGTTCGGTGTTGGGAGACAAGTGTAATTGTCCTGACATTAATATTTAAGATGAGGCAAGAGGAAAAAGGCTAGACCACTTTTTTATACTTAAATGATAGTGTCGTACTAGGCTAGAGATGCGGATTGACGATGTCGTTAAAGGCTACAACACGCCTAGGTGGGGTAGCTTATCCCCCTAAAAAGAAAATAAAAAAGGACGTCTAAGTCTGGTGGATCCGACGGGTGAAATGTGTCCTCCGTGTGGACATGTCACTCTTGCACGAGCATTTCGGCTTTTGAAAAGGGGTTTAGCGACTTCAGAAGGTCGTTCCTGATGTCCAGGGTTGTCGAATGTGAGTGAAAGGTTAAGGATTGTGGAGATGACTTTGCTACAGAATAAGGAAGCTATGTGGGCTAATGTCACTAAGCGCCCGATCGAAGACGACGTTACCGATCCTAGTATTCGTCAGTTCATCTAGATGGGCCTAGACTGACAGGACCCATATTGCAAATGTGAGTGAAGGGAAATTGGATCGGCTGGACTCGCCTTTGGCTGAGATGACGGAGACTTGTGTTCAGGGTCTATAGTGAGAGACCCGAACAAGCACATCCGAACGGTAAGGGAAAAGGAAAGTTTGATCGGTAGAGCCCAGCCGTTTAGTACTATATTGTATTAATTGATATTATGTGGCATATTAATACTAACTTTTTGTAGGGTTTTGCTTGACATGTTGTCATTTTTCGGGGTGGCCGAATATTAGATGCTTGATGTAAAGAGCCTCGACAAAGGCTTGATTCAATTGAGTTGCATTAATGAGAAACACATTTTTTTGTTATTTATTATTATTTTTTTTTGTGGTGGCTCGTAACTCGATTCTTCATTTTGTCCGTGGCACCCTTTCGGGTTTTCACCCCGTCCTCGGCTCACTTTTTTATTTTTTATTTTTCGACGGCTCGCAACTCGATTCTTTATTTTGCCCGGGGCACCCTTTCGGGTTTTCACCCCGTCCTCGGCTCATCATTTTTTTTTTTTGACGACGGCTTGCAACTCGTTTCTTCATTTTGCCCAGGGCGCCCTTTCGGGTTTTCACCCCATCCTCGGCTCGTCGTTTGTGCTTCGTCACTTAAATCACTCATTAGCCGGAACGTGGAAAGATTCCCGGTTTGTACGTGAATCGAGTAATCGATTTTTTTGTTTTTTTTGTTTGTTTGTTTGGTTCTACCCGAAGGAGGGTTGCCTACGTATCCGTTTTTAAACGGAATCAAACCATGTTCGTAGTTCTTTCTAGATGTGAGTGATTTTGCTTTAGACTCGTTATGCCAATTATCTATGTGAGATGTTTAGAGTGTATCCATCCTAGTTAAAGAACTAAGGTGGAGTGATTGGGTGTGACCCTTTGAAAGTGACAATTACCGAGATACCGTGTCTGGGTCAGGGTGACTGGCTTGGATGGTTTTGGAATGTGGAGCTAGGTAGTAAGTGGTTTCGATAGATCGAAATCTGGAGTTTGATTTTTGTGGAGTTAGGGCTACGGGCTAAGGTTTCGTAATGTGGTAGGAAAGGGGAAGCTGAGTAAAAATGACTCAGACTTCAGTCGGGCGGGATGTAAATTACGTGGGATCTGATTTCCATGTCTGGCCCTTAAGGTTGGGATTAACCTATTGAGCTTGAATCCTCAAAATTCCGGATTGTCTCCTAACAAGTGTCTCGGGAAGGTTTTAAGGGTTGTAATGTAGGGAGGCTAGTATTTGGGTGCTAGCTGACTGGCCTGTTCATTTTTCTTTTTTTCTTTTTTTTTTCTTTTTTTCGTTCGGACTTTGCACTTAAAGTCGAGTTGAATAATTGGGAGTTTCATTTTAACCGTTGAGTTTGGTCTTGATCATTGAATTGGGCCGGTTTAGTTTGGCCTTGATTTCATTTTTTTTTTTTTTTGCTTAGGCTATTTCAGACTTCTTTTTCTTTTTGTCAGACTAGCACCTATGGTAGGAATTGGTCGGTCTTTATTCAAGGGATATTTATTGTGGGAAATGGGTTTGCCTTCCGTCTTTGATCACAAGCTAAGAGACTATCTAGATTTGTCATAGGATTCGGGAATGCTCGTCCTAAGGGATGGTTATGTGGCTATCTACACCAGACATGGGATAGGTAAAAAGAGAACACGGGATCTCGGTTTTTGTAATCCCTCGTTGTTTCGAGGTATGTTTGATTGTTTTTGATAAATGGCTTAATATCGATTTTTAAGCGAGAAAGTGCGTTATTAAATCAAGCGATTGTCGAGGCGCGTTATAAAGGAAGAAAAGTTTATTTCTTTTTATTGATAGTAGTAAGCGGGCTATGCGCCCGAGATATTGTTTTCGGGGAGGTGGAGGACAGATGCCCTCGCACCTCCTGACTCGATGTAAAAACAAAAGACATTTGTTATACTATTAGGTCTAGGCCCTAAGACGAACTAGACTCTGACTCGGACACATATTTACTCATCCCGGTGGATGCCCGTGGCTTGGCAAGATCTTCCTCGATATTCCGGACATTCTCCTATATAGGGTCGAGGTGGGAATAATCGATGGCATCGTCGAAGACTGCGCGAATGCTAAAAGGGTTTGTGGTATTGTTTGGTTTCTCGGGAGGAGGGAGAGTAATCGTCCCATTTTCGATCATGTCTTGTATGACATGTTTGAGTCGATAGCAGGATTCGGTATCATGCCCATTGCCACGGTGGTAATGGCAATATTTATTGGCATCCCATGACTTTGCCCTTTTGTCTACGGGTGGGTCCGCAGTAGGACCCTTGGGCTCGAGCTTCCTTTGATCGACCAGATGCTCAAGAGCTACGGTGTAGGAAGAATTGATTGGGGTGAATTCCCTTAGTGACCTTTCTACTTTGTTGGATGCGGTTTTATAAGGTCTTGAGGTTTTTCCTGTATTGACTTTAGGAAATTTCGATCGGGCGAAGCATTGGGATGCTGTAGACACCCACATTTGATCGCCAGGTGTCTATAGCAGTTTCCGACAAACACCCGATGATGATCGGACGCTAACGTGCTTTAAATACTCAGAAACGGGCTCAAAATCATGGGCATTTGGCTTGGGCTCATTATGGAGTACATTATCTCACAAAATCAACCTCAAAATCAGGCCCAGTGGGTCGTTTCGAGTCAAATAAGACTAATTTGGGTCGTTTCGACACCAGGGGTAAAACTGTCTTTTTACGACCGAGTCAAAACCCGTCAAAATTATTTCCAAAGCACGTGAGTCAGCCGTGACACCTCACACGCCTGATTCGTACTCCAATCCTACAAAAAAATCAGCTTCACAAAATATTAAACAAATCCGTTTAAGGATGGAATTCGATCTCAAGTAGGAATCCTATCCGAAAACCGATTCAGACACCCGACCGAGTGCAAATACTCGGCCAGGTAGCACAAACCAGCCGGGTTCCCTTTCTTCTTCGACAAGAAAGCGGAATTCTCATGCCTTACAGCTTCCTATATTTTCTATCTCTAGCGGTGGTAGTTCAAACTCTCCTAGCCAAGGTCGGGAATTCCCTATAAATAGCCCCTTGCACACATACTTTTACACATCAATTACAGACATCAATTATCAATTACACCGACACATCGATAATCATCAGAAATCAGAAAAATATCATTCATTATCACACACACACACACATCGAGAAACCGATACTACAAACCCGAAGGAAACCGGTCCGAATCCCGACACCCTTCACGCACGTCACGCCCGAGCCGAACCACCATCAACTCACCGACATCCACTCGACGCTCTTGTGCCCAAGTCACGTCCCGACGAGCCCCGATCCGAGTAAACTAAAGCATGTAGGTTGAGGGTGTACAAAAACCCGACTTCTCCTTTTCTTCTCTTCTCCTCCTTCGCGTCGGTCCTTTTATTACGGGTCATTCGTCGCGTTTTTTTTATTTACTAATATCAATATTATTAAAAACTACTTTCATATATCGAACATTCTTAAAAATATGATATCGATTTTTTATAATCGAATATTGTATCAAAAAGAATTATATTAAAATCTCGACGATATTAAAAATCGTTACATCTTTTTTCGTTCAAAACTTCTTTTTACAAAACCTTTTTTTTAATTCGTTCCGAATACTCGATATCGATTTCATAATCGAATATCGGGTACGACGAATATCGAAAACATAAATCGAATACAAATTAATTCATATTTTGTACGCGATTTATCAAAATTAGCAATTTCGAACAAAAAATAAAAAACCGGACAGACCCGCACGCGAGTCGCGCCATGCCCAGGCGACTCGCGCACGGGCCTGAAATCCGAGACGTTTTTTTTAGCTTTTTCGTTCGTTTTATTCTTCTACGAAACGATTTTAAAACTTATATCTTTTCTAAAACTATTCGAAAAGTTTGATATTAATTTCGTAGTTAATTATCAAATATAACGAATATCGAAAATTTTGAATCGAGTACGAATTATGCAATATTCATACGCAGTTTAATAAAAACATCGAGTTTTCGAAAACCGTCTCCAAAAACAGACCGACACGCGACTCGCCGGCAGCCCGGGCGAGCCGCGCAGTCGGCTGCCACGGTGCACCTTTCTCGTTTTTTTTATTATTTTTCGAACTTCGTTTTTTATACAAAACAGCGTTTTAGCGATATTTTTCAGATTTCGATTAATATTCTCAATCTCGTATATTTATTTTATTTGCTATATTATTATTTACAAATCGATACTAACTCGTTTGTTCATCTTTTGTAGCAAATTCATCTTTATTTCATCTTTTGTTTTATTATACTAAAACGAATCTCACATGCTAAATTCAACTTTGACGTTAACTTTTCATGCATTAAACCGACTTAGCAACCCATTCAATTCCTCGCATGTTTATGAAAACAATGTTTGCATATCATTCATCGTATTACTAACGCGCGTATTAAAACATCATTCGATATCCTAGTAGAGGCCGCTAATGTGCGGGCGGGGTTGGGTGTTCTTAGTGAACTTCCCAACACGTACCCTCACCCCTTACTCAGAACCGTGGTTTCCGGATGTCCGAAACCATTGGCAACGAGAGTCATTCAATATACGATTAACCGCTCAAGTCGGCATCTATATCGATATGCAAAGGGACGAGCCCAATAAACTCTGACATCGGAAATGGGCCGTATTTTGTATACGGCCCACTACGACATAGAGTGGGCTCGAACGGTTCCGAATAACCATAAAATTCGGTGGCGACTCCGACTTCGATTTAAATTTCCATTTGACCATCTCATGGAGATTCATTCGCCTTCCCAAACCTGCGCGTGGCCGCGTCGGGGTGGACCTATGTCATGTCCACAGATGCTCTGCCCTTGGTATGTTCTTGGGCATAGTAATCGCTCAGATTAGCGTTTGTCTCGCTTTCTGTGTCTCTACTCTCAAGGAAATTGAGGCGGCTATCGATGTAACGGACGGAGAAAGTCAAACGGGTTACCGAAGTATGGATGTTGCGAACCAATTTGGTTTGGGTATTGACATCGTTGCGGATGCTTTCGATGGCGCTTGAATCTATCGACATGTTGGGAAGTGGTTCTAGTGGGAAAGGATTAAAAGGTCAGATCGGATCCACCGGATGACTTAGAGACTCGAGGAATGCTCCCGGTAGAGCGACACGGGAATAAGACCCTTGATTTGCGCGCGTGTGTGGTCATTGGCATAGGGACTCAGGTGCTTTAGACTCTCGGTGTATTCGGTGGAACGCCTAATGGAGACCTGTCTCTAGAGCGACTTTACACTAATCTCGGGGGTGAGATTTAAAAGAGGACTTTCTCGAGATGAGACGACCCAAAATGTAAGACCTCGGAAAGAGGTGACCCTAGTAACTAGCACAGACAGTTAATCACAAGGTTGTACGACGTAAGAAGTTGATCGCGATCCTGGCTCAGGATCAAAGAGTTTTGATGTCTGTTTCTTTTTTTTTTTGAAAACGATCGAGCTTTTGCGAAGGAAGTCTTTTTCAAAAAAAATGAGGTTTTGTAAAATTAGGGTGACGATGGTGTGGTGACATCGTTTGACATGAGAGTGTGTTGCTATATGTGTGTCGAAGATTCGATGATGGCAAAAGTGTAAATGGTGTTGTATTTATTTATTTTTTTTGAAATGAGCATGGTTCTTAGGGGAACCTGTTTTGAAAATGATGACATGGTGTTTTTACCGAAACAACTATTAATTAGTCAGTTCGATATTCATGGTGTACGCGGTGTTTGTGACAAAATGTGATGTCTGTTGATGATGTTTTGTGAGTGTGATCGTTTCAGATTCCTTGACTTCATTAATTGAAGCTTCGGTTGTGTTAACGGTATGTGTGTAAAAAACGTTTTTTTTTATTTATTTTTTTTGAAAGAAAATGTAACCGTCTGGTGTACCTTGATCCCATTGATCGGGAGTCTCGGTGGTATTAACGGTGATCGTGGTTGACGGGTTTTACTTTGGCCAAGGTGATGGCACTAAAAAGATTTTTTTTTGAAAGTGGTGAGTGTAAAATTTGTCATGATAACGGCGTCTAAAAATGTTTTTCCTTTTCTGGAAATCATGATTTGACCGGGGTATCGGCATTTAAAATGTCGTTTTGAAAAGAGAAGGTATTTTTCGAAAACGGAATTGGGTGTGGTTGAATATGTTGGCGTGGTTGAATCCAGAATTTTAGTGTTTTATTTGGGTTGTTTCAAACACGCTACACATAACTAGGAATGCATACACTCATGCAGGATGCAGATATGGGTAGGTTAGGGTAGGCTACCGCCCACGAATAGTCTTCACTTAGGCATAGACAAATCATTTGGGGAAACGAATGTCGTATCTTTCGCTCGGAACTATCCGCTTGTTATTCCCGCGGGGTTCACGTTAGGCGGCCGGGGCGTCAATCGAGGATCTCTCCGCGTGTCCCTAAGGATCTTACCACGGAGAGGTCGATTGGTCCTGATATCGGTTAGGGTGGGCTTTTTAGGGCCGAAACCTGTAGTGACCACAACAAGGAACTAGAAAATGAGCTTCACCGACCTCGTTCAAGTTACACCACCACTAGAAATTTGTTTCCAAATCCCCAACGGAGTCGCCAAACTGTGGACGTCCGTCCGAGACCCGATTTTTCAACGTGTGGCGCCGGCCACCCACGCGGCCCCCTCCCTGTCGGAGGCCAGTCCGATCTCGCGTATGGGGCGATGTGTCGGACCTCGATTTGGATGACGATCCGGACTTTTACTAGACGGGTGCAGGTACCCGTGTTTCCGTTTGGAATCGATCGAGTCGTGGTTGTAAATGTTTAAAGGCCGATTTGTTTGGTAAGGTGACCTTTTTAGTGAACCGAATTCGTTGCCGATTTGTGGAGTCGCCACCGAGTCAATCAAGGGGGACTCGGAAACCGTTCAAGTCAACTTTGATCCCTTGCCGGCTCAAAGTTGAGGGGCACGGGACCTAAAGATAAAGACTTGTACCCTTAAGCACTCCATGCCTGGAATGACTCTCATTGCCAATAGTTTCGGACATCCGGAAACCATCGATTCTGAGTAAGGGGTGAGGGTACGTATTGGGAAGCTAACATCCGATAGATGTCAACACCCAATCCCGCCCGCACTATAGCGGCCTCTACTAATCAATCGGTGGGCTGATAACCTAGTTCTTTTGTTGTGGTGGAAATACTGTAACATCCGTTGTTTTCACCCTATATCTTTTGTTACATCGGTTGTTTAAGGACAAGTAAGCTTTGTCGTCAAAGTAGTTGTGTTTACATTCTTTGCATGCGATTTCACGTGACAAGCAGACCATGAAAAGATGCACGTAGGAGAGTAGAGAATACTAATATTATGCGTATTAGCAAATCAGTTTTAACGCGATAATACGGATATTAGTCGTTCTCGTGGTATACCTTGCCTGGTATTCTGCTTAAGATGCGTTGGTTCGGTATTAATAGAGATGCGTCGAACCATACATGGCGAGCACCGGGCCTAATACGGAACCCGACCATCGCTTTGTTCAATTTTAGTTATTTTACGTTTTGAATTCCGTGTTAGGTGATTTAGCATGCGATTATAAGATCATAAAAGCAAAAAATCATACGAAAAACTATAAATTCGAATGTAAGTAAATCACGTAGTGATGAATTGCACCCTCGGAGTATACACAAAACGGGACACGATGTATATATAGCTGAGAAAGGATCTCGGAATTACTCGGGTCTATTTAGTGTGTTTTAGTGTTTGTGCTTGAAGTTGGGACGTTACGTATTTTAGTAAGTGTTTGGGGACCTAGTGTCCACATCTAGTGTTGTCGTAGTGCATAATAAAAGAAAGTGCGAAAATGTAAAGTTTTGTTTAGATGACAACCTAGTGACGACTCGACTTCAACAGGCGGATCCTCCTAGCTTGACCAGTGATTTCGGCAGAGCTCCGTTACCGGTGACCCTTCCTGCGGCTACTCCGGCAGAGCTTCGCTACTATAGGCTAATTCTGCGGCTAATGCGGCAGAACTTCATTACTACACTTGAGCTAGTCGAACACAGGCCTCGGTATCGAGTGGGGTGCTCGAAAGTGAGGAGTAGCGTTGGTGTCGCTTTTATCGGAACTACAATCGAGTGGATCGTTTGCCTCGGGTGTCGGAGTGCGAGCCCTTGGCGAGAATGTGGGGGGGAAAGAGAATTGAGAGAATTGTGTCGAATGAATGAGGTGAAGTGATGTATTTATAGGTGTTTTCGGCCCTCGTCACCCATATGAACGCTTGAGTTGTGGCGCACCAAGACTCAGGCACCTGGGTTCAGGCGTGGGGAGTCTCAGACGCGTGAGGCGAGGCGGTTAGAGTTTTGAAGATACGATTTTGATACTTTCCAAAACCGAGAGGGAGGAGTATAGTACGTATCTTGGGGCCTAAGGTTTCCACGTGTTACCCTAGCGCCGTGAGCTTGGTGGGCCTCGCGTGTGCATCCCGAGGTTCGCTTGGCGCGGTGCTGACTCGGTTTTAGTTTCGGGACCGACTCGGGGTCCCGGTGTCAGAATTGACTCTAATTAGTGTCTATGCGACCGTAACGACACGACTAAGGCTGCCATCATATTAGTTTAATTTTTCCGAGTAATATATTTGATCCGTTCTATAGAAAAACTACCTAAAACATCGCGAACCCGCGTCGCGTTGCAGTCCTATCGTCATTGGGTGTTTGTTGGGCACTCCTGCAGCCACCAGGTCCAAATTTGGGTGTCTACAAAGGTATTTACCAAATTGTGAACCTTCTCACTTTCCGTCTCAGTCAGTTCGCGCTCTTCCAAAGCTAGCTAACACATCAACAATACTCTCGTTCTTTCCTGTTTACTCTGCACATGCCTCTAAACACATCAAAGCCTCAAATGGGTCCCTCAGCAGGGGACCGGATAAAAAATTTGACACTGACTCTTCAATTATATCTATAGCATAACATGTGTCCTCTATCATAGACTTAGCCATGGTCTTGGCAAGGTTAAATATGACCCTGTCATCTCCTACCTTCAGTGTCAAACGACCTTGTTTGACATCTATTACCGCCCCCGCAGTGTGTAGGAATGGTTGACTTAAGATAATCGGGATTTGGACGTCTTCAGCCATATCAAGCATAATAAAATCGACAGGTATAAAGAATTTGCCTATCCTAACGGGCAAGTTCTCTAGTATCCCTAAGGGTTGCTTGACCGATCGGTCAGCCATCTGAAGAGTCACGTTAGTGTCTTTGAGGTCGCCCATATTCAGTTTCTCGCAAACTAAAGAAGGCATGACACTGACACTGACACCTAAGTCACATGATGCTTTATCGATGGTCACGATTCCTATGATGCAGGAAATAGAAAAGCTACCCAGGTCCTTTAGTTTAGGGGGGAGATTTCTTCTATACAAGTACGCTGCACTTCGTATTAAAGGCTATGGTCTTGGTCTCTGTAAAACTCTTTTTACGACTGAAAATATCTTTAAGAATTTTAGCATAAGAAAGTACCTGAGTAATAAGTTCGGTGAAAGGAACCGTGACCTGAAGATTCTTCACTACCTCCGTAAAGTCCCGAACTGTTGTTCCGCCTTAGTGTTGCGCAATCGACCCGAGAATGAAAGATTAGTCTGTAACACCCTCATTTACCCAGGAGCCTTACAAAGACATTCCTGAGTAAATAAAGGTGCTACCATCTTGGTTTCCCAAGGTAGTAGTTCATTACAATACAACATGGAATGTCAAACCGACACTCTGATGTAAACCTTACATGCAACTCATTAATTATATATTACAATTCTAGTTACATAGTGGAAACTACAAAATCTATATAAACAGGAATCCATGTTGATTCACCCGTACTACGACCATGCTAGTAATCGCGTTCACCCCAATCTCGTACATGCATCTCATCATTCAAACACATCACGACATACATAACCTGCATTATAGGCTGCTCCCCAATTAATCGGAAATATCAATTGGATCATCACAGGTCCCTAGGAAATTGGGTGACAATTTAAGACATGATAAAGAAGATCAACCACGCTGAATAAGAAATAAACATACAGTTCAATAAAATAATAGGTGAGCATGCGATAGACAATTCTGATATCCACGCACAATCACGATAATATGACCAAGATCTCAATCTCAATCTCGGTTTCCACACTAGAAACCACAATAGTACCAGGGGTCCCGTATTCATTAATGTGCGTATCCCTCCTGCGTGCGGGCGACCCAAAAGAGGTGAATAACAAGGCAGGTTCGAGACAACCGAACCTAGGTTAATTTTCTAGGTAACCTTCACATTCTAAGTGTGGGTCCACAGACACCAACGTGGCCGTAGCCTCTCATATCATACGCTGTATCGGAATCTCTCTTCCCAATAAATACTCTGTACCGGAATCTCAATCTTTCCACTTATCACAATGTCTTATCATAATATCTCATCATAATGCATACATGTTAACACAATGTCATTCATATCAATCATGCTCAACATATCTGTAATTCAACACAATAATACATCTGTATGGTTAAACCTTACATAATATCAATTCACCACAGCGTTGTTGGCATAGTTCACCACGAAAACTCTACGAAATCAGCTCCCAATAAAATATTATATACTTTAATTAATATCTATTCTAACATATTAATATATAAAATGGAATTGATACCGTTATAATTAAAGTATAAAATAAAATAACTATTACCCAAACTAAACAAACTAAATTATCGTACCCCACGTGATAACATAGCCTACACCACTAACAATAAAAACAGCAGCATACTCTATACTACACCTCACAATAATGACAATGGCAGCAACCCGCCCCAGCAACATCACGTCTCCCTCTAACCGTAGCACGGAGCAGTAGACTGACCATACTAGCAGTACACCAACCATAACCTCAGCCTCCTTACATTATTACCACCATGCACGACAACTCTATCATGCTACACAACAATAACGTAATCAACAATAACAGCCTCATAACTACATTAGTCTCTCTCACGACAACAATATAATAGTGAACCACAAACACAACAAGCTGACGACCCGACAATAACAACTACATACCTTACATTCATTCTGGGGACAACGACCATTATGACTACAAATAAAGCAGGGTGGCCGGGTGGTTGTTAGCGCGACACGAAAACCGATGAGACGGGGTGCGAGGCTCCTTTATGGACCAACATGAAACAACGAGGTGGCAGTTCAGAACATCTCTGACGACGACTCATTACGGGGATAGAGGATGGTACGGTTTTGCTCGGATAGAGTCTGATCAAAATGGAACTTTGGTGCGCATAAAAACAAGATGGAACTTTGGTGAGCATAAAATAATGAGGGTGTAGCGGTTGAATGAAGTTTTGGTGTGCATAACATTGGATGTGATAATCTAATAACTTTTAGGGTTTGATATTAAGTTGGGCCTACAACCGAGTTAACTAATTACACAACGGAACACTCGGTTTGACCTATTCAACTACTTGGACTACTAATCATTCATTGAGACCCGATAGTCATAATAGACGGATAATAGAAATGGGTTAAATAAGTTATTTGTTCGGGTTTTACCGACGGTTTATCTTGACTTAATCGTCTTGACTCAATCGGCTTGACTTATTATAATATACGGGTATCACAATCTACCCTCCTTATAAGAAACTTCGTCCCGAAGTTCACTCCACGCTGCGGAACAACTAACTCTACTAACCTGACTGACCAACTAACCACTAACTAACTGATCAACCAATCATCAAACTTACATCAGTAATGTAACTTGTGTAAGCATCACGAGGTATCGTAGTCTACCCACGTTACCAAGAACTTCGTCCCCAAGTTCATTCCTCTCACCCCTTCTACCAATATCTCGACTACTATGGTCATACCCCACACGATTCATAAACTGTCTCCTAAGGCACAACAACGAGTCAACGACAACAAAACAACAACATCAACATGACCACGATGTGGACATGACATAGGTCCACCCCGACGCGGCCACGCGCGGGTTTGGGTAGGCGAATGAATCTCCATATGAGAATGGATCGAATTGAAATTTAAATCTATGTGGAGTCGCCACCGAACTTTCTGGGAGTTCGGGCCCGTTCGAACCCACTCTATGTCGTAGTGGGCCGTATACGAAATACGACGCATTTCCGATGTCAGAGTTTATTGGGCTCGCCCCTTTGCATTTGATACCGATACCGACATTATCGGATACCGTGTAATTGAATGACTCTCGTATGTCAATGGATTTGGATATCCGGAAACCATGGTTCTGAGTAAGGGGTGAGGGTACGTGTTGGGAAGCCCACAAAGGACACTTAACCCCGCCCGCACTAGCGGCCTCTACTAAGATCTCGAATGACTTTCTAATACGCGCGTTAGTAATTCGGTGAGAAAATGCTTATGCAAACGTTGTTTTCCCTAAGCATGTGAATAAAATTGAAAAGGGTTTCTATGTCGATTTAATGCAATTAATTCTAACGTCAAAGTTGAATTTTAGCATGTGGGTTCATTTTAGTATATAAAATAAACAACCAAAAATTGACAAGAAGGCAAACGGTTAGTAACGGTATAACGAATAATAACGGTTTGCAAAGATGAATGATATAAATAACGAAAACGTGATGCATGATTTTGAAAAGACGGTAGTGCAAGTGATTAATTAGGCACGTGTTGACCTAAGTCATAAAAGAAGTTTTATTGAGAGTAGAAAACAATATAGGACTCACAGCATTGGTCGTGATAAGATCACTCGATCGAGTCAATGTCGGACTCGACCGAGTGGACCTTTAAAAAGGTTCCTGTCCCACATTGTAGACCTTACTCGGTCGAGTTATTGACCAAATCGGCCAAGTACGTCGCCACTCGATCGAGTTACTATGAGACTCGACCGAGTAGAGGTCGAAAATGCATTCTGCTCGGTAAATTGTGATGTCACTCGATCGAGTGGCCGAAGCACTCGGTCGAGTGGCACCTGTACGAACCAGGTTCGCTTGCAATTTTATTATTGATTTAGAAATTGCTTTCGATTTTTAATAATTCGATGATTCTACCGAATCGGAGATAAATATTGTACAATTTATGCTCGACTCGGATTTTATAAATCATTGATTTTGTTGAATCGAACATAAATATTATTGAATTTATACCCGATTCTAATTTTGAATACTCGTTGTATCCCATATTCGAATATTGAATCGATATGGAATACTAGAGTGAAAATAAAAGAAAATTGCTTTAAGTCGTTTTAAATTAACTATCGCGATATGAATAGATTTTCTCCGCGTTTAATAATGTCGTGATTCTAGCGAATCGTATGACAATTATTTTGGCATCCGAAAAAAATCACATTAGTTAATTAAATTGACTAGATCGTTAGATTAGACATCCAATTATGGAATTGGTATCGAATCTAACGGATCTACACTTTGCTTGAATTAGAGGACTTGATTCCCTCGGCTTCTTCGACATCAAAATAAATCCCTAGGGATTGTGAGATGTCGGATCCACGTCAATGGGTTTCGACCCTTATTGAAAAACTTGTTTTGAAAATTGGTTTTAAAATTGATGAATGCACGATTAATGATGACGAAAACAAAAAATAACGAATTATTATTTAAGTTGACTTGTCTCAATAATCGAGTAATTGGGGTGTTGGAATAAGCGACCGGCAACACTGTGTGCGGTACACTTGTATATTCGGGTTTCCTTATTCCGACATCCCTCATACTCGACACAAATTGACAAGTATTTTAATGTTTTAATACTAACGGTATTATCGATATTATGATGCGATAATGAAATAAAAACAAAAAAACGAAGAGAGAGGAGGGAAGACGAGAGAGAGAGGATAAGGAAGAAGACGGGTTTTGCACCCTCAACCTACATGTTCTTGTCTCAGATAGGACTCGTAGTTGTGGCTTTAACACTGGAGTATCGAGTATGTAGGCTAAGTTGTGATGGTTAGGGTTTTGAATTCCTAAAGCTAGGTTTAGGGTTTGAAAGTAGTATCGATTAGGGTTTGATTAGGGTTTGATTAGGGTTTGAGTTTGATGTTGATTAGGGTTGAATTTGATGTGTTGAAAGTTTGATTAGGGTTGTAAAAGTTGTGTAAAAGTTCCATTAGGGTTGTGTGCATGGGGTGTTTATATAGGCAAGGCCTAGGTACCCCGTCTAGGGTTACTCGACCGAGTAACTGGCTGACTCGGTCGAGTGGCCCAGTGTGCCTGCAGTCGGGCCTGAATAAGGCCCACTCGATCGAGTGGGCTGAGCACTCGATCGAGTGGCTCTGCTGGGTCGCGAAGGTCCGGGCTTTGGGCCTTGACTTTGGTATTTGATGGGTTTTGCTTTCGAGTTGGACTTTTTGATTTTTGTGTGGCTGTTTTTTGTGTGTCTCGGAAATGACTTTGACCGGGGTTGACCCAATCGCTAAAAGTCGGTTTTATTTCCGGTATCGGTTTTGATCCAAATTAGTCTTGTTTGACTGGAAACGACCCACTGGGCCTGAATTTGAGGTCAGTTTTGTGAGATTTGTACTCCGTAAGTGCATTAGCCAGCAACTAATGGTTTTGAGCCCATACCCGAGCGCGTAGAAACACGTTAGCGTCCGATCATCATCGGGTGTTATTTGGAAACTGCCATAGACACCTGGCAGTCAAAATGCGGGTGTCTACACACGACAACATGACGCCGATGATGACCACAACAACAACAACAACAACAAATGAGACCACAATGATGACGACAATACTCGACAATTATTCAAGGTAGCAATATTACCTCCTACCCTCCTTATAATCGAAGTTACGGCCTCGTAAGCTCAAACGTGTTTCGAATAGTCAACAAGACAGAGGCCTCAACATTACCATTAGATTGTAAGTCATTGCCTATGTAAATCCCCCGATCAACTTCTGCTCGACCCTTACGATTAAGAACACATCCATCCATTTCTCAATTATTACCAATAACAGCTCGACGCGTTTATTAGGCGATGAGGTCCTCGCCGACCATGACACCATTATATCATACACTAAACATAACTCATAGCACACATCTGACCAACATCATTCAAATACCCAACTAAAAATTTTGGTCAACAATGTAATCTTATCACGTAATAACTCGATTACAACAACTTACTCTAGAAGAAGACAATTTTCACGTGAAACATCGAGAGTCGAACATTCATTAAGCAAGGTCGTATAACACGCGACACATGTGGTTCAAATAAAAAATTAGGAGGCGATTTGTTCGACACTTAATTGTAATAATCAACTTACTTAGGTGTACATATATATATTCCTATTTAAGTATTTAAGACTCCATGCATCAATCTTAGCTATTCACGTTACTTACACATCGATTAATAAATATAGAAACAACTCAATAAGGATATTCAAGAGTAATTAAGACCGCAATTTTGTTTAATCTTACCAAACATGCTTAACTTATTTATACGTTTTACGTTCAATTGACGTTCTTTATCAAATCCTCACTTTATGACCGTACAATTGATCTGGTAACATGTTTACTCCCCAATGTCTATGTTAAGGAAAATATATGACAAAATAGACTCGACACCGGCCCTAAGACCTGAAATTACTTTAATTTTATCATAAGCGTATAAGTTGGACTTCATTTTACCATGCATTAAGATGGAGACATTCATATTAGGGCAATTAATCAAACAAAATAAGGACAACCATATAAGTGAGTCTAAATGCATTTCAAGATATTGTTGTCACACTAGAAAATCATAATCGAATAATTACAATTAGACATAGTGCAGAACCAGTGGGCTCAGCTTCGCACGATATGTACAGTAATGTAAAACTTTCATGTTCAAACCGTTTTCCAATTCTAAACGTAACAGTTATTTCCAAACTCATTTCACGAGCTGCTAAATGTTGACTCCATAAAGTTTGATATACAAACGGTTTTTAAAAAGTCTTTCGAGTAGAATCAAGTTCTGGAAGTATACAGACTCTTTAAATTAGAAGCAGCAAGATCTTCAAATGAAAATTTAATCTCCAAATAAGGTTTATAATGAAAAACTTGACCACATCCAACAACCTATGTGACCTCCGTTCACCATTAGTTCTTTCTGACTGAAATACCTAGATTTATATAACAAAATTCTACAGGGAGAAAGTAGCTTGAAAGTAAATGTTAATCTCTTTTCAAACTTTTATAAGACAGACACATGTGTAATAACTCAATAAAAACGTTGTTCAGGCTTATAAAAAAATGTTGTAAATTGTTGTCATCAATTCAACCAAGGTTTTCATGCATGTTTGTTTAAACCATCGGGAATAGAAATTACGTAGAACGTACGACTCTGAAGCTATCACACTTACAAGCATATAAACACGGAACGAAATGTAAATATAAAAATACCCTCGACAGACATTTAAATTAACTCACACTGAAACCACGTAAGTATTAAGCACTTATATATCATGCATGACATCAACACCACCACTTATCATCATAGTGACACCCCGTCGAAGTAACATGAAGGTAGGACTAGCTTACTATATCGACTAGACTAAAACAAGTTACCACAAACTCAACTAAGAAGAATCCGTTGCATACGTCATGACCACGTACAAACACATCGACGATGCATCCGACGTGCCTTACTACCAACCCTGGCTATGACATGTCTCCCAACCAAAAATGATCGACACCTACCTTAACTTTACTTACTTCAACATATTGTTAATATGGTATCGAACAAACTACTATAACATGTGAATGCCGTAACTATGTACTAGTCACAACTCAGCTTATGTTGGTCGCAACATCATAAACATCAAACAGCGCAATCAGTTAACACAAACGGGCATCATAAGACATTCATTGCATCACAACGTATCCCTTCCCAATATGTACCCATCTCATTCTCACACATGGTTACCGTATCAAGACCATGAGGGCCGGAGATTGTATAAGGACGTCTCTTCAACCGAGTTTTAAAGGGGGCTTCGGATGGTCCATCACCGGGATTCATTTTATTTTAATAGGTTCATTTATTTTAGGCTCCAAGATCGTTCGCTCTGATACCACTTTGTAACACCCCCATTTACCCAGGAGCCTTAAAAAGACATTCCCGAGTAAATAAAGGTGTTACCAGCTCGGTTTCACGAGATAGTAGTTCATCACAATACAACATGTAATGCCAAACCGACACTCTGATTTAACCTTACATGCAACTCATTAACTATATATTACAATTCTGGTTACACAGCGGAAACAATAAAATCTATACAAACAGGAATGCCTCTGCATTCACTCGTACTACTTCCAGACTAGTAATCGCGTTCAACCCAATCATGTACATTCATCCCAGCATCCAAACAAATCACATACATAACCTGCATTATAGGCTGCTCCCCGATTAATCGGAATATCAATTGGATCATCATAGGTCCCCAGGGAATTGGGTGACAATTTAAGAGATGATAAAGAAGGTTAAACACAGTGAGTAAGAAATAATCATACAGTTCAATAAAGTAATAGTTGAGCATCACTACTACAAATACGATTAAATAGGACGGTTTTTATCCATCCTATAAAAGAAAAGGAATTGTCCTTTAGGTCGACGTCCTATTAAATAAAATAGGACGGTTCAAAGAACGTCAAACCGCGCTCTTTAATTGATTACAAGTAGGACGGTTGAAGGCGGAACCGTCCTATTTAACTCTTTTACAAATAGCACGGTTCTGTTTAATAGAGTTACAAACAGGACGGTTATGATTTTGAATCGTGCTATTTGATAAAATTCATTAATAAAAATAGAATTAATATATATATATATATATATACATATATATATATATATATATATATATATATAGAGAGAGAGAGAGAGAGAAGGGATCAAATAAGTTCACCATATGTAATTAAGTCTATATTAAAGTTACAGATGACATATGTTAAAGTTGTATTTTTTCAGAATTGATATGTAACTATAACATTCAGCTCTTTTATCACTTCAAGTGATAAAGTGCAACTTTAACACTCATCTCGTGTAACTTTAAGCACCTTTTGTGTAACTTTAACACTGGAACTTATGAATTTATAAGAGTTGTTGGCCTTATGTGAACCTCTCTCTCTCTCTCTCTCTCTCTCTCTCTCTCTCTCTCTCTCTCTCTCTCTCTCTCTCTCTCTCTCTCTCTCTATATATATATATATATATATATATATATATATATATATATATATATTGAAGCACAATAAACCGGTCAACATTCATGAATTACAAAATCATAACCGTCCAGTGATGGCAATAACCTACGACGATATTAAGCGACAATTGAAGACACAATCAGTAAGCACATGAACTACGACACACAAAGATCATCCGAAAATACAAAATCAACAAAAAAAATGCAAATGGAAATGAAGGCGGACCTTACGCGCGGCAGGAGGAGATGAAGGGTTGAGCGCGGCAGGAGTTAGCGTAAGGGTTGAGGGTAAGGGTTTGGTGTAAGGTTTGAGCGCGGCAGGAGTTAATTTTTTTTTGATAAAAATGTGTAACCCAGTATTATTTTAATGATTGAATAGGACGGGTCATATATTTTAATAGGATAGGTGTAATATATACCCTCGCTTTTAAAAGATACTACCTCCCATTCACTGGAAACCTACCATAGATTGAATATATGTGAGGTATATTTTAATCAAATGGTAGGATTCCAATAAATGGGAGGGAGTATATAATAGCACATATTTAACCTATAACCGTCCTTTTATATTAATTAGGACGGTTCCATTGACCAACCGCGCTAATACTAAATATTATAGGATGATTCCTTTGTTGAACCGTGCTATTTAACCAAGGTTATGGGGAGTCAAAATTTATCATGTTATAGAGGACGGGTCCTTATATAAGCGTCCTCTTTTGGGCGGCTTCTAATATCAAAATTGTAGTAGTGCATGTGATACACAATTCTGAATCCATGCACAATCACGATAATACGACCAAGATCTCAATGATCTCAGTCTCAATCTCAATTCCAATCTCAATCTCAAATCCAATCTCAATCTAAATCTCGGTTTCCACACTAGAAACCACAATAATACCAGGGATCCCGTATTCATTAATGTGCACATCCCTCCTAAGGCCGACCCAGAAGAGGCGAATAACAAGGCAGGTTCGAGATCAACCGAACCTAGGTTACTTTTCTAGGTAACCTTCACATTCCAAGCGTAGGTCCACAGACACCAACGCGGCGGTAGCCTCTCATAAAATACTCTGTATCGGAATCTCTTCCCGATAAATACTCTTTACCGGAATCTCAATCATTCCACTTCATCACAATGTCTTATCATAATATCTTATCATAATGCATACATGTCATTCATATCAATCACGCTCCACATATTATGTATTTCAACACAATAACACATCTGTAAGGTTAAACCTTACCTAATATCAATTCACCACAGCGCCGCTGGCACAGTTCACCACAAAAACTCTATGAAATCTGCTCCTAAATAAAATATTATATACTCCAATTAATATCGATCCTAACGTATTAATATATAAAACTAGTATAGACCCCGTGCATATGCACGGTATATATGCAAATTTATTTTATAGATATTCTAAAATTTACATATTAAATTTTACATTACACAACTTTGTAATTTAGATTTAAGAGAATAATTAGAAATTGTTAAGGAAAATTAGTAAGCCAATACATCTCTCTCTCTCTCTCTCTCTCTCTCTCTCTCTCTCTCTTTCTCTCTCTCTCTCTCTCTCTCTCACACACACACACACACACACATATATATATATATACAGAGATGGCTTCCGGTGAGGCAGGGTAACTCCTTGCACCCATTGAGGCACAATCTAGACCATTAGATTAAGATGGAACATAAATCCAAATAAGTGTTATATACACTATAAAACTCATTATATATGTTATTAAACTCACTATATATACATACTTAAGAACTCAATATATACAGTAAAATGATTGTTATATACACTCAAATAATTATTATGTACACCAATTAAGCAACAATGGGACATACATCAAAATAACCGTTATATACACTAAAAAAACTCATTATTTATGCTATTAAACTCACTACAAATATATACACTTAAGAACTTAATACAGTAAGATAATTGTTATATACACCCAAATAATTAATATGTACATCAGTTAATCAACAATGGAACATATCTAGGATCCTTTGAGGCAGCTCAACTCGTCGCACCCATTGAGGCACAATCTCAACCATTAGATTAAAATCAAATTAAAGGCTAAGATTAAAACAAAAACTCATACATAAAAAAAAATTCTCCAATTTTTTTTTTCCCGGGGAAAAAAATCGATATTTTTCGGAAATTTTTTTTTTCCGGAAAAAAAAAATTCGGAATATTTTTTTTCGAAAAAAAAAAATCGAAATTTAAAATAAAATTGGTGTATATAAAAACAATTTCGGTGTACATAATAATTGTTTTAAGGTATATAACAATTCTATTATATCAAATAATTAAGTACATATGTCAATTATTTCAGTGTATATATATGTTGATTAATTGGTGTACATAGTAACCATTTGAGTGTATATAACAATAACTATTTTACTGTATATATTTAGTTCTTAAGTGTATATATATATGTAGTGAGTTTAATAGCGTATATAATGAGTTTTTTAGTGTATATAACAGTTATTTTGATGTATGTTCCATTGTTGATTAACTGATGTACATATTAATTATTTGGGTGTATATAACAATTATTTTACTGTATATATTGAGTTCTTAAGTGTATATATGCAGTGAGTTTAATAGCGTATATAATGAGTTTTTTTAGTGTATATAACAGTTATTTTGATGTATGTTCCATTGTTGATTAATTGGTGTACATAATAACTATTTGAGTGTATATAATATTTTTTTATTTAAGTGTATATAACATTTTTTTTACTGTATATATTGAGTTCTTAAGTGTGTGTATATAGTGAGTTTAATAACGTATATAATGAATCTTTTTAGTGTATATAACACTTATTTGGATGTATGTCCCATCTTAATCTAATGGTTTAGATTGTGCCTCAATGGGTGTAAGGAGTTACCCTGCCTCACCGGAACCCACCTCTATATATATATATATATATATATATATATATATATATATATATATATATATATATATATATATATATATATATATATATAGAGTAAAGATCAAGTGAGTCCTCTTTTCATTTTTGAGTCCGTAAGTCCTAATCACAACCATTGATTTAGAGGGAGATGGATGGTGGTGATTGATTTGGGTAATAAAAGAAGTTACTGACATATATGGTAAAAATATATGAAATCTCTCTCTTCCCTTAATTCTCTCTACTAAATCTTCCTCTCTCTCTTCTCATACACATAACGTACAACCTTTCATCCTTCATCTTCATAATTATTTTCTTTTCATAATTTTCAATCTTCATATTCAACAATCGTCATCTTCATAAGCTTCGAAATTTCTTCCTCACAAGCTTCGAAATTCAAAAATTTTTGCAGTCATATTCATTTCAATCCCTTCAACTATACTCAAGGAACGCTTCGATCATATTTCTATGATTAGGGTTTACGAAATTTTCAGAGTTTTAACCTTTTTGTGTGCTAATTAGTGATTGCATATTGTCATCTGGGTATACGACTTACATTGAATTCGATTCAATTAACTATTCATCTGTTATTCTGCAATTCAGAATTTGCATAACATTGATTTTGCGTGACATGGATTTCGATGGTTGATGGATAACGTTGACAAGTATGTGGAAGCTAGGCAAAAAATCATCGACGGTCCCAAGAGCAAGCCAACAAAGGGTCGAAAAAAATAATGTCTCTAATGAATTATGTCTATCTTTTCTCTAATTACGAATATTGCTTTGTATCCTTTTGATACTTTTATATCAATTGGTATTTTGATTATCACTAATGGAATAACGCTGTTAAATTCTGTTACACTGACTAAGTGTTTCTGTTACTCTAAGGAACGACTGGTGTTACTATGAGAGTGTATGATGTTAACCTACGATACAAATCTGGTCTCATAATCAGTGTGTTACAGCGACACATTGTAGATGTTACTTTAACGAATAAATGATGTTACTCTAAGTGATGAATGATGGTATTTTCATAATGGTGGTTAAACAACGCTGTTTTCATCAGTTATTCTGACGCATTATATACGTTACTTCAAGGAACGAATGTTTTTACTTTGGTAATGAATAGTTCTAACCTAAGAAAGAAGGTTGTTAACCCGCATTACAAAGTTGGTTTCATCATCAGGGATTGGGGTTATTACCCTAGCAAAAAAAACGTGTTACTCTAACGCAGTGTAGCTGTTACTTTAACGAACAAATCATGTTACTATAAGGAATGGTTGTGGTTAATTTAAGAATGAATGGTAAACAACGCTAATATCCTCAGTTACTTTTATGCATTATATATATCTGTTACTTTAAGGAACGAATGGTGTTACTCCAATACATCTGAGATGTTACTCTAACCAACAACACGTATTAAATAAATATAGAGTTAACTGCAACGTTGCACATCACTATGTGTAAAAAATATGTAAAAAATCAGTTATTCTTGTAAACCCACAAAAAAAAAACTTCGAATCCGCAAGCCAACGCGTAGATTTTATAGAATTCCACCGCCTCGTCGATTGTTCCGAATACTTGCCCCATATACGGAGTGAATGTCTCACCCACATCTCTGCACCATTCTTGTGCATTCGCTTCTTTGCTAATGCTACTGCAAAAAAATAAACAACGTTACGCTCATGGAACATATGTGTTACTTTAACTCATAAGTTGTGTTACTCTAACTCGTAAAGCAAGTTACTTCAACATCAGCGCCAAAAACCTTTTCCAGTGTTGTCTTGTGCGTTCGCATCTCTGGCGCAACTACCTGCACAAAATCAAACAGTGTTACATCAATGCAAATAATGTGTTACTGTGATTCATAAGTGGTGTTACCCTAACGTGTACAATACGTTACTGTAACATATCATCAAAACCCTTTTCCTGAACGTTCATTTGTGTTACTGTAATTGCAATTAAGTGTTACTTTAATTCAGAAGGCATGTTACTTCAACGACGAATCTGCGTTAATTGATATCAAAAAAGTAGTATCAATGGATATCAGGGAAAATCTTGATAAAAACCATAAAGACCTGTAATCTATAGAGATCGAGATATCAAAATACCATTGATACGAAACTGTGATATCAAAACGCAATGACATCAAAAAGACGCAAATTGATACGAAATGACAATGAAAGCACTATAAACATGAAGATCGACGTAAAAAAACGCAATTTGACGCGATAAAACGTTGACATGAAAACGCAAATTAAAAGCAATATGACTATTGAAATCCATGAAGAAAAAACGAATAAAAACGTGAATGAAACACTGAAACTCACCATTGTTATACTCGATTAGTTGCTTATCAACCGTTGAAGACGATGATGCGGTCATTGAATCCATTGTAGCAGAATTTCGAGATCAAAATCGATGAATTAGCGTGAATGAAGAAAGGAGTTTTTTTTTAGGTGTGAATGAACGTGGAATGGAAATGAACGTGAATGAAAATGAACGTGAATGATAGGAAGTTATTTGTTTCCTAAATTCTTGTGAGTTATTTTAGGAACGTAAATCTTCCCTTTTTTTTTTTTTTAATTGGATGCATCTTGTCCATCCATCCTCATCCCATCCAATGGATGGGATGAGGACTTAGGGACTCACAAAGAGTAAGGGACTCATAAGAGCCTTACTCTCTCTCTCTCTCTCTCTCTCTCTCTCTCTCTCTCTCTCTCTCTCTCTCTCTCTCTCTCTCTCTCTCTATCTATCTATCTATCTATCTATATATATATATATATATATTGGTTATGTTAAATACAACCCTATGGGTTGTATGTAAGGCATTAAAAGCTTCCAAATTTAGTATAAACATAAAATAATGCATGTATTGAAAATTTATTTCCTCTTATGCCTTTTAAATACAGCCCTAAGGGTTGTATTTATCATTTTTCTTTTTTTATTATATGTTATTCTTATTCTTTCAAAGTCTCAATTTTCTACTGAAAATATATAAGGAATATGAATTTAATATTAAGAATTGATTACTAATATAATATTAAATTGTTTAATAGCACATTTTAAAAAAAAAAATTAGATTAATTCTATGTTTTTTTTAAATTGAAGAGTGATTAACCTCGAAAAGCAAAAATATTATTTCCAAAAATGAAGTGATTATACGGAGTATTTGTTTTTACTTTGATGATTTTCTTATTATAAGTTTGTTCAAATTATTTTGACTTTTTTTGTCTTCTGTGAAATTTAATTGATTTGTTCTATTTATTATATGAATTATCATTATTTATTTCTATATTAGACATGATGCATTTTGGAGGAAACTTTTTAGTAAGTTGTTATTCTTTTAGTTAATAGGGGATGGAATCGATACCGTTATAGTTAAATTATAAAATAAAATAAGTATTACCCAAAATAAGTAAACTAAATTATCCTACCCCACGTAATAACATAGCCTACACCACTAACAATAAAAACAACAGCCTACTCTATACTACACCTAACAACAACGACAATGGTAGCAACCCGCCCCAGCAACATCACGTCTCCCTCCAACCATAGCACGGAGCAGTAGACTGACCATACTAGCAGTACACCAACCATAACCTCAGCCTCCTTACATTATTACCACCATGCACGACAACTCTATCATTCCACACAACAATTACGTAATCAACAAAAACAGTCTCATAACTACATTAGTGTTATCCAAACTAGCCTCACTAATAAACATGCCCGATAACCTCTTCTCCATGCCCATCTGTGTGGAGAGGAGCAAACAACCAGCTTACATCCACAACATCGAAACCGATGACACCACCGAAAAGCCTGGTACAAAATGATCCTAGATTTCTACACTGATGGATCATACCCACCCAATACGAAGAAACGAACCTTAAGAATGCTCGCCACCCACTACGTCCTAAACCAAGGACTATTATACAAACGAACCCTTCAAGGAGTACTCCTTAGGTGTGTAGACAAAACTCAATCCAAAAGGATCATGGAAGAAGTACATGACGGAGAATGCAGACCCCCCCCCCCCCCATGAGTGCACACGCACTAGCCCGTAAAATAATGAGGCTAGGTTACTACTGGATAACCCTAGAAACAGACTGTCGGCATCATGTCCTTCACTGTCACAACTGCCAAATATTTGCCAACATCCAGCATATACCACCATACCCACTCCACACTACAACAACACCCTGACCCTTCTCCACCTAGGCAATAGACATTATAGGGAAAGTACACCCATCCGGAACTGGCGGACACCGTTTCATACTAGTAGACGTCGATTACTTTACCAAACGGGTAGAAGCAGCATCCTACACAATACTAACCTTCAAACAAGTAGTCAAATTCCTACAAAACAACATCATTTGCCGTTACGGCATACCACATGAGATCATTAGTGATTAGGAGGCTCATTTTAGAGCCGACACCCAAGTACTCCTAGAAAAATACAAGATCCAACGACACAAATCATCACCCTATAAGCCTCAAACAAATGGGGTTGTTGAGGCATCAAACAAAACCATCGTCACCATCCTTAAGAAGATGACAGACAACTATCGAGATTGGCCCAATAAAATACCATTTGCATTATAGGGATACCGAACATCCTACCAATCTCTCACCGGAGCCACAGCATACTACCTAACCTACGGTTCAGAAGCTGTACAACCAATAGAGTTAGAAATACCCTCTCTAAGGATACTAGCCGAGAGCGGCATTCCCGAAGAGGAATGGAACCAAAAACATTAAGATGAGTTAGTCCTCTTAGATGAGAGTAGAATACACGCACTGTCCAATGTGCAAGCCTACCAATAAAGAATACAACGAGCCTTTAACAAACGAGTTAAGTCTCGAAACATACATGAGGGGGATTTAGTGGTTAAGTCCATTGGAGCCCCACTTCCCGTCGACCCTAGGGGAAAGTTCAAACCTAACTGGCAGTCCCCTACCTTGTCAAGAAAATACTCATGGGAGACGCTGTGATAATCACCGATCTAGACGAACAAGAATTCTCGACCCCTACAAACACGGACCAACTTAAGCGCTATTACCCTTAGCCTCCTAACATTCTCTCCAGATCTTTAAACTAGGGTTAAAACCCATGCAAAGCACTCTAAACATCTCGCATCGATAATTGGCATAACGAACCTAAAGCACAAGATCACTCGCACTTTATGAAGTACGAAAATGGTTTGATTCTGTCTAATCATGGATACGTAGGCAGCCCTTTCGGGGGTACAACCAAACTAACAAAATCGACTACAATCGATTCGTGCACAAATCAGAACCCATCATACCCTTTCTGAGAACGCGTGACACCTCGTCTCGGATTTTCGTTATGGTCGCATTTGAAGTAATTCTGACCAAGACGGTTCGGGTTAACATCGCTCTGCGTTTTGTTACTCGCTTTCACCAAATTGAATCCAAGAGACAAAGCTATCTGAGAGGGGAATCTAGCTAGTAGCAAAGGGTAGCATTCGCTACCCCAAACATTAAAAAATTGGTTAAGAACTTAAGATTATTGACTTTTGCTACCCATAACTCGTAAAAATGTCAAATTTTTGTATATAGTAAGCAAATATGATGAACTCGCTACCCCAAAATTTTGACTCTGGATTCGCCTCTCGCTATCTCGTTAGCGTAGTCGAATGCCATGTCAGAAATACCGAACGGTGGCCCGAAAATAAAGCAACAACGATACTCGATACCGTCGCCACCAAAGTCCTCCTGGTACACCGACAAAATATTACGGATTAGTTACAAAACACACGATCAACAAATTTCCCTAATTTAAACTTAAAAACTTAAGGGCATCAACAAAATGTATACGTACTAACGTAAAAACAAAACCAACAAAACGTAGTTCGTCGTCTAACGAGTAAGATTTTATATAGTATTTTACGCGAAAACGAAGTTGAAAATGAATATAACTCCACTAACGAATGACGAAATATAACTCAAAATTTTGTTAACATTTTTGTATCATAATAATTTCAAATATTCTAAAGTCGAGTTTTGTTTTCTCTCACCTAAAAAAAATCGTCTCTTCTTCAGAGAAACCCGACTTTCCTAAAAATGAATATGACTCCACTAACGAACGCATAAACATAATGTCACTACAACTCCACAAAAGTATTTTGTTAACATTTTCGTATCATAATAATTCCAAACTTAAAAAATAACAACACCCGAGTCACGATATAAACATTTCTCGAAGAACGAAAACAAACGAGACGGATATCGTAACGTATAATGTCGAAGGAAAAAAATACGAAAAACAGGCCTGGGCGTCCAAAAATGGCGCCCGGGAGACCCCCAGGCGTCCCAAAATGGCGCCCAGGAGACCCTCAGGCGCCAATTTTTGGTGCCCAGGAGACTTCCCGACACCAGTTTTGGGCACCCAAAACCGACGCCCAAGACCATTTTACGTGCTCCTGTTCGCTTTTAAACACCGAAAATCGATCACAAAATTGATTTCAACAAGAAAATCGAACACGTAAACGACAAGTTAAAGAAGAAAATGCAATTTCTTAAGCTAAACTAACACACATTCACATATTAAAGCACAAAATATAATCAAAAGAGAGAAAAATAAAATTTGGGGAGATAATATAATCAAAAGTGCACTAACCGCTTGTCGATCCATTTTGGGGAAAGTCGGGTTTCTAGAAAAATCGGGTTCCTCTCAAGAAAAGACGGTTTTTTTTAAGTGAGAGAAAATAAAATTTAATATGGTGAGTAGAGTGTGAGTGGAGTTTGAGTGGAGATATAATAATAAATAACATAACTTAATGGAACAGTTTGACAAATTGAAAACCGCTCCATCAACGAGTTTCATTAACATAATCTCATTTCTAAAATTATATCAAGTTAGTTAACTAATGTAATTAAGAAAAGGGCAAGATCATCTTTTTACATTAAAAAGTGCCGCCGACCTGGCTGAAATGCCGACGACCTGAAACGGCACTCGATATTTGGAGGATATGTTCCAACTATTAAGGAAAAATTACAAATTACCACCATGGGTTTACGGTATTTTACAAATTACCACCATGTATTTTGTTTTTTTACAAATTACCACCTATGTTAGCATGTATATTTGCAAACTCCCACCGTATTTCATTTCCGATCCTCATTTAACTTAATTCCCGAGGTAATTAGTGAATAAAAGAAATAATGACAAAAATGCCCTCACATTTTTTTTCAATCAAAAACATTCCTTTGTAATCACCTACTCCATCATTCATCACCATCTGCAAATCATAATCTTCATCTTCAAAAAAAAACCAAATAATTCATTATATCAATCTGCCACCATCACCACTCAAACACATAAATAGTCAACACTCGATTTGCTACCTCGGAAGTTTGATACCGATGTGCTACCATCGGAGTCTGATTTAAAATGCCCCTCCTTGAACCCTAACTTCAGCAGATCTCTGACGAGTTGGGAAACATCTCGATGGCGCAGCACTGGTTACCCAATCGAGATGACAACACCTCTGCCTTCTCGCCTCATTTTCCTCTTATCTAGGGTGTGCGTCTAGTATCTAGGAAGGTGGGTTTGCGATTTAGCAATGTGGTTGTTTTAGCTGGTAAAATTTGGGATTTAGGGTTCTTACTAATTTCAATTGATAGTGTTAAATATGTCCTTTGATGCTTTTAGGGGTTGTGATTGAGCATTGGGCTGTTTTAGCCGGTGAAGTTGAGGATTTAGGGTTATTAATTAGGTGTTATTAATCAGAAAATGTAGCAAATTTCTCATTTTTACTAACTTTGATCAATCGCTTTGAATTTGTTCTTTCGATTTTGATTTTAAGGTTTGTGAATTTAGAATGTGGATGTATTTTTTAGGTTGTAAATCAGGTTTTTTAACTCATCGAATTAGTTTTTAATTCTAGAAATCGATCTTTTACTATTACCAATTTTCCGGTTTCAATTATCATATACGAGTAATTTGTTCATTCGATTGATTGTTCAAGAATTCGACATTCTTAATCAATTCAAAGACATAATCAATGTCAAATATTTCCTAAAAGTTTTTTCTCGATTCGATTAAATGCTTAATCGATTCCGGATTTTTTCTTGGGTCGAAAAGTCCGACAACAATCCGTACATCGATATCTCTACTATTTGTAGGATGGTAAGGGTATTTTTGTCATTATATTGTTTATTCACGAATTAACTCGGGAATTAAGTTAAATGACAATCGGAAATGAAATACGGTGGGAGTTTGCAAATATACATGCTAACATAGGTGGTAATTTGTAAAAAAACAAAATACATGGTGGTAATTTGTAAAATACCGTAAACTCATGGTGGTAATTTGTAATTTTTCCATTAAATAATCTTACTTAATTCCTTACAATAATAATAATAATAATCAATCAATCAATCAATATATCTTTATCTTTTAAAGCTAAAACATTTAAGAGTCTCACATTCACCCACGTAAGCATCCACATCAACATCTTAGGTGGCGCCTCCATGGCATGTCTCAAATGTTAACTCCCCACTATAGGAATGATATACTTCAAAGTAAACTACCTCCTCTTCTCTTCCCATCTCATCTCATCGGTTATAAAACTACCTCCCCATATCTTAATCATCATTCATCAAAACTACCTCCCCATCTTCTTCTCTCCCTTATACCATTAACCCATATCTTTGCACATTGCCAAACTATGAATATTTATTCCTTCATTTTTGAAGAACCATATTTATTTACACCAATGCACATGTAAATCAGTACCAAAGACCCAAATCTAAAGGCAGGTGCCTGAACAAAATCGAGGGGTTTTAGAGACCGATTTATGAACCCGGGGTTCATGAAGAAAAGAGGGATTTCCGTGGTGCTATGAGATACGCTGGTGTTAGGTATGTCTTTTGGTCTTCTTGCTTTTGATTGATGTTCAATTATATGGGTCAAATCAGTATGAACTTAGATATTTACTGTATTTATTGTCATAAATATGGGGAATTATATGGGTGATTTCATATCGACTTCACGTCTTAAGTTTTGTGTAAATAGCACTGGATATTTGAAACTGTGCATTAAGCTTTTTTCGGGTAAAACTGGGGAATTATATGGGTGAAGATGAAGCGCAGTCATTATTCGGGTAAAACTTCCTAACTCCTTATCTGTTTTCTTTCCTTTGTAATTTTGTTAATTTTCAACTTTTTATTTGATTTATTCTTTTGACTATCCAATTATTGATTATTTTACTGCATTTCCGTGATTTTGTTTTTGGCATGACTTTGATATCATGCCTAAGTCTTGAAATTTATGTCTACTGTGTCTGATTTGTAAACAATGTAACTAAAATTCATCGTTGAATTGCATTTAATTTGATTCTCTGATTTCATGTGTTATAAACTTTCTATGATTATTCTAACTCGGTCACTGAACTCTTCTCATTATGTTGACAATTTGTTCATATTTTTTTAGATCATTGGGAAGGATATGCAATCAAAGTTGCAGTGTCTCAAAGGTTTGAGTGGGAGCTTTGATTTCATGGGCCGAAATTCGTAGGTAATTGTTTATTTGATGATTGGATGATTTTATTTATTTGATTGATTAATCAATTATACGAACATAATTGATTTACTTTATGCATGTTCGATTGAATTTCACAAAAACTTAAATGAGACCGTCTCACAGTAATTTATTGTGAGACGGCCCAAATACCCACCCATATTCATTTGATATCGACTTCCCCATCTTCAAACTAATCAGTATTTATTTTTTAAATTGAATATTCCATTGTCAATAATTTCAAGAATAAAAACAGAGAGAATTGAAGAGAGGGAGTTCAAGAAGAATTTTAGGAATTTTTGATTTTAGGAGTTGGAGGGAGAGTGGGATGCAGTTCGGCGGTTCCTAAATTATTTAATGGGTTATTTAAAGGGTTCTTGCGGTTATTTAGTGAATACGAGTAGCTTATTTAATGGGTCAAATCTATTCGAAGGTAATTGTCATTGCAATTTTTTTTAAAAATCCTTGACAAAGAATTAAGACATTTATCTTAATTATTTCCTATGTCAGAATTCAGTCATTAACCTCTTTACGTCAATATTTGAGGTCATAATGCATAAAGATGTGAAGATATTTAATTTCAAACTTTTTGGAGATACGTCAACCGCGGTTAGTCAATCACTGTTATTATCGGTATATCCAACTTAGATATTATTGGTTTGTTTCACATGTTTATTTCAAATTGCAAGAAATAACAACCTTCATTGTGAGCTAAAAATTTCAGCTAAATTTGCGTTTTGTTGTTGTTTGTTTATAGTCATTGCAGGATAAAATCAACACAAAGGTTCCAAAAGTAACGACTCTCAAGCGAAATGACAGCATATATAAATCGCTTAACGTCAAGGTTTATACTTCTCTTACTCCTTAAATTCCACCAATTCAAGTCAATTTTAACAGCCTCATAAATTTCGACGACTATCTTAGTCTTGAGTGAAGTAGGTAATGAATATGCTCCTTGGTCGAGATGTTTGCTAATGTTATCCTCTATCCGTATGAGATAGAATAAGAATTTATTTTTGTTAAATGAAGCTTGCTTACAAGTTACAACTTGGGTCAAACAAACAAATGTGTTGACTTCGAAAATGATACACCGTAATTTTTTGTTTCAATAATTGCTCTTATAGTTAATAACTTAATTTTGTCTTATAGTTAATTTGATGGCTTGATTCCTCAAATTTTACAAAATATTCCGGATATTTTTTATCGTAATGTGACTTACTATCTCATAATTTGACATAGTTTTTGCATATCTCACAAGGAAATACATGGGTAAAAATGAAAGCTTGAAGTGTAATTTTGATAAATCCTAATATAACCAATTTTGGATGGTGTCTATGAAGCAGCATGTATTTTCTTAGAGCGGGCATAATTAATGTATACATTGCATGCGGTTTTTAGACATTACTAAGTGTCGTTCTGAATACTAATGGAGTGGTCTTGATCCAAAATTGGTTGTTTGACTGAGAGTTTTGTGTATTGTTGTTCGTTGGTTTGGAGTTTGTTTTTCATAATTTTACAGTGGAATGAGATTTGATGTAACTCAAATAGACTAAATTTTAAGTTTAGTTTATTAAGAGTAACATCATAATCTTATAGTCGTGATTTAGTATACATATAATATTACATGTTATTAGTCATTTGCTTAAACCCTTAGAGACTTATTCGAACAATGTCCCCTGCCTTCGTAGAAGTTCCAATTGTTATTGTGGTAAATTTGCCATTATTTTATCATGATTCTAATTTTGTTAGAGCTCTTATAATGGTGGGGTTGCTCAAAAATTTTAAAGTGAACATTTCTCATAATTTTGATGATGATTAATCATTTTATATTTCTATTAATTTCAGTCTATCTCATTGCTTTTAATTTATTTTTATTTCATGAGTCGTTGAAGACTTTGTTGTATTGCAAATGAGACTCATGTTAATATCTTCTTCAATTGCTCATTTTCATGAGTTATTTGGATGAGACTAATGGCATAGATTACTATAGCAGGAGAACTCAAATTACCGACATGGGTTACATTGGATTACAGGGCAGAGTAGAAAAAACATTGGGTTGGTTGTGTACTCACCAATTATATCTACCGTAAGGGTCAAGGTCAATCGTTGTCTCATGTGGGTCGTCTTGATCTCTTCAAGCCCGTGTTCATCCATCCATAGTCAACTATACGTGCAATATCAAGGGTTATCCACAAACGTGGATTGAAATTTTTTATTTATGATAGCAATAAAAGCACTTCCGACACTATTATCAAGAAATTTTACAATATTTCTAATTTCATGTTTGTATATTCGCGCAAATATGTTTTTCTATCATTTCTTTCCATAGTTTTCATTTTCAAGTACATACCATTCTCTTTCTAGAACAACTGTACTGTTGAATTTTTGAACTACTTATTTGACCTCAGTGCTTCCGGTTTGTATCCATGTAATTTATTTGTTATTTTGTCAATTAATAATTCATCATGAGTTTGTTAACGCAACCGTGCAATTTGCACGGGGTTTAACCTAGTATATTAATAAAGCAGGAACTTTTCGAGCAATGTGATTGGTCGGAATTTTTTTATCATATTTTTTTATGTTAACAAAGAATATAAAAATTTGTATATGAAAAAAAATCCTACTTCAACTCAGACTCGATTTTTTTTAAAATTTAGATAAAGAATATATGAATTTGTATAGGAAAAAACAATCCTACGCCATTTAAGATTAAAAAATTATCCCACATCAAAAAATTACGATAAGGTGATAAAATCTATAGTATACTAATAAGACCAATCATCCGGTTCTTAGATATCAACCAAAAATTAAAAATTATTTTAAATTTTCTCAAATTTTATGTAAATAATAGCAATCATTCGTTCTTAGATACGGAGTATCAATCAATAATATGCCGAGTCTTAAAAACAGCTCATAAGATTATAAACTTAGATAAAAAAAAGTTCTCTCATCGAAAAATTATAATATGGTGATGATGAATTCTATATTACTCCTACGATAAATAATAGATACAAATGTGTAAATGTTAATATTTGTTTAATATTAAATGTAGGGTAAATAGTGAGTTTAAAGTATTTGTTTAATATTAAAACAATGACTAAAATGGAAATGAGAACTTAAACTTGAATGTCCAAAAAGGGAATATTGTAGCTTAGACTTGAACGGATGGAGTATATAAATAAGATTATTCATTCTTAGATATTAACCAAAAATCTTTTAAGTCTTAAAAAAATCTCTTAAGACTATAAAGTTAAGTAAAATTATCTCACATCGAAAATTATAATGAGGTCATAAATTTCTACGGAGTATTATATAAATAAGAGTAATAATTCGTTATTCGACATTAAACAAAAGTCTTTTGAGTCATAAAATGAATTTAAAAATAACTTTCAAGACTATAAACCAAAAATCTTTTAATTCTTAAGAAATTCTAAAAATATAACATTAAAATTTTAAAATAATTAATAATAAAAATAAAATTATTATCATTATCCTAATACAAGCTTATATATTTTATTTTTCTTTATTTTATTATGATAAATAAGAGTAATCTTTCGTCCGTAGATATCAACCAAAAAATTTCTCACATCGAAAAATTATAAGAAGATGATGGAATATTATATTATGAATAAGAGTAATCGTTCGTCCTTAAATATCAACCAAAAATTTAAAGTAAGATTGTCGTCGTAATTCTCAACTTTGCTATCATTTCAAATGTGTTCATAATTGTACTACGGAGTACTATATAAATAAACAAGGGTGTGCATCGTTACTTTAACCAACAATATTCGTTATTATAACTTGTGCGCTGATGATGACAAATTTGTTTTTTTTATCACATGTTTCATCGTTCTTAATTGTAATATATTCACATTTTACCCATTGAATATTTATATCTACGTATATTTATGTGCGAGGTTTTTAATTAGTATTTCATTCTAACTACAATGCACCATATATTATGTCCATAATTTATAATATGACGTTTATCGCATATATGATCTCTGATCCCTTGAAACACATTCAAGTATGTGGATAATATTCATTTACTATTAGGCATATCCTTAACTTCGAGTGACTCTACTGGATAGTATGTGACTCTACGTCTCATCAATTTATGCTATCATCCAAATTTGTATCCTTATCAACGTCACTAACAAGCGACCACGGGCTTTTCAGCTAGTAATAATAATACTTTAATAGTCTTACCTAAAAAGAGTAGTACTCCCTCCGTCCTTTATGTTTCTTCCTGTTTTTCTTTTTGGGCCGTTCTTTAAGTTTCTTCCTGTTTCTATCTTTCCTTTTTTGTACACTCAATTTTACCCTTTTGTCCTTATTGGACCCACATTCATACATTGTTGTACGCACCCACTACCAATATTTATCTATAAACAAATTATTTTCAAAGCCCATCATCCATTACTTTACTCCTTTTTATTCAATTCCTTATTCTACGTGCAAAAAGAAATAAGAAGAAACTTAAAGGACGGAGGGAGTAATAAAGGCCTTTATATTACTTAACTATGTTATCTATCACCCCAATGTAATAATCTTTGTTAATTTGTACGAACAATGCCCATATCAAGCCCTTCACTTCCTTGGCCTTCCAGTCTTCCCTTCTTAAGAATGATTGAACACCCTATGTATCGGTCTACCGTAGGTAATACATATGGCGGTCACAAGTCCAAACAATTAGTGGACTTTACGCATATTTATGAGATGCATTAAATTTGTGTATGGTGCCGATTTCCATTTTCCAAGGTGCCGTTGGAGACTCAGAAGGTGGTCCAAATCAAAATTTTGTTCCCTTGTTGGAATATGTGTGATGGGCTACGGTGTTGAAACTCGAAACATTTGAACATTATATCAGCAAGATTCGAACGGTGCAACGGCCTCTGCCAATAATTTGCCATAAATCTACCTTACTAGAATACCAGAATAAGAGGTCATCACCTCATTTTTACCAGGCCACTTACAATTCGACATCTAAAACTTACTCGTATCAAAGCATAATAATAAAGTCCATCTAAGGCTCTTCATTCCTCCTAGAAGTACTACTGTCTTCTTCCTTGATCAATTTTCAGCTAAATAACTTACTAACATAAATACATAATTACATCATATCATATATTCTACTTGTAATATGAAACTGTTCGATCATTGTAGAGTGCTAGTTGGGCAGATGTTTATAAAAGAAATAAGTTTTCAAAGGAACAAAATTGAAAACAGGACTTAAGTCAATGATCATTGCCTTACAGGAGATAGACTTTATTTCCTCAATATTTCAGTCATTTTTATTATACATGATCAACTTATTGAGTACTCCGTATATTCCTACCTACGTTCTCCAACTCGAGTATACAAAAATAATTATTTCTCACAAGGTATATAAAAATACATAAATGGGGAAACGAATGAAATAATACATTTGTCTTAAGCACCAAGCTAAAATTTCTCAAATTTAGAAATTTACGAGTAGGTTGTACAACTATCCATAGCAACGTTTTATTCTGACTAAATCATACAAGTACGGGAAGGCGAGAAGGTTTTGGAGTTTCAGTTGATCTCCCTTGTGACGGCTAGATCCATTACAAAGTTAGAACAAATCAAATATCAGCCACATAATTAGATATGACAAAATCAGAATGTCTCAAGAATAACAAATGTTTTGTCTTTTTATCTAATCATCTAAGTAATGTTTAAAGCTATTACAAATTTAAGACGGATAAAATCACCATAAACAAGAATTTGTGTCAGAGTTCCGTTTACCCTATCAAAAATAAAATACTGTGCTATAATCAAAGAGAATTATACGAGGACAGTTGCATTAATTATTAACAATAAAATAATACAGTAGTGGAGTATTTTTTTTTTTAATTAAGTTCATGATACCGGTAACTTGTACTGTACTCCGTAGTGAAAATTTGACAGTACATTTGTCTTGTTGGTAGGATTTCATTGGAGCACATTCACGGACCCAGTCTACCGATCATGACGAAATGGTAAGATTTTTTTTCTTTGTATGGACCAATTGAGTAAAGTCTCGTACACCAAGACTTCGCATTCCTTCAAATTTGCAATGGTAGATTATTCCTTTATGGACCTGCTCAACAAGTACACCATACTATCATTTGCAAGACCATCCACAGAAGACAGTATTACTATAACCATCAACGAAGATAGTGTTACTCCTCTCTCCTACTGAATATATTACTCCCCCATGTGGATAATTGTTAGTCCATCACCTTCTCGTTACAAAACACCACCACCACTTTCTATCGTTATCCTTCATTTTTTTCACATTTTGAGCTTCATTATCCCTTAATAATCTACCACATCCCAACGCAACTACTTTTTACCGTCGGCGCTTTACTTCTTACCGTCGGCGTTAATTACGTAAAATGACGACTTTGTCCTTGATATTTATTCTCGAAATAATATTACTTTAACATTTTATAAATTATCGATTTATTAAAACTCGATAATAAAATCGTCTTTTTACATTTTATAAAGTATCGGTTTATTAGAACTCGATAATAAAACCGTTTTTTCGATTATTGCCATTGAGGAGGATCGAGCCCCTGACCTACCAATTGGAAACCAAATGACCAAACCACTGAACCACAATCAACATACTGATGCTTCAAATGGCTGAAAACTACTTGTTTCGAAAAAAAAAAAACCGGAAAAATGGACTAAGTCGAAAAAATTCGTCGACTCTCGGATGGGGATGTCGACGAATTTTCTCGACTCTTGGATCCAAGAGTCGAGAAAATTCGTCGACATCCCCATCCGAGAGTCGACGAATTTTTTCGACTTAGTCCATTTTTCCGGTTTTTTTTTTTCGAAACAAGTAGTTTTCAGCCATTTGAAGCATCAGTATGTTGATTGTGGTTCAGTGGTTTGGTCATTTGGTTTCCAATTGGTAGGTCAGGGGCTCGATCCTCCTCAATGGCATTTTGTTTGTTCCATATCAAACTTTCAAGTATTATACCCTTGAGTGGGTCGAAAAACCCAATCGATTTGTATAATAAATCTTGATTGTCGTAGATTAATTAGGATTTAATTTGCGTATTACTCGTATTTGTTAATTACGTTTATTAAATTGTAATAAGTCGTTAATTAATCTAATTAACTTTTTAAATTCTCAGGCGTAACAATAATCGAAAAAACGGTTTTATTATCGAGTTCTAATAAACCGATACTTTATAAAATGTAAATGTGATAATATTTCGAGAATTAATTGCAAAGGAGAACTTGTCATTTTGCGTAATTCCATATATTAATTATATAGGAAGTCGGTTTTGGTTTATTACGATTAATCGAAAAAGACGGTTTTATTATCGAGTTTTAATAAATCGATAATCAATAAAATGTTAAAAGTAATATTATTTCGAGAATAAATATCAAGGGCAAAGTCGTCATTTTACGTAATTAACGCCGACGGTAAGAAGTAAAGCACCGACGGTAAAAAGAAGTCCCCCATCCCAAGCTGCAGGCTCTAACGAAGACACTATTACTCCTCTCTAACCCGTAAGTCGCACGTCATAAGATAAGACGAGTACAAATTATTTTTTGAGATCGACATAAACAAAATATCTGACTTATTACGCATAGAAAATGTCAACTAGGATAGGTTGGACATGAACAAAATACCGATTACACCAAAATTATTACCAATCGTGAAACGTCGCGCAAAGTATGAATTATGAACCGTCTAAAACAAAAATTTGTACTCGACTAAAAGGAAGTAGTCATTGGTTTTGATTGTGTGCATAGAAGCCAAAAGAGATGTCCTAAAAGTCATTCATTTTCATCCTAAACATATACTCCTATTCGAGTGTAGTATAGTAGAGATGGGAGTAACTTGATAGCAAACATATTTGTTATCACCATCAAAATTAGTACGAGTAAATTACATGCCCTTTAACCCACAAAGTACAAATTGATGAGTGATGACAAGGAAGATTACAAGCAACCTCCACCCAAAAAAAAAACCCCACATATGACATACAAGATACAACCCCATTCACCGTGTGATTAAACTCCCCATCACCTCAAGTAAAGGGAAGAAGAAAAACTCCATAATCCTCCAACACTTTTCTGTATTCAACGACATCCACCCGGGTATCATACAAGGGAATACTTACATAATACTATCAAAATCCCTTCTATTTTCCCTTCCTCCTCCTCCTTCTTAAATCTCTCACCCTCTTATCTCCATTTGTTTTTTTTTTTTTTTTTACTTTCTTCAAGTCGTTGTTCTGACTTTTCCAGAATCAAATGACTAAAAGAAAGTACCTTTTTTCTGTCTATAGATATAGTAGAGTACTATAATACGGTATTCATATGCAATAATCTACAGTAGTGATTATTGTATGATTGATTGGATTAGTAATGAATGGTATTAGGCAGCGGCAACGGTGAAAGGGTAATTCTGGGGTTTAGAAGGTGAGGATGTAGTAGATGCAGATTTTTTGGCTTCTTTTTGAGTCCTCAATACTTTCAAACTCCACTTCTTTTCTTTAGCCTCGTCGATCTCGATTTGCTCTTGCCTGCACTCTTCACTGCAAAATGGTGTATCTCCTCTGTTTCAACCAAACCCACAAATTTCAGTAATGAGCTACACACTCCTCCGCTATTCGGGTTTAAAAATTAACTATTTAGTTTAAATAAGGATAAAACATTTTTCCTAGCACATAAAAATGTTGTCTTTTTCTATCCCCTGAATGGTCGAATGTTTGACCCCTTATGCTTCAAAATAATCAATTTTGCGTCCAATCTAAAAACCTAAAATCAAGCACTCCGTAATAACAACCCCTACATCACATGTGTTGGTTTCATGATTACAAGTTTCATACGAGAACTACCAACTTTTACTAACTCAAGAAAACAATGGAATCACTCAGTAACTAGTGAGAGATACTTCGTATGATTAATAATTAGCAGAAAATTTAGTCAATAACCTAACAATAAATTTAATCAAAGGATTTAAATTTTAAGCAACAATTAGTACACAGGATCCACAATCACAACAACAACAACAAAAAACTGGTAAACCAGAAAAAGTAGTGTAGTTTATAAAAACAAAAGTTGGTATAATTAGCACTGAAAGTGGAGTAAGAAACCTGTACATAAAGATGTCGCGATTACCACCAAGGGGCTTGTGACAAAGTGCGCAAGAATCTAAGAAATAAGGAGAGTTGAAGTCTTCAAATCTAGGATCCAAAAGACGAGTAGATCTGGGAGAAAAAACAGCAGTTGTTGTCGTTGTTGCAGAAGAAGAAGAAGAAGAAGAAGAAGAAGAAACACGTGAAAAAGAAAGAGAATGAGTAGAAAGTGAAGTAATATTTCTTAAACTATTTCTCCTTCTCATCATATGATTTTGATAATCAACAAAATACCCATTCAATTTGTTATTATTAGAATTGTGAAAGTGGTGGCTTTCAGCAATTGAGGCCAAACCATTAGATTCGTCAATAAAACAAGGCCTTCTTGTTGTTGTTGTTGTTGGAGATGGTAGTGATTCCATTTTTATTTATTGGCTATTTTTTTTATATTATATATACAAGAAAGACTGTACTCTACTGAAGTTTTAATTGTTTGGGGTTGCTTTTGTGGGGGGAGAAATGGAGGGGAGGGTGGTGGTGGTGGTGGTGGTGGTTGGGTGAGACATGTGTGAGAGGGAGAGCGGGGAGTGTGAGGAGAAAGAGAGGTTATAAAGAGGTGTTTGGTGTAGAAACAAATGAAAGTTACAAACTTTATTAAAAGGGAGAAAGAAAGATATGGAATCCTCCCTCCGATTATTGTTCCAAAAGGTTTTTGGGTGAAAAATAAGAAAGGGGAAATGAGTGACTCAAAAAAGAAAGGGGAAGAGAGAGAAATAAGAGAGTAATTGTGAACCACATATTAATGGCCAAAAAAGGAAAGTGGGACAAAAATCAAACTCAGTCCAAAAAGGAAAGTGAGACAATAATAGGAACTCGGAGGGAGTAGTTTTTTTATACAACGTATAGAACGAAACGATCTCTCAATAATTTATTGAGATACCATTTTTTAGTACTGAGTATCACTTTAAATTTGTAGGTCTACTAAGAAAAGATTTTTTGTTAAGTTTACTGAGAGATCAATTATAAATGAAAGTAACAATGGTATCAAAGCTAATAAAAATGGGTACGCTTAGGTAAGAGTATAATATATAAATATTTCCGAGTGTCCAACCATCGCCTTAAAATTTTGGTTGAGTTGGTTTCATAACATGGTATCAGAGCTCGCGGTCGTTTCTAAAGTGAAATATTTAGCGTCAGGTATGATGAGTCTGAGTTGCATCCACACTTCAAGTCCAATGGGCATTCGTGTGAGAGGGCGTGTAAGAGTATATAAATATTTCTGGACTTCCAACTATCGCCTTAAGGTTTTTGTTGAGTTTGTTTCATAACAGTTTAACCTAAAATGTATACAAATATAAATGAGGTACCCTTGTTATAAAAAGTTATACAAATAAAGTTATCATTTAGAGGTACATCTAATCATAACATAGGTACGAATAAAACTTAAAGTTCTATGGACAAGTGGTATCTCAATAACTTATACACAAATCGTTTCTCCCAAGACTTTGTGCTTATTTTATTACTTTGTATTATATTTACCTTTAAATAATAAATTTATTTTACACTTATTTTTATAACAATCGTACCCACTTATGTTTGTTTTTTTATGTTAAACGTAACTATTTTTATTAGATTTGATACCACTAGTACCTCCATTTACAATTGTATTTCAATAAATTTAATAAGAGACCCCCTCTCAGCAAACCTACACAATAAAAATAGGGTTATTTGTTGTAGACGTTTGGACTGAGCAAATTATCCGGTTATCCGAATTAGATCCGATATCCGATCTGTATTCGATTCGGAAAACCGAATATCCTATCCGAAAAATGATTTCAGATATAGGATCGGATTCGGTTATACAATATACTTTTGTCAGATATCTGATTCGATCCGAACAATGGGTTATTTTTGGAATTTTTATATTGGGTTGGTGTATTCTAATATACCATGTAGGTTATAATTTAATCCATTTTATTTTAAGGCTTGGTTACATTTTTGTATTGCCTTAAAATAAAGAGTAGTATATCCTTTATAAAATTAGATTAATTAAAATAAGGTTTTTTCTGTTTAATTGAACCTTACATATAATTTAATTTGATCAAAAATTTCAACTGAATCGGATATCGGATATTTTGGATATCCGATTTAAAATTTTTGGATATCAAAAACTGGATATCTGGAGTAATTCAGATCGGATATTAAAATTTTGGATTTTTCGGATCGGATATCCAATCCGTGCTCAGCCCTACTGAAATGAGTATTTTTTTAATATACCTTTGTTTTACTAAGATTGTCACATTTCATTAAAATATTTCTCACAAATAATTGGGAAATAAGACAATCAGTTATGGACGGAGTAATAATAACAATAATGGTTTTTTAGAAAACTACGAGCGGGGTTTCTGGACTCTCGTGCTACTGAATCCATTGGCTGACGTGTGACTATGTGTGATACTGTCAAATACCGGAATTGCCCATTATGGCATGATGTATCATCAAAAATTGTCAACTTACACCTTTATTTATCGGCAAAATGGTCTTAACTCTTAAGAATACGGAGTATAACCATTTGATTAAAATTTTAATACAAATAAAAAAATTCAAAGAAAATACAAATTTAAATTGTCTAAGAATATACTTTGTAACATTTTGGTTAAAATTATATGACGAAAAAAATCGAGTACGTGTAAAATAAGGGTCTCATTTTCTAATTTCGCCTTAGGCCTCTACAAACTTTGAGACAACTCTGATCCATTTTGTATACATTTGCTTTATACACATGTGTCAATCCTTGTTTTTTTGTTTATATCTTAGTTACGTGTTACTAAAACTTATAAAAAAATTGATATTCATTATGTATTGTATTAGACGATTTAAACAAGATCCCACATAACTATCTTTTATATCTTATATATATATTAGAAGTTATATTGAAGAATCTCATCACTTATAAATAGAGTTGAAAAAGCAAATGTATACAAATGAGTGGAATGGAAGTAATCCTGAGTGGGACAAGTGTCCTATCAATTTGAAATTTATCTTTACTACTATACTCCTTCCCATTCGTTCAATTCTTTACATAGTCCCACAATTTCTCCTCACAAAAACGACCTCCACGTAAAGAATTGAATGGATGGAAGGAATTAGTATAGAACAATTTAGGGATATTTTAGTTGGTTGGCGTTTTGGTAAAAATTTACCGGGTTATGTTGTAAGTTGCGGGTTAAAGCGATCGGACTAGCACTTCACAATCTAATGAGGCGAATCGAGTATAGCGAATGAAAAATAACAAAATAGAGTAAAAAGACACAAGAATTGGTGACGCGGAAACCCAATGTGGGAAAAGCCGTGCGGGGAGTCATAATCCCGCCAAGTTTCTACTATGAACGAAGAAGAACGGAGAATGAATACAAGTACGAATATTTAGATTGTAGATGGTTATAGTATGTATTTTAGCACTCTTGCGTAGGGTTGATATTTGTTGAAGATGAGTTGAATGATGTTTTTGTTGTAGTTGTTGCGCTTATATTCGTCCTCCTTCCCCTTAGCCGTTGCTTCCAACCTCTTCCTCCTCTTTCTCCTACTTTCTCTCCCCTTCTGGTGGAACTCCCCTAAGATTTAGGGGTGGTTCATTGACCTGGTCCATTGCTTGGGATGAGAGTTCATCTCTTGCGTTGGGTTGTGCTTCGGCTTGGCTCGGCCCAGTTCAGGGTTTCATTCTTGTTTGGCCCATCGTTGTTTCTTGATCTCATCTTTTAGTCGTCTTGTTGACATCGGTTCGAATCGGACTTACGACCTTCTTCGATATTTGACTTTGACTTTCGAGTATCGTTTTGTAAATTTTTTCATTTTCGATCCCTTGACTTTGACTCGAGAAGTGCCACGTCATTTCCCGATGGTGCGAATTTTATCCCAAACAAATGCCCCCAAATTTCCGACTAAGCTCATATTAGGCGAGAATTTCCGTTCGTGTTCATTGTGGGTAATTCTGGCGACGATCTATTTTTCGTAGAGTTTGTCCTTTGATCTACCTCTCCCGCTTCCCAACTGATCTTTCCTCACTCCTCTTGATGATTTTTCTTCCCCCTCATTACTACTCACATTTCCACGTACTACTTCCTCTCCTTTACTACCCCATTTACTCATCCTTCCTCTCTAGTCACTTCTACTCCCTCTACCCTCTCTACCATTTCCAAATTTCTTTCAAAATTCAAACCGACTTCATTTTCTTGCTTCCTCACCGCTCGTTGTTGTTTGCCGTGCCGACTTTATCTTTTTTTACTTTGATTTCCAGGTGATTTCCTTCCCTCCTCGTTGTTTTTTACGCTTCTGATCGCCTCCCAATCGGATCGGTCGTTAACGAAGGACGGGGGATCAAACAATATTTATAGATGATAAGTGTAGTTTGTAGTGCCTATTTGTTGTGTTTGGTCCTTGTTTCTCTTGTGAAATCGCTCTTTGGGAGCGGTTTCTGGGCTACTTATGCTTCTTCTAGTTTGTTTTAGTTTCCCAAGACCATTCATGGAGAATTGGAACGATTCCGACTCGTTTCCTACACATTTGGAGCCAACGAAGAGAAGGAACGATCACTCGGTGCCTTAGATTCGATCCCGAGACCTTGGGACCCATTCCCGAGCCCCTTAGACTCGATCCCGAGCACCGAGAGTCGATGAGAAGCCCATGAGAAGCAAGAAGGGACCTTTATGATCATATTGGAGGCCTACAAGACCCATCCCGGGCGGGAAGAGTAGCCTTCTCGGTCGGGAAGGAGTGCAAGCAAAGACAAGCGACTGATGGGCCGTCTCGGGCGAGAAGGGGGTCTTCTCGGCCGAGATGGGTCCCATCTCGAGCGAGACCATCTCATCTCGGCCGAGATGGGCCACCTGCAGCTTCGCCTCACTTCTTTTCTTCTCCTTATTCATTGTAACCCTATATATACCCCCCTCTTGTAATCTTATGTTATGTTAGACATTACCCACTAAACCCTATACTACTTTAGGTTAGATTAGCCTAGATTAGTGTAGATTAGTCTTTAGTTAATCCTTAATCCTAGTTTAACCCTTGTAATATTGGAATTCTTGAAGATCTCTACCAATCTTGACAACATTGGTGGATGTTTGGGTTTTCTTCTATGCAAGAAGTGTTCATCTTTTCTTCTCTTGTTTAGTTGGTATAATCTTTCTTCTCCCTTTACTCTTTTTCTTCCTTTGTTATTCAAGTTTTAATCTTTGTTCATTGTTCATAGTTTTTACTAGTTTCATTATGGATGTTTTGTTGTGTGTGTTGATTTCTCTTGTTTATGTTAATATTTGTTTAGATATGATTGAGTAGACTTTTTGTGGGGTTAGTAGGGGGATTAAGTGTTGATTATGGATGATTAGGGTTTGATTGTGGGTAAAGGTGGATTCTTTGTTACTAGTCACATATTATGCACACTATGTGTTTCTTGAAATGATTGTTAGAGTAGTAGTTGCAAATACTTCTCTTGCTTGTCTTCCTCTTCTCATTGTGTGATTGATTTGTGGTTGAATCCTTGTGTATTGGGTAACATCTTGCATAAGTATTCGGGTTTTGTCTTTGACACGAGAGTGCGGACATATGCTTTGACGCGAGAGCGCGGACCAACCTTAGTAACTAGGTGAACCTTGCACCATCGATCTCCCAACTATCCTACTGCACTTATGAACCCGACCTAACCCTGTTATTTCCTTATTATATTTCTCCATCATTCTTGTTATTGTTTCCTTTAGTCTTAGTTTATTCTTAGTCGTAGCCTAGCCTTGTGACACGGTGCTTGTATTTGGGTAGACCTTAGTCTAGACACCTCTTACCATCCCCGTGGACTCGATTCGACTTGCCCTATCTACGTGTTAGGATTAGTTGGTTTTTATTTGTTGGCGGGGATCCATGACAAATCCCTCCCATCAATTTGGCGCCGTTGCCGGGGACGGTGCTAGTTTGGACCTAGTTTGCCTATCTACTTGACTTTGTCTTTTGTTTTTGTGTTTTTTTTCTTTTTGTTCCTTTGCTTCTTGTGTGTGCGAAGTTTATTTCCTTCTTGTCTAGTGCCCAAAAAGCACTAGAATTCTCACGTTTGCTCTTAGTCTACAGTTTGTGCCTAGAGGTGGTGACCATCTTCTTCTTTACGACTTAAAGCCGCTTTAAAGGACAGTTGCTAGATTGAGAGGTCCTCAACCGGGTACGAGCCACGATTTTCATGTATAGCATGAGGTTTGATCTAAACTCCCCACCCATAGAAGCTACAACAAGCTACTCCTATTCCTCCATGAATCGAGACTATGCCATGATGTCTCCGAACTACCACCAAGCTTCATTTGGTAATCAAGAAACCCGTGGGTATGAGCATCAAGGATATGGAAACGGCTTCCATAGATTGAGTGCTTATCAACCTTGTGATCGTGGTGGTTATTACTCAAATTACCATCATGAACCCACCTTGCCTCATCATATTTTTCCTTATGGAAGCCAATTTCCCTAAAACCCACCATTTTACCAATCACCTCAACCTCACTACCAAGTAGCACTCCAAAATCCCAATGAGCACCAAATGCCCCACTTGGAGTTATATCAATCGTTTCTTCAATTGCAACGGAGCCAACATGAAATGGCCATTCAAATACAAAAGAACTAAGAGGACTTCATGGCCCAATATCAAAGGGAAACCGAGGCGATGGATGCTCGATTAAATGCGTTATCGGTTAAAACCGTAATGTTTTTATCCCGAACGTCACAACTAGATGAAGGGTGCTCACTTGAGCAAAGGGAGCAACCTAATCATGAAGCCGCCGATGAAGCTCCTTTTGGAAGCGAAATTTCCTTTGAAGAACCTCAATCGTCTACCCAAGAAGAGGCGAAAGATGAGATAATCCTTGATGGAGGAGTTTTTGGTGAAGAATTGGGTGAGGATAGTGGGAATTTGAAGAGTTTCATTGATGAAAACACCGATATAATAGAGGAAAGTCAAGAGTCTACCCCCTCTATACTTGTTGAACCTTCAACCCCCTCCGCTTGCCCTCCTCTTGAGCTTCATGCCGCTTCTTATGAGCCTATTGTTGAGGATGTTGACCTTTGGGATGAGTTGAGTGAGGTGATAAGTGTTGTGAAGTCATGGGACATGAATGATGAAATCAAGTCGCCCATTTGTGAGAATCCAATAAAGTATTGTGAACCCCTTGTGTGTAATTTGGATCTTGGTTTAGAAGAGGTTGAAACCGCTTGTATGAGTTTCAAATCTCTTCTTATTGATGATGTGGGGAAGAACGATGTCTTAGGATTTGGAGATATTGGACCGGAACTTGTTGATGACTTGGGTTTGCTTGATGAAAAGAAGAGGGTTAAACTCCCTTTTGACACTTGTGCTAGAATTTCAAGTTTTGGTTGTGCTAGGAGACGGTGCTTAGGGAGGAAGAGGTCGGTAAAGCTTGTAGGATGAATAGATCCCGGAGACAACATGAAAGATGACGTTGGGTCTTTGGATTACTACTTCTTGCCTCCACCTTGGAGGACATGGAGGATAGCTTGGCTCGTTAGCTTGAGCCCTCATTATGATGTGGCTCGTGCGTTTGACTTGCTCCTCCGATCCCTTGATGGCTATGGATAAGAAAGAGGAATCCACCATTCTCGGTTTGACGGAGTTCCTTAAGAACCGTCATATTGTATATTCCCCTTTCTCTCTTCTTTTGAACTTTTGTGATTGTAATTGTGTTATTTATGATTTTGTTTCTAGGATTTGTTTGTTTTGTGGGATCCTTGTAATTTTGGAATTTTTGATGAGCGATGTGAGGGAGAGATTTTGATGGATGTTTTGAGCTTACTTGATAGATGCAAAGTGAAGATGAACAATAGAGAGAAGTGGTTGTTGATAGAGCTTGGATTTTGAGCAAGGGAGTCGGTTTTTGAAGCTTTGGACAAGCTTTTGGGGATATGAAGGGTTAGAAGACTCTTCCCGACCGGGAAGAGAGCATCCCGACCGGGAAGGATGAGCCATCCCGATCGGGATGAGTGTACCAAAAATTGGGTTTTCTGGAGTGTGATCCCGATCGGGAAGGGTGTGTCATCCCGACCGGGATGGTGCCCTGCTCCTCCTTTTGCCTCCTCTTCGACACGTGAGCCCACCCAACCACTTTATACCCCCTCCCAACCTCCCTACCTACCCTTGCACCTATCATATGACCCTGGCCTACACTTCATATACATACATTCACCTCATCTTATCTTCGCTATACACCGAGTTTCACATCAAAACCCACCTCCTTATACCATTGCAAGCTTAGCACTTCAACCATGCGGCCTTATCAAGAAAGAAGAGGAACAATGATGAAGACAAGCTATGTGCCATTAATGATCATTGAGACGATGGAGTTAGTGAGTTGCTAACCGATTGGTACGACAACTATCCTTTCTTTTCCGTCTTTTATTGCTTGTCTCCCTTTGTTTGTTCCCTTCCCCTTATCATTTTTGTGTCATGGTGGCTGATAAGTGTAGTTTGTAGTGCCTAATTTGTTGTGTTTGGTCCCTTTTTACCTTGTGGAATCGCTCCTTGGGAGCGGTTTATGGGCTACTCATGCTTCCTTTAGTTCGTTTTAGGTTCCCGAGACCATTCATGAAGAATTGGAACGATTCAGACTCGTTTCATACACTTTTGGAGCCAACGAAGAGAAGGAACGATCACTCGATGCCTTGGATTCGATCCCGAGACCTTGGGACCCGATCCCGAGCCCCTTAGACTCGAGCCCGAGCCTCGAGAATCGATGAGAAGCCCATGGGAAGCAAGGAGGGACCAAAAAGATCATAATGGAGGCCTACAAGACCCTTCCCGGGCGGGATAGTAGCCTTCCCGACCGGGAAGGGGTGCGCATTTACGGCAGCTGCTGTTTTGGGTCCGTCCCAGTTGGGATCACGTCGTCCCGGTCGGGACCATTTCGTCCCGGTCGGGATGACCCTGCTGTAGCCCGTGTTTGATTCTTTTCTTCTCCTTCACTCTTGTAATCTTATAAATACTTCCCCCTTGTATTGTTTAAGGATCTTACATTACCCTAGACTCTCTTAGGCCTCTCTACATTGTTTAAACCCTAGATTTAATTCTCCTTTCATTAGCTTAATCTTCCTTTAATCCTAGTTTAATCTAGTTTAATTAGTCTTGTATTAAGGGATTCTTGAAGATTCTTCCAAGCTTGACAACCTTGGAGATTTATTTGGGTTTCTTATTAATTCAAGTTTTCATCTTTTCATCCTTTGTAGTTGGTATAATCTCTTTTCTCTTGTTCTTTGTTTATCTTTCAAGTTTGAATCTTTACATATTGTTCATTGTTCTTGTTTGTTCATAATAGATGTTTTGATTGTTATGTTTATTTCTCTTGTTATTCTTAGATTTAGTTTCATAATGTGTGAGTAGATTCTTTGTGGGGTTAGTAGGGGATTAAATGTGGATTATGGGTGTTTAGGGTTTGATTATAGGTAAAGGTGATTCCTTTGTTGCTAGTCACTTGTTGGGCACTCTATGTGTTTGTTGAATTGGTTGTTTGAGTTGTAGTGGCCAATGCATCTCATGCTAGTTTTCCTCTACTCATTGTGTGTTTGGTTTGTGACTGAATACTTGTGCTCTAGGTAATACTCTGCATAGGTTTTCGGGTCTAGTCTTAGACACGAGAGTGCGAACTTAGGCTTTGTCGCGAGAGCGCAAACCGACCCTAGTAACTACGAGACACCTACACCCTTGATTACCCAATCATCCTACCACATTTATGAACCCGACCTAACCCTACTTCCTTCCTTATTTGATTCACCCTTCTAGTTAATCTTCTTTTCCCTAGTTCATTGTTAGTTAATCTTTAGTTGTTTCGATTAGTTTATGTTATACTTAGTTCTTTGTTAGTTCGCTCTCAACACCTCCAACCATCATAGTAGTCAATTCTAGTTTCTTGTGTTTGTTTGTGACTTAGCCTAGTTTTTAGTGGACCTAGTATAGACTTTACATTACCGTCTCCGTGGACACGACCCGACTTACCCTAGCTACCCGTTAGGTTTAGTTGGTTTATTTGGTGTTAGGATCGACGACAAATCCTTACCATCAGTGGCCCTCGGGGCCTTGGTAGACATTGCTCCCGATTCTCGATGACGTGATTGCATCGAGAATCTTTTGAAAAATCCAAATTTGCAAGAATTTTTGCTTTTTCTTTGTTTTCCCTTTCTTTTGTTAGGATTTAGTCGGATTTAGGCGGAATCCAGGCTAGGTGACTTTATTACACCTAGTCCTCCCCTCCCATTTCCTTTTATTTCCTTCTTTTTATTTCTTCCCCCATCCATATCTTTTCTCGTCTCGGCCCATGGTGACTTGACTACACCCCGGCCGGACACATTCTACCTTTTCTCCGCTTTTCTTTTTGATTTTTAGCTTTACTTTCGTAGTTTCCTTTCTTTTTAGTGTCTCCACATACTACCGATCGAGCATGAGGACATTGCTCGGTTTAAGTGTGGGAGAGCGATATCCTAGTGTAGTTTAGTTTTATTTTTGTAGTTTTTCCGAAAAAACCTTAAAAATTCCAAAAAATTTGAAAATTTTCACAAAAATCAAAAAGATTTTCTTTTGTGTCTTTTCCTTTTGTGTCATTGTGTCGTACTTTTGTTGTGTTGTGTGTGTTTTGCCTCCCTTTTTCCTTGTAGGTCGCTTAATCACCGTTAACTTTGGAGGGCTTTCAAGACATCCGGTAACATCTTTTATCCATTTTCCCTCTTTGTCTCTTATGGAGTTTGGAGGAGATTTGTGATGATGTGTGCTCGGGTGGAGCTTTGTGAAGATTTGTGGTTGATTGGTTGCTTATGTGGATGTTTTGGGGTGGTGTTTGTTGTGTTTGTATGTTTGTTTTCTTTTCTCTTGTTTTGCTTTGTTTTGTTGTGTGTGTCTCATTTTCTTTCGTCCTTGTTATGTCTTGTTTAGTTTGTGTCTTGTGTAATAAAAGGTTTTCGAAAACCCGGTTTTGAGGCTAGTGTGCAAGTATTTACTTTCCTTTTCTAGTGATGTGAATCGAGTCTTGGACTTTAGTCTAGTAGAATGACCCTAAATCAATAGTTTCGTTGGTTCTTTACCTTGAGTCCACCTAGTCTACTAGGGATTTACTACGGGATTTGCATTTTGACCATTATGACCACCCACGGTATGAAAAGGCCTTAGTTGCCGAGTCTCGTTCCTTAGGTGACCATGTTCGAAATTGTTTGACTAGTCCAAGTTTTCCACCTTTTTGTGGGTTTGAAGGGAAAGCGCGCCCTACTCACCCATTTTCCTACCTTCTACACATACACAAATAATTTGCAAAATTGTTGAAGTTCTTACTTGGCTACAAGAAATGCCTACAAAACAAAATCATCTAATAGGCAAGCCAAGTCAAAAGAAAGAAAGAGAAAGAAAGAAAAGAAAGAAGAAAAAGAAAAGGCACAACAAATTAAAAAGAAAATACAAAAGAAGAAAAAGAAATGGCATAGCAACTCAAAAGCCAAATGAAAAAGAAAAAATTCCGAAAGAAAACCGTCACACAAAAAGATTCTCACCCACTCAAAATAAGCCTTTTTTCCGATCGTTACCGTGAAGAGCCTACCAAAGGACCGAGTCCCTAGGAAGGATGATAGCGGTAATGATCGGTCTTCCCTCATTTTGCAAACCTTATCCACCTTTTTACTTGGGCTAGTTGGGCGATTTTTGAACATGGGACGACCCTCTTGGCTTATCGCTAAAGGGGGCGGGGTCTCACTTACCTACAGTGTCGACTAACACCGTGGTTCATCCTTTTTCCATCCCGCCGATCGTCCCGTAGTACGTTCTTAGAAGGTTAGGAGGAACCTAGGTAAGTCATCAACGTTTTTATTGATTTGTTGTCATACTATTAGGGTCTTGTCCATTTCGATTTGTATTATTAGCTTGGGAACATTGTCACTTGCCTTGAGTCCTTAACCGGTGTTTCTTCACCGCTTGTGGAGGGAAGCGGTATTTGTTTCTTTTTGGGTGCAACCGATTGTTTGTTTGTTTGTATGTTTGTTTGTTCGTGTGTTTTCGTGTCCGGTTGCATCCACAGTTTTGTCGCAAGACCTTACTTGCCTTGCGGAGTGTACTTTTCCTCTATGTGTACTCGCGTGAGTTGAAAGGGCGTAGGGTGCGCTAATACCCGCTCGGCTAGTATATTAGTTTTTATTAGTTTAGTAGTTAATTCGTGCTTACTCGAGGGCGAGTAAGGGTTAAGTGTGGGGGAGTTGATAAGTGTAGTTTGTAGTGCCTATTTGTTGTGTTTGGTCCCGGTTTCTCTTGTGAAATCGCTCTTTGGGAGCGGTTTCTGGGCTACTTATGCTTCTTCTAGTTCGTTTTTTCCCAAGAACATTCATGGAGAATTGGAACGATTCCGACTCGTTTCCTACACATTTGGAGCCAACGAAGAAAAGAAACGATCACTCGGTGCCTTAGATTCGATCCCGAGAGCTTGGGACCCATTCTCGAGCCCCTTAGACTCGATCCCGATTACCGAGAATCGATGAGAAGCCCATGAGAAGCAAGGAGGGACCTTTATGATCATATTGGAGGCCTACAAGACCCATCCCGGGCGGGAAGAGTAGCCTTCTCGGTCGGGAAGGAGTGCAAGCAAAGACAAGCGACTGATGGGCCGTCTCGGGCGAGAAGGGGGTCTTCTCGGCCGAGATGGGTCCCATCTCGGGCGAGACCATCTCATCTCGGCCGAGATGGGCCACCTGCAGCTCCGCCTCACTTCTTTTCTTCTCCTTATTCATTGTAACCCTATATATACCCCTCTCTTGTAATCTTATGTTATGTTAGACATTACCCACTAAACCCTAGACTACTTTAGGTTAGATTAGCCTAGATTAGTGTAGATTTGTCTTTAGTTAATCTTTAATCCTAGTTTAACCCTTGTAATATTAGAGTTCTTGAAGATCTCTACCAATCTTGACAACATTGGTGGATGTTTGGGTTTTCTTCTATGCAAGTGTTCATCTTTTCTTCTCTTGTTTAGTTGGTATAATCTTTCTTCTCCCTTTACTCTTTTTATTCCTTTGTTATTCAAGTTTTAATCTTTGTTCATTGTTTTGTTCAATGTTCATAGTTTTTACTAGTTTCATTATGGATGTTTTGTTGTGTGTGTTGATTTCTCTTGTTTATGTTAATGTTTGTTTAGATATGATTGAGTAGACTTTTTGTGGGGTTAGTAGGGGGATTAAGTGTTGATTATGGATGATTAGGGTTTGATTGTGGGTAAAGGTGGATTCTTTGTTACTAGTCACATATTATGCACACTATGTGTTTGTTGAAATGCTTGTTATAGTAGTAGTTGCAAATACTTCTCTTGCTTGTCTTCCTCTTCTCATTGTGTGATTGTTTTGTGGTTGAATCCTTGTGTATTGGGTAACATCTTGCATAAGTATTCGGGTTTTATCTTTGACACGAGAGTGCGGACATAGGCTTTGACGCGAGAGCGCGGAACAACCTTAGTAACTAGGTGAACCTTGCACCATCGATCTCCCAACTATCCTACTACACTTACGAACCCGACCTAACCCTATTCTTTTCTTATTAGATTTCTCCATCATTCTTGTCATTGTTTCCTTTAGTCTTAGTTTATTCTTAGTCGTAGCCCAGCCTTGTGACACGGTGCTTGTATTTGGGTAGACCTTAGTCTAGACACCTCTTACCGTCCCGGTGGACTCGACCCGACTTGCCCTATCTACGTGTTAGGATTAGTTGGTTTTTATTTGTTGGCGGGGATCCACGACAAATCCCTCCCATCAATAGACTCGGAATAACACAAAAACTACTAGAGTAATCGTGGTAAGTCGAGGTCGGTCCACAGGGAACAGAGTGTGACGTTTAAGTTTAAAGCGATGTGTTTGATGTCTAGATGGGGGTTTTCTAAGGGTCGAGTCTAAACTAGGGAAATAACTAGAGAAATAGCTAGGGGTGATAATCAATCTAGGAAAAGGTGTTAGAGGGAAGTCGGGATTTGGTACTTGGAGTCTAAGAAGGTCGGAATCGAGTTTTTGTTGCAACATTGATAAAGGAGAATGCCACCTTTCGGTTTTTTCACCTAACTCACCTAAAAACCCGCTTTCGCGGCGAATAAGGGTAAGTCTCTAGCTATGGTAATTTCTACCCCGAGTTTCCCCATATTGATAGAAACTAGTCAAGGTCGGTCTAGTTGGCCGGACTAAAACAACAATGACATAACAACCATAAACAAGATAAACCAACAAGCAAGCAACCCACCAACATCCCTATATTCAAATGATCCAAGTCCTCATCCTTAAACCCCCCAACAAGAAATCTACTCACTAATCATAATGGAAGACAATAAAACATTAACTAAGGAGAAAATCACTACAACATGCATATTAACTAGATATAAGGAAACTAACAACAAAACTATGAGAAAACTACAATCTAACAATTACCCACTAAACTGTGGAAGAAACAAGATCTAACAAAATAAACAAGAGAATAATCTAAAACAACACAAATAAAATATAGAGAAACTAATCAACACTAATATGATCTAAACAAGACAATGATGAGAAAATAACATAAAAAATAAACTAGAGATTAGAGAGTGGAAAGAAATGTACCAACTATGAAGATCTATAAGAAATAACAAGATTGCATGAATAAAGATTGAATCTCTGATGAAGAAAATGGAGAACTTGTCACTAATCCTCCAATAAACCCAACAAATCTTCAAATAAAACTAGAACAATAAATAAAGGTTGAATCTTTGATGAAGAAAATGAAGAACTTGTCACTAATTCTTCAATAAACCTCACAAATCTTCAAAATAAAACTTGAAAATAATAATTTTCTACAAACTTGAATGTAAAACTAGAGAATTGTTGATGGAAACTATGTAGATCTACTACTAATTACTATGTATACTACTAGAATTATGGAGGATTTCTACTAGAATACTACTACTACTCTACTACTACTACTCTACTAACGGATGGTGTAATAGGGTGGAATTTTTGCCCGGTGAGATTTTCTTCTTTTTTCGCGGTTTCCGGCTCCTCTTTCCATTGGGCGAAGTTTCACCCAGTGGGCAAAATTTCGCCCGGTCATTTTCGCCCGGTGGGGAAGCTCGGAAAATCTTTGGGAGGCATTTTTACCGTCGGGTGAAATTTCGCCCGGTGGTGTCTCACCGGGTGAAATTTTGCCCGATCTTTTTTGTCTCATTCTTTGTCGTATGATTGGATGGCTTCAAACTTTAAGTTGTGTGCTTTGCTCTTTGGACGGTATTCCCTTCTCTTGTGCTCGTGGAAGCTCAATCGTGATTTCGGTGTCAATTCCTATCAAAATGATAGAAAAACTACCAAAAACACGTAAAACGCAAAAGAGGGACGCTAATGCGAGAAGTACGCAAAATATGGCGATAATCGCACTCAAGACTCGCAAAACGAGGGAAAAACGGGTCTAAATGGGAGGAAAAACGGTCTAAATTTAGCACACAACAGCTGCTTCTATGGCTCCCAAGTCACGTCATAGCAAGTCTCCGATTCTTCCTTCACCTTCTTCATCGCCGTCGCCGGCGATTTTTTCCCCTTCTTCTATTCTTGATCCAAAACATTCCTGCGACTCCCACTTCACCAATGATGTTCTTCCCTTCATCAGGGAAGTTTTCGGATTAGGTGAGGAAGTGGAAATCCACATTCCCTCCCCTGGGCAAAAGGCGGACTTCATCCGATCGGGGTGGGTCTACATGTATGCTTATCCCTTCTTTCTTGGCCTGCATTTTCCCTTTCTTCCGCTTGTCCAAGAATTTTTATCCCACTACAAATTTGCTCCCTGCCAGTTGGCCCCCCATACTTGGCGGGTTCTACTGTCTTTCTATGTTTTGAATCATCGTCACCAGAGGAACTTCTCCCTTGGTGATGTCTGTGCCTTATTCTAGGTGAGACCCCTGGGATATGGCCAAATAACGATGCGCGTGTGTAGACACCCGCATTTTGACTGCCACGTGTCTATGGTAGTCTCCGAAAAACACCCGATGATGATCGGACGCAAACGTGACTTGGTATACTCGGATTTGGGCTCGGAATCAATAATATCCGACATGGACTTTTAATGGAGTAAAAATCTCACACAACAGACCTCAAATCCAGGCCCAGTGGGTCATTCCGAGTCAAATAAGACTAATTTGGGCCAAAACCGGCACCAAAAATAATTCCCGTCTTTTGACGACCGGGTCAAAACCCGGTCAAAGACGAAACCATCTCATAAATCAGCCAAGTTCATTTGGCGCACAAATCAGAATTCAAAAAAGCAATCAAAACCAACAAGATCAAATCTTTCCTTATTTGTCTCAGCCAATTGATCCACTCGATCGAGTGGATTGACCCACTCGGTCGAGTGGAGCGCCTTGAACTGGGCTTGGCCCGTTTTCAAAGGCACTCGATCGAGTGCACTAGGGCCACTCGATCGAGTGCTCCTAGGTCGAGGGGTGAGGCCTATAAATACCGCTTCACCCCCATGCATTTGGAAGACTTTTTCACTCACTTTTACCCTACAACTTCAGCCACATTTCACCCCACTTCAACCCTACCTCATCACCTTACAAGCCTTAGAAAACCTAAGCCAAAAACCTACAAAAACCGAGCTCTTGTCCCTCGATAAACCAACACACACACACACGCATCCATACACACCATAACTCACATACATCCTCGATACTCCCAAGCCGTGCCGCTATTTACGAGTCCATTTCCGAGGTCTTTACTAAGCATGTATGTTGAGGGTGTCCTAAATTCCCTTTCGATCTTTATTTACTCCGTCATTTTGTTCATTTTTATTGTATTATAGTCATGATCGTCACAACACTAACACTAACATTTTTGCATTTTTATATTTTCATTTTACATCATATTATCGTCATTAACGTTAATAATACCGTGTATACGTAAACTAGTATCAAAAATCGGTTTTAAAACGTTGGACTACGATGATCACTTTTGGTCCGTCTAATCCCTTTACGAGCAACGACGGAGGTGGAGCCCTTTCGAGGAGCCCCGCCCCAATGTACTCAAGGGCGTGACGCGACCGTGATCGGTCGTAGTTGAACGGATTTAACTCCCTTTTTATAATTGGTACGAAACCCGTTGACACGAAAATCGACATCACGTAACCCGAAAGGGTTAGTTCCGATGTCGTGACGTAGAGGGATACATTTCGTCACCAATTCAAATTTCCTAATCTAACGTAAACGTTTTCCTAAAACCCCGGTGACGGTATTATAATCGTTCGTACACGATTATAGTACCGGAGGCCGAGTTAAATACAAATCGTGCGATATTTGTATTTGATTCGGCCGATCATCGATTTCAAGTCATAAAACAAGGCGAGTTACCTCTCGTACAGGGGGCACTCGATCGAGTGCCATAGGCCACTCGATCGAGTAGCACCCCAAAAAGTGGTCAGTAGCCACGTTAAACGTGCACTCGACCGAGTCACACCACCACTCGGTCGAGTGGGTCCTGTAACCCACAAAACCGAGGGGTTTGACCCACAATTCAAACCCCGACCCTTTTATCGACTTTAGTCATCACGTGCAAAGACTATCACGTGACTATCCTATTTTCAAAACTATACACATCACGACACGTAGAACGACTTTGACCACTTTGACGTGATAAGTCGGGACAAGACTACGGGACGTGAGGTTAGGCTAGCAATATGCCACAGTCTCATGTTCCCGTCCTTCGTTTAATATGCGACATAATGCGTATTTAATCGGGGTTAGTCCATCTACACATTTCACGATCTAGTGTGCATTTATTATATACGGGTCGTGTATTTATTTATCACTCTTCTCATTTTATTCAATTATTCTATTTTATTGCTCGTTGTATTGTGAATTCCGGGTTGTATTCCGCCCGTGTAATTTGTAATTTATTTACGAGTTTCCTATTTTTGATGTTTGCCGTTTATTTATTTAAATGAACATCACATGCTAAATCACTTTGACGTGAATCAAGATGCATTAAATGACGTAGCTCACACATAATTCACATGTTTAGCTAAAACGCTGTTTGCATATCATTTAGTCGTTTTACTAGCGCGCGTACACGAACACGAACGATGTCTTAGTAGAGGCCGCCATTGTGCGGGCGGGGTTGGGTGTCCTTAGTGGGCTTCCCAACACGTACCCTCACCCCTTACTCAGAACCTTTGGTTTCCGGATGTCCGAAACCCTTGGCGCACGAGAGTCATTCTATATACGAAAGCCGGTGTAAACGGTATCGATATTGCAATGCAAAGGGACGAGCTCCATAAACTCTGAAATCGAAGTGGGCTTACTTTGTGTATAGCCCATGACGACATAGAGTGGGCTCGTATGGTTCCGAATAACCACAAAATTCGGTGGCGACTCCATTTTGACTTAAATTTCGAACCCGAGAACAATCTTACCACGAGATTCATTCGCCTACCCAAACCCGCGCTTCGCCGCGTCGGGGTGGACCTACGTCATGTCCACAATTTGGCGACTCCGCTGGGGATACCTGATGTACCACATGTCATCGGGGTTCCCAGGGTGAGACTCGAAGAGAAATCGTTCGTAGAATAGTGTGCGCGCATTAGTTTAATGATTCATGCATAACCCATTTTTGCCCGGGCCGGTTACTTGTGACCAACGTCCCACTATACCGCGGTGCATTCCTACATGGGTGCGCTAAAAACATCGATGGTGGAACTCGTCTCGGTTTTGCGGCATGTCCTAAGACCAACTCGGCTTAGGGAGTCCGTCCATCACATGAGAAAGCCATCGTTGTTGGTATAGACCCTATTTTGACCGACCGAGACTTAGTGTAAAGCATACATAAGCGTCGTTATAATGCTTGTTTGACTACGTGCTACTTGGTTTCCGTGTCAATTTTCAAAAAACCGTCATTTCAAAAAATGCATCTTTCCAAAAATACCAAATTTTGAAAAACCCGAAATACTGTCCGTTTCGGGACTCGTCTTTTCAAAATATCCAATATTCAAAAACTTGGAATGCTGCCGAAATATAGACTTACGATTTGACTCAAAATAGCCTATTTTTTTAGCCGGCATGCTATCCATTTCAATTCGAATTTTCGATCCACCATTCGATTTTCGAATTTTCAAAATTCAATTTCAATTTTCAAATCTTCGTGATGCCATTCGCGATTTTCAAATCCTCGAGATTCCATTCTCGATTCTCAAATCTCCGAGATGTCGTTTTCGATTCTCAAATCTTCGGGATCTCATTTTCAATTTTCAAATTTTCGGAAATTTATTTTCAATATTCAAATTTTCAAATTTTCAAAAATTCAAATTTTCATAAAACCGGTCTTGTCGGCATACTGCCAATTTCAAAAAAACGGGATCGTCTCCCAATTTTTCAAAACGCGAATTTACTCGCAACCATTCCAACATTTCAAAATACCCAGTTCTATTGGCCCACTACCAATTTCAGGATCGTCCTCTCAATTTTCAAAATTCAATCATTTTTTTTTTCAAAAACCTTCCTCATTATAGGACCTACCGTAATCTGTGTGTCGGGTCTTTTCATAATCTGTCGAAGGTCTATAGCGTCGAAACTCCGTCGATCCTACATCACGGGTTTCTTCCCCATCCTAGTCCGCCTTTTTCTAAAGGCACAACCGACCAACACGAGTCATACACTCGTAAATGGAAGGTTCGTAAACACTTGAGTCCTAACTAGAAAGTCACACGCAATTTTCCCTCCGACAGGACGGTCCCCACGACCTTTCCTAAGGGAATTTTGCCCGTCTTTCAATCCGTTAGTCGAGTCATCCCAATTCAAAAATCCTTTAACTTAAGGGTCTACCCTAATCACAGGGTCATCCTTATTCAAGTCAAGTCAAGGGTCTCTAGCGTCGAAACTCTGTCGATCTTACATCGCAAGTTTCTTCCCTTACCTGTCTGCCTTTCCTCGAGGCTGAGTCGACCTTTTACAAGGCATAGCCCTGTAGCTAAAGGTTCGTGATCCTTACATCTAAGGGTCACTCGTCCGACACTCGAGTTTTAGAAAAACCTACAATCTCACTCGGGGGGCTACCCTTTAGGAGAGCGATCAATCACAGTTGCTCTAAGGGTCATGTCTTACACGTGTTGTCTCACGTACCCCACTTTTGAGTCACTTAGATGCCACACCATCTGAGTCCTATAAGAGTCCTTAGTCTCACCTGGGGGCTATTCTCCTACGGAGTGATTAATCACAGTCACTTCGAGAATCGCACCTTACACTTTTTTAGGAGAGTCTAACCCGAGTCAAACCCGAGTTGTCTTTCCTCCCGCGCTATTTCCTATGCCTTGGCGTATTCAAGTTCCGAAGCAACATTTCTGATTACGTGGGTATTCTCGCAGAGTATGACACCCACAACCGGGAATAGGGACATGGAAAACACCATTAAGGAACTGAAGGCTTTGTTAGAAACAATGGTTAGTAGGCAGGCCATAACCGAAACTCGTATAGGGTTCCTGAAAACCAACCAAGAGGCCATGAATGCTCGTTTAACTGTCATCGAACGGCAAGACCTCGATTCTGGATCGGTCAATACTGGGCCATTTGCCAAATTGATCAGCACGGTGCGTGAGCTCGAACAACAGTTCTATGCCTCCCGAGGGAACAACATTTATATTGAAAACTCCCGAGACTATACACCCATCAGTGAGAAACTACCAACAGATCTCAACTTAGAGGGGTTACCCATATTCGAAGGGACGGAGGATCCATTACTACACCTCCGAGCCTTCGAAGCATTTATGGCGATCAAGGGGGTCAAAGCCGACATGTTCATCAATTTGTTCGGCGCATCCCTCGGGAAATATCCAAAAGCCTGGTTCTATAGGCTTAATGTAAAAAGATTTCCTACTTGGGAAGATGTGGCTACCGAGTTCGCTAAAAACTATTCTGATAATACTGAACTTCAGACTACCATGCGGACTTTAGAAGTCATGGCCCAAGATCCAACAGAGGGTTTCACCAAATACCTTCAACGTTGGCGGGCTGAGAGTGTTAAGCTGGTAGACAAGCCCAGCGAGAAGACACTAGTAGGTGCATTCATCAACAACCTTCTACCCTCCTACCGCGTCCATCTTAGGTATGCCGACATCTCAAACTTTGCTGTGCTTACCGAAATGGGCACTAGGATTGAAGACGATCTTCGACATAACGAAGATTTGGGTGAAGCTTCTACCGAAGGCTATACTGGACATCCACTTGAGTCCTTAGAAGCCGAAGACTACTGACAACCTCATCCAAGAGTCCAGATTTGATTTGAGTCCGAGTCTGAGTCCGAGTCTAGGATGTTCTATCTCTTTCAATTTCAAAGTCAGAGTCAGAGTCAACTGTATTCTGTCCTCTTTTTCAATCCAATAAAATCAGCCTTTTCAATTTCTCATATATGCTTCCTTATGTGTTTCCGAGAACATGATGAACACCATCATACACTGTGAGCATATGCACGTGACTATTATAGGCACATCTATAATGACTGCAGGAACTGAGACCCATGTTTTCCTTTATCTGTTCCATGTCTGGCATAGACAGCCACATAATCCTATGACAAATCTAGGTAGTCTCCTAGTTTGGGTTCAAGACGGGAGGCAAGCCCATTTCCCACAATAAACACCCCTCCAATAAAACTGACCAATCCGTATCTTAGGCGTTAGTCTGACTTGATGCCAAAAATACCCAACTCGGGACGATGCTCCCACTAAGCCTGCTCGGAATTATGATGACAATACCGAGATCCAAATCACCATGCTTACCATAGAGTACTCCACCGCGAGTTGCACTCACACAAACACCAACTAGGCTCACACCTTACAAGGGTTTAGCTCCACAAGCCAAATCCAACCGATGGGCCCAACCCCATATCCACCCACAACACCATAGGAGGGCAGTCGTAAAAAAAAAAAAAAAAAAAAGCTGGACAAAAAAAATCAAAAGTCCAAGAAAAAAAGCAAAAGGCCCAAAACAAAAGAGCTGGCCATAAAAAAAAAAAAGAAATCTCAGCATCCCCCGACCAGATACGGTCAATCCCACGACCGGGGCTAAGAGGTCAACCCAAAAAAAATAAAAAATTCAAATGCCCATGACCGTGGTCAACGGTCAACTCAAGTGAAAGTCCCTTGACCGGAGTACGGTCAATTCAAAATTATCGATGCCCATACCATCAAATAAGGGAGAGACAATCAAGCTGGTCAGCTAACACCACACTTAGCCTTCTCACATTACAACCCTCAAGACCTTCCCGAGACCTACGCTAAGAGACAGCCCGGAATTTTGAGGATTCTAGCTCCATAGGATACACCCTAACCATTAGGGCCAGACATGGAAACCAGATCCCGCATCATCAAACCTGCCCAATCGAAGCCCGAGTCATTTTTACTCGACTTCTCCCTTTCCTACCACATTACAATACCTTACCCTCGAAGCCTTAGCTCCACAAAATCGAGCTCCAGATTTCGAAGCATCAAAGCCACTTATTGCCTGGCACCACATTTCCAAAAAACATCCAAACCAGTTACCAACCCCGAACACGGGAACCCAACCTGCGGTCGGCATAGAACATGCCCAAATAGTTCACACCACCTCTGGGGGCTATCCCGGAGAACGCTCACAGTCACGGGATCAACATCCTAACTGTTCCAGCCCTTTGATCAAGACATCATTGGGAACACACCTAGCCTACACCATCGCTATGGCTAGTTACACACAAAGCCCTAATAAACTAGGCACCATAATAATATCTTCCAATCCACTGAACTACGGCTTGGTTTGATTTCACTACACGTGAATACGTAGGCAGCCTTTCAACAAGGGCACAACCACCCACATTGACACAAGTTCGAAAAAAAAAATACCGTCATTCCGGTCACGACACTGTCATGTTCTCAGCAGCTAGCTTTGTCGTCCTGGGGCTTCTCTCAGACAGAAGACCTTCATCCACTCACATAATCTAAATGACTTTCAAAAAACTAGCCTCCTTTCTTTAGTGTGTCCTAGCACTCGGCTCAGTCGAAGACAAGAATCCGTCAGGGACTCGAAGTGACACCCACTTTGGGAATGTATCCCAAAACCAAAGATCCAAAAGAACATCAGTCTACAACATTGCCACTGCTAAGTCCTGCCGTGCAGTAACAGTCTTATTAACGACTACTGCGGTTCTCCTATACCGGATCCTTCTCTTTTCGATGTTCGACCGTGTTGCCACTCGCCTAGGCTATGGAATAGCGCAAGCTTAAGAGTCTTGTCATCTTAGGTGGCCCACCCCCTACCGAGTCACGGTCCAACCCTCGAGAGTTCAGTCGTGTCTGTCAACTCGTCCGGTCGCGTCCAGAGTCGAGTCTGTCGGTATGTCTCTTTTCAAATCCTTGCTTTGAAATTTGCAAAACTTAGCCATTTGGGAAAATCCTTTTCGACAAGGTCAAATTTCGGTCTATTTAAACTGCAAAATTCTTTTCTACCCCTTTCAATTTTGAAAACCCATCTCCTAGCGCATGAGTTGCTTTCAGGACCTCGATTTCAAAATGAAGCAAAAACCATTTTCCCCAGCGCAAGCCAGTCTATAGATGCTAACTGCATTTCCTATGTGCTATCTTGCTATACACTATGCCTGCTATTCCTGCCTATGTATCTAACATTTCAGGTACCAGCATTGCTTCCCAACGGAACAACAAAGGCGGTGTTTCTCCTGGAATGCTACATCCAAGACGTGATGTGTCGGCATACGGGTACACCCAAGACTTCAGAAGCAAGTCCCCGCGCAGCTACTTTTCTCCCCAGCGAGAGTCGGTGTTTTGTCTATGTGTTACATACAAGTTGTTATGTGTCAGCATACAGGTACACTCCAGACTTCAGAAGCAAGTCCCCGCGAAACTATTTAAATTCCCCAACGGAGTTAGCTTTTCCCTGGTATGCTACATCCAAGATATGATGTGTCGGCATACGGGTACACCTACTCCTTCAAAGAAGCAACCTTTACTCCCCACAGAGCATCTTCATCAGTTCAGGTACGATTCAAGGCTTCAAAAGCAAGCTCGTACCGCTCACATATCTCCTCAACGGAACGCCCGAGGCGACATTCCCCACATGCAAGCACGCCTAGGACTTATGCCTGGGACAGGTATGACCCTCTGCTTATGGCTGGCGAGCCCTTCACGCGAGTCCACTGGACTATAAGTGACCCGACCGGGAGTCTACCAGGTCTTAACAGGCTTGGTAGCTACTCTGACTTTCGCCTTGTCCAAGCCTCAGTCAGAGTGGGGGCTCTGTAGACACCCGTATTTTGACTGCCACGTGTCTATGGTAGTCTCCGAAAAACACCCGATGATGATCGGACGCAAACGTGACTTGGTATACTCGGATTTGGGCTCGGAATCAATAATATCCGACATGGACTTTTAACGGAGTAAAAATCTCACAAAACAAACCTCAAATCCAGGCCCAGTGGGTCATTCCGAGTCAAATAAGACTAATTTGGGCCAAAACCGGCACCAAAAATAATTCCCGTCTTTTCGCGATCGGGTCAAAACCCGGTCAAAGACGAAACCGTCTCATAAATCAGCCAAGTTCATTTGGCGCACAAATCAGAATTCAAAAAAGCAATCAAAACCAACAAGATCAAATCTTTCCTTATTTGTCTCACCCAATTGATCCACTCGATCGAGTGGATTGACCCACTCGGTCGAGTGGAGCGCCTTGAACTGGGCTTGGCCCGTTTTCAAAGGCACTCGATCGAGTGCACTAGGGCCACTCGATCGAGTGCCCCTAGGTCGAGGGGTGAGGCCTATAAATACCGCTTCACCCCCATGCATTTGGAAGACTTTTTCACTCACTTTTACCCTACAACTTCAGCCACATTTCACCCCACTTCAACCCTACCTCATCACCTTACAAGCCTTAGAAAACCTAAGCCAAAAACCTACAAAAACCGAGCTCTTGTCCCTCGATAAACCAACACACACACACACGCATCCATACACACCATAACTCACATACATCCTCGATACTCCCAAGCCGTGCCGCTATTTACGAGTCCATTTCCGAGGTCTTTACTAAGCATGTATGTTGAGGGTGTCCTAAATTCCCTTTCGATCTTTATTTACTCCGTCATTAACGTTAATAAACACTAACATTTTTGCATTTTTATATTTTCATTTTACATCATAATATCGTCATTAACATTAATAATACCGTGTATACGTAAACTAGTATCAAAAATCGGTTTTAAAACGTTGGACTACGATGATCACTTTTGGTCCGTCTAATCCCTTTACGAGCAACGACGGAGGTGGAGCCCTTTCGAGGAGCCCCGCCCCAATGTACTCAAGGGCGTGACGCGACCGTGATCGGTCGTAGTTGAACGGATTTAACTCCCTTTCCATAATTGGTACGAAACCCGTTGACACGAAAATCGACATCACGTAACCCGAAAGGGTTAGTTCCGATGTCGTGACGTAGAGGGATACATTTCGTCACCAATTCAATTTTCCTAATCTAACGTAAACGTTTTCCTAAAACCCGGGTGACGGTATTATAATCGTTCGTACACGATTATAGTACCGGAGGCCGAGTTAAATACAAATCGTGCGATATTTGTATTTGATTCGGCCGATCATCGATTTCAAGTCATAAAACAAGGCGAGTTACCTCTCGTACAGGGGGCACTCGATCGAGTGCCATAGGCCACTCGATCGAGTAGCACCCCAAAAAGTGGTCAGTAGCCACGTTAAACGTGCACTCGACCGAGTCACACCACCACTCGGTCGAGTGGGTCCTGTAACCCACAAAACCGAGGGGTTTGACCCACAATTCAAACCCCGACCCTTTTATCGACTTTAGTCATCACGTGCAAAGACTATCACGTGACTATCCTATTTTCAAAACTATACACATCACGACACGTAGAACGACTTTGACCACTTTGACGTGATAAGTCGGGACAAGACTACGGGACGTGAGGTTAGGCTAGCAATATGCCACAGTCTCATGTTCCCGTCCTTCGTTTAATATGCGACATAATGCGTATTTAATCGGGGTTAGTCCATCTACACATTTCACGATCTAGTGTGCATTTATTATATACGGGTCGTGTATTTATTTATCACTCTTCTCATTTTATTCAATTATTCTATTTTATTGCTCGTTGTATTGTGAATTCCGGGTTGTATTCCGCCCGTGTAATTTGTAATTTATTTACGAGTTTCCTATTTTTGATGTTTGCCGTTTATTTATTTAAATGAACATCACATGCTAAATCACTTTGACGTGAATCAAGATGCATTAAATGACGTAGCTCACACATAATTCACATGTTTAGCTAAAACGCTGTTTGCATATCATTTAGTCGTTTTACTGGCGCGCGTACACGAACACGAACGATGTCTTAGTAGAGGCCGCCATTGTGCGGGCGGGGTTGGGTGTCCTTAGTGGGCTTCCCAACACGTACCCTCACCCCCTACTCAGAACCTTTGGTTTTCGGATGTCCGAAACCCTTGGCGCACGAGAGTCATTCTATATACGAAAGCCGGTGTAAACGGTATCGATATTGCAATGCAAAGGGACGAGCCCCATAAACTCTGAAATCGAAGTGGGCTTACTTTGTGTATAGCCCATGAAGACATAGAGTGGGCTCGTATGGTTCCGAATAACCACAAAATTCGGTGGCGACTCCATTTTGACTTAAATTTCGAACCCGAGAACAATCTTACCACGAGATTCATTCGCCTACCCAAACCCGCGCTTCGCCGCGTCGGGGTGGACCTACGTCATGTCCACAGCGTGAAAGATAGGAATAACCCAGGCATAATTTTCCCGGCTAACCCTCCTGACGCCGATTGGTTCAAAGACTTTATTTTTGTGAAAGCCGACTCCGTTTCTCCCCTACCTTATGACTACCTCTTCTATGAATGGGGATCCGCCACAGGTATTTGTTGTGTCCTCAGTCTCCGAGTTTTCTTGCACACTTACGATTCTTACTGATCCTGCACTGCAGGCCTGAAGCAACCTGCTAGTGTGGCGATTTTCGATTTTGCCGCACAGCTTTCTAGTCTGAGCCCTGAGCAGCGTACCTTCAACAATCTCTTCATTCCTTCGAAGAACGGTGCCTGCCCTTCCCTCTCTGAAGACATGTCTGCTGGTGAGGAACAGTCTATTGAATTGATTGGGATGTATTTTGTTCTTCTTTGGTGATGTAGCTTACGATTTGCTTCTGGTTTCTCTTGGCAACTCAAAGGCTCCCATGACTTTGGATCGGGTTAGGGCCAAGAGAAAGAGCATGGCTACCCGCTCGTCCTCCAGGAAGGGTTCTGGCTCTTCTCCTACCCCTTCAACCGGTTCCAAGAGAAAGTGCAGTCTTCTCCCTCTGCGAAGGCGGGTCCTGTGGAGGAATCCCCAGTGATCAATCTGCCTGACTCTCCCCCCAATTCTGCTCCTCGATCTGCGGGGAGTGCTTCTTATGACATACTGCCTGCATTTCCCAAGGACTTTGGGACAATCAGAACTCTGACGGACTTGTCTCCTTTAGACCAGCTCCTCTTTCCGGGTTCTGAGGCTGTGATGGCTAGGGAGCCTCTTCTTGAGGTGGCTGCTCATGTCGTGGCGCATGCCTTCGAGGTAATCTCACTTTCTTGACTCTTGAGTTTGACTAGTTTTGAGTACATTACTAAATGCTGTGGTGTTGGCCAGACCCTTCAGATGGGTTTGTTCTTGAAGGGTGGTGTATCCCACCTCAGGGACCTAGGGAGCCAGCTCCAAACTGATAATGCTCGTCTGTCGGAGGAGGTCAATCAGGCCAAGGAGGAGGCTGCGAAGCTGAGGGAGGAGCTGGGCCAGGTTAACAAGCATCTTACTGAGGAGAGGGAGCGCAATGTTGCTGTGGAGGGGGTGAAGGCCGAGCTCGCGCAGGTCCAAAGTGCCAATTCCTGTCTTCAGGAGATGGTTGCTGAGCTCAAGGGGATCATGGAGGATGGCTTCAGCTGGTCAGCTTTAAGTACCGACATCCAAATGGTCAGGGCTTACACTGAAGGCAAGCACGGAGGTTGGGACTTGGCTGCTTTGGAGGAGCGGATGAAGGATTAATTTCCTGAGGGCTTTAACCTGGATATACTCTTTGGGGGTGAGGAGGAAGTGGTGGAGGAGTCGGTCTCCTCTCCCCCTGCGGCTCAGGAGGCGCTCGGCCATATGGACGTTGCTGCTGATGTCGCTGTTACGGTGGAGCCCCTCGCCAGCCTTCCTCCTGAGGAAGATAATATCCAGGCTGTTTAGCCTACTCTGATTGTTCTCTGGGTTTCCTGCCCTGCATGGCAGATAAAAATATTTTGTTAAAATTTTTAATCCTGCTCTGAATTTTACCTCTGTTCAAGGGAACAGAGTGTCTGGATGTTTGCCTCTGCTCAAGGGAGCAGAGTGTTTGAATTTGTTTAGATACAATGCTTTTAACTGCACTTATCTGCATACTTTGCGATTTTTCTGTGCTTGATTTGTTTGTTCTGTTTTTGATTGTTGCCGTCTGTTGTATGCATGCCTTTGTTTGTGTGGTCGACCTTTGATAGGTGGTGGCATGGGGTTTAGTTTGCCCACTCAGTCAGAGGTGCCACGCTTTGCGTGGGTGCTAAGTGGCGCAGGAGACTGTAATGTCCTGGTTGTAGGCACTTAGCACAAGACGCACGCCTTCTGTTGAAATGGTTCACCCCACCAGATTAGTCGTCAATTATTAGTTGAAAGAGGAGTTAACAAAATGTGGGAAAAGAGGTTATGTTTGAAAGTATTGTAGGAGAAAGTTAAAAATACGTGAAGGAGGAAGAACTAATTTCAAAGGTACAAGAAAAGGGAACTTAATTTTGCGGTCATAAAAAATGGAAAATTCATCTTTGGACTTGCTAAAAAGGCACCCAACTTTGTGATCATGTGAAAATGTGTGAAGGTTTAAAATGAAGTTTGAAATTTATCAAGATACATGAGGAGGAGTTTTGAATCTGGGGCAGGTGGAGGCTAGATTTTGAAAGCATAAAAAGTGCACTTCACAAATTTTGAAAGTATTCTTTTAAAAACAACAAAAAATTATGTTTCAAAATTTGAAGGTGTGCCAAATTGATGGTTGACTTGTCGTGGGTCCTAACCGTCAATCTTAAACCGACTATTCCTAGTGGGTAGCTAGGGCAAGTAGGGTCGATATCCACGGGGACGGTAGAGTAAGGTCTAGACTAGGTCCACTAAAAACTAGGCTAAGTCACACAAACGAACACAAAGAGAGCGATAAATGGTAAACTATGGTGGTGGAAGAGGTATGACTAAGCTAGTGATGAACTAGACTAAAACGAAGCTAAACAATACTAAAAAGACGATAAATAACTAAGATGATGGATCAAATATGGAAAGGAAGTGGGATAGGTCGGGTTCATAAGAGTAGGAGGGTGATTTGGGTGATCAAGGGTGTAGGTGCCTCCTAATTGCTAGAGTCGGTCCGGGCTCTCGCAACTTAGACCGATGTCAAGATGGGTCCGGGCTCTCGCAACTTAGACCCTAGTCGGTACTCTCGTGACTATGACTATTCTCGACATGCTCACACAATAGACAAGCAATGGGAAGATGAACACAAGCATGGGAAGCATGGCCACTACAACTCACACAAGCATAACATCAAACACATAGAGTGCCTATAATGAGTCTAACAACAAAGATGAAACCTTTACCCCTAATCAACCCTAATCACCCATAATCTACCCTTAATCCCTCTACTAACCCCACAAGTAATCTACTCACTCATTATCAATGAAAAACTAACAATAATAAGAGGAAACAACATGAACATCCAAACTTCCATAATGAACAATAAAAATGACAATAAACAAATTATACAGATTCAAACTTGATTAACAACTAAGAACAAGATTAAATAAGAGAAGAAGATTATACCAACAAACAATGGATGAAAAAGAAGAGAACTTGTATTAATGAGAAACCCAAATACAATCCCAAGGTTGTCAATCTTGGAACAATCTTCAAGAATCCCTTAATCCAAGAACTAATTACTCTAGATTAACTAAGGATTAACTAAGATTAAAGAGAGATTAAGATTAATGTGTGAGAGTAAATCTAGGGTTTTGGAGGCTTAAACTACTCTAGGTTAACATAAGATATCTTCAAATTACAAGAAGGGAGTATATATATGGGTACAAGAATGAAGGAGGAGAAAAGAAGAAATGCGGGTGAGCTGTAGCCCGTCCCGACCGGGACGGATCATCCCGATCGGGAAGGGTTATGCCATCCCGATCGGGAAGGGCTCACAGTGGCGCTTGTAAATGTGCATCCCTTCCCGATCGGGAAGGCCATTGTCCCGACCGGGAAGGGTCTTGTATGCCTCCAATAAGAGCTCTAGGGTCCCTCCTTGTATCTCATGGGCTTCCCGTCGATTCTCAGGACTCGGGATCGGGTCTCGGATGCTCGGGATTGGGCCCCAAGGTCTCGGGGTCGATTCCAAGGCCTCGAGTCATCGTTCCTTTATCTCGTTGGCTCCAAAATGTGTATGTATTGAGTCGGGATCACTCCAACTCTTCCAAATCGGTCTCGGGAACCTGAAACGGACTAAAGGAAGCATAAGAAGCCCATGAATCGCTCCCAAGGAGCGATTTCACAAGGAAATGGGACTAAAACAAAGCAAAATAGGCACTACAAACTACACTTATCATGTGCCATGATCAATTTTAATCCTGATGTTCTATAACTTGCAATTAGAAAAGTAGATTGGAAGCGAAGTTTAGGATAGTTAGGGAAAAATATTGAACCTGGACTCTGGTGGAGGTATATTCGGCAGATTAAATGCTTGTTTTCTGGCGACATTGGCCTGTTCCTCTGGTGACACTGGCCTGTATCTTTGGCGATTTTCACTTAGAAGAAATACTTCTTCAAGTGTAATATATTCCAGGGTTTCAGGATGATTTTTCCTTCCATGGTCATAAGTCGGTAGGCTCCATTTCCAACCACCTTCTCCACCTGGTAGGGTCCTTCCCAATTGTAGGCGAATTTCCCTGCCTGCTGGTTTCTGGTGTTCTGGAATACCTTCCTGAGGACCAGGTCTCCTTCCTGCAGGATTCTGATCTTGACATTCTTGTTGTAGCTTCTAGCGACTGTCTGCCTGTAAGAGGCCATCCTGATCTGGGCATCAGTTCTGAGCTCAACTACAGTATCCAAGCTATTCGCCATTTCCACCTGGTTCCTTTCCTCTGTTATGCAGCCATATCTGTGAGTAGGCACCCTCACCTCTGAAGGAATAAATGCCTCAGCACCGAAGACCAGGCTAAAAGGCGTCTGCCCTGTAGCTACTTTGGGTGTGGTTCTATCGGACCACAGTGCCAGGGGAAGCTCCTCTGCCCATCTGCCCCCTGCTTCCTCTAGCCTCCTCTTCAGGTTATCTATCACAATTTTGTTGCTAGACTCCGCTTGACCATTAGACTGAGGATTTCTTGGTGTAGACTTACTTAGCGTGATATTCCACCTGGCGCAGTAGGCCTCCATCTTGCTGCCAATAAATTGGGATCCGTTGTCGCAGATAATTTCTGAAGGAATGCCAAACCTGCAGATAATATTGCGTTTAATAAAATATATAACTTGCTTCTCAGTCACCTGAGGGAACGCCTCTACCTCTATCCACTTGGAGAAGTAGGCAGTCATGGCAAGCATAAAGACTTTATTTCCTGGTGCTCTTGGTAATTTGCCGACAATATCCATCCCCCATTTCATGAAGGGCTAGGGAGAGATTACTGGGTGCAATGGCTCTGCTGGCTGGTGATTGACTGGTGCATGTCTTTGGCAGGCATCACAATTCTTAACATATTCTCTGGCGTCCTTGCACATTGTCGGCCAATAGTAACCCTGGCGAAGTGCTTTGTTGGATAGACTCTTGCCCCCTGCATGATTTCTACACTCACCACTATGGAGGTCATGCATAACTATTTCTGCCTCCTCCTGACTCAGGCATCTCAGGTATGGTCCGGCGGTTGATCTCTTGAATATGACGCCATCAATGAGGGTGTACCTAGACGCTTTCATCCTGAAACTCCGGGCTTCCTTCTTGTCTGTTGGCAGAATATCATTTTGCAGCCATTCTTTGTAGAGTTTCCTCCAGTCAGTGATTTCCTCTTGCCCTGCTGTGGTGCTGCAGATTCTTGCTTCTTGTGACCACTGCAGTCCCTGATCTGGTGAATTTCCTATTTCTTCTGGCGCTTCGTGTCCCTGTGCGCCTTTCCAAATTGCTGGCTCCAGTACGTGGACTATGGGTATGGTGGATACTACTCTTGGCTTGAAGGTTGCCCCAGGGTTGCTAGGGCGTCTGCTTCCACGTTCGGATCCCTTGGAACTTGGTTGATTGAGAATACTATGAACCTAAGGGAGAGGTCTTTTGCCACTTCAAGGTAAGCCATCATCTTGGAGTCCTTTGCCGCATACGAGCCATTCATATGGTTGACTACCAGCTGAGAATCACCGTACACCTCCAATCTCTTGATTTTGAGATCCAGAGCCAGTTGGAGACCCAAGATCAAAGCTTCGTATTCCGCTTCATTGTTCGTTGTTCGGAACTCGCATCGTACCGCCTTGACTATGAGATCCCCTGAGGTGACTTGAGGACCAATCCTGCCCCAGATCCTCTCATGTTGGAGGCGCCATCTACATTTAGCTTCCACACCTGTTCGCCCTTGTTTTCCTCCAGGAGAATTATGTCCTTCTCTGCCTGTGTCTGCAGCGCTGGGCTGTAGTCGGATATGAAATCTGCTAATGCCTGGGACTTGATTGCTGTTCTGGGAACAAACTTCAGGTCGAAGCCACTCAAGTGCATAGACCACTTAGCCATCCTACCTGACAACTCAGGTTTTCTCATAATAGTTTTTAGTGGGTAGTTTGTTATTACAGATATAACATGTGATTCAAAATAAGGACGCAGTTTATATGATGCTGTAACAAGTGCAAGTACAAGTTTTTCAAGGGACGTGTACCTGGTCTCTGCAGGAAGCAGAGACTTACTGACATAGTAGACGGGGTGTTGTGCTCCTTCATGTTCTCGCACCAACATGACACTTACCGCCACCTCAGTCACTGATAAATATAGAAAGAGCAGTTCTCCAGGTTCTGGTTTTGACAGGAGTGGTGGAGTACTCAGGTAGTGTTTCAGCTCGTTGAATGCTTTCTCGTGCTCCTCCGTCCAGTCAAACCTTTGAACCTTCTTCAGGACATCATAGAACAACCGACATCTATCTGAGGACCTGGAGATGAACCTATTTAAAGCGGCAATTCTTCCAGTCAATCGCTGCACATCTTTTGGCTTCTGTGGAGACTCCAACTGTAGGATGGCTTTGATCTGCTCCGTGCTGCCTTCGATTCCCCTCTGAGTGACCATGTATCCCAAGAACTTCCCACATGATACTCCGAATGTGCACTTTGATGGATTTAACTTCATCTTGTACTCCCTCAAGGTATTGAAAGCGTCCTCCAGGTGTGCCGTGTGCTGTGAAGCTTGCTTGGATTTGACGACCATGTCATCAATGTACACCTCCATGGTGTTGTCAGTTTGCCTCTTGAACATCATGTTAACCAGTCTTTGGTAGGTGGATCCCGCATTCTTCAGACCAAAACGCATAACATTGTAACAATAAATACATCTCTCAGACCTAAATGCAGTTTTCTCCTGATCTGCTGGATGCATCTTGATTTGGTTGTATCCACTCCATGCATCGAGAAAGGTTAGCATTTCGTTACCTGCTGTGGTGTCTACCATGGCATCTATATGGGGCAGGGGGAATGGGTCTTTTGGACATGCCTTGTTCAGGTCGGTAAAATCGACGCACACCTTCCACTTGCCATTCTTCTTTGGGACCACCACCACGTTGGACAACCACTCTGGGTACTTCACTTTCCTAATTTTTCCCGCAGCCAGCAGGTTATCTACCTCCTGATTTTTGACTTGATTCCTCTCTGGGGCAAACTTCCTTCTTTTCTGTTAGACTGGTTTGTAGCTTGGGTCCACGCTGAACCTGTGGGTTATGATACTCGGATCTATTCCTACTATATCATCATGAGACCAAGCAAAATAATCCATGTTAGTTTTTAATAGTTCAATAAGGTTTTGGCGGGTATTACCTGTTGTAGACACCCACATTTTGACCGCCAGGTGTCTATAGTAGTTTCCGCCAAACACCCAATGATGATCGGATGCAAACATGCTTTAATGGACTCGGATATGGGCTCGAAATCATGGACATTTGGTTTAGGCTTATTACGGAGTACAAATCTTGCAAAGCCGACCTCAAATCCAGGCCCAGTAGGTCGTTTCGAGTCAAATAAGACTAATTTGGGTCGATTCCGACACCAGGGGTAAAACCGTCTTTTAGCGACCGAGTCAAAACCCGGTCAAAAATATTCTCGAGACACGCGAGTCAGCCGTGACACCTCACATGGCTGATTCGGTCTCCAATACCACAAAAAATCAGCTTCAAAAAATATTAAACAAATCCGTTTGAAGATAGAATTCGATCTCAAGTAGGAATTCTATCCGAAAACCGAATCAGATGCTCGACCAAGCATTAGCTCGGCCGAAATTCTCCACCAACCAGCCGAGATTCATTGCTTCTTCGCCAAGCAACGGAATTTACGTTCCTCTCGACTTCCCACATTTCCTATCCTAAGCGGTAGTTTCAGTCCGACTACTTCTCCTAGCCAAGGTCGGGAATACTCCTATAAATAGCCCCTTGCACAACACAAAAAAGGGACACATGAAAAACATCTATCACATATACATCATCTACAATTATTCATCAACCTCGACACACATTCAACATCTATCATTCATACATCATCGATATCTAGCAAAAATAATTCAAAATCAACCCGACAAGTCCGACCCACACGCCGGCCGAAACCCGCCACATCACACGACCAAACCGACACCTTAACTCATCCCACATCATCTCGACGCTCCCAAGTTTAAACCACTTTCCGACGAGCTCTTATCCGAGAAAACAAAGCATGTAGGTTGAGGGTGTAAATCAAACCCGATTATTCTCTTTCTTCTCTTCCTTTCTCACGTTTTTTTATGGGTGGTGTCGTCGTCGGTCGTATTTTTAACATGGGTCGTTCGTCACACATTTTTCATTATTTTTAATAATCGATACTACAAAAAAAACTATTTTTTATAACGTTCTTAAAATACGATATTGATTCTCTAATCAAATATCGTATCTAACAAGAACTAAATTAATTAAAACTCGTTGATGTTAAATAAAATCGTTACATCCTTTTTTTAACAAAATTCGACGATTTTTTACGCGAAGAGAATTAACATTTTTTTCGTTCAAATTCCTTTTTTTTCTTTTTTTCGTTCAAAACGAACTTTTTTTCAAAATCTTTTCTAAAAGCATTCTAACTATTCGATATCGATTTCATAATCGAATATCGAATACGACGAATATCGAAAATATAAATCGAGTATAAGTTAATCCATATTTGTACGCGATTTATCAAAATTAACAATTTTCGAAAAGCGAATCCGAGACAGCCACCCGCGCGAGTCGCGCCCCTCCCAGGCGAGTCGCGCGGGCTACTGTAAGCCGCTGCCTTTTTTTTTTTTTTCGTTTTTTCCGATTTTTCCAGCACCGTTTTCTCACAAAAAATAGCGGTTTTCTCGGTATATTTTCAGTTTTCGACAAATATTTTTCGCGTGTCATAAACCTTTTCAAAATCATGCATATTATTGTATTTACATCTTTATTCAATTTATTCAAACGTTACTAAGTCGTTTTCTCATGTTTGTAGCAATTTATTTATTTCTTTTGTTTTATTAGACTAAAACGAACTTCGCATGCTAAAACAACTTTGACGTTATTAGTTTAACATGCATTAAACGACTTAGCACCCCATTTATTTTTCTCTCACATGCTTAGGGAAAATAATCTTTGCATATCATTCCACCGTCGAACTAACGCGTGTACACCAAAAACGAACGATATCTTAGTAAAGGCCGCTAAGTGCGGGCGGGGTTGGGTGTTCTTAGTGAACTTCCCAACACGTACCCTCACCCCTTACTCAGAACCATGGTTTCCGGATGTCCGAATCCATTGGCAACGAGAGTCATTCAATACACGGTATCCGATAATGTCGGTATCGGTATCGTAATGCAAAGGGACGAACCCAATAAGCTCTGACATCGGAAATGGGCCGTATTTTGTATACGGCCCACTACGACATAGAGTGGATTCGAACGGGCCCGAACTCCCACAAAGTTCGATGGCGACTCCTACTTCGATTTAAATTTCAATTTGACCATCTCATATGGAGATTCATTCGCCTCCCCAAACCCGCGCGTGGCCGCGTCGGGGTGGACCTATGTCATGTCCACACCTGTACACTCCGATCCGATTAGTACTTTTCGCTATGGATGTTGCATGTCTAAGTCGACTTCATCTATCTCCGCCTGTGGTGGTTCGAGGTATTCTTGTAGAGGTAGGTTAAGGCTCTGTAGTTGCTATGCTGGAGGACTCGCTGTCTTCTTTAGGGCCACCCTGTAGCAATCCTTGGCTTCCCTCTGGTCGCCACTGATCTTCTGCACTCCCCAAGGTGTGGGGAACTTTAAGCACTGGTGGTAGGTGGAGGTGATCGCTTTCATCTAATGTATCCACGGTCTCCCCAGGATCACGTTGTAAGTGAAGGTCCATCAATCACCAAATATTGTACTTGCTTGTTCACTCCTCCTGTGTAGGTAGGAATCGTGATCTCTCCCAAGGAGTATTTGGTTTCTCCACTGAAACTTATTAGAGGAACCGCCTTTTTGGTTAAATCCTCTTCGCTAAACCCCATGTTCTGCAGGGTTTCCAACATAATAAGGTTGACTGAGCTCCCGGTGTCCACCAATATTTTCCTTATGGTACAGTTCCCTATGGAGAGTGTGATGATTAGGGCGTCGTGGTGGGACTCTGGAGAGGATTCTGCATCAGTTTCGTCAAAGGTGACGGCGGCTGGAAGATCTTGGCAATTGATTCTGCAGGAGTGTTTTGGCCTGTCTCCTCTGGACTGAGAAGCGTGTCTTTTGGCTGCTGAATAAGTCAGTCCGCACAATTCTCACCCTCATGCGATCACATTAACAATTCTGGTGCACAATGAAGGAGGAGAAGGCAACACTTGGTCTGCCGCATTTATCCTGCTGGAGCTCCTAGACAATAGGTGATCTAGGTTTCCTTGATCATATTGAAATTTCACCTCCTTCCTGAGGAGGACACATTCTTTAGTGTTGTGCCCAATGTCATCATGGAACTCGCACCTCTTGCCGGCGTCCCGCCGGTCGTTAGAGTACTCTTGTCTCCTGGGCCACCTGACTTTGCGCCCCAACTCCCTCAGGGCTTTGAGTACGCCGGCTAGGTTGGCAAAGAACCCATACTCGCTTACTTTAGGTGGGAGTCCTGGGCTCTCCTTCCAGTCTTTTTCTTCGGAGATCTTGTGTACATTTCTGTCGTAGGGTTTTGATCTTTCGCTTCTTTTTTCTGTTGGTGCCTTTCTAGAGACATGCTCAGAACCATACGTAGCCCTTCTGGGGCCTGAATCTTTTTCCAGTTTGATGGCTGCCATTGCTTTGGTTTGCACATCTTCGAACGTGGCTCAAGGATACTTGGTGAGATCTTTGTAAAGATCCGAATCCTGGAGAAGCCTTTGACATAAGGCTTTTATGGCAGTGGCTACGTTACACCTGGGAATGTTCACCTTCTTTCTGTTGAACCGGTTGAGGAAGTCACGCGTGGACTCCTCGAACTTCTGCACCACCCGGTACAGGTCGCTAGTCTGCTTCTCTAGCTTTCTGCTGCTGGCGAACTGCTGTTTGAAAGCGTTGACCAGATCAGCAAAGGAGGTGATACTTCTGTTGGGCAAGCCCACAAACCAATGGAGGGCTGCTCCTGAAAGAGTGGAGCCAAATCCCTTGCACATGCAAGCTTCCTTCAGGGGCCCCGTAGCGGTTACCACCATCATTTATTGCTTGTACTGGTTGATGTGGTCCAGGGGGTCTGCGGTGACATCATAGAGCATCATGACTGGTGGTACAAAGCTCTTCGGGACAGCAACACAGGCCAGATCGTCGGTGAAGGGCGAATCTGCGTAGCTATCTCTGGCCGCTCTCTCCAGGGGGGCGTGGCATTCCAGGAATTTTGCTGATCAAGTCCCTCAATTCTTTCAGTTCCTGGTACTGCTGATCTGCTGCACTGTTTTTTCCTGCAAGAGGGTTAGAAGCAGGAGGGAAAAAACTGAAAGGTTTACTCCCTGTTTGGGGTCCTCCAAGGCGGTGACTGCTTGGAGGAGGAGATGGAAGAGACGCAGCTACTGCAGGTCGGGATTGCCACTCTGGTGCTTGCTGAAACGGGGTTCTGGGCGGCCAGGTTACTCCAGGGTAGGGGTTGGTGTCAGCGACCATTGGGTTGACTGGCGCTCCCGGCTGCCACCCAGACTGGGAGTAGGTGCTGGTCCCATTCCTCCAGGGAACCGATTGCTGGCTGGAGTGTTCATTCCTGGCAAGCTTGCTGGCTGCCATCCTGACGCCTGATGAACGAAGGTACCTGCAAGAGACAGCGGATTAGTTTCCCGGTTTTCGATGCCAAAGAAGGGATTACCTGTGACGTAGGATCTGTCGGGTGTGGGGCCATGAGTTAGGTAGCCCAGTCCTCTAGGTACCACGGCTTGGCTGGGTGGTGCCAACTCTAGATCCAGCCTGGTAACCAATTCCTTGGGGAGTGTTCTGGAGGTCTGCCCACTGGTGACAGGTTCTTTGTGGAAGCTTGGTTCTCCCTCAGGTGTCGCGGGCAGGGTTTCTGGTGACAGTTGGACTGGTGTAGATGGTGGTTTTGATGCCGCCTTTATCTGAGCCCTGATGTCCCGGTTGTCTTTCTGTAAGGTCTTCACCGCTTGGTGCAGAGTGTTGATCCCTTGGAGTATCTCCATCATGGGATCTGGTGCTGATGAAGTTCTGGAAACATCCCCAAACAACCCTCCGTTGACCGGCGTTTTGGACGACGCGCCCTCCTTACTGGTCTTGAAGGGGTTGAGTGTTCTTGATATTGAGGGTCCATGAGGTGGCTTCGAGGCGGTCGGTGCATGCCCTGCCGCCAGGCTGGTAGGAGTTGCCTGGGTGGATGATGCGGCGAACGGGCCCGCTGCCCCAGAGGGCGGTGTTCCTCCAGCAGGCTGAGTAGAGGCATCTTGGCTGCTGGTGAGGTCTTGACCGGATCCAGACATGATGGTACGCAGGTTGCTTGACTGTAGGATTTGGCTAGTAAATGATCACTTTGCCCCACGGTGGGCGCCAAATTATTTTGGTAAATATTTACCGGGTTATGTTTTAAGTTGCGGGTTAAAGCGATCGGACTAGCACTTCACAATCTAATGAGGCGAATCGAGTCTAGCGAATGAAAAACAACAAAAGAGAGTAAAAAGACACAAGAATTGGTGACGCGGTGATAAGTGTGTTTTGTAGTGCTTATTTCTTGTGTTTGGTCCCGGTTTCTCTTATGGAATCCTCTTTGGAGCGGTTTTCGAGGCTACTTACGCTTCTTCTAGCTTGTTTTAGGTTCCTAAGATCAATATTGGAGAAATGGAATGATTCCGACTCGTTTCCTACACATTCGGAGCCAACAAAGAGAAGCGACGATCACTCGGTGGCTTAGACTCGATCCCGAGACCTTGGGACCCATTCCCAAGCCCCTTAGACTCAATCCCGAGCACCGAGAATCGATGAGAAGCCCACGAGAAGCAAGTAGGGTCCCTTGAGATCATAATTGAGGCCTACAAGACCCATCCCGGTCGAGATGAGGGCCATCTCGATCGGGATGAAGAAGGGAAGCAAAGCTCGGCCACTGACCACCCTTCCCGACCGAGATGTGGGTCATCTCGGCCGAGATGGGTCCCTTCCCGACCGAGACCATCTCATCTCTGCCGGGATGGGCCACCTGAAGCCCCGTGTTTCTTCTTTTCTTCTCCTTTGCTCTTGTAACTCTATAAATACCCTCCCTTTGTATTGTTTAAGCAACCTACATTACCATACACTATTTTATGAAACCCTAGACATACTTTAGCCTAGATTAGCTTAGATTAGTGTAGATTAGTCTTTAGTTAATCCTTAATCTTAGTTTAATCCTTGTATTAAGGGATTCTTGAAGAATCCAACCAAGATTGACAACCTTGGTTGATGTATTTGGGTTTTCTTATTATTACAAGTTTCAATCTTTCCTCCTTACTAGTTTGGTATAATTTCTCTTCTCCTTTCCTTTAATCTTTGTTTTATCATTCAAGTTTTCATCTTTATCTCTAATCATTGTTCATCATTGTTGTTCTTCAATATGAATGTTGTGATGCTTGTGTTGTTTTCCTCTCTTTGTGTTAGTATTAGTTTGAACATATGTGAGTAGACTTATTGTGGGGTTAGTAGGGGGATTAAGTGTTGATTATGGATGATTAGGGTTTGATTGTGGGTAAAGGTGAATTCTTTGTTACTATTCACATGTTATGCATACCATGTGTTTGATGAATTGCTTGTTAGAGTAGTAGTTGCAAATACTTCTCTTGCTTGTCTTCCTCTTCTCATTGTGTGATTGATTTGTGGTTGAATCCTTGTGTATTGGATAACATCTTGCATAAGTATTCGGGTTTTGTCTTTGACACGAGAGTGCGGACATTGTCTTTGACGCGAGAGCGCGAACCAACCTTAGTAACTAGGTGAACCTTGCACCATCGATCTCCCAACTATCCTACTACACTTATGAACCCGACCTAACCCTACTCTTTCCTTGTTTGATTTCTTCATCATCTTAGTCATTGTTCCTTTAGTTAGTTGAATCCTTTAGCCTTAGTAGTTATACCTTGTTCGTTCCTAGTCATAGTTTACTCCCTTCTTATCGTTCTAATTTAGTTTAGCCTTGAGACCTAGTCAAGTCTTTAGGTGAAACTTGGTTTAAACCCTCTTTACCGTCCCCGTGGACTCGACCCGGGTCACCCTTTCTACCTAGTTAGGATTAGTTGGTTATTATTTGTTGGTAGGGATTGACGACAAATCCTTCCCATCAATTTGGCGCCGTTGCCGGGGACGGTGCTAGTTTAGACTTTGTTTGCCTATTTACTTGACTTTGTCTTTGTCTTTGTGTTTTTCTTTTTGTTCCTTTGCTTCTTGTGTGTGTGAAGTTTATTTCTCTCTTGTCTAGTGCCCAAAAATAAATAGACTTCTCACGTTTGCTCCTAGTCTACAGTTTCTGCCTAGAGGTGGTGACCATCCTCTTCTTTACAACTTAGAGCCGCTTCAACGGACGGTTGCTAGATTGAGAGGTCCTCAACCGGGTACGAGCCACGATTCTCGAGCATAACTTGAGGTTTGATCTAAACTCCCCACCTATAGAAGCCGCCATGAGTTACTCCTCTCCCTCTATGGATCAAAGCTATGACATGATGTCTCCTACCTATTATCAAGCTTCATGGGGTAATCAAGACACCCGTGGGTATGAGCTTCAAGGGCAAGGAAACGGCTACCAACAAGTGAATGCTTATCAATCCTATGATCATGGTGGCTATCACTCAAGCAATCATTGTGAACCTACCATGGTTCATCATGTTTCTTCACATGGAAGCCAATTTCCCCAAAACCCACCATATTACCCTTCACCTCAACCACGATATGAGCCCCAAAACCCACAATACTACCAATCATCTCAACCTCACTACCAACAACATGATGCCCCACCCCTTGGGCATCATCAAGGTTTACAAGTAGCACTCCGAAACCCCAATGACCACCAAATGCCCAACTTGGAGTTAAATCAATCGATTCTTCAAATGCAAAAGAGCCAACAAGAAATGGCCATCCAATTGCAAAAGGACTATGAAATCTTGGCCGAAATCCGAAGGGAAAGAGAGGAATATAAAGCTAGATTGAATGCTTTAGCGGCTCAAACCCTAATGTTTTTAACTCGAACTTCACAACTTGATGAGGGATGTTCATTTGGGGAAGGGGAACAACCCAATGATGAAGCCGCTAATGAATCCCCTTTGAGAAGCAAGACTTGCTTTGAAGAACCTCAATTGTCTATCCAAGATGAGGTTAGTGAAAAATTGGAAGAGGTTAGTGAGTTGAATGAGGTGGAAGAGGTTGTGAAGTCCTTGGGTGAAAATGACAAGCTTAAGTTGCCCTTGTGCGAAAATATGGAAAAACGTCAAGAGCCCCTTGCAAGTAAGTGAAGCAATGGTTTGGAAGAGATTGAAACCGCCGGTAGAAGTTTCAATTCTCTCCTCCAAGATGATGTGGGGACAAGTGTTGTTCCGGGACTTGAAGATGGGGAACCACAACTTGAGGAAGATATGAGGATGTGCAACAAGGAAATGAGGCCAAAATCGCTTTTTGTGCCTCGTGTCAAATATATGAATCTTGCTTGTGATTGGAGGTGATGCTTAGGGAGGAAGAGGTCGATTAAGCTAGTAGGATGGAAAGACCCCGGAGACAACATGAAAGATGATAATGGGTCTTTGGGTGACTACTTCTTGCTTCCGACTTGGAGGCTTTGGAGGATAGCTTGGCTCGGGCACTCTTTGAGCCTTCATTATGATGTGGCTCGTGCGTTTGACTTGCTCCTCCGAGCCCTTGAGGGATATGGTTGAAGAATGAGAGTCCACCATCCTCAGTTTGGCGGAGTTCCTAAAGAACCGTCATGTTGTATATTCCCCTTTCCCTCTTCTTTTGAGTTTTTGTGATTGTAATTGTGTTAATTGTGAGTTTGGTTTCTAGGTTTTATATGTTTTGTGGAACTCTTGTCGTTTGGTATTTTGATGAGCGATGTGAGGGAGGGATTTTTATGGTGTTTATTGAGCTTATGTGATAGGTTGATAGTGAAGATGAAGTTTTGAGAGGAGTAGTTGATGATAGAAGCTTGGATCTTGGGCAAGGAAGTCGGTTTTTGAGCTTCTCATAAGCTTTTGGGGACGAGATCTTGGATCCCGAGGTAGTATTTGTTGTTTAGGTGGAAGATTTGGGATGCTATGATTGAAAGAAGGCTACAAGGCTCGGGAAAGGTGCCATCCCGACCGAGATGGGTGTCATCTCGACCGGGATGAAGTTGGCATGGAAACTGAAGCTTCTGGAGGACCATCCCGACCGAGAAGAGGACCATCTCGACTGGGAAGGGACCATCTCGACCGAGATGGGTTTCAGCCTCCCCCTTTTGCCTTCTATTCGTCATTTGAGCCCACCCAACCACTTTATACCCCCCTCCCAACCTCCCTACCTACCCTTGCAACTATCATATGACCCCTACACTTCATATATACACCTTCATCTCATCTCCTCTTCACTACACACCGAGTTTACCCTCAAATCCTAACCTCATTACACCTTTACAAGCCCGATACTCGTTCTTGGAGCTACATCTAGGAAGAGGAGGAATATCTATGATGAAGACAAGCAAAGTGCCGATAATGACCATTGAGACGACGGAGACTATTGAGTTGCTAACCTTTGGTAAGGCGACTGTCACTTCTTTTCCGTCTTTTATTTGCTTAGTCTTCGCTTATTCCCCCTTCCTTTTACCTTTTGGTATCGTGGTGGCCCTCGGGGCCTTGGTCATTGCTCCCGATTCTCGATGACGTGACTACATCGAGAGTCATTTCAAAAGCCAAATTTACAGGTCCTTTCACTTTTTATTCAACTTAATTTCTTTTTAGTAGGAATTAGTCGGATTTAGGTGGAATCTGGCCTAGTTGGCTTGATTACACCTACCCCTCCCCTCCCATTTCCTTTTATTTTCTTCTCTTTATTTCTTCCCCCATCCATATCTTTTCTCGTCTCGGCCCTTGGTGACTTGACTACACCCCGGCCGGACACATTCACATTTCTTCACCTTTATTTTTGATTTTTAGCTTTAATTTCGTAGTTTCTCTTCTTTTTAGTGTCTCTACACACTCCGATGGAGTATGAGGACATTGCTCGGTTTAAGTGTGGGGGAGCGATATCTTAGTCTAGTTTAGTTTTATTTTCCTAGTTTTTTCGAAAATTCTTAAAAAACCCTAAAAATTTGAAAAATTTCACAAAAATCAAAAAGATTTTCTTTTGTGTCTTTTTCTTTTGTGTCGTTATGTCGTATATTTGTTGTGTTGTGTGTGTGTTTTGCCTCCCTTTTTCCTCATAGGTTCCTTGATCGCCGTAATCTTCGGAAAGCTCCAGACATCCGGTAACGTCATTCTATCCCTTTTCCTTTTTGTCTCTTGTGGTGTTTGGAGAAGATTTTGCGATGATGTGTGCTCGGGTGGAGCTTGTTGGAGTTTGAGGTGGATTTGGTTGCTTATGTGGATGTTTTGGGGTGGTGCTTGTTTTCCTTGTGTGTTTGCTTTCCTTTCTTTTGTTTTGTTTTGTTTTGTTGTCTTTGTCTCATTTCCTTTCGTTTTTGCTGCGTTTTTGATCTGTCTTGTTTAGTTGTGTCTAGTGTGTAATAAAAATGTTTTCGAAAACCCGATTTTGAGGCTAGGGCGCAAGTGTTTACTTTCCCTTTCTAGTGGTATAAATCGAGTCTTGGACTTTAGTCTAGTAGAATGACCTTAAATCAATAGTTTCGTTGGTCCTTTACCTTGAGTCCACCTAGTCTACTAGGGATTTACTACGGGATTTGCATTTTTGACCATTATGACCACCGACGGAGTGAAAAGGCCTTGGTTGCCGAGTCTCGTCCCTTAGGTGACCGTGTTCGGAGTTGCTTTGACTAGTCCAAGTTTCTCCCCTTTTTGTGTGTTTGAAGGGAAGGCGCCGTCCCGACTCACCCATTTCCCTACCTCATACACATTTTTCCACAAATAAGTTGCAAATTGTTGAAATTCTCACTTGGTTGCAAGAAATGCCTACAATACAATACAAGAATTATCCAAAAGGCAAGCCAAGTCAAAAGAAAGAAAAAGAAAGAAAGAAAAGAAAGAAGAAAAAGAAAAGGCACAACAAATCAAAAAGAAAATACAAAAGAAGAAAAAGAAATGGCATAGCAACTCAAAAGCCGAATGCAAAAAAAAATGCCAAAAGAAAACAATCTCACAAAAAGATTCCCACCCTCTCAAAAATAAGCCTTTTTCCGATCGTTACCGTGAAGAGCCTACCAAAGGACCGAGTCCCTAGGAAGGATGATAGCGGTAATGATTGGCCTTCCCCCATTTTGCAACCTTATACATCTTTTTACTTGGGCTAGTTAGACGATTTTTGAGCATGGGACGATCCTCTTGGCTTATCGCTAAAGGGGGCGGGGTCTCACTTACCTACAATGTCGACTAACTCCGTGGTACATCCTATTTCCTTCCCGCCGATCGTCCCGTAGTACGTTCTTAGAAGGTTAGGAGGACCTAGGTAAGTTACCAATGTTTTTTATTGCTTTGTTGTCATACTATTAGGGTTTTGTCCATTTCGATTTATGTTATTAGCTCGGGAACGTTGTCACTTGCCTTGAGTCCTTAACCGGTGTTTCTTCACCGCTTGTGTGAGGGAAGCGGTATTTGTTTCTTTTTGGGTGCAACCGTTTGTTTGTTTGTTTGTTTGTTTGTATGTTTGTTTGTTTGTGTGTTTTTGTGTCCGGTTGCATGCACAGTTTTGTCGCAAGACCTCACTTGCCTTGCGGAGAGCACTTTTCCTCTAAGTGTTCTTGCGTGAGTTGAAAGGGCGTAGGGTGCGCTAATACCCGCTCGGTTAGTAGTCCAGTTTCTTTAGTTTTTAGTTAGTTTGTGCTTACTCAAGGGCGAGTAAGGGTTAAGTGTGAGGGAGTTGATAAGTGTGTTTTGTAGTGCTTATTTCTTGTGTTTGGTCCCGGTTTCTCTTATGGAATCGCTCTTTGGAGCGGTTTTCGAGGCTACTTACGCTTCTTCTAGCTTGTTTTAGGTTCCTAAGATCAATATTGGAGAAATGGAACGATTCCGACTCATTTCCGACACATTTGGAGCCAACAAAGAGAAGCGACGATCACTCGGTGGCTTAGACTCAATCCCGAGACCTTGGGACCCATTCCCGAGCCCCTTAGACTCGATCCCGAGCACCGAGAATCGATGAGAAGCCCACGAGAAGCAAGTAGCGACCCTTGAGATCATACTTGAGGCCTACAAGACCCATCCTGGTCGAGATGAGGGCCATCTCAATCGGGATGAAAAAGGGAAGCAAAGCTCGGTCACTGACCATCCTTCCCGACCGAGATGGGTCCCTTCCCGACCGAGACCATCTCATCTCGGCCGGGATGGGCCACCTGAAGCCCCGTGTTTCTTCTTTTCTTCTCTTTTGCTCTTGTAACCCTATAAATACCCTCCCTTTGTATTGTTTAAACACCCTACACTACCATACACTATCTTATGAAACCCTAGACATACTTTAGCCTAAATTAGATTAGATTAGTGTAGATTAGTCTTTAGTTAATCCTTAATCTTAGTTTAATTCTTGTATTAAGGGAATTCTTGAAGAATCCAACCAAGATTGACAACCTTGGTTGATGTATTTGGGTTTTCTTATTATTACAAGTTTCAATCTTTCCTCCTTACTAGTTTGGTATAATTTCTCTTCTCCTTTCTTTTAATCTTTGGTTTATCATTCAAATTTTCATCTTTATCTCTAATCATTGTTCATCATTGTTGTTCTTCAATATGAATGTTGTGATGCTTGTGTTGTTTTCCTTTCTTTGTGTTAGTATTAGTTTGAACATGTGTGGGTACACTTATTGTGGGGTTAGTAGGGGGATTAAGTGTTGATTATGGATGATTAGAGTTTGATTGTGGGTAAAGGTGAATTCTTTGTTACTAGTCACATGTTATGCATACCATGTGTTTGATGAATTGCTTGTTAGAGTAGAGGTTGCAAATACTTCTCTTGCTTATCTTCCTCTTCTCATTGTGTGATTGATTTGTGGTTGAATCCTTGTGTATTGGGTAACATCTTTGGTGGTGGAGTTTGCCGTGGGTCCTACCGATCAAGTATAACCAAGTAATCCTAACGGTAGCTAGGGTAAGTCGGGTCGTGTCCACGGAGACGGTTATGTAATGTCTAGACTAGGTCGACCTAAAAACGAGACTAGGCTACCAAAAGAACACAAAGAAGACGATAATTGACAAACTATGATGGTTGAAGGTGATGAAAGTGGACTAACAATAAACTAGCTATAACAAAGACTAAAGAAACGACTAAAGACTAAGAAGATGGAGAACTTAAATATGAAAAGGGAGTAGGGTATGACATTTTTCCTTTTCCTTTGTCTTTTCCTTGAAGTGGGGGAAGCTTGTCTTCATGGGGTTTCTTAATCTCCCACAAGACTTGTTCCTCCATTGGATTTCCAAAGCTTGAATTGTCTTGAGAGGGAGGTATAACTTCTTGCATTGGTACTTGCTCACTAGGGGATAAAGGGGAATCATAAGATGCACCACTCCTCGTGGTAATAGCATTTACATGCTCAAATTTAGCCGTTTCACCTTGAGGAGGTAGTTGCCCCCTTTGTCTTGAAGAGCTTCCCGAAGCAACTTGAGCTATTTGAGTTTCGAGCATCTTCATATGAGCATATCTTGCTATGTTCTCCCTTTGAAGATGAGCAAAAAACTCTTGTTGGTTTCTTAGCATCTCTATTTGGCTTCTTTGCAGTTCTTGGTTACTCTTTTGCACATCCATCATAGATTTTTGCATGTTTAAATCTCGAGGTGGAGATTGTGGATTGTGCGGAGTATCGGTGATGGCTAGAAGAATGCCATAGTCATAAGTGGGAGACCGGCTCCCTGGCTTGCTTTCTTGTCTATTACCTTGGGTTGCTTGTTGTTGTTGATGGTTCCCTTGGAACCCATGAGAGTTGCCTTGATTAAGGCCTTGATTGTTGCCATGGTTGTAGTTTTGATGTCCTTGGTTGTGTTGGTTTCCTTGGAAACCACCTTGATTGAAGTTCCCTTGTTGGAGCCCTTGATTGTTGTTGAAGGCACCTTGGTTATGTTGCTTGAAATTGTTGAATGGCCTTGGGTTTCCCATATACCCTTGGTAACCTTGGTTGTTGTCCCTTAAGGGAGGTGGCACATATGGACGGTGTTGTAGAGATTGTTGTTGGGAAGCTTGATGGGAAGCTTGGAACATATGAGGATAGGGGGCACCTTGCTTGAACGCTTGAAAGGCGTTCACTTGCTCAATACTACCCCGACAATGTAGAGGCTCATGTCCAACTATCCCACAAATATCGCACATCCCATAATAAGGTGTAGGAGATACAACTCCCAAAGCATTAACTTCATGAATCGAGTGTTGGTTGGAAGAACTAGTGCTTTGAACTTGATTGAGGTGGCTTTGGAGCTTCTTGTCAATAGTCTCCATGTGAGTTTTTAATTGAGCTCCAAGATCAATGCTTAGTTGTGTAATGGCATCGACCTCGTGCCTACCTCCTCGATTCGCCTTTCTAGGCCTTGAGTATTGGGAGTTGTGCACCGCCATCTCCTCGATTCTCGACCAAGTTTGATCCTCATCGACCTCGGTAAACCTACCATTGGAGCCCATATTAAGTATAGCTCTTGAGTCCTCATATAGACCGTTCCAAAACTGTTGGACTAAGAACCATTGTGAAAGTCCATGGTGGGGGCACGATCTAACCAAAGATTTGAACCGTTCCCAAGCTTCATAAAGGCTCTCCTCATCCCGTTGTTGAAAACCGGTGATGGAGGCCCTTAGCAAATTTGTCTTCTCCGGAGGGTAAAACTTTTGGTAGAACGCCAATGCATGTTTCTTCCAAGTATCGATACCCATGGTTGCCCTGTCGAGACTCTTGATCCATTGCTTCGCTTTTCCAATGAGAGAGAACGGGAAAAGTACCCAGCGGATTTGATCTTGAGTAATCCCGGTTTGGGAGATAGCATCGCAATAATCGGAGAAGGTCTCCATGTGTTGGTGCGGGTCTTCGGTGGGCAAACCACTAAATTGATTTCTCTCCACAAGTTGGATGAATTGTGTCTTTGCCACGAAATTTCCGGTATATGTATCCGGTAAAGTACTCGGTCCCGACAAGACATCCTCGGTAAAAGTGGAGTGAGATGAAAACTTCGGCATAATTGGATGTAAGGGAGATGATGGTGTAGACGATGTTGAAGAAGATGTAGAAGGAGAACTGGGACTAGAAGTACCGAAGGGATTGATGAAGGTCCCTCCGGCGGTCTCTCGCGGTGTTTCGTCTAAGTCGAATCCTTGAGCTTGTTCTTTTTTGGTATTGCTAGCACTTGGTTTAGAGATTCTAGCCCGGTCAATCGTCCATTGGCGAAAGGCTCTAAAGAGTCTTTCCGGCTCTGGATTGAAGAGAAAGAAATCGCCTCTCCTCCTAGGCATACACTACACACTCGAACAAACGTGAGAACACCTAGTACTTTATGGGCACTAGGCAAAGACAATAAACGAACACAACGAAAGACAAAGAGAAAAGAAAGCGATAAAAACAAAGAAAAAGCCTAAAATATGCACACGAGATAAGAAGAGCACAAGGAGGGTAACTAAGTCTAGCTATAAGTAAACTAAGTCTAAACAATGCACCGTCCCCGGCAACGGCGCCAAATTGATGGTGGAGTTTGCCGTGGGTCCTACCGATCAAGTATAACCAACTAATCCTAACGGTAGATAGGGTAAGTCGGGTCGTGTCCACGGAGACGGTTATGTAATGTCTAGACTAGGTCGACCTAAAAACGAGACTAGGCTACCAAAACAACACAAAGAAGACGATAATTGACAAACTATGATGGTTGAAGGTGATGAAAGTGGACTAACAATAAACTAGCTATAACAAAGACTAAAGAAACGACTAAAGACTAAGAAGATGGAGAACTTAAATATGAAAAGGGAGTAGGTTTAGGTCGGGTTCACAAATGTAGTAGGATAATTGGGAGGTCAAGAGTGTAGGTTTCTCTACGCCACTAGGGTCGGTTTGCGCTCTCGCACCAAAGCCTAAGTCCGCACTCTCGTGTCTAAGACTAGACCCGAATACTCATGCAAAGTATTACCCAAAACATTAGCATTCAACCACATATCGATTACAAGATGAGAAGATGAAAACAAGCATGAGAAGCATGGCCACTACAACTGAAACAAGCAATTCAACAAACACATAGATAGTCTAATGTAATGTGACTAGTGACAACACATGTGAAGATTAGTCTAATGTGCTCAACATGTGACTAGTGACAAAGATTCCACCTTTCCCTTAATCAAGCCCTACTTACCTATAATCCACACTTAAACCCCCTACTAACCCCACAAGGAATCTACTCACTCATAATGAAACTAAATCTAAGACTAACAAGAGAAATCAACATAATAATCCAAACATCCATTATGAACAAACAATAACAATAAACAATATGTAAAGATTGAAACTTGATAGATAAACAAAGAACAAGAGAAAAGAGATTATACCAACTACAAGAGGATGAAAAAGATGAGAACTTGAATTAATAAGAAACCCAAAATAATCTCCAAGGTTGTCAAGCTTGGATGAATCTTCAAGAATCTCCTTAATACAAGACTAATTAACTAAATTAAACTAAGATTAACTAAAGATTAAACTAGAGATGAAGAGAGGCTAATTAGGGTTTTGAATGTTGAAGAGAGGTCTAAGATAGTCTAATGTAATGTAAGATGCTTAAACAAAACAAGGGGGAAGTATTTATAAGGTTACAAGAATGAAGGAGAAGAAAAGAAGTGACGCGGGTCTGCAGGTTGTCAGTCTCGGGCGAGAAGAGGGCATCTCGGCCGAGATGAAGTGGTCTCGACCGAGATGGTGGTGATCTCGGCCGAGATGCCACTCCAGTAGCTCGGTTTTGCTTGTACTCTTCATCCCGACCATGATGGCCTTCATCTCGACCATGATGAGTCTTGTAGGCCTCAAATATGATCTCAAGGGTCCCTCCTTGCTTCTCATGGGTTCCCGGTGCTCGGGATCGAGTCTAAGGGGCTCGGGAATGGGTCCCAAGGTCTTGGGATTGAATCCAAGGCATCAAGTGATCGTTCCTTCTCTTCGTTGGCTCCAAAAGTGTATGAAACGAGTCGGAATCGTTCCAATTCTCCATGAATAGTCTTGGGAACCTAAAACGAGCTAGAGGAAGTATAAGTAGCCTAGAAATCGTTCCAAAGAGAGATTTCACAAGGAAAACGGGACCAAAACACAACAAATTAGGCACTACAAACTACACTTATCAATCTTGCATAAGTATTCAGGTTTTGTCTTTGACACGAGAGTGCGGACATTGTCTTTGACGCAAGAGCGCGGACCAACCTTAGTAACTAGGTGAACCTTGCACCATCGATCTCCCAACTATCCTACTACACTTATGAACCCGACCTAACCCTACTCTTTTCTTGTTTGATTTCTTCATCATCTTAGTCATTGTTCCTTTAGTTAGTTGAATCCTTTAGCCTTAGTTGTTATACCTAGTTCGTTCCTAGTCATAGTTTACTTCCTTCTTATCGTTCTAGTTTAGTTTAACCTTGAGACCTAGTCAAGTCTTTAGGTGAAACTTGGTTTAAACCCTCTTTACCTTCCCCGTGGACTCGACCCGACTTACCCTTTCTACCTAGTTAGGATTAGTTGGTTATTATTTGTTGGTAGGGATTGACGGAAAATTCTTCCCATCACAAGGAAACCCAATGTGGGAAAACCGCGGGGGGAGTCAGAATCCCGCCAAGTTTCTACTATGAACGGAGAAGAACGGAGAATGAATACAAGTACAAATATTTAGATTGTAGATGGTTATAGTATGTATTTTAGCACTCTTGCGTAGGGTTGATATTTGTTGAAGATGAGTTGAATGATGTTCTTGTTGTAGTTGTTGCGCTTATATTCGTCCTCCTTCCCCTTAGCCGTTGCTTCCAACCTCTTCCTCTCCCCTTCTGGTGGAATTACCCCTAAGATTTAGGGGTTGGTTCATTGACCTGGTCCATTGCTTGGGATGAGAGTTCATCCCTTGCGTTGGGCTGTGCTTCGGCTTGGCTCGGCCCATTTCAGGGTTTCATTCTTGTTTGGCCCATCGTTGTTTCTTGATCTCGTCTTTTAGTCATCTTGTTGACATCGGTTCGAATCGGACTTACGACCTTCTTTGATATTTGACTTTGACTTTCGAGTATCGTTTCGTAAATTTTTTCATTTTCGATCCCTTGACTTTGACTCGAGAAGTGCCACGTCATTTCCCGATGGTGCGAATTGTATCCCAAACAGTTGGTCTTGGTTCAGTGGTAAAATCTTTTGTACTCAAAAGAAAGATCATGGGTTCGATCCTTAGCTAAAACAGTTTGGTCAATTTTTTAAAAAATAAGTACACTTAGGGGGCGTTTGGTTCGCGAGAAGGTATAGGGTTGGAATAGGAATCAAACCAGGGTGGTATGAGGTTGGAACTTGATTCCTCATACCTGGTGTTTGGTTCGTTTTTTTTAAATGATTGGTTCGTTTTTTAAATGATTAGGAATCAAATTAGAAATTATAGTTTTGTAAAGTACTCCATATTGAATAATCTAATCATATATAAATATATATTTGAAACTTTTTTCGAGCGACGTGAGAGAATCCAACTATTTTAAAACACTCCATAGAAAAAGTAACGGAAATTTCTCATGGTACCCCCGAACTATGTCACATTACACATGGTACACTCGATTTTAAGTTTGTTCCCATGGAACCCTTAAGTATTATAGTTTTCTTCCCAATTTGTCCTTACACCAACTTCCGTCATAACGCCGTGTGATTAACAATTAATCACTGACACACTCAAGCACTAATCACTGACACACACTTACTCATTTAGTCACTCAAGCATTAATCACACACCTATTCTCAACCTTTCCACCTTCATCTTTCATCTTCTTCAGTTTACGAAAAAATGGCAAAATCAAACTTCATCCCTATAACCTAGCTCGATCATCCTTCAACATCAACCTAATCCAATAAGCAAGTTCTATCCCAAGTGATTAAAATCGTTTCTTTCAATAAGCAAGGTAAATACTACTAACTCTCTATATTTTTTCGCATTTATGTGATTAAAGCTTCGTACATCTTCTTCTATGCTATTAGGTGATTGTACTATGGTTTAAATCCGTACATCTTTTAGGTTTAGTCTATAAATTTTGATTTGAAATTCTGATTAAATTAGAGTTTCAGATTATATGTTTCAATTAGGGTTTTGTACGAGTAAAAAATTTCAATTCTCAATCTAATGCTATGTTCTGGTGAAACTAGATTGAATGTTAATCTAATATTGTTCATTAAAATGGGGTTAAACTGGATATTATACTTTGTGAGAAGTTGAGGTATAGAGCAGAGTTGAGATCAAATGGACGATTCATTGATGGAAGAAGCAAAACAAACACTTTTTGCGAAGCTGGATATGATACTCTTCTCTATACAAAATTAGGGTTTATGTTCAATTAAGAATGTTTCCGAAATTTTCTTTGTTTGCATTTAAATACTGTGTACTTTGTTTAGTTGTCAATTTTCCTATATGCATCATGACTATTGAATATTTCTGTTGTTTTATACATTTCAATTGTGTTATATTTCAATGTGTTATGTTCTTATTATCGTTGTGTTCACTGAATTCTCATTTATTATTGATGTTTGTGTACATCCAGAATGTCAGCTAAAATATGGATTGAATTTCAATATGACGGGAAGTGTTTTGATTATCCTGTGTACGACGTTGACTTAATGCAATTACTGGACATAATTGGCGACCTTGATGGGGTGTCTTCGAAGCAAAATGTTCTTATACCCGAGGTTTATAATCTGTACTATAAAGGTGCAAGGGGTAAGAAGATGTACATAAAGAGTGACGAAGACCTGATTGGTATGTTTGCATATTTTGATGGTCTAGAAACCATTAAGATTTGGCTGGAGAGGACAAACAAACCCATGAAAGTGTTCCAAATGGCTGCTCAACTAAAGAAATCATGGCTTGTGTGGATATTCTTAAGGGAACATGCTTGTGTGGTGGTTGGCAGATAACCGGTATTCCATGTAAGCATGCTTGTAGAGCTATATACAAGAACAATGAAGAACCAATGCATTATGTGAATGGATTCTTTAGTGGGCAATGTTACAAGCTGACATATGCAGACCGTATGCACCCCATGCCTGATAAGGAAGCTTGGCCAACATTTGAATTTCCTAAAGTCTTACCACCTATACCAGAGAGAAGCATAGGGAGACCGGCTCGACAAAGAAAAAGGAAAGCGGATGAGCTTAAGAAGGGAAAGAAACAACTTTCCTGACATGCTCGATATGCAAGACGATTGGGCATAATTCAAGGAGCTGCAAAGGTGGGCCAACTGCAAGGGAAAGGCAAGCTTCTCGAGGTGGTGGTTAGAATAAGAAGGCAAGAATCGATGGAGCATCAACGAGCAACACAAGGGATGGAGCCTCAACAACCAACACTTAGGTAAGTCCCTTCTAATTTTGAATATTAAATTTGTCATGTTATTTACGGTTGAATGTTATATGGGCAGAATATCATTAGTTTCGTATCTTCTTTCAATTTCAGAGTCAAGCTAAGGAAAGAAAGGAGAAGACTTGTTTATCTTTTGTGTATGGTTTAGCTAGGGGTATATATTTTGCACAGGTCTCTTATTATACCATCAATCCACCATACTTGGTCCTAGAATATGAATAATCTCGTATGTGGTATGATGCGCGTATTTTATATACACCTTTTATGCCTTTTATACGCGCATTCCCGTGTTTATTGAATAGTGAAAACTATTATTTTGCCCCGAATTGGGTACTTTGTGGTGTGTATTGTCCTTTTGCAGGAACGGAAGACAAAAGAGCTAAAACGAACCAAAACCGAGCCAAAACAAAGCTGGAAAGAGCTGTTCGCTGAACTGGACGATAATCGACCGACTATTATAATAGTCGGCCGACCATGACGATAGTCGACCGACAATTGTTTTAGTCGACCGACTATGCTGGAGTCTGCAGAAGATCAAATTAAGTCAAAATTAGTCGACCGACTATTTCATGGGCCGCGGACAGATTTCGTGTTCAGCAAGAAGTTTCCTAAACAGTTTTAACTCATTCTAAGTTGTATAAATAGGGCTTTTCAGCCACTTTTATTTCTACCTCTCCACTTCTCTCCTTTTACTCCTCCTTAGACTTTTATCTCTTTTCCTTATTCTCTTAAGATTACTTTTAGTTTAATTTTCCTCTTTAAAACTCGGTTATTGTAAGACTTTCGGATTCGAATCGCCTTCATTCCTTTTGGTAATTTTATCTAATCTTTCTTCCTTCTTCTTCGTTCCTGATTGTTGTTATTTAATTATTCTTAATCGTTGTTTTATGCTTGTCGTAAATTTATTATTATTCATCATGTTTAATCTAGTAAAATCTTTTATTAATATTGTTGTTCTTAATTTAATTATGAGTAGCTTATTTCCCTCAGTAGGATTTAGGGGATATGCGAATTGAATGTGGTCGCTAAATAATTTATAGATGTGTCAATAATATTGCGTCTGATTTGTCAATTGTAGCATATAATCGCGATTAGCAGTTAATGTGCATGATTGATTAATTGAATTCGGTAAACTTGAACCTAAGATCGGAAGCCTGGTAAAAGTTAGACCTGATACAACACATTAGTTTGCCCTAATAAGATCGGAAGCCTTTAGACGCATGCTAGGGTGAATAGCGAACCGGAAGGACCTTTTCAATACCCCTAAGACCAATATCTGCGAAAGACCTGTGGCTAAGACCGTGACCATATGAGATTCCTAGTGAACCGACAATCCTAGGTTTCTCTCCATATATAAATTCGTCTTAATTCATCCTATTTATTTTAGTTATTTCTTCTCTTTTAATTCTCTTTCCTTCACTACTTTTAGATTAGTTAACCACAACAAAAAATCCCCCGATTTTGTTACTTAGATAGACTTTAATTACGAGTAGAATTTATTTGTCTCCTTGTGGATACGATCCTGACTTCCCTAGCTATATTTTTAGTTAGACCTAAGTTGGTTATCTTTGATAGGTGTACGATTAGCTTATCATGGTATGTATATTTTGCACAGGTGTTGCTCCTATATTTTGGGTAATTTGGTACATAAACTCTCTTCTAGTGATTTACATATCACACAAACAATTATTCCGCCGATGTGGTTCCCTTTTTAGTTCGTTTGTTTAACGAACATATTGATGTGATGGTGGGAATTTATTAGTAGTAATCTTATTTCATTGCATTAGACTTGTTTTCCATACATATCACATTTTGTTCATAACAACATAAAGTAGACTAAAGTACATGACCGAATCAATTATGATGCTTAGATTTAGCAACTTTGACATAGAATCAATCTTTCTATTGATGTCACAAGTTATTTCCATTTGTTTCTTCATCTTTTTCTTCAAATTTTGTTGAATGGACACTTGATCAACTACATCCATTGTGTTGATATTTGTAACTTCTTCCGTTCTTCCTTTGCACCATTGAAACCATCCACATTCATCACATTTATAGTATAGCTTAAATGGATTTGCAGCAGTTAATCCGGATGCTCGAATATTTGCTCTTCTATTTGCATCTTACGCATGTTTTGTTTTCCACTTGAACTCCTCTTAGAGTTGAACTTGAATGTGAAACCGACATTGTTGGAAGTTTGATTTGTGTGAATTTTTTTGTTCATATTCTGTCAAAATAGAAAGGGGTGTGCATTTATAAGCATTTGTGTAAGGCTAGTTCAATAATCTAGCCGTTACTTTGCTTCAAAGAGTCGCCCTCTGTGCTTTCAGGGGTACCATGTGAAAAAAAATGTAACCTTAGGGGTACCATGGGAACGACCATCAAACTTTAGGGGTACAATGGGAACGCCTCTCTTTATGCTAAGGATTATGAAAAGTAGTCGTTGAGGGATGTAATTAATTTTCCCTCCCAAAATTAATTAGCACTTAATGATGCAGCTCTTAAGCATAATTCAACGGCGTGATGACAGAAAATGTGATGTGAGCAAATCGGGAACTAAACTATAAAACTCAAGGTTACCATGGGAACAAACTTAAAAGCGGGTGTACCATGTGTAATGTGACATAGTTCAGGGGTACCATGAGACTTTTCCCAAAAAGTAAATAGCTCTTCATCAATATTTACAAGAATAAAAAAAAAATATTAAATCAAGCGATAATAACACTTTTAATATATATTTTTAATTTAAATAAATTATACAAAACTTTGTATAGGAAATAAAAACAATCCATCTATACCTAAGAATCAAGCGATATTAGGTTTGTATAAAAAATAATTCTACTACATCTCTGACTCAAAAAATTAACACTATATAAATAATCAATTATCACCTTAAAACACCACAAAAATTGAACTAAGACATCGTGAACTACGTACTCTATTTTGTTTGATAACGAGTTGATTTTTATATACATCGCATGGTGCTAGAACTTCCTGCATCTAAGTTGAACAATAAAAAATACACGTGATTTTTGTCTATTTATAATTACATATATTAATTATTTTATTATATATTTGAGTTTTTTTTTTCGAGTGATATGATTGGTCCGTTTCATCAAAATTCGATTTAGGAAAACATCATAAATAATTAAACAAATCAAGTAGAAAAGCTTTTTGCTATTATGTAAGGATATATATTTAATCTTTCGTATTAATGTGATGTTTTATAATTTACATCTAAAAATCTTTAATTTTTGTTTACCAAAAAAAATATCATAGAAGAAATTATAAAAATGAAATAATTAGAATTGTGGTAGAAAATGTTTTCATTAGAATATTATTTTTATATTATTTTTTTGAAAAAAAAATGATGAATTTATTATGTATAAGAGTAGCAAAGTTATCCCACGAAAAAATATAATATCTTCATGGAATTTATTACTTATAAAAGTAGTAATAATTTATCCTTAATTGTCAATCAACAATAATCTTTTGAGTCTCACAGAAATCCCCAAGATTATAAATTTAAATAATTATCCCACATCAAAAATTTATGATGAGGGGAAGAAGTTATCTATTATAAATAAAAATAGTCATTCGTCCTAACTAAAATTATTACTTACCCCCACATCGAAAATTATGATGGGTGATGAAATTTTATATTATAAATAAGACGAAATGTAATCCCCTATAAATTGTAATGCGAAACAGTGGCGGAATCACTGTTTAGTTGGGATTAACACACTGATAACTAAATTTTAATAATGAAAAGGCAAGTAAGTACAACTGCCACTTTATATAAAAAGGGCAAAAATGTAATCCTCAAAAGTGTTTAACAATCAAACCAAAAAAAATATGAAAATAAATTTACGGCGCAAGACTAAATGCCGCTCGCTAGCCCACACAAACTCGAACAGATAATACCTGCCATGTTATAAACATAACAGCCACAATTAAGTGGGGAGTAACGACGACGTTCTCCCAGCCATATTACATGATATTAATGCACAATTACTACTATATCAAAATAGTTGAAAAATGGAAAACATTTAAAATGATACGTGTGGACATGACATAGGTCCACCCCGACTCGGCCACGCGCGGGTTTGGGGAGGCGAATGAATCTCCATATGAGATGGTCAAATTGAAATTTAAATCGAAGTAGGAGTCGCCACCGAATTTTGTGGTTATTCGGAACCATTCGAGCCCACTCTATGTCGTAGTGGGCCGTATACAAAATACGGCCCATTTCCGATGTCAGAGTTTATTGGGCTTGTCCCTTTGCATTACGATACCGATACCGACATTATCGGATATCGTGTATTGAATGACTCTCGTTGCCAATGGATTCGGACATCCGGAAACCATGGTTCTGAGTAAGGGGTGAGGGAACGTGTTGGGAAGTTCACTAAGAACACCCAACCCCGCCCGCACTTAGCGGCCTTTACTAAGATATCGTTCGTTTTTGGTGTACACGGGTTAGTTCGACGGTTGAATGATATGCAAACATTATTTTCCTAAGCATGTGAGAAAAATAAAATGGGTTGCTAAGTCGTTTAATGCATATTAAACTAATAACGTCAAAGTTATTTTAGCATGTGAATTCGTTTTAGTCTAATAAAACGATAAAAACAAATAAATTGCTACAAACACGAGAAAACGAGTTAGTAACGATGAATAAATCGAATAAAGATGTAAATAAATAATATGCATGATTTTAAAAAAGGTTTATGACACGTGATGGATTAACACGTGTTGACCGAAGTCAAAAAAAAGTATTTATTGAAATATGTCGCGAAAGTCGCTTTTTATGTAAGGTTCGAAAAGAATAAAAAATAGAAAGCGAGGAAACGAGAAAAAAAGAAAGGACCGGCGAACCGGCTGCCGCGCGGGTCGTCTGACAGGCGCGCGACCCGCGTGGTGGCCTGCCGCGTTTTTTTTATTTGTCGAAAAATCGTCAATTTTTATAAATCGCGTACAAATATGGATTAATTTATACTCGATTTATATTTTCGATATTCGTCGTATTCGATATTCGATTATGAAATCGATATCGAATAGTCGGAATGTTTTAGAAAAAGTTTTTAAAAAAAGTTTGTTTTGAGCGAAAAGTAAAAAAAAGAATTTGAACGAAAAAGATGTTAATTCTCTCCGCGTTTAAAATCATCGAATTTTGTTAAAAAAAGATGTAATGATTTTGTTAGCATCAACGAGAATTAATTAATTTAGTTCTTGTAGATACGATATTCGATTAGAGAATCGGTATCGTATTTTAAGAACGTTATAAAAATAGTTTTTTGTAGTATCTATTATTAGTAATAAATAAAAATATGTGACGAACGACCCATATTAATAATACGAAATGACCGACGACCCGTAAAAAACAGTGACAGACGAAAAAAAAAGAGAAAAAAACGTGAGAGAGAGAGAGAGAAAGGAGAAGAATCGGGTTTGATTTACACCCTCAACCTACATGCTTTATTTTCTCGGTATAAGGCTCGTCGGACGGTGGCTTAGGTACGGGAGCGTAGAGATGATGTGGGTGAGTTTAGGATGGTGCGATTTTTTGTATGTGAGGCGTCGGGTTCGACCGGGTGGGGGGAGTTTCGTCGGTACTTCGAGACTTCTTCGGGATTATGTCGGGATTTGTTTTGTACTATTTTACTAGATAAGTTTATGAATAATTGATGTGTATTTTTGGTTGCTGAAATTGTTGTGTTAAATTGTTGTGTGAAATCCTGTTTTTTGTGTTGAATATGAGGTCCTATTTATAGGAGTCGAGGTAGTCTTGCTTGTGTGACAAGAAATACCGGTTTGGATAGGAAACACGAGAGTTCAAAAGGGAACGAAAGTGTCGTTTCTTGGTGGAGAAGCCAAGTATCTCGGCTGTCATGAAGAGTTGGCCGAGTATTTCGGCTGTTTGGGATGTCTTGGCCGAGTATCTGGAGCTCGGTCGGTGTCTGATTCGGTTTCCGGATAGAATTCCTACTTGAGATCGAATTCTATCCTTAAACGGATTTGTTTAATATTTTTTGAGGATGATTTTTGTAGTATTTGGGACCGGATCGGCCGTGTGAGATGTCACGGCTGACTCGTGTGTCTCGAGAATATTTTTTTTGACCGGGTTTTGACTCGGTCGTAAAAAGACGGTTTTACCCCTGGTGTCGGAATCAACCCAAATTAGTCTCATTTGACTCGAAACAACCCACTGGGCCTAGATTTGAGGTTGGTTTTGTAAGATTTGTACTCCGTAATAAGCCTAAACCAAATGTCCATGATTTCGAGCCCATATCCGAGTCCATTAAAGCATGTTTGCGTCCTATCATCATCGGGTGTTTGGCGGGACCTACTATAGACACCTGGCGGTCAAAATGCGGGTGTCTATAGAGCCCCCACTCTGACTGAGGCTTGGACAAGGCGAAAGTCAGAGTAGCTACCAGGCCAATCGAGGATTAAGACCTGGCAGACTTCCGATCGGGTCGTTTAGCGTCCATTAGACTTGCGTTGGTGGGGCTCGCCAGCCATAAGATAGAAATCATACCTGTGTAGATGTCAATAATGTCGCGGGGACTTTTCTTAAAAAGTTTTGGGTATGTCTGTTTACAGACAATCCCCATCTTGAAATTGCGTGGAAGTTTGCCTTGGAGGCTATGGGTGTGTCTGTTTACAGACACGTCCCTTCTTAGAATTGCGCGGGAGCCTCCATTGGAAGCTGCGGATGTACCGCTTACTGATACATCCGATTCTTCAGTAAAAATGTTGCTTAAATTTTCACTGAGACTTTGAGAATTCTTCGGGAGTCTTGGGATACCTGCCTGTTTTGCATGCAACATTCAGATAAAACATCGACTCATGCTGGGGAAGAAAATGTTTTTTTTTTTTTTTTTTTTTGGAAAGAAAAATGCTGACAATTTTTGGAAACGTTGAAAACTTTTGATTTTTTTTGGAAATTAGAATGCTTGGGATGACTTGATTCCCGATCAGATTCTGACACGGACTTCTAAAATCCTTTGGTTAGGCCTGTATGCCTAGATGAAGTGTGATAAAAATTCCTATTCCCGGGGTGACTAGGAAAGGGATTTTCTCAAATGCCTAAGTTTTGCAAATTTTAAAATAAGAATTTGGAGAGAGACATGCCGACAGACTCGACTCTGGACGTGACCGGACGAGTTGGCAGACACGACTGGACTCTCTAAGGGTTGGACCGTGTCTCAGTACGGGATGGGCCACCTAAGATGACAAGACTCTTAAGTTGCGGTATTCCGTAGCCTAGGCGAGTGGCAACATGGTCGAATCCTCGGAACGGGAAAGATATGTTATGAGACTGTTTCCGTACAACAGGGCTTTGTGGTAGCAACGCCGTAGACTGGTGTTCTTTTGATTTTTTTTTGGTTTCGGGGCATATTCCCAACGTAGGTGTCGTTTCGAGTCTCTGACAGATTCTTGTCTTTGACTGAGCCGAGTACTAGGACACACTATAGAAAGGAGGCTAAATTTGAAAGTTATTTGGATTATGTGAGTGGATGGAGGTTTTCTGCCTAAGAGAAGCCCCCAGGATGACAAGGCTAACTGTTGAGAACATGACAGTGTCGTGACCGGAATGATGACGCTTTTTTGAATTTGTGGGTGGTTGTGCCTCTTTTGAAAGGCTGCTTACGTATTCACGTGTAGTGAAATCAAACCAAGCCGTAGTTCAGTGTTGAAAAATGTATTATGGTGCCTAGTTTATTAGGGCTTTGTGTGTAACTAGCCATAGCAATGGTGTAGGCTAGGTGCATTCCCAATGATGTCGTGACCAAAGGGCTAGAATAGTTAGGATGTTGATCCTGTGACTGTGAGCATTTTCCGGGGTAGCCCCCAGGGGTGGTGTGAACTATTTGGGCATGTTCTATGCTGACCGCAAGTTGAATTCCCGTGTTTGGGGTTGGTAACTGGTTTAGATGTTTTTGGAAATGTAGTGCTAGGAAGTAAGTGGCTTTGATGGTTCGAAATCTGGAGCTCGATTTTGTGGAGCTAAGGCTTCGAGGGTAAGGTATTGTAATGTGGTAGGAAAGAGGAAAGTCGAGTAATAATGACTCGAACTTCGATTGGGGTAGGTTTGATAATGCGGGATCTGATTTCCATGTCTGGCCCTAATAGTTAGGGTATCCTATGGAGCTTGAATCCTCAAAAATCCGAGCTGTCTCTAGCCTAGGTCTCGGGAAGATCTTGAGGGTTGTAATGTGGGAAGGCTAAATGTGGTGTTAGCTGACCAGCTTGATTGTTTTTCCCCTATTTGATGGTATGGGTTTTGATAATTTTTGAATTGACCGTACCGGTCAAGGGACTTTCACTCGAGTTGACCGTTGACCACGATCATGGGTTTTTTGAATTTTTTTGTTGGTTGACCTTTTAGCCCCGGTCATGGGATGGACCGTATCTGGTCGAGGGATGTTGATAATTCTTTTTGATCATGCCAGCTTTTTTGTTTTGGCCTTTTGCTTTTTCTCTTGGACTTTTGATTTTTTTTGTCCAGTTTTTTTTTTTTTTTTTTTTTTTTTTTTTTTTTTGGTCAGACTAACACCTAAGGTAGGGATTGGTTGATCTTATTGGACGGGTGTTTATTGTGGGAAATAGGCTTGCCTCCCGTCTTGAACCCAAACTAGGAGACTACCTAGATTTGTCATAGGATTCGATACCGCTCCTGCTAAAAGTGGTTATGTGGCTTTCTATACCGGACATGGAATAGGTAAAAGGAATACACGGGCTCGGTTTCCTGCAGTCGTTATAGATGGGCCTATAATAGTCACGTGCATGTGCTCACAGAGTATGACGGTATTCATCATGTTCTCGGAAACACATAAGGAAAGTATATATGAGAAATAGAAAAACTGATTTTACTGAATTTTGAAAAGAGGACAGAATCCAACAGACTCTGACTCTGATTTGGAAATGAGGATGTAGGGTATCCTAGACTCGAACTCAGACTTAGACTCGAATCAAATCCGGACTCGGATGCTCGGTTGGTTGTTTTTTTTGGTAAGGTCTTCGACAGGTGCCACGACTCGCCTAAACTCGGCTTTGCGCAAATGCAAGAGAGGGAGTCAAACTAGACGCGACCAGGGGTGACTGGAATGACTAGGATTCTCGGATTGGGATACTCGAATGTTGACCTAGACAAAGTAACGACCGCGAATTAGACTCGAGCTGCATAAGGGTGAGTCCAAAAATGGGGGCGACCGTGTTTGACCATGTCGCGTGCTTGGCCCAACCGTGGTGACCTAACCCTAGGTGACCCGAGTGTTCGTAGCATAGGTACGACTCGAAGAAGGCATCATAAGGACGCCGGTGTAGGATGAACGTGGTTGACTGCTCGGGTGGAGGACAGCCCCCGAGTGAGACTAAAGACTCTGATAGGACTTAGATGGTGTGACACCTAGGTGACTCAAAAGTGGGGTAGGTGAGACAACACGTGTAAGAAATGACCCTTAGAGCAATCATGGTTGATCGCTCTGCTGAAAGGTAGCCCCCGAGTGGGGCTGAAGACCGACTCCTAGATAGGTGACTTGTGAAAGGTGGGCCTCCCTTAGGATTCGGCTATGTGGGCCGAGTCCCGTTCGAAGGAAGGTCCACGTGAGATACTCCCTAGACCTTGGACCCTAAAGTGCAGACGGGCTTCCCTTTGTAGGAGTTTGTCCTACGTAGGTGGGCCATACCTTGTTAAATAAGGCGGACTGGGATGGGGTAGAAACTCGTGATGTAGGATCGACGGAGTTTCGACGCTATAGACCCTAACGACTTATGACAAGACCCGACACTACTAAATACGGGAAGTCCTAAGAAGAGGAAGGCTTTGAAAAGGGAATTTGGATTTGAAAACCGAACGAGGTCGGACAAGATGGCCCGATTTTTTTTTGAAAATCGAAAAAATGTGTTACCGGGCCGAGATTTTGGATTTTTGAGATGGTTTGGACAGCGCACCGGCTAAAAATAGGCTATTTTAAAATCATAAGTCCTAAATTCGGTAGCTTTCCGGGTTTTGAAAAATGGATAATTTTCGAAAAAGATGCAAGTTTTTGAAAACGACGATTTTTGAAAAGACGAGACATGAATCAAGTAGCACGTAGTCACGGAAATAGTATAATGACGCCATGTATGCTCTTAGTCTAAGTCTCGGTTGGTCGAATAGGGTCTATACCAACAACGATAGCTTTCTCGCAAATCAGGACGGTCTTCCTAAGCCGAGTTGGTCTTAGAACCTGCCGTAAAACCCATGTGAGTTCCGCCATCGAAGTCTTTAGTGCGCCCATTTAGGAACGCACCGTGGTATAGTGGGACGTCGGTCACAAGTAACCGGCCCGGGAAAGAATTGGGATATGCATGAACCATTGAACTAAAACGTGTACATTACTATTCGAACTATTTCTTTTCGAGTCTCACCCCAGGGATGCCGATGGTAAGTGACTCATCAGTTGATCCCCAGCGGAGTCGCCAAATTGTGGACATGACATAGTTCCACCCCGACTCGGCCACGCGCGGGTTTGGGGAGGCGAATGAATCTCCATATGAGATGGTCAAATTGAAATTTAAATCGAAGTAGGAGTCGCCACCGAATTTTGTGGTTATTCGGAACCATTCGAGCCCACTCTATGTCGTAGTGGGCCGTATACAAAATACGGCCCATTTCCGATGTCAGAGTTTATTGGGCTTGTCCCTTTGCATTACGATACCGATACCGACATTATCGGATATCGTGTATTGAATGACTCTCGTTGCCAATGGATTCGGACATCCGGAAACCATGGTTCTAAGTAAGGGGTGAGGGAACGTGTTGGGTAGTTCACTAAGAACACCCAACCCCGCCCGCACTTAGCGGCCTTTACTAAGATATCGTTCGTTTTTGGTGTACACGGGTTAGTTCGACGGTTGAATGATATGCAAACATTATTTTCCTAAGCATGTGAGAAAAATAAAATGGGTTGCTAAGTCGTTTAATGCATATTAAACTAATAACGTCAAAGTTATTTTAGCATGTGAATTCGTTTTAGTCTAATAAAACGATAAAAACAAATAAATTGCTACAAACACGAGAAAACGAGTTAGTAACGATGAATAAATCGAATAAAGATGTAAATAAATAATATGCATGATTTTAAAAAAGGTTTATGACACGTGATGGATTAACACGTGTTGACCGAAGTCAAAAAAAAGTATTTATTGAAATATGTCGCGAAAGTCGCTTTTTATGTAAGGTTCGAAAAGAATAAAAAATAGAAAGCGAGGAAACGAGAAAAAAAGAAAGGACCGGCGAACCGGCTGCCGCGCGGGTCGTCTGACAGGCGCGCGACCCGCGTGGTGGCCTGCCGCATTTTTTTTATTTGTCGAAAAATCGTCAATTTTTATAAATCGCGTACAAATATGGATTAATTTATACTCGATTTATATTTTCGATATTCGTCGTATTCGATATTCGATTATGAAATCGATATCGAATAGTCGGAATGTTTTAGAAAAAGTTTTTAAAAAAAGTTTGTTTTGAGCGAAAAGTAAAAAAAAGAATTTGAACAAAAAAGATGTTAATTCTCTCCGCGTTTAAAATCATCGAATTTTGTTAAAAAAAGATGTAATGATTTTGTTAGCATCAACGAGAATTAATTAATTTAGTTCTTGTAGATACGATATTCGATTAGAGAATTGGTATCGTATTTTAAGAACGTTATAAAAATAGTTTTTTGTAGTATCTATTATTAGTAATAAATAAAAATATGTGACGAACGACCCATATTAATAATCGAAACGACCGACGACCCGTAAAAAACAGTGACAGACGAAAAAAAAAAGAGAAAAAAACGTGAGAGAGAGAGAGAGAAAGGAGAAGAATCGGGTTTGATTTACACCCTCAACCTACATGCTTTATTTTCTCGGTATAAGGCTCGTCGAACGGTGGCTTAGGTACGGGAGCGTAGAGATGATATGGGTGAGTTTAGGATGGTGCGATTTTATGTATGTGAGGCGTCGGGTTCGACCGGGTGGGGGGAGTTTCGTCGGTACTTCGAGACTTCTTCGGGATTATGTCGGGATTTGCTTTGTACTATTTTACTAGATAAGTTTATGAATAATTGATGTGTATTTTTGGTTGCTGAAATTGTTGTGTGAAATTGTTGTGTGAAATCGTGTTTTTTGTGTTGAATATGAGGTACTATTTATAGGAGTCGAGGTAGTCTTGCTTGTGTGACAAGAAATACCGGTTTGGATAGGAAACACGAGAGTTCGAAAGGGAACGAAAGTCTCGTTTCTTGGTGGAGAAGCCAAGTATCTCGGCTGTCATGAAGAGTTGGCCGAGTATTTCGGCTGTTTGGGATGTCTTGGCCGAGTATCTGGAGCTCGGTCGGTGTCTGATTCGGTTTCCGGATAGAATTCCTACTTGAGATCGAATTCTATCCTTAAACGGATTTGTTTAATATTTTTTGAGGATGATTTTTGTAGTATTTGGGACCGGATCGGCCGTGTGAGGTGTCACGGCTGACTCGTGTGTCTCGAGAATATTTTTTTTGACCGGGTTTTGACTCGGTCGTAAAAAGACGGTTTTACCCCTGGTGTCGGAATCGACCCAAATTAGTCTCATTTGACTCAAAACGACCCACTGGGCCTAGATTTGAGGTTGGTTTTGTAAGATTTGTACTCCGTAATAAGCCTAAACCAAATGTCCATGATTTCGAGCCCATATCCGAGTCCATTAAAGCATGTTTGCGTCTTATCATCATCGGGTGTTTGGCAGGACCTACTATAGACACCTGGCGGTCAAAATGCGGGTGTCTACAATACGGTAAAATAATTCGAAATGATTGTCAACCTGCAAATCCATGTCAATCAATAAAAATAACGGCGCTATGGAAGTCAATCAGTGTAACAGAATAGACTTTCACTAGGATCATACTAAACTAGGTTCGAGAATTTAGTCATAACAAATTAGACTTCAGTCTCTAACTAGGCAACTCAACTATAACAGGATTGCGTGCAGCGAGGTCCTGGCTTAAGTAATGTACACCCCTCCTGGACACCACCCATAATCCAGTTCAACCCGACGGCGACTTACTCGATGCGATATCTAAGTTTAAGGTCAAAATATATACACACTCCTGACCTCAAACCATGCTCAGTTCAACGACCAATGTGTCTCTAACTAGACACACCAGCTTTATAGTTGATGGCAAAACGTATACCCTAGACTGTATTATTCTACCCGTACACTTGTCCTTATTCCATAACTCCAAAACAAAGTAGTTGTCATAATTAGATAGGATTATTAAAACGTTTTAAAAAGGAAACTTTCTAATTTGGGAAACTTTCTATTTTAGGAAAATTTCTCGGGATAACAATACGATGAAAATAGTGTTATAGAAAAATATCGAGAATAGTAATTTACTCTAACTATAAAGTAAATATTATTAATTTCGCAAACTACTACTTTCGGCCTTAACAATTATTAAGTTCTAAATCGAGTATAAATTATTTATAAGAATTATCGAAATATTTCACAAACGTATTATTATTATTATGAATTAGGGTGTTTCAAAAATATATAAAACTAAAATTCCCTAATTATTATTAGTTTCGACGGAACGAGTATAAAATAATGTTTTATGACAATCATATATTATAAAAGTAATTTATTTAACATTCTTTATTTTATTAAACATTTAAATTATTTTCGAATAGCATAAAGGGTGACTTAAAATGAAATGGTTAAATTTTTAGAAGGTTCAAAATTGCTGGAAAATTAAATAAGTTGCTGTAAAATCGTGTTTTAACGATTACTCACGATTTCACTTAAAAATTGATTATATCGTTTAAAGGCTTCGAAAAATAGTGTAAAAATTACGATAAATAAATAAAAATAATATTTAGACAATCTGAACAGAAAATATTTTTTTTCAAAATCTGGAAACCCGGTTTTAAAGGCTTTTACGGAAAACGCGTTAATTAAACGTTAACGATTAAAAATAAAAGCTAAATTCAAAACGATTTGTGCACGGTTGTTAAAAATCATAACTTATCAAGGAAATAAAATTTTTCCAGAAACTTTTCAATTTTTTTTAAAAAAAATGAAAATTCCAGAATTAAAAAAAATAGGAAAAAACCGTCTTTTAATCACCGGTTTCATTTTAAAAGGTTAATTAAATAATGATTTATCGCTCATTTTATTTTATTAAATCTCAAATATCGCGAAAATAAGTATTTTGTTATAAAATATCAGAAAATTTATTTCGAATCGAGAATTAAAAATAAAAATCAGAAATTAAAAGAGATATTCGGTTTTAACGATAAACGGTGTTTTAAGACTATTAATTTTTTTTACCCACTTATAAAATTCGAAAAGTTACGATAAATTCCAGAAAATTAAATTTTGTCAGAATGTACGTACACAAAAATTTTCAGATTTAAATACGTAATTTAGGCATTTGAGCATTAAATCGGTTTTAAATCAATTTTGTACGAAATCTGTTAAAAATCCATTAAACGACTCTAAAAAAAATTAAAAATCTGTAAAATTTATGTTTTAACAGTAAATTTATAATTATATTAGTGTATCGGCCAAATATTATGATTTAATAACTAATATAACGATTTGTGCAATAATCTCGTAAAAACGAACGCAACAATGCAATAATTGAAAATTAACGATTATAAAACTTTTATAAGAAAATTGACATACTATAATAGCCAATTTTTTTTTTAAATTCTATACATGTAACTACAACAAAAATATCAAGCAATACCGAGATCGTCGTGTTACCTTAATCGAGAACTGAGTCAATAATGTACTCGTCCTCCTCGGGGTTGTCTCGAATGCCTAAAAAAAATATAAACAAGGTACAAGACCCTTATTAGTATCAGAAATCGAGAACTAGGAAGAAGGAATTAAGAATCGATGATTACCTTCGAATTAGAATGAAGCGGGATGAAGAGAATGATCAGAATTGAGAAAAATATTGAAGATCAGTTCTACGTTCAATTGTCTTCTTTCTTTTTTGTAGAGATTATACGTTCAATTTTTTTTTTTTTTTGAAAAGATAGGTAGTGGATATAGTGTTGGAGGTTTAAGAGGAGTTGGGGAGAACAACTGCAAAAAGGAGTAAGGGGGAACGTGCAACAGTATGTAGGAGGAAATAGAGGAGTCGGTTTTGACTTTCTCAACCGACTACAAAAATATCTCAGTCCAATGAGAGAAACGGTCGGGTCTGCTACAATCTGAGCCCGATTCGCGCTAAAATTGTTAATGGATTACTTTTAAAAATAATAATAAGACGGAAAACATATAAGAACATGTTTATGAGAAAGAAGTATTAAAATCACGTTTCAAAAATAATTATATACGAAATCGCGTAGAAAAAGATTAAATAGCAATTTCTCGAGATTAATTAAAATTCTCGCGAACAAGGAATAAAAATGGTTTTTGAACGAAAATTTATTAAAATGTTATTACGAAGATCGAAATTAAGCTGGATGAAAAATAACGAGACTCGATAAGAGTCGATTTAATCGCAACGGGACGGATATCAAAGATGTAAATTTTAAGGGTGTTACAACCCTCCTCACTAAAAAGAAGTTTCGTTCTCGAAACTGGAAAAGACAGAAAGGAAGGAATCGAGATTACCTTACTCGAAGAGATGAGGATGTTTGGCTAGCATCGCCGCTTCGGTTTCCCAAGTTTCTTCTTCGAACTTGTTACAGCGCCATAAAACCTTCACCAAGGGTACAACTTTATTCTTCAAGCGCTTCTCTCGTCGATCAGTAATCTTCACAGGTCTCTCCTCGTATGTCAGGTCAGGTTCTACATCAACAATTTATGGTTCTAGAACGTGCTCGGGGTCACTAACATACCTCCTCAGCTGAGATTCGTGAAAGACGTCATGAACTTTGCCCATCGAAGCAGGCAACTCTAGCTTGTAAGCCACTTCACCTACCTTTTCGATCACGGGGCACGGTCGAATGAACTTAGGACTAAGTTTGCCTTTGATCCCGAATCGTTTCACTCCTTTCATCGGCGATACCTTAAGAAATACCAGATCACCAACTGCAAACTCCAGAGGTCGGCGGTGGACATCAACATAGGATTTCTGACGATCCTGAGCGGCTTTCATCCTGGAACGAATTAATTCCACTGCGTCAATGGTCTCGGCCAACTGATCAGGAACCAAAGTCTTCACCTCACCAGGTACGTCCCAACACAAGAGGCCACGACACTTACGACCATACCGTGCTTCAAACGGGGCCATCTTGATGGAAGCATGATAACTGTTGTTGTAGGAGAATTCCACCAATGGAAGATGTTGGATCTAATTATCCTGAAAATCCAACGCACAAGCCCGTAACATGTCTTCCAAAGTCTGAATCGTCCTCTCGGATTGGCCATCGGTAGCGGCATGAAAAGCGGTACTCATCAACAATTGACTTCCCAAGGCACTTTGTAACACCTTCCAGAACTTAGAACAGAACCTCGGATCTCGGTCGGACACGATCTCGAGTGGAACACCGTGATGACGGACCACCTCGGCAATATAGACTTCTGCAAGCTTCTCCAGACTCCAAGTGTCACGAATAGGAACAAATCGTGCACACTTGGTCAAACGATCTATTATGACCCAAATACCATTTCTTCCATTTACGGTTCTCGGTAATGCCATTACAAAATCCATGGCTACACACTGCCACTTCCACTCTGGAACAGGGAGCGGCTGTAGCATACCAGCAGGTTTCTTATGTTCAAACTTAACCTGCTGACAAGTCAGACACTTGCTCACAAATTTGACAATGTCGTCCCTCATGAATGGCCACCAGAAATAAAGCTTCAACTCCTTGTACATTTTACCACCTCCGGGATGTACAGAATATCTCGACTTATGAGCTTCGGTCAAAATCTGCTTCCTGACTTCCACCTCATCTGGAACGACCCAACGGTCCCTAAACTTCAGAGCTCCACTAGAATCCACAGAGAAATCGAGATCTTTACCCTATTTCATCTTCTCACGGATATCGGCAACGAGAGGATCTTCCAACTGTTTATCACGAATCACCTGAAAAAGAGCCGGTTCAGCAACAAAGGCATTGATCCGCCCAGCAGAACCTTCGATAACCACATCAATTGTCATCTTTGCGAACTCTCGGGACAGATCTTCAAAAATGCAAGAACATGGAGTTAAGGAACGTAGGATCTTTCTGCTAAGAGCATCTGCAACCACATTGGCTTTACCCTCGCAGTACACCAATTCAAGGTCGTAATCGTTCACCAACTCTACCCACCGTCTCTGTCTCGCATTAAGGTCTTTCTGCGTAAAGAGATATCGTAGGCTTTTGTGGTCAGTGTACACCTTGCACCTTACTCCATAGAGATAATGTCGCCAGACCTTTAGAGCATGAACTACAGCAGCTAACTCAAGATCGTGGGTAGGGTAATTCACCACATGAACTTTTAACTGTCTAGAGGCATAAGCGACTACCTTACCACCTTGCATGAGAACACAACCCAAACCATGCTTAGAAGCGTCACAATAAACTTCAAAGTTAACGCCTTCCTCGGGTAGGGTCAAAACTGGAGCAGTAGTAAGCCATCTCTTAAGCTCGGAGAAGGCATCTTCACAGGCATGGTTCCATAGGAACTTAGACTCTTTCATAAGCAACTGAGTCATAGGACGGGCCACCTTAGAGAAATCTTGAACGAATCTTCGGTAATATCCAGCAAGACCTAAGAAACATCGAATCTCACCAACATCTTTCGGACTTGTCCAATTCTCGATAGCGGAAATCTTACCCGGGTCAACTTTAATACCGTCTTTAGCAATGACATGACCCAAAAAAGCCACTTCAAAGAGCCAGAATTCACACTTAGAGAACTTAGCATACCACTTTTGATCTCGCAGGATGCCAAGAATGATCTTAAGATGCTCGGCATGCTCAGCCTCGGATTTAGAATAGATTAGGATGTTGTCAATAAAGACAACAACACACTGGTCTAGATACTCCCGCAACGTTCGGTTCATCTGATCCATGAATACTGCAGGAGCATTGGTCAGTCCAAAAGGCATAACTTTGAACTCATAGTGTCCATACCTCGAACTGAAAGCCGTCTTGGGAATATCTGATTCACGGACAGGGATTTGATTATAACCCGATCTGAGATCGATCTTGGAAAATACCGAAGCGCCCTTAAGTTGATCAAAGAGATCATCGATTCTGGGCAAGGGATATTTTTTCTTGATCGTAATCTTGTTAAGGTCACGATAGTCAATACATAAGCGCATAGTACTGTCTTTCTTCTTTACAAACAGTACAGGAGCGCCCCAAGGAGATGAACTAGGACGAATAAAGTCCTTCTCAATCATATCATCCAACTTTTTACGCAATTCTTGCACCTCAGCTGGAGCCATTCTATAAGGAGCCTTTGCAATAGGGCCAGTACCTGGTACGAGCTCGATGGTGAATTCTACATCTCGCTCAGGGGGAATACCAGGTAATTCCTCGGGAAATACATCTGCATATTCACTGACTATGCGTACTTCCTCAAGTTTGGGTAATTCTGCAGTTACAGTCACTGTACATAAAAATGCTTGGCAACCTTTTCTCTGCAAACGAATAGCTTTCATAGCAGAAATGATTTTGATACCCTTATGGCGTCGACCACCACGGTAAGTAATACGAGAACCACTAGGAGTCTTCAGAAAAATCTTCTGGTCTCGGCACTGAAATCTTGCATCATAGAGGGATAACCAATCCATGCCCAAAATAACATCGAACTCTGCCAGAGGAAACTCGAGAAGAGTCGAAGGAAGGATAATACCATCAAAAAGAATAGGAACAGCTTGATATGCTTTAGAACAAGCAACGATTTCACCAGAAGGAAGAGTGATAGAGATAGGCTCGGCTTGGGAAGGAATAAGAGATAATTTCAAAGCAAAGCTGGAGGAGATAGCGGATATGGAGGCACCAGAGATCGTAAACATACCCGTAACTATGTCAGGGTTAGCCTCAGCGTCGGCTCGGCTCATAAAGAATATGCGCCCCTTTCGAGCAGGTGTGGTGACAGCATCGCTGGTTGCAGCCTTCTTCGGACATCTGGTCGAAATATGTCCCGGTTCTCCGCAGGTGAAACAGACGATGGGAGAGCCGTCACAGTTCTTGCCCGGGTGGAAATCCTTCTTGCATTTGAAGCAAGCAGTGCTCTTCTTGTCTTGAAATCAGGAGTTAGAGTTGTTTCTTTTTCCTATAAAACATATGATGTGATTCTGATATGTAACAAGATAAGAAGAAAGAAAACAAAGGAATATTTCAGACCTCCAGAAGAATGAAATTTCTTCGATGAAGAAGAGGTGTTGTCAGAAGATTGGAATGGTCTCTTGTAGCCAGCAGCAGTGGTCTCCATTTTCTTAACTTTCTTCAGTGAGGACTCGGTAAACAGCGCGGAATTGTAGATATCTTGTACAGTCTCCAAATCCCTGGGAATATTGTGTGCAATATCTGCTCTGAGCCCCTCTCTGAAATAAAAGGCTCGATTGTCCTCAGTTTGTAGCAGGCCTTCAGCATAATGTGCCAGGAAATGGAATTGTTGCGAGTACTCAGCCACGGTCATGTTGTTTCCTTGGACAAGGTTGTTGAACTCCCTCATTCTTTGCTTCTTTAGCTCCTTGGGATAGAACCTACGCTCCAACAGGATCTTGAATTGAGCCCATCCAAAACCCGGAGTCTGCAGGGTAGTTGGGCCAACTAGGGTCCACAATCGATCGGCTTCATCAGACAAGTAAAGCACGGCCAGGCCCACCTTCTGGTCCTTGGGAGCAGAATAAATCCCGAATTGCCTCTCCATCAACCGGAACCAACGATTCATGACTTCAGGGTCTACAGAGCCGTCGTAAAATTCTAACTTGCTCTTGGCCATTCCTTCAGCTGCGTGTGAGAAGCTAAAGGGTCGCTGATTGTTTGCGTTCATGTGTTGCTCTTGGAGTGTTTGCACCATCGCATTCATGTTGTTGACAAACGCAGCATTGATGTCATTCTGGTTCGTTCGACCATTCATCTTCAACCACAAAAGAAACACATAATCAATGCTAATCATTGAGTTCAGGAACATATAAACTTAACAAGGAAGTCCTTATTTAGGTTTCTACCCATCTCTCACTAATATCTTATTTACTGTTTTAACCATTTACTGATATTTTTCCTAAAATCATGTGTGAGCGTCGGGAGCAATGATGCTCTGATACCAACTGTAATCCCCTATAAATTCTAATGCGAAACAGTGGCGGAATCACTGTTTAGTTGGGATTAACACACTAATAACTAAATTTTAATAATGAAAAGGCAAGTCAGTACAACTGCCACTTTATATAAAAAGGGCAAAAATTTAAAATCCTCAAAAGTGTTTAACAATCAAACCAAAAAAAAAAATATGAAAATAAATTCACGGCGCAAGACTAAATGCCGCTCGCTAGCCCACACAAACTCGAACAGATAATACCTGCCATGTTATAAACATAACAGCCACAATTCAGTGGGGAGTAACGACGACGTTCTCCCAGCCATATTACATGATATTAATGCACAATTACTACTATATCAAAATGGTTGAAAAATGGAAAACATTTAAAATGATACGGTAAAATAATTCGAAATGATTGTCAACCTGCAAATCCATGTCAATCAATAAAAATAACGGCGCTATGGAAGTCAATCAGTGTAACAGAATAGACTTTCACTAGGATCATACTAAACTAGGTTCGAGAATTTAGTCAGAACAAATTAGACTTCAGTCTCTAACTAGGCAACTCAACTATAACAGGATTGCGTGCAGCGAGGTCCTGGCTTAAGTAATGTACACCCCTCCTGGACACCACCCATAATCCAGTTCAACCCGACGGCGACTTACTCGATGCGATATCTAAGTTTAAGGTCAAAATATATACACACTCCTGACCTCAAACCATGCTCAGTTCAACGACCAATGTGTCTCTAACTAGACACACCAGCTTTATAGTTGATGGCAAAACGTATACCCTAGACTGTATTATTCTACCCGTACACTTGTCCTTATTCCATAACTCCAAAACAAAGTAGTTGTCATAATTAGATAGGATTATTAAAACGTTTTAAAAAGGAAACTTTCTAATTTGGGAAACTTTCTAATTTAGGAAACTTTCTCGGGATAACAATACGATGAAAATAGTGTTATAGAAAAATATCAAGAATAGTAATTTACTCTAACTATAAAGTAAATATTATTAATTTCGCAAACTACTACTTTCGGCCTTAACAATTATTAAGTTCTAAATCGAGTATAAATTATTTGTAAGAATTATCGAAATATTTCACAAACGTATTATTATTATGAATTAGGGTGTTCCAAAAATATATAAAACTAAAATTCCCTAATTATTATTAGTTTCGACGGAACGAGTATAAAATAATGTTTTACGACAATCATATATTATAAAAGTAATTTATTTAACATTCTTTATTTTATTAAACATTTAAATTATTTTCGAATAACATAAAGGGTGACTTAAAATGAAATGGTTAAATTTTTAGAAGGTTCAAAATTGCTGGAAAATTAAATAAGTTGCTGTAAAATCGTGTTTTAACGATTACTCACGATTTCGCTTAAAAATTGATTATATCGTTTAAAGGCTTCGAAAAATAGTGTAAAAATTACGATAAATAAATAAAAATAATATTTAGACAATCTGAACAGATTTTTTTTTTTCAAAATCTGGAAACCCGGTTTTAAAGGCTTTTACGGTAAACGTGTTATTTAAACGTTAACGATTAAAAATAAAAGCTAAATTCAAAATGATTTGTGCACGGTTGTTAAAAATCATAAATTATCAAGGAAATAAAATTTTTCCAGAAACTTTTCAATTTTTTTTAAAAAAATGAAAATTCCAGAATTTAAAAAAATAGGAAAAAACCGTCTTTTAATCATCGGTTTCGTTTTAAAAGGTTAAATAATGATTTATCGCTCATTTTATTTTATTAAATCTCAAATATCACGAAAATAAGTATTTTATTATAAAATATCAGAAAATTTATTTCGAATCGAGAATTAAAAATAAAAATAAGAAATTAAAAGAGATATTCGGTTTTAACGATAAATGGTGTTTTAAGACTATTAATTTTTTTTACCCACTCATAAAATTCGAAAAGTTACGATAAATTCCAGAAAATTAAATTTTGTCAGAATGTACGTACACAAAAATTTTCAGATTTAAATACGTAATTTAGGCATTTGAGCATTAAATCGGTTTTAAATCAATTTTGTACGAAATCTGTTAAAAATCCATTAGACGACTCTAAAAAAAATTAAAAATCTGTAAAATTTATGTTTTAACAGTAAATTTATAATTATATTAGTGTATCGGCCAAATATTATGATTTAATAACTAATATAACGATTTGTGCAATAATCTCGTAAAAACGAACGCAACAATGCAATAATTGAAAATTAACGATTATAAAACTTTTATAAGAAAATTGACATACTATAATAGCCAAAAAAATTTTAAATTCTATATATGTAACTACAACAAAAATATCAAGCAATACCGAGATCGTCATGTTACCTTAATCGAGAACTGAGTCAATAATGTACTCGTCCTCCTCGGGGTTGTCTCGAATGCCTAAAAAAATATAAACAAGGTACAAGACCCTTATTAGTATCATAAATCGAGAACTAGGAAGAAGGAATTAAGAATCGATGATTACCTTCGAATTAGAATGAAGCGGGATGAAGAGAATGATCAGAATTGAGAAAAATATTGAAGATCAGTTCTACGTTCAATTGTCTTTTTTTTTGTAGAGATTATACGTTCAATTATTTTTTTTTTTGAAAAGATGGGTAGTGGATACAGTGTTGGAGGTTTAATAGAAGTTGGGGAGAACAACTGCAAAAAGGAGTAAGGGGGAACGTGCAACAGTAAGTAGGAGGAAATAGAGGAGTCGGTTTTGACTTTCTCAACCGACTACGAAAATATCTCAGTCCGATAAGAGAAACGGTCGGGTCTGCTACAATCTGAGCCCGATTCGCGCTAAAATTGTTAATGGATAACTTTTAAAAATAATAATAAGACGGAAAACATATAAGAACATGTTTATGAGAAAGAAGTATTAAAATCACGTTTCAAAAATAATTATATACGAAATCGCGTAGAAAAAGATTAAATAGCAATTTCTCGAGATTAATTAAAATTCTCGCGAACAAGGAATAAAAATAATTTTTGAACGAAAATTTATTAAAATGTTATTACGAAGATCGAAATTAAGCTGGATGAAAAATAACGAGACTCGATAAGAGTCGATTTAATCGCAATGGGACGGATATCAAAGATGTGAATTTTACGGGTGTTACACTAAATCATAAAATATTTTGAGTCTTTAAAAAGCTCTCAAACCTATAAACTTAAGTAAAAATATTAAATATTTTTATCGTAAATATTTAAGATAAATTTAAGTAAAAAGCCCTAAATAACAATCTTTATCAGTTTATCAACAATAGAATGAACATACACTAATACATCTTAGATAAACAAAATTATATTACAGTGGACGTCCGTCCGCACCGCCCGGCGCCCCGCGCGGGACTTACCCGGTTTTTCAACGTGTGGCGGCGGCCACCTTCCGGTCGGGGGCCGGTCCGATCTCGCGTACGGGGTGAAGTGTCGGACCTCGATTCGGATGACGATACGGACTTGTACTAGACGGGTGCGGGCACCCGTGTTTCCGTTTGGAATCAATAGATTCGTGGTTGTAAATGTTTAAAGACCGTTTTGTTTGGTAAGGCGACCTTTTTAGTGAACTGAATTCGTTGCCGATTTGTGGAGTCGCCACCGAGTCAATTATGGGGGACCCGGAAACCGTTCAAGTCAACTTTGATCCCCTTGCCGGCTCAAAGTTGAGGGGCACAGAACCTAAAGATAAAGACTTGTACCCTTAAGCACTCCATACCTGGTGTTCCGGTTCCGGAAACAATAAATCCGACTTTGGATTCGGATCCTTTGATTATTATGCTACCTTGATGATGATGATGATATGATTCCTTTTAATCCCTCCGTTCTCCCACTCAAATGTTCGGACCTTCCCGGCGGAGTCGGCCTGCTCCCTACACACAAAAAGCACTGGGCCCCGGAGGTGTCCGGAGGAACCCTCTCCGATGCCTAAGTCAGTCCGTGAATAACCTTGAGGAACCTTACTCGTGAGGAGTAAGGTCGTCGTTTTTAGAGTGAGAGTCCAGAGAGAGAAAATCAAACCTTTTGTATGAGGGAAATGGCAAAGTATTTATACCTTTCCTCAAGAGAGAGAAAAGAGAAGGAGAATGAGTGAACGGGTAAGTGACACGTGGGTTCACTTTGTCCACTCATTTCCTTTTACCTTAGGCAAATGGCAGAAGAGTCCTTGGTCTTCCCATGGCCCTTCCAGGGGCGAGTGCGTCCTAGAGACTGGCAGGCATGGGGCTTAATTGCCCTGGCCAGCAGGCGGCATGACCTTGTTGGGCAGCGGAGCGACTAAGGTCGCCTGTTTGAGGTTTCTTAGCAATCTTGCTTGGCGGTCTGCCAGGCAGGCCTTTCTCTATTCTCGGGTCGGGCTTCCTCGGGGCCTAGATGATGGGCGACCCGTGTCAGGCTACCGACCCCCATCAATTGGCCCTCGCCGGCTGAGAGGGTGCAGGGCTCCCCTTCAGCAAGCGACTTCTTGATTGGGATGGCGGGAGGTTGACTTCTTGAATCCCTCCTTGGCATTTAATGCGTCGCATGTTCCCGAGGAAAAGGTTTTAACTACTCCTGGGTATGCAAAGAGTTGGAACGTCCTTCCTCATGATTACTTTTCTTGTAAAGTGGTCTCTTTGGGTTTCGTGCAAGATTGTCGATTGGCTGCTTTTTGCAAAAATGGTTGAGGTGTCATTTAATGCCTTGGTCTTGCCCTTGTATAAATTTCGACTTTGCTTAATCATTTCCACAATCGATCTTCATCTTTCTCTATTCTTCTTCAAAGAAAAATGTCTTGGTTGAGAAAAACGGTCCTTCGTTGCGGAGCTTATGTGGACATCCTCTGCTTCAGAGGACGCCGGAGATTGAGGTATCCCCAGGCAGGTACACCTGGCTCTCCGTCGTAGTAGACGAACACGCTCTCGTCCCCCGCGGATTGCTAGGAAGAAAACTTCATCCAGGGCCAGCAGGTGCCTTAAAAAGTCTTCACCTCCCGTAGGGCCCATGCCCAGACGCTACTCCCAGGTGGGTGGTTGCTTTTACAGGGGATGCCACAGATGCTTCCCCTAGTTACATCCTGAACAGTTCGACCCTGGTTGCCCTAACCTGGGCTCTTCTCCTGAATCAGGCCCTTCTTCCCCCTTGGTGAGGAGGAGGGAGGATTATGGCTCCCCTGGAGGTACCAGGGTGGTCCCTTATGGTAGGGATTGGGACGTGAGTAGTCACGACTCAGAGGATAGTGAAGGCCAGGGCTATTCGTCTGGCAGGGACGAAGGGGGGGCCCCGATTACCCGTTCGAGGATTCCAGCAGCTAGGACTGGGGATCCGATGCTGGCGGCTGTGATAGCCCTGGGGACTATTCCCCGGGTTTTGATGATGACTAGGCCTGCCTCGTGTTGCAGGCAGTTCGAGCCGGAATGTTAGGCTCTTTTTGTAACCTTTTGTTTATCCCACTCTGTAATTTGGACCCTTCGGGTCTTTTTAACTAATGAGAATCAGGTGGGCCTTTGACTTTTCATATGTGTGTTTTTTGTTTTGTTTTGTTTTTTTTTTGCGAGTGACTTCATGCAATGATTTGCTTCTGCCCTTGTTGCTTTCTCGAGGCTCCTTGGGAAGTGATGGGTGGTTGAATTTTGAATTTTGAATGTGTGACACGTGGGGGGCTTTTCTTGGGGAAATCCTCTGATTGGGCGGCTTTTCGCCTTTTTACACCTATAAAAGTATCAACTCCCCCTTCATTCCCCCTTTCACACATTTGAACTTCACAAACCCCCTCTTTCAAACTCTCTCTTTGCCCAGCGCTCTCTAGACTGAGGAACTTTTCCACGTTTTCATCCGACGACTGCTAATTAGGTTAGAGTCCTAATCCTTGTCCTCCTCGTCTTTCTATTTCTTCGCTTTTCTCTATTTCCTTGAACACCATGTTCAACCGTTGCGCTCGGATTCTCCCTTTTACTGGTGCTTCGATTGAGAGGACGGGGGGTAGGGACAGGGTTAATGCTGACCTTGCCTTCTCCTCCGGGGGACTAGGTATCAGGATGGCCGAGGAAGGCCATTCAGAGGACAGTGGGGGTGCCAACTCCCCTGAGCCTGCTCCCCTCGATGTTATTGATTCTGATGATGAGGCGTTAGAAATCGACGCCTCCACAATCGTCGGCCCACTCATTCCCATGGAGCCGGGGAGGGCCTATTACCTAGATAAGACCAAGTATATGATCCCCCTAAGAACATACCCGGTCCCCAAGAACCGAGACCTAATTCTGGAGAAAAGTGCTGAGGAAGCTATAGCCAAGTTCTATAAATTTGGGGAGGGGTACACTGTTATTGTCCCTGGGGAGAAGGACACAGTATGCAATCCTCCTGTGGGCTGCATAGCTGTGTACCACAAATGCCTCGAATTCGGCCTGCGCTTTCCCCTTCATCCATTCCTAGAGGAGGCCTTCCAGCGCATGAATGTGGTCATCACCCAGTTAACGACCCTTGCTGTCAGGTCGTTGATTGCTTACACCTGGACCTGCTTGTTCTGGGGCGAGGAGCCATCCATAAATGCCTTAAGGTTTATGGTTGGCCTACAGATGGTGGCCTCTAATGAAGGGGGTGGCTCCCCAGGGTATTTTTCCCTCCTTCGCCAGAAGAAAGGCTCCCTAGTTTGCCCGGTCGTGAGTGGCCTGAAGGATTGGAAAGACAATTTTCTCTATGTGCATAGCGCTACGGGATGGAGGATTCCCCGGCATTTCAGGAATCATGTCCACACCCAGTTGGAGACCCGTCAAGAGTATCACCCTGGGGTTGGGGGGAGAGCTCTTGATGTCAAGTTGACCCAAAAGGAAAAAGACTTGGTCGCACGGTTCGCCTCTTCCAAGGACAGGAGGGGCTCATACGGTCCTGACATTTGGCTCCCCCATGCTGAGCTTATAGCGACTGATAATTATCTGACCCGGGTGGGCCTAAACCCTGGTCTTAGTGCAGGTAGCTCAGAGATTCTATCAGCAGTTAAATTTCCTTTGTCCTGTTTTATTGTGTGTTTACTCAGCTATCTCTCTTAACTTTTTTGCAGACCTTGCCACTTGTCTTTGGTCAAAGAACGAGTTGAAGGATCTTGGCCTGAAAAGGGATTTTTCGGCCTTTGTCAACCATCCTCCCCTTCCTTCTGACTTTAAGAAGCAAAGCCTGATGAAGTATGTAAAGAGTTTATCAATCAACAGAGTGAGGCTTCCTCCTCTTCCTCCCAAATCGACTCCTGCAAAGCCTTCAGCTCCAACTCCTACCCCCAGAGATACAGAGGGGGAGGCTGCCTCAGAGGCCACCCCCTCCCCTGCTAGCAAGCACGGAGGCTCCCCTGTTGGGACTCGTCCTCCTGTTGGGACTCGTCCTCCTGTGGGGTCAAAACCCTCCGGCTCTGAGGAAACTAGGGAGAGCACTCCCCTGGTCGGCAGGAAAAGGAAAGATAAGGAACCGCTGGATGACGTCACGGTGGTGGATCTGGAAGCAGTTGTCAACACGCCAGAGGCCAAACGCTCTGCTCGTGGCGTCCCAGGCGCCCTGTTCTCCGAAGAAAACGCTGAGTTCCACTTTACTGCTGGCGACAGTATTGAAGCCTCCGCCCTACTCTCTGATTCTAACACCGCATTGGCGGATCATCTTACCAAATCTCTGACCTTCTCTACCAGTCAGGTGATCCAGTATATCCAGCGCACCTCCAGGGTGTTCCAAGCTTCTACCGAGCTGGTAGCTCTCAGTCGTTTGAGCGACGAAGAGTTAGTTGTTACTTCTGGATTCCCTCTCCCTGAACGCCTGGCGGTGATTGAGAGGGATGTTGCTCTTATTGCCAACTTGAAGGATCATTTGGCGAAGTATGATAGTGAGCTAGGAGGTGCCAAAGACCAGGCAGCCCACTAGAAGGCCCGAGGTGAAAAGGCTATAAAGGAGGCGGCTAACTTGGAGGTGGAGTTGGAGCAGGCTAGGAAGGCGGATGCCGAGCTGGAGCAGGCCAAGAAAGCAGTTGCTGAGCTGGAGGAATCCAAAAAGAGGATTGCTGAGCTGAAGGACCGTCTGACTGATAAGTGTAGTTTGTAGTGCCTATTTTACTATGTTTTGGTCCCATTTTCCTTGTAGAATCGCTCCTTGGGAGCAATTTATGGGCTTCTTAAGCTTCCTTTAGTTCGTTTCAGGTTCCCGAGACCGATTTGGAAGAGTTGGAGCGATTTCGACTCGATACATACACATTTTGGAGTCAACGGAGTAAAGGAACGATGACTCGATGCCTTGGAATCGACCCCGAGACCTTGGGACCCAATCCCGAGTCTCCGAGACCCGATCCCGAGTCCCGAGAATCGATGGGAAGCCCATGGGAGACAAGGAGAGACCAAAAAGTTCATATTGGAGGCCTACAAGACTCATCCCCGACGGGTATGGCCTCAACCGGTCCCGGTTGAGGTGCACTAACAAGGAGGCTCCTGTCTGTGGCTCATCCCGACCGGGAGCAGCTCTTCCCGGCCGGGACCGACCCCATCCCGACCGGGACCACCCCGTCTCGGCCGGGACGGGCCTGCTGCTACCCCGCGCCCCTTTCTTTCTTCTCCTTTCCACTTGTAACCCTATATATACTCTTCCCTTGTTTTGTAAAGCTTATGCACTTCATTAGACACTAAACCCTAGATTATTTTAGCATAAATTAGATTAGATTAGAGTAGATTAGTCGGTAATTAGTTGTTAATCTTAGATTAGCCTTTGTATTAAGGAATTCTTGAAGTTCTTCACCAAGATTGACAACCTTGGATGATTATTTTGGGTTTTCTCTTTTATACAAGTTTTCATTCTTCCTTTCATCCTCTAGTATGGTATAATCCTTTTCTCTTCTCTTAATCTTTGTTTATGTTATTCAAGTTTCAATCTTTAGTTCTTGATTATTGTTTTTGTTTTCATCTTTGGTAGTTTCATTATGTATGTTTTGTTTCTTATGTTGTTTCCTCTTGCTTTTGTTAGTTTTAGTTTGATTATGTTAGAGTAGTGTTCTTTCTAGGGTTAGTAAGGTGATTAGGGTGTTAATTGGATGATTAAGGGATTGTTGGAGATGTTGGTGGAAGATTTGGGTTTCCTCTTGGTTTGATGCATATCACATGTTTGTTGAAATGCTTGATTGACTAGTATGTGCATATGCTTGTTTTTCTTGCCTTTCTCTTGTGGGTGATAGTTTGTTTGTGGGTTTGGTTCCCTCACTACGTAGCGAGAGCCCGGTGAGGACGACCCCTAGGTCGGTCTACGTAGCGAGAGCCCGGATGCGACCTAGGCCACTATAGCGCGCTAGTAACCCCGTTTGTCATGTTCGTCGCCGAGATGGGTTTTAGGTGAAACCTCTAGGTCGGTCTAAGTTGCGAGAGCCCGGACCATACCTAGATTACCCTACTACCTCCTTCACTCTAGTTCCTCCTTGACCATTCCGTTACCCCTTTGACCCCGACCTAATCCTAGCCCGTTTTCCTTATTTGTTCTCCTTAGTCATAGTCTAGCCTTCTCCCCTTCCTATCACTCTAGTTTAGTTTAGCTCGTTGACTTAGTCTCGTTTTTAGGTGACCTTAGTCTAGACGCCTCTTACCGTCCCCGTGGATTCGACCCGACTTACCCTAGCTACCCACTAGGATTAGCCGGTTATATTATTGATCGGTTGGGACGTGACGAATCCCTGCCATCACTGACAAAGGCTTACTCGGACCTCCAGAAGGCACATGACGACTTGAGGACGCAGGGTGAGGATTGGCAGAACGAGAAGGATGCCATTATTCAGGAAGCCAATTCTGCGGTGGAGGAGCATTTTAGCGCCGGAGCCTCATCTTCTCTAAAGCCATCATGGAAGTCATTAGGGAGATGCTTCCAAATTTTGATGAGGATGGCTTCCAGGCCCTCTATACCGCAAAAAATGAAGCCCGACATAACGGATCGCCTGAGGAGACCCCTGGCCCTGACCAGGATGTTCCTTTTGCGTAACATGCATGGCAGTCGTCTTCTGAGGGCTCCTGTCCTTCTGCGCCTCTATCTCTTTACTGATTTATTAATCTTTTTTGCACGCCGGGCCCTGACGTGGCCGGCTGCCGGCTTGATGTAATACTTTAACTCTCTTGTACTTGGATCTTATTGCTTATCTTTGTTAAACTCTTCTGGATTTAGTATGAATGCATTTCTTGTGATCGTTTATGTTATCGTTCTTTTGAGGTTTGGCCTGACCCTGGCTTCTCGACGAAGTCTAGGGGGCCTGCCCCCTGCCTTCCCAGAGGCAGGTGGAGGGGACTTTGTATTTTTATACAAGGTTGGGGTTTTCCCAATCCTTGTTCTTTTTGGCATGTGGGGCCTGGCCTGACCCTGGCTTCTTGCCGAACTCCAGGGGGGCCTGCCCCCTGCCTGCCCAGAGGCAGGTGGAGGGGACTTTGTATTTTTTATACAAGGTTGGGGGTTTCCCAGTCCTTGTTCTTTTTGGCACGTGGGGCCTGGCCTGACCCTGGCTTCTTGCCGAAGTCCAGGGGGCCTGCCTTCTGCCTGCTCAGGGGTAGGTAGGGGACTTTAGCATTTTTGTTGGGGGGGTCTATTTTTCCAGGGTTTTGCAACAGGGGGGCCCTCCCCCTATTGCCCCCTACTCGTTTGTGCGTGAAGTGCTAATCTGAAAAGACAACGAGTATAAATTCGAGAATCCTTTTTATTTCTTTGAAAAAACACTAAACATTTTGTGGTCGGAGCCGACGACATTGTATCATGACCGTCCTCCGCCAGCTTTTCTTAGGGAAAGAGGAAAGAACTTAAAAAAGAAATTCTAATCTTCAGACGTAATATTTTTTCAAAGTATCCGCGTTCCAGTGGGCAGCCAGCTCCTGGCCTTCAGGGTTGGCAATTTTGTAGGTTCCTGGCATCATAATCTTGGTGACTTCATACGAGCCCTCCCAGTTGGCGCTCAGTTTTCCATGTTCCCTTGATCTTCCTACAGCCTGTGTCTTCCTCAACACTAGGTCCCCAACCTGGAAGCTTCTAACACTTACTTTTTTGTTGTAAGCTTTTCTCATTCGCTGCTGGTAGGCAGCAATGTTGATGCAGGCTTCCTGCCTTATCTCTCTGACTAGGTCGAGAGCTTCTGTCATGGCGGCCTCATTACTCGCCTGATTGTATTGCTGGGATCGGAGGGTGGGAATCCGTGCTTCTATAGGTAGCAGGGCCTCGGCCCCGTAGACCAGGCCAAATGGAGTCTGTCCTGTGGACTCTTTTCTGGTGGTCCTGATTGACCATAGCACACTTGGTAGTTCGTCAGCCCACCTTCCTTTGAGCTCATCCACCATCCTCTTCAGCCCGTTCAGTATCTGCTTATTTTCTGCTTCTGCCTGCCCATTGGTCTGAGGGTGGCAGACGGCCGAGTAGGCGACAGTTAAGTCGTGGCTCTCTAGCCAAGCCCTTAAGGGGTCGTTGTCAAACTGCCTTCCATGATCGAAGACCAACACTTTTGGCAGGCCATACCTTGTTATGATATGTCTCCATATCACCTTTCTGACAGTCGGCTCTGTTATGTTTGGGACAGCCTCAGCCACGATCCACTTAGTAAAATAATCGATTCCCACTATCAGAAACTTTCTGCCCCCCGTCGCTGTAGTATATGTCCCCAGGATATCCATCCCCCATTGAGCAAAAGGGATTGGAGACAGAATTGGTCTGAGGTCTTGGGCGGGAGCATGTATTGAAGGGGCAAAAAGTTGACACTTCCTGCATTTCTGGGTCAGGTCCCTGGCATCAGCAAGCAAGGTTGGCCAGTAGCAGCCTGCCCTCAGGGCTTTGTGTTCCAGCGACCTTCCTCCTATGTGATGGCCGCAAATTCCCGAATGTATGTCGTCTAACACTTCTGCGGCCTGTCCTGCCCCCAGACACTTAAGCAGGGGAGATGAGAATGATTTTCGGTAAAATTCTTCGCCTATCAGTATAAACCATGCAGCCTTGGCCGACATTTTTCTTCTCTGGATTTGATCCTGTGGCAGGGTTCCATTCTTTTTGAATTGGATGATTGGGGTCATCCAGTCATCAGACTCTGTCTCTTCAATGACACTAATCAATTGGCGGGGTGTAGTGGATTTCTCTTGGACTACATCTACCCATATCGATCTTCTTATGTCCTGCAGGCTAGAGCTAGCCAATTTTGACAGGGCGTCCGCCCGGTTGTTCTGGGACCGGGGGATTTGTTTAACTTCATAAGATTTTAGTCCTGATAGCTCTTGTTTTACTTTCTCCAGGTACGCGGCCATAGCGTGGTCTCTAGCCTCGTATTCTCCGTTAATCTGGTTGGCAATGAGTTGAGAGTCTATCGATAGGATGAGCCTCTCTGCTCCCGCAGCTTTAGCCAGATTAATGCCCGCCAGCATGGCCTCATACTCGGCCTCGTTATTAGATGCGGGGAAATTAAACCTGAGCGCATGCTCGAAGTCTGTCCCCTCAGGGCTGGTCAGTACGATCCCTGCCCCTGCACCATTGGCCGTAGAGGATCCGTCACTGTATACTATCCATTCTCCAGCGGGTGGATCGTCCTCTTCCGAATGAGAACATTCTGCCAGGAAATATGCCAAGGCATGCGCCTTGATGGCAGTCCTGGACTGGTAGGATATTCCTAACCTGCTTAACTCTATGGCCCATTTCAGCAGTCTCACCGATTTCTCAAACTTTTCCAGGACTTTCTCCAGGGGCTGGTCAGTCAGTACTACGACAGGGTGGGCGTCGAAGTAAGGCCTGAGCTTCCTGGCTGCAATGATGACTGCATGGGCTGCCTTCTCAACCACTAGGTAGTTCTTCTCCGCTGCCCCCAGGGCATGGCTCACGAAATAGATGGGCTGCTGGGAACCTGCTTCCTCCCTTAGAATTACCGCCCTTACTGTTGAGTTTGTTACGACAATGTACAGGAAGAGCTTCTCCCCTGCCACCGGCCTTGCCAGGGTAGGCAGTTTCTTCAAGTGCTCTTTCAATTGTTTGAAGGCCTCTTTCTGTTCATCTTCCCATTTAAACTGTTTGTTTCCTTTCAATATTTTGAAGAAAGGTGTTGATTTGTCGGCTGACCTAGCAATGAACTGTGCCAGGGCAGCCATCCTGCCTGTCAGGCGCTGGATGTCCCTTATAGTCCTTGGCTCTAGGAGATCTAAGACGGCCTGAACTTTCTCGGGGTTCGCGTCGATTCCCCTGGCGCTGACCAAGAAACCCAGAAATTTTCCGGAGCGGACCCCGAAGGTACACTTCTTGGGGTTAAGCTTCATTTGGTACGCGCGCAGGGAGGAGAAGGTCTCCTGCAGATTTTTCAGGTGCTCAGCGTCCCCCTTACTCTTTAAAATTGCGTCGTCTACGTAGGCCTCCAGATTTTTGCCCTTCTGATTCTCAAAAACATTGTCGACCAATCGCTGGTAGGTGGCGCCTGCGTTCTTCAATCTGAACGGCATCATCTTGTACATGTATGTACCAGAGCTGGTGATGAATGCGCATTTTACCCTGTCAGGTTGCCAGAGCTACACTTGTTGGTAGCCTGAAAAGGCGTCCAAGAAACTGAGAGTGGAGTATCCACTGGTGGCATCTACCAGCTGATCAATCCTCGTGAGAGGATACCAGTCCTTAGGGCAGGCTTTGTTGAGATTGGTAAAGTCTACGCACATCCTCCAGGCACCCGAGGACCTTTTTACCATTACCACATTGGCCAACCACTCGGGGTAATCGCAGCTTTCTATGAAGTCGGCATTCAAAAGCTTCTCGATTTCTTCCTTGATGGCCTGATCCTTTTCCGCGGACATGTTCCTCTTCTTCTGCTTCACAGGGCGGGCTTCCGGACTTACGTTCAGCTTGTGAACGATATGATCCGGGTCGACCCCCGGCATTTCGTCTGCCGAGTAGGCAAATACGTCCCTGTTGTCCCTCAAGACTTTGATTAATTCTTTACGGTAGGGATCTTCCAGGTCAGCCCCTATGAGGACCTGCCTCCCTGGCTCTAGGTCCACCAGCATACTTTCTCCCCCATGTTCAAGGTGGTCTGCTGCCTGCTGGCCAGCTGGAATCTCCCCTTCTCTGCTGGGGGAGCTGTCAGCCTTTCGCTTGCTGATGGTTGGGTTTGCCGTGGGTCCTAACCGTCAATATTAAACCGACTATTCCTAGTGGGTAGCTAGGGCAAGTAGGGTCGATATCCACGGGGACGGTAGAGTAAGGTCTGGACTAGGTCCACTAAAAACTAGGCTAAGTCACACAAACGAACACAAAGAGAGCGATAAATGGTAAACTATGGTGGTGGAAGAGGTATGACTAAGCTAGTGATGAACTAGACTAAAACGAAGCTAAACAATACTAAAAAGACGATGACTAACTAAGACGATGGATCAAATATGGAAAGGAAGTGGGGTAGATCGGGTTCGTAAGAGTAGGAGGGTGATTTGGGTGATCAAGGGTGTAGGTGCCTCCTAATTGCTAGAGTCGGTCCGGGCTCTCGCAACTTAGACCGATGTCAAGATGGGTCCGGGCTCTCGCAACTTAGACCCTAGTCGGCACTCTCGTGACTATGACTATTCTCAACATGCTCACACAATAGACAAGAAATGGGAAGATGAACACAAGCATGGGAAGCATGGCCACTACAACTCACACAAGCATAACATCAAACACATAGAGTGCCTATAATGAGTCTAACAACAAAGATGAAACCTTTACCCCTAATCAACCCTAATCACCCATAATCTACCCTTAATCCCCCTACTAACCCCACAAGTAATCTACTCACTCATTATCAATGAAAAACTAACAATAATATGAGGAAACAACATGAACATCCAAACTTTCATAATGAACAATAACAATGACAATAAACAAATTATAAAGATTCAAACTTGATTAACAACTAAGAACAAGATTAAATAAGAGAAGAAGATTATACCAACAAACAATGGATGAAAAAGAAGAGAACTTGTATTAATGAGAAACCCAAATACAATCCCAAGGTTGTCAATCTTGGAACAATCTTCAAGAATCCCTTAATCCAAGAACTAATTACTCTAGATTAACTAAGGATTAACTAAGATTAAAGAGAGATTAAGGTTAATGTATGAGAGTAAATCTAGGGTTTTGGAGGCTTAAACTACTCTAGGTTCCCATAAGATGTCTTCAAATTACAAGAAGGGAGTATATATATGGGTACAAGAATGAAGGAGAAGAAAAGAAGAAATGCGGGTGAGCTGTAGCCCGTCCCGACCGGGACGGATCATCCAGATCGGGAAGGGTTATGCCATCCCGATCGGGAAGGGCTCAACCCGACCGGGAAGGACCCACAGTGGCGCTTGTAAATGTGCATCCCTTCCCGATCGGGAAGGCCATTGTCCCGACCGGGAAGGGTCTTGTATGCCTCCAATAAGAGCTCTAGAGTCCCTCCTTGTATCTCACGGGCTTCCCGTCGATTCTCGGGACTCGGGATCGGGTCTCAGATGCTCGGGATTGGGCCCCAAGGTCTCGGGGTCGATTCCAAGGCCTCGAAGTCATCGTTCCTTTATCTCGTTGGCTCCAAAATGTGTATGTATTGAGTCGGAATCACTCCAACTCTTCCAAATCGGTCTCGGGAACCTGAAACGGACTAAAGGAAGCATAAGAAGCCCATGAATCGCTCCCAAGGAGCGATTTCACAAGGAAATGGGACTAAAACAAAGCAAAATAGGCACTACAAACTACACTTATCAACTCCCCCACACTTAACCCTTACTCGCCCTCGAGTAAGCACACACTAATACTAAACTAACCGAGTGGGTATTAGCGTACCCTACGCCCTTTCAACTCACGCGAGTGCACTTAGAGGCAAAGTGCACTCCGCAAGGCAAGTCGGGTCTTGCGACAAAACTCTGGATGCAACCGGACACAAAACACATAAACAGACAAACACATAAACAAACACATAGACGGTTACACCCAAAACAAAAGAAATACCGCTTCCTTCTAAAAGCGGCGAATGAAACACCGGTTTAGGACTCGAGGTAAGTGACAACGTTCCCAAGCTAGCAATACAAACCGAGGTGAACTAAACCCTAATAGTATGACGATAAACCAATAAAAACGTTGGTAACTTACCTAGGTCCTCCTAACTTTCTAAAAACGTACTACGGGACGATCAGCGGAGTGGAAAAGTGAGGAACCACGGTGTTAGTCGACACTGTAGGTAAGTGAGACCCCGCCCCCTTTAGCGTGAGCCAAGAGGGTCGTCCCGTGTCCAAGACCGCCTAACTAGTCCAAGTAAAAAGGTGGAAAACATGCAAAATGAGGGAAGACCGACAAATGCCGCTATCATCCTTCCTCGGGACTCGGTCCTTTGGTAGGCTCTTCATGGCAAAAGTCAGAAAAAGGCTTATTTTTGTGGGGATTTCTTTTTTTGTGAGACGGGTTTTATTTTGGCATTTTTTTTCTTCTTTTGCATTCTCGCTTTGTTTTGCCATGCCATTCTTTTTCTTCTTTTCTATTTTCTTTTTGGCTTTTGTGCCTTTTCTTTTTCTTCATTCTTTTCTTTATTTCATTTTTTTTTCATTCTTTTCTTTTTCTTTGCCCTTTTTGGCAAGATTTGCCTTTGTTGGCATTTTCATTGTATAACAAGAAAGAGAGAATCAACAATTTGCAAGTTATTGTGTGGGTATGTGTGAGATGTAGGTAAATGGGTAAGTCGGGGGTCGCGATCCCTCTTCAAACCCACAAAAAGCGGATAACTTGGACTAATCAAACAATCCTAAACACGGTCACCTAGGGGACGAGACTCGGCAACCAAGGCCTTTTCACACCGTGGGTGGTCAAAATGGTCAAAAGCGCAAATCCCGTAGTAAATTCCTAGTAAGCTAGGTGGACTCAAGGTAAAGGACCAACGAATTCATTGATTTAAGGTCATTCTACTAGACTAAAGCCCAAGACTCGATTTATACTACTAGGAAGGGAAAGTAAGCACTCACACACTAGCCTCTAAACCGGGTTTTCGAAAATGGTTTACACACATGACACAAATACACACACAAAACAAAGACTCAACGAAAACGAACGAAAGGAAAAGAAACAAAAAGGCAACAAAATAAAACAAAACAAAACAAACAATTAACAAGCACCACCCCGATAATCTATACAAGTCACCAAATCCACCACAAGAATGTACAAGCTCCACCCGAGCACACCTCAACACAACCTTCACCAAACATCACAAGGAATAAAGAGGGAAAGAGGGTTAGAGGATGTTACCAGATGTCTTCAAAGCTTTCCAAACAACGAAGATTAGGCAACCTATAAGGACAAGGGAGGCAAAACACGCACACAAACAAATATACGACACAAAGACACAAAACGAAAACACAAAAAAAAAAGAGAAAATCTTTTTGATTTTTGTGAAAAGTTTTCAAATTTTTAGGATTTTTAAAGGTTTATTTCGAAAAACTACGAAAATAAAACTAACTACGATAGAATATCGCTCCCCCACAGTTAAATCGAGCCATGTCCTCATGCTCAATCGTAGGGTGCGGAGAGACAAAAGAAAAAGAAAAGAAACTATGAAAATAAAGCTAAAAATCAAAAAAAAAAATGAAGAAAAGGATAGAAGGTGTCCGGCCGGGGTGTAGTCAAGTCACCATGGGCCGAGACGAGAAAAAGATATGGAAGGGGGAAGAAATAAAAAGAAGGAAATAAAAGGAAATGGGAGGGGAGGGCTAGGTGTAATCAAGTCACCTAGCCCGGATTCCGTCTAAATCCGACTAAATCCTCAAAAAGAAAGTGAAAATCTTGTAAAATTTGGATTTTTCGATTGACTCTCGACGTAATCACATCGTCGGGAGTCGGGAGCAACCACTACCGAGGCCTCGAAGGCCACCATGACATCAAGACACATAAGTGTACAGGGGGAAGGGAATAAACAAAGGAAAACAAGCAACAACAAAAACGGAAAAGAATGGATAGTTGCCGTACCATAGGTTAGCAACTCACTCTCTCCATCGCCTCATAGATCAATATAGGCACTTGCTTGTCTTCATCATTGCTATCCCTCTTCATTCTCGATAATATCGCATGGTAGAGGTGGTAAAGGTGTGAGGGGGTGGAAACTGATGTGGATCTCGGTGTAAGGTGAGGTGTACGGGTCATATGATAGGAACAAGGAGGAGTAGGGAGGTTGGGAGGGGGCATAAAACGGTTGGGTGGACTTGATTTACGAAGAAGAATCACAAAGGGGGAGCAGAGGACCTTCCCGGTCGGGAAGATTGATCCCGATCGGGTTACCTCACCCGTCCCGATCGGGACGCCCTCATCCCGGTCGGGAAGGGCTCACAGGAAGCTCGAAATATGGTGCACCCTTCCCGATCGGGAAGGCACCCTTCCCGGTCGGGAAGCCTTACCCTTCCCGGTCGGGACGCCTCATCCCAGCCGGGATGGGCCTTCTTCAACTTCCATGGCCCCAAAAGCTTGCTCCAAGCTTCAAAAACCCAATCCTCGTGCTTACAACCCAAGGTATATCATAGCCACTCTCCTCTAGGAGCATTCTCACTTTAGCTATCAAGCAATACTCAAACATACATCAAACTCTCTCCCTCACAACGCTCATCAATCAAACCAAATAACAAGAATTCACAAAAATCCAACTAACTACAAGAAGGAGATATATACAATGAGACGGTTCTTGTGGAACTCCGTCAAACCAAGGTGGTGCTTTCTTCAATCTTTTTCAACAACCTTGAACACTTCCATCTCCATCAAGGGCACGTAAGAACAAGTCGAAGGCCCTTGAGAAGTCTTCAATCAAGCATGTCATATAACCGACCATATCCCAAGGCTCCTCATGGCCTTGCCTTGACGTTCCCGGGGCATCCCGCTCTTCCAAGTTCAACGGCTTGAACTTGTACTTTTTGTCCTTGGGGACATACCCAAACGTCCACCGGTCCTCATGCGGCCCCAAGGGAGGCTCATCTTCTTCCTTGTCTTGCAACTTGTCATCAAGCCCATGATTTGGGCACTCATCTTCCTCCAAATCGGAGTCATCGTCCTCAAGTACATAGGAGTACTTCTTCAACCTTTGTCCCGATCTTTCCCCTAGATCGATGTCTTCCGTGGCATGGATCATATTACATGTCTCGGTCATAGGCGAAGTTTTGCCTTGGAGGTCAAACACTAACTCCTCGTCGCCTAGTTGAAAAGTAATCCTACCCTTCTTCACATCGATCACAGCACCGGCGGTGTGTAGAAATGGGCGTCCAAGGATGATGGGAGTGTTAGCATCCTCCGGCATGTCGACCACAATGAAGTCAACCGGAATGAAGAACTTCCCAATTTGTACCGGCACATCCTCTAACATTCCCAATGGTCGGTTAAGAGACTTATCGTCCATTTGGAGTGTAATGGACGTACATTTCAACTCCGTCATCCCTAATCGCTCACAAATGGTGTAAGGAATAATGCTCACACTCGCACCCAAATCACACATAGCTCTCTCGATCTTGTAATTGCCAATGGTGCATGGGATAGAGAAACTACCCGGGTCCTTCAACTTCGGAAGCGTGGAACCTTGAATAAGCTCGCTCACCACCCTAGTGAACGCTACCGTCTCTTCCTTGTCGATGGACCTCTTCCTAGCCAAGATTTCTTTCATGAACTTACCATATGCCGGGATTTGGGTAAGTAACTCGGTAAACGGGACACTAACATCCAACTTCTTCACGATACTAAGGAACTTGTCGTATTGAGTGTCCACCCTAGCCTTCATTTGCCTTGATGGGAAAGGCAACTTGATTTGGTACTTGTTTTGCTCAATAGGAGTGGACTCTTCAAATGACACTTTCCTTTTTCCCTTGTCTTTCTCTTGAAGAGGGGGAGGTTTGTCTTCTTGGGGTTTTTCGACCTCCCAAAGGACTTGCTCCTCAATTGGATTGTCAAAGCTTGTCTCTTCTTGATTTGGAGATGCCAATTCCATGTTCGGTTCTTGTGTCGGCTCTTGCTCATTAGGATATGGAGGGGAGTTGTAGGATGTACCTCTCCTTGTGGTGATAGCATTTACATCCTCAAATATCGGTGTTTCACCTTGAGAAGGTAATTGCCCCTTTTGTCTTAAGGAGCTCCCCGAAGCAAGTTGAGATACTTGAGTTTCAAGCATCTTCATACGAGCATCTCTTACCGCATTTTCCCCTTGAACATAAGCAAAGAGCTCTTGTTGGGTTTTCGACATATCCATTTGACATTTTTGCACATCTTGAGTATTCCTTTGCATATCTTGATTACTCCTTTGAATTTCTATCAAATTCTTTTGAATGTCAAAATCTCGAGGTGGGGATGATGGATTATTTGGAGTGTCGGTGATGGCGAGAGGAATGCCATAATCATGAGTAGGAGACCGGCTCCTAGGCTTGCTTTGTTGTTGTTGATTTTGAGTTGCTTGTTGACGGTTCCCTTGGAACCCATGAGAATTGCCTTGACTAAGGCCTTGATTGTGGTTTTGTTGTTGTTGGAAGCCTTGGTTTCCTTTGAAACCGCCTTGATTGAAGTTCCCTTGTTGAAACCCTTGATTGTTGTTGTGAAAGGTACCTTGGTTATTTTCCTTGAAGTTGTTGAAGGGTCTTGGATTACCCATGTAACCTTGGTAACCTTGGTTGTTGTCCCTTAAAGGAGGTGGAACATAGGGACGATGTTGTTGTTGATGTTGAAAGGCTTGTTGTTGGGGGACTTGTTGGGAAGCTTGGAATTGATTAGAGTAAGAGGTACCTTGCTTGAACGCTTGGAATGCATTCACTTGCTCGATACTTCCACGGCAATACATAGGTTCATGTCCAGCTATTCCACAAGTATCGCACATCCCGTAGTAAGGTAAAGGAGGTGCAAACCCCAACGCATTCACTTCTTGAATCGGTTGATGGTGGGAGGAACTAGTGCCTTGGACTTGGTCGAGGTGGCTTTGGAGCTTCTTGTCAATAGTCTCCATGTGTGTTTTCAGTTGAGCTCCAAGGTCAATGCTTAATTGAGTGATAGCATCGACCTCATGTATGCCTCCTCGGTGTGCCTTCCTAGGCCTAGAGTATTGCGAATTATGCACCGCCATCTCTTCGATTCTTGCCCATGTTTGGTCGTCATCGACCTCGGTAAACCTACCATTGGAGCCCATATTAAGAATAGCTCTCGAGTCCTCATAAAGTCCATTCCAAAATTGTTGCACTAAGAACCATTGTGAGAGTCCATGATGAGGGCACGATCTTACCAAAGACTTAAACCGCTCCCAAGCTTCATATAGGCTCTCTTCATCCCTTTGTTGGAACCCGGTGATGGAGGCCCTAAGAAAATTCGTCTTTTCCGGAGGGTAAAATTTTTGGTAGAACGCCAAGGCAAGCTTTTTCCAAGTATCGATCCCCATGGTTGCCCTATCGAGACTCTTGATCCATTGCTTCGCTTTTCCAATAAGAGAAAACGGGAAGAGTACCCATCGAATTTGATCTTGAGTAACCCCGGTTTGAGATATAGCGTCACAATAATCGGAGAAAGTCTCCATATGTTGGTGCGGGTCTTCGGTGGGCAAACCACTAAATGGGCTCCTCTCCACAAGTTGGATAAATTGAGTCTTTGCCACAAAATTCCCGGTATAAGTTTCCGGTAATGCACTCGGTCCCGGCAAGACATCCTCGGTAAATGTGGAGTGAGAGGAAAACTTAGGTATTCTTGGATGTAAGGGAGAATATGGTGGTGTAGAGAGTGTTGATGTAGATGAAGAGGGGGAACTAGGAGAAGAATCACCGAAGGGATTGATGAAGGTCCCTCCGGCCGTCTCTCGAGGTGAAATGTTCAAGTCGGCTCCTTGGGCTTGCCCTTGATGAGTATTGCTTGCACTCGGTTGAGAGGTTCTTACCCGATTAATCGTCCGTTGGCAAAAGGCTTGAAAGAGTCTCTCCGGCTCTGGATTAAAGAGATAGAAGTCGCCTCCCCTCCTAGGCATACACTACACACTAGAACAAACGTAAGAACACCTAGTGCTTTATGGGCACTAGGTAACAACAATAGACAAGCACAACTAGAGACAAAGATAAAAGAAAGCTAAGAAAAGAAGAAAAACTAGAGAATATTCACAAGAGAAGATGGGAGAACACAAAGAAGGGTAACTAAGTCTAGAAATAAGCAAACTAAGTCTAAACAATGCACCGTCCCGGGCAACGGTGCCATGGTTGGGTTTGCCGTGGGTCCTAACCGTCAATATTAAACCGACTATTCCTAGTGGGTAGCTAGGGCAAGTAGGGTCGATATCCATGGGGACGGTAGAGTAAGGTCTAGACTAGGTCCACTAAAAACTAGGCTAAGTCACACAAACGAACACAAAGAGAGCGATAAATGGTAAACTATGGTGGTGGAAGAGGTATGACTAAGCTAGTGATGAACTAGACTAAAACGAAGCTAAACAATACTAAAAAGACGATGACTAACTAAGACGATGGATCAAATATGGAAAGGAAGTGGGGTAGATCGGGTTCATAAGACTAGGAGGGTGATTTGGGTGATCAAGGGTGTAGGTGCCTCCTAATTGCTAGAGTCGGTCCGGGCTCTCGCAACTTAGACCGATGTCAAGATGGGTCCGGGCTCTCGCAACTTAGACCCTAGTCGGCACTCTCGTGACTATGACTATTCTCAACATGCTCACACAATAGACAAGCAATGGGAAGATGAACACAAGCATGGGAAGCATGGCCACTACAACTCACACAAGCATAACATCAAACACATAGAGTGCCTATAATGAGTCTAACAACAAAGATGAAACCTTTACCCCTAATCAACCCTAATCACCCATAATCTACCCTTAATCCCCCTACTAACCCCACAAGTAATCTACTCACTCATTATCAATGAAAAACTAACAATAATAAGAGGAAACAACATGAACATCCAAACTTCCATAATGAACAATAACAATGACAATAAACAAATTATAAAGATTCAAACTTGATTAACAACTAAGAACAAGATTAAATAAGAGAAGAAGATTATACCAACAAACAATGGATGAAAAAGAAGAGAACTTGTATTAATGAGAAACCCAAATACAATCCCAAGGTTGTCAATCTTGGAACAATCTTCAAGAATCCCTTAATCCAAGAACTAATTACTCTAGATTAACTAAGGATTAACTAAGATTAAAGAGAGATTAAGATTAATGTGTGAGAGTAAATCTAGGGTTTTGGAGGCTTAAACTACTCTAGGTTAACATAAGATAGATATCTTCAAATTACAAGAAGGGAGTATATATATGGGTACAAGAATGAAGGAGGAGAAAAGAAGAAATGCGGGTGAGCTGTAGCCCGTCCCGACCGGGACGGATCATCCCGATCGGGAAGGGTTATGCCATCCCGATCGGGAAGGGCTCACAGTGGCGCTTCTAAATGTGCATCCCTTCCCGATAGGGAAGGCCATTGTCCTGACCGGGAAGGGTCTTGTATGCCTCTAATAAGAGCTCTAGGGTCCCTCCTTGTATCTCATGGGCTTCCCGTCGATTCTCGGGACTCGGGATCGGGTCTTGGATGCTCGGGATTGGGCCCCAAGGTCTCGGGGTCGATTCCAAGGCCTCGAGTCATCGTTCCTTTATCTCGTTGGCTCCAAAATGTGTATGTATTGAGTCGGAATCACTCCAACTCTTCCAAATCGGTCTCGGGAACTTGAAACGGACTAAAGGAAGCATAAGAAGCCCATGAATCGCTCCCAAGGAGCGATTTCACAAGGAAATGGGACTAAAACAAAGCAAAATAGGCACTACAAACTACACTTATCAACTCCCCCACACTTAACCCTTACTCGCCCTCGAGTAAGCACACACTAATACTAAACTAACCGAGTGGGTATCACTTGTCACTTGCCTAAGGCACTACAAACTACACTTATCACTTGCCTTTCCTCTCGGTTTCGTGGGTGCGCAGGGCCACGGAGTAGCATTGTCTGGCTGACTCCTGGTCCCCGTGCACCTTTCCCTCCATTCCAAAATCCGTGATATAGTCTAGTGTCTAGGCCCTGATCGATATGGCGGCTTCGATTTCGTCCAGGGTTTCCTTGCCTATCAAGGCGTTATAGGCGGACTTCGCGTCCACAACTACAAATGATGCCCTGATGTTTCTGGCTGAGGTTCCCTCCCTAAATGTCACCGGCAGATCGATGATCCCCATCGGGAGTACGCCTGCCCCGCTGAACCCGTAAAGCGATCCAGGGGCGGGCCTGAGGTGTCTTTTTTCTAGATTCATTTTGTCAAATGCGTCTTTGTATAGCAGATTAATGTAGGCTCCCGTATCCACCATACACCTTCTTACAACGTGATTGCTGATGACTAGAGACAACACCAAGGGGTCGTTGTGAGGGTACACCACCCGCCCTGCATCCTCAGGGATGATGCTCAAGGTCAGGCCTTTTGGGCTCCCTGCCCTCTCAGCGTAGCATATCTGGTTCCGCAGCTCGCGGATTTGTCTTTTTTTGGCTTCTCTTACTGGTCTGGCCCTCCGCGTCTCCTAATATCACATGGATGATCAAGCAGTTCTGCACCGATCCTTCAGGCTTGTCTGTCGCCTCTTTCTAACCTTTATTTCTCGCTGCATAGTTGCTCAGCCAACCATTCCTGATGAGTTTTTCAACTCATCTTTTAGGTGGCGACACTCCTCAGTTGTATGCCCGATATAATCATGAAACATGCAAAAATTCTTTGGATCACCCTTTGGGCTGCGCGGCTTGCTCGGGCGGTTCCACTTGGCCATCTCTTTTTCCAGCTCGAAAATTTTGGCTCTCGACTTATTGAGGGCTGTGTAGCTGTCAAACCTTGGCTGATAGGCTGTGTGCTCCTTTCTCGGGGTGTCACCCTCCTCAGCTCTTTGCTTCCCTGCTTCACCTCTGCCGCGTCCACCCTGCGGTCCCCCCTGTGGCCTGGAAGGTCCTACGGGGGTGTCCGGCAGGCTGTGGAACTCCTCCTGAAGCATGAAACCCTCAACAATCTTTCGAGCCTTGGCCAGAGTTTCTGGTTGGGCTCTGATCATTTGGTTCTTCATCTGTCCAGGGAGTAGCGAGTTGGTCAAAGCATATGCCGCTGTCGGGTCATCGATTTCCCTCACCTACTGGAAGGCCAGATCGAACTTCTTCAGATAGTCCCTGACAGACTCACCCTTTTTCTGCCTGAGGGTCATCAGATCAAAGCGGGTTAGCTGGTGCCTCTTGTTCCCAGCATATTGGTCCAAGAAAGCCTCGACTAGTTCTATAAAGTAACTGATCGACCCCTTCGGCAGGTCCCGGAACCACCCTTGGGCCAGACCCACCAGGGTGGTAGGGAAAATATTGCACCAGACTGCGTCGTCGGCATCGTAAATACCCATGTGACTTTCATATGCGGCCAGGTGATCCTCCGGGTCGGTGGTTTCGTCGAACTTGACAGTAGGCATTTTGATCTTCGGGATAGGATGACCCTGCACCTCAGGGTGGAGCGGAGTTTTGGTAGGTCTACTCACCATTTTCGACCTGCTCCCCACAGAGTGGTAACCGTAGTCGTCCCACTTGCCTGGGGTCGGTTTCCCAATACTAGAGGAGCGGTGCCTGGGAGGCTGCCAACTCATAGCCTCATCATCCCTCGCATGGGAGCGGTGCCTGGAGCGCTTTTTCTGGGGTGGTTCAAGGTTGTCACCTTGACGGTGCCTTGACTCGAGTGGCTGTCCCCGATTGAGCTTTGATTGCAAGCTCTGAGACAGCCCTGGAGCTGGCTATGACTCCGCTACAGGTGTCAACCTGGAGAAGACCCCACCCTGCTTTTCCCCCAAATAATTCCAGGCAGGCTCCCTGGGGCTCATGCGTTCCTGGAGATCTTGGGATAAGCCTCTCTTTCTGATTGCAGATGTGGACTCAGTGGTATGTATGGAAAATGCTTGTTGCTGGGCAGGCTATTCTTGATTACCGGTAATACGTTTCTGGGCCTGCACATACCCCTGAGCGGTCTTTCTTGCTTTCTTTTGGATATTACTGGCAGCGGTTCGCTTCGTGCCCCCAGCCCCTTCCACATTTTCGAAGTGAAGTTGCCTGAGGATCGTTGCGATCCTGCCCACCAGGTCCTCCAGAGTGAATTTCTGATTGAGCATGGCTGAGAAGAAGGCTGCAGTCTGTGCAACCTGGGCAGGGGTGAGGTTCAAGCTGGGCCCCTGAGGACCAACCTGCCCAGCTGCAATTGCAGTCTCTCTGTTGGGCGCCCCTTGGAGACTAGCCCGCCCTACTCCCGGGATTGTGGCGGTGGGCGCTATCTCTGGTAAGAGCATACAATACAGGGGGATCACCAGTGGTACCGTCGGACCCACCCCAGAACTGCCTTCAACAATCTCAGGCATATTTTTGATTGATTGATTTTTCTGGGTAACTCGTGAGCACAACCGAATTTCTTCCCCACAGACGGCGCCAAATTGTTCCGGTAACGGAAACAATAAATCCGACTTTGGATTCGGATCCTTTGATTATGATGCTACCTTGATGATGATGATGATATGATTCCTTTTAATCCCTCTGTTCTCCCACTCAAATGTTCGAACCTTCCCGACGGAGTCGGCCTGCTCCCTGCACACAGAAAGCACAGGGCCCTGGAGGTGTCCGGGGGAACCCTCTCCGATGCCTAAGTCAGTCCTTGAATAATCTTGAGAAACCTTACTCGTGATGAGTAAGGTGGTCGTTTTAAGAGTGAGAGTCCAGAGAGAGAAAATCCAACCTTTTGCATGTGGGAAATGGCAAAGTATTTATACCTTTCCTCAAGAGAGAGAAAAGAGAAGGAGAGAGAAAAGGAGAATGAGTGGGCGGGTAAGTGACACGTGGGTTCACTTTGTCCACTCATTTCCTTTTACCTTAGGCAAATGACGGAAGAGTCCTTGGTCTTCCCATGGCCCTACCAGGGGCGAGTGCGCCCTGGAGACTGGCAGGCATGGGGCTCAATTGCCCTGGCCAGCAGGCGGCATGACCTTGTTGGGCAGCGAAGCGACTGAGGTCGCTAGTTTGAGGTTTCTTAGCAATCTTGCTTGGCGGTCTGCCAAGCAGGCCTTTCTCTATTCTCAGGTCGAGCTTCCTCGGGGCCCAGATGACGGGCGACCCGCATCAGGCTACCGACTCCCATCACCTGGAATGACTCTCATTGAAATTGGTTTCGGACATCCGGAAGCCGTAGATTGTTAGTAAGGGGTGAGGGTACGTATTGGGAAGCCAACATCCGATAGATGTCAACACCCAATTCCGCCCGCACTATAGCGGCCTCTACTAATCAATCGGTGGGCTGATAACCTAGTTCTTTTGTTGTGGTGGAAATACTGTAACATCCGTTGTTTTAACCCTATTCCTTTTGCTACGTCGATTGTTTAAAGACAAGTAAGTTTTGTAGTCAAAGTGGTTGTGTTTACATTCTTTGCAAGTGTGTAACCTCACGTGTGTAACGACCCAAGTAGGATCACGGAGGGGCTTACAATTCCTCAAATCAACAAAATGACTCATTACAAATCAACCAACAACATAATTTATCAAATGCCAAAAATTGGCGCTGCAAGGACTGATAGTGAACGAGATAACTGAGACAAGAGAACAGACTACTGACGACTAACAACCGACAACTAACACCCCCACACTAACACTAACGAAACTCGGCCACTCACATAGGACCTGGGGGACGAGGTGGTGGTGGGTAGTAAGACCCGGGCGGAGGCATACCGAAAAATCTATCAAAGTAGCTTTGTTGCTGCTGCAACATCCTTTGGTTCTCCTCTGCCGCCAACCTCGCTGCTTGGCCATCCCTAGCGGCGTCCCTAGCCATTTCAAAACTGGTCCGGGCGTACTCAAAACCATCCCTAGAGTACGCGTACGAGCCATGCGCAGTATCGCGTGCATTTCGGGCTAAATTGTAGGCATCCTGGGCCAGGTTTAGTGAGGTAGTCGAGTTCTCCCAAGTCTGACGTGTACGGTTATAGACTTCCCCCCATTGGTTGTAAAAGTCCTCTGATCCAAAGAACGAGGAGTGTCGCGGAGGACTCATGTTGACGTCCTCCTGAAAACCAGGGGTAGACTGGGTGAACGTGGAGTGTCGGTGTGGTGTGAATTCCGAAAAGTCAGGGGTGAAAAATTGCGAGGTCTGGGGTTCGGGTTGGTGGGAGGAAGAGGGTCCATGTGATGATGACGGTAAAGTCCTATAACCCAAATCCCGAGAGGTTCCAACCTCTGGTTCCTCCTCCGACACATCTGCGACCTCTATATCATCGTCGCCAAAGTCTAAGGGTCCCTCGGGGTATTGAACTATAAGAAACTTACCTCGGGTGTTATCCCGAATGTATTCCCCGGACCTCTTTGGCATGCCGAAGTTCTCTTCAATATCTAGCCTAACCCAATTGGGGCTAGGCATGGCAATAGCGCGCAGCTCAGTAATCTTATACAGAAACAAACTGTTATAATCCCCTTTCTGGGGCCACACAAGAAAAGGACAATAAACTTCATCTATGAAAATTTCCGCTCTATCAACTGGTGCCAAATCGCTAAAATCGACTTTTAAGGCTTTAGCTAACATCGTTACAACACCGCCACAAGAAATTCTCTTGCGGCCGCCCTTCGCAATCTGAGCGAAATGAGTAGCTAAGGCCTCAGCCATATCGATCGACGGGCCTCTCTCCGAAACTGCATCCTCTAAAAGTTGAACAGCTAAAGCACTACAGTTGTGATGCGTATCATAGTTCGACAAGAACGAGTTGGCTATAATACGCGCCACATACCGGAGGATGGGGTTTCAGATAGAGGAGGAACGCATCTTTCCTCCCTTGAAAGTCTTCTGGCGGGCTATTTTAAACCAGAATCGATCTCGGCCGAATTTATCGTCCCGAGTCTGGCCCGCCCTAGGCTTTCCAAGGACTGAAGAAGGTAAACCAAGCAGTGCACCGAAGTCTCTCAAGTTGAGGACGTACGAAGTTTCTCGCAACTGAAAAGAGACAGTGGTATTATCATCGCCACTTATCTCGAAAGTTACGAAAAACTCGCACGTCAATTTCTGAAAAGTTTCCTCCTTAGAGGCATAAAAATTGATGAGACCAAGACTTCGGCACATTGCTCGTACCTGCGGTTCTATGCCCATACGCTCAAGTACATCTCGAGCCGCCCAACGAGTTGGCTCGAGACGACAGACCCAATTTTTTTTACATTTATCAACATGAGCTTTCTTAGCGAAATAGAGACCAGATAAAGGTTCACGAAAATTACGACGGATTTTCGGGTAACATACCTCGAGCGGAACAGGTTGTTCTCTCGGAACGGATCCTTGCGTTTGAATAGGCATCGGGACAGATTTCTCCCGAGCCTCGGCCGGTTGCTCCTCGGACCTTGAGGATGATGTTGACCCCGAACTACGATTTAGCATTGAAGAAATCTGTTTCCTTGCCATTTGTTTCACCCTCTTCATCCTTGATGCTTGAAATTTGATGATTATGTGTTGACGGTCTCGATTTGGGGTTTGTCGGAACTTGAACGATTTCTCAAAACAAACTCCAAGGAAGTGTTACGAATCTGGTAGGGATGAGGAATATATAATTTGATTGAATTTTAATAGAGGATTGAAGGGATTAGAGGTGGTTTAAGGTGGAGAATTTGGGGTTTGTTTGGGTTTTTTGGGGTTTTGGTTGAGGAGAGAGATATGAAAAGTGAATAATGAAGATGGGAAGGGGGGTTTGGTTGGGTAAGGCTGCCGCGGGGTGAGGTTTCGCCCGGTGGGTCACCATCGGGCGAAATTTCGCCCAACGGTATTCGGGTCGAATTTCGTCGATTCCGCGCTGCTTCACCACCGGGCGAAATTTCGCCCGGTCAGATTCCATCGGGCGAAATTTCGCCCGGTCGGATTTTCGTCAAATTCCAAGTCGTAAAATATTTTCACCGCGGGGCGAAATTTCGCCCGGTGAGATTCCACCGGGTGAAGTTTTGCCCGACGGATTTTCCGTCAATTCCTTAGGTTCGAGCAAGTCACTATCGGGTGAAGTTTCACCCGACGGACCTCGGGCCACAATTCCACCGGGCAAAACGTTGTCCGGTGAGATCCTCCACTCCGAATAAGCTTCTTGCTACGAAAATTTTTCTAAGACTTGGTCCAAACATCCTTAGCTTCTTCAAAAATATCACTTATCTTCTCAATCCAAATTGTTTATAATCGTTTAGAGCGCAACTCCAAAAATTTCCGAGAGAAATCTTCATGATTCCTGCAAGTACCAAAGAGAAAACAAACTCCCAAAAGGAAAAATCTAAAATCTATTGTTCGAGGAAGATAAAAAGAGACGAGAATATACAAATATTTACAAAGGTGGTTATTATGGACACCACCAAACCGAATTAAGTGTTTTGAGTTTAATCGAGGTTGCTTGAAAAGCAACCCGGAGTACCATGCTCCTTGTCCTTGATAATAACGCCACCAACCATATGTTGTCTTCTTAGCCTTGGCAAACCCATGAGGCGAGCTACTTCCGGTAGCATACCCCACTCATTTAAAACTTCTTCTTCGGGGGCTTGTCCAAGTATAAGAAAAACACCATCATCATCACTATCATTATAGTGGACATCTTCTTCGGATGGTTCCTCGGTGGCATAGTCAAATGTCGGTGTATCAGAAGTTCGGTTATTATCTTGGGCTAGAAATTCGTCATTGGCTTGTATTTCCACCATATGGTCCCATAATTCCTTTGCGAAAGGGATATTCGGCAAGAAATCGGGTAATACAAATTGAACGGTGCTATTACCAACATTAAAAGATAATTTCCCTTTTTTCACATCGATAATCACCCCGGCGGTTGCTAGGAAAGGTCGCCCTAGTAAGATAGGATTGCGTTCTTCAATGGGCATGTCAAGGACCACGAAATCGGTAGGTATGTATAGGGGACCTACCTTAACCATAAGATTTCGTGCTAACCCAATTGGCGCTTTCGTAGTACCGTCGGCCATCTGAACGTTAAGCGGAAAGTGTGCCATCCTTGGAATATTGATTGTCTGAGCAATGATTAATGGCATAAGGCTAATATCCGCCCCGAGATCACATAATGCTCGATGTATCTCAACATTGTCGATCGAACAAGGTATGCAGAAACTACCGGGGTCACCAAGCTTAGTAGGTATGGTAACTTTTGGAGTGACCCTAGGTGGTAGTGGAGTTTCTTTCCTTATGGTAGAATTCAAAACTATATCCCTTATATACTCGTTCGGAGTTGGCATGGAGGGACTAGTTTCCAAATTCTCTATCAAATAGGTGAAGGTTATATACTCCATAGCTTAGCCAAAGAATGAGATTGGTGGCTTGTCATTCAAAGGAGGCACTTCGATCCTCGAGACTAGATTTGTGTCCTCTATTGGGATTTGTTCAATAACAAATGCAAGGGCTTTCACAAGATACTTTGACGGATCTCTTCTTGGTTTATCGGTTGCACTCTCGACCAATTTCTCATCGGGTTCATTGATTGAGGAATGAGATGAAGTTTGTGGGACGAAAGGGTTCACCGGTTTCTTTTTGTTGATCACCTTAACGGCATTCACAGATGCTTGATTGAAAGAATCGGTCGGCTCTTGAGGAGTTCGAGCTTGCGACGCGGCTCGTGCCTCTAAAGCTTCAAGTCTAGCTCAGTTTGACGCATTTTCTTTCAATAAGAACTTGATCGTTTCTTGAATGTCATAAAAGGGTTGAGAGTTTCCTTGAAAGTTCCTTGGAGGACCTTGGTTAGGTGGTGGATAAGCTCCAAAAGGAGGACCTTGATTAAATGGAGGTTGAGTTTCAAAAGGAGGTCCTTGATTAAATGGAGGATGAGTTCCAAAAGGAGGACCATAGTTCGGTCTAGGCGGTCCTTGAGGATGGAAATAGCCTTGATTGAATTGATTTGTGTGAGGAGGTCTCAGTTGATAATGAGGTCCATATGAATTAGGATAAACCCTTTGATTGGGGGCTCTTGGAAAAGGATATGATCCTTGAGTCGGCGTGGAGTAAAATCCGGTCCTCAAATTAGGATTGTTCGTTTGAGGCTTTTCATATGTTCCTTGAGTGTTGGCTTGATAAACGTGTTCCTTCCTCGCACAAAAATTGGAGTCGTGATCATATCTTCCACAATGATCACATGGAATTTCGACTCTATATGGCTTTGGAGGCGAAATAGATGTTCGTCTAGGTGGTGTGATTCTTCTTGGTGGAGTGTCTCTCCTTGGTGGAGTGACTCTTCTTGGTGGGGGCCTCATTTCTGGTTGAATGGTGTCCCTAGCAACCATTGCCTCAAATCTCTCAAATAGTTGAGCGATTTGTATCTCAAGAGTGGCCTCCATGTCATTTGACGATTCCGAGTCTCCACTTGATTCACCCTCTTGCGATTCCTTAGCAAACATATCACTTTTGGATATCTTGTCAAGAAGCTCATGGGATTCATTCTCGTTGAGTAGGAAAAAGTCGCCCTTTGCGGTTGCATTAAGAATGTCCTTAGCATCGGCGGATAAGGAATAGAAAAATGTTTGGAGCATAAGCAAATGAGGGATACCATGATGTGGGCACTTCATTTGTAGAGTTTGGAAGCGATCCCAGGCTTCACTTATGCTTTCTTTTTCTTGTTGTTGAAATGTTTGCATTTCTCTTCGGAATTTGTTGGTCTTAGATGATGGGAAATATTTCTCGAGGAAAGAGTTGCTCAATTGCTCCCAAGTGCGAAAGGTATTGTTGGGGAAACTCTTAAGCCACCTCCTTGCTCCATCATGCAAGGTGCGGGGAAAAAGAATCCGACGTAGTTGGCACTCGGTGACACCTTCAAGCTTGACACCAATAAGACTTTCCTTGAAGAGGCAAACATGGTCTATCACATCTTCATCCGGCAATCCTCGAAAAGTTTGTTGTTGAATCATATGCATGATGGAAGGTTTAAGCTCGAAACTCTCCGGGATAGCTCCAATGAAGACGGGTGAAGAAATATCTTCAATAGATGGTTGAGAATGGGACCCAAGTGTAGCCATACTTGAATCCTTGAAAGTTGTTTGAGGATGAAGTGTTGAGAAATGAAGAAATTGGTAGAGGGATACACTATTGAGTTGTTGCTTTGGTCACAATATTTCCAAGTGACTTGCTCTCCGGATGGGGATCAAGCAACCTAAATCAAAAGTATACCTAGCAAAAACTCAACAAACAATGAGTCCTCCTAGCACCTAATGGTACTAGGGTAGGAGGAAAGGAAAAACAATTATCCAAGCACAATGAAACAAAGACTTAATCAATTAACTTATCACCGTCTCCCCGGCAACGGCGCCATTTTGATGCGCGGGCGTCGTGACCCGTACAATCAAACAATATTTTTACTCCGACAAACCTAACTAATGTAGTAATGGTAGGTCGGGATCGATCTGCAGGGAGATGGGTTAAGCCGTATTGGTCAAGTCTAGAGTCAAATCGTGGTTGGAATTGAGATGGGGGTTTTGGGTCGAGAGAGGTCGAGAGAGGTCGAGGGAGGTCGAGATATCGTAGGCTAGGGTCAATAAGTAGGAAAAGTGTTGGGGAGAGTCGGGATTCGGAAATGAGGTCTTAGAGTCTCGGGATCGAGTTTTTGTCACAACGATAAAAAGGGAAATTTCCACCTTTCGGTTTCTTCACCCAACCTACTTAAACTCGCTTTCGCGATGAAAGGGTAAGTCTCAAACTAAAGCAATTTCTACCCCTAGTTTCCCCATATTGGTAGAAATGAGTCAAGGTCGGCCTAGTCGCGATTCTAAGTCAACAAAGACACAAAAACCTTAAAATTGATAATTATCAAGTAAGCAACCCACCAACATCCCTTACATCAAATAATCCAAATCCTCCTCCCTAATTCCCCAACAAAGAAATCTACTCACTAATCATGGTGAATAACAATAAAACACTAATAATTGATGAATTGTCTAAAACATGCATAAAAATTACACTAATAATTATACTAATGGAGAAAAGGGAGAGGAAAGAATTTACCAACTAAGGAGAAGATTAAAGAGGAAGATGAAGATTGATATAAAGATTGAATCTTGGAAGAGATATACAAGAACTTGTCACTAATCCATGCATAAATCTTCAATCTTCAATAAGAGAAATAAAAATCTTCAAGAAATAAAACAAGGATCTTTGTCACATAAACCCTTGTAAAACCCTGAATCTTCAAATTAAACCACAATCTTCAATAAAGGTGGAAGCTTTACTACTAATTATAGAGTAATTATACTAATGCTAGTAGATCTACTAATTGTTTGTAGAGATTTTTACTAAGAGAGCTTACTACAATCTACTACTAGAGAGTTTTCTACCCTACTCCTAAGAGGCACACTTAAGGCTCAAGGAGGCACAAAACCCTAGAAGGGGTATATATAGAGTTGCTTAATGGGTTGCACAAACTTCAAGGCCCAAATCCGATTTCTCTTCATTTTGCTAGACCATCACCCTTTGCATCTTCATGGGATGAAATTTCGCCCCGCGGCTTGACATAATAATCCCACCGGGTGAAATTTCATCCGGTGAGATTTCCTTCGGTTTTTTCGTTTCCGGCCCGGTTTCACCATCGGGCGAACATGTAGCCGTGAAAATCTTCGGGGATGAAAAAAATGACTCACCGGGCGAAACTTCACCCGGTGGTCCATTGACTCTTTTCCGGTCTTTTTCTTCGTTGATCAGTTGGATTACTTGAACTTTTAGTTGTGTGCTTTGCTCTTGGACCGTATCTCTCTCTTGCTCGTAGGAGCTCAAACACGTTTTCGGTCGAAAATCCTATCAAAATATACAGAAAACTACCAAAAACACGTAAATGCAAAAGAGAGACACTAATATGAGAATTACGCAAAATATGGCGATAATCGCACTCAAGTCTCACAAAACAGAGGAAAAACGGGTCTAAATGGGAGGAAAAACGGTCCAAATTTGGCACACAACAACCACATACCGACCTCCGACTTAGGGGGAAGCCATGCAAAACAACCACAAAAAAAAATCAAGTTCGCATCGATAATTGGCATAAACAAGTCTAAAGCAAAATCAATCACATTTTGAAAGAACTACGAACATGGTTTGATTCCGTTTAAAAGCGGATACGTAGGCAACCCTCCTCCGGGTACAACTAAACAAATAAACAAATAAAAAAAATCGATTACTCGATTCATTTACAAATCGGGACTCCTTCCACGTCCCGACTAATGAGTGATTTAAAATGATGAAGCACAAACGACGAGCCGAGGACGGGGTGAAAACCCGAAAGGGTGCCCCGAGTAAAATGAAGACACGAGTTGCGAGCCGTCGTGAAAAAAAATAAAAAGAAAAATGACGAGCCGAGGACGGGGTGAAAACCCGAAAGGGCGCCCCGGGCGAAATGAAGAATCGAGTTGCGTGCCGTCAAAAAAAAATATGAAAAAACAAAAAAAGAAACAAAAAAGGAGAGCCGAGGATGGAGTGAAAACCCGAAAGGGCGCTCCGGGTAAATGAAGAATCTAGTTGCGAGCCACCACAAAAAAAAATTGACAACGTGCTTCTCTTTAATAATAAAATTTGGTTAAATCGAGCCTTTGTCGAGGCATTTACATCAAGCATTTGAAACCCGGACATCCCGGAAAGCAACGTGTCAAAACTGCATAAAAAAAAACTAGTACTAATGCGCCACATAATATCAACTAATAGGACATAATACAAAATGGCTGAGCTCTACCGGTCCAACCTTTTATTCCCCTCGCCATTCGGGTGTACCTGCTTGCGTTCCTCATCATCGATCTTCTGAATGCAAGCTTCTACCGCCCTAGCTGAAGGCGAGCCCAGCCAATCCCACTTTCCCTCCTCTGTCACAGTTTTAATATGGGTCTCTTTAGTCTTGGCCCACTTAGATGAATTGACGGAATTAGGATCGGTACCACTGTCTTTGGTCAGGCACTTAGTGACAGTCCTTCGAGTCACCTCCTCGCCCCTTAGTGGCGCTGTCTTCCTAACATTTGAGTTGCTCTGTCCTGACCGGTGTTCACAAACTCTCCGCCGGACAGAAGAAATGTCGGTCGGTCGAACGCTCTTAATAGCGACGGGACGCCAAAACCTCTGTTCCCAAGACGCTCTGAATTTCCTGAGTGAATCCTCTGTCCATAGGTCAAAACTAGGAATAACCTTAGCATCCTTCGAAGTGGGAGGTTTGACACCCTTTGATTTGACAACAAACCCGGATAAATATAAACCTGATCCCTCATGGATAATATTAACAAAGCCTCGGTTGAGGACGAAAATGAAAACCCGGTACGCCCACTAATATTCCACCACGGGATAGACCACCTAATGATCACTTCCCCTTTAGCCAAATAGGAAAGTCACTCCTCTTCCTTGTGACCTTTGCTCCACACCTGCACCGTCTTCTGGCCCGTGAAACCCCTGTAATTATAATCTTTGAAACACCGGGGAGGGACGACCAAACCAAGCTGCTCCTGTAACCAAACCTGTACAAACCACTACAAAACATCACATCTCCAATTCAAAGCAACCACAAAAAAACAAAAAAAAAGGCTACAAAGAAACATGGCACCAAAAACACATGTAAAATGATCCTAGAGCCCCGAGAAGGTGTCTCATGGAACCGGGCACTAGCATTGAGACCCAGAATGAGCTCATCCAAAATAATCAAAGAGGGTGATCGTCCATGTTCCATTCCCATCACCTCGTCTAAAACCCGAGGGTTACCCCAACTTTCACGCGCCCTCGCATCCTCGAAAAGATAATAACAAGCCATCGCGATGTTAAAAGCACGCCTACATGCTAAGGCCGAAACATAATAGGAACCAGCCTGTGAGAATGTCCTAGAAAGAAACTCTAAGTTAATGTCATCTCTCCCAAAGAAACCTCTAGCCTCCTCCAATGAAGAAAGGTCCAAAAAGTGATAAAAACGCCCCACGTAAGCATCATCCACCGAAGGCACGCAAGGCCGAACCGAACTCCACCCACCTATAACATCTATCTCTTCGGGAAGAGGACAAATTTTACCTCCGGGGAAAGCAAAAACATGGTCTTTTGAGTCCCATAACTTAGAACATGCCAATAAGAAGTCATCTTGTACCTTGACTCTACTCAACGCAACGACCGTTGCCAAACCATCACTTGAACAAACCTCGGGGTCACATTTCTTAAAAGAACCCGCCCACTCGGTTAGGATATTCCCGAAACCCGACATGACCCTAAATATGGATGTTCTAGACCATATGGATATTCTAGTATGTCTAAAACGAGCACCCACAACCCGTATATATAGCCCTAATCCCACAAGAATTAGGAAATAACATGAATTTCCGTAACCCGGACTCAAACCGCCCTGGCCCAAGCGCCCGAGTCTCCGGCCGCCCGAGCCCAAGCGGCCCAGAACCTGAGAGCCTTAGCCCAAGCGCCAATACTTAGGCAGGCAACATCCAACCCGACCCCAAAGATAGAAACATCGATCCCGCGTTGTCACTATGGCTATCACACCACACCTCGGACATCGAGAACGACCTCCCGAAGTCGCTAAAACCCGCTTCGGAAACCAAAACACCCATGCAGGAGCTACAGGAATGCGAGTTCACCCGTCGGACACACGAGACTTAGACGTTTTTTTTTTAGGGGGATAAGCTACCTCACCTAGGCGTGTTGTAGCCTTTTAACGTTTATTGTCAAGTCGCGTCTGTAGCCTAACAAGGCAATATTATGAGTACGCAAAAAGTGGTCTAACTTTTTTCAAAAGTTCCCCGAGTTTTTAACTTCGGCCTCGTTCTGAATGTCAAAACAGCTACACTCATCTCCTAAATACACTCGGTCAAAACACGTTAATATTTTACATCTCGTCCATATCGAGTCAAAACATTTTAATCGATGTACCATCTGATCCGATTCCCGGCTCAAACTAATGCATCTCAAAACATCCAAAAGGAACTGTTTTCATACTCCCATGCAACTCCAACGCACCTTAAACTACGGCTAAATCGCAAATAAGTGAATGCAAAAGTGATTACTTGTCAATCTAGGTAAACAATTTGCCAAACGAAAGCACGAGACTAATCCAACTAATCCAAACACTAAAATCTCGAGAAAATATACAAAACATACAAATCCATACACAAATCTAGGCTAGGGAGGACCACTAGAAGTCGCGCCAATGGCCATCACAACCTCACAGATGTTGTCATCCAAACCTAGATCCTCCAAGTCTAGAAGAGAAAACTCAGTACCATCCATCCCCGATAGCATGTCTAAGGTAGCCGTCTCGGGGACTGTTCCAATATCCTCAGTAGCACCCGTAGCTCGACCCATAGCCTCAGCCTCAGTCTCCCTTTCGATCTGATACCTGGCCTCACCCTGCGCGGAGGTCTCACCTCGAGACCAAGCCAGCTACTCCTTAAGGAAAGCGATCTCGTCAGCCCGAGATTGCAGGAGCCGTCGCGCCTCAACCGCCTCCGCCTCAAGCTCGGTCACCCTCAAGCTCGGTCACCCGAGTCTCCAGCTGCCCAACCATATCCGGGACATCCTACAAATACAGTTAAACATTAGGAAAACACACAAGCAGCCTAGAAAACCACTCTAGTCGCACGAACACTAGTAGAATTAATGTCATTGGAACCTGTTGAAAGGAACCGATTGTTCACTAACAAGAGGTGTCAAAGGTAATGGGTAAAATATTTGGGGCTTATTAAGATGATTTTGCACCTGTTTTATGTTAAACCGGTTCCAAAGACACCATCAATGAAACCTGTTTCTACTGCAGGAGGTTCCAAAGATTGAGAAATTCCAGAAATCGGGAACCTACGGATCGTTTATCAGAAAAAACAAAAAGAAAGAGAGAAACCTTCCCAATCAGAAATTACAAAACCCCAATCTCAAAAAAAGAAATTACAAAACTTTAAGAACTCAGCCACGACTTGAAGAGGAGAAAACCCAGTCATGAAGAACACGAAGAAGCCATGAAGAAAACAAAGACGAAAAATGCGCAGCAGTTGATTCTCGCACACCCTGCTCTTCTCTCCACGTTGTTGACGGTCGCTTAAGGAACACAATATCTCTTCTCTCTTCGCCCTTTTGTCGATTCTTTAAGGTTTGCTTTTAATTTTATCTCATTGTTTTTAATTTACTCTGCAGTGTGTATATTGATGTTTTTATTCTCGATTTCTGATTAATTTTTGGTGGCAGATCTTGTCTGCGATTGATGCATCAATTCATGCAAGATTCGCTTGATTTTGATTTAATTTGGGGAAAGGGGAAATCATTATCGCGTGTTGGTTATTAATTATATCGACGATATCACGATTTATGAGTGGTCGAAATGTTTAATTTGATTATGCTTGCGTGTTAGGGTTTTTAATAGGCTTAGATTTTTGTGACTCCCCCTTCTGAGGGGCGAGAAACCTAGAATATGTTTGGTGGTTTCTGAGCAATGTCGATTTCACAAAGAATTCTCATTATAGGTCATGTGGAAGCAAGACCGTGTACATATATTAGACATTTCCAACTGCGGGTGCCTTTATTATTTCATTTTTGTATGTGTGAAGGTGATGGACATTAGGTTAGTTTATAAGACATTTTGAGTTGATGAGGGCCTGGAGCAAGGTGAAGGTTCTTGCTTTATAGACCTATATTTTGTGGTGCAAAACCAACATTTGTTTGTGTATATTAAAGAGGTCTACAATGTAAAGGAGTAAAGAAGATGAAATACTGTGAAAACTGAGCAGAGTGTTGTGTAATGCTGATTGTGGGTACAACTTCTGTGTAATTCCACTTTGTTCAATATTTTCTTTTCCCGATAGTGTGATTGAATACCATATAATCCTTGCTTCCCGATTGCAAAGCTAGAGAGTTTGTATAACAAATATGGAGAAATGTCGATTAATAGGGATTTATGTCAAAATTTGCAAAGAGTTTTAGGTCAGTAGTACTAGTAACACTTAGAATATTGAAATCCCAAGTGACTTACAAAAAATTGCAATTCTGTTTATTTATTGTGAACTGCACATGAATTCATTCATACATGGGCTTGTATTGCAAAAACATTGTGCAAAGTGCCTATGATTTTCTCAGGAGTGAATACACAAGGATACATCTCCATTTTTTTACTCTCTGTATTCGACTATCTAAGGATCAGGTGAAAAGGCTCAAACTTTAGAATGGTTTTCATAAGGCCATTTTACTCATATGTGGATGAATTCATGCTATTAAATTTCTTTCCAATAAATAAACAAGGTCTTTGAACATTTCTGTTGCATGCTTGACTTGAGTCCTTCACCTTCATCTCTCTCATTCTCCTTTCACTGTTGAGTTTGTTATGAAGGTTGTATGTTATTTTTTCATTTGCTTTCTTAAGTCTTGCTTTGAAGATTGCTGTTTCTAAGTTGGAAGGGAGGTTTTGGATGCCGCTACACGAAATATCCGTCCAGGCATCACTACAGTTGAAATTGATCGTGTTGTCCATGAAGCTACTATGTCCTGCAGGTATGTGCTGATTTACCTAGATGGGAAATGTTCATCTTACTTTTACTACCTTTGATTGATTGATGAGATGAGAAAATCTGAGTCCACCAACATTTGATCATAGTCCTGAAAAACCTAGGTTTCTCTCAGATTAACATTTTCCTCAGAATTTACCTTGTGATTAACATAGAATTTACCCTGTAGTCTATGAAGCATACTACGATTAAATTAACGGGTTTTTGTTGAATCAAATGTCCTGGGAACAGTGTGCGTGATTCCGATGTTCGCCTTCTGTGGTTCATTCAATTTACAACTAGAGCCGAATTGCTCTTTGCAAGCTCCGTTAAGGTGACTTATTTATTTTCCTAAATATTCTCAAGTTAGTGCACATTCCTATACTCTAAAATGTAATGCAATGCATAATTTCTGTATCAATTATACAGATCAAAGATGTAGCTGATCAAGCTTCAGGACTAATCCAAGGCTTGTGCGATTTCGATAATCAGTATTATCCAAGGTTTGTGCTATATTCATCCATTTCTTTCTTGTTTTTCCCCCTTTTTTCACCTCATGGATTAGGTTATTCATATTTTCAATGTCATAAACTCGTTTTTGTGTGGACAAATTAACACTTTTATTTGTTACTATATAATAATATGATGGTTACCGTTCTATCTTAAAATGTTCATTTTTCTGGTGAAGCAACAAAAGAAGTTGTGTGTCCTTGAAGCTAGCAAGTATTAGGTTTGAATGCCTAAGAAGTCAATTTTTTTGGACAAGCAAATTAGTTTTATTGTTCTCGTAAAATGAAGGATTTAGTTGAAATATAATTTTTTAATATAAGGCGAGTTGTAGGAAAGAAAACCCCCTCTTATAAAATAGGTGAGATGTATGATTTGATTAATACTTGATTGCACCTCCCTAGCCATGGGCTCATTGCATAGTGTCGTATTGTTTCGGAAATCATAATGATTTGTTCTTACATATGGCAGAGTATAGAATCTCTATATATGGGAGGAGGCAAACTGATCGCAGACTTCTACAAGCTGATCGCAGACTTCTAAGGTGTAGGACGGGAGAGCTTCCTTATTCCAAGGAAGGAACTACGAATATAAAGAAGATTGGAGTATTTAGGATGTGTGAATGGTCGATTAATTGATGTGTTTACAATGTGTATGATGACCATATACATTGCAGTTTTTAGTTTAATATTAATAAAAATAATTTTTTTTTCATTTTTATTAAACATGTGATTATCTTTTATATATTGTTGTGGATTTGATTTTTTTTTTTAAAAAAAATTTACACCTTTTGGAACCGGTTGTGAAACACAATAGGTTTCAATGGTATACCCTTTGGAATCGGTTGGTAATCACCACAGGTTCCAATGGGATACCCTTTGGAACCGGTTGTAATTATAACAGGTTCCAATGGGATACCTTTGGAACCGGTTGTAATTATAACAGGTTCCAATGGGATACCTTTGGAACCGGTTGTAATTACAATAGATTTCAATGGTATAACCTTTGGAACCGGTTCCACCAAAAACCGGTTTCAAAGGTCATCTTCGGAACCGTCCTACAACCAGTTCCAAAGCTTTGGACCAAAGGAACCTGTGGCAGTAGAACCTATGAAAAAAGGTTCCAAAGGGTAGTTTACAACCGGTTCCAAAGGATAGTTTTCTACTAGTGGAACTCACCGATCGAGGTCCCGAAGTGTCACGAGAAACCCTCGAAGCGTAGACCGGAAGCAATTGGCGGCCTGCCACAACCGCTGATGGCAAGCTGACGAAACCTGAGAGTTGAAACCACAAAACTTAGACAAACCCAAAGCGAAAGCCAAAACTTACCCGGTATACCCGGTCACGCCACTCTATCCCGACGTCCATCTCCTCGGCAGAACACGGGGAGAGAGGCTCGGTGAAAGGTATCCCAGCCGCATCCACCCTAAGAAGCGTCAAGGGAAAATCTGGGGGCTGAACAACATCCGTCGGATCGGCCAGTTGAGAAAGCAACAAATCGGTCAGTCATAGGGCAAGAAAATGCTAAACCACGAAACAAACCTTAGAACCAACAATTAGAACCTTACCACTTACAAGGCGGTGGCAAGCTAGCCGCTGGCTGACATGAGATAGATAGGAGGCACCAGACACCAAGAGCGCATCGCCTCCTTCTCCATCCCTATCCTCGGGGACCTCTGCGGTGGTCGGTGGTCTAAACATGGTCCGGGGAGGATCAACCGGCACCCTGAAATCGTCATACAAGCACTGACGCACCAACCGCTCGCCCAGATACCAAACCGGGCGAAACAACGCAGGAAGGAGCATCCTCCTATAACTCCGAGGCCTCAACTCCGCAGCCACATTCCTGGGCACGCCCTCATAATCGGCCCAAGGGTGGGCCACAAACTACACAAATAAAACCAACCTCTCAATAAATCAAAAACCTTGGGGGCTACTAAACGAAATAGGACATAAAGAGAAAACTTACATCCTCGAGTCTTAGCTGGTTGACCATCGCGTTCTCCGACAGATAGTGGCTGATTGTACTTTTAGGCTGAGCTAGCATCCACTCGATCCCTACCGGGAATCTCTTCGGATGAGCCCGCACCGTTTTAGGCGCCAAACAAGGAAAATAGAAGTAGATCCAAGCCTGCAAAATCCCAAAATACCTTTAGCAACACTAAGCCAAAACTAAGCAGAACTTGAGATGCAAAAGTGAGAATAGCAACCAACCTCCAGTATAAGGCCTTGGACCCACAATAGGCAAAGCTGAGGTGGACTCTATCGCCAGTGGCCTCACCATGACTTGCAGGCAGCGAGTCATCTCCGCGAAAGTCGCGGTTACCCAACCATAACGTCCTAGTTGTTCTAGATCAGCTAGGAGAGAAAATCCTAGTGCTAAATCTCTCGCCTTTATCCGAGAAGTGGGTCGACCCTAGGAAGTACCACAACTACAACCGAGCATCCTGCTCCGGTGTGTTGGGTTCTCGACCCTCTAACACCGCCACCCGCTCGAAACAATCGGTGATGAACGAGCTCACCAAAGCATGAGGCGCACTATATCCCTCACACTTCAAACAATCTCCGATGAGGCCCCGCACCTCATCACTATCTAGCCTAGGGCCCTCGGCGGCCCACCTAATCCTATCCGGGGCCTAGGGCAAACCGGTAATCATCCCAAAATCCTCTGGAGTCATCCCGACCTCCCCAAAGGGCATGTGAAAGGTCGAAGTAGTATCATGAAAGCGATCTACCATCACTCTAATCACCATAAGGTTGCACTTAGTCTTGCAACCCACCAGCCGGACCCACTACTCGACCACGGGACCTAGAGCAGTCCTCGCGATAATCCCCTTTACCGCGGGGGTCAGCTTCTAAGAATAAATCTCGAGACACGTAGTGAAGCCCGAGAAAGTCCTCATCGGGCCTGGGGGCTGCAAACTGAAACAATACAGGCATAAACGAAACAGACCTAAACTAACCCGAGCCAAAACCCTAGACATAACTAATAGACATGAATAGGGCACTCACCAAACCATGCACGATGCGGTGAGAAACATGTAGGTCAAGATGAAAGAGCAACTGATGATCATCCCAATCCCGAGCCCACTCAGGATCCTCGTAGCCAATCTCTTCATTCTCCGGTACGGGAACTGGAACATGAGCCCTCTTAGCCACTGTCTCTGGAAGCCTACGCTTCCTCACTCTATCAAAATCGGCCTCATTTTATGGCCTACGGATCACGATGTTGAGATGAGATACTCCGTCGTCTCCTGCGAATCCCTCGGGGAGTCTTTGAACTCGTCCCGGCAGCCTCGCCACTAATACCAACTGAAGAAGCTCCCTCGGGACGCTCGGTATCGCCTCTAGCTGTGAAATCAAAACAAAAAACGAAAAATCCACAACTCAGGTCAGACTAAAGCAGCTTAAACAGGTCAAAATAGGGTCAAAATTCGGATAAGGATATTAAAATTCCGAAAAGGCCTCTAACACCTATTTCGACCCCGGTCACAATGGAAGTGATTTCGGGAAAATCCGGCATCGTTACGACACCTTTTAGTCCGTCTTAAGACACACAAAACCACACGGAGAGCTCTAAAAGCCATCCTAGCCCATGAAAATCGACAAAGGAGCTATCCACATCCTCACAAACACTAATTGAACAAGATTACGTAAAATGTGTTCGGAAATATCCGGGAAAACGGTCTCTAACCCTAGCATTCCAAACCTATCACCATAGGGAGCCATTGTCATACCTCGAAATCCTCTATCAAGCTCTAATCGACCCTAATTTAACAATGGGATTAAACATAAGCATCGAAACTTAGCAAATTAAAAACACCCAAATCGATTTTCTAGGGTTTAACAAAACAAAATCACAATCAACCAAATCAATCAAAATCGACAATAAACAAGTAAAGAACACTTACCCGGAGTCGACATTGTCGCGTATGACGGAAACCGCGTAAGAAAAATCGAAAGGGCGACTTTGGGGCGAAAGGGGCGACGCGTTCGAAACTTGGGTTGAATGAACGATCGGCCCAACATTCGCTTACTTAAGCAGACCCGGTCCACGAGAGCCCGACCGCCTCAAGTGACGCACTCGGATCCTGACCCGCTGGGGGCTAGGCGCTTGAAGATTGGGGCGCTGATGGGTGCACGTCTGAACAGTCCAGCACTGATTAAAATGAAACACACACCTTTTAAGACAAGCAAAATAACAATAATGGAACAATTACTAATCAATATCGATAAAGCACACTCGATAATAAAACAAGCATAAGAGTCGCACTTAACGTGAACACTGCACCCGAGCACGAAATTAAGCAACCTAAACCGAACCAATCAAAGCAAACTTGAACCAATCTCAAATGCATAACAAGCCAAAACAAAGCAAGAACAAACCCGAACAAATAAGACAAACCTGCAAAACAATAAAACACTTAACTAAAGCAAATAAACAAACAACAATTTTTTCGCCTAACAGGTCATAGTTATCCGAGAGGCATTGGAGTCTGAAACCTCCACGACATTTTGATTCGAGTGGATACCAACGCCCTCGAAGGAGTCTGAAACCTCCACAGCATTTTGATTCGAGTGGATACCAACGCCCACGAAGGAGTCTGAAACCTCCACAGCATTTTGATTCGAGTGGATACCAACGCCCTCGAAGGAGTCTGAAACCTCCACAACATTTGATTCGAGTGGATACCAACGCTCTTGAAGGAGTCTGAAACCTCCACAGCATTTTTCATTCGAGTGGAGACTAACGCCCTCGAATGGTTTATTTTGTCCTAGGGGTCAGAGGCATCCCGAAAGACAGCTACTCGAGTGGAGACCGACGCCCTCGAGTAGTTTATCTTGTTTTCTTTTGTCCTAGGGGTCAGAGGCATCCCAAAGACAAGTGTTCGAGTGGAGACTGACGCCCTCAAACAGTTCATTTTGGTTTATTTTGTCCTATAGGTCAGAGGCATCCCGAAAGACAGCTACTCGAGTGGAGACCGACGCCCTCGAGTAGTTTATCTTGGTTTATTTTGTCCTAGGGGTCATAGGCATCCCGAAAGATATCTACTCGAGTGGAGACTGACGCCCTCGAGTAGTTTATCTCGTCTTATTTTGTCCTAGGGGTTAGAGGCATCCCGAAAGACAGCTATTCGAGTGGAGACTGACGCCCTCGAATAGTCTTATCTCATCTTATTTCATCCTAGGGGTCAGAGGCACCCCGAAAGGCAGCTACTCGAGTGGAGACTGATGCCCTCAATAGTTTATCTTGTCCTGTTTTGTCCTAGGGGTCAGAGGCAACCCGAAAGATCACAACTACTCGAGGGGAGACCGACGCCCTCGAGTAGTCTATCTTGTTTTATTTTGTCCTAGGGGTCAGAGGCATCCCGAAGACAAGTGTTCGAGTGGAGACTAACGCCCTCGAACATTTCATTTCACTTTATTTCGCCCAAGGGGTCACAAGCATCCCAAGGACGACCGCTCGGGTGGAGACTGACGCCCTCGAACGTTTTATTTCATCAAGGGTTCACAAGCATCCCAAAAACTTTGTGCAAACACTACTACAAAACATCACATAGACAACTGATTTTTTTGCAATCGACAACTGATTTACAACAGTTGAGTAGTATGGAGTTGTATATTAGTCTAAGCATAGACATCTGTTTTATAACAGTTGTCTATTCATTAATAGACAACTGTTTTCTAAAATAACAGTTGTCTATTTTGCATATCGACAACTGACATTTTAAAACATTAGTTGTCTATTGCTCGTTAGTTGTCTATTGCTCGTATAGACATCAGAGGTTTTAAAATATTAGATGTCTATTGTACTACTAACGAACAAAAAAAAACGAAATTAACTAATGTCACATATCGAGAACTTTAATTTTATTAATAAGAAAAACATTTAATCCCCAATGCATCATCTCTTTTCATTTTCACAATATATACATAGCTAATTACGAATCTATTGTACACGGTGTAGAATATACACAAGTGATCAACTTTTCTCACAATTTTTGAGGAAGAGACAATGCTAAATCAAGCAGTACCAATTGATTCTTACAGCAAAAAGATCCACCACTTTTTGTCTAAGGGATTGTCTCCATTTTTTTTGCTGCTGAATGCTGTGTTGATCCCTATCACAACAAATGCCTTCTGTATACTCTGATTAGATGCTTTTTCACCTGAAATCTCTGCCTCGACTTGTCTATTTTGCGCATCTACCAATTTTGTCTCCATTACCGAGATTTTTCTATCTAATGATCTGCCAGTTTTTATGACAGTTTGATATAAAAGAAGCAAAAAGAACACAGAAGACGAGACATGAATGAGAAAAGACAATTGTACTCACTGAATCGCTTGGTTCGTCTTCACAACTTCTCCCATGATATCTCCATATTTGCCTCCAACTTGCAACTAATCAAATACATAAGCAGACATTACAAAAACTCCGAAGCAGCTAACAAAAGTTGTAACCAAACACCCAAAAACTTCGAAACAGAGTAAAAACCCATCCATTTATTATAATCGGAGTCGAGTTTGAGATGGTTACTGATGAGTGAAACCTGATTGACTTCAGCACTCCGATGATTCCAACTTTGCCTGGTAAGAAGTGAACTTGCTGCCAGAAAGCTGGCAATGCACAGCAAAATGAGGGCCTTCTCAGAAACAGCCTTTGCTCTCATTTTTTTCAACTCAGTTTCGTGTTGCCTTACACAAACAACCATCACATTTCAGAGTGATGAGCTTCTTCTCTTCCTGCAATTAGTTTTTCAGCTAATTAACTTAAAAGTAGTTCTTTAACCATACACCTATTTTATGCTACTGGTAGGATATTAATTATGGATATTGTTTTGATACTGCTGCTAATCCTTTTCTGTAGCTAGGTGTTTAACTTGTCTTAGTAAAGCAGCATTATGGATATGTAACTTGATTCAAGTGTGGGTTAGATGATTGTCAAGTTAAGTTAGAGGCCACAAGTGAGCGGGGTTTCAGATACAAATACGCTTCATTCAAAGTAGATGAGCATTAAAAGAGAGCTAGGAACTTCATACATTCAAATTAGAAAACATACACTAGCTACGAGTGAATCACTAAGACATACTCCATAATCAAGAATACATACATGCATACATCAGCTAGTATGTCTGTATGTGCGTTCACATACAGTTCATTTCTGCTGGATGGCATTATGGGGACAGGGACGGGGACGGGATGTTAGCTTCGGATGAGGTGCGGTTGTTCAGCAATTACCTGACCAATCCAAACATGCAAATTTCTATAATTAATTTGATGAAATAAAAAGAGTGGTAAACTAACATAGCACGCAGACGTGGGCTATATAATGAAAGCTACGAGTATATATGTAATGAATGATCAAGTAGCTAGTGTGTAGGTAATTGAATCTTAAATGATGTTGAGTGAAAAGCATTAGCCATATCATTCATGCATGCATGCATTATATTAGTACGCAGTAGAAGAATAGATATGTATAATGACTTGAGTGATGCAACTAACAGCTAGAATGATTTGAAGGAAACAAACAAGCTAAGAATGATCTTGTATTGGGAACACATGCCTCAATTTACGACCCATAAAAATCCGAGGCACACCAATGTAAAACCTGATACAATCATCAACCCAACTCGATGATCAACACCATCTCATACGATCATACTCCCTCCGTTCCATTTGATTATTGATTATATATAAATGATTAAATATCACTACTTAAACTAGTATGTTGGTACCCTAAACATTTATACTGCTACTTAAACTAGTATGTTTTGGTTGAATGATTCCTGTTTTTTTTTATTTAGTTAAGTTTAAGAGTATGTTATTTGTAAGGCCCCTGTTCTTTTGCATTTCAGTTAAAAACAATGGGGCTTAACTTGTAAAGCTTAACTTTTTAATGTGGAACACTTGAATTTCATGCTTTTCAGTTAATTTTGTTTTGTTTTGTTTTGAGTATGATTGATTATGTACTTTCAGAAATGAACCCGACCCGTTTATCGTTGGGCACTGTATTAGCTAATATTCCCATTCACACAAGTTCATGCTCCATTCAGAATGTTTTCAAATTGAAGCGTTGGAAGTTGGAATGAAGTGAATTGACAAGGTTTTGGAATTGATTTGGAGAGATTATGGAAACGAATATTGAGAGTGTAGAGGAGAAACGAAGAGAAGAACAATGGGAAGTAAGAGAGAGAAAGCGAAGGAAGAAGAACAAGGAAGAGAGAGAGCGAAATAGATATACGAGTCCGAGATCAAGAGTATAGAATAGACAACTGAGGTTAATAAAAACAGTTATATAATATATAGACAAATTTTTTATTAAGCTCAGTTGTCTATTATCCTATAAAGACATTTGTTACTCAAATAAAACGGATGTATAAATCTTATACATAAGTTGTTAACAACATTTGATGTCTATTAGGATATGTCTATTAGATGTTTTGTAGTAGTGAAATGAAAGCCAACACACATGAACATTCTTTGCATTTACACTTAACGTGTCGCCTACACACAAAGACATCTAAAATTGAACAAACTTTTAAACAAACCGTAGAAGACAAAGCGCGCGCGCATGAAGAATCGAGAACGAGATGTCAAGAAACGGCCCGGGCCCAAGCAAGCAACCGCAAGTAAACATGTCTGGTATGACCTCTAAACCTTGGCTGGCGAGCCTCAACACGTAGTCAAAGGGACTTAAAACGACCCGACCGGACAGCCACTAGGTCGTAATCCTCAATTGACCTGGGTGGCTATACTTTGACTTTCGCCTTGTCCAAGCCTCAGGCAAAGTGGGGGCTTCTATAGACACCCAAATTTGGACCTGGTGGCTGCAGAAGTGCCCAACAAACACCCGAATGATGATAGGACTGCAACGCGATGCGGGTTCGCGATGTTTTAGGTAGTTTTTCTATAGAACAGATCAAATAAATTACTCGGAAAAATTAAACTAACATGATGGCATCCTTAGTCGTGTCGTTACGGTCGCATAGACACTAATTAGAGTCAATTCTGACACCGGGATCCCGAGTCGGTCCCGAAACTCGAACCGAGTCAGCACCGCGCCAAGCGAACCTCGGGATGCACACCCGAGGCCCACCAAGCTCACGGCGCTAGGGTAACACGGGGAAACCTTAGGTCCCAAGATACGTATTATACTCCTCCCTCTCGGTTTTGGAAATTATCAAAATTGTATCTTCAAAACTCCAACCGCCTTGCCTCACGCGTCTGAGACTCCCCACGCCTGAACCCAGGCGCCTGAGTCTTGGTGCGCCACAAGTCAGGCGTCCATATGGGTGACGAGGGCCGAAAACACCAATAAATACCCCCCCTTACCTCATTCATTCGACACAATTCTCTCAATTCTCTTCCCCACCCACCCCACATTCTCGCTAAGGGCTCGCACTCCGACACCCGAGGCAACTAATCCACTCGATCGTAGTTCCGATAAAAAAGCGACATCGACGCTACTCCTCACCTTCGAGCACCCCACTCGATACCGAGGTGCCTGTGGTCGACTAGCTCAAGTCTAGTAACGAAGTTCTGCCGGATTAGCCGCAAAATCAGCCCATAGTAACGAAGCTCTGCCGGAGTAGCCGTAGGAACGGTCAACGGTAACGGAGCTCTGCCGAAATCACTGGTCAAGCTAGGATTATCCGCCTGTTGAAGTCGAGTCGTCACTAGGTTGTCATCTAAACAAAACTTTACATTTTCGCACTTTCTTTTATTATGCACTACGACAACACTAGATGTGGACACTAGGTCCACAAACACTTACTAAAACACGTAACGTCCCAACTTCAACCACAAACACTAAAATACAATAAATAGACCCGAGTAATTCCAAGATCCGTTCTCAACTATCTATGCATCGTGTGTAACAACCCTAAATTTTCGCGGCCCAAAATAGAAGAATAAAATAGGAAAATTTCTTTAAAGCCGTTACTCCGCACTTAGCTCGTAAAGCCAAATGCAAGGCAAAATAATAGTATATGAATTAAAAAGAAATATAAATCCGATGAATAATTAAATGAAAACGTTGCAGCGGAAGACTTAAGTCCCACAAAATCCAAAATGGTTTAAAACAACTTCAACCCAAAAATTCAACATAAATATAAATAGTTTGGAGGTAAACGTTAAATAATAAAATCCTTCCTCGCTCAGCATCCCGAACCAAATGCACCCATGCAGCATATTAATTGTACCTATCAACTGTACCTAAAACACAAATAGGTACAGGTTCCAGCGGGGGAACGACCCAAAACAAAAGGACGTCAGCAAAGCTGAGTAAAATATATTATATTGAAAACGTAAAAAAATAATTATAATTTGTAGTAAACTGAAATCAGAGTTAAATATTATGGTCTCAATACCAAACCAAAAGTACTGTGAAAACAGCAGTCAAAACCAAAATCAACCAAAATATATTGTCACCACCTGTGTGCCAAGGTCCTACCCTTTTGCACGATCTAGAGGTACCACCTATGCTTAGCTAGACTTACTATAGTGCGCACTACTCACATTTGGGCAGTCAGTAGGATGATGCTGCCAAAGGAGGAAGTCTAACTACCTAGAAAGTGGGGGGCCGGAAAAACCCCACTTAACACAACTCGGGCCAGGAGTTCAGTTTCGGGACGAAATCCCAGAGACGTCTCAGACGCACCTTAACCTCATAGACCAACAGAGCTCCCAGAGTCTGTTATAACCACCAAAAAATTGTACCAAAATAATACCAATATGTGACTTGTGTCACAAAGTTTCAATATCCAAAATATCACAAGAGTGTAAAAATTCATCATTGAAAAAATAATTATAAAACCGTTTCAAAAATATAATTTAAAACGAACATGCTCTTTACTTAAAGGTGAAAAGGTCAAAACGTCCTTACCTCTCAAGACGGTCAATCCAAGCTAATATTATTCAAAGAATTCTTTCTCCTCGAACCCACAAGCTTCAAATAATATAAATCGATTTAATAACTATATAGCTAAATTCGATGTGAACCCAACTTACTCTCAAAATACGGTTTAGACATATTATTATCAAAATCTCATATCCCAAAACTTGCCTATTGATAACCTTTATCCATAATATATGACATAAACCTCACCTCCAACTTTGCATTACTGTAAGTTGTAATTAGAATCTAACTAACCATGACATCATCCTATCATCATCACCAAACCATCACTTCTATTTTAAACCCACAACTGCTACGGATCATTGTCCTGCCCGACTCGCGTCAATGATATATTTAATACAAGATAACAAATCGTCCTACTAAACCCCCAACTTCTATACCGACCAAGTTTAATAATGCTAACTACGAAAGTTTTACCACCACGGTCACTAAAACGAAATACGAACAATCGAAATAAGTCCATACCGACACCTATCAACAAATTTGTTTAATCGACGTCTCCCAACATCTGACCCATGATATTTAAAGGTAAAATTGATTTATAAAAGTTCAAGAAACCATATTTAATAAATTGAAACTAAAAGTGATACTTACAAATAAATCTGTAACTGAAGGAAGAAAGAGACAATCAGATGCAATTGAATGATGATGGATCCGATATAAACCAAGAAATATAAGGGAGAAAGGTGAGGAGGAATAGAGTGGGGCGGCAGGTGAAGTAAGAAAGATAGAAAAAAGAGTAGGAATAAGGGTAACGGAAAAAGGGATGACGGGTGAGGTATTAATAGTTTTAAGTTTTTTTTTTCTCTTTTTTTTGTGTTTGACTCGAAATCCAATACGATACAAGGTCGGTTTATAAAATAACGTTCCACTCTAAGAAAATCAAAACCAATTTATTATAAGACGACCCAAAATACTTTAATTTTAAGACGACATTAAATAAAAAATTCCAACTTAAAAACCCGATTTAAATAAAAGTAGAAAAGTCAAGCTTATAATTGACTCGGAAAATAACGGGGTGTTACAGACTTCCCTCCTTAAAACAAAAATTCGTCCTCGAAGTTTAAACTCATCCTCGAAAAATAAAGTCTCACATTACTCACAAATGTCCAAAATGACCCTCTTACTCCATATATCCAAAATCCACCAAAATTCTTCATATACCTCCAAAGTAAATCATTTACCCCATATATCCAAACTCCGTCAAATTAAATACACAACCTTAATAATATCTCGCATTTCTAATTTCCTCAAAAATCCAAGAGCACCTAATTCCTCAAATTTCAAAGTATACAACTTCACCATCCCCTAAATCCACAAGATAAGATCGCCTAATTCCATAAGATAATACCAAAATTCGAAACCACCACAATTCACATACTCCTCTAAGGTAAAGTATCACTTGCCAAGTTAAGAGCATGTCGGACAAAAATATTTAAATTATTTCAAAATTTTGAAAATCACAAGTTCAACCATTTTCCAAGTGCGTAATGCAAAAAATCAATCAATCAATCAAATAAGTGCGATTAGCACTACCAAACAACCAATATGTGCGTTGAGCACGAAATCACCAATATGTGCGTTGAGTACAATCAAACCACAAACATGTGCGTTGAGCACAAACAAATCACAAACACGTGTAAACAAGTCAATTTCAAGTAATAACCAATAACCAATGACATTGTGCTTATTAAATACCAACGATAGCCAAAATATTCATATTTGTAACCAATAAACATTGAATAGCATGGAATCACACAAGGACATGCTTAGTTTACCACAAAAACAAGTAGTCGTGCATATTTCTACCCATCTTAAAATAAAGCTTCGTCCTCGAAGCAGGAAAAGTTTACCTTAGGCAAAAAGACGAGGGTATTTGTCTCTCATGGTTGGCTCAAGTTTCTCCCAAAATATTGGAACACATGTGTTTGCTACCTAATATAATATCCTTTGAGACCCCATGATAGTTGCTTCTTCTCTCACATATCCTTCATTGGAATAAAATGTGCACTCTTGATTTGTCTATTAATTATAACCCAAATCATATTATTACCTTCTTCCTTCCCATTCCCTCCAAAAGATCGAGACTTGTGTTGGGTGTTATTATTAGCATTGAAATTCCCTCTCTTCGCTGGGTTGTCAGATTGATTCCCCTGAAACTCCCTCTTCTTAGTCCCAGTACTTCCCATCTCAACCTTCATCTTCTGGTTACTCCTCTCAATATTAACATCCCTAGCATAGACATCTCTTAATGAAGTAAATGTCTCTCCAGCAAACCTACCCTTAATCTTCCAATGTAACTTATCCTCAAACCTAGATGCTTTAATCCCCTCAGTTGGCACTAGCTCCTTAGCAAAACGGCTGAGCTCGACAAATTTATTATAAAAGTCTTTCACACTCATCTCATCAGTTTGTTTTAAGTCTCCAAATTCAGCTAATTTTTGATGTTTCACATGTTCTGGGAAAAATTCTTCTTCTAATATTTCCTTAAGAGTATCCCAGTCTTTATCATATAGTGTGTGTGTGTCATTTGGATTTCTAGTCCTAATTGGTTTCATAAAGTCCTCTTTCACAGTCGCCACCAAATATCCGCCTCTTCTTTCAGATAGAAGACAGCGATCCTAGCCTGAAATTCATGTGGACAACCTACAGCTAGAAAATTTTTCTCCATCTCCCTAACCCAATTATCTAGTTCATTAGGATCCCCTTTCCCAGTAAAGGTCGGCGGTTTCTTCTTCTGTACCGCTTCAGACATTCCAGCAACAGTGGGTGTAGGATCATTCTCATTCTCAACTCGATCATTCATATTCTGGGTAACAGTGGTCATTTGTTGCACAGCTTGGAGAAGAGTTGCATTTTGAGCTATCAATTGTGTCATCATAGCAACCATATCATTGTTTTCATTTTCTCTTCGTGGAGGCATTGTTACTATAAATATAAACAATATTCTATTAAGTCCAAGTATAAGAAAGTTCAATCACAAATCACAAATATTAATGCAAGTAGCATTCATCTCTATCACAGTTCAATTAGGTAAGAATAGTAACAGTACTAAACATGACAAATATAAATATACATATACATATAAATAAAATAATTCATGCGTATGCAATGCACCCAATCCACCCATCACTCTCGGTTTAAAAAGAAATGTTTTTTTTTGTAAAGTAGTATTTTTTTTTGAACCATTTCAAAATTTGCAAAACATTTGAGAAAGACCTATTGCTCTGATACCAACACTACAACAAAATCACCTATTCACGGCGATTATTTTGGTATTTCGTGGCGATTCTATTCGACGCGAAAGGTTTCCCCATCGATTGAGTATTCGTTGGGGTAGGTGGCGTTGCCGTAGCCTTTCGTGGCGAATAATCTATTCGCTGGGTTAACCTCTTAAAATTGATGCGAAAGAAGATGAGGTTTAGTGGCGATTTTAGTGTTGATTATTATTGATGCGGTAAATAATTTGATTTTCCCAGTAACTAGAATTGTAGCGATTGTATTCGACACGATAAGTATAATAAAATGTCATTTTGTATCAATTACATTCGACACGATAAGTATTACAAAACGCCATCTTTGACAATTGTAGCAATTGTATACGTCTATACGACACGATATGTAGTACGAAATATCATCGAATGAAAATTGTAACAATTTCATTCGACATGATATGTTTTACTAATTGCAATCATATCGTAAATTTGGTATCGATTTCACTCAATATATACGAAATATCATCTCCATCTCTCAAATGCGTTAAGAAAATAAAATAGAAAGGACAAGTGAAAAACCATGTAACTTTTATATTACTCATAAAATCCCAAAAATTATATGAATCCAACATAGGCTAATCAAATTTACAAAAAAAATACGTCCAAAATAAGTGCAAACGATCTTTTCACAACCTAAAAAAAATTACTCCCTCTCATTCTTTGGAAAAACACCATTTGAATAAAATATATACCACTACTTGAATTAAAAGGTGAGTTTTTCCAGTGAATGAGAGGGAGTACTATGTACGTCTTCTGCCACCAAAGTAGAGCTTCAATCCATGTATTCCGTATTATGTAAAGTAGTTGCGCCGGAAAAAAAAAACTGCGATAAACAAAGATAATGTATACACCAAGTTAATCGGAATTGTGAATGTATATAGCCAATAAAAAGGCGGTTTTGATATTTTGAAAAAAGCAACACGATTTGCCAAAGCTCTTTTCTTCTTCCATTCCAAAAGAAGACCTACTTTAAATTTTTCCTAGGTTAAAACATACGGAGTACATCATAATACTCGTAGATTGAAATTCTTCTACTGTATAATTGAAATGGAGGAGGAAAAAAAATAGAAAGTCAAGTTACCTTAATGATTGAACGATTTAATGAGTATACACAGAAGAATTTTTGGAAAATGATGGGTGAAAGAAATAGTTTGAACCTGCAAAAATCGTACAAGAGAAACTAATAAGAATGATAAAGGGTAACATACTACGGTAAATCAAACTTTAAAATTTAGATTACCCTATATGTGTACATGTACTCTTCCATATGAAATTCTCTGCCATAGTTGATGAAAAATTACTCATAAACTCAAGACCAGTAGGTTTGTGAACTCACTTAACTTTTGTCCATTGACTTCAACAAAGAACTATTTTCATGACAAAAAGTCAAGTATAGAAATCAGACTATACTTCATTTGTATCCAATAGCTAATTGTTTTGAACTTCATTTTAATAAGAGAAATGGTCACACTAAGAAAAATAATAGAACCATCATCAAAACTCAAAAGACCACGTTATATTTTGCAAGGTAGAGCTATATGGTTTGATACTCCGATTGACAATAAGGACTGTCTCAAAGATCACAGTTCAATACTTTTGGGGAATATAGTAAGCATATTCCACTTTAGGATTATTTCACGACATTTATCTCAACTTTGTCTTATCTCCTTAGGTACTGTATAATAGTACAAACTCTATTTTAACTCACAACAAACCATATTATTACCAGTTGGTGTCTATGGCTCACTACATATTTTTATTCTCAAACACAACTTTAGCAATTAAGACACACATAATTTCTAACCAAATTCTCACAATATACTTTTACTAAGCATTTTTTTTTTCAAATGCTTCTTCAGAGCTAACGTTAGCACTAAACCAGATAGTCCATTAGCACTAAACTAAATGGTCCAATAATTTTGGGACTCTACTAATTCCTGTATACAAAAAAATTGCGTAGTAATACCACTCAGTAATACCCAGTAAACAATAAACCGTCCAATCATTCTCAAACAATACTTCATGTATACACTATAAGAATGATTAATCACTGGCAGACACATTGTTAGATAGTCATAATAGTCAAGAAAAAAAACATCAAAGTTGAGATGAGATATTTTTTCATCAATTCTCAACGAGCCCTTATATGAAGAGTGGGAGTCGATAACTTTGGTGGACATTTGACGAGAATATGTTTCGACATGGGATGGTTGAGTCATGGAAGAACCTGGTGTGCAGCTTAGTTTTGAGGAATTAGTAGCATTATTAGTAACATAAGGTGGGATTGTCCTCACCACTCTTAATGCTATTTTCTTGATGTTTGTCACTTTCCCTACTCATCATCCACATCTCTACTACTACTACTACTACTACTACTCCATCACTCTAATAAGTAGGGACTATATTCCAGGTTCATCATTCATTCATTATAGACAATGTATCATGAGACACGATCTCACAATACAATTATTAATGTGACTTATGTGAGAGGTCTCTCAATAATCGCCTTGTGAGACGTATCACTTCAGAATTTGTTTTCGTCATAATGGATTGAATATTGACATTAAGATTGGGACCACCCAAAAACGTAACACAAAATACATCACATCCACTATTGAGATTAGAGAGTAATACTCCCCGAACTGTAAACAAATATACTTGACAAAGTAATACTCCCCAAACAAATTATCAGGACAACATACACAACTGATTAGTAAATTCACAAAATTGACAATAAAATCAAAACGGCTTGCAATGAGTCATAATTTGACAGTAAACGGCTATACACAACTGAGTAAAATCAATCAACTTAAATTCAGTGAAATATGCAAGGAATCCTAATTTGATAGTATGCCATAACTTCTAATCCTATTTGTTAAGTGTGAAATAAATCATAATCAAATCTGGACAAACAGATTATACTAGTAAACTACCTGATAAATACTAAATTGATAGCGATAAAATAAAATAAAAGGAGATTAACACAATAAGAAGTACTAAAACGTACCCTAAAGACTGAATTGATAAGCATCGTGATGTATAAGTAGAACATCGATTAGGTAGCGTGAATCAAGTCAGAGGAGACAAAGATTAATGGAGGCCATGACGGGTCATTAAAATTAGGGTTCTATATAATGAATTGAAGGACAAATGTTACAGTGTTTAGGAAATTGCCGGCAATGTTTAGAAGATGAAAAGGGTGTGGTTTAATATGTAGTTTAGGGTTTTTTCAATAAGCGCTAACCCGTCGTTTATGGTAGTATAGTAGTGTCTATTTTTATTTGACAGGATAAGTGCTTTATTATACGAGTAATGGTGGGTTAGTTGTATCGATTTTTAAATCGTCACGTAATAATCGCCACGAAAAGCTTATTTTGTTGTAGTGCAACTGTAACTGCCCAAAATTTTCGCGACCAAAATAGAAAAATAAAACCGGAAAATTTAAAGCCGTTACTCCGCACTTAGCTCGTAAAGCCAAATGCAAGGCAAAATAATAGTATATGAATTAAAAAGAAATATAAATCCGATGAATAATTAAATGAAAACGTTGCAGCGGAAGACTTAAGTCCCACAAAATCCAAAATGGTTTAAAACAACTTCAACCCAAAAATTCAACATAAATAGAAATAGTTTGGAGGTAAATGTTAAATAATAAAATCCTTCCTCGCTCAGCATCCCGAACCAAATGCACCCATGCAGCATATTAATTGTACCTATCAACTGTACCCAAAACACAAATAGGTACAGGTTTCAGCGGGGGAACGACCCAAAACAAAAGGACGTCAGCAAAGCTGAGTAAAATATATTATATTGAAAACGTAAAACAATAATTATAATTTGTAGTAAACTGAAATCAGAGTTAAATATTATGTTCTCAATACCAAACCAAAAGTAATGTGAAAACAGCAGTCAAAACCAAAATCAACCAAAATATATTGTCACCACCTGTGTGCCAAGGTCCTACCCTTTTGCACGATCTAGAGGTACCACCTATGCTTAGCTAGACTTACTATAGTGCGCACTACTCACATTTGGGCAGTCAGTAGGATGATGCTGCCAAAGGAGGAAGTCTAACTACCTAGCAAGTGGGGGGCCGGAAAAACCTCACTTAACACAACTCGGGCCAGGAGTTCAGTTTCGGGACGAAATCCCAGAGACGTCTCAGACGCACCTTAACCTCATAGACCAATAGAGCTCCCAGAGTCTGTTATAACCACCAAAAAATTGTACCAAAATAATACCAATATGTGACTTGTGTCACAAAGTTTCAATATCCAAAATATCACAAGAGTGTAAAAATTCATCATTGACAAAATAATTATAAAACCGTTTCAAAAATATAATTTAAACCGAACATGCTCTTTACTTAAAGGTGAAAAGGTCAAAACGTCCTTACCTCTCAAGACGGTCAATCCAAGCTAATATTATTCAAAGAATTCGTTCTCCTCGAACTCACAAGCTACAAATAATATAAATCGATTCAATAACTATATAGCTAAATTCGATGTGAACCCAACTTACTCTCAAAATACGGTTTAGACATAATATCATCAAAATCTCATATCCCAAAACTTGCCTATTGATAACCTTTATCCATAATATATGACATAAACCTCACCTCCAACTTTGCATTACTGTAAGTTGTAATTAGAATCTAACTAACCATGACATCATCCTATCATCATCACCAAACCATCACTTCTATTTTAAACCCACAACTGCTACGGATCATTGCCCTGCCCGACTCGCATCAATGATATATTTAATACAAGGTAACAAATCGTCCTACTAAACCCCCAAATTCTATACCGACCAAGTTTAATAATGCTAACTATGAAAGTTTTACCACCACGGTCACTAAAACGAAATACGAACAATCGAAATAAGTCCATACCGACACCTATCAACAAATTTGTTTAATCGACGTCTCCCAACATCTGACCCATGATATTTAAAGGTAAAATTGATTTATAAAAGTTCAAGAAAACATATTTAATAAATTGAAACTAAAAGTGATACTTACAAATAAACCTGTAATTGAAGGAAGAAAGAGACAATCAGATGCAATTGAATGATGATGGATCCGATATAAACCAAGAAATGTAAGGGAGAAAGGTGAGGAGGAATAGAGTGGGGCGGCAGGTGAAGTAAGAAAGATAGAAAATAGAGTAGGAATAAGGGTGATGGAAAAAGGGATGACGGGTGAGGTATAAATAGTTTTAAGTTTTTTTTTTCTTTTTTTTTGTGTTTGACTCGAAATCCAATACGATACAAGGTCGGTTTATAAAATAACGTTCCACTCTAAGAAAATCAAAACCAATTTATTATAAGACGACCCAAAATACTTTAATTTTAAGACGACATTAAAAATATTTTTTTCCAACTTAAAAACCCGATTTAAATAAAAGTAGAAAAGTGAAGCTTATAATTGACTCGGAAAATAACGGGGTGTTACAGACTTCCCTCCTTAAAACAAAAATTCGTCCTCGAAGTTTAAACTCATCCTCGAAAAATAAAGTCTCACATTACTCACGAATGTCCAAAATGACCCTCTTACTCCATATATCCAAAATCCACCAAAATTCTTCATATACCTCCAAAATAAATCATTTACCCCATATATCCAAACTCCGTCAAATTAAATACACAACCTTAATAATATCTCGCATTTCTAATTTCTTCAAAAATCCAAGAGCACCTAATTCCTCAAATTTCAAAGTATACAACTTCACCATCCCCTAAATCCACAAGATAAAATCACCTAATTCCATAAGATAATACCAAAATTTGAAACCACCACAATTCACATACTCCTCTAAGGTAAAGTATCACTTGCCAAGTTAAGAGCATGTCGGACAAAAATATTTAAATTATTTCAAAATTTTGAAAATCACAAGTTCAACCATTTTCCAAGTGCGTAATGCAAAAAATTAATCAATCAATCAAATAAGTGCGATTAGCACTACCAAACCAACAATATGTGCGTTGAGCACGAAATCACCGATATGTGCGTTGAGTACAAAACAAACCACAAACATGTGCGTTGAGCACAAACAAATCACAAACACGTGTAAACAAGTCAATTTCAAGTAATAACCAATAACCAATGACATTGTGCTTATTAAATACCAACGATAGCCAAAATATTCATATTTGTAACCAATAAACATTGAATAGCATGGAATCACACAAGGACATGCTTAGTTTACCACAAAAACAAGTAGTCGTGCATATTTCTACCCATCTTAAAATAAAGTTTCGTCCTCGAAGCAGGAAAAGTTTACCTTAGGCAAAAAGACGAGGGTATTTGTCTCTCATGGTTGGCTCAAGTTTCTCCCAAAATATTGGAACACATGTGTTTGCTACCTAATATAATATCCTTTGAGACCCCATGATAGTTGCTTCTTCTCTCACATATCTTTCATTGGAATAAAATGTGCACTCTTGATTTGTCTATTAATTATAACCCAAATCATATTATTACCTTCTTCCTTCCCATTCCCTCCAAAAGATCGAGACTTGTGTTGGGTGTTATTATTAGCATTGAAATTCCCTCTCTTCGCTGGGTTGTCAGATTGATTCCCCTGAAACTCCCTCTTCTTAGTCCCAGTACTTCCCATCTCAACCTCCATCTTCTGGTTACTCCTCTCAATATTAACAGCCCTAGCATAGACATCTCTTAATGAAGTAAATGTCTCTCCAGCAAACCTACCCTTAATCTTCCAATGTAACTTATCCTCAAACCTAGATGCTTTAATCCCCTCAGTTGGCACTAGCTCCTTAGCAAAACGGCTGAGCTCGACAAATTTATTATAAAAGTCTTTCACACTCATCTCATCAGTTTGTTTTAAGTCTCCAAATTCAGCTAATTTTTGATGTTTCACATGTTCTGGAAAAAAATCTTCTTCTAATATTTCCTTAAGAGTATCCCAGTCTTTATCATATAGTGTGTGTGTGCCATTTGGATTTATAATCCTAATTGGTTTCATAAAGTCCTCTTTCACAGTCTGCCACCAAATATCCGCCTCTTCTTTCAGATAGAAGACAGCGATCTTAGCCTGAAATTCATGTGGACAACCTACAGCTAGAAAATTTTTCTCCATCTCCCTAACCCAATTATCTAGTTCATTAGGATCCCCTTTCCCAGTAATGGTCGGCGGTTTCTTCTTCTGTACCGCTTCAGACATTCCAGCAACAGTGGGTGTAGGATCATTCTCATTCTCAACTCGATCATTCATATTCTGGGTAACAGTGGTCATTTGTTGCACAGCTTGGAGAAGAGTTGCATTTTGAGCTATCAATTGTGCCATCATAGCAACCATATCATTGTTTTCATTTTCTCTTCGTGGAGGCATTGTTACTATAGATATAAACAATATTCTAGTAAGTCCAAGTATAAGAAAGTTCAGTCACAAATCACAAATATTAATGCAAGTAGCATTCATCTCTATCACAGTTCAATTATGTAAGAATAGTAACAGTACTAAACATGACAAATATAAATATACATATACATATAAATAAAATAATTCATGCGTATGCAATGCACCCAATCCACCCATCACTCTCGGTTTAAAAAGAAATGTTTTTTTTTGTAAAGTAGTATTTTTTTTTTAAACCATTTCAAATTTTGCAAAACATTTGAGAAAGACCTATTGCTCTGATACCAACTGTAACATCCTAAAATTTTCGCGACCAAAATAGAAGAATTTAACCGGAAAATTTAAAGCCGTTACTCCGCACTTAGCTCGTAAAGCCAAATGCAAGGCAAAATAATAGTATATGAATTAAAAAGAAATATAAATCCGATGAATAATTAAATGAAAACGTTGCAGCGGAAGACTTAAGTCCCACAAAATCCAAAATGGTTTAAAACAACTTCAACCCAAAAATTCAACATAAATAGAAATAGTTTGGAGGTAAATGTTAAATAATAAAATCCTTCCTCGCTCAGCATCCCGAACCAAATGCACCCATGCAGCATATTAATTGTACCTATCAACTGTACCCAAAACACAAATAGGTACAGGTTCCAGCGGGGGAACGACCCAAAACAAAAGGACGTCAGCAAAGCTGAGTAAAATATATTATATTGAAAACGTAAAACAATAATTATAATTTGTAGTAAACTGAAATCAGAGTTAAATATTATGTTCTCAATACCAAACCAAAAGTACTGTGAAAACAGCAGTCAAAACCAAAATCAACCAAAATATATTGTCACCACCTGTGTGCCAAGGTCCTACCCTTTTGCACGATCTAGAGGTACCACCTATGCTTAGCTAGACTTACTATAGTGCGCACTACTCACATTTGGGCAGTCAGTAGGATGATGCTGCCAAAGGAGGAAGTCTAACTACCTAGCAAGTGGGGGGCCAGAAAAACCCCACTTAACACAACTCGGGCCAGGAGTTCAGTTTCGGGACGAAATCCCAGAGACGTCTCAGACGCACCTTAACCTCATAGACCAACAGAGCTCCCAGAGTCTGTTATAACCACCAAAAAATTGTACCAAAATAATACCAATATGTGACTTGTGTCACAAAGTTTCAATATCCAAAATATCACAAGAGTGTAAAAATTCATCATTGACAAAATAATTATAAAACCGTTTCAAAAATATAATTTAAACCGAACATGCTCTTTACTTAAAGGTGAAAAGGTCAAAACGTCCTTACCTCTCAAGACGGTCAATCCAAGCTAATATTATTCAAAGAATTCTTTCTCCTCGAACCCACAAGCTACAAATAATATAAATCGATTCAATAACTATATAGCTAAATTCGATGTGAACCCAACTTACTCTCAAAATACGGTTTAGACATAATATTATCAAAATCTCATATCCCAAAACTTGTCTATTGATAACCTTTATCCATAATATATGACATAAACCTCACCTCCAACTTTGCATTACTGTAAGTTGTAATTAGAATATAACTAACCATGACATCATCCTATCATCATCACCAAACCATCACTTCTATTTTAAACCCACAACTGCTACGGATCATTGCCCTGCCCGACTCGCATCAATGATATATTTAATACAAGGTAACAAATCGTCCTACTAAACCCCCAAATTCTATACCGACAAAGTTTAATAATGCTAACTATGAAAGTTTTACCACCACGGTCACTAAAACGAAATACGAACAATCGAAATAAGTCCATACCGACACCTATCAACAAATTTGTTTAATCGACGTCTCCCAACATCTGACCCATGATATTTAAAGGTAAAATTGATTTATAAAAGATCAAGAAACCATATTTAATAAATTGAAACTAAAAGTGATACTTACAAATAAATCTGTAACTGAAGGAAGAAAGAGACAATCAGATGCAATTGAATGATGATGGATCCGATATAAACCAAGAAATATAAGGGAGAAAGGTGAGGAGGAATAGAGTGGGGCGGCAGGTGAAGTAAGAAAGATAGAAAATAGAGTAGGAATAAGGGTGACGGAAAAAGGGATGACGGGTGAGGTATAAATAGTTTTAAGTTTTTTTTTTCTTTTTTTTTTGTGTTTGACTCGAAATCCAATACGATACAAGATCGGTTTATAAAATAACGTTCCACTCTAAGAAAATCAAAACCAATTTATTATAAGACGACCCAAAATACTTTAATTTTAAGATGACATTAAAAATATTTTTTCCCAACTTAAAAACCCGATTTAAATAAAAGTAGAAAAGTGAAGCTTATAATTGACTCGGAAAATAACGGGGTGTTACAGACTTCCCTCCTTAAAACAAAAATTCGTCCTCGAAGTTTAAACTCATCCTCGAAAAATAAAGTCTCACATTACTCACGAATGTCCAAAATGACCCTCTTACTCCATATATCCAAAATCCACCAAAATTCTTCATATACCTCCAAAATAAATCATTTACCCCATATATCCAAACTCCGTCAAATTAAATACACAACCTTAATAATATCTCGCATTTCTAATTTCCTCAAAAATCCAAGAGCACCTAATTCCTCAAATTTCAAAGTATACAACTTCACCATCCCCTAAATCCACAAGATAAGATCGCCTAATTCCATAAGATAATACCAAAATTCGAAACCACCACAATTCACATACTCCTCTAAGGTAAAGTATCACTTGCCAAGTTAAGAGCATGTCGGACAAAAATATTTAAATTATTTCAAAATTTTGAAAATCACAAGTTTAACCATTTTCCAAGTGCGTAATGCAAAAAATCAATCAAGCAATCAAATAAGTGCGATTAGCACTACCAAACCAACAATATGTGCGTTGAGCACGAAATCACCAATATGTGCGTTGAGTACAAACAAACCACAAACATGTGCGTTGAGCACAAACAAATCACAAACACGTGTAAACAAGTCAATTTCAAGTAATAACCAATAACCAATGACATTGTGCTTATTAAATACCAACGATAGCCAAAATATTCATATTTGTAACCAATAAACATTGAATAGCATGGAATCACACAAGGACATGCTTAGTTTACCACAAAAACAAGTAGTCGTGCATATTTCTACCCATCTTAAAATAAAGCTTCGTCCTCGAAGCAGGAAAAGTTTACCTTAGGCAAAAAGACGAGGGTATTTGTCTCTCATGGTTGGCTCAAGTTTCTCCCAAAATATTGGAACACATGTGTTTGCTACCTAATATAATATCCTTTGAGACCCCATGATAGTTGCTTCTTCTCTCACATATCCTTCATTGGAATAAAATGTGCACTCTTGATTTGTCTATTAATTATAACCCAAATCATATTATTACCTTCTTCCTTCCCATTCCCTCCAAAAGATCGAGACTTGTGTTGGGTGTTATTATTAGCATTGAAATTCCCTCGCTTCGCTGGGTTGTCAGATTGATTCCCCTAAAACTCCCTCTTCTTAGTCCCAGTACTTCCCATCTCAACCTCCATCTTCTGGTTACTCATCTCAATATTAACAGCCCTAGCATAGACATCTCTTAATGAAGTAAATGTCTCTCCAGCAAACCTACCCTTAATCTTCCAATGTAACTTATCCTCAAACCTAGATGCTTTAATCCCCTCAGTTGGCACTAGCTCCTTAGCAAAACGGCTGAGCTCGACAAATTTATTATAAAAGTCTTTCACACTCATCTCATAAGTTTGTTTTAAGTCTCCAAATTCAGCTAATTTTTGATGTTTCACATGTTCTGGGAAAAATTCTTCTTCTAATATTTCCTTAAGAGTATCCCTGTCTTTATCATATAGTGTGTGTGTGCCATTTGGATTTCTAATCCTAATTGGTTTCATAAAGTCCTCTTTCACAGTCTGCCACTAAATGTCCGCCTCTTCTTTCAGATAGAAGACATCGATCCTAGCCTGAAATTCATGTGGACAACCTACAGCTACAAAAAATTTCTCCATCTCCCTAACCCAATTATCTAGTTCATTAGGATCCCCTTTCCCAGTAAAGGTCGGCGGTTTCTTCTTCTGTACCGCTTCAGACATTCCAGCAACAGTGGGTGTAGGATCATTCTCATTCTCAACTCGATCATTCATATTCTGGGTAACAGTGGTCATTTGTTGCACAGCTTGGAGAAGAGTTGCATTTTGAGCTATCAATTGTGCCATCATAGCAACCATATCATTGTTTTCATTTTCTCTTCGTGGAGGCATTGTTACTATAGATATAAACATTCTATTAAGTCCATGTATAAGAAAGTTCAATCACAAATCACAAATATTAATGCAAGTAGCATTCATCTCTATCACAGATCAATTAGGTAAGAATAGTAACAGTACTAAACATGACAAATATAAATATACATATACATATAAATAAAATAATTCATGCGTATGCAATGCACCCAATCCACCCATCACTCTCGGTTTAAAAAGAAATGTTTTTTTTTTGTAAAGTAGTATTTTTTTTAAACCATTTCAAATTTTGCAAAACATTTGAGAAAGACCTATTGCTCTGATACCAACTGTAACAGCCTAAAATTTTCGCGACCAAAATAGAAGAATAAAACCGGAAAATTTAAAGCCGTTACTCCGCACTTAGCTCGTAAAGCCAAATGCAAGGCAAAATAATAGTATATGAATTAAAAAGAAATATAAATCCGATGAATAATTAAATGAAAACGTTGCAGCGGAAGACTTAAGTCCCACAAAATCCAAAATGGTTTAAAACAACTTCAACCCAAAAATTCAACATAAATATAAATAGTTTGGAGGTAAACGTTAAATAATAAAATCCTTCCTCGCTCAGCATCCCGAACCAAATGCACCCATGCAGCATATTAATTGTACCTATCAACTGTACCCAAAACACAAATAGGTACAGGTTCCAGCGGGGGAACGACCCAAAACAAAAGGACGTCAGCAAAGCTGAGTAAAATATATTATATTGAAAACGTAAAACAATAATTATAATTTGTAGTAAACTGAAATCAGAGTTAAATATTATGGTCTCAATACCAAACCAAAAGTACTGTGAAAACAGCAGTCAAAACCAAAATCAACCAAAATATATTGTCACCACCTGTGTGCCAAGGTCCTACCCTTTTGCACGATCTAGAGGTACCACCTATGCTTAGCTAGACTTACTATAGTGCGCACTACTCACATTTGGGCAGTCAGTAGGATGATGCTGCCAAAGGAGAAAGTCTAACTATCTAGCAAGTGGGGGGCCGGAAAAACCCCACTTAACACAACTCGGGCCAGGAGTTCAGTTTCGGGACGAAATCCCAGAGACGTCTCAGACGCACCTTAACCTCATAGACCAACAGAGCTCCCAGAGTCTGTTATAACCACCAAAAAATTGTACCAAAATAATACCAATATGTGACTTGTGTCACAAAGTTTCAATATCCAAAATATCACAAGAGTGTAAAAATTCATCATTGACAAAATAATTATAAAACCGTTTCAAAAATATAATTTAAACCGAACATCCTCTTTACTTAAAGGTGAAAAGGTCAAAACGTCCTTACCTCTCAAGACGGTCAATCCAAGCTAATATTATTCAAAGAATTCTTTCTCCTCGAACCCACAAGCTACAAATAATATAAATCGATTCAATAACTATATAGCTAAATTCGATGTGAACCCAACTTACTCTCAAAATACGGTTTAGACATAATATTATCAAAATCTCATATCCCAAAACTTGCCTATTGATAACCTTTATCCATAATATATGACATAAACCTCACCTCCAACTTTGCATTACTGTAAGTTGTAATTAGAATCTAACTAACCATGACATCATCCTATCATCATCACCAAACCATCACTTCTATTTTAAACCCACAACTGCTACGGATCATTGCCCTGCCCGACTCGCATCAATGATATATTTAATACAAGGTAACAAATCGTCCTACTAAACCCCCCAAATTCTATACCGACCACACTACAACAAAATCACCTTTTCGTGGCGATTATTTCATGGCGATTGACAAATCGACGTAACTAATATACTTATACTTCTTGTAAACCGCCACTTATCATAACCAATAGCAAACGACGCTAATAAACTCACGTAAACGACGCCTTAACTCCTCACAAATACGATAACCTTATTAAATCCAATTGAAACCTTCCTTTGTAAGACCTAATTACATTCACTCAGCCCCCTTCTCGTTAAACTCGAAGGCCAACATAGATTGGTAGGCTCCTCCTCTTGCTCGCCAACAACCTCCGCCGCCAGCCACCGTCGCCCCACCTTGGTTGTCGCTTGTGGTTTGTCTTCACCCTCTCTTCTATACTTTTCTAAATCCATTATTTTTCTTAATACTATATTATTGAACTTTTTTCTCATTTTATCATTATGTATTTCTTCAAAATATTTCAAAATTAATTAGAAATGGAATTCACTAAGTCAGAATATATCAGTTTTGATATTAAGGTCTACATCTATTTAGGAATTCTTGTTAGAATTTGATTTAGGTTAACTTAGGGTGTAATTATAGTAATTAGAGTTTGTTTGATGATGTTTTTAATATACTGCTGTGGTGAAACGAACTATTGTCTTATCTTGTGCCAAAAATAATGGTATAGGGAACTATTGTCTTATCAATCCTTTCATTTGTATTATGGTCGGTAAGAAGATTTTATTTTAGTTTAGTTTAGCTTATTGTGAAATCGGGTTCGTTGCTGCATTTCAGCAACTGGGTTTCGTTAAGCGAGTCAGTGACAGTATTTGGGCTAGTATCTGACTTTGGAATGTCCGGTTAATATGTCTTGTAATCTGAAATAATTGAGCTTCTGAATTTTGATAATTCGAAGTTGGATTAGGCATTGAAGATGTATCTAAATGGCTCATTGGGAGCCACTGATATAATTTGTCAGTTGTAGTCTCGTCCAAGTGCCGAGTAAAATCTGCCCGGATTTCAAGGGAAAGGGAGGGGTCATTTTCCATTGTTGGATTGGATTAAAGGGAAATGTTTTCCATAATGCAAGCCAAATCGAAATCCTTTCACCGTAGAAAGATATGGAAGGAAAATTATCTCCTCAACTTGTTCTCAAACAAAGGGCTAGCGGGGTACTCCGTATCAGCTTGAGGTTGATGTTCATATGGTCAATTGAGTCCGTCCCTAGGCAAGTTAACCCATTTGAAATTTCTAAACTTGAGCTATAATTTTTTTTACAATGAGATACCTTCTCAACTCGGTAGTCTCTCTATGTTAACGACTTTGGATTTGTCTAATACTTATTCTAATACTAAACTAAGTTTTTCGTGGATTTCTCGACTGAGTTTGTTGAGATATCTTGATGTGAGTTAGACAGGTCATAATGCAATCACGGATTGGGTGACGGTTGTTAATAATTTGCGTTGGTTGAGAGTCCTTCGTATGGACTCCTGTGAACTTCACGCGTATATTTCATCATCACTTTCATACATTAATTCCTCGACCAAACTTAACACGATCAGCCTTTCTCATAACTTTTTCCATGATAGTTCGATATTGAAATGGTTGTTAAACTTTTTCCATGATCAGTATTATTTGTCTCACTGCTGAAGATTATTGTAGCATTATTATTATGTAAAGTCAAGTGATGGCCATTTTGTTGATCTTTTTTCTTTTTCCACAATTTGTTTTCTGTAGGTTTTCACTACTTATTTCCTTTTGATGTAGTCCACTGGTTATGATGGGTCCTTGGCCGTTGACTATTTCACATTTTCTTCAAGCATTGCCGAGAGTCTGAAATCAGCTTCTCTTGTTATACGTCATGCAGGTAACACAGTTTGAATGAACCTAGTCTTCTCGTGTCCTTGAAAACTGAAGAATACTTTCTTTCTTCAATATGTAGATAAAGACAAGCATTCTGTCATTTCATTATAGACTGTTGTAGTGCCTAAGGGCTAAGAATTCATTTATCTATTATAGTTTATGTAATGACTAATGGCTTCTTCTTGACGGCTTCTTCTTCTAATCCCATCCACTAGGCGTTTTTTTTAATAATGACGCGTAACAAACTCAACCCCTAAATGACTTAACTGATATGTGCTCATCATCATTTTTGTTGTTGTACCTCTTTTCATTATAAGGGCTCGTTTGGATGAGGGTAATGCCACAACCAAGCAACATTCTCCTCCAATTCTAGTTCATTTTAATTAGTTCTATTACCACCTATATATTACGCTCATCCCAAGCGAAAATCCATTGAATCACAACCATCCAAATGAAATATGGTACAAGATTCCTGGGTATGAAATTTTTTTCTCTATTTTCAAACGATAATCAAATACTCCTACTGTATATGCTTTGTTAAGGGTTTCCTTTCCGAGTAGCTAGGTTAAGGTTCTTGTCTTTGTTGTTTTGTCGCTTCCAGCAGTATGTGCGGCTTCCAAGGTAGAGGCTTTGGGTGTAATTAAGTAATGAACAATAATATATGTGAGACTCAATTTGGAATCAAATTTCACAAAAGAAATACTAGTAGGACACAAGCGAATGAAATGATTCAAAATCTTTGAGCTTGTTTGTGGGTTTGACTTAGGGTTGCATAGGTGACTGTTGGATGGACACTGGTCAATCTTAGAGCACTTTTCCCCCTTCCTACTCTTAAGCATGATCCTTTTTAGATCATAACATGTTCTTATTATTGTATTCAGGTATCTTAATTTTTTTTCAAATTACGTACTGCGATTATGTGCATTTGGATGGTTGTGATTCAATGGATTTTGCTCAATTCATTTCCTGCTCAGTTCATTTTACTCTCAATTCTTCTCATCGCAGAAGCGGCAGGAGTTTCTGATAATGCTCAAGGGTATGTAATGTCGGGCTGCATCATGTTTGTTTTGTTTTGTTGTCTTCCGCTACACAACAAACTTTATGTTTACGTACTGTTGCAGGTTTACATGAACACCTGGTATTTGGACGAAACAGCAAGTTGATGCCTGGAAACCTATTGTTGATTCCGTCCATGCAAAAGGTGCCATATTCTTTTGTCAAATTCGGCACAGCGGACGGGTTTCAAATGAAGGTATTTAGCTACATTTTCTTATTAGATCCAAGAATTTATTTGTTCAACTATATCTTCCTGAAACTATATATACCAGTAAGTAAGTGTATAACCATTTTCACCCAAAACATATTAGCTCCATTATTATTTGACTTTGATGTTAAATTATTATTCCTTCCCGTGTACTTATTTGCTGATGGGAAATTTTTTTGTGGCCAAGATTTTCAGCCGAATGGGCAAGCTCCAATATCCTGCACTGATAAATTTGTAACGCCTCAACTTCTGTCCAATGGCACTAAGGGATTTTGGAGCCATGATGAAATTGTTTATCCTTAATTTACACGGGTAATGCATCCATATTTTGGATCCAACTACGACGGGTTAAAATTTATAAATGCCGTGAGTGTACATTTATAAATTTTAGAATTAGCAGAGAAATGTTTTGTGAAAACATTTTGCAAGGACATAACTCGTCTTTGGCTGTTTAATTTATTTGAGTCTTGATTGTTAAGGATGTCCTTGTACATACCCCTCATCGTTATGAGAAATTGAGAATGCTCAATGCCTCTTACAAATTGTTGGGCGGAAGGGATGACATTTTGTTATATGTGACAGGGAGTACACATAAACCACTGAGTATATATGTTCGATTTTTTTACTTGCATGTCAAAAATGAATAAAAATTTGGACTAACTTGCTATATACATCATCTTTGTTTATTGCAGCTTTTTGAGGCGCAATTACTTTATACAATACGGAATACATCGGTTGAGGCTTTACTTTGGTGACTGAAGAAATAGTAATTGTTTTTAGGTTTCATTAGATAGATGACACTTATTTTTATTAATTTAGTTTAGTCGATGCTGTTTACATAAATTTTTGGAATTTTATGAATAATATAAAAGTTATATGTTTTTGCACTTATCCTTGGTTTTTATTTTCGCACTGCATTTGAGAGATACAAATAAAATTTAGTATCGAATGAAATTGATACCAAATTTATTATATGATTGCATTGGTGATACATATCATATTTTGTAATACTTATCGCGTCGAATACAATTGATACAATTATAAAATGGATGACATTTAAGGTAATTTATCGTGTCGAATACAATTACAATAATTGTTACTAAATGACATTTTATTGCATTTATCGTGTCGAATACAATCGCTACAATTCTTATTAGTGGGAACATCAAATTATCTACCGCATCAATAATAATCGACACTAAAATCGTCACTAAACCTCCTCGTCTTTCGCGTCGATTTTAAGAAGTTGACCCAGCGAATAAATTATTCGTCACGAAAGGCTACGACAACACCGCCTACCTCAACGAATACACAATCGATTGGAAAACCTTTCGCGTCGAACATAATCGCCACGAAATACCAAAATAATCGCCACGAAAAGATGATTTTGTAAGGGAGAAATGTAAGGGAGAAAGGTGAGGAGGAATAGAGTGGGGCGGCAGGTGAAGTAAGAAAGATAGAAAATAGAGTAGGAATAAGGGTGATGGAAAAAGGGATGACGGGTGAGGTATAAATAGTTTTAAGTTTTTTTTTCTTTTTTTTTTGTGTTTGACTCGAAATCCAATACGATACAAGGTCGGTTTATAAAATAACGTTCCACTCTAAGAAAATCAAAACCAATTTATTATAAGACGACCCAAAATACTTTAATTTTAAGACGACATTAAAAATATTTTTTTCCAACTTAAAAACCCGATTTAAATAAAAGTAGAAAAGTCAAGCTTATAATTGACTCGGAAAATAACGGGGTGTTACAGACTTCCCTCCTTAAAACAAAAATTCGTCCTCGAAGTTTAAACTCATCCTCGAAAAATAAAGTCTCACATTACTCACGAATGTCCAAAATGACCCTCTTACTCCATATATCCAAAATCCACCAAAATTCTTCATATACCTCCAAAATAAATCATTTACCCCATATATCCAAACTCCGTCAAATTAAATACACAACCTTAATAATATCTCGCATTTCTAATTTCCTCAAAAATCCAAGAGCACCTAATTCCTCAAATTTCAAAGTATACAACTTCACCATCCCCTAAATCCACAAGATAAGATCACCTAATTCCATAAGATAATACCAAAATTCGAAACCACCACAATTCACATACTCTTCTAAGGTAAAGTATCACTTGCCAAGTTAAGAGCATGTCGGACAAAAATATTTAAATTATTTCAAAATTTTGAAAATCACAAGTTTAACCATTTTCCAAGTGCGTAATGCAAAAAATCAATCAATCAATCAAATAAGTGCGATTAGCACTACCAAACCAACAATATGTGCGCTGAGCACGAAATCACCAATATGTGCGTTGAGTACAAACAAACCACAAACATGTGCGTTGAGCACAAACAAATCACAAACACGTGTAAACAAGTCAATTTCAAGTAATAACCAAAAACCAATGACATTGTGCTTATTAAATACCAACGATAGCCAAAATATTCATATTTGTAACCAATAAACATTGAATAGCATGGAATCACACAAGGACATGCTTAGTTTACCACAAAAACAAGTAGTCGTGCATATTTCTACCCATCTTAAAATAAAGCTTCGTCCTCGAAGCAGGAAAAGTTTATCTTAGGCAAAAAGACGAGGGTATTTGTCTCTCATGGTTGGCTCAAGTTTCTCCCAAAATATTGGAGCACATGTGTTTGCTACCTAATATAATATCCTTTGAGACCCCATGATAGTTGCTTCTTCTCTCACATATCCTTCATTGGAATAAAATGTGCACTCTTGATATGTCTATTAATTATAACCCAAATCATATTATTACCTTCTTCCTTCCCATTCCCTCCAAAAGATCGAGACTTGTGTTGGGTGTTATTATTAGCATTGAAATTCCCTCTCTTCGCTGGGTTGTCAGATTGATTCCCCTAAAACTCCCTCTTCTTAGTCCCAGTACTTCCCATCTCAACCTCCATCTTCTGGTTACTCCTCTCAATATTAACAGCCCTAGCATAGACATCTCTTAATGAAGTAAATGTCTCTCCAGCAAACCTACCCTTAATCTTCCAATGTAACTTATCCTCAAACCTAGATGCTTTAATCCCCTCAGTTGGCACTAGCTCCTTAGCAAAACGGTTGAGCTCGACAAATTTATTATAAAAGTCTTTCACACTCATCTCATCAGTTTGTTTTAAGTCTCCAAATTCAGCTAATTTTTGATGTTTCACATGTTCTGGGAAAAATTCTTCTTCTAATATTTCCTTAAGAGTATCCCAGTCTTTATCATATAGTGTGTGTGTGCCATTTGGATTTCTAATCCTAATTGGTTTCATAAAGTCCTCTTTCACAGTCTGCCACCAAATATCCGCCTCTTCTTTCAGATAGAAGACAGCGATCCTAGCCTGAAATTCATGTGGACAACCTACAGCTACAAAATTTTTCTCCATCTCCCTAACCCAATTATCTAGTTCATTAGGATCCCCTTTCCCAGTAAAGGTCGGCGGTTTCTTCTTCTGTACCGCTTCAGACATTCCAGCAACAGTGGGTGTAGGATCATTCTCATTCTCAACTCGATCATTCATATTCTGGGTAACAGTGGTCATTTGTTGCACAGCTTGGAGAAGAGTTGCATTTTGAGCTATCAATTGTGCCATCATAGCAACCATATCATTGTTTTCATTTTCTCTTCGTGGAGGCATTGTTACCATATATATAAACAATATTCTATTAAGTCCAAGTATAAGAAAGTTCAATCACAAATCACAAATATTAATGCAAGTAGCATTCATCTCTATCACAGTTCAATTAGGTAAGAATAGTAACAGTACTAAACATGACAAATATAAATATACATATACATATAAATAAAATAATTCATGCGTATGCAATGCACCCAATCCACTCAACACTCTCGGTTTAAAAAGAAATGTTTTTTTTTGTAAAGTAGTATTTTTTTTAAACCATTTCAAATTTTGCAAAACATTTGAGAAAGACCTATTGCTCTGATACCAACTGTAACAGCCTAAAATTTTCGCGACCAAAATAGAAGAATAAAACCGGAAAATTTAAAGCCGTTACTCCGCACTTAGCTCGTAAAGCCAAATGCAAGGCAAAATAATAGTATATGAATTAAAAAGAAATATAAATCCGATGAATAATTAAATGAAAACGTTGCAGCGGAAGACTTAAGTCCCACAAAATCCAAAATGGTTTAAAACAACTTCAACCCAAAAATTCAACATAAATATAAATAGTTTGGAGGTAAACGTTAAATAATAAAATCCTTCCTCGCTCAGCATCCCGAACCAAATGCACCCATGCAGCATATTAATTGTACCTATCAACTGTACCCAAAACACAAATAGGTACAGGTTCCAGCGGGGGAACGACCCAAAACAAAAGGACGTCAGCAAAGCTGAGTAAAATATATTATATTGAAAACGTAAAACAATAATTATAATTTGTAGTAAACTGAAACCAGAGTTAAATATTATGGTCTCAATACCAAACCAAAAGTACTGTGAAAACAGCAGTCAAAACCAAAATCAACCAAAATATATTGTCACCACCTGTGTGCCAAGGTCCTACCCTTTTGCACGATCTAGAGGTACCACCTATGCTTAGCTAGACTTACTATAGTGCGCACTACTCACATTTGGGCAGTCAGTAGGATGATGCTGCCAAAGGAGGAAGTCTAACTACCTAGCAAGTGGGGGGCCGGAAAAACCCCACTTAACACAACTCGAGCCAGGAGTTCAGTTTCGGGACGAAATCCCAGACGTCTCAGACGCACCTTAACCTCATAGACCAACAGAGCTCCCAGAGTCTGTTATAACCACCAAAAAATTGTACCAAAATAATACCAATATGTGACTTGTGTCACAAAGTTTCAATATCCAAAATATCACAAGAGTGTAAAAATCCATCATTGACAAAATAATTATAAAACCGTTTCAAAAATATAATTTAAACCGAACATACTCTTTACTTATAGGTGAAAAGGTCAAAACGTCCTTACCTCTCAAGACGGTCAATCCAAGCTAATATTATTCAAAGAATTCTTTCTCCTCGAACCCACAAGCTACAAATAATATAAATCGATTCAATAACTATATAGCTAAATTCGATGTGAACCCAACTTACTCTCAAAATACGGTTTAGACATAATATTATCAAAATCTCATATCCCAAAACTTGCCTATTGATAACCTTTATCCATAATATATGACATAAACCTCACCTCCAACTTTGCATTACTGTAAGTTGTAATTAGAATCTAACTAACCATGACATCATCCTATCATCATCACCAAACCATCACTTCTATTTTAAACCCACAACTGCTACGGATCATTGCCCTGCCCGACTCGCATCAATGATATATTTAATACAAGGTAACAAATCGTCCTACTAAACCCCCAAATTCTATACCGACCAAGTTTAATAATGCTAACTATGAAAGTTTTACCACCACGGTCACTAAAACGAAATACGAACAATCGAAATAAGTCCATACCGACACCTATCAACAAATTTGTTTAATCGACGTCTCCCAACATCTGACCCATGATATTTAAAGGTAAAATTGATTTATAAAAGTTCAAGAAACCATATTTAATAAATTGAAACTAAAAGTGATACTTACAAATAAATCTGTAATTGAAGGAAGAAAGAGACAATCAGATGCAATTGAATGATGATGGATCCGATATAAACCAAGAAATGTAAGGGAGAAAGGTGAGGAGGAATAGAGTGGGGCGGCAGGTGAAGTAAGAAAGATAGAAAATAGAGTAGGAATAAAGGTGATGGAAAAAGGGATGACGGGTGAGGTATAAATAGTTTTAAGTTTTTTTTTTTTCTTTTTTTTGTGTTTGACTCGAAATCCAATACGATACAAGGTCGGTTTATAAAATAACGTTCCACTCTAAGAAAATCAAAACCAATTTATTATAAGACGACCCAAAATACTTTAATTTTAAGACGACATTAAAAATATTTTTTTCCAACTTAAAAACCCGATTTAAATAAAAGTAGAAAAGTCAAGCTTATAATTGACTCGGAAAATAACGGGGTGTTACATCGTGTCCCGTTTAGTGTGTACTCCGAGGGTGTAACTCCTCACTACGTGATTTATTTACATTCCCATTTACAGTTTTTCGTATGATTTATTGCTTTTATGACCTTATAATCGCATGCTAAATCACCTAATACGGAATTCAAAACGTAAATTAACTAAAACTGAACAAAGTGATGGTCGGGTTCCGTATTAGTTCGGGTGCTCGCCTTACTAGGTTCGACGCATCTCTATTAATACCGAACCGACGCATCTTAAGCAGAATACCAGGTAAGGTATACCACGAGAACGACTAATATCCGTATTATCGCGTTAAAACTGATTTGCTAATACGTATAATATTAATACTCTCTACTCTCCTACGTACATCTTTTCATGGCCTGCCTGTCACGTGAAATCGCATGCAAAGAATGTAAACACAACTACTTTGACGACAAAACTTACTTGTTGTTGTGTGCTAAATTTAGACCGTTTTTCCTCCCATGTAGACCCGTTTTTCCCTCTTTTTACGAGTCTAGAGTGCGATTATCGCCATATTTTGAGTATTTCTTGCATTAGCATCCCTCTTGTGCGTTTTACATGTTTTTGGTAGTTTTTCTATCAATTTTGATAGGATTTGGCACCGAAATCACGATCAAGCTTCCACGAGCACAAGAGAAGGGAATGCCGTTCGAAAACCAAAGCACACAACTTAAATTTTAAAGCCATCCAATCATACGATGAAGAATGAGACAAGAAAAGAGGCCAGAAATATGACCGGGTGAAATTTCACCCGATGAAACACCACCGGGCGAAGTTTCGCCCGACGGTAAATTTGCCTCCTCGAAGATTTTCCGAGACTTCTCCACCGGGCAAAATGACCGAGCGAAATTTCGCCCACCGGGTGAAATTTCGCTCGATGGTGAAAACGTCCAAAAATCGCAAAACTGGAAAAAGTCCACCGGGTGAAGTTTCACCCGGCGGTGTTGGTCCATGCACGACGGGGTGAAGTTGCACCTCATGAAGATTAATGGGTGATTGTCTCACAAATGGAGCAAAAAGTTGGATTTGGGCTTTAGGTTAAGAGACCCATTAAGGCATTACTATATATATGTCTACCCTAGGTTGTTGCCCAAGTCATAGCCCGCCATTAGTTTAGTTACACCATTTTTCCACTATCACATTATCATCCTTTGAGTACTTATTTAGTAGTATTCTAGTAGTAATTCTCCATAATTCTAGTAGTTTACATAGTAATTTAGTAATAGATCTTCCTAGTTTTCATCAACAATTCTCTAGATTTACATCCAAGTTTGTAGAAGATTATTATTTCAAGTTTTATTTTGAAGATTTGTGGGGATTATTGAAGGATTAGTGACAAGTTCTTCATTCTCTTCATCAAAGATTCAACCTTTATTTATGCAATCTTATTATTTTTTGTAGATCTTCATAGTTGGTATATATTTCTCTTCCACTCTCTAATCTCTAGTTTATATCTAATATAATTTTCTCATTATTGTCTTGTTTAGATCATCTTAGTGTTGTTAGTTTCTCTAGATTTTATTTATGTTGTACAGTATTAAAAGTCTCAGGACAAACAATTTTACCAGCAGATTTCATAGCATTAAGAATTACGTCATTTGGCGAAGTGCGTTGCGAAGAACTCTGGGTTTTAGTTTTCTCAGGCAATTCTGCATCATCTGCCACCATAGCTGAACCTTGAGGATCACAATTAGGAGGGGGATCATGGTGGTGTGATTTCTTGCTAGGACGCCCAGGTCCACGCTTTAAGAGGAGGGATGGACGCCATGGGTGAAACCTTCGCGTAACAGAATTAGGGAGAAAATAGACCTAGAGAGAGAAAGTTTTCTCTCTCTTCGCGTGTGTTATAATAATAATTATTATTATTACGGAAATTTTCCATGGTATCCTCGAACTATGTCACATTCCACTTGTTACCCCTGCTTTTAAGTTTGTTCACATGGTAACCTTGAGTTTTGTAGTTTTGTTCCCGATTTGCCCTTACCCAAATTTCTGTCATGACGCCGTTAAATTATGACCAAAATTAACTACTTTTCTTCAAAAAGAGAGGCGTTCTCATGGTACCCTTAAGTTTTCATAGTTGTTCTCATGGTAACCTTAAGTTTTCATAGTTGTTCCCATGGTACCCTTAAGTTTTCAAAGTTGTTCTCATGGTACACCTGAAAGAAAAGCAACGACACATTGAAGCAAAGCAACGATTAGTTTATTGAACTAGCTGTTACACAAGTGCTTATAAATTCAGTCCCCTTTCTATTTTGGCAAAAGAAGATCTCCACACTTACTCACTCAACCTTTTCACCTCCTTCTTAACTTGTACAAAAAAATGGAAAAACTTCATCACCATAACCTTGAAGCTCGATTATCCGGAAATATCAAAATTTTCCATTTTTTTGTACAAGTGAAAAAAGAGGTGAAAAGATTGAGTGAGTAAGTGTGGACTATTTGTTCTTTTTCTGCCAAAATAGAGAAGGAAATAAATTTATAAGCACTTGTGTAACGACTAGTTCAATAAACTAGTCGTTGCTTTGCTTCAATGAGTCGTTGCTTTACTTTCAGGGTACCATGAGAACAACTATGAAAAACTTAAGGGTACCATGAGAACAACTATGAAAACTTAAGGGTATCATGGGAACAACTATAATTAATTTTGGTCATAATTTAACGGCGTCATGACAGAAATTTGGGTAAGGTCAAAACGGGAACTAAACTATAAAACTCAAGGTTACCATGGGAACAAACTTAAAAGCAGGGTACCATATGTATTGTGACATTGTTCGAGGGTACCATGGGACTTTTCCCTTATTATTATTATTATTATTTGATTAATTAATTAATTTTATTAATTTTATTATTAAATATTTTTATTATTAATGTTATTTATTATTTAATTTTAAAAATGTTAATCATTAATAATAATAATTTTTAATTATTATTATTATTATTATTATTATTATTATTATTATTATTATTATTATTATTATTATTATTATTATTATTTTATTATTATAAATCGGAACTTGCATTAATAACGAAACAAATTACAAGAAGTTAGAGGGTAGCCGAGATACTATCTGGGCACCCACTCCCTTAGCAATAGCGAAACTAAGTCTAGCAATAACGAAATTGTTATTGTTGTTATTATTATTATTATTATTATTATTATTATTATTATTATTATTATTATTATTATTATAAAAAAACGGAACTTGCATTAAACACCAGAACAAATTACAAGAAGTTAGAGGGGAGCCGAGATACTATCTGGGCCCCCACTCCCTTATCGATTGCAAAACTAATTCTAGTGAAAATGTGAACTGCGACACGTGCTCCAGCATCCTGTGACATAGCGAATTTACGAATCCGTTGGAGCAGAGAAACAACATCCGTGTCGAGCTCGCCGAGAGAGGAGAAGGAAAAAGGTAAGAAACCATACCCGATCGCCGTGCACCGTGCCTGATACTTGGCACACTTACGACGGGCAGCATCAGCAACGACCCTTCCGGGCTCAAAAGCGGTGAGGCCAGTCTGAGTCAAGGGCGAGGACCCAGTCAGATCAACACAAACATCATGCCCCCTGTCCCACGAGTAGAGCAGGAGGTCGGCTGGTCGCAAGGGCTTGTCGTCGTCGTCGCAAGGGCTTATTATTATTATTATTATTATTATTATTATTATTATTATTATTATTGTTTGTATTAATTATTATTATTATTATTATTACAATTATTATTATTATTATTTATTTTAATTATTATTATTATTAATATAATAATAATTATTATTATTTATTATTAATTATTTCTATTATTAGTTATTTCTATTATTTATTAATTTTGTTAATTATTATTATTATTATTATTATTATTATTATTATTATTATTTATCATTAATAATACCATTTAGTATTATTATAATAATAATAACAATTTTTGTTAATTATTATTATTATTATTATAATGAAAATTTATCATTTCATTGATATAATGAAATTACATTTGATGCAAAAGATATATCACAAAATCTCCTTTTAAACAAGGAGCTCAAGTTTTCCTATAATCCTAGTGAACTTAGGACTAGACTTATACAAATCAAATCTAGAGATAACTAGAAACTGAATTTGCTGTACTAGAGTAGAAGCACTGTTATTAGCATTTGAGAAGACCCTCTTGTTCCTTCCCCTCCAGATGCAATAGAGTGTAGCAGCAAAACTTACAGAGATCCAAACATATTTCCAATGCTTCTTGTGCTTGGTTTTCAACATCCATTTTATAGCATTCCAATCAAGAATAGCATTCCAAACATCCATGGAATATGTACATGAGAAAAATAAATGCCCATGGTCTTCACCCGCCTCTAAACACAAGGGACATCTAGAAGCAAGTTGAAAACGTTTCTGTATGTACAATTCTGTAGTCGGGAACTTTTTCTAAATAGCCATATAGGAGATTACTTTGTGACTAGGAGCAATAACAGCTGACTTCAGGACAGAGCTCCACTTTATGGGTTGCCTATTAGCAATAGTAACATACAGTTTACTCACCAGGAATTTGGACTCTGATGAGCAATCCTCCAAGATCATCTTTGCTTTGCTAATGGAGCCAGCAAACTGAATTAGCTTGTCACCTACAGATAAGACATTCCTAAAACCAATAGGTAAGTGTTCTTTACTGTCAATCATCCAGAAATCAGCAACTTTAATGATGTAACTTTGGCACCATTTGGTCCAGATAGATGCAGGAGACATAGTAAATTTCCAGATCCATTTGGCTAGGAGAGCAATATTCCAGTTGCAGATGTCTTTGATTCCAAAACCACCAGCATTCCAAGGGACACAAACATCCTTCCATTTCTTAAAAACCAGTCTTATTTCCCCTGCCTTAATACCCCAGAAGAAGTCTTTACTAAGTTTAGTAAGTGACTTAGAGACAACAGTAGGCAGTAACAGACTAGAACACCAGAAACTTTCAAGTCCAAAAAGAACAGAGTTGATTAGTTGAGCCTTGCCAGCATAAGAGAGCAGTTGATTGGACCAATGTTGAGTCACATGTTGCACTTTGAGGATAAGAGAATCGAATAGTTGGATGGTAATTCTAGAAGTAGTAGGGGGCACACCCAAATACCTAAATGGAAAATAACCAGTAGCAAAACCAGTAACATCAGTGATCTCCTTTTGAATTTCTGGCTTGACACCTCCAAAATACACATAGGTTGGATGCAGTCCAGATAATAAGGCAAAAGAGTCAAGAGCTTTCTTTACTGCCACCACAGAAGGCACATCACCTCTTGTGAAGATCATGAGATCATCAGCAAAAATGAGATGGGTTAACTGTAGTTTACAACATTTAGGATGAAAGGAAACCTGATCTTGCAGACAAATACTCCTTAACTTTTGTGAAAGAACCTCCATGCTCAGTACAAATAGGTAAGGGGAAAGAGGATCTCCTTGCCTTATCCCACTTTTCCCCTGAAAGTAACCAGAGATGCTCCCATTCAATTTGAAAGAATACCAAGGTCCAGTGAGACAGCCCATGATCCACTTAACAAACTAAGCAGAAAAACCCATAGAGGCTGACATGGAGGAGATGAAAGACCATTGGAGAGAATCAAAAGCCTTCCTAATGTCCACCTTAACCATGCATCTGGGTGTAATGTACTTCCTGGTGTAACCTTTTACCAAAGCCTGAGAAAGAAGCACATTATCAAAGATATTCCTCCCTTGAATGAATGTTGCCTGCTCCTCCCCAATTAGAGTAGGAAGAATAGGTTTCATCCTGTTAGTCAGAATCTTAGAGATGGCTTTGTAGAAAATAGTACAACAAGAGATAGGTCTAAATTCCTTGACAGATTGGGCATCATGCTTCTTAGGAATCAGAGTAACTAAGGTTGCATTTGCCTGCTTAGACATGACTCCTGTTTTAAAAAATGATTGAACAGCAGAGAAGAAATCAACACCAATAATACTCCAGCAGGCCTTAAAGAACCCAGCAGAAAAGCCATCAATCCCAGGACTGCTGTTATTATCCATCTTGAAAATAACTGCTTTCAATTCATCAAGAGAAACAGGCTGACATAACTGTTCTTGTACAGCAGTAGGTAGTGGACCTAAATTATCAATGGTGCCTGTAGTATAAGAGCTCTTCCCTAGGAGATTAGTATAGTAGTCTTGAAAAGCAGCAGAAACTGCCTTAGGTCCAATACATAATTCCCCTTCTTCATTTTTTATGGCACCTAGCATTTGTTGAGTTTTCCTTTCATCAATTTTAGAAAAAAAGTAGTTAGAGGAGCAATCACTTAACTGAATATGCTTGACTTTGGCCCTTTGCTGAAGTAGACTCAGCTCAACGCCTTTAAGTTGGTAATATGATGTTAGCAAAGTCTTTTCTTGATGAATAAGGATTTTTGAGAAAGGATCTTGTCCCAATTTCTGTTGACAGGATTGGAGGTCTTTCTTTGCTTGTGCCACAGAAGAAGAGAGTTGGTAGAAGTTAGCTCTATGAAATGATTTCAAAGCTTGCTTAACCTTTTTTAATTTCTGGAAGAATCTGTACATTGGAGAGCCATTAACCCTGTGACTCCAAGCATTGGATACAGTGGGGAGAAAATTCGCATGGGTAGTCCAACAGTTCAAAAAACTGAAGATTCTATTAGTGTTATGATCTCTAGATACATCCACTATGATGGGTGAATGGTCTAAGATCCCAGGTTCACCAACCATAACAGCAGCACTAGAGAAGGCAGTACACCAAGCTAGGTTAGCAAGAGCTCTATCCAGTTTTGAGCAAACTCTAGAACCTACATCCTGCTTGTTAGTCCAGGTTGTTTGCCCTGCACTACAAGGCAAGTCGTCCAAATGACAACTAAGTAAGCATGAATTGAAACCATACATGTCTTGCAAGTCTGGAGGATTAGTACCAATTTTTTCTTCAGCCTGTCTTACCACATTAAAATCACCCAACACAAGCCAAGGTTGAGTAGTGTAGAGAGAACTTAGGTGATCAGTCCACAGAGGGATCCTTTCTTCCCCTTTATTTTTCCCATAAACCATAGAGATCCACATAGATTTATTAGACTCAAAATGATGAGCTAAACCAGTAATGTGTTGCTCAGTGTTTGTAATGTTAGTAAAGGAGATGGTTTTGGGATTAAAGAATACCCAAATCCTACCCTTATGATGAGTACTATGATTAGTAATAATTGTCCAATTCCTAAAATGTCTTCTAATGATTTTATTAGCATTGCCCCATTTGACCCTAGTCTTAAGTAAACCAAAAACATCTACTTTATTAGCCAGGAGAAAATCCTTGACTTCACTATGCTTGAAAGGCTTGTTGAAGCCTCTAATGTTCCAAGATACCACTTTCATTGGATTTTTCAGGGGGGACTTTCAGTTTATGCACCTCTTCACTGGTGAAGTGAGAGATACTAAAAGGACATTCTTGATGCATTACAGGTTCAACCTCATCTACTTGAGACTCAAAGTCTGTCAAGTAGGGGGGCATGTGGTACCACCTAGTCCAGAGAACATATTAGACTCATTAGTCTGATCTAGCCTTTCAAATGAGTTAGCTAGGATCATTGGCTCTTTCATTATGCTAGCCTTGATTTTTTGAGAAGAGGAATTCTTCTTGCTAACAGGAGTGAACTTCTCTCCATCCAAAAAGTATTCTGAGTGCTTTACAGCAGCACTGTGAGAAGACTTTCCATCAGGAATCCCCACCTCTGAGTACTCATTCTTCTTCACAGGCTCGGAGGTACCACCTAAGTCTTTATGATCACCAAAAATACCAGGTTCAATCACCTGTACTTCTAGCCTCACATCATCCACAACATCTTCTTTAGCTTTTTGAGCAGTGATCAACGCATTTTATATCGTATTTTATTGTCCCCCGACAACCGTTTTTGAGCTTTTCTTCTTCCATATTTATTTGATTAATGTCGATTTCTATTAGAAAGTCGATACTGTCGGTCCTCGTGCTATTTTGTAGGTTAAGTGCAATTTTGAGCATATTTTGGAGTAATAACCCGGATAGCCGAGACGAGGACGGAAGACAAGGAAGAAAACGAAAAGCCGAGAAGTAAAGGAATAACTCGATCAAGAGCTCAGCAGCATCCACTCGATCGAGTGGCGTAGAGTACTCGATCGAGTGCCATTTATCCAGACTTAATGTGAAGCTTTCACGCATCCACTCGATCGAGTGCACGCATGTACTCGATCGAGTGCCTTGCATTCAGGCCGCGGATTGGATTTCTCTTTTAATTAGAATTGGGCCTGTTTGTAAGTCCAACTGATTTCTTTTAAATCAGTTGGAAGAGGATTGTCAGACTACTTTTTTCATTCTATCTTTTGGGAGACTTTACGTTACATTAGTTAGCATAGAAGCCACGTTCATTCCGTCCTTCTTAGCAAGATTCATCATACTCCGTTCTTCTTCTTTTTTCAGATCTGAATTTGTTCGGTATCGCCACTTTAATTTTAATTTTAATTTCAATTTCAATTCCCTAGTTTTATAATTCTTGTCTTAATCTCTAATTTAATTTCTGTCTGAATTCGTTCTTAATTTTCATAGTTATCTGATTTCAGTCTCGTAGTTTAATTCAATTCACATTCATCATGTTTAATTGCAATTCATGTTTTGTTAGTTTATTTACGATCGTCATGAGTAGCTAATTTTTATCTAGGGTTTAAGGGGATCGATGGGTGTTAATTGGGTTATAGAAAATTGACCTGTCTCTGATCATATGAACTGTCTCCTGAATGTTGTTTTTAATTCTGATTGATTAATTACTGGCCAGGATTAATTAATTAGTATCACAATTAGGACTTTCCGCCGACCGGGTTAAGGACTAATTAGGTCACGGCATTTTGGGTAGACTAGCTTAATTCTAGCGACCGCAGGTTAAGTTTAGTTCTATAGTCTGTAGTAGTACCGACCGGACCTACACCTTAGACAGTTCGATTAGTGACCTGTTAGTTGACTCCCTGACCCAATTGACATTCATTGTGAACCTGAGACCCTAGACCCTTTTTATTATTGATTTACCTTATAGCAATTAGTTATTAGTCCACTCAAACAAACCGAAAAATAGTGACCCGCAATCTTTAGTCTAGACCTTAGAGCAAGTAATTGAGTCCCGTCTCCTTGTGGTTCGACCCCTACTTCACTATCTGCATTAGTTAGTGGACCTTAGGGTATTTTTGATTAGGGATACGACTGCCCCTGTCAAGCAGCAACTTTCTTCTTCTCCCATTTACAATTAGTGATTGTATGACCAAGTTTGCCACACCCCTTACAATAATATGGAACCCATTCATATTGAATTCTTTGAACAGAATGATCACAGAATGGAGTATTTATCACAATATGTTCAGGAAAGTCTTTGGAAACATCTATCTCAACCAGGGTTTGAGCAAATGAAAGCTTAGCTTTAATGGTTGTGGCTAGGTCAGCACATAAAGGCTTTCCAATTTTGCTGGCCATCTTCCCTAAAACAACCTCAGATCACAGAAATGGATCCAAATCAGGAAATAGAACCCAGACAGGCACACAAGCAACCCTATCCATCTCCTGAGAGAAGGTGGGAGTCCATTCCTTAAGAACTAGTGTATAGACCCCCATTTTCCAAGGTCCACCTCTTAAGACACCAGCCATGGCTTCTTTCGAACTAAATCTAAAAGAAAACCATCCTTTTTTGAAGTATTGCACAACATGACATTCTATAGCACTCCATTTTTCCTGCACAAACTTCTTCATAGCTTGCAGATTAGGTCGAGATCCAATGACATTCCCCATTAGTGTATTATCCCAAACCTTAAGTTCATCCTCAAAATCATGTAAATCAAAATCAAGTTCAGCTGAATCAATCACATCCTCATAATAGACCAAAGTCATTCCCAGCTGTTGCGGCTTAGCAGTAATTTTTGACCAACTAGGTTTAGCAGGTTCAATAACAGGCTCAATTACAGTTTTAAGACCAGAATCGACAGGATTAACAGCAGGATTATGAACCACAGTACTAACATCATTAACTGGATCAGTAGAGTTATGAGTAGGAGTTTTAATACCAGTAGCATTAATGGCGTTCAGAATTAGATCATTAATCGAAGGAGTTCGCGAAGTACTCTGCTCCGTAACCTCATGTAAATCCTCATTTCCCTGTGAACTCGAGCTTTTGGAGCTTTCTCGTGGCGGCAATGGCGACGTCTGCTGCTTCTTAGGCGGCCTGCCAGGACCACGTTTCACCTGAGAATCAGCCATGGGAGCTTCGAGCTATGGAAGACGAAAATCAGTTGAGAGAAAATGGTTATAGAGAGAGAAAGTGTTTCTCTCACCTCGCGCTTATTATTATTTTTATTATTTTTATTATTATTATTATTACTTATTTATTTATTCACTTCAGTTAAGTTAAGTTAAGTTCAGTTCAGACTCATTCAGTTCAGTTCAGACACTTTCAGTTCAGTTCAGTTCAATCACTTTCAGTCCAAAAGAACCGGCTTAAACAGAAATTGAGAAAAAGGAGGATAATATAAGCTTATTTTGGGGGAAGACAATCAGACATTACTCCCCTTTCCCCTATATAAGTAATGCTTTACTCCCAGATAGGGTAATTGTTCTCCCTCATCTCTCTCCTTCACACCATAAAATATTACCACTAAGCACCAATTTCTTCCATTTTTTTCTCATTTTGAACTTTTTACCCCTTAAATGATTAGTTCATCCCAAACAAACCCTTAATATATATGGACTATACTCAGTATGGTTATATGAATATGATGACTTGAGTCTTTAGGTTTGCTTAAGCAATATCTTTTTTTATTTGTTTTTATTAAATGAAGGTAAGATCCTTAACTACTCGAAAAGCATCATGTATGGAATTTTTTTTGATAACTATTCACCCCAATAATTCACCTATTAATTAGAGACTCTAATCTTTTTGCATGTCACCCCCAAAAATTTATAGAAACAGATCAATAAACCATCCTCCGTTAATCTGACATGATGCAAGTTATGTAGATTACCGATATAAAGATGGTTCAACCCCAACGTTACTTAAGACGAATATGTTTCTTTTTTACAAGAGCTTATTGCTGAAGCTATGAAAGTTGGGTTGTGGTCCCATGAACTATTTCCTACACGAGCTAGACTGTGGACTATATAATGAATAAAAGAATCTCCGACTAAAAAAATTGATTTCATGAACAAAAATACGAAAATAAAAATTTAAGAATCGAATGGTCAGGCACTAAATGATCATCCCACATTCCCCCGCATACCGGAGGCAATGAGTTTTTTTTTTTGGCGGGGCTGGTTTAATGGTTAGGTAGTAAACCAAATATTGCGTACTAGAAAACACGTGATTTAATTATTAATCCCATCATAGTACCATATATACCTTTTTCTTTTTTTGAAAAAACTATTTTTTACTTAATTACTCCGTACTAAATTCCATTCACCCATTTCGCAGTAAGTTATCGGGTCTGGGCCTGCCAAGTGGGCCACCAAAGACATCAAGTAAGAAAGACCTCAACACTAGCAGTCCTGAGAGAGTAACAAACCGGACACGCTTGTACGAGTTGGTCACAGTGGACGCAGACGCACAAGTGTCGACATGGCAACATCACCACCGAAGCAAAGCGCGTGTTACACGCTCTACAAGGTGGTGAGCTGACCCGCCTTTCGCTCAATGGGTCAATGTATACTGACTCGGCATCGTCTGCATCCCCCGCGCATTGTAGCCCACTTCCCTCCCTATCTACGCTACTTGGGCCCGCCATCGTTTGTTGTATTTGGGCCTGAAGTGACATTGCTTGGGCCTCTTGGGCTCGTGCCCTCGCCTGCCACGCTTGGGCTTCTGTACTTAATTGGGCTGCCCGTGCCTCCAATTCCGTATTGCGTCTCGTCGCATTTTCCAGCTCCGCTTCTTTTTCCCGAACCTGCCGCACTACTACCTCCTCCGCCTCCCTTAACAGTGCATGGTAGTGTCTTTGCCTCTTCCCCGCTAATGTACGCTTTAACTGTTTGCCCTGAATAAATTACAAACACAAAATCACATTAAGCGCACATAATACAGGGAATGGAAACTCGAACCTCAAACCTATTATAAACCATAGGTGCATCTTAGACATTGGATTAATACATCTCGTCGGCTTGTGAATACTGAATGTACTACCCTTTTAAATTTTTGTTGGCAACATTTTATACCAAGTTTAGGGTATTTATTTATGGGACTTGTTGACTAATTCCATTTTGCCACATTTAGATATGGTAAAATATTTCCATGGTACGAAAAAAAAAAGGTGAAATAATTTTAGAAAATAGTTGCGATATTTGGGTAGGTTTTGAAGAGATATTGTGCAAGACGTAGATGTTTGAAGTAAAGGTTATTGATTACTAAACGTTTGGTGTACCAAAGTTGTACCAACTTCAGAATAGTAATAAATAGATGGGAGTAATAAATAAATGTGTGAGTATTAAAAAAGAAAATAGTACATACTCTACCTGGGTATGAAGAAAATAATTGAGCTCATCACTTTGTTGCTTGAATTGAAGGGCTAATTCATCAGAGAATAGAGATACAAGAGTAGGGTTTTGTTGTTGTTTTTGGTGATGATTTTGTTCTCCAAATGATAGTTTCAGTCCTGTTGAAACAACACTGTTGTGATGATGTTGTTGATGGTTTTGAAGTTGTGAGAGATCAATGAGTTGATGACTTTGATTTTGATTTTGATGTTGTTGATGATGATTTTGGAGAGAAAAATTGAATGAATTAACCGTTGCCGTTGTTGTTGTTGTTGTAGCAATTTCTCTGTTTCTTTTCCTTGGATTAATCCCAACTACATAATAATCAACCAATCAATCAAAACATTAATTTTGATTAATACTCAGAACTATCAAAATTAACAAAATTGAAATAATCATACACATATATACTAGAAAAACACGTAAAGGCCGCAAAAAAAGCGTATAAAAAGCCGAAAGAAAAAGCCTTATGTCTGTCTGTCTGTCGATTAGCTGACGGGATCATCTCTCCTAAGTTTTTTTTCAATTATTGGAAAACAAACCTTCATTGTTAAGAAACATATGAGATTGCTCCATAAATCCTCTGGAACCAGGTTGCGGTTCTATTGAAAAATCGTTGGTACCAAGAAGGTTATTCTTACTTTCTTGGACATTTCTGCATTATTATTATATTATTCATGTTCATATACATACGAACCTAAATTAATAACGTATGAAATTAATAAACTTTAAAAAAAACAGGGGAAAATAGAGTGAAAAGTAAACCTGTTTAAGAGAAGGATATTTGAAGGGTATTGAGCTTGAACAGCCATAATAATTATATTATTATTATTATGAAGAAATGTAAGAGTTTGTATGTGTATGGGTGGGTTATTCTATATATGTGGGGGAAGAAAAGATTGGGTGGGGGAAGGAGGAGGGAATAAAAAGGGAGAGGAAAAAGAGTATGGAGGCGGAGGGGGAAGAGGAGGAGGAGGAGGAGGAGGAGGAAATGTGGGGTGGAATTTAGTGAGAGGAAGAGAGAAAGATGTGGGGAAATTAAGGAATACACAGAACACAGAAGATGCATGAGATGTGAATCAGAGAGGTTTTGGAAACAAACAAATCATTTTTTTATTTTTTTATTTATTATTAAAACAAGGAAGAAAATAATTTAATTCATTATGGATTTAAGTATGGAGTTGAAATTAACAAGATGCTCTGCCTCTAAAGGCGGAGTCTTCAATGCCTTTGATTTCTTATGCCAACTTTTTTTTATATATTCACTCCATATATACCCATCACGCCATCACATAATAAAATACGGAGTACCAAATAAATTATTTTCCTCTAAAAATATACGTATTTGGCACCAAATAAATAAATGTAAATAAATATGTGAAATAAATAAGTCTCTTTATCTTTTCCTTTTTTGTTATTTAAACCATTTTATGATACTCCGTAGATAGAGAGTACCGTGTATTATTTTTTTCATCTATGTCATGTGCCCTTGTTAGCCTTAAAAAATGACAGAGGAGGTCGATTGTAAATTATTACCGTTGTTGTCTTAGCCTAGTGGTTAAGACGGAGAAACACTGGACGATAGATTTCAGGTTCAATCCTCTTCTCCGTTGTTGTAATGTGACTAGGTGCGCTCTTCGATGAACCAAAAAAATTCCATAAAATTATTTTATTTTTTACGAGAAAATGATAAATATGATATAATCATATTATACTTGATAAGATAAGAGTATGATCGAAGCAGTGAATCGGAAATTATATTATGATAATGTGTAGTTCAATACATGATTCGATACATATTTATAGATATCGAAACACTACTTCGTGAAGAGTCGCGTTGCTTGGAGAATGTAGACATCCATATTATAACACTCCCCCTTGGATGACTACCATCCAAAAATATAACATTCTTTATGCGAATGAAATGTTGCCTCATTAAAACCTTACCAGGAAAACCCAGTGGGAAAAACCATGGTGAAGGAAAAAGAGTACAACTCGCATTACTCTCCCTCATCATTATATAACTTAATCTTCAGATAACTCTTGATCTTCGATGTATATTCCATTGTAGCTAATAAACTTGATATCTTCAATTAATAAAACTTCGTGATACTTGTAAGCTTCATGTTCTTCAGAACTCATCATATATGAATAATTCACTAACGATCCATTTCATTTGTTTAAAACCATTTTAATCATTCTCAATATGAACAACATGAACACAGCTACCTCGTTAAAAACCTTTCTAGGTAAAACCCAGTGGGACAAAAACCCTAGACGAAGGGAAAAAGAGTGTAGCAATAATTATCCATCCATTTGATCTCTTCTGGAGAATCAATCTGATTAATAACTAAGTCATTTCACTCACACTTCCTTAGGATATTACCTAGAAATCATAGTGTCGAAGTGATACATAATCTTAGGATCTTTATATTATCAATCCATTTATGAATCTCAATTTCATGATCTTTTAAAACAAGCTCCTTCAAGGAGTAATAAATCATGACAATGTTTATAATTCTATATATCTATCCTACAATAAACATTTAATAATAATGTGCATGCATGTAATATAATATAAACAATGTTTTATGATACATGTCTTAAGCTAATGATGATAATGTATGAAACAAAAATGAAATTCTATTTACATGCACATGAAGACCAAATGTAAATTACACAGGATTTTTAACCAATATTCATAATTTGATTAACTTCGGGTCAATAGGTGGATTTCATGTCCATGAGCTCATTTTAACCATAAATTATATGTCGACTTTCTAGATGGACTTTTATATAAGATCTCCAACTAGTGTCCATATTATATCGCGCGCAAATTGATGTATTCGGTTCCAAAATATCGATATAAATTCTTATATTATCAGTACTGCTTGATGATATCTGAATTTAATTATTTTGTGGTACCAATATTTTCATGCGGGCCATCTATTATCATTCAGATATCTATGTCACTTCTAGGACATTCATTTTTCTCCAAACCTGTGTACCAACTGCACATGCTTGTCATTTTCTTACTTATAATATATGAACCGAATATTATTTTCATACTACACATCAAGTGTGATTAATTTATGATTTTGGCAAGCTTCTTAATATTATATCTTTGTATGATAAGGTGCTGATATATCATCGTCATCATATCCAAGTGATGTAAATCTTCATTCATACGGAGTACTTCTTGACTCTCAGAATGATATATTCATATTTTAACAAGTCACTGAACTTCGAGTTCAGTTGGGGATCAATTATTACTTGTTTGTTCTTTTTACATGCTTATCCTTATCAATCTCCCCCTAAGGTGGTAAAAACTATCATTATTTGATAGATTCATAGAGCGAGCACCAATATACACCTTAGATTTCATCTCATACACAAATTTTAATCAATTGTTACTCTTCATCCGAATACTATATTGGGGAGCTAGATATAACGCAGTTGGTTTTCCACGTGCTGACTTAAAATTGCCCATTCAGGAGATCATCATGTTCACATATTGCTAAAAATTGTGAACTCTGTTTACACGAGCTACTCGTAAAATTCTGTGTGACTAAAAGTCAGATAATTAACCCATACATAAACGTTCATTATTTTCATTATCCAATTACGAGTAGTATTTAAATCTCCAACATAATTTCTCATCTCAGTGCATTGTCTTGCCTCAAATAATATTTCTTTGATACACGAGAGGAGTTCAGCACTTTATTACATTTCTTTCAAGATAAACAACGGGTTTATCAAAAACGGGTGTAAGAAGAACCCGGATGGCCTCAATTTGTCATATAAATAGGCAAGACACGTCAATTTTCCTTCTAAGAATATGACTAAATTATACTTTCTTTGAGTATGTAAACAGCGTAATTTATCCATTGTACTTGTATATTGAGTATGCTATGTCATACTTGACGGTTAATTAATATAATATTCTCGCGAACTTCAGGTTACAAAATAAATTAGTAAATTTGCCAAAAGATTAATATATAATACTTCATAACCATGAACTATATATAATATAACTAGTAAAATAAAACTACAATAAAATTCATTAAGATACATATCATGTCCATAAAATACTTAAACACCATAAAAAACATATACTACCTTCGAGTTCTTATGATTGCCCCATTTGATTTTTGGGTTAAAAATAAGGAAAGAAAAATGAGTGGTTTAAAAAGAATGAGGAAGAGAGAGAAATTGGTGGTTGAATGTGAACCACACATTTATGGCCTAAAGTGGAAAATGGATAAAAGATCAAACTCAGCCAAAAAAGAAAATGGGGCAATGTTAGAAACTTGGAGGGAGTACAAAGTATAATCATAAAATCCAATCTTTCACAAGTAAATAGTAAAAAAAAAATACAAATATGGTACTAATAAGTTTGATATATCATAAAAACATAGTAATACTTTCATCATTTAGTTATTCCCTTCATTGATCGGAAAGAAATCGGCCGCATCTAAGTGGGTTGTATCATTACAATCAAACTCCCCTTCACCATCGTTTGTATCATCATAACCAAAGTCACCTTCACCATCGTCTATCACCATGTTTGTCTCAACATTCTTTCCCTTTTGCTTCATTGATTGTTGATAGAGATCTATTAGGTGCTTTGGTGTACGATAAACGCGAGACCAATGACATTTCCCACCACATCGGAAACATATATTGGTCACATCCTCACTTTTATCGTCCACATTTTGTTCTTCATTTTGGTTCCACTGCGGGTGGTATTGTGTCCTTTTGAAATAACCTCCACGACCTCTAAGATATCCACCATAACCACATCCACGACCTTGCCATGGTCCTCGACCACGACCACGGCCTCTCCCGCGACCACTACTACTAGCATCATCTCTATTATAATATGTCGCATGCGCTTCAGGAAATGGAGTAGAGCCAGTAGGACGTGATTCATGATTTTTCATCAACAACTCGTTATTTTGTTCAGACACCAATAAACAAGATATTAGTTCAGAATACTTTTTAAATCCTTTTTTACGATATTGTGTCTGCAAGACGATATTATTAGCATGAAAAGTAGAGTACGTTTTTTCTAGCATATCTCCATCGGTAATTTTCTCACCACATAATTATTAGTTATACTCGTTTACAGATTTAAAATCTTGCAAACGCAAATGCAACTAATCATAACGAGTCTTTGGTAATATAACGGTTTTTTGGTGGTCATACCTTTCCTTCATATCACTCCAAAGGATTTGTGGGTCTTTAACCGTCAAATACTCATTTTTAAGACCGTCATGGAGGTGATGGCGGAGGAATATCATGCCTTTGGCCTTTTCTTGACATGTTGTCTTATTTTCTTCTTTCATCGTTTCACCTAGTGCTTCGGCATTTAGGTGCATTTCGGCATCTAATATCCAAGACAAATAATTCTTTCCGAAAATATCAAGGGCCTCAAACTCGAATTTCATAAGATTTGACATAGATCACTATATAATATGAATATGATAAATCAAGAATCAGATAAAATGAAATAAATTAAACAAGAACAAGTAAAATAAATAAAACTGACGTAAAACCATCCAAAAAAAATTAATACCACACATGCATTTTGGGGTAAGTGCAAAATTTCATCAGGAATAAGAGCAATTGGGGTCATCAGGATCAAATATAATGAAATAAGATCAAATAATATCTAGCTAAAAAAATACAACATAATCAGAAGAAACATAATCAGTGATATAAACATAATCAATGATCTAAACTCCGAAAAAAAAATAGTAACAAGGCAATTTCATGAGGAATATTAGTAGTAATCATAGAACCCAACAGTGGGTATAATTTATACAGGAAATAATAGTGTCTCAACAGTGGGTATAAGTAGAACCCAACAATGGGTAGAAAATAATACGCCAAACAAGTAAAAAAAAAAGAGAAGAAAGATTGATGCAGTTTAGATCATCATCAAATAAAAAATTATACGGAGTGAATATGATAGACAGATTGATAAATGATACTCCATAAATGATAAATATAAATTGAATATAAATTGATAAAAATAACCATATACTCATTTAATGCAGATTAGTATATACGAGTATAATGTTTTGCAAATTGAATACAGAGTAATGATGAAAACAAATATGTTCCGGTCACGGAAACAATTAACCCGACTATGAATTCAGGTCGTGTATTTCGAATGTTGATGTACTATAGATCGTCTAACTTCCTTTAGCCTCTCCTTTCTCCCTCTCCTATGGTCAGACCTTCTCGGCGAAGCGAGTCTGCACCCTGCACAATGAACGCACAGGGCCTCGGAGGTTGTCCGAGGGAACCCTCTCCGATGCCTAAGTCAGTCTGTGAAATGCCTTGACGAACCTAGTTCGAGAGGAGCTAGGCGGCGTTTTTAGGAGTGAGAGTCTAGAGAGAGAAAATCCAACCCCCTCTAAGAGGGAAATGGATGGGTATTTATACTTTCCCACAAGAGAGAGAGGTGGAGAGGGAAAAGAGCGGGAGAATGGGTGGATGGCAAGGTGACACGTGGATCTGTTTCATCCACCCATTCCCTTTTACCTTAGGCAGAATGACGGAGGGGCCCCTGGTAACCCCTGCCCTGCTCGGGGGGGAGGTCGCCTGGGGACAGGCGAGCAGGGGGCCTCTGTAGGCCCCCCCCCCAGTTGGTCGCCTTGCCCTGCTGGGCAGGCGGCCTTCCTGAAGCTATCCCCTTCAGGAAATCCTGTTGTCTTATCCCGGTAGCCTTCTGGGCAGGCTCTTCGATTCCCCGGGTTGGGTCGTTATGGGGCCTGCTAGGCGGGCGACCCGGCGCAGGCTCTCGACCCTCATCAATTGGCCCTCACCGGCTGGGGGGAAGTAAGGCTTCTCCTTAGCAGGTGGACTCTTGATGGTGGGGAGTTGACTTGTGGCTTCACTACTGCATTTAATGCGTTCGCGTATTCCCGAGGGGGGAGACTCTTCTGTATTGGGCATGCCAAGAGTTTAGTTGTCTTTTGGTCATGATTGCTTTTTGCACTCAGTGGATTTTTGGGCAGCGTGCTGGTACGCTGAGTGGCCGTGCCCCCTGTCGAAGTGGTTGGGCGCCATTTAATGTCCTCGCCTCCCTTTTTGTATAAATTGCGGCCCTTTATTTCATTCTGCCACCATATCTTCACTTTCCCTCTTATTCATCTTTCGAAAGAACCATGCCTTGGGTTAAGAAGACATTTATTCGCAATGGAATTCGTACTGTGAGCTTCCTTTTCAAGGGGTTCTGGAGGCTAAGGTATGCTAGGGCAGCCCTTCTGGTCCTGCGCCGAAGCCGGCGTTCGCACCCTCGCCCTCGCCAGAATGCTAGGAGTGTTTCTGCCAGGGCAGGCAAACGTCCCATCAAATCCTCGCCTTCAGTTGCCTCCCGGTTCAAGCGTTGCCTCCAAGGCGGGGGCTGTTACGACAGGGGATGCCACGAGTGCTTTCCTTGTCTCCATCCGGAACAATTCGACCCCAGCTGTCCTGAGCTGAACTCCTCTTCGGAGTCAGGCCCCTCTTCTCCTCTGGCGAGGAGAGTGGGCTGTGGCTCTTGTGATGACAACCAGACAGTCCCTAATGGAAGGGATTGGGATATTAGCAGCCGAGACTCTGGGGATAGCGAAGGCATGGGCTATTCTTCTAACAGGGACGAGGACGGGCTTCCAAACGATCCTTTCAAGGTATCCAGCGACTGGGACTGGGGGTCTGACGTAGGAGGTCAGGATAACTCTGGGGATTATTCCCCGGGCATAGATGATGACTAGGCCTGCACACAGGGTGCAGGGGTGGTGAGCCGGAAGCTTAGGCTCTTTTTGTACTTTCTGCCTGTCATGCATGGGATGTAACTTGCCCGTTTTTCGGGTTTTCTCCAAATTAATGAAAAATCAGGCAGCTTGTTTATGTGTGGCATTTTTATTATTTGTTATTATTTATTATTTGTTTTTATTATTATTTAAGTGGAGGGAGGACGTCACAGGATGATTAATCCTCTGACACCCTTTGGTCTTCTCGAGGCTACCCTTGGGAAGCTACAAGGGGCTGACTTTTGAGAACACGACACGTGGACAGTAGTCCTTGGGCGGATTTTTGAGGGTTGGCGACTCTTCGTCTGTCTTCCCTTCTATAAAAGCAATATGTTATTCATACTTCTTCTTTTTTGAAATTTCTTTCCTTTCTTCTGCAAATCTCTGAGAGAAAACTCGAGCCTTTTCCCGCACCCTCATATTTCTGGGGAAACTTTCTTGGGCTTTTCCTCTTCAAGTTGTCGTCCCATCAGCAGTCAACCTTAGGTTAGACTTCTAATCTCAAGTTCTTGCTCCCTTTCTTTCAATTTCTTTGCTTTTTGTTCTTCTTAGATCACTATGTCTAGAACCCGCGCGCGCATCCTGCCGTTTACCGATATGGAGGATGGGGAGGGGAGTATGGAAAATCTTGCCTCCTCATCTAGGGGAGCTGCCCCTAGGATAGTTGAGGAGGAACATTCGGGGGACAGTGGAGGTGGTAGTTCTCCTGAACCCGCTCCCTATGACGTCGTTGATTCGGACGACGAGGCGCTGGAGATTGATCCCTCCAGGACTTCCGGTCCCCTTATTCCCCGGGAAAAGGGTAGAACTTATTACCTAGACAAGGCCAAGTACCACGTTCCCCTGGGGACCTACCCCGAACCTAAAAACCGGGATTTGGTTCTTGCGAAAAAATGCTGCCAGCGCGATTGAACGGTTTTACAATTTTGGGGAGGGGTATACAACTGTCGTCCCCGGTGAAAAAGACACCGTATGCTGTCCTCCTGATGGCTGCATAGCGGTTTACCACAAGTGTTTTGAATTCGGCCTGCGCTTCCCCATTCATCCTTTCCTGGAAGAGGCCTTCAGGCGGATGAATGTAGCCATAGCTCAATTGACCGCCATGGCTGTTCGGTCGCTGATATCGTATGCTTGGACCTGCCTGTTCCACTACAACGAGCCTTCTATTGATGCTTTGAGGTTTATGGCCTGCTTGCACATGGTTCCCTCCGGGAGCGAGGGTTCTCCTGGGTACTGGTCTCTCCTGAGACAGAAAGGCCATACCCTGGTGTGGCCACCTATGGACAGCTTGAGGGATTGGAAGAACAACTTTCTTTACGTGCACAGTGCTGACGGGTGGAAGATTCCTCGGCATTTCAGGAATTACGTCCACACCAGGCTAGAGACCCGCCAGGAGTACCATCCTGGCGTTGGGGGGAAGGCTTTGGAGGTGAAGCTGAGCAAGAAAGATGAGGACTTGGTCAAAAATTCGCTGCCCATACTGGTAAATCAGGGGTTTATGGTCCCAGTTTTTTGCTCCCTCATGCGGAGCTTATCACTACTGATAGATATCTGACCCGAGTGGGTCTGAACCCTGGCTTGAGTAAAGGTAGTTCAAGGGCGTCGCTGGTTTCTCTTTATCCCCTTCCCTTTTTCTCGGTGGTTTTCTAACCGGCCATTTCTTTTCCCTGCAGATCTTGCTACCTGCCTCTGGACGAAGAGGGAGGTAAGGCGTTTGGGTTTAACTGAAGCACTTGTTGTTGTCCAAAGGTGGCCTTCCCTTCCTCCTGATTTTAGGAAAGGTGAGAAGAATCTGATGAAGCACTTAAAGGGTCTCTCGTTCAGCAGGCCTAGACTTCCTGCTCCCCCCAAATCGACGCCTGCGAAGCCGGCGGTCTCTGAGGCTACCCCTCCTGTTGTGGAAAGGGGGGCTGCCCCTGAGACCACTCCTCCTCCTGTCGGTAAGCAGGGGGGGTCTTCTGCAGGGGTCCAGACTCCTTTGGGACCGCAGCCTGTTGGCTCTGAGGAGACTGGGGAGAGCACTCCTCAGGAGCTGGTCAGGAAGAGGAGCAGGGAACCTGTTACTACCGATCACGTGGTAGACCTGGAGGCTGATACGCCTGACCCGAAACGTTTTGCTCGGGGAGTCCCAGGTACCCTGTTCTCTGAGGAAAATACTGAGTTTCATTACACCGCCGGTGACAGCCATGATGTTTCTGCCTTACTTTCTGATTCGGGGGTCGTTCTAGCGGATCACCTTATCAAAACTGCCAACTCTGCCACTCATCAGGTGATTCAATACATTCAGCGCACCGCCAGAGTTATCCAGGCTTCTGCTGAGCTAGCTGCCTTTAGCCGTCTGAGCGATGAGGAGTTGACCAATTCTGACCACCTGGCTACAATTGAAAGGGATGCTACTCTTATTGCTGGTCTGAAGGATCAGCTGTTGAAGAAAGAGAACGAGCTGGAGGAGGCCAGAAATCAGGCGACCCACTGGAAATCCCAAGGTGAGAGGGCAGTCAGGGAGGTGTCTCGCCTGGAAGAGGAGTCGAAGAGGGCCAAGCAGGCCTTTGTGGAGCTGGAGCAGGCTAAAAAGGCTTTGGCCGAGTTGGATCATGCCAAGAGGAAGGCTGCTGACCTAGAGGAGCGTCTTTCTAAGGCGGACTCGGACCTTCAGGCGGCTCTTAGTGACTTGGCGGTGAAAACTGGGGAGTGGCAGAGGGAAAAGGATGAAATAATCCAGGAGGCTGAAGCTGCGGTGGCGACAGGCTTTGAGAACGGTGCCAACTCTTGTCTGGGGGTGGTTATGGAGGTCGTCGGGGAGATGTTCCCTGGCTTTGATGAGGAGGCCTTTCGAGCTCTTTATGCTGCTAAGGATGATGCCCAGATACGCAAAATGGCTGAAGAGGCTGTCGTCCCTAATCCAGAAGTTCCTCCTGCCTAACATGCAAGGCAGTCATCCTCAAAGGGCTCTTGTCCATCCCCTGTTGCGCTTATGCTGACGCGTTAATTTCTTATTCTTCTCTTTTTGCGCGCCGAGCCCTTTTGTGGCCGGCTGCCTTGCCTGGTGTAATGGCCTTTCATTTGTAAAAACTTTATCCTGTGTATTTCTACTGTTCTCCTTTTTATGAAGGCACCCCTTTCGTTTGTTTTCATCTGTTTCTGTTTTGGGAGGTCAGGCCTGTCCCTGGCTTTTGATCAAAGTCCAGGGGACCTACCCCCTGCCTGCCCAGAGGGAAGTAGGGAGGCTTTTTTGTGTTTTTTATACAAGGTTGGGGAGCCTGCCCCCAGTCCTTGTTCATTTGGCCTGTCCCTGGCTTTTGATCAAAGTCCAGGGGGCCTGCCCCCTGCCTGCCCAGAGGTAAGCAGGGAGGTTTTTTGCATTTTTTTATACAAGGTTGGGGGGCCTGCCCCCAGTCCTTGTTCATTTGGCCTGTCCCTGGCTTTTGATCAAAGTCCAGGGGGCCTGCCCCCTGCCTGCCCAGAGGTAAGCAGGGAGGTTTTTTGCGTTTTTTATACAAGGTTGGGGAGCCTGCCCCCAGTCCTTGTTCTTTTGACCTGTCCCTGGCTTTTGATCAAAGTCCAGGGGGTCTGCCCCCTGTCTGCTCAGAGGTAAACAGGGAGGCTTAGAATTTTTGTTGGGGGGGTCCATTTTCCTTAGTTCTGGCAATAGGGGGCCTCCCCCTATTGCCCCCTGCTCATTTGTGTGTGAAAAACGCAAGTTTGAACAGGCAACGAGTATAGACTTGAGGTTTCTTTCATTTCTTTGTAAAAATCTTAACATAAGGGTGGTCGGAGCCGTCGACATTCTTGACCGTTCTCCGCCAATTTTTCAGGAAACGAAAACTATCTTAAGATTTTGCTAGGCATAATACTTCTTTAGGGTGTCTGCATTCCAGTGAGCACTCAACTCTTGGCCCTCAAGATTGGCGATTGTATATGTGCCTGGCCCTAAGATTTGAGTTACTTGGTATGGACCTTCCCAGTTAGCACTTAGTTTGCCGTGCTCTCTCGATTTTCCCACAGCCTGTGTTTTTCTGAGAACCAGATCGCCCATCTGAAAATTTCTCTCATGCACTCTCTTGTTGTACGCCTTCCTCATCCGTTGCTGGTAGGCGGCGATATTGGCACTGGCTTCCTCCCTTACCTCACTGACCAGGTCTAAAGCCTCGGTCATCGCTACTTCATTCTCAGCCTGGTCGTATTGCAAGGAGCGCAGGGAAGGGATTCTGGCCTCGATGGGTAGTAGGGCCTCTGCTCCGTATACTAGGCCAAACGGGGTCTGACCTGTAGATTCCTTTCGGGTTGTCCTGATTGACCAGAGTATGCTGGGGAGCTCGTCGGCCCATCTGCCCTTGAGGTCATCTACCATCTTCTTAAGACCATTCAGGATCTGTTTGTTGGCTGCCTCTGCCTGTCCGTTGGTTTGAGGGTGGCAGACGGCAGAGTAGGCAACTGCGACGCCATGGCCTTCCAACCAGATCCTCAGAGGGTCGTTATCAAATTGCCTTCCATGATCAAATACTAACATCTTTGGTAGGCCGAATCTAGTGATGATATTCCTCCATATCACCTTCCTGACTGCAGGCTCAGTAATGTTAGGCACTGCCTCAGCCTCCACCCACTTGGTGAAGTAGTCGAAAGCCACGATCAGAAATTTTCTGCCCCCGGTTGCTACTGCAAAAAAAGGGCCTAGTATGTCCATCCCCCATTGAGCGAAGGGGATGGGGGATAGGATTGGCCTGAGCTCTTGGGCCGGGGCATGGATGGATGGGGCAAAAAGTTGACATTTCCTGCATTTTTGAGTCAAGTCTTTTGCGTCGGCCAGTAGGGTCGGCCAGTAGTATCCCGCCCTTAAGGCCTTGTGTGCCAACGAATTTCCTCCTATGTGATGGCCACATATCCCTGAGTGGATGTCATCCAAGACCTCCGCCGCCTGCTCTGCCCCCAGACATTTGAGCAGGGGAGATGAGAACGATTTTTTGTACAAGTCTTCCCCGATTAATATGAACCATGCAGCTCTCGTCGGCATCTTTCTTTTTTGCACGGGGTCGGATGGCAAAATTCCATGCTTTTTGAAGAGGATGATGGGGGTCATCCAATTCTCGGACCCTGTCTCCTCTACAGCGCCAACTATTTGGCACGGGATGGTAGATTTTTCTTGGATGACGTCTACCCATACTGACCTCCTTATATCTTGCAGGCTGGAACTAGCCAGTTTGGACAGGGCATCTGCCCGATTGTTCTGGGACCGAGGGATCTGCCTGATTTCATACGACTTTAGGCCTGACAACTCTTTCTTCACCATTTCCAGGTATGCGGCCATCGTTTGGTCCCTGGCCTCATATTCCCCATTGATTTGGTTGGCGATGAGCTGGGAGTCTGTTGCCAGGACAATCCGCTTTGCGCCTGCGGCCTTGGCTAAGTTAACGCCTGCGAGCACTGCTTCGTATTCAGCTTCATTGTTTGACGCGGGGAAGACAAATCTAAGTGCATGTTCAAAGTCAGTCCCTTCTGGGCTGGTTAACACGACTCCGGCCCCTGCACCATTAGCCGTGGAGGACCCGTTGGTGTACACCACCCATTCGCCGGCAGTTGGGCTATCTTCCTCGGAGTGGGAGCATTCTGCTAGGAAGTCGGCCAGGGCTTGGGCTTTGATGGCTGTTCTGGATTGGTATGTTATCCCTAGTCTACTCAACTCAATGGCCCATTTTAGCAGCCTGCCTGACTTTTCAAACTTCTCCAGCACTTTCTCTAAGGGCTGGTTCGTCAACACCACGGCAGGGTGTGCGTCGAAGTATGGCCTTAGCTTCCTGGCTGCTTTGACAACTGCGTAGGCTGCTTTTTCGACCATAGGGTAATTCTTTTCTGCTGCCCCCAGGGCATGGCTCACAAAGTATATAGGCTGCTGAGCGCCTGCTTCTTCCCTCAAGATGATTGCGCTGACTGTTACATTAGTTACAGCGATGTAGAGGAAAAGTTTTTCCCCTGCCACTGGCCTTGCCAGGGTGGGGAGCTTCTTCAAATGTTCCTTCAACTGTTCGAAGGCTTCTTTTTGCTCATCCTCCCACTTGAATTGCTTGTTGCCTTTCAATATTTGAAGAATGGGGTTGACTTGTCTGCTGACCTGGCAATGAAGCGTGCCAGGGCTTGCATGCGGCCTGTCAGACGTTGAATGTCCCTGATGGTCCTGGGTTCAGGAAGGTCCAGAACAGCTTGAACTTTCTCGGGGTTAGCGTCTATCCCTCGAGAGCTGACCAGAAAACCCAAGAACTTTCCAGAACGAACCCCAAATGTACACTTCTTTGGATTGAGTTTCATTTTGTAGGCGCGCAGGGAGGAGAAGGTCTCCTGCAGATCTGTCAGGTGCTCATTGTCTCCTTTGCTCTTTACAATGGCGTCATCGACATAGGCTTCTATGTTTCTGCCTTTTTGACCTTCGAACACCTTGTCGACCAGGCGTTGGTATGTGGCCCCGGCGTTTTTAAGCCCAAATGGCATCATCTTGTACATGTAGGTGCCTGAACTGGTGATGAAGGCACATTTCACCCTGTCCGGCTGCCATAAGTACACTTGATGATACCCTGAGAAGGCATCCAGGAAGCTCAGCATAGTATATCCACTGGTAGCGTCTACCAGTTGGTCAATCCTGGGGAGTGGGTAGAAGTCTTTCGGGCAGGCCTTGTTAAGGTTTGTAAAGTCCACGCACATTCTCCATGCGCCCGAGGATTTCTTAACCATGACCACATTCGCTAACCATTCCGGGTAGTCACAAACCTCAATAAAATCTGCCTTCAGAAGTTTTTCAATTTCCTCCTTAATCGCTACGTCCTTCTCTGCGGACATATTTCGCTTTTTCTGTTTTACAGGGCGGGCGTCCGCGTTTACATTCAGCCTGTGAACGATACACGTTGGATCGACCCCTGGCATCTCGTCCGCCGAGTAGGCAAATACATCCTTGTTATCTTTTAACAACTTGACCAGTTCAGCCTGGTAGGACTCTTCCAGGTCAGCTCCTATAAGGACTTGTCTCCCTGGTTCCAGGTCCACCAGCATGCTCTCTCCCCCTGGTTCCAGGTGGTCTGATGCCTGATTACCGGCTGGAATCTCGTCTTCCCTGCTGGGGGAACTGTCAGCTTTTCTCTTTCCTTTTCTTTCATTTTCATGGGTTTGCAGGGCCACGGAGTAGCACTGCCTGGCTGATTCCTGGTCCCCATGCACTTTACCTTCAAGGCCGAAATCTGTAACATAGGCTATAGTGAGAGCCCTGATTGATATGGCCGCCTCAATCTCGTCCAGGGTGGCCCTGTCGATTAGGGCGTTGTAAGCAGACCTTGCATCCACTACAACGAACGATGCCCTGACATTTCTGGCAGTGGCCCCCTCCCCGAATGTTACAGGCAGGTCTATGATTCCCATGGGCAGGATGCCTGCCCCGCTGAACCCGTACAATGATCCAGGGGCAGGTCGCAGGTGCCTTTTCTCCAGACCCATTTTGTCGAAGGCATCTTTGTATAGCAGGTTCGTGTATGCACCGGTATCCACCATACATCTCCGCACAATGTGGTTGCTGCTTTTCAAGGATAGCACCAAGGGATCGCTATGGGGATACACCACCCGCTCTGCATCCTCAGGGGTGATGCTCAGCGTCATTCCCTTCGGGCTTCCTGCCCTTTCAGCATAGCAGATTTGGTTTCTTAGTTCACGAATCTGCCTCTTCTGACTTCTTCTCCTGGTTTGGCCTTCTGCATCTCCCGATACCACATGGATTATCAGGCGGTTCTGCGCTGAGCCTTCGGGTTTTTCAGGCGCTTCTTTCTGAGATTTATTCCTCGTTGCGTAGTTGGCCAACCAGCCATTCCTGATCAGCTTCTCAATTTCGTCCTTCAGGTGGCGACACTCTTCGGTGGTGTGGCCTACGCAATCATGGAAGGTGCAGAATTTCTTGGGGTCCCCCTTTGGGCTGCGTGGTTTGCTCGGGCGATTCCACTTAGCAGTCTCCTTTTCCAATTCGAAGATCTCTGCCCTGGATTTGTTGAGGGCTGTGTAGCTGTCGAACCTGGGCTGGTAGACCGTGCGCTCCTTCTTGAGGGTATCCCCTTCCTCGATTCTCTGTTTTCCGGGTTCATTTCTTCCACGTCCACCCTGCGGTCCCCCCTGCTGCCTGGTAGGGCCTGCGGGGGTATCCGGCAGGCTGTGGAACTCCTCTTGTAGCATAAACCCCTCTGCGATTTTCCTGGCTTTGGCCAGAGTTTCCGGCTGAGCCCTGATTAGTTGGTTCTTCATCTCCCCAGGGAGCAGTGAGTTGGTCAGTGCGTACGTCCCTGTCGCATCGTCTATCTCTTTGACCTGCTGGAAGGACAGGTCGAACCTCTTCAGGTACTCCCTGACAGACTCACCCTTCTTCTGCCTGAGAGTCATTAGGTCGAACCGAGTAAGACGGCGCCTCTTGTTTCCCGCATACTGGTCAAGGAAGGCCTCTGCTAACTCGATGAAGAAACATATTGACTATTGCGGCAGATCCCTGAACCAACCCTGGGCTAGGCCGACCAAGGTGGTTGGGAAAATTTTGCACCACACCGCGTCGTCGGCGTCATACATGCCCATATGACTCTCGTACGCCGCCAAGTGATCCTCTGGGTCAGTCGTGCCGTCAAACTTAACAGAGGGCATTTTAATCTTTAGGATAGGATATGCCTGTACCTCAGGGTGAAGCGGGGTCTTGGTTGGCCTGCCCACCATTCTCGACCTGCTCGTGCCTGAGTAGTGACCGTGGTCGTCCCTTCTGTTAGGGGTCGGTCTCCTACTTTCAGGGGAGCGGTACCTAGGTGGGTGCCTGCTTATCGCTTCGTCGTCCTTGGGAGGGGAGTGATACCGTGAGCGCTTCTTCTGAGCAGGCTCAAGGTTATCACCCTGACGGTGCCTGGACCTTAGAGGTTGACCATTGTTAAGCCTGGACTGCAGGCTCTGAGACAGTCCTGGCGCAGGCTGTAATTCCTCAACCGGTGTCAGCCTAGAGAATACATCTCCCTGTTTCTCCCCCAGGCGCTTGGACACTGGCTCCTTGTGCTTCATGCGATTTCTCAGGTCTTGGGATAAACCCCTTCTTTCGCGAGCGGCAGTGGATTCTGTAGTGTGAATGGAGAATGCTTCTTCAGGACCAGCGACCTCTTGTTGTGCAGGCGGTTCCTGAAGGGCTTCCGTGATCCGCCTTTGCACTTGCGCATACGCCTGAGCTGTCTTCCTGGCCTTTCTCTGAACGTTTCTGACGGCGGTCCACTTTGTGCCCCCGGTTCCTTCTCCACTTTCAAAGTGGAGCAACCTGGGGGTCGTGGCGACCCTGCCTACCAGATCGTCCGGAGTGAATTCCTGATTCAACATTGCTGAGAAGAATGCCTCGGTATGCGCCATCTGGGCAGGGGTGAGGTTTATAGTTTGCCCCGGATGTGCCCCCTACCCTGCCATGGCAACTACTCCTTGACCTGGTGCTCCCTGGAGACTGGCTCGCCCCACGCCTGGAATCGTGGCGGCGGGGGTTACCTCCAGCGGCATGCCATAACGGGGAGCATTGGGTGGATTTGCCACAGAGCTAGTGTCAAAAATTTCAGGCATGTTTGATTGTAATTGGTTAATTTCGCGTTTGAGAATGGTTGATTTTGTGGGTAATTTCGTGGGTACAACCTACTTCTTCCCCACAGACGGCGCCAAATTGTTCCAGTCACGGAAACAATTAACCCGACTATGAATTCGGGTCGTGTATTTGGAATGTTGATGTACTATAGATCGTCCGACTTCCTTTAGCCTCTCCTTTCTCCCTCTCCTATGGTCAGACCTTCCCGGCGAAGCGAGTCTGCTCCCTGCACAATGAACGCACAGGGCCCCGGAGGTTGTCCGAGGGAACCCTCTCCGATGCCTAAGTCAGTCTGTGAAATGCCTTGATGAACCTAGTTCGAGAGGAGCTAGGCGGCGTTTTAGGAGTGAGAGTCTAGAGAGAGAAAATCCAACCCCCTCTAAGTGGGAAATGGATGGGTATTTATACTTTCCCACAAGAGAGAGAGGTGGAGAGGGAAAAGAGCGGGAGAATGGGTGGATGGCAAGGTGACACAAGGATCTGTTTCATCCACCCATTCCCTTTTACCTTAGGCAGAATGACGGAGGGGCCCCTGGTAACCCCTGCCCTGCTCGGGGGAGAGGTCGCCTGGGGACAGGCGAGCAGGGGGCCTCTGTAGGCCCTCCCCAGTTGGTCGCCTTGCCCTGCTGGGCAGGCGGCCTTCCTGAAGCTATCCCCTTGAGGAAATCCTGTTGTCTTATCCCGGCAGCCTGCTGGGCAGGCTCTTCGATTCCCCGGGTTGGGTCGTTATGGGGCCTGCTAGGCGGGCGACCCGGCGCAGGCTCTCGACCCTCATCAAAATATAGATTGACAAAAATTGCAGAATAAAAACTTACAGAATAATTTATTGCAGGATAAACAAATGTAAGGGTATTATTTAACCAAGAATGCATTAGTAGACAAATAAACTACTCTATGCAAATGCAATGTTTTTTCTTATCATATGTATCGTATACTCTTATGTCTGATAATGATGATGATAAATAGGAAATAAACCATTGCGGCATGAATCGGCGACTCTTAATTCAACCCTTGATATAAATAAACTGAAATGTCTGATGATAATTGATAAATACTGATTGACAACAATGGTAATATCAAGGCATATAAACATCATTATATAAATCTAGTATAAAGGTTAAACACTTAAAATATAGTTGTTAGAATTTGGTGATGATGAATTTATTATTTATGTATGGCAATAGTAATATCAAAGCATAATATGATAAAATGTCAATATGCCTCTCCAACAACTTGACTTCGAAAGATAAAAAAAACAAAAAAAACTTACCAACTTGATTAGGCAATATGACTAATAGAATTTTGATTAATCAAAACGATTAAGAGAAATTTCATTACGATAAAAACTTACCCACTTGACTTCAAACGATGATAATCAAATAAGAGAATATAAGGATAAGTTCTTCCATAATTGATGATGAATATATTTCCGTAGCAATTCTCGATTATAAAAGACGATCGTACTGATAACGTGATATAATCATATTATACTTGATAAGATAAGAGTATGATCGAAGCAGTGAATTGGAAATTATATTATGATAATGTGTAGTTCAATACATGATTCGATACATATTTATAGATATCGAAACACTACTTCGTGAAGAGTCGCGTTGCTTGGAGGATGTAGACATCCATATTATAACAAAATAAAACATTTACAACTTTATTTAAAAGATTAGAAGAGAAAATAAATTTTTAATACAAATCTTAAGGGATCGTTTGGTTAACATCTTAAATCATGAGAAGTTCTACTTTCCATGAATCGATAAATTGGGATGATTTTTGGTTGCCCATTTCATGGGAATTGTAACTTCCTAAGGAATTTCACTTGCTGCATAATGAAGAAGTTGCTTGCCTAGTCCCCCTCGGTGTTCGGTGTGTACAATTTCTCATTATGGCAACCAAACAACATTTTTGTAATTTATCCGAAATATAAATTTATGTGAATTTAGGTTTCTGTAACTCCATCTTCCCATGGTGAACCAAACGAGCCCTAGATATATTATTCAATTTCTACATTTGTACGTACCAAATATTGAAAATATTAAGCACTACTCCGTTTGTAGTACTGGGTATGTAAATACGGGGGCTACTCTTTACCGTCGGCGTTTTACTTTTTACCGTCGACGTTAATTACGTAAAATAATGACTTTGTCCTTCAGTAGTTTTTATTTTTTATTTTTTGTTTCTAATATTTTCGATTTACGAAGTCGATAATATTTACGATTTTTATTTTTAAAACCGAATCCACAAAATCGTCTTTTTTAAAAACCGTGTTTTTATTGACAATTATTACACCATTCTATTTGTTCGCTTCATATTTTAAAAATCATGTTTATTATTTTCTATTGAAACTCGACTTAAATCTCCTAAATTTGTTCAAGATAGAAATAAATTACAAACAATTACTGAATTAGTAAGGATCGTGTTTTTTTCCTAACGAACCTTACTCAATCCTAACGAATTTTCCTAAATTTTTCCCATTATACCACCATATAAAATTTACTTTTTACATTGAGATTCAAGTTCGCTTCTTTCGTCATACTGCATCAATTAGATAATTATGATTTCTAATTTAATCACTGATGATGCAAAATCGATTATTTATTTACCAAATTATTTTTTAATTGTATTATTATTGTTTGATTAATTGTGTAGGGTTTACATAACAATAAAGAAAAAAGGGAAAACAAAAATTAACAAAAAAAAATGAAAAAGCAGCAAATAACAAAGAAAAAAAAAAGGAGTTTGAATAATTCAAAAAAACAACAAAGGAAAAAAACCCTCAAACTTTCTCTCACCCTACCCCAACCCCACCACTAACCACCCCAGCCCTACCACCGCCAACCGCCCGACTCCAACTCCAACCCGAACCTCACCCATCCCTCTACCTTCCACCACCCAGCCACCACCCGTCTCACACCAGCTCTAACTCGACCCCACTCAGCCAGCCCTCGCCGATCGACCCCAGTCATCTTAGTCGCCGACTCCAGTCACCTCAGCCACCAACCCGAACGATTTCGATATTTGTGGTGTTTTATGGATGGTGAAATTTTGAGATTGTAGACACCCGCATTTTGACTGCCACGTGTCTATGGTAGTCTCCGAAAAACACCCGATGATGATTGGACGTCAACGTGACTTAGTATACTCGGATTTGGGCTCGGAATTCATAATATCCGACATGGACTTTTTAGCGGAGTAAAATCTCACAAAACAGACCTCAATTTCAGGCCCAGTGGGTCGTTCCGAGTCAAATGAGACTAATTTGGGCCAAAACCGACACCAAAAATAATTCCCGTCTTTTGGCGACCGGGTCAAAACCCGGTCAAAGGCAAAACCGTCTCAGAAATCAGCTGAAATCATTTAAGCGCCCAAATTCGAATTCAAAAAAACAAACAAAACCAACAAAGACCAAGTCTTCCTTATTTTTCTCACCCAACTGATCCACTCGATCGAGTGGATTGACCCACTCGGTCGAGTGGAGCTCTTTTATCTGGGTTAGGCCCAATTGCGAAGGCACTCGATCGAGTGCATTAGGGTCACTCGATCGAGTGCCCCTAGGTCATGGGAAACGTCTATAAATACCGACTCATTCCCATGCATTTTGAAAAAAAAGAACTTTTTTCAGACTTCTTTTTCACCTTCAACCCTACTACAACCCTACACACCTACACTACAAACCCTAAGCACAAAACACCATTTCCGAGCCTCCTTGACCCTCGGAAATCGACACACACACACACATATCCATACACACCGTAACTCGCGTGCATCCTCGATACTCCCAAGCTTTGTCGCTGTTCACGAGTCCGTTTCCGAGGTTCCATACTAGCATGTACGTTGAGGGTGTTCCAAACTCCTTTTTAATCTCTTTTCAATATCGTTTTTATGCACATTTTCATATTGTTGTATCGTAGTAACACGTGCACATACACTAACCTTTTCATCTTTTCGCATTTCTAATTTTGCATCGTTTTTTTTATATCGTTACTAACTCTAATAATACCGCGTATATAATACTAATATCAAAAGTCGGTTTTGAAATGTTGAACTACGATGATCACATTCGATCCGTCTAATCCCTTTACGAGCAACGACGGAGGTGGACCCCTTTCGAGGAGCCCCGCCCCAATGTACTCAAGGGCGTGACGTGATCGTGATTCGTCGTAGTTGAACATATTTAACTCCATTTCCATAATTGGTTCGAGACCCGTTGACACGAATACCGACATCACATAACCCGAAAGGGTTAGTTTCGATGTCGTGACGTAGAGGGATGCATCTCGTTACTAATTCAAAGTTTCATAATCTAACACAAATGTTTTCATAAAAACTCCAGTGGCGGTATTATAATCGTTCATACACGATTATAGTACCGGAGGCCGAGTCGAATACAAATCGTGCGATATTTGTATTTGACTTGGCCGATCATCGATTTCAAGTCATAAAATCTAGCAAATCACTACTCGTACAGGGGGCACTCGACCGAGTGCCATAGGCCACTCGATCGAGTTGCACCCCAAAAACTGGGCAGTAGCCCCATTAACGACACACTCGACCGAGTGCCATAAGGCACTCGATCGAGTACCCCCCTAAAAAATGGGCAGTAGTCATGTTAATAGCGCACTCGGTCGAGTCAATCAATGACTCGGTCGAGTGGGTCTGGCAACTCAGAAACCCGAGGGCTTGGACACATATTCCGAGCCCCGTTCTTATCGACTTTAGACCATCGACCGACCCTTCATCATTTTTGAAAACGTTACACATGTCACGACACGTAGAACGACTTTGACCACTTTTACGTGATAAGTCGGGACAAGACTACGGAATGTGAGACTAGGCTAGCAATACGCCACAATCTCATATTTCCGTCCTTCGCTTAATACGTAACATAATACGTATTTAAGCGGGGTGGTCCATCTACATAATTTCGCGGTCTAGTTTGCATATGGGTCCGTTTTTATCTTTGTTTTACGTTATTTTGTTTATGTCGTATTGTGAATTCCGGGTTGTATTTCCGCCCGTGTAGCTTGTACGCTTTTATTTCTTTTTCGAGCTTCATTTATTATTTGCTTTTACGCTTTATAAATGAACCTTGCATGCTAACTCAACTCGAACGTAATTAGATGCATTAAATGACGCAGTTAACGCAAAATTCGCATGTTTAGACAAAACGCTGTTTGCATATCATTTCATTATTTTACTAGCGCGCGTATCATGAACACGAACGATGTCTTAGTAGAGGCCGCCATGTGCGGGCGGGGTTGGGTGTCCTTAGTGGGCTTCCCAACACGTACCCTCACCCCTTACTCAGAACCTTTGGTTTCCGGATGTCCGAAACCCTTGGCGCACGAGAGTCATTCTTTACACGATTACCGGTATAGATGGTATCGGTATTGCAATGCAAAGGGACGAGCCCCATAAACTCTGAAATCGGAGTGGGCTTACTTTGTGTATAGCCCATGACGACATAGAGTGGGCTCGTATGGTTCCGAATAACCAAAAATTCGGTGGCGACTCCATTTTGACTTAAATTTCGAACCCGAGAACAATCTTACCACGAGATTCATTCGCCTACCCAAACCCGCGCTTCGCCGCGTCGGGGTGGACCTACGTCATGTCCACAATTTGGCGACTCCGCTGGGGATACCTGATGTACCACATGTCATCGGGGTTCCTAGGGTGAGACTCGAAGAGAAATCGTTCGTAGATTAGTGTGCGCGCGTTAGTCTAATGATTCATGCATAACCCATTTTTGCCCGGGCCGGTTACTTGTGACCGACGTCCCACTATACCGCGATGCATTCCTACATGGGTGCGCTAAAAACATCGATGGTGGAACTCGTCTCGGTTTTGCGGCATGTCCTAAGACCAACTCGGCTTAGGGAGTCCGTCCATCACATGAGAAAGCCATCGTTGTTGGTATAGACCCTATTTTGACCGACCGAGACTTAGTGTAAAGCATACATAAGCGTCGTTATAATGCTTGTTTGACTACGTGCTACTTGGTTTCCGTGTCATTTTTCAAAAACCGTCATTTCAAAATTGCATCTTTCCAAAAATACCCACCTTTCGAAAAACCCGAAATACTGTCCATTTCGGGACTCGTCATTCTAAAACGCCCAATTTTGAAAAACCCGAAATGCTACCCATTTCGGGACTCACCTTTTCAAAATACCCAATTTTCAAAACTCGGAATGCCGCCGAAATTTAGGATCAACGATTTGACTCAAAATATCCTTTTCTATAGTCGGCATGCTGTCCGTTTTGGTTCTCGAATTTCCACCCCCACCACCTTGATTTTCGGAATTTTCCTTTTCAAAATTCTAATCTCGGTTTTCGAAATTCCGTTTTCATTTTTCAACACTTTCGGAAATTCGTTCATTTTGCATTCAAACCTCAACTTTCAACTTTCCTAAAATAAACCTTCCTTATTGTAGGACCTACCGTCTATCCGTGTGTCGGGTCTTTGCATAGTACGTAGAGGGTTTATAGCGTCGAAACTCCGTCGATCTTATATCACGAGTTTCCCCCCTTTCCCAAGTCCGCCTTATCTGTCAAGGCACGACCAACCCGCGTAGGGCATACCCCTACAAAGGAAGGTCCGTCCATGCACTCGAGTCAAAAGTCTGGGGAGTAATCTCACGTGGACCTTCCTTCGAACGGGACTAGGCCCACAAAGCCGAAATCCTAAGGAAGTCATACCACCCACGAGTCATCCGTCTAGATGTCTTTCTCGAGCCTTTTCCACTTAGTCCTTTATTTTTGGGTCGCTCGGGATGTACTGTTTCCTTTGATTCCAAGACTGGGTTCGGTTTCTGATTACGTGGTGTTCTTACAGACAGGCCACCATCAACCAGACACACTCGCAGGATGGAAACTGCCTTAGCCGAACTGAAAGCCTCCGTTGATTCCATGATCGAGAAACAGGCCGACATCGATGCCCAACTGAATGAAATGAGGGCTGGGCAAGTTGCTATCGTCACTCGATTGGCCTCGGTGGAGCACATGACTCCTACTACCGGAACTACCGGGCCTTTAGCTGAACTGGTTAGCTCGGTCCGCCGACTGGAAAAACAAGTGCATTTAACTGGGAATAACAACATTCACCGGGAAAACAGTCGGGAGTATAACCCGCTAAGTGACAAGCTGCCTGCGAACCTGAACCTCACCGGTTTGCCTATGTTTGAAGGGACTGAAGACCCGTTACTACATGTACGGGCCTTCAAGGAGTTCATGGCCATCAAAGGGGTAGACTCCACCATGTTCAAGAACCTTTTTGCTGCGTCTCTTGAAAAGCACCCTCGGGCCTGGTACTACAGGCTAGACCCGAAGAAATACCCTACATGGGATGATGTGGCCACCGAGTTCGCTCGGAACTATGCTGACAACACCGAAATCCAAACCACAATGAGATCTCTGGAAGTTATGGCCCAGGAGCCGAAAGAAGGTTTTACCAAATACCTTCAACGATGGAGGGCTGAGAGCGTGAAACTGGTCGATAAGCCCAGTGAGAAGACTTTAGTGGAGGCCTTTGTTAAGAACCTCCTCCCATTCTACCGGGTCCACCTCCGATATGCCGTCATACCCAATTTCACCACCCTTACTGAAATGGGTATGAGGATTGAAGATGATCTAAGACTGGAAGGCCTCACTAAGGCCGCCGCTAAGGGTTACCAAGGGGCTTCTTCCTCCACAACCAAGCCTCAAGCTGCAACCCGCAGCATTTTCGACGCGGTTAATCTACTAGATGCCCCGTCCAAGAGGAACACCCCACCTCGGGTTTTCACTGATATAGGTACGACCTATACTTATGCCTTACAAAAGCTGTCCTCGAAAGGCCTAATCCAACCGATAGGCCCAACTCCTGAAGTTCCGGTCGAGCGACGCTCCAAGAACTACAATGCCCAGGCCTATTGCCAGTACCACCGGGGCAATGGGCATGATACCGAGAAGTGCTGGAAGCTGAAGCACTTGATTCAGGACCTGATTGAAAGCGGTAAAATCCCGCTGCCCGGAGATAAGCCCAGTAACAAGGAGAACCCTTTCAGCTCCCACGCCACCTTTACCGGGGAGGTGATTGACTGTTCTCACCTTATCTCTCCATTTATCCCGCAAGTGAACGGGATATGGTTCGATGACGAAGAGGATGTCTACCTCGCAAAAGGGGAAGCTGTCCCCATCACCGCCGAGGAGATTCAAAAAACTAAATCTCGAGTCTTAACCAGTAACCACCTTGGTCGTCCCTTTCAAGCCACTAGCTCTAGGGACACCCCTATCCCGACAACCGTCATTACGGAAGTCGCCCCTGAAGAGCCAACCGCTGAAACAGCTCTTGTGAAACAATTGAAGAAGACCCGAGTTGACCTCACTATATGGCAACTCCTGGTTAGTTCTCAAGAACATCGGGAAGCACTTACAAAGGCTCTCGATCAAATTAAGGTCGACTCTTCGGTTACCCCTGCTGAAATGGTAGCCACGGTCTTGCCCCACCTAAAAGGCAAGGCTAAGGAAGAAGGACCGGTGATCACTTTCTCCAAAACCGACCTACCACCATTTGGGGCCACCCATAACCTGGCCCTCTACATCACGGTGGTCTGCCGAGGAAAATACCTTCCCATGACCCTAGTTGATGACGGGTCTGCTGTGAACGTCCTTCCTCTAAGAACCGCAAAAGCCCTCGGCATTACCGAGGCTGACTATGTTCCGACTGCTCAGACCATCCAAGCTTTCGATGGGAGCCCGAAGTCGGTAGCTGGGGCCGTGAAACTGACCATCATCACTGGCCCGATAGAGAAGGAGCTCGAGTTTCAGGTGATCGATGTCACCTCATCGTTCAACTTGCTCCTGGGTAGGCCTTGGATCCACGCGGTCAAGGCGGTGTCCTCCACCCTCCATCGAAAGATCAAGATGCCTCTGCTTAACGATGTCATCACTTTAGAGGCAACACCGATGACTGTGGCTAGCTGTAACGCCACGGGACGCACGGACCTCTGGGGGTTCGATTTTGTGGGGATGATCGAGGAAGAGTACCTCTTTAGGCCTTACTTCACTACGAGTATCGACATGATGCTCCAAAACCTAGGATACTTTCCGGGGGCTACCTCTCGACCCGATCTTCCAGCTGGGAAGATCATCGAGGTTCTCAAAGACGAAGAATGTTATGACATCAAGATCTTCCAGCCTTGGTTATGACATCACCCCCGACAATGTTGTCCGAGCAGGGATCGAAAAGGCCTGCAACATCCTTAAGGGTATCTACTTGAGCCCTTATAGCCCACGGTTGGCTGACTACTTCGTCACACCGGTGTTTGGGGCTGTGCAGGTTGGTCTATACCAACCCAATGCTATGCAGCTCGGGACCCACTTGGCCCGGGACTGCAACTACATTCCGGATGATGTTTTCGCCCTCATCCAGTCCAATGGAGCTGAAGATGCTGAGCCCGCACTAGGGCTACTATTTGGGGAAGACACCTTAGTCCCAACTCCAAAGGAAGACCTGGTCAACCTGATTCTCCGCAGCAACAGGTTTGACCCGACCAAGCTGATCTCGGATGTTGGTTCCAAGACGGGAAACAGGGCTTGGAGGAAGACTGTCAAGTGGACTGACAGTCAGGGAAGGATCTACAAGCTGGTCACCGGAGAGGGAGACATGCCTGAGTCTGAGTCCGAGTCCGAGTCTGAGTCGGAGTCTGAGTCAGAGTCTGAGGTCGAGTCTAGGGAAGTCGGTGCTAGAGTCACTCCTGTAACCCCCCTCCCTTTTATTATTCCTGCTGCTGGCACTTCGGGGTCTGTCCCGAGTGCCCTACCTATCCCGCCACTGACCAATGATCAGATGGCTGCTCTCTTTGAGCTGTTCTCCAAATTCTCAATCAATAATAACAACCGTTCTGCTTACGACTTGTCTCTTTCAAATTCTGCTTTTAAAAATGTTTTATGCTATGACATTGAGAAATCAGACGAACAGGTACCCTTACCTCCGCATCTGATCGAGCAACTAGAGCAAAGGGAGTCCCGAAACCCGGTGATCGAAGAAACCGAGTCCATAAATGTGGGAACAACCTTAGAGTCTCAGACACTTAAGATAGGGTTATCTTTAGATCCCGAGGAGAAACAACAGTTCATAAGCCTCCTCCAAGAGTTCAAGGACGTCTTCGCATGGTCCTACAAGGACATGCCGGGGATAGACCGGGAAATAGCCGAGCACCACATACCAATCAAAGATGGATGCAAGCCGGTCAAACAAAAGCTTCGTCGGATGAGGCCCGAGTGGTCTCTCAAGGTAAAAGAAGAAGTCGACAAACAATTCAAAGCCGGCTTCATACAAGTGTCCGAGTATCCGGACTGGGTGGCAAACATCGTGCCGGTTCCTAAAAAGGACGGTAAGGTACGGGTATGTGTAGATTTTCGGGATCTTAACAAGGCAAGCCCGAAAGATGATTTTCCGTTACCACACATCGACATACTGGTGGATAACACGGCCGATCATGCTCTTCTGTCATTCATGGACGGGTATGCCGGGTATAATCAAATCAAGATGGCGGAAGAAGACATGAGTAAGACTACCTTCACCACACCTTGGGGTACTTACTGCTATACCGTCATGCCTTTCGGTCTCATTAATGCCGGGGCCACATATCAAAGAACTGCTACCACTTTATTACACGACATGATGCATAAAGAGGTAGAAGTTTACGTAGACGACATGATCGTCAAGTCCAAAGAACGGGACGGTCACATCACCGCCCTGAGAAAGTTCTTCACCCGATTGCGCAGATACAACATGAGGTTAAACCCTCAAAAGTGCAGTTTCGGGGTAACATCAGGCAAATTACTGGGTCATATCGTTAGCCAACGAGGTATCGAAGTCGATCCAGCTAAAATCAAAGCCATTACCGAGATGCAACCTCCTAAAACCGAAAAAGAAATAAGGGGATTCCTCGGGAAGGTCCAGTACATCAGTCGGTTCATTTCCAAGTTAACCATGGTGTGTGAGCCAATTTTCAAGAAACTGAAAGTGGGAGAACGGGTCCTATGGGATGACAAGTGCCAAACTGCTTTCGACAAAATCAAAGAAATTCTGTCTGCCCCGCCAGTCTTAATACCACCTCAACCCGGTTTGCCTCTGTCGTTATACCTAACGACGACCGAGACAGCCATGGGGGCTATGTTGGCTCAGACAGTTGACTCCGAAGAAAGAGCCATTTACTGCATCAGCAAGAAATTTTTAGAGTATGAGTGCAAATATACCATGCTCGAAAAGACGTGTTTGGCTCTAGTCTGGGCCACCAAGAAACTCCGACATTATATGCTCAGTTACGAGGTCCATGTGCTATCCAAGATGGACCCCATTAAATACATCTTCGAAAAGCCCGTTCTCAACGGTCGAATCTCTAGATGGACTCTAATGCTGGCAGAGTTCGACCTGAAGTTCATACCATTAAAAGCTATTAAAGGTCGAGTAGTAGCTGAATTTCTCGCCGATAGCCCGATAACCGAGGAGGGATACACCGACACTTGGTCCTTCCCAGACGAAGATATTTTCCATACGGATACTAAAACTTGGGATTTATACTTCGATGGTGCATCCAATTTTCGAGGGTTCGGAGTCGGGATCCTCTTAATTTCACCAAAAGGGGAACATACTCCCGTCTCCATCAAACTGGACTTTGATGTTACCAATAATGCAGCAGAATACGAAGCATGCATTTACGGGCTACAAGCCGCCGCCAATCTGGGGATTACAAATCTCCGGGTACATGGTGACTCATCCTTGGTCATTAACCAAGCACTTCAAAAATGGAAGACTCGAAATGCTAATCTCGTGGCCTACCAGGCACGAGTAAGGGGTCTCGAGAAACAATTCCAAAAGGTAGAGTACATATACCTGCCTCGGGAAGAAAATCAGTTTGCAGATGTGCTCTCAAAATTAGCATCCTTACTGAATATTCCCGACCACGTGACCAATATGCCAATTTGCGTCGAGAGACGGTCTGAGCCGGCGTACATTTGTGATATTGAAGACATCGAAATAACCGATCCCGAACCGTGGTACCAAGCCGTGTTAACGTACCTAACGAACAGAGAATATCCTCCCGGGACGGAAGGTCGAGCCAAGAAAGCCTTACGGAGGCTAGCCACCCAGTTCATCTGCACCGACGATGGTCAACTGTATAAAAAGACGGCACAGGGGGCTCTTCTCCTTTGTGTTGACAAATACAAGGCTGAAAAGGTTATGGCCGAAGTACATGACGGTGAAAACGGCCCACATATGAATGCCCACATGCTGGTCCGGAAAATCATGAGGCTCGGTTATTATTGGAATACCATGGAAGCCGATTGCCGGTCGTATGTCAAACATTGTCATAACTGTCAAATCTTTGGCAATGTGCAACATATGCCGTCATCGCTACTCTATACCATGACGTCACCCTGGCCATTCTCAACGTGGGGTATCGACATAATCGGGAAAATAAATCCCTCGGGTACCGGTGGGCATTGCTTTATTTTGGTAGCTATCGACTATTTCACCAAATGGGTCGAAGCTGAATCATATCGCATTCTCACTGCTAAACATGTTGCCAAGTTCATCCAAAACAAGATAATATGTCGATATGGGATTCCCGCTGAATTTATCAGTGATCACGGGACTCATTTTCAAGCCGAGACTGCGGCCCTACTGACCAAATATAAAATTCAAAGGCATACTTCCTCGCCTTACCGTCCCCAAACAAATGGAGCAGTAGAGGCGGCTAATAAAACAATTGTCACCATACTCAAAAAGATGGCTGACAATTACCGGGACTGGCCCGACAAAATACCTTTTGCCCTATGGGGATATCGAACGTCAATTCGCACCGCAACCGGGGCGACACCATATTACCTAACCTACGGGATGGAGGCAGTCCAACCAGTCGAGCTGGAGGTACCGTCCCTCAGAATTCTGCTAGAAAGTCAAGTACCCGAAGCTGACTGGGTTCGAGCACGATATGACTCACTGGTTTTACTAGACGAACGACGGTCTCGTGCCCTCAATAATATCCAAATCTACCAGAAGAGGATCCAACGGGCCTTCAACAAGAGAGTAAGGCCCAGACACATCAAGGAGGGCGATCTAGTCCTTAAGTCTATCCGAGCTCTACTACCAGTTGACCCGAGGGGAAAATTCAAACCCAATTGGGCTGGGCCATATCTGGTGAAGAAAATCCTATCGGGAGGAGCAGTGATGCTGACGGACCTGGATGGGAACGAGTTTGTCAACCCAACCAACCTGGACCAGCTGAAGCGTTACTACCCTTAGCCATTTCTCAATGTCATTAGCAAATTTTATCAAATCATTTTTTTTTTACAAAAAGCAAGTCAATGAGCTAGAATTACTTATTCTACTGTCATAAACATCTTGAACCAATAGTCTTGGTGTAATTCGAGATTGCAAATTTCCTATGCCTGAACTACGTTTGGTTTGATTCTGCTAATCGCGGATACGTAGGCAACCCCTCAAAAGGGTACAACCAATGCAATCAAGAAAAGACAGGAGCGGTTTTATAATAAACTTCCTTTATTAATTCAAAAAAAAAAATCCCGACAAGCTCGGAAAATTACAAAATGCAGGAATCAAAAAATAAATACAAAAAAAGGGGCACACAACAAAAAAATAATAATAATACTTAAATAATAATAAATCTAAGGACTCGGCATTTAGGGCATTTTGCCCTTCCCCTTGTCCTTGGCATCCCTAGTCGTCCACTGACGACGACGCGGAGGGGAGCGTTCCCAAATCACCACGGGAACTTCTCTAGCTCGGGCTCGAGTGTTTGAGCCCGACTCCCCTGTCATATCAATGGGCCCAAGTCGAGCCCTGACCGGCTCAGGGAGCCGGTCACGCGGACCAAGTCGGTCCCGGACCGCCAATCTCGGCCCAAGTCGTCGTTCCAGGTCGGTCTGCCCTCGAGTGCTGCTAGAACCGACTTCCTTAGATCGAGTCTTAGTTTGTGACTTAAGACCCGATTCTTCCCGGACTGTGGTCTCAGGACTGTGTTCCCCGGTGAAGAAGTCTCTGTTGTCCTTCGCCGACTCACGCTGAACCAATTCGATGGCCTCATCAACCTTCAAGGCCTTTCGAGCTTCCTCGGACTCTTCAGAAGTCCACTTCTGATAAGCCCGTGATACCCAAGCGGATTGGCAAGGGCTAGGTACCGTCCATGTGGGACGAGTGAACCATCGTTGCAACCAAGTGTCGCACATAGCGTCCGTCAATTGGAGCGGGACGCTAATAATGGCTTCCTTCTCAGGGATGCGCTGAGACGAACCGAATTGCCTTAGGAGGCGGTCCGGATAGATGTGAACTGTCCAGTCTAAGGACAAGATCGTCAGGTATCGGGCTTGGTCCCTCTTAGCCAGTCCGGTCAATTTTGAAAGGAACCACCAGGCAACGGTCCACCTGATCAAGGGACCCCCGTGAAACACCAACTCCTCGTCCCAGTAAGCTCGATCAATCCGATGACTCGAGCTTATCTTCCGCCTTCGGGAGCTAATCTGACTGCTCCGGTAATTGGGAATGCTTGGAGGGGTCTCTATGATCGATAACCGCTCCGACAGCCATATCTGAAAAGCATATACAAGCTTAATAAGCAACGGAGCAATTCGCTACAGCCCACTCGATCGAGTGCAAAAGCTGACTCGATCGAGTAAGCCTGTCAAAAACAGGCAGTAGCCCAGTACGAACGTCACTCGATCGAGTGACAGGTCCACTCGATCGAGTGACTTACGAGAATCAGAAAAATTCGCGCGAAACGTGAACGAAAAAAAAAAAAAAAAATCGAGGTGCATACTTGAAGAAAACGGGTACTCCCCATCAACGGTCGAGTTGGGTCAAGCCGTCTAGCGTCCAGGCCCGTAATAATCTCCCCAGTGGCTAGCCAAGCAGGGCTATGACCAGTCTCCATCTGGTCAACCACTCCGATTAGCCTGATTTGACCCCTGCATGAGTCAAGCTCCATCAGCCCCTCGAAGACATAACAATGCAGCATGCAAAAGGCGAAAGCCCTACGCCTATGAGCAGGGGTGGCCCTCACGTCCCGTGGGTTCATGAACTTATCGGCCAAATCGAATAGGGAGACGTTATCTCCCTGCACCATTCGGTTTGCCTCAGCATGAGACAAACCCAAGAATTCCCTCAAACGCCTCCTTGGATCCGGGTAGAATGGGGGAATGGCAGGCTGAATAGCAAGGCCCCAACCGCCTATGGCCGCGATCTCCTCGGGCAAGGGACACATCTCGCCCCTCGGGAATGCAAACACGTGATGGGTGGTGTCCCAAAACGACAGACAGGCATCCAGAAAGTGCGAGTCAACTATCAGACGCTGAAAAGGGAACAAATTGACTATCCCCATCTGAGTCAGCCTGACCTTCTCCTCGTCCCGAAAGTATTGGGACCAGGCGAGAAGCATGGCAGTCAAGTGATCGATGCCCATGATAGGATTTTTTTTTTTTTTTAGCTTTCTTAAAAGTCTACAACATTTTGAGAAAGGAGAAGGAGAATTTGAGTTGTGATGCAGAAACTGAAGCAGGGATCCCCATATTTATAATGAGAAAACCTAACTACTCTGCCTCCTCAGCAAACTGGGCCCTATGCGCGCGCAGGCCTGATTTCAAACTTGAACCCAGAATAGGAATCAAGCTGTCCCGAGCTTTCCTAAGATTTTCTAAAAATTTCTTTGCGTCAAAATTTTTGTCTTTTCAAAATTTTCACTTTTTTCTCCCCAGCGAGAGTCAACATTTTACCTACATGTTACATGCAAGTTGTTATGTGTCAGCATACAGGTACACCCCAGACTTCAGAAGCAAGTCCCCGCTAAACCATTTAATTTCCCCAACGGAGTTAGCTTTTCCCCGGTGTGCTACATCCGAAGTACGATATGTCGGCATACGGGTACACCTACTCCCCAGAAGAGGCAAGCTTTACTCCCCACGGAGCATCATCAGCTCAAAGTGCGACTCAAGGCTTCAGAAGCAAGCCCGAACAGCTCAGATACTTCCCCAACGGAACGCCTGAGGCGGCATTTATCCAGAAACAATACGGGATGAGCCCACACATAGGCGCGCCCAGGACTTATGCAACAAGTCTGACTCCCCGCGAAGCTATCATCGTCAGGACAGGTATGACCCTTTGCTTATGGCTGGCGAGCCCTTCACGCGAGTCCACTGGACTATAAACGACCCGACCGGAAGTCTACCAGGTCTTAACGGGCTTGGTAGCTACTCTGACTTTCGCCTTGTCCAAGCCTCAGTCAGAGTGGGGGCTCTGTAGACACCCGCATTTTGACTGCCACGTGTCTATGGTAGTCTCCGAAAAACACCCGATGATGATTGGACGTCAACGTGACTTAGTATACTCGGATTTGGGCTCGGAATTCATAATATCCGACATGGACTTTTTAGCGGAGTAAAATCTCACAAAACAGACCTCAATTTCAGGCCCAGTGGGTCGTTCCGAGTCAAATGAGACTAATTTGGGCCAAAACCGACACCAAAAATAATTCCCGTCTTTTGGCGACCGGGTCAAAACCCGGTCAAAGGCAAAACCGTCTCAGAAATCAGCTGAAATCATTTAAGCGCCCAAATTCGAATTCAAAAAAACAAACAAAACCAACAAAGACAAAGTCTTCCTTATTTTTCTCACCCAACTGATCCACTCGATCGAGTGGATTGACCCACTCGGTCGAGTGGAGCTCTTTTATCCGGGTTAGGCCCATTTGCGAAGGCACTCGATCGAGTGCATTAGGGTCACTCGATCGAGTGCCCCTAGGTCGTGGGAAACGTCTATAAATACCGACTCATTCCCATGCATTTTGAAAAAAAAGAACTTTTTTCAGACTTCTTTTTCACCTTCAACCCTACTACAACCCTACACACCTACACTACAAACCCTAAGCACAAAACACCATTTCCGAGCCTCCTTGACCCTCGGAAATCGACACACACACACACATATCCATACACACCGTAACTCGCGTGCATCCTCGATACTCCCAAGCTTTGTCGCTGTTCACGAGTCCGTTTCCGAGGTTCCATACTAGCATGTACGTTAAGGGTGTTCCAAACTCCTTTTTAATCTCTTTTCAATATCGTTTTTATGCACATTTTCATATTGTTGTATCGTAGTAACACGTGCACATACACTAACCTTTTCATCTTTTCGCATTTCTAATTTTGCATCGTTTTTTTATATCGTTACTAACTCTAATAATACCGCGTATATAATACTAATATCAAAAGTCGGTTTTGAAATGTTGAACTACGATGATCACATTCGATCCGTCTAATCCCTTTACGAGCAACGACGGAGGTGGAGCCCTTTCGAGGAGCCCCGCCCCAATGTACTCAAGGGCGTGACGTGATCGTGATTCGTCGTAGTTGAACATATTTAACTCCATTTCCATAATTGGTTCGAGACCCGTTGACACGAATACCGACATCACATAACCCAAAAGGGTTAGTTTCGATGTCGTGACGTAGAGGGATGCATCTCGTTACTAATTCAAAGTTTCATAATCTAACACAAATGTTTTCATAAAAACTCCGGTGGCGGTATTATAATCGTTCATACACGATTATAGTACCGGAGGCCGAGTCGAATACAAATCGTGCGATATTTGTATTTGACTTGGCCGATCATCGATTTCAAGTCATAAAATCGAGCAAATCACTACTCGTACAGGGGGCACTCGACCGAGTGCCATAGGCCACTCGATCGAGTTGCACCCCAAAAACTGGGCAGTAGCCCCATTAACGACACACTCGACCGAGTGCCATAAGGCACTCGATCGAGTACCCCCCTAAAAAATGGGCAGTAGTCATGTTAATAGCGCACTCGGTCGAGTCAATCAATGACTCGGTCGAGTGGGTCTGGCAACTCAGAAACCCGAGGGCTTGGACACATATTCCGAGCCCCGTTCTTATCGACTTTAGACCATCGACCGACCCTTCATCATTTTTGAAAACGTTACACATGTCACGACACGTAGAACGACTTTGACCACTTTTACGTGATAAGTCGGGACAAGACTACGGAATGTGAGACTAGGCTAGCAATACGCCACAATCTCATATTTCCGTCCTTCGCTTAATACGTAACATAATACGTATTTAAGCGGGGTGGTCCATCTACATAATTTCGCGGTCTAGTTTGCATATGGGTCTGTTTTTATCTTTGTTTTACGTTATTTTGTTTATGTCGTATTGTGAATTCCGGGTTGTATTTCCGCCCGTGTAGCTTGTACGCTTTTATTTCTTTTTCGAGCTTCATTTATTATTTGCTTTTACGCTTTATAAATGAACCTCGCATGCTAACTCAACTCGACCGTAATTAGATGCATTAAATGACGTAGTTAACGCAAAATTCGCATGTTTAGACAAAACGCTGTTTGCATATCATTTCATTATTTTACTAGCGCGCGTATCATGAACACGAACGATGTCTTAGTAGAGGCCGCCATGTGCGGGCGGGGTTGGGTGTCCTTAGTGGGCTTCCCAACACGTACCCTCACCCCTTACTCAGAACCTTTGGTTTCCGGATGTCCGAAACCCTTGGCGCACGAGAGTCATTCTTTACACGATTACCGGTATAGATGGTATCGGTATTGCAATGCAAAGGGACGAGCCCCATAAACTCTGAAATCGGAGTGGGCTTACTTTGTGTATAGCCCATGACGACATAGAGTGGGCTCGTATGGTTCCGAATAACCACAAAATTCGGTGGCGACTCCATTTTGACTTAAATTTCGAACCCGAGAACAATCTTACCACGAGATTCATTCGCCTACCCAAACCCGCGCTTCGCCGCGTCGGGGTGGACCTACGTCATGTCCACAGAGATTTATTTAGAGAGAAAAACAAACATTAACTTTTGGATTGGATAAAATGAGAGGGGTAAAGCGGTAAAATGTCGTTAGGATTGAGTAAAGACTCGTTAGGAAAAAGTAATTCCGATAAATCGTTTAAATATCACAAACATTAAAAAAAACACGGAATTATTTTATTATGTGATCAATTGGAAAAAAAGAATAAACCAGGAATTATATAATTACAAAATCAACGAAACATAGAAATTAAATAAACGAAGATTTAATTAATTTAATAAACGAGAACGAGAATTAACTCAATGAATCGATGAAAAAAAACTGATTCGGGGATTCGGATGTAAGGAATTTTTGACTCACCCATGGGTGAGTCGAAAATTCCTTACAACCGGTCGAACCACGAATCAATTTTTTTTTTTTTCATTAATTTTTGTGATATCGACTAAATCCAACAAAAAAGGATTTTTTTCTCGGGATAATTTTTCGGGTATGGGAAAACGTAAAACAATTTAAATCGATGCATGATAAAAATTAACTAAAAATAACCAAATAATTGTAAACTAGGTAATTATTCAATTACGTAAATAAAGTAAATAAGATTATCGAGTTTTAATAAACCGATACTCAATAAAATGTAAATGTGATATTATTTCGAGAATTTATTGCAAGGGAAAAGTCGTCATTTTATGTAATTCCGTATATTACCTGTATATGAAATTGGTTTTAGTTTATTACGATAATCGAAAAAGACGGTTTTTATTATCGAGTATTAATAAACCGATAATCTATAAAATGTAAAAGTAATATTATCTCGAAAATAAATTGTAGGGACAAAGTAATCATTTTACGTAATTAATGCCGATGGTAAGAAGTAAAATGCAGACGATAAAAAATAGTTCCGGTAAATACTCATAACATTTGGCACTCTGTTTAATATTACCCTTAATTTTTAATTTCTGCTTTAATCCTGAGAGGTAATTAGGGAGCATAATTTTTACCTCTACTTTGTTCTTTAGAGGTAATTATTGATTATAGAGTAAGGAGTAGGATGAGATTGGAAAGAATATATAGGTCTTTTTTAGATAGATGTGAGAAAAACAAGCACAGCAAACTTTTTGTTTGGGCATGAGATGTTGATTTCAATTTAAGTTTTTGTTGGTATTTGGTAAAGAAAGATGGAGAAATGTTTTGGGGGGGGGGGGGACTTTCTTTGGGGGAGCCTAATGTTTGTTAACATCATGCTCATACTGAGGATCTAAATTTCAAAAAATAACTTCTTTACCTTACCTACTACTCCACAAGTAATGTTTTATAACATCAATTTGTTTATTTTGTTTAACAATGGAGATTGTCAACATTATGTTGCAAGTTAGACTTCATCTCATATAATTAACCTCGTGACTCATTTCACTTTTACTTCGTATAAGCTAGCTCGGCATGTAATTAACATATATTAATTAATACTCCGTACTTCATATTTTTTATAATAAATTATCTAGTTAATAGATAACCCGTACAACTCACAAAATCAAAAAATTAATAGAAGTATAAAAATTGTCTTAAATGTTTTTCCATTTGATATCAAACCATTATAATTGTCTTAGAAGCTTTCCATTTGACATCACTGATCCGACATTAAAATACGGAGTAGGTAGCTTAATTGCCTAACTACATAATGCGTATCGATCATCTACTACCACGAGTAGGGATGACAACGGAACCGGGATCCGATCCGGATCCGCAAGATCCGGTCCGCACGTATCGGATATGGATCCTAAATTTTGAGATCCGTTGTATATGGATCCGGATCCGGATCCGCTATCTTTAAACGGATCCGAATCTGGATCTTAATAAGTAAATCCGGATGTGATTCACAAATCTGTTTTATTAAAAAAATAATAATAAAAAATTTGTGTGTGACTTAAAACTTTAATTTGTGTTTTTTTTATTATTTCTAAGACTGTTTTCTTTTAGTTTTTTATCTTTGATTATGAATCTTTCTATTCGATTATTTGTAAGATTATGAAAATTGAATAAAGTCCCAAATACTTGTTAATCAAAAATTTTGTAGAATATAAGTAAGAAATTGGATCCGCGGATCCAACCTGAATCCAGTGGATCTGGATCTGCACTTTTGGGATCCGTTGGATCTGGACCGGATCCGCTACTAGGGGTGCGGATCTGGATCTGGATCTATGCAAATCCGGTCCGTTGTCATCCCTAACCACGAGTAGTCTACTAGACTATAAATGAGTTTCTCAGAACATAGTCAGTCGTATTACTCGTATAGATTTGAAAGCGGTGATCTTCTTTATCATACAAAAAAGTGATACGGAGTACGAAGTAGTTAAAAATACCCCCTCCGTTGGTACTCAAAGTGTACGTTTCATTTTTGCAGATTAAGAAAATTTTAAAATACTACTCCCTCTGAGTTCTTATCTTTGTCCTATTTTTCTTTTTGGGCTGATTTTGATCTTTGTCCCATTTTTCTTTTTATACCATCAATGTGATAATAATAGAAATTCGAAGGGAGTATTAAAGGTGCAATAATTTGGAACAAATTAATATTTAATTATCCAAAGTGTAATATTACAATGACAAATGATGTAAATATGTTAGTAAGTTAGGGATAGTTTGGTCCAAAAAATGGACTAAAAAGGAAAGGGGTCAATTGAATTTGAATGGCTGAAAAAGAAATACGTACCTTTTGAATATGAACGGATGAAACATATTATCTAAGTTTTAGTTTCTTCCCTATTTCCCAGTATTTTTTTCAAATAACTTATTATTCCACTCTTATTTTTCACTTAAAAGGTAATATAGATTGCCCATGCAAGAAACTCGGAAAAGGTATTTTCCATAAATAATAGTGGGAGTAATAATTTAACAAAGAAACGAAAAGTTTCAATTGGTTGGCTTTTCTTGGTTATGTCACTTTGTGTTTATTTTGGAGCTTGGACTTCACAAAAGCTATACTTTTAAGTTGTAAACTTGAAGACTAGGTGGATGCCGGTAGAGGTGTAGAAGTAGAGAACCATATGGAATAATGTGGAGGAAGTTATGAAGGAAAGCAGAATAGATATTTCTTTCCCCGTTGATCGTGTGTGAGTTTAGACTTACGGAGTCATTTCTCTTGATCGTGTTTGTAATTTATCCTTTTTTGGATAAATTATAAAAGAACACCATTTATTTATCGTATTTGACCCTTACAAATGAAATTACCACATGTTTATGGGGTGTTTGGTTGCATATTTAGGAGTGGATTGGAATGGATTTAATCCATTCCAATGTTTGGTTGAATCTTTTGGGGATGGGGTTGGATCCCTAAGGGGTTGTAAATTCACCTCAACCCCTTGACAACACAATCCCCTCCCAGTCTCCCACCCCCCAGGATTCTAACTCCATACCCATATTCACATTACAAACTTATTATAACCCTAGGTTATTAGAAAGAAAAAGGAAAGAAAAAAATACTCCGTAAAATATAATTGTGAACCTCAAACTTCACGGCATGTAATTCGCTTTTTACTTTTTTTTTAAAATTTCTTTTATGTTTTTATTTACTGTAATATGATTATTTGAAATTTTTAAAAAAATTCATTGTACTTTTGTTATTTGTAGGGTTGTTTAGATTATTTTTTTGTTTATTATTCTACGTATGAGTGTTTAATTTTTTTTTCTAAATTTATATGTATTTTTTGTTATTAGTACGTAATAATAATTGGTTTATTGATAATATCGTTCTTTTATTTGATTTTTTTCATCTAAATAATTTTTTACATATCTTATTTTTTAATTAAATTTGTATACTTTTTTATTGAATTTGCATCCATATGATGTTTATGATAGATGCACTCATAATTTTATGTATACATTTTTTTTCATGTTTTTTTTACCTAGAATGTTTTGTTTTTGAAATTTGCTATGAAATTTTTTGATGGATTATTTATGAACAATTAAAGATGATTGTTTTTGTTATTATCTTGTAGTGATCAATTTTTAAATATAACTAATGGTTTTTAGTTTTGAGTTTATCACTAATAACCCCCTTCTATGTTACCGATTTTTCAAATTACCCCCAAAAATGGATTCCGTTAAAATTACCCCCATGAAGTTGTTAAAAAATTAGATTTTGCCCCCAGTGCTCCTTTTGTCCCCTTTCCGGTGAGTTTTGCTGTTTTTCTTCCCATTTTGCCCCTCCCCTCACTAACACTCTCTCCCCTCTCTTTAATCCCCTTTTACTCACTCTAACTCACTCAACCCTACCAAAACCCCCAATTTCCCCCAATTTCCCCCAATTTCCCAGAACCCTAACCCTAATTTTGCAAATCCACCCAGAATCGATCCAGAAATCAGCGCGAGATTCAATTGCGGACGTTCGATCCACTTCTAAAGGTAATTTCTCTTCCTTCCTCTTCCCATTTTCGCCTCTTCTGTTTTCGCGGTTCTGCAAAATCGAATTAGGGTTTCGCAAAATCGAACTGTGTCTCGATTTTCTGGGTTCATAAAAAACATAGGGTAATTTCTGGGTTTACATTTAATTAGGGTTTAGGGCTGTTGTTTTCAATGGTAGTGATTCGAACTTCAATCTATGTAAATGTTGTTGTTTCTGGGTTGTGTTAATGTCATCGTTGTTTTTGGGTTGTGTTAATGTCATTGTTTATGGGTTCTTCGATATAGTGACTTCTGTAAATTGCAGCCATGTCCGTCCGTAGCGGGGTGCAGTCATCAGTTGGAGGCGAGAGATGTCACTGCGGCAATGAAGTTGCGCTGCTCACTTCTTGGACACATACGAATCCCGGTCGATGCTTCACGTGGACATGTGGATGTTGGTAAGTCTAGGATCGGCTTCTTGAACAAGTAGGATTAGCAAAAATGGGAGTTCTCAAACAACAAGATGCTGCTGTTGGAGTTGGACATGGATGTGGCCTCAATTCTGATGACAATGATGATGATGATATGAGTATTATCTTGAGGAATTTTTGTTGAGTAATTGCAACGGTCATATGCACAGACAGCAATGGTGTATTGGTGTTGGCGCCAAATTAGAAATTAGAATTCCAGAATAGATAGATACGCATTAATGAAGTAGATATAGGTGAACAATCTAATCTAATGTAATGTAATGTAGATTTGCAGATCTTCTAATGTTTTGGCTTGTACTACTTGTTCATGAATGATGATGATGATATTCTTCCGTGTCCAAGATTATATGATTCCCAACTTGAATGCTCAATTTCACACAATGCTCAATTTCACACAGAGTTCCCAACTTGAATATTAATAGCAAGATGCAACAATTTATGGCAAACACAATATTGTAAGGAAAAAACGATGCTCAATTTTATTAATGAATGAATTTTCAATCGACTGGATTACAAAAGATACTGTACTACTATTACCATCTATCTGCACAGCTAGGTTTCTAATCTCCTAAAGCTGCTGTTTCTATATTTGCAAAACATAACACATTGTACTGTCATACATCTTTGTACCCCAAAAACACTGACTTTACATCTAATTACTTGGTATATATAACTACTACTGTTCTTCTAATTAATGCAGAAACAAGATAAACAAAGCTGACAAGTTGTCAATCTTGCCTAATTACCCACAAATCAGGATCTCCTGAGCACGCTGAACAACAGATTCTGGTGTTGATCATCCAAGCAAACACTTCTTGACCTCTCTTTTGTCATTGTCCTCAACAAGCAGCCGACATCATGTGGACATGTCACCATTGCCTTCCCCATGGTTTGAGCAAGTCTAGGATCGACTCTAGTATAGTAAATTTCGAAGTCCCTTCTTCCCATCAAACGCTCCCCTAGATTTCTTAAGTATTGGACATTCAGATTTCGAGTATTTAACCCACATTCTAGATGCATACCACCCCCAACATATTCAGTTCTACCATTGACTAGAGCAAACTCACCACCAAAGAATGTTCGTAGATTGAACTCCACATGGAACTCCATCCTAATCAGAATATAAACAAAATTACTTCAATTAACATTTCCTTCATGACAAAACACATCCGGGCATTGAAAGTGCAAAATAAACCCAACTGAAATCGTTTTCAATTGAACCACGCCATAAAAACAGGTGCCCCCAAACAATAAACAGTAGTATTCAATTCAATTTCGAACACTAAACCCTAATTCGATTTTGCAAAACCGCGAAAACAGAAGAGGCGAAAATGGGAAGAGGAAGGAATAGAAATTACCTTTAGAAGTGGATCGAACGTTCGCAATTGAATCTCTCGCTGATTTCTGGATCGATTCTGGGTGGGTTTGCAAAATTAGGGTTAGGGTTCTAGGAAATTGGGGGAAATTGGGGGTTTGGTAGGATTGAGTGACTTAGAATGAGTGAAAGGGGGGTTTAGGGGAGGAGAGAGGGTGTTAGTGAGGGGAGGGGCAAAATGGGAAGAAATACACCAAAACTCACCGGAAAGGGGACAAAAGGAGCACTGGGGGCAAAATCTAATTTTTTAACAACTTTACGGGGGTAATTTTAACGGAATCCATTTTTGGGGGTAATTTGAAAAATCGGTAACATAGAAGGGGGTTATTAGTGATAAACTCTTTAGTTTTTAACAAAATCAAATGAATCTTCATGTATTTGAACCAAACACCATAAATGACAATTACAATCCATTAAATAATCAAACCAAACAACCATTCATAAGCATGATGTTCTAATCCCACCCCTCTCTTTTATTAGAATTCATTTCATTCCATTCTATTTGTTTGAACCAAACGGCCCCTTAGTGTATATATCCAAATCACCACCGTATTTCTATTCCGACTTTCATAGTTCCATCTATTCTATTTAATTTCCCGACTCCGTTAAATGAAGTTTTAAACCGAATATCAAAACTACACTTTCATTAATAAAAAAACCGACATATAATGGAGTGAATCAATCGACCATCATCATCGGTTTCACAAAAAAATATCAAACATCTTCATCTTTCTCCTTCAATCTGAATTAATCTCTTTAAACTTTCTTTCATCTTTCTCCTTCAACTCTTCAAGGTGTATCATGAATTATCTCAGAAAAAAATTAACTTTTACGCTAATATTAGGTTAAACTGAGGAACTTATTAATTTTTGCTTGATTTTTGCAATTAAATTGAATATACCATTGATGTAGATCCTAAAATTATCGAAATCTGCAGAAATATGAAATTATTTGATTGAACAAGTTTGATTCACATTAACTGTGCGAAAATTGAAAATTATAAGTGAATCGAGTCCCAAATTGCACCCAGAAATCGTAATCGAATACTAATCGAAAGAAATATAAACCAAGAAAATAAACCCTAATTGAAACCTTTAACCAAAACCCCAAATTTGTGCAAAATAAAAAATTAAGCAAAGATTATACTTTGGGAGGATGATACACCTTGAAGAATTAAAGGAGAAAGATGAGAGAACTTTAAGAGATTAATTCAATTAATGAATGTTTGGAGGACAAAGATGAAGATTGTTTGATTTATTTTGTTGTGAAACCGATGACGATGATCGATCAATTCATTTCCACGTCGTTTTTTTTAATCAATGAAAGAGTAGTTTCGATATTCAGTTTAAAACTTTATTTAACGGAGTCGGGAAATAGAATAAGTGGAAGTCGTAATAAAACTACGGTGGTGATTTGGATATATACGCAAAACATATGGTGGTATATGGTAAAAAAACAAAATACATGTTAGTAATTTGTAAAATAGAGTAAATAGATGGTGGTATTTTGTAATTTATCCTCTTTTATTTCAAAAGAAGAGCGCACTAGGTCGTAGATGAGAATCGATGCACATATATAGGAAACAATGTTTCCTAAGAAATGATTTCCCTTCCGTATAACATTTACAGAGTGTACAATATATTGGAAACAAAGTTTCATAAGTTAGCTACAATCAAATCATAAGTTAGCTATAATCAAATCAGCCTAAGTTAAGGGGTTGAAATCCCAAGAATAGTGCTAGCATAATTACAATTAAACGGAGGATATCAAAATAATTCTAAGGAATATTTTATATTCTATTACTCCTAATCTTACTATCGAATTAAGGGAACTATTACCATTTGAGCTTATCCATTCTTCTCATTTTAAAACATTATTTAGAAAAGAAAATACATTCAAAATTGCGGTTTCATGATAATAACGATCAATTATTTGTAAGGTGGATGGCTATATTAACGTTATACGAAAATTGTTAAATAATTTTGTGTTGGTTAGCAAGTCTCTAAGTTCCATAATACTACAACAAACTTGCACCCTTCATCTTAGCATTTCCTTTGCTTATCCATCCATAACCTTTAAAAAACCAATTCTCAAAGAATTGGCCTTAGGAACTGTTCCCTTTCTTAGCAGCAGTGGTGGGCATGCCCCCTTCTCTGCCCTCTACTACTACACTGTTCTTGGCAACAGTGTTACTGTGCTGTACTTCGTTAATGTTTTACACGCCTCCCTCCTTCACTTATCTCCTCTACTTTCCCCCTTCGTTGCTCCCTCTCATCTTTGCCAGCAATTGTCAGCCGTTTAGTGCCTTTCCTCTGCATCTTCTTCACGCTCCACTCTGCTTTCCCTTTCTGTCTTTTGCATTTTCTCTCTCTACTTATTCGTTTTTCATTTCGATTTCACATTTCCTTTCTAAATTTCCCCCTTTTTGAAGGTTAGATCTATTTTTGATGTTACTTTTTAGTCTGTAATTCGTTTCATTCAATTTTTTCTGGTAGATGTGATTGTTTCATTATTATCCTCATGTTTCGTTTTGATCGCAGATGGTCGATGATACATGACTTACACCGGAGGTGGTCGATGATCCATCACATTAGAGATAGAGAGAGGAAGGATACAAGGCTCCTGTTAATGTGAGTTTCGAGTTGTTTAGCTGCATTACAGATTATTTTTTGTGTTTGATTATTTTAGTTTCTGGTAACGAAGTTGTGATTTATGGTTCCCTTAATATCACATCTCATTTATTAATCGGCACGTGAAGATTGCTGATGTGAGCTTCAAGGCATCGAGCAAAATCGATTGGGAAGGCATGGCTAAGATGAAGCTCGTTGTGAATTTTTCAACCTTCGTCGTGCTTGTCTCCGGACCAAATTCAGTCAGATCTTTTCCCCCCCTTTTTTTATTGCATTAGAGTTTTGGTTTTGTTTCTTAATCTTGGTTTCAATTTGTTGTTTTTGCCTGTCTCAGAATTTGATTTGATAGGGTTCCAAAATTATGGTATAATGATTAATGAGAGTAAAGTACTGCACAATTAGAATACTTAAAGAGTTGATTATAACAAAATTTAAATTTAAAAAGGAAGGAAATTTGACAGATTCGTTTTGTTTCTAATTGGGAAATGTATTGTGTATCTTATTGTGGTTTTAGTTGTTACGTGCATTCCATTTTGACAAACACCATTTCACGTTTTTCTGTTGGTTGCTGTTTCTTCACTGCCATCCATGTTCTGTTTTCCCGTACATTGTCAGTACATTTTCGAGTTTTATATTCTCCAACTGCATAACAGAAAGCGGATAGCAACACAATCGGAAACGGTGGCAGCCAAAGTGCGAGAACGAGCGCATGACTACGTAAACGGTAGACAATGCCGGTGGTGTACGGAAAGGGTGGAGGAGACAGGTGACACAGATGGGATTTGCACGAGTTACCATTTAGGTATATGGCTGATTTGATTTACGATGTTTCAATTTCTATTTCGTTGGATGTTTTGGTTGATTACTTGACATATTAATGGTTTAATTTCTGTTTTGGTTATCAGTTTAATTTTTGTTTTAATATATGCTTTGTTTAATTTTGTTCTAAAAGCTTGAATTTTATATTTGTTACATTAATGGATTAGTTTTGCGTTGCATCATTCTACTAATTTGATGAATGAATTTCACATACTTTACTGTTGTATCGGTTTATTTTTAATGGCTCAAATTGAGAGAAAAATTGCTTCAACCGATGTTATGAAGACCAACTTCATAGGTAATAACCCATATTTTTCTTACTATGAATGATGTGTTTTGTACTTTTGTGTTATTTTAGCTCAGAACTCAGTTAATTTGTATGGGTCCGGTAAAGAAGTTTTGATCTTGTGAGCTATTGAGTGGTTTTATTGGTATGTGCCATTGTTAACGATATACTCTCTTCGTTTCTGTCATTCGATTACTGGGGTGGTGAGACCTTGTTACTGGAGCTTGATTTGGTGTTCTGAAGTAATTGGAGGATGCAGGTGTGTAAGTAGTTTAAAATTTCAATTAATTCAAGAATAATGATGGAGGGTGATATTGGAGGTAGTGGTTGATGAGGTGTCTTGATGATTATGTTAAAATTTTCTGTAGGATGGAAAATCGAATGCCAATGTTTCGTTGAAGGGAGGAGAGACCGAGGCTTTGCAAAGACTCAAAAAGTTTGCAGCGGAATGCAAGGCTCAGCTCCCTAAGCCCAAAAATGGCACTAACAGTATACATGGGGCCAACTTTTCCTGCAAAATATCTCCATGGATAGCAATGGGATGTCTTACTCCTCGCCATATGGTTGATGACCCGAAGAAAAATACTTCTAGGTAGACTTAATTGAATATGACTTTGTTTTTCCTATTTGTTTAAGAAGCGTCTTTTTCTTTGTATGCGGTCTCTTCTTTTTAATGTGAGAACTAATGACACTAAAAATGACACAATATGTGTCCATTCCCCACCCAGTCACACTCTCTTTATTTCCCCAAGGAACACCGTCCTCTTATAAACACCGATAAGTGACCCGCAAAACCTCAACTAAATACCACCCCAAACATGAGTATGATGCTTTCAGCTCAACCTCAATCATCCCTTCTCAATGATGTTCCTTAAAATCTAGATACGAAATTGTGTTTGTAATCTAAAAGTTCCAATCTTTTGATTTGATTGTATTTGCTGATCTGTGATTGCACTACTACACAAATGGTCTATTGCAACACCTTAAAAGTGTTGCCTAATGGCTGAAAAGTGTTGCTAAAGGCTGTGTTGCAATAGCTCCATGCAACACTTTACTCAACACTTTCTTACCAAAAAAGTGTTGCATTTTATTAAAATATGCAACATTTTTTTTGCAACGCATGTGCTTGTCTACTGCAACACTTTTACGACAAAATGCAACACTTTGAGGGGTAAAAGCAACACTTGTCTTTTTATTTTGCAACATTTGTAATTGGCTAAAGCAACACTTTCATGCAAAAAATGCAACATTCGTAATCATTGTTTGCAGCATTTATCAATTGCAATAATTTCTGAAATTTTAATAAATAACGTAAAATTACACCAAAAATTGATTTTGTTGTTGATTCAACTTAAATAATACATAGTTCACCGATACATTACTATCAACCATGCATAAATTGAAAAATGAATACGTCTCAATATATATATGTTCATATTTCATAGCATCCACTTTACCGTACTCTATTCAAAAAATACATATTCAAAAATATTATTACAGCAAAATAAAAAGAAAAATATAGTTCAGAACTTTTATGTTTGTCTATCTCAACTTTAGTCCATGAAAGATGTAGACCTCCATTGTTGCAAACTTAGTTTCAAAATCTTTCAACAATAACCTTCTCACCGAACAACTTGGCGACGATATCTGCAAAAAATTACATAATTATATGTATGATTAGGCTTCCTTGTAATAATAAGCAAATATTTAATTACATCAACTAAACTGTTAAAAAAACCTACATCTTCAACAGTAGGAAAGTAAAAATTGAACTGTAAAAAAACAAAATATACTTAAATAGAGCTGATGTAACACGGTCGTTCCTATACATGGGGTACTCACCTTGGTATACTGGGCTCTAAGACATGTATCATATTGATCGGTCCTCTTAGCATCCAGTATATGTATCAGGGTAGTTTGTACAGTTCATGGCTAGAGATAAGATGATATATTTTTTTTAAGTCAATAGATCACATTTAGCACTACGTTTCTTTCCTACCAAATAACAATGCATTCAACAGAACAAATAGTGAACATAAATAAATAAGGGATTATTAAAAACAATACCAATCAACTAGCATTAATCATAAAATAATGAACATAAGTATGATAGTAAAATACTCCGTAATGAACAAAAAGCCTTCTGGTGGCCGACATTCCATTGAACTCGGCCTGATTCGAGTCACTAACTAACGTGATCTCTAATAATAAAACACACCTGAAACTGACGATCGAAGGTTTGAAACTGATGTTGCCTGCATCAGCTTGTTATTAAAAGAGTGCAGCTTGAGTGAAGCCGAACCATTGCTTGCAAACGACTTAGCATATCCGCACTCTGTTTGCGGACAAAGTGACCCCTGACAAGAGCTTGGAGTTTAACCAATCCCTTTAGGGCCTTGAGTGCCTTTCTAGCCTGCAGGTTGGTTATTCCCAAACTCATATATTAAAAAAAGTTTTGGCTTAAACTGGAGATGAAGATTAGTAAAGAAGAGATGTTTGGGTTTAAACATTAAAGCATGCATCGGATGAAGAACAAGTGAGTTATGGTCGGGGGTACATTATTAGGGTCTGTCTCATCATGTTCCATTTTCTTGTAATCGTACTTACTTTTTCCATCCTATAAGTATCCAAGAAGATCTCACCTTTCTGCAATGACTCAAGTCTACTACTACTACTAATAAAAACAAAGAAAAGAAGCAAGGTGGAAATGATGATGAAGTTAGTCAGTCTTGTGAGCACATTTATGAAGTAATGATGATAGTGAGCACAACAGAGTAGAGAAAAAGGGGGTGAAGTAGTGCGAATAAAACCATTTTAAAGTGAAAGCGACAGTGACATACAAATTGCATTGCATTGCAGAAGGACGCACACAACACATATGGACCACATTGATCGTTCTGACTAGTGGATGAACAATGATATTGTTACTACTGTACTCCAGTTGTTGTGATCTAGAACATTTTGCATCAGACGCATGCAGCGTGGCGCAACCAGATAACGCTCAAACAAAATTGACAACCAAGGCTAAAGACTAATGTCGAAAAGTAAGCCTTAAACTTGATCTTGTTTAAGCAAGCAGGTAAAGGAAAAGGGTGGCCTGGGTGTATTTAAGAAATGAATGGAATGGAATTGGTTGCCCAGGCCACCCCAAATTAAATACTGGTCAGGTACAAAAATGCAAAAGCTAAGCTAGCTTGAGGATGAGGAAAGAAAATTAAATGATGCATTGCCTAGTAGAGTGAGTAAATGCAACGAGTAATAATCCTAGCTCCATTGTGGCAGTAGAGTTGCATCTGATTTCAGGCAAAAACAAGTTTGATGTCATGCATAGAAGCAATACATTTATGAAAAAAAAGCATTACTGCATAACATTAAGAAAAATAATGTAAAAGTACAACAAGAAAATCATAATGAATCAAATTTGCAGCCTAAAATTCTCACCTTATACTTGCCCTTTATATGAGATACTTCAAGAGCAATCTCAATCTCTGCATCATCATTATCCCAGGCTGAAAGAAGTTGTGTTAGAAAAGGTGAAAATACTACTTCTAATATGTGACTAAAATCCTTAATTTTCATAGATTTTTCATTATATGCTCAGGAGAGAGTAATATTATTAACCCATACATACTCATTAAACGTAATGAACTTGAATCAGTGAGAAAGAGTTGGATTTAAACGTAATGAAGTTGAGTGAGAAAGAGTTGGATTATAGAGAAAAAAGAGAACTAACCTATACGAAATATCACGGACCAGGCCCCTGAAACAGGAAAGATCATCCTCTATCATCATCACTGTCGAAATCATCATCATCATCATCATTCAAATCAATACGAAACTTTGCATTTTCATTCACATATTTGCTAGAATTACTCCCGGAAGAGGCCAATATCCTCCATTTTGTCATAAACTCATTTCTCCTTAACACTTCTTCTATCATTGAAATTAACAGGTAAATGGAGCAAGATTCAGTAAATCCAAGGAACCCAGTGGTTTGAGTTTCTGCTAAAAAATGACCCTTCACTGTTCAACAACTTTAGTCGGCCTTGTAGAGAAAATACTGCCAATGCCATTACTCAATTTACTTACAAAAAAACAATGTCAAGGAAGAATGGTAGTATGAATGCTTGTTTCCTGCTGATTTTTTTGTAGAATTCATGAAGGATTTTTCAAAGGAAAAGCTTATAGTTTGATCACATATCAATCTCAAAACTCATTATCTTCCATTTGAATCATAACTCTTACTCTCTAATCAAAACACTTAGATCACATCAATTAATCAAGAATCATCAACCAATTCAGCTGATAGTGTAGAATAAGTTGCGAACTCCATCTGGGTCATTCACGTTCACTATAAACAATCAAATTAACACTAGGGTTCTTCAATTTTATAGAATATCATGAAATTAAACAACACATAACATACTTCTAGTTCCTTACTCAAAATAGTTCACAAGACTCGAATAATAATTGAATAAACAAAAACCAAACAAAGCAATACTAACACAACTCCTCGCCAATGTTAGATCTGGTGACAAAAATCACATCAGAAGAGAAGAAACATGCTCAATTGTAGAAGCATGACAGTTGCACGATAATCAGAACGAAAAAATAGTAGCACGACATTGACAAAGGGAACGATAAGAAGACGAAAGTGCACGATAATGGCAGGTCGCACAATAACAATGGCAAGACGGAAGTAGTTTAGGGTTGAAAAGAAGAAGGGAATACCATAGGGCGAACGGTGAGAGACGAATCTGAGACCGGCGAAAAAGGGCAAAGGCAACAGAACAATGGAAGGCGGACGGCGGACGGCGAACGGCGGACGGCGAACGGCGGACGGCGATGGGCAAACGGCGAATGTCGGGGGAGGTATAACGATATGTCATTTTAACGATGTGTTGATATTTCGTTTTAACTTGGGAAGATTGAGGTTTGCTGATTCCTATTTCCTACGTAATTAATATACGTGGATATGGGTCGGGTTACTCGGGTATCCACCTATTGATAGTGGTATACAAAAATAAAATAGACAACTAAGTTTAAGAAAAACAGTTATATATATATATATATACTGTTTTGATAAAACTCTGTTGTCTATTAGTCTATAATGATACTAGATGTTTATTAGGAGTTGTCTATTTGATGTTTTGTATTAGTGCGAGAGATGGATAAACTAAAATACACGTCCAGCAACACTTTGAAAAGTGTTGCAAATATAGTTTAATGCAATATTTTAAAAAAAATGTTGCATCGCTTTAGGATATGCAACATTTTAATTAAAAGTGTTGCAAATTACTTATTTATGCAACACAAAGTAAAAGTGTTGCAAGTAAAGTGTTGCAATAGCCCATTTGTGTAGTAGTGTTGGATGTTACCTAGGGTTTAGTTTTTATGTGTAGATTTGTCTGATTTCGTATTGGAAATGTTGGGCTTGATGAGTTGTATGTGAATTTTCAGAGGGTAAGTGATGCCACATTTGATGGGGTTTGAACTGAGTTGAGAATCGTTATGGGGTTTGATTTTTCTATATATGTTAGGGCATTAGTTCTGTGGTGTCTTCAAAAAACCTATAAAATTTACTTCGTTATATCAGTAAAAATGGTGATGCTTTCAAATGATGATACTTCACTTTGGTTGTGTGTGTCATGTGCCACTCGACAAGACGCTTCATTTTAGACAAAATTGAAAGATACACACAAATTAGCTGTATCCGACACTTGGACACCGGGTCATGTCTTCAGGCTGAGTAACATACTTAGAGTAATTTGATGCTTTTGTTTCAGTTGAGCTCATATGATTTCAGTAAAAAAGAACGGGGCATTACTAGAAACTCAAAAGATGTGGATTATGGGATAAATATGCTTCTCCGTACTCATATTGTATCATTTTCCGCTTACTTTAACCGTTGGAAAGCATTCCTGTCATGGTCCACGGAGTAGCATCTGCTGTCTGGCTCTTCAATTGGAGGCAACCACTCAGTTTCGAAAGCCGTTATCTATTGGTATTTGCGAACGCACAACTCTTATGAACCAATGACATAACTCTTTAGTTCTCATTTTTCTTACGATTGATTGGGTTTCTTCATACAACTCTATCCTCCAATTGAAGAGGTGATTAAAGGTGGCGTCGTCCCAAGGTTTGTAGAATTTTTGGACAGACATGATCTGCCACAACTTAAGGTATGCATTTTTTGTTATGTCATTTATTTGTTCACAAATTATAGAGTAAGACAGTGTTATATGTGAGATGATCTAATCCTGTAAAAGGCCATTAATTTATTAGTGATAATTAGTGATCTTTTTATACAAAGAGATTGTGTGAGACTGTTCCACATATTAACTATAACTATTATTATAGGATTCGGTTTAGTTTCGGTACCCGTTGGCAGATAAATCATGTTATGTTGATATATGCAGTTTGAGGGAGTTGATATGGTGGTGGTTAGGATGGAGTTGGATGTAGGATGTGGTAGTCAGATTTAGGGTGCCCAACTTGATACTTTGAATCCTTGATCGTGGCTGTGATTGGGTTTGAGTTTGAAAAGGTCGAAACTAAGTCTTTCATGAGATTTGTAAAACAGGTTGGGGTGCTCCAGGGGTGCTTTATCGACTCAATTAAGGATCAATTTGGGGATTATTCAAATTTATATTGGCTGGAATTAGTTCGGGTTTTGGATTATGTTCAGGTTTGTTTGTTTATGAGACTACTGATAACTGATTTGTTGGTATACTGATTATTTATATACTCATCTGGCGTCAAAGAGAGACATCCCTCGAGACGAAAAGATTGACCTCGACTATCTGGTCGCCTCATTATTTCCATATGCAAGGCAAATTCGCGATGACCAAATCCAAGAAATAAACATTGAGGTAAATATCCAACAGATTTCTCTAACTGAAGATGATGTTCCTCAAATGGTTCATAGATTGTGTTTGATTGACAAAAAATGTTCTCATCAAAGTTGGTGTTTGTAAATGTTAAAATAAAATTGATGGGGGGGGGGGGAGTTGATTGCTTTTTAAGCTAAATTGGGTTATTGAGCTCATAAGCCTATGTTGGGGGTTGCACTGTGGTGTAATGTTACGGAGGCAGAAGATTGTAGTGAAGTTTAGTCATTCAATCACTACTACAAAACATCAAGTAGACAACTGTTTTTTTGCCATAGACAACTGACTTACAAAAGTTGAGTAGTTTGGAGTTGTATATTAGTCTAAGCATAGACATCTGTTTTACAACAGTTGTCTATTGGTTAATAAACAACTGTTTTTGTAAAACAACAGTTGTCTATTACGTATATAGACAACTGTTTTTGTAGAACAACAGTTGTCTATTACGTATATAGACAATTGTTTTTCTAAACAACAGTTGTCTATATACATAATAGGCAATTGTTTTCTGAAATACATACATATATATATATAGATATTTTCTTATATACGTATACATATTTTATGTTTTTTTTAATAATTCTTAAATACGTACATATTAACAAACCATAAAAAAAGAATACCATAGCGAATAATTGAACAAAAGAAGTTACACTTTTATAAAATCCAACATCCAAAAGATACATAAAATCATTATCCAACATCCAAAATCCAAAAGGTACACGTAAAATCATTATCCATGTCCAAAAGTACCTAAAACCATAATCCAACTAACACCTTGTCCGCATAAGGTAATCTGATGCATCATATACGACTAATTATTAAGAAAATAATCCGCCCATAATCCACGAACCTCGTCAATATCTTCTTGAGAATATGGCATCATATCGTTGAAATGCTACAAAATCAATAATATAAATGAACTAATTATTTTGTTTCAATTATGTGCATAAAACAAATGATTGAAACAAGAGAAAGTGTGAAAACCCAAGTCTTACCTCATTGACGGTTCTCTTCAAATCAGAACGAGTGATAATTTCGATCATATATCTCATCACGTAATAACCGCACTCTGTTTTCCGAGCATGAGGAGCCGACTACATTGCAACAAGTATAACAAAGTGTAAGAGTCGTACAAATGACAAAATACAAGATACAACATACACATACATGGATGAAGGTTATTAGTAACAAGATGACCTGTAACCATACCGTAAATAGATAAATGAGAATTCTAACATTGTACTCCTCAATTTTTAATCTATTAAGTTTTTTTAATGTTGTATCCCTGTTTTCTTAGAAATGCATAATAATTGTAATCGAGACAAAGTGCAGGATCTTAGTAATAGCACTGTACCTTTTCACGAACAGCAGCATGCAGGTTATGTCTTTCGATGAAGTCAAAAACACCTAGTTTTAGAAGCTGCAAATACAAGCAAATCATATATATGTCCTTGACGAAGCGAAAATCAAATTAGACACATTCAAATTCATACTTACATCGGCAAAGTATCACTAAGTTTAGGCTTCTCCGTTGGCATGTAACGAACGAGCTAAAATAGGCAGCTGACGAAGCTGAGCAAAGCGGATAATCCATCTATTGAAAATAACAGACTTTTCTTTACAAGGAAGATAGAATATTAACTGAGGAAAAGGCGTTACGGCAATTGAAGGTTATAATACCTCTCCCAAGCTGAAGCTGAACCTTGAAGCAATTTGGGACATAATTCTGCAGCTTCGGCATACTTTTTCTCAGCAAGCAAATGCTCCAGGTATCTCGATCCCACCTATTAAAGATTCATTAACAGTGAGATAAGTGAGAAACACATATTCCCCCATTGGTTCCCTTAATAAAACTTCCTCGTTTAATTTATCAAGAAACTATTGAATATCTTACACTTTGGAAACACAGTTTTTTAAAAAAAATCAGTAAATAGCAAAACGCCAACCTCTTCTAAAAGTTCTTTTCTTCCGTGTGTTACTTCGATTTCAGTTACAGCTTTGTCATACCACCCATGCTCAAGAAGCCAATTTATATGATCTTCAGTATCCCTGTTATTAATCACAAACAAACATCAGGGGACGCATCAAAGTTCCATCTATAATGAACCTGTACAAGATGCAAGTAAGTTGATGAAAGTTTAAAAAATTGATCACGAACGAGCTTATTGATCACGAAAAAGTGAAAAAAAAAGTTTGCCTCTCTCTCTCTCTCTCTCTCTCTCTCTTTCTCTCTCTCTCTCTCTCTATATATATATATATATATATTGAGATCTAACTTTCATATCTCACTTTAGGATATATATATAGGGAAAAAAGTGCACCCAATTTAGTTTTCTTGTAATCTATCACAACACTCCAACCTTAATTAAGAAATTACTTTTCATATCCTCTTTCCTCTTGTCTACCGAGAAAGGGGGATGGAATAAAATCAGCCACTAAACCAGATGTGATTACTATCAACACGAAAGAGAGTAACTAAATGTCAAGACCCCCCGAGTTCAGACGATCAAAAAAAAAAGGAGAAAAAATACTCCGCAAGAGGTTAGACAAACCTTGGTTTAGCAATAACTATATCTTTTGGGGAAACAACGTAGTAGAGTGGCTCATCACCTGCTGTCCACCGACCATTAATATAACTGCTCCCTACATCAATAATAATAATAATCCTTAGGGTTATTCAAGTATATAAAGCAAGACGGAAATATCGCTTCAGTACAAATCATATCCAGCCTCATACTAAACTCCCTCTCCATTCAGTCGGTACATAAACAAAATAAGTAGGAAAGCTAATAACAGAGCAAGAAAGTCGGAAAAAGAAAACCTGAGAGAGGAGTGTGGGAAAGACAATAGTCTTTAGCTTTATAATGTTCAAAACCATGTACTAGTAAAGCATCAGTTGCTAGTTCATCATTGATCCATGTAACAACACGTACTTCCGGTATCTGTGCATTACCCTGCGTAAAGAGTAACAATTCAGTGAAATCATGAACGTTGGTTACTTTCAGGCTTTCAGCTTCCCGTGTCTATGCAATAAACAGTAACAATTCAGTGAATATGATGAGAGTATAAGCCAATTTAAGCTGTGAATGCTAGTCCGACAGAAGGGTAGTCTCGTATCTACGCTCCATGTGAGGCTGGAACAAAGTACACAGGGATTCACATTTAAGAGGAACATATACCTGACGTGTAGGAGCTGTGCTACTGAAATCCTTCTCTCCGTCTTCCTGTCCTCGATTATATGCCAGAATAGCCAACGAATCACCAAAAGGAGCAATACCTGAAATGTAGTAATTCGTCTCGAAGGATGCAACGATATCAACGGGATTGACACTTGATACAGGTCCGGGCATATATGAGCCATAAGCATTGACTCTCAGCGAAGCAATCTTTACAGATGTGCCCCAGCCAATTATCAAGACTGCATCATCCTGAATTAAGCCCTAGTTAGGAAAGAAACGTGCATTTCGGAGCAAGTCTCCCCAAACATCGGAGTAATAGTAAGGAACACTAAAACAAGGATAAAGCCGGAGTAATTATTATCTCCAAAGCGGTATCATTTGGGTCAAAATAACAACAAACCTGCCAAACAAGGTGCGGAAGCAAAAGCTCGGGATGAGGACTTCCTCGTGGTCTTTCAATAAAAGTAACACGTTGATCAGTAGCAGTATCATAAACTTTAACACCGGTATCATTTGCCCAAGCAATAAGGCTTGTCCGCCATGCCACTGCATGTATCGGACCTTCGCCAGAGTGCAATATCTACAACACCACATATTATTTATCACATATACTACGCAAAATAAATCAACTACATAGACATGAATATATGTATAAGCTACATAAAAGTCTCGAACCTGCTCTTGATAGCCGAACCACTTCTTCATGTAGAATATAAGTTGACCAGCTAATCCGCCGGCTACAAATCTTCTTGATGCTTTTCTTGAGTAGTGGGGATCAAGAGCGATGGCCTTCATCGGCCTGTGATACTCAAACTTGCGTTTTTCATCAGTAAACAGACTGCTTATAACAACTGATCCATCATCAGAGCAACTTCCGATAAACTCGCCATCAATATCAATATATCAATGAAATGGAGCTGAGGAATTTAGGATCATACATATGAGTACCAATATATCAATATTTAGGATCATTCACGAGCTGTCTCGTATCAATATATCAATGAAATGGACTGAAATGTATACGTCTATATGTAAACAGAGAAGAAGAGTGAGTACCAGAGAACAGCGAATAACAGCGACAACAGCGACAAACAGAGAAGAAGGAACGACGACGAAGAGCGAAGAACGGCGACGAAGGACGCTTCGAAGTTAATTAGAGAAGAAGGGCGACGCAGATCGAGGAAGGGAGACGAAGGTTAGCTTCATGATGTTGCATTATTAGAATTGGGGATCTGGAAACAAATTAGGGTTAGAGTAAGTTGAGCAATGATTGACACAAAAAAATGCAACAATATGATTAAATTTACCATAGAGAGAGTTTAATGAGGGACCTGCTGGAAACAAAAGAAACGGATTGAAATTGCTGGTTGAAACGTGAAGAAACCCTAAGAATCTGGGGAAAGTACGTATGAAATTTGGGGAAAAAGAGAGGACAGGTTTCGATCGAAGTAAAATGCAAAGCAAAGTTAAGTTTTGGTTTATTTGGCGATGATTGCTTGGAAAACTAAACGCATTTCAAGATCGAGACAGCTCGATGAAATTTTGGGTCGATAATTTAATGACGAGTCGAGTCGAGTAATTGGTGGTCGATAAGTACGATAACTTAATGAGGAATTTAGGATCATGGTGATCATATACGACTTAATATTAATCAGTGATAATTAAATCAATTTTTAATCACTACGCAAATTAAACACCGCAATTTAGTCCATATTCTTCGACTAAACTCCTTGATTAATACTAAATACAGTAATTAATTAAATTAATCAAACAATTTAGAAATCTTACATCAACAACATAGCTCCTCTGTCGTTCTTCGTCCAATCCGAAAAATTCTAACATTCGCAATCCACTATTGGCCAACGTTACTACAAACAAAAAAAACAAACAAAAACTGTAATAAATCAAATGAAACGGAAAAAACTCGACATCAAATGAAACGGAGGAACGGAATGACGGAAATCGGAAGGTACCTTTACAGGAAGGGATATGGGTTGAATTACACTTATTATTAGATTACTTAAAAAAATATTTGAGAGAAAGTGATATGGGTTGGGTAGTAACAACCAATTTTTATTGGTCCTGAAAATTAGAATAGACAACAGAGTTTTATAAAAACAGTTGTCTAATATATAGACAACTGTCTTTATAAAGTTCAGTTGTCTATAAGCCTATAAAGACAACTGCTTATCAGAAAACAGTTGTCTATATATTATACATCGGTTGTTAAGAATATCAGATGTCTATTAAGAGTTGTCTATTTAATGTTTTGTAGTAGTAATGGAGTTAGTAGGTAGTTGATGGTGGTGATTGTTGATTATAGGAGATTGGAAGCTGGAAGTGTCGTCTTCTTACATTTTTTTTTTGATAGAAACCCCTGTAGGTAGATTTTATAAACAATCAATACCCGCTAAATCCAAAATGGATGTCGGGAAGTTAGAAAACAGTACACATTCTGATGAAACATCGACATTAAAACGAGCCATAAGGTGAGCAACCACGTTACCCCCTCGCTTAGAATGAGAACAACTCGAAGCCTCGAAAGAACTTAATAAAGATCTAATAACATTAAGACACAAACCAAGTGGGCTTCTCCACTTTTGCCTTGAGTTGATAGCACACACAACCGACATACAGTCGCTCTCAAGAATAATCCGGTGGAGACCCGCTGCCTGGGCAATACGCAACCCCCACACTGCCGCCTGTGCTTCGGCAATCTCCGGTGGCCATCTTTCGTGGACTCTTTTGCAACCGGCCAGAATCACCGTCCCATTGCTGTCTCTTCCGACAACACCCAGACCCGAACCTTCAGCGCCATAAATAGCCGCATCAACATTCAATTTTATTATACCTGATGGAGGGGGAGACCAATAATTCATCCCTACTAATTCCCTATTACTTCTGTCAACATTCATGCTATTATTATAGGAGTAGTGATCTAGCACCATAGATGTGAAAGAAGAAACTGTAATCTGCCAATTACTATTACCTTCTTCAAAAAATTTCGAGTTACGAATGGCCCACACCGACCACATTAAAGCCAGCAGCCGTAGCCTATCATGTCCCTGAAGGCTGGTCAAAGACCATCGGACTAACTCTTCACCACTCCCGCGAGGTGCTCCCGCGATAACAACGTTAAAATCACTTTGATCCCAAACCATCCTTGTCGCAGGACAGTCCAGTAGTGCATGACTAACCGATTCAATCTCGTGACCACACAAAGTGCAACCTGGAGATGGTAAACAATGCCGACGAAATAAGGCGTGGCTTACTGCAAGTGAATTAGACGCCATCCGCCATAGGAAATGTGCAAGTTTCGGGGGAGCTTTCAAAGCCCATATATTATGCCACACATCCGACCCGCAATTATTTCCAACCGGAGGTATATCGGCATTTTCCCCAATACCTAACTTGTATGCAGATCGAACTGAGTAGTAACCATTCTTATTCGGCCACCAAAAAATCGAGTCTATGTCTCCACACTCACTCACAGGTAGTTCGAGAACTAGATTTACGTCCGCTTGAACCAGCACACTCTGTAACTTGTTCAAATCCCACCGACCATGTGCACTATCAATTAGGTCGGCTACCTTCATATTCGGGTCCAAGTTAATGTTCAGGCTTGGAAAAAGATTTGATGTTGGACCTGGAAGCCAAGAATCTGTCGAGACATTAATACTCCGCCCATTCCCAACCCTCCATCTTAGGCCCTCCAAAAGTAGTGTGTAATATTGTTTTTTCAGCAAATCTGTCCTGTTTTGCTTGAATCGTCTCGACCCGTCTCAATGAATTACGCTTATTTCAATTCCATGACCCATAGCTCACGCGAAATAAATTAGCGACAGCAGTACGCCAATACCAGTTTGATTGCATATAACATTCTTAACAATTATTTGTAGTATGATTCCTACGTAATGATTAACTATCAAAATGAATTTCCTTATTTTAACGATTAAACAAGTAAAAATGAGTCAAATTAAAGTACAAATATTGGGTACGTCATACATTCATACATGGGCCAAATACTTAACTTATGGAGGTACCGAGTAGTAGTATTTATGAAATGACAAACAAGTTAAGAGTAATTTGCATTTAAGTAGTACTCCGTATTAATTGGAAATAGTTTGGTCATTCTATTTTTTTAAACGAAAAAATAACCTTAGAATTGATAATTGGTTGAAGATCTACTTAAGATTGTCATATTTCATTAAAATATTTTTCACATAGATGAGGAATTAGACAATTTGTTTGGGGCAGAGGGAGTATATGATTAAATACTCCGTACTTTTTTATAATTAAATGTTGATTTTGGAACCTATGTTTAAAGTTGGTACTAATTATTGATTAGCTCTAGAATTAATAAGTTTAAAGTAAATAATAAAACGAATCATTAGATTATTTAAGCACACAAAAAAAGTCAAATGACTCACTACGCAAAACATGAAAAAATTACACACATCGACAAACAAACAGAAAAATAGTTCAAACATCAATTGTATAGAATTAACTGAACACAAAATCGAGGGAATAGTAGGAAAAACAACTAAAATCACACTCATCAGAGATCTAATAAGCCATGATCACACTATATTCATTGTTATGTCAACTTGACTTGTTTTTTTCCATCTCAATTTCCATGTAAATTATTGAGAAATTTCCTTGCTGCAAGAGTTGTAACCTACCAATTGTTCAAGCTAAGTGAAAGCTAGACTTGTCCTCTTGGTATTCTTTCATGTCAAATTTAGTTCAGATACCTCGTACTCTATCTTTTTTGTTTGGACGAACGCTCCATAAAGTGAATTCAACTAAGTTAGAGTTTATCATTGAGTTGAAGTAAAGCCACATTCAATAAACTAGATAACACAAGCAATTCATATGTAATTATTGATTCTACATAACTACGATGAGGATGCCGAAAAGAAGAAGGAGGAGGGGGAAGGGCATGGATATGTGAAGCAAAGCATGTGAATGCGGATTCAAAAGCATGTGAAGCATGAATGGACTAATGCAGCTGTTGAGGCAGATACGTTGCAGGTGTGCCACTATGACGATGTCAAGAAAGTGTTGTTGTGATTATATGAATGGAGTAGATATGCTTTTTATCATAAATTATCCGTTTGATTGGGTGTATTGTTCATCTTGGCATATATTCTCTCGTTGCTGATAAAATCGAGTATATTGTCGAAGGAATTGAATTGACTATTAGGATGGGAAGGGTAGGAACACTAGGAGAGAAGGAGAACGGAGTTTGGCGAGGAGGAAATGAAGAACAAGAAGGGTAGAAAAGGTTAAAGAGACGACACACACTTAATTAAATGCTAAAAGTAAGTCATATATAAGGAAGACGGTGATGACGATAAGAAAGTAGAGAAGGAGTGTGGACATGACATAGGTCCACCTCGACGCGGCCACGCGCGGGTTTGGGGAGGCGAATGAATCTCCATATGAGATGGTCAAATTGAAATTTAAATCGAAGTAGGAGTCGCCACCGAATTTTGTGGTTATTCGGAACCGTTCGAACCCACTCTATGTCGTAGTGGGCCGTGTACAAAATATGGCCCATTTCCGATGTCAGAGCTTATTGGGTTCGTCCCTTTGCATTATGATACCGATACCGGCATTATCGGATATCGGATTCGGACATCCGGAAACCATGGTTCTGAGTAAGGGGTGAGGGTACGTGTTGGGAAGTTTACTAAGAACACCCAACCCCGCCCGCACTTAGCGACCTTTACTAAGATATCGTTCGTTTTTGGTGTACACGCGTTAGTTCGACGGTTGAATGATATGCAAAGATTATTTTCCCTAAACATGTGAGAGAAAAATAAATGGGTTGCTAAGTCGTTTAATGCATATTAAACTAATAACGTCAAAGTTATTTTAGCATGTGAAGTTCGTTTTAGTCTAATAAAACAATAGAAATAAATAAATTGCTACAAACACGAGAAAACGAGTTAGTAACGTTTGAATAAATCGAATAAAGATACAAATACGATAATATGCATGATTTTGGAAAAGATTTATGACACGTGATGGATTAACACGTGTTGACCAAGGTCGAAAAAAAAGTATTTATCGAAATCTGAAAATATGTCGCGAAAGTCGCTTTTTATGTAAGATTTGAAAAGAATAGAAAAGCAAGGAAACGAAAAAAAGAAGACCCGGCGAACCAGGCTTCCGCGCGAGTCGCCTGGAGGGCGCGCGACTCGCGTGGAGGTCTGCTCGGCTTTTTTATTTTGTCGAAAATCGTCAATTTTATAAATGGCGTACAAATATGGATTAATTTATACCCAATTCATATTTTTGATATTCGTCGTATTCGATATTCGATTATGAAATCGATATCGAATAGTCGGAATGCTTTAGAAAAGGTTTTAAAAAAAGTTTGTTTTGAACGAAAAGAGAAAAAAAGAATTTGAACGAAAAAAATGTTAATTCTCTCCGCGTTAAAAATCGTTGAATTTTGTTTAAAAAGATGTAACGATTTTCTTAGCATCAACGAGATTTAATTAATTTAGTTCTTGTTAGATACGATATTCGATTAGAGAATCGATATCGTATTTTAAGAACGTTATATAAAAATAGTTTTTGTAGTATCGATTATTAGAAATAAATAAAAATGCGACAACGACCCATATTAAACGAGGACCGACGACACGACACAAAAAGGAAAAAAACGAGAAAGAGGGAGAAAAAAAGAGAAGAGTCGGGTTTGATTTACACCCTCAACCTACATGCTTTGTTTTCTCGATATAGAGCTCGTCGGAAAGTGGCTTAGGCACGGGAGCGTCAAGATGATGCGGGATGAGTTAAGGTGTTGGTTTGGTCGTGTGATGTGGCGGGTTTCGGCCGGCGTGTGGGTCGGATTTGTCGGGTTGATCTTGACGGTATTTCGGTGCTTTTTGGATGTATGTCGGGGTTGATGAATAATTGTAGATTAATTCTGAATTTTTGATGATTGGTAATCGATGTTTTGTGTGTGTCGCGAGGGTCCTATTTATAGGAGTGGAGGTAGCCTTGCTTGTACGACAAGAAATACCGATTAGGATAGAAAACGTAAGAAGTCGAGAGGAACGTAAATTCCGTTGCTTGGTGAAGAAGCAATGAATCTCGGCTGGTTGGTGGAGTGTTTCGGCTGTTTTGGATATCTCGGCCGAGTGTTTGAGCTCGGTCGGTGAATTATTTTGGTTTTCGGATAGAATTCCTACTTGAGATCGAATTCTATCCTTGAATGGATTTGTTTAATATTTTTTGAAGCTGATTTTTGTAGTGTTGGTGACTGAATCAGCCACGTGAGGTGTCACGGCTGACTCACGTGTCTTGAGAATATTTTCGACCGGGTTTTGACTCGGTCGCTAAAAGACGGTTTTACCCCTGGTGTCGGAATCGACCCAAATTAGTCTCATTTGACTCGAAACGACCCACTGGGCCTGGATTTGAGGTTGGTTTTGTAAGATTTGTACTCCGTAATAAGCCTAAACCAAATGTCCATGATTTCGAGCCCATATCCGAGTCCATTAAAGCATGTTTGCGTCCTATCATCATCGGGTGTTTGGTGGGACCTACTATAGACACCTGGCGGTCAAAATGTGGGTGTCTACAGAGCCCCCACTCTGACTGAGGCTTGGACAAGGCGAAAGTCAGAGTAGCTACCAGGCCAATCGAGGATTAAGACCTGGTAGACTTCCGATCGGGTCGTTTAGAGTCCATTAGACCTGCGTGAAGGGCCCGCCAGCCATAAGATAGAAATCATACCTGGATAGATGTTAATAATATCGCGGGGACTTTTCCTTAAAAAAGTCTTGGGTGTGTCTGTTTACAGACACATCCCATCTTGGAATTGCGCGGGAGTTTGCCTTGGAAGCTATGGGTTTGTCTGTTTACAGACACATCCCATCTTAGAATTACGCGGGAGCCTGTATTGGAGGCTACGGGTGTACCTGTTTACAGATATATCCAAAAAAAATGTCGCTTGTACTTTTCCACTGGAGAATTCTTCGGGAGCTGGGATATCTGTCTGTAAATTGCATGTAAAATTCAGATAAAATACCGACTCACGCTGGGGAAGGAAATGATTTTTTGACTGATTTTGAAATCGAAGTCCTGAAAGCAACTTACGTGCTAGGAGATAGGTTTTTCAAAATTGAAAGGGGTAGAAAAGAAATTTGCAGTTGAAGTTTGACCTTATCGAAAAGGATTTTCTCAAATGGCTAAGTTTTGCAAATTTTAAAAATGAGAATTTGAAGAGAGAGGTATACCGACAGACTCGACTCTGGACGTGACCGGACGAGTTGACAGACACGACTGGACTCTCGAGGGGTTGGACTGTGACTCGGTAGGGGGGTGGGCCACCTAACAAGACTCTTAAGTTGCGCTATTTCGTAGCCTAGGCGAGTGGCAACATGGTCGAATCCTCGGAATGGGAAGGATGTGCTATGGGGGGATTGCAATAGTCTGTAATGAGACTGTTGTAGTACGACAGAACTTAGTAGTAGACTTGTGTTCTTTTAGATTTTTTGATTTTAGGATACATTTCCAAAGTGGGCATTGCCTCGAGTCCTGATAGATTCTTGTCTTCGACTGAGCCGAGTACTAAGACACACTATAGAAAGGAGGCTAGTTTTTGAAATTTTTTGGATTATGTGAGTGGAAGGAAAACTTCTGCCTAAGAGAAGCCCCCAGAATGACAAAGCTAACTGTTGAGAACATGACAGTGTCGTGACCGGAATGATGGCGCTTTTTTGAATTCATGTCAATGTGGATGGTTGTGCCTCTGTTGAAAGGCTGCCTACGTATTCACGTGTAGTGAAATCAAACCATGCCGTAGTTCAGTGATTGAAGATATGTTTTGGTGCCCAGTCGATTAGGGCTTTGTGTGTAACTAGCCATAGCGATGATGTAGGCTAGGTGCATTTCCAATGATGTCTTGATCAAAGGGCTAAAATATTTAGGATGTTGATCCTGTGACTGTGAGCATTCTCCGGGGTAGCCCCCCAGAGGTGGTGTGAACTATTTGGGCATGTTCTATGCCGACCGCAAGTTGAATTCCCGTGTTTGGGGTTGGTAACCGGTTCAGATGAGAAGAATTGGGATGGGATTTTAACGAGTTTTGCTCTCGGGGATTTTAACGAGTTTTGCTCTCGGGGAGATTAACGAGTTTTGCTCTCAGGGATTTTAACGAGTTTTGCTCTCAGGGATTGCGTATGGTGATTGTGAATTCTGTTATGTAAAGGGGAAGTCGAGTAAAATGGCTCGAACTTTGATTGGGATAGGTTTTGATAATGCGGGATCTGGTTTCCATGTCTGGCCCTAATGGTTAGGGATATCCTATGGAGCTTGAATCCTCAAAATTCCGGGCTGTCTCTGGCCTGGGTCTCGGGAAGGTCTTGAGGGTTGTAATGTGGGAAGGCTGAGTGTGATGTTAGCTGACCAGCTTGATTGTCACTTCCCCATTGGATGGTACGGGTATTGATAATTTTGAATTTGACCGTTTTCACTACGGTCATGGGTTCTTGAATATTTTTTTGGTTGACCTCTTAGCCCCGGTCATGGGATTCTTCACTTGGATTGACCGTTTGACTTTGGTCATGGATGCCTCTTTTTGATGATGGCCTGCTTTTTTGTTTTTGGCCCTTTTGCTTAATTTTTTTTTTTTTTTTGGACTTTTGATTTTTCTTTTTTTGTCCAGTTTTTTTTCTATTGGTCAGACTAAAACCAAAGGTAGGGATTGGTTAGTCTTATCGGATGGGTGTTTATTGTGGGAAATGGGCTTGCCTCCCGTCTTGAACCCAAACTAGGAGACTACCTAGATTTGTCATAGGATTCGATACCGCTCCTGCTACGGGTAGTCATGTGGCTTTTCTATACCGGACATGGAATAGGTAAAAGGAAAACCCGGGCTCGGTTTCCTGCAGTCATTATAGATGTGCCTATAGTCACGTGCATGTGCTCACAGTGTATGACAGTGTTCATCATGTTCTCGGAAACACATAAGGAAATATATGAGAAAATAGAAATGCTGATTTTATTGAAATGTGAAAAGAGGACATAATGCAAAAGACTTTGACTCTGATTTGGAAATGAGGATGTAGGGTATCCTAGACTCGGACTCAGAGTTAGAGTCGAATCAGATCCGGACTCGGATCCGGACTCCGTAATAAGCCTAAACCAAATGTCCATGATTTCGAGCCCATATCCGAGTCCATTAAAGCATGTTTCCGTCCTATCATCGGGTGTTTGGTGGGACCTACTATAGACACCTGGCGGTCAAAATGTGGGTGTCTACAAGGAGGAAAATCGATTTTAGTAAAAAATAAAGGAGATGAGGATGAGGAGCTTCATGGGAGAGGGAAGGATTAAGGGAGGTCAAAATGAAGAAACATTAGGTAGAAGACATTGAAGGGACGACACCCTCACTGAAATAGATGAAAATACCAAGTTATAGTTAACACTGAATATTTGATGACGATGAGGAGAATGAGAAGGAGAGGAAAGGAAATAAGGAGGAAGATTGATCTTAGTATACAAGGAAAAATGAGCAGAATTAGTATTAGGAGGGAGAGGAAGAGGGAGAGGGAGAGAGGGAGAGGGAGGAGGAGGTGGAGTGAGGGAGAAGAGGTGAAGATTTGAAGGGTAGAAATAGTTAAATGAATGACAAATTAGAGGAAGTATATTTTAGTAGAGAAATGATAAATCGATATTTATACATATTTTTACCCTTTTAATATTAATATTATAATGTCATCTTTCATATTATTTGAGCTAAAAGCGCATTTTTATGAATTTCGGGTTAATATATACGTTAATATTATTTATATGCTAAAATAAGTCTGTTGTCAAATTTTAATTTATTTAGAATAACTCATTTAATTTTAAGGTCAAATAATACATAATTCTCGTATACATTTTGTAGGTCTATCTTAAGACGACGATATCTAAGTCATACGATGTCGGATCTAAGTGACTTGGGATGCGTTGGAAAGCTGAGTTCGAGACCTACAAGTTTATAAAAGAGAGAAACGTCAAATTTCGTCATCTACTAGGTCGAAATCAAGCTATAAGGCCGCATGCCAACAGATTTCAATACCAAAACAAATGAGTTGAAGTCTATTTTTACAAGAGATGGGTTACGAAACAAAAAAAAAGAAAAAAAGAAAATAAAGTGTTTAGGAAAAAAAGATCATATGCTTCTTATAAAATATAAATAAATTTAAAAAATCAGAAATAAGAGGAAGGCAGAGGGAGGACGCATAAGAAGGAAAAAGAAGGGAAAGAAAGAGAGAAGAAGGGCATCAGCCCGACAAATGCCGCGCGACAAAGATACGAAGAAGACGACGGACTCGACTCTGTCCTAAAACAATTCCGTCCCGATTTTTATGATCTTTTCTAATCTTTATCTTATTTTTGCTGTTATTATGTTTATTTTAGAGTAATTTTCAATTGGAGTATGTAATTGACTATTGATGTTAGGGTTTATGAGATTACGATATCGTTTTGACTGATAAATTATTTTGTTGGATATTTATATAAGATTCGTTATTTGACTATCTGATTCATGTTTGTTAATTCTGTTTGGCCAACTTAATTGTATTCATGAATCGATCGTTGAATTAATAGTAGTTTTGATTAGGTTGAAGCGTTCTGGTCTAATCAATTGCTAGAATCTTGTGTAGTAGTTGAGTCAGGTATAATTGCAGCGTTCTGGTTATATTTTATTCAACTGATTAGTGATTTTAAAGCAACTTAATTTATTAATTTGATTCATGCATTCATGGTTAATTTGATAAATTGGTTAGGATTAAACTTGTGTGCGTTCACGGGGTTTAACGAGTCAGAAAGATAAAATTGGTAATTTACTTGCATTCAAGGATTAACCGATTAACTAATCTATCCAATAAAATTGATTAAGAGAATCGATGATTTTACCCGACATCTATAGAAAATTACATAATACCCTATTAATTCATTATAAGAACTTTTCACCTATTTATTGCGATTAGTGATATTATTAATTTTATTTATTTAATTTTAGTTAGTTAGTTTAGCGTAAAAACAACCCAAACAAACCCCCCTCAATTATTATATTTATACTTATATAACTATATAAATACTACTAAATTAATCTGAGATAGTACAATTAGTCCCTTCGACCCTTACTTGCCCAACTACTAGTTAGTTAGAGTCTTGAAAGTGAATTATAAATTTAATTTTGACTGCGGTTACGACACGCATCAAATTTTGGCGCCGTTGCCGCGGACTGATTTGTTTATTATCTTTGATTATATATTAGTTAGTTAGTAAATTATTTACTTACTTATCTATCTAGTTAGTTATTTATTTTATTTTATATATACTCTTTAGTTTTTATTTCAGGTACTTATTTAAAATATTTGAGATGTCTGCTGGAGCGGAGAAGAGTTTAAGGGAGCAATTATTTTCTGCGGAGACACCTACTAGTATTATTTTTTCTACTTTGGAAAAATAATTCAAGCTGAGTCCAAATTTTATCCAAATTCTCCCTAACTTTTATGGTCGATCTAATGAAGATGCTCTAAAACATATACAAGAATTTTATCTTGTTTGTTCCACGTTATCTTTGGATGGTATTGATGATGATTGTATTAAATTCCGAGCTTTCCCATTTACTTTGCATGAATTAGCTAAAGATTGGCTGTTTAATTTACCCGGTGGATCTATTACATCTTGGGATTGTTTAAGAAAAGTCTTTCTTGATAAATATCAACTTGTGAGTGTTACAAGGGCAATAAGAAAACAAATTATGAATATTCAATAAGATGACGATGAATTATTACATAAATTATTGGGATAGATTTAACCGATTATGTAATTCTTGCCCACAACATGAACTGAGTGAAAAAATCTTGATTGAATGTTTGTATGATGGTTTGCTAGATGATCAAAAGAGGTTGATAGTGTGGACATGACTTAGGTCCACCCCGACATGGCCACGCGCGGGTTTGGGTAGGCGAATGAATCTCCATATGAGAATGGATCGAATTGAAATTTAGATCGAAGTGGAGTCGCCACCGAATTTTGTGTTTATTCGGAACCATTCGAGCCCACTCTATGTCGTAGTAGGCCGTATACAAAATACGACCCATTTCCGATGTCAGAGTTTATTGGGCTCGTCCCTTTGCATTTGATACCGATACCAACGTTATTGGATATCGTTTATTGAATGACTCTCGTGCGCCAACGGTTTCGGGCATCCGGAAACCGAGGTTCTGAGTAAGGGGTGAGGGTACGTGTTGGGAAGCCCACAAAAGACACCCAACCCCGCCCGCACTAGCGGCCTTTACTAGGATCTCGAATGACTTTCTAATACGCGCGTTAGTTAAACGGGAAAATGATATGCAAAGATTAATTTTCCTAAGCATGTGATGAATTAAAAAGGGTTTCTACGTCGATTTAATGCAATTAATTCTACGTCGAAGTTGAATTTTAGCATGCGGGTTCATTTTAGTAAAATAAAATAAACAAGCAAAATTGACAAAAGAAACAACAAACGGTTAGTAACGGTATAACGAATAATAACGGTTTGTGCAAATATTGAATTGTATAGAATGATGTAAATGAGTTAATGCATGGTTTTGAAAAGATGTTTCACGTGATTAATTAGGCACGTGTTGACCTAAGTCACAAGAAAACGGTTAATGAGACTCAAATGCTATTGAAGGACTCGCGGTTTGATGCGATAAAGGGGCCACTCGACCGAGTGGATCCTTAAAAAGTGTTCTGTCCCGGATTTCATGACCCTACTCGACCGAGTTATTGACCAACTCGGCCGAGTACGTCGCTACTCGATCGAGTCACTATGAGACTCGACCGAGTAGAGGTCGAAAGGGCATTCTGCTCGATAAATTGTTATGTCACTCGATCGAGTGGCCAAGGCACTCGGTCGAGTGGCACCTGTACGAACCAGGTTCGCTTGCAATTCTATTATTGATTTTGAAATTGCTTTGATTTTTAATAATTCGATGATTCTACCAAATCGGACATAAATATTGCACAATTTATGCTCGACTCGGATTTTATAAATAATTGATTTTGTTGAATCGGACATAAATATTATTGAATTTATACTCGATTCTAATTTTGAATATTCGTTGTATCCCATATTCGATTATTGAATCGATATGGAATATTAGAGTGAAAATAAAAATAAATTAATTTTAGTCGTCTTAAATTAACTATCGCGATATGAGTAAATCGCGTTAATTAATTTATGTGACTAGATCGCTAGATTCGACATCCAATCATGGAATTGGTATCGAATCTAATGGATCGACACCTTGCTTTGAATTAGAAGACTTGATTCCCTCGGCTTCTCCGACATCGAAATAAATCCCTAGAGATTGTGATGTCGGATCCGCGTCAACGGGTTTCGACCCTTATTAAATAGAATGCTTGTTTTTGAAAATCGATGCAAATATGTGACTTGAATAATGATGAAAACGAAGTAAAACGGATTATTGTTAAAGTTAACTTGTTTTAATAATCAAATGATCGGGGTGATGGGATAAGCGACCGGCAACGCTGTGTGCAGTACACTTGTATATTCGGTTTTCCTTATCCCACCATCACTCACACTCGACACAAATCGACAAGTATTTTAATGTTTTAATACTAACGATACTATCGATATTATGACACGATAAAGAAATAAAAAAAGAAGACAAAAAACGAAGAGAAGGAGGAAGATGATGAGAGGAAGAGAAAGAAGGAAAGAAAGGGGTTTTGGCACCCTCAACCTACATGTTCTTGTCTCGGATCGGACTCGTAAACGCGGCTTTAACACAGGAGTTTCGAGGTTTATGGAGGTCGAGTTATGGTGGTTAGGGTTTCGATTCCTAAAGGTAGGTTTAGGGTTTGCTAGTGTAGTGCTAGGGTTTGAATTAGGGTTGTAGAGTTGTGTAAAAAGATGTGTCTAGGGTTGTAAAAGTTGTGAAAAGTTGTGTGAAATTGAGTGTGCATGGGGTTGCTTATATAGGCAAAGGCAAGGGCACCCGGTTAGGGTTACTCGACCGAGTAATCAGCTGACTCGGTCGAGTGGCCCGTTGTGCCTGCAGTCGGGCTTGAATATGGGCCCACTCGATCGAGTGAGTGGGGCACTCGATCGAGTGGGTGGGGCACTCGATCGAGTGGCCCAGCTGGGTCACGCGGGTCCATTGCTTTGGACCGTGACTTGGGTTTTTTTATGGGTTTGTGTTTGACTTGGACTTTTGATGTTGTGAGGGGCTGTTTTGTATGTCTCGGAAACGACTTTGACCGGGGTTGACCCAATCGCTAAAAGTCGGTTTTATTTTCGTTGTCGGTTTCGGCCCAAATTAGCCTTATTTGATTGGAAACGGCCCACTGGGCCCGGATTTGAGGTTGATTTTATGAGATTTGTACTCCGTAAGTGCATTAGCCAGCAATTAATGATTTTGAGCCCATATCCGAGCGCGTAGAAACACATTAGCGTCCGATCATCGTCGGGTGTTTATTGGAAACTGCCATAGACACCTGGCTGTCAAAATGCGGGTGTCTACAAAGCCCCCACTCTGACTGAGGCTTGGACAGGGCGAAAGTCGGAGTAGCTACCAAGCCAATTAAGACCTGGTAGACTTCCGTTCGGGTCGTTTATAGTCCATTAGACTCGCGTGAAGGGCTCGCCAGCCATAAGACAGAAATCATACCTGAGCTTGATGATAGTACCTCCGTGGGGCATTTAGGCTTGTCGCGTAAGTCCTGGGTGCGCCTGTGTGTAGGCCCATCCCGTGAAAATTCTGGGGAGATTTAGAGGGTTGCATGTCCCTGTTTGAGTCGTACCTGTATATGTCACATAAAATGCATACAACACGTAGGTAGTAAAAATGACTCGCGGTGGGGAGAAATGGTTTTTTGAATTTTGAAAGTTTTGAATTTTTTTGAAATTTTGAGATTTTGGAAACTTTTGAAATTTTTACTCCTAACAAGAATTAGGAAAGTTCGGGATGGATATTTTCGTGCTAGTATCGAGACTAGGCTTGCTGGTTGATTCCAATTAGGATTAGGAAACTCTTATGCATGGAAAGATATGGAAAGAGGGCTATAGAACAAATACTATAAATACCCCTCCTTTGTCATTGATTCTCCTCACAATCCCATTACAATTTAACCCTTCTCAAAAGAAAACCTCTTTATTTCCTTCAAGAAGAATAGCCATGGGAGTCGATAGGTTGACTGTGATGCTGCAGGAATGGTCCCGACGCTTTAGGGACACAGATAGGGTAGCTCTTAACCAGACGGGTATAAGTCACTTGTACTCGTTCCGTCAGATGGTGGTTGATCGTTATTTTCTGGATGCATGCTTATCTTACTGGGATGACATATATCATGTCTTTGCCTTTCCTCGGGGCGAAGTCTGCCCTTTACCTGAGGAGATTGCAGCTGTGGGAGGATGGAACCCAATGCTTCGGCCCGTCGTCCCATATTCGGTCTACGACCTGAGGAGGAAGCTTTGAGAATTCTTAGGCCTCTCCCATAATGAGGTGTCTCGAATGGCTCGGGATGACAACACAGTTTCCTTGATCGATCTGGCTGAGAAGTTTATGAACCCGCATGATGTCCGGGTGAGACCAATCCACAGCCGTAGGGCCTTTTCTTTTTGCATGCTCCATGTTTATGCCTTTGAGGGTCACATGGACTTATTATCATGTATGGGTCACATCCGTCTATTAACCGTGGTTTATTTAATGGAGACGGAGCATAGCCCGGCTTGGCTAATTACGGGTGAAATAATCCAAGACTTGGACAATCGCAAGAGGGATTCATCCGTTCGTCTCACCGGAAGCACCCGTTTGCTGCAAGTATGTCGGATTTTTTGTTTTTCTCGATCTCTTAATTTTTTTTGAATTTTTTCGAGAATTTGGCTACTGCAGTGGGCACTCGATCGAGTCACCCTGGCACTCGATTGAGTGCCCTCGATAAAAGCCCCCTGTTCGCTCCCAGTGATGCCACTCGATCGAGTCATCTTGGCACTCGATCGAGTGTCATCGGGCGGACGCCTGCTTCGTCTCGGGATCTCATGTTTTTGTTTCTTTTTTTAGATTTGGCTATATGAGAGGCTATCGGTGATAGATCCTCCTCTTAATGCCAGCAACTATCGTCACAACCAATTGATGACGAGGAGACGGGCCATCGATTTTTCTCGCCAGATTACTCAGAAATACTGGGACGAGGTGCTATCAATCCACGGTGGTCGGCTAATTCGATGGGTAGTGCCGTGGTGGCCCATCTACGTTTGGACCGGCTTGGACCCGAGGGACAGAGCTCGTTATCAAGTAATCTTGTCTTTCAGGCAAACGGTTCATCTCTACCCGGATCGCATACTAAGGCAGTACGGACGGGCTCAACGGATACCAGAAGTTGAAGCAGTTGTGAGTGACCCTACCCATCTAACTGATGTGATGTGCGACACGTGGATGCAAAGATGGTACACCCGGCACACTTGGCCCGTTTCCAAATCTCGCCACTCGATCTGGGTTTCAGGCTCCTATACAAAGTGGACTAAAGCAGGTGATGCTAAAACCCGAGCTGCTTTGAAGGTTGATGAAGCTTTTGATTTGCTGCGACGGGAGCAGGCTAAAGACAATAGGGACTTCTTTGAGGAAGGAGACACCCCGGCTGCTATGGTCCGACTAAGGTCAAGCCAAAAGAAGAAGAGTAAGACTCGAGCTGAAGGGTCTAGCGCTAAAGGTGCTTGGGGGAAAGTGAGCCCCCAGACTGACTTGGAGAGGAGACTGGGCCCAAAATTAGTCGTGCAGGACCGACTTGGCCCACGGGACAGACTACCTGAGCATGTGCGGGCCCGACTTGGGCCAAACACGATAGAAGACCCGTCGCCGAAGAAACGGGCTCGAGCTAAGGAAGTTCCCCTTGTAATTCGGGAACGCTCTTCCCCGCCCCGACGACCTCGGGCTCCTCGTGACCCAAAGGACAAGGGGAAGGGCAAGATGCCCGGCTATTAGTCTCTTTTATTTTATTATTTGAATATTAATACTATTTTTGTGGTGTGATTTTTTTGTGCGTGTGTGTGCCGACTTCGGCGTTTTTTTTTTTTTTTTTTTGTAATCCCGAGTTTATCGAGACTTTAATAAAAGACGTATTATTGAACGATCAGAAGAGAGATTGAAACAAAAGAAAGAACTAGCTAAGAGTCAATGCAAGAGTGAAATTTACCGAATTAACTAGTCTAGTGCTTACACAACTAAATACAATGAATAAAAACACAAGCGAAACAACGGATATAGACAATGAGTGATAACATGATGACAAAAACACATAAGAGAGTTTTGAATTGGTTTCTAATAAACCAAAGTAAAATAAAATAAGAAATAATCCGTACCAGATAAGTAAAATCAATATTATGATAAATTTGGTGTTATTTCTCTTAGTATGCCAAATTAAACACTGTTTGAGTATTTTTCTCATAAATCCCACCAACCCATTATACTATTTATCACAAGATAATCACATATGTAGATAAAACCATCTACATGCACTCTTCTCAACTTCTAAGTACACCAATTAAACTATCAATGCACAAGGATAAAAGCTTTATAATCAATTCAAGTGATAAAGTTAGGATTCTTGAAAGAGAAAAGGGAGAAAAGAAAGACAAGAATAAAATTTTGTAAAATAGACTCCAAACTGAAATGTAAATAACCCATGTTTTTCGAAAAAAAAATGCAATATTATCGTCTTTTCTCATGGAAAGTGTGTCCTGCCTCCCCACAAATGGGTGTCACGTGGGTAAGTGAACGGTAAGGAGTTTGATGATGTGGGTGAATCAATGGTGCCCTTCTTGAATGACTAAGTTGCCAACTCATAAAACATGGACTAGAAAATGGTTGTAATGCAAATGAGTCTTTGTGGTGAAGTAAACAGGGACCAGCAAACACTTCATTTGAGAATAACTAACCAAGAGAAAAGAAAAGGAAGTGAACCTTTCTAGTATTCAACTAAGAACATGCCAAGAAATATTCCACCATTACCAACTGGTAGATCAATTTCTATGAGGAATAATCTAACTGAATTGAACTACTCCGTACAAGATAGCCTAAACAATAAGCTGCTGAAGTTTAATATTTCACCTTAAATACGAACATCAATATATCATAGCAATTTCAACTAGCAATATAAAGTAACTTAAAGCATATATTATTCCGTACATGAACCCTAATTCGGATTTTACCCACAATTGCTAACTCAACATAAATCTAACATCACAAATCAAACTTAAAACAAGGATGTGATAACAAAACATTAGCAAAATTCATTCAAGTAGTCCAAAAAAAGAAAGGACAGAATCAAGAAAAAAAGGAAGTGAAATGTATTACAGATTTACAGTATAAATTTCATCATCAAACTAAATTAAATTACATTAGTTATTACCATACATTACCCTAAATCGAATTCGAATAAAAAATTCACAAATCCATATTGAGCCTAATATCAAAACTAGACATATTCTCACTTTGTGAATTCGAATTCTAATTAACTTTATAAAAGGTGAACAAATGTTGATAAAATCATAACAAACTTAATTTATGTAGGATTAAAAAAAATAGATTTCGATAAGTATAGAAAAAGGGGTTGAAACGTACCACAATCGACGACGGAGGTTGGCAACTGCGATTAACAACAAAGAAACGTTATTGCTGAAGGAGGTTAACGGCGGACGCTGGTGACCAGATAGTTTTTGGTGAATGAGATTTCATATGCTACGAATAATTGGGGAATCAGATCTGAAGTTGGGGGAGAAGAGATGAAATGAAATGAAGAAGTAATAGTAACTTACAGTAAGAGAATGCAACGGAATTTTGAGTTAGGAGAACTGGAGAAGGGTGTTAATCATGAACATCAGATTTGCTGATTATGGATCTAACTAAGGACTAAGAAGGGGTGTTCATCACTTCGTAAACTACCATCGTTTGGATCCTCAGTTACTCTTGGTTAAGACGTCCACCTTAACTTAAATCTTAAAATAGGTCAGATAAAAAGTTTGAGATCTTCCAGACAACTTGTCATTTTGCAATAGCATGTGATTGGGCATATATTTGACCGTCTCACAGGTTATGAATCTATGACTTATAGATAATATTGTCATAAATAATTTGTCTTGGATCAATCAATCATTTCCTTTATCGTCACGAAATAATTGACGCAAAAAAGGTTATTTTGTTGTAGACGCATCTATTGGCTATTGCACACCTGTTGAGAAGGGCATGTTTTTTATATTTATGAAATTATTGTTATGTATCACAAATAATCTACGGTGTATATAATGAATGGAAATTTACCCTTTTCTATATTTATGAAACTATTATGCATCAGTTCTATTTTAACATCGACACAATTGATAGTTGTCTATGGCATCGTTTATTAAGTATAAGCGACGCAAAAAAATAAATTAAATACGTCGGTTATGTAATTAAAACCGACATTTTTGCACAAATACGTCAATTTTGCAAGAAAACCGACGCAAACACTTTTCTTAAATGCGTCGTTTTGAGAGAAAAACGATGCAAAACTCATTTTTGCGTCGCATATGTTTAAAACCGACGTAATTAAAGCGACGCGGTAGGTGTTTTTTCTACTAGTGTCAGTCTCATGTTGTATTTACGTAGTCGGGTAAAGAACTTTCTTAGGGCCGTGATGTGCCCGCTTCGGTCCTTAGACTTGACGATCATGTCGTCTACATAGACCTCCACTTCCTTATGCATCATGTCATGTAGCAAAGTAGTGGCGGTCCGTTGATAAGTGGCCCCGGCATTGATGAGCCCAAATGGCATAACAGTGTAGCAGTAAGTGCCCCAAGGTGTAATAAAGGTGGTCTTACTCATATCCTCTTTTGCCATTTTAATTTGATTGTATCCGGCATACCCGTCCATGAATGATAGAAGGGCCTGATCGGTCGTATTATCCACCAATATGTCGATGTGTGGTAACGGAAAATCGTCTTTTGGACTGGCCTTGTTTAGGTCCCGAAATTCCACGCATACTCGCACCTTGCCGTCCTTCTTGGGTACCGGCACGATGTTTGCAACCCAGTTTGGATATTCAGACACTTGTATAAAGCCCGCTTTGAATTGTTTGTCTACCTCTTCTTTGACTTTGAGAGACCATTCGGGCTTCATTCTTCGGAGTGTCTGCTTTACCGGCTTGCACCCATCTTTGATGGGTATTCGGTGTTTAGCTATTTCCCGGTCTATACCCGGCATGTCCTTGTAGGACCATGCGAAGACGTCTTTAAATTCTTGGAGGAGGTCTGTGAATTGTTTTCTCTCCTCGGGATCTAAGGATAGGCCCAAATTAAGCATCTGGGGCTCTAAAGTGGTTCCCACATTGATGGACTCGATTTCTTCGATTACCGGATCTCGGGCTTCCCTTTTTTCGAGCTGCTCGATCAGATGCGGAGACTGATGGTAGGGATTCGTCACGTCCCAACCGTCAATAATAAACCGGCTAATCCTAACTAGGGTAGATAGGGTAAGTCGGGTCGAATCCACGGGGACGGTAAGAGGCGTCTAGACTAGGTCGGCCTAAGAACAAGACTAAGTCAACGAGCTAAGCTAAACAAGAATGATAAGAAGGGGAGAAACTAGACTATGACTAGGGTGACAAACAAAGGAAAACGGGCTAGGATTAGGTCGGGGTCAAAGGGGTAACGGAATGGTTGAGGAAGAACTAGAGTGAAGGGAGTAGTAGGGTAATCTAGGTGAGGTCCGGGCTCTCGCTACGTAGACCGACCAAGAGGTTCCACCTAAAACCCATCTCGGCGACACACATGACAGACGGGGTTACTAGCGCGCTATAGTGTCCTAGGTCGCATCCGGGCTCTCGCTACGTAGACCGACCTAGGGGTCGTCCTTACCGGGCTCTCGCTACGTAGTGAGGGAACCAAACCCACAAAAAAACTATCACCCACAAGAGAAAAGCAAGGAAAACAAGCATATGCACATACTTGTCATTCAAGCATTTCAACAAACATGTGATATGCATCAAACCAAGAGGAAACCCAAATCTTCCACCAACATCTCCAACAATCCCTTAATCATCCATCAACACCCAAATCACCTTACTAACCCTAGCAACAATCTACTCAAACATATCTAAAGGAAATACTAACAAAAACAAGATGAATCAACATAAACATCAAAACATACATCAACAAACTAGTGAAAACAATAAACAAGAACTAAAGATGAGAACTTGATGAATAATAAAGGATTAAGAGTAAAAAGGAAGAGAAGATTATACCATACTAGTGAAGAAGAAAGAATAAAACTTGCATTAATGAAGAAAACCGAAAACAAACACCCAAGGTTGTCAATCTTGAATGGATCTTGAAGAATTCCCTTAATACAAGACTAAACTAGGATTAACAACTAATTACCGACTAATCTACACTAATCTAATCTAATCTAACCTAAAGTAGTCTAGGGTTTTAGGACAAGTGAAGAATATAACATAAGATTGCAAGAGGATGAGTATTTATAGGGTTACAATAACAAGGGAGAAGAAAACAAGAGGACACGGGCTGCAGCACCCCCGTCCCGACCGAGACGGGGTCATCCCGACCGGGACGGCGTGGTCCCGACCGGGACGGGTTGGTCCCGACCGGGACGGGCCCAGGTCAGCAACCCTCTCATTTGTGCACCCCATCCCGAACGGGATGAGGCCTTCCCGACCGGGATGGGTCTTGTAGGCCTCCCTTAAGAGCTTTTTGGTCCTTCCTTGCCTCTCATGGGTTTCTCCTCAATTCTCGGGACTCGGGATCGGGTCTCGGAGGCTCGGGATTGGGTCCCAAGGTCTCGGGGTCGATTCCAAGGCCTCGAGTCATCGTTCCTTTATCTCGTTGGCTCCAAAATGTGTATGTATCGAGTCCGAATCACTCCAACTCTTCCAAATTGGTCTCGGGAACCTGAAACGAACTAAAGGAAGCATAAGAAGCCCATGAATCGCTCCCAAGGAGCGATTCCACAAGGAAATGGGACCAAAACATAGTGAAAAAGGCACTACAAACTACACTTATCAGAGACAGAGGTACCTGTTCGTCGGGTTTCTCAATGTCATTGCATATAAAATTTTTGAAATTGAGAAAGTTTTGGAAATAAGACAAGTCGTAAGCAGAACGGTTTTCAATATTATTATTAATGGTAAATTTTGAAAATAGCTCGAATAGAGCTGCCATCTGATCATTGGTCACTGGCGGGATAGGGAGAGGTCTTGGGACAGGCCCCGAGACCTCAGTGGACGTGGCTAAGGGAAAGGGGTTACAGACTCGACTTTAGCACCAGACCCCCTAGACTCAAACTCAGACTCCGACTCTGACTCAGACTCGGATTCAGTATCCGGCATGTCCCCTCGCCGGTGGTCAGCTTGTAGATCCGTCCCTGGCTGTCGGTCCATTTGATGGTCTTCCTCCAGGCCCTTGTTTCGGTGTTGGCACTGACTTCGGTGATTAGTTTAGTCGGGTCGAACCGATCGCTGCGGAGGATCAGGTTGACCAAATCGTCCTTTGGAGCAGGGACGGTCTTATCTTCTCCAAATAAGAGCCCCAGCACGGGCTCGGAGTTGCTTTCACCTTTCTCGGACTCGGCCTGAATAATGGTGAATATATCATCAGGGATGTAGTTGCATTCCCGAGCCGTTTTGGTCTCGGGATATGTGATGGTGGGTCGGTAGAGGCCCACTTGGATCGCCCCAAATACGGGAGTGACGAACTTGATTGAACCGGCCCGGCCCACATTCTCCGAGCTCATAGTATATCCCAATCCGAGCCGAGACTCTCCGTTGTCCAGGACTTCGACGATCCTCCCTGCCGGTAGGTACGGCCTTGAGGTTGCTCCGGGTAGGTAACCCAGATTTTGTAGCATCGTGTCGATGCTAGTGGTGAAGTAAGGCTTGAAGAGATATTCCTCCTCGATCATACCCACGAAATCGAATCCTCGTGGTTCGGCCCGGCTTGTGGCATTACAGCTAGCCACGGTCATCGGGGTCGCTTCTAGCGTGATGATGCCATCTTGAAGTGGCATCTTGACTTTCCTATGGAGGGTGGAGGATACGGCCTTGACTGCATGGATCCAAGGCCTTCCTAGTAGGAGGTTGAAGGAGGAGGTGACGTCGATCACCTGGAACTCCAGTTCTTTCTCGATTGGGCCCGTTATGATAGTCAGTTTAACGGCCCCAGCAACCGGTTTTGGGCTTCCGTCGAAAGCCTGGATAGTTTGCGCCGTCGGGAGATAGTCGGCATCGGTGATGCCGAGGGCTCTAGCGGTCCTTAGGGGAAGGACATTTACGGCAGATCCGTCGTCGATTAGGGTCATCGGGAGGTACTTGCCTCGGCAGATGACTGTGATGTACATGGCCAGATTATGATTGAGCCCAAATGGTGGCAGATCAGACTCGGAGAAGGTGATGAGTGGGCCTTCTTCCTTTGACTTCCCTTTGAGAAAATGCATAATAGTGGCTACCATTTCAGAAGGGGTAACCTGTGAGTCGACCTTGATTTCATCGAGAGCCTTAGTCAGTGCTTCCCGATGAGCCTGTGAGCTAACCAGTAGTTGCCATATAGTCAGATTAGCTCGAACCCTTTTCAGTTGTTGGACCAGGGCCGTGTCAGTGCTCGGTTCTTCGAGGGTGGATTTCGTCCTGGCAGGTTCAGTGACGGTTGTTGGAGTAGGACGCCCAGCTGCGGCGAGGTGGTTAGTGGCTAAAGCTTTGGACTTAGCCTTTTGGACCTCTTCAAGGGTAATGGGGACAGCCTCCCCTTTGGTCAGGTAAACATCATCCTCGTCATCGAACCATATCCCATTGATTTGTGGGATAAAAGGGGAAATGAGGTGAGAACAATCGATTACTTCCCCCGTGAATATTGCATGGGCGCTAAACGGATTTTCTTTGTTGCTTGGCTTGTCTCTGGGCAATGGGATTTTCCCGCTCTCGATAAGATCTTGGATCAGATGTTTTAGTCTCCAGCATTTTTCAGTATCATGTCCGTTACCCCGATGATACTGGCAGTAGGCCTGGGCGTTATAAGTTTTGGGCCTCTTCTCTACTGGAGGCTCTGCAGTTGGGCCTATCGGTTGGACCAGGCCCTTTGAAGATAGCCTTTGCAAGGCGTAAGTGTAGGTAGTCCCTATATCTGTGAATACCCGATTTGGTGTATTCTTTTTGGATGAGGTGTCGAGCAGATTTACCTCACCGAAGATGCTGCGAGCTGCAGCTGCAGGTGTGGGCTTGTTTGTAGACAAGCTAGCCCCTTGATAACCCTTGGTAGAGGCCTTAGTCAGGCTCTCTAGTCTCAAGTCATCCTCGATCCTCGTGCCCATTTCAGTAAGGACAGCAAAGTTTGGGATGATAGCATACCGGAGATGGACCCGGTAGGATGGGAGGAGGTATTTGACGAAAGCCTCCACTAGGGCCTTCTCACCGGGCTTGTCGACCAGCTTTACGCTCTCGGCCCGCCATCTTTGCAAATATTTTGTGAACCCTTCTTTGGGCTCTTGAGCCATGACTTCCAGAGTACGCATTGTAGTCTGGATTTCAGTGTTGTCGGCGTAGTTCCGAGCAAATTCGGTCGCCACATCGTCCCATGTCTTGTATTTCTTGGGATCGAGCCTGTAAAACCAGGCCTTAGAATGCTTCTTCAGGGAGGAAGGGAATAAGTGCTTGAACATGGTGGACTTCACCCCTTTTACCGCCATGAAGTCTTTGAAAGCCCGGATATGGTGGACCGGGTCTTCAGTACCCTCAAACATAGGAATTCCCGTCAAGTTGAGGTTGGCCGGTAGCTCGTCATTCAAGGGCGAATAGGTACGAGCATTTTCTGTGTGGATCGAGTTATTCGTTGATAGGTGAACTTGTTCCTTGGGCCTGCGAACAACACTGATCAATTCAGCTATGGGCCCAGTGGGCTCAGCTCCTTCAACAGGGGCCGTCTTTTCTACGGCGCTTAGGCGGGTGGCTAGCGTTGCTTGGCTAGCCTGGATAGTAGTCAGTTGTGAATCGATCTTGGCCAGAGCATTTTTCAATTCGTCCATCTTGCGTTGGTATCTAGTCTCGGGTGGCCTGTCTGTAAGAACACCACGTAATCAGAAACTAGCCCGAAATCCCGGAATAGAAAGTACATCCCGAACAAGACTAAAAAGGGAAATGACTCGGAAAGGACACCTAGACGGGTGACTTGTGAAATGTGGGCCTTCCTTAGGATTCGGCGGGTGGGCCTGGTCCTGTTCGAAGGAAGGTTCACGTGAGACATCCCCAGACTTTGGACTTGATTGTGTTGACGGGCCCTCCTTTGCAGGGGTTTATCCTACGTAGGTGGGCCTTGCCTTAGTCTAATAAGGCGCACTGGGATAGGGGAGAAACTCGTGATGTAGGATCGACAGAGTTTCGACGCTAAAGACCTTGACAACTTAAGACACGACCCGACACTGCTAAATACGGGAAGTCCTAAGGAGAAGAAGGTTTTGAAAATTGATTGTTTTGAAAATTCCGAGACAACTCGGTGGAGAGGCCCGATTTTTTCGAGCAAATCGGGAAGGGTATCGGGCCTCGGTTTTGAAAATTTGGAAATACTTTTCGAGTTTTGAATTGGGCAGCATACCGGCTAGAAAATAGGCTATTTTGAGTAAAATCATAAGTCCTAAATTCGGTATGCGTCCCGTGTTTTGAAATTGGATGGTTTGAAAAAAGATGCAATCTTTGAAAAAAGACGGTTTTTTTGAAAACGACTCGGAAACCAAGTAGCACGTAGTCAAGCATTATAACGACGCTATGTATGCTTTACACTAAGTCTCGGTCGGTCTATAGAGGGTCTATACAAGTGTACATAGTCTAGACGTTGATCGGGACGGACTTCCTAAGTCGAGTTGATCTTAGAACATGCCGCGAAACCCACTCGAATCGACTATGGACACCTTTTGACATATCCATATTGGAGTACATTAATGGTATAGTGGAACGTCAGTCGCGAGTACCGGCCCGGGAAAATATGGGTTATGCATGAACCGTAGAACTAAAACGCGTATTTTATTTGTCAAACGATTTCTATTCGAGTCTCACCCTGAGGATGCCAATGGTAAGTCACGCATCAGTTAATCCCCAGTGGAGTCGCCAAATTGTGGAAATGACGTAGGTCCACCCCAACGCGGCCACGCGCGGGTTTGGGTAGGCGAATGAATCTCCATATGAGAACGGATCGAATTGAAATTTAGGTCGAAATGGAGTCGCCACCGAATTTTGTGGTTATTCGGAACCATTCGAGCCCACTCTATGTCGTAGAGGGCCGTATACCAAATACGGCCCATTTCCGATGTCGGAGTTTATTGGGCTCGTCCCTTTGCATTTGATACCGATACCGACGTTATCGGATATCGTGTATTGAATGACTCTCGTGCGCCAACGGTTTCGGGCATCCGGAAACCGAGGTTCTGAGTAAGGGGTGAGGGTACCTGTTGGGAAGCCTACAAAGGACACCCAACCCCGCCCGCACTAGCGGCCTCTACTAGGATCTCGAATGACTTTCTAATACGCGCGTTAGTTAAACGGGAAAATGATATGCAAAGATTATTTTCCCTAAGCATGTGATGAATTAAAAAGGGTTTCTACGTCGATTTAATGCAATTAATTCTACGTCGAAGTTGAATTTTAGCATGCGGGTTCATTTTAGTAAAATAAAATAAACAAGCAAAATTGACAAAAGAAACAACAAACGGTTAGTAACGGTATAACGAATAATAACAGTTTGTGCAAATATTGAATTGTATAGAATGATGCAAATGAGTTAATGCATGGTTTTGAAAATATGTTTCACGTGATTAATTAGGCACGTGTTGACCTAAGTCACAAGAAAACGGTTAATGAGACTCGAATGCTATTGGAGGACTCGCGGTTTGATGCGATAAAGGGGCCACTCGACCGAGTCATTGAAGGACTCGACCGAGTGGATCCTTAAAAAGTGTTCTGTCCCGGATTTCATGACCCTACTCGACCGAGTTATTGACCAACTCGGCCGAGTACGTCGCTACTCGATCGAGTCACTATGAGACTCGACCGAGTAGAGGTCGAAAGGGCATTCTGCTCGGTAAATTGTGATGTCACTCGATCGAGTGGCCAAGGCACTCGGTCGAGTGGCACCTGTACGAACCAGGTTCGCTTGCAATTCTATTATTGATTTTGAAATTGTTTTTGATTTTTAATAATTCGATGATTCTACCAAATCGGACATAAATATTGCACAATTTATGCTCAACTCGGATTTTATAAATCATTGATTTTGTTGAATCGGAAATAAATATTATTGAATTTATACCCGATTCTAATTTTGAATTCTCGTTGTATCCCATATTCGATTATTCAATCGATATGGAATACTAGAGTGAAAATAAAAATAAATTAATTTTAGTCGTCTTAAATTAACTATCGCGATATGAGTAAATCGCGTTAATTAATTTATGTGACTAGATCGCTAGATTCGACATCCAATTATGGAATTGGTATCGAATCTAATGGATCGACACCTTGCTTTGAATTAGAAGAGTTGTGTAGACACCCGCATTTTGACTGCCAGGTGTCTATGGCAGTTTCCAAAAAACACCCGATGATGATCGAACGCTAACGTGTTTCTACGCGCTCGGATACGGGCTCAAAACCATTAGTTGCTGGCTTAAGCACTTATGGAGTACAAATCTCAAAAAATCAACCTCGAATTCAGGCCCAGTGGATCATTCCGAGTCAAACAAGACTAATTTGGGTCAAAACCGACACCAGAAATAAAACCGACTTTTAGCGACCGGATTAAAACCCGGTCAAAGCCGTTTCCGAGTAGCTCACCCACGGTCCACCTCCAAACGGGCCATCAAATCAAGTCCGTCAAGGCACAAAACCCTAGACACCAAGGTGCCCTTGCCTTTGCCTATATAAGCAACCTCATGCAACACACATCAGACATCTTTTACAACTTCAAAAAACCTTAATCAACACATCAAATTCAACCCTAGTCTACACTAGTCTACATACATTCAAACCCTAATACTACAAACCCTAAACCTAGCTTTAGCAAATTGAAACCCTAACCACCATAACTCAACCTCCATAAACCTCGAAACTCCCGTGTTAAAGCCACGATTACGAGTCCGGTCCGAGACAAGAACATGTAGGTTGAGGGTGTCAAAACCCTTTCTCTTCTCCTTCTCTTCTCGTCGTCTTCTTCTTTTTTTCGTGTCCTTAGTTTCATTTTTTTTTTTATTTTGTTCATCGCATCATAATATCGATAATATAATTAGTACAAAAATATTAAAATACTTATTGATTTGTGTCGAATGTGAGTGATGGTGGGATAAGGAAAACCGAACATAGAAGTGTACTGCACACGCGTTGACGGTCGCTTATCCCATCACCCCGATCGTTTGATTATTGAAATAATTTAACTTAAACGATAATCCGTTTTATTTCGTTTTCATCAATATTCGAGTCGCATATTCACGTCGAAAATAAACATTGTATTTTAATAAGGGTCGAAACCCGTTGACACGGATCCGACATCACAATCCCTAGGGATTTATTTCGATGTCGGAGAAGTCGAGGGAATCAAGTCCTTTAAATTCGAGCAAAGTGTCGATCCATTAGATTCGACACCAATTCCATAATTGGATGTCGAATCTAGCGATCAAGTCACATAAATTAATTAACGTGATTCACTCATATCGCGATAATTAATTTAAGACGACTAAAATCAATCTATTTTTCTTTTATTCGCACTCTAGTATTCCATATCGATTCAATAATCGAATATGGGATACTACAAGTATTCAAATTTAGAATCGAATATAAATCCCGCAATATTTATATTCGATTCAACAAAATCGACAATTTATAAAATCCGAGTCGAACATAAATTGTGAATGCACAATATGTCCGATTTGGTAGAATCGTCGAATTATCAAAAATCAAAAGCAATCAATACAATTTGCAAACGAATTACAATTCGTACAGGGGACACTCGACCGAGTGCCTAGCCCACTCGGTCGAGTGACACCCCAAAATCAGGTCAGAATGTCTATTACGACCCCCACTCGATCGAGTCTCACAGTGACTCGGTCGAGTGGCTATGTACTCGACCGAGTTGGTCAATAACTCGGCCGAGTATGGTCTAAAATGCAAAACAGAAACCCTTTTTTTAAGGTCCACCCGATCGAGTCCATCGACCACTCGATCGAGTGGCCTCATCACGACCAAAGCTACGAGTCGTACATTCTTCTATTTTCTAAATTCAATAGTATTTTACGACTTAGGTCAACACGTGCTTAATCAATCATGTGTATTTAATATCTTTTCAAACCATGCATCATCTTGTTTATCATTCAATTCAATTCAATATTTGCACAAACCGTTATTATTCGTTATATCGTTACTAACAGTTTGTTTGTTTCCTTTGTCAATTTTTGTCGTTTATTTTATTTTACTAAAATGAACCCACATGCTAAAATTCAACTTTGATGTTAGAATTAATTGCATTAAATTGACTTAGAAACCCTTTTCAATTCCATTTACATGCTTAGGGAAAATAATCTTTGCATATCATTTTCCCGCTTAACTAACACGCGTATTAGAAAGTCATTCGAATTCTTAGTAGAGGCCGCTAAGTGCGGGCGGGGTTGGGTGTCCTTTGTGGGCTTCCCAACACGTACCCTCACCCCTTACTCAGAACCTCGGTTTCCGGATTCCCGAAACCGTTGGCGCACGAGTGTCATTCAATACACGATATCCGATAATGTCGCTATTGGTATCAAATGCAAAGGGACGAGCCCAATAAACTCTGACATCGGAAATGGGCCGTATTTTGTATACGGCCCACTACGACATAGAGTGGGCTCGAATGGCTCCGAATAACCACAAAATTCGGTGGCGACTCCACGTAGACCTAAATTTCAATTCGATCCATTCTCATATGGAGATTCATTCGCCTACCCAAACCCGCGCGTGGCCGCGTTGGGGTGGACCTATGTCATGTCCACAACTTGATTCCCACGGCTTCTCCGACATCGAAATAAATCCCTAGAGATTGTGATGTCGGATCCGCGTCAACGGGTTTCGACCCTTATTAAATAGAATGCTTGTTTTTGAAAATCGATGCAAATATGTGACTTGAATAATGATGAAAACGAAATAAAACGGATTATTGTTTAAGTTAACTTGTTTCAATAATCAAATGATCGGGGTGATGGGATAAGCGACCGGCAACGCTGTGTGCAGTACACTTGTATATTCGGTTTTCCTTATCCCACCATCACTCACACTCGACACAAATCGACAAGTATTTTAATGTTTTAATACTAACGATACTATCGATATTATGACACGATAAAGAAATAAAAAAAGAAGACAAAAAACAAAGAGAAGGAGGAAGATGACGAGAGGAAGAGAAAGAAGGAAATAAAGGGGTTTTGGCACCCTCAACCTACATGTTCTTGTCTCGGATCGGACTCGTAATCGCGGCTTTAACACGGGAGTTTCGAGGTTTATGGAGGTCGAGTTATGGTGGTTAGGGTTTCGATTCCTAAAGCTAGGTTTAGGGTTTGCTAGTGTAGTGCTAGGGTTTGAATTAGGGTTGTAGAGTTGTGTAAAAAGATGTGTCTAGGGTTGTAAAAGTTGTGAAAAGTTGTGTGAAATTGAGTGTGCATGGGGTTGCTTATATAGGCAAAGGCAAGGGCACCCGGTTAGGGTTACTCGACCGAGTAATCAGCTGACGCGTTCGAGTGGCCCGTTGTGCCTGCAGACGGGTTTGAATATGGTCCCACTTGATCGAGTGGGTGGGGCACTCGATCGAGTGGCCCAGCTGGGTCACGCGGGTCCATTGTTTTGGACCGTTACTTGGGTTTTTTGATGGGTTTGTGTTTAACTTGGACTTTTGATGTTGTGAGGGGCTGTTTTGTATGTCTCGGAAACGACTTTGACTGGGGTTGACCAAATCGCTAAAAGTCGGTTTTATTTCCGTTGTCGATTTCGGCCCAAATTAGCCTTATTTGATTGGAAACGGCCCACTGGGCCTGGATTTGAGGTTGATTTTGTGAGATTTGTACTCCATAAGTGCATTAGCCAGCAATTAATGATTTTGAGCCCATATCCGAGCGCGTAGAAACACGTTAGCGTCCGATCATCATCGGGTATTTTTTGGAAACTGCCATAGACACCTGGCAGTCAAAATGCGGGTGTCTGTAGATAGATACTGCTAGTGGTGGTTCTTTAATGGATAAAACTCCAACTAAAGCTAGAAAATTGATTAATAATATGGCATTAGCAGTCAACAATATGGAACCAAGAATGAATGTGATTTGAAACTGCAAAAGAAGTTAAAAGAACAAGCTGAACAGATGAAAGAATTGAGAAATGTTGTGAATAATCAACTTAAAGTTATGGATAACCAACATCAATCTTTAGAAATTATGGTGAAACGATTGGTAGTTCAAGTAGGACAAGTTCACTCTCAGAGCCTTAGTCGTCAAGAACAAACTGATAATAACTTGTGTCACTTGGATAATCAAATGAAATTGATTTGTACCACCCTTGCCAACATTGAGAGTAATTTTGTTAGACAACCTGAACCTAATGTGTTGGATGAGTTTAAAGCAATAACCTTAAGGAGTGGTAAGGAGCTTAAAAATAGATTTGATGTTGAGGAAGAAATTGAGGTTATACCAGGAGGTACAAAAGAAAATAATGTTGAAGATAGTCGAGATGAACCTCGTAATAGTGGGGTTGAAACGAAAATTAAGGAAAATGGTCCAAATTTAGAAAAGGAAATGGTTATAACTAAATCTACCCCAGCTGCACCTACTTTTAAGACCAATGTTCCATTTCCTTCCAGATTTACTCAGTCTAAGAAGGAAGAGAAAGCTAATGAAATTTTAGAAATTTTTATAAAAGTTGAAATAAATATACCCCTCTTAGGTGCTATTAAACAGTTGCCAAAATATGCTAAATTTTTAAAAGAGTTATGCACTAATAAAAGGAAGATTAAGAGTGGGGAAAAAGTGTTGATAGGAGAGAATGTATCTGCGATAATTCAAAAGAAAATACCTCCTAAATGTAAAGACCAATGAATGTTTAGTATTCCTTGTAAAATAGGAAATAGTAAATTAGATAGAGGCCTGCTTGACTTAGGAGCATCTATTAGTGTTATGCCTAAATCCATATACGAATCACTTAAGTTAGGACCTCTTTCTCAAACTGATGTAGTGATTCAGTTAGCAGATAGATCACATGCTTATACTATAGGAGTCTTAGAAGATGTTTTAGTTCAAGTTGATGAGTTAGTGTTTCCCGTTGATTTCTATGTGCTTGATATGGGTAATTATTTCGATGCTAAGGACGTGCCATTATTACTAGGAAGACCCTTTCTAAAAACAACTAGAACTAAAATTGATGTCTATGAGGGAACTCTTTCTTTTGAATTTGATGGTGAAATGATTAAGCTTAATATTTATGATGCTATGAAACACCCCATTGATACTACCGATGATGTGAGTTCTATAGAGACTATTGATGTGATAGACGCAATTACACAAGAGAAACTTGATAGGATAAATGAATTTGATACACTTGATGATGATAATGATTTGGATCCTATATTATCTTTTGAGGAAAAGTTTGATTGTATTCATGATAGTCGTCTAACCACTAATTTTGAGTGTGTTTCTAGTCTTGAATTGCCTAAAGATTCCCCTAAAGTGATGACGTCTATTCAATGTCCGCCTGAATTGGAATTAAAACCCTTGCCCAATAACTTAAAGTATGCTTTCTTAGGTGAACATGATACTTACCTGTAATTATTTCTAGTTCACTTTCTGAATCGCAAGAGTTTAAATTGTTAAATGTGCTTAAGGAATATAAAGAGGCGATAGGGTGGACCATTGCTGATATTAAGGGTATTAGTCATACATTGTGTATGCATAACATTTTTCTTGAGGATGGTGCCAAACCAGTTAGAGAAACTCAACGTAGACTTAACCCCCCAATGATGGAAGTTGTGAAAAAAGAAATTCTTAAGTGGCGGGATGCGGGTGTGATATTTCCTATCTCAGATTCAAAATGGGTAAGTCAAATCCATGTAGTGCCTAAAAAGACCGGGATTACGGTTGTTGAAAATAGTAAAGGAGAACTAGTTCCCACTAGAGTATCAAATGGATGGAGGGTTTGCATAGATTATAGAAAGTTAAATCAACTAGAAAAGACCACTTTCCTTTGCCATTCATAGATCAAATGTTAGAAAAGCTTGCGGGACGTTCTTACTTTTGTTTTCTAGACGGTTATTCAGGATATATACAAGTTCCTATAGCACCCGAGGATCAAGAAAAGACAACTTTTACATGCCCTTTTGGTACTTTCGCTTTTAGAAGAATGCCTTTTGGACTTTGTAATCCTCCTGGCACATTTCAGCGTTGTATGATGAGAATATTTTCAGATTTGCTTGATAATTCCATGGAGGTTTTTATGGATGATTTTACTATTTTTGGTGATGATTTTTATTTATGTCTTCATGATTTATCTCTTGCTTTAAAAAGATGTGTCGAGACTAATCTTGTGCTTAACTTTGAAAAATGTCATTTTATGGTGGAAAAAGGAGTTGTCCTAAGCCATGTTGTCACTTCTGCACCAGTGATTAAACCTCCTAATTGGTCATTACCTTTTGAAATAATGTGTGATGCTAGTGATAAAGCGGTAGGAGCTGTATTAGGGCAAAAAGTAGGCAAGGAATCTCATGTTATATATTATGCGTCGAAAACTCTTGACCCGGCCCAATGCAACTACACTGTCACTGAAAAGGAATTGTATGCTGTTATTTTTTGCTCTTGAAAAGTTTAGATCGTATTTGCTTGGTACTCACGTGGTGGTATATTCTGATCACTCTGCTTTGAAATATTTGTTGAAAAAGAAAGAGTCTAAACCTAGATTGTTACGTTGGATGCTATTGTTACAAGAGTTTGATTTGGAAATAAAAGATAAGAAAGGAGCAGAAAACTTAGTTGCTGACCATCTTAGTAGGATTATTAAGGAACAAGACATAACTTCCCTCTCTTCTGATTTGTTTCCTAATGAACAATTGTACGCATTAAATGTGAAATATCCTTGGTATGTTGATGTTGTTAATTATTTGGTATCAAGGGAGTTTCCTAAGGAACTTACTAAAGCCCAAAAAGATAAAATTAAGCATGATGCTAAGTATTATATTTGGGACGAACCTTAATTGTTTAAAATTTGTTCCGATAATGTTATAAGAAGATGTGTGCCTGAAGAGAAAAGCAAATCCATTCTTGAATTTTGTCACTCATTTGAGTGTGGGGGTCATTTTGGGTCGAAACGAATAGCTCATAAAGTTTTGGAATGTGGATTCTTTTGGCCCTCTCTGCATAAAGATGCTTATAGTTTTGTGAAAACTTGTGATCAATGTCAAAGGAGTGGTAATAGTTCTAGGAGAGATCAAATGCCTCTTACTTCCATATTTGTAGCTGATGTTTTTGATGTTTGGGGTATTGATTTTATGGGACTTTTTCCATCGTCTTTTGGGAATACTTACATTCTTTTAGCAGTTGATTATGTTTCTAAGTGGGTGGAGGCCAAGGCTACTAGAACCAATGATTCTAAGGTGGTTGCTGAGTTTGTGAGGGATCAGATTTTTAATAGGTTTGATATTCCTAGAGCTATCATTAGTGACAGAGAGACTCACTTCTGTAATCGTATCATTGAGGCTTTATTTAGGAAATATCATGTTACTCATAAGGTTTCTACTGCTTATCACCCACAGACTAATGGACAAGCTGAAGTTTCTAATAGAGAAATAAAATCAATTTTGGAGAAGGTTGTGAGTCCTAATAGGAAAGATTGGAGTAAGCGTTTAGGTGATGCATTATGGGCATATAGAACTGCATACAAAACTCAAATAGGAATGTCTCCTTATCGCTTGGTATTTGGAAAAGCTTGTCACCTTCCAGTTGAATTAGAGCATCGAACATTTTGGACGATTAAGAAGTGTAATTTTAATTATGAAAAGTCTGTTGCTCACATAAAACTAGAAATTCTAGAATTGGAGGAGATAAGGAATGATGCATATGAAAATTCTCGATCTACAAAGAGAAAACTAAGGCTTATCATGATAAAATGTTATCTAGAAAAAGCTTTAATGTGGGTGATAAAGTCCTCCTTTATAATTCTAGGTTAAGATTATTTCTAGGGAAATTAAGATCAAGATGGATCGGTCCCTTTGAGGTTCTTAAGGTGTTTAATCATGGAGCGGTAGAAATTAAAGGATGCGAGTCAGGAAGGATACTTAAAGTGAATGGTCATAGACTTAAGCCATATTATGATGGATTCAAGGCCAATTGGGTGGATATTATTGATATGGAGGATCCAACGTATAAAAATTGAGAAATAGCATGTCGAGCCACGACGTAAAATAAGGCGCTTCTCGGGAGGCAACCCGAGCTTGTAAATTTATTTTGTATGCGTGACTAATTAGTTTATTTTACTTAGTTTTATTTTTTTTTCCATTATATTTCATTTCCCTTATTTCACTTGTCTTGGTCCAGTGTTGGAATTTTGCAGGATAGAAAACAGTGATCCTTTGCTGAACATGTGATAGCTGTCAATGGGATGACGTTTTCAAAATCAACGTGGAGAAGATGCATATATTTCTACTCCGCTAGACCCGCTAAGTACCTTTATCCCTCTTATATATTTATGTGTACAAATTTTCAGCTCTTTGATGTCTTTTTTTTGACATTGAGGACAATGTCGGATTTAAGTGTGGGGATGAGGTAAACTGAAAATTGGATGAATTATTGCTAAATGTGGAGTTGGCGGGTGGCCATTGACATTGAGTGTGTTTTGCAGGCTATTTTTTAAAATTTTGGGATATGTGAATATTTAGGGGAAGTGCTGTCGAAATTTTTTGAATTTTTTTGATAGAAATTTGAACTTAAAAGTTTTAGCCTTTGTTTTTATTGAACTACCTAAACTTGGGAAGTTGACGACAAATTCTAATTTAACATTAAAAAAAAAGTTTTTTAATAACAATAGTGAAAAAAAATGTTTTGAAGTTATATATGCAATTATTTTTCCCCCCGATCGAACTTGGGTTAATTAATTTGATAGCAAATAATATTTTAAGTCTCTTTTAAATTTGAGTTATAAGTAAATTATAAAGAATAACACTTACTTTAGCTACCTTAACTACACTTTTCGTTGACTCTAGAGGTACGGGATGTAAGCCGATCTTGTCTAATTAATTTACTTTCATAGGGGACTCCTAATTAGGGCGATAAGGAAGATTTGATACCTCAAGAGTGAGTGAGTCGTTCTTGTGACTCGAGTTAGTAAATTCGAAGGGAATCTAGTCCTAATGGGATTGGGAGAATGCCTAATGCCTTGTCCGGAAGGGCGGAAGTCATTGGTTGAAAGCTCGCTACATGAGTCACTTGATCGAAAAAGAAAAAAAAAATCAAAAAAAGAAAAAGAAAAAAAAGCAATAAAGAAAGGAAAAAAAATAAGTGTGGAAAAAGTGAGACGAGGTATCTAGTTTACCTTATATGCTCGGGAGAACGATCCTCGTACTGAACTGGTAATAGGAATGTACATGAAAGTAAATCCCTTCCCTCTAAACTTTAAAATGCTGAAACCCGTCTTCTTGGGTCAATACAAATATATTTCGAAGGTAGTTAAACCGAGTGTGAAGGATAATGAGTTTATTTATAATTTTGAATTTAGAAGCGGTTTAACGTATTATATGTTGTTAAATTAATTAATTGAATAGTTTATAGTGGATGAGAAATTTATGTATATATTACTTGCTAATCTAACTCGAAATTATTTTGATAAGTTTACTAACTTATAAAAAACGCTTTCTTAAATATTTTTAGTTTGTCGTCAATTGTACCTAGTTGGGCTGGTTTAAAACATTTGAAGGTTAATTGTTCATTTTATGTTAGCTCTTGAGTAATCATTGTCGAGGACGACAATGGACTAAGTGTGGGGAATTTGATAAATCGATATTTATACATATTTTTACCCCTTTAATAATAATATTATAATGTCATCTTTCATATTATTTGAGCTAAAAACGCATTTTTATGAATTTCGGGTTAATATATCAATTAATATTATTTATATGCTAAATAAGTCTATTGTCTATTTTTAATTTATTTAGAATAACTCATTTAATTTTAAGGTCAAATAATACATAATTCTCGTATACATTGTGTAGGTTTATCTTAAGACGACGATATCTCACTCATAAAATGTCGGAATTAAGTGACTTGAGATGCGTTGGAAAGCTGAGTTCGAGACCTACAAGTTTATAGAAGAGAGAAATGTCAAATTCCGTCATCTACTAGGTCGAAATCAAGCTATAAGGCAACAGGTCAACAGATTTCGATACCAAAACAAATGAGTTGAAGTCTATTTTTACAAGAGATGGGTTAGGAAAACAAAAAAAATAAATAAAGGAAATAAAGTGTTTAGGAAAAAAATATCATATGCTTCTTATAAATAAATTTAAAAAATCAGAAATAAGAGGAAGGCAAAGGGAGGACGCATAAGAAGGAAAAAGAAGGGAAAGAAAGAGAGAAGAAGGGCATCAGCCCGACAGAAGCCGCGCGACAAAGATATGAAGAAGACGACGGATTTGACTCCGTCCTAATAAAATTTTGTCCCGATTTTTATGAGTTTTTCTAATCCTTATCTTATTTTTGCTGTTATTATGTTTATTTTAGAGTAATTTTCAATTGGAGTATGTAATTGACTATTGATGTTAGGGTTTATGAGATTATGATATCGTTTTGACTGAATAATTATTTTGTTGGATATTTATATAAGATTCGTTATTTGACTATCTGATTCGTGTTTGTTAATTCTGTTTGGCCAACTTAATTGTATTCATAAATCGATCGTTGAATTAATAGTAGTTTTGATTAGGTTGCAGCGTTCTGGTCTAATCAATTGCTAGAATCTTGTGTAGTAGTTGAGTCAGATATACTTGCAGCGTTCTGGTTATATTTTATTCAACTGATTAGTGATTTTAGAGCAACTTAATTTATTAATTTGACTCATGCGTTCATGGTTAATTTGATTAATTGGTTAGGATTAAACTTGCGTGCGTTCACGAGGTTTAATGAGTCAGAAAGATAAAATTGGTAATTTACTTGCGTTCAACGATTAACCGATTACCTAATCTATCCAATAAAATTGATTAAGAGAATCGATGATTTTACCCGACATATATAGAAAATTACATATGTCCTATTAATTCATTATAAGACCTTTTTACCTATTTATTGTGATTAGTGGTATTATTAATTTTATTTATTTAATTTTAGTTAGTTAGTTTAGCGTAAAAACAACCCAAGCCCCCCCCCCCCTCCCCACAATTATTATATTTATACTTACATAACTATATAAATACTACTAAATTAATCTGAGATAGTACAATTAGTCCTGTGGGTTTGACCCTTACTTGCCCTACTACTAGTTAGTTAGACTCTTGTAAGTGAATTATAAATTTAATTTTGACTGCGGTTACGACACGCATCAAGAAAAGAAGGGTGCTGGAGGAGGGGTGAAAAATGGGAGGGGCGAAAGAGTTGAAGGGACGACACCTCACTGACCTAGATAAAAAATAAAATCATATTTAAAAATGGATTTAACATGAGGAGGAAGATGAGGGGAAGGAGGGGGAGGGGAAGGGGAAGGAGAATAAAGGGTGGAGAATAAGAGGGGTAGAAGGATTTGAAGGGACGACACTTTCATTAACCTAAAAAAAATTCACATTTATGCACTGATCTTAGATGAGGAGGAAAATTGGGGAAGGATAAGGAGAAGAGAATGAGGAGGAGGGGGAGGAAAACTAATTTGAGTAGACGGGAAGTGAGGAACAATATCGAAGATCATAGGAGAATTAGGAGAGAATGGGGGATGGGGAGAAACGTGTGAAAAACAGACTTGAGTTAATGGACGATATCATGACTAAAGTAGATAACAAAGCTAAGTGACTTGAGTCAACTTAACCTACTTGAATCTGCTATTAGAGTCTCGCTTTTATATGGCAAAATTCATTGGTTCAAATTCAATAGTAGGTAAAAGCAACCCAAACCCTAACTTAAGGATGAGATGATGAAGATCATGAAAGGAAGTTTAAGGAGAAGGAGTGCGGAGGAGGAGAAAAATTTATTTTAGTAGACATGAAACTGCGTCTAGATGCCCCTCGCTGGATTGCAGACTACAACAACAGCCTACGGAAGATGCATCGCAACGGGCTGACAACTACTTACAGGGGTGACATATTGGTCTCGACAAGATGCCGATGTTATTTAACCGATAATGTGCTAGCAAAAACAATGATGCATAATTTCCAGTCGATTCCACTGAACTTGGAGGTCAGCGACTGTACCAGTGCAGGAAGTACGAACGCCTATTTTGAGCAATTCGAACAGGAGGCTAATGACACAACATATGCCATAGCTCTCGGTTAGCCGAGCACGCTAGACGTGGTCGTCCTCGAATGATTTGCTTCTTACGTAACGGAACTACGTAGACTGTATTTATGTACTGGGATTTCATTTTCGGTGATTATTAACTACAGCAGCTATGGCGCTATATCTGCAGCGAAGTACACACACATGTAATCTGTTATTTTGTACTATGGCTTACATTTTCGGTGGTGTCTTCCGTTCGTAAACATGTTCACGCAATTCTGTAATGTAACTTTTGGCTTAACATGGTGCCTGCCTGCGGTGACCATGCCACGATGACTGAAAACAAATGGCAGCAATACTATTATCGTTATCTGTTGTAAATCTTACACATATTCTTCTACGGCTTTTCCTTACCGCAGAAATGCCCCGCGCAAATTACAAAGCACCGCCAGAGTGCTACAAATTCTGCTACCAACGTACCAAACACATACGGAATAATGCACCCAAGCACGACACATGCTAATCGCAAAACCAAAACTAGCTTAAGATATAAACGCAAATTCCGACACGAAATCACATCCAAGCTTCGCGCGTGTAGCGCGCGGGCCGCCCACTAGTCTTAGAAAATAAAGAAGAGATCAAGAGTACCTCCGACCTAAATGCAAGGTTTTTTGAGCACATCAAATTGCTTTCTCTAAAACCAGATTAGCAAACTCCGTCCTCATCTCTCATCACACAAAAGAATGCCTTGGAAACCTCCTCCAAATTTTAATAAAATGACTTTTTCAAAACAATTATAAAAAAAAACAATTGTGTTTTGCTAATCTATTATTTATATTAGGAGGATATATAGCAATTTTTCAAATATTTTTTCCAAAATGTAGTACTTCCTCCAACTTTCTATCTTCTTCCCACTACAAAATGGCACAAGTTTTTTTTGTTGGGTTAAAATAATGAAAAAATAATAAGGAGGTATGGGTTGGTAACTAAAAATATTGATGTTAGGGTATCTCCAATGGTAAGACTTAACAAAATCTTTAAGAATTTGTCACCTCAGCTTTCCAGTCACTTTTAATATTTATTTATTCCTCGAGTTCACCTCAGATTTTACATATTACCAGTCAAACTCTTCTCAGACTCGCCTTACCATTTTTTGGTTAAAAAAGTTAATTAATTTGGTTTAGTTTGTGATTAAACATACAATTTACTTGTTTGTTACAAATTATTACTCGTACTACTTTACTATTTAGTTTTATTAAAAAAAATTACTTGTTTTATTTTAATTTTGTTGATTTTTGTGTGATATACAAAAAGACGGGTATAGTAGACGATCTTTTGGGTTTCGTTCATATTATAGATGTAAGTATGTAACACCCGCGATTTTATGTTTTACCGACTTCTGTTACGATTATATCGTAACTCTATACTCTATTCCGTCAATTTCGATATCTATTCCTATCTCTCTCGTCTACCAGAATTCCTATTTCTATTTTTATTTATTTTTATTCTTTTAATGCGAGTTAATCCGATTTCTCGGTAGACCCACATTTTATTTTATCATTTCTTTTTTCGAACACTTTTATATCAACCTGTAAATTATTTTGGACCCGAATCGAGTCCAATATTAAGTCTTTCGGAACTAGTCGGTATTTGGCGGCTTCTGTTTATTCTTTATAATCTAATTACTCCTACTCCAAAATTTACGTAGGATTAATTGGAATTGAGTTTGCATTCAAACTCTCAACCCCTTTTTATTTGTTGCTGGTGCATAATAGGTAAAGCATATGCACGTTTCTTCCTCTCTTTTTCTCAACCGTGTACTATCTATAATCTACCTCACAAAATCATCCTCCGTTCTTGCTCGTTCTTGCTCTTAATTCATCATCTTCCGTTCTAAACTCAGGGTAATTTAATTACTCTTAATTCCCGTAGTTCTTAATTTGTAGAATAGTTTTTATATGGTCGTAACACCATATATGTGTACTGTTTTGTAGGCTATTTGGAGGATCCCGAGGCGGACGAGTATATTGTCGATTCAGATCTCGAAGACTAACAAGGTGACAATGATGGCACGACTCGGTATTGTGTGATATATATGTCGTAGTTCTTGTAGTAATGTTAAAAATCGTATTTTTACTATTAGACTTGTTTTACTACGAAGTATATTATTATGATGATAGTTGCAATCGATTTCTCACATGTTCATTGTTTCGATCGTTTTAATGTTACAAATCGCATGCTATAATTTGTCGTGCATCGAATCTACTAAATTATTATAAGGCCGAGACTAAAACATACAAATAATAATTTATTTATTATATTTCGTGAAATTTTAGTATAAATTACCAAATTGGAAGTTTTATTGTTTTTATCATAATTGCAGCATGTTTCAGAAACGATTATGTACGATTTATTACTCCTATTTAAAGACTTTATTTTCGAAACTTTTGAAAAGAGACTACTGTTTATTTTAAGTCTTTTATACGTCTGTTAAAATTTGTAAATTAATTCCAAGTATTTTCGTCAAAATAAATCGTTTATGAAACTGTGACGGGTTAGTTCGAGAATTTGCAGTTGTTGTAAAACCTAATTCAAAACCTATGATAAAATTTTAACTTAATTTCGGTAAATTACGTACATTAACTTTAAAGAGTCTAGTTATTGTTTTCATTTGTATTTGTTTCAAAATAAATTTTTAAACATGTTTTATTAAAGGAATACGATCGGGTGACAGATTCTGTCAGTCTACAAAAATACGAATAAAAACAGCTCTTAAGTTAATAATTTCGATTTTATCCTGAAACAAAAGTTGTAGTTAAGGTTTTAAAGTTTTCAACCTCACTAATCTTACATCATTTTGATTTTTAATGATTTAATTATGAATTTTATTGTAAGACAGTGAAATTCTGAAAAAATCTGTAAACTTATAATTTATTATTTTTAATTACTTAAATTCCCACCCTTTTGAGAAATAATTATGATTTTTACTTTCCTTGAATTTTAATCATTAATTATAAATTTATCTAATAAATATAATGTTTATGTCTCAAGGCCTAATATTAAATATTTTATATAACTCATATATTAAACGATTTATAATTATAAAAACACCTATTTTGGAAAATTAATATTTGAAGAAAGTTTCTATATTTGGAAGGTTACTATTTTGAGAATGTTTAATATATCTTCGGATAAAATACTTATAATGGTTTGAATGTGCAATAATGTTGGAAATGAGAATGTACAGTATATAAGTCCAGGATATGTTGTTTGTTGCCATCAGCTATATGGTCAGTGTATTTGCGTCAGGGATACATTGATTGTCGAACTGGGTATCGTTTATGCTCAGGAGCCATGCACATGTACTAAGGCTAGGACCTCGCTGAACGCAGTCCCATTATAGTTTGAGTTGTCTGGTGAGAGGGCTTAGGAGTCGCTTCGTGGGCACTGAGTTCCTTAACCAGTGAGGCTTAGGGGTCGCTTCGTGGGCACTAAGTTACACTTCGGTGTTGTTTGACATATCTCTAGTATTAAAAGTTGTACTTATCATCGGTTTTAAATTCCATTATTCGTTTTGACGCCGTCAGGTTGCTGAATTGTTTTCTGGTTTTGAATTTATTTTGATATATATAATGTTTTGAGTTTTAATCTATTTTCTTATATTATGCTTCTATTGCTTATATATTATGTAATATGACTTGGATAACTGCCTGAGTTGCTCCCCACTGAATTGTGGCTGTTATATTTAACATGGCAGGTTATCTGTTTTGCGGGATCGGGTTTAAGCTAGCGAGTAATCATGATCCTACTCATTTATATTATTATTAATGATGTTTCGTTTTATGGATTGTTATACCGGAATTTGGAAGTTTTATTTTCGCCCTTTTAGGAAAAGTGACATTTGTTTCAGACTTACCTTTTGATCATACAATAATCTATTAGACATCAATGTGTTTCAATCCCATCGATAGTGATTCCGCCACTGTTTTGCATTAGATATTTAGGGGATTACAATAGATCCAAATAATTTACGATATCTTAATTTTGCTTTACTTATATTAATTTACGATATTTTAAATAATTATTTTTTCGTACATGGTATTAGCTACATTGATTTAGGTTGACATATGATATAAAATACTCGAAACATACATGACAAATTAATAAGTCGTCTACTTTTATAATTTAAAATATTACTCCGTAGATTACTAATTTAAAAATGAAAATATCAACTAACTAGCGTCTCCTCCGAAACGAGTCCAAATGTGTTCCACAAAGTCGTGTTGCAGTTGATAAAATCTTGTTTGAATTTTAATTATGTTTACGGTTTTTCCTCGAAAAACATTTTTATCAAACTTTTCGTCAAATAATTGTTATTTTTCCGAGAAATCTTTTTATTAAACTTTTGTTGAATAATCATATTTTATTTTCGAGAAATTAATTTAATTCGTTTTCGTTGAAAATTATTTATTGACTCTTCGTGGGACTTCATTTCTTTACAAACGTTTGTTTTAAACTCGAGATTGACCCATTTGATTTCTCGAGTCAACTAATTATTTTTATTTAACGTCAAGTTTGACCCAAAATTTAAGTTTACTACAAAATATTATATTTTTTTAGCTCGTGTCGCAATTTGGGCCTAAGTCTTTTCTAGTGCGTTGACCCGGGTTCTCCTTGAACCCGCATTCTATTTTATTATCTTTTACGCTCGACTTTTAAGATTTATTTAATCTGTTTTATGAATTTCGAGAACTGATATTTCTTGTCTCTCTTCTAAAGGAATACAAACTCTCTTTATTTGTTTATTAGCTTCTGATTCCTACTCCGACTCAAGTATTTTTTTGTGCCAACTTTTACGTATATATCAAACACAAACTCTTAGCTTTTGTATTTAAGCTAACAAACACGCTACTCCCTTGGAATTGTCTTTCACGTTACTTTTTCCAAGCGCACACACACGCTCCTCCCGCAAAACAGTCTTTTTCCTCTTATTTCGGTCTTCTAATTCATTCTTTCTTCGTTCCAATCTTGAGGGTAATTAATTACTCTTATTCTCTATTCTATTTTCTTCTTACTATTCACTTATAATGTGGTTTTAATATCATATGTTTAATTATTTCGTAGGTTATCGTGCTAACCCCGACAAAGACGGGTATATTATTGATTCAGATCTCGATTAAGGTAACATTGACACGTTACTCGGTATTATGTGATGTTATTGTTGTAGTTGCATGTATAGAAATTAGTTTTTGTTAGACAATATATGTATGTCTCGTTTTAATAATGGTAAAATTTAAAATCGTAAATCTTCACATGTTTTGTTGTTTTTAATCATTTTTACGATATTTTATAATAAATAATTCTTTTAATTATTAAAGAAGTATTATAAGGCCGAGACTAAAGCATACATATAATAACTTATTTAACAAATTTCGTGATTTTGAAAGTATGAATTATCAAATTGAAAGTTTTATTGTTTTTAATAAAGTTACAGCATGTTTCAGAATCTGATAGTGTTTTTGTGCAAGTTAATAATCTATTTTAAAAACTTTATTTCCGAAAATTTTGAAAAGAGACTACTATTTATTTTCATCACAATAAATTGTTTATGAACAAGTGTCAAACTAATCCGCGATTCTGTCAGTTGTGATAAGATCTAAATTGAAACATATGTTAAACTTTTTATTTAATATTGGTAATTTACGTACAGAAACTGTGAAGAGTCTAGTTAATGTTTCCAATTGGATTTTATTTAAAATCAATTTTTAAACGTCTTTTACTAAAGAAATACAATCGAGTGTCTAATTCTGATAGTTTTTAAATATACGAATAAAAACCCATGTTTTCTTTGGAATTTGGATTTTCTCATGAAATAAAAGTTTTAACTAAGTTTTTGAAGTTTTCAATCCCACTTGTCTTAGGTTGTTTTTATTTTTAATGATTTAATTACGAATTTTATAGTAAGACAATGCAAATCGGGCAAATCTGTCAATTTGTTATTTAAATACCTTTAATTACTTAGACTTCAATCTTTTTAGATTAATAATTATGATTTTGACTTTACTTGACTTTTAATCATGAATTATACATTTATATAATAAATATAATGTTTACGTCTCGAGCCCTAATATTCACTATTTTATATAACTCTTATTTTGATTGATTTCTATTTATAATAGTACCTACTTTAATTTTGGGAAGTTATTAGTTTAAGAAAATTTCTTTATTTATAAAGTTTCATCTTTTGAAGAATGAACTATATTTTTATTGAAGTACGATAATGACTTTGTTTTGGAGTTATGGAATAAGGAAAGTGTACGGGTAAAGTAATACAGTCTAGAGTATACGTTTTGCCATCATCTATAAGGCTAGTGTATCCGGGCGGGATGCATTGGTTGTTGAACTGGGCATGTTCTTGTCCGGAGTGTATGTTCATTTTGACCTTAAGCTCGTACCTCGCATGTAAGACGTCGTTGGGTTGAACTGGACACATTTGGTGTTCCAGGAGGGGTGTGCATATATTTACTTAAGCTAAGACCTCGCATTATAAGTCGTCGTCCTATCATGGTTGAGTAGCCTAGGTAGAGTTCGAGGTTTGATTTGTTTGAACTAATTTCTCGAAACTAGTTTTTAGTATTCTCCTAGTGAAAGTCTATTCTGTTGCACTGATTCATATCCATAACGCCGTTATTACTATTGGTTGATATTGACTTGCAGGTTGGCAGTCGTTTTTAATTATTTTACTACATCGTTTTAAACGTTTTCCATTTTGAACTATTTTGATATAATAGTAATTATGCTTTAATATCATGTAATATGGCTGGGAGAACGTCGTCGTTACTCTCCACTGAATTGTGCCTGTTATGTTTATAACATGACAGGTAATCTTTGTTCCGGGTTGTGGTGTGAGCTAGCGAGCTGGATTTGGTCTTGCGCTGCTGATTTATTATTTATATATTGGATTTTCGATACACACTTTGAGGATTTTTATTTTTAGCCCCTTTATAAAAATGACCGTTGTATTGACTTACCTTTGTTTAATAAATTTAGTTATCAGTGTGATATAATTCCAACTCTACAGTGATTCCGCCACTGTTTTGCATTAGAAATTATAGGGGATTACAGTTGGTATCAGAGCATCGTTGCCCCCAACGTTCACACCTGATTTTAGGAAAAACACCAGTAAATGATTGGAACATTAATAAAAGATTAGTGAGAGATGGTTAGAAACCAAAATAAGGACTTGCTTGTTTGTCATCAATGACATCAATATTGACCCAGAATGACATCAATGCTGCGTTTGTCAACAACATGAATGCGATGGTGCAAACACTCCAGAAGTTAATCATCGCAAACAACCAGCGACCCTTTAGCTTCTCGCACGCAGCTAAAGGGATGACCAAGAACAAGTTAGAATTTTCCGACGGCGCTGTAGACCCTGAAGTCATGTGTAATACCTGCCTTGTGACTCAATATTAACACCCGAGTTGGCGGTGGCAACCCGAACCCATTGAGTTATGACTTTATAGAGGAATAAACCAGCAAAACAGATTGAAATTGGCCAATCCAGGTTTTTAACCCACTTTTAATCAAATACTCCGAATATTACTTAGACCCACGTATAACCATCCTAATCACAATGGAGCAAACCCTAAACTACCTTCACTCACAATGCACGCTCAAGAAGAAAGAAAGGAGAAGAGAGAAATAGGAAGAGAGAAGAGAGAAGAGGAGAAGAGGATTCGATCCCAAATCGTATCCTAGCAATTCATTTATATGATTGAGTCATGTAAGTTCCTTAACTTTAGTTTAACGATGTTTAAGAGTATAATTAGGGTTTAGTCGTGCTTACCATTCCCAATACAAATTAGGAGGAAGATTATATTAAAGACATTAATTAGGAAATAGTTACTGAAATTCTCAGATTCGTAGTACTGTCTTGTGTTCATTGATAGACGTGTTTATGTTTCGAATTGGGAAAGGGTCAAAGAACAAACCCTAGTTTATTTCAAGTCTAGTTTATGCCTGTCAAATTTCGTAATCAGATTCAAAGTCGTTTCTTCTAGAGAATTTATTTGTGAACCGTCGTTTATAATTCACTGATTCTGTAATGCTATTTAGTAATGGGTGTTAAAACGAATTTATATATCATAATTGAGTTTGAATTTCAGCCAACATTAAATTCATTGAGTCTAGTTGATAATAGAAGTTGGAATGGAGTTCAAAGAATTAGTCTAGTATTAGTAATTCATCAATAGTTTTTATGCGACGAATTCAGTCAGTCTTTAGAGATCAGGTTATAAGTCAATGTTAAGATGATATTTAGATAAAGGTCATAAAAGATAAATGGTAGCCAAGACGATCAAGGTTCTAACACAGTTGGTCTCGTATTAATTTAAGTAGTAGTTATTTAATTATGAATTTTATAACAAGACAGTACAATGCTGTAAAATTGGAATTTAAGATTTAAGTCTTTAATGTTAGTAACGGCTTAGAGCATGATCAATCTAAGTAGTACTTATATGTTAATATCAATTGATTGTAGGTGATGAATGTTTTAGAGGAGGTCTTTTAACCCGCTTGATTGTGCTTGTGACACGCTTGTAAAGGTAAGGTTTTCCTTACTTAGAATACGTTAATGTTATGACGCATGTATGAGTTACGAGTACGATGTGATATCGTGCTAATGAGAACGATGTTGAATAATGATGGTGGAATGATTAATGAATATTGATATATTGGAGTTGGTGAGGCTAGCTTTAGACCTAGCCGGGACCCTTGATCACGGTCCCCTCCCTGATTTCTCCTCGCGGGTTGTTGAACCTGCGGGGGGTGTGCACACTCGGAATGAAAGGGCCTGCCAGAAGAGTTGAGATGAGATTATTGATTGGTACCGGGATGGTACTGAGAATGTTGAGATGAGATTATTGATTGGTACCGTGATGGTACTGAGATGTGGAGATGATATTGTTGATTGGTACCGATGATGGTACTTAGACGGTTGAGACTGGATATTTTATATTACGTACTTGTGTTATAATGTTAGCATGTTCTAACCGTACTCTCTGTCTATTGTCACCCTATTTTATTTGGGGACCTGCGACGATCCATTTGACATTTTCGGTCTTTTGGGGAGCAGTGCTATTGTGCATGTTGATGATGTGTGATGATTGTATTCGGGTTGACTGTACGGGACGGGTCTGCGCTATCACTGAACACGTTTATATGTAGTTTATAATCTTTTTAAGTTGTGCTTCCGCTGCTGTAATTGTGCCACTACACCCTGTAGATACGAGATTGTAATAATTCATTATTTAGTTTTAAATGATTGGTTTCTGAATTGTATTGTAATGGACTACTACCTCGGGTTATACTGAGATGGTAACAACTTTATTTACTTGGAAATGTCTTGATAAGTCTTCCAAGTAAATGGGGGTGTTACAAAGTGGTATCAGAGCGATCGATCTTGGAGCCTGAATAAATGAACCTAGGAAAAATAAAATGAACCCCGGTGATGGACCATCAGGAGCCCCTCTAAAACTCGGTTGAGGAGACGTCCTTATACCAACCCCGGCCCTCCTGGTCTTGACCCGGTAACCGCGTGTGAGAAATGAGATGAGGTATATATTAGGAAGGGATACGTTGTGATGCAATGAATGTTTTGTGATGACTGCCTGTGATAATTGGTTGCGTTGTTTGACGTATGTGGTGTAGTGATCGAACTGTATAAGCTGAGATGTGACTAGTACGTACTTACGGTATTAACATGTCATAGTAATTGGTACGAGGCCATATGAGGAATATGTTACATCACGTAAGGTCGCGGTAGGAGTCGATCATCCTTGGGTGGGAGATAGGTCATAGCCAGGGTTGATAGTAAAATTAGATACAATGTAAACTTGTTTGTACGTGGTAGTGTCGTATGCGATCGACAGACTATGATTAGTTGATTTTATGATACCCGGTGTTGGTCTTGATGATGTAGTAAGGTAGTACTACCTTCGTGTTATGTGAACAGGGTGTCGATAGAGGTACTCTGGATATTGTCTCGTCTATGTAGTGTACTAGTACGGTTTCATGGTATTTGAAGGGCTCGATGACTAATGTGGTAGGGGTATCGTCAAATGTCAAGAAGGTTGATAATTTATGTGTTTTAAGTGTGTAGTAATGTAAATGTTATTCAAAAGTACCTGGATAATCGCATTTTGGTTCGAGTATCATATGTTTCCTTGCCAATATAATGTACAATCTGCCTTCATGTTAATGATACCGGTATCTACAAGTTTAAATGGTGTCGTGTCGTGATGTGTTAATGGAGCTTGTCGCATGTTAATCAAGTATGAGTTAACGAGACTAAGAGTCGAATATTGTAAGAACACTTGAGGTCCATTTTGAGTTAATGTGAGTTACTTGCTTTATATCAATTTGAGTACTTATTATTGGTCCTCATCCTTCTCTCGTAATGACATAAATGAACTTGTCTATTAATCGATTCTTGAAAGCATATGTGGTATTTGGAATTTATGTCGAGTTGTTTGTATTATAGGGAGCAACAATGTATAGATAAATGCGTCGTTTCTATTTCACCATAATTAATACAATGTGATTGACTAGATAATGTGTGAAACCGAATTCTGTTTATTAATTTAATTTGAGTACGTGTTATTAAAATGATATATGTGTGGTGTCGTATTCATTAATGTGAATTTTTGTCAATGACATGCACTTGAACATTGGTGTTTCGTTTCAAGTTTATGTGTTTCCCTGTCAATTTTATAGGTTCTGAGTCGTAACTTGTTATTGATTTCTACTTTTGATGGTTTAAATGAGTATTTATAAAAAGTCATGTTAAGTTAATGACATGCACATTTACAACACTTCATCTATTCGGAATAATGTGTTTATTGAGTTCTGTTTTGATTACCTAAACTAACATTTTGCTAATCGTGTCGTTAGAACAACTTAAAACACCTTCTCTAACATCAACAATATGGTACTGAATTGTTCCACCTATTTACAATGTCTATTTCAGAAAAATTTGAAAAGAGACTCACGTTTATTTCATGTCTAGTTCTTCACTGTAAAATTTAAGGATCTAAATCTAAGTATGTACTTCAACCTATTTGCTGGTGGTCAAGTTTTCTATTATAAAACTTAGAGATTAAATTATCATTGGGAACTTTTACCAGGGTCATCATTTTGAAGAGTTTGGATAATATTGGAATTTGATCTGCTCAAAATATGATTTGAAACTCGTTTTACTAATCGAAACTCTTCAAGGTCAAAATTTGCCAGCTCATGAGAACGATTTTGCAAATCACCGTTACATTTGGAAATTGATAATAATTTTAACTAGAAAGTTGTAGAGGGCTATCTTTTGAATCTAACCACACTGGTTTTACAGTTGAGTACGATGATTTAATTGTGATTTTTTTTTTCTATCATGACTGTAATGTTCTAAAAACGTCTAATTCTACTTCATGATAATTGTTTCGTTTTTTTTTCAAGTGAATGCACTACTGTGAAAGTGTCTAACTTATTATACGGCATAATAGAGTTAAACTTATATGTTAATTATGAATTCGGAGTAAATTCGGGTCACGAGAGGTTACACTAGTAGAAAAAAGATGATTTGCGGCTCCAAAAAAACCCTCATGTGAGGCGTTTTTCTTGATGCTTCATATGGCTGGGCAGCAAATACAAAAATATTGTGCGGCGTCCCAAAAAAACGCAGCAAAGAGGGCATTTTTTCGGACGCCGCAAATAAGATACTATTTGAGGCGTTTTTTTGTGAAAAACGCCGCAAATGAAGACTTATTTGAGGCTTTTTTCTTATAGGACGCCGCAAATAGAAATAGTTTTTAATAAAAAAAAATTGGGGGCATTTTTGACGAATTTCAATATGCATTTTCATTGAAACCAAACCAAATGTTTCATTATCTATTCCAATCGACATTTATTGAAGTCTAAAAAACAAACATGGATACATTTACAAATACTCATAAACTTAATAAACCAAAGCAAAATCTTTCATCAAATATTCTATAGCTCCAGTAGTGCAATCACCTTCAATGAAAGGAGCTCCAATCAAAGGGAGCTTTTGAGGACGCCGCCCAACAACCCGAGCCACATGCGTCCGCTAATCATACTCGCCCACTGACCGACCTACTTAAAACAAGGATAATAATACATTAATCTTGACTTAGGTGGCACAGAAATCTCATAAAAAAAATGGTAACAAATTATTGGTAGTTGTCATCTAAACATAGTGTATGAACTTACACAGTCCAATTCATAGTAGCGATCTCATGCGGAAAATAGAATTATGTGGGAGCAACTCTACTTGATATTTTGTTCTATTACGCAGAGAATTAGATTACTGAACCAATTTGGGACGTACCTTCATCGCAATACCGCCACTAGAAGCTTCAGAAGCAATGTGTCCAACATTGTAAACAAAAACAACTCCAATAGTGTCTGTGATCAAATCTTCCTCCAATGCTCCTACTATCATAGACTCGATGAGTGGAGACTAATCCATATCTAGTGTGAAGGAGATAGTGATGAATGACATAAAACAAGGACCCAATTAAGAAGTATTTTAACTGTTAAAGGCAGCTATATCACATCATACTCACGAGCAAAGGGCATGATCAAACTCCTACACGTATAACTACATATCTGACATGACACCTTGGGCGTGAAGTCATACACTCTGTATATATATATATATATATATATATATATATATATATATATATATATATATATATATATATATATATATATATATATATATATATATAGTAAGGCTCTTATGAGTCCTTCTCTATATATGAGTCCATGAGTCCTCATCTCATCCGTTGGATGAGATGAGGATGGATGGACAAGATGCATCCAATTAAAAAAAAAAAAAAAAAAAAAGAGATTTACGTTCCTAAAATAACTCACAAGAATTTAGGAACCAAATAACCTCCTATCATTCACACGTTCATTTTCATTCACGTTCATTTGCTTTCCACGTTCATTCACACCTAAAAACCAAAAAACCTTTTCTTCATTCACGCTAATTCATCGTTTTTGATCTCGAAATTCTGCTACAATGGATTCAATGACCGCATCATCGTCTTCAACTGTTGATAAGCAACTAATCGATTATAACAATGGTGAGTTTCAGTGATTCATTAACGTTTTTATTCGTTTTTTCTTCACGGATTTCAATAGTAATATTGCTTTAAATCTGCGTTTTCATATCAATGTTTTATCGCGTCAAATTGTGTTTTTTTTTACGTCGATCTTCATGTTTATAGTGCTTTCATTGACATTTCGACTTTATTTGCGTCAAATTTGCGTCTTTTGATTCATTGCGTTTTGATTCATATTTTCGTGTCAATGGTATTTTGATATCTCGATCTCCATAGATTACAGGTCTCTATGGTTTTTTTCAGGATTTTCCCTGATATCCAGTATTACTATTTTTTTTTGGTTTCTATTAACGCAGATTTGTCGTTGAAGTAACATGCCTTCTGAATTAAAGTAACACTTACTTGTAATTACAGTAACACAAATGAACGTTCAGGAAAAGGGTTTTGATGATATGCTGGAGTAACGTATTGTACACGTTAGGGTAACACAACTTATCAATTATAGTAACACAGTATTTGCATTGATGTAACGCTGTTTTATTCTGTGCAGGTAGCTGCGCCACAGATGCGAACGCACAAGACAACACTGGAAAAGGTGGAATTTAATTCGTTTGATTAATAATGGATTAATATTATGGTTCATTGATATTATTGTTTCACCGATATTATTGTTTTGCTTTATGTTGAAGCATACATGGCATTGAAGTAACACAAGTAATGAATTAAAGTAATACCTAACTGTAATTAGAGTAACACAAACATGTAACACTAAAAAAGGGTTCTTAGCGTTGTCGTTGGAGTAACATCCTCTTAGAGTTAAAGTAACGCAACTTATGAGTTACAGTAACACTTATGCCTATTGGCGTGACTTTTCTTACTTTTTGGCAGGAAGCATTGGTAAAGAGCCGAATGCACAGGAATGGTGAAGAGATGTGGGTGAGGTTTTCACTCCATACATGGAGCAGGTATTCGGGACAATTGATGAGGCAGTGGAATTTTACAAAATCTATGCGCTGGCTTGCGGTTTTGATGTGAGGAAGTACACTACGAAGCGATGGCACGGTGGTGAGATAAAGTCGAAGCTCCTAGTCTGCAACAGACAGGGTTATACGAACTCTGTTAAAGCTGTTAACAATACACCTGCAGCTGTGAAAGTTGTTAACGATGTAGATGGGGAAGGAGTTGTTGTGGACGCGATTAAAAAGAAGACGAAAGTCCGTCGTTGCGGGTGCAAGGCAAGGATTAGGCTGTTCAATAAAGGAGGCATTCTCAAGATTGATAGGTTCCACATCGGCCACAACCACGAACTAATCTCACCGAAAGACAGAGAATTCCAGAAGCTCTCGAGGAACCTGACAAAGTACCACAAGCAAATGATCTTGAATAATTCGCGGGTATGGAGTAACACAATTTTTTTTATAGAATGACATGTGAGTAGGTCGTAACAGCTTGATTAGACCAATGTGTGCATAATCTAGTTACTTTTGCTAAAGTAACACCAGTGATTCTATACAGTAACACCTGGATTAGACCATTATAAGAGTAACACCTGGATTAGACCATAGGATAACACCAGTGAGTCTATAGAGTAACACTGCTTAAGTACAAGAGTAACACAACTGGTGTATTAATGTTATATTGCTGCGACGCTTGATTCTTATTTACAGCTGAAGATCGGCGCAACGCGGACATACAACATGTGCAAGGAGCAGGTAGAGGGATTCGCAAACGTGGGTGCGAGCTTGGTTGACTTCAAAAACTGGGGGAGAGATATAAAGTGCTTCCTACATGAGAGGGACGGTCAGCTATTCATCGATCGATTCAAAGACATGGCTAAGAATAGGAAGGGTTTCTATTTTGACTACGACCTGGATGAAGATGGGAGTGTGAGCAAGGTTTTCTGGGCTGACGGTGAGGCGCGGCGTAACTACCAGTTATTTGGGGATGCAGTTTCGTTCGACCCAACGTACGGGACGAACAAATATAAGATGATATTCACACCGTTCACAGGCGTTGATCATCACAAACGATCGGTAACCTTTGCTGGCGCTCTGATAGCGCACGAGGATTATGAATCGTTCGTCTGGGTGTTTGAGAGATTTCTGACTGCAATGGGAGGTAAGGAGCCGGGGTATATAATTACCGACCAAGATCCGGGCATTATACCAGCGGTGAAGAAAATGTTTAAGACGGCGCTACACCGTTTCTGTATGTGGCATATCTTGAACAAGGTTCCTGCCAAATACGGTGCAGCCCGGAGTGACTACTAGGATTTTTTGAAGAGACTAAATGCTATAGTATGGGATGTGGAGATTGATGGAGACGAGTTCGACGCGGAATGGTGTGACATAATCGAGGAATTCCATGGGGGCGATGACGAGTGGTTTTCAACTACATACTCCATCAGGGAACAGTGGGTGATGGCACATTGCAGGGATTTGAAGATGGGCGGCTTAATGCGAACCACGCAAAGGTCGGAGAGTGAGAACAGTTTCTTCAAAAGATTCGAACAAAAATCGGGGACGTTGGTCGAATTCTGGATGCGATTCGAGAGCGCCATGGACCAGCAACGGTATACACAGAAAAAACTCGACAATGACAATGCACAAGCTTCACCAAAAACAGCAACCCACCTGCCAATTGAACATCACGCTTCGAAAATTTACACCCACGCCGCATTTGAAGAATTCCAGGAGGAGGTGAAATTTTCTGTAGGTACTTGCAGCGTGAGGGGCTTCCTTGAGAAGGACGGGATTGAGGAGACATTGGTTAGGGATTCTACGAGGGACAAGGAGTTTACGGTCAAGTATATATCAGGTACTCCTTAATATCAATCATTACTCCTTAAAGTAACACCGGTCGTTCCTTACTGTAACACATAAAATGCTTTGGAGTAACTGGGGATGGCATTTGGACATCTGTGTTGTAAACGCTTAAAAGTAACACAGACCATGAATTACAGTAACATTTCATATTCCAAAAAGTAACACTTTCTGCACTCCATTACATTTTGCAAACCATTATATCCAATGTATTTGCTGTCTCTGCTGATTCAAAGATTGGATGTGAATCTGTCCAGGTACGTCTGGATCAAGCTGCACATGTCGGTTGTTTAATTTGCGAGGGATATTGTGTAGACACGTAATCTGGATATATTCATCGAAAGGGCTGACCACTATACCCGAAAACATGGTAACCAAAAGGTGGACAAAGGAGGCTGTTCGCACTGCTCGTATCAGTGATGAAGGATTAGACGGCGAAAACACTGACATCATCGACGGAAAACAGATAGAGATGTCGAGATTGTGGTCGGAAATCCATGAGACAATGGGACTTCTAAGGGCAGGAGACAAGGCAGATGTGGAAAGCTTGTGCGGATTAATTCGGGAGTTCAGGTTGCAGAGGCAGCCAGTTTCTGGTGGGGAGAATATTGGCAAGACACAGGAACTGGAAAATATGCTTGGTTGTACGACCTCTGAAAATATCACGATACTACCTCCTAAGATTTCTAAGACAAAGGGAAGCGGAAAGCGGATGTTGTCAAGCAAGGAAAAGAAGGTCGCACTTTCTAGAAAGCCGAAACGCATGTGCAATAACTGCAAGCAGATGGCGCACCACGACAAACGAAACTGTCCAAATCCTTACGCAGAACGACACCCTAAACAGCCTACCAAGCAAACCAATGATGCGGATGACGAGGATGATGTAGATGAAGACATCGATGGAGAGGAAACTGAAGAAGACACCGATGATGAACAAGAGTTTTGATAATACTCAAGTGTCTTTGACATTATAAGATTTTTTTCTTTTTTCCTGGTTTACAGTAACACTATATTTACAGTAACACTATAAGAATTCTTATAGTGTCTTTGACATTATAAGAATTTTTTCTTTTAATCCTGAACACATTTTTGCAATTAACACTATATTTACTTAATACGTGTGTTTTTGGTTAGAGTAACATCTCATGTGGGTTGAAGTAACACTATTCATTTGTTACAGTAACAGAAAAAATGCATCGAGGTAACTGAGGACAGCAGTGTTGTTCATTCATTGACTGAGTACATAATTTGTTCATTAAAGTAACATACTTAAAGTAACATAATTTGTTCATAAAGTACCAAAACCGGCATTAATCACTTAAAGTAACATAATTTGTTCATTAAAGTAACACACACAGTGCTTCGGTATAACACACAGATTGTGAGACCAAGAAAAATTGTTAATTTCAATAATTCCCATAGTAACACCAATAGTGAATTAGAGTAACAGGTGCAGCTGGTCATTGTAACAGAGTTTCGAAGCTTCTATGTATTGGTGATAGTGAAAAGACTAATGTAATTAGACAGGTTAATAAAGAATAGAAACCATTAAATCGTAGTTACAAAAGAGATGACATGGTTCAGTAGACACGCTATTTTTTTCGGCCCTTTGTTGGCTTGCTCTTCGGACCATCGATGATTTTCTGTCTAGTGATCTCATACTTGGCTACGTTGTCCAACAATTGCGATCGCACATTGTTTTTGTCTGCCAATAGAAGTGTTGCTGCAAGTTGGACCACCAGATATCGTCTATTGACCTTCCTCTTAAGGTCTATGTGGTGGAATGTACGGCCCTCGTACATTAACATGTGCATCATGGTGAAAATTCCCGACTCGTCACATGTCACGCCTGGTTTCTGCCATGTAAGCTTGACCTCATTAAACTCGAAATTAATGATATCAGCTGCATCAGGGACTTTGAACTTATCGAGGAAATCGCTGATTGTTGACACCTGTGTGTACCCACAGCAACGTTATTATGTGAGAAACAGATGGCCGTATGCAATAATAAATATTAGAATATATATACTAACCATTATCATTGCGGGCTTGTACAACATTGCTTCTTTCACGTTCGGGTAAAGTTGGTGGTCAAGGAGATCTATTGTCCTATTCTTACGGTTGATGCACACGCATGAGTAGTAATAATCGATGTTGATCGGGACAAATATGAGATCAGCTTCCAAATTAAGACAACGACCACACTTCCTTTTAAAAAGATTGAGATGGGACATCAATATGTCCACTGCCCGCGTGGATGGGGCGTCTGCATCCTCGTCAAGCATCCCATAGAGGCAGTCCTACAAACATATTCAAAGTATCTCAGATTGGGTTCAACTGTGAGGAAGTAACACATTCACTACGTATCAGACTACTGCCATTCATGTACAGCAAAGACGCAGATTAAGGTAACATGTCTCCTACATTACAGTAACGCACTTTCATCTTTAAAATAACACCATCCAGATGTTGAGGGACGTGTATTCTCCTGGAACCTTGGTCATAAATATATATATATATATATATATATATATATATATATATATATATATATATATATGTACACAAATGCAATAGTAATGCGTACCGTCTGTCGTATACCGAAGTATGCTGTCGTAGGTGTCTCGCCCGAACCAGTGGCGGGAGGTGGAAGCCTGTTCAACAGCATCGACCAGCATTCGATGATGCACGACTGCATATTCTGACCCGGTAACATTGAACGTATGTCATTCTGCTCAATTGTAGCTAGGAGTGAATAATTTGCAACCTCCTCGCTGAAGGAAAACAAAAAATACCTCGTTAAAAAAACTGTTTTAATATTCACCCATTAATGTTAAAGTAAATGCGTACCAATTTTGAAGAGTTGTAAGCTCCACACGGCAGTAGTCCACGACGTCTTTGCGACGGACGGGAATCTTACTTAACAACGTCCTGTTGCTCAATAGAAACGGTGACAGCATGGGAGAGTTTGCATCTTCAACGCCACAATCAAGTGAGCAGCCAAGTCCGTCACCCTCACCACGGTTTCGGCTCTTCAGAACGGAACTTGTCCGCGTTGAGAAGTCAGAGTCACGCACCGTCTCTACGACAGGGGTTTTAGGGGTTTTAGGGGTTTTGGGGTCAGATGTCGACGGTCGTTTCTTCTTCGACGGTCGTTCATCATATTCTGTCCCGCCTGCCCTCTTGACGGTACCCCCGGTAGACCCAGCAACACTCGATATAGTTCTCTCGATGGCGATATTCGCTTTATCGTTTAGGAACTCTCTCACCCTCGCTATAACCTCATCTCTGTCCTTATTGTTGTCACACAGGATCAGAGTCGCCGCAATCTCCGCTCTATAGAGGTTGTTCGCCTCCATTGTGCCAAGGCAACATTCGAACGCTTCCCCCCTGTACAGCATCATGTGTATCATGAGGTAGACACCACAGTCGTTCGCCGAGAAACCTCCGCCCTGCCATGCGAATGGGACGTTGACAACAGGGAAGCCCGCGACATCCGATCCCCTGGCGATACCTTTTCTGACCATGTACTCTCCCATTTCCACAGCCTAAATCATACAAAAAACAACAAAAAAAAATAAGACGGAAGGTGAAATAATGTCCGATTATATATCAACACAAGTTAACTTACGGCGATTTTTGCCATCCCGACATATGGCAGACTTTCGAATTCCTGTTCTTCGTAACTCCTGTTGTCTAGGTACTCAATCTGCTTTGACAGGAAGTTGATACATGCACAGCTGTAGTGGTCGTTGTTGTCCGAAAGCACCGGGACGAATACCTGTTATTTGGTAATTAAGATTATGGCGATTATTGTTAAAGAGCTGTAATGAAGGGTAATAAAAGAGTTTCATATAGACGTACCAAGTCAGAGTCTAGGTTTATGGTGTCTTTATTCACTTCGGTCCAAATGTCCCAGAAGTTGAACAATTCATCGCCAACGTCGACCTTTGCACCACTCTTTGTGCCCTTCCACAGCTTCATTACTGTCTTCTGCATGACACATGTTGAAGTAACAGTTCATGATCGTGGTAATAAGAAAGAGTAACACTCATTGTTAATTAAAGTAACAGTTTGAAACCCTTACAGTAACGTCTGTTATTGTGATAGAGTAACAGTATTAATGTGTAAGAGTAACACTAACTATGGATATAAGAACAATGAGTAACAGTATACACAGACCATACTCATTGTGAATGTTCATTCCTGATGTGAAATAAAACCCATGATAATGGTTATTATGAATGATCATTCAAGATATGTTAGTGACGCTATTTGTTGATTGTGTCGGTGTGATAAAAATAACAGAGACAAGCTTACGCTGTGGCTAACGCCAAAGAAGCAGCGTGATGTAGGACGTGGCGCAGTTTGACTCGCGTCCAGGCTGTTAAGAAGTATACACCAGGTATCGATAACAGCGTTCGACAGCTGCTGCCCCGGCTGGAGTGTCGAGAGCTCATCACGAGGGACGTTGAAAAAGTCGTCAACCCTCACCAGCATCTCACTAAAAAGAATTTGAATGAATTAAAAGACAATCGATAAAAAAATAACATAGATAAATAGAATCAGGTAAAGAAATTAGATCACTATTGAAAACATACTTCGCACTGTACTTGTCATTGTTATAAAAGACGTAATCCATTACGTCTTTCCGAACACTCAAAACCGACTTGAACAATGTACTGTTTCTGACAAGAAAATCGGATACTATTATCTGGTCTGGTTCAGGGATTCCACATTCATAAGAGCATCCAAGCTTCTCATCGACAACTTGCATGCAATCTAAAAATTTTTCAGAGTGGAGAAAGTAAGGATGGAAGACCTTCCGTCCATCGACTTCCACCCACAGAGGCTCAATAACATTCGCATCATCAATTTGGTGATCCCTTTCCTCCGAACCACCGATAACAGCCTCAACCATCTCCGCCGTCGTGTACAGTTCGAAGTCGCGACAGCCTCGACTCTCATCAGCAGTGACAACATCCTCAACCCCCGCCACATTTGTACGCATGCTCGCACCTGCTGTTTGAGTGGGCTGGCCTGTGAATGCAGGGCCTTGGGTCGCTGCGTTCTTCGCACGTGCTACGCCTCGCACACTTCATCGACCGTCCGGTGGAGCTCTTCTCCACTCCAGAAGTCTTGCGAGGCCTGTGACGGAACGGGGTCATCGTTCAGTGGTTTGCCGGATGTTATTCTTCTGAGTTTGGAAGCGGCTGATATCCACCAATCATGGAATGCAACTGCATTCCTTGCCATCATGAGGTACAATTCATGTACCTCCTGCATCAAGAATAAACAAATGGTTTTAGTTCGGAGGGTTGACTGTAACTTATTATTTGTATTAAAGTAACACCACTGGTTCATTAGAGTAACATGTGATCAACATTAAAGTAACACATATGGTGGTTAGAGTAACACATTGAATTTATTGATGAAAATTTTTATTACTTACATCAACCGCCTTAGCTCTTAGATCAGTGTCATCCTCAACGCCATCTGCTAGCTCGATGTTTATGGACTTCCCAGATTTGTGCGCGGATGATGTTGGGGCATTCGTTATCCTCAGCGGCACCCCGTCATCCACCACCTCCTCGTCCACCACCTCCTCAAGTAGACAACGGGGGTAATTGACCTTTGACTTGGTAAGACGACCAAGGCCACCACCAACAAATTCTCCATACAACCTATCTAGCATTCGCTCGCGATCCCAATGCTTAATAAGCGGCAGATCGTGCGGACAACGATGATCACGGTACTGGAAACGGTGAAAGTATGTGATCATCAAAAATGGCAGACAACCGAGAAGGTATGTCGGTTGCTGAAGAACATAGTCTTGATAGGCTGCAGCAAGCCCATCCAATACAAGAGTGCACCAATCATAGTTCCTGATCTGCTCTACATTCTCCACACACCTCAGCAGACTTAGATCAACGGTGTAATTCGACGTTGGATTAAGAAAAATAGACATGCTGTACAGAACAAACAATCTACAAAAGTCATCCCCCCCGTGAACGTCCTTCTGTAGTTTTTCCAACAACAGAGACAAAGGGATCGTGTCGCTTGCAGTATGAATATTGAACCGATTCCTAAATGCCTGTTTCAAACTGACGACATCCTCCGCCAGTGCTTCCTTCGACCGACCCATTGGGAGCAAGTCAGCGGGGTTCGGACCGTATGGAATGAGGAAGCAATCGTGGACATCGTGCTTCGTTACCAAGAACTGATCGCTTTTCCTTGGTAGCCTGAAAATCAGCGTGTCATCCGCGAAAAGCAACATGAACTCGACTGCATACTTACCGGGGAAACTTTTGAGTCGCATTGAAAGTAGGCCCCCAAAACCTATTCTGATGACAGAATCCCGCTGCCGATCATTGAAGTTTGACATTAACTCGATGAGGCTCTGTGGCCTACACCTGAACTGGATCTTCTTAGCTACAACAACTTCTTCTTCCTCCGCTTCTTCCTCCTGAAAAGGGACAAACATAAAGATAATTAGGCTGTTCAACTGTTGTTAGACCTAAATATGCACCACTTAATAGGTGAACATCAACAATACTAATGACTGCAACTGACCTTCTCCTTGGTTTGCCTCATGCTTTTGCCATCTGTGGCACGATTTTTTCTGGACTTGTCACCTCCTTTTGCCATCTGATCAAAACATACAGCTGATACGCGTCAAAGTAACATAAATATAGACCAGGGAGTAACAAACTGCAAGCACAACTGTTAGATTAACTAAAGTAACACGTCTCCTAGATCACAGTAACACAATTAGTTCTTCAATGTAATACCATTGAACTGACCTTCTTAGCTACAACAACTTCTTCTTCCTCCGCTTCTTCCTTCTGAAAAGGGACAAACATAAAGATAATTAGTATGTTCAACTGTTGTTAGACCTAAATATGCACCACTTAATAGGTGATATGTATGATGAAAACCCACTCAACAATACTAAATGCCTGCAACTGACCTTCTCCTTGGTTTGCCTCCTGCTTTTGCCATCTGTGGCACGAGTTTTTCTAGACTTGTCACCTCCTTTTGCCATCTGATCAAAACATACAGCTGATACGCGTCAAAGTAACATAAATATAGACCAGAGAGTAACAAACTGCAAGCACAACTGTTAGATTAACTAAAGTAACACGTCTCCTAGATCACAGTAACACAATTAGTTCTTCAATGTAACACCATAAGTGTCACAATAACACCATAAACTGCAAGCACAACTGGTAAGCATTAAGGTAACACAAAGAAAGTGTTAGAGTAACATAAGAATTAGAATAACAAATCTACATAATTGAGTGTACCAGATTAAGATGATAGTTAGAGTAACACCTCCTCTGCATTACAGTAACACATTGTTGTCTTCGAAATAACACCATACATATGACACATACAGATTACACGAAACAAATGAAAACCCAGATAATGATGCTAATGTTCGCTGAAAAAAGTTAATTATAGGGCATAAACAAAACAAGGTTAATCAATCAATAATGAATTCAATTATACGAAACAGATGAAAACCCAGATAATGATGATAACAAAAAATTAATTATAGGACACAAAACACAGCAAGGTTAATCAATCAATAATTAGCGAAAAAATTAATGAAATCAGACAATGATGATAATGTTTGCTGAAGTTAGAAAGCGGCTCGAATGTAACCTTGCTCGAGTTGAAAGTGAGCGATTGAGTTCAGTTGAACGATAGGGTTGAGTTGGATGATTGAGTGCTCGAGTATGCTTAGAAGCTTCAGTTGGCGAAGCTTCGGTTGGCGCTACGTTGAGAGATTGAGTTGAGTTTGATTGAGTGTAAGGGTTTGCTTGAGTTGAGCGAAGAGTTTGAATGAGGTGAAGTTGAAGGGTTTTCTTAGACTGCGTTTGAATGAGGTGAGATGAGAGAGAAGATCAATTGGCGGTAATCTAGGGAGGAGGAAGATTTTTTTATTTTTTTTTCCAAAATTTGTTAGTTACTACCTTAATTACAATATACAATCTCAACCATCCATCTTGTTTAGATCAATGGCTAAGATTAGGACTCATGGACTCAAAAAAATTAAAGGACTCACTTGATCTTTACTCTATATATACATATATATATATATATATATGACATATAACTTCCTCTTTGATCTGTAATGTAATATTTGCTGTTGGCATATCGTTTTCAAGCAAAGGTTAAAAGTACAAACCACAAAACAATTCATATGACATTTGAATGCACTCTAAACCATGACAGACTACACTTTGAGGAATCAAAATGAAAATATCTGACTTTAAATATTTTTCATCTAATTCTTCATTAACTTCAACTCATTTCTAAATTTGGAACTCAAGCGGTCTTAGTCTACTGGTTGGAACTTGAGATGGAAGGTTCAAGTAACGTTGTAGGCTCTATAATCCTCTTTCCCGTTGCATTGTGTGGGCCTTGTATTGTGACATTTCTTACATAAAAAAGAAACCCTTTGGAGAACTATCTAAGAAAAAACATGCAACTACTCTGGTTTTCAGATTATGTCCTGACCATAGTGTGAATATTGTATTGTAGATTTAAAGTAACATAATTTATGTAGATTTAGAGACAAAGTTACCTGATAACGGACCGTTTTCTTGACCTTTCCTGTTATACGGCTTCATCTATAAATCATTTTGAGCATCTTCAAGCAGTGTTTTATTCTTTTGCCATTGTGTTTTAGTTCTCTTGGTCACAAGCACGCCACTGATTTCATATAGAGCAAAGTTAAGAGGAATCAGAAAACAGACTGATTAAAAGCAAAAATTAATTCATCAACAAAGAGTATCATGTTCGGTAAACGCAAAAGAACAGAATAATAGGGTGGAGTGAACCTTTTCGGCATCCTCAATCGTACTTTCTGAACAAATTCTCTTTAGACTTGGCCTACTTGCATGCCCCTTCGCCAACTAGAAAGCCAAAGAAAATATTAAAACAAACACATGAATCGAATTGGTTTGGCAGAAGAGTGGGCCTTAAAAGTGATAGTCATTCCCACTTTTTACTTAGGCTTGTTGATTTCATTCACTTTCACGTGTTGAATCAAAGTAAAAAAAGGCATGATTATTTCAAAGGAAAATTGTGAAGATACACATATTAAATAGTTGATACACGTTTATACCTTGGAGGTATTCGACGAAGCAATGAGGATCCGCTCGTTTGTTCCTTAATGAGAAGGACAAGTTTTATGGGATTTCGCATACCTGGTCTAAAACAACAAAATTTACATCGACTGGTTAGGGCGATAGGAATAAATGATACTCACAGACATATTCCAAGGCACTAACGGACTAAGAAAGACGACAATTGAAAGTCACTGGAATTGATTCAAGAACCTCTAAATTGATCAACTTGATTCCTACGATATGATTTCAATCATAAGGGTATGATCTGACGAAGAGGCTTTCAAGTTGTAAAGATGTCGTTAAGATTTTATAGAGCCAAGTGCCTTCCAACTTCTAGCCTAGCGTCTTTTGTCTTTTGTACTGAAACTCTTTAAGTGAGGCTGTACATGAGATGGATAAATAACACAGGTAAAATAAAAATATCTTAGAGTTCGACATTCTTTTCCATGAGATGGATAGATAAAAATATCTTAAATCAATCATCAATTAATAAGAAACAAGTGAAAAGGATAAATTATAGGGAAGAATTTACAGGAATGATGCCATCTGCAATCAGCAGCTTGCACAATTCAGGTGCAGTTATCCTCAATTTATCTGCTGCCTGCATGTACGACAGCGCAAGTCGTAAGTAATCAGACAATTCTTGCTCCATTCATATAAATCTACATATGCACCTGGAGTATCAATAAAAGTCACAATAGGGAATCCATGATTACCTGCATAATACATCATGCGAAGAGCCTTTCGATACCTGTGACAAGAAAACATGCTGAATGTCTGAATTTAAAAATATATGCTTATCAAGTGAAAAGATCAGAAGCAAAGCCAAGAAAGGTATCTTCATTTTTAGTAAACTTATTTAGTACCAGAGAGTGGGCTCAATCAGCTATAAATAGCAAATTAAAAATATAGCACTCGGATATAACATGTAATATCATATGATAGTTGCTTAATTAAGACTAAGTTAATCATCCCATTAATCAATTAGTTGATTAAACAAAGACAAAGGTTCCTCTGATTAGCACATAGTAACTCTTATTGGATAGACATACTTTCTGCACTGTTAATTAAACAAAGACAAAGGTTTTTCCCGTGATTAACTATCACCAAGTGACAATAACTAATACTCTTTCCGTCTCTGTTAAAGGACAACAAATGACCGAGACGGAGAGAGTACTACTTAGTTACAGTGGGTAATCTATTTTATAACGGGTCAAATATAAACATTAAGGCGAAACGAATGTCCGTAATAAGAGAAACCTATTCTAGTACTACTCGCTAAGACCTAAATTCCAGAACAATATAAACCAAACATTTACTAGTATTATGGTTCTTCAAGCTGATAAGGAAGCTTATCGGCAGACGCCATAGCTGAAGACATACAATCACACACACCCCAAAAAAAGAGAAACTGAAATACATAAAGCCGCATTCGGTCTCAATATTGTGGCAGATAGGTTTCGAAAAGCATTTCATGAGCATCTAGTTAGTTGAACAGGAATAACATGTGATAAAAATACAATGGGCAGTTAGTTGAAAATGGCCACCAGCCAAAAATAATACTCCGTACAAATTACAAACACTCCAACAAATAGGAATGACAAGGAATGTTGAAAACATTTTCATAATACATAGTCAATTAAGGAGCAACCAACGATAATTCATCATCCTAATTACTCTTCTACTCTATTTCTCGCGGTTGACGCTTCTTATGTTGTCTATTCGATCATCCTAACCATGTCGACAGTTGGACAGCTATATAACCCATTATCTAGAGTTCACATACGAACCACAAGCCTATCCTACATATTGTACCCTGACTTCCATCAGCTAGTTTAACAATTCTAAAATTCCATCAGATAACCACAATTGAGAATTCCAAATTCCAAGTCTAACAATTCTCACATAAATCAAAACACCGCAACAAAACAACTTCATAGAAACTTTATCAAGTCAAAACTTTATAGAAACGGTGAAAAAACGGTGATTTCAGCATCCGAATAATAAAAAACGAGATGAAAAATGGTGATTTCAGCATCCGAATAATAAAAAAGCGAGATGAAAAATGGTGATTTCAGCATGCGAATCATAAAAAACGAGATGAAAAAATGCTGATTTAAGCATAATCAGACACAAATATAGAAACTTTATCATAAAAACAGAGCATGTCAAATAAAAACTCGTATATAAAAAAAAAACTTACTTCAAGTGTTTAACCATTTGCTCTAAGAAATGACTTTCACACCATCAAACTAACACTAAAGTACAATGTATCATGAAATTATTGTCTAATAATACAACTTGTTTTCACCACCTCAACTACGACCACACCAACTAAACATTTAAAACGCATTATCCAAAAATGAATCAGCAAATCTAGCATCCAAATCTATTAAAATTGACATCAATCATACCTTTTCCAATATCCAAAAAAAATCCTTTGTTGAGTCATAATATGGGCATTTGAAAACAGTACTTTAGTGTTTAAAATTGAAAACATGTGTGATGAAATCCTTAGTGTGAAAACAGTAGTTTTGAACACCAACTAGTTTTACACCAACTAGATTTATTCCGTGCCAATTAGCTTTGTCTGCAATCTTGTTTTAGTGTTTAAAATTCCGTATCTATCAGTAGTGTTGAAAACAGTATTTTGAGAATATGGGCAAGATGGCATTTGAGAACATTCATCAAATCAAACCAAAGGTTCAATCTTTATTCAAATATTCAACAAATAAATGCAGAAAACATAAGATTAGCAAAAATCGAGCAATACCAAATGCATAAAACGTACTCCAGCAATAAGATTATAAGATGATGACGAAAGATGAAGAAAGAATACATAGAGATATCAAATTCTGGCGAAGGTACCGAACAGCGCACCAGCGCGGTATCAATTTCTGGCGAACGTACCGAACAGCGCGTAGCTACCGGCGACGGGACCTACCAGCGGAGAGCAGCTACCGGCGACGAAGTTCATTTTGCATGTTTTCCATCTTTTTACTTGGACTAGTTAGGCGGTTTTGGACACGGGACGACCCTCTTGGCTCACGCTAAAGGGGGCGGGGTCTCACTTACCTACAGTGTCGACTAACACCGTGGTTCTTCACTTTTCCACTCCGCCGATCGTCTCGTAGTACGTTTTTAGAAAGTTAGGAGGACCTAGGTAAGTTACCAACGTTTTCATTGCTTTATCGTCATACTATTAGGGTTTAGTTCACCTTGGTTTGTATTGCTAGCTTGGGAACGTTGTCACTTACCTCGAGTCCTACACCGGTGCTTCTTTCACCGCTTTTTGAGGGAAGCGGTATTTATTTTTCTTTGGGTGCAACCTTGTGTTTGTTTGTTTGTGTGTTTGTTTGTTTGTGTGTTTTGTGTCCGGTTGCATCCGCGGTTTTGTCGCAAGACCCCACTTGCCTTGCGGGGTGCACTTTTCCTCAAAGTGCATTCGCGTGAGTTGAAAGGGCGTAGGGTGCGCTAATACCCACTCAGATAGTTTAGTAGTTAGTATGTGCTTACTCGAGGGCGAGTAAGGGTTAAGTGTGGGGGAGTTGATAAGTGTGGTTTGTAGTGCCTATTTTGTAGTGTTTTGGTCCCATTTTCCTTGTAGAATCGCTCCTTGGGAGCGGTTTAGGGGCTTCTTATGCTTCCTTTAGTTCGTTTCAGGTTTCCGAGACCGATTTGGAAGAGTTGGAGCGATTCCGACTCTATACATACACATTTTGGAGCCAACGGAGTAAAGGAACAATGATTCGATGCCTTGGAATCGACCCCGAGACCTTGGGACCCAATCCCGAGCCTCTGAGACCCGATCCCGAGTCCCGAGAATCGATGGGAAGCCCATGAGAAGCAAGGAGGGACCAAAAAGTTCATATTGGAGGCCTACAAGGCTCATCCCGAACGGGTATGGCCTCATCCCGTCCGGGATGAAGAAGGAAACGAAGATGAGCCTACTGACTGCCCATCCCGACCGGGAGCAGGTCTTTCCGGCCGGAACCGACCCCATCCCGACCGGGACCACCTCGTCTCGGCCGGGACGGGCCTGTTATAGCTCCGCCTTGCTTTCTTTCTTCTCCTTTCCACTTGTAACCCTATATATACCCCCCTCTTGTATTAAGACACAATCATATGTTATATTCTTCACCACTCCTAAAACCCTAGACTACTTTAGGTTAGATTAGATTAGATTAGTGTAGATTAGTCGGTAATTAGTAGTTAATCCTAGTTTAGTCTTGTATTATTGGATCTCTTGAAGAATCCATCCAAGATTGACAACCTTGGTGGATGAATTTGGGTTATCTTCTATGCAAGTGTTCTTCTTTTCATCCTTTGTAGTTGGTACAATCTTTCTCATCCTTTTACTCTTAATCTTTGTTTATTTCATTCAAGTTTTCATCTTTGTTATAGTTTGTTCTTATTCTTGTTAGTTTCATAATGTATGTTGGATGTTTGTGTTGTTTTCTCTTGTTCTTGTTAGTATTAGTTTGATTATGTTAGAGTGATGTTCTTGCTAGGGTTAGTAAGGTGATTAGGGTGTTAATTGGATGATTAGGGGATTGTTAGAGATGTTGGTGGAAGATTTGGGTTTCCTCTTGGTTTGGTGCACATCACATGTTTGTTGAAATGCTTGAATGACTAAGTCGTTGAGAATGCTTGTTCTTCTTGCCTTTCTCTTGTGGGTGATAGTTTGTTTGTGGGTTCGGTTCCCTCACTAAGTTGCGAGAGCCCGGTGAGGACGACCCCTAGGTCTATCTACGTAGCGAGAGCCCGGATTCGACCTAGGCCACCATAGCGCGCTAGAACCCCGTTTGTCATGTGTGTCGCCGAGATGGGTTCTAGGTGGAACCTCTAGGTCGGTCTAAGTTGCGAGAGCCCGGACCAACCTAGATTACCCTACTACCTCCTTCGCTCTATTTCTCCCTCGACCATTCCGTTACCCCTTTGACCCCGACCTAATCTTAGCCCGTTTTCCTAGTTTGTTCTCCTTAGTCATAGTCTAGCCTTCTCCCCTTCTTATCATTCTCTAGGTTGGCTCGTTGACTTAGTCTCGTATTTGGGCCGACCTTAGTCTAGGCTATACATTACCGTCCCCGTGGATTCGAGCCGACTTACCCTATCTACCGTAGGAATAGCCGGTTTATTATTGACGGTTGGGATTCCACGACAAATCCCTCCCATCAAAGGACTTGAAAATAGAACAAGTATGAAGGTGGTGAGCCAGGACATGGCATCATTGACATTTGCCTTTGAATAGTAGAGGATTAGTGGAGACGGTGGGAGGGGAAGACCGGGCGGGTGGGTAGGAGAGGGTCAGGACGGTTGGGCTTGTGGTGGTAGACGACCTAAGTGGAAGTAAGTTGGTGGACCGAGGGTGAATAAGAGATATGTTTTATAGAAATGTCAAATTGTAGGAAGCATTCATGAAGAGCATCGAATGAGATGGTTGTGTCCCCATGCTTTATAACATTAATAAATGAATGATAGATGGAGTAATCGAGTTTGTGGATGATCTTGGCGATGACATCTTTGTTGTCTATAGGTGGTTTCCCTAGGTTGGCTAACTCATTAATGCAAGAGTGAATTGCTTGCATATAGTTGATGGCAGTAAGATCATTTTTGGCAAGAGAATTAAGATGATTTTTAATTTACATGATGTGACCCCGAGAAGGGTTTGCAAAAGTGTTTTTGAGGGATGCCCAGATTCGGGTCGAGGTGGTACACAAATTGAGGAAGGGCGCGATGCTTGAGGAAATGGTTCCACGAAGAGAATCACTTAAGAGCGCATCTTGACGGAGCAAAGAAGAGTGCGCATGATTCGGGGTTGTCACAGATTTCTTGTTTATGTCGAGGGACTCGACAGTTTTCTCGGGACATGGATGTGAACCATCCAAGAATTTAAATAAGTCAAATCTGAAGAGAATATTGGTTATTTGAAGTGAATGACCATATACAATAAGCTGACGGGGTTAATTCAGTGACATGAGCAAGGTTGGCAGCGATTTGGAAGAAGTGTGGCGGATCCAGCCATGGTGGAGGGCATTTTGTGAGAATGTCGAGAAAGGGGGAGATAATTTTGGGGGTGTACCGTTATTGCTTTGATACCATATAGAAATTGTATGAGTAATTGATTGAATTGTATTGAAGAATGTAGTTACGTATAAATACAGTTGACGTAATGTGCTAAGCAAGCTCAGGCTAGGATTATAGTTTCCTAATAGTGTGATACAGTTGTTTAAAGTAAGGAGGTCATATCTACATAAGTTGGTTAAGAATAATAAAGGATCATGGAGTATCTTCAACATTATCTTCACTGTTATCTTCAACATTGTTTAGTAGAGGAGGTTGTAATGAAGATGGCTAGCAACATGGGTGGATGTCAACCGTTACAAGAGCGATATAGTGAGATCATGCGCAAGCAAGGGAGGACGGGCAGGGGAGGGTGATCGGCAAGGGGTTGGTGTCCGATGTAGCCGCCGAGATGTGAGGAGGATGGTGGTGGATTATGGAAGGGAGGGGGTAATTGAGGGGTCCATAAGATGCTTTTTCTTTCATTCGTTAGGCGTATGAGCAAGTGTTCTTTGTGACGGGTATATCCGTCACAAGCTTGCAACGATTCAAGTACTATCCATGTGGATAGACAAGACAAAAGAGATTGTCATTTCCTACACATTTTGCTTTTGTTTTATCTATCCATATGGATAGTATTTGACCCGTCGCAAACTTGTGACGGATATGTCCGTCACAAGTAAGAATTTGTGTGGGCCTCCGTCACAAGTAAGAATTTGTGTGGGCGTATTTGTTTCATTCTTTTCTCTCAAATTTTGTTTTGCGTGCATAATTGAACGAGCACAGTATGCAAATTAAGATCCATTGACTTAAAAAATTAGGGAGGGAAAGGAAAGGAGTGTGGTATTGGGTGCGAGTAAGTGCGATCATTGCCTGTCTGGCTCCATAATTCATTCACTCTCTCTCTCTCTTCCTCCTCCTCAATTCAACGTCACTCTTAATCTTTCAACCATCGTACCCCAAATTTCCACATATATTCAAGTTATTATTATCACTGTCAAAATTTTGGCAGAAGCGACAGTGATTTGATCTCCTAACAATGGCGCCAGTATCAGCTCTCGCCAAATACAAGCTGGTGTTCTTAGGTGATCAATCCGTCGGCAAAACCAGTATCATCACTCGCTTCATGTATGACAAGTTTGATAACACTTATCAGGTTCACCCTTCTTCTTTTTTCAACTTTTATTTATACACTCTGATTCATCTGTGTTTTTCGCCCATCTGATTCTTTTCCTCTGATCCATCTGTGTTATTTTTTTTTTTTTTTTTTTTTTTTTTTTTTTTAAATTATAGATCTGTAATTTAGGTCAGTGTATCTTTATATTACCAGAATTGCGATATAGATCATAGTTAAGGTATGACCTCAGCTACATTTTGGTTTACGAATGACTCAGTGGTTGTTCGTCTTCATGTTTTCCCAGTAAAAATTAATCTGATTTTGATTTTGAATTTGAATTTACAGAAACTTTGCAGTTCGTCTCCATTTACATTGTTCGAATTTGCTACATGATTGATTTCGTGAATTTTGAAACCTTTGGGCGTAATTTTGTTTTATATAGGGTTTTTGTTAGTCTGATTCAGAGCAATTTCTGTCGATGGTCGGATCATGGATAATGAGTTTATAATCTTGAATGTGTGATCGCAAACCAAATAATTGACAAAATTTTGAAGAAATCAAACCATTTAACAATGGCTGGCTCCTCTTGGTTGATGAACAGGCTACAATTGGTATTGACTTTCTATCAAAGACGATGTATCTCGAAGATCGTACTGTACGCCTTCAGTTGTGGTAAGATTCTTTCTTTCACCATAACAATTTATGGACACAGAGTTTTACACTTTCTAACTTAATTCCTATGAATCCCGCCTTGGTAAATTAGTATGCATTTTCCTTTACGAGTTTGCGTTTGTTATAAGCTAGCCATCATTAGTAAGCAAAAGTCTTAATCATTCAAACTACTTTTAGTATCTTAGTGTTCGCTTTTAATATTCGAATAATTTTAATAAAAGCATTTTGATCACAAATCTTGAAATATCATTGTTATTCAATACTTGATGTTTCAAATGTGCACAGGGATACTGCTGGACAGGAGAGGTTCAGGAGTCTTATACCTAGTTATATAAGGGATTCATCAGTTGCGGTCATTGTATATGATGTTGCGAGTAAGTGTCTTTTTGACCCCAAATTGCTTAATATGGAGTATTTCTGTAGGCAATATGTCCATATTATTATTTTTATTTTCTAAATATTAGCCCAACCTGTTATTTCATGATTTTCCTATTTTTTTTTGTTTGAGTTCTTGATGAAGCCTGTTTGGAATATTTGCTCCTACTTCTGTGTTTTGTGAGGTTGTTGAAAATCATCTTGATGTTCTGACTAACGTTCCTTGGTCATTTGTTTGATTTGTGCATTGCCCAGGTCGACAATCCTTCCTAAACACAATTAAGTGGATTGAAGAGGTTCGCACTGAGAGGGGAAGTGATGTCATTATCGTTCTTGTTGGTAACAAAACGGATCTTGTGGACAAAAGGTAATTTTGACGTTTTCATATTTCTAGCAAGCTCTTTCTTTTTGGTTTGAGTTACTCCCTGTCTTCAAATCCAAGTGCCTCAGTTTCTACTGATTTTGTAAAAGGGATTGGGAAAATTTGGGGCAGTTAGACAATTGAGTTTGTATTCGAATTCTTGCTACCTTCGAGCCTTGCCATATTTCTTGATTATGTTCTGTCATGTCAGGCAAGTTTCAATAGAGGAAGGTGAAGCGAAAGCCCGGGATCTCAATGTCATGTTCATCGAAACTAGTGCAAAAGCTGGATTCAACATAAAGGTTCTTCCTCCAGTTATCTTTATGCACAATATTTGTTACATATATTTTTTTATTATTCAAACCGTTAATAGCATTACAACTCTACATTATGTCGTACATTCTACGGTTCATGTGTATAATAAAAGCAGCGCATAAGATGTATACCCCTCTCATCATCTCTTTCCCCTTATTTGTTGAACTGTTTTGTAACTCTTTTCATTGCATTATTATTGATTCCTTATATGACGTCACCCCTAACCTTAAGTTTCTCGTAAATGATGGGGTGAGCAAGCAGTCGAGTATACGTATCTCCCCTTTTGTATTGAGTTTGTCTTGCTAACACAAATAAGTTGGTTTTCTTGACCCTTTATTTCATTTTGGGTTGAGCATCGCTGCCGCACTCTTTCGGAAAATAACTGTTCCTTTGCAGGCACTCTTTCGGAAAATTGCTGCCGCTTTACCTGGAATGGAGACACTCTCTTCAACAAAGCAAGAGGACATGGTGGATGTAAGTCTGAAGTCTACCTCAAGTGCACCACAGTCTGGTGGTCAGTCAGGTGGTTGTTCTTGTTGATCATAAGCATGGTGCCCATGGAAGCTCCGCCTAAGTAAGTTGTGTGTACGTTGGTTTCCTTGCATCCTTGAGGCTACAAAGATTTTGCTCGCTCGCCGAAGTATCATATTCATAGTCATAGATTCACTGTCATACTTTTCCTGCTAGACTTCTTCCCTCAGAATTTGAGAGTTTAGATTTTTCAAGATATGTCGGATTTCATGCCATTATTTGTCTAAATGTTGTCATATGTGAATATGCTTGGCCGCTCAAAGTGACAGTCAGGTTTTTCATCTGTGCCCTCCACACTACCATTTATTTTATTTGTTATTTTTATTTTTATGGATGATGACTTGACGATCTCAGATATTGATTCATGTTAGTCGGCCCCAATCCTTTTGGACTAAGGCTCTAATGTTGATGTCGTTGTTGTTGCCCTCCACCCTGCCTGAACTATATAGAGAGAATGCTCATCTTGATACTCAAATATCAGTTGATTGGATTTAGTAACTGCATTTTTTTGTCATCTCACGAAAGTTTTCTAGTTGTTTGTTCCCTAATCCTTCACCACCCTCGCTGCCTGGCAGTACATTTATTGATCCCCTACTACATTTCGTCGTCGGCATTTCAGCCACGTCGTCGGTGCTTTATACGTGAATTTACTCTTTTACCCTTCCATAATTGTGATTAAAGATATTAATTAAGTTTCTTAATTAATCTAATTAATATTTCCGAGTAAATTAAAATTACGGTTTTTGTAATTTTGAACGGTTTTTGAGGCACGTGTCTCAACGTAACTCTTTTACCTTTGTGTAATTGTGATTAATGAATTTAATTAAGTTTCTTAATTAACGTAACTATTATATTCCCGACTAATTTGAAATTACGGTTTTTTGAACTTTTGAACGGTTTTTGAGACACGTGTCTCAATGTAACCCGGAAATATGTTCAAAAGTTTAATCGTGTTAATGAAAATCAATAATAAAACGATTTTTTTTTTGAAAACCGTCATTTTATTATGTTATGGATTATGTTATACGTAGTACTAGTATTAATCTCGTGCATAGCATGCACGAATGACCGTTAAAAAATATTTTGCGAATTTTATTGTAGATATCATCATGGTTGTGTATTTTCAATAAACACACGTACAAACAAATAAAAACATGGTTGAATTGTGCGGCGATTAAAAAATATTTAGTATAAGTGGCTTTATATAATTAGTATAAGTGGTTAACGGTCAAAATGATATTAATTTTATCTGCCTATATATTAATAAGTGGTACGCGCAATCTCGTGGCTGTATATATAAAAAATATATACGTTATTTTAATTTCGCAAAATATATACGTTATTTCACTTTATAGAATACCGTATATTTTAATTTTAATATTTATTGTCATATTTAAATGTGTCTTTGTAATTTTTAATGTATTAGAATTGTGCTACATTATTTTTTAACTATGGACCTACTCTTTCTGTCTCGGTCATTTCTTGTCATTTGATTAAAATATTTTTCACAAATAATGTAAAAGAACAACAAATGACTGAGACGGGGGAGTATTTATTTAGTTTGGAGTAAAGTTTATTTTTGAATGTTAGACTTATATTTAGTTTAACAACGATTCATTGTTTAAAATTGTGATGCCTTAAAAAAATATTGTATGAATAGGATGAATTTTTTATTACTAAACTTAATTAATGAATCGTTTAGCGAAATATTAATTCAAATAAAAAAATTATAGTTTTAACTAATTTAATTACGGGATATTTAGTGGTAGGCGTAATAATAAAGAAAGTAGTCACAATAAAATAAAATAATGAGAGCAAAATATTTAAACTTTTGAAAATGAGTAAACTTTAACTTTAACTTAACATTAACTAAGGTTAAAAATAAGTTAACTTGGGTAGTTAATAGATTGATGAATTAAATAATCCCCAAATAATTGTGGGAGCGACACCTAAGCATTTTTTGGTGAAATTGATTGTGGAGGCTTAAAAAAACCTTGTTTTAATAAAATAGGGATTATATATCCTCCCTCACAACAACACTAATATTATTAATAATATTAAAATTGGGTTAATAGGCGATTTTAGGAGGTTTTTAGAATTAAATATAGATAATATTTTAGTAAAATTTATCAATAATGTTCAATTGGTTTAGTGGTAAAGAGGTTCGTCTCTTTTCAAGAGATTGTGGGTTCAAGCCTTGACAAATGCAAATTTCTGGATTTTTGCATCTGGGCTGGGCATGTTGGGCGTCAGTTTTGGTTGTCCGGCATATTTTCGTGTCCTTTTTTAATAATTTTTCGTACGGAAATCAACGATAGAGAAGTATAAAATCGAATACGTCAAACCGTAACAACTAAAATCGAATAATTCATTGATTACTTAACCACATACTAGCTACGGGGAGATTAAACTATCAACCTAATCACAATTATAATGAAACTAATCGACCTACATAAAATCATTTACAAAATATAAAAATTTCCGAGCTTTATTGAGACACGTGTCTCAAAAACCGTCAAAAATTATCGGAACCGTAATTTTAAAGTAGTCGGGAAATATTAATTAGATTAATTAAGTAAAATAATTAATATTATTAATCATAATTAAAGAAGGGCAAAAGAGTAAAATCACATATAAAGCGCCGACGACGTGGCTCAAATGCCGACGACGAAAAACAGCACTCTTATTGATCTTGCTATTGCGAATGTACTTCGGATTTGGATTCATCATCCGTTGCCATCTTGAGTGACACTGACACCTCATCATGGAAGTTTATGGATCCTACAACCGGTTGTAGACCTATACTTACAACCAGATTGTTGATGAACTAACTTCTTTGTAAATTTACTTGAGCTTCTTTGTAAAGCTACTGTGGTCGTTCACAAAGTTATTCAGCTAGCTTTAACAAAGTTTAGTAACTTTACAAGGGAGCTTACTTCCCTTACGAAGTTGCTGAGATTAATAGAAATGTTTGGTAACTTTAAAGCTAACTCGATAATCACAACTTTGCGAAGGAGTTGCCCTGGTAACTGTCATCCAGTTGTAATTACATGCTTACAACCCTATTTCCACTTGCAGGATCCTTTTTCTTTCTTTTTTTTTTTTTTTGGTCAGCAGGAAAACATGTTGCATTACATAGTGTTCGGACTATAAAAGCCCTTATTACAACCATTATTGAAAATAAAAACAACGTAAGAACAATAATTACATCGATTAACGAGAGTCGGGCAATGGAAAAAGGAAAATTGGGCACGAGCATTAGAATCTTCTTGATCGATGCTGCTAAACTCCGAACACTGCCAATGCAAAAGAATCGCCGGATGACAAGAACCAGGCGTACTTACGTTCTTGCGAAAAGGACGTAGAATGAAAAGGTGACAAGCAAGACAAAAAAGTCTGTCGTCGATGGAGATAAAACTCCTACACCTGGGTGATCGAACCCTTTGATCAAAAGCACGACCATATGAGAAGCATAACAAGCATGTAACAGATAGCCCCTCAACCAAATTCATATCCATAATTGCCAAAACGCATCGTCTTCTGACGAACCCAACCCACACACGATGTAAAAGATCCATAAGAGCTATACTAGTACTACTAGTCATAACACTACTCAAGATTATTATTATTAAGATAGCGCAAATAAGATTAAAGAAAAGAATTGAAAGAAGTGAGAGGGTGATAAAAAGGAGCATCTTGAAAGAAAGTCACCCGTAACCCAGCCACACATCAGTCGACCAGATCCATCCCGACAAGTCACCCAAACTGAAAACAACCCAATAAAGCTCCCAACCCCACAAAGCTCCGCAACAAATTTACCCACAACCGTTAAAATTGAAGGGTCACACCACAAATTATTCCAACAACCCAAATTTATTGAAAAAAACCAAGAGCAGAAAACTAAGAAAAGTGAGCAAAACAAATTAAAGACCACAAACTTGGCAAGGAAATCGACAAGGACGCAACAACCAATGACCAAAACCCCACGAAACTGAAGAGGTCCCAAACGTCCAACAAAAGACCAACAAAAACCGACATCAAGAGAAACAAAGAAAGACGAGTCCACCATACCTAACACGAACCGACATCGACCGACACAGGAGGGTGGGGGAAGGGGACGAGGGGAGGGGGAAACACCCTCCGAGAGCCGCCAAAGTCAGGGGAGGGGGGACTACGGGACGGGACGCCCACCGCTAGAGGGTGGGGGAGGGGGGCGAGGGGAGAGGGGACATCCTTGGCGGGAGCCGGCGTCAAAGAAGGAAGAGGGAGAGGGTTGAACGTTTGGGAGCACAAGGAAAGACGGGGATGGCAATCGGAGAGGGCCGATGCCGACCACCAGGGAGGCGGAGAAAAGGCTTAACGAAACGAAATCAAAGAAAAAATAAGCAAGACAAGGATGTGACCAAAGACGATAACAAGAAGGGTAAACTGTTGAGGGTGGGGAACTTAAAGGGATCGAGAAAGAAAGAGTAGACTTGTACGGGTGGCCGGAGATAGGCCATGAGAGTCGGCCATATCTCCGGCCAGAAGTGGATCTGGCGGGGCTGAGTGAAGGAGGGGCGGCGGCGGCTGCTAGGGTTAGGGTTTTTTTGGGGTTTTTTTTTTTTAGAGAGTGGGGAGAGCTTTTTCTAGAGAGAGATTAGGCTCAACTAGGATCCTTTTTCTTGTTGTAGTTAAGGACCTTTTGTTTTTGTTTAATTGTAGTTAAGGAAGTTAGTAGTCAGTACCTTTATGAAAGAGTTGTAATTAAAACAGGTAGTACGATCCTGTTCTCCTGTTGTCCATTGTTTGGTAATTTTACAGTCCCTGTGTTCGACTCGAGAAGTATTGAGTTTGCTTATTTGACAAAAATACACGAATTGTAACAAAATAGAGGAGGATTAGTCATATGAGATGATGGTATCCGTACAACCAAACTTATTAACGTTTCGTATATCACATTACAATAGGTTTAGTGACCTGGCTATATGCTTATATAGTACGGAGTACTCCATTGTTTAGCACGATTTTTTTGTTTGATTTGAGCGGCAGATTTGTCTTGGTATACAGCATCTTGGGTACTTCGTTGTGAGAGTAGGACCTTCAAAGGGTTCTTCATCATAATAGTGAACACTTCCTCCTCAGACATATCCATTTCTTCATCCCCAGACTTCCACTCGAAACGCCAGACTAAATTAGCGACCAAGTACTCCAAATTAAGCCTGGACAACACACTTCCTGGGCACATCCTTCTCCCCACCCCGAATGGCATCAACTTAATATCTTTTCTCCCGGCTAAGTCCAAATGTGTATCAATTCGACCATCACCTGTTAAAAACCTCTCAGGTTTGAACTCCATCGGATCCTCCCATACATTCGGGTCCCTCCCAATCTCAGCCACTAAAATATTTATCATTGAATCTTTTGGTATCATATACCCGCCCAGTTCCATATCTCGCTCGACTTTATGGGGCAACACTAGATGACCCGGTGGATGTAGCCTAAGCACCTCAAGATCACAGCCTTCAAGTACGCTATTTGAGCCAATTCCTCATCTCTTATTTCACTTCTCTTGGGCTTGGGGCGGGGCTACTGCACCCAATTGCTTGTTTAATCTCATTGAAGAGTTGGGCTTGTGCTTTTGGATATTTGACTAAACCCGCCATGACCCACTCTAACTCGGTAGTAGGTAAGTCTGTGCTTGCGTTTAAAAACTCTACATAAACTCACAATTTCACCGTCGGTTAAATTCCTTAAACCCCCCCTTTTCGTCTTCATTCGGAATTTTCAGCTCTAGTAGCGAATCCACATAACAATATGGCACTTTCTCTTTCTCCAACTCAACAAGTTCTTTCCGAGTCTTAATTAGACGGAGATATGTGTCATCGAGCTTCTTCCGTAGGGCATTGTAGACACCCACATTTTGACTGCCAGGTGTCTATAGCAGTTTCTGACAAACACCCGATGATGATCGGACGCAAACGTGCTTTAATATATTCGGAAACGGGCTCAAAATCATTGGCATTTGGCTTGGGCTTTTTACGGAGTACAAATCTCACAAAACCAACCTCAAAATCAGGCCCAGTGAGTCGTTTGGAGTCAAATAAGACTAATTTGGGTCGAAACCGGCACCAGGGGTAAAACCGTCTTTTAGCGACCGAGTCAAAACCCGGTCAAAGATATTCCCAAGACACACGGACTAGCCGTGACACCTCACACGTCCGGTTTGAGCTCCAATACTACAAAAAAATCAGCTACACAAAATATTAAACAAATCCGTTTAAGGATAGAATTCGATCTCAAGTAGGAATTCTATCCGAAAACCGAATCAGATACTCGACCAAGCATAAGCTCGGCCGAATCACTCCACCAACCAGCCGAGATTCGTTGCTTCTTCACCAAGCAACGGAATTTATGTTCCTCTCAGCTTCTTACGTTTCCTATCCTAAGCGGTAGTTCTAATCCAAACACTTCTCCTAGCCAAGGTCGGGAATATCCCTATAAATAGGCCCCTTGCACACACAATATTCATCGATCAAATACAGACCAATTAACATCTACGATTCAGAAATAAACACTTAGCATCGAGAAACCGATATTATACCTAAGACCCGAAGGAAACCGGTGTAACACCCCCGATTTTTATAAATTTAAATTAAATTAAATTTTGTTTCTATTTTTATTTTTACGATTTAACTCGTAATTCTCAAAATTATTATAAAATGAATTTATCGTTTAATCGTGTCAAATTCCTAAAATTCTATTTGTCTCGGAAACTCTTCTTATATTTAAAACATATTTTTATTTCTATTTCGATTTATTTTATATATTTAATTTAATTCTTATCAAAAATCTATTTCGACGATTTAAATTCTAAATTCTTTTATTTATTTGTATTTAAGCTAGAATTTCTATTTTCGGCTCGAAGTTCATTTATTATAAGTTTCGTCAAAACGTTTATTACCTTTCCTCAAGAAATAAATTTAATTTACTTTATCGAAAATTTATTATTTATCGGGATATTCTATTTCACCGTCTAATTATTTAACTCTATAAGCTTCGTTTTCGTCCCGAATAATTTACTTACTCATTTCATTTGACGACCCGATTATTTATTAACTTTATCAACTCGTTTTAATTCGATTCGTGGGTCAGTCAACTTGTCGTTACGAAACTTGTATTTCCAACCCGATTCATTTAATCTGAGCATGGTTTGTGTTCAGGAGTGTGTATATTTTGACCTTAAACTTAGATATCGCATCTTGTAAGTCGTCGTCGGGTTGAACTGGATTACGGTTGGTGTCCAGGAGGGGTGTACATTACTTAAGCCAGGACCTCGCTGCACGCAGTCCTGTTATAGTTGAGTTGCCTAGTTAGAGACCGAAGTCTGATTTGTTTTGACTAAGTTCTCAAAGCTAGTTTAGTATTATCCTAGTGAAAGTCTAGCCTTGTGCACACCGATCGAATTTCCATAACGCCATTTTGGATTATTATTATCGATTGATTTTGACTTGCAGGTTGGCAAGTGTTTTAAGTTTTCTCCGAAAACTTATTTTTATTATATCGTTTTTAATGTTTTCTCATTTTAAGTATTTTGATATAATAATACTATTATTTTTCCATATGATATAATATGGCTGGGAGAACGTCCGAGTTACTCCCCACTGACGTGGCTGTTATGTTTATAACATGACAGGTATTTGCTGCTGGGTTTTGGGTGTGAGCTAGCGAGTAGCGTGGATCCTACTCTTTCTCTATTCATATAATTTATGGATTTGTTTAACCCGTTTGGAGAATTTCCTTTTTAGCTCTTTTGTAAAAGAGGCCTTTGTATTGACTTACCATTTCTTTTAATAAGATATAGTTTGTCAGTGTGTTTTAATCCCAACTCTACAGTGTTTCCGCCACTGTATTGCGTTAGAATTTCTAGGGGATTACAGTTGGTATCAGAGCATTGTTGCTCCCGACGCTTACACCTGATTCTAGGAAAAATATCACTAAATGATTTGAATATTAAAGAAATATTAGTGAGAGATGGGTAGAAACCAAAATAAGGACTTAACTATTAGGTTTATATGTTATTGTAACTCAATGATTAGCATTGAATATTTGTTGCTTTTGTCTGGAGAAAGATGAATGAACAAGATGTTGACGGATGCTGCTCTAGATCGGGACAAGACCTACTGAACTCACGACGCCTGCTGACTTGAGTGGACAACTTGGTGCTCCAAGAAAGATGTCGATGGTGACTTTTCAGCTCCTGTTCAGTTTGCTTAAGCTACAGGCCTGAAGATCAAGAGTAGATTCCTGTTCCATGATGTTGCAGTAATCCAGATCGAGCGACCCAAGACTTGCGTGCTCGTTCCTCTGCAAGAAGATGAAGTAATCCTTTTGGTTCTCTCGTGACCCTTTGAGGTCCAAACTTTCCCTTCTCATTTTAGGTCTCTATCATCTAGAAGTATTGATTCTTTTCTTCCTGCTTCTGCTTCTTCCAATTCTTCTCTTTTATATTCTCATTTTCATTCTCTTGGTGAGTCCTTGTTCTATTCTTCTATTCTACCATCCTTCTCTTGAGATTCTTTGGTTAGACCGAATTCTATCTTAGTGAACCCCGTAAAAAGATATAGATTTTGAGGTTTAGTAAACCCTTGTTACCTGGTTTGAGGATTGTGAGCCTACCCTATCTTTTACGCAAGTAAGAAATTCTTAAGAATTAATTTGAGTGACAACTTGTTGATTAATGGAATTAGGATGATACTTTAGACACTGAACCTTGGGTTGTAGGATTCTTTGATTATTTTGGAGTACTTAGAGTTGAATATATTTGGGAGTAGTAAGAGAATGTCATACTTGATGGATACCTAGTACCTAACCTAGAACCGAACCAAGTGTAGCTAATAATAGTACTTTGGGATTCTAACCTGATGCTTATTGGATGGATGCATCGCGAATATTCGGGATCATAGAGTATTATATAAAGTGTTAACTTGAGTGTTGTGGTACCATTGAAGGTTTTCATTAATGTTGTTAGAAATTTTGGTTGACATAGGTTACCCATGTTTCTTAAAGATTGGATTAGATCGTTGATCGTTGTTTAAGGTTGTAACCTATGAACTTTTGAGTTGAGTGATCTAACTTGGATAAATTGTTGTTAACCTTGAAGAAGAGAACATATTGCACAATTAGAGCGAGGTTGAATTTATCGCATTGTTTTGAGGAATACTTAATGTGAATTATCTTGATGGATTTATAGTTCAGAACCCTTAGACCAACGAGATCGTGGCTTCGTTGAGTTATTAAATATTTTGGTGGTTTCGTTGATATAATATGAAATTTGGTGGAATTTTTAGAAACCTTAGCCCTATGACGTGTTTGAAGATGTGAGTGTTTGTGCCATTACCTATAGGTTTGAGCGTGTTGAGGATTTACTGTACTTTCCCATCTTCTGTACTTGTGGCATTATAATTATGTTGGTAGTCATTTTTGAGGATTTCGTACCCGAGCATTGTTAAATTGATGGATCTTGTTTAGTGTTCCTTACTCGAGAAATTTGGAATATACCTCGAGTTCAAACTTTAGGAGCTTTGGATTTAGGAACCTTATCGATGGCAAGTTTGGGTGTGTTTTGTTGACCATTGAAATTTTAATTGATGAGATTAGATTGTAAAATAATTGTGGATTGGTATCGTGTCGTTTGAACGATTAGATAGTCACGTGAGACATTTTTGGAGATTGTGACTGAGTAGTACCACCTAGCGCCTAATATTGGACTTAACGTTATTTGATGGAATTTAGGAACCCGTGTTGTGGGAGTCGTACCGGGAATCTCGAGATGGTTAATTTATTCTTCAATCCTTGAGAGCTCTATTTGACTCTCAAATTCGTCCTCCCCTTAGCTTCTCTTGAATTCCGCTTCTTCTTCGGCCTTTCCTTTCGACCTCTTTATCGGGTTTGAAAACTTTTGTTTCGGTTTGTCGTTGACTTTGACTCTATTTATCCGTTTATCATTTCCCCGAACTTATTTTATGAAAAGTTTGACTAATTTAAAAAAAAATTGATTTTCATGGAATTTTAATATTTTGAGTTATACATTTCAAAACTTTGTATTTTGTTTTGTTATTTTTGGTCCTGTTTCAAAAGGGTCTTAATAATTTATTTGAAGGTATTTCGAAATTGTTTAAAATTTTAATTTTGATTTTCAAGTGATCGAGATTTTATGAAAACTTTCTTAATTGCAAATATTTTGATTTATATGAGATTATTGGGTAAAATGGTTTAATATTTTCGAAGAACTTCGTATGTCTAAGTTGTGTTTCATTGTCGATAGACTTTAAATCTTTATTGAAAATGTTTGATGACTGGTTCGATTTTTAATAACTACAAAATGTGATTTCTTAAAATTTTGTTTGATTTTAAAACAAAATATTGTCGAATTTCTTAATCAAAACATTTTACTGTGCTTTGAAAATATTTGGGTACTCTCCCCCTCGAGATCGTTTACAAATATTATTTATTGTCATTGTTTTTTCGAATAATTTTTAAATTACAGTTTTATTAATTTAAATGATTTTAAACTTCGGGTAGCCGACCCCAACTTATATTGGAAAATAAATTTGTCTTCGATTTCGATTATGCTTTTATAAGTTTCGAGGACGAAACTTCTTTTTAGTGGGGAAGATTGTAACACCCTCGATTTTTATAAATTTAAATTAAATTAAATTTTGTTCCTATTTTTATTTTTACGATTTAACTCGTAATTCTCAAAATTATTAAAATGAATTTATCGTTTAATCGTGTCAAATTCCTAAAATTCTATTTGTCTCGAAAACTCTTCTTATATTTAAAACATATTTTTATTTCTATTTCGATTTATTTTATATATTTAATTTAATTCTTATCAAAAATCTATTTCGACGATTTAAATTCTAAATTCTTTTATTTATTTGTATTTAAGCTAGAATTTCTATTTTCGGCTCGAAGTTCATTTATTATAAGTTTCGTCAAAACGTTTATTACCTTTCCTCAAGAAATAAATTTAATTTACTTTATCGAAAATTTATTATTTATCGGGATATTCTATTTCACCGTCTAATTATTTAACTCTATAAGCTTCGTTTTCGTCCCGAATAATTTACTTACTCATTTCATTTGACGACCCGATTATTTATTAACTTTATCAACTCGTTTTAATTCGATTCGTGGGTCAGTCAACTTGTCGTTACGGAACTCGTATTTCTAACCCGATTCATTTAATCTATCTGTATTCATCTAACCCGTGTTTTCCACTATACGTTCATTCCCTTTTTCCTTCTTTTTATTTGACGTGTCCCCATTCATTTGATCAATGCAATCCACCTCTTCAATCTTCCTCTCCACCGTTTCTTTTTCATCATTCCATCCCCTGCGGTTCCTCTTCCCTTTCCTCCACCCTTTTTCCTGCATCTTCGCTGCTCTTGCGGTGCACCTCTGCTGCGTGTTTTTGCACCTCCGTCTGCCACCATTTTCTTGCTGCTTTACATCTCCTCCCTCTTCGTTCAGTTCTGCGTACTGCTGCGTACTCCTGCTGCTGCGTTCTGCGCTGTTTGCCTCGCTTTTATATGCGCTACTGCTGTCGATTTCAGTCCGTATCTTCCTCTCCGTTTCCGTCTTCTTCTTCTGCGTTGCTGCTGTCTTCTTTGTCGAAACTCGGTGAGTGATCGTTCTTATTTCCTCTTCTTTTTCTCCTTCTTTGTTTTGTCGTATTTCTGTCTTTCCTGCGGTTGTTGTCGTAATTTTATGTTGCTGGCTGTTATCACTGACCGTGTTTCATGCTACTGCGTTGCCGATTTCTATCATTTTGTATCGATGCTACTGTCTTCTTTTTCCTCTTCTTCATTCTCCTTCTTTGGTTGATTCGGCTGCGTGTTGCTGTCTGTACGGCTACTGCGTGTGGCTACTTAACTTTCTTCTTCTTCTTCCTTTCTTCTTCCTCTTCTGTTTTCGTTCGTTGATTGCATCTCGTTCGCTGCTGTCCGCTGTTTTCTTTTTCGTCTTATCGGTTTGGCTGCTACTATTCGTGAAGCATGCTACTGTTTTTGTTTCGTACCATTCTGACTCGCAGATGTCGTCTTTTGGACTGTCTTTAATATGCTATTCTTCCCTCTATTCTATCTTGTTCTTCTTCTGCGTTATACTGCTGCTATTCTGGTCGTACTACTGCTGTGTGCTTCTCCTTCTCGTCCTTCTTTCTCATCGGTTTGTTTTGTCAGTTTTCTGTTTTCCTTGTCGTTATCACTGTTTGGGATGCTGCTTTTGGACGTTGCGTTTACTGCCACTATTTTCGATCCGTTAGGCTGCTCTTTTTGTCGTTTTCTGCTGTTGTACGCTGCTGTCACATTCGACTATTGCAGCTACTGTTTGATGTCATTGTTGATGTCGTTTTGTTTCTTCTTCCCTTCTCCATTCTTGCTAGTCTCCCCTTTACCTCTAGTCCGGGTAAATCGATCATAAATCCAATCTTTTTCGTTTCCGTCTTTTGTCGATTACGCTCGTCTCATCCTTTTGTTTTGTTTTCTCGATCCCTGTGATGGATCTTGCTGAGGAGACGGATGATTCTACACTGGGAGTTTAAAGGCAGTACTATCAATTTGGAGCTTGGACTGATCAAGGACGAGTACGAGTTCGTTTCGGTTGTCGACTCAAGGTAACTTTAGGACGTTACTCGATTTTATATCGTATGTTTGAGTAGTAGTATGTAGTAAACATTTTAACTTCGGTTTTCTAATTTTAGCTATTTATTATTTGCTAAAAATATTACTTTCAAATTGTGTGACTTATAAATATTTTACAAGTTTTCGATATCGTTTTATAAATCGTTAGTAATTTAATTATTTACGATCGTTATAATATTTTGTTGGTTATCGTGACACTAGTAATTAAATAATATCGATTTCATAATTTCGTCATATTTTGTTAAATTCTAATTTTAACTCAAAATCGTATTTTCATATTATAATCGAGGTTTGTATACTCGTTCAATAAATCAATTTTCATTTTACGGTTTATACTAATAAATGAGAAATTAGTCGTTTTAGTTTTAAATATATTTTTAGTCGAGACTATTTTCACTAATATTTTCCGATTGACTATTTTTATTAAAATTCGTATTATTTATTAGTAAAAGTTATTTATTAAAACTAATTTGAAATCTTTGTAAATCTCATTTCATTTATAAAACTCGTTGACTCAATTAATTTTGGATATCGTTTTTCTTAAAACATCTCATTTCTAAAATTTATAGTTTTAACTCGATTTCCTAATTATTTATAAAATACTATATATTGACTTATTATATTTTATTTATATTTTGAGTAACGAATTTAGAAATATAATAAAGTTACGATAACGACGATAATAATAATAAAATGTTAATTTCGTTAGAAATGTTATTTTTATACATTTTACTTATTTTTAATAACTTACGTATTTTCTATAATAATATTTCTATTTTTAGTAAGTTTCTAAAAGTGGTGAGTTTCTATTTATAGAAAGTTCCCCTTTTAATATAAGATGTTTATTCCTTTTTATCTTCGTATCATTTATATTGATTATATTTACTTTTGACTATCGATAATGGCTTGTTTTGGAGTTTGGAATAAAGAGAAGTGTGGGGTTAGAGTAATATATTCTGGGATGTACGTTTTGCCATCAACTATAAAGCTGGTGTGTCTAGTTAGAGACACATTGGTCGTTGAACTGAGCATGGTTTGTGTTCAGGAGTGTGTATATTTTGACCTTAAACTTAGATATCGCATCGTGTAAGTCGCCGTCGGGTTGAACTGGATTACGGTTGGTGTCCAGGAGGGGTGTACATTACTTAAGCCAGGACCTCGCTGCACGCAGTCCTGTTATAGTTGAGTTGCCTAGTTAGAGACCGAAGTCTGATTTGTTTTGACTAAGTTCTCGAAGCTAGTTTAGTATTATCCTAGTGAAAGTCTAGCCTTGTGCACACCGATCGAATTTCCATAACGCCATTTTGGATTATTATTATCGATTGATTTTGACTTGCAGGTTGGCAAGTGTTTTAAGTTTTCTCTGAAAACTTATTTTTATTATATCGTTTTTAATGTTTTCTCATTTTAAGTATTTTGATATAATAATACTATTATTTTTCCATATGATATAATATGGCTGGGAGAACGTCCGAGTTACTCCCCACTGACGTGGCTGTTATGTTTATAACATGACAGGTATTTGCTGCTGAGTTTTGGGTGTGAGCTAGCGAGTAGCGTGGATCCTACTCTTTCTCTATTCATATAATTTATGGATTTGTTTAACCCGTTTGGAGAATTTCCTTTTTAGCCCTTTTGTAAAAAGAGGCCTTTGTATTGACTTACCATTTCTTTTAATAAGATATAGTTTGTCAGTGTGTTTTAATCCCAACTCTACAGTGTTTCCGCCACTGTATTGCGTTAGAATTTCTAGGGGATTACAACTGGCCCCGATACCCGACACCCTTCACACGTCCCACCAAATCGAGCCACCTTAACTCACCGACATCCACTCGACGCTCCCGTGCCCAAGCCACGTTCCGACGAGCTCCGATCCGAGTAAACTAAAACATGTAGGTTGAGGGTGTAACCAAACCCGACTTCTCTCTTTTCTCTCTTCTCCCTCTCTTTTTTTTTCTTTTTCGTCGTCCGTTTTTTCCTTTTACGGGTCTTCGGTCGTCCTTTTATTTACGGGTCATTCGTCGTTTTTTTTAATATCGATACTACAAAATTATTTTCATATAACAAACGTTCTTAAAAATATGATATCGATTCTCTATAATCGAATATTGTATCAAAAAGAATTAAATTAAATCTCGTCGATGCTAATAAAAATCGTTACACATACAAAATACAACGATTTTAACGCGGAGAGAATTAACATCTTTTTCGTTCAAATTCTTTTTTTTTACAAAACTTTTCCTAAAATTCATTCCGAATATTCGATATCGATTTCATAATCGAATATCGGATACGACGAATATCGAAAGCATAAATCGAGTATAAATTAATTCGTATTTATACGCGATTTATCAAAATTAGCAATTTTCGAACAACAAACGGAACCGGGACAGACCCGCACGCGAGTCGTGCCCCTCCCAGGCGACCCGCGCACGGGCCTGAAACCCGACCCCTTTTTTAGCTCTTTTCGTTCGTTTTTTTTTATTCTACGAAATGATTTCTCAAAATTTACATCTTTTCTAAAACTATTCCGAGTATTTGATATCGATTACATAATCGAACGTCGAATATAACGAACATCGAAAATATTAATTCGAGTACAAGTTGTGCAATACTCGTACGCGATTTAATAAAATCATCGAATTTTCAAAAAATCGATTTCGAAACAGGCCGGGACGCGAGTCTCGCGCGTCCCGGGCGTGTCGCCTGGCCGGCTGTAACGCGACACCTTTTTCTCGTTTTTTATTTTATTTTTTGAACTTCGTTTTTTTTACAAAACGGTACTTTTTAGCAATATTTTTCAGATTTCGACTAATATTTTCTCAATCTCGCATATTCATCATATTTGCTATATTTTTATTCACAATCGATACTAACTCGTTTGTTCATTTTTTGTAGCAAATTCATCTTTTTTTCTATCGTTTGTTTTATTATACTAAAACGAATCTCACATGTTAAAACAACTTTGACGTTAATTTTCATGCATTAAACCGACTTAGCAACCCATTCAATTCCTCGCATGTTTAGGAAAAACAATGTTTGCATATCATTCATCGTATTACTAACACGCGTATTAAAAAATCATTCGATATCCTAGTAGAGGCCGCTAATGTGCGGGCGGGGTTGGGTGTTCTTTGTGAACTTCCCAACACGTACCCTCACCCCTTACTCAGAACCTCGGTTTCCGGATGTCCGAAACCATTGGCAACGAGAGTCATTCAATACACGATATCCGATCAAGTCGGTATCGGTATCAAATGCAAAGGGACGAACCCGATAAACTCTGACATCGGAAATGGGCCGTATTTTATACACGGCCCACTACGACATAGAGTGGGTTCGAACGGGCCCGAACTCCCACAAAGTTCGGTGGCGACTCCAACTTCGATTTAAATTTCAATTTGACCTTCTCATATGGAGATTCATTCGCCTCCCCAAACCCGCGCGTGGCCGCGTCGGGGTGGACCTATGTCATGTCCATAATTTGGCGACTCCGCTGGGGATTAACTGATGCGTGACTTACCATCGGCATCCTCAGGGTGAGACTCGAATAGAAATCGTTTGACTAGTACAATACGCGTTTTAGTTTTACGGTTCATGCATAACCCCATATTTTCCCGGGCCGGTACTGGTGACAGACGTCCCACTATACTATCGATGTAGTCCAAATTGGATATGTCGAAGATGTCCATTAGCCTATTCGTATGGGTTTTACAGCATGTTCTAAGCTCAACTCGACTTAGGAAGTCTGCCCCGATTCTCGATAGGCTGTGTACACTGGTATAGACCCTTACAGACTGACCGAGACTTAGAATTAGAGCATACATGGCGTCGTTATACTGCTTCCATGACTACGTGCTACCTGATCTACAAGTCGTCTTTTCAAAAACCGTCATTTTCAAAATTGCATCCTTTTCAAAATATCCAATTTTCAAAACCCGGGACATATACCAAATTTAGGATCCACGATTTTACTCAAAATAGCCTATTTTTAGCCGGTATTATGCCCATTTCAAAACTCGAAAGTATTTTCGAACTTTCAAAACCCTCCCCGGTCCACCTTTTCCGTTTTTTTTTTTGAAAAGGGCCGGATTCCTCTCCCGAATTTTATACGGGCTTTCAAAAATTCAATTTCAAAACCTTGCTTTTCTTAGGGCTTCCCGTATTTAGTAGTGTCGGGTCGTGTCTTAAGTCGTCAAGGTCTTCTAGCGTCGAAACTCCGTCGATCTTATATCACGGATTTCCTCCCTATCCCAGTCCGCCTTATTAGACTAAGGCAAGGCCTACCTACGTAGGACATACTCCTACAAAGGTTGGCTCGTTTACACAAATCGTGTCCAAAGTCTGGGGAGTGTCTCACGTGAACCTCCTTTCGAACAGGGCCCAGCCCACACAGCTGGATCCTAAAGAAGGCCCACCTTTTCACAAGTCATCCGTCTAGATGTCTTTTCCGAGTCATTTTCTTCCTAGCTTCCTTTCTTCCCTTGCTCGGGATGAACTTTAGTTCTAGGATTTGGGCCAGTTGCTGATTACACGGTGTTCTTACAGACAGGCCACCTTTCACCCGAACGATGACGCAACAAGCCATTGACGAGTTGACCGTTTCGTTGGCCAAGCTTCAAGACCAACTGACGAAAATGAGGGAGGATCAGATCGCCATCCTCACCCGGGTAAGCGCAGTCGAACAAGGAACTTCTAGTGCTGGGGTTGAAGACGATGGGCCGTTAGCTGAACTGGCCAGCGCGGTCCACAAGCTGCAAGAACAGGTCCACACGACCACCAGCAACACCATCCACACGAAAAATGCTCGGGCTTATTCGCCCCTAACTGATGAATTTCCCGCTAATCTCAACTTGACGGGCCTGCCCATGTTCGATGGGACTGAAGACCCGGTACTCCATATCCAGGCTTTTAAGGTATTCATGGCGGTTAAGGGGGTCAAATCGACCATGTTCAAGCATCTCTTTGCTTCATCCTTGGACAAGCACCCAAGAGCCTGGTACTACAGGCTTGATTCCAAGAAATACAAAACTTGGGACGATGTCGCAACGGAGTTCGCCCGAAACTACGCGGACAATACTGAGATCTAGACGACCATGCGTACTCTGGAGGTCATGGCCCAAGAGCCTAAGGAGGGTTTCACCAAATACCTCCAAAGGTGGAGGGCTGAAAGTGTCAAGCTGGTCGACAAGCCCAGCGAAAAGGTGCTATTGGAGGCCTTTGTGAAAAATCTCCTCCCATCTTACCGGATCCATCTCCGGTACGACATCATACCAAATTTCGCCACCTTAACCGAAATGGGTACTATAATCGAAGATGATTTAAGGTTAGAAAGCCTTACTAAGGCCTCTACTAAGGGGTATCAAGGCGCCAGCTCGTCTTCTGGCAAGCCCGCAACTACAACAGCGGCCCGAAGCATCTTCGACGAGGTCAATTTGCTAGACTTCTTGACCAAAAAGAATACTCCAGCTCGAGTATTCACCGACATAGGGACTACTTATGCCAACGCCTTACAAAGGCTATCTTCTAAGGGCCTGATCCAGCCGATAGGCCCAATGCCGGAGGTTCCTGTCGAGGAACGGTCCAAAAACTACAACGCCCAGACCTATTGCCACTATCACCGAGGCAACGGGCACGGCACCGAAAAATGCTGGAAGTTGAAGGATCTCATTCAAGATCTGATCGAGAGTGGGAAAATACCGGTACCCAGTGATAAGCCCAGTAACAAGAACAACCCTCTTGCTACTCACGCCATTTTCACTGGAGAAGTAGTCGACTGTACTCATCTCATTTCCCCTTTCATTTCTCAAATCAACGGGATATAGAATGATGACGAAGACGATGTTTACTTGGCTAAAGGGGAAACCATCCCCATCACTGTCGAAGAGATCCGGAAGGCCAAAACCAAGGCCCTGGCCGGCACGCACGTCATCACGGCCGGACCTTCGGCCCCATGATCCGTCACTGAACCTGCCAAGACGGACTCTACACTTGAAGAACCAAATACCGACACGGCCCTAGTCAAGCAACTGAAGAGGGTCCGAACCGATCTCACTATATGGCAACTTTGGTCAGTTCTCAAGAACATCGGGCGGCGCTTACTAAGGCTCTCGATGAAATCAAGGTAGACTCGCTGGTTACCCCCACTGAAATGGTAGCCACTATTTTACCTCATCTTAAAGGCAAGCCCAAAGGAGAAGGCCCACTCATCACCTTCTCCGAGTCCGACCTTCCCCCATTTGGGGCCACCCATAACCTGGCCCTATATATCACGGTGATCTGCCGGGGCAAGTATCTACCTATGACCCTAATTGATGACGGGTTAGCTGTGAATGTCCTTCCTTTAAGGACTGCAAAGGCTCTCGACATTACCGAGGCTGACTACCTTCCTACCGCACAAACTATCCAGGCTTTTGATGGGAGCCCGAAATCCGTTGCTGGGGCAGTTAAACTAACCATCATAACAGGCCCGATCGAGAAGCAGCTCGAATTCCAAGTGATCGATGTCACCTCATCGTTCAACCTGCTACTTGGAAGACCCTGGATCCACGCGGTCAAAGCCGTGTCCTCCACTCTCCACCGGAAGGTCAAGTTACCTTTACAAGACGAGGTTATCACCCTCGAAGCTACCCCCATAGCCGTGTCAAGATGCAACACGGCTGGCTCAACCGACCCACGAGGTTTCAATTTTGTGGGAATGATCGAGGAAGAGTATCTCTTTAGGCCCTATTTCACTACCAGCATCGACATAATGCTGCAGAACTTGGGTTACCTACCGGGGGCTACTTCAAGGCCCGGTCTCCCGGCGGGCAAGATCATCGATGTCTTAAGCAATGAGGAGTCAAAGTTCGGCTTAGGGTATGCCATAACCCCAGAAAACATGGTCCAGGCCGGCATTCAAAAGGCCTGCAACATTCTCAAGGGTACCTACTTGGACCCCTACAGCCCAAAACTGACCGATTACTTTGTCTCCCTAGTATTCGGAGCTGTCCAGACGGGCCTCTATCAGCCCATCATAACTTATCCTGAGGTCAATTTCATCCCAGATGATATCCATGCTCTCATCCAGGCCGAATCAAAGGAAGATTCAAGCCATGCCGAGCCCATGCTGGGGCTCTTGTTCGGGGAAAGCAAGATTATCCCGACTCCTAAGGAGGAATTGGTCAATCTGATCCTCCATAGCAGCAAGTTCGATCCGACCAGGCAGATCTCTGAAGTCGGTACTAACACCGGAAAGAGGGCTTGGAGGAAGACGATCAAGTGGACCGACAACGAGGGTTGAGTCTACAAGCTCACTACTGGCAAAGGGGACATGCAAGGCGCCGAGTCCGAATCCGAGTCTAAGTCAGAGTCAGAGTCAGAGTCTGGGTCTAAGTCTAGAGGGTCTAGTACTAGGGTCGAGTCTGTAACCCCTTTTCCTTTGGTCACACCTGTGGGAGTCTTTGATTCTGTCCCGAGAGCACTCCCCATCCCGCCTCTGACCAACGATCAGATGACTGCTCTCTTTGAGCTATTTTCAAAATTCTCTATCAATAATAACGATAACCGTTCTGCTTACGACTTGTGTTATTTTCAAAACATTTTCAAAAACTTTATTTGCAATGACATTGAGAAACCCGACGAACAGGTACCACTACCTCCGCATCTAGTCGAACAACTCGAGCAAAGGGAATCCCGAGATCCGGTCATTGAGGAAACTGACTCCATCAATGTAGGAACCCCTTTAGAGCCTCAGATGCTTAAGTTAGGTTTATCCTTAGATCCCGAGGAGAAACAACAATTCACGGTTCTCCTCCATGAATTCAAAGACGTCTTCGCATGGTCCTACAAGGACATGCCGGGAATAGACCGGGAGATAGCTGAACACCGTATACCCATCAAAGATGGGTGTAAACCGGTAAAGCAAAAACTCCGAAGAATGAGGCCCGAATGGTCTCTCAAAGTCAAAGAAAAAGTCGACAAGCAATTCAAAGGGGGCTTTATTCAAGTGTCTGAATATCCAGACTGGGTTGCAAATATCGTACCGGTACCCAAGAAAGACGGAAAGGTACGAGTTTGTGTAGATTTCCGGGACCTTAATAAGGCCAGCCCGAAAGATGATTTCCCGCTGCCACACATCGACATACTGGTGGACAACACGGCCGATCATGCCCTTTTATCCTTTATGGACGGGTATGCCGGATACAATCAGATCAAAATGGCGGAAGAAGACATGAGTAAGACCACCTTCACTACGCCTTGGGGGACTTACTGTTACACCGTCATGCCATTTGAGCTTATCAATGCCGGTGCCACTTACCAACGGACCGCCACTACCTTACTACATGACATGATGCATAAGGAAGTAGAGGTTTACGTGGACGACATGATCGTTAAGTCCAAAGAACGAAATGGGCATATTTCGGCCCTTAGAAAGTTCTTCACCCGACTACGCAAGTACAACATGAGGCTAAACCCTCAAAAATGCAGCTTCGGGGTAACATCGGGCAAATTACTGGGCCATATCGTCAGCCAGCGCGGCATCGAGGTTGACCCAGCCAAAATCAAGGCCATTATCGAGATGCGGCCGCCTAAAACCGAAAAGGAGATTAGGGGGTTTCTCAGCAAAGTCCAATATATCAGCCGGTTTATTTCAAAGCTAACCATGGTATGTGAGCCCATTTTCAAGAAACTGAAGATAGGAGAACGGGTACTGTGGAACGACAAATGTCAAGCAACTTTCGATAAGATCAAAGACATTCTGTCATCTCCGCCGGTATTAATGCCGCCTCAACACGGTCTACCTTTGTCGTTATATTTGACAACGACCGAGACGGCCATGGGGGCTATGTTGGCCCAGACGGTCGACTCGGACGAACGAGCTATTTACTACATCAGTAAAAAGTTCTTAGAATACGAGTGCAAATACACGATGCTCGAAAAGACGTGCCTAACTCTAGTGTGGGCCACTAAAAAGCTCCGACACTATATGCTTAGTCACAAAGTGCACGTGTTGTCCAAAATGGATCCAATCAAATATCTGTTTGAGAAGCCCATCCTTAATGGCAGGATATCTAGATGGACTTTAATGCTAGCTGAGTTCGACCTCAAGTTCGTGCCATTAAAAGCCATCAAAGGTCGGGTAGTAGCCGAGTTCCTTGCCAATAGTCCGGTATCTGAAGAGGGACATACCGATACCTGGGCCTTCCCAGATGAAGATATATTCTATACTGACACGGAGACATGGGATCTATACTTTGATGGGGCATCCAACTTTCGAGGATTTGGTGTCGGAATTTTGCTAATCTCACCGCAAGGAGAACACACCTCGTTGTCCATTAAATTGGATTTTGACGTGACTAACAACGCAGCCGAGTATGAAGCATGCATTCACGGATTGCAAGCCGCCGCGGACTTAGGAGTAACAAACCTCCGGGTCCACGGTGACTCATCATTAATCATCAATCAAGCACTCCAGAAATGGAAAACTCGGAACGCAAATCTCGTAGCTTACCAAGCGCGAGTAAGGGTTCTCGAAAGGCAGTTTCAAAAGGTGGAATACATTTATCTACCTCGGGAAGAAAACCAGTTTGCAAATGCGCTATCCAAGTTAGCATCTTTACTGAATATCCCGGAACACATGACCAGCATGCCGATTTGCGTCGAAAGACGGTTCAAGCCGGCATACATCAATGCTATTCAAGATATTGAAATAACTGATCCAGAACCTTGGTACCAGGCTGTTCTAACCTACTTAACGCCGGGAAAATATCCTCCGGGATCTGAAAACCGGGCCAAGAAAGCCCTGCGAAGGTGGGCCACCCAGTTCATCCGCATGGACGATGGACAGTTGTACAAAAAGACGGCGCAGGGGGCTCTACTCCTATGCATCGACAAAACGCAGGCCGAAAAGGTCATGACTGAGGTACACGATGGCGAGAACGGTCCGCACATGAACGCTCATATGGTAGCTCGAAAAATCGCCAGACCCGGGTATTACTGGAATAGCATGGAAACCGACTGTCAGTTATATGTCAAACACTGTCATAACGGTCAGATTTTCGGCATATGCCGTCATCCCTATTATATACCATGACTTCACCATGGCCATTTTCGACATAGGGGATTGATATAATCGGAAAGGTGAACCCTTCCGGGACGGGAGGTCACTGCTTCATTCTAGTGACCATTGACTATTTTACTAAATGGGTTGAAGCCGAGTCATATCGTGTCTTGAACGCCAAGCACGTAGCAAAATTTATCCAAGATAAAATTATATGCCGATACGGGATCCCGCACGAATTCATTAGTGATCACGGGACCCATTTTCAAGCCGAAACCGCTACTTTGCTAGCAAATTATAAGATTCAAAGGCATACATCTTCGCCTTACCGTCCCCAAAACCAATGGAGCGGTAGAGGCAGTCAATAAAACGATTGTCACCATACTTAAAAAGATGGCTGATAATTACCGGGATTGGCCCGACAAAATCCCTTTCGCCTTATGGGGGTACCGGACATCAATCCGCACCGCAACCGGAGCAACTCCATACTATCTGACATATGGGATGGAGGCGGTCCAGCCAGTCGAGCTCGAGGTACCATCCCTGAGGATACTACTCGAAAGTCAGGTGCCTGAAGCAGATTGGGTCCAAGCCCGGTATGATTCGTTGATTCTCTTGGACGAACGACGATCCCGAGCCCTTAACAATATCCAGATATACCAAAAAAGGATACAACGGGCTTTCAACAAAAGGGTTAGGCCCAGGAATATCAAAGAGGGCGATCTAGTCCTAAAATCTGTCAGGGCTTTGCTACCAGTCGACCCAAGGGGAAAATTCAAACCCAATTGGGCCGGACCATATCTAGTAAAGAAGGTTTTATCAGGAGGAGCAGTAATGCTGACAGACTTGGATATAAACGAATTCGTCAACCCAACCAACTTGGACCAGTTGAAGCGCTACTACCCCTAACCTTATCTCAATGTCATTTGCTAAAAGTTTATAAAAATTTGTCTTTTTATAAAATTTTCAAAAATTAAGCAAGTCAATAAGTTAGGATTACTTATCCTACTGTCGCACATCTCGAACAAATAGTCTTGATGTATTTCAAAAATTGCAAAAATCTACGTCTGAACTACGGTTGGTTTGATTCCACTAATCATGGATACGTAGGCAACCCCTCAAAAGGGTACAACCACTGTAATAACGAAAAGATAGGAACGGTTTTCATTTATATGTCTTTTATTATTATTTAAAAAAAAAATGCCTCACGCAAAAATAAATCACACAAAAATAATAGTAGTACTTAAATAATAAAATCTAGGAGACTACTGCTCATACATCTTCCGCTTCCCTTTATCTTTTGGGTCACGCGGAGCCCGGGGTCGACGAGGCGGGGGCGAACGTTCCCGTATCACTAAGGGAACCTCTTTAGCCCGAACCCGTTTCTTCGAAAACGGATCTTCAGCTATCGTCACTGGCCCAAGCCGAGCCCGTACGTGTTCGGGAAGTCTGTCGCGTGGACCAAGTCGGTCCTTAGCCGCCAGTCTTGGGCCGAGTCTCCTTTCCAAATCCATCTGGGGGCTCACTTTCCCCCGTGCACCTTTAATACTGGACCCTTCAGTCTGAGTCCTAGTCTTCCCCTTCTGGCCTGACATCAGGCGAACCATGGTAGCCGGGGTATCACCGTCATCGAAAAAGCCCCGATTGTCTTTAGCTTTTTCTCGACGCAGCAAGTTGAAGGCTTCGTCGGTCTTCGAAGCAGCACGGGCTTTAGCAGAGTCCGCCTTTGTCCGTCTTACATAAGAATCAGATACCCAGATCGAATGAGAGGTTTTCGGGATGGGCCAAGTAGCCCGAGTATACCACCTTTGCATCCAGGTATCACTCATCACATCCGTCAGCTGAGTAGATTCACTCACAACCGCTTCGATTTCCGGGATTCTCTGGGCCCGACCATATTGCCTAAGTATGCGATCGGGGTAAAGATGGATGGTCTGCCTAAAAGATAGGATTAATTGATATCGGGCCCTATCCCTCGTTTCTAAACCGGGCCAGGCATAAATAGGCCACCAGGGTACGGTCCAACGGATCAATGGGCCTCCATGAAAAGATAGCAGCTCGTCCCAGAATTTTTGGGTAGTAAGACGGGAAAAGTCAACAGTCCATCTTCTCGTCATCACTTGATTTGGGCGATATCGGCTTACGTCAAGAGGAGGATCCAGGATCGATAGCCTCTCGAATAGCCAAAGATGAAAAGTCAAAGTCGCGAAAAGTCAAAATCGTGAAAAGTAAAAAAAAAATCGAAAAATCGCAAAAATAAAAAAAAAACCGAGAAAAATCAAAAAACCAGAAAAATCAGAAATTTCGGAAAAATCGGGAATTGCAAAAATAAAAAATTGCGAAAAACGAAGAAAAATCAGCCTACCTGTAGAAGACGGGTACTCCCAGTCAGCCGGATCGACGGATCCCATTTACGATTATCCAAGCCCTGGATAATCTCCCCTGTAATCAGCCAAGCTGGGCTGTGCTCTGTCTCCATCAGGTCAGCTACAGTGAGAAGTCGGACATGGCCCATGCAAGATAACAAATCCATGTGACCTTCGAAGGCGTAAACGTGGAGCATGCAAAAAGTAAAGGCCCTACGGCTATATACCGGCCTGACCCGGACGTCATCTGGGTTCATAAATTTTTCAGCCAGGTCAATCAAGGAAACGGTATCGTCTTCTGTCATGCGAGGTACCTCCAAGTGGGAAAGCCCTAAAAATTCTCGCAATTCTCTCCTCGTGTCATGAACTGAGAACGGGACGGCAGGGCGAAGCATGGGATTCCATCCTCCTACAACAGCGATTTCCTCAGGAATAGGGCAAATTTCACTTCGAGGAAAACTAAAGACTTGATAAGTATCGTCCCAGTAGGACAGGCAAGCATCCAAAAAGTGGCGGTCCACTTGCATTTGACGGATCGTAAATAACTGGGTGACGCCATTCTGGTCTAGGACAACTCTATCTGCGTCTCTGAAAAGTCGAGACCAATCTTGCAACATTCCAACTAATCGATCGATACCCATAATGAATTTTAAAAAGAGGAAATAAGTTTCTCAGGGATTGTTTTTTTTTCTCTTTGAAGGAAGAAGGGAATTGTGGGAATTATGAATAAATTATGAGCAAGGAGAGGGTATTTATAGCATGAAATCGGATTCTCCTCCTCACCTAAGGATTCCTAATCCCAGAAGATTTAGCATACATGCCTTTATCCTAGGATCTAGCTAAGTCATCTTGAGCATTCCTATTCCTTTTCGGAGTCAAAATACTTTAATCTTTCAAAACTCTTCCAAATTCAAAATTCCAAAAATTCAAAAAATCTCCTTCAAATGTTATTCCCCAGCACGAGTCATTTCTCCTAAAAATGTGTTACATGCAAACTTTGCATAAATCATTGTACAGGACGACTCAAGCAAAACCGTGCAACCAACTCCCCAGCGGCATTTAACGGGATGAGCCCACATATAGGCGCACCCAAGACTTATACGACAAGTCCGATTCCCCACGGAATTAGAATCATCAGCTCAGGTATGATTTTCGACTTATGGCTGGCGAGCCCTTTTACGCGAGTCTAATGGACTTTAAACGACCCGACCGGAAGCTGCCAGGTTTTAATCTTTGATTGACCTGGTGGCTACTCTGACTTTCGCCCTGTCCAACCCCAGTCAGAGTGGGGGCTCTATAGACACCCACATTTTGACTGCTAGGTATCTATAGCAGTTTCCGACAAACACCCGATGATGATCGGACGCAAACGTGCTTTAATATATTCCGAAACGGGCTCAAAATCATTGGCATTTGGCTTGGGCTTTTTACGGATTACAAATCTCACAAAACCAACCTCAAAATCAGGTCCAGTGGGTCGTTTCGAGTCAAATAAGACTAATTTGGGTCGAAACCGGCACCAGGGGTAAAACCGTCTTTTAGCGACCGAGTCAAAACCCGGTAAAAGATATTCCCGAGACACACGGACCAGCCGTGAAACCTCACACGTCCGGTTTGAGCTTCAATACTACAAAAAAATCAGCTTCACAAAATATTAAACAAATCCATTTAAGGATAGAATTCGATCTCAAGTAGGAATTCTATCCAAAAACCGAATCAGATACTCGACCAAGCATAAGCTCGGCTGAATCACTCCACCAACCAGCCGAGATTCATTGCTTCTTCACCAAGCAACGGAATTTATGTTCCTCTCAGCTTCTTACGTTTCCTATCCTAAGCGGTAGTTCTAATCCAAACACTTCTCCTAGCCAAGGTCGGGAATATCCCTATAAATAGGCCCCTTGCACACACAATATTCATCGATCAAATACACACCAATTAACATCTACGATTCAGAAATAAACACTTAGCATCGAGAAACCGATATTATACCTAAGACCCGAAGGAAACCGGCCCCGATACCCGACACCCTTCACACGTCCCACCAAATCGAGCCACCTTAACTCACCGACATCCACTCGACGCTCCCGTGCCCAAGCCACGTTCCGACGAGCTCCGATCCGAGTAAACTAAAACATGTAGGTTGAGGGTGTAACCAAACCCGACTTCTCTCTTTTCTCTCTTCTCCCTCTCGTTTTTTTTCTTTTTCGTCGTCCGTTTTTTCCTTTTACGGGTCTTCAGTCGTCCTTTTATTTACGGGTCATTCGTCATTTTTTTTAATATCGATACTACAAAATTATTTTCATATAACAAACGTTCTTAAAAATATGATATCGATTCTCTATAATCGAATATTGTATCAAAAAGAATTAAATTAAATCTCGTCGATGCTAATAAAAATCGTTACATATACAAAATACAACGATTTTAACGCGGAGAGAATTAACATCTTTTTCGTTCAAATTCTATTTTTTTTACAAAACTTTTCCTAAAATTCATTCCGAATATTCGATATCGATTTCATAATCGAATATCGGATACGACGAATATCGAAAGCATAAATCAAGTATAAATTAATTCGTATTTATACGCGATTTATCAAAAGTAGCAATTTTCGAACAACAAACGGAACCGGGACAGACCCGCACGCGAGTCGTTCCCCTCCCAGGCGACTCGCGCACGGGCCTGAAACCCGACCCCTTTTTTAGCTCTTTTCGTTCGTTTTTTTTATTCTACGAAACAATTTCTCAAAATTTACATCTTTTCTAAAACTATTCTGAGTATTTGATATTGATTACATAATCGAACGTCGAATATAACGAACATCGAAAATATTAATTCGAGTACAAGTTGTGCAATACTCGTACGCGATTTAATAAAATCATCAAATTTTCAAAAAATTGATTTTGAAACAGGCCGGAAAGCGAGTAGCGCGCGTCCCGGGCGAGTCGCCTGGCCGGCTGTAACGCAACAACTTTTTCTCGTTTTTTTTTTTTTTATTTTTTGAACTTCGTTTTTTATACAAAACGGTACTTTTTAGCAATATTTTTCAGATTTCGACTAATATTTTCTCAATCTCGCATATTCATCATATTTGCTATATTTTTATTCACAATCGATACTAACTCGTTTGTTCATTTTTTGTAGCAAATTCATCTTTTTTTCTATCGTTTGTTTTATTATACTAAAACGAATCTCACATGCTAAAACAACTTTGACGTTAATTTTCATGCATTAAACCGACTTAGCAACCCATTCAATTCCTCGCATGTTTAGGAAAAACAATGTTTGCATATCATTCATCGTATTACTAACGTGCGTATTAAAAAATCATTCGATATCCTAGTAGAGGCCACTAATGTGCGGGCGGGGTTGGGTGTTCTTTGTGAACTTCCCAACACGTACCCTCACCCCTTACTCAGAACCTCGGTTTCCGGATGTCCGAAACCATTGGCAACGAGAGTCATTCAATACACGATATCCGATCAAGTCGGTATCGGTATCAAATGCAAAGGGACGAACCCGATAAACTCTGACATCGGAAATGGGCCGTATTTTGTACACGGCCCACCACGACATAGAGTGGGTTCGAACGGGCCCGAACTCACACAAAGTTCGGTGGCGACTCCAACTTCGATTTAAATTTCAATTTGACCTTCTCATATGGAGATTCATTCGCCTCCACAAACCCGCGCGTGGCCGCGTCGGGGTGGACCTATGTCATGTCCACATGCATAGATTTCGGCCCACTTGGTTGCGAAGACGATCTTTGTCAATTTGGGCCAGGCATTGAGGATGCTAAAGTGTGGTAGGCCCAATAAGATACTTCTGCTTATGCTTTGGACTTCCGCAACTTGGGCTTTATCTAAAAGAAGCCCAAAACACATAGCACATTGTAAGCGGAACATGGAGTGCAGGAAATGATCCCTTACTTGGACTGGACCCCTGGATTCGGATTGGGCCTCAAGGCGGTCTATAAAGATATCCAAGGTCCATCTACGGATCCCACAAAAGGAACTGATATGGGTCGGGCTCAGGAAGTGGGTTGCCAAATTGCGGCGTACGGCATGCCAAGTGGGCCCATAAGCAGCTGAGCTCACATTGTGCTGGTTGCTGTTGAATATGCTATTGGTAGGGCGAGCCCTCAACCTATCCGCGGACATAGACCCATTTTTAATAAGGGCCTCGTGGGCAAGGGACGCATCTGAGATCCATATTGTGGGATTACAGCCCACATGTATGGTGAATATTGAGCCGAACTTGGACCGAAGGTTGTTAACTAAAGATAATGGGTCGTGAAAGGATGAATACTTGAGCAACCATGTTAAGGGAGAAATGGTTATTCCTGGTGGAAGTTGAGGTTTCCTTTTGGAATTTTTATCTGATTTTGTAAGAAGAATGTCAATTATGGCCTTAGTTAAGAGAACAAGGGACAAAGAAACTGTAATGATAAACCACATCTCCATCCTCAATTAAGGTGTGTCCTTAACACAGCTTAATTAGTAATTGGAATGTGATAAACTAAGATGGTATGCTTATTTAGAGACAAACTTACTAGAAATAAACGTAAGTAGTGAAATCGTAGGCTAAAAGTGATTGATTTGATTTGTCTAAGCTGATATCACCACAGTAGAAATGTCAAGCAATTTTATTATTCAGTCACATTTTCATTGGCATGTCATATTGGACTTGTGATTAGTAGATCGAATATGTGAGGCCTTACACTTCTTAAATTCAAATTCAAAAGGTAAAAGACATGTATTCATCATACTGACATATTTGTCACAAGTTTATGACGAGTCAAGTAATACCCATGTGATTAGATAAAACAAAAGCAAAGTGCATCGGAAATCACAATCTCTTTTGTCTTATCTACCCACATGGGTAGTACTTGACCTATCGCAAGCTTGAGAGTTGAGACGGATATCCCGGCACAAGTAAGACTTACGGTTTATTCATTAGTCTCGGACTTCTAGGAGCACCCATCACCATTTCAACTTCTTTTTCATCATACCTTCTCTGTTTATTTTTCTCTCCAACTTATCATCCATCTCATTTTTCCACTCATAATCTTCCATTTTCATCTTACAAAAAACTATTCACATTTATTTCATCTTCTACTTTCATTATCTCCCCTACTTTATTATACCCCACACATGTACATGATAATCTAGTCGTATATCTATCAAAGATAACCAACTTAGGTCTAACTAAAAATATAGCTAGGGAAGTCAGGATCGTATCCACAAGAAGACAAATAAATTCTACTCGTAATTAAAGTCTATCTAAATAACCAAATCAGAGGTTTTGTTTGTATTTGACTAGACTAAAGTAGTGAAGGAAAGAGGAATAAAAGAGAAGAATAAAATAAAATAAATAAGATGAATTAAGACGAATTTATATGGAGAGAAAAACTAGGATTGTCGGTTCACCACGAATCTCATATGGTCACGGTCTAAGTCACAGGTCTATCGAAGATATTGGTCGTCTGAGGGGTAGTGAAAAGGTCCTTCAGGTCCGCTATTCACCCTAGCATGCGTCTAAAGGCTTCCGATCTTATTAGGGCATACTAATGTGTTGTAGCAGGTTTAACTTTTACCAGACTTCCGATCTTAGGTTCAAGTTTACCAATTCAATTGATCAATTACGTCGACTTAATCAATTAATTTCAATTAAATGCTAAAATTAACAACATAGACACAATATCATTGACAAATCTGTAAACTAATTAGCAATCGTATTCAATTCATGGATTCCCTAAACCGTAGCAAGGAAAATTAGCTACTCATAGAAAAATTTACGACAACAATAATAAAGATGATAAATAAATTAAGCATAGCGAATAGATCTAAAGAGAAATTAAGAATAAAAGAATTAATAAGATTAAGAGAGAAAGAATTAAGAACAAAGAGAATAAGAAAGAACAAAGAAAGAATTAGATTACCGAGTTTAAAGGAAGAGTAGAAAAAGAATTCATAAATCTAGATCTAAAAGTTTACGGTGGAGAAATCTAAAGAGTTAAAAGTCTAAGGAAAAAAGTCTAAAGAGAATTAGAAGCATAAAAGAAGAGTTTGTAGAATTCTAGTCTAATAGTTTCTTAAATACTAAGCTAAAACAAAAACCCAAAAGTCTTATTAACCCTAAACATCAAATTAGGAAAGTCTCGGTCTTCGTCTTGTCTCGAGAATAGTCGGTCGCCTATTTTGCAAGTCGTTCGACTATTTGTGACCTGTTTCCGTTCTCAGCACCACGTGCTCAACTTCAAACGCTTGTCATTTCTTCGTTACTTCTTCAAATTGAGCGTGTAATATACCGTTGGAAAGCTAAGAGAAAGAGATTTCCAATGCAACTGAAATCAGCTCAATTGGAGTTTTAGCACTCAAGATATTCACATTTTAAATTGAGCCATTTGAAAACGACCATTCTCCTTTCTTATTGCACATAAGATTTCATCTTTAAGCACGATTTTTGTCTTTTTTTTGCGTCCACGGGTTCAAACCTGCATAAGATGCAACATGACCACAAAGTATCAAATTCGGGGGAAAATAGTAGACAATGCTACTCGATATACATGGAAATGCGTGCATAAAAGACGGAATAATCATATATAAATTGCACGCATCAGTACACATATGTTATAACGGAGGCGACCCGTTGCCAATAGTTTGTTAGTTATGTGAGAAGAACAAAATAAATAGCAGATGATAAGTGTAGTTTGTAGTGCCTAATTTGTTATGTTTTGGTCCCGTTTTCCTTGTGGAATCGCTCCTAGGGAGCGGTTTTTGGGTTACTTATGCTTCCTTTAGTTCGTTTTAGGTTCCCGAGACCATTCATGAAGAATTGGAATGATTCCGACTCGTTTCATACACTTTTGGAGCCAACGAGGAGAAGGAACGATCACTTGGTGCCTTGGATTCGATCCCGAGACCTTGGGACCCATTTCTGAGCCCCTTAGACTCGATCCTGAGCCCCGAGAATCGATGAGAAACCCATGGGAAGCAAGGAGGGACCTTAAAGATCATATTGGAGGCCTACAAGACCCATCCCCGACGAGAAGGACTTCATCCCGTCCGGGATGAGGTACACAAAAGAGAGGGCTGCTGTTTTAGGTCCATCCCGACCGGGACCGACCTCATCCCGACCGGGACCACCTCATCCCGACCGGGATGAGCCCAGTTCTGGCCCGCCTCACTTCTTTTCTTCTCCTTATTCATTGTAACCCTTTATATACCCTTCCTCTTGTAATCATAGGATATTAGACATTACCCACTAAACCCTAGACTACTTTAGCATAGATTAGCTTAAATTAGAGTAGATTAGTCTTTAATTACTCCTTAATCTAGTTATCTAATCTTGTATTAAGGGATCTCTTGAAGAATCCATCCAATCTTGACAACATTGGTGGATGTTTTGGGTGTTCTCTATATACAAGTTCTCATCTTTTCATTCTCTTGTTAGTTGGTATAATCTTCTCATCCTTTTACTCTTAATCTTTGTTTATGTTATTCAAGTTTTCATCTTTATATCTAGTTTGTTGTTTTTGCTTGTTCTTTACATGAATGTTTTGATTCTTATGTTGGTTTCTCTTGTTAGTGTTAGTTTTAGATTAGATATGTTTGAGTAGACTCTTGCTAGGGTTATTAGGGGGATTGGATGTGATTAGGGATGATTAGGGTGAGATGGGTGGTATTAGATGTTGTTTTTGTTGTTTCCCATTTACCTTGCACTTCACATGTTCGATGAAATGCTTGTGATACTTGAGACGATCAATCCTTGTTTTTCTTGCCTCTTCTCTTGTATGTGTGTGTTTGGTTGGTTGGTTTGGTTCCCTCATTAGTAGCGAGAGCGTGGTGAGGACGGCCCCTGGGCCGATTACGTAGCGACAGCCTGATCGGTGGAACCTAGGCTACGAAAGCATGCTAGTAACCCCGTTCCCTTCTTTCTATCTCCTTGACATCCATGAACCCGACCTAACCCTAGTTTTCCTTCTTATTGTTCCTTGCTTCCCTTAGTCATTAGTTACTTCTTTTGTCTTCCTTTTCCATGTTTTAGACCTTAGCCTAGTCCTTAGCCTCCCCCTAGATTAGCTTGTCTCGAACCTAGTCTTAAACCGTAGCACCCATTAGTCTAAATCCATTTCCGTCCCTGTGGATCGACCCGACTTACCCTAGCTACCCTAGTTAGGTTATTTGGTTATTATTTGGTGGCGGGATCCACGACAAATCCCACCCATCAAATTGCCGCCGTTGCCGGGGACGGCGTAGTTTAGACTTTTGTTTGCTTAGTTTTGGACTTTGTTCTTGACTTTTGTGTTTTCTTCTCCTTGTGTATCTCCGTTCTACTTCTTGTGTGCTATTCTCTCTTCCTCGTGCCTCAAAAGAACTAGGCTACTAACGTTTGGTCAAGTGCTTCTAGTTCATCCTAGGTATCATAGCAACGTTATGGAAATGACACGTCCTAGCTTCCATCAATCGTCACGGGACAACTATGGGGCAAATTGCCAAGTCCCAAAAATTTCACCAACCATATCAACCTCATCAACAATCTTACGAACGCCCTCCATATGGTTACCATTAAAGTTGTCAAGGTTCATTCCAACATCCTAACAACTACCAAATACCCCCACGTGACCCACAACCATAAATCCCCAACTTTGAGACTTGTCAAATGTTGGTTTAAATGCAAAAGAGTCAACAAGAGATGATGATTCTATTGCAAAGGAGTCAACAAGAGATGATGACTCAAATACAAGGGGTCAAAGAGGAGCTTAGGGCCCAAAAAGCGGTGCAAGATGCTCGAATCGATGCACTCATGGCTCGCATCACGATGTCGGCTACTCGAGCTCCACAAATTGTTGGGGAAGGTTCATTTGGGCAAGAAGGTCGGTTGACTCCACATGGAAATCAACCCGACCATGAAGCCACGAATGAAGAAGAGAGGGTAAATCAAGAAATTATTGTTGAGTGTTGCTTGGATGGTGAAGATATGGGAAGAATGGAGGAAGTTGAAGCTTCAAGGGTCGACAATGAGGAGGGGTGTGAACATGATTCTCAAGGTAACTCTTGGGGAGCCGATGTATTGGCTATCAAATTGGATTTGTACGATTTTGTTCATGATGAACCGGATCTTGACAATCCAAGGCCAAGTGAAGACAAGACTCCTCTAGGCCAACTGGACAAGGTGAGTGAAAAGGAACGTAATACTTGGGAGAATGAGGTAGATGCCTTGAAACTCGCCTTGAATGGGAAATTGGAGGATTCTAAAGCCTCCAATGAAGAAAACTTGATGCCTTCACCTCCTTTATCGCACTCGATTCCAAGTCCCTTGTCTTGTGAGACGGTTGATGAAGAAGATCCTTGTCGGACGGTGGAAGAGAATTCTAATCTCGACCCCGTAGAAGAAGCAACACCCCTAGGGTGTGATCTCCCACATCATAACACCGAGCATGACTCTAGACCACTATACCTACCGGATGGTCATAAGAGTCGTTGCTATCATGGTTTGGAAGACCCGGAAGATCACGAGAACCTCGAGCATAATGAAGATGATTGCTTCTTGCCTCCAACTTGGAAGCTCTTGAAAGTAGCTAGGCTCGGCCATGTGAGCTTCAATGAAGATGTTGCTAGGGCATTTTACTTACTCCTCCGAGCTCTTGATGGCTATGGAAGTGTAGTTGGTGAGAGTATCTTAGTGTAAATATCTTTTCCCTTTTCTTTTGTGTTTGTGTTTGTGTATATGTTTGTTTGGATATTTTGGTTTTTAGGATTGGTTGTTTTTGTGGAAATCTTGTAATTTGGTATTTTGATGAATGATGTGAGGGAGGGATCTTGATGAGTGTTATTTGAGTTTATTTGGTAGGTATTAGTGAAAATGAAGTCTCGAGGAGAGTAGATGATGATAGAAGCTTGGATTTGGGCATGGGAGTCGGTTTTTGAAGCTTTTGACAAGATTTTGGGGACGAGATTCTATGTATCGACGTATTGGTGGCCATGTGGGTGAAGCTATCAAGATTAGGAAGGGCTAGAAGGGAGCATCCCGACCGGGAAGGATGTCATCCCGATCGGGATGAGTGTGCCAACCAGTGGGCTTTCTGAAGTGTCATCCTGACCGGGAAGGGAGCTTCCCGATCGGGACGGGTGTGTCATCCCGACCGGGACCAACCATCCCGACCGGGACCAACCATCCCGACCGGGATGGTCCCTTGCTCCCCCATTTTGCCTCTTCTTCGACATTCGAGCCCACCCAACCATTTTATACCCCCTCCCAACCTCCCTACCTACCCTTTCACCTATCATATGACCTTACAATTCATATGCATAGCCTCACCTCATCTTACCTTCACTACATACCGAGCCTAACATCAAATCCCACCCCCTTCTACCATTGCAAGCTTAATACTTCAACCATGCGGGCCTATCAAGATTGAAGAGGAATAGCAATGACGAAGACAGCTATGTGCCGATATTGAACTATGAGACGATGGAGCGAGTGAGTTGCTAACCGATGGATACGACAACTATCCTTTCTTTTCCGTCTTTTATCGCTTGTCTTCCATTGTTTGTCCCCTTCCCCTTTTACACTTATGTGTCATGGTGGCCCTCGGGGCCTTGGTAGCTATTGCTCCCGACTCTCGATGACGTGACTACATCGAGAGTCATTTCAAAATCAAAATTTACAAGTTTTTCACCCTTTTTTGTAGGATTTAGTCGGATTTAGGCGAAATCCGGGCTAGGTGACTTGATTACACCTAGTCCTCCCCTCCCATTTCCTTTTATTTCCTTCTTTTTATTTCTTCCCCCATCCATATCTTTTCTCGTCTCGGCCCATGGTGACTTGACTACACCCCGGCCGGACACATTCTACCCCTTCACTTTTCTTTTTGATTTTTAGCTTTATATTCGTAGTTTCTTTTCTTTTCTTTTGTGCTCCATACACTACGATCGAGCATGAGGACATTGCTCGGTTTAAGTGTGGGGGAGCGATATTCTAGTATAGCTTAGTTTATTTTCGTAGTCTTTTCGAAAAATCTTTAAAAAGCCTAAAAATTTGAAAAATTTCACAAAAATCAAAAAGATTTTCTTTTATGTCTTTTCCTTTTTGTGTCGTTATGTCGTGCTTTTGTTGTGTTGTGTGTGTTTGCCTCCCTTTTTCGTGTAGGTCGCTTAATTACCGTTAGCTTTGGAAAGCTTTCAAGACATCCGGTAATGCCCTTTTATCCCTTCCTCCTCTTTATCTCTTGTAATGTTTGAAGGAGATTTGTGATGAGGTGTGCTCGGGTGGAGCTTTGTGGAGTTTGTGGTTGATTTGGTGACTTGTTTGGAAGTTCGGGGTGGTGTTTGTTCTCTTTATGTGTTTGTTTTGTTTTGTTGCCTTTTTGTCTCTTTTTCTTTCGTTTTTGTCGTGTCTTTGTTTTGTGTGTGTAGTTGTGTCTTTTGTGTAAAAAGGTTTTCAAAAACCCAGTTTTGAGGCTAGTGTGCAAGTGTTTACTTTCCCTTTCTAGTAGTATGAATCGAGTCTTGGACTTTAGTCTAGTAGAATGACCCTAAATCAATAGTTTCGTTGGTCCTTTACCTTGAGTCCACCTAGCTTACTAGGGATTTACTATGGGATTTGCATTTTGACCATTATGACCACCCACGGTGTGAAAAGGCCTTGGTTGCCGAGTCCCGTCCCTTAGGTGACCGTGTTTGAAATTGTTCGATTAGTCCAAGTTCTCCACCTTTTTGTGGGTTTGAAGGGAAATCGCGACCCCTGACTTACCCATTCCCCTACCTCCTACACATATCCACAAAATAATTTTGCAATTTGTTGAAATCTCTCTTTCTTAATTGCAAAAAGAAATGCCTACAACTCAAATCAAGCCAAAAGGGCAAAGAAAAGAAAAAAAAGAAAGAAAACGAAAGAAAGAAAAGATTGAAGAAAAAGAAAAGGCACAAAAAGCCAAAAAGAAAATAGAAAAGAAGAAAAAGAAATGGCATAGCAACACGTAAAGCAAAAATGCAAAAGAAAGAAAAATGCCAAAAGAAAACCGTCTCACAAAAAGAATCCCCACATCTCAAAAATAAGCCTTTTACCGACTATTACCATGAAGAGCCTACCAAAGGACCGAGTCCCTAGGAAGGATGATAGCGGTAATGGTCGGTCTTCCCTCATTTTGCAATAATATCCACCTTTTTACTTGGACTAGTTGGGCGGTTTAGAACATGGGACGACCCTCTTGGCTCATCGCTAAAGGGGGCGGGGTCTCACTTACCTACAGTGTCGACTAACGCCGTGGTTCATCCCTTTTCCATCCCGCCGATCGTCCCGTAGTACGTTCTTAGAAGGTTAGGAGGACCTAGGTAAGTTACCAACGTTTTTATTGCTTTGTTGTCATACTATTAGGGTTTATTTCATTTCGGTTTGTATAATTAGCTTGGGAACGTTGTCACTTGCCTCGAGTCCTAAACCGGTGCTTCTTTCACCGCTTGTTTGAGGGAAGCGGTATTTGTTTTTCTTTGGGTGCAATCTTGTGTTTGTTTGTTTGTATGCTTGTTTGTTTATGTGTTTTATGTCCGGTTGCATCCACAGTTTTGTCGTAAGACCTTACTTGCCTTGCGGAGTGCACTCTTCCTCTAAGTGTACTCGCGTGAGTTGAAAGGGCGTAGGGTGCGGTAATACCCGCTCGGCTAGTTTAGTAGTTAGTTTGTGCTAACTCGAGGGCGAGTAAGGGTTAAGTGTGGGGGAGTTGATAAGTGTAGTTTGTAGTGCCTAATTTGTTGTGCTTTGGTCCCGTTTTCCTTGTGGAATCGCTCCTTAGGAGCGGTTTTTGGGTTACTTATGCTTCCTTTAGTTTGTTTTAGGTTCCCGAGACCATTCATGAAGAATTGGAACGATTCCGACTCGTTCCATACACTTTTGGAGCCAACGAGGAGAAGGAACGATCACTTGGTGCCTTGGATTCGATCCCGAGACGTTGGGACCCATTCCCGAGCCCCTTAGACTCGATCGCGAGCCCCGAGAATCGATGAGAAACCCATGAGAAGCAAGGAGGGACCTTAAAGATCATATTAGAGGCCTACAAGACCCATCCCCGACGGGAAGGACCTCATCCCGTCCGGGATGAGGTACACAAAAGAGAGGGCTGCTGTTTTGGGTCCATCCCGACCGGGACCGACCTCATCCCGACCGGGACAACCTCATCCCGACCGGGATGAGCCCAGTTCAGGCCCGCCTCACTTCTTTTCTTCTCCTTATTCATTGTAACCTTTTATATACCCTTCCTCTTGTAATCATAGGATATTAGACATTACCCACTAAACCCTAGACTACTTTAGCATAGATTAGCTTAAAATAGAGTAGATTAGTCGTTATTTACTCCTTAATCTAGTTAGCTAATCTTGTATTGAGGGATCTCTTGAAGAATCCATCCAATCTTGACAACATTGGTGGATGTTTTGGGTGTTCTCTATATACAAGTTCTCATCTTTTCATTCTCTTGTTAGTTGGTATAATCTTCTCATCCTTTTACTCTTAATCTTTGTTTATGTTATTCAAGTTTTCATCTTTATATCTAGTTTGTTGTTCTTGCTTGTTCTTTACATGAATGTTTTGATTCTTATGTTGGTTTCTCTTGTTAGTGTTAGTTTTAGATTAGATATGATTGAGTAGACTCTTGCTAGGGTTATTAGGGGGATTGGATGTGATTAGGGATGATTAGGGTGAGATGGGTGGTATTAGATGTTGTTTTTGTTGTTTCCCATTTACCTTGCACTCCACATGTTCGTTGAAATGCTTGTGAGACTTGAGACGATCAATCCTTGTTTTTCTTGCCTCTTCTCTTGTATGTGTGTGTTTGGTTGGTTGGTTTGGTTCCCTCATTAGTAGCGAGAGCGTGGTGAGGACGACCCCTGGGCCGATTAAGTAGCGAGAGCCTGATCGGCGGAACCTAGGCTACGAAAGCATGCTAGTAACCCCGTTCCCTTCTTTTTATCTCCTTGACATCCATGAACCCGACCTAACCCTAATTTTCCTTCTTATTGTTATCCTTGATTCACTTAGTCATTAGTTACTTGTTTTGTCTTCCTTTTCCATGTTTTAGACCTTAGCCTAGTCCTTAGCCTCCCCCTAGATTAGCTTGTCTCGAACCTAGTCTTAAACCGTAGCACCCATTAGTCTAAATCCATTTCCGTCCCTGTGGATCGACCAGACTTACCCTAGCTAGGTTAGTTGGTTATTATTTGGTGGCGGGATCCACGACAAATCCCACCCATCAAATTAGTTGATAAGTGTAGTTTCTAGTGCCTAATTTGTTATGTTTTGGTCCCGTTTTCCTTGTGGAATCGCTCTTTGGAGCGATTTCTGGGCTACTCATGCTTCCTTTAGTTCGTTTTAGGTTCCCGAGACCGTTCATGGAGAATTGGAACGATTCCGACTCGTTTCATACACTTTTGGAGCCAACGAAGATAAGGAACGATCACTTGGTGCCTTGGATTCGATCCCGAGACCTTGGGACCCATTCCCGAGTCCCTTAGACTCGACCCCGAGCTCCGAGATTCGATGAGAAACCCATGAGAAGCAAGGAGGGACCTTAGAGCTCATATTGGAGGCCTAGAGACCCTTCCCGGCCGAGAACAAGTGCCTTCTCGGTCGGGAAGGAGTGCAAGAAAGAGTAGGCCACTGGAGGGGCCGTCTCGGCCGAGACCAAACTCGTCTCGGGTGAGACCACACCGTCTCGGGCGAGACCACCTCCATCTCGGCCGAGATGGACCCAGAAATGGGCTGTTTTGCTTTTCTCGCTTCCCTTACCCTTGTAACCTTATATATACCCCCCTCTTGTATTGATACACTATCTTATGAAACCCTAGACTACTTTTAGGTTAGATTAGCTTAGATTAGTGTAGATTAGCTTAATCCCTCTTCAATTACTCCTTAATCTTAGTTTAATCTAGTTAGATAATTACTCTTGCAATATTGGGATTCTTGAAGAATCTACCAATCTTGACAACATTGGTGGATGTTTGGGTATTCTTTTATGCAAGTGTTCATCTTTTCCATTCCTTTCTATTTGGTATAATCTTTCTTTTCCTTTTACTCTTAATCTTTCATATCTAATCAAGTTTTCATCTTTGTTATTGTTTGTTGTTCATCTTTATTTGTTCTTCATAATGGATGTTGTTCTTGTGCTAGTTTCTCTTATTCTTGTTAGTTTTCCATTAGATATGTTTGAGTGGACTCTTGCTAGGGTTATTAGGGGGATTGGATGTAATTAGGAATGATTAGGGTGAGATGGGTGGTATTAGATGTTGTTTTTGTTGTTTCCCATTTACCTTGCACTCCACATGTTTGATGAAATGCTTGTGAGACTAGAGACGATCAATCCTTGTTTTTCTTGCCTCTTCTCTTATATGTGTGTGTTTGGTTGGTTGGTTTGGTTCCCTCATTAGTAGCGAGAGCGTGGTGAGGATGACCCCTAGGCCATTTAAGTAGCGAGAGCCCGATCGGAACCTAGGCTACGAAAGCACGCTAGTAACCCCGTTTCCTTCTTTTTATCTCCTTGACATCCATGAACCCGACCTAACCCTAGTTTCTTCTTATCGATCTATTAGCTTCCTTTTTGTCATTAGTTGCTCGTTTAGCCTTGTTAGTTTATGTTATAGACCTTAGCTTAGTCAACATTAGCCTTCCCTTAGATTAGCTTGTCTCGAACCTAGTCCTAGACCGTAGCACACCTTAGTCCGACACCCCGTCCCTGTGGATCGACTCGACTTACCCTATCTACCCAGCTTAGGTTCGTAGGTTCTTATTTGACCGGTAGGATTGACGGCAAAATCCTCCCATCAAATTGGCGCCGTTGCCGGGGACGGCGTAGTTTAGACTTTTGTTTGCTTAGTTTTGGACTTTGTTCTTCACTTTTGTGTTTTCTTCTCCTTGTGTATCTCCGTTCTACTTCTTTTGTGCTATTCTCTCTTCCTAGTGCCTCAAAAGCACAAGGCTACTAACGTTTTCTCAAGTGCTTCTAGTTCATCCTAGGTATCAAAGCAACGTTATGGAAATGGCACGTCCTAGCTTCCATCAATCGTCGCGGGACAACTATGGGGCAAATTGCCAAGTCCCAAAATTTCACCAACCATATCAACCTCATCAACAATCTTACGAACGCCCTCCATATGGTTACCATGAAAGTTGTCAAGGATCATTCCAACATCCTAACAACTACCAAATACCCCCACGTGATCCACAACCAAAAATCCCCAACTTTGAGACTTGTCAAATGTTGGTTCAAATACAAAAGAGTCAACAAGAGATGATGATTCTATTGCAAAAGAGTCAACAAGAGATGATGATTCAAATACAAGGGGTCAAAGAGGAGCTTAAGGCCCAAAAAGTGGTGCAAGATGCTCGAATCGATGCACTCATGGCTCGCATCACGATGTCGGCCACTCGAGCTCTACAAATTATTGGGGAAAGTTCATTTGAGCAAGAAGGTCGGTTGACTCCACATGGAAATCAACCCGACCATGAAGCCACGAATGAAGAAGAGAGGGTAAATAAAGAAATCATTGTTGAGTGTTGCTTGGATGGTGAAGATATGGGAAGAATGGAGGAAGTTGAAGCTTCAAGGGTCGACAATGAGGAGGGGTGTGAACATGATTCTCAAGGTAACTCTTGGGGAGCCGATGTATTGGCTATCAAATTGGATTTGTACGATTTTCTTCGTGATGAACCGGATCTTGACAATCCAAGGCCAAGTGAAGACAAGATTGCTCTAGGCCAACTGGACAAGGTGAGTGAAAAAGAACGTAATACTTGGGAGAAAGAGGTAGATGCCTTGGAACTCGCCTTGAATGGGAAATTGGAGGATCCTAAAGCCTCCAATGAAGAAAACTTGATGCCTTCACCTCCTTTATCGCACTCGATTCCAAGTCCCTTGTCTTGTGAGACGGTTGATGAAGAGGATCCTTGTCGGACGGTGGAAGAGAATTCTACTCTTGACCCCATAGAAGAAGCAACCCCCTTAGGGTGTGATCTCCCAACTCATAATGCCAAGCTTGACTCTACACCACTATACCTACCGGATGGTCATAAGAGTCGTTGCTATGAGGGTTTGGAAGACCCGGAAGATCACGAGAACCCTGAACATAATGAAGATGATCGCTTCTTGCCTCCGACTTGGAAGCTCTTGAATGTAGCTAGGCTCGGCCATGTGAGCCTCAATGAAGATGTTGCTAGGGCATTTAACTTACTCCTCCGAGCTCTTGATGGCTATGGAAGTGTAGTTGGTGAGAGTATCTTAGTGTAAATATCTTTTCCCTTTTCTTTTGTGCTTGTATTTCTGTATATGTTTGTTTGGATATTTTGGTTTTTAGGATTGTTAGTTTTTGTGGAAATCTTGTGATTTGGTATTTTGATGAGTGATGTGAGGGAGGGATCTTGATGAATGTTATTTGAGTTTATTTGGTAGGTCTTAGTGAAGATGAAGTCTCGAGGAGAGTAGATGATGATAGAAGCTTGGTTTTGAGCAAGGGAGTCGGTTTTTGAAGCTATGGACAAGCTTTTGGGGTTATAGAAGGTTAGAAGATCCATTCCGGGCGAGAAGATGGCTTCCCGACCGGGACGAGTGATCCATCCCGACAGGAAAGGAGCCATCCCGACCGGGATGAGGGTACCAAAATTTGAGTCTTCTGGAGCGTCATCCCGACCGGGACCATTCATCCCGACCGGGATGGTCCCCTGCTCCACATTTTGCCTCTTCTTCGACATTCGAGCCCACCCAACCATTTTATACCCCCTCCCAACCTCCCTACCTACCCTTGCACCTATCATATGACCTTACACTTCATATGCACACTCTCACCTCACCTTATCTTCACTACATACCGAGGCTAACATCAAATCTCACCCCCTTCTACCATTGCAAGATTAATACTTCAACCATGCGGGCCTATCAAGATTGAAGAGGAATAGCAATGACGAAGACAGGCTATGTGCCAATATTAAACTATGAGACGATGGAGCGAGTAAGTTGCTAACCAATGGGTATGACAACTATGCTTTCTTTTCCGTCTTTTATCGCGTATCTTCCTTTGTTTGTCCCCTTCCCCTTATACACTTTTGTGTCATGGTGACCCTCGGGGCCTTGGTAGTTATTGCTCCCGATTCTCCATGACGTGATTACGTCGGGAGTCATTTCAAAATCCAAATTTACAAGCCTTTTCACTTTATTTTTCACTTTTTGGGATTTAGTCGGATTTAGGCGGAATCCGGGCTAGGTGACTTGATTACACCTAGTCCTCCCCTCCCATTTCCTTTTATTTCCTTCTTTTTATTTCTTCCCCCATCCATATCTTTTCTTGTCTTGGCCCATGGTGTCTTGACTACACCCGGCCGGACACATTCTACCCTTCTCTCCGTTTTTATTTTTATTTTTTAGTTTTATTTTCGTAGTTTCTTTTCTTTTCTTTAGTGTCTCCATACACTACGATCGAGCATGAGGACATTGCTCGGTTTAAGTGTGGGGGAGAGATATTCTAGTATAGTTTAGTTTTATTTTCGTAGTTTTTTTTTTCGAAAAATCTTTAAAAAACCTAACAATTTGAAAAATTTCACAAAAATCAAAAAGATTTTCTTTTGTGTGTTTTCCTTTTATGTCGTTGTGTCTTATATTTGATTTGTTGTGCGTGTTTTGCCCCCTTTTTTTCCTTATAGGTTGCTTAATCACCGTTAGCTTTGGAGAGCTTTCAGGACATCCGGTAACATCTTTTCACCCCTTTTTTCTCTTTGTTTCTTGTAGAGTTTGGAGGATATTTGTGATGTTGTGTGCTCGGGTGGAGCTTTGTAGAGTTTGTGGTTGATTTGGTGACTTGTTTGGAAGTTCGGGGTGGTGTTTGTTGTCTTTATGTGTTTGTTTTGTTTTGTTTTGTTGCCTTTTTGTCTCTTTTTCTTTCGTTTTTGTCGCATCTTTGTTTTGTGTGTGTAGTTGTGTCTTGTGTGTAACACGATTTTCGAAAACCCGGTTTTGAGGCTGGTGTGCAAGCGTTTACTTTCCCATTTTAGTAGTATGAATCGAGTCTTGGACGTAGGTCTAGTAGAATGACCCTAAATCAATAGTTTCGTTGGTCCTTTACCTTGAGTCCACCTAGCTTACTAGAGATTTACTACGGGATTTGCATTTTGACCATTATGACCACCCACGGTGTGAAAAGGCCTTGGTTGCCGAGTCCCGTCCCTTAGGTGACCGTGTTTGGAATTGTTTGATTAGTCCAAGTTCTTCACCTTTTTGTGGGTTTGAAGAGGGATCGCGACCCCCGACTTACCCATTCCCCTACCTCCTACACATATCACAAAATAAAGTTGCAAAGTGTTGATATCTCTTTCTTAATTGCAAAAAGAAATGCCTACAACTCAAATCTAGCGAAAAGGGCAAAGAAAAAGAAAATGAAAGAAAATGAAGATTGAAGAAAAAAAAAGGCACAAAAAGCCAAAAAGAAAATACAAAAGATGAAAAAGGAAGGGCATAGCAATACACAAAGCAAAAATGCAAAAGAAAGGAAAATGCCAAAGAAAATCACCCCACAAAAAGAAACCAACCCCCCCAAAAAATAAACCTTTTTCCGATCGTTACCGTGAAGAGCTTACCAAAGGACCGAGTCCCTAGGAAGGATGATAGCAGTAATGATCGGTCTTCCCTCATTTTGCAATCATATCCATCTTTTTACTTGGACTAGTTGGGCGGTTCTGGGCATGGGACGACCCTCTTGGCTCATTGCTAAAGGGGGCGGGGTCTCACTTACCTACAGTGTCGACTAACACCGTGGTTCATCCTTTTTCCATCCCGCCGATCGTCCCGTAGTACGTTCTTAGAAGGTTAGGAGGACCTAGGTAAGTTACCAATGTTTTTATTGCTTTGTTGTCATACTATTAGGGTTTAGTTCATTTCGATTTGTATTATTAGCTTGAGAACGTTGTCACTTGCCTTGAGTCCTAAACCAGTGCTTCTTTCACCGCTTTATAGAGGGAAGCGGTATTTATTTCTTTTTTGGGTGCAACCTTTTGCTTGTTTCTTTGTATGCTTGTTTGTTTATGTGTTTTATGTCCGGATGCATCCACAGTTTTGTCGCAAGACCTTACTTGCCTTGCGGAGTACACTTTTCCTCTAAGTGTATTCGCGTGAGTTGAAAGGGTGTAGGGTGCGCTAATACCCGCTCGGGTAGTTTAGTAGTTAGTTTGTGCTTACTCGAGGGCAAGTAAGGGTTAAGTGTGGGGGAGTTGATAAGTGTAGTTTGTAGTGCCTAATTTGTTATGTTTTGGTCCCGTTTTCCTTGTGGAATCGCTCTTTGGAGCGATTTCTGGGCTACTCATGCTTCCTTTAGTTTGTTTTAGGTTCCCGAGACCGTTCATGGAGAATTGGAATGATTCCGACTCGTTTCATACACTTTTGGAGCCAACGAAGAGAAGGAACGATAACTTGGTGCCTTGGATTCGATCCCGAGACCTTGGGTCCCATTCCCGAGCCTCTTAGACTCGACCCGAGCTCCGAGATTCGATGAGAAACCCATGAGAAGCAAGGAGGGACCTTAGAGCTCATATTGGAGGCCTAGAGACCCTTCCCGGCCGAGAACAAGTGCCTTCTCGGTCGGGAAGGAGTGCAAGAAAGAGCAGGCCACTGAAAAGGCCGTCTCGGCCGAGACCAAACTCGTCTCGGGCGAGACCACACCGTCTCGGGCGAGACCACCTCCATCTCGGCCGAGATGGACCCAGAAATGGGCTGTTTCGCTTTTCTCGCTTCCATTACCCTTGTAACCCTATATATACCCCCCTCTTGTATTGATACACTATCTTATGAAACCCTAGACTACTTTTAGGTTATATTAGCTTATATTAGTGTAGATTAGATTAATCCCTCTTTAATTACTCCTTAATCTTAGTTTAATCTAGTTAGATTACTCTTGCAATATTGGGATTCTTGAAGAATCTACCAATCTTGACAACATTGGTGGATATTTGGGTATTCTTTTATGCAAGTGTTCATCTTTTCCATTCCTTTCTAGTTGGTATAATCTTTATTCTCCTTTTACTCTTAATCTTTCATATCTAATCAAGTTTTCATCTTTGTTATTGTTTGTTGTTCATCTTTATTTGTTCTTCATAATGGATGTTGTTGTTCTTGTGCTAGTTTCTCTTATTCTTGTTAGTTTTCCATTAGATATGTTTGAGTAGACTCTTGCTAGGGTTATTAGGGGGATTGGATGTAATTAGGAATGATTAGGGTGAGATGGGTGGTATTAGATGTTGTTTTTGTTGTTTCCCATTTACCTTGCACTCCACATGTTTGATGAAATGCTTGTGAGACTAGAGACGATCAATCCTTGTTTTTCTTACCTCTTCTCTTGTATGTGTGTGTTTTGTTGGTTGGTTTGGTTCCTTCATTAGTAGCGAGAGCGCGGTGAGGATGACCCCTAGGCCGTTTAAGTAGCGAGAGCCCGATCGGAACCTAGGCTACGAAAGCACGCTAGTAACCCCGTTTCCTTCTTTTTATCTCCTTGACATCCATGAACCCGACCTAACCCTAGTTTCTTCTTATCGATCTATTAGCTTCCTCTTTGTCATTATTTGCTCGTTTAGCCTTGTTAGTTCATGTTATAGACCTTAGCTTAGTCTACATTAGCCTTCCCCTAGATTAGCTTGTCTCGAACCTAGTCCTAGACCGTAGCACACCTTAGTCCGACACCCCGTCCCTGTGGATCGACTCGACTTACCCTAGCTACCCAGCTTAGGTTCGTTGGTTATTATTTGACCGGTAGGATTGACGGCAAAATCCTCCCATCAGTAGATAATAATAAAACTGACAAACAGATTCACGTGGTTTACCAGCAAAATCACTGATTACGTCCACACCAACAAGGAGATAAAGTTCACTATTGCGAAGATAATAGTACAACAGTAGACTGTAGTACATGCGATTAATATATTCTTGACAACAAAAGCCATAAGTATTACCAATTCTACCCAACACATAGTAATCTCAAATAGAAAAAGAGACTACCCAAATTGAGTTTGACCTGCGACGAACTCACCAATGAGATGAATGACAAATGATCTTGTCGTCAACCAAGATCCAAACAAACTCAAACGTTCTCCAACGAAGACGATAGTAAAACCATAAAATAATAGGTGTAATCCCCTAATAATTCTAACGCAATACAGTGGCCGAAACACTATAGATTTGGGATTAAAACACTCTGTAACTATGTTTTAAAAGAATAAAATGGTAAAGTCGATACATAAGCCATAAATAAAAGTGACTAAAAACAAAAACAATCCTTAAACGGGTAAAACATTCCATAGTACAGAAATATTATTAAAGCAAAGCAGGGTCCACTACTGCTCGCTAGTCCACCCTTAGAGAATCACATATACATGTCATGTTAAAAACATAACAGCCACACTCAGTGAGGAGCAACGCCAACGTTCTCTCAGCCATATTACAAGATTTTAAAATTGTAATTACTATTATATTAAAATAGTAAAAACAAAAAACAGTGAAACAATATAATAAAAATAAGCTTTTGGAGAAAACTTAAAATATTTGCCAACACGCAAATCAAAATTTATCGATAATAATAATAATAATAATATTGAAAATGGCATTATGGATAGAATCAGTGTCGAAGACTAGACTTTCACTAGGAGAATACTTAAAACTAGCTTTGAGAACTTAGTTCAAACAAATCAAACTTCGATCTCTAATCTAGGCAACTCAACCATAATAAAACGATGACTTATAAATGCGAGGTCCTAACTTAAGTAAGTATGTATACACTCCTGAAAATCAAGTATGTCCAGTTCAACAACCAATGCATCTCAAATGGATACACTAACCTTATAGTTGATGCCAAAAATGTAAACCCTAGAATATATTACTCTAAATCCCACACTTGTTCTTATTCCATAACTCCAAAACGAGTCATTATCGATATTCAAAAGATACAATCATTATAAATAATATGAAGATAAAAGAAGTAATCATTATATTCAAAAAGATGAAACTTTCTATTTTAGGAATCTTTTTAAAAATAAAATCTTATCAAAGTATCAAAAATATTAGTTCAACTAACACAATTTTTTTAATAAACAATATAGATTTATAAAACTAATACTTTCGGTCTTAACAATATTAATTTCTAAAACGAGAATAAATATGTTTATGAATTTATTGAAATGTCACACGAGTGCTTATTAAATTATTAGAATGACTTAAATATTTTATTACTACTATGTAGACACCCACATTTGACTGCTTGTGTCTATAGCAGTCTCCAGCAAAACACCCAATAATGATCGGACGTAAACATGCTTTAATGCGCTCGAATACGGACTCGGAATCAATAGTATCCGACCTGGGCACTTAGCGGAGTACAAATCTCTCAAAACCCGACCTCAAAATCAGACTCAGTGGGTCGTTTCCAATAAAATAAAGCTATTTTGAGCTGAAGGCGTCACCGAAAATAAAACCGTCTTTTGCAACCGAGTTGAAACCCGGTCAAAGTCAAAACCCGAGACGAAACCAGCCTTGCATGCGTCTAGATACAATGTCAAAACAAAAGGAACAACCAAATCAAAGTCAAGCATAAAAATCTCAACTTTCCCCTTTTGTCTCACCCGGTTGAGCCCACTCGATCGAGTGACATGGGTCCACTCGATCGAGTACACCATTTAAAACCGTACATGTACCTTTTTTGAGCCACTCGATCGAGTGCACTTAGGACCACTCGATCGAGTGACCCCTGGACGGGGTAAGCTCTATATATACTCCCCCACTCCTCTTCATTTAACCACCACTTTTTCAATCATCACATTTACACAGCATTCAACCCTACATTTCTACCCTCTTCAATCTATACACTTACATCCTCTCTGCACACACACATACACATACAATCAATCTCGATATCAAAACTCGTCAAAGACCGAGAGCATCCTCTCCCCAATCATACACACCATAACTCACCCTACATATCTCGACGCTCCCATGCTTAAGCCACTACTAGACGAGCCCGTGTTTCGAGACTAAAAGCATGTAGGTTAAGGGTGTAAACAAACCCCATTTTCTCTAATCTCTAACCTTTTGTCAAATTCGTTTATTATTACTAACTTCATTAACTTTTATTTTACCGTTATAATAACATTTACATTATTGTATCGCTAACTACTAACTCGACTTTAAAATACACGTCCTTTTACGTATCGAATACAAAGGATGACGGGATAAGGAAACACGAATACAAGAGTATCGTACTTGCGTTGCCGGTCGCTTATCCCGTCACCCCGCGTATTTGGTTGTTTAAGGCGGGTCAACCTTTTAAAACGTTTTTACATTTTTTGTTCATACTAACATCGCATCTAACATTTTATTATTTGTTTACTAACAATCTAACATTTAATTTTCGTGTTTTTTATATTCCGTCATATAATTTCGTGTATAATTATTTAGCAATACTATTTTCAAATCGAATATGTTTAATGACGAATTCCGTCCAAAATCCGTTATAATCTCTTGACAAGTCGCACTGGAGGTGGCGCCCTCCGAGGCGCGCCGCCCTAGACACTTAAGGGTATAATGTGATCGCGGTGATTCGTTGTCAAGCATATCCAACGCCATTTTTCAAAGTTTTACTCTAAGGACATGATATCGACTCTGTAGTCGAATATCACGTCTAAAAGAGTCTCGATAATTGGACTAGCACGAAACCCGTTGACGCCGAATCGATCGTCACACGGTCCGAAAGGATTGATTACGACATCGTGACGCGGAGGGAATCGATATTCGTTCTAGTTCGATCAAATTCGATTTTACAAATTCCACTATAAATATTAGATATTGGTTCCATAACCGAACGTCGAATATGGTGAGTCCTCGAGAGTCAAGCTAATATAAATCGAGTAATATTCATATTTAGCTTGACTACATTTCGATTCGAAACATAAAAATTATGAAATGAGTCGTCTCAAAAATGAGATGTCACTCGTACAGAGGGCACTCGACTGAGTGCCTAAGGGCCACTAGATGAGTGACCCCCTCAAAAATGGGCAGGGATTTCCTCACGTAGGGCACTCGATCGAGTCCCCTCATTGACTCGATCGAGTGACCCCTGTAGGCCACCAACGTGAACCGAAATGTGATACAAGGTCCCTGTAAGTCATATTTACGACTTTTAGTCGTCACGTGTTAATTCAATCATGTGCTCCTGATGCGTGCCGTTCCTATTCGATTTTTCACCTATTTCGGCACGCATTTCCGTGTCGTTTTATTATTTTTAAGAGTCAGATTACGTTATTTTCTCCCATATGTGCTACTCGGGTATTCTTTGTTGTTCTGCAGATAATCGAGACCAAGTAGTTAAGAGAACTAAAAATTACGTCAAAAATCGTTAAAGTTCTAAAACCGATTCATTGTACGAAAACTAAGAAGACGGAAGGAAGTCTATCGACTAAGAAGACTGAGTCTGTAGACTAAGAAGAAGGAAGGAAGCAAGAAAGCACAAGTCTGTAGACTAAGAAACAAGTCTATTGACTAAGAATGTGCAAGCGGACAAGTCTGTAGATTGAGGAGAAGTCCATAGACTGTGTAAGAATTGGAGGCCTAGACCGAAGAAATCAGTCTGCAAGCTGGGATTTACTCCATCAAACACTACAAGAAAAACAGTCCCGGGCGTCCACCAAGTGGGCATCGACAGTGGATGCTATAAAGGAACGGGCGTCCGCAAAACAGACGCCAGAAAGCGGAAGCCACGATCGGTCGCCCATTTTTAAAACGAGCGTCCACTATTGGACGCCAAGGGAATTGGCGACTGACCGCGGACGCCAGGGGTGGCGTCTGACTGTGGACGCCATCCAGGGGCACCTGGAGTCCACAGTCGGACGGCACTTTAGCTTTCCCTGGCGTCCGTCATGACTTCCGTTATTGGACGCTATTTACGCTATTGCATGACCGTAAACATACGTTCAATGTCCAGCCAAAACCTGCAATATAAACCAAATCCACAACTCTAAACCAACCACAAATGTCGACTAGCCACAATACCTCAACCTCATTCACTCTCAGTCAACCAAAACACTTCATCTCTCGACTCATTTATGCTGAAAAAACTTATATAAAAAAGATTTAACATACGGTTTGAAGGTACACAAGTCTAAACTAGTTAGAAGATACATAATCCGTAAATAAAGTTACAACAACAACAAAAAACAATCAAGTAACTAGGAAGCTAGCTGGAGAACCAGAGTTACCACCATCTCCGTTAAAGGGGTCTCTGTCGTCTGGAGGGGATGAGGGACGACCTTGTTTGCATCTCCGAAACATGGCCATCTGTTCCTGCATCTTCTTTATGTTCTCGGCCTGTTCCTTCAGCTGTTGCTGCTGCGCCGTCAGCTGTTCCTTCATGGCGTCCTTCTCCGGCTCGGGTTGCTGAGATCCGGCCGGCATGTACTCCATTTGTGTACAGGTGCTGAGACGCGGTGTGGGAGGTGTGAAGTACATACCGTGTGCATTTCCTACACCGTACACACTTCCTTTCTTGTAACCCTTGACAACCTTGAAAAAAGTCTCATTCGGGTCGACTTCCTCAGCATCAGGATCAGCCTCGAGTTTCGCTAGCTCTTTTTGTTAGGCGTCCTGCGTACAGAACAACGATTTCAATTCAAGTTATTATTAGATGAAATCATTGAACATAGTTATCTACCACCTAAAATCGATTTATTTGAAATACTTAGTACTCACCCAGATCGCCTGATCCTTTTTCGTCTTAAAGTCCCTTTGTCATCGTTCTTCCCATGCATGTCGAAGAATACCTCCACCGCGGTTGGCACCCTCCCGAGCTCAGCTTGCAGCTATTAAATGAGTACGAACGTTAGGCGAATATAATTTATGCGAACATAGTTTACGATTATTCAAGGAAGAGTACGGTATTAGTAGAAATCATACCCTCTTGGCAGGACTGACAGAAGACTGAGAACCCCGATGATGTGTCGGGTTTGCGTGGCCCTCGTGCTCACACTTCGACAATTTGTTCCTCTGGGCCCTTTCAGACCTGACCTTAAAGTCCTTCTTGTCGTGGTAGGCAACCCATCTCTCCAACGCGTCCCCTAAAATATGACGACCCCAATATATTATTTAATACAGTGAAAGATTGAAGTTAGATTGTTTGTTAAAATTGATTACTAAAAAAAACAACACCTTTAAGGTCCTTTAGCGGAGTCCCCCGCGTGCGGCGTTTATTCATCACACAAGAGAAACGTCGTGTGCACGTCTCATTATACCGATCCCAGACCCTTTCATCTAACTCGGATTTCCAACTGAACTTGAACTACACAATCAAGGCGGATTATGAATTCGTAGCAAAAATATTTACAAATTCCACATTATAAATTAAAAACTCGGTAGCAAAAACAATCCACGTACCCGGAATTGGTTGAACCACCACTCCCGTACCTCCGCCGGCACCTGAGTCCAACAGGCATACCCCTGTCCTTTGTCGACCATGAAGCTTGTAGTACAGCCTCTGACGACCTATTTATGCAGAAACCTGCACCGAGTCGAGAAGCACATGTATGTACAAAATCATACAAGATGTAGTCCAAAAATAAATATGTTACAAAAGAATAATCAACATGTTAGATTATATTACCATGTGCCTGTACGTTCGAGAATCACCCGACCCTAATCGTCCTTCTTCAGCTCCTCCTCCTGCCCCTGTTGCTGGTCCTCCTCCTCCAGCTCAACGGTCTGCTCCGGTCCCGTTTCGGGGACCATTTCCTCCTCCTGCTGCTGCGTGGTGGACGTCTGAACAGACCTACTACCCCCCCACCACGTTTCCTGGTCGATGTAGCGCCTGCCATTATCTTAACCTTGCAACAAATTAAACAATGTTAACAACAATTGACAATTACATTCTAACTTGATTGAAATAATGTAACAAATAAGTAGCACATTCACCTAACCATGTAATCATCAATGTAACCAACTACAACAACTCTAGTAGTCATCTTCGTTGTCGTTATTGTCTTCAGCCTCATCGTCCTCAGCCTGATCCTCCGCGTCCGTCTCCTCGCCATCCAGTATATCGTCCTCCAAATTCTCTTCATTGTGTCCGTCATCCTCCTCAGCAAGGATCTCCGGGACATCCCTAACCATGTATTCTCCTTGTCCATCATCATCATCATCATCCTCAAAATCTTCCTCTGCCCCTTCATTCTGATCTTCTTCGGAGAATATGGTCTCTTCAATAGAATATAAGTGTGTACCACTTGAAGCGACATCTTCCTGGAACAGAGAACTGTCTATTTGTCCCCGTTGTTTAGTCGTAAAGACTGCCCACCATTGACTTTGATTTCTGTCATTTTTCGTGTAAGGAGAAGGAGCAAAGTAGACTTGCTTCGCTTGATACGCGAGTATGAATGGATCGTACGTAGGATATTTCCTTGTGTGATTAACTTCCACAATCTTGTAACGTTCATGCACTCGGGTCCCGTTCACGGAGCTGTCTTTCCACTCACATTTGAATACCACAGCTCTATACCCTCGTTCTTTGCCAGCACAACACAACTCAAAAATATCCTCCAAAATACCATAGTACTCATCACCATCAAGAGATGACACTCACACCAAAATTGCACCTAGCCTTGTTCTTCCCGTAGTTGAATGTGTGAAAATTGAACCCATTCACCGAGTACCGGTTCCAGGTTTTAACCGCTCGCACTGGACCAAAGGCCAAACTTCTAACCAAATCATCACGTATGTCTAAGGCAACTACGTGATCCTTGAGCCACTTAGGAAAATGTTCATCGTGCTTACTCGAAACGTCATCAGGGTTCACGTCATGGTTCGCAGCGACATATTCAGTTACAAATTGCTTCTCATAAGTCTCTAAGATCTCACAATTAGAGAGTTGGTAAAGGTGCACTCGGTTGTACTCTTTCTCATCTAGCGTCCTAGAACCCTCAACGGATGAAGTCCCTTCATCGTCCATCTTTTGAAAAAACTCGGGTATAGTGGGATCAATGGACACCGAATGTTCTAGGTTCAGGTTCTTGGTTTTTGTTTGGACATCTTTATCGAAGTAGAGGGAGCAGAAGTTTGCAATCTCTTCTGTCAAATATGCATTTGTGGACATGACATAGGTCCACCCCGACGCGGCCACGTGCGGGTTTGGGGAGGTGAATGAATCTCCATATGAGATGGTCAAATTGAAATTTAAATCGAAGTGGAGTCGCCACCGAACTTTGTGGGAGTTCGGGCCCGTTCGAACCCACTCTATGTCGTAGTGGTCCGTGTACAAAATACGGCCCATTTCCGATGTCAGAGTTTATTGGGTTCGTCCCTTTGCATTATGATACCGATACCGACATTATCGGATATCGTGTATTGAATGACTCTCGTTGCCAATGGATTCGGAACCATGGTTCTGAGTAAGGGGTGAGGGTACGTGTTGGGAAGTTCACTAAGAACACCCAACCCCGCCCGCACTTAGCGGCCTTTACTAAGATATCGTTCGTTTTTGGTGTACACGCGTTAGTTCGACGGTTGAATGATATGCAAACATTATTTTCCTAAGCATGTGAGAAAAATAAATGGGTTGCTAAGTCGTTTAATGCATCTTAAACTAATAACGTCAAAGTTATTTTAGCATGTGAGGTTCGTTTTAGTCTAATAAAACAATAGAAATAAATAAATTGCTACAAACACGAGAAAACGAGTTAGTAACGATTGAATAAATTGAATAAAGATGTAAATAAATAATATGCATGATTTTGAAAAAGGTTTATGACACGTGATGAATTAACACGTGTTGACCGAGGTCGAAAAAAGTATTTATCGAAATATGTCGCGAAAGTCGCTTTTTATGTAATACTCGAAAAGAATAAAAAATAGAAAAGCGAGGAAACGAAAAAAAGAGACCCGACAAACCAGGCCACCGTGCGAGTCGCCTGGAGGGCGCGCGACTCGCGTGGCGGTCTGTTCGGGTTTTTTATTTTGTCGAAAATCGTTAATTTTTATAAACCGCGTACAAATATGGATTAATTTATACTCGATTTATATTTTCGATATTCGTCGTATTCGATATTCAATTATGAAATCGATATCGAATAGTCGGAATGATTTTTGAAAAGGTTTTGAAAAAAAGTTTGTTTTGAACGAAAAGTAAAAAAAAAATTGAACGAAAAAGATGTTAATTCTCACCGCGTATAAAATCGTCGAATTTTGTTTAAAAAAGATGTAACGATTTTATTAGCATCAACGAGAATTAATTAATTTAGTTCTTGTTAGATACGATACTTGATTAGAAAATCAATATCGTATTTTAAGAACGTTATAAAAAAATAGTTTTTTTAGTATTGATTATTAGAAATAAAAAATATGTGACGAACGACCCATATTAAAATACGAAACGACCGACGACACAACGAAAAAAGAAGAAAAAAACGTGAGAAAGAGGGAGAGAGAAGAGAAGAGTCGGGTTTGATTTACACCCTCAACCTACATGCTTTGTTTTCTCGAAAGTGGTTTAAACTTGGGAGCGTCGAGATGATGCGGGATGAGTTAAGGTGTCGATTTGGTCGTGTGATGTGGTGGGTTTCGGCCGGCGTGTGGGTCGGTTTTGTCGGGTTGATTTGGACGGTATTTCGTTGCTTGTATGAACGATGAATGTGTGTCGAGGTTGATGGATAATTCCAGCTTAATTCTGAATTTGGATGATTGGTAATTGATTTTTCGGTCCTTTTCAATGTTGAATGGAGGGTCCTATTTATAGGCGCAGAGGTTTAGGAGAGGTATCTTGCTTGGGTAACAAGAAACACCGGTTTGGATAGGAAATGTAAGAAGTCGAGAGGAACGTAAATCCCATTGCTTGGTGGGGAAGCAAGAATCTCGGCTGAATGGAGGAGTGTTTTGACTGTTTGGGGTGTTCTAGCCGAGTATTTGAGCTCGGTTTGTGAACTGTTTCGGTTTTCGGATAGAATTCCTACTTGAGATCAAATTCTATCCTTAAACGGATTTGTTTAATATTTTTTGAAGCTGATTTTTTGTGGTATTGGAGACCGAATCAGCCACGTGAGGTGTCACGGATGACTCGCGTGTCTCGGGAATATTTTTGACCGGGTTTTGACTCGGTCGCTAAAAGACGGTTTTACCCCTGGTGTCGGAATCGACCCAAATTAGTCTCATTTGACTTGAAACGACCCACTGGGCCTGGATTTGAGGTTGGTTTTGTAAGATTTGTACTCCGTAATAAGCCTAAACCAAATGTCCATGATTTCGAGCCCATATCCGAGTCCATTAAAGCATGTTTGCGTCCAATCATCATCGGGTGTTTGGTGGGAACTATTATAGACACCTGGCGGTCAAAATGTGGGTGTCTACAGAGCCCCACTCTGACTGAGGCTTGGACAAGGCGAAAGTCAGAGTAGCTACCAGGCCAATCGAGGATTAAGACCTGGCAGACTACCGATCGGGTCGTTTAAAGTCCATTAGACCTACGTGAAGGGCTCGCCAGCCATAAGATAGAAATTATACATGGATAGATGTTAATAATATCGCGGGGACTTTTCCTTAAAAAAGTCTTGGGTGTGTCTGTTTACAGACACATCCCATCTTAGAATTACGCGGGAGCCTGCATTGGAGGCTACGGGTGTACCTGTTTACAGATACATCCAAAAAGATGTCGCTTGTACTTTCCACTGGAGAATTCTTCGAGAGCTGGGATATCTGTCTGTAAATTGCATGTAATATTCAGATAAAATACCGACTCACGCTGGGGAAGGAAATGATTTTTTGACCGATTGATTTTTGGAGAAAGATTTTTTTGAGAATTTAGAAAACGCCGAAAATTTCTTTTAAGAAAAGAAAATTTGGAAATAGGAATGCTTGGGATGACTTGATTCTAATCAGACTCTGACACGGATTCCTAAAATCATTCGGTTAGGCCTGTATGCCTAGATGAAGTAGGGAACATTATAAAAATTCTTACTCCAGGGGTGACTAGGAAAAGGGATTTCTCAAATGGCTAAGTTTTGCAAATTTTAAAATGAGAATTTGAAGAGAGAGATATACCGACAGACTCGACTCTGGACGCGACATAACGAGTTGACAGACACGAAGTGGGCTCTCTAAGGGTTGGACCGTGACTCGGTAGGGGGTGGGCCACCTAAAATGACAAGTCTCTCAAGTTGCGCTTATTCCGTAGCCTAGGCGAGTGGCAACATGGTCGAATCCTCGTTATGAGACTATTTCCGTACGACAGGGCTTTGTGGTAGCAATGCCGTAGACTGGTGTTCTTTTGAATTTTTTTTTGGTTTCGGGGTATGTTCCCGAAGTAGGTATTGCTTCGAGTCCTGACAGATTCTCGTCTTCGACTGAGCCGAGTACTAGGACACACTATAGAAAGGAGGCTAAATTTGAAAGTTATTTGGATTATGTGAGTGGATGGAGAACTTCTGCGTAAGAAAAGCCCCCAGGATGACAAAGCTAACTGTTGAGAACATGACAGTATCGTGACCGGAATGATGGCGCTTTTTGAATGAGTGTCAATGTGGGTGGTTGTGCCTCTGTTGAAAGGCTGCCTACGTATTCACGTGTAGTGAAATCAAACCAAGCCGTAGTTCAGTGAATTGAAAGATATATTATGGTGCCTAGTTTATTAGGGCTTGGTGTGTAACTAGCCATAGCGATGGTTAGGCTAGGTGTGCTCCCAATGATGCCTTGATCAAAGGGCTAGAATATTTAGGATATTGATCCTGTGACTGTGAGCGTTCTCCGGGGTAGCCCCCAGAGGTGGTGCGAACTATTTGGGCATGTTCTATGCCGACTGCAAGTTGAGTTCCTGTGTTTGGGGTTGGTAACTGGTCTGGATGTGAAGAATTGGGATGGGATTTTAACGAGTTTTGCTCTCGGGGATTTTAATGAGTTTTGCTCTCGGGGATTTTAACGAGTTTTGCTCTCGGGGATTTTAATGTGTTTTGCTCTCGGGGATTTAACGAGTATTGCTCTCGGGGCTTTGTATGGTGATTGTGAATTTTGTTATGTAAAGGGAAAGTCGAGTAAAATGGCTCGAAATTTGATTGGGATAGGTTTTGATAATGCGGGATCTGGTTTCCATGTCTGGCCCTAATGGTTAGGGATATCCTATGGAGCTTGAATCCTCAAAATTCCGGGCTGTCTCGGGAAGGTCTTGAAGGTTGTAATGTGGGAAGGCTGAGTGTGGTGTTAGCTGACCAGCTTGATTGTTGCTCCCCTATTTGACGATAAGGGTTTTGATAATTTTTGAATTGACCGTACCTGGTCAAGGGACTTTCACTCGAGTTGACCGTTGCCCATGATCATGGGTTTTTTGAATTTTTTTGTTGGTTGACCTTTTAGCCCCGGTCATGGGATGGACCGTATCTGGTCGTGGGATGTTGACAATTCTTTTTGATCATGGCCAGCTTTTTTGTTTTGGCCTTTTGCTTTTTCTCTTGGACTTTTGATTTTTTTTGTCCAACCTTTTTTTTGTCGGTCAGACTAACACCTAAGGTAGGGATTGGTTAGTCTTATTGGATGGGTGTTTATGGTGGGAAATGGGCTTGCCTCCCGTCTTGAACCCAAACTAGGAGACTACTTAGATTTGTCATAGGATTCGATACCGCTCCTACTAAGGGTGGTTATGTGGCTTTATATGTCAGACATGGAACAGGTAAAAGGAAAACACGGGCTCGGTTTCCTGCAGTTATTATAGATGTGCCCACAATAGTCACGTGCATGTGCTCACAGCGTATGATGGTGTTCATCATGTTCTCGGAAACACATAAGGAAAGTATATATGTGAAATAGAAAAGCTGATTTTATTGAATTCCGAAAAAAGAGGACAGAATACAACTGACTCTGATTCTGATTTTGACTTGGAAAGTGAAGGAAATAGAACATCCTAGACTCGGACTCAGACTCGGGCTTAAACCAAATCTAGACTCTTGGATAATGTTGTCATTTTTCGTCGGCTTCTGAGGACTTGAGTTGATGTCCAATATAGCCTTCAGTAGAAGCTTCACCCAAATCTTCATTGTGTCGAAGATCGTCTTCAATCCTAGTGCCCATTTCGGTAAGCACTACAAAGTTGGAAATGCCGGCATACCTAAGATGGATGCGGTAGGAGGGTAGAAGGTTATTGATGAATGCATCCACTAGTGTCTTCTCGCTGGGCTTGTCTACCAGCTTAACACTCTCAGTCCGCCAATGTTGAAGGTATTTGGTGAAACCCTCTGTTGGATTTGGACCATGACTTCTAAAGTACGCATCGTGGTCTGGATTTCGGTATTATCGGCGTAATTCCGAGCGAACTCCGTCGCCACGTCAACCCAAGTCTTGTACTTCTTGGAGTCAAGCCTGTAGTACCAGACTTTCGGGTGCTTCTCGAGGGAGGAAGCAAACAGGTGCTTGAACATGGCTGATTTCACTCCTTTGATGGCCATGAATTCTTTGAAAGCCCAGATATGTAATACCGGGTCTTCAGTCCCGTCGAACATTGGTAGGCCCGTCAGGTTGAGGTTAGCGGGCAGCTCGTCGGTCAAAGGTGAATAGGAACGAGCATTTTCCGTATGGATTGAATTGTTGGTCGACAGGTGGACCTGTTCCTCCAGCTTGCGGACTGCGTTGGCCAGTTCAGCTATGGGCCCAGTGGTTTCATTCCCGACCTTAGGAGTCCTTTGTTCCAAGGCACTCAAACGGGTGGCAATGGCGGTTTGATCGGTCTTGATTACTGTCAGCTGGGCCTTCATCTTAGCCAGTGAGGCGGTCAGCTCGTCTATGGCTTGTTGCGTCATGGTTCGGGTGAAGGGCGGTCTGTCTGTAAGAATACCGCGTAATCAGGAAAGTTGCTTCGGAACTCAAATTCCCCAAGGCATAGGAAATAGCGCGGGAGGAGAGACGACTCCAGTTTGACTCGGGTTAGACTCTCCTAAGACAAATGTGCGGGGTTCGATTCTCGGAGTGACTGTGATTAATCGCTCCGTCGGAGAATAGCCCCCAAGTGAGACTAAGGGTTCAGACAGGACTCAGATGGTGTGACACCTAAGTGACTCAAAAGTGGGGTACGTGAGACACATGTAAGACATGACCCTTAGAGAAAACGTGGTTGATCGCTCTGCTGAAAGGGTAGCCCCCGAGTGGGACTGAAGACTTTGTTAAGACTCGAGTGCTGGACAAGTGACCCTTAGATGTAAGGATCACGAACCTTTTGTTATAAGGCTATGCCTTGTAAAAGGTTGACTCGGAAAAGACACCTAGACGGGTGACTTGTGAAAGGTGGGTTTTCCATATGATTTTGGCAAAGTGGGCCTAGTCCCGTTCGAAGGAAGATCCATGTGAGTATCCCTAGGCTTTGGACCCTAAAGTGCAGACGGGCTTCCCTTTGTAGGAGTTTGTCCTACGTAGGTGGGTCGTGCCTTGTTAAATAAGGCGGACTGGGATGGGATAGAAATTCGTGATGTAGGATCGACGGAGTTTCGATGCTATAGACCCTAACGACTTATGACAAGAATCGACACTACTAAATACGGGAAGTCCTAAGAAGAGGAATGCTTTGAAAAGAGGATTTGGATTTGAAAACCGAGCAAAGTCGGATAGGATGGCCCGATTTTTTTGAAAATTGAAAAAAACGTTACCGGGCCGAGATTTCGAATTTTTTGAAAAGGTTTGGACACCATACCGGCTAGAAAATAGGCTATTTTGAGTCAAAATCATAAGTCCTAAATACGGTAGCTTTCCGGGTTTTGAAAATGGATGATTTGAAAAGATGCAAGTTTTGAAAACGATGGTTTTTGAAAAGATGATAAATAGATCAAGTAGCACGTAGTCATGGAAACAGTATAATGACACCATGTATGCTCTTAGTCTAAGTCTCGGTCGGTCGAAAGAGGGTCTATACCAACGACGATAGCTTTCTCGCAAATCAGGACGGTCTTCCTAAGCCGAGTTGGTCTTAGAACCTGCCGTAAAACCCATGCAAGTTTCGCCATCGAAGTCTTTAGTGCACCCATTTAGGAATGCACCGTGGTATAGTGGGACGTCGGTCACAAGTAACCGGCCCGGGAAAGAATTGGGTTATGCATGAACCATTGAACTAAAACGTGTACATTACTATTCGAACGATTTCTTTTCGAGTCTCACCCTGAGGATGCCGATGGTAAGTGACTCATCAGTTGATCCCCAGCGGAGTCGCCAAATTGTGGACATGACATAGGTCCACCCCGACGCGGCCACGCGCGGGTTTGGGGAGGTGAATGAATCTCTGTATGAGATGGTCAAATTGAAATTTAAATCGAAGTGGAGTCGCCACCGAACTTTGTGGGAGTTCGGGCCCGTTCGAACCCACTCTATGTCGTAGTGGGCCGTGTACAAAATACGGCCCATTTCCGATGTCAGAGTTTATTGGGTTCGTCCCTTTGCATTATGATACCGATATTGACATTATCGGATATCGTGTATTGAATGACTCTCGTTGCCAATGGATTCGGAACCATGGTTCTGAGTAAGGGGTGAGGGTACGTGTTGGGAAGTTCACTAAGAACACCCAACCCCTCCCGCACTTAGCGGCCTTTACTAAGATATCGTTCGTTTTTGGTGTACACGCGTTAGTTCGACGGTTGAATGATATGCAAACATTATTTTCCTAAGCATGTGAGAAAAATAAATGGGTTGCTAAGTCGTTTAATGCATCTTAAACTAATAACGTCAAAGTTATTTTAGCATGTGAGGTTCGTTTTAGTCTAATAAAACAATAGAAATAAATAAATTGCTACAAACACGAGAAAACGAGTTAGTAACGATTGAATAAATTGAATAAAGATGTAAATAAATAATATGCATGATTTTGAAAAAGGTTTATGACACGTGATGGATTAACACGTGTTGACCGAGGTCGAAAAAAGTATTTATCGAAATATGTCGCCAAAGTCACTTTTTATGTAATACTCGAAAAGAATAAAAAATAGAAAAGCGAGGAAACGAAAAAAAGAGACCCGGCGAACCAGGCCACCGCGCGAGTCGCCTGGAGGGCGCGCAACTCGCGTGGCGGTCTGTTCGGGTTTTTTATTTTGTCGAAAATCGTTAATTTTTATAAACCGCGTACAAATATGGATTAATTTATACTCGATTTATATTTTCGATATTCGTCGTATTCGATATTCGATTATGAAATCGATATCGAATAGTCGGAATGATTTTTGAAAAGGTTTTGAAAAAAAGTTTGTTTTGAACGAAAAGTAAAAAAAAAAAATTGAACGAAAAAGATGTTAATTCTCTCCGCGTATAAAATCGTCGAATTTTGTTTAAAAAAGATGTAACGATTTTATTAGCATCAACGAGAATAAATTAATTTAGTTCTTGTTAGATACGATATTTGATTATAAATTCAATATCGTATTTTTAGAACGTTATAAAAAATAGTTTTTTTTAGTATTGATTATTAGAAATAAAAAATATGTGACGAACGACCCATATTAAAATACGAAACGACCGACGACACAACGAAAAAAGAAGAAAAAAACGTGAGAAAGAGGGAGAGAGAAGAGAAGAGTCGGGTTTGATTTACACCTTCAACCTACATGCTTTGTTTTCTCGGTATAAGGCTCGTCGGAAAGTGGTTTAAACTTGGGAGCGTCGAGATGATGCGGGATGAATTAAGTTGTCGATTTGGTCGTGTGATGTGGTGGGTTTCGGCCGGCGTGTGGGTCGGTTTTGTCGGGTTGATTTGGACGGTATTTCGGTGCTTGTATGAACGATGAATGTGTGTCGAGGTTGATGGATAATTCCAGCTTAATTCTGAATTTGGATGATTGGTAATTGATTTTTCGGTCCTTTTCAATGTTGAATGGAGGGTCCTATTTATAGGCGCAGAGGTTTAGGAGAGGTATCTTGCTTGGGTAACAAGAAACACCGGTTTGGATAGGAAATGTAAGAAGTCGAGAGGAACGTAAATCCTGTTGCTTGGTGGGGAAGCAAGAATCTCGGCTGAATGGAGGAGTGTTTCGGCTGCTTGGGGTGTTCTAGCCGAGTATTTGAGCTCGGTTTGTGAACTGTTTCGGTTTTCGGATAGAATTCCTACTTGAGATCGAATTCTATCCTTAAACGGATTTGTTTAATATTTTTTGAAGCTGATTTTTTGTGGTATTGGAGACCGAATCAGCCACAGGAGGTGTCACGACTGACTCGCGTGTCTCGGGAATATTTTTGACCGGGTTTTGACTCGATCGCTAAAAGACGGTTTTACCCCTGGTGTCGGAATCGACCCAAATTAGTCTCATTTGACTCGAAACAACCCACTGGGCCTGGATTTGAGGTTGGTTTTGTAAGATTTGTACTCCGTAATAAGCCTAAACCAAATGTCCATGATTTCGAGCCCATATCCGAGTCCATTAAAGCATGTTTGCGTCCGATCATCATCGGGTGTTTGGTGGGAACTATTATAGACACCTGGCGGTCAAAATGTGGGTGTCTACAGCATTACAAATAGAACCCTCTACCCTAGCCTTGTTACCAATCTTCTTCTTCAAATGATTGGGGAACCTAAATAAACAGGTTATATATTTTAATCAATACAAATTTGTTATGCTAATTTTTTTTAAATGAAGTTACTAACAGTTATGTACCTTTCAAATGGGTACATCCATCTATACTGGACAGGTCCTTCAACCTTAGCCTCGTAGGGCAAGTGGACAGATAGATGCTCCATGGAATTAAAGAACGACGGTGGGAAGATCATCTCAAGTTTGCATAGTATCTGTGGAATTTGATCCTCGAGCCGAGTCATGTCCTCAATTGATACTGTAGAAGAACACAAATCTCGGAAGAACTGAGATATCTCAGTTATAGAATTCCACACCGTCGGTGGCAAAAGGTGCTTTAGTGATACTGGAAGCAACCTCTCCATGAAGACGTGACAGTCATGACTCTTTAACCCTTGCGGCTTCAGGTTCTTAAGATCAACACAGCGTTTGAAGTCGGAGGCGTACCCATCAGGGAACTTCAACTTCTCTACCCACTCCAACAACGCCTTTCTCTGAGCCTTGTCAAGTGTGAACAAGGCTCTCGGTTTCGACCCATCCTGTTTTATTCGCAGTTGAGGACGGTCACAAAAATTCTTTACATCTCGCCGTGAGCCTGTAGTGTCACAACTCTTCCCATCCACATCCATCACAGTGTGAATCAACTGCTCGAAGAATTTTTTCTCTATGTGCATCACATCTAAATTGTGCCGAATCAACAAAGTCCTCCAACATGGTAAGTCAAAAAATATGCTACGTTTAAACCAACCATTTTTCAACTTCTTGAGGTCTTTGAACTTCCGCTCGGTTCCATCGATAGTGGACGGGTAATCGGAAATCAACTCCCATATTTCATCTCCGGGGAGTCGATCAGGTGCGTCATCAAGCACAACCTCAACCTTCTTGAATGCCTTCTTATTCTTTCTATATGGGTGACCTTCTGGTAGGAACTGCCGGTGACAGTCAAACCAACTTATTTTACTAGAATTTGGAAGATAAAAAGCTTTGCTCTCATCCATACAACACGGACATGCTTTCTGACCCGCAGTAGACCACCCCGATAGCATACCGTACGCGGGAAAGTCATTTATAGTCCACAACAAAGCTGCTTTCAACTGCAATTTTTGTCTCAGAGAGACGTCATAAGTTTCCACCCCTACCTCCCACAGTTGTTTCAGTTCCTCAATAACAGGTTGCAAGTAAACATCCAAATGATTTTTCGGGTTTTTGGGTCCGGGCACAATAAGAGATAGGAAGATGAAATGCTGCTTCAAACACAACCAAGGAGGTAGGTTATAAGGTGTGATCATCACTGGCCAGCAAGAGTACGATTTACCAAATTGGCCGAACGGTGCAAATCCATCAGTGCACAACCCAAGCCTTACATTTGGGGTTCTAACGCAAAGTGGGGATGTAGTCTATCGAAACGCTTCCACTCCTCACCATCACTCGGATGACACATCTTCCCTAGTAGCCTAATGTCCTCCTTGTGCCACCTCATTTGCTCCGCTATGGTTTTTGTGGCATACAATTTTTGAAGCCTAGGTGCAATAGGGAAGTACGTAAGCTGACTTATTGGGATTGGTTTCTTACCCCTGACACCGCTTTTCCCTTTTCTACCTCTCAAAATAATATCCCCCTCAACCGTCTTATACCTACCCTTACCACATCTCCTACATTCATCAAGCATCGCATCATCCTTCCAAAATAACATGCATCCATCTGGGCAAGCATCAATCTTTTGATGCGGGAGTTGAAGTCCCTTCACAACGTTTTTGGTTGTGTAGAATGTTCGGGTCATGATGTTGTCTTTTAGGATAACTCTCTCGAGCAAGGCAGCAATACCATCAACACAAGCAAAGGATAGGTTGAACACACATTTAAGGCTAACTACCATAGACGCGACTTCTAACAAAGTGACATCGCACCCTCCGTATAACGGTTTCTCCGAAGCGTCCAACATGTCAAAAAACGCCTTTGCTCGTGGGTTAGTCTCTTGTGGGTTAGGTGATTCTTGTGAATTGGGTGAGTCTCGTGGGTTAGGTGAGTCGTCATTCCCATATGTGTTCTCGTTATTAAACAAGTTGCACTCCACAACGTCAACTATCATACCTCTCAATCCCCCTCATTTTGATGGTTTTCGGGTTCCTCAGATTGAGATGGCTCACCATGACAAATGTAATCACAATTTCATCGCAATTTAAGAAAACCCTAACTTATTTATCAATTTAATCCCAAATTCATGGCCTACGTCCGATAAAAACAGCTAAAACAGGTCAAAAAAGGTCAAATTTTCGGATACAGATATCAAAACTCCGAAAGCACCGCTAACACTTAATTACAACCCCGATCAAGATAGAAGTGGTTTCGTAAAAATCCGGCATTATTACGACATCTTTTGGTCCGTCTTAAGTCACACAAAACCTCAAGGAAGACCCTAGAGGTCATTCTAGCTCAATTCATTCAAATTGATCAAACCCTAATCAAAATTGTGATGGGCGAAAATAATCTACCTAATCGAATTTGGGATAAACTAATCAACCTAATATAACTTGACGTAAACTAATCAACCTAATCGAAATTTAGACCTAAACAATATTTACTAGCAAACTATCAATAAATAACGATAACAATAAAAAACAAGAACTAATTATAATGAATAAGAACTAAGTAAGTAAGAAAACATACCAAAGATTAATAAGTAGGAAAAATGGAGGAGAGGGAGAGGGAATAGGCTCGGCGAGGAGAGAAAGAGAGGGGTTAGAGAGTATTTTTTTTATAGAGTGAAGGGGGAGAGGGGGGTGGGCGGGTATTTGTCGCCAAAACCAAAGGGACGGGCGTCCACTATCGGACGCCATAGGTGGACGACCGCTTCTCCTCTTTTGGCGTCCGACAGCAGACGCCATTTGTGGTATTTGGCGTCCGCCTGTGGATGCCCGTTGGCCTGAATTTCGTCCTTCCCAAATTCAGTTGGACGCCAAGTTTGGCGTCTGACTGTGGACGCCCGTTTGTTTTTTCAGACGCCATGTAGGCGTCCATATGCCCAGGATGCCCACCAGGTGGACGCCCGGGACTGTTTTTCTTGTTGTGAAAAGACCAATTCAAGTCTAGCCCAGATATTTTGTCTAAATTACCCACGTTCTCCCTCCTTGGTGACCACGCTTCCTTTACCCCACTACCTTCTGTTTTAGGCATATTGAGAAGTTAGTGGGGGGATTGAAGTGTTATCAGTTAGTGGAGAGAGTTAGTGGGTAGGTTAATCCTTGGGTTGATTTAGTATAAATAGGCTTACAATCCTTTACTCAGGGGCATCTTTTATTCAGTAATTCAGTCTTTCATTCAATCACTCCTGTAAATAGTTAGTTTTTTTTTTTATCACTTTTATTTTAAGTTGTCAGACTTCAGTATTTATTATTTCAGTGAAGATTCGGGTTTAGCATTTTCATCATTATTTCTCCGTCTCCGCTCTAGTAGATTTTCGTCTCGGTACTTTTTCTCTTCTTCCCTAATCTCATCCTCCTTCGTCCTGTTTACTGTATTTTTATTTTGTTCTTCCTTCCGTTTGTTTTTGTAACTTTTATCATCTTTTATTTTTAGCTTTTTCTCATCATCTTTCATTCTTCATCATGTTTAATTCTGTTATTTTCATTATTATTGTAAATATGAGTAGCTAATCTTTCCGTCACTAGAGTTTAGGCGAATTACGAATTGAACGGTATTTATGTGATAACTAAATAATCAACTTTTACGAGTTAATTCGCTCTTGCAACATTATAATGATGAATAATTAATTATAGGCCGTAATTGACTGTTTGTATCTCGTAATCTTGATCTACGTATCGAGAGCCCGTTAGGCGACTTCTAGGATGACTAGTGATCTGAGAGGACTGTGTCGATATTCTTTAACTCATCTTAGTTGATTATTTGTAAATCGCATGTTTACTTGTTTTAATCATAGTGATCCGACAACTCTGGTGATTTTTCTAATTCATATTTTTATCTTTTTAATTAATTTCTGTAACTTTAGGATACTGTCAATTCACCCAATCGTTATAAATTGTGACCCGTTAATAGATTAATTGACTAACTTATAATTTTCACCCTGCCTCCCTGTGGAATCGACCCTACTTACCGCTAGCTACCTGTTAGTAGTAATCTAGGTATATTTTGATATCGGTGACGTGACTAACCCGTATCAATTTTGGCGCCATTGCCGAGGAGGCGAAGCAATTTTATTTGTTAGTTAATTAATTTATCTTTCGTCTCGGGAATATCTGTTCCTTGAGACCGATCTCACTGTTTTCCATGAGAACTGTTATAGATTTTCCCCAGGAGCCCGATGAGACTTTTGGAGCTTATATACAACGGTTTTGCAGCTGCTTTGGCTCTCTGAAAAGAAGATATTTCACGAACGAAACACTTGTTCGTACCATTTTGAAGGGCATGACAGAGTCAGCTGTCCCCGGTATGCTACGTCCAAGGTGCGACGTATCGGCATACGGGTACACCTGCTCCCCAAGAAAGGCAAATTTCACTCCCCACGGAGCATCATCACCAGCTCAAGTACGACTCAAGGCTTCGAAGGCAAGCTCGTGCAGCTCCTATATTTCCCCAGCGGAACGCCCAAGGCGGCATTTTCCCAAAATGATACAGGATGGGCCCACACATAGGCGCGCCCAGGACTTATGCTACAAGTCTGATTCCCCGCGAAGCTATCATCATCAGGACAGGTATGACCCTCTGCTTATGGCTGGCGAGCCCTTCACGCGAGTCCACTGGACTATAAACGACCCGACCGGAAGTCTACCAGGTCTTAGCGGGCTTGGTAGCTACTCTGACTTTCGCCTTGTCCAAGTCTCAGTCAGAGTGGGGGCTTTGTAGACACCCGCATTTTGACTGCCACGTGTCTATGGTAGTCTCCGAAAAACACCCGATGATGATTGGACGTCAACATGACTTGGTATACTCGGACTTGGGCTCGGAATTCATAATATCCGACATGGACTTTTTTAGCGGAGTAAAATCTCACAAAACAGACCTCAAATTCAGGCCCAGTGGGCCGTTCCGAGCAAAATGAGACTAATTTGGGCCAAAACCGACACCAAAAATAATTCCCGTCTTTTGGCGACCGGGTCAAAACCCGGTCAAAGACGAAACCGTCTCATAAATCAGCCAAGTTCATTTGGCGCACAAATCAGAATTCAAAAAAGCAATCAAAACCAACAAAATCAAATCTTTCCTTATTTCTCTCGATTTGCTTGACCCACTCGATCGAGTGGATTGACCCACTCGGTCGAGTGGAGCGTCAAAACCCGGGTGTGGCCCGTTTGCGAAGGCACTCGATCGAGTGCACTAGGGCCACTCGATCGAGTGCCCCTATGTCGAGGGTGAGGTCTATAAATACCGCTTCACCCCCCACGCATTTCAGGACTTGACAACCATCTTTTACCCTACATTTTTCAGCCACATTTTCACCTACATTTCAACCCTAACACATCCTACACTACAAGCCTTAGCAACCCTAAGCAATACACACAAAGACCGAGTCCTTCGTCCCTCGAAAAACCGACGTAATACACATATACATCCATACACACCATAACTCGCATACATCCTCGATACTCCCAAGTCTTGCCGCTATTTTACGAGTCCATTTCCGAGGTCTATACTAGCATGTATGTTGAGGGTGTCCTAAACCCTTTTTCTATCTCTTTTCTATATCGTTTTTATGTACATTTTTGCATTATTGCATCGTAGTAACACTAACACTAACACTAACTTTTTACATTTTTCATCTTTTTTTTTCATCTTTTTTTTTTATCATCTTTTTTTACTAATGTTATTAATACCGTGTATATATATTAATACTAAAACCGGTTTTAAAACGTTGGACTACGATGATCACTATTGGTCCGTCTAATCCCTTTACGAGCAACGACGGAGGTGGAGCCCTTTCGAGGAGCCCCGCCCCAATGTACTCAAGGGCGTGACGCGACCGTGATCGATCGTAGTTGAACGAATTTAATTCCCTTTCCATAATTGGTACGAGACCCATTGACACGAATACCGACATCACGTAACCCGAAAGGGTTAGTCCCGATGTCGTGACGTAGAGGGATACATTTCGTCACCAATTCAAAATTTCCTAATCTAACACAAACGTTTTCATAAAACTCCGGTGACGATATTATAATCGTTCATACACGATTACAGTACCGGAGGCCGAGTCAAATACAAATCGTGCGATATTTGTATTTGATTCGGCCGATCATCGATTTCAAGTCATAAAACAAGGCGAGTTACCTCTCGTACAGAGGGCACTCGATCGAGTGCCATAGGCCACTCGATCGAGTAGCACCCCAAAAAGTGGTCAGTAGCCACGCTAATAACACACTCGACCGAGTCAATCAATGACTCGATCGAGTGGGTCTCATAACCCACAATACCGAGGGCTTGGACACATATTTCGAGCCCCGTTCTTTATCGACTTTAGACCATCATCCGACCATCCTATTTTCAAAACTATACACATCACGACACGTAGAACGACTTTGACCACTTTGACGTGATAAGTCGGGACAAGACTACGGGACGTGAGATTAGGCTAGCAATATGCCGCAGTCTCATGTTCCCGTCCTTCGTTTAATATGCGACATAATGCGTATTTAATCGAGGTTAGTCCGCCTACATATTTTCGCGGTCTAGTTTACATACGGGTCCGTCCCTTTAATTATATCGCATTATTTTTATTTCATTTCTTTACGTAATGTTGTATTGTGAATTCCGGGTTGTATTTCCGCCCGTGTAACTTGTACGTTATTTATTTACTTTCGAGCTTTGTTTATTTACTTGCTTTTACGCTTTATAAACGAACCTCGCATGCTAAATCACTTTGATGTGAATCAAGATGCATTAAATGACGTAGCAAACCAATAATTCACATGCTTAGCCCGAAAACGCTGTTTGCATATCAATAATCATTTTACTAGCGCGCGTACACGAACACGAACGATGTCTTAGTAGAGGCCGCCATGTGCGGGCGGGGTTGGGTGTCCTTAGTGGGCTTCCCAACACGTACCCTCACCCCTTACTCAGAACCTTTGGTTTCCGGATGTCCGAAACCCTTGGCGCACGAGAGTCATTCTTTACACGATTACCGGTATAGATGGTATCGGTATCGCAATGCAAAGGGACGAGCCCCATAAACTCTGAAATCGGAGTGGGCTTACTTTGTGTATAGCCCATGACGACATAGAGTGGGCTCGTATGGTTCCGAATAACCACAAAATTCGGTGGCGACTCCATTTTGACTTAAATTTCGAACCCGAGAACAATCTTACCCCGAGATTCATTCGCCTACCCAAACCCGCGCTTCGCCGCGTCGGGGTGGACCTACGTCATGTCCACAATTTGGCGACTCCGCTGGGGATACCTGATGTACCACATGTCATCGGGGTTCCTAGGGTGAGACTCGAAGAGAAATCGTTCGTAGATTAGTGTACGCGCATTAGTTTAATGATTCATGCATAACCCAAATTTGCCCGGGCCGGTTACTTGTGACCGACGTCCCACTATACCACGGTGCATTCCTACATGGGTGCGCTAAAGACATCGATGGTGGAACTCGTCTCGGTTTCGCGGCATGTCCTAAGACCAACTCGGCTTAGGGAGTCCGTCCATCACACGAGAAAGCCATCGTTGTTGGTATAGACCCTATTTTGACCGACCGAGACTTAGTGTAAAGCATACATAAGCGTCGTTATAATTCTTGTTTGACTACGTGCTACTTGGTTTCCGTGTCAATTTTCAAAAAACCGTCATTTCAAAAAATGCATCTTTCCAAAAATACCAAATTTTGTAAAACCCGAAATACTGTCCGTTTCAGGACCCGTCTTTTCAAACTATCCAATATTCAAAACTCGGAATGCTGCCGAAAATTAGACTTACGATTTGACTCAAAACAAGCCTTTTTTTTTTAGCCGGCATGCTATCCATTTCAATTCGAATTTCCGATCCACCATTCGATTTTCGAATTTTCAAAATTCAATTTTCAAATCTTCGTGATGCCATTTGCGATTTTCAAATCCTCGAGATTCCATTCTCGATTTTCAAATCTCCGAGATGTCGTTTTCGATTTTCAAATCTTCGGGATCTCATCTTCAATTTTCAAATTTTCGGAAATTTATTTTCGATATTCAAATTTTCAAAATTTCAAAAATCCAACTTTTCAAAAAACGGGACCGTCTCCCAATTTTTTTCAAAACGCGAAATTACTCGCAACCATTCTAACATTTCAAAATGCCCGGTCCTATTGGCCCACTACCAATTTCTGGACCGTCCTCTCAATTTTCAAAATTCAATCTTTTTCAAAAACCTTCCTTATTATAGGACCTACCGTAATCCGTGTGTCGGGTCTTTTCATAATTTGTCAAAGGTCTTTAGCGTCGAAACTCCGTCGATCCTACATCACGGGTTTCTTCCCCATCCTAGTCCGCCTTTTTCTAAAGGCACAACCAACCAACACGAGTCATACACTCGTAAATGGAAGGTTCGTCTAAACACTCGAGTCCTAACTAGAAAGTCCCACGTGATCTTTCCCTCCGACAGGACGGTCCCCACGATCTTTCCTAAGGGAATTTCGCCCATCTTTCAATCCGTTAGTCGAGTCATCTCAATTCAAGAGTCCTTTAACTTAAGGGTCTACCCTAATCACAAAGTCTATCCTTATTCAAGTCAAGTCAAGGGTCTCTAGCGTCGAAACTCCGCCGATCTTACATCGCAAGTTTCATCCCTTACCCGTCCACCTTTCCTCGAGCCCGAGTCAACCTTTTACAAGGCATAGCCCTGTAGCTAAAGGTTCGTGATCCTTACATCTAAGGGTCACTCGTCCGACACTCGAGTCTTAGCAAAACCTACAATATCACTCGAGGGGCTACCCTTTAGGAGAGCGATCAATCACGGTTGCTCTGAGGGTCATGTCTTACACGTGTTGTCTCACGTACCCCACTTTTGAGTCACTTAGATGCCACACCATCTGAGTCCTATAAGAGTCCTTAGTCTCACCTGGGGGCTATTCTCCGACGGAGTGATTAATCACAGTCGCTTCGAGAATCGCACCTTACACTTTTTTAGGAGAGTCTAACCCGAGTCAAACCCGAGTTGTCTTTCCTCCCGCGCTATTTCCTATGCCTTGGCGTATTCAAGTTCCGAAGCAACATTTCTGATTACGTGGGTATTCTCGCAGAGTATGGCACCCACAACCGGGAATAGGGACATGGAAAACACCATCAATGAAATAAAGGCTTCGCTGGAAACAATGGTTAGTAGGCAAGCCATAACCGAAACCCATATAGGGTTCCTGAAAACCAACCAAGAGGCCATGAATGCTCGTTTAACTGTCATCGAATGACAAGACCTCGATTCTGGATCGGTCAATACTGGGCCATTTGCCAAACTGATCAGCACGGTGCGTGAGCTCGAACGACAGCTCCATGCCTCCCGAGGGAACAACATTTATATTGAAAACTCCCGAGACTATACACCCATCAGTGAGAAACTACCAACAGATCTCAACTTAGAGGGGTTACCCATATTCGAAAGGACGGAGGATCCATTACTACACCTCCGAGCCTTCAAAGCATTTATGGCGATCAAGGGGGTCAAAGCCGACATGTTCATCAATTTGTTCGGCGCATCCCTCGGGAAATATCCAAAAGCCTGGTTCTATAGGCTTAATACAAAAAGATTCCCCACTTGGGAGGATGTGGCTACCGAGTTCGCTAAAAACTATTCTGATAATACCGAACTTCAGACTACCATGCGGACTTTAGAAGTCATGGCCCAAGATCCGACAGAGGGTTTCACCAAATACCTTCAACGTTGGCGGGCTGAGAGTGTTAAGCTGGTAGACAAGCCCAGCGAGAAGACACTAGTGGATGCATTCATCAACAACCTCCTACCTTCCTACCGCGTCCATCTTAGGTATGCCGGCATCTCAAACTTTGTTGTGCTTACCGAAATGGGCACTAGGATTGAAGACGATCTTCGACATAACGAAGATTTGGGTGAAGCTTCTACCGAAGGCTATACTGGACATCCACTTGAGTCCTTAGAAGCCGAAGACTACTGACAACCTCATCCAAGAGTCCAGATTTGATTTGAGTCCGAGTCTGAGTCCGAGTCTAGGATGTTCTATCTCTTTCAATTTCAAAGTCAGAGTCATAGTCAACTGTATTCTGTCCTCTTTTTCAATCCAATAAAATCAGCTTTCAATATTCTATCTCCACTATATGCTTTCCTTATGTGTTTCCGAGAACATGATGAACACCATCATACACTGTGAGCACATGCACGTGACTATTATAGGCACATCTATAATGACTGCAGGAACTGAGACCCATGTTTTCCTTTACCTGTTCCATGTCTGGCATAGACAGCCACATAACTACCCTTAGTAGGAGCGGTATCGAATCCTATGATAAATCTAGGTAGTCTCCTAGTTTGGGTTCAAGACGGGAGGCAAGCCCATTTCCCACAATAAACACCCATCCAATAAGACTAACCAATCCCTACCTTAGGCGTTTAGTCTGACCAGAAGCAAAAAAGAAGCATCGTGACTCTATAAGCTTGATGCCAAAAATATCCAACTCGGGACGATGCTCCCACTAAGCCTGCTCGGAATTATGATGACAATACCGAGATCCAAATCACCATGCTTACCGTAGAGTACTCCATCCGAGTTGCACTCACATAAACACCAACTAGGCTTACACCTTACAAGGGTTTAGCTCCACAAGCCAAATCCAACCGATGGGCCTACCCCCATATCCACCCACAACACCATTGTAGGGATAGCCGTAAAAAAAAAAAGAGTTGGACAAAAAAAATCAAAAGTCCAAGGAAAAAAGCAAAAGGCCAAAACAAAAGAGCTGGCCATGGTTAACATCCCGCGACCAGATACGGTCAATCCCATGACCGGGGCTAAGAGGTCAACCCAAAAAAAAAAACAAAAACAAAAAAATACAAAAGATTCAAATACCCATGACCATGGTCAACGGTCAACTCAAGTGAAAGTCCCTTGACCGGAGTACGGTCAATTCAAAATTATCGATGCCCATACCATCAAATAGGGGAGAAACAACCAAGCTGGTCAGCTAACACCCCACTTAGCCTTCCCACATTGCAACCCTCAAGACCTTCTCGAGACCTAGGCTAGAGACAGCCCGGAATTTTGAGGATTCAAGCTCCATAGGATACACCCTAACCATTAGGGCCAGACATGGAAATCAGATCCTGCATTATCAAACCTACCCCGAGCGAAGTTCGAGTCATTTTTACTCAACTTCCCCCCTTCCTACCTCATTGCAATACCTTACCCTCGAAGCCTTAGCTCCACAAAACTGAGCTCCAGATTTCGAAGCATCCAAGCCACTTACGACCTGGCACCACATTTCCAAAAAACATCCAAACCAGTTACCAACTCCGAACACGGGAACTCAACCTGCGGTCGGCATAGAACATGCCCAAATAGTTCACACCACCTCTGGGGGCTATCCCGGAGAACGCTCACAGTCACAGGATCAACATCCTAACTGTTCTAGCCCTTTGATCAAGACATCACTGGGAATGCACCTAGCCTACACCATCGCTATAGCTAGTTACACACAAAGCCCTAATAAACTAGGCACCATAATAATGTCTTCCAATTCACTGAACTACGGCTTGGTTTGATTTCACTACAAGTGAATACGTAGGCAGCCTTTCAACAAAGGCACAACCACCCACACATTCAAAAAGCACCGTCATTCCGGTCACGACACTGTCATGTTCTCAGCAGCTAGCTTTGTCGTCCTGGGGGCTTCTTTTAGGCAGAAGACCTCCATCCACTCACAAAATCCAAAAATTTTCAAAAATAGCCTCCTTTTTATAGAGTGTCCTGGTACTCGGCCCAGTCGAAGACGAGAATCTGTCGGGACTCGATGCGGCACCCACTTCGGGAATGTACCCCAAAACCAAAAATTAAAAAAGCACTAGGCTACAACATTGTCACTGCTAAGTCCTGCCGTGCAGTAATAGTCTTATTAACGACTACTGCGGTTCTCCTATACCGGATCCTTCTCTTTTCGATGTTCGACCGTGTTGCCACTCGCCTAGGCTATGGAATAGCGCAAGCTTAAGAGTCTTGTCATCTTAGGTGGCCCACCCCCCTACCGAGTCACGGTCCAACCCTCGAGAGTTCAGTCGTGTCTGTCAACTTGTCCGGTCACGTCCAGAGTCGAGTCTGTCGGTATGTCTCTCTTCAAAATTCTTGCTTTGAAATTTGCAAAACTTAGCCATTTGAGAAAATCCTTTTTGACAAGGTCAAATTTCGGTCTATTTAAACTGCAAAATTCTTTTCTACCCCTTTTAATTTTGAAAACCTATCTCCTAGCACGTGAGTTGCTTTCAGGACTACGATTTCAAAGTGAAGTAAAAATCATTTTCCCCAGCGCAAGCCAGTCTATAGATGCTAACTGCATTTCCTATGTGCTATCTTGCTACATACCATGCCTGCTATTTCTGCCTATGTATCTAACATTTCAGGTACCAGCTAGTGCTTCCCAACGGAACAACAAAGGCGGTGTTTCTCCTGGAATGCTACATCCAAGACGTGATGTGTCGGCATACGGGTACACCCAAGACTTCAGAAGCAAGTCCCCGCGCAGCTAATTTTCTCCCCAGCGAGAGTCAACACTTTGCCTACGTGTTACATACAAGTTGTTATGTGTCAGCTTACAGGAACACCCCAGACTTCAGAAGCAAGTCCCCGCGAAACTATTTAACTTCCCCAACGGAGTCAGCTGTCCCCGGTATGCTACGTCCAAGGTGCGACGTATCGGCATACGGGTACACCTGCTCCCCAAGAAAGGCAAATTTCACTCCCCACGGAGCATCATCACCAGCTCAAGTACGACTCAAGGCTTCGAAGGCAAGCTCGTGCAGCTCCTATATTTCCCCAGCGGAACGCCCAAGGCGGCATTTTCCCAAAATGATACAGGATGGGCCCACACATAGGCGCGCCCAGGACTTATGCTACAAGTCTGATTCCCCGCGAAGCTATCATCATCAGGACAGGTATGACCCTCTGCTTATGGCTGGCGAGCCCTTCACGCGAGTCCACTGGACTATAAACGACCCGACCGGAAGTCTACCAGGTCTTAGCGGGCTTGGTAGCTACTCTGACTTTCGCCTTGTCCAAGTCTCAGTCAGAGTGGGGGCTCTGTAGACACCCGCATTTTGACTGCCACGTGTCTATGGTAGTCTCCGAAAAACACCCGATGATGATTGGACGTCAACATGACTTGGTATACTCGGACTTGGGCTCGGAATTCATAATATCCGACATGGACTTTTTTAGCGGAGTAAAATCTCACAAAACAGACCTCAAATTCAGGCCCAGTGGGCCGTTCCGAGCAAAATGAGACTAATTTGGGCCAAAACCGACACCAAAAATAATTCCCGTCTTTTGGCGACCGGGTCAAAACCCGGTCAAAGACGAAACCGTCTCATAAATCAGCCAAGTTCATTTGGCGCACAAATCAGAATTCAAAAAAGCAATCAAAACCAACAAAATCAAATCTTTCCTTATTTCTCTCGATTTGCTTGACCCACTCGATCGAGTGGATTGACCCACTCGGTCGAGTGGAGCGTCAAAACCCGGGTGTGGCCCGTTTGCGAAGGCACTCGATCGAGTGCACTAGGGCCACTCGATCGAGTGCCCCTATGTCGAGGGTGAGGTCTATAAATACCGCTTCACCCCCCACGCATTTCAGGACTTGACAACCATCTTTTACCCTACATTTTTCAGCCACATTTTCACCTACATTTCAACCCTAACACATCCTACACTACAAGCCTTAGCAACCCTAAGCAATACACACAAAGACCGAGTCCTTCGTCCCTCGAAAAACCGACGTAATACACATATACATCCATACACACCATAACTCGCATACATCCTCGATACTCCCAAGTCTTGCCGCTATTTTACGAGTCCATTTCCGAGGTCTATACTAGCATGTATGTTGAGGGTGTCCTAAACCCTTTTTCTATCTCTTTTCTATATCGTTTTTATGTACATTTTTGCATTATTGCATCGTAGTAACACTAACACTAACACTAACTTCTTTACATTTTTCATCTTTTTTTTTCATCTTTTTTTTTATCATCTTTTTTTACTAATGTTATTAATACCGTGTATATATATTAATACTAAAACCGGTTTTAAAACGTTGGACTACGATGATCACTATTGGTCCGTCTAATCCCTTTACGAGCAACGACGGAGGTGGAGCCCTTTCGAGGAGCCCCGCCCCAATGTACTCAAGGGCGTGACGCGACCGTGATCGATCGTAGTTGAACGAATTTAATTCCCTTTCCATAATTGGTACGAGACCCGTTGACACGAATACCGACATCACGTAACCCGAAAGGGTTAGTCCCGATGTCGTGACGTAGAGGGATACATTTCGTCACCAATTCAAAATTTCCTAATCTAACACAAACGTTTTCATAAAACTCCGGTGACGATATTATAATCGTTCATACACGATTATAGTACCGGAGGCCGAGTCAAATACAAATCGTGCGATATTTGTATTTGATTCGGCCGATCATCGATTTCAAGTCATAAAACAAGGCGAGTTACCTCTCGTACAGGGGGCACTCGATCGAGTGCCATAGGCCACTCGATCGAGTAGCACCCCAAAAAGTGGTCAGTAGCCACGCTAATAACACACTCGACCGAGTCAATCAATGACTCGATCGAGTGGGTCTCATAACCCACAATACCGAGGGCTTGGACACATATTTCGAGCCCCGTTCTTTATCGACTTTAGACCATCATCCGACCATCCTATTTTCAAAACTATACACATCACGACACGTAGAACGACTTTGACCACTTTGACGTGATAAGTCGGGACAAGACTACGGGACGTGAGATTAGGCTAGCAATATGCCGCAGTCTCATGTTCCCGTCCTTCGTTTAATATGCGACATAATGCGTATTTAATCGAGGTTAGTCCGTCTACATATTTTCGCGGTCTAGTTTACATACGGGTCCGTCCCTTTAATTATATCGCATTATTTTTATTTCATTTCTTTACGTAATGTTGTATTGTGAATTTCGGGTTGTATTTCCGCCCGTGTAACTTGTACGTTATTTATTTACTTTCGAGCTTTGTTTATTTACTTGCTTTTACGCTTTATAAACGAACCTCGCATGCTAAATCACTTTGACGTGAATCAAGATGCATTAAATGACGTAGCAAACCAATAATTCACATGCTTAGCCCGAAAACGCTGTTTGCATATCATTTAATCATTTTACTAGCGCGCGTACACGAACACGAACGATGTCTTAGTAGAGGCCGCCATGTGCGGGCGGGGTTGGGTGTCCTTAGTGGGCTTCCCAACACGTACCCTCACCCCTTACTCAGAACCTTTGGTTTCCGGATGTCCGAAACCCTTGGCGCACGAGAGTCATTCTTTACACGATTACAGGTATAGATGGTATCGGTATCGCAATGCAAAGGGACGAGCCCCATAAACTCTGAAATCGGAGTGGGCTTACTTTGTGTATAGCCCATGACGACATAGAGTGGGCTCGTATGGTTCCGAATAACCACAAAATTCGGTGGCGACTCCATTTTGACTTAAATTTCGAACCCGAGAACAATCTTACCACGAGATTCATTCGCCTACCCAAACCCGCGCTTCGCCGCGTCGGGGTGGATCTACGTCATGTCCACAGGGACGAATTAATTCTTTTCGTTAACTTCGTTTTCGTTGTGAATATTCATTTTAGCCCGAGAAATATTTTTAATTACTCTTTTTCGTGTTTCGGCTCAGTTAATTATAATTTTACTTATCTCGATTTTAACCCGATTTCTCCTTGGGCCAACTTTTGATTTAATGACCTTTTATATCGTTACACTTTTACTTGACCTGTCTCATTGTTTTAATTTCCAACCCAATTTGTTTTAACCTAAATCACTTGACCCCTTTTGTTTTGGTCTCAAGCAGACGCTCACCTCACACCCCCATTTTATTTTCTTTCTTCTTCACGCTCTTCAACTGCCGCTCACCCATCTTCACCATTGTCAACCTTCTTCTGGAATCTTTTTTTTTTTCGTCTTTTTGTTCTACTGCTGTTGCTGCGCTTTGTGCCTGCGTGAGTTGCTGCTGCAATTCGCTGTACGTTGCTACTTTTCGTCAAGGTAATCTCCTCCTCGATCCTTCTTCTTCTTCGCCTGTTTTCGCTGGTGTGTTTGTTGAATTTGATGCTGCTGTTTTTCGTTCTGCGGCTACTGCTATATTGCGTTATGCTGTTTTTACGTGTTGATGCTGATGCATGTCTTATTCCTTTTTCTTTTCCTTTCTTCTTTCTTCTTCTTCTTTTCTTCTTCTTGCTGCTGTTCTTACTACATATGCCGTTGTCTCCTGTTGAGTCGGTTTCGGGTTCGATGCCGAGATTGATGTCGGGCTGATGTTGCTATTTCTACTATTGCGTGTTGTTGTTGTTCTGTTGCTGATCTATGTCTCCCCGCTGCTGTTACGCCCCTGCTCTCCTCTGCGATACAGTGCACTGCTGCTACGGTTGTTGTTCGGTTATCATTATTGTTGGTACTGCTCGCTACTGTTGTTGGTGTTCAGCCGCTACTGATGTCTTCTTCTTTTTCTTCTTCTTTTTTTGATGTGCCTGATGTCGTGCTTGGTTGTTGATGCACGTCATTGTCGCTGTCCTGATCTTCCTTCTGCCACGACTTTGTTCTGCTGTAGTTTGTCGTATAAGAGCATCTCCCTTTCATCTTATTTCGTTCTTCGAATCAATCCTAATTCGACCTTTAGTCGTTCCAATCTCGAGGGTAATTAAATTACTCTTATTCTCCATCTCGTTTCCCTCTTTTATTAACTTAGTATATGGTCTTAATACCGTATGTTTAATTATTTCCGTAGGCTATCGTGCTACTTCCGACGAGGACGCTTATTATAATTGGCTCGGATCTCAACGAAGGTAACACATGATGGCATGACTCGGTATTGCATGATATATATGTTTTAGTTGCTTGTAGTATCGTTTTAAAATCGAATTCTTATACTAGCAAGCGTGTTTAAACTATATTATAATAATATGTTTTCAATCTTCTAAAATTATATTAAGGTCGAGACTAAAACTTACAAATAAGAATTAATTTCTTAATTTTCGTGTTTTTAATGTAAACGATCAAATTGAATGTTTTATTGTTTTTAACAAAGTTACAGCATGTTTGGAAATCTATTAGTGCTTTTATAAGATTTATTTCTCATGTTTAAGTACTTTATTTTTGAAAACTTTGAAAAGAGACTATGGTTTATTTTAAGTCTAGTTTATGTCTTTTAAATTTCGTATAATAATTCCAAGTATTTTGGTCACAATAAATTGTTTACGAACAGACGTCGGATTAGTCCGCAAATCTGTCCATTTTTGTAACACCTAATTTAAAACCTTTGATAAACTTTGAATTTATTCTTGGTTATTTATGTACCTAAACTTTTAAGATTCTAGTAATGTTTCCAATTGGTTTTGGTTTAAAATAATTTTTTTTAAACGTGTTTTATTAAAGAAATACGATCTGGTGTCGGATTCTGTCAGTTTATAAAACAACAAATAAAAACCCCTGTTAAATTAAGAATTTCGATTTTATCCAGAAACAAAAGTTGTAGTTAAGCTTTTAAAGTTTTCAACCTAACTGATCTTATGTCGTTTTGATTTTTAAATATTTAAATATGAATTTTATAGTAAGACAGTGCAAATCTGAAAAATCTGTAAATTTGTAATTTAATACTTTTAATTACTTATAATTCAACCTTTTGAGAAATAATTATGATTTTGACTTTCGTTGACTTTTAATCGTTAAATATATATTTATAAAATAATTATAATGTTTATGTCTCGAGGCCTAATATTAACTATTTTATATAATCCAAATGTCGATTTCTAATTATAATAATATTTAATATTTAAAGAAAGTTTCCTAAAATAGAAAGTTTCCTTTTAAGAACGTTTTGATAATCCTTGAATTACGACAATGATTTTGTTTTGGAGTTATGGAATAAGAACAAGTGTACGGGTAGAGTAATACATTCTAGGGTATACGTTTTGCCATCAACTATAAAGCTGGTGTGTCTACGTTGAGACACATTGTTCGTTGAACTGAGCATGGTTTGTGTTCAGGAGTGTGTATATTTTGACCTTAAACTTAGATATCGCATCGTGTAAGTCGCCGTCGGGTTGAACTGGATTACGGTTGGTGTCCAGGAGGGGTGTACATTACTTAAGCCAGGACCTCGCTGCACGCAGTCCTGTTATAGTTTGAGTTGCCTAGTTAGAGACTGAAGTCTAATTTGTTTTGACTGAATTCTCGAACCTAATTTAGTATGATCCTTGTGAAAGTCTATTACGTTACACTGATTGATTTCCATAACGCCGTTATTATTATTGATTGACATTGATCTGCAGGTTTGGCAATCATTTCAAATTATCTTACCGTATCATTTTAAGTGTTTTCCGTTTTCAACTATTTTGATATAATAGTAATTATGCTTTAATATTATGTAATATGGCTGGGAGAACTGCCTGAGTTGCTCCCCACTGAATTGTGGCCGTTATGTTTATAACATGGTAGGTATTATTTGTTCTGGGGTTTGGTGTGAGCTAGCGAGTGGCGTGGATACTACTCCGCTTGAGTTATGTTTATTCATGGATTCTTATTCCCATTTGAAGAATTTTTATTTTTAGCCATTTTGTAAAAAGTGGTCTTTGTATTGACTGACCTTTCTTTTGTAAGATTTAGAACATTAGTGTGTTTTAATCCCAAATCTATAGTGTTTCCGCCACTGTATTGTGTTAGAATTTCTAGGGGATTACAGAGCTAGTCATGGTGATATTGATGTTTTGTTGAGATAAGTCGGTTTGGTGTATATATGTGTGTGGACATGACGTAGGTCCACCCCGACGCGGCCACGCGCGGGTTTGGGTAGGCGAATGCACCTCCATATGAGAATGAATCGAATTGAAATTTAAGTCGAAATGGAGTCGCCACCGAATTTTATGGTTATTCGGAACCGTTCGAGCCCACTCTATATCGCTATGGGCCATACACAAAGTACGGCCCATTTCGGTTTTAGAGTTTATTGGGCTCGTCCCTTTGCATTGCGATACCGATACCGTCACTACCGGTTATCGTGTATTGAATGACTCTCGTGCGCCAACGGTTTCGGGCATCCAGAAACCGAGGTTCTGAGTAAGGGGTGAGGGTACGTGTTGGGAAGCCCACTAAGGACACCTAACCCCGCCCGCACTTAGCGGCCTCTACTAGGACATCGTTTGACTTTCTAATATGCGCGTTAGTGATTCGGTGAAATGATATGCAAACAGTGTTTTAGCTAAGCATACGAATTAAATGTGCGCTACGTCAATTTAATGCATCTAATTTATTGTCGAAGTGATTTAGCATGCGAGGGTTCATTTAAAAGCGGTAAAACGCAAATAAATAAAGCAAAGCAAAATAAATCGGTTACAAGTTACACGGGCGGAATACAACCCGGAATTCACAATACGACAACAATAATACATAATAGCCAAAAAATACAATCGAAATGGCAAGCAATAATTACAAACGGACCCGTGTATAAATTAGACCGTGAATTTGTGTAGATGGACGAACCTTAATTAATTACGCATTATATTGCATATTAATCAAAGGACGGAGGTTCGAGACCAAGGCGTGGTGCTAACCCGATCTCGAACCTCGATGCCTTGTCCCGACTTATCACCTCGAAAAATGGAGTCTAAATTAATTATACGTCGGATACGACTAAAGAGTCGTCGACATAAAATTGATAGTGTGAGACCGTCGATCAAAATCGTTTATGTGTCGTGCTATGTGTGAGTTTTGAAGAAAGGAGGGTCACGTGATTGCCTTTACACGTGATGACTAGAGTCATAAAAAGACGAGGCTCGAAATGTGTGTCGAAGCTCTCGATTTTCTGGGTTACAGGACCCACTCGACCGAGTCGTGGGCTGACTCGATCGAGTGCGTCCTAGAAGACGCTACTGCCCAGTTTTGTGGGTGCTACTCGATCGAGTAGCCTATGTACTCGGTCGAGTAGCCCCTGTACGAGTCGTGACTCGTTTATTTTTGGATTTAAAATCGATGATTTGCCAAGTCAAATACAAATATCGCACGATTTGTATTTAACTTGGTTTCCGGTACTACAATCGTGTATGCATACGATTATAATACCGTTATCGGAATATTATAAAAACGTTGTTAGTTTGAAAATTTTGATTAGTGACGAAATTGTGTCCCTCTACGTCGCGACATCGAAATTAATCCTTACGGATTATGAGATGTCGATTTTCGTGTCAACGGGTTCCGTACTAATCTTAGAAATCGATGTAAACGCGTTCAACTACGAATGATCGTGATCGTGTTAATAAACGAACCATAAAAATGACCATCGTAATTAAACGTGTTTCGATCCGAGTTTTGAAATTATTACGTAGAAATATATATATATATACACGGTACATACAAAATTATGATAAAATGTACATAACGATAATTAAAATGCGATAAGTAAAATGTTAGTGTTAGTAATGTCGTTACTTATCGACTAGATATAATACTATAAACATGAATATAAATATACATAAAAAAAACGAGAAGAAGGATGAAGAAGGAAAAGTCGGTGTTGAATTGTCACACCCTCAACCTACATGTTCTTGCTTCTCGGGATACGGTTCGTCAAATGGTGGCAATGGCACGGGAACGTCGAGATACGTACGAGGAGTTGTTGGTGTGTGTGTGTGTATGGCTCGGTTTGTATGTATTGTGCTGTCGAGAATGATGTTGCAAAGTGTAGGGTGATGTAAGGTGGTAAAAGGGTATAGGTTGATAGATGATCAAAACTTGTCGGTATGAAAAAGTTGTCCTTGAATGCTTAGGATTGACGGGTATTTATAGGGAACCCGTGACATAGGGTCACTCGACCGAGTGGCCCTAGTGCACTCGGTCGAGTGCCCTCGTGAATGAACCTGGACCGGTTTTAAGAGGCTCCACTCGATCGAGTGGTCAATCCACTCGACCGAGGGGATCAATCAGGTCGCAACATTTTAGGAGTGATTGGCATTGATTTGATTTTAATTGATTTTGATTGATTTGGCTGATTTTGCTGATTTTGAATGTATCAGGTCGTTTTTTGTGTCGGGTTTGTCTTGACCGGGTTTTGACCCGGTAGCTAAAAGACGGGAATTATTTTTGGTGTCGGTTTTGACCCAAATTAGTCTTATTTTGCTCGGAATGACCCACTGGGCCTGAATTTGAGGTTGGTTTTGTGAGGTTTGTATCCCGTTAAAAGCCCATGCCGGACATTATTGATTTCGAGCCCGTATCCGAGCGCGTTAGAACATGTTAGCGTCCGATCATCATCGGGTGTTTTTTTGAAACTACCATAGACACCTGGCAGTCAAAATGCGGGTGTCTACGGAGCCCCCACTCTGACTGAGGCTTGGACAGGGCGAAAGTCAGAGTAGCTACCAAGTCAATTAAGACCTGGTAGACTTCCGATCAGGTCGTTTATAGTCCATTAGACTCGCGTGAAGGGCTCGCCAGCCATAAGTTAGAAATCATACCTGAGCTGATGATGATAACTCCGTGGGAAATCGGACTTGTTGCATAAGTCCTGGGTGCGCCTATATGTGGGCTCATCCCGTACCATTCCGGGGAAAATGCCGCCTCGGGCTTCCGCTGGGGAGATTTAAAGGGTTGCATGTCCCTGTTTGAGTCGTACCTGTATAAGTCACATAAAATGTATGCAACACGTAGGTAGTAAAAATGACTCACGCTAGGGAATAAAAAATTTGGATGACTGAAAGATTTTTGAAAAATTTTAGGATGTGTATATATTTTTGACAGACTGCTCGGGATGACTAAATTCCTGTGTCTGTGGGGAAAAGTTATGTGTTGGGCCTGTATGTTTAGGCTCGCTTGGGCCAAGGAGGCACAGTTGTAGGAGGGTGCACCAGGGTTTTGATGTTATAAATACATCACCCTGGCTCCTTTCTTTGTCACAACTCTCAAAAGCTTCATCTCCTTCTCAAAAGAAAATTTTATCTCTCTCAAGAAATTTTATCATGGCCATTGACCGTCTGATTGATATGCTGCAAGACTGGGCCCATCATTTTAGTGATGCGAGCAAGGTAGCCTTAAGGCAGTCAGGCGTATTCCAATTGTTCACGTTCCGTCAGATGCACGTGGACCGTCATTTCCTTTATGCCTGTCTGACCTTCTGGGATGACACTTACCACGTTTTTGCCTTCCCTCGGGGCGAGATTTGTCCTCTCCCTGAGGAAATTGCTGCTATAGGAGGGTGGAACCCACTGCTCCGTCCTGCTGTCCCTTTCTCAGTTCGGGATCCCAGGAGGAAATTACGGGAGTTTTTGGGGCTGTCCCACGCTGAAGTATCCCGCATGCTTGAAGGGGATACCGTTTCTCTGCTTGCCTTAGCTGAGAAGTTCATGAACCCGTACGACATCCGGGTTACGCCCATTCATAGCCGTAGGGCGTTCGCCTTCTGTATGCTGCACGTGTATGCCTTTGAAGGCCATATGGACCTGCTGTCTTGCTTGGGTAGCGTTCGTCTCCTCGTCATTGCTGACCTTATGGAGAGGGAGTGTAGTCCCGCATTGTTGATCACGGGAGAAATCATTCAGGGTTTGGACAACCGGAAGAGGGATGAGTCAGCCCGTTTCACGGGGAGCACCCGTCTGCTGCAAGTATATCGCTTTTCCCTTGATTGTTTTTTTTCTTTTGTTTTCGATTTTTTTTTATTCTTCTTTTTTTTTTTTGATTTATTTTTTTCGCGATATACTGCTACAGGGGGCACTCGACCGAGTCACCCTGGCACTCGATCGAGTGCCCTCGTTAAGGGTCTACTGCCTCATTTTAAGGGTGTCACTTGATCGAGTGACCCCGACACTCGATCGAGTGCCTTCTGGCGAACCTCCGAATTATTCTCATGAATGTTGTGTTCTTTTCAGCTCTGGCTATTTGAGAGGTTGTCGAAGATTGAGCCTCCTCCCAACCCGAGTCAATATTGGTTCAACCAGGTGATGACAAGGAGACGGCCTACCGACTCGTCCTGCATGACTACCCAGAAATATTGGGAGGAAGAATTAACATTCCATCGTGGTCCATTGATACGATGGGTGGTTCCATGGTGGCCGATTTATGCTTGGACGGGTTTGGCGCCCGGAGACAAGGCGCGCTACCAGGTGATTCTGTCCCTTAGCCAGACGGTTCACCTCTATCCTGACCGCATACTCAGGCAGTATGGGTGGACTCAACGCATCCCGGAGAACGAGGCAGTTGTAAGTGCACCTACCCAGCTGACCGACATTATGTGCGACACCTGGATTCAGAGGTGGTAGACTCGAGTTACTTGGTCCGTTCCCAAGTCGCTTCATTCTACCTGGGTGTCTTATTCCTACGAAAAGTGGACCAAAGCCGAGACTGCCGAAGCTCGTGCTGCTCTAAAGGTCGACGAGGCCTTCGACCTGCTTCGGCGCGAGAAGATCATGGATAACAGAGACTTCTTTGCTGAAGGGGAGACTATAGCCCCGATAGTCCGACTAACGCCAGGTCAGAGAAGAGGAGCAAGGACTCGAGCTAGGGAGTTCGATGCTAGAGGTGCACGGGGGGAAGTGAGCCCCCAGACAAATTTGGAGAGGAGACCAGGGCCGGGTCTTCAGTCCAGGACCGACTTGGTCCCAAAGACAGGTTGCCAGAGCATATACGGGCTCGACTTGGGCCCGTGACAATAGCTGAAGATCCTCTGTCGAAGAAGAGGACTCGGCCCAAGGAGGTTCCTGTGGTTATCCGGGAACGCTCCTCTCCACTCCGGCGACCTCGGGCTCCACGAGACCCGAAGGACAAGGGCAAGGGCAAGATGCCTGGATACTAGTCTCCTTTATTATTATTATTTAAATATTATTACTATTTTTGTTGTGTTGTTTTTTTTTTGTGGCTTTTTGTAATTTTGAAATACCGAGTTTATCGGTGTTTTTTTTTTTGGAATAATAAAAGTACTATATTAGTGAAACCGCTTCTGTCTTTTTCGTTATTGCGGTGGTTGTGCCCTTTTGAGGGGCTGCCTACGTATCCACAATTAGTGGAATCAAACCAAACGTAGTTCGGGCGTAGATTTTTTTGCAATTTCGAAATACACCAAGACTATGAGTTCAAGATGTGCGACAGGAGGATAAATAATCCTAACTTATTGACTTGTTTATAAATTTTGAAAAAGATGTTTTTAAATAATTTTTCCAAATGACATTTAAGATAAGGTTTAGGGGTAGTAGCGCTTCAGCTGGTCTAGGTTGGTTGGGTTGACAAATTCGTTCCCGTCCAGGTCCGTCAGCATTACGGCTCCTCCTGATAGAACCTTCTCGACTAGGTAAGGCCCGGCCCAATTGGGTTTGAATTTCCCTCTTGGGTCAACTGGTAGTAAGGCACGAACCGATTTTAGGACCAAATCCCCTTCCTTGATATTCCTGGGCCTAACTCTTTTGTTAAAGGCCCGTTTGATTCTCTTTTGATATATTTGGATGTTATTGAGAGCCCGCGATCGTCGTTCGTCCAAGAGAATTAACGAGTCATATCGAGCTTGAATCCAATCCGCTTCGGGTACTTGACTTTCTAGTAGAATTCTGAGAGACGGTATTTCCGGTTCGACCGGCTGGACTGCCTCCATGCCATACGTTAAATAATATGGAGTTGCCCCGGTTGCAGTTCGAATCGATGTCCGGTACCCCCACAGGGCAAAGGGTATTTTGTCGGGCCAGTCCCGATAATTATCAGCCATCTTTTTAAGTATGGTGATAATTGTCTTATTAGCAGCTTCTACCGCTCCATTTGTTTGGGGACGGTATGGCGAAGATGTGTGCCTCTGGATTTTGTATTTTGCCAGCAAAGTAGCGGTTTCGGCTTGGAAGTGGGTCCCGTGATCACTGATAAACTCATGTGGGATCCCATATCGGCATATGATTTTATTCTGGATAAATTTGGCCACGTGCTTGGCGTTCAAGACACGGTATGATTCGGCTTCAACCCATTTGGTGAAATAGTCGATAGCTACCAAAATAAAACATTGACCTCCCGTCCCGGAAGGGTTCACCTTCCCAATTATGTCAATCCCCCATGTCGAAAATGGCCATGGCGAGGTCTTGATAGGTGTATAGTAGGGACGATGGCATGTGTTGAACATTGCCGAAAATTTGACAATTATGGCAGTGTTTGACATATGATTGACAGTCGGCCTCCATACTGTTCCAGTTGTAACAGCCCTAAATTTTCGCGACCAAAATAAAAGAATAAAATAGGAAAATTTAAAGCCGTTACTCCGCATTTAGCTCACAAGGCCAAATGCAAGGCAAAAGAATATTATAAGAATTAAAAAGAAATATAAATCCGATGAATAATTAAATGAAAACGTTGCAGCGGAAGACTTAAATCCCACAAAATCCAAAACGGTTTAAAACAACTTCAACCCAATATTCAACATAAATATAAATAGTTTGGAGGTAAACGTTAAATAATAAATTCCTTCCTCGCTCAGCATCCCGAACCAAATGCACCCATGCAGATATTAATTGTACCTATCAACTGTACCCAAAATACAAATAGGTACAGGTTCCAGCGGGGGAACGACCCAAAACAAAAGGACGTCAGCAAAGCTGAGTAAAATATATTATATTGAAAACGTAAAACAATAATTATAATTTGTAGTAAACTGAAATCAGAGTTAAATATTATTGTCTCAATACCAAACCAAAAGTACTGTGAAAATAGTAGTCAAAACCAAAACCAACCAAAATATATATTGTCAACCACCTGTGTGCCAAGGTCCTACCCTTTTGCACGATCTAGAGGTACCACCTATGCTTAGCTAGACTTACTATAGTGCGCACCACTCACATTTGGGCAGTCAGTAGGATGAGGCTGCCAAAGGAGGAAGTCTAACTACCTAGCAAGTGGGGGGCCGGAAAACCCCCACTTAACACAACTCGGGCCAGGAGTTCAGTTTCGGGACGAAATCCCAGGGACGTCACAGACACACCTTAACCTCATAGACCAACAGAGCTCCCAGAGTCTGTTATAACCACCAAAAATTGTACCAAAATAATACCAATACGTGACTTGTGTCACAAAGTTCCAATATCCAAAATATTACAAAAATATCGTAAAAATTCACCATTGACAAAATAATTATAAAACCGTTTCAAAAATATAATTTAAACCGAACATGCTCTTTACTTAAAGGTGAAAAGGTCAAAACGTCCTTACCTCTCAAGACGGTCAATCTGAGCTATAATTACTCCAAAAATTCCTTCTCCTCGAACCCACAAGCTACAAACAATATAAATTGGTTCAATAATCTATAACTAAGGTTGATGTGAACCTAACGTAATATATCACTCAAGGTCGCTTAAATTTTTCCCGTAAATAATTTACTCATCACACAAGTTCCCAAAATATGATTTTAGACATGACTCCCATAAGAATCTCAAATCAATCACCCAAACCAGCCTGCTAATCAATACAACCAGATGCTAAAAATCTTTAAATTTGATAAGCTCACTAACATATGACAACGCGCCTCCAATTTGTATCATACTCGTGGTAGGTACTCCGTATAATTAAGCATTCAATACACCACCCCTGCATCGCCACTGCATCATCATTGTTCTTTGCAAAAGAATACATATATCCTTCCTAGCCACGCCTCACTTTCCTCATATTCACCAAATCAGTAATAGTCTAATCCCGACTCAACTCGTAAATGACAATTTAATCGACCCAAATGTTGATTAGTTGCATAGAATTTAAATTATGCCAAGAAGACGGATTTAACCACGAAAAACAAAAGAAAAGGGAGTCGAATGTAAAATATATGGACCTACTTCATATTTGACCCAACTAATTATAGACAAAAGAGCAATAGATTAAGAAAGCTTACAATATATATGACGGATGATGAAAAACAAGTTGGTGTGAGCAAAGAATAAGGCCCGATTTTCCGATGGCGTTGATGGATCGAAAAGAACAGAAGGAACAGAGGGAAGCGGCAGGGTGAAAGGATGAATGAATGAATTGATGAATGAGGAAGTGGGTACGTGGGTTTGTACAATTGTACATATATAGTTTGTTTGTTTTTTTCTTTCCTTATTGTGTTTGACTCGAAATCGAATACGATACAAAGTCGGTTTATAAAATTACGTTCCATTTTAAGAAATCCAAAACCGATTTATTATAAGACGACCCAAAATACTTTAATATTATAAAAATATTTTTCCAACTTAAAACTCGATTTAAATAAAAGTAGAAAAGTCAAGCTTTATAATTGACTCAGAAAATAACGGGGTGTTACAGACTTCCCTCCTTAAAACAAAACTTCGTCCTCGAAGTTTAAACTCATCCTCGAAAATAAAGTCTCACATTACTCACGAATGTCCAAAATGACTCGCTCACTCCATATATCCAAAATCCACCAAAATTCTTCATATATCTCCAAAATAAATCATTTACTCCATACATCCAAAGTCCGTCAAATTAACCAACCTTAAAGATATCTCACATTTCTAAATCCTCAAAAATTCAAGAGCACCTAATTCCTCAAATTTTAAAGTATACAACTTCACCATCACCTAAATCCACAAGATAAGATCACCTAATTCCATAAGATAATACCAAAGTTCGAAACCACCACAATTCTCATACTCCTCTAAGGTAAAGTATCACTTGCCAAGTTAAGAGCATGTCGGACAAAATATTTAAATTATTTCAAAATTTTGAAAATCACAAGTTCAACCATTTTACAAGTGCGTAATGCACAAAATCAATCAATCAATCAAATAAGTGCGTTCAGCACTACCAAACCAACAATATGTGCGTTGAGCACGAAATCACCAATATGTGCGTTGAGCACAAACAAACCACAAATATATATAACCAAGTAATAACAAATAACCAATGATATTATGCTTATTCAATATCAACGATAGCCAAAATTTTCATATTCTTAACCAATAAACATTGAATAACAAGGAATCACACAAGGACATCCTTAGTTTACCACAAAAACAAGTAGTCGTGCATATTTCTACCCACCTTAAAATAAAGCTTCGTCCTCGAAGCACGAAAAATTTACCTTAGGCAAAAAGATGAAGGTATTTGTCTCTCATGGTTGGCTCAAATTTCTCCCAAAATATTGGAACACATGTGTTCGCTACCTAATATAATATCCTTTGAGACCACATGATAGTTGCTTCTTCTCTCACATCTCCTTCATTGATTTGTCTATTAATTATAACCCCAAATCATATTATTACCTTACTCTGACCTTGACAACCCAACTATAAAATCCATATAAATTAAATTCCACTTCCACTCGGAAACTCCTAAAGGATCTAACTCTCCCTGATGTCTCGTATGTTCACCCATAACTTTCTAATATATCAAGTATTGAGCCACAAAATCTGTCATTTGTTTCTTCATACTAGTCCACCAAAATCCTAATTTCAAATCCGCATGCATTTTATCACCTCTCAAATAACATAATACATCTTTTCCTTTAAAATTCGAACGATTCCTCACACCCCTCATCCCAATGAAATTTTATGGCTTTCTACATCAGTGTAGTCATTAATCTATCTATTTTGGAAAAAATCCTTCACAAATTTCCTATAGTAACCAGCTAAGCCCAAAAGCTACGAATTTTCAGCCACAGATTCCGAGTTAGATCACTCCTTAACAACCTTATTTAGCAGGATCTACCGATACTCCATCCTTAGATATAATATTCCCCAAAATTACTCGTACCAGCCAAAAATCACACCTCAAAACTTTAGCAAATACTAATTTTCTCTCTAGATGTCTAAGATAACTCGTAAATGTTCCTCATTCTTCTCTTCATTCTTTGAATAAATACTATGTCATCAATGAATATCACAACAAATTTTCTAGGTAAGTCCTCAAGGTTCGGTTCATCTAAGTCCATAAACACATCAGGTGCACTAGCCAACCCAAAAGCATCACAGTAAACTCATAATGGCATTATCTAGTAGAAAATATAGTCCTAGGTAAATCCTCAAGCGCTATCATTAACTGATGTTACTCAAATTGCAAATCAATTTTAGGGAAAATAAAAGCTCCCTTCAACAGGTCAAATAAGTCATCAATCCTAGGTAAGGGAATCTTATTCTATATAGTAACTTGATCCAATTTCCGATAATCAATACATAATCTTAAAGTTCCATCCTTCTTTTTCCACAAATAAATTAGGGTCACTCCAAGGCGGCACACTAGGCCTAATTCATCCCCAAAATAACATCAAAGTAGGGTAATGAAATTCTATTAGGTTTGCCTTAAAATCATGATCATATCACCAATAAAACTGACATATCCCTTATAAACCCTCTTACAGTTTACTAAGTCCCCAGATGGCATGGCAAAATTATAATCCACAATTTCACTAGATTCAACATTCATTTTATCCACAAACTCAGTCGAAATAAAAGAGTGAGATGCACCAGAATCAAATAAAACATGAGCTAAAATAAAATTCACTAGAAAATTACCCGAAACGATGTCTGTGTTTTCGGCTTCCTCCCTATTCATGACATAGAGCTTCCCAGTAGGCTTTCTGCTATTACTCTGTGCGGCATTTACTTGGCCCGCGGGTTTACTAGCTGTAATGTTGGTCTGAGTCGGAGCTGGATTCCTAAAATTATTGTTAGTTGTGGACCTACCAAAATTTTGTGTGTTCCCCTGACCATCAAATCGATTACTCTGATTCACACTAGCACCAACAGATTGCGTCGCACGAGGTTTCCCTGCCTTCTTGTTCCTACACTCGAATTCTCGATGTCCTAACTTCCCGCACCAGTAACATGTCATCTTATTTCCCTGACAGTCAACGCCTGGGTGATCTCCCTTGCATAACTTACAGTAGTAATGTGGGGTAAAGTCATTAGGTGTTCCCTGGTTTCTACCTCTCCAGCTATTACCTTCTTCCTTCCCATTCCCTCCGTGTTGGGTGTTATTATTAGTATTGAAATTCCCTCTCTTCGCTCGGGTGTCAGACTGACTTCCCTGAAACTCCCTCTTCTTACTCCCAGTACTTACCATCTCAGCCTCCATCTTTTGGTTACTCCTCTCAATATTAACAGCCCTAGCATAGACATCTCTTAATGAAGTGAATGTCTCTCCAGTAAACCTACCCTTAATCTTCCAATGTAACTTATCCTCAAACCTAGATGCTTTAATCCCCTCAGTTGGCACTAGCTCCTTAGCAAAACGACTAAGTTCAACAAATTTATTATAAAAGTCTTTCACACTCATCTCATCGGTTTGCTTTAGGTCTCCAAATTCAGCTAATTTTTTATGTTTCACATGTTATGGGAAAAATTCTGCTTCTAATATTTCCTTAAGAGTATCCCAATCTTTATGATATAGTGTCTGTGTGCCATTTGAATTTCTAATCCTAATTGGTTTCATGAAGTCCTCTTTAACGGTCTGCCACCAAATGTCCGCCTCTTCTTTCAGATAGAAGACAGCGATCCTAGCCTGAAATTCATGTGGACAACCTACAGCTAGAAAAGTTTTCTCCATCTCTCTAACCCAATTATCTAGTTCATTAGGATCCCCTTTCCCAGTAAAAGTCGGCGGTTTCTTCTTCTGTACCGCTTCAGACATTCCAGCAACAGTGGGTGTAGGATCATTCTCATTCTCAACTCTATCATTCATATTCTGGGTAACAGTGGTCATTTGTTGCACAGCTTGGAGAAGAGCTGCATTCTGAGCTATCAATTGTGCCATCATAGCGACCATATCATTGTTTTCATTTTCTCTTCGTGGAGGCATTATTACTATAGACATAAACAATATTCTATTAAGTTCAAGCATAAGAAAGTTCAATCACAAATATTAATGTAAGTAGCATTCATCACTATCACAGTTCAATTAGGCAAGGATATTAACAGTACTAAACCATGGCAAATATAAATATATATAGATATAAATAACATAATTCATGCGTATGCAATGCACCCAATCCACCCATCACTCTCAATTTAAAAAGAAAGGTTTTTTTTTAATAAAGTAGTAATCATTTTTTTTAAAACCATTTCAAATTTTGCAAAACTTTTCGGAAAGACCTATTGCTCTGATACCAACTGTAACAGCCCTAAATTTTCGCGACCAAAATAAAAGAATAAAATAGGAAAATTTAAAGTCGTTACTCCGCATTTAGCTCACAAGGCCAAATGCAAGGCAAAAGAATATGATAAGAATTAAAAAGAAATATAAATCCGATGAATAATTAAATGAAAACGTTGCAGCGGAAGACTTAAGTCCCACAAAATCCAAAACGGTTTAAAACAACTTCAACCCAAAATTCAACATAAATATAAATAGTTTGGAGGTAAACGTTAAATAATAAAATCCTTCCTCGCTCAGCATCCCGAAGCAAATGCACCCATGCAGATATTAATTGTACCTATCAACTGTACCCAAAACACAAATAGGTACAGGTTCCAGCTGGGGAACGACCCAAAACAAAAGGACGTCAGCAAAGATGAGTAAAATATATTATATTGAAAACGTAAAACAATAATTATAATTTGTAGTAAACTGAAATCAGAGTTAAATATTATTGTCTCAATACCAAACCAAAAGTAGTGTGAAAATAGTAGTCAAAACCAAAACCAACCAAAATATATATTGTCAACCACCTGTGTGCCAAGGTCCTACCCTTTTGCACGATCTAGAGGTACCACCTATGCTTAGCTAGACTTACTATAGTGCGCACCACTCACATTTGGGCAGTCAGTAGGATGAGGCTGCCAAAGGAGGAAGTCTAACTACCTACCAAGTGGGGGGCCGGAAAACCCCCACTTAACACAACTCGGGCCAGGAGTTCAGTTTCGGGACGAAATCCCAGGGACGTCACAGACGCACCTTAACCTCATAGACCAACAGAGCTCCCAGAGTCTGTTATAACCACCAAAAATTGTACCAAAATAATACCAATACGTGACTTGTGTCACAAAGTTCCAATATCCAAAATATTACAAAAATATCGTAAAAATTCACCATTGACAAAATAATTATAAAACCGTTTCAAAAATATAATTTAAACCGAACATGCTCTTTACTTAAAGGTGAAAAGGTCAAAACGTTCTTACCTCTCAAGACGGTCAATCTGAGCTATAATTACTCCAAAAATTCCTTCTCCTCGAACCCACAAGCTACAAACAATATAAATTGGTTCAATAATCTATAACTAAGGTTGATGTGAACCTAACGTAATATATCACTCAAGGTCGCTTAAATTTTTCCCGTAAATAATTTACTCATCACACAAGTTCCCAAAATATGATTTTAGACATGACTCCCATAAGAATCTCAAATCAATCACCCAAACCAGCCTGCTAATCAATACAACCTGATGCTAAAAATCATTAAATTTGATAAGCTCACTAACATATGACAACGCGCCTCCAATTTGTATCATACTCGTGGTAGGTACTCCGTATAATTAAGCATTCAATACACCACCCCTGCATCGCCACTGCATCATCATTGTTCTTTGCAAAAGAATACATATATCCTTCCTAGCCACGCCTCACTTTCCTCATATTCACCAAATCAGTTGTAATAGTCTAATCCCGCCTCAACTCATAAACGACAATTTAATCGACCCAAATGTTGATTAGTTGCATAGAAGTTAAATTATGCCAAGAAGACAGATTTAACCACGAAAAACAAAAGAAAAGGGAGTCGAATGTAAAATATATGGACCTACTTCATATTTGACCCAACTAATTATAGACAAAAGAGCAATAGATTAAGAAAGCTTACAATATATATGACGGATGATGAAAAACAAGTTGGTGTGAGCAAAGAATAAGGCCCGATTTTCCGATGGCGTTGATGGATCGAAAAGAACAGAAGGAACAGAGGGAAGCGGCAGGGTGAAAGGATGAATGAATGAATTGATGAATGAGGAAGTGGGTACGTGGGTTTGTACAATTGTACATATATAGTTTGTTTTTTTTTTTCTTTCCTTATTGTGTTTGACTCGAAATCGAATACGATACAAAGTCGTTTTATAAAATTACGTTCCATTTTAAGAAATCCAAAACCGATTTATTATAAGACGACCCAAAATACTTTAATATTATAAAAATATTTTTCCATCTTAAAACTCGATTTAAATAAAAGTAGAAAAGTCAAGCTTTATAATTGACTCAGAAAATAACGGGGTGTTACACCAGTAGTATCCGAGCCTCATGATTTTTCGGGCTAACATATGGGCGTTCATATGCGGACCATTTTCACCGTCGTGTACTTCGGCCATCACTTTTTCGGCTTGTGTTTTGTCGATGCATAGGAGTAAAGCCCCCTGTGCCGTCTTTTTGTATAACTGACCGTCGTCCGTACGAATGAATTGGGTGGCCAGTCTTCGCAGGGCTTTCTTGGCCCGATTTTCAGTTCCCGGGGGATATTCCCCCGTTGTCAAATAAATTAGGACAGCCTGATACCAAGGTTCTGGATCGGTGATCTCAATATCTTGAATGGCGTTGACATACGCCGGCTCGGACCGTCTTTCGACACAGATTGGCATACTGGCCATATGTTCCGGGATGTTTAGTAAAGATGCCAATTTGGAAAGTGCGTCCGCGAACTGATTTTCTTCACTTGGGAGATAGATATATTCTACCTTCTGGAATTGTTTCTCTAGAACCCTTACTCGTGCTTGGTAAGCCACTAGATTGGCGTTCCGAGTTTTCCATTTTTGAAGGGCTTGATTGATGACCAGGGACGAGTCCCCGTGAACCCGGAGATTTATAATTCCCAAATCAGCAGCCGCTTGCAACCCGTGGATGCATGCTTCATACTCGGCCGCGTTGTTGGTCACATCAAAATCCAATTTGATGGATAACGGGGTGTGTTCCCCTTGTGGTGATATAAGGAGAATTCCGACCCCGAACCCTCGAAAGTTGGATGCTCCATCGAAATACAGATCCCAAGTTTCGGTGTCAGTATGGAATATGTCTTCGTCAGGAAAGGTCCAAGTATCGGTATGGTCTTCTTCAGATACCGGGCTGTCGGCGAGGAACTCGGCTACCACCCGGCCTTTGATGGCTTTTAATGGTACAAACTTGAGGTCAAACTCAGCTAGCATTAAAGTCCATCTGGACATTCTTCCATTAAGAATGGGCTTTTCGAACAAGTATTTGATCGGATCCATTTTGGACAGGACATGTACCTCGTGACTGAGCATGTACTATCGTAGTTTTTTAGTGGTCCAAACCAGAGCTAGGCACGTTTTCTCGAGCATTGTATATTTGCATTCGTATTCCAGGAACTTTTTACTGATGTAGTAAATAGCCCTTTCTTCTGAATCGACTGTCTGGGCCAGCATAGCCCCCATGGCTGTCTTTGTCGTTGTTAGGTATAATGACAGAGGCAAACCGGGTTGAGGTGGCATTAATACCGGCGGAGCAGACATGATCTCTTTGATTCTGTCAAAAGCCGTCTGACATTTATCATCCCATAGTACCCGTTCCCCTATCTTCAGTTTCTTGAAAATGGGTTCACACACCATAGTTAGCTTTGAGATAAACCGGCTGATGTATTGAACTTTCCCGAGAAACCCCCTTATTTCTTTTTCGGTCTTAGGTGGTTGCATCTTGATGATGGCTTTGATTTTAGCTGGGTCGACCTCGATGCCGCGTTGGCTAACGATATGGCCCAGTAATTTGCCTGATGTTACCCCGAAACTGCACTTTTGAGGGTTAAACACTACTAGAAATCCCCTATTTTTACAACACTTTTATGGGTAATTATCGACACAAAAAAGCATCACAATTTTATTTTTTGACGCTCTATAAGAGCGTCAAAATTCTTGCCGTCACAAATTTGTGACACCCTTTTGTGTCGCTTATATCGACGCACTTAAGCGTCAAAATTAATTATGACGCTTTTTGGCAACAAAATAATTGACAAACTAAAGCGTCATGCCATTATTTTGTGACACCATTTACCGTCAAATTCATACATGAACATTATTTTTGGAATTCTATATGAGTACCTTGTGATGATGAAAAGCATAGAAAAAAAAAATTAACTTAAGGGGTATTGTGGACATGACGTAGGTCCACCCCGACGCGGCGAAGCGCGGGTTTGGGTAGGCGAATGAATCTCGTGGTAAGATTGTTCTCGGGTTCGAAATCTAAGTCAAAATGGAGTCGCCACCGAATTTTGTGGTTATTCGGAACCATACGAGCCCACTCTATGTCGTCATGGGCTATACACAAAGTAAGCCCACTCCGATTTTTGAGTTTATGGGGCTCGTCCCTTTGCATTGCGATACCGATACCATCTATACCGGTAATCGTGTAAAGAATGACTCTCGTGCGCCAAGGGTTTCGGACATCCGGAAACCAAAGGTTCTGAGTAAGGGGTGAGGGTACGTGTTGGGAAGCCCACTAAGGACACCCAACCCCGCCCGCACATGGCGGCCTCTACTAAGACACCGTTCGTGTTCGTGTACGCGCGCTAGTAAATTGATTAAATGATATGCAAACAGCGTTTTAGCTAAACATGTGAATTTTGCGTTAACTACGTCATTTAATGCATCTTATTATTTGTCGAAATGATTTAGCATGCGAGGTTCGTTTATAAAGCGTAAAAGCAATTAAATAAACAAAGCTCGAAAGTAAATAAATAACGTACAAGTTACACGGGCGGAAATACAACCCGGAATTCACAATACAACGTTACATAAAAATAATGAACGATATAAAGAAAGCAATATAATGATAGAAACGGACTCGTATATAAAACTAGACCGCGAAAATATGTAGATGGACTAACCCCGATTAAATACGCATTATGTCGCATATTAAACGAAGGACGGGAATATGAGACTGCGGCATATTGCTAGCCTAATCTCATATCTCGTAGTCTTGTCCCGACTTATCACGTCAAAGTGGTCAAAGTCGTTCTACGTGTCGTGATGTGTATAGTTTTGGAAATAGGATAGTCACGTGATAGTCTTTACACGTGATGACTAAAGTCGATAAAAGGGTCGGGGTTTGAATTATGGGTCAAACCCCTCGGTTTTGTGGGTTACAGGACCCACTCGACCGAGTGGTGGTGTGACTCGGTCGAGTGCACGTTTAACGTGGCTACTGACCACTTTTTGGGGTGCTACTCGATCGAGTGGCCTATGGCACTCGGTCGAGTGCCCCCTGTACGAGTGGTAACTCGCTCGTTTTATGACTTGAAATCGATGATCGGCCGAATCAAATACAAATATCGCACGATTTGTATTTAATTCGGCCTCCGGTACTATAAACGTGTATGAACGAATATAATACCGTCATCGGGATTTTATGAAAACGTTTTATCGTTAGATTAGGAAATTTTAAATTAGCAACGAAATGTGTCCCTCTACGTCACGACATCGAAACTAACCCTTTCGGGTTACGTGATGTCGGTTTTCGTGTCAACGGGTTCCGTACCAATTATGGAAAGGGAATTAAATCCGTTCAACTACGACCGATCACGGTCGCGTCACGCCCTTGAGTACATCGGGGCGGGGCTCCTCGAAAGGGCTCCACCTCCGTCGTTGCTCGTAAAGGGATTAGACGGACCAAAAGTGATCATCGTAGTCCAACGTTTTAAAATCGATTTTTGATACTAGTTTACGTATACACGGTATTATTAACGTTAATGACGATAAAAGTAACGCGAAAATAAAGATGCGAAAATGTAAAAAAGGTTAGTGTTAGTGTTACTACGATTATAATACAATAATGCGAAAATGTACGTAGAATCGATATAGAAAAGAGATAGAGAAGGGGTTTAGGACACCCTCAACATACATGCTAGGTAAACGCCTCGGAAATAGACTCGTAAATAGCGGCACGGCTTGAGAGTATCGAGGATGTATGCGAGTTGTGGTGTGTATGGGTGTATGTGTGTATGTGTCGGTTTATCGAGAGACGAGAGCTCGGTTTTTGTGTGTTTTCGGCTTAGGATTTCTAAGGCTTGTAAGGTGATGAAGTAGGGTTGAAGTAGGGTGAAATGTGGCTGAAGTTGTAGGGTAAAAAATGCTCAAAAAGTTCTTAAATGCATGGGGGGGTGAAGCGGTATTTATAGACTTCACCCCTCGACCTAGGGGCACTCGATCGAGTGGCCCTAGTGCACTCGATCGAGTGCCTTCGCAAACGGGCCAAACCCGGGTAAAAAAGGCTCCACTCGATCGAGTGGGGTCAATCCACTCGATCGAGTGGGTCAACAAATCGAGATAAATAAGGAAAGATTTGATTTTGTTTGTTTTGACTATTTTTTGAACTTTGATTTGTGCGCCAACTGAGCTTAGCTGATTTATGAGACGGTTTCGTCTTTGACCGGGTTTTGACCCGGTCGCCAAAAGACGGGAATTATTTTTGGTGTCGGTTTTGGCCCAAATTAGTCTCATTTGACTCGGAATGACCCACTGGGCCTGAATTTGAGGTCTGTTTTGTGAGATTTTTACTCTGCCAAAAGTCCATGTCGGATATTATTGTTTCCGAGCCCAAATCCGAGTATACCAAGTCACGTTTGCGTCCGATCATCATCGGGTGTTTTTCGGAGACTACCATAGACACGTGGCAGTCAAAATGCAGGTGTCTACAGAGCCCCCACTCTGACTGAGGCTTGGACAACGCGAAAGTTAGAGTAGCTACCAAGCCCGTTAAGACCTGGTAGACTTCCGGTCGGGTCGTTTATAGTCCAGTGGACTCGCGTGAAGGGCTCGCCAGCCATAAGCAGAGGGTCATACCTATCCTGATGATGATAGCTTCGCGGGGAGTCAGACTTGTAGCATAAGTCCTGGGCGCGCCTATGCGTGGGCCCATCCGTATCATTTTGGGGAAAATGCCGCCTTGGGCGTTCCGCTGGGGAAATATATGAGCTGTACGGGCTTGCTTCTGAAGCCTTGAGTCGCACTTGAGCTGGTGAGGATGCTCCGTGGGGAGTAAAGCCTGTCTTTTTTGGAGAGTAGGTGTACCCGTATGCCGACACATCGCACTTTGGATGTAGCACACCGGGGAAAAGCTGACTCCGTTGGGGAAATTGTTTCGCGTGGACTTGCTTCTGAAGTCTGGGGTGTACCTGTATGCTGACACATAACAACTTGTATGTAACACATAGGTAAAATATTGACTCTCGCTGGGGAGAAAAAGATTGAATAATTTTTTTGAAGGACAAAATTTTGGAAAATTTTTATCGCGAAGAAATTTTATCACAGAAAAATTTGGAGACTCTTAGGAAAGCTCGGGACAGCTTGATTCCTATTCTGGGTTCTACCTGGAAATCAGGCCTGCGCGCGCATAGGGCCCAGCTTGCTGAGGAGGCAGGGTAGTTAGGTTTTCTGTTAGGTTTTCTCATTATAAATATGAGAATCCCTGCTTCAGTTTTCTGCATCTCAACTCAAATTCTTCTCTTCCTCCTCGAAATCTTTTAGATTTTCAAGAAAGTTAGAAATCTCTGTCATGGGTATCGACCACTTGACTGCTATGCTGCTTGCTTGGTCCCAGTACTTTCGGGACGAAGAGAAGGTCCGTCTTACTCAGATGGAGATAGTCAATTTATTCCCCTTTCAGCGTCTGATAGTTGACTCGCATTTTCTGGATGCCTGTCTGTCGTTTTGGGACACCACCCATCACGTGTTTGCATTCCCGAGGGGCGAGATGTGTCCTTTGCCCGAGGAGATTACGGCCATAGGCGGCTGGGGTCTTGCTATTCAGCCCGCTATTCCTCCGTTCTACCCGGATCCAAGGAGGCGTTTGAGGGAATTTTTGGGTTTGTCTCATGCTGAGACAAACCGAATGGTGCAGGGAGATAACGATTCCCTATTTGATTTGGCCGATAAGTTTATGAACCCACGGGACGTGAAGGCCACCCCTGCTCATAGGCGTAGGGCATTCGCCTTTTGCATGCTGCACTGCTATGTCTTCGAAGGTTTGATGGAACTTGACTCATGCATGGGTCAAATTAGGCTGATCAGAGTGGTTGACCAGATGGAGACTGGTCATAGCCCTGCTTGGCTAGCCACTGGGGAGATCATCGCGGGTCTAGATGCTAGACGACTCGACCCGACCCGACGGTTGATGGGGAGTACCCGTTTCCTGCAGATATACCTCTCGATTTTTTCGATATATATATATATATATATATATATATATATATATATATTTTTGTTCACGTTTCACGCGAATTTCCTGATTTTCGAAAGTCACTCGATCGAGTGGACCTGTCACTCGATCGAGTGACACTCATACCGGGCTACTGCCTGTTTTTGACAGGCTTACTCGATCGAGTCAGCTGCTGTACTCGATCGAGTGGGCTGTAGCGGACCATCCAATGGCTTACGAAGCTTGTGTATACTTTTCAGATATGGTTGTCGGAGCGGCTGTCAATCATAGAGACTCCTCCGAGCATTCCCAATTATCGGAGTAGTCAAATTAGCTCAAGGAGGCGAAAGATAATCTCGTACCATCAAATAACCCGAGCTTACTGGGACGAAGAATTGGTATTCCACGGAGGTCCCTTGATCAGGTGGACCGTCGCTTGGTGGTTCCTTTCAAAATTGACCGGACTGGCTAAGATAGACCAAGCCCGATACCTGACGATCCTGTCCTTAGACTGGACAGTTCACATTTATCCGGACCGCCTCCTAAGACAGTTCGGTTCGTCTCAGCGCATCCCTGAGACTGAAGCCATTATCAGCGTCCCGCTCCAATTGACAGACGCTATGTGCGACACCTGGTTGCAGAGATGGTTCACTCGTCCTACATGGACTATACCCAGCCCTTGCCAATCCGCTTGGGTGTCACGGGCTTATCAGAAGTGGACTTCTGAGGAGTCCGAGGAAGCTCGAAAGGCCTTGAAGCTTGAGGAGCCTTTGAATTGGTTCATCGCGAGTCGGCGAAGGACAATCGGGACTTTTTCACCGGGGAATATATTGCTGAGGCTACAGTCCGAGGAGAATCGGGTCTTAAGTCACAAACTAAGACTCGATCTAAGGAAGTCGGTTCTAGCAGCACTCGAGGGCAGACTGACTTGGAACGACGACTTGGGCCGAGGTTGGCGGTCCGGGACCGACTTGGTCCGCGTGACCGGCTCCTTGAGCCCGTGAGGGCCCGACTTGGGCCTATTGATATGACAGAGGAGTCGGGCTCAAACAATCGAGCCCGAGCTAGAGAAGTTCCCGTGGTGATTCGAGAACGCTCCCCTCCGCGTCGTCGCCAGTGGACGACTAAGGAGGCCAAGGACAAGGGGAAGGGCAAGATGCCCTAAATGCCGAGTCCTTTAGCTTTACTATTATTTAAGTATTATTATTATTTTTTGTTGTGTGCCCCCTTTTTTTTGTATTATTTATTTTGAATTCCTGCATTTTTGTAATTTTCCGAGTTTATCGGGATTTTTTTTTTGAATTAATAAAAGAAGTTTATTATTAAACCGCTCCTGTCTTTTCTTGATCGCATTGGTTGTACCCTTTTGAGGGGTTGCCTACGTATCTGCGATTAGCAGAATCAAACCAAACGTAGTTCAGGCATAGGAAATTTGCAATCTCGAATTACACCAAGACTATTGGTTCAAGATGTTTTTGACAGTAGAATAAATAATTCTAGCTAATTGACTTGCTTTTTGTAAAAAAATGATTTTGATAAAATTTGCTAATGACATTGAGAAATGGCTAAGGGTAGTAACGCTTCAGCTGGTCCAGGTTGGTTGGGTTGACAAACTCATTCCCGTCCAGGTCCGTCAGCATCACTGCTCCCCCTGATAGGATCTTCTTCACCAGATATGGCCCAGCCCAATTGGGTTTGAATTTTCCCCTTGGGTCGACTGGTAGTAGAGCTCGAACAGACTTAAGGACTAGATCGCCCTCCTTAATGTTCCTGGGCCTTACCCTTTTGTTGACGGCCCGTTGAATCCTCTTCTGGTAGATTTGGATGTTATTGAGGGCACGAGACCGTCGTTCGTCTAGTAGAACCAACGAGTCATATCGTGCTCGAACCCAGTCAGCTTCGGGTACTTGGCTTTCTAGCAGAATTCTGAGGGACGGTACCTCCAGCTCGACTGGTTGGACTGCCTCCATCCCGTAGGTTAGGTAATACGGCGTCGCTCCGGTTGCGGTGCGAATTGACGTCCGGTATCCCCATAGGGCAAAAGGTATTTTGTCGGGCCAGTCCCGGTAATTATCAGCCATCTTTTTTAGTATGGTGACAATTGTTTTATTGGCCGCCTCTACTGCTCCATTTGTTTGGGGGCGGTAAGGCGAGGAAGTATGTCTTTGGATTTTATATTTGGTTAGCAGGGCCGCAGTCTCGGCTTGAAAATGAGTCCCGTGATCACTGATAAATTCAGAGGGAATCCCATATCGACATATTATCTTGTTTTGGATGAACTTGGCGACATGCTTAGCATTGAGGATGCAATATGATTCAGCTTCGACCCATTTGGTGAAATAGTCGATAGCTACCAAAATAAAGCCATGCCCACCAATACCCGAGGGATTTATTTTCCCGATTATGTCGATACCCCACGTTGAGAATGACCAGGGTGACGTCATGGTATAGAGTAGCGATGACGGCATATGTTGCACATTGCCAAAGATTTGACAGTTATGACAATGTTTGACATATGACCGGCAATCGGCTTCCATGGTATTCCAATAATAACCGAGCCTCATGATTTTCCGGACCAGCATGTGGGCATTCATGTGTGGGCCGTTTTCGCCATCATGTACTTCGGCCATAACCTTTTCAGCCTTATACTTGTCAACACAAAGGAGAAGAGCCCCCTGTGCCGTCTTTTTATACAGTTGCCCGTCGTCGGTACGGATAAACTGGGTGGCTAGCCTTCGTAAGGCTTTCTTGGCTCGACCTTCCGTCCCGGGAGGGTATTCTCCGTTTGTCAGGTATTTTAACACAGCTTGGTACCACGGTTCGGGATCAGTTACTTCAATGTCTTCTATGTCGCAAATGTATGCTGGCTCGGACCGTCTTTCGACGCAAATCGGCATACTAGTCACGTGGTCGGGAATATTCAGTAAAGATGCCAATTTGGAGAGTGCATCTGCGAACTGATTTTCTTCCCGGGGCAGATATATATACTCTACCTTTTGGAATTGTTTCTCGAGATCCCTTACTCGTGCCTGGTAGGCCACGAGATTGGCGTTCCGAGTCTTCCATTTTTGAAGTGCTTGGTTAATGACCAAGGATGAGTCACCATGTACCCGGAGATTTGTAATCCCCAGATTGGCGGCGGCTTGTAGCCCGTAAATGCATGCTTCGTACTCTGCTGCATTATTGGTAACATCAAAGTCCAGTTTGATGGAGACGGGAGTATGTTCCCCTTTTGGTGAAATTAGGAGGATCCCGACTCCGAACCCTCGAAAATTAGATGCACCATCGAAGTATAAATCCCAAGTTTCAGTATCGGTATGGAAAATATCTTCGTCTGGGAAGGACCAAGTGTCGGTGTGTCCTTCCTCGGTTATCGGGCTATCGGCGAGAAATTCAGCTACTACTCGACCTTTAATAGCCTTTAACGGTACAAACTTTAAGTCGAATTCTGCCAGCATTAGAGTCCATCTAGAGATTCGGCCGTTGAGAACGGGCTTTTCGAAGATGTATTTGATTGGGTCCATTTTGGATAGCACATGGACCTCATGACTGAGCATATAATGCCGAAGTTTCTTAGTGGCCCAAACTAGAGCCAAACACGTCTTTTCGAGCATGGTATATTTGCACTCATACTCTAAAAACTTTTTGCTGATGTAGTAAATGGCTCTTTCTTTGGAGTCAACTGTCTGGGCCAGCATAGCCCCCATGGCTGTCTCGGTCGTTGTTAGGTATAACGACAGGGGGAAACCGGGTTGAGGTGGCATTAAGACTGGCGGAGCAGACAGAATTTCCTTGATCTTGTCGAAAGCATCTTGGCACTTGTCATCCTATAGTACCTGTTCTCCTACTTTCAGTTTCTTGAAAATTGGTTCACACACCATGGTTAGTTTGGAAATGAACCGACTGATGTACTGGACTTTCCCGAGGAATCCCCTTATTTCTTTTTCGGTTTTCGGAGGTTGCATCTCGGTAATGGCTTTGATTTTAGTTGGGTCGACTTCGATACCTCGTTGGCTAACGATATGACCCAGTAATTTGCCTGATGTTACCCCGAAACTGCACTTTTGAGGGTTTAACCTCATGTTGTATTTGCGTAATCGGGTGAAAAATTTTCTTAGGGCGGTGATGTGACCGTCCCGTTCTTTGGATTTGACGATCATGTCGTCTACATAAACTTCTACCTCTTTATGCATCATGTCGTGTAATAAAGTGGTAGCAGTCCTTTGGTATGTGGCCCCGGCATTAATGAGACCGAAAGGCATGATGGTATAGCAGTAAGTACCCCAAGGTGTGGTGAAGGTAGTCTTACTCATGTCTTCTTCCGCCATCTTGATTTGATTATACCCGGCATACCCGTCCATGAATGATAGAAGGGCATGATCGGCCGTGTTATCCACCAGTATGTCGATGTGTGGTAACGGAAAATCATCTTTTGGGCTCGCCTTGTTAAGATCCCGAAAATCTACACATACCCGCACCTTACCGTCCTTTTTAGGAATCGGCACGATGTTTGCCACCCAGTCCGGATACTCGGACACTTGTATGAAGCCGGCTTTGAACTGTTTGTCTACTTCTTCTTTTACCTTGAGAGACCACTCGGGCCTCATTCGGCGGAGCTTCTGCTTGACCGGTTTGCACCCATCTTTGATTGGTATGTGGTGCTCGGCTATTTCCCGGTCTATCCCCGGCATGTCCTTGTAGGACCATGCGAAGACATCCTTGAATTCTTGGAGGAGGCTTACGAACTGTTGTTTCTCCTCGGGATCTAAGGATAACCCTATCTTAAGTGCCTGAGGCTCTAAGGTTGTTCCCACATTTATGGACTCGGTTTCTTCGATCACCGGGTTCCGGGACTCCCTTTGCTCTAGTTGCTCGATCAGATGCGGAGGTAAGGGTACCTGTTCGTCTGGTTTCTCAATGTCATAGCATAAAACATTTTTAAAAGCAGAATTTGAAAGAGACAAGTCGTAAGCAGAACAGTTGTTATTATTGATTGAAAATTTGGAGAACAGCTCAAAGAGAGCAGCCATCTGATCATTGGTCAGTGGCGGGATAGGTAGGGCACTCGGGACAGACCCCGAAGTGCCAGCAGCAGGAATAATAAAAGGGAGAGGGGTTACAGGAGTGACTCTAGCACCGACTTCCCTAGACTCGATCTCAGACTCTGACTCAGACTCCGACTCAGACTCGGACTCAGACTCAGGCATGTCTCCCTCTCCGGTGACCAGCTTGTAGATCCTTCCCTGACTGTCAGTCCACTTGACAGTCTTCCTCCAGGCCCTGCTTCCCGTCTCGGAACCAACATCCGAGATCAGCTATGTCGGGTCAAACCTGTTGCTGCGGAGGATCAGGTTGACCAGGTCTTCCTTTGGAGTTGGGGCTATGGTGTCTTCCCCGAATAGTAGCCCTAGAGCGGGCTCAGCATCTTCAGCTCTGTTGGATTGGATGAGGGCGAACACATCATCCGGGATGTAGTTGCAGTCCCGGGCCAAGTGGGTCCGAAGCTGCATAGCATTGGGTTGGTATAGACCAACCTGGATAGCCCCAAACACCGGTGTGGCAAAGTAGTCAGCCAACCGTGGGCTATAAGGGCTCAAGTAGATACCCTTAAGGATGTTGCAGGCCTTTTCGATCCCTGCTCGGACAACATTGTCGGGGTTGATGGCATAACCGAGACCAAAGTGAGATTCTTCGTCTTTGAGAACCTCAATGATCTTCCCAGCTGGAAGGTCGGGTCGAGAGGTAGCCCCCGGAAAGTATCCTAGGTTTTGGAGCATCATGTCGATACTCGTAGTGAAGTAAGGCCTAAAGAGGTACTCTTCCTCGATCATCCCCACAAAATCGAACCCCCAGAGGTCCGTGCGTTCCGTGGCGTTACAGCTAGCCACAGTCATTGGTGTTGCCTCTAAAGTGATGACATCGTTAAGCAGAGGCATCTTGATTTTTCGGTGGAGGGTGGAGGACACCGCCTTGACCGCGTGGATCCAAGGCCTACCCAGGAGCAGGTTGAATGACGAGGTGACATCAATCACCTGGAATTCGAGCTCCTTTTCTATCGGACCGGTTATGATGGTCAGTTTCACGGCCCCAGCTACCGACTTTGGGCTCCCATCGAAAGATTGGATGGTCTGAGCAGTCGGGATATAGTCAGCCTCGGTAATGCCAAGGGCTCTTGCGGTCCTCAAGGGAAGGACGTTTACAACAGACCCGTCATCAACTAGGGTCATGGGGAGGTATTTTCCTCGGCAGACCACCGTAATGTAGAGGGCCAGATTATGGGTGGCCCCAAATGGTGGTAGGTCGGCTTCGGAGAAAGTGATTACCGGTCCTTCTTCCTTAGCCTTGCCCTTTAGGTGGGGCAGGATCGTGGCTACCATCTCAGCAGGGGTAACCAAAGAGTCAACCTTAATTTGATCGAGAGCCTTTGTAAGTGCTTCTCGATGTTCTTGAGAACTAACCAGGAGTTGCCATATAATGAGGTCAACTCGGGTCTTCTTCAATGGCTTCACGAGAGCCGTCTCAGCAGTTGGCTCTTCAGGGGCGACTTCCGTGATCACGGTTGTCGGGATAGGGGCGTCCCTAGAGCTAGTGGCTTGGTAGGGACGGTCAAGGTGGTTACTGGTTAGGACCCGGGATTTAGTCTTTCGAATCTCCTCGGTGGTGATGGGGACAGCTTCCCCTTTTGCGAGGTAGACATCATCTTCGTCATCGAACCAGATCCCGTTCACTTGCGGGATGAATGGAGAGATAAGGTGAGAACAATCAATCACCTCCCCGGTAAAGATGGCGTGGGAGCTGAAAGGGTTCTCCTTGTTACTGGGCTTATCTCCGGGTAGCGGGATTTTACCGCTTTCAATCAGGTCCTGAATCAAGTGCTTCAGCTTCCAGCACTTCTCGGTATCATGCCCATTACCTCGGTGGTACTGGCAATAGGCTTGGGCATTGTAGTTCTTGGAGCGTCGCTCGACCGGAACTTCAGGAGTTGGGCCTATCGGTTGGATTAGGCCCTTTGAGGATAGCCTTTGTAAGGCATAAGTATAGGTCGTACCTATGTCAGTGAAAACCCGAGGTGGGGTGTTCTTCTTGGACGGGGTATCCAGTAGATTCACCGCGTCGAAAATGCTGCGAGTTGCAGCTTGAGGCTTGGTAGTGGAGGAAGAAGCCCCTTGGTAACCCTTAGCAGCGGCCTTAGTGAGGCCTTCTAGTCTCAGATCATCTTCGATCCTCATACCCATTTCAGTAAGGGTGGTGAAATTGGGTATGACAGCATATCGGAGGTGAACCCGGTAAGATGGGAGGAGGTTCTTGACAAAGGCCTCCACCAAAGTCTTCTCACTGGGCTTATCGACCAGTTTTACGCTTTCGGCCCTCCAGCGTTGAAGGTATTTGGTAAAACCTTCCTTCGGCTCCTGGGCCATAACCTCCAGAGATCTCATTGTGGTTTGGATCTCGGTGTTGTCAGCATAGTTTCGAGCGAACTCGGTGGCCACATCATCCCAAGTAGGGTATTTCTTCGGGTCTAGCCTGTAGTACCAGGCCCGAGGGTGCTTTTCAAGAGACGCAGCAAAGAGGTTCTTGAACATGGTAGAGTCCACCCCTTTGATGGCCATGAACTCCTTGAAGGCCCGTACATGTAGTAACGGGTCTTCAGTCCCTTCGAACATGGGCAAACCGGTGAGGTTCAGGTTTGCGGGTAGCTTGTCACTCAGTGGGTTATACTCACGACTATTCTCCCGGTGGATATTATTACTCCCAGTCAAGTGAACTTGTTCCTCTAGTCGGCGTACTGAGCTAACTAGATCAGCTAGAGGCCCCATAGCCCCGGCATTTGGAGTCCTGTGCTCCAATGCAGCCAATCGAGTGACGATGGCAACTTGTCCAGCCCTCATTTCATTCAGTTGGGCGTCGATGTCGGCTTGTTTGTCGACCATGGCGTCCACAGAGGTTTTCAGATCAGCTAAAGCAGTTTCCATCCTGCGAGTGTGTCTAGTTGATGGTGGCCTGTCTGTAAGAACACCACGTAATCAGAAACCGAACCTAGTCTTGGAATCAAAGGAAACAGTACATCCCGAGCGACCCAAAAAGAAAGGACTGAGCGGAAAAGACTCGAGAAAGACATCTAGACGGATGACTCGTGGGTGGTATGACTTCCTTAGGATTTCGGCTTTGTGGGCCTAGTCCCGTTCGAAGGAAGGTCCACGTGAGATTACTCCCCAGACTTTTGACTCGAGTGTATAGACGGACTTTCCTTTGTAGGGGTATGCCCCACGCGGGTTGGTCGTGCCTTGACAGATAAGGCGGACTCGGGAAAAGGGGGGAAACTCGTGATATAAGATCGACGGAGTTTCGACGCTATAAACCCTCTACATACTATGCAAAGACCCGACACATGGATAAACGGCAGGTCCTATAATAAGGAAGGTTTATTTTAGGAAAGTTGAAAGTTTTGGAAAGGTTGAGGTTTGAATGCAAAATGAACGAATTTCCGAGAGTTTTGAAAACTGAAAACGGAATTTCGAAAACCGAGATTAGAATTTTGAAAAGGAAAATTCCGAAAATCAAGGTGGTGGGGGTGGAAATTCGAGAATTAAAACGGACAGCATGCCGACTACAGAAAAGGATATTTTGAGTCAAATCGTTGATCCTAAATTTCGGCGGCATTCCGAGTTTTGAAAATTGGGTATTTTGAAAAGGTGAGTCCCGAAATGGGTAGCATTTCGGGTTTTTCAAAATTGGGCGTTTTAGAATGACGGGTCACGAAATGGACAGTATTTCGGGTTTTTCGAAAAGGTGGGTATTTTTGGGAAGATGCAATTTTGAAATGACGGTTTTTTGAAAATTGACATGGAAACCATGTAGCACGTAGTCAAACAAGCATTATAACGACGCTTATGTATGCTTTACACTAAGTCTCGGTCGGTCAAAATAGGGTCTATACCAACAACGATGGCTTTCTCGTGTGATGGACGGACTCCCTAAGCCGAGTTGGTCTTAGGACATGCCGCAAAACCGAGACGAGTTCCACCATCGATGTTTTTAGCGCACCCATGTAGGAATGCACCGCGGTATAGTGGGACGTCGGTCACAAGTAACCGGCCCGGGCAAAAATGGGTTATGCATGAATCATTAAACTAATGCGTGCACACTATTCTACGAACGATTTCTCTTCGAGTCTCACCCTGGGAACCCCGATGACATGTGGTACATCAGGTATCCCCAGCAGAGTCGCCAAATTGTGGACATGACGTAGGTCCACCCCGACGCGGCGAAGCGCGGGTTTGGGTAGGCGAATGAATCTCGTGGTAAGATTATTCTCGGGTTCGAAATTTAAGTCAAAATGGAGTCGCCACCGAATTTTGTGGTTATTCGGAACCATACGAGCCCACTCTATGTCGTCATGGGTGTAAGGTTCATAACCCACTAATTAGACTCCTCTAATTAGTTACTAAATTACTTGTTAATTTAGTATATTTAGATCTAGTTACATGCATGACATCAAATGACAAAAACTAGATATAAGAAGAGATTTCCTTACATAAACAATGAGGAAATATTGGGCACAACAAGAAAACTCCTTTTCTTATTGTTCTTGAGCTAATAATAGTATGGATGATCCTCCAAAACCTTGAATCTTCAAAGTAGAAGATCTCCTTCAAGTTGCACCAAGAATCAACCCAAAAAATCACTAGTATTATTAACTAGATAATAGTAGTGATAAAACAATACTAATATTATTAATCTATTACTACTCTAGTAAAAGATGAATACTAGTATTTAGAGAGAGTTTTGGAGAGATGAGGTAAAAGCTCAAAAATGCACATGCATGAATGAATGGGATAGAGTAAATAAGTGAACAAATAGTCCCCTTTTTAGCTCCCCAAAACCGGCCACCCCACATGGGAAGACCAATTAGCTTTTAATTTTATTTGCATGCTTATGTCAAGTGTCTAGTGTCATTATTACTATTATTTATGTATGTAGTAAAATAAGAACAACCACATTTGTCATTATTTTTACTAGTGTACCATACACATGTACATAAAATGGGTCCATTTTATTTTGTCATTTGTCATACAAATGCAATGTGTGACATGATCAATTATCTCTATAATTGATCACATCAAATAATATACTCTTAACTCTTTAAGTAGTACATTACTATTATATCTATATATAATAGGTCCCATAATAATAATAATAATCAATTAGCTAAATTTACAACTCCTTGTAAATATATTAACGGCTAATTACCACAACCCATAAAAGCATACAAAACCTCCACTAATTTAGTAATTAACGTTTAAATACTAAATTAGGTCTTATTTAATCGTATTAAAATAAGACGTAAAATTTATTCAGTCAATTATCGTATAATAGACTAATAAACTTAATCGGACAGAGTTCCAAACTCTATCTCCAATTAATAACTCTCATTACCAAACATATATCAAATATATACGCAAGGTGCTAATTAACTGTATCAGATACAAATAATTAGTCTTCTATTTGGGTCTCATCCTATAGGTGTGACCGAAAGGGATCAGTTGATCACCGCCGTCATACGACAATAACGTCTAACTCTAGTCAGCTGAGCGTTACCGATTTACGTTAATCAACTGACGTGGAGTATCAATGTACTAATTATCCCAAGTATATTCCGCCCATGAGATTTAATATATCAATGCACTATTGTGGAGGACACTCGCTCCAACAATCTCCCACTTGTCCGATACAAGTTGTGCATGTAGCCACTATATTGCGGAGTACTCCTACTCCATCAATGTCTCCCACTTGTCTACACAAGTTGTGCGCTACCGATTCTCTTGTCTCTTTGATGTCACATCCTCCCACTCATCACAAGGTGTCTTTCAGGTCGCACTTGTGATTTAAATATAATAAGAGTGGTTTTCTCGATCTGGAGAATAACTGTTTGACCGGAAAATCTACCATAGATCTATTTCCGAGCGTGGCCACGCATTTCCAGTTACTTCTCCTCGAGTGGCCCAAGGACGTATGTACCCGACGTGGGTGGACAATTACTGTTGACCCAACTTATACTGTATAATGCAGATCACCATGACCCAGAAGATGCCCATCAGCCTCCTTTCACGGCACGACTTAGGACACCAACCTAAGCCAATCGGAAACTGCACCGACTCAGATAAATGGTCGCCAGTCTAAAGAATCGACTCATAGGAATAAAATAGAAATCCCCGCCACGACCAGGCTTCAACTAATTTGATAAGGGACTCTATTGTGGTCACTGCCCGGCAGAGTGACAATCAGTCTGCCTATGTAAATGACCAGTCATCTCCATGACCCCATGGTCTTGAACTAATCATCGATCAACTTACAATCTTGTCACTCCGAGTCGTCACCTCATTAAGTGACAATGGGCAAAAATACTATGTTCAAACGTTCACTTGAATAGGGTTCAAGATTGTCTCACAATCCATTCGAATGAACAAAGTATGGGTTTAGTCAAACTAAACAAAAAGTTCATATTGAAACTCGAACAATGAATGCTATTATCATAAATGTAAAAATTGCTACAATATCCAATTATTACATCTTAGATAACTTAAGGAAAATCCGGGACTTTTCTCAATCCCATTGCAACAACATGACCATCATGTTTAGCCTTTGAAAGAGGCTTGGTTAAAGGATCAGCGATATTCTCGTCTGTCCCAACCTTACATATATCGATTTCCTTCCTTTCCTCGAGATCTCTTATCACGTGGTATTTCCTAAGTACATGTCTAGACTTATTGCTAGACTTGGGCTCTTTTGCTTGAAAAATGGCCCCGCTGTTATCGCAATATATGGTGATAGGATCTTCGACGGAGTGGACTACTCCTAGTCCTTCCAAAAACTGACGAATCCAAACAGCTTCCTTTGCAGCTTCCGAAGCAGCGACGTACTCAGCTTCTGTTGTAGAATCCGCGGTGACACTTTGCTTGGAGCTCTTCCAACTAATGGCTCCTCCATTCAACATATAAACATAGCCGGATTGGGATTTCAAATCATCCCGATCGGTTTGGAAACTGGCATCCGTGTAACCTCTTACACGTAATTCAGTATCCCCTCCAAACACTAAGAACGAATCCTTGGTCCTTCGCAAGTACTTAAGGATGTTCTTCACGGCTGTCCAGTGACTTTCACCTGGATTGGCTTGATAACGACTCGTCATGCTCAAAGCATACGAAACATCGGGACGAGTGCACGTCATGGCATACATGATTGATCCAACCGCGGAAGCATATGGGATCAACTTCATGCGTTCAATTTCTTCGGGTGTGGTAGGACACTGTGACTTGCACAAAATGGTACCTTGACTCATGGGAAGAAAGCCTCTCTTAGAGTCTTTCATTTTGAATCGATCAAGAATCTTATCTATATAAGCTTCTTGACTTAATACCAACGTCCTTTTGGATCTATCTCTATGGATCCGAATACCCAAAATACATTGTGCATTTCCCAAATCTTTCATTTGGAAGTGTTTTCCTAGCCACTCCTTTACGGAAGCAAGCATCAGAACGTCATTCCCGATAAGAAGTATGTCATCCACATACAAGACAAGAAAGGTTACCTTACTCCCACTAAACTTCATGTACAAACAAGGTTCCTCGACACTTCGAGCAAAATCATATTGTTTGATAACATGATCAAAGCGATGATTCCAACTTCTGGACGCTTGCTTAAGACCATAAATGGATCTCTTAAGCTTGCATACCTTCCTAGGATTAGATGTATCTACAAAACCTTCTGGTTGTGTCATATACACTTCCTCTTCTAGAATCCCATTCAAGAAGGCGGTTTTGACATCCATTTGCAAATCTCATAATCATGAAATGCGGCAATCGCTAGGATAATCCTTATGGAGCGAAGCATTGCGACTGGAGTAAAGGTTTCGTCATAGTGAAGACCATGAACTTGAGTAAAACCCTTTGCCACCAATCTAGCTTTGTAGACATCTCTATGTCCATCTATGCCATTCTTGATCTTAAAGATCCATTTACACTGAAGAGGTCTCACCTTTTCAGGTAAATCAACCAAATCCCACACTTGGTTTTCGTGCATAGAGTCCATTTCGGATCGCATGGCTTCAAGCCATTGCATGGAATCACGACTAGATATGGCCGCCTTGTAGGTGTTAGGCTCGTCACTTTCGCAAAGCAACATGTCTAACGCATCTTCCTCGACAATACCAAGGTATCGATCAGGAGGATGACTAATCCTCGTGGATTTCCTAGGTTCAAAGGGAACAACAACCGTGTCCGAGGAGGAGGGAACGCTTTCCTCCACTTCATTTTCGGTTTGTGGCTCTTGGACTTCATCAAGTTCAAATTTTCTCCCACTCTGTCTTCTAGAAATGAAGTCATTTTCTAGAAAGACAGCGTCACGTGCCACAAACACTTTGTTTTCGTGACGATTGTAGAAGTAATAGCCTTGTGTTTCCTTTGGATACCCTACAAACAGACATTTGTCGGATCTTGGTGCGAGTTTATTGTCAGACTTGTTCTGAACATATGCCTCACAACCCCAGATTCTCATGAACGACAAATAAGGAACCCTTCCCTTCCATATCTCATATGGTGTCTTATTGGCCGCTTTAGTCGGGCTTCGATTTAGTGAAAATATTGCGGACAAAATGGCAAAACCCCAAAATGAATCAGGAAGCTCAGTGAGACTCATCATGGACCGAACCATATCTAATAAAGTTCGGTTTCTCCTTTCGGCCACACCATTCAACTGTGGTGTGCCAGGAGGAGTCCATTGTGATACTATGCCACAATCTTTTAGGTGTGAATCAAATTCATTATTTAGGTATTCACCACCACGATCGGATCGTAGTACTTTAATCTTTTTATCCAATTGGTTCTCTACTTCACTTTGAAACTCTTTGAACTTTTCAAAAGCATCGCTCTTATGCCTCATTAAGTAGACATACCCATATCTACTTAAGTCGTCGGTAAAAGTGATGAAGTAGTTGTAACCACCCCTAGCGGTGATAGTCATTGGGCCACACACATCGGTATGTATAAGGCCCAATACCTCACTTGCTCGTGTTCCTTTACTTGAGAAAGGAGCACGAGTCATCTTGCCTAATATGCAAGACTCGCATACACCATAAGATTCGTAATCAAATGGTTTGAGAAGTTTCGTTGAAACAAGTCTCTTTATGCGTCGTTCGTTTATGTGACCTAAACGACAATGCCAAAGGTAGGATTGATTAGGTTCACCCGTTTTGAGCTTCTTGTTCTCTACATGATATACATCATTAACATTATTTAGAACATAAATACCTCCGATAGACGTAGCTTTACCATAAACCATGTCATTAAATGAAAAAGTACAACAATTGTCCTTAATCATAAAGGAAAAACCTTCCATATCAAGTACGGAAATGGAGATAATGTTCTTAGTTAGAGTTGGTACGAAATAACAATTATTCAAATACAACTCAAAACCACTAGCTAGAGTGAGTACATAAGTGCCTACGGATATAGCGGCTACTCTAGCTCCATTTCCCATGCGTAGGTCTACATCACCCTTGGCTAGTGCTCGCACGTCCCTCATGCCCTGTAAATGATTACAAAGATGAGAACCACATCCGGTATCTAATACCCAAGTGGAAGTGCAAGTATAGTTAATGTCTATCATATAGAGGGAAGTGAGGACAATACCTGACGGAGTCTCACTCTCGTCTTTCTTGTTCTTCAATTCCTTCAAATATTTGGGACAATTGCGCTTCCAATGTCCCTTGCCATTACAATGATAGCAATCGGCGTCGGCATGTTTGTTAACCTTAGCCTTAGGTTTGCTATTCTCAATAGCTTTCCCTTTGTTCTTGTCTTTTCCATGTCTCTTGAATTTGGTCTTACCCTTGTTTTTACCCTTTTGAACCCCAAGGTTGAGATTCTTCATTTTCATGGAGAGCATGTCTCTCTTCTCACTCCCACTAGCCTCCATGTCCCTCTCCGCTTGGTTGAGGAGTGCATGAAGCTCTTGGAAACTCTTGTCCATGCCATGCATATTATAGTTCACCCTAATTTGGGAGAACTTGGAGGGGAGTGAGTGAAGAATGCGACCGATCGCAAGCTTCTTGGGAATGCTACACCCTAGACGCTCTAGTGTGTCAATATGCTCAATCATCTTGAGCACATGGGGACCAACTTTTTGGCCCTTTTCTAGCTTACCCTCGAAGAATTTCATCATAGCCTCATATTGACGGATATCGGGTGATTGGGAAAAAGCCGTCGTAACCCTTGAGAATATCTCATATGCATTAAGGGTAATGTATTGAAGCTTGAGTTTTGGAGACATTGACCATATCAAGACATTCTTGATATCGTTGGATATCTTCAAATACTCCTCATAAGCGGTCCTTTGTGCCGGGGCGGCTCGAGGACCGGGTTCGTTGGGTGGTGGTTCGTTCAAGTAACGAAGGACGTTGTCGGACAACGCCGCACCTTTAATGGTAGACTCCCACTCGATGAAATTACTTCCATCGTCTTTCAAGATACATTTGTCCATAACGGACCTAAGCCAAGAATCCTTTCCGAGTTGAATGGTTGCATTAGTAGCCATAGCGAATTATAAACACTACAACAAAGTTTAGGAAATATTAACATTCATTGTTATATAATTTACTTGTAAAACAATTTTAACAAGTCACTCATATAATGACCCCTCACGAAATTATATAAGCGATTCCAAGACCCGTATCTAGATAAGAACTAACATCGCATGCAATCCTTATGTAAAAACGGTAAGTCATTACTTGACTAATTCTACCCTAGAACTCTCGGTCGACGGATTTCAACCAAATCCATCTCCTAGCCCCGAAATAACTTTTATCTCGTTGAGTCCAACCCAATCTTGGCATGTGATCTTATCACCCTATTTACCCTAGGTAAAAAGGGTCCACGTTGTGGTTGCCCTAATGAACAAGGGGTTCATAGGTGCTTTAATTGGTAAGGCTAAATCTCAATTCTTACGATGCATGTGAGAGGTCTTATCAATATTAGGTTACTAATCACTTATAAGTGAACTAAGTTGGTGATTACGTAAATTGGTGAATTGACAATCGACGAATAAAATGCATGATTGGCGATTTTGGCATGAGCGAAAATAAAGCAAGCATCAAACAAATAAATCCTAGTATGGCCATCTAGCTAATCTAATTAATTAGACTATTACAAAATCGGAAACCAACTCCTTGGTCCCTGGCCTCTTCAATGGAACACCACCAAAAGGCACCGTCTTTTGTCCACCGTCATGTGTAATCTCCGTCTTCATAATAATTAATTACAAATGATACATAGCATTTCCTATTATACATTTGTATAAATAAAACTATTAATTATTACAAACGGGCGATACGAGATCGCAATTAATTACAACCAAATCGATATTCCCTTACATTACGGGTAATACCGATTACAAGACTAGGCCATACTAGGTACAATCTTGCAAAATATACAATAAATGACATTCATTCATTCAACAACATTAAAATAAATAAAATGCTGTAAAAATCATGCCAAAATCGCCCCATAATTTATGAAGTTCATCCTAGCTCGGTTTTATGGAATTTATCGATTTTTAAACATTAAAAATCATTAATCAATACTTAATTCTCAATTAAGCTCAAACTAATTTTTCCAAACCAATTTGGAATTTCAAGAATTAGTCTCCACTAATTTGAAAAATAAAAATTAGTTTGAATTGATTCAATTTGCTAATTTAATCGGTAATGGTCAATTTTATGAAATAATTCCAAATTAAATCATAAAACACCAAAAATAAAAATGGATAATTTTGTACATTCTGGAACATTTCCAGGAACTCCAAAATAAAAATTCGTCCACAAAAAAATTTCAAATAAATTAGGAACAAATAAATGCATGTTTATCGATTTTTATCTTATAAAAAACAATAAACATCTCAAAAGGACAAAATAAATTTCAAAAATTTATAGATATGTCCATCAACATATGAAGTTATGTACACCAAAAATCCATGCCCAAAAACAACATGCAACTAATTTTAGTTAACTTTTAACATCAAATAGGCATAAAAACTCGGTTTTTAAGGCATAAATCATTATAAATTAGCAAATAAATTCCAAAAATTACCAAACTCGACCACAACCATTTTGAGGTCATTAGGTATGCATGTACCCAAAAATTTCGTGTGAAACACCTTTTACACAAAATTTTCGATTTTTTACAAAGTTATCATATAACCCGAAAAAATGTCAAAAATCGACATGCATGCAACAACAAAGCTCTGATACCACTTGTAAGGTTCATAACCCACTAATTAGACTCCTCTAATTAGTTACTAAATTACTTGTTAATTTAGTATATTTAGATCTAGTTACATGCATGACATCAAATGACAAAAACTAGATATAAGAAGAGATTTCCTTACATAAACAATGAGGAAATATTGGGCACAACAAGAAAACTCCTTTTCTTATTGTTCTTGAGCTAATAATAGTATGGATGATCCTCCAAAACCTTGAATCTTCAAAGTAGAAGATCTCCTTCAAGTTGCACCAAGAATCAACCCAAAAAATCACTAGTATTATTAACTAGATAATAGTAGTGATAAAACAATACTAATATTATTAATCTATTACTACTCTAGTAAAAGATGAATACTAGTATTTAGAGAGAGTTTTGGAGAGATGAGGTAAAAGCTCAAAAATGCACATGCATGAATGAATGGGATAGAGTAAATAAGTGAACAAATAGTCCCCTTTTTAGCTCCCCAAAACCGGCCACCCCACATGGGAAGACCAATTAGCTTTTAATTTTATTTGCATGCTTATGTCAAGTGTCTAGTGTCATTATTACTATTATTTATGTATGTAGTAAAATAAGAACAACCACATTTGTCATTATTTTTACTAGTGTACCATACACATGTACATAAAATGGGTCCATTTTATTTTGTCATTTGTCATACAAATGCAATGTGTGACATGATCAATTATCTCTATAATTGATCACATCAAATAATATACTCTTAACTCTTTAAGTAGTACATTACTATTATATCTATATATAATAGGTCCCATAATAATAATAATAATCAATTAGCTAACTTTACAACTCCTTGTAAATATATTAACGGCTAATTACCACAACCCATAAAAGCATACAAAACCTCCACTAATTTAGTAATTAACGTTTAAATACTAAATTAGGTCTTATTTAATCGTATTAAAATAAGACGTAAAATTTATTCAGTCAATTATCGTATAATAGACTAATAAACTTAATCGGACAGAGTTCCAAACTCTATCTCCAATTAATAACTCTCATTACCAAACATATATCAAATATATACGCAAGGTGCTAATTAACTGTATCAGATACAAATAATTAGTCTTCTATTTGGGTCTCATCCTATAGGTGTGACCGAAAGGGATCAGTTGATCACCGCCGTCATACGACAATAACGTCTAACTCTAGTCAGCTGAGCGTTACCGATTTACGTTAATCAACTGACGTGGAGTATCAATGTACTAATTATCCCAAGTATATTCCGCCCATGAGATTTAATATATCAATGCACTATTGTGGAGGACACTCGCTCCAACAATGGGCTATACACAAAGTAAGCCCACTCCGATTTTTGAGTTTATGGGGCTCATCCCTTTGCATTGCGATACCGATACCATCTATACCGGTAATCGTGTAAAGAATGACTCTCGTGCGTCAAGGGTTTCGGACATCCGGAAACCAAAGGTTCTGAGTAAGGGGTGAGGGTACGTGTTGGGAAGCCCACTAAGGACACCCAACCCCGCCCGCACATGGCGGCCTCTACTAAGACACCGTTCGTGTTCGTGTACGCGCGCTAGTAAATTGATTAAATGATATGCAAACAGCGTTTTAGCTAAACATGTGAATTTTGCGTTAACTACGTCATTTAATGCATCTTATTATTTGTCGAAATGATTTAGCATGCGAGGTTCGTTTATAAAGCGTAAAAGCAATTAAATAAACAAAGCTCGAAAGTAAATAAATAACGTACAAGTTACACGGGCGGAAATACAACCCGGAATTCACAATACAACGTTACATAAAAATAATGAACGATATAAAGAAAGCAATATAGTGATAGAAACGGACTCGTATATAAAACTAGACCGCGAAAATATGTAGATGGACTAACCCCGATTAAATACGCATTATGTCGCATATTAAACGAAGGACGGGAATATGAGACTGCGGCATATTGCTAGCCTAATCTCATATCTCGTAGTCTTGTCCCGACTTATCACGTCAAAGTGGTCAAAGTCGTTCTACGTGTCGTGATGTGTATAGTTTTGGAAATAGGATAGTCACGTGATAGTCTTTACACGTGATGACTAAAGTCGATAAAAGGGTCGGGGTTTGAATTATGGGTCAAACCCCTCGGTTTTGTGGGTTACAGGACCCACTCGACCGAGTGGTGGTGTGACTCGGTCGAGTGCACGTTTAACGTGGCTACTGACCACTTTTTGGGGTGCTACTCGATCGAGTGGCCTATGGCACTCGGTCGAGTGCCCCCTGTACAAGTGGTAACTCGCTCGTTTTATGACTTGAAATCGATGATCGGCCGAATCAAATACAAATATCGCACGATTTGTATTTAATTCGGCCTCCGGTACTATAAACGTGTATGAACGAATATAATACCGTCATCGGGATTTTATGAAAACGTTTTATCGTTAGATTAGGAAATTTTAAATTAGCAACGAAATGTGTCCCTCTACGTCACGACATCGAAACTAACCCTTTCGGGTTACGTGATGTCGGTTTTCGTGTCAACGGGTTCCGTACCAATTATGGAAAGGGAATTAAATCCGTTCAACTACGACCGATCACGGTCGCGTCACGCCCTTGAGTACATCGGGGCGGGGCTCCTCGAAAGGGCTCCACCTCCGTCGTTGCTCGTAAAGGGATTAGACGGACCAAAAGTGATCATCGTAGTCCAACGTTTTAAAATCGATTTTTGATACTAGTTTACGTATACACGGTATTATTAACGTTAATGACGATAAAAGTAACGCGAAAATAAAGATGCGAAAATGTAAAAAAGGTTAGTGTTAGTGTTACTACGATTATAATACAATAATGCGAAAATGTACGTAGAATCGATATAGAAAAGAGATAGAGAAGGGGTTTAGGACACCCTCAACATACATGCTAGGTAAACGCCTCGGAAATAGACTCGTAAATAGCGGCACGGCTTGAGAGTATCGAGGATGTATGCGAGTTGTGGTGTGTATGGGTGTATGTGTGTATGTGTCGGTTTATCGAGAGACGAGAGCTCGGTTTTTGTGTGTTTTCGGCTTAGGATTTCTAAGGCTTGTAAGGTGATGAAGTAGGGTTGAAGTAGGGTGAAATGTGGCTGAAGTTGTAGGGTAAAAAATGCTCAAAAAGTTCTTAAATGCATGGGGGGTGAAGCGGTATTTATAGACTTCACCCCTCGACCTAGGGGCACTCGATCGAGTGGCCCTAGTGCACTCGATCGAGTGCCTTCGCAAACGGGCCAAACCCGGGTAAAAAAGGCTCCACTCGATCGAGTGGGGTCAACAAATCGAGATAAATAAGGAAAGATTTGATTTTGTTTGTTTTGACTATTTTTTGAACTTTGATTTGTGCGCCAACTGAGCTTAGCTGATTTATGAGACGGTTTCGTCTTTGACCGGGTTTTGACCCGGTCGCCAAAAGACGGGAATTATTTTTGGTGTCGGTTTTGGCCCAAACTAGTCTCATTTGACTCGGAATGACCCACTGGGCCTGAATTTGAGGTCTGTTTTGTGAGATTTTTACTACCATAGACACGTGGCAGTCAAAATGCGGGTGTCTACAGGTATACTAAAAAAATGACATTAATAAGCGTCACAAATGCATAAAAAAAATCCACTTACGAGTATATACTACAAAAATTGGCATCAATAAGCGTCACAGGATGCAAAATTAACCAACGTCGTAGGAATTTGATAAATAAACCAAAACTTTCAATAATGTAATTATTATTCAAGTAAAACATAATATCTATATATGTGCGTTAAATTACTTATGAAGTTTAAACTACATTAATGTCCCCCTTAACTCTAAGAACAAATATAAAAATGAAAACAAATGTTGTTGATTGATAAAATATCCGTGGAAACCTAGCTATGATATTTATGGTGGACCTATGTGTTCTCCAATCTTCCTTTTGGCAAATCTTCACTAGTTGTAGTCTTTGAAACCTATAAAGAAGGCAAAGAACAATTAATAAGTGACATAACTAAAATGTATCTAAAATCAAACATTTAACCACTCTTATAATTACATAACAAAACAATGATGCGCTTGTTCCCTATAACGACTCACTAGCTATACAATAATAATGGCTTCGATTAAGTTTGCACCGCTACCAACATACCAACATGGAGTTTTATACTAATAATATAACCAAGCATTTTAGACAATTATCAATCGATTATACATGCATCATAAATAACAAGCACTTTGGTCAATTTATTTGTTATCAGATTATCAAACGATAGAAGATGAGACAAGAAGGATGTTTTATGAAGTCTTCTATGTGACATAGTTTTATTGCACAACAAGAATCATTCTAGACTCTTAAGTCTAGTCCAATACTACCTTATCCCTTGTACAATGAATATTTAATATCAATGAAATAAAGAAATCGAGAATTTACCTGTGGATTCGACATGTCTATAATAGATTTTGCTAAATCTAAAAACCCACTTGGTGTTGTCCCACTACTCAAAACATCAAGAATGTGACTGAAGTGTGTTGTCATTTTTTTCATCAAGTCATTATTCTCGTTACATGTAACCTCTAACTTTTCATTTTGCTTCAGCAATTGTTCATTTGTCTTCATCAACCCTTCATTTTTCTCAGCTAGATTAGCCACTACTTCCTCCATATTTCCACAATTGAATTCCTCTTTCCTTAACATCCTACTACGTATCCCAAACACGTCACTTTGTTTCACACCGTATCCATAACCGACGGGACGTTTAGGTATTTCTCCTCCATACATTAACTTATTGAAAGCTTCATTCTCAATTTGTTCACGAGCCTTGGTATTTGATGGATTTGTCAATAATACGTTATCAACATTGGCATGGACATCATCCTTTACAAAAAAGAGAATAATGCATGCTTTCTTACGTAATCTTTTTAACATCATAGGCACGAATCAAGAAATGTATACCTGTCTTGCCTCAGAATACCAATAATCGACCAAATGTAACCAACTGTCACGAGTATGACCATCAGGTACATTTTCATATATTTGCGCTTTTGTCTTTAGTGAAGGTTTGAAATAAGACTTCTTTAGCATATGCCTATATTGTCTCAGACTTCTCCCCGCTCGCTTGAGAATTCCTTGATCATAGTTATATCCTTCGGGAATAATAAAATGATCCTTGAAAGAAACAAGAAAAAGTACTAATTTAAAAAAACATATATAGTCATCGTAAATAAATTAAAATCATTTTATTGTGATATACACTTACTCGGATAAGCTCAATGATGTCAACTTTGTATTGTTCATTGACATGATGCCAATTTGTTTCTCTAATTGGACAATATTTCTCCTTTTTCACGTCCCCAATAAATCTAATGAGAATATGTCCTCCTTTTTTGAGTGGCTGATAGAACTCATTGAAGCTCACAAAGTACTTTATGCCTTTCAGAAGCCAAACATGATGGGGTTGAATTGCATCTTTGACATTTTTATAGTTTCCTTTGCTGTCTAATTTAATCAACAAAATAGAGCTGGAAATTAGAAGTAGTTCTCAACATCAATGTCATCAGAGAACAACAATGGAATAAATGATCAAGCATTCTGTAAACTAAATAAGCAGCACACATGAACAAGTGAAGATGCAAGTTGTAGCTAGATGAGTTAGGAGCGTTAATAGATGACGGACGACACATAACAAAGGGTTCAAGAAGCTTACCAACAGTTAGAACCTCGTCTTTCTCCTCAAATTTTACATCATCAGGCCAGTTAGGAATCAAAGTGCGACGTCTCGGCTTGAATAATTTAGGAGTACCTAATATATTTTGGCCGCCATTTTCCACAGGAAAAAACCCTTCTTGAGCTGAAACTTTCCGCAACAAATGGCAGCCGTTAAACTCCATATAAACACAAAACACAACATGTGTACATAATTGATAGTAAACCTCAATGTTAAGCTAAAATCATCGGGAAAAATGTACCATCATAAATACACGAATCAAATCACCGTTCTAGAGTATTTGATTTACATAAACTCATGGAGTATTGAAAATTATAGTTAGTTAACTTACCACTAGTACGGACCTCATCTTTTTCAACAAAATTCACATCATCGGGCCTACTTGGCATCATAGTGCGACGTCTTGGCTTCGATAATTGAGTAGTATCTGATATGTATTGGCCGTCGTTTTCCACCGTAAAAGGCATTTCTTGAGCTGAAATTTTCAGCAACAAATGGTAGCCATAAAGCTCATATAAACACACAACACAATATACTTACTTAATTGACTGTAAACCAAAACGTATAGCTGAAATCATCGAGGAAAATATACTATATAAGACATAGTGAAGCAAAATACGAATCAAATCCCTGTTTTGGAGTGTTTGATTTATATAAACTAACTAAGTACTAAAAATTTTGTAGGTGGTTAACTTACCATGAGTAAGGACCTCGTCTTTTTCAAAAGAATTCACGTCATCGGTCCCACTCATTAGCATCATAGTGAGACATCTCGGATTCGATAATTGAGGATTATCCATAGGAAAAGACCCATCTTGAGCTGGAACTTTCAGCGACAATGAAAGTCATTAAACCCCATATAAACACAAAACAAAGCATACGTACATAATTGAAAGTAAACCTCAACGTAAACTTCAGTCGTCGGGAAAAATATACTATGTCTATATAAGGATCATAGTCGACCAAAATACGAATCGAATAACCATTCTAGTGTATTTATTTGATTTATTTAAACTAATGAAGTACAAAAGAATTTGTAGGTGGTTAACTTACCACTAGTAAGGACCTCGTCTTTTTCAAAAAAATTCACATCATCGGTCCCACTCGTTAGCATCGTAGTGAGACGTCTCAGCTTCTATAATTGAGGAGTATCCACAAGAGAAGACCCATCTTGAGCTGGAACTTTCAGCAACAATGAAAGTCATTAAACCCCATATAAACACAACAAAACATACGTACATAATTGACAGTAAACCTCAATGTAAACTTAAATCGTCGGGAAAAATATACTCCCTCCGATTTTTATTTATTGCCCTATTTGATGAATATACGTGAGGTATATTATATTGAAATGGGGCAATAAATAAAAATCGGAGGGAGTACTATATATATAGATTATAGTCGAGCAAAATATGAATCGAATAACCATTTTGGTGTATTTATTTGATTTATTTAAACTAATGAAGTACTAAAGTATTTGTAGGTACTTAACTTACCACTAGTAAGGACCTTGTCTTTTTCAACGAAATTCACATCATTGAGCCTACTTGGCATTGTAGCGTGACGTCTCAGCTTTGATAATTGAGGAGCATCCACTGTATAAGGCCCTTCTTGAGTTAAAATTTTCAGCAACACATGGCAGCCATAAAACCGCATATAAACAGAAAATATAACATAATTACATAATTGAGGGAAAACCGACGAAATCGTCGGGAATAATATACTTATACTGTACAAAAATTAGCAGAACATAGATACACAAAACTTCCAGCATCAGATCAATAACAATTGACCAATTAAATTAGAAGTATTAAATAAATAGCAAGTATCCAATTAGAATAACTTACTTGGTAAATTTTGAAGCTCATATTTGTGAACAGAATTTACACCATCAAGCCTACAAGGCATAGTACTTGCGAAAGTTCTTTTTCGATGATTGGGATGGAGGCTAGTGGATGTGGTGTTTCTTTGGGATGTCTTATCTAGGGGAGATTCATGTCGATTTACCATTGAAGATTTTATTTTTGGTGCTTCGGTTAAAGGGCTCTTCCAAATAAGAGAAGATTTGCTGGTGTGCGGTACTTGTGCGCTAGCATCAACATTAGGAAGCGAATTTTCTTTAAATGCATCATGTGGTCGTGGTCTGTTCTCTTTGCAAGATATATCAGCTTTAAGTGAACGAGAGACATAGTTTTTCTGATGTGCGAATCTAAGAGAAGGCGCTTGTTTTGGTTGAGGTTCTCCAACTTCCTTTGGTTTAACAGTAGCAACTCCACCTGAATGATTGTCAGCGACACGTTGTTGAGTTTTACCAAGGGGAGGAGTAAATGGTCCCCATCTCTCACCGATGACATGGTCTCTTGTATTCACTGGTGGTGAAGCAGCATTTGTACTCATAGCAGCAAGTGTTCTTTTGCTTCGATAACTCATTGTCAATCAATGTATCCTGAAATAATAACAAATTTAGTCAACTTCATTAATCTAAAAGCAAAACATTTGCAAAAGAAATGACACTATCTACAAAACAATCTCATACACTAAACAAAATTGTAAATGTTGTTAAATAAATGTGAGGACTAAAAACTGTTATCAATACAAAAATAGAGAATTAGGTACTGATACACTCATGCAAACATTTATTAATAATATAAAGCAATTACACAAGGTAACTAATCAAGCTAAATTCTCCCCTGTGTCAATCAAATCTCTAGGCTTGGTTGTAATAACATGTAACCATCCTTTTTGTATCTCATCTTCAACATAGAAAACCCGTTTTGCTTGAGATGAGAAGACAAAAGGGTCATCCGACAAATTCCTACCGGTGTACATCAACTTTGAAAAGTTAACATAAACACTCTTGTCTGCATTTGACCTTATCCCTCTATATATGTCCACCCAATTACAATGAAATACTACAACTTTGTAAGCTCCAAAATAATCCAACTCATAAATTCCTTTAAGCTTTCCGTAATAATTTTGCCCATCTGCTTCGACCATAATTCCAGAATTCTGTGTTTTTCTATTTTGCTCATGATCAACCGTCTGAAACTTATACCCATTGATCATATACCCCGACATTCTTGTACAATAACTACTTAAGCCACCAGCCAATGTTTTGCGTAGTTTTCCTTCTTTGGTGCTTCCGTCTAAGTTTTGTACCTATAAGAATAGTTCTCATCTTAGAAAATAACCAAGTACAAATTATATTATATATACTTTATTTTCCAAAATTAAAACAAGGCTGGGAGACCTGAAGTTGAAGCCATTCACCAAATTCATTAATGATCCACTCATTTTCGATGCTTTGAGTAATGACTTGGTGATAATCTTGCTTTTTCTGATGAAGGAATCCACTAAAAATAACAAAAATATTAATATAGTAAAGATTTATATCACGTACGATCAAATTAAAATATAGACACTTAGATAAGTACTTACTTAAGAACCTCTTTCATCTCATCAGAATGAAGCAAAATATAACGGTGTGCTTGTTTTAAACTTCTATCATCTAGGCGCATAATTTCCTTCATCCCAATGACACGACCACCCGAATTATAAAGGAAATGGCTCATGTCTGATATACCATCATCATTTCTCTTGGATCTATCAAAAATGGTCTCCACGCCTTGGAGATACCTAGAACAAAATGTGATAGTCTCTTCTAAAATGTAGCCTTCAGCAATGGATCCCTCTGGTTGAGCTTTGTTGCTTACATAGGATTTTAAGTGAGTCAGATACCTTAAATATAAAAAGCTATTAGTAATAAGAAAAAAGATTAATCAGAAAACAAAAACATTAAAGGTTTAAATATTAACCTTTCGATCGGGTACATCCATCTATACTGAACAGGTCCACCAAGTTTAGCCTCCTCCACCAAGTGAATTATTAAATGAACCATGATTGTGAAAAATGTTGGAAGAAACTCCATTTCCATCTGACATAGTGTGAGTGTAATTTTTACCTCAAGAGTATCCAACTCATTGTTATCTAGAGTTGAAGAACACAAATATTTGAAACAAGAAGATAAATCCCCAAGCAAATCAGTAACAGCGGTGGCCTTAGACGCTCTCAATGCTACGACAAGGATATCTTGCATCAACATGTGGTTGTCATGACTCTTGAGATTGTTCAGTTTTCGTTGTTTGATATTAACACATCTAGATATGTTAGAGCCATAACCATCCGGAACTCTAATCTTTTGTAAGACTTTCAAAAATCTGTCTTTCTCTTGAGTAGACATTGAGTATGATGCGGGAGGCATGTATGGATCACGATCAGGTTGCTGTTGGAGCCAAAGATGTTTCCTAATGCCCAATTTTTCAAGAGCGAGTCTTGCATTCTGATCATCTCTACATTTATCCATATTCAAAATGGTTTCCAAAATATTGTCACACACATTTTTTCTCAATGTGCATTACATCCAAGTTATGTCTTAGTGGATTATGCTCCCAATACGGCAACTGAAGAATACACTCTTCTTATTCCACAAATTAGTAGAATCATTATCCACATTATGGTCATCACTAATAATATTCGTTGACACACCAACTTCCCTTGCTCTGCCTTTTCTTTTTCGAGGTTTAGTTGATTTCCCATAAATATAGCCGATACTTTCTTGTTGCCTCAAAATATCAGTTCCACTTACAGACTTAGGAGCATTACCATATTCATTAGTTCCATCAAACAAATCAGCTTCAGAACGATAAGAATGATCATGAGGCAACCATTTTCGATGGCCAACATAACAAATTTTGCCTCCAAATCGACCATAATTTGTTGAATGAGTGCATCGTGGACAAGCATCGTAACCTACAGTACTCCATCCAGATAACATAGCATACGCAGGAAAATCATTGATAGTACTATGTAAAGCAGCTCTTAATGTAAAATAATTTCCCTCATAAGCATCATATGTATTAACACCTTTCCACAACAATTGCAATTCATAAAGCAAAGGCTGCAAATACACATCAATGTCAATACCAGGACTAGATTTCCCTGGAATAATACATGACAATATAAATGATGATGGTTTCATGGACAACCAAGGTGGTAAATTGTATGGTATCAGTATGACAGGCCATGTACTATATGTGGTGTTCATTAGACGATATGGGTTAAAACCGTCTGTTGCCAAAGCTAACCTAACATTTCGAGGATCGGAGGCAAACTCAGGATAACGAGAATCAAATTGTTTCCAAGCAACCCCATCTGATGGGTGTCTAAGTTTTCCATTATTCACACGACTCTCATGATGCCACCTCATGTCTTCTGCGGTTTTAGTACACATATATAACCTCTTTAATCTAGGAATAAGTGGAAAATATCTCATTACCTTGGCCGCTTCACCTTTCTTATTACTACTCTTACCTTTATCGATGTTATTGCATGCGCGTTTTCTCCATCTTGATGTATGGCATACATGACACTCATCCTTCTTCGAAAACTCTCCCCAGTAAAGTATGCAATTGTTCGGACAAGCATGAATTTTTTCATATCCAAGGCCGAAATCATTGATTATCTTCTTACCTTCGTAGTAAGATGATGGGAATCCACTCATTTGTGGAAATGCTTGAAGTATAAGATCAATTAACTTGTTGAATGACTCAGCAGACCAATGATACATGCATTTGATATGAAATAAGAGTAAAAGAAATGAAAGTTTCGAAAAAGCTTGGCTCCCTTCATACAATTCCTCTTTTGCAGCCTCGAACAATCTTTTGTACTTTACATCTTCCTCAAAGTTGTGTGGATTAGGGGTTTGCATGTAGTCATCGTCAAACTCATGATCAGACTCATCATTAGAAGAAAATTCTATATCCACATTGTCAACTTCATTTCTTTTATCATCATTTGTGCCAACAGGAAGTTCGTTCCTAAGATCTCCAACCAAATGGTTATCATTACCAAGAAAAGTTGCACTTAGTAACCCTTGCATATCATCCCGACCTACAAAGGGTCCTTTACTAGTGCTCCCCACATCATATTCGTGCAAATGATCAATAATGTCCGCATCCCCATGCCAAATCCACTTTGTATATAATTGATAGAACCCTTTAAACAAGATATGTTCCTCTACTTCATCAAGTGTCAACCAATATCGAAGTTTACAAATTTTACATGGACATTTTGTTTTTCCTTCCACAAGACTTTTCTTAGCTAACTCGATAAACTTTGTGCACCCATCTAAGGGGGCGTTTGGTTCATCAAAGGGAAAGAGAATGAAATCAACAAAGGGAAAAAGAGGGAAAAGAATAGGATTACCCCAAATTTAGGTTGTTGTTTGGTTTCAATGAAAGAGAATGAATTTCACCCAACCTTCACTCAAACTCAACATTAGCGGTGTGCCATCATATTATTTATACTTATGTAAAATAAAAAATTATAAAATAAATAAATTAATACCTAAATTATAAAAATAATAATAAATAATTTTTGTAGTATCTTTTGATAATAAAATACCTGTAATATAAGAAGTATTATTTTTATACCTTTTTAATTGTAAATATGGTAAATATACGAAGTAATAATTATTACAATACGATAAATTTTAAAAAATACATTTTCTTTTTAATTGATAAATTAAGGTATCAAAAATTATTTTGACCCAACTTCGACTCATATTTGACATGACCCGAAAGTGTGGTGGTGTTCGCAATGGTGGTAGGTGGGCCTTGGTGGTGGTGGTGGTCGTAGTGGTGGTGGGTGGACTTTGGTGGTGGTGGTGGCAGTTGTTGGTGATGGTGATATGATGATTAGGTTGGAGAGTGGGGGAAAGGGAATCGATTTACCTTGGGGGGTGGGGGTAAGAAGGTAGAGGAGTTTGGGGGAAAGGGAGAGGGAAAGAGAATGATTGATTTGGCTAAACAAACACAAACAAAGGAAATCGTGAACTTTGATTTCCTTTCCCTTTCCTGAATACCTCATACTAAACGGCCCCTAAGTATCTAGAATGATTGTTTGGCAAATTTATCCAACTAGTATCCATGACTACAGATTAACAAGATGAAAACGCCATAAATATAACCATAATTTCATATGTAAAAGAAATATTAAGTAAATAAATAGGCAATAACTAATTAAAATGCATATTAAAAGAACTTACTAATAAGATACTATTTATAAGACACTATGAATATTTTTAACATTGAAGCATTAACATATTTCATCCTTCCTATACCAAAAAAATAATTAGAACTATTAACATATTTCAAGCATGCCATAGCCTTCCTTTGTTGACACTGTACTATAATTTTGAGTTGTTTCATAGACTTGAACTAGGAATCAAGAGCTTGTTAACTTAGTAAGTAAACTACCCATCGACTTATTGTGTTAAGTGGGATGGAACTGAAAATACTCACATACATCAACTTTTTATCACAAAATCAGGACAAACTATCAAAAACAAATATTTGATTTGGATACAATTAACCATACAGAAATAGACCGTATTAGCTGGTGCCAATATATAATAACAATTACTATAATTAATACAAGCACAATCAAATAATAACAAGTACTATAATCAAGTAATATATAATAACCATGAACCAATTACGATAAGAAACCATCAAATAACATTGATATATCATAATGAATAAAATCATAAACTCTTACATCAAAAGTAATAATTTTTTTTTTTGTAAAATAGATCAAATAAACGAAAAGTTGTATCCTGAAGTATTATATATCAAGAACATATAATCAACGAGATTCACATGTATTATTTTGCCCATAAAATCAGCATATGCATGTTCGATAGATCATTTTAGACAAACAACCATAAAATTACTACCAAAAATTGAAATAGTTACAGAAAAGAAACAAACCTGAATGATGAATTTGAATATAGCATGCAATAGTAGTGCTCCGTAATTATATTGATAGGGTTTATAATGGTTATTTTAGAAGATGGATAAAGAGGGATGAAACTACTGAGTATATGTTATGATTTTTGGGGAAATTTTCGGGAGTTAGTTATAGGTTATTACTTTAAGTGTTTCTAGTTTTCCAAAACCCCGCTTAATTAAGTTGCCTAAATTTTAATAACCCGCTTAATTCGTACCGTGCCAAATCCAACTAGTATATCTCGGATACAAACTTTTAAATAAGATATGTCCCTCTACTTCATTAAGTGTCCACCAATAACGTAGTTTACAAGCAAGGACATTTTGTTTTTCCTTCTATAGGACTTTTCTTAGCTAACTCAAGAAATTTCAAACACCCATCTACGTATCTAGGATGATCATTTGGCTATTCTATCCAACTAGTATTCATGTCTACTACACAATTTAAAGGCAAAAAAAAGAACATTAATTCATTATTTCATAAACCACACACAAGAAAGAACATCAATATTAGTTCAATAATACTCCGTACTACACAAAGAAAATAAAATCGAAACATGTAACAAGCAACAAGTAACAAATGAGAATCATATATAAGCAATAATCAAGCTAATAGACCAATAAATAACTTCATTCAACGGAAAAAACATGAATAAATTCCTTAATCGTCCACGAAAAAGACCTATAAACAGAATCATAAGCAAGGCGCAGACAGCTCCATCACTACATCACCAAACCTAAATGAGCAGAATTAATGAATTCCTACAAGACATACAAAAACTTGGAATGATATGGATATATAATTGATAACAACAATATTCACGGAGAAGTGCAAGTAACAATACTCACGTGAGAAAATAAATAATGATGCCATTAAGATTATTTTTAATAGATTTTTTTTTGTCGGAATCATACAACTGGGTATCAAATTCAATCTAAGAAAATCACATATGCATATTTCTTTTAGCAAAAATTATTAGAAATTAAAATCATAGAATTGGGGATTAAAATTATTCCTGAGAAAATTAAAATCATTAGAAAATCATGCAAGCAATTGGGTTATAAACAATTGGATTATTACTTAGAAAATCATACACAATCATATATAATTGATGTTTTAAAATTAATCCTTAGAAAATTAAAATCATAAACAATTGGAAAATTTATGAAATAGAAATAACACCTGAATGATTGACTAATACGTAGTAATCGACTTGAAGTAGAATTGCCGTAGAATAGCAAAGTAGTAGGCTGCCCTAGAATTGCAAAGTACTCCGTAGTAGACTAAGCTAGTAGAGGAGATGTCTTCGTGGGGTTGATTAGGTTTTAATTGGGGATTTCTTTCAATTGGGAATTTTAGGGAAATAATGTGCGCCGTTGGGTTAATTAAGTTTTAACTTGTGCGGGTTTTCTTATTTTTAATTTTTTAGTATTCCGCTAAAATGTTTCCCAAATTTTGAACGTTCCAAATTTGTGCGCTTAATTTTTTTTCTAAGTAGCATTTTTTCATGGGTTAATTATAGAAAATATAGTATGTGACATTTAAAGGTGTCACAATAAAAAAGAGGGAAGATTTTGAGGTTGACGCTCTCACAAAGCGTCAACGACAAAGCATCATAAAAATAAGGGATTTGTAGTAGTGAAACCTCATGTTGTACTTACGTAATCGGGTGAAGAACTTTCTTAGGGCAGCAACATGCCCATCTCGGTTTTTAGATTTAACAATCATGTCATCGACATAAACTTCCACTTCCTTATGCATCATGTCATGTAACAAGGTCGTGGCTGTTCGTTGATAAGTGGCCCTGGCATTAATGAGCCCAAACGGCATAACTGTATAACAATAAGTACCCCATGGCGTGGTGAAAGTGGTTTTACCCATGTCTTCTTCTGCCATCTTGATTTGGTTATATCCGGCATACCCATCCATAAATGATAGAAGGGCATGATCAGCCGTGTTGTCCACCAGTATGTCGATGTGTGGCAACGGAAAATCGTCTTTTGGGCTGGCCTTGTTAAGGTCTCGAAATTCTACACATACCCGCACCTTGCCGTCCTTCTTGGGTACCGGCACTATGTTTGCAACCCTGTCTGGATATTCAGACACTTGTATAAAGCCTGCTTTGAATTGTTTCTCTGCTTCTTCCTTGACTTTGAGAGACCACTCGGGCTTCGTTCTTCGAAGCTTTTGTTTTACCGGTTTGCACCCATCTTTGATGGGTATGCGGTGTTCAGCTATTTCCCGATCTATCCCCGGCATGTCCTTGTAGGACCATGCGAAGACATCTTTGAACTCTTGGAGGAGGTTTGTGAGTTGTTGTCTCTCCTCGGGACCTAAAGATAACCCAATCTTAAGCATCTGGGGCTCTAAGGTTGTTCCCACATTGATAGACTCGGTTTCTTCGATTACCGGGTCTCGGGACTCCCTCTGTTCTAGTTGCTCGATCAGATGCGGAGGCAAGGATACCTGTTCATCGGGTTTCTCAATGTCATTGCAGAAAACATTTTTGAAATTGAAAGTATTTTGAAAATAAGACAAGTCATAAGCGGAACGGTTTTCATTATTATTGATGGTAAATTTGGAAAACAGGTCGAAGAGAGCAGCCATCTGATCATTGGTCAGAGGCGGGATTGGGAGTGCTTTCGGGACAGACCCCGAGGCTCCGGTGGCAGTGACTATAGGGAGGGGGGTTACATCTTGGACTCTAGCACCAGACCCCTTAGACTCGAATACACACTCGGACTCGGACTCTGACTCAGATTCAGACTCAGACCCGGAATCGGTGTCTGGCATGTCTCCTTCCCCGGTGGTCAACTTGTAGACTCGACCCTGGCTGTCGGTCCACTTGATGGTCTTCCTCCAGGCTCTTTTCCCAGTATCAGCAACAACCTCCGAGATCAGCTTTGAGGGATCGAACCTGTTGCTTCGAAGGATCAGGTTCACCAGATCTTCCTTGGGGTTCGGAATAGCTTTGTCTTCCCCAAACAAGAGCCCCAGCACGGGCTCGGCATTGTCATTACCCTCCTTGGATTCAGATTGGATGAGGGCGAATATGTCATCCGGAATGTAGTGGCATTCCCGAGCTAGTTCAGTCTCGGGATATGTGATAGTTGGTTGATATAGGCCAACTTGAATAGCCCCGAATACCGGTGTGACGAAATAGTCAGCCAACCTTGGGCTATAAGGGCCCAAGTAGGTACCCTTGATGATGTGGCAAGCTTTCTCAATGCCTGCTCGGACCACATTCCCCGGGGTTATAGCATACCCTAAACCAAAGTGAGATTCCCCGTCATTTAGGACTTCAATAATCTTCTCAGCTAGAAGATATGGCCTCGAGGTAGCCCCCGGTAAATACCCCAAATTTTGCAGCATTGCGTCGATGCTTGTGGTGAAATAGGGCCTGAAGAGGTACTCTTCTTCAATCATCCCCACAAAATCGAATCCCCATAGGTCGGTGCGGTCCGTGGCGTTACAGCTAGCCACAGTCATAGGGGTTGCTTCTAGGGTGATAATGTCGTCTTGCAAGGGCATTTTGATCTTTCGGTGGAGAGTAGAAGACACCGCCTTTACAGCATGAATCCAAGGTCTTCCTAGGAGTAGATTGAAAGAGGAGGTGACATCGATCACCTGGAATTCTAGCTCTTTTACAATTGGACCCATTGTAATTGCTAATTTAACGGCCCCAGAAACCGCCTTTGGGCTTCCATCGAAAGCTTGGATAGTGTGGGCGGTTGGTATGTAGTCGGCCTCGGTGATACCGAGGGCTTTGGCAGTCCTTAGAGGGAGGACAATCATAGCAGACCCGTCGTCGACTAGGGTCATTGGTAGGTACTTACCCCGACAAATTACCGTGATATACAGAGCCAGATTGTGAGAGGCCCCGAACGGTGGTAGGTCGGCATCCGAGAAGGTGACTACTGGGCCTTCTTCTTTGGACTTGCCCTCGAGGTAGGGCAGGATACTGGCTACCATTTCAGTAGGGGTAACCTGGGAGTCGACCTTGATCTGATCGAGAGCCTTAGTAAGTGCCTCTCGGTGTTCTTGTGAGCTAACCAAGAGTTGCCATATAGTGAGGTCAACTCGGGTTCTCTTCAATTGTTTGACAAGAGCCGTATCGGTACTTGGATCTTCAATGGCCTCTTCCGTCCTGGCAAGTTCAGTGACGGTTGCCGGGACTGAGATGTCCTTAGAGCTAGCGGCTGAATAAGGACGACCGGCGGTGGTGAGGTGGTTACTGGCTAAGGCCTTGGACTTAGCCTTCCGGATTTCTTCGGGAGTGATAGGGACAGTTTCCCCTTTGGTGAGGTACACATCTTCCTCATCATCGAACCAGATTCCATTGATTTGTGGGATGAAAGGAGAGATAAGGTAAGAACAGTCGATCACTTCACTGGTGAAGATAGCATGAGAGCTAAAGGGGTTGTCCTTGTTGCTTGGCTTGTCCCCGGGTAATGGTATTTTCCCGCTCTCAATTAAATCCTGAATCAGATGCTTCAGCTTCCAACACTTCTCGGTATCGTGCCCATTGCCCCGATGATATTGGCAATAGGCTTGGGCATTGTAGCCTTTGGAGCGTTTTTCAACTAGGACTTCAGGAGTTGGGCCTATCGGTTGGATCAGGCCCTTTGAAGATAGCCTTTGTAAGGCATATGTATAGGTAATCCCTATATCAGTGAATACCCTAGGAGGAGTAGTTTCTTTGGATGAGGCATCGAAGAGATTAAACGTGTCGAAGATGCTTCGGGTTGCGGCCGGAGGCTTGGTAGTGGATGAGGAGGCCCCTTGATATCCCGTGCTAGAGGCCTTAGTCAGGCTCTCTAGTCTTAGATCGTCTTCAATTCTCATGCCCATTTCAGTAAGGGTGCTGAAATTGGGGATGACAGCATACCGGAGGTGGACCCGGTAGGAAGGGAGGAGGTTCTTGACAAAAGCCTCCACTAAAGTCTTTTCACTGGGCTTATCGACCAGTTTCATACTTTAGGCCCTCTAACGCTGGAGGTATTTGGTAAAGCCCTCCTTAGGTTCTTGGGCCATAACCTCTAGAGACCGCATTGTGGTCTGGATCTCGGTGTTGTCAGCATAGTTCCGAGCAAATTTCGTAGCCACATCATCCCATGTCGAGAACTTCTTCGGGTCTAGCCTGTAGTACCAGGCCTTTGGGTGTTTCTCCAGAGATGCAGCAAAGAGGTTATTGAACATAGAAGAGTTCACCCCCTTAATAGCCATGAACTCCTTGAAAGCCCGTACATGTAGTAACGGGTCTTCAGTCCCTTCGAACATGGGTAAGCCCGTGAGATTCAGGTTTGCGGGCAGTTTGTCACTTACCGGCGAGTACTCCCGACTGTTTTCCCGGTGAATACTGTTACTTCCAGTTAGGTGGACTTGTTCTTCCAATCGGCGAACCGAGCTAACTAGTTCAGCTAGGGGTTCTGTGACCCCGGTATTTGGAGTCCTGTGCTCCACTGCAGCTAAACGAGCAACGATAGCCACTTGACCGGCCCTCATTTCCGTCAACTGGGCCTCAATGTCGGCCTGTTTGTCGACCATGGTGTCCACAGAGGTCTTCAGACTGTTCAAAGTAGCTTCCATTCTGCGGGTGTGTCTGGTTGCCGGTGGCCTGTCTGTAAGAACACCGCGTAATCAGAGACTGAACCCAGACCTTGGAACCAAAATAGTAAATCCCGAGCAGGGAAAACGACTTGAAAGAGACTCTTAGACGGGTGACTCGTGGATGACGGGCTTTCCTTAGGATTCGACGGGTGGGCCGAATTCTGTTTGAAGGAAGGTCGACGTGAGACGTCCCCAGACTTTGGACTCAAATGTGTAAACGGGCCCTTCTTTGTAGGAGTATGTCCTACGTAGGTTGGCCTTGCCTTAGTCTAATAAGGAGGACTGGGATAGGGAGGAAACTCGTGATGTAAGATCGACAGAGTTTCGACGCTAGAGACCTCGACTACTTACGACATGACCCGACACTGCTAAATACGAGAAAGTCCTAAGGGAAAGTTTTGAAAAGGATAATTTTTGGAAAGTCCGAGAAAGCTCGAGGAAAGGTCCGATTTTTTTTAGGAAAATCGAAAAGTACATCGGGCCTCGATTTTGAAAGTTCGAAAATATTTTTGAGTTTTGAATTTGGCAGCATACCAGCTAGAAAGTGGGCTATTTTGAGTAAAATCATATGTCCTAAATTCGGTATGTGTCCCGGGTTTTGAAATTTGAATATATTTTGAAAAGATGCATTTTTGAAATGACGGTTTTTGAAAATCGACACGGAAACCAAGTAGCACGTAGTCACGCAAACATTATAACGACGCCATGTATGCTTTACACTAAGTCTCGGTCGGTCTATAGAGGGTCTATACCAGTGTTCATAGTCTAGACGAGAAACGGGACGGACTTCCTAAGTCGAGTTGAGCTTAGAACATGCTGCAAAGTCCATACGAATCGACTATGAACACCTTTAACGTATCCAAGGCGGAATACATCGTGGTATAGTGGGACGTCGGTCACCAGTACCGGCCCGGGAAAAATGGGGGTTATGCATGAACCGTAAAAGTAAAACGCATATTGTATTTATCAAACGATTTCTATTCGAGTCCCACCCTGATGATGCCGATGGTTAGGCACTCATCGGTTAATCCCCAGCGGAGTCGCCAAATTGTGGACATGACGTAGGTCCACCCCGACGCGGCCACGCGCGGGTTTGGGTAGGCGAATGCACCTCCATATGAGAATGGATCGAATTGAAATTTAAGTCGAAATGGAGTTGCCACCTAATTTTACGGTTATTCGGAACCGTTCGAGCCCACTCTATATCGCTATGGGCCATACACAAAGTACGGCCCATTTCGATTTTAGAGTTTATTGGGCTCGTCCCTTTGCATTGCGATACCGATACCGTCACTACCGATTATCGTGTATTGAATGACTCTCGTGCGCCAACGGTTTCGGGCATCCGGAAACCGAGGTTCTGAGTAAGGGGTGAGGGTACGTGTTGGGAAGCCCACTAAGGACACCCAACCCCGCTCGCACTTAGAGGCCTCTACTAGGACATCGTTTGACTTTCTAATATGCGCGTTAGTGATTCGGTGAAATGATATGCAAACTGCGTTTTAGCTAAGCATGCGAATTAAATGTGCGCTACGTCAATTTAATGCATCTAATTTATTGTCAAAATGATTTAGCATGCGAGGGTTCATTTAAAAGCGGTAAAACGCAAATAAATAAAGCAAAGAAAAATAAATCGGTTACAAGTTACACGGGCGGATTACAATCCGGATTTCACAATACGACGAACAATAATACATAATAGCCAAAAAATACAATCGAAATGGCAAGCAATAATTACAAACGGACCCGTGTATAAATTAGACCGTGAATTTGTGTAGATGGATGAACCTTAATTAATTACGCATTATATTGCATATTAATCAAAGGACGGAGGTTCGAGACCTAGGCGTGGTGCTAACCCGATTTCGAACCTGGATGCCTTGTCCCGACTTATCACCTTGAAAAATGGAGTCTAAATTAATTATACGTCGGATACGACTAAAGAGTCGTTGACATAAAATTGATAGTGTGAGACTGTCGATCAAAATCGTTTATGTGTCGTGATATGTGTGAGTTTTGAAGAAAGGAGGGTCACGTGATTGCCTTTACACGTGATGACTAGAGTCATAAAAAGACGAGGCTCGAAATGTGTGTTGAAGCTCTCGATTTTCTGGGTTACAGGACCCACTCGACCGAGTCGTGGGCTGACTAGGTCGAGTGCGTCCTAGAAGACGCTACTGCCCAGTTTTGTGGGTGCTACTCGATCGAGTAGCCTATGTACTCGGTCGAGTAGCCCCTGTACGAGTCGTGACTTGTTTATTTTTGGATTTAAAATCGATGATTTGTCAAGTCAAATACAAATATCGCACGATTTGTATTTAACTTGGTTTCCGGTACTACAATCGTGTATGCATACGATTATAATACCGTTATCGGAATTTTATAAAAACGTTGTTAGTTTGAAAATTTTGATTAGTGACGAAATTGTGTCCCTCTACGTCGCGACATCGAAATTAATCCTTACGGATTATGAGATGTCGATTTTCGTGTCAACGGGTTCCGTACTAATCGTAGAAATGGATGTAAACGCGTTCAACTACGAATGATCGTGATCGTGTTAATAAACGACCAAGTTTGCATCTTTAGTTTTGTGGACGAATCGATTTACTCTTTAATTTTGTTATAAGTTATCCAAGTTTGCATCTTTAGTTCTAGATTATTGTTTTGTTCTTCATACTTGTTAGTTTGTTTATGTATGCTTGTTTTCTTATGTTGATCCATCTTGTTCTTGTTAGATATAGTTTGATTATGTTAGAGTAGTGTTCTTGCTAGGGTTAGTAGGGTGATTAGGGTGTTAATTGGGTGATTAAAGGTTTGTTAGAGATGTTGGTGGAAGATTTGGGTTTCCTCTTGGTTTGGTGCACATCACTTGTTTGTTGAAATGCTTGAATGACTAAGTAGTTGCGAATGCTTGTTTTTCTTGACTTTCTCTTGTGGGTGTTAGTTTGTTTGTGGGTTCGGTTCCCTCACTAAGTTGCGAGAGCCCGGTGAGGATGACCCCTAGGTCGGTCTAAGTAGCGAGAGCCTGGATGCGACCTAGGCCACCATAGCGCGCTAAAACCCCGTTTGTCATGTGTGTCGCCGAGATGGGTTATAGGATGAACCTCTAGGTGGGTCTAAGTTGCGAGAGCCCGGACCAACCTAGATTACCCTACTACCTCCTTCGCTCTAGTTATCCCTTGACCATTCCGTTACCCCTTTGACCCCGACCTAATCCTAGCCCGTTTCCTAGTTTGTTCTCCTTAGTCATAGCCTTAGTCTTCCCCCCTTCTCATCATAGTAGTTTAGCTTAGCTCGTTGACTTAGTCTCGTATTTAGGCGACCTTAGTCTAGGCTATACATTACCGTCCCCGTGGATTCGACCCGACTTGCCCTATCTACCGTAGGAATATCCGGTTGTATTATTGACGGTTGGGATTCCACGACAAATCCCTACCATCAATTTGGCGCCGTTGCCGGGGACGGTGCTAGTTTGGACTTTGTTTTCCTATTTGCTTGACTTAGTCTTTGTGTTTGTGTTTTTCTTTTTTCTTTTTTTTTTACTTTGCTTCTTGTGTGTGTGTGGTTTATTTCTCTCTTGTCTAGTGCCCAAAAAGCACTAGACTTCTCACGTTTGTTCTTAGTCTACAGTTTGTGCTTAGAGGTGGTGACTATCTTCTTCTTGCAACTTAGAGCCGCTTTAACGGACGGTTGCTAGAATGAGTGGTTTCCAACCAGGTATGAGCTACGATTTTCGAGCGAGCATGGGGTTTGATCTAAACTCCCCACCCATGGAAGCCGATATGAGCTACCCCTCTTCTTTGAACCAAAGCTATGACATGACGTCCCCCTACCATAATCAAGCTTCTTGGGGTAATCAAGACGGGTATGATCCTCAAGAACATGGATATGGCTACCAACAAGTGAATGACTATCAATCCTACGATCATGGTGACTATTACTCGAGTTATGATTGTGAGCCCACCATGTTCAATCAAGATTCACCTTATGGAAGCCAATACCCCCAAGACCCACAATATTACCCTCCACCCCAACCACAATATGAACCCTATGACCCACAATACTACCAATCACCCCAACCTTGCTACCAACATTATGATGCCCCACCCTTTGGGCATCATCAAGATTATCAAGAAACTTTACAAGACCCCAATGACCACCAAATGCCGAGCTTGGAGTTTCATCAATCGATGCTTCAAATGTAAAGGAGCATCCAAGAAATGGCCATTCAAATTCAAAAACAACAAGAGGAATTAATGGCCCAAATTCGAAGGGGAAACGAGGCGAGGAATGCTCATTTAAATGCATTATCGGTTCAAACCGTAATGTCTTTATCCCGAGCATCACATTTAGATGAAGGACGCCCACTTGAGAAAGAGGAGCAACCTAACCATGAAGCCGCCGATGTAGTTCCCTTTGGAGGAGAGATTTGCTTTGAAGAACCTCAATCGTCTACCCAAAAAGAGACGGATGAGGATATGACCCTTAGTGAAGGCAACATTGGTGAGGAATTGGAGGAGGATAGTGAGTTGGATGGTTTGGCGGAGTTTGTGAAGTCGTTGGGAGAAATCAATAGCCTCGAGTTGCCCATGTCCGAGAATGTGGATATGCATCAAGAGCCCATAGCTAGTGAACCAAGCAATGACTTGGATGAGATTGAAACCGCCGGTAGAAGTTTCGATCCTCTTCTCCAAGATGATGTGGGGCCGAGTGATGAAGATGGGGAACCACAACTTGAGGAAAGTGTGGGGGTGTGCAACGAGGAAATGAGGCCAAAACCGCTTTTTGTGCCTCGTTTCTTGGAGATGAAGCTTGCTTGTGATTGGAGGCAATGCTTAGGGAGGAAGAGGTCGGTGAAGCTCGTAGGATGGATAGACCCCGGAGACAACGTGAAAGATGATGTCGGGTCTTGGGATTCCTACTTCTTGCCTCCTCCTTGGAGGCCGTGGAGGTCGGCTAAGCTCGAGCGCTTCTTGGGCCTTCACTATGATGTCGGTAGCGCGTTCGACTTGCTCCTCCATGCCCTTGAGGGCTACGGTTGAAGAAGAGTCCACCATCCTAGGTTTGAAGGAGTTCCTAAAGAACCGTCATGTTGTATATTCCCCTCCTCTCCTCTTTAGAGTACTTGTGTTTGTATTTGTGTCATTTTTCTCTTGATTTTTGTTGTTTTGTGAAGCTCTTGTAATTGATTTGGTATTTTGATGAGCGATGTGAGGGAGTGAATTTGATGTGTACTTTGAGTTTATTGTGATAGGTGAAGTGAAGGTGACTCCTAGAAAGGAGTGGTTAGTGATAGAGCTTGGATCGTGAGTAAGGGAGTCGGTTTTTAGGGTCATGGGAGTCATGAAGACCCTTCCCGACCGGGAAGGGTGTGTCGTCCCGACCGGGATGAGGCCTTCCCGATCGGGATGAAGGTGCCAAAAATCGAGTCCACTGGAGTGTCATCCCGATCGGGAAGGAGGCTTCCCGACCGGGAAGGGTTTATCAACCCGACCGGGATCATCCATCCCGACCGGGATGATCCCCTACTCCTTTTTTGTGCTTCTTCTTCGACATTTAAGCCCACCCAACCATTGTATACCCCCACCTAACCTCCCTACCTTCCTTTCTCATATCATACCACCCATGTACCTCATTTACATACCTTAACCTCATTTCCTTCTCACTTTAGACCGATATTCACATCAAATCCCACCCCCTCGCACCATTACTACCTCTACCATGCGGTTTTACCAAGTTTGAAGCGGGATAGCAATGATGGACACTAGCTATGTGCTTACATTGATTTATGAGACGATGGAGCGAGTGAGTTGCTAACCTATTGGTACGGCAACTATCCTTTCTTTTCCGTCTTTTATAGCTTGTTTTCCTTTGTGTTTGTTCCCTTCCCCTTGTACACTTTTGTGTCATGGTGTCATGGTGGCCTTCAAGGCCTTGGTATATGTTGCTCCCGACTCTCGATGATGTGACTACATCGAGAGTCATTTTTAAAATCCAATTTTACAAGATTTTCACTTTCTTTTTTTGAGGATTTAGTCGGATTTAGGCGGAATCCGGGCTAGGTGACTTGATTACACCTAGCCCTCCCCTCCCATTTCCTTTTATTTCCTTCTTTTATTTCTTCCCCCATCCATATCTTTTCTTGTCTCGGCCCATGGTGACTTGATTACACCCCGGCCGGACACCTTCTACCCTTTTCTTCACTTTATTCTTTGATTTTTAGCTTTATTTTCGTAGTTTCTTTTCCTTTTCTTTTGTCTCTCCGCACACTACAATTGAGCATATGAGGACATTGCTCGGTTTAAGTGTGGGGGAGCGATATTCTAGTATAGCTTAGTTTATTTTCTTAGTTTTTCGAAAAATCTTCAAAAAACCCTAAAAATTTGAAAATTTTCACAACAAATCAAAAAGATTTTCTTTTGTGTCTTTTCCTTTTTTTGTGTCTTTGTGTCGTATATTTGTTTTGTGTGCTTGTTTGCCTCCCTTTTTCCTTATAGGTTGCTTTAATCACCGATAACGTTGGAAAGCTTTAAAGACATCCGGTAACCTCTTCTATCCCTTCTTTCTCTCCTTTGTCTCTTGTGGAGTTTGGAGGAGATTGTGATGTTGTGTGCTCGGGTGGAGCTTTGTGCATATTGGTGGATGATTTGGTGACTTGTATGGAATATCGGGGTGGTGTTTGTTATATGTTTGTTTTGTTATGTTTTGTTTTTTGTTGCCTTTGTTTCTTTTCCTCTCGTTTTCGTCATGTCTTTAATTTTGTGTTGTGTTTTGTTGAGTCTTGTGTATAAATGGTTTTCGAAAACCCGGTTTAGAGGCTAGTGTGTGAGTAGCTACTTTCCTTTCCTAGTTGTATAAATCGAGTCTTGGACTTTAATCTAGTAGAATGACCCTAAATTAATGATTTCGTTGGTCCTTTACCTTGAGTCCACCTTGCTTACTAGGGATTTACTACGGGATTTGCACTTTTGACCATTATGACAACCCACGGTGTGAAAAGGCCTTGGTTGCCGAGTCCCGCCCCTTAGGTGACCGTGTTTAGGATTGTTTGATTAGTCCAAGTTCTCCACTTTTTGTGGGTTTGAAGGGATCGCGACCCTTGACTTACCCATTCACCTACCTCCTACACATATCCACACAATAAATTGCAAATTATTGAATTCTCCCTTTCTTGTCATACAAAGAAAAGCCAAAAAGCCAAATCAAGCCAAAAAGGGCAAAGAAAAGAAAAGAAAGAAAATGAAAGAAAGAAAAGAATGAAGAAAAAGAAAAGGCACAAAAGCCAAAAAGAAAATAGAAAAGAAGAAAAAGAAATGGCATGGCAACAAACAAATCAAAATGTCGAAAAGAAAGAAAATGCCAAAAGAAAACCCGTCTCACAAAAAGAAATCCCCACAAAAATAAGCCTTTTTCCGACTTTTGCCGTGAAGAGCCTACCAAAGGACCGAGTCCCGAGGAAGGATGATAGCGGCATAAGTCGGTCTTCCCTCATTTTGCATTATTTCCACCTTTTTACTTGGACTAGTTAGGCGGTTTTAGACATGGGACGACCCTCTTGGCTCATCGCTAAAGGGGGCGGGGTCTCACTTACCTACAATGTCGACTAACACCGTGGTTCTTCACTTCCCACTCCGCCGATCGTCCCGTAGTACGTTTTTAGAAAGTTAGGAGGACCTAGGTAAGTTACCAACGTTTTTACAACTTTATCGTCATACTATTAGGGTTTAGTCCACCTTGGTTTGTATTGCTAGCTTGGGAACGTTGTCACTTACCTCGAGTCCTAAACCGGTGCTTCTTTCACCGCTTTTTGAGGGAAGTGGTATTTGTTTTCTTTTGGGTGCAACCGATTATGTGTTTGTTTGTTTGTTTGTTTGTGTGTTTTGTGTCCGGTTGCACCCACAGTTTTATCGCAAGACCCGACTTGCCTTGCGGAGTGCACTTTTCCTCTAAGTGTACTCGCGTGAGTTGAAAGGGCGTAGGGTGCGCTAATACCCACTCGGCTAGTTTAGTATTTAGTATGTGCTTACTCGAGGGCGAGTAAGGGTTAAGTGTGGGGGACTTGAAAAGTGTGGTTTGTAGTGCCTATTTCGTAGTGTTTTGGTCCCATTTCCCTTGTGGAATCGCTCCTTGGGAGCGGTTTATGGCCTTCTTATGCTTCCTTTAGTTTGTTTCAGGTTCCCGAGACCGATTTGGAAGAGTTGGAGCGATTCCGACTCGATACACACACATTTTGGAGCCAACGGAGTAAAGGAACGATGACTCGATGCCTTGGAATCGACCCCGAGACCTTGGGACCCAATCCCGAGCCTCCGAGACCCGATCTCGAGTCCCAAGCCTCCGAGACTCGATCCCGAGTCCCGAGCCTCCGAGACCCTATCCCGAGTCCCGAGAATCGATGAGAAACCCATGAGAAGCAAGGAGGGACCGAAAGAAGCTTAAAGGAGGCCTACAAGGCTCAACCGGTTCCGGTTGAGCTCAACCGGAACCGGTTGAGGTGCACCAAAGAGAGGTGTTCTATGAAGGGTCCATCCCGAACGGGACCAACTCATCCCGAACGGGATGAGCTTAGTTCAGGCCGCACTCCTTTCTTTCTTCTCCTTTCCACTTGTAACCCTATATATACTCTTCCCTTGTTTTGTTAATGTTATGCACTTCATTAGACACTAAACCCTAGACTACTTTAGGTTAGATTAGATTAGATTAGTGTAGATTAGTCGGTAATTAGTAGTTAATCCTAGTTTAGTCTTGTATTAAGGGAATTCTTCAAGATCCATTCAAGATTGACAACCTTGGATGTTTATTTTGGGTTTTCTTCATTAATGCAAGTTTTGTTCTTTCTTCTTCACTAGTATGGTAATCTCCTCTTCCTTTTTACTCTTTAATTTTGTTATAAGTTATCCAAGTTTGCATCTTTAGTTCTAGATTATTGTTTTGTTCTTCATACTTGTCAGTTTGTTTATGTATGCTTGTTTTCTTATGTTGATCCATCTTGTTCTTGTTAGATATAGTTTGATTATGTTAGAGTAGTGTTCTTGCTAGGGTTAGTAGGGTGATTAGGGTGTTAATTGGGTGATTAAGGGTTTGTTAGAGATGTTGGTGGAAGATTTGGGTCTCCTCTTGGTTTGGTGCACATCACTTGTTTGTTGAAATGCTTGAATGACTAAGTAGTTGCGAATGCTTGTTTTTCTTGCCTTTCTCTTGTGGGTGTTAGTTTTTTTGTGGGTTCGGTTCCCTCACTAAGTTGCGAGAGCCCGGTGAGGACGACCCCTAGGTCGGTCTAAGTAGCGAGAGCCCGGATGCGACCTAGGCCACCATAGCGCGCTAAAACCCCGTTTGTCATGTGTGTCGCCGAGATGGGTTATAGGATGAACCTCTAGGTGGGTCTAAGTTGCGAGAGCCCGGACCAACCTAGATTACCCTACTACCTCCTTCGCTCTAGTTATCCCTTGACCATTCCGTTACCCCTTTGACCCCGACCTAATCCTAGCCCGTTTCCTAGTTTGTTCTCCTTAGTCATAGCCTTAGTCTTCCCCCCTTCTCATCATAGTAGTTTAGCTTAGCTCGTTGACTTAGTCTCGTATTTAGGCGACCTTAGTCTAGGCTATACATTACCGTCCCCTTGGATTCGACCCGACTTGCCCTATCTACCGTAGGAATAGCCGGTTATATTATTGACGGTTGGGATTCCACGACAAATCCCTACCATCATTAGCGTTAGTAATGTCGTTACTTATCGACTAGATATAATACTATAAACATGAATATAAATATACATAAAAAAAACGAGAAGAAGGATGATGAAGGAAAAGTCGGTGTTGAATTGTCACACCCTCAACCTACAAGTTCTTGCTTCTCGGGATACGGTTCGTCAAATGGTGGCAATGGCACGGGAACGTCGAGATACGTAGGAGGAGTTGATGGTGTGTGTGTGTATGGCTCGGTTTGTATGTATTGTGATGTCGAGAATGATGTTGCAAAGTGTAGGGTGATGTAAGGTAGTAAAAGGGTATAGGTTGATAGATGATCAAAACTTGTCGGTATGAAAAAGTTGTCCTTGAATGCTTAGGATTGACGGGTATTTATAGGGAACCCGTGACATAGGGTCACTCGACCGAGTGGCCCTAGTGCACTCGGTCGAGTGTGTAATCCCCTAGAAATTCTAACGCGATACAATGGCGGAAACACTGTAGAGTCGGGATTAAAACACATTGTAACTATGTCTTAGTAAATTAAATTGGTAAAGTCAAACGTATGCCATACATAAAAATGGCTAAAATTTAAAACAATCCATAAAAAGGCTAAACAATCCGTAAGACATAATTATTAAAAAGATCAAGCAGGATCCAAGACTGCTCGTTAGCCCACACCCACCGGAAACAAACACGTATACCTGCCATGTTAAAACATAACAGCCACAATCAGTGGGGAGCAACGTCAACGTTCTCCCAGCCGTATAACAGGATTTTAAGACTGTACTTACTACTATAGAAAAATAATAAAAATGGAAAACAGTAAAACATCATATTAAAATAAGTTTTCGGCACAAAACCAAAATATTAAAATGGGTTACCGAAGAAACATAAAAATATTTGCCAACCTGCAAACCAATTTATATCGATAATAAATAAAATAATCAAAATGGCGTTATGGATAGGATTAATGTAGAATCTAGACTTTCATTAGGACAATACTAAAATCTAGTTTCGAGAACTTAGTCAAAACAAATCAGACTTTGATCTCTAACTAGGCAACTCAACTATAACAGGACTGCGTGCAGCGAGGTCCTGGATTAAGTAGTGCACACCCCTCCTGGATACAAACCATATCCAGTTCAACCCGACGCGACTTACACGATGCGATATCTAAGTTTAAGGTAAACATACACTCTCCTGAACACAAACCATGCTCAGTTCAACGACCAATGTGTCTCAACATAGACACACCAGCTTTATAGTTGATGGCAAAACGTACAGCCCAGACTATATTACTCAAAACCCACACTTTTCCTTATTCCATAACTCCAAAACAAGCCATTATCGATATTTAAAAGATGTATTCAATAATATAAACAGTAAGAGAACAAAAGGAAAAAGGATCACTTTCCAAAAGAGGAAACTTTCTATTTTAGGAAACTCCTATTTTTAGAAACTTACTAAAAATAGCGTCATATCAAAATAGCAAAATATTAGTTTAAACTAATACAACATTTTTAGTAAACGATATAGATTTATAAAGTTAGTAATTTCGACCTTAACGATATTAATTATCAAAGTGAGATCTTTTAGGTTTATGAAATTATTAAAATATCTTATAAGTGTTTACAAAATGATTAAAAATGTCTTAAACATTTCAATAATACTAATCAGAGTGTTTTCAAAATTTTCAAAGCTAAAATTCCCTAATTATTATTAGTTACGACAATACGATTACAAATAGGATTTTACGGCAAATGTCCAATTAAATCTTTTAACGTCTTTTATTTAATTAAACCATTGAATATATTTAGAATATGTTAAGGGATGATTTAACTCTTAAAGTTTCAAATTTAAATATTTCCAAGATTGCTGGAAAAAAAATAATTCTTTTAGGTAAGACGAAGAATTTTAACGATAAAGCACAATTTGTCCGAAAATCAATAATTATTAATTAAATACCCTAATAAATAGTACAAAAATTACGTAAAATAGTTAAAACATAGTTACGGACATTCTTTCCAGAAAATAAAATTTTCCAGAATCCCAAAACTTGGTTTTTTAAGCGTTTTCCCGTTAATCGTCTAATCTCGACAATAACGATTAATAAAAATAGTAATTACAAAATGATTTAAGTATTAATATCCAAAAATTATTATTACACTCTAAAATCCTGATTTTCCAGAATATAAATTTTACAGATTTTTCCAAAATTCCAGATTCAACAAATTCTAACAAAACCGTCATTTAAACCCGTTTTCACAATTAACGATTTCATTAATAAACTTATCGTTCCTACCATTTTATTAGGGCACTAAAAATCATAAAAATACATTTTAATATGAAATCATCAGAAACACATTTTTTTCCAGATTTAAACCAAAGACCAGAATTTGAGAATTTAAACAATAAACACGGTTTTAACGATAAACGATGATTTAAAGTGACTAATTAATTCATCCACTTAACAATTCCGAAAAATTATGAAATAAATCAGAAAATTCTATTTCACAAGAAAGTTTCACCACGCCAAAAATCATATTAAAATAAAATATTTAGGTACTAGAACTAAAAATCGCTTTTAATCATTTTTGTCCATAAACGGTAATAATTCAATAATCGATATTTAAAATATCAGAAAAATCCTAAATTATTATAAATCATCAAAAATATCAATTTTACAGAATATAAACATATATTACATGTTTAGGCCGAATATTATGATTTTACAAATTAATATAACAATTTAATCGTTAATCTCGTAAAAGCGATAAAAATACCGAAACATGCAAATTTTCAACTTTTAAAAATTTTCCAGATTTGGTGACATAAATATATTGTCAAAATAAAACATAAAAATATATACATGCAAATACACAATTAAAAATCATGAAATACCGAGTAACATCGACGTTACCTCTACTCCAAGTCTGAATCGATTATATACTTGTCGACCTCGGGATCGTCCACAAATCCTACCAAACACGAAAATCATGGCAGAAAAAAATACCATGAGAAAAGCTAAAAATCAAGGTAAATAATGATCGAAAATGACATCGATTATTACCTTAACGAAGGAATTGGAAAGAGGATTAATTTGACGCTAAAAATGAGACGATTAGGACTCGAATTGAACAAAAATCAGCCAAGAGGAGATGAGGAGTAACACGGCCAAATGATGATGAGGAAGATGTTGTAGTAATTTTTTTGTTAATGCAAAAATGGATGTGGAGTAAATTAAAGAAGGAGGTTACTACACTTAAAGAGCATAAATGATAGTAAAATAGTTGAAGAATCCTAAGTGCATCTAGACAAATATGGCTAGCCAAAGGGATAAGAAGAGGAGTGGGAAGAGCTTGAGTAGTAAAGCCTCAATTCAATGAAAAGAAAAGAATCCTATGTTTACGGTTTAATGTGATAAAATGAAACGTATTAATAAAACATAGTTAAATTGTGACCAGAAGCTTTGTCGGTCCAAAATATGAGGAAAATATCTCAAATAATTTGTAGTTGATAAAAAGTATAATCGTAAAATAGTTAAAGGCATTTCAAAGTAATTCGAGTAAACCTCGTGTAAGAAAATAATTATTCGCGAAGCTTCGTAATAAAATTATTAACGACTAAATACTTGTAAATAAAAATATTTACTAGTTGAAAATTTTATATAAACGTATTCAAACATTTTTAGGAAAAGAAATAACTTAAATCCGAGTTTAAAAACGTCAATTCGAATAGAAATAGAATTCCTCGCGGAAAATTAATTAGTTTACGATGAAAATTGAATAAATAGGTTTAAAAGAATTAAAATCCTTTAAAATAAAAATAAATATCATTGGACTCGAAAATAAAAATAAAGCTTGGAAAAATAATGAAACATAAGGCCGAAATAGAGTTATGACGAAGTCATAGCGGAAAGGATAAAAGCGCTAGGAAAAATAGCGAGTGTTACAATCCTCCCCACTAAAAGAAAGTTTCGTCCTCGAAACTGAGAATAAGCAGAAAGGAATCTAGATTACCCTAGTCGAAAAGATGAGAATACTTATTTTGCATTAAAAAAAATTGGTTTAAAAGAAAATTTTACAACTTTCAAAGTGATACAAAATTGATGACAAATATTTATTCCAAGAGGAATTGAGCCAAGCTACCCGAAGTTTAAAACCTTCTAAATTAATGAAACCGTTAAGTAAAGTTATTTGATAAAATAACATTGTTGAATAACATTTGTAAACGAATTCGGAGGAGAATACCGAAAACACGTTCAAAACAAAACGTTTTGATTAAGAAACTCGACAATATTTTGTTTTAAGACAAAACAAAAATTATTTTTGAGAAAGCAAATTTTGTAGTTAATAAAATTAAATCAGTCGTTAGACGTTTTTCAATGACAGGTTCAAAAGTCCACCAACAAGAAAACGAAAACTGATTTCAAAATGTTAGAATTTTGAAAATGTTATCAAAGTAATTATGAAAGTTTTCAAATATGTAATAAAACCTGAACATAAAATAATTTTGACAATGTTAAAACGTTTTGCATACTAATCCTATAGTAATTTAAGTATTTGAAAACTTGAAAGTCTTCATAAAACTCCGATCGCTTGAAAATAAAAAATTGAAACAATTTTGAAATAATTTTAAATAAATTATTAAGGCATTTTGAAATAGAAGTAAATATAAATATCAACCAAAGATAAAATAAAAGTGAAGTATAATTTTTTTTTTAAATTATAATTCAAAAATGTTAAATTTCACGATATCCGAAAAGTTTAAGTTAGTCAACTTTATACAAAACGGGTAATTTCATAATTAGGAATTATAACTCAAAATTTTAAAATTTTACGATAATCCATAATTTTTTTTAAAATGGCCAATTTTTTTTTATAAAATAGGGAGTTCAAAAAAATGATTAACGGGTAAATAGAACAAGGATAAATACATTAAAAATAAGAGCTTTCAAAATCGACAAAGATTGAAGGGATTAGCAGCAGATGGGGGTAACAGAATTCAAGAGAAGCAGAAAGGGAGGCGGAGTTCAGAGTAAAAAAGAGCTCGCAAGGATTATAGAAGCAATTAACCATCTCGAGATTCCTAGCACGACTCTCACAAACATGGGTTCCTAATTGGCCCATCAACTAACGCTAAGACCAATATCGGTACAGGGTGGTCCTACTTAATCTACAACCTCCAAATTTATCGACTGCCATAGCTTCCAAAATTAAGTCTTACATACTTATATATTCCTTCAATTAGTATGAAAAAGAATCCACAAATGATTTAGACTAATTCATTAATTAATATTCCAACGGTCATCAAAACATACCCAAACTCGTAATCACTAAGGCTCATAAATTCAAAGCTCATAAGGTCTGAACTCGAGGTATACTTCAAATTTCTCGATTAAGGAACACTAAATAAAAATCCATCAATTAACAATGTTCGGACACGAAAACCTCAAAAGTGATCATCAACACATTCTTAACATCATCAATAGACAAAGGTTAGGAAAGTACGCCAAACCCTAAACACACTCAGCCTGACATGTAACGCCAGATACTCACATTTTCAAATACGTCATTCAGCTAAGGTTTCTGAGAATTCCATCAAATTTCATATCGTAATAGTGAAACCACTAAAATATTTATTAACTCAACGAAGCCACAATCTCGGTGGTCTAAGGGTTCTGAACTATAAATCCATCAAGATGATTGATATTAAGTATTCCTCAAAACAACGCGATAAAGCCAACCTTTAATTGAGCAATATGTTTTCTTCTTCAAGGCAAATAATGATCTGCCCAAACTTAGGTTATTCAACTCTAAGGTTTGTAGGTTACAACCTTACATCAACGCTCTGCGATCTAATTCATAAGAAACAAGGTTTAATCTATGTCAACCAAAATTTACTAAACATTAATGAGGACCTGAAATGGTACCAAAACACTTAGACTAACATCTTAATCAATGATTTATGATCCCAAAATTCCACGATTAGTTTATTAAGTCAACATTAGGTAGGAAACCCAAGTAATATTGTTATTTACACTTAACTAGGTTCTATGTTGGGTATTAGGTATCCATCAGACAAAATAAACTTTATTCTTACTACTCCAAAATATATTCAACTCTAAGTACTCCAGAATAATCAAAGTAATCTATAACCCAAGGTTTAGTGTCTAAAGTAACAACCTAATTCCATTAATCAACTAATACCATTCAACTCAATCCTCAAAAATTTCTTACTTGCTTAGAAGATAGGGTAGACTCACAATCTTCAAATCAAGTAACAAGCTAAGGGTTTACTAAATCTCAAACGTCTATACTTCGAAAAGATTCACAAGACAGAATTTGGCCTAACCAAGGAATCTCAAGAGGGAGATGGTAAAGTAGGAGAATAGAACAAGGATTCACCAAGCGAATAATGATGAGAATATATAAGAGAAGAATTGGAAAATCTAGAAGCAGGAAGAAAAGAATCAATGATTCAAGATGATGAAGACCTATAACGAGAAGGGAAAGTTCGGACCTCTAAGGTTCACGAGGGAACCAAAAGGATTACTTCATCTTCTTGCAAAGGAACGAGCACGCAAGTCTTGGGTCGCTCGATCTGGATCGACTGCAACATCGTGGAACATGAATCTACTCTTGATCATCTAACCTGTAGCTTGAGCAAACTAAATCGGAGCTGAGAAGTCACCTTCGCCATTTTTCTTGGAGCACCAAATTGTGCACTCGAGTCAGCAGGCGTTGAGAGTTCTAAGCAAGTCTTGTCTCGATCTGGAGCAGCATCATGACAGCATCTTGTTCATTCATCTTCCTCCAGACAAAAGCAACAAATATTCAATGTTAATCATTGAGTTACAAGAACATATAAACCTGGCAGTTAAGTCCTTATTTTGTTTCTACCCATCTCTAATAATATTTTATTTACTGTTTAAATAATTTACTGGTATTTTCCCTAATTTCAGGTGTAAGCGTTGGGAGCAGTGATGCTCTGATACCAACTGTAATCCCCTAGAAATTCTAACGCGATACAGTGGCGGAAACACTGTAGAGTCGGGATTAAAACACACTGTAACTATGTCTTAGTAAATTAAATTGGTAAAGTCAAACGTATGCCATACATAAAAATGGCTAAAATTTGAACGAAGAATTTTAACGATAAAGCACAATTTGTCCGAAAATCAATAATTATTAATTAAATACCCTAATAAATAGTACAAAAATTACGTAAAATAGTTAAAACATAGTTACGGACATTCTTTCCAGAAAATAAAATTTTCCAGAATCCCAAAACTTTGTTTTTAAAGCGTTTTCCCGTTAATCGTCTAATCTCGACAATAACGATTAATAAAAATAGTCGTTCCTAACATTTTATTAGGGCACTAAAAATCATAAAAATACATTGTAATATGAAATCATCAGAAACACATTTTTTTCTAGATTTAAACCAAAGACCAGAATTCGAGAATTTAAACAATAAACACGGTTTTAACGATAAACGATGATTTAAAGTGACTAATTAATTCATCCACTTAACAATTCCGAAAATTTATGAAAAAAATCAGAAAATTCTATTTCACAAGAAAGTTTCACCACGCCAAAAATCAGATTAAAATAAAATATTTAGATACTAGAACTAAAAATCGCTTTTAATCGTTTTTGTCCGTAAACGGTAATAATTCAATAATCGATATTTAAAATATCAGAAAAATCCTAAATTATTATAAATCATCAAAAATATCAATTTTACAGAATATAAACATATATTACATGTTTAGGCCGAATATTATGGTTTTACAAATTAATATAACAATTTAATCGTTAATCTCGTAAAAGCGATAAAAATACCGAAACATGCAAATTTTCAAATTTTAAAAATTTTCCAGATTTGTTGACATACATATATTGTCAAAATAAAACATAAAAATATATACATGCAGATACACAATTAAAAATCATGAAATACCGAGTAACATCGATGTTACCTCTACTCCAAGTCTGAATCGATTATATACTCGTCGACCTCGGGATCGTCCACAAATCCTACCAAACACGAAAATCATGCCAGAAAAAAATACCATGAGAAAAGCTAAAAATCAAGGTAAATAATGATCGAAAACGACATCGATTATTACCTTAACGAAGGAATTGGAAAGAGGATTAATTTGACGCTAAAAATGAGACGATTAGGACTCGAATTGAACAAAAATCAGCCAAGAGGAGATGAGGAGTAACACGGCCAAATGATTTTGAGGAAGATGTTGTAGTAATTTTTTTGTTAATGCAAAAATGGATGTGGAGTAAATTAAAGAAGAAGGAGGTTACTACACTTAAAGAGCATAAATGATAGTAAAATAGTTGAAGAATCCTAAGTGCATCTAGACAAATATGGCTAGCCAAAGGGATAAGAAGAGGAGTGGGAAGAGCTTGAGTAGTAAAGCCTCAATTCAATGAAAAGAAAAGAATCCTATGTTTACGGTTTAATGTGATAAAATGAAACGTATTAATAAAACATAGTTAAATTGTGACCAGAAGCTTTGTCGGTCCAAAATATGAGGAAAATATCTCAAATAATTTGTAGTTGATAAAAAGTATAATCGTAAAATAGTTAAAGGCATTTCAAAGTAATTCGAGTAAACCTCGTGTAAGAAAATAATTATTCGCGAAGCTTCGTAATAAAATTATTAACGACTAAGTACTTGTAAATAAAAAATATTTACTAGTTGAAAATTTTATATAAACGTATTCAAACATTTTTAGGAAAAGGAATAACTTAAATCCGAGTTTAAAAACGTCAATTCGAATAGAAATAGAATTCCTCGCGGAAAATTAATTAGTTTACGATGAAAATTGAATAAATAGGTTTAAAAGAATTAAAATCCTTTAAAATAAAAATAAATATCATTGGACTCGAAAATAAAAATAAAGCTTGGAAAAATAATGAAACATAAGGCCGAAATAGAGTTATGACGAAGTCATAGTGGAAAGGATAAAAGCGCTAGAAAAAATAGCGGGTGTTACAGAGTGCCCTCCTGAATGAACCTGGACCGGTTTTAAGAGGCTCCACTCGATCGAGTGGTCAATCCACTCGACCGAGTGGATCAATCAGGTCGCAACATTTTAGGAGTGATTGGCATTGATTTGATTTTAATTGATTTTGATTGATTTGGCTGATTTTGCTGATTTTGAATGTATCAGGTCGTTTTTTGTGTCGGGTTTGTCTTGACCGGGCTTTGACCCGGTCGCTAAAAGACGGGAATTATTTTTGGTGTCGGTTTTGACCCAAATTAGTCTTATTTTGCTCGGAACGACCCACTGGGCCTGAATTTGAGGTTGGTTTTGTGAGGTTTGTATCCCGTTAAAAGCCCATGCCGGACATTATTGATTTTGAGCCCGTATCCGAGCGCGTTAGAACATGTTAGCGTCCGATCATCATCGGGTGTTTTTTTGAAACTACCATAGACACCTGGCAGTCAAAATGCGGGTGTCTACAATATGTTTCAGTTCTGGTATACTTTCTCAGAAAAAAAAGGAAAAAAAAAGAAAAAAAAGGAAAAAAAAAGAGAGAAAAAAGAATTGAGTTGTGAACTCCGATACATCATTATGAAGTTGATTTCGGTGAAATAATTATGATATGAAGAATACGTCCTTAATCGACGTTGATTTTATCGTTTGTGTAGTTGGTATTTTGGTGATGTAATTTGGAAATTTGGATTGTCTAGCTCGACTATTAACTCCACATTCCCAAAATTATAACCCCTTCTTACCCGTCACTTAATCCATACCCCATTTCACCATTTTGCGCCTCAATATGTGCTTGGTTTCGATTATTTAGAATGTGCAAATGATTGGTAGAGATTGTCGTCACATTACATTGCATGCATGTGTTTATAGGTCGCAGATTAGGCGAGCGTCTCTCTTCCTCTCCATCTCACATATATAGAGTAGAGTGTGACCGTGAGAGTCCGACAATGATAAGCCTAGCAAGGTTGACGGTTAACTGTTATTCTTTTGATTATGCCATAGATTGAGTCAATTCATGTTTTCTACGTGTCGCTAGCTTGAGTTAGTTTTTGTAGCGAGTCTAATTGAGGTAAATAGCTTTGAGTTGTACACCGTTCTCATAGATTTAGTGTTTGATTGCTTGAGGACAAGCAATGGTTCGGTTTGGAGAGATTTGATGCGTGCCGTTCCTATTCGATTTTTCACCTATTTCGGCACGCATTTCTGTGTCGTTTTATTATTTTTAAGAGTCGGATTACGTTATTTTCTCCCATATATGCTACTCGGGTATTCTTTGTTGTTCTGCAGATAATCAAGACTGAGTAGTTAAAAGAGCTAAAAATTACGTCAAAAATCGTTAAAGCTCTAAAACCGATTCAATGTACGAAAACTAAGAAGACGGAAGGAAGTCTATCGACTAAGAAGACTGAGTCTGTAGACTAAAAAGAAGGAAAGAAGCAAGAAAGCATAAGTCCGTAGACTAAGAAACAAGTCTATAGACTAAGAAAGTGCAAGCGGACAAGTCAGTAGACTAAGGAGAAGTCCATAGACTGTGTAAGAATTGGAGGCCTAGACCGAAGAAATCAGTCTGCAAACTGGGATTTACTCCATCAAAAGACCAATTCAAGTCTAGCCCAAATATTTTGTCTAAATTACCCACGTTCTCCCTCCTTGGTGACCACGCTTCCTTTACCCCACTACCTTCTGTTTTAGGCATATTGAGAAGTTAGTGGGGGGATTGAGATGTTATCTGTTATTGGAGAGAGTTAGTGGGTAGGTTAATCCTTGGGTTGATTTAGTATAAATAGGCTTACAATCCTTTACTCAGAGGGCATCTTTTATTCAGTAATTCAGTCTTTCATTCAATCATTCCTGTAAATAGTTAGTTTTTTTTGTTTTTTATTTTTAAGTTGTCAGACTTCAATATTTATTATTTCAGTGAAGATTCGGGTTTAGCATTTTCATGTTTATTTCTCCGTCTCCGCTCTACTAGATTTTCTTCTCGGTACTTTTTCTCTTCTTCCCTAATCTCATCCTCCTTCGTCCTGTTTACTGTATTTTTATTTTCTTCTTCCTTCCGTCTGTTTCTGTAAATTTTATCCTCTTTTATTTTTAGCTTTTTCTCATCATCTTTCATTCTTCATCATGTTTAATTCTGTTATTTTCATTATTATTGTAAATATGAGTAGCTAATCTTTCCGTCACTAGAGTTTAGGCGAATTATGAATTGAATGGTATTTATGTGATAACTAAATAATCGACTTTTACGAGTTAAATCGCTCTTGCAATATTATAACGATGAATAATTAATTATAGGCCGTAATTGATTGTTTGTATCTTGTAATCCTGACCTACGTAGCGAGAGCCCGGGAACGGAATAGACTCGTTGTAATCGATAGAATTCCCTAATACATAGCGAGAGCCCGTTAGGCGACTTCTAGGATGACTAGCGATCCGAGAGGACCGTGTCGATATTCTTTAACTCATCTTAGTTGATTATTTGGAAATCGAATGTTTACTTGTTTTAATCGTAGTGATCCGACAACTCTGGTGATTTTTCTAATTCATATTCTTATCTTTTTAATTAATTTCTGTAACTTTAGGATAATGTCAATTCACTCAATCGTTATAAATCGTGACCCGTTAATAGATTAATTGACTAACTTATAATTTTCACCCTGCCACCCTGTGGAATCAACCCTACTTACCGCTAGCTACCTGTTATTAGTAATCTAGGTATATTTTGATATTGGTGACGCGACTAACCCGTATCAGCTCCCCTACTTAAAACCCATACATCACATTCTATTCTAATTCATCGTTTTTTTTACGACTTTGAGTGGCGTCTTGTGCAACTAGTCTATTGTCGACGACTCTTTAGTCGTATCCGATACTCGATAAGTCGAGACATTTCTAATCCACCGTGATAGGTCAGGACAAGACTATGAGACCTGGGATCAAGCTAGCCCTACGCTTCGGTCCCGTACGCTAAACGCGTATTAAAAGTCTCCGTCCTCCGATCGAAACACAATATAATGTGTACTTGATCGAAGTTCGTCCGATTATTCAATTTACGGCCTAGCTGCTATTTTCTATTTAAGGGTCCGTTTATGGCCAATGTTTACCATTTTTTTAATCCTTTATTTTTATCGCTTGTTGTATTGTAATTCCGGGTTGTATTTCCGCCCGGGTAATATGTAATTTATTTACGAGCTTATTTTTGATGTTAGCCATTTATAGCATTTAAATGAACATCGCATGCTAAACCACTTCGACATAAACCGGGATGCATTAAATGACGTAGCAACACGTATTATATTTATGTATCGTAAAATAATGTTTGAATATCATTTTACCGAATTACTAGCGCGGGTATAAAAAAATCGATCGATATCTTAGTAGAGGCCATTATGTGCGGGCGAGGTTGGGTGTCCTTTATGGGGTTCCCAACACGTACCCTCACCCCTTACTCAGAACCTCGGTTTCCGGATGTCCGAAACCGTTGGCGTACAAGAGTCATTCGATACACGGTACCCAATAACTTGGCATCAATATCGTAATGCAAAGGGACGAACCCAACAAGCTCTAGTACTAAAGCGGGCCTGCTTTGTGCACGATACGCCTAAGTATAAAGTGGGTTCGAACGCGCCCGAACTCCCACAAAGTTCGGTAGCGACTTCTATTTCGATTTAAATTTCGACCCGAGAATAATCTTACCACGAGATTCATTCGCCTATCAAAACCCGCGCGTGGCCGCGTCGGGGTGGACCTATGTCATGTACACATATTAATTAGGGTGTTTCCAAAGTTTATAAAACCAAAACTAGGTATGTGACCCGTGAAATTCACGGAATTATCTATTTTAACTTTTTTATCGTATTGTTAATATATTCTGACCAAGTGCTGTCAACTAATTCAACTAAAATGTTGTCATGAGTGAGCTTACAAAATTCGTAGAAATCAAGTAGTTAATTCATACTTCGTATCTTACAAAATTGAAGGAAATGTTCAAAAAAAATTAACAAATCATGTCATTATGACGCCACGTGGCAAAAAATTTAATGTTAATGGAAGAATATTATACTTTGTAGCACATAAATGAAAAAATCATTAGGTTTCTAATCCAATGAAAATCACGGGACTATTTTTAGGTTTATGTTAAACTACGTATATTAAAATAATTTCATTGTCTATTTGGTGATATTAAAAAATATATTTCCATTTGCATAACTAATAAAATGATTTAAACTTTTTTAAATCAAGAATGAACTATCATTCTTTATTCCTAGAAAATTCAGATGTTTGTTTAAGTTTCATTTGTTCAACTTTTATCTTTTTAATTTATACTTTTCCGTACTTTATTTATTTGTTATTATGTTGACATTTCCTATTTTCATAAACGCCTAGTTTAGGATTCAAATGTTAAATATATACGGAGTATAATCTATTGTATGTCACTTTGAAGAACATTCAAAATGGCGCCATTTTTTCACAATCATATGTTAGTAATTACTTAATTCTTCACCTAAATAAAAGTTAACTCTTGTAAATAACTTTAAGGTTACTAAAAATGTTATACAAACATAATTGAAGTAAAACGGAATAAAAACATGATATTATACCTTAAAATTGAGTAATTGCAAACTTGTTGATTGACATTGCATATATACTCTCTGAATAATAACAAACCAAAGGATAAAATTAGAATAAAAAAAATAATTAAAATCTACATACAACAAATTAATTTCTGAAAAGAAGCGGAGATAGTGTTGATAAGATAAAAAAATTTACATGTGATTTTCAAAATATTTGTGCAATTCTTGCAAGTCCCAATTATGTATGTATTTATATTATTGACATGTGACTCTTCATTCACCAATTTTTCAGTTATAATATTAAGAAGTTGATGATACTTAATGTAATTACTCATTATTAATTAATAAAAATAAATTTTAACCCATTACATATTCATTTAGGTGGTATAAAATAATTCAAATGGATAGAACATAAAAAGACGATGGAAGTACTGTTTAATAAGGAGTATAAATAAGCCATGTCAACATGTCAACATGTCAACGATTAAATCGAAAACATAGTAATTTTTTTAAATAAGCCATGTAATTTTTTTTTGTAATAATGTAATTTTTACAAATGGCAAACGAAATGTTTTAGACAAAAAAAAATTTAATAAGTTGATAAGTTTTAATATTTTTAATAAACCATTTAACAAAATATTGTTTTAATAAAGTATAATAAATAATTTTTTGATGAATAATTAATAATTTAATTAATTAAAATTAATCATAAAGGCAGATGAAAAGTTTTCCAGCAAGCAATTAATAATTTATTTAATTAATTATGAATAAATTCTAAAATAAAGGTAAATGAAAATTTTGTAAAAAAAAAAATATAATTTTAACAATAAAAAATTTATTAAATAATTTTTTATAAATTACAAAATTTAAGGAATTTTTTTAATAAATATGCCATGTGATAAAAACTTAAATGCTAAAGTACCATTTTAATTAGATACTCCTATGTAGATAGATTAATAATTTATTTAACAAAATTAAAATCTAGAAAACCATTTAATAATACTCTGTTATTTAAACAAAGGAAAATGAAAATTTTAAATTTTTTGATAAAAAAAATTGAAAAACAATCAATTTAATAATATGTTACGTATTTAATAAACGCAAATGAAAAGATTTTGATGAATAATAATAAAGACAAATGAAATTTATAAAATAAAAATTTAATAGACCAAATAATGAAGACAAATGATTTTTTTTTTTTTTATGAAAAAAATTATAATTTTATAAATTAAATAAATTGAAATTTTAACAAATCATGTCATTATGACGCCACGTGGCAAAAAATTTTATGTTGATGGAAGCCTTTTAACTTTATATATAGATTTCCTAACTATATTAACTTCGATGAAACAAGTATAAATAGGATTTTATAGCAAATATCAAAACAATTCGTTTAACGTCTTTTATTCATTAAACACTTCAAAAAAATTTAGAACATCATAAAAGGTGATTTAACTTATGAACTTTCAGATTCGAAAACGCTCAAAATAGCTGGAAAAATAATTTATTTAGCTGGAACGGAAGATTTTTACGATAGTTCGCAACTTTGCTCAAAGATCGATACTACCATTTAAAGGCATCAATAAATAGTGTAAAATTTATATAAATTAGTTAAAATACATATTTGAGCATTCTGTCCAGAAAAATTAATTTTCCAGAATCTGTAAACTCGGTTCTAAAATTGTTTTTACGTTAATCATTTAATCTCGACAATAACGATTAATAAAAATAGTAACTACAAAACGATTTAGGTATAAATAACCAAAAATTATTATCATACATAAAAAATTGAATTTTCAAGAAAATTACAATTTTCCGAACGTCAAAATACCAGATTTCATAAAATTCAATAAAACCGTCTTTTAAAACATGTTTTCGCAATTAACGATTTCCTTAATAAAATTTATCGTTCCTAATATTTTATTAAGACACTAAAATTCTGAAAATAAATTTTATCAAGGAAATATCAGGAACATTTTTTTTCAGATTTAAAACAGTAACCAAAAATCAGAAATCAAAATAGCAAACACGGTTTTAACGATAAACGATGATTTAAAACGATTAATTAATTCATCCACTTAAAAAATCCGAAAAATTATGAAACAATCCAGGAATTTTTTTTCATCATAACAGTCATCCACGTCAAATTTCATATTAAAATTAAATGTCTACGTGTAAGAACTAAAAATCGGCTTTTAATCATTTTTGTCCGAAATCGGTAATAATTCATTCAATAAACGGTACTTAAAATATCAGAAAAATACAAAATTATCAAAAACCATCGGAAATATTATTTTTACAGAATATATGTGTATTTTATGTGCTTAGGCAGAATATTACGCTTTTACGAATAAAAACAACAATTTAATCGTTAATCTAAAAAAACGATAAAAATATCGAAACATAATTTTTTTTACGAATTTTAAAATGAAATCAGAATTCTCAGGACATAATATATTGTCTAAAAAAATTCTAATTATATACATGCAAATACACAAATTAAAATCATGCAATACCTAGTAACATCGACGCTGCCTTTACTCCTCCAAGTCCGAATCAAAGTGATACTCGTCTGCTTTGGAATCGTCTTGGAAGCCTACAATACAAACAATTCATGGTCTAAAAAGGACCATAAGATGTCTGAAAAAGAGTGACGAGAATAGATTGAAACATGCTCGATTAGTACCTTTACGAAAGAGATGATTAAAGGATCGTAACAAGTGCAAAATGGGGACGAGAATGAGGATGAAGAACACATTTTTTAGATAGAAAATGCTGCTGGTGCTGCCTGTTTTCACGTGTGGTTTAGAGAGAGAATGAGAGAGTTTTTGCTTGATTTCAAAAGGTGAATGAATGTTGGAACAAACTATGAATGATATGAGGTTGTATGAGGACTTAAATAGGTACAAAAGATGCCAAGTAAATGCTCCCAAAACCGGCCAAAAATGAAGTGTGAAGGCACCAAAATAATGAAGGCAAATTGAGTGATTGATGGAGAGTAAAATAGGTAAGGTTTCAATGGGAGAAAAGTGTCCACAAAACCGGCCAAAGGGGAGTGTTAAGAGGAAGAGAAATGATCTTGGTCTAAATGCATAAGATTCAAAATGGGTGTGTATCCCATGTTGAATAAGAACTAAAACAAGGTTCGAAGGTAAAAAGAAATAGTTGTAGCAACAACTTGTGTGTGTCACTACACACATGACTCCATGTGGGTCCGAAAATAATTGTAGGTTGATAAAAATAAGGAAAAATTACAAAATACCACCATGTATAAACCGTATTTTACAAATTACCACCACGTATTCCCATTTTTACAAATTACCACCTATAATTCAACGTATATTTACAAATCGCCACCGTATTTCTATTCCGACTTTCATTTAACCTATTTTCCGCTATTCCGACTTTCATTTAACCTATTTCCCGCTATTCCAACTTTCATTTAACCTATTTCCCGCTATTCCGACTTTCATTTAGCCTATTTCCCGTTTCCGTTAAATGAAATTTCAAGCAAACTATTGAAACTAAAGCTCCGTTAATCGAAAAAACATTTCGATTATCAAAATCGAAGCCTGATTATTAATCAATGCTTTTAATTACTCTCAAATGACTTCAAGAAGGAAAAAAACCATCCTCAAAAAATAAGTTCTCAGGTACTCCGATCCGTGCTTGATTAGTTTTATTTTGTACATTTCAATTACAGTAACTTTTAATTTAAGGCTCATTTTTCTGGGTTTTTTTTTTCTGGGTTCAATTTGGGGCTCGATTCGCTTTTGATTTCCAATTTTCGCATAATTCATGAAAATCAAACTTGTTCAATCAAACCCATACTTCATCTTTCTGTAGATTTTGACGATTTGGGGATCTTTATCAATGGCTTATTCAATTTAATTGCAAAAATCAAGCATAAATTAGTACAGTAGTAAGTTCCTCAATCTAACCTAATCGAGCCCCGAATTAAACCCAGAAACTCGAACCCAGAAAACGAATCCTAAAATTTGAAATGTAAAAAATAAAACCAATTATGCATTGATTAATAATTGAAAAGAGTAGGGAGTACATGAGAACTTGATTTTTTGTGGATGATAATGAGATCTTGGAGAAGTACATTGGGAGATAATGAATTTTGATGCTTTGATTTTGATGGCCGGTGGAAATGTTTTTTTTTTTTTTTTTTTTTTTTTTTTTTTTTTTATTTTATTAAAGGAGGGTTAATTTCGTTAATTTGCTTAAAACTTCATTTAACGGAAACGAAAAATAAGTTAAATGAAAGTCGGAATAGCGGGAAATAAGTTAAATGAAAGTCAGAATAGAAATACGGTGGCGATTTGTAAATATACGTTGAATTGTAGGTGGTAATTTGTAAAAATGGGAATACGTGGTGGTAATTTGTAAAATACGGTTTACACATGGTGGTATTTTGTAATTTTTCCAAAAAATAAAGATCGTAAAATTATTAGAGTTATTTAAAAGCAATCGAGTAAACCTCGTGTTAGAAAATAATTATTTACGAAATTTCGAAGTAAAACCCTTAAATAATTATCTTTCGTAATAAAAATATTTTTCGAGTTAGAAATAAAATATAAACGTGCGCGTGTTTGAACATTTTTAGAAAGATTTAATGACTCACGTTTTAGCTTAAAACAATGGTTCGTTAGAAAAATGAAATTCCTCGAGAGTAAATAAATAGTTTGTGACGGAATTTATATAAACAGCTTTGTGATAGAAAAATAAAATAATTAAACCTTTTAATGAAAATAATAAATGTTTGGCTCAATAAAATAATAGGGAGCCAAAAGTGGAGTGGAAAAGATGCTAAAATTAATAGCAAGATTATGACGGAGTCGTGATAGAATAAAAAGTATAACTAGGAAATTCGCGGGTGTTACACTACCAACTCAGAACAAATTGAGTTTTCTCCTCAAGAAATCTCACAAATCAGCCCTCAATATTTGTGCTCTTGTAGACATGACATAGGTCCACCCTTACGCGGCCACGCGCGGGTTTGGGTAGGCGAATGAATCTCATGTGAGATGGTTCTCGGGTTGAAATTTAAATCGAAATGGAGTTGCCACCGAACTTTGTGTGAGTTCGGGCCCATTCGAACCCACTCTATATTTTGGGTGGACGGTGCACAAAGTACGACCCACTTTGAAACTAGAGCTTGTGGGGTTTGTCCCTTTGCATTGCGATACCGATACCGACATTATTGGTTACCGTGTATTGAATGACTCTCGTGCGCCAATGGTTTCGGACATCCGGAAACCGAGGTTCTGATTAAGGGGTGAAGGTACGTGTTGGGAAGCCCACAAAGAACACCCTACCCCGCCCGCACTTAGCGGCCTCTACTAAGATATCGTTCGTTTTTTGAATACTTGCGCTAGTAATTCGGTTGAAGTGAAATGCAAACAGCGTTTTAGCTAAACATGTGAAATATGTTTGATCTACGTCGCTTAATGCATCTTTGGATTATGTCGAGGTTGTATTCAACATGTGAGGTTCGTTTTAGTACAATAAAACAAACAACGAAAAAAAATAAAACTTAAAACAAAAGATTACGAAATACACGGGCGGTATACAACCCGGAATTACAATACGACAAACGCGACAATTGAAATAATTGGATTAGTAGCAATATAACGATGCAATGTGTAACACCCCTGATTTTTATAAATTAAATTTAATTAAAGTTGTGTTCGTATTTTATTTTTACGATTTAACTCGTAATACTTAAAAATTTTATAAAACAAATTTATCGTTTAATCGTTTCAAACTCCTGAAATTCTATTTGACTCGGAAACTCTTCTTATATTTAAAACATATTTCTATTTTTGTTTCGAGTTACTTTATACATTTAATTTAATTCTTATCGAAAGTCTACTTCGACGATTTAAATTCTAAATTCTTTTTATTTATATATATTAAGCTCGAAGCTCATTTATTTTAAGTTTTGTCAAAATATTAATTTTCTTTCCTTGAGAAATCAATTTAATTCACTTTATTGAAAATTTATTATTTATCCGGAAATATAATTTCATCGTCTATTATTTGTTTCTATCAACTTCGTTTACATCTCGAATTCTTTATTTACTCATTTTTATTTGACGGCCCGATTTTTATTTAATTTTATTAACTTGTTTTAATTCGATTCATGGGTCAGTCAACTTATCATTACGAAATTCGTTTAATTCGTCTCCTACCCGATTCATTTAATTTAATCCGTATACTACGTACTTATTTCCGAATCCGTGCATTTTTTTATTGTTGCGTTGAATTCAACCTTCATATTAAACGTACACCCCCTCTTCTTTCATTTTCCACTGCTTGAACACTTCATGCATTCCCCTTTCCTTTTCTTTCATCCTCCTTTTAAACCCATTTTGTTTAGATGTATGAACCAGCCTCTTCTCCCCTTTCAGCCGCCTCCTCTCTCCATTTTCTTTTTCCTTTTTGAACTTCTAGCATACCTCGCCATCATCATCAACCTTCACCTTCTCCCGTGTCTTCATTGCTGCCGCGTGTTGATGCTGCGAGGTTACACTCTGGATTCCCTCGGTTCTCCTTGCGTTGTTGCTTTGGCTAAGTCGAGGTAGATCTTCTTCCTCTTCTTCTTCTGAGTTCATCCGTATCTGCTGTGGTTACGTTTGGTCGTTTTATCGAATTTTTGTTTGATTTCCTGTTTCATGATCTTCTTCTTTTCTTGCGTTTTGTGGCTGTTGTCTGCTATTATTCTGCGTTGTTCAATCGTTGTCTTCCTACTCTGTTTTTCTTCTGTTTTCGTGTACTGTTGCGGTTGTTTCCGCCACTGATTGCGTTAGATTTTCTAGGGGATTACAGTTGGTATCAGAGCATTGTTGCTCCCGAAGCTTACACCTGATTCTAGGAAAAATACTAGTAAATGATTTGAACATTAAAGAAATATTAGTGAGAGATGGGTAAAAACAAAGTAAGGACTTAATTGTTAGGCTTACATGTTTTTGTAACTCAATGACTAGCATTGAATATTTGTTTCTTTTGTCTGGAAGAAGATGAATGAACAAGATGTTGATATGATGCTGTTGCAGATCAGGACAAGACCAGCTTAGAACTCTCAACGCCTGCTGATTCGAGTGGACAACTTTGTGCTACAAGGAAGATACAATGGTGACTTTTCAGCCCCAATTTAGTTTGCTCAAGCTATAGGTTAGATGATCAAGAGTAGATTCATGTTCCATGATGTAGCAGTAGATCTAGATGGAGCGACCCAAGACTTGTGTGCTCATTCCTCTACAAGAAGATGAAGCAATCCATTTAGTTCTCTCGTGAACTCTGGAGGCCCGAAGATTCTCTTATGGTTTCAGAACTTGGTAAAATAGGATCATTGATTCTTTCCTTCCTCTACTTCTTCTAACTCTTCTTTTATAAATTCTCATCTTCATTCTGGTGATAAATCTTCGATTAATTCTCCTACTTTACCCTCTTTTCTCTTGAGATTCTTGGTTTGACCGATTTCCGTCTCAGTGAACCCCGTGATAGGTTATAGATGTTTGAGGTTTAGTGAACCCTTGTTACATGGATTGAGGATTGTGAGTTATACCCTGTTATCTATCTTAGTAAGCCTTTGAGGATCGATTTGATTGATAAATTATCGGTTAATGGAATTAGGTAGGTACTTTAGATTTTGAACTTTGGTTTATAGGTTACTTTGATTATTTGGAGTACTTAGAGTTGAATATATTTTGGAGTAGTAAGAGTATATCATATTTGATGGATACCTAGTATCTAACCTAGAACCGAACTAAGTGGAACTGATAATATCACTTTGGGATTCTTACCTAATGCTTATTTGATGGATGTATCGTGAATATTTAGGATCATAAAGTATCGTTTAAAATGTTAGCCTGAGTGTCGTGGTACCCTTAAAGGTTTTTAGTAATGTCGTTAGAAATTTTGGTTGACATAGATTACCCGTGTTTCTTAAGGATTAGATCGTTGATCATTGTTTAAGGTTGTAGCCTATGAAATTTTGGAATTGAGTGACCTAAATTTGGATAAATTGTTGTTAGCCTTGAAGAAGAGAAACATATTGCACAATTAGAGGTTGGATTTATCGCGTTGTTTTGAGGAATGCTTAATGCGAATCATCTTGATGGATTTACGTTCAGAACTCTTTGACCAACGAGATTGTGGCTTCGTTGAGTTAATAAATATTTTGGTGGTTTCGCTGATATAATATGAGATTTGGTGGAATTTTTAGAAACCTTAGCCCAATGGCGTGTTTGAAAATGTGAGTGTTTGCGCCATTATCTATAGGTTTGAGCGTGTTTGAGGATTTATTGTACTTCCCCAACTTCTGTACTTGTGGTATTATAAATATGTTGGTGCTCATTTTTTTTGAGGATTTTGTACCCGAGCATTGCTAAATTGGTGGGCCTTGTTAAGTGTCCCTTACTCGAGAAATTTGGAGTATACCTTGAGTTCAAATCTTATGAACTTTGGATTTAGGAACCTTATAGATTGCGAGTTTGGGTGTGTTTTGATGACTGTTGGAATTTTAATTGATGAGATTAGATTGTAAAGTATTTGTGGATTAGTATCATGTCGTTTGAACGATTGGATAATCACGTAAGACATTTTTGGGGATTGTGACTGAGTAGTACCACCTAGCGCCTAATATTGGACTTTGTATATTATTTAATGGAAATTAGGAACCCGTGTTGTGGGAGTCGTGCCGAGAATCTCGAGACGGTTAATTTATTCTCTAATTCTGAGAGCTCTATATGACTCTCAACTTCGTTCCTCCCCTTAGCTTTTCTTAAATCATACTACTTCTTCGGCCGATCCCTTTGACTTCTTTATCGGGTTTGAAAATTTCTGTTTCGATTTGTCGTTGACCTTGACTCTATTTATCCGTTTACCATTTCCCGAACTTATGCTATGAAAAGTTTGACTAATTTAAAAATTTTGATTTTCATGAAATTTTAACATTTCGTAGCATAATTCCAAATTTTAAAACTCTCCGTTTTGTAAAAACTTTGAGTAACTTAAACGTTTCGGCTATCGTGAAGTTTTAACATTTTGAGTTATAAATTTCAAACTTTGTGCTTTGTTTTTGTTTTCATTTTTGGTTGATAACCTATATTTAGTTCTGTTTCAAACTGCCTTAACGATTAATTATAAAATATTTCGAAGTTGTTTTAAATTTTGATTTTCAAACAGTCAAAATTTTATTGAACTTTCAAAATTGCAAAATTTTTGATTTCTAAGGATTATATTGTAAAACGGTTTAACATTTTCGGAAAAACAGTTTGACGACTGGTTAAATTTTTATTTACTAACTACAAAGTTTGATTGTCGGTTTTCTTAATTAAAACGTATTACTGTTGTTTTGAAAATATTTGGGTACCCTTCTCTCTCGAGTTCGTTTACAAATATTATATATCGTCATTATTTTAGAAAATAATTTTTAACTTGCGATTTTATGATTTTAAATTTTGAAAATTGAGCCAAACTCTTCTTGAAATAAATTTTGTCCTCGATTTCGATTCCATATTACGTTTAAAGTTGTAATTTTTTTTAAAAAAAACAAAAAAACCGAGATTGTGATGCGAGTTAAGCATTCTCATTTTATTCAAGTGATATAACCTTGTTTTCCATTCTATTACTATGTTATTGTTAGTTTCAAGGCGAAACTTCTTTTTAGTGGGGAAGATTGTAACACCCCTGATTTTATAAATTAAATTTAATTAAAGTTGTGTTCGTATTTTATTTTTACGATTTAACTCGTAATACTTACAAATTTATAAAACGAATTTATCGTTTAATCGTTTCAAACCCCTAAAATTCTATATGACTCGGAAACTCTTCTTATATTTAAAACATATTTCTATTTTTGTTTCGAGTTACTTTATACATTTAATTTAATTCTTATCGAAAGTCTACTTCGACGATTTAAATTCTAAATTCTTTTTATTTATATATATTAAGCTCGAAGCTCATTTATTTTAAGTTTTGTCAAAATATTTATTTTCTTTCCTCGAGAAATCAATTTAATTCACTTTATCGAACATTTATTATTTATCGGGAAATATAATTTCATCGTCTAATTATTTGTTTCTATCAACTTCGTTTACATCTCGAATTCTTTATTTACTCATTTTTATTTGACGGCCCGATTTTTATTTAATTTTATTAACTCATTTTAATTCGATTCATGGGTCAGTCAACTTATCATTACAAAATTCGTTTAATTCGTCACCTACCCGATTCATTTAATTTAATCCGTATACTACGTACTTATTTCCGAATCCGTACATTTTTTTATTGTTGAGTTGAATTCAACCTTCATATTAAACATACACCCCCCTCTCCTTTCATTTTCCACCGCTTGAACACCCTCTTCATGCATTCCCCTTTCCTTTTCTTTCATCCTCCTTCTTTTAAACCCATTTGTTTTGATGTATGAACCAGTCTCTTCTTCCCTTTCAGCCACCTCCTCTCTCCATTTTCTTTTTCCTTTTTGAACTTCTAGCGTACTGCAGACACCCACATTTTGACCGCCAGGTGTCTACAGCAGTTTCCGAAAAACACCCGATGATGATCGGACGCAAACATGCTTTAACGTACTCGAATGTGGGCTCAAAATCATTGGCATTTGGCTTGGGCTTTTGACGGAGTACAAATATCACAAAACTAACCTCAAATTCAGGACCAGTGGGTCATTTCGAGTCAAACAAGGCTAATTTCGGTCGAATCCGACACCAGGGGCAAAACCGTCTTTTAGCGACCGAGTCAAAACCCGGTCGAAGATATTTTCCGAGAGGTAGATACCAGCCGTGTCACCCCACGAGTCCAGTTTGAGCTCAAACACTACAAAAATCAGCTATAAAAAATATTAAACAATTCCGTTAAAGATAGAATTCGATCACCCGTAGGAATCCTACTCGAGAACCCGACCGAGCATGAGGCATACTCGGCCGAGTACTCTCCATTCTAGCCGGGTACAATGACTTCCCCACCAAGAAACGGAATTCCCATTCTTCTCGACTTCTTACTTTTTCCTATCCTAACCGGTATTTCTTATCACACAAGCAAGATTACCTCTCCTAGCTTCAATCGAGGACCTCTCCTAAAAATAGGACCCTCTCACACATCAAAAATCATTCATAGATCATCAACAATTACAATTCATAACACATCTACAACAATCAACATCCTAGGCGATACAATCCCATACAATTCATCCCCGAAATTCTAGGCAATTTTAGGAAAACCATATACAAACCCGAGAGCAAAACTCATCAAATCCCTTCCCGATTATAAACTACCATAACTCTTCCTATATAATCTCGGCGCTCCCGTGCCTAGCCACATTCCGACGAGCCCCGTTCCGAGTATACAAAGCATGTAGGTTGAGGGTGTAAATCAAAATCCCATCTTCTCTTTTCTCTCTCCCTTCCTCTCGTTTTTTTTCTCTTTTTGTGTCGTCGGTCCGTTTTTTTATCGGTCATCGTCACGTCTTTTTTTTTCGATATTACAATATAATTTTTTTATACAAAACAAAACGTTCTTAAAATACGATATCGACTTTCTTGTCGAATATCGTATCTACAAGGAACTAAATTAATCTCGTTGATGCTAAAAAATCGTCACATGATTTTAAAAACAAAATACGACGATTTTAACGCGGAGAGAATCAACATTACTTTTTTTTAGATCGATTTTCAAAATAATTTACAAAACCTTTTTTTATCCTTTCTAAAAATCATTCCAAATATTTGATATCGATTTCATAATCTAATATCGAATATAACAAATATCGCAAATTTAAATCGGGTATAAATTATGCTATGTTTATACGCGATTTAACAAAATTGTTGATTTGCTAAAAAATAATTTCGAAAACAGGCCGCCATGCGAGTCGCACACGTCTTGTGCGGGTCGCATGGCCACGCGAGTCTCGCCCTCCTCGCGCGGGTCCCTGAAATCCGTAGCACCGAAAAGCAATTCCGTCTTATTTCTTCTAACGTCTTTGCTTTATTAAAACGATGGGTTCTCGGCATATTTTTCGATAAATACTTTCTTGACCTCGGTCAACGCGTATTTAAACCATCACGTGTCATAAACTTTTCAAATTCATGCATATCATCGTATTTATATCTTTTATTCGATTTACAAACCATTACTAACTCGTTTGTTCATCTTTCTAGCAACTTCATTTTCATCTTTTATTTTATTTTACTAAAACGAAACTCGCATGCTAAAATACAACTTCGACGTTAATTTTTAGATGCATTAAACCGACTTAGCAACCCATTCAATTATTCGCATGTTTAGTCGAAAATACTGTTTGCATATCATTCAACTGTCAAACTAACGCGTGTACACCAAAAACGAACGATATCTTAGTAAAGGCCGCTAAGTGCGGGCGGGGTTGGGTGTTCTTTTTGAACTTCCCAACACGTACCCTCACCCCTTACTAAGAACCGTGATTTCCGGATGTCCGAAACCATTGGCAAACGAGAGTCATTCAATTCACGGTATCCGATAATGTCGGTATCGGTATCAAATGCAAAGGGACGAGCCCAATAAACTCTGAAATCGGGATGGGCCGTACTTTGTGCACGGCCCACTACGACATAGAGTGGGTTCGAACGGGCCCGAACTCCCACAAAGTTCGGTGGTGACTCCACTTCGATTTAAATTTCAATTCGATCCATGCTCATATGGAGATTCATTCGCCGCCCCAAACCCGCGTGGCCGCGTCGGGGTGGACCTATGTCATGTCCACAATTTGGCGACTTCGCTGGGGATTCCTGATGTACCACTTGTCATCGGGGTTCCTAGGGTGAGACTCGAAAAGAAATCGTTCGATTAGTAATGTACACGTTTTAGTTCAATGGTTCATGCGTAACCCAAATTTTTCCCGGGCCGGTTACTTGTGGCCGACGTCCCACTATACCACGGTGCATTCCTAAATGGGTGCACTAAAGACTCCGATGGCGGAACTCGCATGGGTTTTACGGCATGTTCTAAGTCCAATTTGGCTTAGGAAGTCCGTCCTGATTTGCGAGAAAGCTATCGTTGTTGGTATAGACCCTATTTCGACCGACCGAGACGTAGATTAAGAGCATACATGGTGTCGTTATACTGCTTCCGTGACTACGTGCTGCTTGATTTACTAGTCATCTTTTTTCAAAAATCGTTATTTCAAAACTTGCGTCTTTTCAAAATTATCTTTTTTTTCAAAACCCGGGACGGTACCGAAATTAGGATTTACGATTTGACTCAAAATAGCCTATTTCTAGCCGGTATGCTGCTCGAAAATTTTTCAAAACCTTCAAAAATTTCGGCCCGGTAACACTTTTCAATTTTCAAAGAAGATCGGGCCATCCAATCTGTTTTTTTTTTCTTTTTGGATTTTTCTAAATCCAAATTCTCCTTTTCAAAACTTTCCTCTTCTTAGGACTTCCTGTATTTAGTAGTGTCGGGTCTCCTCATAAGTTATCGAAATCTCTAGCGTCGAAACTCCGTCGATCCTACATCAAGAGTTTCCTCCCTATCCCAGTTCGCCTTATTTGTCAAGGCACGGTCCACCTGCGTAGGACGTACTCCTACAAAGGGAAGCCCGTTTACACATTTGAGTCCAAAGTCTGGTGGATATCTCACGTGGACCTTCCTTCGAATAAGACTCAGCCCACATAGCCGAATTCTAAGGGAGGCCCACCTTTCACAAGTCACCCGTCTAAGTGTCTTTTCCGAGTCAACCTTTTACAAGGCGTAGCCCTATAACAAAAGGTCCGTGACCCTTACGTCTAAGGACACTCGTCCGACACTCGAGTCTAAACAAAATTTTCGATCCCACTTGGGGGCTACCTTTCAGCAGGGCGATCAATCACGGTTGCTCTAAGGGTCATGTCTTACAAGTGTCTCACGTACCCCACTTTTGAGTTACTTAGATGTCACACCATCTGAGTCCTATCTAAGTCCTTTGTTTCACTTGGGGGCTATTCTCCGACGGAGCGATTAATCACGGTCACTCCGAGAATCGTACCCTACACATTTGTCTTAGGAGAGTCTAACCCGAGTCAAACTAGAGTCGTCTCTCCTCCCGCGCTATTTCCTATGCCTTGGTGAATTTGAGTTCCGAAGCAACTTTTCTTATTACGCGGTATTCTTACAGACGGGCCACCTGTAACCAGACGACAGAAAATGCAGGCCACCTTGGACGAACTGAAGGCCTCGTTGACCAAGCTCGAGACTCTGGTCACGACAATAAGAGAAGACCAGATAGCCATTGTTACTCGTGTGAGCGCCGTAGAACAAGAATCTCCCAGTGGTGGGGTCGAGACCACCGGGCCCTTAGCTGAATTGGTCAGTGCAGTCAGAAAACTGGAGGAGCAAGTCCATCTTTCGACCAACAACTCAATCCATACGGAAAATGCTCGTTCCTATTCACCTTTGACCGACGAGCTGCCCGCTAACCTCAACCTGACGGGCCTACCAATGTTCGACGGGACTGAAGACTCTGTATTACATATCCGGGCCTTCAAGGAATTTATGGCTGTTAAGTGGGTTAAGTCGACTATGTTCAAGCATCTCTTCGCTTCTTCCCTCGAGAAGCATCCGAAAGCCTGGTACTACAGTTGGGATGACGTGGCTACGGAATTTGCTCGGAATTATGCCGACAACACTGAAATCCAGACTACGATGTGTACTCTGGAGGTTATGGCCCAAGAGCCCAAAGAAGGTTTCAGTAAGTACCTTCAAAGGTGGAGGGCCGAAAGTGTGAAGTTGGTAGACAAGCCCAACGAGAAGACACTAGTGGAGGCGTTCATCAATAACCTCCTACCCTCCTACCGCATCCATTTTAGGTATGCCGACATTTCAAACTTTGCGGTGCTTACCGAAATGGGCATTAGGATTGAAGACGATCTTCGACATAATGAAGGTCTGGGTGAAGCTTCTACTGAAGGCTTTACTGGACATCAACTTGAGTGCTTAGAAGCCGACAACTAATGACAACATCATCCAAGGGTCCGGGTTTGATTTAAGTCCGAGTCTGAGTCCGAGTCTAGGATGCGCTATTTCTTCCAAAGTCAAAGTCAGAGTCAGAGTCAGCTGTATTCTGTCCTCTTCTCACATTCAATAAAATCAGCTTTTCTGTTTCTCATATATACTTTCCTTATGTGTTTCCGAGAACATGATAAACACCATCATACACTGTGAGCACATGCACGTGACTATTATAGGTACATCTATAACGACTGCAGGAAATCGAGACTTGTGTGTTTCCCTTTACCTGTTCCATGTCTGACATAGAAAGCCACATAACTACCCTTAGTAGGAGCGGTATCAAATCCTATGACAAATCTAGGTAGTCTCCTAGTTTGGGTTCAAGACGGGAGGCAAGCCCATTTTCCAACCATAAACACCCATCCACTAAGACTAACCAATCCCTACCTTAGGTGTTAGTCTGACCGACAAAAAAAGAGCTGGACAAAAAAAAAATCAAAAGTCCAAGGAAAAAGCAAAAGGCCAAAACAAAAGAGCTGGCCATGATCAAAAAGAATTGTCAACCTCCCTCGACCAGACATGGTCAACTCAAATGAAGAATTCCAAGACCGGGGCTAAGAGGTCAACCAAAAAAATATTCAGAAACCCATGACCGTAGTGAAAACGGTAAATTCAAAATTATCAATGCCCATACCATCCAATAGGGGAGAAGCAATCAAGTCGGACAACTAATACCACATCTAGCCTTCCCACATTACAATCCTCAAGACCTTCTAGAGACCTAGGCTAAGAGACAGCCCAGAATTTTGAGGATTCAGGCTCCATATGATACACCCTAACCATTAGGGCCAGACATGGAAATCAGATCCCGCATTATTATCAAACCTATCCTGATCAAAGTTCGAGTCATTTTTACTCGGCTTCCCCTTTCCTACCACATTACAATACCTTACCCTCGAAGCCTTAGCTCCACAAAATCGAGCTCCAGATTGCGAATCATCAAAGCCACTTACGACCTAGCACCACATTTCCAAAAACATTCAAACCAGTTACCAGCCCCAAACACGGGAACTCAACTTGCGGTCGGCATAGAACATGCCCAAATAGTTCACACCACCTCTGGGGGCTACCCCGGAGAATGTTCATAGTCACAGGATCAACATCCTAACTATTCTAGCCCTTTGATCAAGACATCATTGGGAATGCACCTAGCCTACACCATCGCTATGGCTAGTTACACACAAAGCCCTAATAAACTAGGCACCATAATATTTCTTTCAACACTGAACTACGGCTTGGTTTGATTTCACTACACGTGAATACATAGGCAGCCTTTCAACAGAGGCACAACCACCCTCATTGACACACATTCAAAAAGCACCATCATTCCGTTCACGACACTGTCATGTTCTTAGCAGTTAACTATGTCATTCTGGGGGCTTCTCCTAGGCAGAAGTTCTCCATCCATTCACATAATCCAAATAATTTCAAAAATCTAGCCACCTTTCTACGGTGTGTCCTAGTACTCGGCTCACTCAAAGACAAGAATCTGTCACGACTCGAAGCAATACCCACTTTGGAATGTACCCTAAAAATCAAAAAAGATTCAAAAGAGCACTAGTCTACAGCATTGCCACTGCTAAGTCCTACAAAAACAGTCCCATTACTGACTACTGCAACGCCCTATAGCACATCCTTCTCATTCTGAAGTTCAACTGTATTGCCACTCGCCTAGGCTATGGAATAGCGCAGCTTAAGAGTCTTGTCATCTTAGGTCGCCCACCCCCTACCGAGTCATGGTTCAACCCCTCGAGAGTCCAAGTCGTGTCTTTCAACTTGTTTTGCTGCGTCCAGAGTCGAGTCTGTCGGTATACCTCTCTCTTCAAATTCTCATTTTTAAAAATTGCAAAACTTAGCCATTTGAGAAAATCCCTCTCGACAAGGTCAAATTTCAGTCTATTTAAGCTGCAAATTTCTTTTCTACCCCTTTCAATTTTGAAAACCTATCTCCTAGCACGTGAGTTGCTTTCAGGACTTCGATTTCAAAATGAAACAAAAATCATTTTCCCCAGCGCAAGTCATTCTATAGATGCTAACTGCATTTCCTGTATGCTACCTGCTATATTTGTTATTTCTACCTATATATTTAACATTTCAGGTACTAGCTTGGCTTCCCAAAGGAACATCAGGTTTTTACTTCCCCAGTGTGAGTCGGTGTTTCGCCTAAATGTTACATATGAATTGTTATGTGTCGGCATCATACAGGTACACCCAGACTCGAGAAGGAAGTCTCCTCGCAAAAACTCCCCAGTGGAAAGCTCAGGCAACAATTTTACTAAAGAATCGGGATGTATCTGTAAACAGATACACCCATAGCTCCCTATGCAAGCTCCCGCGTAATTCTGAATCAGGATGTATCTGTAAACAGATAGACCCATAGCTTCCTATGCAAGCTCCCGCGTAATTCTAAATCAAGATGTGTCTGCAAACGAACACACCCATAGCTTCCTAGGCAAGTTCCATCGCAGCTCCAAGATTGGATGTGTCTGCAAACGGGCACACCCGCAGCTTCTCAGGCAAGTCCCCACAGAGCAATTATGATAAGTGTAGTTTGTAGTGCCTAATTTGTTGTGTTTAGGTCCCGTTTTCCTTGTGGAATCGCTCTTTGGAGCGGTTTCTAAGCTACTCATCCTTCTTCTAGCTCGTTTTAGGTTCCTGAGAACATTCATGAAGATTTGGAACGATTCCGACTCGTTTCATACACTTTTGGAGCCAACGAAGAGAAGGAACGATCACTTGATGCCTTGGATTCGATCCCGAGACCTTGAGACCCATTCCCGAGCCCCTTAGACTCGATCCCGAGCACCAAGAGTCGATGAGCAACTCATGAGAAGCAAGGAGGGACCTTTATGATCATATTGGAGGCCTACAGGACCCTTCCCGGGCGGGAAGAGTAGCCTTCCCGGTCGGGAAGGAGTGCATGAATGAAGAGACTACTGATCTGGCCGTCCCGACCGGGAAGAGAGCTTCCCGACCGAGAATAGCAATAACACCGCCTGGAGTTATGGATAACACAGCCCGGTGTTATGCTTGATCCCGATCGGGAAGAGAGCTTCCCGACCGGGAAGGATGGCCCATCCCGACCGGGACCATTCCTTCCCGACCGGGAAGAAGTGATGTAGCCGTGTGACTCTTCTTTTCTTCTCCTTCACTCTTGTAACCCTATAAATACCCCCCCTCTTGTAATCTTATGGGAGGTTAGGCATTACCCACTAAACCCTAGACTAGTTTAGCATAGATTAGCATAGATTAGTGTAGATTAGTCGTTAATTACTTCTTAATCTTAGATTATCCTTGTATTAAGGGAATTCTTCAAGATTCAACCAAGATTGACAACCTTGGAAGATTGTTTTGGATTTTCTCTTTTATACAAGTTTTCATTCTTGCTTTCATCTTCTAGTATGGTATAATCTCTTTTCCTTTCTCTTAATCTTTGTTTTGTTATTCAAGTTTCCATCTTTATATCTTGTTTATTGTTTTGTTCATCATCCTTGTTAGTTTTACATATGTATGCTCTTGTTCTTGTTTGGTTTATCTTGTTAGTGTTAGTTTTAGTTTAGTTATGTTTGAGTAGACTCTTGCTAGGGTTATTAGGGTGATTGGTTGTGATTGTGGATGATTAGGGTGAGATGGGTGGTACTAGATGTTGTTTTTGTTGTTTCCCATTTACCTTGCACTCCACATGTTTGATGAAATGCTTGTGAGACTAGAGACGATCAATCCTTATTTTTCTTGTATATTCTCTTGTATGTATGTGTTTGGTTGGTTGGTTTGGTTCCCTCATTACGTAGTGAGAGCCCGATGAGGACGACCCCTAGGCCGATTACGTAGCGAGAGCCTGATCGGCGGTACCTAGGCTACAAAAGCATGCTAGTGACCCCGTCTTTCCCCTTTTTTCCCTCCTTTCCATCAATGAACCCGACCTAACCCTAGTTTTCCTTTTACGTTATCCTCGCTTCCCTTAGTCTTTAGTTACTTGTTTTGTCTTCCTTTTCTGTGTTTTAGACCTTAGCCTAGTCCTTTGCCTCCCCCTAGATTAGCTTGTCTCGAACCTAGTCCTAGACCGTAGCATCCATTAGTCTAGACACCTCTTTCCGTCCCTGTGGATCGACCCGACTTGCCCTAGCTACCCTAGTTAGGTTAGTTGGTTATTATTTGACGGCGGGATCCGCGACAAATCCCGTTCATCAAATTAGCATCAACTCAGGTATGATTTCTATCTTATGGCAGGCAAGCCCTTCACGCAAGTCCAATGGACTATAAGCGACACGACCGGAAGTATGCCAGGTCTTTGGCCTGGTAGCTACTCTAACTTTAGCCTTGTCCAAGCCACAGTCAGAGTGGGGGCTCTGTAGACACCCAAATTTTGACCGCCAGGTGTCTACAACAGTTTCCGAAAAACACCCGATGATGATCGGACGCAAACATGCTTTAACGTACTCGAATGTGGGCTCAAAATCATTGGCATTTGGCTTGGGCTTTTTACGGAGTACAAATATCACAAAACTAACGTCAAATTCAAGCCCAGTGGGTCATTTCGAGTCAAATAAGGCTAATTTGGGTCGAATCCGACACAAGGGGCAAAACCGTTTTTTAGCGACCGAGTCAAAACCCGGTCAAAGATATTTTCCGAGACGTAGATACCAGCCGTGTCACCCCACGAGTCCGGTTTGAGCTCAAACACTACAAAAAACAGCTACAAAAAATATTAAACAATTCCGTTAAAGATAGAATTCGATCTCCCGTAGGAATCCTACTCGAGGACCCGACCGAGCACGAGGCATACTCGGCCGAGTACTCTCCATTATAGCCGGGTAAAATGACTTCCCCACCAAGAAACGGAATTCTCATTCCTCTCGACTTCTTACTTTTCCTATCCTAACCGGTATTTCTTATCATCCAAGCAAGATTACCTCTCCTAGCTTCAATCGAGGACCTCTCCTATAAATAGGACCCTCTCACACATTAAAAATCATTCATAGATCATCAACAATTACAATTCATAACACATCTACAACAATCAACATCCTAGGTGATACAATCCCATACAATTCATCCCCGAAATTCTAGGGAATTTTAGGAAAACCATATACAAACCCGAGAGCAAAACTCATCAAATCCCTTCCCGATTATAAACCACCATAACTCTTCCTATATAATCTTGACGCTTCCGTGCCTAGCCACATTCCGACGAGCCCCGTTCTGAGTATACAAAGCATGTAGGTTGAGGGTGTCAATCAAAATCCCATCTTCTCTTTTCTCTCTCCCTTCCTCTCGTTTTTTTCTCTTTTTGTGTCGTCGGTCCGTGTTTTTATGGGTCATCGTCACGTCTTTTTTTTTTTTCGATATTACAATATAATTTTTTTATACAAAACAAAACATTCTTAAAATACGATATCGACTTTCTACTCGAATATCGTATCTACAAGGAACTAAATTAATCTCGTTGATGCTAAAAAATCGTCACATGATTTTAAAAACAAAATACGACGATTTTAATGCGGAGAGAATCAACATTACTTTTTTTTAGGTCAATTTTCAAAATAATTTACAAATTTAATTTTTTATCCTTTCTAAAAATCATTCCGAATATTTGATATCGATTTCATAATCGAATATCGAATATAACGAATATCGCAAATTTAAATTGGGTATAAATTATGCTATGTTTATACGCGATTTAACAAAATTGTCGATTTACTAAAAAATAATTTCTAAAACAGGCCGCCATGCGAGTCGCACACGTCTTGTGCGGGTCGCATGGCCACGCGAGTCGCGCCCTCCTCGCGCAGGTCGCGTGGGTCCCTGAAATCCGTAGCACCGAAAAGCAATTTCGTCTTATTTCTTCTAACATCTTTGCTTTATTAAAACGACGGGTTTTCGGCATATTTTTTGATAAATATTTTCTTGACCTCGGTCAATGCGTGTTTAATCCATCACGTGTCATAAACTTTTCAAAATCATGCATATCATCGTATTTATATCTTTTATTCGATTTACAAACCGTTACTAACTCGTTTATTTATCTTTCTAGCAACTTCTTTTTCATCTTTTGTTTTATTTTACTAAAACGAAACTCGCATGCTAAAATACAACTTCGACGTTAATTTTTAGATGCATTAAACCGACTTAGCAACCCATTCAATTATTCGCATGTTTAGTCGAAAATATTGTTTGCATATCATTCAACTGTCGAACTAACGCGTGTACGCCAAAACGAACGATATCTTAGTAAAGGACGCTAAGTGCGGGCGGGGTTGGGTGTTCTTTGTGAACTTCCCAACACGTACTCTCACCCCTTACTCAGAACCGTGATTTCCGGATGGCCGAAACCATTGGCAGACGAGAGTCATTCAATAGACGGTATCCGATAATGTCGGTATCGGTATCAAATGCAAAGGGACGAGCCCAATAAACTCTGAAATCGGAATGGGCCGTACTTTGTGCATGGCCCACTACGACATAGAGTGGGTTCGAACGAGCCCGAACTCCCACAAAGTTCGGTGGGGACTTCACTTCGATTTAAATTTCAATTCGATCCATGCTCATATGGAGATTCATTCGCCTCCCCAAACCCGCGCGTCGCCGCGTCGGGGTGAACCTATGTCATGTCCACACATACCTCGCCATCATCATCAACCTTCACCTTCTCCCATGTCTTCATTGCTGCCGCGTGTTGATCCTGCGAGGTTACACTCTGCATTCCCTTGGTTCTCCTTGCGTTGTTGCTTTGGTTAAGTCGAGGTAGATCCGCTTCCTCTTCTTCTTCTGAGTTCATCCGTATCTGCTGTGGTTACGTTTGGTCATTTTATCGAATTTGTGTTCGATTTCCTGTTTCATGATCTTCTTCTTCTCTTGCGTTTTGTGGCTGCTGTCTGCTATTATTCTGCGTTGTTCAATCGTTGTTTTCCTACTCTCTTTTTCTTCTGTTTTCGGGTACTGTTGCGGTTGTTTCCGCCACTGTATTGCGTTAGATTTTCTAGGGGATTACACAATGCATGTGTTTTGAAAGGGAAAAGACACGTGATTGCCTTTGCACGTGACGACCAAAGTCGTAAAAAAATGTTTAATGATGCTAACTCGATATACGAACCCGTGTAATATGCGTAAGAGAGACCACTCGATCGAGTCATGGATGGGACTCAATCGAGTGATCGAGTTACAGACCCCCTGCTGGTTTTTAGGGGTGCCACTCGATTGAGTGGGCTAGGCACTCGATCTAGTGCCCCTTGTGCGGACTGCTGCACGCTTCGGAAAAACATCTATTACCAGATTTCTTTTGGTTTTAAAATCGATAATTTTACTAAATCGCGTAGAAATATAATATGATTTATACTCGACTTAGTTTTTGATGCTTGTAATGAGTATGCTATTACTACGAGATCGATTATCGGGAATTTTTAGAAAAAAATGTTAAAGTCATTTTAGATTGAATTAGGACGAAATAATTCCCTCCGCATTATAATGTCGTAATTGGTTCTTGCGGACCATGTGACAATTATTTCGGCATCAACGGGTTCGTGCTAGAACGATTTATTGACTAAATCTTTTAGACATTATATTCGACTACGGAGTCGATATCGCATCTTAAGAATAAACATTTTATTTGTTTGATTAGAACGAAAGTCGATTATCTCCACGTCACAACATCGTAATTAATCCTTGCGGATTATGTGATGTTCGATTTGCATCAACAGGTTTCGTTCTAACCTTTTTGAAAAAGGGGAATCGAATATGTTTAACGCGGAATATTCGAGATCCCATCATACCCTTGAGTGTTTAGGGCGGGGCTCCTCGAAAGGGCTCCACCACAGTTACGACTCGTAAAGGGATTAGAAGGGTCTTATGCGAATTTCAACATTAAACGTATTCGATTCGAGATTGTTTTATAAATCTGATGTATGCGCGATGTTTTAACGTTAATTAGATAATAACGATATTAGAAGAAAAAAAGATATGAAAATCGACAACAACGACGAAAAAGACGAGAGAGATGAGAGAGACGAGAGAAAGGAAGAGAGAAAAGGGAGAAGTCGGGATTGAATTTGCACCCTCAACCTACACGCTTTGTATTCTCGGAATAGGGCTCGTCTAGTTGTGGCTTAGGCACGGGAGCTTCGAGATGATAATAGGTGAGTTATGGTGGAAGAAGGGTTGTATGTTTGATAGATGCAAAAGTTGTAAGGCTGAAAAGTGGTCAATTGTGTTGAGGGGGGTGGGGTATTTATAAGAAAATACACCCGTTTTGGATGGAAAAAGAGCCAATCGATCGAGTGGTGTGCTGCACTCGATCGAGTGCCCGGTCTGACGCTGGTTCAGCGGGTTCTGCGAGCCTACTTGACCGAGTGGGTTGAATCCACTCGATCGAGTGGGTCTGGACGGATGCAAGGGTTTTAGAGATAAAGTTTTATCTCTAATGAAGATGTTTACTAGCGTAGGCTCTCTTTATAGCTGATATTTTTCTCTCGGCAACTACTTTGACCGTGGTTTGACTCGGTCGCTAAAACACGGTTTTATTTCCGGTGTCAGTTTTGACCCAAATTAGTCTTATTTGATGAGAAACGAACCACTGCGCCTGAATTTGAGGTTGGTTTTGTGAGATTCGTACTCCGTAAAAAGCTTAAGCCAAATACGAACGATTTTGAGCCTATATCCGAGCGCGTAAAAGCACGTTTGCGTCCGATCATCCTCGGGTGTTTGTTGGAAACTACTATAGACACCTAGCCGCCAAATGTGGGTGTCTATAGAGTCCCCACTCTGACTGAGGCTTGGACAAGGCGAAAGTCAGAGTAGCTACCAGGCTAATCGAGGATTAAGACCTGGCAGACTTCCGGTCGGGTCGTTTATAGTCCATTAGACTTGCGTGAAAGGGCTAGCCAGCCGTAAGATAGAAATCATACCTGAGTTCTGTAATCTGGGATAGCTCCATGGGGACTTGTTTTGAAGCCCTGGGTGTATCATGTTGCAAATACATCCTATCTCGGAACTGCGCGGGAGCTTGCTTCTGAAGCCCTGGGTGTATCTGGTTGCAGATACATCCCATCTTGGAATTACGCGGGAGCTTGCTTCTTAAGCCCTGGGTGTATCTGGTTGCAGGTACATCCCAATTTGCAAGTGTCACTTAGGTGAAACACCGACTCACACTTGGGAGATAAAAACTTGATGTTCCGTTGGGAAGCACAAGCTGGTACCTGAAATGTTAGATACATAGGCAGAAATAGCGAATAACAAGATACCACATAAGAAATGCAGTTATCTATAGACTGACTTGCGCTGGGAAAAATGATTTTTGCTTAATTTTGAAATCGGAGTCCTGAAAGCAACTCACGTGCTAGGAGATAAGTTTTCAAAATTGAAAGGGGTAGAAATAAATTTGCAGTTTAAATAGACCGAAATTTGACCTTGTTGAAAAGGATTTTCTCAAATGGCTAAGTTTTACAAATTTAAAAGAAAGAATTTGAAGAGAGAGGCCTATCGACAGACTCGACTCTAGACGTGACGGGATGAGTTTGACAGACACGAACTGGACTCTCGAGGGGTTGGACCGTGACTCGGTAGGGGGGTGGGCCGCCTAAGATGACAAGACTCTTAAGTTGCGCTATTCCGTAGCCTAGGCGAGTGACAACACGGTCGAACTTCAAAATGGGACAAATATGTAATAGTCTGTAATGAGACTGTTTCTGCATGATAGGACTTGGCAGTAACAATGCTGTTGTCTAGTGCTCTTTTGAATTTTTTGGTTTCTAGGTATATTCCCAAGTAGGTGTCGCTTCGAGTCCTTGACGAATTATTGTCTTCGACTGAGCCGAGTACTAGGACACACTAAAGACAGGTGGCTAGTTTTTGATAATATTTGGATTATATGAGTGGATGGAGAACTTCTGCCTAAGAGAAGCCCCCAGACGACAAGGCAAACTATTGAGAACATAACCGTGTCGTGACCGGAACAACGGTGCTTTTTGAATTTTTGTCAATGTGGGTGATTGTGCCTCTGTTGAAAGGCTACCTACGTATTCACGTGGAGTGAAATCAAACCAAGCCGTAATGTAGTGAATTGGAGGATATGTTATGGTGCCTAGTTTATTAGGGCTTTGTGTGTAACTAGCCATAACGATGGTGTAGGCTAGGTAAGTTCCCAATGATGTCTTGATCAAAGGGTTAGAACAGTTAGGATGTTGATCATGTGACTATGAGCATTTTCCGGGGTAGCCCCCTAGAGGTGGTGTGAACTATTTGAGCATGTTCTATGCCGATCGCAGGTTGAGTTCCTGTGTTTGGGGCTGGTAACTGGTTTGGACATTTTTGGAATTATGGAGCTAGGTCGTAAGTGGCTTTGATGTTTTGACATCTGGAGCTTGATTTTGTGAAGCTAAGGCTTCGAGGGTAAGGTATTGTAATGTGGTAGGAAAGGGGAAGTCAAGTAAAAATGACTCGAACTTCGATCGGGATAGGTTGATAATACGGGATCTGATTTCCATGTCCGACCCTAATGGTTAGGGTGTATCCTACGGAGCTTGAATCCTTAAAATTCCGGGATGTCTCTTAGCCTAGGTCTCGAGAAGGTCTTGAGGGTTGTAATATGGGAAGACTAGATGTGGTGTTAGCTGACCAGCTTGAATTTCTTTCCTCTATCTGATGGTATGGGCATTAATAATTTTGAATTGACCGTACCCCGGTCATGGGACTTTCACTTGAGTTGACCGCTAACCGCGGTCTCGGGTTTTTTGAAATCTTTTGTTGGTTGACCTCTTAGCTCCGGTTACGGGATTCTTCATTTGAGTTGACCGTGTCTCGGTCAAAGGATTGATCGTATCTGGTCGGGGGATGTTGAGAGATTTTTTTTGATCATGCCCAACTCTTTTATTTGGCCCTTTGCTTTTTCCTTGAACTTTTGATTTTTTGTTGTTGTCCAGCCTTTTTTTCACTTTTTTGGTCAGACTAACGTCTAAGGTAGAGATTGGTCAGTCTTATTGGAGGGGTGTTTCTTGTGGGAAATGGGCTTGCCTCCCGTCTTGAACCCAAACTAGAAGACTACTTAGATTTGTCATAGGATTCGATACCGTTCCTGCTAGGGGTAGTTATGTGGCCTTCTATACCAGACACAGAATAGGTAAAGGAAAACACGGGTCTCAATTTCCTGTAGTCATTATAGATGTGCCTATAATAGTCACGTGCATGTGCTCACAATGTATGATGCTGTTCATCATGTTCTCGGAAATACATAAGGAAAGCATATATGAGAAATAGAAAAGCTGATTTTATTGAAATGTGAAAAGAGGACAGAATACTGCTGACTCTGACTCTGACTTTGACTTTGAAAGAAATAGTACATCCTAGACTCGGACTTGAATCAAATCTGGACTCTCGGATGGTGTTGTCAATTCAGCTTCTAAGGACTCAAGTTGATGTCGAGTATAGCCTCCAGCAGAAGCTTCACCCAGATCTTCATTATGTCGAAGATCATCTTCAATCCTAGTGCCCATTTCGGTAAGCATTGCAAAGTTTGAAATGCCGGCATACCTAAGATGGACGCGGTAGGAGGTTGTTGATGAACGCCTCCACTAGTGTCTTCTCACTTGGCTTGTCTACCAGCTTAACACTCTCAGCCCGCCAACGTTGAAGGTATTTGGTGAAAACCTCTGTTGGATCTTAGGCCATGACTTCTAAAGTCCGCATGGTAGTCTGAAGTTCAGTATTATCAGTTTATTTTTTAGCGAACTCGGTAGCCACATCTTCCCATGTTGGGAATCTTTTTGTATTAAGCCTATAGAACCAGGATTTTGGGTATTTCTAGAGGGATGCGCCGGACAAATTGATGAACATGTCGGCTTTGACCCCCTTGTTTGCCATGAATTGTTTGAAAGCTCGGAGGTGTAATAATGGATCCTCCGTCCCTTCGAATATGGGTAACTCCTATAAGATTAGATCCTTTGTTAGTTTCTCATTAATGGGTGTATAGTCTCGGGAGTTTTCAATATGAATATTATTCCCTTGAAGGGCATGGAACTGTTGTTCGAGCTCACGCACTGTGCTGATCATTTTGGTAAATGGCCTAGTATTTACTGCCCAGAATTGAGGTCTTGCCGTTCAATGGCAGTTGAACGAGCATTCGTGGCCTCTAGGTCGGTTTACATGAACCCTAGTTGGGTTTCAAACATGGCCTGCTTACCAATCATTGTCTCTAGCAAAGCGTTCAGTTTATCAATGGTGTTTTCCATGTCCCCACTTCCGGTTGCGGGCGCCATACTCTGCGAGAATACCCACGTAATAAGGAATGTTACTTCGGAACCCAAACACACCAAGGCATAGGAAATAGCGCGGGAGGAAAGACAATTCCGGTTCGACTCGGGTTAGACTCCCCTAAGACAAATATGTAGGGTGCGATTCTCGGAGTGACTGTGATTAATCACTCAATCGGAGAATACACTACAAGAAAAGTCTAGGTTAGCAACCGATATTTTCCGACCGCACAAAAAACAGTCGGTAATTATACTTACCGACCGAAAACAGTCGGTAAATGACATTTTCGGTCGGCAAAATACCGACTGATTTATCGGTCGGTAAATAAAACAATCGGTCGGTACCGAACTGTTTTACCGATCGCTGCCCGAATTTACCGACCAATTTTTCGGTCGGTGCCGTTTTTAACATAAATCCACCAAACCCAGACCCCCATTACTCACTTCGCACTTACAATCAAAAGAAAAACCCAGACCCCCAAACCCCAATTCCCGAACCCGACGACCACCTAACCCCACCCCCCTTCGCCGGAGCGTCGCCGGAGATTCCCCCAGCACCGCCGCCGCACCACCGCCGCACCGGCCCCGATCTGCCCTTTGCCGGATTATCTTACCCATCCTCCCCAAAATCCTCAATTTCAACCTAGGTATGAATTCTAACTCAATTTTTTTGTTTGATTTTGTTTATATTTGGTTTATTATTGTTGTTAATCCAAGTGTTTGATGAATTTAGGATTAAATTTAGATTTAGGGTGAAACTTATTAGGTTAGTGTAATTAGGTTCCTTAGCCAAATTGGTGCATTTCTTGTCAAATGCATTGTTTTTCTTAGAAAAACTTCTCATAAGATTATTATTATTATTATTATTATTATTGGATTTATTAGTATTAATTTTGGTTGAGTTGCTTCTTTTAAGTGTAGGGGATGAAGGGCATGAACTCTTTAAAGATGAGCTTGTACTAAGTTGATTTGATGAGGATTTTTGTGAATAACTTCTAAGGAAATTTGGAGAAGTATTATTATTATAATTAATATTGTTTTTATGTGAATAACTTCTCAATAATGATGAATCTATGTATTGATGAGATGATGATTTACGATTTGTTGATGAGCTTTCTTTTTTGAAAAAATAATTAGGGTTTGAGAGATTTGGTTGGAATAATATGTCAATTGTATTTTAGACTAGTGTATTTAGGTTAGTGTAATTTAGATGAAACTTGTTTGTTAGATTAGGGTTTAATTAGATTTAGGGTGAAATTGAAATTTAGTTTAATTTAGGGTTAAATTAGATGAAAAATTGTTTAGTATAGTTTAGTTAGATTAGTATAGCTCTCCCTATAGTATTTAGATGAAAAATTGGTTCAATTAGTATAGCTCTCCCTATAGTACCTACCCTTTGGAAAATTCTTGATTGGATTACCCAATTAGTATTCTTGATTGGATTACCCAATTAGTATTCTTGATTGGATTACCCAATTAGTATTCTTGATTGGAAAATTGTTTAGTATAACAGAATTGAGGTTGATATTTACACTTGTCTTTTTCTTTGAATCATCTCAATTTCTCTTTCTCATAGCACAGGGTTTCCCCTTACTCTCCTATATAGAGCAGTAGTTTCCCAATTTCAATTTCAACCTAGGTAGACTAGGGTTAAATTAGCTAGGATAAAAGGCTAAACTTAGATCCCAAATTTTAGGGCAGTGGATTACTACTAGATCCAATAATAGTTTAGTGTTCTAGAATAATAGTGAGATATTCTAAGTTTAGTTCTACTTGGACCACTCCATTCAAAGTTTTTAGGCATGAACCTCTTATTTATCAAATGTTTTTAGGCCAACTAGATACAATATGGTGTAATATTACTCGATCAAATTCAATAAAGAATACTAACAATTTGAGTTTATATATTAAACTAACAATATGACTCCATTTTTATATGTTATTTAATTAGGTTTTCGTTTCTCTTATAGAAAATCTAATAATGACGAATACCGAAAGAAAATGGATGTACGAAAGGGTAGACGATAGAAACAAAGTTAAGTATGAGTTTATACTTGGGGTGGATGATTTTATTCTATATGCTAAGGAACAAGAAGAATACAAGACACATCAGATTCTTAGATGTCCATGTGTGAAGTGTGAAAATTTGAAGTACTTGAATGAGTATCAAGTGAAAGAGCATCTCTACAGCAAAGGGTTTACGCCTGGTTATACTAATTGGGTGTGCCATGGAGAACCCTTTTCTTTTATTAGTAATCCTAGTACTTCAACAAACACTAATGCTTTCATCGACCAACCTTATCGAGAGATGATAGTAGATGCATTTGGAGACATAATGTTCGGCCGTGTTGAGGATTCTCCTTTGGGTGAAGAAGAAAGCCCCCACCATGATCAGAAAGAATTTTTTGAAATGTTAGAGGCCGCCGAGACACCTCTGTATCGTGGATGTGAGTCGTCATTGCTAGAAGTAGCTTCTAGGATGATTAACATTAAATGTGAGGACAACCTACCGGAAAGAAGTTTAGATAAGATAGCTGCTTTGATTGAGGATATCATTCCACGAGATAATATGATGACTCACACATTTTATGACACTAAAAGGTTGCTTAGGGGCCTTCAAATGCCCCATCATAGGATCCATTCATGTCAGGACGGATGCATGCTATTTTGGAAAGAAGACTCCATGCTTGATAAATGTAAAAAGTGTGGAAAAGATAGGTACAAGAAGAAAACTTTCAGTGGGGCAAACATACCTTTCAAAGTCTTAACCTATCTCCCTGTAGCACCAAGGTTGCAACGTTTATATGCAACCAAGAACATTGCAAAAGAAATGAGATGGCATATTGAAAATCCACGTGTACCAGGGACCATGGCTCATCCAAGTGACAGTGAGGCTTGGAAGCATCTAGATTATATGTTTCCGGAGTTTGCTAGTGAGCCTCGTAATGTTAGACTTGGACTCTGCACAGATGGTTTTACACCATACGGTCAATTTGGTAAGTCGTACTCATGTTGGCCGGTGATTCTCACTCCTTATAATCTACCCCCTGGATTATGCATGAAAAAACAATTTATGTTTCTATCTTTGATCGTTCCCGGGCCAAAAAAATCCTAAGAAAAACTTGGACATATACATGCAACCTCTTATTGATGAATTGAAAGAGTTGTGGGACACGGGAGTGCTCACCTATGATGTGTCCCGGAAACAAAATTTTCGGCTGAAAGCATGTATTCTATGGACCATTAACGATTTTCCGGCTTATGGGATGCTCTTTGGGTGGGCTACTGCTGGCAAACTTGCATGTCCACATTGTATGAAAGACACCAAGGCGTTTTGGCTTCCACATGGAGGTAAAATGTGTTGGTTCGATTGTCACAGACAGTTCTTACCCCTAGGTCATGCATTCCGTTACAACAAAACTGCCTTTAGGAAGGGTAAGTGCGAGAATGATGAACCACCTCCGACATTGTCAGGATGTGAAATCTGGGAGACGATATCAGACTACCCGACGATCGTTGATGGTACTGATCAAGAACTGAAAGAACTTAAGAAGATGAAAACAGGGTGGTTCAAAAAGAGCTTGTTATGGGACCTACCTTATTGGAAGCATTTGTTGATTCGACACAATTTGGATGTCATGCATATTGAAAAAAACTTTTTTGAACAATTAATTCATACAGTCCTGGATAATAGAAATAAAACAGCTGACACCCATAACACAAGGAAGGACTTGCCCAAATTATGTAGTAGAGGTCACCTACACCTCAAGGACGGTCGCAAACCAAAAGCTCCCTACACTCTTGACAAACTACAAAAAAAAATACTATGTGAGTGGATATGCAATTTGAGGTTTCCAGATGGATACGCATCGGATTTAGGTCGCTGCGTCGACCTACACAGTCTCACACTTCATGGTATGAAGAGCCACGATTGCCATGTGTTCATGGAACGGCTGTTACCCGTTGCTTTGAAACACTTGTTGCCAGCTAATGTGTGGAATTCAATTACCGAGATCAGCCAATTTTTTCGTGATTTGTGTGTCTCAAGCCTTACAACCCAAAATGTAGAGCGGCTGGAGAACGATATTGCGGAGATCCTCTGCAAACTTGAGAAAGTGTTTCCACCATCGTTCTTCAATTCAATGGAGCACTTACCAATACATTTGCCTTATGAAGCAAGAGTTGGTGGCCCAGTACAATATAGGTGGATGTACCCTTTCGAGAGGTATAATTGTGAAAATACTCAACTTATTAATGTTTCTTAATCATTATATCATTATAATTGTGAAAATACTCAACACTATATCAAAATGTAGGTTTCTTAATCATTTGGAAAAAAAAGTGGGTAATAAAGCACGTGTGGAAGGTTCAATTTGCAATGCTTTCTTAACTGAAGAAATATCAAATTTCTGTTCTCTATACTTTGAAGACCACGTAGATACAAAGGCCAAGGATTTGGATGTGGGCACGGGAGATGAAAATGATTCATCTTTACCCGAGCTCTTTCGACAACACAAAGGTAGAGCACTTGCTAAACCAAAACAGAGATACTTGGACGAACAAGAGTTCGATCGTGCCCATCTTTACGCATTATCAAATTGTGAACTACTAGGAGAATATGAACGGTACGTAAATAGTAACAACTTATTTATTTTAAAATTAAGAGATGTAGATGTCACGACTAAACTGGATAATTACAGCTTATTTGAACAGTTCATTATGGAGCAACATCCACGAGCTAAAATGGATGAAGTTTGGACTACATATGAGAAGTTGTTTCCAAATAGGTTTAAAGGATATGTAAGTCTCATTATTGACATAATAGTATGAAATAAACTTTGAGCACGTCACATATGCACTAACACTCTACTACGCAATTAGGTAACTGAGATGAATGTCAAAGATCCCGTGATTCAAGCCTTAGCATTTGGTCCTTCTAAAGAAGTAAACACTTGGCAAAGATATATGATTAATGGGTTTAATTTCCACACACAGAAATATGGGAAAAACAGAGCTACCATGAATTACGGGGTTTGCGTAAGTAATGTTGAAGGAAACGATTACTACGGCACTTTAGAGGAAATTATTGAGTTGAGGTATTGTGGAGACAAGAGAATTTATAATGCAATCGTGTTCAAGTGTTCATGGATGGATAATTCCACAAATGGTACAAGTGTTCATGGCCTTTATAAACTAGTGGAAGTTAATAGTAGGAGGAAATATGGTAAATATGATCCTTTTGTACTTGCCCATCAAGTTAGTCAAGTTTATTATGCTCCATACCCAAACCCGAAGAAGGATAGAGATCATTGGTGGGCTGTTTTTAAGGGTTGGGCAAAGTCACAATTTAATGCACCAGTGGATGTCACGGTATTTCAAGAAGATGTGAGTAGTACTTCATTATTATCTAGTGTTGTCGACGATGACGTCTTAGAAAGTTTTAGTGAAGGGGAGGACATGGAAGAGATGGATGAGATGGGTGATGATGTGGTTGTCGAAGATGATAACATTGATCAGGAGGAGGAATTTGAAGATGAGTTTGAGGAGGAGGAGGAGGATGAGGAGGAAGAAGAAGAAGAAGAAGAAGAAGAAGAAGAGGAAGAGGAAGAAGAAGAAGAAGAAGACGATGATGATGACGATGATGATTGCTAACTTGTATTTGTTTAGTCAATGAAATAGTTGTCGATCAACACTCATGGATAAATGCAGTTATTTGTATATGTTTGTTTGGTTTTAGGCAAGATGATATTATTTGTTAAATGTTTTCTTGGATTGCATTTGGTAAGTGTTATTTGCATATGTTTGTTTGTTTTGTCATTCAACAGGTCATATCTGAAAGATGGTTGGACGCGGACGGGGACGTGGACCACAGGTGCAGGTCGACGAGCACGAGGAGGAGGAGGAGGAGCAGCAACAACAACAACAACAACAACAACAACAACAGGAAGATCTGGAGATAATTGCGATAGAACCCAGTGGGAGATGGTATTGCTTATTCTATCATTATCGAAGTAGATGTAGTATATAATTTTTTTTATACAAAAATATACTTTGTGGCATTTGTGTTGATTAAGGTTTGATGACTCCTCTGTGGTAAGACGAGTAACGAAGTCATTCAAGAGTTTCAACCGTCAACCGCATATGAACTACCGGGAGACCCCGAAGACGATCAAAGATAAATGGTTCGACAATTTTAGGGTATACATTCACTTTATTTTATATGAGTATATTGCGAACTATATATATATAGTTATATGCACTTTTAATTGTTATTTGAATTTTTTCTTAATATGTAATTATTAAAATTATGATCGGTCTCAATGTCAGGGCTACTGCTCATGGGAGCCCGAGGATGAAGAGCAAGTTAGAGAGAGATACGATGTCGAAGCACGTAAATGGTTAAAGGACACCGTTAACGACATCTGTGAACTAAGGAATGGCAAGAACAAGGATTGCCCAGGGTGGATGGTGCCACAAGTCTACAAGGACTTGTTGGAGAGATGGAAGACGAAGGCTTTTCAGAAGAAATCAAGGACAGCTGCGGCGAATAAAGCTTGTGCACAGCCTGGCCCTACTCATCACGGGGGGTCGATCAAGGCAACTAAACATGCATCCAGGCTGGTAATGACAAAATATATTAAAATGTTCCATAATGTTTTTATTAATATTTTTTTTGAAGATGATAGTAATAATTTGTCTTCTTAGATGGAGCAATTGGGTGGTAGGAGGCCCAGTGCGGCCGAGCTCGCGGAAGCCATTCACTCTAAGGTTGTCGACGGTAAAAGAGTTTTTACCAGTCAAAAGGCAAAGGCGACATTTGTAAGTGTTAATTTAGTTAATTATAGAGATTATCTTAAAATTCCTTAATAAATTAGTTATAACTTGTTCCTAAACATTACCTTCCTCTGTTTGCTAATAGGAACGATTTGAAGAGCTCAAGAAACAAAACGAGGAGGAGGGGACAGAAAAAGAGGACGACCAACTTTGGTTTGAAGTGGCCGAGGGCTTCAAGAAGGGCCACGTATACGGAGTGAGATCCGCCGGTCCATTGTACTTCACCCCCCCTGCACAGAATAAGGGGAATGCTTCATGCTCTTATCGTCCCGGTATTCTTGTACAACAAGAAAAACGGGCAGAAGAATTTCAAAACAAAATTTTGGAAGCATTAGAAAAGGAGAAAGAAGAGAACAGGCGCTTTAGAGAGGAGACCCGGGAGCTCATGCAACAACAACAGCAGCTCATGTCAGCGCTTAACACGGTATTACAAACTCAGAATTGTAGTCCGTTTAACTTCACTAACTTCCGTAATCCGAATGATGATAATTCGGGAGGTGGTGGAGTTGGGGGAGCCGGGGTCGGTTTTCAAGTGTAGCTTGAACCTCCAATTGATTACTCTTAAGTTGTATAAACTTTGATTTCTCTTCCAAGTTGTGAAGACTCTTTACACTTTCATTAGTATTCGCGCTTAATTAAGTAGTTAAATATTTTAGAAAGCTATGTCCATGATATCGAATGGTTTTATGTGAATGAATTGTGGAGATGTTGGATTCTGAACGAATTGGATGAAGTTAATGAATGAAGGTTGAAGTGAATGATGTTGTAGTTTGAATAAGTTGGAAGATTTGAATGATACGATGACAACAAATTGGAGTTTGTTGTTTAAGGAGTTGTAGTTTCTGAGTGATGCAGGTTGAAGTGAATGATGTAGTTTGTATGTTGTAGTTTGAATGCAGGTTTGTATGTCGCAAATCGGAGGACAACAAAACAACTACACCCAATGACCTTCTTCACTTTACCGACCGCCCTCACTTATTTACCGACCGACCTCACTTTTTTACCGACCGACCTGATGTCTTTACCACCGCTATAAAGAACCTAGATATTGTCAAAAGACGGTCGGTACACATTACCGACAGACAGGAACGGTCGGTAAAAAAGGTAAATACCGACCGATTTCAGTTTTTCCCGACCAAACATTTAACAGGAGGTACTGACCTTGGCTTGATCGGCAACACTTACCGACCGCATAGTTCAGTCGGTATATTATATCACTGACCGCATACTAACTTTTCCGACCGATATTTCGGTCGGTAAATCTTAATATACCGACCGAATTTATCAGTCGGTAAATATGATTGCCGACCGATTTTACCATTTACCGACCGTAGTTCGGTCGGTGATTTACCGACTGGATTATTCGGTCGGTAATTATTGTTTCCGACCATAGTTTTCGACTACGGACTTTCGGTCGGCAATATTTAATTTGCGGTCGGTAAATGTGTTTACCGACCGATTTTTCCGGATGCTAAATGCTGTCATTCTTGTAGTGATAGCCCCCAAGTGAGACTAAGGACTCAGATGATGTGGCATCTAATTGACTTGAAAGTGAGGTACGTGTGACAACACATGTAAGACATGACCCTTAGAGCAACCGTGATTGATCGCTCTGCTGAAGGGTGATGCGTGCCATTCCTAATCGATTTTTTACCTATTTCGGCACACATTTCAGTGTTGTTTTATTATATTTAGGAGTCGGATTATGTTATTTTCTCCCATATGTGCTACTCGGGTATTCTTTTGTTGTTCTGCAGATAATCGAGACTGAGTAGTTAAAAGAGCTAAAAATTACGTCAAAAATCGTTAAATCTCTAAAACCGATTCATTGTATGAAAACTAAGAAGACGGAAGGAAGTCTATAGACTAAGAAGACTGAGTCTGTAGACTAGCAAGAAAGCACATGTCTGTAGACTAAGAAACAAGTCTATAGACTAAGAAAGTGCAAGGAAAGCAAACGGACAAGTCTGTAGACTGAGGAGAAGTCCATAAACTATGTAAGAATTGGAGGCCTAGACCGAAGAAATCAGTCTGTAGACTGGGATTTACTCCATCAAAAGACCAATTCAAGTCTAGCCCAGATATTTTGTCTAAATTACCCACGTTCTCCCTCCTTGGTGACCACGCTTCCTTTACCCCACTACCTTCTGTTTTACGTATATTGAGAAGTTAGTGGGGGATTGAGGTGTTATCATTTAGTGGAGAGAGTTAGTGTTAATCTTTGATTAAGTATAAATAGGCTTACAATCCTTTACTCAGGATCCCATCTTTTTCAGTAATTCAGTCTTTCATTCAATCATTCCTGTAAATAGTTAGTTTATTTTTTATCAATTTTATTTTTAAGTTATCAGACTTCAGTATTTATTATATCAGTCAAGATTCGGGTTTAGCATTTTCATCTTTATTTCTCCGTCTCCGCTCTAGTAGAATTTCATCTCGGTAATTTCTTCTTCTTCCCTAACCCTTTCCTCCGGTTACAGTTATTTTTATTATTTTTTCTTCTTTTCCTTAGCTTTCCTATTTTCTGTAAACTTCATCCTGTTTATTTATTTTTCTTTAATCTTTATTCTTCATTCATCCGGTCATATCCTTTAATCATCTTTAGTTATTTTATTCATCATGTCGTATTGTGCTAGTATCATTATCATTGTAAATATGAGTAGCTAATTTTTCCGTCACTAGAGTTTAGGTGAACTACAAATTGAATCGAGTTTATGTAACAACCCTAAATTTTCGGGACCAAAAAAAAATAAACTGAAATAGGAAAATTCAAAGCTGTTACTCCGCACTTAGCTCACAAAGCCAAGTGCAAGGCAAATAAAATGATATAAAATAGCCGAAAAGAAAATTGACAGAAAATAATTGAAACGAAGTAGAGTTTCGATACTTAATTAAATGAAAACACAGCGGAAGTCTTAAGTCTTACAAATTTCAAAATGATTTAAAACAATCTCAAACCAACAGGTCCAATATAAATATAAATAGCTCGGAGCCAAAGTTAAATAATTAAAATCCTTCCTCGCTCAGCAAAATCCGAAACCAGAATGCATCCATGCACCATCTCAAGTGTACCTATCAACTGTACCCAAAATAACGAATAGGTACAGGTTCTAGCGGGGAAACAACCCAAAACAAAAGGAGGTCAGCAAAGCTGAGTAAAAGTATAATATAATAAAAACGTACACAATAATTATAATTTGTAGTAACTGAATCCAGACTTCAAATTCACCGTCTCGAAACCAAATCACAATACTTTAGAAACATCGTAATCGAAATCAAAACCAACCAAAAATATATTTTTCACCACCTGTGTGCCAAGGTCCTACTCTTGCACGATCTAGAGGTAACCACCTGTGCTTAGCTAGACTCATAATAGTGCGCACCTCTCACATTTGGACAGTCAGTAGGATGAAGCTGTCAAAGGAGAAAGTCTAACTCCCTAGCGAGTGAGGGCCGGACAATCCCCACTAGAAAATAGTTTCGGGACGAAGTCCCAGGAACGTCCTAGACGCACCTTAAAACCGTTAGACCAACAGAGCTCCTAGAGTCTGTTATAACCTCCAAAACTTTACCAAAACAATAGCAATGTGTGACTCGTGTCACCAGTTCAAAATCCAAAATATTACGAGTATCATAAAAATTCACCATTGACAAAATAATTTACAAACCGCTTTACAAATATAATTTAAACCAAACATGCTCTTTACTTAAAGGTGAAAAGGTTAAAACGTCCTTACCTCTCAAGACGGTCAAAACTCAACTAGTAATATTCCAATAATTCTTTCGTCCTTGAACCCACAAGCTATAAATAATATAAATGTTTTAATAACTAACCAATTAATATTAAGACGAGCTAAAGACGATGTATGATTCTTTTATGATAGTATCTGTTGAAGACGACATTCTCACAATACACTCTCACATTAATCTCACCTATATACTCTTAATATACCAAAATAGCATCACAACCCAAATAAATTATATCTCCTCTCCGCACCATTATCCATAAACATAATACCATATTCTATTTTATTCTAAGGAGTAATGAACCACGCAAGCACATTAGCATTATACTAATATGACTTATAACCAAAACATGGTAATTGTAGACACCCGCATTTTGACTGCCACGTGTCTATGGTAGTCTCCGAAAAACACCCGATGATGATCGGACGCAAGCGTGACTTGGTATATTCGGATTTGGACTCGGAATCAATAATATCCGACATGGACTTTTAGCGGAGTAAAAATCTCACAAAACAGACCTCAAATTCAGGCCCAGTGGGTCGTTCCGAGCAAAATAAGACTAATTTGAGCCAAAACCGACACCAAAGATAAATCCCGTCTTTTGGCGACCGGGTCAAAACCCGGTCAAAGACGAAACCGTCTCATAAAACAGCCAAGTTCAGTTGGCGCACAAAATAAAATTCAAAAAATCAATCACAACAACAAAATCAATTCTTCCCTTATTTGTCTCACCCGTTTGACCCACTCGATCGAGTGGATTGACCCCACTCGATCGAGTGGAGCCTTTTGAACCCGGGTTTGGCCCGTTTGCGAAGGCACTCGATCGAGTGCACTAGGGCCACTCGATCGAGTGCCCCTATGTCGAGGGATGAAGCCTATAAATACCGCTTCACCCCCCCATGCATTTGGGAATTTTTTCAGAACTTTTACCCTACATTCACCCTACATTGTTCAGCCACAACTCATCTACACATAGAGCCTTAGGAACCCTAAGCAAACATACCAATCCCGAGCCCTTTGTCCCTCGGAAACCGACGCAACACACACACACACACCGCAACTCTCATACATCCTCGATACTCCCGAGCCCGTGCCGCTATTACGAGTCCATTTCCGAGGTCCTTACTAAGAATGTATGTTGAGGGTGTCCTAAACCCCATCTCAATCTCTTTTATCTCGCTTCGTTTTCATTTAATTCATCGTATTTTGTATTATAATCATATCGATCTAGTAACACTAACATTTTTGTACTTTTTTATATTTTCGTTTTTGTATCATTTTATCGTCACTAACATTAATGATACCGTGTATACATAAACTAGTATCAAAATTCGGTTTTAAATCCGTTTGACTGTGATGTTTGCCCAAGGTCCGTTTAATCCCTTTACGAGCAACGACGGAGGTGGAGCCCTTTCGAGGAGCCCCGCCCCAATGTACTCAAGGGCGTAACGTGATCGCAATCGGTCGTAGTTGAACGAATTTAATCCCATTTCCATAATTGGTACGAAACCCGTTGACGCGAAAACCGACATCACGTAATCCGAAAGGGTTAGTTTCGATGTCGTGACGTAGAGGGACATCTTTCGTTACTAATTCAAAATTTCTAATATAACGATAAACATTTTTCATAAACTCCGATAACGGTATTATAATCGTTCGTACACGATTATAGTACCGGAGGCCGAGTTAAATACAAATCGTGCGATATTTGTATTTGATTCGGCCGATCATCGATTTCAAGTCATAAAACGAAACGAATCATCATTCGTACAGGGTCTACTCGACCGAGTACATATGCTACTCGATCGAGTAGCACCCATAAAAGTGGTCAGTAGCCACGTTAAAGGTGCACTCGACCGAGTCACACCACGACTCGGTCGAGTGGGTCCTGTAACCCATAAAACCGAGGGGTTTGACCCACAATTCAAGCCCCGAACTTTTTATCGACTTTAGTCATCACGTGCAAAGTCTATCACGTGACTATCCTATTTTCAAAACTATGCACATCACGACATGTAGAACGACTTTGACCACCTTTGACGTGATAAGTCGGGACAAGACTACAGGATATGAGATCGGGCTAGCAATATGCCACAGTCTCATATTTCCGTCCTTCGTTTAGTAAACGACCTAATGTGTATTTAATCGGGGTTAGTCCATCTACATATTTCGCGGTTTAGTTTACATACGGGTCCGTTTTTATCATTATTTTGCATCGTTATTACTTCGTTTTTTTTTTTACGTTATGTTGTATTGTGAATTCCGGGTTGTATTTCCGCCCGTGTAATTTGTACGTTATTTTTATTTATTTTCGAGCTTTGTTTATTTACTTGCTTTTACGCTTTATAAACGAACTTCGCATGCTAAATCATTTCGACAAATAATAAGATGCATTAAATGACGTAGTTAACGCGAAACTCACATGTTTAGCTAAAACGTTGTTTGCATATCATTTAATCAATTTACTAGCGCGCGTACACGAACACGAACGGTGTCTTAGTAGAGGCCGCCATGTGCGGGCGGGGTTGGGTGTCCTTAGTGGGCTTCCCAACACGTACCCTCACTCCTTACTCAGAACCTTTGGTTTCCGGATGTCCGAAACCCTTGGTACACGAGAGTCATTCTTTACACGATTACCGGTATAGATGGTATCGGTATCGCATGCAAAGGGACGAGCCCCATAAACTCTGAAATCGAAGTGGGCTTACTTTGTGTATAGCCCATGACGACATAGAGTGGGCTCGTATGGTTCCGAATAACCACAAAATTCGGTGGCGACTCCATTTTGACTTAAATTTCGAATCCGAGAACAATCTTACCACGAGATTCATTCGCCTACCCAAACCCGCGCTTCGCCGCGTCGGGGTGGACCTACGTCATGTCCACAATTTGGCGACTCTGCTGGGGATACCTGATGTACCACATGTCATCGGGGTTCCTAGGGTGAGACTCGAAGAGAAATCGTTCGTAGATTAGTGTGCGCGCATTAGTTTAATGATTCATGCATAACCCAAATTTGCCCGGGCCGGTTACTTGTGACCGACGTCCCACTATACCACGGTGCATTCCTACATGGGTGCGCTAAAGACATCGATGGTGGAACTCGTCTCGGTTTCGCGGCATGTCCTAAGACCAACTCGGCTTAGGGAGTCCGTCCATCACACGAGAAAGCCATCGTTGTTGGTATAGACCCTATTTTTGACCGACCTAGACTTAGTGTAAAGCATACATAAGCGTCGTTATAATGCTTGTTTGACTACATGCTACTTGGTTTCCGTGTCAATTTTCAAAAAACCATCATTTCAAAATTGCATCTTTCCAAAAATACCCACCTTTTGAAAAACCCGAAATACTGTCCATTTCGGGACCCGTATTTCCAAAACGCCCAATTTTGAAAAACCCGAAATGCTGCCCATTTCGGGACTCACCTTTTAAAAAAAATTTCAAAACTCGGAATGCCGCCGAAATTTAGGATCAACGATTTGACTCAAAATATCCTTTTCTGTAGTCGGCATGCCGTCCGTTTTAATTCTCGAACTTCCCCCCCACCACCTTGATTTTCGGAATTTTCCTTATCAAAATTCTAATCTCGGTTTTTTTTCGAAATTCCGTTTTCAGTTTTCAAAACTCTCGGAAATTCGTTTATTTTGCATTCAAACCTCAACTTTCAACTTTCCTAAAATAAACCTTCCTTATTATAGGACCTACCGTCAATCCGTGTGTCGGGTCTTTGCATAATATGTAGAGGGTTTATAGCGTCGAAACTCCGTCGATCTTATATCACGAGTTTCCCCCTTTCCCGAGTTCGCCTTATTTGTCAAGGCACGACCAACCCGCGTAGGGCATACCCCTACAAAGGAAAGTCCGTCCATACACTCGAGTCAAAAGTCTGGGGAATAATCTCACGTGGACCTTCCATCGAACGGGACTAGGCCCACAAAGCCGAAATCCTAAGGAAGTCATACCACCCACGAGTCATCCATATAGGTGTCTTTCTCGAGTCTTTTCCACTCAGTCCTTTCCTTTTGGGTCGCTCGGGATGTACTTTTTTCCTTTGATTCCAAGACTGGGTTCGGTTTCTGATTACGTGGTGTTCTTACAGACAGGCCACCATCAACCAGACACACTCGCAGGATGGAAGCTGCTTTAGCTGATCTGAAAACCTCTGTGGATGCCATGGTCGACAAACAGGCCGACATCGACGCCCAACTGAATGAAATGAGGGCTGGACAAGTTGCTATCGTCACACGATTGGCTGCGGTGGAGCACAAGACTCCAAATGCCGGGACTAGTGGGCCTCTGGCTGATCTAGTAAGCTCAGTACGTCGACTAGAGGAGCAAGTTCACTTGACTGGGAGTAATAATATCCATCGGGAGAATAGTCGTGAGTACAGCCCGGTGAGTGACAAACTGCCCGCAAACCTGAATCTCACGGGTTTGCCCATGTTTGAGGGAACTGAAGACCCGTTACTACATGTACGGGCCTTCAAGGAGTTCATGGCCATCAAGGGAGTGGATTCCTCCATGTTCAAGAACCTTTTTGCTGCATCTCTTGAAAAGCACCCTCGAGCCTGGTACTACAGGCTAGACCCGAAGAAATACCCTACTTGGGATGATGTGGCCACCGAGTTCGCTCGGAACTATGCTGACAACACCGAGATCCAAACCACAATGAGATCTCTGGAGGTTATGGCCCAAGAGCCGAAGGAAGGTTTTACCAAATACCTTCAACGATGGAGGGCCGAGAGCGTGAAACTGGTCGATAAGCCCAGTGAGAAGACTTTGGTGGAGGCTTTTGTCAAGAACCTCCTCCCATCTTACCGGGTTCACCTCCGATATGCTGTCATACCCAATTTCACCACCCTTACTGAAATGGGTATGAGAATCGAAGATGATCTAAGACTGGAAGGCCTCACTAAGGCCGCTGCTAAGGGTTACCAAGGGGCTTCTTCCTTCACTACCAAGCCTCAAGCTGCAACCCGCAGCATTTTCGACGCGGTTAATCTACTAGATACCCCGTCCAAGAAGAACACACCACCTCGGGTTTTCACTGACATAGGTACGACCTATACTTATGCCTTACAAAGGCTATCCTCAAAAGGCCTAATCCAACCGATAGGCCCAACTCCTGAAGTTCCGGTCGAGCGACGCTCCAAGAACTACAATGCCCAAGCCTATTGCCAATACCACCGGGGCAATGGGCATGATACCGAGAAGTGCTGGAAGCTGAAGCACTTGATCCAGGACCTGATCGAAAGCGGTAAAATCCCGCTACCCGAAGATAAGCCCAGCAACAAGGAGAACCCTTTCAGCTCCCACGCCATCTTTACCGGGGAAGTGATTGATTGTTCTCACCTTATCTCTCCATTTATCCCGCAAGTGAACGGGATCTGGTTCGACGACGAGGATGACGTCTACCTCGCCAAAGGGGAAGCTGTCCCCATAACCTCCGAGGAGATTCGAAGGACTAAATCCCGAGTCTTAACCAGTAACCACCTTGGTCGTCCCTATCAAGCCACTAGCTCTAGGGACACCCCTATCCCGACAACCGTCACTGAGCCATTCGGGACGGAAGTCGCCCCTGAAGAGCCAACTGCCGAAGCGGCTCTCATGAAGCAGTTGAAGAAAACCCGAGTTGACCTCACTATATGGCAACTCCTGGTTAGCTCACAAGAGCATCGAGAAGCACTTACAAAGGCTCTCGATCAAATTAAGGTTGACTCCCTGGTTACCCCTGCTGAGATGGTAGCCACGGTCCTGCCCCACCTGAAGGGCAAAGCTAAGGAAGGAGGCCCAATGATTACTTTCTCCGAAGCCGACCTACCGCCATTTGGGGCCTCCCACAATCTGGCCCTCTACATTACGGTGGTTTGCCGAGGAAAATACCTCCCTATGACCCTGGTTGATGATGGGTCAGCTGTGAATGTCCTTCCACTAAGGACCGCCAAAGCCCTCGGCATTACCGAGGCCGATTACATCCCGACTGCTCAGACCATCCAAGCCTTTGATGGAAGCCCAAAGTCGGTGGCTGGGGCCGTGAAACTGACCATCATAACCGGCCCGATAGAAAAGGAGCTCGAATTCCAGGTGATCGATGTCACCTCATCATTCAACTTGCTCCTAGGTAGGCCTTGGATCCACGCGGTCAAGGCAGTATCATCCACCCTTCATCGAAAGATCAAGATGCCTCTGCTCAACGATGTTATCACCTTAGAGGCAACCCCAATGACTATGGCTAGCTGTAATGCCACGGGACGCACAGACCTTTGGGGGTTCGATTTTGTGGGGATGATCGAGGAAGAGTACCTCTTTAGGCCTTACTTCACTACAAGCATCGACACGATGCTCCAAAACCTAGGGTACTTTCCGGGGGCTACCTCTCGACCCGATCTTCCAGCTGGGAAGATCATCGAGGTTCTCAAAGATGAAGAGTCGCACTTTGGTCTCCGGTATGCCATAACTCCCGACAATGTTGTCCGAGCAGGGATCGAAAAGGCCTGCAACATCCTTAAGGGTATCCACTTGAGCCCTTATAGCCCACGGTTGGCTGACTACTTTGTCACACCAGTGTTTGGGGCTATCCAGGTTGGTCTATACCAACCCAATGCTATGCAGCTCGGGACCCACTTGGCCCGGGACTGCAATTACATTCCGGACGATGTGTTCGCCCTCATCCACCCCAACGGAGCTGAAAATGCTGAGCCCGCACTAGGGCTACTATTTGGGGAGGACACCATAGCCCCAACTCCAAAGGAAGACCTGGTCAACCTGATCCTCCGCAGCAACAGGTTTGACCCGACCAAGCTGATCTCGGATGTTGGTTCCGAGACGGGAAACAGGGCCTGGAGGAAGACTGTCAAGTGGACTGACAGTCAGGGAAGGATCTACAAGCTGGTTACCGGAGAGGGAGACATGCCTGAGTCTGAGTCCGAGTCCGAGTCTGAGTCGGAGTCTGAGTTAGAGTCTGAGGTCGAGTCTAGGGAAGTCGGTGCTAGAGTCACTCCTGTAACCCCCCTCCCTTTTATCATTCCTGCTGCCGGCACTTCGGGGTCTGTCCCGAGTGCCCTACCTATCCCGCCACTGACCAATGATCAGATGGCTGCTCTCTTTGAGCTGTTCTCCAAATTTTCAATCAATAATAACAACCGTTCTGCTTACGACTTGTCTCTTTTAAATTCTGCTTTTAAAAATATTTTATGCTATGACATTGAGAAACCAGACGAATAGGTACCCTTACCTCCGCATCTGATCGAGCAACTAGGGCAAAAGGAGTCCCGGAACCCGGTAATCGAAGAAACCGAGTCCATAAATGTGGGAACAACCTTAGAACCTCAGACACTTAAGATAGGGTTAACCTTAGATCCCGAGGAGAAACAACAGTTCATAAGCCTCCTCCAAGAGTTCAAGGATGTCTTCGCATGGTCCTACAAGGACATGCCGGGGATAGACCGGGAAATAGCCGAGCACCACATACCAATCAAAGACGGGTGCAAACCGGTCAAACAGAAGCTTCGTCGGATGAGGCCCGAGTGGTCTCTAAAGGTAAAAGAAGAAGTCGACAAACAATTCAAAGCCGGCTTCATACAAGTGTCCGAGTATCCAGACTGGGTGGCAAACATCGTGCCGGTTCCTAAAAAGGACGGTAAGGTGCGAGTATGTGTAGATTTCGGGATCTTAACAAGGCGAGCCCGAAAGATGATTTTCCGTTACCACACATCGACATACTGGTGGATAACACGGCCGATCATGCCCTTCTATCATTCATGGACGGGTATGCCGGGTATAATCAAATTAAGATGGCGGAAGAAGATATGAGTAAGACTACCTTCACTACACCTTGGGGTACTTACTGCTATACCATCATGCCATTCGGTCTCATTAATGCCGGGGCCACATACCAGAGGACCGCTACCACTTTATTACATGACATGATGCATAAAGAGGTAGAAGTTTACGTAGACGACATGATCGTCAAATCCAAAGAACGGGACAGTCACATCACCGCCCTAAGAAAATTCTTCACCCGATTGCGCAAATACAACATGAGGTTAAACCCTCAAAAGTGCAGTTTCGGGGTAACATCAGGCAAATTACTGGGTCATATCGTTCGCCAACGAGGTATCGAAGTCGACCCAGCTAAAATCAAAGCCATTACCGAGATGCAACCTCTCAAAAACAAAAAAGAAATAAGAGGATTTCTCGGGAAAGTCCAGTACATCAGTCGGTTCATTTCCAAACTAACCATGGTGTGTGAACCAATTTTCAAGAAACTGAAAGTAGGAGAACGGGTACTATGGGATGACAAGTGCCAAACTGCTTTCGACAAGATCAAGGAAATTCTGTCTGCACCGCCAGTTTTGATGCCACCTCAACCCGGTTTGCCTCTGTCGTTATACCTAACAACGACCGAGACAGCCATGGGGGCTATGCTGGCCCAGACAGTTGACTCCGAAGAAAGAGCCATTTACTACATCAGCAAAAAGTTTTTAGAGTATGAGTGCAAATATACCATGCTCGAAAAGACGTGTTTGGCTCTAGTCTGGGCCACTAAGAAACTCCGACATTATATGCTCAGTTACGAGGTCCACGTGCTATCTAAGATGGACCCCATCAAATACATCTTCGAAAAGCCCGTTCTCAACGGCCGAATCTCTAGATGGACTCTAATGCTGGCAGAGTTCGATTTGAAGTTTGTACCGTTAAAGGCTATTAAAGGTCGAGTAGTAGCTGAAATTCTCGCCGACAGCCCGATAACCGAAGAAGGACACACCGACACCTGGTCCTTCCCAGACGAAGATATTTTCCATACTGATACTGAAACTTGGGATTTATACTTCGATGGTGCATCTAATTTTCGAGGGTTCGGAGTCGGGATCCTCCTAATTTCACCAAAAGGGGAGCACACTCCCGTCTCCATCAAGCTGGACTTTGATGTTACCAATAATGCAGCAGAGTACGAAGCATGCATTTACGGGCTACAAGACGCCGCCAATCTGGCGATTACAAATCTCCGGGTACATGGTGACTCGTCCTTGGTCATTAACCAAGCACTTCAAAAATGGAAGACTCGAAATGCTAATCTCGTGGCCTACCAGGCACGAGCAAGGGATCTCGAGAAACAATTCCAAAAGGTAGAGTACATATACCTACCCCGGGAAGAGAATCAGTTTGCAGATGCACTCTCGAAATTGGCGTCTTTACTGAATATTCCCGACCACGTAACCAGTATGCCAATTTGCGTCGAAAGACGGTCCGAGCCAGCATACATTTGCGACATTGAAGACATTGAGATAACTGATCCCGAACCATGGTATCAGGCCGTGTTAACGTACCTGACAAACGGAGAATATCCTCCCGGGTCGGAAGGTCGAGCTAAGAAAGCCTTACGAAGGCTAGCCACCCAGTTTATCCGTACCGACGACGGGCAACTGTATAAAAAGACGGCACAGGGGGCTCTTCTCCTTTGTGTTGACAAATATAAGGCCGAAAAGGTTATGGCCGAAGTACATGATGGCGAAAACGGCCCACATATGAATGCCCACATGCTGGTCCGAAAAATCATGAGGCTCGGTTATTACTGGAATACCATGGAAGCCGACTGCCGATCATATGTCAAACATTGTCATAACTGTCAAATCTTTGGCAATGTGCAACATATGCCGTCATCACTGCTTTATACCATGACGTCACCCTGGCCAATCTCAACATGGGGTATCGACATAATCGGGAAAATAAATCCCTCTGGTACCGGTGGGCACTGCTTTATTTTGGTAGCTATCGACTATTTCACCAAATGGATCGAAGCTGAATCATATCGCATTCTCAATGCCAAGCATGTCGCCAAGTTTATCCAAAACAAGATAATTTGTCGATATGGAATTCCGTCTGAATTTATCAGTGATCACGGGACTCATTTTCAACCCGAGACCGCGGCCCTGCTGACCAAATATAAAATCCAAAGGCATACTTCCTCGCCTTACCGTCCCCAAACAAATGGAGCAGTAGAGGCGGCTAACAAAACAATTGTCACCATACTCAAGAAGATGGCTGATAATTACCGGGACTGGCCCGACAAAATACCTTTTGCCCTATGGGGATACCAAACGTCAATTCGCACCGCAACCGGGGCAACGCCGTATTACCTAACCTATGGGATGGAGGCAGTCCAACCAATTGAACTGGAAGTACCGTCCCTCAGAATTCTGCTAGAAAGTCAAGTACCCAAAGCTGACTGGGTTCGAGCACGATATGACTCACTGGTTCTACTAGACGAACGACGGTGTCGTGCCCTCAATAATATCCAAATCTACCAGAAGAGGATCCAACGGGCCTTCAACAAGAGAGTAAGGCCCAGACACATTAAGGAGGGTGATCTAGTCCTTAAGTCAATCCGGGCTTTACTACCAGTTGACCCGAGGGGAAAATTCAAACCCAATTGGGCTGGGCCATATCTGGTGAAGAAAATCCTATCGGGGGGAGCAGTGATGCTGACGGACCTGGACGGGAATGAATTTGTCAACCCAACCAACCTGGACCAGCTGAAGCGTTACTACCCTTAGCCATTTCTCAATGTCATTAGCAAATTTTGTCAAAATCATTTTTTTTACAAAAAGCAAGTCAATTAGCTAGAATTATTTATTCTACTGTCAAAAACATCTTGAACCAATAGTCTTGGTGTAATTCGAGATTGCAAATTTCCTATGTTTGAACTACGTCTGGTTTGATTCTGTTAATCGCAGATATGTAGGCAACCCCTCAAAAGGGTACAACCATTGCAATCGAGAAAAGACAGGAGCGGTTTAATAATAAACTTCTTTTATTAATTCAAAAAAAAAATCCTGATAAACTCGGAAAATTACAAAAATGCAGGAATTCAAAAAAAAGAAATATACAAAAAAGGGCACACAACAAAAAATAATAATAATACTTAAATAATAATAAAGCTAAAGGACTCGGCATTCAGGGCATCTTGCCCTTCCCCTTGTTCTTGGCCTCCTTAGCCGTCCACTGGCGACGACGCGGAGGGGAGCGTTCCCGAATCACCACAGGAACTTCTCTAGCTCGGGCTCGATTGTTTGAGCCCGACTCCTCTGTCATATCAATAGGCCCAAGTCGAGCCCTCACGGGCTCAGGGAGCCGGTCACGCGGACCAAGTCGGTCCCGGACCGCCAACCTCGGCCCAAGTCGTCGTTCCAAGTCGGTCTGCCCTCGAGTGCTGCTAGAACCGACTTCCTTAGATCGAGTCTTAGTTTGTGACTTAAGACCCGATTCTCCCCGGACTGTAGCCTCAGGAGTATATTCCCCGGTGAAAAAGTCCCTGTTGTCCTTCGCCGACTCGCGATGAACCAATTCAAAGGCCTCCTCAAGCTTCAGGGCCTTTCGAGCTTCCTCGGACTCCTCAGAAGTCCATTTTTGGTAAGCCCGTGACACCCAAGCGGATTGGCAAGGGCTGGGTATAGTCCATGTAGGACGAGTGAACCATCTCTGCAACCAGGTGTCGCACATAGCGTCCGTCAATTGGAGCGACACGTTGATAATGGCTTCAGTCTCAGGGATGCGCTGAGACGAACCGAACTGTCTTAGGAGACGATCCGGATAAATGTGAACTGTCCAGTCAAGGGACAGAATCACCAGGTAGCGAGCTTGGTCTCTCTTGGCCAATCCGGTCAACTTCGAAAGAAACCACCAAGCAACGGTCCACCTGATCAAGGGACCCCCGTGGAACACCAATTCCTCGTCTCAGTAAGCTCGATCTATCCGATGACTCGAGCTTATCTTCCACCTTCGGGAGCTAATCTGACTGCTCCGATAATTGGGAATGCTCGGAGGGGTCTCTATGATCGATAACCGCTCCGACAGCCATATCTGAAGAGAATACACAAATTTTATAAGAAACGGAATGGTTCGCCAGGGTCCACTCGATCGAGTGCAGAAGGTGACTCGATCGAGTTAGACCTCTAAAAGCAGGCAGTAGCTCCGTATGAGTAACACTCGATCGAGTGACAGGTCCACTCGATCGAGTGACTTGCGTACTTCATGTATTTCGCACGAAAAAAAAAGAACAAAAAAAAAAATCGAGGTGCATACTTGCAGAATACGGGTACTCCCCGTCAGCGGTCGAGTTGGGTCAAGCCGCCTGGCGTCCAGACCCATGATGATTTCTCCAGTGGCTAGCCAAGCAGGGCTATGACCAGTCTCCATCTGGTCAACCACTCCAATCAGCCTGATTTGACCCCTGCATGAGTCAAGCTCCATCAGCCCCTCGAAGACATAGCAATGCAGCATGCAAAAGGTGAATGCCCTGCGCCTGTGAGCAGGGGTGGCCCTCACGTCCCGGGGATTCATGAACTTGTCGGCCAGGTCAAACAGGGAGACGGTATCTCCCTGCACCGTCCGATTTGCCTCAGCATGAGACAAACCTAAAAACTCCCTTAATCTCCTCCTTGGATCCGGGTAGAACGGGGGAATAGCTGGATGAACAGTAAGGCCCCAACCGCCTATGGCCGCAACCTCCTCGGGTAAAGGACACATTTCTCCCCGTGGGAACGCGAATACGTGATGGGTGGTGTCCCAAAACGACAAGCAGGCATTCAGGAAATGCGAGTCAACTATTAGACGCTGGAAAGGGAATAAATTGACAATTCCCATCTGGGTCAGTCGGACTTTCTCCTCATCCCGAAAGTACTGGGACCAGGCGAGAAGCATAGCCGTCAAATGGTCGATACCCATAGCGGAGATTTCTAACTTTCTTGAAAGTCTAAAAGATTTTGAGAAGGAAAAGAAGAATTTGAGTTGAGGTGCAGAGAACTGAAGCAGGGATTCTCATATTTATAATAAGAAAACCTAACAGAAAACCTAACTACCCTGCCTCCTCAGCAAGCTGGGCCCTATGCGCGCGCATGCCTGATTTCAAACTAGAACCCAGAATAGGAATCAAGCTGTCCCGAGCTTTCCTAAGAGTCTCCAAAGTTTTTCTGTGATAAAATTTCTTTGCGATAAAAATTCTTTTCAAAATTTTGTCCCTTCGAAAATTCAAATATTTTTGTCTCCCCAGCACGAGTCAGTGTTTTGCCTATGTGTTACGTACAAGTTGTTATGTGTCAGCATGCAGGTACACTCCAGACTTCAGAAGCAAGTCTCCGCGAAATTATTAAATTCCCCGACGGAGTCAGCTTTTCCCCGGTATGCTACATCCATGGTGCGATGTGTCGGCATACGGGTACACCTACTCCCCAAGAAAGGCAGGCTTTACTCCCCACAGAGCATCATCATCAGCTCAAGTACGACTCAAGGCTTCGAAGGCAAGCTCGTGTAGCTCACATACTTCCCCAGCGGAACGCCCGAGGCGGCATTTTCCCCAAGATGGCACGAGATGAGCCCACATATAGGCGCGCCCAGGACTTATGATACAAGTCTGACTCCCCGCGGAGCTATCAACATCAGGACAGGTATGACCCTCTGCTTATGGCTGGCGAGCCCTTCACGCGAGTCCACTGGACTATAAACGACCCGACCGGAAGTCTACCAGGTCTTAACGGGCTTGGTAGCTACTCTGACTTTCGCCTTGTCCAAGCCTCAGTCGGAGTGGGGGTTCTGTAGACACCCGCATTTTGACTGCCACGTGTCTATGGTAGTCTCCGAAAAACACCCGATGATGATCGGACGCAAGCGTGACTTGGTATATTCGGATTTGGACTCGGAATCAATAATATCCGACATGGACTTTTAGCGGAGTAAAAATCTCACAAAACAGACCTCAAATTCAGGCCCAGTGGGTCGTTCCGAGCAAAATAAGACTAATTTGGGCCAAAACCGACACCAAAGATAAATCCCGTCTTTTGGCGACCGGGTCAAAACCCGGTCAAAGACGAAACCGTCTCATAAAACAGCCAAGTTCAGTTGGCGCACAAAATAAAATTCAAAAAATCAATCACAACAACAAAATCAATTCTTCCCTTATTTGTCTCACCCGTTTGACCCACTCGATCGAGTGGATTGACCCCACTCGATCGAGTGGAGCCTTTTGAACCCGGGTTTGGCCCGTTTGCGAAGGCACTCGATCGAGTGCACTAGGGCCACTCGATCGAGTGCCCCTATGTCGAGGGATGAAGCCTATAAATACCGCTTCACCCCCCCATGCATTTGGGAATTTTTTCAGAACTTTTACCCTACATTCACCCTACATTGTTCAGCCACAACTCATCTACACATAGAGCCTTAGGAACCCTAAGCAAACATACCAATCCCGAGCCCTTTGTCCCTCGGAAACCGACGCAACACACACACACACCGCAACTCTCATACATCCTCGATACTCCCGAGCCTGTGCCGCTATTACGAGTCCATTTCCGAGGTCCTTACTAAGAATGTATGTTGAGGGTGTCCTAAACCCCATCTCAATCTCTTTTATCTCGCTTCGTTTTCATTTAATTCATCGTATTTTGTATTATAATCATATCGATCTAGTAACACTAACATTTTTGTACTTTTTTATATTTTCGTTTTTGTATCATTTTATCGTCACTAACATTAATGATACCGTGTATACATAAACTAGTATCAAAATTCGGTTTTAAATCCGTTTGACTGCGATGTTTGCCCAAGGTCCGTTTAATCCCTTTACGAGCAACGACGGAGGTGGAGCCCTTTCGAGGAGCCCCGCCCCAATGTACTCAAGGGCGTAACGTGATCGCAATCGGTCGTAGTTGAACGAATTTAATCCCATTTCCATAATTGGTACGAAACCCGTTGACGCGAAAACCGACATCACGTAATCCGAAAGGGTTAGTTTCGATGTCGTGACGTAGAGGGACATCTTTCGTTACTAATTCAAAATTTCTAATATAACGATAAACATTTTTCATAAACTCCGATAACGGTATTATAATCGTTCGTACACGATTATAGTACCGGAGGCCGAGTTAAATACAAATCGTGCGATATTTGTATTTGATTCGGCCGATCATCGATTTCAAGTCATAAAACGAAACGAATCATCATTCGTACAGGGTCTACTCGACCGAGTACATATGCTACTCGATCGAGTAGCACCCATAAAAGTGGTCAGTAGCCACGTTAAAGGTGCACTCGACCGAGTCACACCACGACTCGGTCGAGTGGGTCCTGTAACCCATAAAACCGAGGGGTTTGACCCATAATTCAAGCCCCGAACTTTTTATCGACTTTAGTCATCACGTGCAAAGTCTATCACGTGACTATCCTATTTTCAAAACTATGCACATCACGACATGTAGAACGACTTTGACCACCTTTGACGTGATAAGTCGGGATAAGACTACAGGATATGAGATCGGGCTAGCAATATGCCACAGTCTCATATTTCCGTCCTTCGTTTAGTACACGACCTAATGTGTATTTAATCGGGGTTAGTCCATCTACATATTTCGCGGTTTAGTTTACATACGGGTCCGTTTTTATCATTATTTTGCGTCGTTATTACTTCGTTTTTTTTTACGCTATGTTGTATTGTGAATTCCGGGTTGTATTTCCGCCCGTGTAATTTGTACGTTATTTTTATTTATTTTCGAGCTTTGTTTATTTACTTGCTTTTACGCTTTATAAACGAACCTCGCATGCTAAATCATTTCGACAAATAATAAGATGCATTAAATGACGTAGTTAACGCAAAACTCACATGTTTAGCTAAAACGTTGTTTGCATATCATTTAATCAATTTACTAGCACGCGTACACGAACACGAACGGTGTCTTAGTAGAGGCCGCCATGTGCGGGCGGGGTTGGGTGTCCTTAGTGGGCTTCCCAACACGTACCCTCACTCCTTACTCAGAACCTTTGGTTTCCGGATGTCCGAAACCCTTGGTACACGAGAGTCATTCTTTACACGATTACCGGTATAGATGGTATCGGTATCGCAATGCAAAGGGACGAGCCCCATAAACTCTGAAATCGAAGTGGGCTTACTTTGTGTATAGCCCATGACGACATAGAGTGGGCTCGTATGGTTCCGAATAACCACAAAATTCGGTGGCGACTCCATTTTGACTTAAATTTCGAACCCGAGAACAATCTTACCACGAGATTCATTCGCCTACCCAAACCCGCGCTTCGCCGCGTCGGGGTGGATCTACGTCATGTCCACAGTAATACAACTTGTATTCTAGGCTCGCACTCAACATGCCCTCACACTCTCCGCCGTATAATCACTCTAAAATACATGTCTAGTGAGACCGTGAAGAGACCTAATGGCCCACCATCAGGACGTTCTTATTTGTTATAGACCCGACTCAACTCAACTCGAAACCATTCTAGATGGGTACGCTTGTCCCGACTCAGAACCCAAATATCAGCAATTACAACCTTTGTTTCCGTCACAAATTGACAATTAAGACAATAGAATTACTCCCAAATAATATTTACAGAATACCCATATATTTGAATCTGGTTTAGTAACTCTTTAAGATTTACTCATAAAACTCGATTTATATACAAAAAAGAATGCATAGAAAGATCTTTAATAAAACTGACACTTACAGTTCATATAGTATATATGCAAGGAAAAGTAGGAAATAATGAATGGTGGTGGTGGTGGACGCAATGCTTAAAAGTAGGATTTAGGTTTTATTTTTATTTTATTTTTATTTGTGTTTGAGTCAAAGCCCAAATTGAAACCATGTCGGTTTATAAAATAACGTTCCACTTAAAGAAAATCGAAATATTATAAGACGACCCAAAATACTTTAATCTTATAATGACACCGAAAATACTTTTCCCCACTTAATAAGCCGATTTAAATAAAATAGATAAATAACGTCTTATAATTGACTCAGAAAATAACGGGGTGTTACAGTTTATATGTGATGACTAAATAATCGACCTTTTTAAGTTAAATCGCTCTTACAACATTATAACGACGAGTAATTAATTATAGGCCGTAATTGATGTCTTGTATCTCGTAATTCCAGACCTACGTAGCGAAAGCCCGGGAACGGATTAGACTCATTGTAATTGATAGAAATCCCTAATACATAGCGAGAGTCCGTTAGGCGACTTCTAGGATGACTAGTGATCCGAGAGGATCGTGTCGATGTTCTTTAACTCGTCTTAACTGATTATTTGGAAATCGTACGTATGCTTGTTTTAATCGTAGTGATCCGACGACTCTGGTGATTTTTCTATTTCATATTTTTAACTTTTTATCTATTTCTGTAATTTTAGGATACAGTCAATTCACCCAATCATTATAAAATTCGTGACCCGATAATTTAATTGACTAACTTATAATTTTCAACCTGCCTCCCTGTGGAATCGACCCTACTTACCGTTAACTACCTGTTAGTAGTAATCTAGGATTATTTTGATATCGGTGACGCGACTAACCCGTATCAATTTTGGCGCCGTTTCCGGGGAGGCGACGCAATTTTATTTGTTAGTTAATTAATTTATCTCTCGTCTCGGGGAATTTTTATTCCTTGAGACCGATCTCACTGTTTATATGAGAATTATTATAGATTTTCCTCAGGAGCCCGATGAGACTTTAGGATCTTACATACAGCGGTTTTGCGTCTGGCTTGGCTCTCTGCAACGAAAATATTTCACTAATGAAACACTTGTTCTTTCTGTCCTGAAGGGTATGACAGACTCTACTAAAGCCTATTTATTTTCTACGTGTAACGACTTCGAAAGCAAGTCCTACGACGAGGCAGTAGAGTACCTTGACTGGCTAGCTGAAGAAAGAGTGAAACCCGATTTTTCACTTTCTTTGACTAATGATGAACCCGTCGGTGAGAATAGTGATGTGAATATTTTTTAGAATCCTTGTTTTGACTGTGAGATAGGTTGTGATGAAAGCTATGACACGAGTCTCACGGCTCCATTTTGTGAGAATCTATTTGATGAGGTTCGTGAAGAACCTTGTGATTTGGAACAGGAGGTCAAGTGGGACCGATATGAGAATGACATGTTCGAGGACAATAATGAGGTTCGATGGGACGAGTATGAGGACGACATTATAGAGGAGTCATCGGTTTCTTTGCCCGTTGTCTCCTCTCCTTCTACGGTTTTGTCCTTTGTTCCTTGCGCTCAACTTCATTTTCCTCCTTTATGTTTATCGGTCCCACTGTCGTTAATTACTGACCATTTTCCTATGAACACTGACACTTTATTTCCTGATTTTAACTTTGATTCTCCATGTCTTGCTGACGAGGAGATTAGTTCGGTGTTTCAGGAGGAAATTGATCGTCCACCCCGTGATAAGATGGCTTGTTCCGTATTTCATACTTTTGCTACTAGCATCTTATCACCTGCGTATATCTGAATTCATATTTCTTGTGCTCGGGAATATGACATGCTACTGAGGGCGTTGATTCATTTTTTAAAACAAAATGATTAAGTGGCCGAATCAAGGTCGTGCGGGACCGTAAAAACCAGAGCTGGCCGGGAGGCAACCCGACTATTTTTTTTTTTAAGTCCGAATAAAGTAGTTACATTAATTTTAGTGGGTGAGGATGAGGATACTGATAATGTGTCAAGTTGGTATGCAGGATTAGTAAGCTGCTGAGTCTAGTAAAGTATACCAGACTGGGTCCCTAGTCTGCCCTAGTCTACCCACCCTAATCCCCAGTCTACCGCAGTCTCCTCAGTCTTTAGACTCATCTACCCCATTCTTTACACTGAACATCCCCGTCTTTAGACTCATCTATCTTAGTCTCTACACTCAATCCCATATACCATTCTACTTCTACCCAGTCTGTAGACATACCCCACCCTCAGTCGCCTTTTTCAAATTCCGGATTACTCTCCATATTCCCTCATCCTCACCCACGCCTGAACTCCACCTCCACTCCTCCGTCATCCGTCACCCGCCCAAACCCTAACCTCCGCCCTCTATACCACCGCAGACCATCATCATCACCCTTAATCTCCGTTTCCACCATCGCTTCCACCCTCCGCCTATCCCGCCGGCTGTTCCGCCGCTCCTGCTGCCTAAGTACCACCCTCTCCTTCGCCGGACATCTTCCTCCTCCCTCCGCCATCCACTGTTTGTCCACCCCTCGCCGGCCATCCTCTTTTCGTTGGATGTTCGCCGTATTTAAGCACCAATTGCCTGTTCATCGTGATTTTTGGGTTTTACCAGTTTGCCTGATTCATTTAACCTTGTTTTGAATTGCCAAGTTTGCCTTGTTTTCACGTACTTTCGCAGTGTTTTTATGAAATTTTCAGGCTCATATGGACTACGAGGATAAGCGCGCTAGAACGCAGACCACGGTTAGGACCAGCACAAAACTCGAGACGGAGCAAGTGGGCACAGAAATTGAGGTGGGCACGAAGTTAGCACCGGAGTCGGAATTGGACCGTGCCTAGAGTTCGGTTTGGGGATCCCTTGTACATATTCGGTAGTTCTCTCCCTCACTCACTTAGTTATGCTTTTTAGTTACTTCTTCCTTCTCTATTGTCTGAGTTGTGTATACAATGAGGACATTGTATTGTTTGGGTCTGGGAGGGTAACTAATTCGCATTAGTTTGCATATTTCCTGCATTTCAGCATAATTTTTTTATTTTTTTGAGTCATATTAGGTGTCCGAGTGGGATTAGCGACGATGATGAAATAGCTTTTGCCCATCCTTTACTCGTTTTAATTACTATATCATTTTAGTGACATTTTAGTTTACTTATCGAGTCTTAGGTTATGGCATATCTCGATTGTTATTTCAGTGAACAAATAAAATTGGCTTAAATTGTTGGCAAGCTACTTAATTTCTGAGATTAGAGCCTTTTCGAGACCGATGACATCCATAATCGATCTATTTAGGAATGAGAGTAGTTCTCCCTATTTCGGATGTAACATCAATTTGCATAAGTGTGACGTCCGTCTCTTAAGTGTTTGTGCATTCGGGTCGTAACTACAACATGTATTGAGGCTTTCCTTTTTCCCTCTTTATTTCCCTTTCCCGTTTTCATTTTTACTCAAAAATCGAATCATCCCTTCACTACAAAATTAACCACAAGCCTAAAATTGTCTTCCCTAGTCGAGCTAGTCACGGTGATATTGATGTTATGTTGAGATAAGTCGGTTTTGTTGTAGATACGTTTCGATTCTGGTATATAGTTTCAAAAAAAGAAGAAAAAAAAGCGAAAAAAAAAGAAAAGGAAAAGAAAAAGAAAAGTGGAAAGGAATTGAATTGTGGACTCCGATACTTCATTGTGATAATTTTATGGAGTCGACTTGGGTGAAATAAGCGTGATATGAAGGATGTGTCCTTAATCGACGTTGATTTTGCTTCATTGTGTGATTCGGTATCTGGTAATGTAATTTGGAAGTCTGGTTTGTCTAGCTCGACTATTACCTCCACATTCCCAAAATTATAACCCCTTCTTACTCATCACTTACATATCCCATTTCACCATTATATGCCTCGATATGTGCAAATGATTGGTAGAGATTGTCATCACATTGGACTGCATGCATGTGTTTATAGGTCGCAGATTAGGCGAGTGTCTGTCTTTCTCTCTATCTCACATTTATATTCCACATCCCCTTCATGAGAGTAGAGTGTAACCGCGAGAGTCTGACAATGATAAGCCTTGCAGGGTTGACGGTTCACTGTTATTCTTTTGATTATGTCATAGCTTGAGTCAGTTCATGTTTTCTAAGTGTCGCTAGCATGAGTTAGTTTTTGTAGCGAGTCTAGTTTGGGTAAACAACTTTGAGTTGTATACTGTTCCAATAGATCTTGTGTTTGATTTCTTGGGGACAAGCAATGGTTCGATTTGGGGAGATTTGATGCGTGTCGTTCCTATTCGTTTTTTCACCTATTTTGGCACGCATTTCTGTGTCATTTTATTAATTTTAGGAGCCGGATTACGTTATTTTCTCCCATAAGTGCTACTCGGATATTCTTTTGTTGTTCTGCAGATAATCAAGACCGAGTAGTTAAAAGAGCTCAAAATTACGTCAAAAATCGCTAAAGCTCTAAAACCGATTCGTTGGATGACAATCGAGAGGAGATAAAGGTGAGCCCAAAGAAGGTCTATACGGAAGTGCATCAAAACAAGGAAGTCTATAGACCAAACAGACAAGTCTGTAGACTAAGGAAGTCCATAGACCAAACAGACTAAGTCTGTAGACTGAGAACAAGTCCGTAGACTGAAAAAGACTGAGCGCTAGACTGAAGAACTCAGTAGGCAGACTTGGATCTCAAGTCTACCAGCATAAAATCCAAGTCTGCAGAATAAGATACTGCCACCAATTCAGGGAAGATATTTTTGAAGCTACCCATGATTCCCCCTCTTACGCATCTTCAGTTCTTCCCACTACCTAGTTAATGGGATTGAAGATATCAGTTTAAGCAGTGAGTTAAGGGGCATTTATTGAGTGCTTGAGCACTATAAATAGAGCTTTAATTCTAGGATCTTACTCATCTTTCATCTTATTCTTTCATTCAGTAATCATTTATGTAAATACTTAGTTTCTATTTTATTAATTTTATCAGATTTCTGTAATTATTATTTCGGTCAAGACTCGGTTTTTATTATTATTTTCATCTCTATTCTTCGTCTCTGTTCTAATTAGTTATTTCAATTTCGGTAATTCTCTCTTCTTCCCTAATCCCCTTCTCAATTACTGTTACGGTTATTATTTCTTATCTTCTTAATTTCTCTATTTCCTGTAACTTTTCTTTTCTTTCCTGATTTTCTTTTTATTCATTCTTATTCATCCGGCTAGTTTCTTATTTCTTCATGTTTCATTTTATTAGCACCATTATTATCGTAAATATGTTTAGCTAATTTTTCGCTACTAGAGTTTAGGTGAATTGAACCGAGTTTATATGTGACGACTAAATAATCGACCTTTATGAGTTAAATCGCTCTTGCAACATTATAACGACGAATAATTAATTATAGGCCGTAATTGATGGTTTGTATCTCGTAATCCTGACCTACGTAGCGAGAGCCCGGGAATGGATTAGACCCGTTGTAATCGATAGAATTCCCTAATACGTAGCGAGAGCCCGTTAGGTGATTTCTAGGATGACTAGTGATCCGTGTCGATGTTCTTTAACTCATTTTAATTGATTATTTGGAAATCGTATGTACGCCTGTTTTGATTTGTAATGATCCGACGACTCTGGTGATTTTCTTAATTCATTAATTCATACTTTTATTTATTTTGTGTTACTATCAGTTCATCCCAAATCATTGTAAAATCATGACCAAATAGATTAATTGACTAACTTATAATTTTCAACCTGCCTCCCTATGGAATCGACCTTACTTACCGCTAGCTATCCGTTAGTAGTAATCTAGGATTATTTTGATATCGGTGACGCGACTAACCCGTATCAATTGGTCTAGGCCTCCAATTCTTACATAGTCTATGGACTTCTCCTCAGTCTGCAGACTTGTCCGTTTGCTTTGCTTGCACTTTCTTAGTCTATAGATTTGTTTCTTAGTCTACATACTTGTGCTTTCTTGCTAGTCTACAGACTCAGTCTTCTTAGTCTATAGACTTCCTTCCGTCTTCTTAGTTTTCGTACAATGAATCGATTTTAGAGCTTTAACGATTTTTAGCGTAATTTTTAGATCTTTTAACTACTCGGTCTCGATTATCTGCAGAACAACAAAAGAGTACCCGAGTAGCACATATGGGAGAAAATAACGTAATCCGACTCCTAAAAATAATAAAACGACATGGAAATGTGTGTCGAAATAGGTGAAAAATGGATTAGGAACGACACACATCAAATCTCCCCAAACCGGACCATTGCTTGTCCTCAAGCAATCAAACACAGTCTATGGGAACAGTATACAACTCTGTAGACACCCAAATTTGGACCTGGTGGCTGCAGAAGTGCCCAACAATCACCCGATGACGATAGGACTGCAACGCGACGCGAGTTCGCGATGTTTTAGATAGTTTTTCTATAGAACGGATCAAATAATTACTCGGAAATATTAAATTAACATCAAGGCAGGCTTAGTCGTGTCATTACTGTCGCGTCGACACTAATTAGAGTCAGTTCCGACACTGGGGCTCCGAATCGGTCCCGAAATATGAAAAGTCAAACCCGAGTCAACGCGTCGGGCCGAGGGAACCTCGGGACGCACGCCCGAAGCCCACCCGGCACTCGACATGCTAGCGTCATAGAGAAGCCTTAACCTCTAAGATAACCTAGGATGTGCATCTTCTCCGTTTTGGAAAGTTTTGATATTGGATCTTCAAAACTTCGACTGCTCCAGCTCGGGCGCCTGAAGACCGAGCCGCATGACCCCGGGCGTCCATATGGGTGACGAGGACCGAAAACACCTATAAATACCCCCCTCACCTCATTCATTCAACACACAATCATGAGTTCGTGCCTACTTCTACACAACTCGTTCTTCCCTCTCTAAACTCTCGCTAAGGGCTCGCACCCCGACACCCGAGGCAAACGATCCACTCGATCGTAGTTCCGATAATAAAAGCAAAATCAACGCTACTCCTCACTTTCGAGCACCCCACTCGATACCGAGGTGCCTGTGATCGACTAGCTCAAAACTAGTACCCAGGTTCTGTCGTATTAGCCGCAGAACTAGTCAAATAGTAACGAAGCTCTGCCAGAGTAGCTGCGGGAAGGTCAAATGGTAACGGATATTGCCGGAATAACTGGTCAAGCTAGGAGGATACGCCTGTCGAAGTCCTATCGTCACTAGGTTACCATCTAAACAAAACTTTCCATATTCGCACTTTCTATTATTATGCACTACGACTACACTAGATATGGGCGTTAGGCCCACAAACATCTACTAAAATATGTAACGTCCCAACTTCAACCGCAAACACTAAAACACACTAAATAGACCCGAGTGATTCCGAGATCCATTCTCAAACTATCTATGCATCAAGTCCCGTTTAGTGTATACACCGAGGGTGCAACTCCTCACTATGTGATTTACTTACATTCGCATTTACAGTTTTTCGTATGATTTATTGCTTTTATGACCTTATAATCGCATGCTAAATCACCTAACACGGAATTCAAAACGTAAAACAACTAAAACTGAACAAAGTCATGGTCGGGTTCCGTATTAGTCCCGGTGCTCGCCTTATTAGGTTCGATGCATCTCTATTAATACCGAACTGACGCATCTTAAGCAGAATACCAGGTAAGGTATACCACGAGAATGACTAATATCCGTATTGTCGCGTTAAAACTGATTTTCTAATACGTATAATACTAGTACTCTCTACTCTCCTACGTGCATCTTTTTATGGCCTCCTGTCACGTGAAATCGCGTGCAAAGAATGTAAACACCATTACTTCGACGACAAAACTTACTTGTCCTTAAACAACCGACGTAGAAAAAGACATAGGGTTACAATAATGGATGTTACAGTACTTCCGCCACAACAAAAGAACTAGGACACCAGCCCACCGATTGATTAATAGAGGCCGCTAAAGTGCGGACGGGATGGGGCGTTGACATATATCGGATGTTGGCTTCCCAATACGTACCCTCACCCCTTACTCAGAATCGACGGTTTCAGGATGTCAGAAACCATTGGCAATGAGAGTCATTCCAGGCATGGAGTGCTTAAGGGTACAAGTCATTATCTTTAGGTCCCGTGCCACTCAACTTTGAGCCGGCAAGGGATCAAAGTTGACTTGAACGGTTTCCGAGTCCCCCTAATTGACTCGGTGGCGACACCACAAATCGGCAACAACTTCAGTTCACTAAAAAGGTCGCCTTATCAAACAAAACGGCCTTTAAACATTTGCAACCACGACTCGATCGATTCCCAAACGGAAACAGGGGTGCCAGCACCCGTCTAGTACAAGTCCGGATCGTCATCCAAATCGAGGCCGACACTTCGCCCCGTACGCGAGATCGGACCGGCCCCCGGCAGGGAGGGGCCGCATGGGTGGCCGCCGCCACACGTTGAAAACCGGGTCGGTCCCGCGCGGGGCGCCGGGCGGTGCAGACGGACGTCCACAAACTCAAAGCTATTTACCCCAACTAGACTCGCTACAAAAACTAACTCAAACTAGTGATACTTAGAAAACATGAACTGACTCAAGCTATGGCATAATAGAAAGAATAATAGTGAACCGTCAACCTTGCTAGGCTTATTATTGTCGGACTCTCACGGTTACACTCTACTCTCATGAAAAAGATACAGAATATATATGTGAGATGGAGAAGAAGAGAGACGCTCGCCTAATCTACGACCTATAAACACATACATGCAATCTAATGTGACGACAATCTCTACCAATCATTTGCACATTCTAAATAATCGAACCCAAGAACATATTGAGGCGTAAAAATGGTGAAATGGAGTATGGATTATGTGACGGGTAAGAAGGGGTTATAATTTTGGGAATGTGGAGTTAATAGTCGAGCTAGACAATCCAAACTTCAAAATTACATAACCAAAATACCAACCACACAAAGGATAAAATCAACGTCGATTAAGGAAGTATTCTTCATATCATAATTATTTCACCGAAATCAACTCCATAATGATGTATCGGGGTTCACAACTCAATTCTTTTTCACTTTTCTTTTCTTTTATTCTTCCTCTTTTTTTTTCTTTTTTTTTCAAATACAAAAACCGAAGCATAAAAACACCAAACCGACTTATCTCAACAAAACATCAATATAACCATGACTAGCTCGACTAAGGTAGGCAATTTAGGCTTATGGTTAATATTGTGATGGAGAGATAATTCAATTTTGAGTGAAAACGAAAACGGGAAATAAAAAGGGAAAAGGGAAAGCCTCAATACATGCTATAGTTACGACCCAAATGCGCAATGACATAAGAGACGGACTTCACACTTATGCAATTTGATGTTACATGCGAAATAGGGAGAACTACTCCTATTCCTAAATAAACCAACCATGGATGTCATCGGTTTCATATGGCTCTAAAACCTCATAATTTAAGTAACTTGCCTACAATTTAAGCCAAGTTTATTCGTTCACTGAAATTACAATCGAAATATGCCATACCTAAGACTCGATCAAGTAAACTAAGACATCACTAAAATGAGATAGTAATGAAACGAGTAAAGAAGAGGCAATAGCAATTTATCATTGTTGCTTAACCCGCTCCGACCCCTAATATGACTCAAAAAAATGAAAACAAAAAATGCACGTTGAAATGCAGGAAATATGAAACTAATGCAAATTAGTTACCCTCCCCAAACCAAACAATACAATGTCCTCATCGTATACACAAATCAGACAATAGCATAGAGGGAAAAATTAACTAAATAAGCAACTAAAAAGTGAGGGGAATGACGAGTACCGAATATATACAAGGAGGTTCCCCAAACCAGACCATGATCATTGTCAAACTCCGACCTCGATTTCCGTGCCCACTTGATCTGACTTGATATGCTCGGCCTCTGTTCTTGGTCGCTTAGTTTGTGACTGCTCGTGTTACATTGTACCTGTAAACTTCAGAAAACAAACACGAAAACACGTAAAATCACAAAGATACATATAATCCCATGAATATGTAAAACCCAAACCCAAAACTTGACACTCGGAACCGATCACAGACACTGAGTACCCATAAACTACCCTAATAAACCCACAAATCAGCAACCCAACTAGAAGACGGAGGGACAGATGGTGGACAAAGTGGAGCGGCGGATGGTGAAGGCAGAACGAAGAAGGGCTAACGGTGGTGTGAAGGCGGAGTTTCAGGCAGTCGACGGAGATAGGCTAGGGTGAACGACGGAAGGTGAAGTGAATTCAGGCGAAGGATGTTGAAAGAAGGAGGTTTCCGGCGAGGATGGACGGTGGACAGATGGTGGGGGTCGATGCTGGACGAAGCGGAGCGGCGGATGGTGAAAGTTGAGCGAAGGCTGACGCCGGTGATGGAGGAGACGGACGGACTGAACGGCGGAGGCAGAGTCGATAGGAGGGTGGAACAGATGAAGGACGGAATCAGAGGCGAAGGAGAAGAAGAGACGACAGAGGTGGTGGCTAGGGTTAACGGGGTAAGGCCGAGGGGAGTAGACTGAGGGTTAGACTGGGCTTAGGCCGGGCAGACTAGGCATGGAGAATGGGTAGACTGGGGATTCAATCTGGAGAATGGGGTAGATGAGTCTAAAGACTGGGGAGACCGGGGGTTCGGTCTGGTAGACCTGCTGTACTTTATTTACAGTAGCTTACCAACCTGCACACCAACTCAATAACATATATTAGTATCCTGGTCCTCACTCGAGATGAAATGTAACTCGTTATTCGGACTCCTAACGAAAATAAAAATAAAAATACCCGGGTTGCCTCCCGGCAAGCGCTGGTTTTTACGGTCCCGCACGACCGTGATTCGACTCATTTTGTAATTTTATTTAAAAAATGAATCAACGCCCTAAGTACCATGTCATATTCCTGGGCATAAGAAATATGAAAGCATATATAAGCGCATGATAAGATGTCTTATCACGGAATATGGAACGAGACATCTTATCACGGACTGTAAGACCAATTTCTACCTGGAGCACTGAACTAATCTTCTCGTCAGCAAGACATGGAGAATCAAAGTTAGAATCAGAAAACAAAGTGTCAGTGCTCATAGGAGAATGGTTAGGAATTAGCGGTAGTGGGACTGACAAACACGGAGGTGGAAAACGAAGTGGAACGGAGGGAATGAAGGACAAAACCTTACAAGGAGAGGGGATAACTGACAAAGAAACCAATGACTCTTCTACAATGTCTTCCTCATACTCATCCCATCGAACCTCAATATTTTCCTCGAACGTGTCATTGTCGTATTGGTCCCACTTGACCTCAAGTTCCGAATCAAAAGGTTCTTCACGAACCTTATCATATAGAATCTAGCAAAATGGTTCCGCGAGACTCGTGTCATAGCTTCCGTCACAGTCTGGTTCACAGTCAAAGCAAGGATTTTCAAAAATATTCACGTCACTAGTCTCACCTACGGGTTCATCAATGGATAAATAAAGTGAAAAATTGGGTTTCACACTTTCTTCAGCTAGCCTGTCGAAAAGTAGTCTACTGCCTCTTTGTAGGACTTGCTTTCGAAATCCTTACACGTAGAATATACATAGGCCTTAGTAGACTCCGTCATACCCTTCAAAACGGTAAGAACCAGTGTTTCATTAGTGAAATGTTTTCTTTTCAGAGAGCCAAGCCAACTGCAAAAACGTTGTATGTAAGCTCCAAAATTCTCATCGGACTCCTGTGGAAATCTACAACAATACTCATGGAAACAGTGAGATCGGTCTCAAGGCATTGATATTTCTCCAGGCGAGAGATAAATTAATTAACTAACAAATAAAATTGCGTCGCCTACCCGGCAACCGCGCCAAAATTGATACGGGTTAGTCGCGTTACCGATATCAAAATAATCCTAGATTACTACTAACGGATAGCTAGCGGTAAGTAGGGTCGATTCCACAAGGAGACAGGTTGAAACTTACTCCCTCCGATTCTTTAGATTCGCAACGTTTACTATTTGCACAAATAATAAGGTTGTGAGTAGAGATGGTGGGTCTCACCAATAAAGTAAAAAGCTTACACAAACAAAAACCTACTTATTGTAGAAATGTTGCAAACCTAATGAATTTGCCAAATATGGAATATGTTGCGAATCTAAAGAATCGGAGGGAGTATAAGTTAGTCAATTAATCTATTGGGTCACGATTTTATAATGATTTGGGATGAACTGACAGTAACACAGAATTAATAAAAGTATGAATTAATGAATTAAGAAAATCACCAGAGTCGTCGGATCATTACAAATCAAAACAGGCATACATACGATTTCCAAATAATCAATTAAAATGAGTTATAGAACATCGATACGGTCCTCTCGGATCACTAGTCATCCTAGAAATCACCTAACGGGCTCTCGCTACGTATTAGGGAATTCTATCGATTACAACGGGTCTAATCCGTTCCCGGGCTCTCGCTACGTAGGTCAGGATTACGAGATACAAACCATCAATTACGACCTATAATTAATTATTCGTCGTTATAATGTTGCAAGAGCGATTTAACTCATAAAGGTCGATTATTTAGTCATCACATATAAACTCAGTTCAATTCGTAGTTCACCTAAACTCTAGTGACGAAAAATTAGCTTAACATATTTACGATAATAATGGTGCTAATAAAATAAAACATGAAGAAATAAGAAACTAGTCGGATGAATAAGAATGAATAAAAAGAAAATCAGGAAAGAAAAGAAAAGTTACAGGAAATAGAAAAATTAAGAAGATAAGAAATAATAACCGTAACAGTAATTGAGAAGGGGATTAGGGAAGAAGAGAGAATTACCGAAATTGAAATAACTAATTAGAACATAGACGAAGAATAGAGATGAGAATAATAATAAAAACCGAGTCTTGACCGAAATAATAATTACAGAAATCTGATAGAATTAATAAAATAGAAACTAAGTATTTACAGGAATGATTACTGAATGAAAGAATAAGATGAAAGATGAGTGAGATCCTAGAATTACAGCTCTATTTATAGTGCTCAAGCACTCAATAAATGCCCCTTAACTCACTACTTAAACTGCTATCTTCAATCCCATTAACTAGGTAGTAGGAAGAACAGAAGATGCGTAAGAGAGGGAATCATGGGTAGCTTCAAAAATATATGCCCTGAATTGGTGGCAGTATCTTATTCTGAAGACTTGGATTTTATGCTGGTAGACTTGAGATCCAAGTCTGCCTACTGAGTTCTTCAGTCTAGCGCTCAGTCTTCTTCAGTCTACAGACTTAGTCTGTTTGGTCTATGGACTTCCTCAGTCTACAGACTTGTCTGTTTGGTCTATAGACTTCCTTGTTTTGCTGTACTTTCGTATAGACCTTCTTTGGGCTCACCTTTATCTCCTCTCGATTTTCATCCAACGAATCGGTTCTAGAGCTTTAGCGATTTTTGACGTAACTTTGAGCTCTTTTAACTACTCGGTCTCGATTATCTGCAGAACAACAAAAGAATACCCGAGTAGCACTTATGGGAGAAAATAACGTAATTGGACTCCTAAAATTACTAAAATGACATGGAAATGCGTGCCAAAATAGGTTAAAAAACGAATAGGAACGACACGCATCAAAGGGTAGCCCCCAAGTGGGATCGAAGACTTTGTTAAGACTCGAGTGTTGGACGAGTGACCCTTATACGTAAGGGTCACGAACCTTTTGTTATAGGGCTATGCCTTGTAAAAGGTTGACTCGGCCTCAAGGAATGGCAGACGGGGTAAGGGAAGAAACTTGCGATGTAAGACCGACAGAGTTTCGATGCTAGAGACCCTCGACTCGACTTGAATAAGAACGACCCTGTGAGTAGGGGAGACCCTTAAGTTAAAGGTTTCTTGAATTGGGATGACTCGACTAACGGATTGAAAGATTGGCAAAATTCCCTTAGGAAAGGTTGTGGAAACCGTTCTGCTAGAGGGAAAGATCGCGTGGGATTTTCTAGTTAGGACTCGAGTGCTTTAGATGGACCTTCCATTTACGAGTGTATGACTCGTGTTGGTTGGTTATGCCTTTAGGATAAGGCGGACTAGGATGGGGAAGAAACTCGTGATGTAGGATCGACGGAGTTTCGACGCTAAAAACCTTCGACGACTTATAAAAGACCCGACACTACAAAATGCGGTAAGTCCTAAGATAAGGAAAGTTTTTTGAAGAGAGGTTGACTTCCTAAAATAAGGAAGGTTTTTTTGAAAAGGATTGAATTCCGAGAAAATCGGAAGACGGTCCCGACTTTTGAAATTGGCAAAAATGCCGTCGGGTCCCGAAGTTTTTAGAAAGTTCAAAAATTTTTGAATTTTGAAATGGGTAGCATACCGGCTAAAAATAGGCTATTTTGAGTCAAATCGTAAGTCTAAATTTCGGTAGCATTCCGGATTTCTGAAAAGTTGAATATTTTTGAATTTTGAAAACTTAAATATCGAAAAAATGAATTTACGAGAATTTGAAAAAAATCGAAAACTGGATTCCGAAGATTTGAAAATCGAAAACGGCATCTCGAAGATTTGAAAATTGAAATGGACTTTTGAAAATTCGAAAAATCGAATAGAGATCGAAATTTTGAATATTGAAACTGACAGCATGCCGGCTAGAAAATAGGCTTGTTTTGAGTCAAATCGTAAGTCTAAATTTTGGCAGCATTTCGAATTTTTGAAAATTGAATATTTTTGAAAAGATGCATTTTCGAAATGACGGTTTTTGAAAATGACACGGAAACCAAGCAGCACATAGTCACGTAAGCATTATGACGACATCATGTATGCTTTACACTAAGTCTTGGTCGGTCGAAATAGGGTCTATACCAATGCGCATGGCCTTTTTTAGAATCGGGACGGACTTCCTAAGTCGAGTTGATCTTTGAACATGCCGCGAAACCCATACGAATTAGCCATGAACACCTTGACATATCCAATTTGGAATATATCGCGGTATAGTGGGATGTCGGTCGCCAGTACCGGCCCGGGTAAAAATGGGGTTATGCATGAACCATAAAACTAAAGCGCGTATTGTACTAATCGAACGATTTCTCCTTGAGTCTCACCCTGAGGATCCCGATGGTAAGTCACACATCAGTTGTCCCCAGCGGTGTCGCCAAATTGTAGACATGACATAGGTCCACCCCGACGCGGCCACGCGCGGGTTTGGGAAGGCGAATGAATCTCATGTGAGATGGTTCTCGGGTTGAAATTTAAATCGAAATGGAGTCGCCACCGAAGATTGTGGGAGTTCGGGCCCATTCGAACCCACTCTATATTTTGGGTGGACCGTGCACAAAGTACGACCCACTTTGGTACTAGAGCTTGTGGGGTTCGTCTCTTTGCATTGCGATACCGATACCGACATTATCGGTAACCGTGTATTGAATGACTCTCGTGTGCCAACGGTTTCAGACATCCGGAAACCGAGGTTCTGAGTAAGGGGTGAAGGTACGTGTAGGGAAGCCTCCAATACAAAGGACACCCAACCCCGCCCGCACTTAGCGGCCTCTACTAAGATATCGTTCATTTTTTGAATACGCGCGCTAGTAATTCGGTTGAAGTAATGCAAACAGCATTTTAGCTAAACATGTGAAATATGTTTGATCTACGTCGCTTAATGCATCTTCGGATTATGTCGAGGTTGTATTCAACATGTGAGGTTCGTTTTAGTACAATAAAACAAACAACGAAAAAAAAAAACTTAAAACAAAAGATTACAAAATACACGGGCGGTATACAACCCGGTATTACAATACGACAAACGCGACAATTGAAATAATTGGATTAGTAGCGATATAACGATACAATGCATGAGTTTTGAAAGGGAAAAGACACGTGATTACCTTTGCACGTGACGACCTAAGTCGTAAAAAAACGTTTAATGATGCTAACTCGATATACGAACCCGCGTATATGCGTAAGAGAGACCACTCGATCGAGTAATGGGTGGGACTCAATCGAGTGATCGAGTTACAGACCCCCTGTCGGTTTTTAGGGGTGCCACTCGATCGAGTGGGCTAGGCACTCGATCGAGTGCCCTTTGTGCGGACTGCTGCACGCTTCGGAAAAATGTCAATTCCGAGATTTCTTTTTGTTTTAAAATCGATAATCTTACTAAATCATGTAGAAATATAATATGATTTATACTCGACTTAGTTTTTGATGCTCGTAATGTGTATGCTATTATTCCGAGATTGATTATCGGGAATTTTTAGAAAAAAAACGTTATAAGTCGTTTTAGATTGAATTAGGACGAAATAATTCTCTTCGCGTTATAATGTCGTAATTGGTTCTTGCGGACCATGTGACAATTATTTCGGCATCAACGGGTTCATGCTAGAACGATTTATTGACTAATTCTTTTAGACATGATGTTCGACTACGGAGTCGATATTGCATCTTAAGAATAAACGTTTTATTTGTTTGATTAGAACGAAAGTCGATTCCATCCACGTCACGACATCGTAATTAATCCTTCCGGTTTATGTGATGTTCGATTTGCATCAACATGTTTTGTTCTAACCTTTTTGAAAAAGGGGAATCGAATATGTTTAACGCGGAATATTCGCGATCCCATCATGCCCTTGAGTGTTTAGGGCGGGGCTCCTCGAAAGGGCTCCACCACTGTTACGACTCGTAAAGGGATTAGAAGGGTCTTATGTGAATTTCAACATTAAACGTATTCGATTCGAGATTGTTTTATAAATCTGATGTATGCGTGATGTTTTAACGTTAATTATATAATAACGATATTAGAAGCGAAAAAAGAAATAAAATACGACAACAAAGACGAAAAAGACGAGAGAGACGAGAGAAAGGAAGAGAAAAAAGGGAGAAGTCGGGATTGAAGTTGCACCCTCAACCTACATGCTTTGTATTCTCGGAATAGGGCTCGTCTAGTTGTGGCTTAGGCACGGGAGCTTCGAGATGATAATAGGTGAGTTATGGTGGAAGAAGGGTTGTATTGTTTGTAGATGCAAAAGTTGTAAGGCTGAAAAGTTGTCGACTGTGTTGAGGGGGGTGGGGTATTTATAATAAAATACCCCGCTTTTGGATAGAAAAAGAGCCACTTGATCGAGTGGTGTGCTGCACTTGATCGAGTGCCCGATCTGACGCTGGTTCAGCGGGTTTTGTGAACCTACTCGACCGAGTGGGCTGAATCCACTCGATCGAGTGGGTCTGGACAGATGCAAGGGTTTTAAAGATAAAGTTTTATCTCTAATGAAGAGGTTTAGTAGCTTAGGCTCTCTTTATAGCTGATATTTTGTCTCGGAAACGACTTTGACCGTGGTTTGACTTGGTCGCTAAAAGACGGTTATATTTCCGGTGTCGTTTTGACCCAAATTAGTCTTATTTGATTGGAAACGATCCACTGGGCCTGAATTTGAGGTTGATTTTGTGAGATTTGTACTCCGTAAAAAGCTCAAACCAAATACTAACGATTTTGGAGCCCATATCGGAGCGCGTAAAAGCACGTTTGCGTCCGATCATCATCGGGTGTTTGTTTGAAACTGCTATAGACACCTAGCAGCCAAATGTGGTGTCTACAACTATCCAATATCACCTCTCTCTTAACTAACAAGGAAACTATTCAGGTTATTTCACCCAAACTAGGTACCTAAACTAATTAGGAAATAAATATTAACTAATTACAAACTTTCTTAAACAAAATAATCATACCGAACAACCTTGTTACCGAAAACAAGATCAACTTTAGAAAAGAAATCAATGGACAACTTAATTCGATACTCGAAAGGACAATTGATAGACACTTATTTCCTATTTCCCTCGTTTCATTTGATTGTTTGCATGTGTTTTTTCACACTTCTTTTTTCTATATATTTAGTTAAGTATTTCTAAAAAAAATAAAAATTGATATTTATAACGTACTCGATTAGACAATTTAAACAAGATCTATGAACAATTTAAACAAGATCTTATATGACTATATTTTATTTTATATATTAGAAGTTACATTAACGAATTCATTCACCTATGAACAGTGTCCAAAAAGCAAATGCAAATAATCAAAAATGGAACGGAGGGAGTAACAATCTCCACATTGACTTGAATTGTCCTATCAGAACCAATCTTTATAACGATGAAACCAAATCAGTTTCAAACTGTCGATTCTCAAGTCAGTACTTGTCTCAATTATCTTCACCGGCCTTACCGCCAACACTACCATCCTCACCCAAGCCTACCAACCTCAAACTATTACTCCCGGTGAATTTAATTATCAACATTTAAAATTGTTGCTCCAGACATCTTCTCGCCAAAATTTCAATAAACCCAAATAACGCCTAACTCAAGGAGCGGAAGCAGAACAACATGAAGATCTAATACCAGTTTGTTATAACGGAAGCGTCCCATTACCAACAGTTTGTTAATCATGCGAGAAGAACAAAAAAATAGCAAACAATAGTAAAACTAGCAAACAGATTTACGTGGTTCACTAGCAAAATCTTTAGCTACGTCCACACCAACAAGGAGACAAAATTCACTATTGTGGGGATAATAGTACAACAATAGACTGTAGTACATGTGTTGACAACTAAAGCCAAAAGTACCACCAATTCTACCCAACAAATAGTAATCTCAAACAGAAAAGACACTACCCAAATTGAGTTCGACCTACGACGAACTCGTCAACGAGACGAAGGACAAATGATCTTGTCGCTAACCAAGATCCAAACAAAACTCCAACGGTCTGCAACGAAGATGAAAGTAGAACCACCAAATAATAGGAAATCGGAAGACGGATCAAACCCAACTTTGACCTAGTTTATCTCCATCTCGACCTTGAGCTGCGGTACAACAACTTCTCCCAAACCCAATTCCACTTTTACATCCTCAATTTCCAATTCGATTTTATTGTGATATATTACGGACTAATTAATAGTCATATTATTGTTTGTTGTTGGGCTTAACCCAATTATAGTTCTGTACTTTATATATAATCGTATTATGCTACCGAACAAAGAACAAGAATTTACATTTCGGTATCTCCTTCAGAGTCGAAACCCTAAAATAACAAATAAACCTAAACAGCCGCCATGGTTGACGGCAAAGGCGGCGACCTTCCACCCAAGATCGAGCCAAATTCTCGTTTGTACCTGGGACCTCATGATCGTCTCAGGGATTACATCACCTCGGTACGACTCAAGCTTAATAACTATGATGATTTGGCTCATGCTATGCGGATCTCACTCCGTGCTCGTCAGAAATATGGTTTGCTTGATGGAACCCTTACAACCCCTGTTTTGCCATGTACTAAAGAAGATTGGGTTGCCCTGCAATGCACCCTTGTCTCGTGGATATCGAATACGATCAACGACAAGGTAAAACAACTCCTACCCAATTATGATAATCCAAAAACCTATTGGGATGATTTGTGTGAACGATTTAGCCTTGTAAATGGTCCTCGTATACAACAAATTAAATCGGAATTAAATGAATGTCGGCAAACAAAATCGATGATTGTTGTTGTATACTATGGAAAACTTAGTACCTTGTGGGACGAACTTGACGGACACAAACCACTTATCTCGTGTTCGTATGGGAAGTCCAAGTGCGGGGTGGGGAAGCAACACTCCACACGTCGAGATGAAGACCGATTGCATCAGTTTCTTCTCAGTTACTTGCCGAGCGAATACGGATCCATTCGATCGGTGTTGTTGGCAGAAGAACTATTACCCACCTTGAACAAGGCTTTCCAAACTATCTCACAGGAAGAACAACTAGAAGGAATGGATAAAAGCAAAAAAACTGTTAATGGAACTGTTGGCTTTGCACTTCAAACCACCCAAAAATTCTCGTCACGCTCTGTTTCGGGTCCGACTCAATATCTCACCAAGGCTGAAAGACGGGCTCTGGTACGGTCCTTAGTCATTTCAAAAAGAATGGGCACGATAAATCAATGTGCTTTGATCTCATGGATAAGATTTCGAAATGGTGGTATGAATTGAAAGCTTCGAAGGGTGTTGGAGGCGGAAATAATTAAAAACTCCCATGTTATGATCATATCCCATTGTCCAACTGCTCGTGCTAACTCTGTCGATATAGTCACTCCTCCTGATGAACATGAGAATGTTGATGGACTAGGTGACCGATTCCGTCAATACAGTCACTCCCACGGTCAACGAGAACGTTGATTGGCACGGGTGACCGATTGGATGGACTATATTATTTGCGCTGCGATAAGCATCGTCAAAGTATTAATTATGTCGAGCCATCTACTTCCTACTCCATTTGGCACGCTCTTCTGGGTCACCCATTGGAGAAGATCGCTAAACTCTTACCGTTTATTAATAGTGTGAATAATTCCTTATCTCAACCTTGTGAGGTATGTCATCGTGACAAAGAAGTCAGAGATGGTTTTCCTTCTAGCTCTAGTCGTAGTACTCGTATTTTTGAACTCGTCCACTGTGAACTTTGGGGTCCTTATGACCCTTCCTCTAGTTGCAGAGGGCGGTATTTCCTTACTATCGTGGATGATTTTTCTCGTGCTGTAAGAGTTTTTTTATTAAATAATAAAACCGATGTTTGCTCTAATTTTATGGAATTTGTGGCTATGGTTCACACACAGTTTGCATGTTCTCTTAAGACGGTACGTAGTGATAACGGCACAGATTTTAATGGTCTTAAACTGTTTTTTCGTCGTCAAGGAATTTTATTTCAAACTTCATGTGTTGTTATGCCGCAACAAAATGGACGCGTAGAACGCAAGCATCGTCACATTCTCAATGCTTGTGCTCTACAGTTCCATGCGGGAGTACCTATTAGATTTTGGGGTGAGTGTGTTCTTACCGCGCCCTACTTGATAAGCCGCACACCCTCTATTACATTACGAGGCCAGATTCCTTATGAATTATTATTTGGTTCGCCCCATCCTATACTGAGATGCGTGTCTTTGGGTCATTTTGTTTTGCTCATAATCAACAAGCTAAGGGTGACAAGTTCGCAAGTCGGAGTCGGAAGTGTATATTTGTGGGGTACCCATATGGAAAAAAAAGGTTGGTCCTTGTACGATTTGGATCGCCATGATGTTTTTGTGTCTGGGGATGTGAAATTTTACGAGGATCACTTCCCATTTTGTGATCCTCCTATGACAATTCCCGCAATTGATGGTGTGAACTCCGAGGGGATGTGGTTGCATTGAGGACTGAACTGAGCCTAATGATCCTTCACAATCTCTAATTTTTAATGATGAAGAGGGTGACATGGAAGGAACCTCCATGGGTGGTTCGCCTCCACAGAATGATGAACAATCCGCACGTACCCCGGGCCGTGTTCAGGGTAGCGCGGAGGATTCAATATGAAGAGTTGGGTCGTGGGAAACGCACAAAGATACCACTCACCGCTCTTCAGGATTATGTAATTTCTAATACTACTCAAGAAAATAGTTCATCCAATGTCTCTCGGGTCATCGAGTCAACACGGTCCTTAGGTACCTCTTGTCCTATAGTACATTATATTAATTGTGAGAATTTTTCTTTGGATCACCGTGCTTTCCTAGCTTCAATTACTACGCATCAGGAACCACGAAACTCGTTGAAAAGCCTTGTACGGGCTAAAACAAGCGCATCGTTGTTGGTTTGCTAAACTCCGTTTCGCATTACGTGAATATGGCTTTGTCCAATCTCATGCAGACTATTCTTTGCTTACATACATGTACAAGAAGGAATAACATTAAATAATACAAAACCCTTTATATTTTATCATAAAGGAACTCATTTAGATACAATACGGTAACTACCTACCATTTTATTTCAAAATACTTGATAGCACTTATATTCTATCTGTAGACACCCACATTTGGCCATTAGGTGTCTATAGTAGTTTCCAAAGAACACCCGATGATGATCGGACGCAAACATGCTTTAACGTACTCGAATATGGGCTCGAAATCATTGGCATTTAGCTTGGGCTTTTTACAGAGTACAAATCTCACAAAATCAACCTCAAAATCAGGCCCAGTGGGTCATTTCGAGTCAAATAAGACTAATTTGGGTCGAATACGACACCAGAGGCAAAACTGTCTTTTAACGACCGAGTGAAAACCCGGTCAAAGATATTTTCGAGACACACAAACCAGCCGTGTCACCCCATGAGTCCGGTTTGAGCTCAAACACTACCAAAAATCAGCTATACAAAATATTAAACAAATCCGTTAAGGATAGAATTCGATATCCCGTAGGAATCCTACTCGAGAACTCCACCGAGCACAAGGAGTACTCGGTCGAGTACTCCTCGTTTCAGCCGGATGCCGTGACTTCCCCACCAAGAAAGGGAGTTCTCTTTCCTCTCGACTTCTTACTTTTCCTATCCAAAGCGGTAATTCTCATCCAACCACCTCTCCTAGCCAAGGTCAAGAATTCTCCTATAAATAGGCCCTTGCACACACAATTATACATCTATCATTCATACACTTTTTTACATCGATCATAACTACAAAAAATACCGACATTCATAGCATCGAATAACCGATATTACAACCCGACAATTCCGACCAAAAAAACCAGCCACCACCCGCCACCTTACACGACCCAAAACACCACCACAACTCACCGACATTATCTCGACGCTCCCGTGTCTAAGCCACATTTCGACGAGCCCCGTTTCGAGAAAACAAAGCATGTAGGTTGAGGGTGTAAAATCAATCCCGCCTTCTCCTTTCTCTTTCTCTTCTTCTCATTTTTTTTTCTTTCGGGTCGTTGGTCCATTTTTTCTATAAGTCGTCGTCGCATCTTCTATTTTTCTATAATATCGATACTACAATCTATTTTCATATAAAACAAACGTTCTTAAAATACGATATTGACTCTATAGTCAAATATCGTATCTAAAAAGAACTAAATTAATCTCGTGATTCTAAAAAATTGTTACATGATCTAAAAAAACAAAATACAACGATTTTAACGCGGAGAGAATCAACATCGTCTTTTCTTCAATTTTTTCAATAACGATTTACAAACTTTTTTATCTTTTCTAAAAAAACTATTCCGAATATTTCATATCGATTTCATAATCGAATATCGCGAAATTAAGTCGAGTATAAATTAAGCAATATTTGTACCCGATTTAATAAAATTATCGATTTTCTAAAAAAACGATTTCGAAACAGCCCGTCACGCGACCCGCCGGCATCCCGGGCGAGTCGCCTGACCCGCGCGAGTCGCGCTCTTCCCGGGCGAGGCGCGCGACCTCCTGAAAACGCGACATAAAAAAACAATTTCGTTCTAATTTTTCGAATATCGAAACAGCGGGCTTTCTCGACATATTTTATTTTTCTTGACCTCGGTCAACGCGTGCTTAATCCATCACGCGAATTATCTTTTCAAAACCGTGCATATGATCATATTCATATTTTTTATTCGATTTACAACCGTTACTAACTTGTTTTCTCATGTTTGTAGCGATTTCTTTTCATTTGTTTTATTATACTAAAACGAACCTCACATGCTAAATACTACTTTGACGTTAATTTTAGATGCATTAAATCGACTTAGCAACCCATTCAAATTCTCGCATGTCTAGGCAAAACAATTTTTGCATATCATTCAACCGTCGAACTAACGCGTGTACACCAAAAACGAACGATATCTTAGTAAAGGCCGCTAAGTGCGGGCGGGGTTGGGTGTTCTTTTTGAACTTCCCAACACGTACCCTCACCCCTTACTCAGAACCGTGGTTTCCCGATGTACGAAATCATTGGCATACGAGAGTCATTCAATACACGGTATCCGATAACGTCGGTATCGGTATCAAATGCAAAGGGACGAACCCAATAAATTCTGACATCGGAAATGGGTCGTACTTTGTGCACGGCCCACTACGACATAGAGTGGATTCGAACGGGCCCGAATTCCCACAATGTTCGGTGGCGACTCCTACTTTGATTTAAATTTCAATTCGACCCATCTCATATGGAGATTCATTCGCCTCCCCAAACCCGCGCGTGGCCGCGTCGGGGTGGACCTATGTCATGTCCACACTATCAGTTGTCCATCTTAGAGGTGCAGATGTTTTGGCCAATTAACCAAGTTTTAGTGTGGAGAAAGAGAATTTACAAGCTGTAGATTCCTCTGAAGTTCATCAATTGTTTCTTGCACAGCAGTATGGACGTTTTCTTTCAAAATGTGTCTTTCTTCTTGCCGTGACAGAAGTATCAAAGCTGATACCTATGATCAAAATAATGTTAAGAGACAACAATGAAAAACCGAGAAAATGAAATTTACAAGTTTTCAGAAAGGAAGTACTTTCTCGTGCAATGCTCGTGCCAGAGTTTCAGAAGAATCAGTTCCCTGAGCAATTTGCGGCGTGCTAGAACTAGTAACCTGTAAATAAATAATACATGAAACGATGTTTTACACACGGCAGCTTCAAATGTGCACAACACTACTTAAAAAAAGCTATTCACGATCACCAACAAGGCACCTTTCTCATAAAAATCATCAAAATGAAGTTAAATATAACAATGAGGCTGCCACCAGTTCCCCCACAGAAGTTGAAATAATTTAGGAGGTTCGAGTACACGACCATTTAAAGTTGTAACTGGTAAAATGAAATAGACAATCACAACTAATTTGGCGGAGTTTGAACTCAAGTCATGATTATTGACTTGCAATGACTTTACTAGCTAATTGACTTATTGGGGACAAAGCATTTCAGGATACATACATCAAATAAGCATCAGCAAACAAACCTCAACAGCGGGAATATCGATCTCTATACAACTTCCCAACCTCTTACGCAATGCTGCTGACAATTGATTGTTGGAAGGAACTTTCATTGCTTAGTAGTTCCATAATTTGAACCCTTTGTTGGTTATGGTATTCACGTAATGATGATATTCCATCAACGATATGTCTGTCTTGTCCGATAGAATCTGGTTTGAGGGCCACCTTATTAATAATACAATAGTAATAAATGGATAGTTAAAGATTGAAGATGTAGTATATATGTGCTTACCTTTTCCTGCTCCAGAGTGCTAACCCTGTTCTTTAGGTGCTTTTCGATTTCCCATCCCTTATCACCACACCAAAAACAAAAGCGGATTTTAGGGAAGACTATCGATTACAACGAGTCTAATCCGTTCCAGGCTTTCGATCTTAGGTCGGGATTTACCAATTACAAGAAATCAATTATGGCCTATAATTAATTACTCGTCGTTATAATGTTGCAAGAGCGATTTAACTGGTAAAAGTCGATTATTTAGTCATCATATATAAATTCATTTCAATTCGTAGTTCACCTAAAACTCTAGTGACGGAAAATTAGCTAAACATATTTACAGTAATAACGATACAAGCAGAACAAGACATGATGAAGGATGTAGGAATAAATGAATAAAAGTTAAAAAGAAAAAATAAGTAGAATGATGATGATAAGTTTACAAGAAACAAGAAGAATTAAGAAAAGATCAGAGAAAAAGAAAATAACAATAAGAAATAATAAAATTAATAATTTCAGTAAACTAAACAAGAAGATTAATAATTCCAATAACAGAGAAGGAGAGAGGTCAGGGAAGAAGAGAGAATACCGAAATTGGAATACAGTAGAAGGGACACAGAAAATAAAGACGAGGATAATAAAAATAACCCGAGCCTTGAGAGAAATATGAACAATGGAATTCTAAGAACTTTTAATTGAAAATAAACTAAAAAAACTAAAACTAAAAGTTTACAGTAATCTAAACTAAACTAAACTAAAATATGTGAATGAATGATTCCCAAGGAAAAAGATATCGAGCTCTATTTATAGTGTTGTAAGGCCCCAATTAATTATCCATTAACTCCCCGCCTAAACTGCAAATCTCAATCTCCCACTAACTACTAACAGTGTATAAAGACAGAAGTAGTGGGGTGAAGAAAGATTGACGCGCAAGGGAGATCATGGGTAGTTAATAGAAAATATCTAGGGTCGGGTGACCCTTTAGCTTGAGCCCACTAGATTTCCAATCGGCCGACTGGATGAAATGACTTGGGTCGACTGGCTTCCCAGTCGGTCGACTGATTTTTGAGTCTCGTTTACTAAGGCTTCAGTCTGGTCGACTGGGCCTTCAGTCTGGTCGACTGGCTAGCTGTCTTGGGTTGGGCTGTTTCTATTCTTCTTATTTGGACTGATTTGAATAAGCCTTTTCTTCTCAATTTGTTTTCCTTTCAGCTTCTTGAGTTTCGTACAACGACTCGGTTTTAGAGCTTTAATGAATTTTGACGTGTTTTTGAGCTTTTTTATTACTCGGTTTGTATTATCTGCAAAAATAACAAAAGAATACCTGAGTAACACAAATGGGAGAAAATAGCGTAAACCGACTCCTAAACATAATAAAATGACACGTAAATGCGTGCCAAAATAAATGAAAAATCATATAAGAATGACACTCATCAGAGTGCACCAAGCATATTGAGAGCGACTGTCATTTTGTTTGAATGCACTCCAAAAGGGTCTTATTGCTTCTGTGTACGTTCCCTCTGCTATGAAATTGGCGGATATACTAACCAAGGCACTCGGTCCATCCCTATTCCGTTTTTTGTTAGGCAAGTTGGGTATGGTGAACCCCATACTCCAACTTGAAGGTGTATTGTGATATGTTACGGACTAATTAATACTTTAGTAGTCATTTTATTGTTTGGTGTTGGGCTTAACCCAATAATAGTTCTGTACTCATATATACTCCGTATAATCGTATTATGCTACTCCAATAAACAGAGGACAAGAATTTACGTTTCGGTATCTCCTCGTATTGCCTCACATTTCCCACTATTATCATCAACTTCAAACAATCATCTTCACCAAAATTCAATTCACTACTCTTCCAATCTCATCCCTAATTTCTCAAATTACCCGAACTCCAATCATTCAATCACCACCACATAGATCGCCTTCATCAACACCATTATTCACAATCAAACATCATCTATATTATTGAATTTCACCCATTTCAATCAGTCCATCTCTGCACCCATCAGGCGACATCCAGCTCTCGACCTCCGCCATCATGAACTTTCCAGATACCGACCAGAGGCCCAGAAACCTCGTCGGAGTACCATGATACACACCAAAATATGAGGGAGGATAGTCTCGTAATTGTGTCTTTTATTTCTAACTTATTCCCCATGGCATTTAGCCTATATTAGAGGCTTATGTAAGTTAGTAAGGGCAATCAAGAAATTTTATGTAATGAATTTTGAGTTGTACTCATCTTTTAGAGCTTAGATGAACCATTCATCACAGTTCTACCTACCAACCTATCCAATTTTATATTGAGAACAGTTGCATATCCAATTTTCGTGTTCCTTCATATTTCGATTGTATCATTTGGTATCAGAGCTACTTTTCCTCTCGACCTGTATTCTGTATTCAAAAAAAAATTCCGAAAGAAAAATCCTGATCAGCAATTATGGATCTAGCCAAGGAAATCACATCCCTCTCCACGCAAATGCAAAAATTAACTGCCGCCGTCTCGAATTTGGTTCTTGCAAGAAGTTTGCAAGGAAGTTTTGATATGAGTAAATTACCAAGGAATTGTCTCACTGCTTTGAAGTTGGATCATTTTGTTCTCGTTAAACACCAAGTGTTTGATGGAATAATTCCCGCACCAAGTTTTCCAGTAGAAACGCCGGAAACCAATCCCGAGTTTGGTGATTTATACACAAATCTTCCTATTATCTCCAAACCATTTGTTGCTAGTTTGTACAAATCCAACCGCATTGATACTCACATGGAATCGGTGGAACCAATTGTCAGCCCAACCACTATAATCACTAATGAGGACAATCCATTTTATGAGAACAAGGAAATCCCAGTGTGTGTGGATGTTCCCGAGCCACAAATCTGCTAGCTACAAAAGAAAGCAGAGCAAGTACTACACGCTCAGAAGGTGCTCGACGAATTGCCGCTTTCAGATTTTATTAGAGAAATGGTTGAAGCTGCGAGAAGTGTTGAACTCAACTCCAATCAAGTTGATACTGAGCCTATGTGGATTGTCCACAGTGTCCAGGTTGATCAAGTGATGGACAAGAAGCAATTGATTTCGAAGTTGGTTTGATGGTCCATAATTGTTCACTTCTGGGACAGCAAGCATCTAACTGTTGCGGAGAGTTATGTGGAAGGTATTCTTACCCGCACTCTTCTTGTTATCAGGTAAGTGATATTGATTGGGTTTGGGGCACAAACTATAAACATGATATCTCACAAGTTGCTTTAAAAGGTTTAGGACAAAACCTTCCCTTAATTGGTGGCATTGAATACATTAGGATTAAGATAAAGAATTCATCAATTGCATGTAAGATGCTTCGTAATCTATATCCCTCGTATTATACGTACCTTTTAAGACCCGTGTGTGCTGAATTGAGTAATGGATTATTGTTCGTAAGAGTGGAAAATTGTTGGCAATCACTTATAACCTACAAGGAGCATCATAGTTGGGGTAAATTAAACATAAGATTATCTTTTTGTAATGGACTATGTTTTGCTATTGAGTTCTCTTCATTCCATTGTGATGAATTGAATTGAGTAATGGATTATTGTTCGTAAGAGTGAAAAATTGTTGGCAATCACTTATAACCTACAAGGAGCATCATAGTTGGGGTAAATTAAACATAAGATTATCTTTTTGTAATGGACTATGTTTTGCTATTGAGCTCTCTTCATTCCATTGTGATCACACTCTTCCTTCTTTTGATGGTACACTCATATATGATCTGGTGATGAGTACTACGCTTAGTTGCAGTAGTAATGTGCATTGGGCCAAATTCCACTTTCACATCTTCATTAACCATAAAATTATGGTCATGTGTGTGTGTTGTGTCTTGAGCATGCCAAATCTCCTTTCTAGCCTCACCCTTGAGGACAAGGGTTATTTTAGGGGTAAGGAAGGTAAAGTCTATGAGGAGCGTAATAGTAAGTTGAGTGAGATTATGATCCTTTGGTGTGACTTTATTAATAGTCGGATCACCACGAGTTCCTTTCTTAGTCATACTTCCTTCCTTAACTACAAATTGGATTTGAGTGAGGAATGTCATGAAGTCTTTGATCCCGGAGGTGGTGAAAGTGGTCGTGGGCGGAAATCAACATACCAACCTCAAATACGCTAAATATTGATGATGGTGCAACCTATGCTAGGTGATTGGCTCACTATGGTGTTCTTATTACTTCCCTGCAAATCCCACTCCACATTGATTCTCACTCTTGAGAAAAATGAAAGTGCTAAAGGTGTAGGAATTGATAGTTTTACAGGCTCTCACTTATTTGTAGCTACTGACTTTTGGATGATAATTAGCACCGACATGAAGATAAGAGCATCAATAGATAGAGTAATTTGGTGTGTGAAAGCAACTTATGAAGCGGCCAAGATCTGGATGACATTAAAATGGGGGTCAAGTATGTTTTCAAAGTGTGACGGTCAAAATGCCATAATCTATGTCTTTGATCCGAGTGGGTGGTGTAATCAAATTGACAGCAGCCTTAGTGGAAATCCTACTGCACTGAGGCATTCCAACTGTAACAACGAAGACTATCAGATATATGTGTTCGATCTAAGAGGGCTATTGATAAGACCGGTAATGAATGCTACCGTGCCAAACCCAAAGTGTGGAGTCTTTTGTGCTATTTCCTGGTTTGAGGTTCGATTTACTTGTTCTTGATCCTTGAGGACAAGGATCGTTTCAAGAGGTCGGTATTGATACACACCAAAATATGAAGGAGGGTAGTCTCGTAATTGTGTCTTTTATCTCTAGCTTATTCCGTAAGGCATTTAGCCTATATAAGAGGCTTAGGTAAGTTAGTAAAGGCGACCAAGAAATTTTATGTAATGAATTTTGAGTTGTACTCATCTTTTAGAACCTAGATGAACCATTTGTCACTGTTCTACCTAGCAACCTATCCAATTTTATATTGAGAACTGTTGCATATCCAATTTCCGTGTTCCTTCATATTTCGATTGTATCTGTAGACACCCACATTTTGACCGCCAGGTGTCTATAGTAGTTTCCGCCAAACACCCGATGATGATCGAACGCAAACATGCTTTAATGGACTCGGATATGGGCTCGAAATCATGGACATTTGGCTTGGGCCTATTACGGAGTACAAATCTTACTAAACCAACCTCAAATCCAAGCCCAATGGGTCGTTTTGAGTCAAATAAGACTAATTTGGGTCGAATCCGGCACCAGGGGCAAAACCGTCTTTTACGACTCAGTCAAACCTGGTCAAAGATATTTTTTTCCCGAGACACATGGACCATCCGTGACACCACACGTCCGGTTTGGACTCAAATACTACAAAATATCAGCTACACAAAAATATTAAACAAATCCGTTTAAGGATAGAATTCGATCTCGAGTAGGAATTCTATCCGAAAACCAAAACAATTCACCGACCGAGCATCAAAATACTCGGCCAACTCCACTTTCAGCCGAGATACTCGACTTCTTCACCAAGAAACGAGACTCTCATTCCCTTTCAAACTCTTACGATTCCTATCCAAATCGGTATTTCTTGTCGTACAAGCAAGGCTACCTCTTCTCCTATAAATAGGACCCTCTCGCATGCACATCATACATATTCATACACAGCAATTTACACAACAATTACACATCGATTATTCCCATATACAACCTCGTTACGCTAAACAATTCCCGAGCAACCTCGACCCAACGAATCCGACCCCAAGCCGGCCGAAATCTGTCACCCCACACGACTAAACCGACACCCAAACTCATCCCACATCATCTCGACGCTCCCGTGTTTAAGCCACTTTCCGACGAGCTCTATTCCGAGAAAACAAAGCATGTAGGTTGAGGGTGTAGAATCAAACCCGACCCTTCCTCCTTTCTCTTCCTTTCTCCACGTTTTTTTCGTTTTTTTCTCTTGCGTCGTTCATCGTTTTTTTATTATTACGGGTCGTTCGCCACATATTTTTTATATTTCTAGTATCGATATTACAAAAATATTTTCATAAAACAAACGTTCTTAAAATATGATTTCGATTCTGTAATCGAATATCGTATCTAACAAGAACTAAATTAAATCTCGTTGATGCTAAAAAAATCATTACATCTTTTTAAACAAATTCGACGATTTTTTACGCGGAGAGAATTAACATTTTTTTTCGTTCAAATCCTCTTTTTTCTCTTTTCAAAACAAACCTTTTTTCAAAACCTTTTCTAAAAACGTTCCGACTATTTGATATCGATTTCATAATCGAATATCGAATACGACGAATATCGAAAATATGAATCGGGTATAAATTAATCCATATTTGTACGCGATTTATAAAAATTGACGATTTTCGACAAAATAAAAAAAACGGACAGACCCCCACGAGAGTCGCGCGCCTCCCTGGCGGCTCGCGCGGAGGGCTGGATGGCCGAGCCTTTTATTTCGTTTTCTTGCATTTCTATTCTTTTCGTTTCTTACATAAAAAGCGACTTTCGCGATATATTTTCAGATTTCGATTAATTCTTTTTTTGACCTCGGTCAACACGTGTTAATCCATCACGTGTCATAAACCTTTTTCAAAATCATGCATATCATCGTATTTACATCATTATTCAATTTATTCAAACGTTACTAACTCGTTTTCTCGTGTTTGTAGCAATTTATTTTGTTTTTTTATTTTGTTTTATTAGACTAAAACGAACTTCACATGCTAAGATAACTTTGACGTTATTAGTTTAATATGCATTAAACGACTTAGCAACCCATTTATTTTTCTCTCACATGCTTAGGGAAAATAATCTTTGCATATCATTCAACCGTCGAACTAACGCGTGTACACAAAAAACGAACGATATCTTAGTAAAGGCCGCTAAGTGCGGGCGGGGTTGAGCGTTCTTAGTGAACTTCCCAACACGTACCCTCACCCCTTACTCAGAACCATGGTTTCCGGATGTCCGAATCCATTGGCAACGAGAGTCATTCAATACACGATATCCGATAATGTCGGTATCGGTATCATAATGCAAAGGGACGAACCCAATAAGCTCTGACATCGGAAATGGGCCGTATTTTGTACACGGCCCACTACGACATAGAGTGGGTTCGAACGGGCCCGAACTCCCACAAAGTTCGGTGGCGACTCCTACTTCGATTTAAATTTCAATTTGACCATCTCATATGGAGATTCATTCGCCTCCCCAAACCCACGCGTGGCCGCGTCGGGGTGGACCTATGTCATGTCCACAATTTGGCGACTCCGCCGGGGATCAACTGATGAGTCACTTACCATCGGCATCCCTAGGGTGAGACTCGAAAAGAAATCGTTCGAATAGTAATGTACACGTTTTAGTTCAATGGGTCATGCATAACCCAATCTTTCCTGGGCCGGTTACTTGTGACCGACGTCCCACTATACCACTGTACGTTCCTAAATGGGCGCACTAAAGAGTTCGATGGCGGAACTCGCATGGGTTTTACGGCAGGTTCTAAGACCAACTCGGCTTAGGAAGACCGTCCTGATTTGCGAGAAAGCTATCGTCGTTGGTATAGACCCTATTCGACCGACCGAGACTTAGACTAAGAGCATACATGGCGTCATTATACTATTTCCGTGACTACGTGCTACTTGATCCATGTCTCGTCTTTTCAAAAACCGTCATTTTCAAAACTTGCATCTTTTCAAAATCATCCATTTTCAAAACCCGGAAAGCTACCGAATTTAGGACTTCTGATTTTGACTTAAAATAGCCTATTTTTAGTCGGTATGCTGTCCAAACCTTTTCAAAACTCCGAAATCTCGGCCCGATAACACCTTTTTCGATTCTAAAAAAAATTGGGCTATCCTATCCGACTTTGTTCGGTTTTCAAATCCAAATCCTCTTTTCAAAGCTTTCTTCTTCTTAGGACTTCCTGTATTTAGCAGTGTCGGGTCTTGTCATAAGTTGTTAGAATCTATAGCGTCGAAACTTCGTCGATCTTACATCACGAGTTTCTACCCCATCCCAGTCCGCCTTATTTGACAAGGCACGGCCCACCTACGTAGGACAAACTCCTACAAAGGGAAGCCCATTTACACTTTAGGGTCCAATGTCTGGGGAATAGCTCACACGTAGGTCTTTCTTCACACAGGACTAGGCCCACTTTGCCAAAATCCTAAAGAAAGCCCACCGTCCACGAGTCACCCGTCTAGGAGTCGGTTTTCGGTCTTCTATCCGAGTCTAGTCCTTTTCTTCTTGCTCGGGATGCACTCTTCGATCTGGGTCCGATTCTGATTACACGGTGTTCTTACAGACAGGCCACCTTTCACTCGAACAATGACAAAGGACTCTATTGATCAACTGACCGCCTCGTTGGCCAAGATCCAAGATCAACTGAACCAGATGAGGGGAGACCAAATCGCCATTGTTACCCGGGTAAGCGCCATGGAGCAGGATAGGCCGAGGGGCGAAGACGAAACTAAGGGGCCATTAGCCGAATTGACTAGCGCAGTCCTCAAGCTGCAAGAGCAGGTCCATTTGTCGACCCACAACTCGATCCATACGGAGAATGCTCGAACCTATTCCCCCTGACCGATCAACTGCCTGCCAATCTCAACTTGACAGGCCTCCCGATGTTCGACGGAACCGAAGACCCGGTATTACATATCCGGGCCTTCAAGGAGTTTATGGCCCTAAAGGGAGTCAAGCCAGACATGTTCAAGCATTTGTTTGCCTCCTCCCTCGAGAAGCACCCGAGAGCCTGGTTCTATAGGCTCGATTCCAAGAAGTACAAGTCTTGGGATGACGTGGCAACGGAATTCGCTCGGAACTATGCCGACAACACGGAAATCCAGACCACGATGCGCACCCTGGAGGTAATGGCCTAGGAACCTAAGGAAGGATTTACGAAATACCTTCAGCACTGGAGGGCTGAAAGCGTCAAACTGGTCGATAAGCCCAGTGAAAAAGTCCTTGTTGAAGCCTTTGTAAAGAACCTTCTTCCCGCCTACCGGATCCATCTCCGGTACGCCATTATACCTAGTTTCGCAATCCTAACTGAAATGGGAACGCGAATCGAAGATGACCTAACGTAGGAAAGCCTCACTAAGGCCTCCGCCAAGGGATACCAAGGGGCCAGCTCATCGACAAGCAAGCCCACACCTACTGCTGCCACGCGTAACATTTTTGACGAGGTAAACCTACTTGATACCCCATCCAAGAAGAATGCCACACCCCGGGTATTCACCGACATAGGCACTACCTATGCAGATGCCTTACAGAGGCTAGTATCAAAAGGCCTTATCACCCCGATAGGCCCAACAGCTGAGCTCCCGGTCGAGCATCGTACCAAGTCCTACGACATCCAGGCCCACTGCCAGTACCATCGTGGCAAGGGACACAATACCGAGAAATGGTGGAATTTAAAGCACCTTATCCAGGATCTCATTGAAAGTGGGAAGCTCCCTTTACCTGGGGGGGGGGGGGGGGGGGGGGAGCCCAGCAACAAGGATAACCCATTGGCCACTCACGCTATCTTCTCCGGGGAAGTCATGGACTGTTCACATCTCATTTCCCCGTTTGTTCCGCAAATAAACAGGATCTGGTGCGACGACGAAGACGACGTCTATCTTACCAAAGGGGAAGTTGTCCCCATCACCCCCGAGGAGATCCAAAAGGTTAAATCCAAGGCCTTAGCCAACAGTCACGCCCTTATCATTGCCGAACCACCTAGAGTGGAGCCCGCCCCGGAGGAGCCAACTACCGAAAAGGCTCTTGTAAAGCAGCTGAGCAAGACTCGAGTTGACCTCTCTATATGGCAACTCCTAGTCAGCTCACAAGAACATCGAGAGGCACTCACTAAGGCCCTCGATCAAGTCAAAATCAATTCTACGGCTACTCCAGCTGAAATGGTAGCCACGGTTCTGCCCCACCTAAAGGGCAAAGCTAAAGAAGAAGGCCCACTTATTACCTTCTCCAATGCTGATCTACCACCATTTGGGCCAGTCCACAACATGGCCCTCTACATCACGGTAATCTGCCGTGGAAAATACCTGCCCATGACCCTAATCGACGACGGGTCCGCAGTCAACGTCCTCCCCTTGAGGACCGCCAAAGCCCTCGGCATCACCGAGGCCGACTACATTCCTATAGCTCAAACCATTCAGGCTTTCGACGGAAGTCCAAAGTCAGTAGCCGGGGCCGTGAAGCTTACTATCATAACGGGCTCGATAGAGAAGGAGCTGGAATTTCAAGTAATCGACGTGACTTCTTCCTTTAACCTTCTTTTAGGAAGACACTGGATCCACGCGACCAGGGCTGTATCCTCCACCCTGCATCGGAAGATCAATCTACCTTTGCACGATACCGTCATTACTCTAGAAGCCACGCCTATGACTGTGGCTAACTGCAACACCTGGGGCCGCACCGATCTCTGGGGGTTCGACTTCATAGGGACCATCGACGAAGAATACCTCTTCCGACCCTACTTTACGGTTAGCATTGACCGGATGTTGCAAAATCTGGGCTTTCTACCGGGGGCTACATCAAGGCCAGATCTCCCTGCAGGAAAAATCCTCGAAGTTCTGGATAACGAGAGGATTCAAACCGGTCTGGGTTACACCATAACCCCAGAAATCATGGGTCAAACCGGAGCCGGCAAAGTCATCTTCGTCACGCCGGTGTTCGAGTCCGTCCAAACAGGCATATACCGGCCCACAGCCACGCGCCCTGGGACCCACTTGGCCCAGGTCTGCAACTACATACCAGACGACATCTTCGCCCTCAGCCGGTCCGAAGATGCTCAGAATGCTGAGCCCGCACTGGGGCTACTTTTTGGAGAGGAACTCACGGTCCCAACACCAAAGGAAGAGCTAGTCAGCCTCATTCTCCGTAGCCGCACCTTCGATCCATCCAAGCTGATCTCGGATGTTGGATCCGGGACCGGTAAAAGAGCCTGGATGAAGACTGTCAAATGGACTGACAGTCAAAGAAGAACTTTCAAGCTGATCACAAGGGAAGGAGAGATGCCAGAATCTGAGTCTGAGTCCGAGTCGGAGTCCGAGTCTGAGTCTGAGATTAAGTCTAGTGAGTCCGGTGCTAAGGTCAGTCCTGTAACTCCCCCTTTCCCTTTAGCCACTCTTGGTGCCTCGGGGTCTGTCCCGGGCACCCTACCTATCCCGCCACTGACTAGCGATCAGATGGGAGCTCTTTTCGAGCTATTTTCTCAATTTATGAATAATAACAACCGTTCTGCTTACGACTTGTCTCATTTTAAAAATTTCCTTAATTTTCAAAATATTCTGTGCAATGACATTGAGAAACCCGACGAACAGGTATCCTTACCTCCACATCTGATCGAACAGCTAGAGCAAAGGGAATCCCGCAATCCGGTAATCGAAGAAACCGAATCCATCAACGTGGGAACAACCTTAGAGCCTCAGATGCTTAAGATAGGGTTATCTCTAGATCCCGAGGAGAAACAACAATTCATCAGTCTCCTCCAAGAATTCAAAGACGTCTTCGCGTGGTCCTACAAGGACATGCCGGGGATAGATCGCAAAATAGCCGAGCACCATATACCGATCAAGGAAGGGTTCAAGCCGGTTAAGCAGAAACTCCGATGCATGAGGCCCGAATGGTCCCTCAAGGTCAAAGAGGAAGTCGACAAACAATTCAAGGTTGGGTTCATACGAGTCTCCGAGTATCTAGATTGGGTTGCAAACATCGTGCCGGTTCCTAAAAAAGACGGTAAGGTACGTGTCTGTGTCTGTGTAGACTTTCGGGATCTTAACAAGGCGAGCCCGAAAGACAATTTCCCGCTACCACACATCGACATACTGGTGGATAACACAACTGACCATGCCCTTCTATCATTCATGGACGGGTATGCCGGGTACAATCAAATAAAAATGGCAGAGGAAGATATGGATAAGACCACCTTCATTACACCTTGGGGTACTTATTGCTATACTGTTATGCCATTTGGTGTCATCAATGCCGGGGCCACCTATCAACGAACCGCCACAACTTCATTACATGACATGATGCATAAAGAAGTGGAAGTTTACGTGGACGATATGATCGTCAAATCTAAAGACAGGGACGGTCACATCACCGCCCTGAGAAAATTCTTCTCCCGATTACACAAATACAATATGAAGCTAAACCCTCAGAAATGTAGTTTCGGGGTAACGTCTGGCAAATTACTGGGTCATATCGTTAGCCAACGCGGTATCGAAGTCGATCCAGCCAAAATTAAGGCCATCACCGAGATGCAACCTCCTAAGACCGAAAAGGAGATAAGAGGGTTTCTCGGAAAAGTCCAATACATCTGCAGGTTCATTTCAAAGCTAACCATGGTGTGTGAACCGATCGTCAAGAAGCTGAAAATAGGGGAACGGTTACTATGGGATGGCAAGTGTCAAGCAGCCTTTGACAGAATCAAAAAAATCTTGTCTTCACCGCCGGACCTGATGCCACCTCAACCCGGTTTGCCGTTGTCGTTGTACCTAACCACGACAGAGACAGCCATAGGGGCTATGCTAGCTCAAACGGTCAACTCTGAAGAACGGGCTATATACTACATCAGAAAAAAGTTTCTAGAGTACGAGTGTAAGTACACCATGCTCGAAAAGACGTGTTTAGCCTTGGTCTGGGCCACTAAGAATCTCCAACATTACATGCTCAGCTACGAGGTACAGGTACTGTCTAGAATGGATCCGATCAAGTACCTTTTCGAAAAGCCCATTCTCAACGGCAGGATATCAAGATGGACCCTGATGTTGGCAGAATTCGATCTAAAGTTCGTACCAATGAAAGCCATCAAAGGCCGAATAGTAGCCGAATTTCTCGCTGACAGTCCCATAACCGAAGAAGGGCACACCGACACTTGGTTCTTCCCGAATGAAGATATTTTCCATACTGACACCGAGACGTGGTACTTATACTTTGACGGGGCATCCAATTTCCGGGGATTTGGAGTCGGGATTCTCCTAATCTCGCCAAGAGGGGAACATACTCCCGTGTCTATCAAATTGGACTTTGACATCACCAATAACGCCGCAGAATATGAAGCATGTATCCACGGGCTACAAGCCGCCGCCGATTTAGGGGTCACAAACCTCCGAGTACACGGCGACTCATCTCTGGTCATTAACCAAGCGCTCCAAAAATGGAAAACCCGAAATGCCAACCTTGTGGCCTACCAGGCACGAGTAAGGGATCTCGAGAAACAGTTCCAAAAGGTAGAGTATATATACCTACCTCGGGAGGAAAATCAGTTCGCAGATGCACTTTCAAAACTGGCATCTTTACTAAACATTCCGGATCATGTGACCAGCATGCCAATCTGTGTCGAAAGGCGATCCGAGCCAGCATATATCCACGACATCGAAGATATCGAGATACCTGATCCCGAGCCGTGGTATAGGGCTATCCAAACATACTTGACAACCGGGGAGTATCCACCCGAGGCCGACAATCGAGCCAAAAAGGCCTTACGTAGGCTGGCAACTCAGTTCGTCCGTACCGACGACGGACAACTTTACAAAAAGACACCGCAAGGGGCTCTCCTTTTATGTGTCGATAAGGGTAACGCCGAAAAGGTCATGGCCGAAGTACATGACGGCGAGTGTGGTCCTCACATGAACGCCCAGTTGCTAGTCCGGAAGATCATGAGACTCGGATACTACTGGAACAGCATGGAAACCGATTGTCAGCTTTACGTCAAACGTTGCCATAATTGCCAGATTTTCGCTAATGTGCAGCATATGCCACCATCCCTGCTTTACACCATGACCTCACCCTGGCCGTTTTCAACATGGGGAATCGATATAATCGGAAAGATAAACCCCACGGGAACCGGAGGACACTGCTTTATTTTGGTAGCGATCGACTATTTCACCAAATGGGTCGAAGCTGAGTCTATCGTATTCTCAACGCCAGCCATGTTGCCAAATTTATCCAATATAGGATAATATGCCGGTATGGGATCCCTCATGAATTCATCAGTGACCACGGGACCCATTTTCAAGCCGAAACGGCAGCCTTGTTAGCCAAGTACAAAATTCAAAGACATACGTCTTCACCCTACCGGCCCCAAACCAATGGAGCGGTAGAAGCGGCTAATAAAACCATTGTCACCATACTCAAAAAGATGGCTGACAATTATCGGGACTGGCCCGACAAGATACCATTTGCACTTTGGGGATATCGGACCTCGATTCGTAGTGCGACCGGGGCAACACCGTATTACCTTACATATGGGATGGAAGCGGTCCAACCTGTTGAGTTAGAGGTGCCGTCACTCAGAATCTTGCTCGAAAGTCAAGTACCCGAAGCCGATTGGGTCCGAGCACGATATGACTCGCTAGTCCTTTTAGACGAACGACGATCTCGTGCCCTCAATAATATACAAATATATCAAAGAGGATCCAACGGGCCTTCAATAAAAGGATAAGGCCCAGGAATATCAAAGAAGGAGATTTGGTTCTCAAGTCTGTTCGAGCATTATTACCAGTAGACCCAAGGGGAAAGTTCAAACCTAACTAGGCCGGACCTTATTTGGTAAAGAAGATTCTATCGGGCGGAGCAGTGATGCTAACAGATCTGGACGGGAATGAGTTTGTCAACCCAACTAACCTAGACCAGCTGAAGCGTTATTACCCTTAACCCATTTCTCTCAATGTCATTTGCAAAGGTTTATTAAAAACATCTTTTCAAAATAAACTTCTAAAAAGACAAGTCAAAGGCTAGAATTACTTATTCTACTGTTATAAGCATCTTGAACCAATAGTTTTGATGTATTTCGAAATTGCAAATTAAGTTTGAACTACGTTTGGTTTGATTCCGCTATTTGTGGATACGTAGGCAGTCCCTCAAAAGGGCACAACCACCGCAATCGAAAAAAAACAGGAACGGTTTTTAATAAACTCCTTTACTTATTTCAAAAGAAAAATCCGATAAACTCGGAAAATTACAAAAAAAAATCCAAAAAAAAACAACACACATAAATAGTAGTAATATTTAAATAATAAAAAAAACTAAGGCATTTTTCCCTTTCCCTTATCCTTAGCTTCTTTTTCGGTCCACCTGCGTCGACGTGGAGGTGAGCGCTCCCGAATAACCAAGGGAACCTCCTTAACCCGGGCTCGTTTCTTCAAACTCGATTCCCCGGTCACCTCAGTCGGTCCTAATCGAGCCTTCACCCTCTCGGATAGTCGCTCGCGCGGGCCTAGCTTATCCCGGGCCGCCAGTTTCGGCCCAAGCCTTCTCTCCAAGTCGCTAGCACCGATCTCTTTAGCTCGAGTCTTAGTTTTTGACTTAGGACCCGACTCTGGCCGGACGAGGGTAGTTGGAGTTTCCTCTTCATCAAAGAACCATCTATTGTCTTTTACTGATTCCCTACGGGCCAAGTCAAAAGCCTCATCAGTCTTTAAAGCTTTACGGGCCTCTTTTGATTCTTCAGAAGCCCACTTGCGATATGATTCTGAAACCCAAACGGTCTGACAAGGGCGAGGTATAGTCCATATGACACGGGTAAACCAGCATTGTAACCACGTGTCACACATAGCGTCCGTCAATTGGAGCGAACGCTAATGATTGCTTCAGTCTCGGGGATCCGCTGAAACGAACCGAACTGCCTTAAAATACGATCTGGGTAAATATGGACGGTCCAATCCAAAGACAACTGACAGCTGCGATAGGAACCACCAAATTACGTTCCATCTAATCAAAGGCCCACCATGGAATTTTAGCTCTTCATCCCAAAAATTCCGACTTATGTGATGACTCGAGCTTATTCGTCGGGACCGTGAGCCAATCTGACAACTGCGATATCTGGATATGCTCACCAGGGGCTCTATAATCGACAAGCGCTCGGACAACCAGATCTGCGAAGAATTTTCGAAAAGTCAAAAACTTTTGAAAAATCAAAAGTCCGAAAAAATCAAAAAAAAAAATTCGAAATTTTCGGAAAATTCGAAGAAAATTCAAAAAAAAAATCAGAAATTCGGAAAAAAAAATTTCAAAAAAATTTTCGGAAAATTTCGAAAAAAAAAAACGGTCCAATACCTGCAGAAGGCGAATACTTCCCGTTAATTGTCGATCCGGGTCAAGTCTCCTAGCATCAAGGCCCATAATAATCTCCCCAGTTATCAGCCAAGCTGGGCTGTTGATAAGTGTAGTTTGTAGTGCCTATTTTGCTGTGTTTTGGTCCCATTTTCCTTGTGGAATCGCTCCTTGGGAGCGGTTTATGGGCTACTTATGCTTCCTCTAGCTCGTTTCAGGTTCCCGAGACTATTCATGAAGAGTTGGAGCGATTCCGACTCGATACATACCCTTTTTGGAGCCAACGAAGTGAAGGAACGATCACTCGATGCCTTGGACTCGACCCCGAGACCTTAGGACCCGATCCCGGGCCTCCTAGACTCGATCCCGAGCCCCGAGAATCGATGAGAAGCCCATGAGAACCAAGGAGGGACCAAAAAGATCATATTGGAGGCCTACTAGACTCATCCCTGACGGGAAGGGCCTCAGCCCGTCCGGGATGAGGTGCGCATTTAGCGAAGCTACTGACCTGGGTCCGTCCCGGTCGGGACCGTGGTGCTGCTGCGCGAGACTACTTCCTTTCTCCTCCTTCATTCTTGTAACCTTATAAATACTTCCCTCTTGTATTGTTTACACATCTTATCTTACCCTAGACTCTCTTAGGCCTCCATTAAGCATTCAAACCCTAGATTAGTGTTCCTCTCATTAGTTTAAATCTCTCTTTAATCCTTAGTTAATCTTTGTTAATCTAGTTTAGTTAGTCTTGTATTAAGAAGATACTTGAAGATTCATCCAAGCTTGACAACCTTGGAGTTGATTTGGGTTTCTTATTTATGCAAGTTTACATCTTTTTCATCATCTTGTTGTTGGTATAATCCTCTTTACTCTTGTTCTTTGTTATTTATTCAAGTTTGAATCTTTATATATTGTTATTGTTCTTGTTGTTCATAATGGATGTTTGGTTTATTATGTTGTTTTCTTTTGTTATTGTTATGGTTAGTTTGATAATGAGTGAGTAGTCTCCTTGTGGGGTTAGTAGGGGGATTAAGGGTAGATTGTGGGTGATTAGCGTTGATTAGGGATAAAGTTTACATCTTTTGTTGCTAGTCACATAATAGGCACTCTATGTGTTTATTGAATTGCTTGTGTGAGTAGTAGTGGCCAATGCTTCCCATACTTGTGCTCATCTTCTCATTGTTTGTCTAGTTTGTGATTGTGTTGAGAATAGTCGTAGACACGAAAGTGCGGACAAGGGTTTAGACGCGAGAGCGCGAACCTACCTCGACATTGGTCTACGTAGCGAGAGCCCAGACCGACTCTAGCAACTAGGAGACACCTACACCCTTGATCACCCAATTACCCTTCTACACTTAAGAACCCGACCTAATCCCACTTCCTTCCATATTTGATTTCATCCTCCTAGTTAGTCTTCATTTTCTCTAGTTTCATTGTTTAGTTAGTCTCTAGTTATTTCTTTCAATCTTATTATAGCTAGTTCATTGTTAGTCCACTTTCTTCATCTCCAACCACCATAGTTTACCAATTATCGTTCTCTTTGTGTTGTTTTGGTAGCATAGTCTCGTTTGTAGGTGGACTTAGTCTAGACTTTACAATACCGTCTCCGTGGACACGACCCGACTTACCCTAGCTACCCACTAGGATTAGCCGGTTATTATTTGACAGTTGGGGACCCACGGCGAATCCCAACCATCAATTTGGCGCCGTTGCCGGAGACGGTGCATTGTTTAGACTTAGTTTACTTATAGCTAGACTTAGTTACCCTTCTTTGTGCTCTTCTATCATCTGATGTGCATATTTTGTAGTTTTGTCTTGTTTTCTTAGCTTTCTTTTCTCTTTGTCTTTCGATTGTGCTTGTTTATTGTCGTTGCCTAGTGCCCATAAAGCACTAGGTGTTCTCACGTTTGTTCTAGTGTGTAGTGTATGCCTAGGAGGGGAGGCGATTTCTTTCTCTTTAATCCAGAGCCGGAAAGACTCTTTCGAGCCTTTCGCCAACGGACGATTGACCGGGTTAGAATCTCTCAACCAAGCACTAGCAATACCCATCAAGAGCAAGCTCAAGGATCCGACTTTAACGAGTCACCTAGAGAGACGGCCGAAGGGATCTTCATAAATCCCTTTGGTTCATCTATCCATTCTTCTTCTCCTAGTTCCCCGTCTAGTTCTACATCAACACCGTCTACACCATCATCTCCCGCAAATCCAATCATGCCGAAGTTTTCATCTCACTCCACTTTTACCGAGGATGTCTTGCCGGGACCGAGTGCTTTACCGAATACATATACCGGGAATTTTGTGGCAAAGACACAATTCATCCAACTTGTGGAGAGAAATCAATTTAGTGGTTTGCCCACCGAAGACCCGCACCAACACATTGAGACCTTCTGATAAGTGTAGTTTATAGTGCCTTTTTCACTATGTTTGGGTCCCATTTCCTTGTGGAATCGCTCCTTGGGAGCGATTTATGGGCTTCTTATGCTTTCTTTAGTTCGTTTCAGGTTCCCGAGCCCGATTTGGAAGAGTTGGGGCGATTCCGACTCTATACATACACATTTTGGAGCCAACGGAGTAAAGAAACGATGACTCGATGCCTTGGAATCCACCCCGAGACCTTGGGACCCAATCCCGAGCCTCTGAGACCCGATCCCGAGTCCCGAGAATCAGTGCGAAACCCATGAGAGGCAAGGAGGGACCAAAGAGCTCTTAAGGGAGGCCTACAAGACCCATCCCGTTCGGGATGAGGTGTGCTTTGAAGGAGACTGCTGTGAGCCCATCCCGGTCGGGACCATCCCGTCCCGGTCGGGATGACAGGGCCGTCCCGATCGGGATGATCCGTCCCGGTCGGGAAGCTACAGAGGCAGCACAGCTTCTTTATTTCTTCTCCTTCATTCTTGTACCCATATATATATACTTCCCTCTTGTATTGTGAACATATCTTATCATAGTTTAGCATTCCTTAAGCCTCTCTAAAACCCTAAAACCCTAGATTTACTTTCACTCATTAGTTTTAATCTTCCTTTAATCTTAATTAATCTTTAGTTAATCCTTGTAATTAGTTCTTGTATTAAGAGGATACTTGAAGAATTCTCCAAGCTTGACAACCTTGGGTTTTATTTAGGTTCTTATTTATACAAGATTCCATCTTTTCATCTTCCTAATGTTGGTATAATCATCTCTACTCTTAATGTTGTTTATTAAATCTTGTTTGAATCTTTTCATATTGTGATTGTTATTGTTCTTGTTATTGATAAGTGTCATTTGTAGTGCCTATTTTGTAGTGTTTTGGTCCCATTTTTCTTGTGGAATCGCTCCTTGGGAGCGGTTTAGGGGCTTCTTATGTTTCTTTTAGCTCGTTTCAGGTTCCCGAGACCGTTCATGAAGAGTTGGAGCGATTCCGACTCGATACATACACTTTTTGGAGCCAATGAAGCTCAGGAACGATCACTCGATGCCTTGGAGTCGACCCAGAGACCTTGGGACCCAATCCCGAGCCTCCGAGACCCGATCCCGAGTCCCGAGAATCGATGGGAAGCCCATGAGAAGCAAGGAGGGACCAAAAAGTTCATATTGGAGGCCTACAAGGCTCATCCCGGACGGGTATGGCCTCATCCCGTCCGGGATGAAGGAGCAAAAAGAGAAGTTGCTGTCTGTGGGCCATCCCGATCGGGAAGGTGGCATCCCGACCGGGACCGACCTCGTCCCGACCGGGACCACCCCGTCTCGGCCGGGACGGGCCACTGCTACTCCGCTTTGTTTCTTCTCTTCTCCCTTCCATTTGTAACCCTATATATACTCTTCCCTTGTTATGTTAAGCTTATGCCTTTCATTAGAGACTAAACCCTAGATAGTTTTAGCATAGATTAGCATAGATTAGTGTAGATTAGCCTTTAGATTATCGTTAATCATAGATTAATACTTGTAATTTGGGAATTCCTCAAGATCTCCACCAAGCTTGACAAACTTGGATGTTTGTTTTGGGTTCTTTCATTTATGCAAGTTTCTTTCTTCCTTTCATCTGTAGTTTGGTATAATCTTCTTTTCTCTTCTCCTAATCTTTGTTTTATCATTAAAGTTTGATTCTTTGTTCTTGTTATAGTTCATAGTTCTTGTTAGTTTCATTATGTTTGTTTTGATCGTTGTTTTGGCTCATCTTGTTAGTGTTAGTTTTAGATTAGATATGTTAGAGTAGACTCTTGCTAGGGTTAGTAAGGTGATTTGGGTGTTAATGGATGATTAAGGGTTTGTTGGAGATGTTGGTGGAAGATTTGGGTTTCCCCTTGGTTTGATGCATATCACATGTTTGTTGAAATGCTTGAATGACTAAGTATGTGCGAATGCTTGTTTTTCTTGCTTTTCTCTTGTGGGTATTAGTTTGTTTGTGGGTTCGGTTCCCTCATTAAGTCGCGAGAGCCCGATGAGGACGACCCCTAGGTCGGTCTAAGTTGCGAGAGCCCGGATGCGACCTAGGCCTATAGCATGCTAGTACCCCGTTTGTCGTTTGTGTCGCCAAGCTGGGTTTTAGGTGGAACCTCTAGGTGAGTCTAAGTTGCGAGAGCCCGGGCATTACCTAGATTACCCTACTACCTCCTTCACTCTAGTTCTCCCTTGACCATTCCATTACCCCTTTGACCCCGACCTAATCCTAGCCCGTTTCCTTTGATTGTTTTCTTGCTCTAGACCTAGCTTAGTCCTAGTCTCCCCCTCCTTAGAATAGCTTGTCTTGAACCTAGTCCTAGACCGTAGCATACCCTAGTCCGACCTCCCGTCCCTGTGGATTCGACCCGACTTACCCTAGCTACCCTAGTTAGGTTTTGCCGGTTTTATTTGACGGTTGGGATTCACGACAAATCCCAACCCATCAAAATTGGCGCCGTTTCCGGGGACGGCGTAGTTTTGGACTTTGTTCTTGATTTTTGTGTTCTCTTCTCCTTGTGTATCTCCGTTTCTCTTCTTGTATCACTCTCTCTTCCTAGTGCCTCAAAAGCACTAGGATACTAACGTTTGCTCAAGTGCTTCTAGCTCATCCTAGGTACCAAAGCGACGTTATGGACATGGCTTGTCCAAGCTACCATCAATCGTCACGAGACAACTATGGGGCGAATTACCGCAACCCACAACTTTACCAACCATATCAACCTCATCAACAATCTTATGAACCCTCTTCTTATGGTTACCAAGAAAGTTGGCAAGGATCATTCCAACATCCTAACAACTACCAAACACCCTCACATAACCCACAACCGCAAAATCCCAACTTTGAGACTTGTCAAATGATGGTTCAATTGCTTAAGAGCCAACAAGAGTCGATGACTCTATTGCAAAAGAATCAACAAGCGATGGTGGCTCAAATAATAGGGGTTAGGGAGGAGTTCAAGGCCCAAATAGAGGTGCAAGATGCTCGCATCAATGCACTCATGGCTCATATCACGATGTTGGCCGCTCGAACTCCACAACATGTTGAGGAAGGTTCATTTGGGCATGAAGGTCGGGTGTGTCAACTCAATCTTGAAGCTACAAATGAAAAAGAGGGGGTCGATCAAGAGACCATTGTTGAGTGTTGCTTGGGCGGTGCAGATAGGGGAAGAATAGAGGAAGTTGAGGCTTCAAGGGCCCACAATGAGGAGGGAGTTGAGCATGATTATCAAGATAGCTCTTGGGGAGCCAATGTATTGGCTATAAAGTTGGATTTGTTTGATTTTCTTCGTGATGAACCGGGTGTTGACAATCCAAACCCAAGTGAAGAGATGACCCCTCATGACCATTTTGACAAGGTGAGTGAAAAGGAGCGCAATACTTGGGAAAAAGAAGTAGATGCCTTGGAACTTGCTTTGTATGGGAATTTGGAGGATCCTAAAGCCTCCAATGAAGAAAACTTGATGCTTTCTCCTCCTCTACCGCACTCGATGTCTAGCCCTTTGTCTTGTGAGACGGTTGGTGAAGAGGATCCTTGTCGGGCGGTGGAAAAGAGTTCCACTCTCGACCGCGTAGAAGAAGCGACACCTCTAGGGTGTGATCTCCCACATCATGACACCGAGCACGACTCTAGACCACTATACCTACCGGATGGTCATAAGAGTCGTAGCTATGTTGGTTTGGAAGACCCGGAAGATCACGAGAACCCCGAGCATACTGAAGACGATCGCTTCTTACCTCCGACTTGGAAACTTTTGGGAGTGGCTAGGCTCGGCCATGTGAGCTTAATTGAAGATGTTGCTAGAGCTTTTGACTTACTCCTTCGAGCTCTTGATGGCTATGGAGGCGTTGTTGGTGAGAGTATTTAGTGTAAATATCTCTTTTTCTTTTCTTTTGTGCTTGTATTTGTGTTTATGTTTGTATAGTTTTGTTTCTAGGGTTGTTAGTTTTTGTGAAATTCTTGTTTATTTGGGTTTTTGATGAGCGATGTGAGGGAGGAAATTTGATGTTGTATTTGAGCTTGATGTCATAGGTGTGAAGTGAAGATGATTCCTAGAGAGGAATGGTTAATGATAGAGCTCGGATTGTGAGTATGGAAGTCGGTTTTTGAAGCTTCGGTGAAGCTTTTGGAGTTTTGGAGGTCAAGAAGACCCATCCCGGGCGGGAAGGGAGCTTCCCGACCGGGAAGGATGTGCCATCCCGACCGGGAAGGAGCCGCCCCGATCGGGATGATGGTGCCATATTTCGAGATTCCTGGAGTGGCTTCCCGACCGGTAAGGAGGCTTCCCGATCGGGAAGGGTTTATCATCCCGATCGGGATCATCTATCCCGACCGGGATGGTCCTCTACTCCTTTTTGGTACCTCTTCTTCGACATTTAAGCCCACCCAACCATTGTATACCCCCACCCAACCTCCCTACTTATCCTTTCTCATATCATACCATCCATACACTTCATTTACATACCCTCACCTCATTTCTCTTCCCTTTACACCGAGTTTCACATCGAATCCCACTCCCCTCACACCATTACTACCTCTACCATGCGCACCTATCGAGCTTGAAGCGGAATAGCAATGATGAAGACAAGCAAGTGCCTATATTGATCTACGAGACGATGGAGCGAGTGAGTTGTTATCCTATTGGTACGGCAACTATCCTTTATTTTCCGTCTTTTATTGCTTGTTTTCCTTTGTTTACTCCCCTTCCCTTATCATTTGTGTCATGGTGGCCTTCGAGGCCTTGGTATATGGTTTCTCCCGACTCTCGATGATGTGACTACATCGAGAGTCGTTTTCAAAATCCAAATTTTTCAAGTTTTTCACCCGTTTTTTGTTGGATTTAGTCGGATTTAGGCGAAATCCGGGCTAGGTGACTTGATTACACCTAGCCCTCCCCTCCCATTTCCTTTTATTTCCTTCTTTTTATTTCTTCCCCCATCCATATCTTTTCTTGTCTCGGCCCATGGTGACTTGACTACACCCCGGTCGGACACCTTCTACACTTTCTTCACCTTTATTTTTGATTTTTAGCTTTATTTTCGTAGTTTCTTTTCTTTTTCTTTTGTCTCTCCGCACACTACGATTGAGCATATGAGGACATTACTCGGTTTAAGTGTGGGGGAGCGATATTCTAGCATAGTTAGTTTTATTTCCTTAGTTTTTTCGAAAAAATCTTTAAAAACCATAAAAATTTGAAAATTTTTCACAAAAATCAAAAAGATTTTCTTTTGTGTCTTTTCCTTTTTTGTGTCATTGTGTCGTATATTTGTTTTGTGTGCATGTTTTGCCTCCCTTTTCCTTATAGGTTGCTTAATCACCATTGTTTGGAAAGCTTTGAAGACATCCTGTAACATCTTCTAACCCTCTTTCCCTCTTTATTCCTTGTGATGTTTGGAGAAGGTTGTGTTGAGGTGTGCTCGGGTGGAGCTTGTACATACGTGTGGTTGATTTGGTGACTTATTTGGAAATTCGGGGTGGTGTTTGTGTTTTGTACGTGTTCGTTTTGTTTTGCTCTTGTTTTGTTGCTTTTGCTTCTTTTTCTTTCGTTCATTTTCGTCTTGTCTTTGTTTTGTGTTGTGTTGTGTGTCTGGTGCGTAAACCGTTTTCGAAAACCCGGTTTAAAGGCTAGTGTGCGAGTGTTTACTTTCCCATTCTAGTAATGTAAATCGAGTCTTGGACTTTAGTCTAGTAGAATGACCCTAAATCAATGAATTTGTTAGTCCTTTACCTTGAGTCCACCTAGCTTACTAGGGATTTACTACGGGATTTGCACTTTTGACCATTATGACCACCCACGGTGTGAAAAGGCCTTGGTTACCGAGTCTCGTCCCTTAGGTGACCGTGTTTAGGATCGTTTGATTAGTCCAAGTTCTCCCCTTTTTGTGGGTTTGAAGGGAAATCGCGACCCCCGACTTACCCATTAACCTACCTTCCTCACATACACACACAATAAAATGCAATTTGTTGATTTCTCTCTTTCTCAATTGTCAAGAAATGCCAAAAAGCCAAATCTTGCCAAGAAAAGAAAGAAAAATGAAAGAAAGAAAAGAATGAAGAAAAAAAGAAAAGGCACAAAAGCCAAAAAGAAAATAGAAAAGAAGAAAAAGAAATGGCATGGCAACAAAAAAATCAAAACGTCGAAAAGAAAGAAAATGCCAAAAGAAAACCCGTCTCACAAAAAAAGAAATCCCCACAAAAATAAGCCTTTTTCCGACTTTTGCCGTGAAGAGCCTACCAAAGGACCGAGTCCCGAGAAAGGATGATAGCGGCATTAGTCGGTCTTCCCTCATTTTGCATGATTTCCACCTTTTTACTTGGACTAGTTAGGTGGTTTTGGACACGGGACGACCCTCTTGGCTCATCGCTAAAGGGGGCGGGGTCTCACTTACCTACAGTGTCGACTAACTCCGTGGTTCATCCCTTTTCCATTCCGCCGATCGTCCCGTAGTACGTTCTTAGAAAGTTAGGAGGACCTGGGTAAGTTACCAACGTTTTTGTTGCTTTATCGTCATACTATTAGGGTTTAGTTCATCTTGGTTTGTATTGCTAGCTTGGGAACGTTGTCACTTGCCTCGAGTCCTAAACCGGTGCTTCTTTCACCGCTTGTTTGAGGGAAGCGGTATTTGTTTTCTTTTGGGTGCAACCGTCTATGTGTTTGTTTGTGTGTTTGTTTGTTTGTGTGTTTTGTGTCCGGTTGCATCCGCGGTTTTGTCGCAAGACCCGACTTGCCTTGCGGAGTGCACTTTTCCTCTAAGTGCACTCGCGTGAGTTGAAAGGGCGTAGGGTGCGCTAATACTCACTCTGTAACACCCCTAATTTTTATAAATTAAATTTGTATCCATATTTTCATTTTGTTTGCGATTTAACTTATAACTCTTCATTTTAAATCTTATCGGATTTACTTTGACTTCGTCTTAAACTCCTAAAATCTTTATTTTGGCTTGAATTTCTATTTTCAACTCGAAACTCGTTAAGACATTTTATTATTTCCTCGATAAATCATTTTATTAAACTTTCATTGAAAAGTATCATTTTATTTTCAAGAAATCAATTTAATTCATTTTCATTGAAAACAATTTATTCGTCAAGAAACTCAATTTCTTTACAAACAATAATTTAAACTCGAGATTGACCCATTTGATTTCTCGAGTCAACTAATTATTTTTATCAACTTAGAACATGGCCCAAATATTTAATGTTACGACAAAATAATATTTTAGCCCATCTCGAAGTTTGGGTCTAATTCTTTTCTTATGCGATTTTAACCCAATTTATTTGTAAGCCAATTATTTATTTTTACTAATGATTTCGATTCCACCGTAAATTATTTCCCGACCCAAATCGAGTTCGTTACCTCGTCACTAACTAGATGAGTCACTAAATATTTTATTAATTTAAGCACATGTTTTTATTTATCCTAATTCTACTCAACTACTTCCATCTCTACTTCTCTAGTGGTTGTTGTTGTTACGTTATTTACTCCATTCTTTTTATAATTCGCAAATTCTTCAATTACTCTTTCTTCATTGTACGTAAAACTCATCCTCCTCCAATTCCGTTTAATTACGTTATTGCTGCCCAGTCTGTTACGTATCTCTTCTCCTTCGTTCATTCCAATCTCGAGGGTAATTTAATTACTCTTATTCTCCATCTCGTTTTTCTCTTTCTATTCACTTATTATGTGGTTTTAATACCATATGTTTATTTATTTCGTAGGCTATCGTGCTAGATCCGACAAAGGCGGTTATTTTATTAATTTGGATTTCGATGAAGGTAACACATGATGGCATGACTCGGTATTGCATGATATATATGTTGTAGTTGCTTGTAGTATCGTTTTAAAATCGAATTCTTATACTAGTAAACGTGTTTAAACTATATTATGATAATATGTTTCGAAGCTTCTAAAATTATTATAAGGTCGAGATTGAAATGTATAAATAAGAATTAATTTCTTAATTTTCGTGATTTTCAATATGAATTATCAAATTGAAAGTTTTAATATTTTTAACGAAATTTACAGCATGTTTCAGAATCGATTAGCGTTTTTGTACGATTTTTACTCCTGTTTACAGATCTTATTTTCAAAAAGTTTGAAAAGATACTACTATTTATTTTAAGTTTATTATATGTCTCTTAAGTTTCGTAAATTAATTCCAAGTATTTTTGTCACAATAAATCGTTTATGAAACTGTGATAGATTAGTTCGCAAATCTGTCAGTTGTTGTAAAACCTAATTTAAAATCTATGATAAACTTTGAATTTAATTTTTATAATTTATGTACAGTAACTTTAAAGAGTCTAGTTAATGTTTCTAATTGGATTTGTTTTAAAATAAAATTTTAAACATGTTTTATTACAGAAATACTATCGGGTGTCGGATTCTGATAGTTTATAACACTACGAATAAAAACCCTTGTTAATTTAGGAATTTCTATTTTCTCCAGAAACAAAAGTTTTATTTAAGCTTTTATATTTTTCAACCTCACTGATATTACGTCGTTTTGATTTTTAATGATTTAATAATGAATTTTATAGTAAGACAATGCAAATCTGAAAAATCTGTAAATTTGTAATTTATTTCTTTTAATTACTTAAACTCCAACCTTTTGAGAAATAATTATGATTTTTACTTTCCTTAACTTTTAATCATTACTTATACATTTATCTAATAAATATAATGTTTATGTCTCAAGGCCTAATATTAAATATTTTATATAACTCATATGTTAAACGATTTCTAATTATAATAACACCTATTTTGGGAAAGTTTCTATCTTTGAAAGGTTACTATTTTTGGAATATTTAAGATATCTTCGGATAAAATATTTATTGGTTGAATATGGAATAATGTTGGAAATGAGAATGTACAGTATATAAGTCTAGGATATGTTGTTTGTTGTCATCAGCTATATGGTCAGTGTATTTGCGTCAGGGATACATTGATTGTCGAACTGGGTATCGTTATGCTCACGAGTCATGCGCATGTACTTAGGCTAGGACCTCGCTGAACGCAGTCCTATTATAGTTTGAGTTGTCTGGTAAGAGGGCTTAGGAGTCGCTTCGTGGGCACCGAGTTCCTTAACCAGTGAGGCTTAGGGGTCGCTTCGTGGGCACTAAGTTACACTTCGGTGTTGTTTTGACATATCTTTGGTAGTAAAAGTTGTACTTATCATCGGTTTTATATTCCATTATTCGTGTTGACGCCGTCAGGCTACTGAATTGTTTTCTTGCTTTGAATCTATTTTGATATATATAATGTTTTGAGTTTTAATCTATTTTTGTATATTATGCTTCTATTTCTTATATATTATGTAATATGGCTGGGAGAACTGCCTGAGTTGCTCCCCACTGAATTGTGGCTGTTATGTTTATAACATGACAGGTATTCTTTGTTCCGGGGTTTGGTGTGCGCTAGCGAGTGACATGGATCCTACTCTGCTTTAGTCATGTTTATTTATGGATTGTTAAACCCATTTGAAGGATTTTTAATTTTTAGCCCTTTTGTAAAAGTGGCATTTGTATTGACTGACCGTTCTTTCTGTAAAATATAGAACATCAGTGTGTTTTAATCCCAAATCTACAGTGTTTCCGCCACTGTATTGCGTTAGAATTTATAGGGGATTACACACTCGGCTAGTTTAGTAGTTAATATGTGCTTACTCGAGGGCGAGTAAGGGTTAAGTGTGGGGGAGTTGATAAGTGTAGTTTGTAGTGCCTAATTTGCTGTGTTTTGGTCCCATTTTCCTTGTGGAATCGCTCTTTGGGAGCGGTTTATGGGCTACTTATGCTTCCTCTAGCTCGTTTCAGGTTCCTGAGATCATTCATGAAGAGTTGGAGCGATTCCGACTCGATACATACACTTTTTGGAGCCAACGAAGTGAAGGAACAATCACTCGATACCTTGGATTCGACCCCGAGACCTTGGGACCCGATCCCGGGCCTCCTAGACTCGATCCCGAGCCCCGAGAATCGATGAGAAGCCCATGAGAACCAAGGAGGGACCAAAAAGATCATATTTGAGGCCTACTAGACTCATCCCCGACGGGAAGGGCCTCATCCCGTCCGGGATGAGGTGCGCATTTAGCGAAGCTACTGACCCGGGTCCGTCCCGGTCGGGACCGTGGTGCTGCTGCGCGAGACTACTTCCTTTCTCCTCCTTCATTCTTGTAACCTTATAAATACTTCCCTCTTGTATTGTTTACACATCTTATCTTACCCTAGACTCTCTTAGGCCTCTATTAAGCATTCAAACCCTAGATTTGTGTTCCTCTCATTAGTTTAAATCTCTCTTTAATCCTTAGTTAATCTTTGTTAATCTAGTTTAGTTAGTCTTGTATTAAGATTCATCCAAGCTTGACAACCATGGAGTTGATTTGGGTTTCTTATTTATGCAAGTTTACATCTTTTTCATCATCTTGTTGTTGGTATAATCCTCTTTACTCTTGTTCTTTGTTATTTATTCAAGTTTGAATTTTTATATATTGTTATTGTTCTTGTTGTTCATAATGGATGTTTGGTTTATTATGTTGTTTTCTCTTGTTATTGTTATGGTTATTTTGATAATGAGTGAGTAGTCTCCATGTGGGGTTAGTAGGGGGATTAAGCGTAGATTGTGGGTGATTAGGGTTGATTAGGGGTAAAGGTTACATCTTTTGTTGCTAGTCACATAATAGACACTCTATGTGTTTGTTGAATTGTTTGTGTGAGTAGTAGTGGCCAATGCTTCCCATACTTGTGCTCATCTTCTCATTGTTTGTCTAGTTTGTGATTGTGTTGAGAATAGTCGTAGACACGAAAGTGCGGACTAGGGTTTAGACGCGAGAGCGCGAACCTACCTCGACATTAGTCTACGTAGCGAGGGCCCGGACCGACTCTAGCAACTAGGAGACACCTACACTGTAACAGCCCTAAATTTTCGCGACCAAAATAAAAGAATAAAGTAGGAAAATTTAAAGCTGTTACTCCGCATTTAGCTCACAAGGCCAAATGCAAGGCAAAAGAATAGTATAAAAATTAAAAGAAATATAAATCCGATAAATAATTAAATGAAAACGTTGCAGCGGAAGACTTAAGTCCCACAAAATCCAAAAAGGTTTAAAACAACTTCAACCCAAAATTCAACATAAATATAAATAGTTTGGAGGTAAACATTAAATATTAAAATCATTCCTCGCTCAGCTTCCCGAACCAAATGCACCCATGCAGCATATTAATTGTACCTATCAACTGTACCCAAAACACAAATAGGTACATGTTCCAGCGGGGGAACGACCCAAAACAAAAGGACGTCAGCAAAGCTGAGTAAAAATATTTTATAATAAAACATAACACAATAATAATAATTATAATTTATAGTAAACTGAAATCAGAGTTAAATATCATTGTCTCAATACCAAACCAAAAGTACTGTGAAAACAGTAGTCAAAACCCAAAACCAACCAATATATATTGTCTCCACCTGTGTGCCAAGGTCCTACCCTTTTAGCACGATCTAGAGGTACCACCTATGCTTAGCTAGACTTACTATAGTGCGCACTACTCACATTTGGGCAGTCAGTAGGATGAGGCTGCCAAAGGAGGAAGTCTAACTACCTAGCAAGTGGGGGGCCGGAAAACCCTCACTTAACACAACTCCGGCCGTGAGTTCAGTTTCGGGACGAAATCCCAGGGACGTCTCAGACGCACCTTAACCTCATAGACCAATAGAGCTCCCAGAGTCTGTTATAACCACCAAAAATTGTACCAAAATAATACCAATATGTGACTTGTGTCACAAAATTCCAATATCCAAAATATTACAAAAATATCGTAAAATTTCACCATTGACAAAATAATTATAAAACCGTTTCAAAAATATAATTTAAATCGAACATGCTCTTTACTTAAAGGTGGAAAGGTCAAAACGTCCTTACCTCTCAAGACGGACAAACTCAGCTATTATTAGTCCAAGAACTCTCTCTCTCTCCTCGAATCCACAAGCTACAATTATATATAATGGTTCAATAACTCAATCCACCAACTTATTAAAATCAGACGACATTAACTCATTATATCGACTCACTCACTAATAATAAACTAACTCGCTAGTCACGACCAAAATATAACTAACCTAAACTCAAATCGTCTTAATCTACCCACTAATTGTCATCTATTCCAGCCAATTACTTACGTTCCTGTTAATTTGCGACTTAGCCTCCATAACAATGGACAACCTGTACCAACACCACGCATTTTGTTTTATTTTTTTCTTATCCTACACGTGCCCCCAATTTCAATTGTTCATGTATGCTAATCCACTCCACATCACCACTCATCATCATCATCATCAACACCCAAAATACGAGATTAACTATAACCCGCACGAAAATTAGCGAACCCGACACCGAAACCCAAATTTATGTCCAGTAAGAAAGAAAAACAATTTTAACTGAACAATAAAATAAAACGATAGAAGGTTCAAGATGGTTAGACATACTTAATATTTGGTTCAATAATTATAGGTAGTAAAGAGATTAGTAGTTCAAAATACTTACAAATTTGATGGAGATAGTGTGAAAACGTGTTGCCACAATTAAGGATGGAGAACCGATGTTACGACGATGATTGAATGGTGAAGACCGAAATTAAGAAAAACAGAGGAAGGCGGAGCAATTTGCTGCGGCAGAAATAGGGTGCAAGAAAGAATGAAAGAATAAGGTGGGGGTGGGGTACTCACGGGTTATATAGGATTTATATTAATTAGTTTTTTTTTTCTTTCCTTATTTGTGTTTGACCCAAATTTCAACCCGATACAAGGTCGTTTATAAAATAACGTTCCACTTTAAGAAAATCAAAACCGATTATTATAAGACGACCCAAAATACTTTAATTTTATAAAGACATAAAAAATACTTTTCCCGACTTAATAACCCGATTTAAATAAAATAGACTAGTAACGCCTTATAATTGACTCGAAAAATAACGGGGTGTTACAGACTTCCCTCCTTAAAACAAAACTTCGTCCTCGAAGTTTAAACGCATCCTCAAAAACAAAGTCTCACATTACTCATACGTGTCCCAAAAATGACCATTCACTCCATACATCCAAAATAAACCAAAGTTCTTCATATATCTCCAAAATAAATCATTTACTCTATATATCTAAAATTCGTCAAATTAAACACAACCTTAGAGATATCTCACATTTCTAAATCCTCAAAATCCATACTACCTAATTCCTCAAATTTCAAAGTATATAACTTCACCACCTCCTAAATCCACCAGATAAGATCACCTAATTCCATAAGATAATACCAAAGTTCGAAACCACCAAAATTCTCATACGGTAAGAGTATCACTTGCCAAGTCAAGAGCATGTCGGACAAAAATATTTAAATTATTTCATTTGAAAATCATAAGTTGCACAAAATCAATCAGTCAATCAAATAAGTGCAGTTAGCACTACCAAACTAACAATATGTGCATTGAGCACGAAATCACCAATATGTGCGTTGAGCACAAACAAACCACAAATATGTGCGTTGAGCACAAACAAACCACAAATATGTATAAACAAGTTAATTTCAAGTAATAACCAATAACCAATGATATTATGCTTATTAAATATCAACGATAGCCAAAATATTAATATTTGTAACCATGAAACATTGATACCATGAAACCTCACAAGAATAATGTCAAATTAACATAAAGCAATTTAGTCATGCATATTTCTATCCCCCTTAAAACAAAGCTTCGTCCACGAAGCACGAAAATAATCTTAAGTAGATGAGGGTATTCATATCATGGTTCACCCATCTTCCCAAGTAATCTCCTCCACATTTGTTATTGTTCCACAAAAGTTTGAACATTTTTGTTTCACCTCTACGGGTTTTGCGCACCTTACTATCCAAAATATGAACATAGGTCTCTTCATAAGTCATAGTCTTATCAAGCCCAATGAGTTCTAGGACCTAAATTAAAACATGTAATGGATCACTAATACACTTCCTTAGTTGGGAGACATGGAATACCTCAGGAAATCGTTCTAAATCAGCTAATACGCTCCAAAATTTCATATGTCTAATTAACTTTGGGCTCAATATGCCTTCCTTACCAAACCTCAAATTTCGCATGTCTACGAGTTTTATTTACATAACTCTTCTAACCATCCTAAGTTGCTTCCATCCACTCGTGTATACTCTTAACCTACTCAACCATTTCAGTTATCATCTCAGACCCTAAAGCCACAGTCACGCTAATATCACCTCAACACACCGGATTCCTATACTTACATCCGTAAAACGCCTCAAATATTGCCATCTTAACTGTAAATCGATAACTATCATTATATGTGAACTCAATATATAAGATCTAACTTATCCTCCCAAACTCCTTGAAATTATAAGGTACAAGCTCTAAACATGTCCTCAAGTATTTGATTTGTCCTTTCTGTCTGACCATCAGTAGCTGACTTACATGTTGTACTCATCTAAAACTTGGTTCCCAAAGCTGCCTGAAGGTTCTCCCAAAACATTGAAACAAATCTGACATCCTATCTAATACTCCATAAAGTCTTACCACATAATGTATATATAAGCACCAACAAGTAGTTTCTTCTCTCATATATCTTTCATGGGAATAAAATGTGCACTCTTAGTTAATCCATTAATTATAACCCAAATCATATTATTACCTTCCTCTAACCTTGACAACCTAACTATAAAATCCATAAAGATTAAACTCCACTTCCACTCGGAACTCCTAAAGGATCTACTCTCCCTGATGTCTCATATGTTCTCTCATAAGTTTCTAATATATCAAGTATTGAGCCACAAAATCTGTCATCACGCTTGAACAAAAACTCATTCATCAACTAACTTATCCTAGAAAAATTCATCACCACCTTAAACTCATCAATTCACTCTTAACAGATAAGATACTAGACGGGGTTCCCAATTTTTGCCATTTTGATCCCAAATATCAAAAACTTTTTCCTCAGTTTATCACGGTGCATCACTTACAATGGAGAAATTTTCTACTTAAGACATCGGCCACCACATTGGCAATTCCTACAATGATACTGAATCTCAGTCTTATAGTCCTTAATTAAATCCAACCACCTCTTCTATCTCTCGATTAGCTCCTAATGGGTAAATATATATTTTAAACTTTTGGTACACCAAATAGATAATGTCTCCAAATTTTCAAGGTAACGACTACGGTTGCTAACTCTAAATCATAAGTAGGCTAATTTTTCCATAAAGGTTCAACTGCCTAAATGCATAAGCAGTCACTTTCTTATTCTGCTGAAAAACACTAACTAATCCATTCTTAAAATGCATAGGCATAAACTTCAGAGACTTCATTTCCGTCCAGTAAGGTCAATCCTAAAGCAGTGGTAAATTTTTCCTTTAAAATTCGAACGATTCCTCACACCTCTCATCCCAATGAAATTTTATGGCTTCCTACATCAGTGCAGTCAATAATCTATCTATTTGGAAAAACCCTTCACAAATCTCCTATAGTAACCAGCTAAGCCAAAAAACTACGAATTTCAGTCACAGATTCCGGTTTAGGTGGGTCACTCCTTAACAACCTTAACATGATCTACTAATACTTCATCCTTAGATATAATATTCCCCAAAATTACCCGTACAAGCCAAAAATCACACCTCGAAGATTTAGCAAATACTAATTTACTCTCAAGATGTCTAAGATAAATGGTAAATATTTCTCATTCTTCTCTTCACTCTCTGAATAAATACTATGTTATCAATGAATATCACAGCAAATTTATCGTGGTAAGTCCTCAAAGTTCGGTTCATCGAAGTCCATAAACACATCAGGTGCACTAATCAACCCAAAAAGCATCACAGTAAATTCACAATAGCCATATCTAGCAGAAAATATACTCTCAGGTAAATCCTCAAACACTATCATCAATTGATGGTTCCTAAAAATCGTAATTTCAGATAAAACATAGACTTCCTTCAACTGGTGAAATAAGTACTCAATCCTATATAAGGGATTTCTATTCTGTATAGTAACTTAATTCAATCCTCGATAATCAACGCACAACCTCAAAGTTTCATCCTTATTTTTCCACAGATCAGATAGGGACACCCCAACGGGACACTGTGCCTAATTTATCCTTTTTCCATCCGTTCATCTAGTTGTTTCTTAAGTTCTTGGCTTCCTAATGGTGTCATACGATATGGTGATTTAATGATTGGACCCGTTCCTGTCACTAGGTCAAAATTCTTACACAACTTCTCTACTTGGAGACATTCTCGGTATTTCCTCGGAAAACACATCAACAAACTCACTCATTACTGGAACTTTACTCAAGTCAGGATATTCAAACCGAAATAAGCTGCACCCTAAGACCTCTCACACGACTCTTATAAGTACTCTCACATTTTAGGCCCTTCTAAGAAAATTTTACTATGTCCACAATCACTATTGGCCCGATGAGGTTTGAGCCAATCCATCCTAAAAATCACATCAAAGTTAGCTACTAGGAATTCTATAAGTCTGCCTCAAAATCATGATCACCCAAAAAAAAACACACACATCCTTATACATCCTTTTTACGATTTACTAAGTCCCCAAATTGCATGACAAAAATCAAAATCCACAATTTCACTAGCTTCTACGCTCCATTTATCCACAAACATAGTTCACTAGAGTGAGATGCACCAGGATCAGATAAAACATGAACTGAAATAGACTTCACCAGAAAATTAACCGAAACAATATCTATATTCCCAACTTCCTCTTTATTCATGACCAAAAAGCTTCCAAAATTCCAGTAAATGATATCCCATTACAATTAGGCCTGAGATGTTTTATTCCAATAATAACGCAATTAGGGTTTGCCTCTTTCACAGTTCAATCAGGTAAGGTAATAGCACTAAAGCAAAACAAATATAAATATATAAATAACATAATTCATGCATATGCAATGCACCCAATCCACCCAACACTCTCGGTTTTGAAAGAAAGTTTTTTTGTTTTTGTTTTTTTTTTTTTTATATAAAGTAGTAAATTTTTTTTTTTTAAACCATTTCAAATAATGCAAAACTTTTCGGAAAGACCTATTGCTCTGATACCAACTGTAACAGCCCTAAATTTTTGCGACCAAAATAAAAGAATAAAATAGGAAAATTTAAAGCCGTTACTCCGCATTTAGCTCACAAGGCCAAATGCAAGGCAAAAGAATAGTATAAAAATTAAAAGAAATATAAATCCGATAAATAATTAAATGAAAACGTTGCAGCGGAAGACTTAAGTCCCACAAAATCCAAAACGGTTTAAAACAACTTCAACCCAAAATTCAACATAAATATAAATAGTTTGGAGGTAAACATTAAATAATAAAATCATTCCTCGCTCAGCTTTCCGAACCAAATGCACCCATGCAGCATATTAATTGTACCTATCAACTGTACCCAAAACACAAATAGGTACAGGTTCCAGCGGGGGAACGACCCAAAACAAAAGGACGTCAGCAAAGCTGAGTAAAAATATTTTATAATAAAACATAACACAATAATAATAATTATAATTTATAGTAAACTGAAATCAGAGTTAAATATCATTGTCTCAATACCAAACCAAAAGTACTGTGAAAACAGTAGTCAAAACCCAAAACCAACCAATATATATTGTCTCCACCTGTGTGCCAAGGTCCTACCCTTTTAGCACGATCTAGAGGTACCACCTATGCTTAGCTAGACTTACTATAGTGCGCACTACTCACATTTGGGCAGTCAGTAGGATGAGGCTGCCAAAGGAGAAAGTCTAACTACCTAGCAAGTGGGGGGCCGGAAAACCCCCACTTAACACAACTCGGGCCAGGAGTTCAGTTTCGGGACGAAATCCCAGGGACGTCTCGGACGCACCTTAACCTCATAGACCAACAGAGCTCCCAGAGTCTGTTATAACCACCAAAAATTGTACCAAAATAATACCAATATGTGACTTGTGTCACAAAATTCCAATATCCAAAATATTACAAAAATATCGTAAAATTTCACCATTGACAAAATAATTATAAAACCGTTTCAAAAATATAATTTAAATCGAACATGCTCTTTACTTAAAGGTGGAAAGGTCAAAACGTCCTTACCTCTCAAGACGGACAAACTCAGCTATTATTAGTCCAAGAACTCTCTCTCTCCTCGAATCCACAAGCTACAATTATATATAATGGTTCAATAACTCAATCCACCAACTTATTAAAATCAGACGACATTAACTCATTATATCAACTCACTCACTAATAATAAACTAACTCGCTAGTCACGACCAAAATATAACTAACCTAAACTCAAATCGTCTTAATCTACCCACTAATTGTCATCTATTCCAGCCAATTACTTACGTTCCTATTAATTTGCGACTTAGCCTCCATAACAATGGACAACCTGTACCAACACCACGCATTTTGTTTTATTTTTTTCTTATCCTACACGTGCCCCCAATTTCAATTGTTCATGTATGCTAATCCACTCCACATCACCACTCATCATCATCATCATCAACACCCAAAATACGAGATTAACTATAACCCGCACGAAAATTAGCGAACCCGACACCGAAACCCAAATTTATGTCCAGTAAGAAAGAAAAACAATTTTAACTGAACAATAAAATAAAACGATAGAAGGTTCAAGATGGTTAGACATACTTAATATTTGGTTCAATAATTATAGGTAGTAAAGAGATTAGTAGTTCAAAATACTTACAAATTTGATGGAGATAGTGTGAAAACGTGTTGCCACAAGGAGAACCGATGTTACGACGATGATTGAATGGTGAAGACCGAAATTAAGAAAAACAGAGGAAGGTGGAGCAATTTGCTGCGGCAGAAATAGGGTGCAAGAAAGAATGAAAGAATAAGGTGGGGGGTGGGGTACTCACGGGTTATATAGGATTTATATTAATTAGTTTTTTTTTTCTTTCCTTATTTGTGTTTGACCCAAATTTCAACCCGATACAAGGTCGTTTATAAAATAACGTTCCACTTTAAGAAAATCAAAACCGATTATTATAAGACGACCCAAAATACTTTAATTTTATAAAGACATAAAAAAATACTTTTCCCGACTTAATAACCCGATTTAAATAAAATAGACTAGTAACGCCTTATAATTGACTCGAAAAACAACGGGGTGTTACATACACCCTTGATCATCCAATTACCCTTCTACACTTAAGAACCCGACCTAATCCCACTTCCTTCCATATTTGATTTCATCCTCCTAGTTAGTCTTCATTTTCTCTAGTTTCATTATTTAGTTAGTCTCTAGTTATTTCTTTCAATCTTATTATAGCTAGTTCATTGTTAGTCCACTTTATTCATCTCCAACCACCATAGTTTACCAATTATCGTTCTTTTTGTGTTGTTTTGTTAGCATAGTCTCGTTTGTAGGTGGACTTAGTCTAGACTTTACAATACCGTCTCCGTGGACACGACCCGACTTACCGTAGCTACCCACTAGGATTAGCCGGTTATTATTTGACAGTTGGGGACCCACGGCGAATCCCCACCATCAGCTGTGGCCTGTCTCCATCTGGTCAACTATGCTGATTAGCCTGATTTCACCCAAACACGAGTCAGCATCCATCCGACCTTCAAAGACATATCGATGCAGCATACAAAAGGCAAAAGCCCTACGCCTATGGGTAGAAGTAATTCTTGCGCCGTTTGGATCCATGAATTTGTCAGCCAGGTCAAACAGGGAGACAGAATTCCCCTTTACCATACGAGCTGTCTCAGCATGAGACAACCCAAGAAAATCCCTCAGTCTCCTCCTTGGATCAGGATAAAAAGAAGGAATAGCAAGATGAGCATTAGGACACCAACCCCCTACGGCTGCAATCTCTTCAGGAAGAGGACATATTTCTCCCCGAGGAAAGGCAAAAACATGGTGGGTAGTATCCCAAAAGGATAAGCAAGCGTCCAAGAAATGTGAATCCACCTTGAGTCGCTAAAGCGGGAATAAAGCAACAATTCCCATCTGAGTTAGCTGAAGTTTATCTTCGTCTCGAAAATTCTGGGCCCACGCCTGAAGCATCGCGGTCAGATGTTCGATACCCATAGCAAAAGTTTTGTTTTTGTTCTAAAAGTCTAAAGGAATTTTAAGATAAAAGAAAATATTAGGGTTGGAATATGAGAAATTAAAGGGCAAGAACTCTCTATTTATAATAGAGAAAACCCTTTTCCTGGCCATCACGGGAATAGGAATTTTTTATCATACTCCCTACTTCATCTAGGCATACAGGCCTAACCGGAGGATTTTAGGAGTCCGTGTCAGAATCTGATCAGGAATCAAGTCATCCCAAGCATTCTTATTTCCAAAATTTTCAAAAAACAATTCGGCATTATTCTTTCCAAAAATCAGTCAAAAAAAATCATTTCTTCCCCAGCGTGAGTCGGTATTTTACCTAAATATTACATGCAATTTTGTTATGCACAGACAGGTACACCAAGACTCCCGAAGGATTCTCAAAAACTCCCCAGTGGAAACTCAAGTAAACATTTTTATCAGGATGTATCTACAAGCAGGTACACCCAGAGCTTACAGGCAAGCTCCCACGATTTCCAGACAGGATGTATCTACAAGCAGATACACCCAGAGCTTACAGGCAAGCTCCCACGCAATTCTAAGACGGGATGTATCTACAGGCAGATACACCCAGAGCTTACAAGGCAAGCTCCCGCACAACTCCAAGATGGGATATGTCTGTAAACAGACACACCCAGGACTTTTCAGGCAAAGTCCCCGCGACATTTTTGACATCTACCCAGGTATGATTTCTATCTTATGGATGGCGAGCCCTTCACGCAAGTCTAATGGACTATAAACGACCCGATCGGAAGTCTGTCAGGTTTTAATCCTCGATTGGCCTGGTAGATACTCTGACTTTTGCCTTGTCCAAGCCTCAGTCAGAGTGGGGGCTCTGTAGACACCCACATTTTGACCGCCAGGTGTCTATAATAGTTTCCGCCAAACACCCGATGATGATCGGACGCAAACATGCTTTAATGGACTCGGATATGGGCTCGAAATCATGGACATTTGACTTGGGCCTATTACGGAGTACAAATCTTACTAAACCAACCTCAAGCCCAGTGGGTCATTTCGAGTCAAATAATACTTATTTGGGTCGAATCCGACACCAGGGACAAAACCGTCTTTTAGCGACCGGGTCAAACCCGGTCAAAGATATTTTTTCCCGAGACACACGGACCAGCCGTGACACCACACGTCCGGTTTGGACTCAAATACTACAAAATATCAGCTACACAAATATATTAAACAAATCCGTTGAAGGATAAAATTCGATCTCGAGTAGGAATTCTATCCGAAAACCAAAACAATTCACCGACCGAGCATCAAAATACTCGGCCAACTCCACTTTCAGCCGAGATACTCGACTTCTTCACCAAGAAACGAGACTCTCGTTCCCTTTCAAACTCTTACGATTCCTATCCAAATCGGTATTTCTTGTCGTACAAGCAAGGCTACCTCCTCTCCTATAAATAGGACCCTCTCGCATGCACATCATACATATTCATACACAGCAATTTACACAACAATTACACATCTATTATTCCCATATACAACCTCGTTACGCTAAACAATTCCCAAGCAACCTCGACCCGACGAATCCGACCCCAAGCCGGCCGAAATCCGTCACCCCACACGACTAAACCGACACCCAAACTCATCCCACATCATCTCGACGCTCCCGTGTTTAAGCCACTTTCCGACGAGCTCTATTCCGAGAAAACAAAGCATGTAGGTTGAGGGTGTAAAATCAAACCCGACCCTTCCTCCTTTCTCTTCCTTTCTCCACGTTTTTTTCGTTTTTTTCTCTTGCGTCGTTCATCATTTTTTTATTATTACGGGTCGTTTGTCACATATTTTTTATATTTATAGTATCGATATTTCAAAAATATTTTCATAAAACAAACGTTCTTAAAATATTATATCGATTCTCTAATCGAATATCGTATCTAACAAGAACTAAATTAAATCTCGTTGATGCTAAAAAAATCATTACATTTTTTTAAACAAATTCGACGATTTTTTACGCGGAGAGAATTAACATTTTTTTCGTTCAAATCCTCTTTTTTCTCTTTTCAAAACAAACCTTTTTTCAAAACCTTTTCTAAAAATATTCCGACTATTTGATATCGATTTCATAATCGAATATCGAATACGACGAATATCGAAAATATGAATCGGGTATAAATTAATCCATATTTGTACGCGATTTATAAAGATTGACGATTTTCGACAAAATAAAAAAACGGACAGACCCCCACGCGAGTTGCGCGCCTCCCAGGCGGCTCGCGCGGAGGCCTGGATGGCCGAGCCTTTTTTTTTCGTTTTCTCGCATTTCTATTCTTTTCGTTTCTTACATAAAAAGCGACTTTCGCGACATATTTTCAGATTTCGATAAATACTTTTTTTGACCTCGGTCATCACGTGTTAATCCATCACATGTCATAAACCTTTTTCAAAATCATGCATATCATCGTATTTACATCTTTATTCAATTTATTCAAACGTTACTAACTCGTTTTCTCGTGTTTGTAGCAATTTATTTTGTTTTTTATTGTTTTATTTGACTAAAACGAACTTCACATGCTAAGATAACTTTGACGTTATTAGTTTAATATGCATTAAACGACTTAGCAACCCATTTATTTTTCTCTCACATGCTTAGGGAAAATAATCTTTGCATATCATTCAACCTTCGAACTAACGCGTGTACACCAAAAACGAACGATATCTTAGTAAAGGCCGCTAAGTGCGTGCTGGGTTGGGTGTTCTTAGTGAACTTCCCAACACGTACCCTCACCCCTTACTCAGAACCATGGTTTCCGGATGTCCGAATCCATTGGCAACAAGAGTCATTCAATACACGATATCCGATAATGTCGGTATCGGTATCATAATGCAAAGGGACGAACCCAATAAGCTCTGACATCGGAAATGGACCGTATTTTGTACACGGCCCACTTCGACATAGAGTGGGTTCGAACGGGCCCGAACTCCCACAAAGTTCGGTGGCGACTCCTACTTCAATTTAAATTTCAATTTGACCATCTCATATGAAGATTCATTCGCCTCCTCAAACCCGCGCATGGCCGCGTCGGGGTGGACCTATGTCATGTCCACAGTATCATACCACCTCTCAACCGTCGGCACCTCCATCTCCGGTACAGCAGCTGACTCTAGGCGCCTCATCCTCCATCTCCGTTGACGCTCCGTTGTCGACATCCCTGCAACAACCTACTCCGATGCCAACATCGTTGTCCATTATCCATTGTGCTCTCCGTCTCTCAGTCGATTATTTTGTTTTTCCTAGTCTTTTAACTTGGACAACAAATGACGATTCAACCCCTCCATTTTACTCATTTGTTAATTTTAAGTGAAGGGCATTGTAGTCTTTTCAGGGATATTGATTAAGGTGCAGGAATTCGGAAATGCCTGATAAGTGTCAATGGTGGTGAAGTGGTAATGGGGAAGTGAGTATAAACAGAGAGGGAAAGAGCAGGGGTGAGATACTGAGATTCACAAAGAGAAAAAAAAAAGGGAGTACTGAGATAAAGGAACAATCTTAGGTCATTTAATTCTTCTTAGGAGTTACTCGTACCATTCATTCAATTCTTTGCACTTTACATTTTTCTTTTGGTAAAAACTTTACCGTATAATCCTCATATCATACATCTATTTACACAAAATGTCACTACATTTTACTTACTTTAAGTTTGGTGGACCTATAAAATCATTTGATTTATTAATAATACTCTTACTTTTACCACTTTTTTTTGGTGAAAAAACCAATATCAAGGATTGAATGAATGGGAGGCAGTATAGATTTGCAAAAATTATGCATTCAATAGTGGGCGTAATGGGTCACCCATGAACAATTTTATCTCGGAATTATTTTTTTCATACTTCAATAATACGCAATCATCTCTAAAATTTCTTAAATTTTCCGATATTATTATCCTTTTCCTCTTTTCATTGTTTCTTCCTATTCTAAATCAATTTTTTCATCAAATTTTTTACTTAATCTTCGTCAATTATAAAACTGATTTCATCAATTATTATTGTGAATTCAATATGGATTATTATTCTTTAATCGATATTTCATCGTAAATTACTCTTAATTATTGAGAAATTAGGGTTAAGTAGTTTTTTTACTTTTAGAATTTAGGAGCGATGTTGTGGTGGTCGCAGGGGTGATATGGGCGCCGAAGGTGGAGGGAGCCGAAGGTGGAGGGCGATGTCGTCAAGAGGGGTCGGGGTGGTTGCAGTAGGTGAAGGGTGACGCCAGAGGGAAAGAGGGAGGACTAGACGACACGGTGTCGGGAGGCTAAAGGTGGAGGGTGGACGGAGGATGGAGTGGGAACCAGAGGTGGAGGGGTGGGACTATATACATTTTATTATTATTATTGACGGCGGATGGAGTGGGAACCAGAGGTGGAGGGGTGGGATTCTATACATTTTATTATTATTATTATTATTATTGTTATTCTAATTTGAATTATATTACTCCCTCTGTTTCATTGATTTCTTCCATCTTAAAAGTGACACATTTCTTAAGAAAAATAATAAAATATGTAAAAGTACTTCCATCTTAAAAGTGACACATTTCTTAAGAAAAACAATAAAATATGTAAAAGTAGAGAGGAGAAGGTAAAATAAGTGGAACATCACCTAGGTAAGAGAGAAATTGATAGTAGAAAAAGAAAGTGGAAGAAATCAAGGAAATGATTGGAAAAAAAATGTGGAAGATATGAATGAAACAGAGGGAGTGTATTATTTTGTAATTAGATTTATATTTTAATTATCTACTTAATTTCCTTTTTTAATTCGATTATGATTTTAATTAATTATAGTTTTCCAAATAAATGGAAAGGAATTAATAACAATGATAAAATTGAAATTGGAATTAATTGTAATAATAACAACAGAAACAATCAACGATAATAAATACTACTCCGTATAATACTAATAATAAAGATTAGAAAATATTAGTCACCAATCCAAGGTCTCAGGCTAGGTTGCAAGGACACGCCTCATCTGTGTCGTATCCGTATCGGACACCGACACATCTAGGACACGCCCGGATACGTGTCGGACACATCAAAAACCATGTCTTGATTTTTTTTAAAATGAACACGTATTGGACACGGACCGACACATTTAGGATACGGTTCAGGACAAAAAAACAACTCTCATCTTTTCAAATGCACCTGCCACCAACCAGCCCATTATTACCTCCTTTCAAGTTTCAACATCCCTTTTCACCTGAACCCGATACCGACGTCGACCCCGACACCGACCCCAACTCCGATGCCGATGGTGACCCTTACCGGTCCTCCTCTGCGACAATCGACAGTGATGTATTATTTCATTACTTCTTTCTTTGTAGCCTTATAAGTGACCAAAATTTGAATGTTCGTTATAAAGAGCTGAAAATTCCCTTTATTTCTATCTACATATTGTCTTTTTTGCTGTGTCCCCGTGTTTTGAAAAAATCTGAGCGCCGTGTCCCGTGTCTGTATCCGTCTCGGTGCAACCTAGGTCTCAGGTTCAAGCCCTTGCAAGCATGAACTTGTGGGAGTTGTATGGCTTGAGACTATGCCTTCTAGATTTCGAGCATGTCGGCCACGAGTGGTTTACCTGGTGTGCGTGGTTTGCAAGCTATGCGTACACCCGATGGTTTACCCAGAGCGCACCAAAGGTAGCGGTTACGGGTTCCCTTCTCATAAAAAAAAATAGAAAATATTAATCATTATTCCCTAAAAAATTCTTGAAAAAAATAATATTATTAATAATATTTAAAAACTGTAAATAAAATAAAAAACATGATGGTCGGAGTGGTGGAACGAAGTGATTGTTGGTGTGGTGGATGGTGGAGGGAGATGAACTTTGAGAGCATTGATTTTTTCCTTTTCCCTCAAATGCACTTTAGAAAACTAGATAGGGAGGGGAAATGAGAGGGGTGGATAGAATTGAATACTCCCTCCGTCTCACCAAGGGAGTCACCCTCTCTTTTTGTGAAAATTAAGGTGGATAGAAATGTGTTATGGAGAATGAAAGATGAGAAAATATGTGAGATCACAATAATGGAAACCATATAAATCAAACAAAAGATAAATAATATAAAATGTAACTCTTTTAGAGAGACAGTCCAACAAAAGATGACTCTTCTGTGGACAAAGGAAGTAATATCGAAATATGGAAAAGTAGTGGAGTACTCTTTTATGGAAAAGTAGTGGAGTACTCTTTTATCTAATCAAGGCTCCATTTATTTTAGCTGACCTAATTTTATTGTCCATTACCTTTTCTTGAAAAAAATTCAAGATTGAAAATGGGTCGATCAAACGATTAACCCAACTCTATCCTGAAGCCGAAAAATATCTCCTAGGATATTTCCGACATTTCAAACGGTTAACCCACACCGCTATAATCCAACATATATATATATATATCCGAATTCGATCGAGATAAGGCCGTAGCCTGTAAAACAGTAACTACAAAGATAAGGCCGTAGCCTGTAAGTGCGTGCCAAAGAACAGATTACAAAGACACAGATGTCATGTAGTCAATTTACATTAGGCTTGACTCACCTCAACAATAAACATCGTGCACTCGATTAACTTGAAGGCAAATGCAATGGTTTAACTTAAAGAATTAATACTTTATAAATATGAAAATTGTAAATTAGTAGCCTAATATCATTATTCATCCCATATTGTACGGAGTACTAATTATTTAATTAAAGGTAGTAGCTCAACTTGGCCCAGAAAATTTTACCATCAATCATATATTTTAAAGATTTTTTTGTTTGCAAATTATTCAACTAAAAAATATATGAGTGGAATAAATTATTTTCATGCACGTCCGTTTAAAATACTACGGAGCAGTAGGTAGTAGCTTCAGTAGAAGGTAGTAGCTTAAATCACTGGGTGAAGTGTTACAGCTTAAATGCAATTTATCAAATTGCATTGAGCCTACCATACCTCTCCGTTCGTATCTAAAGAGTACTCCCTCCGTTTCTATGATTTCTTGCACCTTAAAAGTGACACATTTCTTAAGAAAAACAATAAAATAAATAAAAGTAGAGAGGGAGTAAAATAAGTGGGCCACCTAGGTAAGAGAGAAGTGTGATAGAAAAAAGGAAAGTGGAAGAAATCAAAGAAATGGTTGAAAAAGGAAATGCGGAAGATATCAAAGAAACAGAGAGGGAGTACGTATTTTTTTTGGATCGTTCAAATCCAATTGACCCCTTTCCTTTTTAATCCAATTTTTTTGACTAAATTACCCTTATTCTACTAACATATTTACACAATATGTCATTATAAAAATATATTTTGGAAATTAAATATTAATTTAATCCTAATTATTGTACTTTTAATATTATTTACTACTTTCGTAATCCTTGTGCAAAACAAAAATATATCATTTTTGGTTACAAAAGAGGGAGTATTAGCTTACCATGCATTGCACTTGGTGCAAGAGCAGAAAGCCTACATATATACATACACTAAGTGTAGTGTTTCTTATACCACCACTCACAAGTTGTCCTATGAGTTTTATCGTGGTGAATAAGTCTCCCTTATACGGGTCAAATAGTATTCATATTGGTGGGGTAAAGTTAACCCATTTCCTTTTACCAAATATTCTACTTTTTGCCATGTTTCACATATACGACCCGCCACATACTTGTGACGGATATCACCGTCACAAACAAGAATTGGTATATCATGATACGGGAGTATAAAATTATGTTTCTTTAACAATTTAATTTGATTTCGCTAAATTTAGTTTATTTCAACGATTTAGTTTATATATATATATATATATATATATATATATATATATATATATATATATATAGTCGAGATCGGGTGAGAACCACTAACTCAATGAGAACTGTGAGAACCCTATTTCAGCCTTTTTTTATTTTACGTAAAATCTAAATTGATCGGGTGAGATCGGGTCTCTCTCTTTACCTCTACTCCTTCGCCCCCTTCCTTCTCAATTCACCAAAAATTGAAGAACAATTTCAACAAAATTCACCAAAAATTCAAGAAAACGCAGATTAAGCTTCATTCATAAATTCAAATCAATTAAACGAGGTTATTTATCTAATCTGAATAAATTAGGGTTAGGGTTTTGATTTCAGTCGATTTCAGTTTTGATTTGATGATTGATTTTAGTTTTTTCTTTGTTTAATCGTTAATTAGAGTGCTAGAATTGTTCGGTTCTTAAAAAAAAGGAACGTTGATGTACGGAGTATTACTGTTCTTCCCCAATTTGCGATCAACTGCCATTCCTTTAATAATAAACCCTTTTACTGTCATTCTTTTTTTGATGTTAGATTTTCATCTATTGTTGTTGCGGTTGTTATTCAATTAGATTCAATGATTCGATTTCATTATATTTGTCCTCATTCTTCCTCAACCCACTTTCATTCATAATTCTTCTCAAATTCTCAAACTTTATTGGTTTTTAATGGTGGTTTAGATCAAAAAAAAGTTGTTGCTGTAAAAGGGTAAGTAAAAGGGGTTGTCTGATTCGATTAGCTTATTGTTCTTAACTGTTCGATTAATTCTACTGATTCGATTTAATTTTTTTTTTTTTTTGTTGTTGTTGTTGTTGTTGTTTGATTGCCTGGTAGAATGTGCAACATTAGTGCGAATTGTGTAGCCGTTGGAATATTTTCCCGCTTGCTATAATACTTTGCACGGTTGCAGGAGGTAGACTATTCTGTTGTGCTTTACTATTGTATTCACCAGCAATAATATCCCAAAAATTAGGATTCCAGTAATCTCCTAGTAGAGCACTAGAACGACCAATAGAGTACGCATGTAAAACATCTTTTCCTTGTAACGTCAAAGAGTACGCTAAAATAGAAAAAGGATACGCTAAAATAGAAAAAGGATACGCTGAAATAGAAAATGAAAAAGGGTACGCTGAAATAGAAAAAGGTACGCTAAAATAGAAAAAGGGTACGCTAAAATTGAAAAAGGGTTTCCTAAAATAGAAGAAGGTACATTAATTTGTAGTAATTCTTCACGATTACTACAAATTACTTAGGTAAGAGAGGGTTATATCATACCATAGCAAAACTTACTGAGGCTTGGCAAATTAAATTTTCTGCTTCTTATTATCGCAGGATTATAATGGATTCACAAATTGTTGCAACTGATACAAGTGATCCTCAAGTTAATTCAGTAGTATCCTATGCTTCTTCAAATGTGGTCATGACGGAACAATTCACAGAAGAAAATACTATTATATCAGACACAAGCATTGAACCGATAGAGGTTGAACCATTATTAACAATGATATTAGGTATATTTTGTATGTTAATTTAATATTTTGATTACATTCAATCTTCAATAAATTATGTATACTAAAAATATATGTTTTGCATGCACAGATGATGATGATGTAGCAGATGATGATGTAGTGGGAGAAGGTTCATCAACAAACATCGATAGGATCTTTGAGTGTCCCGATCATCTTAAGCCAACTATTGGTAAGGTTTTCGCGAATTTTCAAGCTGCAATTGATTTTTATGAAGAATATGCGAAAGCGAGTGGGTTTGTGTCGCGATTAGGTGGAGATAAAAGGGTCAAGGGTGATATTACACATAAAAGATGTTTGTGTAATAAGCAGGGAGAATCTAATGCGACAGGGACAAAACAAAAGAGGCAACAGACTAGGACAGACTGTAAAGCAATGATTAGTTTTAAACGTCGTCCTAAGGATGAATATGAAATTCATCGCTTTGTTGAGGGTCATAATCACATGCCTCTAACACCTGTGACAATGGAACATATGAAGCAATCAAGAGAGTTGAGTATTGTCTATAAAAAATGATAATTGACAATTCGAAGGTTAATGAAGGGCCAACTAAAACCTTTAGAATGTTTAAGGAATATGTGAGAGGCTATAATAATATTGGTGCTTCATTAAAAGATTTTAAAAATTTTGGAAGAGATGTGAAAGAGTTTTTGTCATAAGCTGATGCTCAAATGCTTATTGAGCACTTTATGAGAAAAAAGTCAATGTGTCCTTCATTTTACTTTGATTTTGATGTAGATGATACGGGTAGATTATCTCAAATTTTTTGGGCAGACCCCATTAGTATTAAGAATTATTTGCTATTCGGGGATATGCTTTCATTTGACACTACATTCAAGAAAAATACCTATAAGATGATTTTTGTGCCTTTTACGGGGGTAGACCATCATAAGAGGTGTGTGACTTTCGGGGCGGGGCTCGTAGTTGATGAAAGTGCGGAATCATTTTCTTGGTCGTTTGAGCGATTTTTAGATGCTATGGGTGGTCGTTATCCAGCTTGTATAATAACTGATCAAGATTTGGGAATAAAAGGAGGAATAAAAAAAGTATTTGGTAAGAAGACACAACGTAGGTATTGCATGTGGCATATATTGAAAAAACTGTCTGATAAGGTACCATCTGCAATACTGAAGGATACTAATTTCTTGAAAGATTTAAGCGCTATTGTTTGGGGTGAGGATGTTGAACCGGCTAAGTTTGAGGAAAAATGGTCCAAAATCATGGAATCTTATGGATTGTTAGATAATGAATGGTTGAAAGATAAGTTCAACATTAGGAAAAAATGGGTGTCGGCTTACTTTCGTGACTTGTTTTTAGGAGGTTTAATGAGAACCACATCAAGGTCTGAGTCAGAGAACAACTTCTTTAGTAAGTTCACTAATCCTAACTTGACACTCGTTGAATTTTGGATGAGATATGAGACTGCCATGGATGCTCAAAGATGGACACAAGCAAGATTGATTGCCACATCAAAGTACTCATTCCCTAAGTTATCGACTCCTCTAGCCTTAGAGAAACATGCATCGGAAATGTATACCCAAAAGATATTTTATGAGTTTCAAGAAGAGTTAAAGGAGGCTTGTTACACATGTGATGTTGAGGGCATAAGAAATTATCCAAATTCTAGAATTGAATTCATTTCTATCGTAGATCATTTGAGGAATCATAAAGTGTATGTGGTTACTTTTATGTCCGATGAAGAAAAATTGGAATGCACGTGCAAGAAGTTTGAAAGACATGGAATTCTTTGTAGGCACGCTCTCTTAGTTCTTAAAGGTCGACGACATGAAAAAATTCCTAGTCAATATGTAGCCGCTAGGTGGACAAAACTAGCTACTTGCCATCCAATTTTTGACAATAATGACCAGTTGCTTAAGGATTGTAAAACTGTGGATGTGCAGAAAAACAAAATTGGGGAATTATGGTCTGAATTGTTTACTTGTGTCTCACTTGTTGAACATAATGAACCATACACTGATGAGTTGTTGGACATGCTTCGTGGGTTCAAAGAAAAGATACTTGAAGCGGACATCAATGTAGATGGGAAGAAAAAGGACAAGAACGCGGAAATTGGAATGCTTTTAGGAACAACCATCCCTGATGAAATTGTAGTTTTGCCTCCAAAACAATGTAAGAACAAAGGCTCGGGGAAAAGATTGATATCACAAAGGGATAAAGCTGTGAAGGAGAGTAATAAACCGAAAAGAAGATGCAAGGCTTGTGGGGAAATGGCGAATCATGACAGCAGGAATTGTGACAAAAAGTAGCTGATACCAGATTTGGTGTACGTATTTTATGATTTAATACATACCTTTTCTTTCAATGTACTTTTATTATTTCAATGTACCCTTGAGAAATTATTTAGCTGTTCTTCATCCACAGGTTATTTGCAAGGGAAGACACCAGAGGAGATAAGGAAGTCATTAAACATCAAGAACGATTTCACCCTTGAGGAGGAATGAACCACCCACCCTTTCGCTACAATGTTCATAATTGGATGATTCGAGTTGCTGTTTTTTTTACTATTTCAAGTCTTTTGTCTTTTGTACTAGTAGATTATGGTAACCTTTGCTTGGTAACCTTTTGTGGCACAATTTGGCTAGTTATGGAAGTTTTTCCTTTCTTCATTATAGTACGCTAAAATTAAGAAAAGGCTACGATAAAATAGAAAAAGGTATTCTAAAATTTAAAAAGGGTACGCTAAAATTAAGAAAAGGGTACGCTAAAATAGAAAAAGGGTACGCTAAAATAGAAAAAGGGTACGCTAAAATAGAAATTTTAAAAAGGGTACGCTAAAATAGAAAAAGGGTACGATAAAAAACAATAGAAAAAGGTTACGGTAAAATTAAGAAAAGGTTACGGTAAAATAGAAAAAGGTACGCTAAAACTGTAAAAGGGTACGCTAAAATTTAAAAAGGGTACGCTAAAATAGAAAAAGGGTACGCTAAAATAGAAAAAGGGTACACTAAAATAGAAAAAGGGTACGATAAAAAACAATAGAAAAAGGGTACGATAAAATTAAGAAAAGGCTACGATAAAATTAAGAAAAGGCTACGATAAAATAAAAAAAGGAATTCTAAAATTTAAAAAGGGTACGCTAAAATTTAAAAAGGGTACGCTAAAATAGAAAAAGGGTACGCTAAAACTGTAAAAGAGTACGCTAAAATAGAAAAAGGGTACACTAAAATAGAAAAAGGGTACGATAAAAAACAATAGAAAAAGGGTACGATAAAATTAAGAAAAGGCTACGATAAAATTAAGAAAAGGCTACGATAAAATAAAAAAAAAGGAATTCTAAAATTTGAAAAGGGTACGCTAAAATTTAAAAAGGGTACGCTAAAATAGAAAAAGGCTACGCTAAAATAGAAAAAGGGTACACTAAAATAGAAAAAGGGTACGATAAAAAACAATAGAAAAAGGGTACGATAAAATTAAGAAAAGGGTACGATAAAATTAAGAAAAGGCTACGATAAAATTAAGAAAAGGCTACGATAAAATAAAAAAAGGAATTCTAAAATTTAAAAAGTGTACGCTAAAATTTAAAAAGGGTACGCTAAAATTTAAAAAGGGTACGCTAAAATTTAAAAAGGGTACGCTAAAATAGAAATTATAAAAAGGGTACGCTAAAATAGAAAAAGGGTACGCTAAAATAGAAAAAGGGTACGATAAAAAATAATAGAAAAAGGGTACGATAAAATTAAGAAAAGGCTACGATAAAATAGAAAAAGGTATTCTAAAATTGTAAAAGGGTACGCTAAAATTGTAAAAGGGTACGATAAAATTAAGAAAAGGGTACGCTAAAATGGAAAAAGGTACGCTAAAATGGAAAAGGAGTACGCTAAAATAGATAAAGGGTACGATAAAAGGTATTCTAAAATTTAAAAAGGATACAAAAATATTGTCAAAGGATACACTAAAATTGGATCCAAAAATAATTAACAAAGGTTTGTGAATTAGGCTTCTTGATTCACGACAATGCCAAAATCTAATTCTAATCTTCAAGAAATAATCAACCCGGAACAATTCTCTTAAAGAGTTGCAATCTTGTTCTTTTCCCATCTTAAGAGTTCAATAATTTTCTCCTTCCTATATGATTCCAAACTCTCACTCTGAAAAGAAAACAAAAAATATTAACTACCCGACTACCGTAAATAATACTACAAATTATTACTTGTATTAGTACCTTAAGATATTGCTCGCTCGTCCACTGAGAACTATTGTAAACAGACTCCAACCACTTCAAAACATAAGCTCCACAATCAAACCTATAAATTTTATATAAGTATTTGTATCCATTGGAAAAAAAAGTCACATAAAAAGGGAAAATTTACCCGTTTTGTTGTTGTGGTACAGGAAGGGTTGAAAACTCGAACTTCTTTATCTCAGCCAACTTTGAAAAGTCCGGTTCTTCAACGACAATCACATCAACTCCACCAAAAACCTTAAACCCAGAAAATAAAAAATGATGATTAGAAAATACACCAAAATAACGATAAATAACTATCGAAACAAAAAAACCACATCAATCAATCACCAAACAAAAATATCATAAACAAGCAGCCATCAAAGACGGAAATACACCAAAATAACCCAAAATAACCCGTACTCTGTCTTTTTCAATACACCAGAAAACACAAAAAACCCACAAAAAACCAGGCATTCGGGAGGGTTGCATGATGAAGGAAGGAAGGAAGGCATTCGGAGAAAGCAGAGACCTATACTCCAGTTAGAATCTTGTGAAATTAAAAGAAGAAATGTTCATACCACTTCTTTGGCTAGCTTAATTCTGTTTTCTGGTCGTCTTTCTTGGCAAGAGTCTAGTATATAGTTCATCTTTTTCTTGAAATCACATATCAAAGCATACCAATGCACACCCGTACATATGGGAAAAAACACCTGAACAACAATTAAATTAGGTTAACATGCATTAGGAGAAGACAAAATAGACAGTAAAAAATGATGTGAAAGTTACAATATTTACTTTCTGTAATTTGGATTGATTTTTTCCCATATAATGAAGTTTGATGTAATTGTTGTGCATAGATTTCTTTTTCCTCATATCCTGAAATCATTAAAGAAGTATAGTCGGTATCTAACTTCATAAATTCAAAATCATAAATTTAATCAAAACAAAGCAGCTGATATGATTACATGCCACAAAACAGCTGATATAACTGCATGCATAAAACAGCGATATTCAAGGCAAAAACTTAATCCGACACATGAAAACACACAAACCTTGGTTGTTGTTGGCATATATAACACACCAGGTCTCTCATGTGTTACATAAATACCAAACAAATCAATAACCATGTCATATATCATTCGTCCAGTTTTCAAGCTGGAAAGTCCTTTCCTGGTTACTTGTAGCCATTCCGTATGAATGACTATTTCACTGAAAAACAAAATTAATGTTTTAACATATGATAAAGGTTGTGATGATATCAGTATACAATCAGAATATATGGAGGAATGAAGGAGGAAATTTATTCAGTAACTTACTCATCATCCTTGTTGTCATCGACTACATATTCTAGAATCTCTTCATCAGATAATGATCTGATAAGGCGATCCTCTTTCACTGTCAATCTATTTGAGAAAAAGATTAGTTAGCTAAATAATGATATGATAAGTAGATAACAAACATGTGTATACTCTCAATAAAGCAAAACAATAATTATACCTCTCCTTGAAAAAATATTTTTTTGATTCTTCAATAACAAAAGCTTTCAACTCATTGCCTTCAAATGCAATTATTTAATAGCAATATTTCACACTAAGCCTTCTGACAACGCTCTCTGGCCCCATCTTATTCTATGTAGTAAAAAGAAACAATATAATTAAATGAATTCATGTGCATTGGTTTGGGCAAAAATGAAAAGGGTACGCTAAAAATAGAAAAAGGTACGCTAAAAATAAAAAATGGTATGCTAACTGACCTCTTTCAATCCAGCAACAAAATTTCTTTTGTCACCCAGATAAATTTCCATGTGCCGCATTAAGCAAGTTCCGTTATCATCTTTCACATTTAAGTAAGCTTTCGGAACATACTCAAGTACTTTAAAATCATGATATGTAGGGATCCATGAAAAATGTGCAGCCATGTTAGCTTCTAATTGACGTCCCTGCAAAAAATAATAACATTTACAAATTAAATAAGAATAAAAAGAATATCAAATTATAATTAGTTTTTAAAAATATCAAATAATATTAAAATGTACCACATGATCAACAATAGCAAGAGATGGAATTGAATTTGATTCATGAATATGTATAACTTCTACTTTGGACTCCTTTGGAAGTATACATATCAATGCTCGGAAGCTTTTTGAGAGAATGGGATAGAAAACCATGAATACTTTGTCAAATTCAACACCGTCACAATTGACCTGTTTATAACATAGAAAAAGTAAGGAAAACAAACCTACACAGAAATAAAGAAAAGGGAAACTTAAACAAGGAAATATAAAGAAAAGAGACTTACACGAGTGTTGGCAGACAAATATAATCGGTAAGGAGAATTCTTTGATCTTAAAGACTCACGCTTGTTTAAGATTTCGCACCATACATCTAATATTTTATGCGAAACTTCATTTCCACACATTAAAGTCTTCATATCAAGCAAGTTCAACTCAAACTGGCTTCTATACACAACCACACTGTATTTATAAGTAATTTTGTTAGTTTAAAATGAACTAAAGAAATGAAAGAAAGTACTCAATAAAAAATATACAGCCAATTACCTCCCATCGGTCTCCTCTGAAAATACATAATTAGCCACTTCTTTCTCAGATTGTGTAAACGCGGAGAAAATCATGATATTTCGCCGAATGTACGGAGATTTAAACACTGCTGAAATTTCTCTAGTTCTTTTAGGCATGGCAGGCTGATTCGGAGAGGGCGGCTGATCAGGAGAGGTAAGGTCAATGTGCACTTGAGCAGACGTACCAACTGGAGTTTCAGGAGTTTTTAAATTGTGTTCAGCAATGTCCTTCTCAAGCAAGGGTAGATTATCAGAAGGATCAGAAGGTTTTTCCTCCTCTACTGGCGGTAAGTGAGGTGAAAGGGAAGATACCGGGTTCATCTCATTCCCAGATGAGCTGACAGTCTGAGATGAATCTAGAAAATCATCATCAGAATCTAGCAGACGAAATCTTGGCATCATTGGGTCTTTTTCCCTTTTTACCTTAACATGTTTGCGCCTTTTAGGCATAACACCAGCAGCAGTAGCTCCTGCAGCAGTAGCAGCATCGCCAACAATTGGTTTAAATGCATCTTGCAAGGCAAAAAGACTTTCCAAAATCTGTTCATTCCCCCAAAATGCATCATCGTCCCAATCTTGCTCTTTCCTATCATCCTCATCCACTTCCCCTCCAACAACATCAGCATCAGCAGCATCATCTAAATCATCACTCTTTTGTTGTTGAGATAAATGAAAACCATCAACAATAGAGGACAAGAAAGAAGACATCTTACGAACAGCAATTGAATTTGGGAGCTCACTCATTGCCTCATTCGCACAAGCCTTGAAATCATCAAAGGCATCAGCAAGGTTTTTCGCCGAGGAAACTAGTTTGTTTACACAAACCTCGGCTTGGCTCCTAGAAGACATCTTTTGTTGTTCATTTTTCATTTTGTTGTTCATTTCAGTTGAACCAGTTTCATTGTGAGCAGCAGGCTTTACAACACAACCTTCCACATAACCTTGACCAAAAGATTTTTCCCTAAGTTCTGTCTTTATCCTCTCTGATATATCCTTCTTTGACCAATTTGCAAGTGTAGGGAATTGCCTATCACCGGACCTAACTTTAATGACAACTCTATCTAAATATATGAAAACCAAAATCATGACGGCACCTTTAAATGTTGTCACACGTCCCCCATTAAGAACATTCTTCTGCCACAATTGAATATTATTGAGCAACGAACCCAAAGTATAAGAACACCAGTTATAATTTGGGATTTGTGAAGTATCTGCAAGAATATTCAAAATACGGAAACCAAGAATAGCCCCCTTCACACCTACTAGGAAAGTGGAATTGAGAAATACAATGAAATTTCTCTTAAAATCATCTCCACCTTCCTTGAGGGACTTCAATTTGTCCAAAAGAACTCTTTTTGTGATTTTCTTATTATCAAATTGTTTTGCCCAACAATCAAATATTTCATTTTGTACCTTCTTTTCAACAGATTTTATTCCCTTTTCAACGTTTAGAGGTCCCATCGGCATACCGGTTTCTAGATGGACATCTTCAGCAGTAACATGTAATGACCCATCCATTAAAGAAGAATTAAGAACATTAAAAGTTGACACCAGCCAATGTGCCAACTTACCGGGAACCTTATCGGTTTTCAATAAAAGCAAACCCCCGAAACCCATAGAATGAATATCAGATACTTGCCTATCTGATATACCGCTTTGAACAAATTCAAATAGAAGACCGGGGGTCATCCTTGATTTGAATGATGCATCAGCTAATGTCAATGGTGTACCCTCTCGTTTTCCTTTTCCTTTTCCTTTTTGTACACCTAAAGAAAGGAAATGATAAGGATACACTAATCAGAAACAATATGTGAAAAATTACGACTAATCAAAAACACCAACAATTGTCATCAATAAAACTTCAATAAGGGTACACTAAAATTGGAAAAGAGTACACTAAAATTGAAAAATGGTACGCTAAAAATAAAAATAAAAAGGGTTGGAATAAGGTCAAGTAATCCATAAAACTTCAATAATACCTTTTCGCACTTTACTTGAACCAGCATCATCCCCTGTCGTCATTTCATCTTGCTTTCTTTTCTTTGATCTGCTACCTACAATGCTACTTTTAACCTCCATGCCTGTGAGCAAAAAAAAAAATCAAACAAAACAATTAAATAACATATATCATCGGTTTTTGTTGAGGATCATAAATTATTAGTCTCATATTAATATCCACAATTTCAGTTTCCCCATGTTCTTTAATTAAAAATCAACGCTAAAATTGAATTAAATTGAACAAAACATGAAACAAAACAATTAAGCAAAGAACAATAAGAGAAACCATCAAATAAAGAACATACCATCAATTTCAATTCCTAAACGCACAAAATCTCCACTTCCAAAGAGTCTACGTCTCTAAAGTATCAAATTCCGATTAATAATCGTCGTAGAATCAAACAACTGTCTTACAGCAAGCAATGAAATATCGTCGTGTACTGCAATTATAGAGCAAATAAAATGGTTTGTTTTGACTCAATTATGCCAACGACTCAATAATTTGTTCACTTGTTCGTTTTCACTCAAACTTCAAAGGTGGCAAATATCATAAAAAGACAATTCCACATCGAGCAATTCACATCACATTCACATCACATGCAATTCCTCCAACGAATTCCGTCAAACAGTTTAGCTACATTCAATTGCAACGACTCGCAAACTACTCATTTTTGAAACACAATCGAAACTAAATTATCTAAAATTGCACGGATTAATCATATACTATATCACAATTCATATTGTTTCTTCTTTCACAGAGGAATTTCATCAAACAGATAAGCTGCATCTCATTTCTCACCTTCCTTTCGAGTGTTCGCTCTAACTCGATCGACGACACTAGCTCACGCTCCAATACCTTCAATTTCCTCGCGAATTCCTCCTCCAATTGCTTCTGCTTCTAATCACACACATCACAATCAAACAAACAAAAAATCATCAGAAAAAATCAAAAAAATCACACAGAATTAATAAAACGCAATCAATCGCACAATTCGACTAGTCAATTCGAATTATCAACATAAAATTAACCGATTAAAACAGCATAAAGTCAAATCATCGACTAGTAAAACAATTTGAAATCAAATTAATCTAGTTTAGCAAGCAATAATCGACTAGTCAAGTAATTGCATGATGATGATAACGATTGAACTAAATTAAGAAGATTGAGTGAGTAATACCTAGATATTGCGAAGAAGATCGAGGAAAAGGTACGCTAAGCAGGAAGGATTTTGTGTGGAGAATGAGAGTTGGATAATGTTAGGGTTCAGTTAATCGATCGTTCAATTTGGGGGAAATTGGGGGAAATCGTTCAATTTGCGTGGAAATTCTTTCAGTTATCGAGGGAAGTTGGGTTTTGCGCGGTAAATAAGGGGAAAATTGGGGGAATAAAATTAATCGGGGAAAGTTAATCTCATCCATTCACATAATAATATATGTATTCCAATCTGATGGTTGAAAAGAGTTCTCGCAGTTCTCATTGAGTTAGTGGTTCTCACATGAACCTAAATCTATATATATATATATATAGAAGGGATCATATAAGTTCCTTCTCCTCTTATAAGTCCATAAGGCTTATTATGAGCCATTGGATTAAAATAAAATGGATGGCCCAGATCTTACTTGACATTTAATTCGAAAAAAAAAAAAAAAAACTTTAATACTCAGTCCTCTTTTTCTTCCCCCCTCAATATCCCCACCTTCATTATGACTCACTCTGTTTCCAAAGCACTCTCTATTCCCGCTCCATTATTTCCCCCTCAATATTCCCACCTTATTCCTGCTCACCACACTCTATGCCCGCTCCATTACTTCCCCTTCTCAATACTTCACCCTATTCCAACTCCATTATCCCATCAGCTCACTCTATTCTCGATCAATTTCTCCTCTTTCGCAGGTAAAGGTATGTTCTATTATCAAAGTTTCGTACTCTTTTTGACGAGTTTCGGTGGTTTTAGCGAAATTAGGGTTTAATTGCGAGTTTAATTGCGAAATTAGGGTTTAATTGTTCACAATTTGGGTTGAATTGTTGCGAAATTAGGGAAATTAGGGTTTCATTGTTGCGAGTTTAATTAACGAAATTAGTGTTTAATTCTTGCTAAATTAGGGTTTAATTGCGAAATTACGGTTTAATTGTTCACAATTTGGGTTTAATTGTTGCGAAATTAAGAAAATTAGGGTTTAATTGTTGCGAGTTTAATTAACAAAATTAGGGTTTAATTAACAATTTGGGTTTTTGCGTTGAGTCATGATTTTTGCTGATTAATCTTTTTGGGTCTAACTCATCATATTTAATTAGGTGGTTTTAGCGAAATTAGTGATTTTGTACTGCATTTGTGATTTTGTTCCGTTAATAATTTGTGATTGCTTGTCAGTAATTTTCGTCGTGGTTTGTTATTAGATTTCTATTTCATTTGTTTGTTAATAGTTTAGTTTTTAGATTATACCATGCTTATCAATTCCTATGAAGTTTTTGTTCATTGTATGTGGTAGCATATATGGCGTCCGAAGAGGAAATTGTCGAGGTTGACAGTGTCGACGCAGAAGAGGAGGAAGAAGTCGGTAATGTTACTGTGAGATGTAAGGGGCGTAGGCTTGCGTTGCTTGTATCGAGACTAAATGAGAGACAGAAACAGGCGGTTCGTAGAATTGGTTTTGGCGGGTTGTTGGATTTTAAACTCCACAGGTTCTCTATCTCACACGTTCCCGTTTTTATTAAAGCCTTTAATGATGGATCTCACGTTTTTAGGGCGTCACCGTTCAAGGAGTTTAGTGTCACCAAACACGATGTTCACGACTGTTTTCTGTTACCGCGTGGCCCGCACGAGGTAGATTTGGTTCCCACAGGTCGATATAAAAACTCCAATAGTGATGAAATAAAAGGGTTGAAGGATTTCTGGAGGGACCGATATAACGTCAAAAAAACATCTAGTCAAGTGAATTTGGGAGGCCTCGTGAGGGACATGATGGCGGACAAACTAGGCAGTGATATGTTCTGCAAGATGTTCGTCCTATTTGCGATGTCGTCTTTCCTATGCCCAACATCCAACAATGGAATTGACTTGAAGCTTGTGAAGGCCGTGGATAACGTTGACGATATCAACAAGTACGATTGGTGTACGCACGTTCTGAATGGTATCGTTCAGGCGGGGGTCCACTCAAGGGATGATCCGAAGTCCATTACAGGTTGTATTCCGTTTTTGATGATTACATACCTTCACAGGTTTGTTTCTCATACCTTCCGTTTGGTGTACGTACTTTTGCTCTTCACATACCTTCCATTTGTTATGTCCTCCTTTTAATATCTACGTTTGTTTCTGCGTATTCCAGGTTTGATTTTCGTGGTGAACCGTCCCCCCACGAGCTCCCCTTAATTAAGCATTAGGACTACGCCAAGCTCGCGAAAAGGCTTGACGCTGAAATGCTCGGAGGGTCGTTGGGTAGGCAAGTTTGGTCCAATATTTCTTATCCGCGCTCGTTTCAGAACGGTGCTGAAGTGATAACTGTGCCCAGAATTACCGACAATGACAATGCTGAGCGTACGGTGCCCAACCCCCCTGACCCGAATCTTGTGAAAAAATACGTCCAACTGGAGTTGCCTCCTAGTCTAGAGGACGACAGCATACCGGTGGGTCGGGCAGAGGACGTAAGTACATTTCCTCGTCAGTCATACTTTAATATTTACGTACTTTTCCTCATCTGTCCTCCTTTAATACACAAACAGTTGAAGTGACATATAGTTTAAGTCAAAGTGACATTTACATGGCGTTGAAGTTTCAGTATTAAAATAATTACTTGTTAATTGCACTCTTATACGCGTAGGAACTACATGACCTATGTCACATGATGGAGAGGAACGCGGTTGCTTTTAACGGTGTGGTCCGTGAAATAGAGGAAAGGATCAAGGTATTGTCTGCGATCCGTTTTAGAGAGCCGCAGCCAGGTCCATCGCAGACATAGCAGTCGTTCTGGGCGAACGAGGAACTCCACCGTTACGTGGACAGAGTATGTGACCTAGCGAGACGTTTCCAGCACTCAACTGGCAACGCACCGTGCGTCGGGGAAGCATCTACAAAAACAACAACTGAAACTCCGGGTCCCGGAGGGAATTATGAGGGGTCAGACACGGTGTTGAGGGAGATACTGCGTGACATTGCGGACGATACAAATCTGGTCAGAACTCCTGGTCCTGAGGCTGCAGGTGGTACGTCCCAAAACGACAGCACTCCCGGTCCTGAGGCTGCATGTGGTATGTAAAATAAATGACGACAATTAATTTTTTTTTTCCTTTTACGTTATGCAGGCAACATTGTCGACAACACAACCCCGGGCAGAACTCCGGGTCTTGAGGCTGGGAACAACATTCCAGATGAAGAACAGACTGCTGCCAACGCAAATTCGAAGACGGTATTGTCATCAAAGAGAGTGTCTGAACGTCCAGAGTCCTCATCGAAACGACCATGCATCGAGAAGCCGACGCCCCCCGTATCCCCACAACCTGACTCACCAAATCACAACACAATGTCCTCCTTACGTAGCCGCAAAATTGGGGGTGGGGATGGTCTAGGTTGCAGCTTGGAGGTCGGAGATGTAGACGTAAAGGCCGTCGTTGTGTCAAAGTTCTGCCGGGACAACCAGCAACTACTCAGCACCCTACCCAATTTACGGAAGCACGCAGCAGATTTAAGCCTACTGCACGACTACAAATACAAGATCGAGTACTTTTTCCCGTTATCCTTTTTCTTTCAATGTTTCAACTGTATTTGTTAACCATTGCCGACGAGTACATCAATACGCATTTTCTCAATTACAGTGACCTGCTAGCATATTACGGGAAGGACGCTCTGCTAACTCGGAGGGATATACTGACAATACTCCCTGACACCGACATGCATTACTCCGTGGTTGAATGCTGGTCAATACTACTAAGTCGCTTATCCGCATCTGATGAAGTCGACGAAACTCTGCCAAAGAGGACATACTTGGGGATACGACACTCGGTAAGCCCACTCTGCAGACCTTACATTTACCTCACTATTATATGAATTACCTTACAACACAACTCCGCACTTATGGAGTGCTATAACGTAACTTCAGTTTTGTTAACGAAATTAAATACTGTCAATGTAATCTATTGTTAGAGCAACACTTCAACTCTTAACCATGAAAATTACAACTTCAAATCTTTTTCAACATAATTTCAACTGTCATATCCAGACCTTGTAACATAATCAGCTTTATAAATTTAACACTTCAGAAATGAACTTCAGTAGAGAACATTCTCAACTTCAATTCCATTAAATCAAAACTTTCTAACTTCAGTACTGTTAGAGCAATACTTCAACTCTAATACATGAATGTTATAACTTCAAACCTCCTTCAACATAACTTCAACTGTCATCTAGAACTCGTAACATAATAAGCTGTATAACTTTAACACTTCGTTGATGAACTTCACTAACCAACATTTTCAACTTCAACCCCATTAAACATTCGTCTCTGAAATATATAACTTCAAAACTGCAACAATGCAACTTCACATACACTAAACCAGCACATCAAAAATACAGCGTTCCGTCAACATCGTCTATGAAATAAAACTTCACAGTTGTACTGATGCTGAAGGAATAAAAACTACTATTTCTGAAATAAAACTACTAAGGTTGTACACTTCAGTTAAATTAAAACCACAACTCTGAAATATAAAACTTCGAAGTTGTTATAACGTAACTTCAACCTAAGTAAACCAACATTTCAACTCCGACCCACAACATTCATAACTCCAAAACTTACACAGCATAACTTCAGCTGTCATCTCCTCAACTTCAACTTGTGCCACATTACCAGTACAGAAGGGAACTTCAGTACTCAATATTTTGAACTTCACATATTCTTGGACGTAAATTCAACAAGGAGAACCACATTCATAACTTCAACTATATAACGACGTAACTTCAGCAATAAAAATATAAAACTTCTGACAATGTTACGAAATATAAAACTTCGAAGACGTAAGAACGTAACTTCAAGCTAAGTAAACAAACATTTCAACTTCGACCCACAACATTCGTAACTCCAGAACTTACATAACATAACTTCAACTGTCATGTCTTCAACTTCAACGTGTGCCACATTACCAGTACAGAAGAAAACTTCAGCACTCAATATTTACAACTTCAGATATTCTTGAACGTAACTTCAACAAGGAGAACTACATTCATAACTTCAAGTATATAACGACGTAACTTCAGCAATAAAGATATAAAACTTCTAACAATGTTACGAAATATAAAACTTCTAACAATCTTAACGAAATATAAAACTTCGAATACGTAAGAACGTAACTTCAAGCTAAGTAAACCAACATTTCGACTCCGACCCACAACATTCGTAACTCCAGAACTTACATAACATAACTTCAACTGTCATGTCTTCAACTTCAACGTGTGCCACATTACCAGTACAGAAGAAAACTTCAGCACCCAATATTTACAACTTCAGATATTCTTGAACGTAACTTCAACAAGGAGAACCACATTCATAACTTCAAGTATATAACGACGTAACTTCAGCAATAAAGATATACAACTTCTAACAATGTTACGAAATATAAAACTTCTAACAATCTTATTGGAATATAAAACTTCAATGTTGTACGAACGTAACTTCAAGTAAAGTAAACCAACATTTCGACTCCGACCCACAACAATCGTAACTCCAGAACTTACATAACATAACTTCAACTGTCATGTCTTCAACTTCAACGTGTGCCACATAACCAGTACAGAAGAAAACTTCAGCACTCAATATTTACAACTTCAGATATTCTTGAACGTAACTTCAACAAGGAGAACAAAACTCATAGCTTAAAGTATATAACGACGTAACTTCAGCAATAAAGATATAAAACTTCTACCAATGTTACGAAATATTAAACTTCGAAGATGTAAGAACGTAACTTCAAGCAAAGTAAACCAATACTTCAACTCTGAACCACAACATTCACAAATCCAGAACTTACATAACTTCAACTGCCATGTCTTCAACTTCAACGTGTGCCACATTACCAGTACAGAAGAAAACTTCAGCACTCAATATTTACAACTTCAGATATTCTTGAACGTAACTTCAACAAGGAGAACCACATTCATAACTTCAAGTATGTAACAACGTAACTTCAGCAATAAAGATATACAACTTCTAACAATGTTACGAAATATAAAACTTCTAACAATCTTATTGGAATATAAAACTTCAATGTTGTACGAACGTAACTTCAAGTAAAGTAAACCAACATTTCGACTCCGACCCACAACAATCGTAACTCCAGAACTTACATAACATAACTTCAACTGTCATGTCTTCAACTTCAACGTGTGCCACATAACCAGTACAGAAGAAAACTTCAGCACTCAATATTTACAACTTCAGATATTCTTGAACGTAACTTCAACAAGGAGAACCAAACTCATAGCTTAAAGTATATAACGACGTAACTTCAGCAATAAAGATATAAAACTTCTACCAATGTTACGAAATATTAAACTTCGAAGATGTAAGAACGTAACTTCAAGCAAAGTAAACCAATACTTCAACTCTGAACCACAACATTCACAAATCCAGAACTTACATAACTTCAACTGCCATGTCTACAACTTCAAAATGTGCCACATTACCACTTTCGAAGAAAACTTCAGCACACAATATTGAGACTTTATTGAAATCTTGCAACACCACTAGACGTCACACATTATTGAAATCTTGCTTTCTACCACAGGATGTCATCATCAACCTCATTGAGACTTTAGACCAAGCAACACCACTAGACGGCCTACGAGACAAGCTCTTCAAGTTCTGGGACATATACATTAATGACTGCGGCAGAGTTGTGAACTTGGGAGCTGACCTAATATTCGTTCCGGTCAACATCCATGGATACTTTGCCTGCATTTGTGTCAACGTACAGTCCAAAACGATCAATGTGCTCGACCATCGCCTACACTCCGACTTTGAAAATTCAGACATATACAAGGCTGCATACGTAGTTGTAAGCATAATATTTCTACCGTACTCTCTATAGCACATGTCTCTCAATCATTACATATTCCACATATCTAATATCTTTTTTGCAGGCTTCCGGGATGAGCGACTACTTAGATGACAAGAAGGTTGATGGGGGAGACCTCGTTTCGACCTTTCCAATCAAAGAAGTTGAGATGGAATGGAAGAAAAAGGAGGTGAATAGAGAGGAGTCTGGTCTCTTCACATTGATGCACATGCTTCTGTACGACGGTAAAATGCCGTCACACGAGGATATGCCGTCCAAGGTCGCCAGGAGATTCCTTGTCGCAGAGGTTATTGCCACACTCCTTCTGTCAGACTTCAACAAACAACGTACACGACTCATGAGGCTGATTGATGACTTCAACGCAACCAAGGACAGCATTCTGACCGAAGTTAAGGTGAAACGTGCTATGGTGAAGATCCGTGCTGGCCCTAAGACCAAAAAACGCACAAAGAAGTAAATTGTTATTAGCCTTCCCATTCCAAACAGTATGACGTTCTCATAAAAAAATACTACTTTTGAGGTGAAACCTACTTTCTAGTTCCGCGTATATGATAGTATATGCGGAGTTGGATAAATTTTGTGGAAACTTGTAATATTTTGCTGCCATATGACAAGAACTAGTTCTTCTGTTGACGGTCAATATTTCGTTCGGTAGTTTGTTCGCTTACGTATCATTTTCACTTAACCTGCCTACGCTTACATTTTCGGTGACATTAATTCCAACGCACCGCCAACTATACATATCGTACAACTGCATAACGAAACTTTAGTAAACAACATTTTCAACTTCAACATAATCAGTTCAACATTTCAGTCTTGGGTCTAAGTTTACGACTTAACAACGTAACACTTACCCTACCAATCCAACACTGGCAACTCAGTCTCAGGTCCGTACTACACATATTTCAACTTCTACACTGCAAAAATGTTACTTTAAATTAGAACGTGTTCAACTTCAGCTCCTTAGAAACCATCGTAAATTACGTTACCAAAACAAACTACACAGTTCACGTCAACAAAATTTAGAGATTACACGCTTATGAAATTTCAAACTTACAAGATTCCAAAAATTCAAATACGAACAACACCACCAACGTACTTACGTGAAGAACTGTCACAATTGGAATGACAATATCATGGCATTAAATATTAAACAATACAACGACCAATGATGAACCAAAAAAACAGTAACAAAGGTAAATCGGAGAAGCAATACATAACGGGAGAGGTCTACTCCACCATACTACGTCATGATTGAAAATAAAATGAGCGAGTACCCAGCACCTGAAAGAATAACGCTAACAGCAAACACAATGCGTCAGTCGAGAAATCACAATATGTCTTCCGATCCATCATCCTCGCTGTCGCCAAAGCAATCATCATCCGACGGTGGATTTTTCGAGAAGGGGTTGGGGCAGTTCCTCTTGTCGTGGTGGGCCATTCTTTTGCAATTTTTACACATTCGTCTCGGCCTCTTAGCCAGCTCCGTCGCCTTGGTCTTCGTTGACAACATCCTCTTCCCACTACCTTTGTTCTTCGACATTTTCGGAGCCAATATCGTCACTTCCGACGTGGACGCACAACCAAGGTATTTCTCCAACTCCTGACGTTTTGTCAGAGGCTCCGAAGTTCCACCCACGCTCTCTCTACAAGCTCGGATCGCTTCCCGTAATTTTTTAACTTCGTCTTTACCCTTACCGCGAACAAAGCCCACTGCTTCGTGAATCTCCGACCACAACTTTGTCATCTCCAACTGCTTCTCATCAACCGAGTATTCAGTACCCTGAAGAACAAAACCTTCATCCAACGACATTCCTCCCACAGGTTCAACCAACCACCGCCTGCATACGTACGCTGCCGGTATAGTTTTATGTCCGCATGACGTTAAAATCCAGATTATATGTCTACACAGAAGCCCTCGCCTTTCGAACAGTTTGCAGCTGCACCTTGCGTCCTCCATATCTGAGGAAAAAAAATCAACTTCAGTCAATAATTAACGCAACTCTAAATATCGAAACAGCAACTTCAAAATAAAGTTAATAATAACTTAAATCAAACGCACCTGGTTTTACGCGCACTTCGTAGACTCTATCTCTACTTTGATCCTTCACCTTCGTTATCTCAACCCCGTCGATCAACTCGAAGCCACGGACTGTGCAAGTGTCGATTGAGAACTTCACCTCATCTTGGAATTCACTGAATATCTCATGTGTATACAACTTAGCACCATCGGCCTCCATTGGTACATGCGTCTCCGTCTTAGGCCTTGAGTGCCTGTTCTCACTATCAAGTCTCCTTTGGGTATGCCTTTGGTGGTCCATGGCGCTTTCAAAGCGCATCCAAAACTCCACCAATGTACCCGATTTGTGTTCAAACCTCTTAAAAAACCTATTCTCACTCTCCGATCTTTGAGTGGTCCTCATAACGGTTCCCATTGGAATGTCTCGGCAGTGAGCCATTACCCACTGACTTCTTATGGCAAATGTGGTCTTAAACCACTCAACGTCTTCCAATCCATGTTCTTCCATGATTTCCATCCACCTCTCATCAAACTCCGAAGCTTCAATATCATCGTTCCACACAATTTCATTCAACTTCCGTATGAATTCAAGGTAATCACTTCTTGTCGACCCATATTTAACAGGGACTTTGTTCATTATGTGCCACATACAAAACCGATGTTTCGCCTTTTTGAAAACAGATTCAACAGATGTAATAATACCTCGGTCTTGATCCGTTATTATGTACTCCGGTTCCTTTCCACCCATAGCTTCTAAAAATCGTCTGAAAACCCACTTGAAAGACTCCCCATTCTCATGCGCAATAAGTGCACCACCAAACGTCACCGACTTCTTATGATTGTCGACACCAGTGAACGGAGTAAAAATCATCGAGTACATGTTTGTCCCATATGTAGGGTCAAAGGACATAGCATCCCCAAACTTTGCGTAGTTTCTCTTGGCGGTAGCGTCTACCCATATCGCTTTGTCTAAGCTCCCGTCATCTGCCAACTCGTAGTCAAAAAAAAACCCTTCCCTGTTCTCCACCATGTCCTTAAAATTGTCTACAAACAGCTGCCCATCTCGTTCATGAAGAAAACACTTCACATCCCTCCCGTAATTCTTGAAATCAGTCAAGCTCGCCCCAAGATTCTCAAATCCATTCACATGCTCCTTACACATGTTGTAAGTTCTTGTCGCTCCAATTTTCAACTGCAATTCGAGCAAATAGAAGCTTCAACAGCAACGAAAATAATACGCGCAGAACATAATAATTAACAAAATTTAACACAACCTTCGACAACGAAACAGACAAAGAACCGGCTTACTCTTGAGTTAGCAATTATCATCTGCTTGTGGTAGTCCGACAACTGCCGTGATCGTTTCTGGAACTCCCTCTCCTCCACTGAAAATAACTCGTGGTTGTGGCCACAAGTAAACTCCTTAACAACCACAACACCATTCACTACGGCCAACAAGATTCTTGCGTCACAACCAACTCTTGTCACTTTTGTCCGACGTCTCGTCTTCTTTTCATCACAGTGCTTCCCCGAATTGCTCTTCTTCAACTTCTTAGCGGTCTTACCAATAGAACCGACTACCTTAGAATTAGATTTGTTACACTTTCCACCTGCCTTACGTCCGGAACCTCCCTCTCCTGCTGCACCGTTACCTGCCTTCGGGACGTACGTGAAACCCTCTCTGCTGCAAACTACTAGCTGAGATTTCAGCGTACCATCACTGAACCTCTTCGTTGACCACCTACGGACATCAAAACCGCAAGCGAGGCCATATGCTTCATAGAACTCAACAGCTTTATCGACGTCAAAATTCCTGCCCCACATAAGGCGTCTTGTCCTTATCTACTTCCCTACAATAAAGGACAGGAGGCACAACCTCTGCAACTTCTTCACCCTCCAAAGCATCTGCAACTGCACAGCCAAAGTCATGAAACCAATTTCAACTTCATCTTCACAACGCCTAAACTTCAACGCCTAACATTTTAAACTTTAGCAAACAAAAAAAGACACTTCATATGCATATGAACTACACGACTACCACCTCCAGATAAATGTCGTGTTCAAAAAATTATTCCCCTCCCAAACCGGTATTTTCATCTCCGCAGCTTCAACGGCATTTGTTAAGCTGTTAATAGGATAAAAAAGAGAGAGAGAGAGGGTATTAATGAGGGTATTAGGCTGCCTAATTAAGATTACTTCAATCCCAGCCCTCCATCTCCAATTCATCTAATGGCTGAAAAAAGTACTTATGGACTTATAGTGAGGGGTGTCCTTATGTGAACCCCTCTATATATATATATATAGTCAAGATCCAATAAGAACCTATAGTATAATGAGAACTGTGAGAACTTCTCCTAACCATTAGATCTTAAAAGATCTAACGACATATATTAATTGAAATTCATCCCCACTCTTACGCAAATCATTTGACTCATATTCTTTACCAAAAGTAGAACTTGACACACAATTAAATCAATTCTCCAATTTAAAAATAAAATTCAATTTTTCAATTAATTTTCAAATTATTCCATAATTATTGATTAAAAAGGTCAGGTAATTGTTATTATAAAATATGTACACTATGTTCGAAATTGTTAGTAAATAAAAGATATCGAGCATAGGAATTGGGTTCGCCATGGCTTTGGTTTTGTTGTTAGACGACCTGATGTATAGCTAATTAATTACTTTTGAAATTTTCCATTTTAGTAATTTAAGATAATTAAATTGGGATAATGGAGGAAGTAATACATACTTAATATTCTAGATTTGAACATGACCTAGATATTACTGGATGGGTGGAAGTTATGGGTTTACTGGGCAAGTCTTCAATTTTTGGGTTTATTGGATTGTTATGGTTGTTGTTGATGATGATGATGATGATCTGATGTGATTAATAATGAGGATGAGAATGACTGATTTGTTTGGTTTTACCGTAGATAGGTGATAAAACGAGGGGTAGATTAATAAAGAGTATTCTCGTTATTACAGAATGTATTCACTTAAAATTAAAAAAGGGTACACCAAAATGGGTACGCTAAAATTGAGAAGGGTACAACAAAATTAAAAAATATACGCTAAAATTCAAAAGTGAGGGTACGCTAAAATTGAATTGAAAAAGGATACGTTAAAATAGAAAAAAGGGTACGCTAAAAGTGAAAAATGGTACGCTAAAATTTGAAAAGAGTACGCTAAAATTGAAATTGAAAAAGAGTACGCTGAAATTTAAAAATTGTACGCTAAAATTGAAAAAGGGTACGATAAATTTAAGAAAGGGTACGCAAAAATTGAAAAGGGATACACCATAAGTCCATAATTAAAAGAGGGTACGACAATGGTAAGCTAGAATTGAAAAATGGTACGCTAAAATTGAAAAACTAAATTAAATCGAGTAGGACTTGAAAAAGAAGTGTTTTATTCCATATAAAATCCGTACAAAAGGAAATTAAAGAACAATATTTTAGATGAACTCCTAAGTCAATAAGGAAATTTGGAGAAAAAAAAAACGATAGCTGTGATTATTGCAAATATATTTGCTGACAATAATACTATTACTATTGTAATGAAATAATGAATTTAATCGAATAAATTAACTCATAAAATAATTAATTTTAAAAAAAAAATTTAAAAGTTACTTAGGTTACCGGGGTCCCAATTGTGATGAATTGATGGATTGAAGGAAAGTCGATTGAAAAATTGATGGACTGAAAATTGGATTCAATGGTCGATTGAAGAATTATGGATTAAAGGATTACGGGTCGAAAAATTTTGTAGAAGGAGTAACGACCTTACGGGTTGAAGACTCAAGCAATTGTGATTAATTGATGGGATTGAAGAATTTTGAAGGATCCAACGAATGAGATTGAACACTATGATCCAATGGTTCATATTATAATTCTCACAGATCTCATTGAAGGAGTGGTTCTCACATAAACCTCTATATATATATATATATATATATATATATATATATATATATATATATATATATATATATATATATATATATATTATTTATCTTATTTACCATATTTGTATAATTCAATTACGGTTGTTATAGAAAGGGGTTGGTTTGGATAGTATATTGTGTACTCGTGTTTATTACGGAATAGTCTATATCAAGTCAAAATATTTTCGTCGATTTAAATAAGGTCAAAACTAATTTTGTACGCACACTACTTCAGCGAGCTAACATGTCGAGTGATGAAATTAGGACGATAATTATTATTGATTGTAAGAGGGTAATCATTAGGGTTATTTTCGATTTGTGACTAGGAATCCTAGTTAATCGGATAAAATGATTTTATACTCTCATCTCAATCTTAAACGTGTCGTAGAATTACTAGGCTTGAGTAGTTGAGTGTAATCATATTTTGTGGGTTACCTATCTTTAGAATAATTTACAGGCATTAGAGTTGATTTGGGTTACATACCTATTATATTTTATTGTCGTGATAAATCGATTCAGATGTCACAGAATTTGAATTATATTCTCTTTACTTCATTCTTCCATCTTGTGACACATTTTTAAAAAAAAATAATAAAATATATAAAAGTAGAGAGGATGCAAAGTAAGTGGGTCATTTAGGTAAGATAGGGTTTGGTAGCAAAAAAAGAACAAGAAATCAAAGAAAAAATTATTGAAAAAGAAAATATCGAAGATATCAACGACACAGAGAGGGTACTAGCTATCACTCTATCATACACAATCTCAAATTCAGCCTCTTAAAGCAATTACAATGGATAGGTTTTACCTTAGATTTGTCAAAAGAACTTTATTTATAAAAGTTTGTCCTTTCTTCACGAACTTGTTTTGATCTTAAAAATCAAATTTGTTCTTAAAACAAGAAATGAAGACCAATCAAATAATTCTTCTTACTTTACTGGTCGTTTGTCCGCGCGCGGTAATTTATGTGCAGATATTGATTGTTTCGATCCATATCAAGTAAAAACTTTTTTCAATTGACTAAATGTCGCTGACAAGTTTTAATTTTTATAGAAATAAACTTTCGCGATCTTTTGCTAAATCTATGTTTAATTTGTTGTGCAAATGAATTGTTCAATCTCGGTATCGAGTAGACTAATTAACATTTAGCCAAGACAACTCATTTATTATTTGGATTGTGTAGATGTCTATACTTAGAGACACTTTTGAAAAATGCACAGAATATCGCATCCATATATAATTTATTGGATATGATTTTAATTACTACTTGGGATATGTAAATTGTTTGTGAGGGAAAATGAATAGAGTTTGATGAAATAAGTAAAATGAGAAAGGGAAAGGAAAAAAAACTATTCATAAGCGAGTTACTATTCATAAGAAATATTTTTTGGCAAAATTTATATTTAGTTTTTTTTATCTTCCCTCTTCCTTTTTTTGCACTAGCTACATTATCTTCCCTCTTTCCATTTTTGGGTTGTACTTTAATCAATTTTTTATTCTTTCCTTTACTCACAAACCTCACCATATTTCTACTTTATACACCACATTTTGTTACTTTAATCAATTCTTTAATATTCTAATGCCAAAAAAATGGAAGAAATAAAAAATTAGGAGGGAGTATAATTATCTAGATGCTTCCAATCTCTATTTATATAATTAGAGGGAATCGGTGTAACCAATAGAGTATAAATTGTGGATGGAAGTGAAAAAAACACAAAAAAGAAGCAAAAGGTATATAAAAACATAGATATAGATATAGTTGGAAGTAGGAAGTAGGAAGAAAAGAAAAAAGAAATAGTGGTAATAATAATAATGTGGTCAAGGCAAGAAAGCAAAGAAGAGTTGGATAAGAGGGCTAAGGAAGGGGAGACTGTTGTCCCTGGCGGCACTGGCGGCAAAAGCCTTGAAGCCCAACAACACCTTGCTCAAGGTCAACCTCCCCTCCCCTCCCTCATCTCTTTCTCCCTTTCCTTAATCTTCTGCACATAATATATTTATATAGTACGAGTAGATAACTACATACAGTATTTTCTTAAAAATGTTGTTTACCTTTGAAGGATGAAACCAAGTAAATAACTCGATTATGAGGTTCTTTATTAGATCGTGGTGATATATATATATATATATATATATATATATATATATATATATATATATATATATATATATATATAGAGATGGGTTCCGGTGAGGTAGGGTAACTCCTTACACCTATTGAGCCACAATCTAAACCATTAAATTAAGATGAGACATACATTCAAATAAGTGTTATATACACTAAAAAGATTCATTATATACGTTATTAAACTCACTATATACACACACTTAAGAACTCAATATATACAATAAAAAAAATGTTATATACACTGAAATAAAAAAATGTTATATACACTCAAATACTTATTATGTACACCAATTAATCAACAATGGAACTTATATCAAAATAACTGTTATATACACTAAAAAAAGTCATTATATACGCTATTAAACTCACTGCATATATACACTTAAGAACTCAATATATATAGTAAAATAATTGTTATATACACCCAAATAATTAATATGTACATCAGTTAATCAACAATGGAACCTACATCAAAATAACTGTTATATATACACTAAAAAACTCATTATATACGCTATTAAACTCACTATATATATATATATATATATATATATATATATATATATATATATATATATATATATATATATATATATATATATACTTAAGAACTAAATATATATACAGTAAAGTAGTTATTGTTATATACACTCAAATGGTTACTATGTACACCAATTAATCAACATATATACATTGAAATAATTGGCATATGTACTTAATTATTTGATATAATAGAATTGTTATATACCTTAAAACAGTTATTATGTACACTGAAATTGTTTTTATATACACCAATTTTATTTTAAATTTCGAATTTATTTTTTTTGGAAAAAATATTCCAGATTTTTTTTTTCGAAAAAAAAAAAAAAAAAATTTGGAAAAAAATATTCCGAAATTTTTTTTTTCGGAAAAAAAAAAAAATTCCGAAAAATATCGATTTTTTTCCCCGGAAAAAAAAATTGGGGAATTTTTTTTATGTATGAGTTTATGTTTTAATCTTAGCCTTTAATTTGATTTTAATCTAATGCTTGAGATTGTGCCTTAATGGGTGCGGCGAGTTGAGCTGCCTCAAAAGATCCTCTATATATATATATATATATATAACTCAAATTAAAACTAGCTAGCTAGTTACGACATAAATAGTGAAATATATACATACCCGATCATGGATCCGTATATAATTCATTAAATGGATTATGGATGGATGGAGGCATGGAGCCATGGAGTGGCCTGGCCGGTATAGTACTCCCTCCGTATTTATATGTTCGTCCACTTTATTTAATAAATGGGTGGAGTATTATATTGAAAGTGGACGAACGTATAGATAAGGAGGTAGTATTATATACTATATGTACTCCGTATATTTATATGAAGGGCAAGATAAAATGCATGCATGCATGCAGGAAGGAGCAAGGGAGGGCAATAGGGAGGACAGACAAGGAAAGAGCAGCTTGGGAGGGAAGGGTACAAGGAGATGGGCCGTAAAGGAGGTCGTAGCTCTGGTAAGAATAATGAAGAAGACGATGATGAAGCTGGACTCGATGTTGATGAATCCACCGCTTAATGTTAATCATATCGTCCATACCCACAAACCACTACCGTGTACGTTAAGTCGTACTAGCTAGCTAGCTACTTAATTACCTGCCTATTTACTATTTAGTTTAACTTTGTTTAAATTATGGCTGCCTTGCTTTTCAATAAGGTCATGTAGAAGTATGTATGTTCTCTACGAGATTAGTAGTATACTTAGTATCCATGTACAAAAAAAATGCACTCCGTCCCAACTTCGAATGAAGTCAATATTAGTATGTGTAAAAATAATAGTGTAAGACACATACATACATATTCTCTCCGTTTTTTATTTATCGTCCCGTTTCATTAAAATACTCTACCTATATATTGATGAAATGAGATAATAAATAATACTAGGAGGAAGTAAAAGCTAAGGTGAAAAAAGAGTTGGCTTGTCACTAGTACTACATTATATTACACCTAACAACTTTATTGTTTGGGATAAATTCACACCTTTAGATATGACGTGGAATTCTTCGAGTCAAAAGTCAAGGTCAAAAAGTCAAGCGATCAAGAGCGGAAAAGTCACGAAGTAATACTCGAAAGTCAAAAGTCGTGAAAGACGTGAAAGTCGTAAGTTCAACACAACTCAAAGTCAACATGACAATCCGGAGACTATACCCAATAATGATATTGGGCCGATCAGCAGCTAGTTCCAGAAATGAGCCAAGAACAACCCAACAATAAAGGAGACCCCTACCCCAAGTAAGAGACCCAGTCAATCAACTACCTCCTAAATCCTAGGGTTGGTTCCACCAGAACAGGAGAGAAAGGAGGAGAGAAGGAAGAGGGATGTTAGAGGCGACGGTTAAGGAGAAAGAGGGTAAATATAAACGCAAGAACGACAACACGGAGATCATCAAACTCATCTTCAACACACTTCAACTCCAAAAGCACGAAAGTACATTAGCAAAATATAACCTCCGATAACTCAAAACCGTTACTTGTATTCTTTATTCGTTTCCTCCATTCATAGTAGATATTTGGCGGGATTCCGACTCCCCCCGCAGTTTTTCCCACATTGGGTTTCCGCGTCAACAATTTTTGTGTCTCTTTGCTTTCTTTTGTCATTCGTTCATTCGTAGATTCGATTCATCCCATTAGCTCGTGAAACATTTGTCCGATCACTTTAACCCGCAACTTAAATCGTAACTCGGTAAATTTTTACCAAAACAATTTGGCGCCCACCGTGGGGCAAAGTGATCGTTTGCTAGCCAAAATTCTACAGTAAAGCAACCTACCATCATGTCTGGATCCGATCAAAACCTTGTCAGTAGCCAAGATGCCTCCATCCAGCCTGCTGGAGGAACACCGTCCTCAGAGGCAGCAAGCCCGTTCATCGCACCATCCACTCAGGTGACCCCTGTCAGTCTGACGGCAGGGCATACACCAGCAACCTCTAGACCACCTCAAGGGCCCCCGACATCAAAAACGCTTAACCCTTGCAGAACTAGTAAAGAGGGTGCGTCATCCAAGACGTCGGCTCATGGAGGGTTGTTTGGAGATGCCCTCAGAATACCGTCAGCCCCATATCCTGTGATGGAGATACTTCAGGGGATCAACACTCTGCAGCAAGCGGTGAAGACCTTGCAGAAGGACAACCGGGACATCAGGGCTCAGATAAAAGCGGCATCAAGGCCACCATCCGCTCTAGTCCAGCCGTCGCCAGAGATCCTGCCTATGATATCTGGAGGAGAACCGAGCTTCCACAGAGAACCCGCCGTTAGTGGGCAAACCTCCAGGGCGATTCCTCAGGAGGTGGTTACTAGGTTGGATCTGGAACTATCACCACCCATCCAAACCGTTGTGCCACAAGGGCTAGGCTATCTGACCCGTGGGCCCACACCCGACAGATCGCACGTCTCAGGTAATCTCTTCTTCGACATTGAAAACCAAGAGACTAATTCGTTATCTCTTACAGGTACCCCGATCCATCAGACGCCAGGATGGCAACCAGCGCAATCACCAGGAATGTACCCCTTGCCCAACAACCAACCCTCTGGAGGGGCATGGGCAGCATCTACTCCCAGCCAACAGGCGCCAAGATCGCGACCAGAAGCGCCAGTCAACCCGTCGACTGTCGGCAACAGTCTGCTTCCTGGAGTAACCTGGCCATCCAGAGCCACGTCCCAGCAAGCACCAGAGTGGCAGGCAGGACCTGGAGTAGTTGCGTTCCCTCCGCCGCCTCCTCCAAACAGTCTACACCTTGGAGGGCCCCAAACAGGAAGTACACCTTTCAGTTTTTTCCCTCCTACTTCTAACCCTCTTACAGGAACCAACAGTGCTGCAGACCAGCAGTACCAAGAACTGAAAGAGCTGAGGGAGCTGATCAACAAAATTCCTGGAATGCCGCGCCCCCTGGAGAGAGCAGCCAGAGACAGCTATGCAGACTCACCCTTCACTAATGATCTGGCCTACATTGCTGTAACCAAGGGCTTTGTGCCACCAGCCATGACGCTCTATGATGGCACTGCAGACCCCTTGGATCACATGAACCAGTATAAGCAGAAAATGATGGTGATAACCGCCACGGGGCATCTGAAGGAAGCTTGCATGTGCAAAGGGTTCTGCTCCACCTTCTGAGGAGCAGCCCTCCACTGGTTCGTTGGCCTGCCAAACAGAAGTATCACCTCCTTTGCTGATCTGGTTAATGCCTTCAATCAACAGTTCGCCAGCAGCAGAAAGCCAGAGAAACAAACTAGTGATCTATACCGGGTGGTGCAGAAATTCGAGGAGTCTACACGAGATTTCCTCAACAGATTCAACAGGGAGAAAGTAACTATCCCCAGATGTGACGTGGCCACCGCCATAGAAGCCTTTCGTCAAGGGCTCCTCCAAGATTCGGACCTTTACAAAGATCTCACCAAGTATCCTTGCGCTACATTCGAAGGTGTGCAAACCAAAGCGTTGGCAGCCATCAGGCTAGAGGAAGATTCGGGCCCCAGAAGAGCTACATATGGTTCTGAGCATGTCTCCAGGAAGGCTTCAGTAGAGAAGAGAGGCGAAAGATCCAAGCCCTACGACAGAAATGTGCACAAGATCTCTGAAGAAAAAGATTGGAAGGAGAGCCTAGGACTCCCACCTAAAATAAGCGAGTACGGGTTCTCTACCAACCTTGCTGGTCTGCTCCGGACCCTAAAGGAGTTGGGGCGCAAAGTCAAGTGGCCCAGGAGACAAGAGTATACCAACGACCGTCGGGACGCCAGCAAGAGGTGTGAGTTCCATGATGATATTGGGCACAACACCGAAGAATGTGTCCTCCTCAGGAAGGAAGTGAAGTTCCACTATGATCAAGGAAACCTGGACCATCTGGTATCCAGAGGCTCCAGCAGGATAAATGCGGCAGACCAAGTGTTGCCCTCGCCCCCTCCACCGTGCACCAGAATTGTCAATGTAATCACAGGAGGATCGGAATTGAGCGGCCTAACTTATTCAGCAGCCAAAAGGCACGCTTCCCAATCCAGAGGAGACAAGCCAGAGCACTCTTGCAGAATCAGCTGTCCAGACCTTCCAGCCGTCACCTTTGATGAATCTGATGCGGAACCCTCTCCGGAGTCCCACCCTGATGCCCTAATCATCACGCTCTTCACAGAGAACTGCACTGTAAGGAAGATACTGGTGGACACCGGAAGCTCTGTCAACCTTATCATGTTGGAGACCTTGTAGAACATTGGATTCAGCGAGGAAGACCTGAGCAAAAGAGCGGTCCCCCTCATAGGATTCAGTGGGGAAACCAAATACTCCCTGGGAGAAATTATAGTTCCCACCTACGCTGGAGGAGTAAACAAGCAGGTACGGTATTTGGTCATTGACGGTCCGTCCACTTACAACGCGATCCTGGGAAGACCATGGATACATGAGATGAAGGCCATAACGTCCAACTACCACCAATGCTTGAAGTTCCCCACACCCTGGGGAGTGTAGAAGATCAGTGGTGATCAGAGGGAAGCCAAAGACTGCTACAGAGTGACGCTGAAGAAGACGGCAAGTCCTCCAACATAGCAAATACAAAGCCTTCACCTACCTCTGCAGGAGTATCTTGAGCCCCCTCAGGCGGAGATAGATGAAGTCAACTTAGATAAACAACACCCAGGACGAAAAGTGCTGATCGGATCAGAATGCACAGGTAATATCCGACAAAACCTTATTGAATTATTAAAAACTAACATGGATTGTTTTGCTTGGTCCCATGATGATATGGTAGGAATAGATCCGAGTATCATAACCCACAGGTTAAGCGTGGACCCAAGCTATAAACCAATCCAACAGAAGAGGAGGAAGTTTGCCCCAGAGAGGAACCAAGTCATAAACCAAGAGGTAGATAACCTACTGGCTGCCGGAAAAATCAGAGAAGTGAAGTACCCAAAGTGGCTATCCAACGTGGTAGTAGTCCCGAAGAAGAACGGCAAGTGGAGAGTGTGCGTTGACTTCACCGATCTGAACAAGGCATGCCCAAAAGACCCATTCCCCCTGCCACATATAGATGCCATGGTGGATGCCACAGCAGGTCATGAGATGTTAACCTTCCTCGACGCATGGAGTGGATACAACCAAATCAAGATGCATCCAGCAGATCAGGAGAAAACTGCGTTCAGATCCGAGAGAGGTATTTATTGTTACAATGTTATGCATTTTGGTCTGAAGAATGCAGGATCCACCTACCAGAGGCTGGTTAACATGATGTTCAAGAAGCAAATTCGCAATACCATGGAGGTGTATATTGATGATATGATCGTCAAGTCCAAGTGAGCCTCACAGCACACGACACATCTGGAAGATGCTTTCAACACCCTGAGGGAGTACAAGATGAAGTTAAATCCTTCCAAGTGCACATTCGGAGTATCCTGTGGAAAATTCCTGGGGTACATGGTCACCCAGAGGGGAATTGAAGCTAGTACAGAGCAGATCAAACCCATCCTGCAGTTGGAGTCTCCACAGAAACCGAAAGATGTGCAGCGGTTGACCGGAAGGATTGCCGCCCTGAATAGGTTCATCTCCAGGTCCTCAGACAGGTGCCGCTTATTCTATGATATCCTGAGGAAGGTTCAAAGATTTGACTGGACGGAGGAGCATGAGAAAGCATTCAAGGAGTTAAAGCACTACTTGAGTACTCCACCACTCATGTCAAAGTCGGAACCTGGAGAACCGCTCTTTTTGTATTTATCGGTGACTGAGGTGGCGGTTAGTGCAGTATTGGTAAGGGAACATGAAGGAGCGCAACATCCCGTCTACTATGTCAGTAAGTCTCTGCTTCCTGCAGAGACCAGGTACACGTCCCTTGAAAAACTTGTACTTGCACTTGTTACAACATCATATAAACTGCGTCCTTATTTTGAGTCACACATTATATCTGTAATAACAAACTACCCACTGAAAACTATTATGAGAAAATCTGAGTTGTCAGGTAGGATGGCAAAATGGTCTATGCACCTGAGTGGCTTCGACTTGAGGTTTGTCCCCAGAACAGCAATCAAGTCCCAAGCGTTAGCAGATTTCATATCCGACTTCAGCCCAACGCTGCAGACACAAGCAAAGAAAGACATCATTCTTTTGGAAGAAAACCAGGGCGAACAGGTGTGGAAGCTCAACGTAGATGGCGCCTCAAACATGAGAGGATCCGGAGCAGGGTTGGTGCTTAGGTCACCTCAGGGAGATCTCATAGTCCAAGCAGTCCGATGCGAGTTCCGAACAACGAACAATGAAGCAGAATATGAAGCTTTGATCCTGGGTCTCCAGTTGTCCCCAGACCTTAAAATCAAGCAACTGGAGGTGTATGGTGATTCCCAGCTGATAGTCAACCATATGAACGGTTCATAAGCGGCGAAGGATTCAAAGATGATGGCTTACCTTGAAGTGGCAAAAGATCTATCCCTGAGGTTCACAGGGTTCTCAATCAACCAAATTCCGAGGGAGCAAAACGTGGAAGCAGACGCCTTAGCAACTCTGGGGGCAACCTTCAAACCAGGAGAAGTATCCACCATACCCATAGTCCATGTGCTGGAACCAGCAATCCGAAGAGGCGCACAGGAACAGGGAACACCAGAAGGGGATTCACCAGATCAAGGACTGCAATGGTTTCAAGAAGCAAGGATCTGCAACACCACAGCAGAACTGGAGGAGATCTCCGACTAGAGGAAACCCTACAAAGACTGGCTGCAAGATGATATCCTGCCAGCAGACAAAAGAGTAGCCCGAAGTTTCAGGATGAAGGCATCCAGGTATACCCTCATTGATGGCGTGGTATTCATGAGATCGACCGCCGGACCGTACCTAAGGTGCCTAAGCCAGGAGGAAGCAGAGATGGTAAATGATCTCCACAGCGGAGAGTGTGGAAATCATGCAGGGGGCAAGAGTATATCCAACAAAGCACTTCGCCAAGGCTACTATTGGCCAACAATGCGCAGGGACGCCAAAGAGTATGTTAAAAAATGCGACGCCTGCCAAAGACATGCACCGGTCAATCACCAGCCAGCAGAACCACTGCATCCAATAATCTCTCCTTGGCCTTTCATGAAGTGGGGAATGGATATTGTGGGCAAATTGCCTAGGGCACCAGGAAATAAAGTCTTCATGCTTGCAATGACCGACTACTTCTCCAAGTGGATAGAAGCAGAAGCGTTCCCTCAGGTGACTGAGAAGCAGGTTATATCCTTTATTAAACGTAACATTATCTGCAGGTTCGGGGTTCCCTCAGAGATCATCTACGACAACGGGTCCCAGTTTATTGGCAATAAAATGGAAGCCTATTGCGCCAGATGGAATATCGCTCTAAACAAGTCTACTCCCAGAAATCCTCAGTCCAATGGTCAGGCGGAATCCAGCAACAAAATTGTGATGGACAACCTGAAGAGGAGGCTGGAGGAAGCAGGGGGCAGATGGGCGGATGAGCTTCCCTTGGTGCTGTGGTCCGACAGGACCACACCTAAGGTGGCTACAGGGCAGACGCCTTTTAGCTTGGTCTTTGGTGCTGAGGCGGTCATTCCTGCAGAGGTGAGGGTACCCACTCACGGATATGGCTGCATAACAGAAGAAAGAAACCAGGTTGAAATGGCAAACAGCTTGGACACCATAGACGAACTCAGAACTGATGCCCAGATTAGAATGGCCTCCTACAGGCAGACAGTCGCCAGAAGCTACAACAAGAATGTCAAAGTCAGAGTCCTGCAGGAAGGAGACCTGGTCCTCAGGAAAGTATTCCAGAACACCAGAAACCAGCAAGCGGGAAAATTTGCTTACAATTGGAAGGGCCCTACCAGGTGGAGAAAGTAGTTGGAAATGGAGCCCACCAACTTATGACCATGGAAGGAGAAATCATCCAAAAACCCTGGAACATAGTACACTTGAAAAAATACTTCTTCTAAGTAAAAGTCACCAGAAGCATGGGCCACTGTCGCCAGAACTAAGGCATTCAATCTCATCTTTCGTCTTTTTAAATCTACTCTATCTTTCAAAATATTTCCTGGTTGCAAAGTCTTTCAAGATTTTTCGTCTTTTTAATTTCCGCATACCCCCGAAAAATTTGACTACCTTTTGAGAAAGTCTCAAGACTTAGCTCATTTTTATATACCTCAAAATTTAATTCGATTTTCGTGTAACTCAAAAAAGTTAATTCGGTTTTTTGCCTCTTTCATATCTCAAAATTTGAAACCTCTTTCATATATTTTCAAGGTTCAATTCTTTTTCTTCCACACCCTCAAATTTTGAGCTTCTTCTCGCATGTTTTCATTTTATTCCTTTTTACGAACCACTAAAATTGAATCTTCCCCCTTCACACTTTTTCTAAAATGTGATTCCCCCTCACGCAACATTTTAAAAAAAAAAAAGACAACATGACATTTTTTGCCAAACTTCTCTTCAACTAAAATTGACAACTGATCTGGTGGAGTGTATAACTTCCACAGAAGGCGTGCCTCTTGTGCTAAGTGCTTACAACCAGGACATCAGAGTCTCCTGCGCCACTTAGCACCCACGCAAAGCGTGGCACCTCCGACTGAGTGGGCAAACAAAACACCAGGCCACCATTTATCAAAGGTCGACCACATAAAACAAAGGCATGCAACAACAGATGACAACAACAACAGCAAATCAAACATGGAAACATAGCAAAGTAAGCAGATAAGCAATAAAAGCATTATATCCAAATAAGTTCAGGAGAACTCTGCTCCCTTAAGCAGAGACAAAAATCCAGATATTCTGCTCCCCTGAGCAGAAAAAAATTCAGAACATATCAAATTTTTTAACAAAATATTTTTTGCCACACAGGGCAAGAACAACAAGAGTAATAGGCTGAACAACCTAGATATTTTTCCCCTCAGGAGGGAGAGAGGCGAGGGGCTCCACCGCATCAATAATTGTGTCCACGGGTCCGGGTGCCTCTTGAGCTGCTGGGGGGGAAGAAACTGACTCCTCCACTACCTCCTCTTCCCCTTCAGCAAGCATCTCCATATCAAAGCCGTTGGGGAACTCCACCTTCATCCTCTTCTCCAAGGCAGCCAGGTCCCAGTTTACATGCTCCCCCGCGGAGTAGGCATTAACCATCTGGATTTCGGTACTCAGAGCAGACCAGCTAAGAGCCCCTACCATATTCTCCTGCAATGCCGTCACCTTCTCCTGGAGATTGGAGTTGACATCCTGAACCCTAGCAAGCTCAGCCTTCATCTTCTCCATGGCCTCCTCCTGCTTCCCCTCCTCAGCAAGCTGTCTGTCGGCCTGATCCAGCTTCTCCCTCAGCTTTGTGGCCTCCTCCTTGGCCTGATTAGCCTCCTCCTCCAGCTTCGTGGCCCTCTCTTTGGCCTGATTAGCCTCCTCCAGCAGACGAGCATTGTCCGACTGAAGTTGGCTCCCCAAATCCCTGAGGTGGGATATGCCATTTTTCAAGAAGAGACCCATCTGGAGAGTCTGATCAACACTGCAACAGTCAGTAATACGATCTAAGTTGAAATTAACTCAAAGCCAGAAAAACAGAATCACCTCAAAACTGTGAGCGGCGATATGGGCTGCCGTCTCAATCAGAGGCTCCCTAGCCATCACGGCCTCAGAGCTAGGGAAGAGAAACTGATCCAGAATAGACAGGTCCGATAGATTTCTGATGGTCCCGAAATCCCTAGGAAAGGTCATCACGACATCATCAGAACCACACTCGGCGGAATGTGGAGCGGAGGGCTGAGGGGAGTCAGGCACATGAATCACAGGCGTCTCCTCTGCAGAATTAACCCGTGCTGAGGGGGAGAGACTGTGCTTCCTTTTTGAGCTGGTGGAAGGAGCAGGAGAAGAAACAGAGCCCCTCCTTGAAGATGAGCGAGTAGCCATGCTCTTCCTTCTGATCCGGTCCAGGGTCATAGGAGCTTTTGCACTGCCTAATGGAGACAGAGGCACAACATAAGACACAAACAGAAAGAAAAAGAAAGGCAAAGTGTAAATCTACTCAGCGAAATGACCCTCACCAGAAGACATTGTGTCAGCAAGAGGAGGACAGGTGTCGTTACCAGAGGGGACGAAAAGATTGTTGAAGGTAAGTTGTTCAGAACTTAGGCTATACAGCTTGGCAGCGAAATCGAGGATCGGCGTCACCTTTTCAGGCTGTTGTAAACCTACAACACGAAGCCAGTAAGAACCGTAAGTGTGCAAGAAAATTCAAGAACTGAGAACATGATGAGTACCTGTGACGGATCCCCACTTGGAAAAGAGGTAATCACAACTCACAAGGAAGGGGAGAAAGGGAATCAGCCTTCACGAAGATAAAGTCTCTGAACCACTCTGCGTCAGGAGGGTTGGAGGGGAAGATTATGCTGGGGAAATTCTTGTCCCTTACACGCATCGTCACCTGACCGCATCCCAGGGGCCTCACCTGGAACACGGCGCAGACATCGCGCAAGGAGAAATCCTTCTGATGGCGATGGTTCAAGACACAGAAGGACAATAGCACCCTACAGGTATGGGGGGCCAATTGACACGGGGCTAGTTTGTAATGGGTCAAAAGCTCTTGGACAAGTGGGGGAAATGGAAAACGAAGACCTAAGAGAAACAGGTAGGCGTACATGCAGATCCATCCTGGTAGGACGAAATCCGCCTGCTGCCCAGAGGAAGGAAGGTAAACCTCAACCCCTTCATCAAAACCGAAAACCTCTCTGATGAAATAGAGGTCCCCGCCGGCAAAACTGGAGTCGCAAGAGTGTTTCTTGCCTAGAATGTTGTAGGGGGAAAACGTCATCGGCGACGACGATGGAGAGGGAGCAAATGACTTGACCCGATTCGATTTAGGAGCCATGGATGAGACGGAAAAATAACGAATAAAGATAAGATAGAGAAAGTTACCTGAGCAAGAGAAAGGCACGGCGCACGACGACGACGGACGGCGGAGAACGGAGAAGTAGAGCGGTTTGAATTTTGAAAGGAGGTTTGAATTATGAGAGAGGTAGAGGGAGTAGGAGTAAGTAAAGGAGGAGTAAGAGTGAATGAAGTAAAGAGGGGGAGGAAGTCTAGGGAAGCGCGAGTAATTATGAGGAGAGAAGAATAAAGTCATCATAAGGGAGGAGAAGAGTCAGTTAGGAAAACGAGAAGAAACAGACTCAAAGACAAACTTTGTGGAGGAAAATCGTCACCAGAACCGTGAGCAACGATCACAAACGAAAATTCCCGCCTAAGATGAACTTAGTCGGAAATTTGGGGGCATTTGTTTAGGATAAATTCACACCTTTAGATATGACGTGGAATTCTTGGAATCAAAAGTCAAGGTCAAGAAGTCAAGGGATCAAGAGCGGAAAATTCACGAAGTAATACTCGAAAGTCAAAAGTCGTGAAAGACGTGAAAGTCGTAAGTTCAACACAACTCAAAGTCAACATGACAATCCGGAGACTATACCCAATAATGATATTGGGCCGATCAGCAGCTAGTTCCAGAAATGGGCCAAGAACAACCCAATAATAAAGGAGTCCCTACCCCAAGTAAGAGACCCAGTCAATCAACTACCTCCTAAATCCTAGGGTTGGTTCCACCAGAGCAGGAGAGAAAGGAGGAGAGAAGGAAGGGGGACGTTAGAGGCGACGGTTAAGGAGAAAGTGGGTAAATATAAACACAAGAACGACAACACGGAGATCGTTAAACTCATCTTCAACACACTTCAACTCCAAAAGCACGAAAGCACATTAGCAAAATATAACCTCCGATAACCCGAAACCGTTACTTGTATTCTTTATTCGTTTTCTCCATTCATAGTAGATATTTGGCGGGATTCCGACTTCCCCCGCGATTTTTCCCACATTGGGTTTCCGCGTCAACATTTTTTGTGTCTCTTTGCTTTCTTTTGTCATTCGTTCATTCGTAGATTCGATTCCTCCCATTAGTTCGTGAAACGTTAGTCCGATCACTTTAACCCGCAACTTAAATCGTAACTCGGTAAATTTTTACCAAAACAATAACCTGAGCCAAGAGGTAATGGCTTGAACCAGAGCCAGAGATGGTACATTATCCATCCGTATTCTCGCCAACAGCTTTGATAACCCTACTTGAACGAATGAACGATCCTGGAAAATACACTCGATTATGCATGAGAGTGAAATTAAAGCAGTGGTGTTCAATGAAGCGCGGCCGATCAACAGAAAATTAATGATTTGAATGTAGGGTTACAATCCTTAAACCCAAGGACCTATTACGAGTATTAACCGAAAAGACAAAAATCGAGGATAACAATTATACCTTATTTGCAGCGGAACAACATATTAATAAGAAGTATAATAAATCCAGAAATATATAATCTCCACGGACAGAATAAATAATCTTTACGGACAGAATAAAGCACCCAAACGTGATGCCTCCTTGGCTATCCACACGGGTACAGAACTGCGATGTATATATGCTAGTATAAAGGTACGTGATACCGTCTCACAACTTCTCTCTATATCTCTCTTATAACTCTTTATAAGAGGAATATATCTTATAACTCTTTATAAGACGAATATATTATGATCGAGTTAATACTCTTTATTCCATATATTGGTTCATCATATAAACCTTCTTATATAGGAGATGAGAAGGTAGAATTAGGCTATTTCCATAACTCTAATTACCATAATTAGATTATTAGTATAACTCTAATTACCATTGTAGACACCCACATTTTGACTGCAAGGTGCCTATAGCAGTTTCCGACAAACACCCGATGATGATCGGATGCAAACGTGCTTTAACATACTCAGAAACGGGCTCAAAATCATTGGCATTTGTCTTGGGATTTTTTACGGAGTACATTTCTCACAAAACCAACCTCAAAATCAGGCCCAGTGGGTCATTTCGAGTCAAATAAGACAAATTTGGGTCGAAACCGGCACCAGGGGTAAAACCGTCTTTTAGCGACCGAGTCAAAACCCGGTCAAAGATATTCTCGAGACACCCGGACCAGCCGTGACACCTCACACGTCCGGTTTGGACTCCAACACTACAAAAAAATCAGCTACACAAAGTATTAAACAAATCCGTTTAAAGATAGAATTCGATCTCAAGTAGGAATTCTATCCGAAAACCGAATCAAACACCCGACCTAGCGTAGGACACTCGGCCGAGTAGGCTGTTTTCAACCGGTTTTCCTTGCTTCCTCGTCAAGCAAACGGAGTTCTCACGCCTCTCAGCTTCTTACGTTTCCTATCCTAAACGGTAGTTCTAACCCAAACACATCTCCTAGCTTCAATCGAGGACCACTCCTATAAATATGACCCTCTCACAACACAATATTCATACACATCGATCACCAATCAATCATCCATCATCAACTTTTTATCACACATCTACGATTCAGAAATATACACTTAGCATCGAGAAACCGATAGTATATCCGAGATCCGACGAAACCGGCTACCTCTTACCCTTTACACGTCCAAACCAAAAAACCACCATAACTCACCGACATTAACTCGACGCTCCCGTGCCTAAGCCACATTCCGACGAGCCCCGTTCCGAGTACACAAAGCATGTAGGTTGAGGGTGTAAAATCAAACCCGTTTCTCTCCTTTCTCTTCCTCTCCCTCTCGTCTTTTTCCTTTTTTTTGCATCGTTGGTCGATTTCTTTTTACGGGTCATCATCGTATTTTTTATTATTTCTAATATCGATACTACAAAACTATTTTTATAAAACAAACGTTCTTAAAAATACGATATCGATTCTCTATAATCGAATATTGTATCAAAAAGAACTAAATTAATCTCGTTGATGCTAAAAAATCGTTACATAATTTTCTTAATACAAAATACAACGATTTTAACGCGGAGAGAGTCAAACATCGTTTTTTTAGTTTAATTTTTAAAACGATTTACAAAAACCTTTTTTTTTTACCTTTTCTAAAAAAATCATTCCGAGTATTTAATATCGATTTCATAGTCGAATATTGAATATAACGAATATCGCAAAATTAAGTCGAGTATAAATTATGCAATATTTATACGCGATTTAATAAAGCTAAAATTTTCTGAAAATCAATTTCGAAAACAGTCCGGGACGCGAGTCGCGTGCCTCCCGGGCGAGGCGCGCGGTTCCCTGAAAACGCGACACAAAAATCGATTTCGCTCTATTTTTTTATTATTCTTCAAACATCGTTTTTTAGACAAAACAACGGGTTTTAGGCATATTTCAGATCTCGATATTTTTTCCTTGACCTCGGTCAACACGTGTTAATCAATCACGTGTCATAAAACTTTTCAAAATCATGCATATTATCGTATTCATATTTTTTATTCAATCGTTACTAACACGTTTGTTCATCTTTTTAGCAATTTCCTTTTATCGATTGTTTTATTATACTAAAACGAATCTCACATGCTAAATTCAACTTTGACGTTAGTTTTCATGCTTTAAACCGACTTAGCAACCCATTCAATTCCTCGCATGTTTAGGAAAACAATGTTTGCATATCATTCATCGTATTACTAACGCGCGTATTCAAAAATCAAACGATATCTTAGTAGAGGCCGCTAATGTGCGGGCGGGGTTGGGTGTTCTTTGTGAACTTCCCAACACGTATTCTCACCCCTTACTCAGAACCTCGGTTTCCGGATGTCCGAAACCATTGGCAACGAGAGTCATTCAATACACGGTATCCAATCAAGTCGGTATCGATATCAAATGCAAAGGGATGAACCCGATAAACTCTGACATCGGAAATGGGCCGTATTTTGTACACGGCCCACTACGACATAGAGTGGGTTCGAACGGGCCCGAACTCCCACAAAGTTCGGTGGCGACTCCAACTTCGATTTAAATTTCAATTTGACCTTCTCATATGGAGATTCATTCGCCTCCACAAACCCGCGCGTGGCCGCGTCGGGGTGGACCTATGTCATGTCCACAATTTGGCGACTCCGCTGCGGATTAACTGATGTGTGACTTACCATCGCCATCCTCAGGGTGAGACTCGAATATAAATCGTTTGACTAGTACAATATGCGTTTTATTTTTACGGTTCATGCATAACCCCATATTTTCCCGGGCCGGTACTGGTGACCGACGTCCCACTATACTATCGATGTAGTCCAAATTGGATATGTCGAAGGTGTCCATTAGCCGATTCGTATGGGTTTTACGGCATGTTCTAAGCTCAACTCGACTAAGGAAGTCCGCCCTGATTCTCGATAGGCTGTGTACACTGGTATAGACCCTTACAGACTGACCGAGACTTAGAATTAGAGCATACATGGCGTCGTTATACTGCTTCCATGACTACGTGCTACCTGATTTACAAGTCGTTTTTTTCAAAAACCCATCTTTTTCAAAATAGCATCCTTTTTCAAAATATCCAATTTTCAAAACCCGGGACATATACCGAATTTAGGATCCACGATTTTACTCAAAATAGCCTATTTTTAGCTGGTATTATGCCCATTTCAAAACTCGAAAATATTTTCGAAATTTCAAAACCGTCCCCGGTCCGCCCTTGCGTTTTTTTTTTCGAAAAAGGGTCGGTTCTCCCCGAATTTTTCGGGCTTTCAAAAATAAAATTTCAAAAACTTCTTTTTCTTAGGTGTGGACATGACATAGGTCCTCCCCGACGCGGCCACGCGCGGGTTTGGGGAGGCGAATGAATCTCCATATGAGATGGTCAAATTGAAATTTAAATCGAAGTAGGAGTCGCCACCGAATTTTGTGGTTATTCGGAACCATTCAAGCCCACTCTATTTCGTAGTGGGCCGTATACAAAATATGGCCCATTTCCGATGTCAGAGTTTATTGGGCTCGTCTCTTTGCATTACGATACCGATACCGACATTATCGGATACCGTGTATTGAATGACTCTCGTTGCCAATGGATTCGGACATCCGGAAACCATGGTTCTGAGTAGGGGGTGAGGGTACGTGTTGGGAAGTTCACTAAGAACACCCAACCCCGCCCGCACTTAGCGGCCTTTACTAAGATATCGTTCGTTTTTGGTGTACACGGATTAGTTCGACGGTTGAATGATATGCAAACATTATTTTCCTAAGCATGTGAGAAAAATAAAATGGGTTGCTAAGTCGTTTAATGCATGTTAAACTAATAACGTCAAAGTTATTTTAGCATGTGAAGTCGTTTTAGTCTAATAAAACGATAAAAAAAAAAAATTGCTACAAACACGAGAAAACGAGTTAGTAACGTTTGAATAAATCGAATAAAGACGTAAATGAATAATATGCATGATTTTAGAAAAGATTTATGACACGCGAAAAATACTTGTCGAAATCTGAAAATATACCGAGAAAACCGCTGTTTTATGTGAGAAAACGATGCTGGAAAAATCGGAAAAAACGAAAAAAGGCTGCGGCTTACAGCAGCCCGCGCGACTCGCCCGGGAGGGGCGCGACTCGCGCGGGTGGCTGTCTCGGATTCGATTTTCGAAAATTATTAATTTTGATAAATCGCGTACAAATATGGATTAATTTATACTCGATTTATATTTTCGATATTCGTCGTATTCGATATTCGATTATGAGATCGATATCGAATAGTCGGAACATTTTTAGAAAAGGTTTAGAAAAAGTTTGTTTCGGGCGAAAAGTAAAAAAAGAATTTTGAACGAAAAAGATGTTAATTCTCTCCGCGTTTAAAATCATTGAATTTTGTTTAAAAAGAGTAATGATTTTGTTAGCATCAATGAGAATTAATTAATTTAGTTCTTGTTAGATACGATATTTGATTAGAGAATCAATATCGTATTTTAAGAACGTTATACGAAAATAGTTTTTTTTAGTATCGATTATTAGAAATAAAAATATGTGACGAACGACCCATATTAATAATACAAAACGACCGACGACCCGTAAAAAAAGTGACGGACGAAAAAAAAGAAAAAAGACGTGAGAGAGAGAGAGAGAGAAAGGAGAAGAATCGGGTTTGATTTACACCCTCAACCTACATGCTTTATTTTCTCGGTATGGAGCTCGTCGGAAAGTGGTTTAAACTTGGGAGCGTCGAGATGATGCGGGTGAGTTTGGGATGGTGCGTTTTTTGGACGTGTGGGGCGTTGGGTTTGGCCGAATGGGGGTGGTTTCGTCGGTATTTCGAGACTTTTTCGGGAATACGTCGGGATTTGCTTTGTATTATTTTTTTAGATATCGAGGATGTATGTATGTTGGATGTGTGAATGTGTATTTCGGTATGTGAAAATTGTGTTTTTTGTGTTGAACGGGAGGTCTTATTTATAGGGGTCGAGGTAGTCTTGCTTGTGTGACAAGAAATACCGGTTTGGATAGGAAACACGAGAGTTCGAAAGGGAACGAAAGTCTCGTTTCTTGGTGGGGAAGCCAAGTATTTCGGCTGTCATGAAGAGTTGGCCGAGTATTTTGGCTGTCTTGGCCGAGTATTTGGAGCTCGGTCGGTGTCTGATTCGGTTTCCGGATAGAATTCCTACTTGAGATCGAATTCTATCCTTAAACGGATTTGTTTAATATTTTTTGAAGATGATTTTTGTAGTATTTGGGACCGGATCAGCCGTGTGAGGTGTCACGGCTGACTCGTGTGTCTCGAGAATATTTTTGACCGGGTTTTGACTCGGTCGTAAAAAGACGGTTTTACCCCTGGTGCCGGAATCGACCCAAATTAGTCTCATTTGACTCGAAACGACCCACTGGGCCTGGATTTGAGGTTAGTTTGTAAGATTTGTACTCCGTAATAAGCCTAAACCAAATGTCCATGATTTCGAGCCCATATCCGAGTCCATTAAAGCATGTTTGCGTCCTATCATCATCGGGTGTTTGGCGGGACCTACTATAGACACCCGGCGGTCAAAATGTGGGTGTCTACAGAGCCCCCACTTTGACTGAGGCTTGGACAAGGCGAAAGTCAGAGTAGCTACCAGGCCAATCGAGGATTAAGACCTGGCAGACTTCCGATCGGGTCGTTTAGAGTCCATTAGACTTGCGTGAAGGGCTCGCCAGCCATAAGATAGAAATCATACCTGGATAGACGTCAATAATGTTGCGGGGACTTTTCTTAAAAAGTCTTGGGTATGTCTGTTTACAGACACATCCATCTTGGAATGGCGCGGGAGCCTCTATTGGAAGCTGTGGGCATACCGCTTACTGATAATCCCACCTCAAAATAGCACGGGAGCCTCCATTAGAAGCTGCGGGTGTACCGCTTACTGATAAATCCCATCTTAGAATTGCGCGGGAGCCTCCATTGGAAGCTGTGGGTATACCGCTTACTGATAATCACACCTCGAAATAGCGCGGGAGCCTCCATTAGAAGCTGCGGGTGTACCCACTACAAGAGAATTGCAATTTAGCTACTAATTTAGCAACTGCCTAAAATTCAGTCGCTAAATATATAAATTAGCTACTACTTCTGAGACATAAATATATTTAGTCTCTATTTTAGATATCAAAATATAGTGGTAGCTAATTACGTCACTATTATAGAGACTAAATAAAGTCGATAGCAAATTTGGTATCTAATTTAAGCTTTTAGATACGGAAAAACGTCAGTAGCTAAAGTTGTCTCAATATATATCGACATAAAATTGCGAATAATGTATTTAGTTTTTATATAGGAGACCAAAGTAAATTCGTAAATGAGTAGCAATTTTAGTATCTAATTTAAATTCTTAGGTACAGAAATAATTTGGTAGCTAAATTTAGTTGTCGGTCGTTGCTATCGTGTATTTTTTATAATTCTTATGATATTTTTTTTATATTTTTTAATATATGTATATTACTATTGGAGTATTACAAAAGTATCTTACAATCCACATTTTAATGATTAATTTTACCTTTAAGTATACATTCATTGTCCGAACAAACATAAATCTTCAAGTGACTCAATGGTTTGACACTTGGTCAAGTGTTTGAAGGTTATGGGTTCGATTCCTCTTGCGAACTTAAATCATCAAATTCTATACTAGAGGCGGTGGTGTGGTGCGTGGACGTACATGCATGGTTTAGTGAGCTAGGGGTAACTCTACGTGCGGTATGGTGGGCTAGCTAGGGTGATGTGGCGGGGTAGGGGTATGACGTGTATTTCTTGTTTTTTCGTGGCCATTTTAGATACCAAAAAATTGCGTCGCCAATTTTGCTACAACTGAATCGGTCTCTAAGTTCGTCCCTAAATTAGCTACTATACAATTTGCGGTCGCTAATGTAGCTACTCGAATTTTTGTCTCTATTATTGTCTTAAAATTTGCTACCACCCTTTCGTCGCTAAATTGGTAGCTAATTTTGGTCGCTAATTCAGTAGCTAAATTAGCGACAAGGCGTTTAGCTACTAATGAAATTTAGTCGCAAATTCAGTCTCTAAGCTAATTAGCTACGGAATATTGAAGATTTGCTACTAAAACCTCCGACTCTAAAGTGACTTTACCTTGTAGTGACCGCTTACTGATACATCCCATCTTAGAATTGCGCGGGAGCCTCCATTGGAAGCTGTGGGTATACCGCTTACTGATAATCCCACCTCGGAATAGCGCGGGAGCCTCCATTAGAAGCTGCGGGTGTACCGCTTACTGATACATCCGATTCTTCAGTAAAAATGTTGCTTGAATTTTCACTGGGAATTTTCTTTTGAGAATTCTCCGGGAGTCTTGGGATACCTGTATGCTTTGCATGCAACATTCAGATAAAACACCGACTTACGCTGGGGAAAAAAAATGATTTTTCTTTGATTTTTGGAAAGAAAATGCTGAAAATTTTTGAAAATTTTTGGAAACGCTGAAATTTTTTGAATTTTTTTTGGAAATTAGAATGCTTGGGATGACTTGATTCCCGATCAGATTCTGACACGGACTTCTAAAATCTTCTGGTTAGGCCTGTATGCCTAGATGAAGTGTGATAAAAATTCCTATTCCCGTGGTGACTAGGAAAGGGATTTTCTCAAATGGCTAAGTTTTGCAAATTTTAAAATGAGAATTTGAAGAGAGAGATATACCGACAGACTCGACTCTGGACGCGAGAGGACGAGTTGACAGACACGACTGGACTCTCTAAGGGTTAGACCGTGACTCGGTAGGGAGTGGGCCACCTAAGATTACAAGACTCTTAAGTTGCGTTATTCCGTAGCCTAGGCGAGTGGCAACATGGTCGAATCCTCAGAATGGGAAAGATATGTTATGAGACTACTTCCGTACGACAGGGCTTTGTGGTAGCAATGCCGTAGACTGGTGTTCTTTTGAATTTTTTTGGTTTCGGGGTATATTCCCAAAGTAGGTGTTGTCTCGAGTCTCTGATAGATTCTCGTCCTTGACTGAGCCGAGTACTAAGACACACTATAGAAAGGAGGCTAGTTCTTGAATGTCTTTGGATTATGTGAGTGGATGGAGAACTTCTGCCTAGGAGAAGCCCTCAGGATGACAAAGCTAACTGTTGAGAACATGACAGTGTCGTGACCGGAATGATGGCGCTTTTTGAATGAGTGTCAATGTGGGTTGTTGTGCCTCTGTTGAAAGGCTGCCTACGTATTCACGTGTAGTGAAATCAAACCAAGCCGTAGTTTAGTGATTGAAGATATGTTTTGGTGCCTAGTCGATTAGGGCTTTGTGTGTAACTAGCCATAGCGATGGTGTAGGCTAGGTGCATTCCCAATGATGTCTTGATCAAAGGGCTAGAATATTTAGGATGTTGATCTTGTGACTGTGAGCATTTTCCGGGGTAGCCCTCAGGGATGGTGTGAACTATTTGGGCATGTTCTATGCTGACCGCAAGTTGAATTCCCATGTTTGGGGTTGGTAACTGGTTTAGATGTTTTTGGAAATGTGGTGCTAGGAAGTAAGTGGCTTTGATGGTTCGAAATCTGGAGCTCGATTTTGTGGAGCTAAGGCTTCGAGGGTAAGGTATTGTAATGTGGTAGGAAAGAGGGAAGTCGAGTAATAATGACTCGAACTTCGATCGGGGTAGGTTTGATAATGCGGGATCTGATTTCCATCTCTGGCCCTAATGGTTAGGGTATCCTATGGAGCTTGAATCCTCAAAAATCCGAGCTGTCTCTAGCCTAGGTCTCGGGAAGGTCTTGAGGGTTGTAATGTGGGAAGGCTAGATGTGGTGCTAGCTGACCAGCTTGATTGTTTCTCCCCTATTTGATGGTATGGGTTTTGATAATTTTGAATTGACCGTTTCACTTGAGTTGATCGTTAACTATGGTCATGGGTTTTTGAATTCTTTGGGTTGACCTCTTAGCCCCGGTCATGGGATTTTTCATTTGAGTTGACCGTGTTTGGTCGAGGGATGTTGATAATTCTTTTTTTGATCATGGCCAACTTTTTTGTTTTGGCCTTTTGATTTTTTTTTGTCCAACTTTTTTTTTGTCGGTCAGACTAAACACATAAGGTAGGGATTGGCTAGTCTTATTGGATGAGTGTTTATGGTGGGAAATGGGCTTGCCTCCCGTCTTAAACCCAAACTAGGAGACTACCTAGATTTGTCATAGAATTTGATACCGTTCCTGCTAAAGGTAGTTATGTGGCTTTCTATGTCAGACATGGAATAGGTAAAGGAAAACACGGGTTCGGTTTCCTGTAGTCATTATAGATGTGCCTATAATAGTCACGTGCATGTGCTCACAGTGTATGATGATGTTCATCATGTTCTCGAAAACACATAAGGAAAGTATATATGAGGAATAGAAAAGCTGATTTTATTGAATTTTGGAAAGATGACAGAATACAATTGACTCTGACTCTGATTTGGAAATGAGGATGTAGGGTATCCTAGACTCGGACTCTGACTTAGACTTGAATCAAATCCGGACTTTTAGATGCCCGGTTGGTTGTTTCTTTTTTTTGTAAGGTTTTCGACAGGTGCCACGACTCGCCTAAACTCGGCTTTGCGCAAATGCAAGAGAGGGAGTCAAACTAGACATGGCCCGGGGTGACGGGAATGACTAAGACTCTTGGATCGGGATACTCGAACGTTGACCTAGACAAAGTAACAACCGCGAATTAGACTCGAGCTGCATAAGGGTGAGTCCGAAAATGGGGTCGACCGTGTTTGACCGTGTCGCGTGCTTGGCCCAACCGTGGTGACCTAAACCTAGGTGACTCGAGTGTTCGTAGCATAGGTTCGACTCGAAGAAGGCATCATAAGGACGCCAGTGTAGGATGAACGTGGGGTGCCTTTAGGATGACCGTGGTTGACTGCTTACTGATACATCCCATCTTAGAATTGCGCGGGAGCCTCCATTGGAAGCTGTGGGTATACCGCTTACTGATAATCCCACCTCGGAATAGCGCGGGAGCCTCCATTAGAAGCTGCGGGTGTACCGCTTACTGATACATCCGATTCTTCAGTAAAAATGTTGCTTGAATTTTCACTGGGAATTTTCTTTTGAGAATTCTCCGGGAGTCTTGGGATACCTGTATGCTTTGCATGCAACATTCAGATAAAACACCGACTTACGCTGGGGAAAAAAAATGATTTTTCTTTGATTTTTGGAAAGAAAATGCTGAAAATTTTTGAAAATTTTTGGAAACGCTGAAATTTTTTGAATTTTTTTTGGAAATTAGAATGCTTGGGATGACTTGATTCCCGATCAGATTCTGACACGGACTTCTAAAATCTTCTGGTTAGGCCTGTATGCCTAGATGAAGTGTGATAAAAATTCCTATTCCCGTGGTGACTAGGAAAGGGATTTTCTCAAATGGCTAAGTTTTGCAAATTTTAAAATGAGAATTTGAAGAGAGAGATATACCGACAGACTCGACTCTGGACGCGAGAGGACGAGTTGACAGACACGACTGGACTCTCTAAGGGTTAGACCGTGACTCGGTAGGGAGTGGGCCACCTAAGATTACAAGACTCTTAAGTTGCGTTATTCCGTAGCCTAGGCGAGTGGCAACATGGTCGAATCCTCAGAATGGGAAAGATATGTTATGAGACTACTTCCGTACGACAGGGCTTTGTGGTAGCAATGCCGTAGACTGGTGTTCTTTTGAATTTTTTTGGTTTCGGGGTATATTCCCAAAGTAGGTGTTGTCTCGAGTCTCTGATAGATTCTCGTCCTTGACTGAGCCGAGTACTAAGACACACTATAGAAAGGAGGCTAGTTCTTGAATGTCTTTGGATTATGTGAGTGGATGGAGAACTTCTGCCTAGGAGAAGCCCTCAGGATGACAAAGCTAACTGTTGAGAACATGACAGTGTCGTGACCGGAATGATGGCGCTTTTTGAATGAGTGTCAATGTGGGTTGTTGTGCCTCTGTTGAAAGGCTGCCTACGTATTCACGTGTAGTGAAATCAAACCAAGCCGTAGTTTAGTGATTGAAGATATGTTTTGGTGCCTAGTCGATTAGGGCTTTGTGTGTAACTAGCCATAGCGATGGTGTAGGCTAGGTGCATTCCCAATGATGTCTTGATCAAAGGGCTAGAATATTTAGGATGTTGATCTTGTGACTGTGAGCATTTTCCGGGGTAGCCCTCAGGGATGGTGTGAACTATTTGGGCATGTTCTATGCTGACCGCAAGTTGAATTCCCATGTTTGGGGTTGGTAACTGGTTTAGATGTTTTTGGAAATGTGGTGCTAGGAAGTAAGTGGCTTTGATGGTTCGAAATCTGGAGCTCGATTTTGTGGAGCTAAGGCTTCGAGGGTAAGGTATTGTAATGTGGTAGGAAAGAGGGAAGTCGAGTAATAATGACTCGAACTTCGATCGGGGTAGGTTTGATAATGCGGGATCTGATTTCCATCTCTGGCCCTAATGGTTAGGGTATCCTATGGAGCTTGAATCCTCAAAAATCCGAGCTGTCTCTAGCCTAGGTCTCGGGAAGGTCTTGAGGGTTGTAATGTGGGAAGGCTAGATGTGGTGCTAGCTGACCAGCTTGATTGTTTCTCCCCTATTTGATGGTATGGGTTTTGATAATTTTGAATTGACCGTTTCACTTGAGTTGATCGTTAACTATGGTCATGGGTTTTTGAATTCTTTGGGTTGACCTCTTAGCCCCGGTCATGGGATTTTTCATTTGAGTTGACCGTGTTTGGTCGAGGGATGTTGATAATTCTTTTTTTGATCATGGCCAACTTTTTTGTTTTGGCCTTTTGATTTTTTTTTGTCCAACTTTTTTTTTGTCGGTAAGACTAAACACATAAGGTAGGGATTGGCTAGTCTTATTGGATGAGTGTTTATGGTGGGAAATGGGCTTGCCTCCCGTCTTAAACCCAAACTAGGAGACTACCTAGATTTGTCATAGAATTTGATACCGTTCCTGCTAAAGGTAGTTATGTGGCTTTCTATGTCAGACATGGAATAGGTAAAGGAAAACACGGGTTCGGTTTCCTGTAGTCATTATAGATGTGCCTATAATAGTCACGTGCATGTGCTCACAGTGTATGATGATGTTCATCATGTTCTCGAAAACACATAAGGAAAGTATATATGAGGAATAGAAAAGCTGATTTTATTGAATTTTGGAAAGATGACAGAATACAATTGACTCTGACTCTGATTTGGAAATGAGGATGTAGGGTATCCTAGACTCGGACTCTGACTTAGACTTGAATCAAATCCGGACTTTTAGATGCCCGGTTGGTTGTTTCTTTTTTTTGTAAGGTTTTCGACAGGTGCCACGACTCGCCTAAACTCGGCTTTGCGCAAATGCAAGAGAGGGAGTCAAACTAGACATGGCCCGGGGTGACGGGAATGACTAAGACTCTTGGATCGGGATACTCGAACGTTGACCTAGACAAAGTAACAACCGCGAATTAGACTCGAGCTGCATAAGGGTGAGTCCGAAAATGGGGTCGACCGTGTTTGACCGTGTCGCGTGCTTGGCCCAACCGTGGTGACCTAAACCTAGGTGACTCGAGTGTTCGTAGCATAGGTTCGACTCGAAGAAGGCATCATAAGGACGCCAGTGTAGGATGAACGTGGGGTGCCTTTAGGATGACCGTGGTTGACTGCTCGGGTGGAGGACAGCCCCCGAGTGAGACTAAAGACTCTGGTAAGACTCAGATGGTGTGACATCTAAGCGGCTCGAAAGTGGGATACGTGAGACAACACGTGTAAGACCTAATCCTTAGAGCAACCGTGATTGACCGCTCTGCAGAAGGGTAGCCCCCGAGTGGGGGTGAAGACCGACTCCTAGACGGGTGACTCGTGGACGGTGGGCCTTCCTTAGGATTTTGGCAAAATGGGCCTAGTCCTGTGTGAAGAAAGACCTACGTGTGAGCTATTCCCCAGACTTTGGACCCTAAAGTGTAAATGGGCTTCCCTTTGTAGGGGTTTGTCCTACGTAGGTGGGCCGTGCCTTGATAAATAAGGCGGACTTGGATGGGGTAGAAACTCGTGATGTAAGATCGACGGAGTTTCGACGCTAGAGATTCTAACAACTTATGACAAGACCCGACACTACTAAATACGGGAAGTCCTAAGAAGAAGAAAGCTTTGAAAGGAGAATTTGGATGTGAAAAACCCGAACAAAGTCGGATTGGAAGGCCCGATTTTTTTTGAAAATCGGAAAAAAGGTTTATCGGGCCGAGATTTTGAATTTTTTGAAAAGCTTGGACAACATACCGGCTAGAAAATAGGCTATTTTTAGTCAAAATCATAAGTCCTAAATTCGGTAGCTTTCCGGGTTTGAAAAATGGATGATTTTCGAAAAAAAAGATGCAAGTTTTTTGGAAACGAAGGTTTTTCAAAAAAACGAGACATGGATCAAGTAGCACGTAGTCACGGAAATAGTATAATGACGCCATGTATGCTCTTAGTCTAAGTCTCGGTCGGTCGAATAGGGTCTATACCAACGACGATAGCTTTCTCGCAAATCAGGACGGTCTTCCTAAGCCGAGTTGGTCTTAGAACCTGCCGTAAAACCCATGCGAGTTCCGCCATCGAAGTCTTTAGTGAGTCCAAGTAGGAACGCATCGTGGTATAGTGGGACGTCGGTCACAAGTAACCGGCCCGGGAAAGAATGGGTTATGCATGAACCATTGAACTAAAACGTGTACATTACTATTCGAACGATTTCTTTTCGAGTCTCACCCTGAGGATGCCGATGGTAAGTGACTCATCAGTTGATCCCCAGCGGAGTCGCCAAATTGTGGACATGACATAGTGTAGACACCCGCATTTTGACCGCCAGGTGTCTATGGCAGTTTCCAAAAAAACACCCGATGATGATCGGACGTTAACGTGTTTCTATGCGCTCGGATACGGGCTCAAATCCATTAATCGTTGGCTAACACACTTATGGAGTAGAAATCTCACCAAACGGGCCTCAAATCCAGGCCCAGTGGATCATTCCGAGTCAAACAAGACTAATTTGGGCCGAAACCGACAACGGAAATAAAACCAACTTTTTGCGATTGGGTCAACCCCGGTCAAAGTCGTTTCCGAGACACACAAAAACAGCCATACAACCATCAAAAGTCCAAGTCAAACACAAAACCCATCAAACACCCAAAGTCAAGTTCCAAAACAATGGACCCGTGCAACCCGACTGGACCACTCGATCGAGTGACCCACCCACTCGATCGAGTGGGCTTGTTTTGAGCCCGGCTGCAGGCTTCACGGGCCACTCGACCGAGTTAGCCCTTTACTCGATCGAGTAACCCTAATTCGGGTGCCCTAGCCTTGCCTATATAAGCAACCCTCATGCAACAACTTTTTTACAACTTTTTGCAACTTTTCACAACCCTACAAACCCTAGAGCAACCATACACACACATACTACGTTTTTTACAAACCCTAATCAAACCCCAATCAAACCCTAGCAATTCGACACTAGCAAAACCCTAAACCTAGTTTTAGGAATCAATCCCGAGCCACCACAACTTAACCTACGTAAAACCTCGAAGACTCTTGTGTAGAAGCCACGATTACGAGTCCGCACCGAGACAAGCACATGTAGGTTGAGGGTGTCAAAACCCTCTCTCTTCTTCCCTTTCTCTCTTCGTCGTCTTCATCCTCCTTTTCGCACTTTTTTCGTTTTTTTTATTATTTTGTTTGTCGTGTCATAATATCGATAATATTATTAATACCAAAGCATTAAAATACTTATGGATTTGTGTCGAACGTGAGTGATGGTGGGATAAGGAAAACCGCATATACAAGTGTACTGCACACGCGTCGTCGGACGCTTATCCCACCACCCCGATCGTTTGATTATTGAAATAAGTCAACGTAAAAAATAATTCGTTTTTATTCTTTGTAGTCATCATCATCATTAATCTTGCATTCATCAAGTTTTAAAATCAATTTTAATAAGGGTCGAAACCCGTTGACACGGATCCGACATCACAATCCCTAGGGATTTATTTCGATGTCGGAGAAGTCGAGGGAATCAAGTTTTTTTTTATTGAAGTAAAGCGTCGATTTTAGAGTCGATACCAATTCCATAATTGGATATCGAATCTAACAATCAAGTCACACGAATTAATTAACGTGATTTGTTCATATCACGATAATTAATTTAAAGCGACTAAAATTAATTTATTTTTTTATTTCACTCTAACATCTCATATCGATTCAAATAATCGAATAGGGGATATAACGAGTACTCCAAATTTAGAATAGGGTATAAATTCAACAATATTTATATTCGGTTCGACAAAATTCGCGATTTATAAAATCCAAGTCGAACATAAATTATGCAATATTTATGTCCGATTCGGTAAAAATCGTCGAACTCTCAAAAATCAAAAGCAATTTCAAAATCAACAATTAAATTGCAAACGAACCAAGTTCGTATAGGTGCCACTCGACCGAGTGCCTTAGTCACTCGATCGAGTGACATCACAAAATCGAGTCAGAATGCTTTTTACGACCACCACTCGGTCGAGTCTCACAGTGACTCGGTCAAGTGGCTACCTACTCGACCGAGTTGGTCAATAACTCGGCCGAGTACGGTCTAGTACGCAAAACAGAATCGTCTATTGCAGGTCAACTCGATCGAGTCCATCGACTACTCGATCGAGTAACCTCATAACGACTAAAACAATGAGTCGTACATTCTCCTATTTTCAAACTCGATAGTATTTTTTCGACTTAGGTCAACACGTGTTTAATCAATCATGTGTATTTACTATCTTTTCAAGCCACACATCATCATATTTGCATCTCGTTTACATCATTCAACTCAGTTCATCATTTGCACAAACCGTTATTATTCGTTATATTATTACATCGTTACTAACGCGTTTGTTATTTCTTTTGTCAATTTAATTATTGTTCGTTTATTGTACTAAATGAACCCACATGCTAAAATCCCACTTTGACGTAGAATTAATTGCATTAAATTGACATAGAAACCCACTTTTAAATTTCATTCACATGCTTAGGAAAAACAATGTTTGCATAAGCATTTTTTTGCCGTTTTACTAACGAGCGTATTGTAAGTCATTCGAATTCTTAGTAGAGGCCGCTAATGTGCGGGCGGGGTTGGGTGTCCTTTGTGGGCTTCCCAACACGTACCCTCACCCCTTACTCAGAACCTCGGTTTCCGGATGCCCGAAACCGTTGGCGCACGAGAGTCATTCAATACACAATATCCGATAATGTCGGTATCGGTATCAAATGCAAAGGGACGAGCCCAATAAACTCTGACATCGGAAATGGGCCGTATTTTGTATATGGACCACTACGACATAGAGTGGGCTCGAATGGTTCCGAATAACCACAAAATTCGGTGGCGACTCCACATAGACCTAAATTTCAATTCGATCCATTCTCATATGGAGATTCATTCGCCTACCCAAACCCGCGCGTGGCCGCGTCGGGGTGGACCTATGTCATGTCCACAATTTGGCGACTCCGCTGGGGATTAACTGATGCGTGACTTACCATCGGCATCCTCAGGGTGAGACTCGAATAGAAATCGTTTGACAAATACAATACGCGTTTTAGTTTTACGGTTCATGCATAACCCATATTTTCCCGGGCCGGTACTCGCGACCGACGTCCCACTATACCGTTGATGTACTCCGATATGGATATGTCAAAAGGTGTCCATAGTCGATTCGAGTGGGTTTCGCGGCATGTTCTAAGATCAACTTGACTTAGGAAGTCCGTCCCGATCAACGTCTAGACTATGTACACTGGTATAGACCCTCTATAGACCGACCGAGACTTAGTATAGAGCATACATGGCGTCGTTATAATGCTTGTGTGACTACGTGCTACATGGTTTCCGAGTCGTCAACTTTTCGAAATTGCATCCTTTTCAAACTATTCGATTTCAAAATCCGAGACACATACCGAATTTAGGACTTATGATTTTTACTCAAAATAGCCTATTTTCTAGACGGTATGCCGCCCAACTCAAAACTCGAAAATCATTTCGAACTTTCAAAACCCTCGGCCCAATACCTTTTTTCGTTTTTTCGAAAATTGGGCCTGCAACCGAGTTTTCTCGGACCCTTTTCAAAAATCATCAATTTTCAAAACCTTCCACTTCTAGGACTTCCCATATTTAGCAGTGTCGGGTCGTGTCTTAAGTTGTCAAGGTCCGTAGCGTCGAAACTCTGTCGATCTTACATCACGAGTTTCTCCCTTATCCCAGTCCGCCTTATTAGACTAAGGCAAGGCCCACCTACGTAGGACATACTCCTACAAAGGAGGGTCCGTCTACACAATCGAGTCTAAAAGTCTGGGGATGTCTCACATGGACCTTCCTTCGAGCAGGACTCGGCCCACATGCCGAACTCTAAGGGAGGCCCACCTTTCACAAGTCACCCGTCTAGGTGTCTTTTCCGAGTCAACCTTTTACAAGGCATAGCCCGATAACAAAAGGTTCACGGTCCTTACGTCTAAGGGTCACTCGTCAACACTCGAGTCTTAACAAAATCTTCAATCCCACTTGGGGGCTACCCCTTAACATGGCAATCAATCACGGTTGCCCTAAGGGTCATGTCTTACACGTGTCTCACGTACTTCACTTTCGAGTCACTTATGTGTCACACCAGCTAAGTCCTTAGTCTCACTTGGGAGCTATTCTCCGACGGAATGACTAATCACAGTCACTCCGAGAATCGTACCCTACACATTTGTCTTAGGGGAGTCTAACCCGAGTCAAACTGGGGTCGTCCCTCCTCTTGCGCTATTTCCTATGCCTTGGTGAGTTTGAGTTCCGAAGCAACCTCTCTGATTACGTGGTGCTCTTACAGACAGGCCACCCGAAACCAGACGCCAACGCAAGATGGATGAATTGAAAAACGCTCTGACCAAGATCGAGACCCAACTGGCTGCCATCCAGGCTAACCAAGTTACTTTATCCACCCGCCTAAGCACCATGGAGAAAACGGCCCCAGTTGAAGGAGCTGAGCCCACTGGGCCCATAGCCGAGTTGATCAGTCTTGTTCGAAGGCTCGAAGAGCAAGTCCACTTATCGACGAACAATTCAATCCACACTGAAAATGCTCGTTCCTACTCACCTTTGAATGACGAGCTACCTGCCAACCTCAACCTTACGGGAATTCCATTGTTTGAGGGTACTGGAGATCCTGTCCATCACATCCGGGCTTTCAAAGATTTCATGGCGGTCCAAGGGGTAAAGGCCACCATGTTTAAGCACTTATTTTCCTCCCTCCAGAAGCACCCCAAAGCCTGGTACTACAGGCTCGATTCCAAGAAATACCCGACTTGGGATGACGTGGCAACGGAGTTCGCTCGGAACTACGCTGATAATATCGAAATCCAGACTACAATGCGTACTCTGGAAGTGATGGCCCAAGAGCCCAAAGAAGGGTTCACTAAATATCTTCAAAGATGGAGGGCCGAGAGTGTAAAGTTGGTAAACAAGCCCAACGAGAAGACACTAGTGGAGGCATTCATCAACAACCTCCTACCTTCTTACCGCGTCCATCTTAGGTATGCCGGCATTTCAAACTTTGCCGTACTTACCGAAATGGGCATTAGGATTGAAGACGATCTTCGACACAAGGAAGATCTGGGTGAAGTTTCTACTGAAGGCTATACTGGACATCAACTCGAGTCCTTAGAAGCCAACGACTAATGACAACATCATCCGAGAGTCCAGATTTGGTTTAAGTCTGAGTCTGAGTCCGAGTCTAGGACGTACCATTTCTTTCAAAGTCAAAGTCAGAGTCAGAGTCAGTTGTATTTTGTCCTCTTTTTCAAAATTCAATAAAATCAGCTTTCAATATTCTTTCTCATATATACTTTCCTTACGTGTTTCCGAGAACATGATGAACACCATCATACACTGTGAGCACATGCACGTGACTATTATAGGCACATCTATAATGACTGCAGGAAACCGAGCCCGTGTTTTCCTTTTACCTATTCCATGTCTGGTATAGAAAAGTCACATAACTACCCCTAGCAAGAGCGGTATCGAATCCTATGACAAATCTAGGTAATCTCCTAGTTTGGGGTTCAAGACGGGAGGCAAGCCCATTTCCCACAATAAAACACCCCTCTAATAAGACTGACCAATCCCTACCTTAGGTGTTAGTCTGACCGGCAAAAAAAAAACGAAAGAACACTGGACAAAAAAATCAAAAGCCAAAAAAAAGAAAAAAAGAAAGGGCCAAAGCAAAAAGAAGGCCATCAAAAAAAGAAAACTGGACAAAAAAAATCGAAAGTCCATGAAAAAAAAGAAGCAAAAGGCCAAAACAAAAAAAGCAGGCCATCATCAAAAATTCAGAATACCCATGACCGTGGTCAACGGTCAATTCCAGTGAAAGCCCCACGACCAGGGTACGGTCAAAATTATCAAAACCCATGACCGCGGCTAAGAGGTCAATAAAAAAAAATCAAATACCCATGACCGTGGTCAACGGTCAACTCAAGTGAAAATCCTTTGACCGTAGTACGGTCAAATTCAAAATTATCCATGCCATCCAATAGGGGAGTGACAATCAAGCTGGTCAGCTAACACCACACTCAGCCTTCCCGCATTACAACCCTCAAGACCTTCGCGAGACCCAGGCCAGAGACAGCCCGGAATTTTGAGAATTCAAGCTCAATAGGATACCCCTAACAATTAGGGCCAGACATGGAAACCAGATCCCGCATTATCAAACCGGCTCTCAAAGCCTTAGCTCCACAGAACCGAGCTCCAGATTTCGAGTCGTCAAGGCCGTTTACTTCATTATCAAACCGGCTCTCGAAGCCTTAGCTCCACAGAACCGAGCTCCAGATTTCGAGTCATCAAGGCCATTTACTTCCTAGCACCACATTCCCAAATACATCAATTCTTCGAGAGCAAAACTCGTTAAAATCCTCGAGAGCAAAACTCGTTAAAATCCCCGAGAGCAAAACTCGTTAAAATCCCCGAGAGCAAAACTCGTTAAAATCCTCGAGAGCAAAACTCGTTAAAATCCTCGAGAGCAAAACTCGTTAAAACCCCCGAGAGCAAAACTCGTTAAAATCCCCGAGAGCAAAACTCGTTAAAATCCCATCCCAATTTTTCACATCCAGACCAGTTACCAACCCCGAACACGGGAACTCAACTTGCAGTCGGCATAGAACATGCCCAAATAGTTCACACCATCTCTGGGGGCTACCCCGGAGAATGCTCACAGTCACAGGATTAATATCCTAATCATTCAAGCCCTTAGATCAAGACATCACTGGGAATGCACCTAGCCTACACCATCGCTATGGCTAGTTACACACAAAGTCCTATTAGCTTAGGCACCATAATATATCTCTCAATCCACTGAACTACGGCATGGTTTGATTTCACTACACGTGAATACGTAGGCAGCCTTTCAACAGAGGCACAACCACCCACATTGACACACATTCAAAAAGCGTCATTATTCCGGTCACGACACCATCATGTTCTCAACAGCTAGCTTTGTTGTCCCGGGGGCTTCTCTTAGACAGAAGACCTTCATCCACTCATAAAATCCAGATAAATCCAAAAAAAATCTAGCGTCCTTTCTGTAGTGTGTCCTAGTACTCGGCTCAGTCGAAGACAAGAATCTGTCAGGACTCGAGGCAATACCCACTTTGGAAATGTATCCTAAAATAGGAAATCCAGAAGGGCAGCGCACCAGACTAAAACAGTCTCATTACGGACTACATACTGCGGTCCCCCCATAGCATATCTATCCCATTTCGATGTACGACTGTGTTGCAACTCGCCTAGACTACGGGATAGCGCAACTTAAGAGTCTTGTTAGGCGGCCCACACCGAGTCACGGTCCAACCCCTAGAGAGTCCAGTCCGTGTCGGTCAACTCGTCCTGTCGCGTCTAGAGTCGAGTCTGTCGGTAGGCCCCTCTCTTCAGATTCCACTTTGAAATTTGCAAAATTTAGCCATTTGAAAAAAGATCTTTTTCGACAAGGTCAGATTTCAGTCTATTTAAACTGCGAATTTCTTTTATATCCCTTTCCATTTTGAAAACCTAGCTCGTGATTGCTTTCAGGATTTCAAATTCAAAATTTCAAAAACTTCAAAAATCATTTTCCCCAGCACGAGTCATTTTACTACCTACGTGTTGCGTACATTTTTATGTGACTTATACAGGTACGACTCAAGCGAAGACATGCAAGTCATCAAATCTCCCCAGCAGCATTTTCCGGGATAGCACGGGATGGGCCAACACACAGGCACACCCAGGGCTTACGCGATAAGCCCAAATTCCCCACGGAGTACAATCATCAAGCTCGGGTATGATTTCTGTCTTGTGGTTGGCGAGCCCTTCACGCGAGTCTAACGGACTATAAACGACCCGACCGGAAGTCTACCAGGTCTTAACGGGCTTGGTAGCTACTCTGACTTTCACCTTGTCCAAGCCTCAGTCAGAGTGGGGGCTCTGTAGACACCCGCATTTTGACCGCCAGGTGTCTATGGCAGTTTCCAAAAAAACACCTGATGATGATCGGACGTTAACGTGTTTCTATGCGCTCGGATACGGGCTCAAATTTATTAATCGTTGGCTAACACACTTACGGAGTAGAAATCTCACCAAACGGACCTCAAATCCAGGCCCAGTGGATCATTCCGAGTCAAACAAGACTAATTTGGGCCGAAACCGAGAACGGAAATAAAATCGACTTTTTGCGATTGGGTCAACCCCGGTCAAAGTCGTTTCCGAGACACAAAAAAACAGCCATACAACCATCAAAATGTTATTGTACAAACCGTTATTATTCGTTATATTATTACATCGTTACTAACGCGTTTGTTATTTCTTTTGTCAATTTAATTATTGTTCGTTTATTGTACTAAATGAACCCACATGCTAAAATCCCACTTTGACGTAGAATTAATTGCATTAAATTGACAGAGAAACCCACTTTTCAATTTCATTCACATGCTTAGGAAAAACAATGTTTGCATAAGCATTTTTTTCCCGTTTTTCTAACGCGCGTATTGTAAGTCATTCGAATTCTTAGTAGAGGCCGCTAATGTGCGGGCGGGGTGGGTGTCCTTTGTGGGCTTCCCAACACGTACCCGCACCCCTTACTCAGAACCTCGGTTTCCGGATGCCCGAAACCGTTGGCGCACCAGAGTCATTCAATACACGATATCCGATAATGTCGGTATCGGTATCAAATGCAAAGGGACGAGCCCAATAAACTCTGACATCGGAAATGGGCCGTATTTGTATATGGACCACTACGACATAGAGTGGGCTCGAATGGTTCCGAATAACCACAAAATTCGGTGGCGACTCCACATAGACCTAAATTTCAATTCGATCCATTCTCATATGGAGATTCATTCACATACCCAAACCCGCGCGTGGCCGCGTCGGGGTGGACCTATGTCATGTCCACACATAGGTCCACCCCGACGCGGCCACGCGCGGGTTTGGGGAGGCGAATGAATCTCCATATGAGATGGTCAAATTTAAATTTAAATCGAAGTAGGAGTCGCCACCGAATTTTGTGGTTATTCGGAACCATTCGAGCCCACTCTATGTCGTAGTGGGCCGTATACAAAATACGGCCCATTTCCGATGTCAGAGTTTATTGGGCTCGTCCCTTTGCATTATGATACCGATACCGACATTATCGGATACCGTTTATTGAATGACTCTCGTTGCCAATGGATTCGGACATCCGGAAACCATGGTTCTGAGTAAGGGGTGAGGGTACGTGTTGGGAAGTTCACTAAGAACACCCAACCTCGCCCGCACTTAGCGGCCTTTACTAAGATATCGTTCGTTTTTGGTGTACACGGGTTAGTTCGACGGTTGAATGATATGCAAACATTATTTTCCTAAGCATGAGAGAAAAATAAAATGGGTTGCTAAGTCGTTTAATGCATGTTAAACTAATAACGTCAAAGTTATTTTAGCATGTGAAGTCGTTTTAGTCTAATAAAACGATAAAAAAAAAAAATTGCTACAAACACGAGAAAACGAGTTAGTAACGTTTGAATAAATCGAATAAAGACGTAAATGAATAATATGCATGATTTTAGAAAAGATTTATGACACGCGAAAAATACTTGTCGAAATCTGAAAATATACCGAGAAAACCGCTGTTTTATGTGAGAAAACGATGCTGGAAAAATCGGAAAAAACGAAAAAAGGCTGCGGCTTACAGCAGCCCGCGCGACTCGCCCGGGAGGGGCGCGACTCTCGCGGGTGGCTGTCTCGGATACGATTTTCGTATATTATTAATTTTGATAAATCGCGTACAAATATGGATTAATTTATACTCGATTTGTATTTTCGATATTCGTCATATTCGATATTCGATTATGAGATCGATATCGAATAGTCGGAACATTTTTAGAAAAGGTTTAGAAAAACTTTGTTTCGGGCGAAAAGTAAAAAAATGAATTTTGAACGAAAAAGATGTTAATTCTCTCCGCGTTTAAAATCATTGAATTTTGTTTAAAAAGAGTAATGATTTTGTTAGCATCAACGAGAATTAATTAATTTAGTTCTTGTTAGACACGATATTTGATTAGAGAATCAATATCGTATTTTAAGAACGTTATACGAAAATAGTTTTTTTTTTAGTATCGATTATTAGAAATAAAAATATGTGACGAACGACCCATATTAATAATACAAAACGACTGACGACCCGTAAAAAAAGTGACGGACGAAAAAAAAGAAAAAAGACGTGAGAGAGAGAGAGGAGAAGAATCGGGTTTGATTTACACCCTCAACCTACATGCTTTATTTTCCCGGTATGGAGCTCGTCGGAAAGTGGTTTAAACTTGGGAGCGTCGAGATGATGCGGGTGAGTTAGGGATGGTGCGTTTTTTGGACGTGTAGGGCGTCGGGTTTGGCCGAATGGGGGTGGTTTCGTCGGTATTTCGAGACTTTTTCGGGAATACGTCGGGATTTGCTTTGTATTATTTTTTTAGATATCGAGGATGTATGTATGTTGGATGTGTGAATGTGTATTTCGGTTTGTGAAAATTGTGTTTTTTGTGTTGAACGGGAGGTCTTATTTATAGGGGTCGAGGTAGTCTTGCTTGTGTGACAAAAAATACCGGTTTGGATAGGAAACACGAGAGTTCGAAAGGGAACGAAAGTCTCGTTTCTTGGTGGGGAAGCCAAGTATTTCGGCTGTCATGAAGAGTTGGCCGAGTATTTAGGCTGTCTTGGCCGAGTATTTGGAGCTCGGTCGGTGTCTGATTCGGTTTCCGGATAGAATTCCTACTTGAGATCGAATTCTATCCTTAAACGGATTTGTTTAATATTTTTTGAAGATGATTTTTGTAGTATTTGGGACCGGATCAGCCGTGTGAGGTGTCACGGCTGACTCGTGTGTCTCGAGAATATTTTTGACCGGGTTTTGACTCGGTCGTAAAAAGACGGTTTTACCCCTGGTGCCGGAATCGACCCAAATTAGTCTCATTTGACTCGAAACGACCCACTGGGCCTGGATTTGAGGTTGGTTTTGTAAGATTTGTACTCCGTAATAAGCCTAAACCAAATGTCCATGATTTCGAGCCCATATCCGAGTCCATTAAAGCATGTTTGCGTCCTATCATCATCGGGTGTTTGGCGGGACCTACTATAGACACCCGGCGGTCAAAATGTGGGTGTCTACATTAGGACTTCCCGTATTTAGCAGTGTCGGGTCATGTCGTAAGTCGTCAAAGTCTCTAGCGTCGAAACTCCGTAGATCTTATATCACGAGTTTCCTCCCTATCCCAGTCCGCCTTATTTGACTAAGGCAAGGCCCACCTACGTAGGAGATACTCCTACAAAGGATGGCCCGTCTACGCAATCGAGTCCAAAGTCTGGGGAATGTCTCACGTGGACCTCCTTTCGAACAGGGCCCAGCCCACACGGCTGGATCCTAAAGGAGGCCCACCTTTCACGAGTCGCCCGTCTAGGAGTCTCTTCCGAGTCAACCTTTTACAAGGCATAGCCCTATAACAAAAGGTTCGTGACCCTTACGTCTAAGGGTCACTCGTCCGACACTTGAGTCTTAACAAAGTCTTTGATCCCGCTTGGGGGCTACGTTCTAGCAGAGCGATCAATCACGGTTGCTCTAAGGGTCATGTCTTACACGTGACTCACGTACCCCACCTTTGAGTCACTTAGATGCCACACCATCTGAGTCCTTTGTCTCACTTGGGGGCTATTCCCCGACGGAGCGATTAATCACAGTCACCCCGAGAATTGCACCCTACACATTTGTCTTAGGAGAGTCTAACCCGAGTCAAACATGGTCGCCCCATTTTCGGACTCACCCTCGTGCAGCTTTAGTCTCATCGTCAAGTCCAAGCCAGGGTCGTTACCTCGTCCAGGTCAACGTTCGAGTATCCCGGTCCAAGAGTCTTTGTCGACCCGTCACCCCGGGCCATGTCTAGTTTGACTCCCTCTCTTGCATGTATGCAAAACCGAGCTTAGGCGAGTTCTAACACCCGTCATTTCTTCCGATCAGGGACCCTATGAGCGAGACCTCACCAAACCACAACAAGTCCCGCGCCGTCAAGAAGAGGGATATCCAGGGGAGTATGCTTATGTTGTCTTGCTCCATTAACAATATCTTCTCAAAAATCAATACCGCCCTAGATGACCTAAATGCCAGGGTGACCACCATCGAAGAAGACCTTGTAAGAACCCGATCCCGTCTAACACAGCTAGAGCGGGTAAGGCAGCCAATCACCCAACTGAGCCATTTGAAGGGTGAACATTCTTACGAAATTGTCCGATACCCTCAGGATGGCAAGACCGAGAGAGGTAACTCTCGAGTCACCTCTCCGAAAATCAAGAACCAGTCAGAAGAAAGGACATTTACCCACTTGGATATGTCCTACACCGTCGCTTTCCAAAGGTTGGTTTCGAAGGGCGTAATATCACCTATAGGCCCAACAGTCGACCCACCTTCAGAAAAACGTTCCAAGGCATGGAACGCCGAGCATTACTGCAAATTCCATAAAGGGAGGGGACACGATACAGAGTAGTGCTGGAAACTGAAATACCTCATCCAAGACTCCCTCGATGCCGGGAGGACTCCCGTTTTGGAAACATTATCACTTGCAAAGCCCCTCATGGACTATACAGGGCCTAATGACCATAGCATCCAATCTACCTCCCATGCATCCAAGAGTCTGGATTTGATTTAAGTCCAAGTCTGAGTCCGAGTCTAGGATATACTATTTATTTCAATTTCAAGGTCAGAGTCAGAGTCAATTGTATTCTGTCCTCTTTTTTTCAAAATTCAATAAAATCAGCTTTCAATGTTATTTCTCATATACACCTTCCTTATGTGTTTCCGAGAATATGATGAACACCGTCATACACTGTGAGCACATGCACGTGACTATTATAGGCACATCTATAATGACTGCAGGAAATCGAGACCCGTGTTTTCCTTTACCTGTTCCATGTCTGACATAGAAAGCCACAAAACTACACTTAGCAGGAGCGGTATCGAATCCTATGACAAATCTGGGTAGTCTCCTAGTTTGGGTTCAAGACGGGAGGCAAGCCCATTTCCCACAATAAACACTCATCCAATAAGACTACCAATCCCTACCTTAGGTGTTAGTCTGACCAACCGAACAAAAAACAAAACAAAAACAAAAACAAAAAAAAATGGACAAAAAAAAAACAAAAGTCCAAGAAAAAAAGAAAAAAAAGCAAAAGGCCCAAAACACAAGAGCTGGCAGATAAAAAAGAACTTCCAAAAATCTATGACCATGATCAACGGTCAATTCAAGTGAAAGTCCCATGACCAGGGTACGGTCAAAATTCATACCATCAAATAAGGGAGAGATAATCGAGCTGGTCAACTAACACCACATTTAGCTTTCCCACATTACAACCCTCAAGACCTTCCCGAGACCCAGGCTAGAGACAGCCCGGAATTTTGTGGATTCAACCTCCATAGGATACCCCTAATCATTAGGGCCAGACATGGAAACCAAATCCCGCATTATCAAAACCTATCCCGATCAAAGTTCGAGCCATTTTACTCGACTTCCCCATACGCAAACCCAAGAGCAAAACTCGTTAAAATCCCCGAGAGCAAAACTCGTTAAAATCCCCGAGAGCAGAACTTGTTAAAATCCTATCCCAATTCTTCTCATCCAAACCAGTTACCAACCCCAAGCACGGGAACTCAACTTGCGGTCGGCATAGAACATGCCCAAGTAGTTCACACCACCTCTGGGGGCTATCCTGGAGAACGCTCACAGTCACAGGATCAATATCCTAACCATTCTCGCCCTTTGATCAAGACATCATTGGGAATGCACCTAGCCTACACCATTGCTATGGCTAGTTACACACAAAGTTCTATTAGACTAGGCAGCATAATATATCTTTCAACACTAAACTACGGCATGGTTTGATTTCACTACACGTGAATACGTAGGCAGCCTTTCAACAGAGGCATAACCACCCACATTGACACACATTCAAAAAGCGCCATCATTCCGGTCACGACACCATCTTGTTCTCAACAGCTAGCTTTGTCGTCCTAGGGGCTTCTCTTAGGCAGAAAACCTCCATCCACTTACAAAATCCAGATAAATTCAAAAAAAATCTAGCCTCCTTTCTATAGTGTGTCCTAGTGCTCGGCTCAGTCGAAGACAAGAATCTATCAGGACTCGGAGCAATATCCACTTTGGAAATGTACCCTAAAATCAAAAATCCAGAAGAGCACTAGACTACAACAGTCTGATTACAGACTATCCCAATTCCCCAATAGCACATCCTTCCCATTCCGAGGATTCGACCATGTTGCCACTCGCCTAGGCTACGGAATAACGCAACTTAAGAGTCTTGTTAGGTGGCCCACCCCCCTACCGAGTCGCAGTCCAACCCCTCGAGAGTCCAGTCGTGTCTGTCAACTCGTCCGGTCACGTCCAGAGTCGAGTCTGTCGGTATACCTCTCTCTCTTCAAATTCTCATTTTAAAATCTGCAAAACTTAGCAATTTGAGAAAATCCTTTTCGACAAGGTCAAATTTAGGTCTATTTAAATTGCAAATTTCTTTTCTACCCATTTCAGTTTTGAAAACCTATTTCCTAGCACGTGAGTTGCTTTCAGGACTTCGATTTCAAAACTAAGCAAAAATCATTTTTATTCCTCAGCGCGAGTCATATTTGTTTCGCCTACATGTTGCATGCAAAATTTTATGTAACTTATACAGGTACAATTCAAGACCGCGCAATTCACATAACTCCCCAGCGGCATTTAACGGGATGGGCCCACATATAGGCACACCTAAGACTTATACGGCAAGTCCAATTCCCCACGGAGTTATCATCATCAGCTCAGGTATTATTTCCAACTTATGGCTGGCGAGCCCTTTTACGCAAGTCTACTGGACTTTAAACGACCCGATCGGAAGCTGCCAGGTTTTAATCTTTGATTGACCTGGTAGCTACTCTGACTTTCGCCCTCTCCAAGCCTAAGTCAGAGTGGGGGCTCTGTAGACACCCACATTTTGACCGCAAGGTGTCTATAGCAGTTTCCGACAAACACCCGATGATGATCGGACGCAAACGTGCTTTAACATACTCAGAAACGGGCTCAAAATCATTGGCAACTGGCTTGGGCTTTTTTACGGAGTACATATCTCACAAAACCAACCTCAAAATCAGGCCCAGTGGGTCATTTCGAGTCAAATAAGACTAATTTGGGTCGAAACCGGCACCAGGGGTAAAACCGTCTTTTAGCGACCGAGTCAAGACCCGGTCAAAGATATTCTCGAGACACAAGGACCAGCCGTGACACCTCACACGTCCGGTTTGGACTCCAACACTACAAAAAATCAGCTATACAAAGTATTAAACAAATCCGTTTAAAGATAGAATTCGATCTCAAGTAGGAATTCTATCCGAAAACCGAATCAAACACCCGACCAAGCGTAGGACTCTCGGCCGAGCAGGCTGTTTTCAGTCGGTTTTCCTTGCTTCCTCGTCAAGCAAACGGAATTCTCACGTCTCTCAGCTTCTTACGTTTCCTATCCTAAACGGTAGTTCTAACCCAAACACCTCTCCTAGCTTCAATCGAGGACCACTCCTATAAATAGGACCCTCTCACAACACAATATTCATACACATCGATCACCAATCAACCATCCATCATCAACTTTTTATCACACATCTACGATTCAGAAATATACACTTAGCATCGAGAAACCGATAGTATATCCGAGATCCGACGAAACCGGCCACCTCTTACCCTTTACACGTCCAAACCAAAAAACCTCCATAACTCACCGACATTAACTCGACGCTCCCGTGCCTAAGCCACATTCCGACGAGCTCCGTTCCGAGTACACAAAGCATGTAGGTTGAGGGTGTAAAATCAAACCCGTTTCTCTCCTTTCTCTTCCTCTTCCTCTCGTCTTTTTCCTTTTTTTTGCATCGTCGGTCGATTTCTTTTTACGGGTCATCATCGTATTTTTTATTATTTCTAATATAGATACTACAAAACTATTTTTATAAAACAAACGTTCTTAAAAATACGATATCGATTCTCTATAATCGAATATTGTATCAAAAAGAACTAAATTAATCTCGTTGATGCTAAAAAATTGTTACATAATTTTCTTAGAACAAAATACAACGATTTTAACGCGGAGAGAGTCAAACATCGTTTTTTTAGTTTAATTTTTAAAACGATTTACAAAAACCTTTTTTTTACCTTTTCTAAAAAAAATCATTCCGAGTATTTAATATCGATTTCATAGTCGAATATTGAATATAACGAATATCGCAAAATTAAATCGAGTATAAATTATGCAATATTTATACACGATTTAATAAAGCTAAAATTTTCCGAAAATCAATTTCGAAAACAGCCCGGGACGCGAGTCGCGTGCGTCCCGGGCGAGGCGCGCTGTTCCCTGAAAACGCGACACAAAAATCGATTTCGCTCAATTTTTTTATTATTCGTCGAACATCGTTTTTTAGACAAAACAGCGGGTTTTAGGCATACTTCAGATCTCGATATTTTTTCCTTGACCTCGGTCAACACGTGTTAATCCATCACGTGTCATAAAAATTTTCAAAATCATGCATATTATCGTATTCATATTTTTTATTCAATCGTTACTAACACGTTTGTTCATCTTTTTAGCAATTTCCTTTTATCGTTTGTTTTATTATACTAAAACGAATCTCACATGCTAAATTCAACTTTGACGTTAATTTTCATGCATTAAACCGACTTAGCAACCCATTCAATTCCTCGCATGTTTAGGAAAACAATGTTTGCATATCATTCATCGTGTTACTAACGCGCGTATTCAAAAATCAAACGATATCTTAGTAGAGGCCGCTAATGTGCGGGCGGGGTTGGGTGTTCTTTGTGAACTTCCCAACACGTACCCTCACCCCTTACTCAGAACCTCGGTTTCCGGATGTCCGAAACCATTGGCAACGAGAGTCATTCAATACACGGTATCCGATCAAGTCGGTATCGGTATCAAATGCAAAGGGACGAACCCGATAAACTCTGACATCGGAAATGGGCCGTATTTTGTACACGGCCCACTACGACATAGAGTGGGTTCGAATGGGCCCGAACTCCCATAAAGTTCGGTGGCGACTCCAACTTCGATTTAAATTTCAATTTGACCATCTCATATGGAGATTCATTCGCCTCCCCAAACCCGCGCGTGGCCGCGTCGGGGTGGACCTATATCATGTCCACAACCATATTCCGACAACGCAACTGGGTTCGTATTACTACTGACCCGATAGATATATATTAATATATCCCGTACACATTGTGTGTGACCCAATGGGCCCACTTAAGACTACCAGACACGTAACTCATTTACATGTCAATCCGACATCGACCTCTAGCAAGGCATATCAGATACATAGACTTAAGCGGGTTAATCCGTAGGACAGTGGACATAACTTCTTCAGTCTCCCACTTGTACATGTCCTCTCAAGAACGGCGTTAAGTCTCTTTGCTACTATTGTCTCCAATTGAGAATGAGGTAAGAAGAAGTGTCATCCTCGCATGTCTCAATCTTTTCCTCAAATCTTTGAGTTGACTTGTTAAAAGAGCAGATAGATGACAATCATCCTATCTGAGCGTGCGTGGCCACACATTTGCACAAGTCACACTCTTCGAGTGGCCAAGAAACAATAAATTCCTTTCAATAAAGGAAGAGCAAATCCCCTCTTGTCTAACCGCATCCTATCACATGGTCCATGCATGCCCAATAACCATCCATAGCCCCCTTTCATAGCTGACGAGGAATAGTATCAAAGCATACACATCACATGTACAGAATAGTTAAAGACTCAGGTCTAAAGACCGTACAAGTTCATAACTTGCAAAGAACTTACTGACACTAAGCGAAATCTTAGTAAAATCCTTTTCGACGGGTCTGTCTAATGCATGTTCTTAACATATACCCATGTGCCTGGTTTAGTATCTCGATATCTATGACTCAAGGAACTTAGTCATCAACCAACTCACACACCAGTCATTTAAGGGTATTCGAATGTCCCAACACAATACCATGACTAGAGACTAAATAATTACATCATCCAAATAGAGTTCCAAGACTAAGTCACGTACATAGTGATCTATTTCATCAATGTAAATTATTTACGGACAAAATTCGGTTACATTAACAAAATGCCAATATGTCATACATATATCAATTATCGAAATAACTCCCACTAAACCAAACACCTCTAAAAGTACCAAGACCACTCGCTCATGCGTCTTATACCAATCATAACAATATGATCTCTATGTAGAGGAGGTATCGGGACATACAACATTTGTATTGGTTATTTACAAGCATATGATCAATCTACCTTCTCTCGATTAAGGCAAACTGTTAGTTTCATAAGCAACAAATTGCATCATAAACTTTAAAGTTGAATGTGTGCTTGATTCGTAATCAAACGTTTCTCTATTTGCTTCAAAAGCAATAGAACACCCACTCTAGTCATAATACTAGTCACAAAGTTGTCATTTGGAACCTTTCCAACACACAACTTCTCATCCAAAATAAAATATATTGAGATTACATCATTACAATCTCATGTCATCTTTGTCTATTTGGAAATATAAATTGTTGTAACTTGTTTACAACAATTCGCTTATCACATCATGCGCATCTCTTAAATAATTCCCCTTTTTGCTTCTTAAGCGCAAAGGAACAATTCTTAGATAGCATTCTAGTGACACTCACCAGATTAGTATATACTCGTCACACGAGCACATAATAAACACATTTCTTGCAAAGTCTCAAAGACTAAAGCAATCAAATGTCGTTTATTTAGAGAAATATGTCACTTACATACCAAATCATAACGATAAATGCACTCCCACTAGCCTCTTGTACACACTCTGTCTCTCTTCGTCTCAAAGGAAACAAACATCTTTGAATTACCACATTAAGAACGAAGATACTACTCCATAATACTTGGTCTAATCAAATTGGATCATTCACATTTTCTAGCAATTTTAATAATATGAAATTCATACGTTGTGTCGCACACACATCATATTGTATCCCTTTCAAGAAATGTACTTCACACACACACACACACACACACACACACGCACGCGCGCGCGCACACACACACACACATATATATATATATATATATATATATATATATATCCAGAACTCATCATAATGAGTAATGACATTCAAAATGCTAAATCAATCTTAATAGACTTAAGCATAATGTTGTAAGAAGAATTTTTACATAGTCATTACTATGAGATCAATCCTTAACTACCAACTATGTTTCATAGATACTCTTATATCAGTCCACATCATCTTTATATTGAAGATTGTTCTTCACTATAAGATACATTTAACCAAAGTCTATAATTAGTAGTTATGGTATATGAAATCTATTAGATTTATGACTTCATGTGACTCTTGGAGTCTTTGCCCATTATTGTTTCATCATAGGAAAAACCTATTTAGGGTAATATTTTACAGTTAAGATGATCATGACTTTTCATGGATGCATCAATATCCTCTTCAACAGTTGTAGAGAATTCCTGTTAATCTTGAACAATTCAAGGTCGGTTCTACTCCCACTGTTTCTGTTAGAAATCAAATATTTTTAAAAGAAACATACCACTCCATGCAACATAACAGATTTGTTCTTTGGATGGTTTGTAGAATTAACATAATACCTCTAATAAAACACATGTCATAATTGAGTCTAAGTTTTAGAAAACAATTTTCTTTAAACTTTGAGACTTGATAATTAAGAAAAGATTTTTAGAACATTTTCAATCCATATCTCATATGGTGTCTATTCTCCGACTTACATGGACATTTTCATCAACATTGTAAAGAGACTTTTATAGTGCATAACTTTCTAAACAGTCAATAAAATCTGCATAACTCATCATAGACCAAATCATATCAAATATGGTTCGATGTAGTTTGAAACACTTTTCACTACTTCTAAGATGATCACAATCTTTTAGTTCAATTCCTCCCTATTTCAATTGTAACACCCGCTATTTTCCTAGGATTTTTATTCTACCGTTATGACATCGTTATAACTCTATCACATTTTGGGTTATGTTTCATCATTTTTCCAAGCTTATCTTCAATTTTGAGTTTAATGATATTTATTTTTATTTTAAAAAGATTTTAATTCTTTTACATCTATTTATTTGATTTTCTTCGTAAACTAATTAATTTTCCGCGAAGAATTCTATTTCTCTTTGAATAGACGTTTTTAAGCTCGGATTTAAGTTATTCCTTTTCCAAAAAATGTTTAAATACATTTATATAATATTTTCAAGTAGTAAATATTTTTATTTACAAAAATTAAGCCATTTATGATATTAATACGAAGTTTCGTAAATAATTATTTTCCAATTCGAGGTTTACTCGAATTGCTTTGAAATGCCTTTAACTATTTTACGATTATACGTTTTATCAACTTATAAATCATTTGAGACATTTTCCTCATATTTTGGACCGACAAAGCTTCATGTCATAATTTAACTACGTTTTACTAATACGTTTCATTTTATCACATTAAACCATAAATATAAGATTCTTTTCTTTTCATTGAATTGAGGCTTTAATAATCAAACTCTTCTTACTCCTCCTCTAATCCTCTTGGCCGGCCAACCTAGTCTAGATACACTTTGGATGCTTCACCCATCTTTACTATCATTTATGCTTAAAACCATTTCTCTCTCCCTTACATTCATTTTTGCATAATAAAATTTATTCAACATCTCCTTTCCTTCCCATTTGACCGAGTATTCTTTCTTCTTCCCTTGGCTGATTCTTACTTAATTCGAGTCCTAATCGTCTCATTTTTAGCGGCGAATTAATCCTCTTTTCGATTCCTTCGTTAAGGTAATAATCGATGTTGTTTTCGATCGTTATTCACCTTAATTTTATTGTTTTTTCTCAAGGTATTATTCTGTCATGATTTTTATATATTTTAGGATTTGTGGACAATCCTAAGGCCGACAAATATATTATTGATTCCGAGTTGGATTAGAGGTAACGTCAATGTTACTCGGTATTTCATGATTTTTAATTGTGTAATTGCATGTATATTTTTATATTTCATTTTTGACAATATATGTATGTCATATAATATGGAAAAATTTTAAAAATTGAAAATTTGCATGTTTCGATATTTTTATCGCTTTTACGACATTAACGATTAAATTGTTTAATTAATTTGTAAAATCGTAATATTCGGCCTAAACTGGTACTATATGATTATATTCTGTAAAAATGAAGTTTTTGATGATTTTTAATAATTTAGTATTTTTCTGATATTTTAGTTATCAATTATTGAATTATTACCGTTTACGAACAAAAACGATTAAAAGCCGATTTTTAGTTCTAGTACTTAAACATTTATTTTAATCTGATTTTTGATGTGGTGAAACTTCTTGATGAAACAAAATTTTGTGAATTGTTTCATAATTTTCCGGAATTGTTAAGTGGATGAATTAATTAATCACTTTAAATCATCGTTTATCGATAAAACCGCGTTTGTCCTTTAAATTCTCAATTTCTGGTCCTATGATTAAATCTGAAAAAAAAAATATGATTTTGATGATTTCATAATAAAATGTATTTTTATGATTTTTAGTGCTTTAATAAAATGTTAGGAACGATAAGTTTTATTAATGAAATCATTAATTGTGAAAACAGGTTTAAAAGACGGTTTTAATGGAATTTATTAAATCTGGAATTTTTGGAAATCTGGAAAAATAGTAGTTTCTGTAAAATAATAAATTTTAAGTTTAATAGTAATTTTTGGATATTAATACGTCAATCGTTTTATAATTACTATTTTTATTAATCGTTATTGTCGAGATTAGACGATTAACGAGAAAACCCCTTAAAAACCGAGTCTAAGTATTCTAGAAAATTTTATTTTCTGAACAGAATGTCCATAAATATATTTTAGCTAACTTACGTAGTTTTTGTACTATTTATTCAAGTCTTTAATTAATGGTAATGATCTTTGGACAAATTACGATTTATCGTTAAAATGATTCGTCTTACCTAAAATAATTATTTTTCCAGCAATTTTGAAAATATTTAAATCAGAAACTTTAGGAGTTAAATCATCCCTTAACATACTCTAAATATATTCATTGGTTTAATTAAATAAAAGACGTTAAAAGATTTAATTTGATATTTGTCGTAAAATCCTATTTATAATCGTATTGTCGAAACTAATAATAATTAGGGAATTTTAGCTTTGTAACTTTTGAAAATACCTTGATTAGTAGTATTAAAATGCTTAAGACATTTTTAATCTTTTCATAACACTTATACGATATTTTAATAATGTCATAAACCCGATTGTTCTCGTTTTAAAAATTAATATCGTTAAGGCCGAAAGTATTAGTTTTATAAATCTACTTGGTTAAAACCCGTGCAAATTGCACGGTGGCATTAAAAAGTGCATGACGAAGTCAATGATAAAATAACGAAAAATTAACATCAATCAAAATCGAAAGCGTCGGACAGAAAATAAGTAATTAAAAAAACGATAGATTTTCTTAATTGATAAGAATGACATGTACATGAGAATGTAAAACTATAGTAAGAAATGACAAAAAGAAAGTACCTACACGAATATACAAATATGAAAGTACAGATATTGGAAAATTTCTTGATACGCCACATTAGTAGTAGCGTCAGAGGTGCGTTTATTGCTATCATAAATAAGAATTTTTAATACACTTTGTTGGTGAGAAGAATGGGTAAGCTCAAGTGGTAAGAACTCCCTTACTCCGACCGAGAGGTTGGAGGGCCGAGTAAACCAAATAGGGAATCTGCTTGAGTCAGATAGAGAAAGAGAAAAACGTGAGATATATATTTTATCACCTTTATGGCTACCCGTTAGCAAAATACACCGGAATTAATTTATTAGGAACCCCGGAACACCCATGAAATTGATTAATGTTCTGGATAGGCATGACCATAACACCCACTTTAATGTTATTCAGGAATGCAGTGGAATGCATATGAGGCTGGCCTGAAACTATTTCGTTCTTGCATACCTCATCGGAGCTTAGATATATTTTGCCAAGAACCATTTATGTATAACATGATCCATGGTTTCTAATCAACCTATTAATTGTTTTGAAAGTCGATAGTTTAATTATATATTTATGATATTAGTTTCTACTGTTTTTAATACTCTCTATTACTCCGTGAAAATGCTAACTAAATTACCAAAAATTTTTTAAAAGAAATGTAATTGATTTTGCAAAAGTACACAATATTTTCGCAAAAAATCATCTAAAAGTAACTAATAAACTTTACATTTTATTTAAATACTCTATATGCTTTCATCTGCATAGATTATTTCTGTCTCGCATTAGCGACATCCTTGTTTCTACAATCCTACTTACCTTAATTCACCCGTTAACACATATTTTACGAAAACGAAGCTAGATAGTGACATAATTCTCTAAGCATGGTCAACTATGAAGAACACAATTTTCCGAAATCACAATTAAATAATTGTTTACAAAGTGATCAATAACAAATACTCCAAATATAATTTAAGTAGCTGTAAAATAAATGAAATTAAAATTCTAAGAATAATTATCTATATAAAAATAGAAAACAACACACACTAATAGAAAAATAATGAGTAATCAATAAGCAACTATTAAAAGAGTGTTAAATGAAGGGTATTTGACCTTAACCCGACCTAAAAGATTTGTACAAACTCGTCTCATATAAATAAGCATTTTTTAAACTCAAAAGTCAAAAGCCAAAATCCAACCAATCCTCTTTATTTATTGATTTTTTGTACGAAATAATAGCATCCTATCTTTATTCATCCATATGCGGATTAAAATATGGGAGATCTCACAAAAATCAAAAATCAACAATACATGTCAAATTACATCTACCTGTCCATTAAAAGTTGTTGAGCACTTACCATTTTAAGGGCTACAAATACATCAATTTGAATGTTTACAAATATAAATATAGTATATAATAATACTCCGTACATTAGAGTACTTGAACGGAGCAAGCTTACTGAAGAACATGGCATGTCGGTTGACTCTCAGAATGTTTCCTGCTCGTCTGATAGCATGGAAACAACAGTAAGCGGAGAAGGTTATCATTTCTTGCTAATAACAGCATCCAGGAAAATGGTTAGGAGTGGAACCTTTGATCTTTCCTGTTGTGATTGACGTCCATCTTTCTAGCTTTTGCTCGGTGATATGTTGATACTTAACATTACAATCCTGGAGTAAAAACTCTTGTGTTGAATTAATAATGAAAAAAACAATGTTCCGAAACAAAATATTAACAAATGCGGTCAACCATCCTCGATATCTCTGCATAAGCCAAAAATTCAAATAGATTTAAGATTTCGAGAAAATATTACCTATTTTGGTTTCAAACATTCATTAGAAGGTTTGTCTGAAAAAGGACTATGATTTGTCGAGTTTGAAAGAAGATGAAAAAACATTACAGAGGTCGACTTTTCAAGGTACTTCACCATACCACGACCTTCGACATTGACTTTAGTCGCGGTAGCTTTCTCCTTCTCAATTGTTTCATTTGTTATAGCTTCTTATTCATCTGTCATTAAACACAACATATTACATTTGATTAGATTTATTATGAACTAATTCAAATGAGATTGGTTATTTTATTGAACGTCCTGGTTTCATCTCTTCTAAATCGATGCAATATACCAACAACCTTCGGTAAGGTGAATACACATTTGTCATCGCTTGTTATGTACGTATAATTCTGTAACTTATTGTCCTTTTTTTCTCGCATGGCCGATAATGTCTTCCAACCTTTCTTCCTCAAACAATATCCTCATTCTACAATGACCTCGAGTTTTAACTATCATTCGACAAACGAAACACACATTTTCAATTTTTTTCCCCTGAGGAATAAGAAAAGAAAGACGCTGATGATAAAAATTACCGGGTTTTTAATCTGTTTCACCAACAAAAGACGCTTATTATCCTCCTTAAACTCTGCCGTTGACGGCAGCGGCCTTGAATAGTCCTTAACTTCGCTCCCAAACCACTTGGGTAAATAGTACAACTGAAATAATAAGAACGACTTATAGTAAATACTACAATAATAAGAAAGACTTGCAGAATTATCAACGGATATCATCTCTACTCCATGAATTCCTTTCTGGAGGCTGAGGCTGCTGCTCAGCCTGAGTTTCAGGCATCTTTGACTTTTGTACAATTGTACCCATTGACGTGTTACGAATATTAGACATAATGATCACAGTTTCATGAACGTGTTTCTATTGGAAGAAAAAAAAATGAAGAAAGCACATACCTTTATCGACAATTTCTAAATGGCCTGTAATGATTTTGTGAATGAGTTCATCTTCGGTGATCACGGATTATCTAGTTGACCAATATCTCTTACACTCACATCCTTTTTCATACTTCAAAACATTTATAAGAAAACGAAAGATAAGGTCACTAAAATCAAATCAAATAAGACAAACAATTGAAGAAACTAATTAAGCCGGCTAATCATGCATATTGATTAATTAAGCTCTACTGTACTAATATAATTAATGTCAATAAGGAGTTGCAATGCCATCGTTATCGGGTTCCGGCCCGTCTCATCCATCCGGTGCAGGGCCAGGAATGGCAAATGGAGCTCCAATGAGGTGTAGTTGGTACTGAAATTGGAGTGCACCATGATACAAATTACATCGAACACCTTACATACCCAATTCGTAGCTCGATTTTGCATTTAGAGGATTACCAAGTAGATGTAAGTTCCCAACTCTTACATCAAGCACATGAGACACCAAATTTATAGTTCAATTTTGCTATAACTAAACTATTACCAACTCTTACATCAAATACATGACATATATACCCCACTTCATAGCTTAATTTCACCTTTTGAAGGATTCCTAAATTGTTAGAACTAAACTACTCTCAACTCTTATACATCAAACACATGACATGCCCAATTTATAGATCAATCTCACCTCTCGGAGATATTACTAAACTAATCCCAACTCTTACTAAATTTTGCCTCTCAAGAAAGAACTAAACTACTACCACCTCGTACATCACACATGAAACACAAAGTTATAGCTAATTTAGAGTGGTTTGTTAGATATTAGACAAACCCAATCCTTGAATTCTTCAAATATTATGCCATTAACATGGCTTGAATGAAACTAAGCAATTTTCGAGCCATATAATAACATCAAACCAACTAAATAGGAGATCAAACAACTATGAATTCGCCAAAGCAAAGAACTTTGAAGCAAAACTAACAAAATAAATAAAGAAGAAACATACTGAGCTCATCGAAGAAGAACAATGACATGATTAAGGCTAAAGAAACCTAGATATCAAAATACTACTGTATCCCTAATCCATTCATTCTATGTTCAATTCTTCACTTCTGGATAATGTTTGACAGGCTAACTATATATAAATGCATATACGGAGTATTATATATGAATCAATAACAAATGTAAACCAAAATTAGAAATATTTGGTAATTAGAAATTAGAAACAAAAGCAACCAAAATCAGAAATTAGAAATTGAAATAATTTATTTGGCAATCTAAACGATGAATACATTGTTAAGATATGTGAAAATTGAAATCCATAATAATCTTAGATATACATTGATACTTGGTGGTTCATCGTCGAAAAAGGTGAAGTTTGGTTCGTCGAGGTGTCGTGGACTTGATGATTTCTCGTGGCCGCTCGTCGGTATCTTGGTTTGTCGTGGTCGTCGGTCGTGTGCTTCGTCGTTCTTTGTAATTGGTTTTGGAGGAGATACTGGAAAGTTTGAGAAGAGTAAAAGATGCATAAATTAAACCTAAGTGACATGATAGTTGGAATATAAATCAAATTCATGAATAACACTCATATTTTGAAAATTACAAATTACTGGTAACAACTAAAATCGTATAAACAAAAGATTAAAAGATGGAACAACCTGAGTAATACAATAGTTGAAATATCCTGCAAAATCATAACTCTATAAACAATTCATCCAACCCAACCAAAAAAAACCGAATTCAGTAATGAATCGACATTACAGCAGGAGCAGTGCGAAAATGGGAGAAAAAGAGTCATTAATTAGAGTACCTTTCTTGGCTTTGCCAGGAGGCTTAGATGCTATGGAGACGATGGTGGGAGGCGTAGGAGTAGGAGAAGAAAGGAGGTTGTTGTTAGAGTGGTGAAGATTGAAGAAGTGGGTACTAATATGGGTTCTGAGACTGGAAGAAAGGTTGGAGGAAGAGAAGGGAGGACATAGCTTCGGATTTCTAAAAGAAGAAGAAGAAGATGAAGAAGCAGAAGTAACATGAAACTGGAGAACGAATATAGCGATTTTTTTTGTGTTGGGGATAACTGATAAGTGAGATTTTTGGTGTCATGGAATGGGAAAGTGGTGAGAGTGGATAATAACTGGCAGTCTGGCACAATGTAGTAACCGCTACAGTTTTAAACTTTTAATGAAAGACGGTTACTATCAATATGAGACGGTTTTAAACAATGTTTTTTTGCCACGTTGGATCTGCCATGTATGTGCCAAGTCCCCGCCATGTGGAATGCTGAGGTGGGTGAATGTGGAGACTCTAAATGTTTCAGCATTAATATATAAAAGATATATAAAAGATATCGTTTACTAAAAATGTTGAATTAGTATATAAAATAATATTTTCGCTATTTTGATATGATGCTATTTTTAGTAAAATTTCTACAAATAAAAGTTTCCTAAAATAAAAGTTTCCTAAAATAGAAAGTTTCCTCTTTTAGAATATTATGATTACTCCTTTTATCTCCATATTGTTTACAATGATTATATCTTTTAAATATCGATAATGGCTTGGTTTTGGAGTTATGGAATAAGGACAAGTCACTAGTACAATAATAGCCTTTCGCACCGGTTGCAAACCCCTCTTTAGCATCGTTTTTCATAGGTGCCCATATCGTAGGCGTTATAGATGAAGCACTTTAAACACCGGTTATAAAACCGGTGCAAAAAAAATATTTACACCGGTTGCGATTTGTAACCGATGCTAAAAGGTATCCTTTAACACCGGTTTCGTATTGTAAACGGTGCTAAAAGGTATAGCCTTTCGCACCGTGTAGACACCCACATTTTGATCGTCAGGTTTCTATAGCAGTTTTCGACAAACACCCGATGATGATCGGACGCAAACGTGCTTTAAATACTCAGAAACGGGCTCAAAATCATTGGCATTTGGCTTGGGCTCATTATAGAGTACATATCTCACAAAATCAACCTCAAAATCAGGCCCAGTGGGTCGTTTCGAGTCAAATAAGACTAATTTGGGTCGATTCCGACACCAAGGGTAAAACTGTCTTTTTACGACCGAGTCAAAACCCGTCAAAATTATTTCCCAGGCACGTGAGTCAGCTGTGACACCTCACACGGCTGATTCATACTCCAATCCTACAAAAAATCAGCTTCACAAAATATTAAACAAATCCGTTTAAGGATGGAATTCGATCTCAAGTAGGAATCCTATCCGAAAACCGATTCAAACACCCGACCGAGTGCAAACACTCGGCCGAGCAGCACAAACCAGCCGTGTTTCCCTTGCTTCTTCGACAAGTAAGCGGAATTCTCATGCCTTTCGACTTCCTATATTTCCTATCCTAAGCGGTAGTTCAAACTCTCCTAGCCAAGGTCGGGAACTCCCTATAAATAGCCCCTTGCATACAACACTTTTACACATCAATTAACAAGCAACAATCAATTAGCATCTACAATCTACATTCATTATCAATCATCAATCATCTACAACATCAATTATTCCCATACACACAAACATAAAATTTAGCATCGAGAAACCGATATTACAAACCCGAAGGAAACCGGCCCGATACCCGACACCCTTCACACGTCACGCCCAAACCGAGGCACCATAACTCACCGACATCTACTCGACGCTCTTGTGCCCAAGCCACGTCCCGACGAGCCCCGATCCGAGTAAACAGAAGCATGTAGGTTGAGGGTGTACCAAACCCGATTTCTCCTTCTTCTTCTCTTCTCTCCCTCCGCGTCATCTTTTTTTATTACGGGTCGTGTGTCGTCCTTTGTACGGGTCGTTCGTCGTTTTTCTTATTTTCTAACATCGATATTATCAAAAACTATTTTTATACATTCTTAACAATATGATATCAACTCTATAGTTGAATATCGTATTAAAAGAATTAAATTTAATCTCGACGATGTTAAAATCGTTACATCTTTTTCAAACCTTTTTTTTTTTACAAAACCTTTTTTATTCATTCCGAATATTCGATATCGATTTCATAATCGAATATCGAATACGACGAATATCGAAAACATAAATCGAGTATAAATTAATTCATATTTTGTACGCGATTTATCAAAATTAGCAATTTCGAACAAAAAATAAAAACCGGACAGACCCGCACGCGAGTCGCGCCATGCCCAGGCGACTCACGCTCGGGCCTGAAATCCGAGACGTTTTTTTAGATTTTTCGTTCGTTTTATTTTATTTATTCTACGAAACGATTTCAAAATTTACATCTTTTTTAAAACTATTCCTAATATTTGATATTGATTTCGTAGTCAACTATTAAATATAACGAATATCGAAAATATTAGATCGAGTGCGAATTATGCGATATTCATACGCGATTTAATAAAAACATCGAGCTTTCGAAAACCGTCTTCAAAAACAGACCGACACGCGACTCGCCGGCATCCCGGGCGAGCCGCGCGGCCGGCTACCTCGACGCCCCTTTTTCTCGTTTTTATTTTTATTTTTCGAACTTCGTTTTTTATACAAAACATCGTTTTAAACAATATTTTCCAGATTTCGATTAATATTTATTTTTTCGATCTCGTATATTTATTTGCTATATTATTATTTACAAATCGATACTAACTCGTTTGTTCATCTTTTGTAGCAAATTCATCTTTATTTCATTGTTTGTTTTATTATACTAAAACGAACCTCACATGCTAAATTCAACTTTGACGTTAGATTTCATGCATTAAATCGACTTAGCAACCCATTCAATTCCTCGCATGCTTAGGAAAACAATGTTTGCATATCATTCATCGTATTACTAACGCGCGTATTAAAACATCATTCGATATCCTAGTAGAGGCCGCTAATGTGCGGGCGGGGTTGGGTGTTCTTAGTGAACTTCCCAACACGTACCCTCACCCCTTACTCAGAACCGTGGTCTCCGGATGTCCGAATCCATTGGCAACGAGAGTCATTCAATATACGATTAACCGCTCAAGTCGGCATCTATATCGATATGCAAAGGGACGAGCCCAATAAACTCTGACATCGGAAATGGGCCGTATTTTGTATACGGCCCACTACGACATAGAGTGGGCTCGAACGGTTCCGAATAACCATAAAATTCGGTGGCGACTCCGACTTCGATTTAAATTTCCATTTGACCATGTCATGGAGATTCATTCGCCTCCCCAAACCCGCGCGTGGCCGCGTCGGGGTGGACCTATGTCATGTCCACACACCGGTTACAATATGGAACCGGTGTCAAAGGTTGACCTTTTGCACCAGCTAAATCTTAAAACCGGTGTGAAAGGGCGGCATTATTTTCCATCAATTTCAATTTAAAACCGGTGCTAAAGAGTTATCTTTTCGCATCAAATTCATATTACAGTAGTCAATCTTCTCCGTAACTACAAATCAACGCCAGTTGTAGGACAACATCACCAGTTAAGTCATAATGCAACATCCTTATATAACACAAAAGTGTGCACATATGTTTCCACAACCATACAAACCGCAGAAATGACGGAAAACCATTTTACATAAGCTAAGGAAAGAAGTTTGAATAGCCTACATGCATGCTAGGCTACAATCATTTCGTATCAATAACAATTCTTACACAATTTAAACTTCTTGTTGCCAAACACTCTCTTTAAGTAGACTAAATGGCCTCGATACATTTTTGAGCCAACTAGATCCATATCTTCAACCGTCATTCTTGACTTTGAAACACTACATAAATAATAATAATAATAATAATAATAATAATAATAATAATAATAATAATAATAATAATAATAATAATAATAATAATAGTTGATTAGTGATATTGTCTTCAATTATAGGTGAACAATAAAAAATTATTCATACAAAGAAAATAGCTCCACTAATCCCTTCTTACTCAAAGAGTAGGATACGGTTATGTCGTACATCCATTACATGACATAATATCCACATTCAAAACTTCCAGATTGTTGAGGGCACTAGATTTATATAAAGGAATGTGGAGTAAGTAAATCAACTTATGCATTGAAATATATGCTAAAAATTTGGATAGCTTTTGTTATTTACCTCAATCACACTCACGACAAGTTCTTTATTTTTGGTCGGATGACATCTTCATGAAACAACCGTGTACACTTTCCAAGCCCTGAAAATATAACCATGGAAAAATCAAGATTACTCATTCCATTCGCAACGAACTTTACTTTAAAATAAGATTATGATAATTAGTATAATCTTAACTTACAATTTTAGATGATCTGTTATCATCAAACTATGACTATTCTTCTTGTTCGGGTCAAATATATATGACATATTGTCCCACGGGCAAACGACAATCAACATCCAATTGTTACTACATATATATCAACTTCAGATTAGTATAACAAGATAACAACACCAAATACATTAATAATGAACCTAAAGAACTTTAAGAGTCACCTTGCATAAAAAGCACCCATCACATATTTCTTATTTTCCTGGAATTTCCAGACTTCTTTGACGTAATCTTCCATAGCCCTTGCGTCATTAACGTATGAACTAAGATAGACAGGACACATGAAACCAACGCCATCTTCACTCACTCCAAGTGATCTCCCATGTGCATGTAAAAAACTATATTAACAAAATATTGTGCGATGATTATTCCAAGTGAATATACACACAATACAATATGATCACTAATCAAAGATAACAATAATATAAGTTTGTACCTTCCCTAAACTTGAATTATCGTTATGTTCAGTGAATCGTAATTCAACATGTCCTTAATATCCTCTGATGTTAAATGAACTGTGACATCGTCCTTGTAGTTGTAAACTGACTCATTGATATCAATAGATAGCAAAAAGATAGAATCAAATTCTAATGAAGTCAACATTCTACAAAGTATATACTTGAATTTCATTTTTGGATATAAACATGAATACTATTTCTAATAACTGAACTTACCTACAAAGTGTTTACTTACCCTTTTTACACTTTGAAGACTTGTCTCATCCTGGTGTGACATCTTGTTACAAGATTCCTTAGCTTCTTTTGGTGAAGGCTTTTCTTTCATCTTTATATGGTCGACATTCAATGAAGTTTTTAATATACTTCAAACATACACCTCTTTGATTTGGGGGTTAATAAAGCATAAAAACATACCTCTTTTTTTAGTTTTGGGACGAGTTGAACCGTTAGGTTGAACCTTATTTCGAGACTCCTTGGTATCTTTGGATATTTCTTTCCTTTTCAAGGTCTCATTGGAGCGTAGCTATAACAAGTAAGAAAGGAAATGAAGCAATTATTAACGTTTAATATATGAATAAAATTAATAAAAATATATTGTGTCCGACTAATTATCTAATTATTTCGTGAATATTCACCTCATCTACACCCAACAAAACCCACTTTTTTGGCCATTGAGCAAAACTACCTACAGCCTCACCAACCGTTTCAAACCCGGACCATGGAACTGGAAGTAGTGCAGTAGAATCTAAACAATTATCGATAGACACATGAACATTAAGTGGGCTCAATGATTTTTGGTGCACTATTACGTTGTCTCTCCATGGCCAAACCATCCCTTCGGCAATGACGACCAAAGTAGTTCCATCATGAATACCTAACTTACATGGTGTATGATCCCATTGAAATATAAGAAAGCAAAGTTAGGTAAATGTTATCATATTTAAAATTATAGACTAAATATGACGGTAATGTTACCTTTAATTCAATAAAAGGGTCACTTTGATCAATTGAAGGACAAGTTGTTTCGTAATCATGTCCAGACGGGGAATGATTTGAAGCTCTCTCATCCTCGACAAAAGCATGGGGTAAAATCAAGCCACAAGACTTTGCCATTTCTCGTTTGGGTTTTTTGGGTTTCCGGTCCGCAGGTCAAACCGGTCCGGTCCGGGTTTGGACCGGTGAACACCCCTAGTTGCTTCAACAATACTTCCTTCCGGACGACAACGATTCTTCATTCGGCGCTTATATGTTCCCATTTCTCGTTCCATCGCCCACATATTTCTTTGGAAGACTGAACCACAAATCTTTATCTCTCTCACTAAATGAATGATTAAATGAACCATGATATCGAAAAAAGATATCGGGAAGAACATTTCTAATTCACAAAGAGTTTCGATCACATTAGCTTGCAAGAGATCTAAGGTATCTGGTTCAGTATCCTTACAATTGATGGAATTGAAGAACAAACATAACTTTGTAGTAACTTGTCTAACATGCTTGGGCAATACGGATCGAATTGCCACAGGCAAAAGCTCTGTCAACATAACATGACAGTCATGAGATTTCAAACCTACTAGTTTCAAATCTTTCATTGAAACAAGTCGGCTTATGTTCGAAGAATATCCATGTGGCCCCTTAATATCCGTTAAAGACTCACACACCGCAATCTTCTCATTCTTCGACAAAGTTGTGCTAGTTGGGGGTAAATATATGCGTTTCCCAAGCTCTTTTGGTTGTAACTCAACTCGTCCCCTTGCAGCCATGTGTAGACACCCACATTTTGACCGCTAGGTGTCTATAGTGGTTTCCAAAAAAAACACCCGATGATGATCGGACGTAAACATGACCTAATACGCTCGATTTACGGACTCGGAACCAATAGTAATTGGCGCAAGCTTTTAATGGAGTAAAAATCTCACCAAACCGACCTCAAATTCAGGCCCAGTGGGTCGTTTCCAGTCAAATGAGACTAATTTGGGTCAAAACCGAGACCAAGGGCAAAACCGCCTTTTAGCGACCGGGTCAAACCCCGGTCAAAGACATTTCCGAGACAGAAAATCTGTCACGAAGCATTCGGGAATCCAAGTGGAAGTCCGATTCCTCACCAAAAATCAGCCATGAAGAGGATTAAGCAACCAAAACTCTTCCAAAAAGATGAAAATCGATCTCCAAAAGGAGACTCCTACCCGGCCTAGGTCCACTCGACCGAGTGGACCGGCTCACTCGGTCGAGTGGTCTCCAAAAGCACCAAAAACCGGGGTTAGACCGGGCACTCGATTGAGTGCCATGCACCACTCGATCGAGTGACCCTCTTTTCAAGCCGAGATCAGATTCCTTTTCCTATCCAAAGACGGAATCCCACTTCTCCTCAACCGGCTGTTTCTTCCTTTGCAAGTCACCTATTTCCTATCCCAAGTCATTATTTCATCCTATAAATACCTCACCCCCGCAACACAATCAACACACATCAATTATTCATATCACACAAAACATAGAACATACACACATCCATACATCCTGGATTTCTAGCAAACCTTAGAAAAATTATACTGAAATACCATCCCGATTTTCCCTAGAAGTCCTATAGCAAAACCACACAAAACTACAACACCTTAACTCCTCCTATATTCTCATTACTCCTACGCAAACGCCGTTACTACGAGTTCCTAATCGAGACCGAAATTAGCGTGTAGGTTGAGGGAGTTCCGAATCCCGATTTCTCTTTTCTTCTCTTTCTACCTCACGTTTTTTTCTTCTTCTTCTTCTTTGTTCTTAGTCTTCTCGTCCGTCGTCAGTCATCATTGTCCTTTTTTTCTAATATTATTATTACTATTATTGTAAGTAACAATAACTAGTCGTCCCTAAGGATTCGATATCGACTCTATAGTCGAATATCGGATCTAAAGGTATCAATCATCAAAACATGTTAAGCATAATACCATTGAAGACGAGTAATTATTATAATACAACGTGGAGGAATTATCGCGTCTTGACAACATTCAAAACAATTTTCCAAACAACTTTTTCAAAATCCACTCTAAATATCCGATACCGATTCTATAATCGAATGTCGAATATTACGAGTATCAATATTTAAAGTCGAGTATAAATTGCATCGTATTTTTAGGCGACTTAATCAAATTATCAATTTTCAAAATCGAAAACAATTTTAGAGTCAAAATTAAACCGGACAGCAGTCCGTACAGGGGACACTCGATCGAGTGCCTAGCCCACTCGATCGAGTGGCATACCAAAATTCGAACCAGAAACATTTTTTCGAGACCACTCGATCGAGTCCATCAATGACTCGATCGAGTGGCCCCTGATATTGCAAAACAGCGAGTTCTTAGTACGTCTCGAGTCCCGATAAAATTATTTCAACGACTTCGGTCAACACGTGTCAAGTCTAACACGTGAATTTAGTCCTTTCAAAATCACGTCGTGTCATGTTTACGTCTCCTAACTCGTTTATCACAATTGTTGTATTGTATTGTTGGTTGCATTGTATTTCCGGGTGGTATGCCACTCGTATATTGTAATCTGTTGTCGCTCTTTTCTTTCTTTTCTTTCATTTTGTTGTTTGTTTTATTATACTAAAATGAACATCAACATGCTAAAACAACTTTGACGTTAGTTTAGATGCATTAAACAACGTAGTCAAACATAATTCACATGTTTAGTCAAAACGCCTTGTTTGCATATCATTCAATCGTTAAACTAACGCGCGTACACGAACAACGAACGATATCTTAGTAAAGGCCGCTAAGTGCGGGCGGGGTTGGGTGTTCTTTGTGAACTTCCCAACACGTACCCTCACCCCTTACTCAGAATCATGGTTTCTGGATGTCCGAAACCGTTGGCATACGAGAGTCATTCAATACACGGTATCCGATAATGTCGGTATCGTAATGCAATGGGACGAACCCAATAACCTCTGAAATCGAAATGGGCCGTACTTCTTGCGCGGCCCACTACGACATAGAGTGGGTTCGAACGGGTCTGAATTCCCACAAAATTCGGTGGCGACTCCAACTTCGATTTAAATTTCAATTCGAGATCCATCTCACACAAGATTCATTCGCCGCCCCAAACCCGCGCGTGGATGCGTCTGGGTAGACCTATGTCATGTCCACAATTTGGCGACTCCGCTGGGGATTCCTGATGTACCACTTGTCATCGGGGTTCCTAGGGTGAGACTCGAAAAGAAATCGTTCGAATATTAATGTACGCGTTTTAGTTCGATGGTTCATGCATAACCCAATTCTTTCCCGGGCCGGTTACTTGTGACCGACGTCCAACTATACCACGGTGCATTCGTAAATGCGTGCGCGAAAGACTCCGATGGTGGAACTCGTATGGGTTTTACAGCATGTTCTAAGTTCAATTCGGCTTAGGAAGTCCGTCCTGATTTACGAGAAAGCCATCGTTGTTCGTATAGACCCTATTTCGACCGACCGAGACTTAGATTAAGAGCATACATGGTGTCGTTATACTGCTTCCGTGACTACGTGCTACTTGATTTACATGTCATTTTTTTCAAAAACCGTTATTTCAAAAAAAAACTTGCACCTTTTAACATTATCTTTTTTCAAAACCAGGACGCTACCAAAATTAGGACTTACGATTTGACTCAAAATAGCTTATTTCTAGCCGGTATGCTGCCCAAAGCTTTTTCAAAATTTCCGAAAAAACTTGGCCCGAAGACGCCTTCGTCGATTTTTCAAAAAATCGGGCCGTCCACCGATTTTCTCTGTATCCAAGTTTTCCATTTCAAAACTTTCCTCTTTTTGGGACTTCCCGTATTTAGCAGTGTCGGGTCTTGTCATAAGCTGTCAAAGTCTCTAACGTCGAAACTTCATCTGTCATAAGGCACGGCTAACCGATGTAGGACATACGCCTACTAAGGAAAGCCCGTTTACACATTAGAGTCTAAAGTCTGGGGAATATCTCACATGAACTTTCCTTCGAGCAGAACTTGGCCCATATAACCGAATCCTAAGGAAGGCCCATCATCCACGAGTCACCCGTTTAGGTGTCTTTTCCAAGTCTTTCTTTTTCTGTCAAGTCTTTTTCTTGCTCGGGATATGGTCTTTTGGATTCCAAGATCTGGGCCAGTTTCTGATTACGCGGTATTCTTACAGACAGGCCACCCGAAACCAGACTACAGAAAATGCAAGCAACTGTGGACGAGCTGAAGGCCTCGTTGACCAAGTTGGAGACTCTGGTCACGAGAATGAGGGAAGACCATATAGCCATCATTACTCGTGTAAGCGCCGTGGAACAAGGAACTTCCGCTGGTGGGGTCGAGACTACCGGGCCTTTAGCTGAATTGGTCAGCGCAGTCCGAAAACTGGAGGAGCAAGTCCATCTTTCGACCAACAACTCAATCCATACGGAAAATGCTCGTTCCTATTCACCCTTGACCGAGAAACTGTCCGCCAATCTCAACCTTACGAGCTTGCCAATGTTCGACGGGACTGAAGATCCGGTACTCCACATCCGGGCTTTCAAAGAATTCATGGCTGTTAAGGGGGTTAAGTCGACTATGTTCAAGAATCTCTTCGCTTCTTCCTTTGAGAAGCATCCAAAAGCCTGGTACTACAGGCTTGATTTCAAGAAATACAAAACTTGGGACGACGTGGCTACAGAATTTGCTCGGAATTACGCCGACAACACTGAAATCCTGACCACGATGCGCACCCTGGAAGTCATGTCCCAGGAACCCAAGGAAGGATTTACGAAATACCTTCAGCGCTGGAGGGCCGAGAGCGTCAAGTTGGTCGACAAGCCCAACGAGAAAGGGCTAGTGGAAGCCTTCATGAAGAACCTCCTCCCCTCTTACCGGGTCCATCTCCGGTACGCCGTCATACCCAACTTCGCCACCCTAACTGAAATGGGGACGAGAATTGAGGTTGATTTGAGACTAGAGAGCCTTACTAAGGCCTCTACCAAAGGTTATCAAGGGGCTAGGTCATCTACAATCAAGCCCACATCTGCAGCTGCTACTCGCAGCATTTTTGACGAGGTTTATCTACTTGATACCCCGTCCAAGAGAAATACCACACCTCGGGTATTCACCGACATAGGTACCACCTATACGCATACCTTATAAAGTTTGTCATCAAAGAGCCTTATCCAACCGATAGGCCCAACGCCCGAAGTCCCAGTCGAGCATCGTTCCAAGGCCTACAACAATCGGGCCTATTGCCACTACCATCGAGGCAATGGGCACGACACCGAGAAATGCTGGAAGCTGAAGCATCTTATCCAGGATCTCATCGAAAGCGGTAAGATCCCTTTACCCGGAGGCAAGCCCAGTAACAAGGACAACCCTTTAGCTACCCACGCCATTTTCTCCGGAGAAGTAATTAACTGCTCACACCTCATTTCTCCCTTCATCCCGCAAATAAACGGGATCTGGTGCGACGACGAAGATGATGTCTACCTCACCAAAGGGGAAGCTGTCCCCATCACCCTGGAGGAGATCCAAAATGCTAAGTCCAAGGCCTAAGCCAGTAACCACCTTAGGGACACTCCTACATCAACAACCGTCACTGAACCGGTTAGGGTAGAAGCCGTCCCTGAAGAGCCGACCACCGAAAAGGCTCTCGTGAAGCAGCTAAAGAAGACTCGAGTTGACCTCTCTATATGGCAACTCTTAGTTAGCTCACAGGAACATCGAGAGACACTCACTAAGGCCCTCGATCAAGTCAAGATCGACTCTACGACTACTCCTGCTGAAATGGTAGCCACGATCCTGCCCCACCCAAAGGGCAAAGCTAAAGGGGAAGGCCCGCTAATCACTTTTTCCGAAGCTGATCTACCATCATTCGGGGATGCCCACAACGTGGCCCTCTATATCACGGTAATCTGCCGTCGAAAGTACCTTCCGATTACCCTAATCGACGACGGGTCCGCAGTCGACGTCCTTCCCTTGAAGACTGCCAAAGCCTTCGGCATTACCGAGGCAGACTACATTCCGACAGCTCAAACCATCCAGGCTTTCGATGGAAGCCTAAAATCGGTAGCTGGGGCCGTAAAGCTAACCGTCATAACAGGCCCAATAGAAAAGGAACTGGAGTTTCAAGTGATCGATGTCACTTCTTCCTTTAACCTACTCCTAGGGAGACCTAAGATCCACGCGGTCAAGGCAGTATCCTCCACCCTACACCGGAAAATCAAGCTGCCTCTGCACGATACTGTCATCACCTTGGAAGCCACACCTATGACTGTGGCTAACTCTAACACTTCGGGCCGCACAGATCTCTTGGCGTTCGATTTCATAGGGGCGATCTAAGAGGAGTATCTTTTCCGACCTTATTTCACTACTAGCATTAACAAAATGCTACAAAATCTAGGTTATCTACTGTGGGCCACTTCAAGGCCAAATCTTCCCGCCGGGAAAATTATCGTAGTCCTAAATGACGGAAGATCTCGATTCGGTCTAGGGTACACCATGACCCCAGAAAATGAGGGCCAAGCAGGAACTAAAGTCGTTACCTTTGTTACTCCAGTATTTGGGCCTATCCAAATGGACCTATACTAGCCCAATGCCACGCACCCTGGGACCCACTTGGCCCAGGACTGCAACTTCATACCAGATGATGTCTTCGCACTCATCCAATCAGAAGATCCTAACAACGCCGAGCCCGTTTTAGAGCTAATTTTCGGGGAGGAAATCGCGGCCCCGGTGCCAAAAGAAGAGCTGGTCAATCTTATTCTTCGCAGCCGCAAGTTCGATCCGACTAAGCTAATCTCGGATGTAGGATCTGAGACGCGAAAGAGAGCCTGGAGAAAGACTGTCAAATGACCTGACAGTCAGGGAAGGACTTACAGCTGATCGCAGGAGAAGGAGAGATGCCCGAATCTGAGTCTGAGTCCGAGTCGGAGTCCGAGTCAGAGTCTGATAGCGATTCTAGAGAGTCCTGATAAATCGATATTTATACCTATTTTTACCCCTTTTATATTATTATTTGTATGTCGTCTTTCATATTATTTGAGCTAAAAACGTATTTTTATGACTTTCGGGTAAATATATACGTTAATAATATTTATATGCTAAATTAAGTTTTATTATCTATTTTTAAATTATTTAGAATAACCCATTTAATTTGAAGGTCAAATAATACATATATTCTCGTATACATTGTGTAGGTCTATCTTAAGACGACGATATCTCACTCATACTATATCGGAATCAAGTGATTCAGGATGCGTTGGAAAGGTAAGTTCAAGACCTACAAGTTTGTAGAAGAAAGAAACATCAAATTCCGTCATCTACTAGGTCGAAATCGAGCTATATAAGGTAGCAGGCCAACAGATATCGACACCAAACAAATAGGTTTGAAGCTCATTATAACAAGAGATTATTAGGAAACAAATAAAAAAAGAAATAAAGGGTTTAATAAGAGAATAAGAAGAACAAAATTAGGACAGGAAAAAAAGAAAGAAAGGAAAGTAAAAGGGTTTAGGAAAGTAAGAAACTATATGTTTCAATTAAATAAAAGAAAAACTATAAAAGAGGAAGAGCAGCCGTGAAAGGGGAGGCACAAGAAAAAGAAGACGTGAAGGAGGAAAAAAAAAGAAAGAAGGAGAGAGAATAGGAAAATAAGGAGGAGGACGCAGAAGACAGAAGCCGCGCGACGAAGATACGAAGAAGACGACGGGCTTGACTCCGTCTAATCCAATTTCGTCCCGATTTTTATGAGCTTTTCTATTCTTTATCTTATTCTTACTATTATTATGTTTAGTTTAGAGTAATTTTTTAATTGGAGTACGTAATTGACTATTGGATGTTAGGGTTTATGAGATTATGATATCGTTTTGACTGATTAATTTATTTGTTGGATATTTACATAAGATTCGTTATTTGACTATCTGATTCGTGTTAATTAATTTCGTTTGGCCAACTTAATTATATTCATTGAATCGGTCGTTGAATTAATAGTAATTTTGGTTAGGTTGCAGCGTTCTGGTCTAATCTTAATTGCTAGAATCTTGTGTAATAGTTGAGTCAGATATAATTGCAGCGTTCTGGTTATATTTTTTCAACTAATTAGTGATCTTAAATAAGCGACTTAATTTATTAATTTGATTCATGCGTTCATGATTAATTTGATAAATTGGTTAGGATTAAACTTGCGTGCGTTCACGGGGTTTAACGAGTCAGAAAGATAAAATTCGTAATTTACTTGCGTTCAAAGATTAACCGATTAACTAATCTATCAAATAAAATTAATTAAGAGAATCGATGATTTTACCCGACATCTATAGAAAATTACATATGTCCTCTCTATTCATTATAAGAACTTTCTACCTGTTTATTGTGATTATTAATATTATTAGTTTTATTTACTTAATTTTAGTTAGTTTAGTTTAAAAACAACCCAAACAACCCCTCATTATTATATTTATACTTATATGACTATATAACTAATACTAAATTAATCCTAGATAGTATCATTAGTCCCTGTGGGTTCGACCCTTACTTGCCCTACTACTAGTTAGTTAGAGTCTTGTAAGTGAATTATAAATTTAATTTTGACTGCGCTTACGACACACATCAAATTTTGGTGCCGTTGCCGGGGATTGATTTGTTTATTATCTTTGATTATATATTAGTTACTAAGTAATTTAGTTACTTATTTATCTAGTTATTTATTTATTTTATTTTATTTTATATACTCTTTAATTTTTATTTCAGGTACTTAATTTACAATATTTAAGATGCCTGCTGGAGCGGAGAAGAGTTTAAAGGAGCAATTATTTCCTGCGGAGGCACCTACTAGCATTATTTTTCCTACTTTGGAAAAATCGTTTAAGCTAAGTCCAGGTTTTATCCGAATTCTCCATAACTTTTACGGTCAATCTAATAAAGATGCTCTAAAACATATACAAGAATTTTATCTTGCTTGTTCCACGTTATCTTTGGATGGTATTGATGATGATTGTATTAAATTCCAAGCTTTCCCATTTACTTTGCATGAATTAGCTAAAGATTGGCTGTTTAATTTACCTGGTGGATCTATTACATCTTGGGATTGTTTAAGAAAAGTTTTTCTTGATAAATATCAACCCGTGAGTATTACAAGGGCAATAAGAAAACAAATTATGAATATTCAACAAGATGACGATGAATTGTTACATGATTATTGGGATAGATTTAACCGATTATGTAATTCCTGCCCACAACATGAACTAAGTGAAAAAATCTTGATTGAATGTTTGTATGATGGTTTGCTAGATAATCAGAAGAGGTTGATAGACACTGCTAGTGGTGGCTCTTTAATGGATAAAACTCCAACTGAAGCTAGAAAATTGATTAATAACATGGCCACTAGTAGTCAACAATATGGAACCAAGAATGAATGTGATTTGAAATTGCAAAAACAATTAAAAGAACAAGCTAAGCAGATGAAAGAATTGAGAGATGTTGTGAATAATCAACTTAAAGTTATGGATAACCAACATCAATCTTTAGAAAATCTGGTAAAACAATTGGTAGTTCAAGTAGGACAAGTTCATTCTCAGAGTCTCAGCCGTCAAGAACAAACTGATAATAACTTGTGTCAGTTGGATAATCAAATGAAATTGATTTGTACCACCCTTGCCAACATTGAGTCTAATTTTGTTAGACAACCTGAACCTAAATTGTTGGATGAGTCTAAAGCAATAACCTTAAGGAGTGGTAAGGAGCTTAAAAATAGATTTGATGTTGAGGAAGAAATTGAGGTTATACCCGGAGCTACAAAACAAAATGACACTGAAGATGACCGAGATGAACCTCGAATTAGTGAGAGTGAAACAGAAATTAAGGAAAATGGTCCAGAATTAGAAAAGGAGCGGGTTATAGCTAAATCTACGCCTGATGCACCTACTTTAATTTTAAAACCAAAGTACCATTTCCTTCGAGATTTGCTCAGTCTAAGAAAGAAGAGAAAGATAATGAAATTCTAGAAATATTTAGAAAAGTTGAAATAAATATACCCCTCTTAGATGTTATTAAACAAATGCCAAAATACGCTAAATTTTTAAAAGAGTTATGCACTAATAAAAGAAAGATTAAGAGTGGGGAAAAAGTGTTGATAGGAGAGAACGTATCTGCGATAATTCAAAAGAAAATACCTCCTAAATGTAAAGACCCGGGAATGTTTAGTATTCCTTGTAAAATAGGAAATAGTAAATTAGATAGATGCATGCTTGACTTAGGAGCATCTATTAGTGTTATGCCTAAATCCATATACGAATCACTTAAGTTAGGACCTCTTTCTCAAACTGAAGTAGTGATTCAGTTAGCGGATAGATTACATGCTTACCCTATAGGAGTTTAGAAGATGTTTTAGTTCAAGTTGATGAGTTAGTAATTCCTGTTGATTTTTATGTGCTTGATATGGGTAATTCTTTCGATGCTAAGGATGCGCCATTATTACTAGTAAGACCCTTTCTTAAAACAGGTAGAACTAAAATTGATGTCTATGAGGGAACTCTTTCTTTTGAATTTGATGGTGAAACGATTAAGCTTAATATTTATGATGCTATGAAATACCCCATGGATACTGCTGATGATGTGAGTTCTATAGAGACTATTGATGTGATAGACGCAATTACACAAGAGAAACTTGATAGGAAAAATGAATTTGATACACTCCAGGATGATAATGATTTGGATCCTATATTATCTATTGAGGAAAAGTTTGATTCTATTCATGATAGTCGTCTAACCACTAATTTTGAGCATGTTTCTAGTCTTGAATTGCCTAAAGACTCCCCTAAAGTGATTCTGTCTATTCAATGTCCTCCTGAATTGGAATTAAAACCCTTGCCTAATAACTTAAAGTATGCTTTCTTAGGTGAACATGATACCTTACCTGTAATTATTTCTAGTTCACTTTCTGAATTGCAAGAGTTTAAATTGTTAAATGTGCTTAAGGAATATAAAGAGGCGATAGGGTGGACCATTATTGCTGATATTAAGGGTATTAGTCCTACATTGTGTATGCATAACATTTTTCTTGAGGATGGTGCCAAACCAGTTAGAGAAACTCAACGTAGACTTAACCCGTCAATGATGGAAGTTGTGAAAAAAGAAATTCTTAAGTGGCGGGATGCGGGTGTGATATTTCCTATCTCATATTCAAAGTGGGTAAGTCCAATCCATGTAGTGCCTAAAAAGACTGGGATTAATGTTATTGAAAATAGTAAAGGAGAACTAGTTCCCACTAGAGTGTCAAATGGATGGAGGGTTTGCATTGATTATAGAAAGTTAAATCAAGTAACTAGAAAAGATCACTTTCCTTTACCATTCATAGATCAAATGTTAGAAAAGCTTGCGGGACGTTCTTACTTTTGCTTTCTAGACGGTTATTCTGGGTATATTCAAGTTCCGATAGCACCCGAGAATCAAGAAAAGACAATTTTTACATGCCCTGTTGGTACTTTTGCTTTTAGAAAAATGCCTTTTGGACTTTGTAATGCTCCTGGCACATTTCAGCGTTGCATGATGAGTATATTTTTAGATTTGCTTGACAACTCTATGGAGGTTTTTATGGACGATTTTACTGTTTTTGGTGATGATTTTGATTTATGTCTCCATAATTTATCTCGCTTTAAAAACATGTGTCGAGACTAATCTTGTGCTAAACTTTGAAAAATGTCATTTTATGGTGGAAAAAGAAGTTGTCCTAGGCCATGTTGTCAGTGCTAAAGGGTTGGAAGTTGATCAAGCTAAAATAGATATTATTAGTTGATTACCTTATCCTAGCTGTGTGCGTGAAATAAGATCATTTTTAGGGCATGCTGGATTCTATAGACGATTTATACAGAACTTTTCCACTATTGCATCACCTTTATCTAACTTACTTGTTAAAGATGTACCATTTGTGTTTGATGATAAGTGTAAGGAAGCATTTAATACATTAAAAGATAAATTAACTTCCGCACCAGTGATTAAACCTCCTAATTGGTCATTACCTTTTGAAATCATGTGTGATGCTAGTGATAAAGCGGTAGGAGCTGTATTAGGGCAAAACGTAGGCAAGGAATCTCATGTTATATATTATGCGTCGAAAACTCTAGACCCAGCCCAATGCAACTATACAGTCACTGAAAAGGAATTGTATGCTGTTATTTATGCTCTTGAAAAGTTTAGATCGTATTTGCTTGGTACTCACGTGGTAGTATATTCCTATCACTCAGCCTTGAAATATTTGCTGAAAAAGAAAGAGTCGAAACCTAGATTGTTAGGTTGGATGCTATTGTTACAAGAATTTGATTTGGAAATAAAGGATAAGAAATGAGCAGAAAATTTAGTTGCTGACCATCTTAGTAGGATTATTAAGGAACAAGACATAATTGCCCTCTCTTCTGATTTGTTTCCTGATGAACAATTATATGCATTAAATGTGAAATATCCTTGGTATGCTGATATTGTTAATTATTTGGTATCAAAGGAATTTCCTAAGGAACTTACTAAAGCCCAAAAGAATAAAATTAAGCATAATGCTATGTATTATATTTGGGATGAACCTTATTTGTTTAAAATTTGTTCCGATAATGTTATAAGAAGATGTGTGCCTGAAGAGGAAAGTAAATCTATTCTTGAATTTTGTCACTCATTTGAGTGTGGGGGTAATTTTGGTCCGAAACGAACAACTTATAAAGTTCTAGATTGTGGATTCTTTTGGTCCTCTCTGCATAAAGATGCTTATAATTTTGTGAAAACTTGTGATCAATGTCAAAGAAGTGGTAATATTTCTAGAAGAGATCAAATGCCTCTTACTTCCATATTTGTAGCTGATGTTTTTGATGTTTGGGGTATTGATTTTATGGGACCTTTTCCATCGTCTTTTCGGAATTCTTACATTCTTTTAGCCGTTGACTATGTTTCTAAATGGGTGGAAGCCAAGGCTACTAGAACTAATGATTCTAAGGTGGTTGCTGAGTTTGTTAGGAATCAGATTTTTAATAGGTTTGGTATTCCTAGAGCTATCATTAGTGACAGAGGGACTCACTTTTTTAATCGTATCATTGAGGCTTTATTTAGGAAATATCATGTTACTCATAAGGTTTCTACCGCTTATCACCCTCAGACTAATGGACAAGCTGAAGTTTCTAATAGAGAAATAAAATCAATTTTGGAGAAGGTTGTGAGTCCTAATAGGAAAGATTGGAGTAAGCGTTTAGGTGATGGATTATGGGCATATAGAACTGCATACAAAACTCCAATAGGGATGTCTCCTTATCGCTTGGTATTTGGGAAAGCTTGTCACCTTCCAGTTGAATTAGAGCATCGAGCATTTTGGGCGATTAAGAAGTGTAATTTTAATTATGAAAAGTCTGTTGCTCATAGAAAACTAGAAATTTTAGGATTGGAGGAGATAAGGAATGATGCAAATGAAAATTCTCGGATCTACAAAGAGAAAACTAAGGCTTATCATGATAAAATGTTATCTAGAAAGAGCTTTAATGTGGGTGATAAAGTCCTCCTTTATAATTCTAGGTTAAGATTATTTCCTGGGAAATTGAGATCAAGATGGATCGGTCCCTTTGAGGTTCTTAAGGTGTTTGATCATGGAGCAGTAGAAATAAAAGGATGCGAGTCAGGAAGGATACTTAAAGTGAATGGTCATAGACTTAAGCCATATTATGATGGATTCGAGGCCAATTGGGTGGATATTATTGATTTGGAGGATCCAACGTATGAAAATTGAGAAATAGCATGTCGAGCCACGACATAAAATAAGGCGCTTCTCGGGAGGCAACCCGAGCTTGTATATTTATTTTGTATGCGTGACTAATTATTTTACTTAGTTTTATTTTTTTTCCTTTCATTTCCCCTATTTCACTTGTCTTGGTCCAGTGTTGGAATTTTGCAGGATGTGATTATTTGGTAAACGTGTGATAGCTGACAATGGGATGACGTTTTCAAAATCAACGTGGACAAGATGCATATATGTCTACTTCACTAGATCTTCTAAGTACCTTTATCCCTCTTATATATTTATGTGTGCAAATTTTAAGCTCTTTAATATTTTTTTTTAACATTGAGGACAATGTCGGATTTAAGTGTGGGGATGAGGTAAATTGAAAATTGGATGAATTATTGCTGAAAGTGGAGTTAGCGGGTGGCCATTACATTGAATGTGTGTTTTGCAGGCTATTTTAAAATTTTGGGATATGTGAATAATAGGGGAAGTGCTGTCGAAATTTTTTGATTTTTTTTATAGATATTTGAACATAAAAGTTTTAGCCTTTGTTTTTATTGAACTATCTAAACTTGGGAAGTTGACGACGAATTCTAATCTAACATTTTGTCACAAAATAGTAGTTCTAGTAATATTTAAAAAAAATGATTTCTATTAATGACAATAGTGAAAAAAAGTTTTGAAGTTATATATGCAATTATTTTTCCTCCCGATCGAACTTGGATTAATTAATTTGATAGTAGATAATATTTTAAGTCTTTTTTAATTTGAGTTATAAATGAATTATAAAGAATAACACTTACTTTAGCTACCTTAACTACACTTTTCGTTGACTCTAGAGGTACGGGAGGTAAGCCGGTCTTGTCTAATTAATTTGCTTTCATAGGTGACTCCTAATTAGGGCGATAAGGAAGATTAGATACCTTAAGAGTGAGTGAGTCGTTCTTGTGACCCAAGTTATTAAATCCGAGGGGAACCTAATCTTAATGGGATTAGGAGAATGCCTAATGCCTTGTTCGGAAGGGTGGGAGTCATTGGTTGAAAGCTCACTACATGGGTCACTTGATCGGAAAAAGAAAAAAAAAATCGGAAAAAAAAACAGAAAAATAATGAAGAAAAGAAAAAAAAAGGCAAGAAAGAAAGAAAAAAAATAAAAATAAGTGTGGAAAAAGTGAGACGAGGTATCTAATTTGACTTATATGCTCAGGAGAACGATCCTCGTACTGAACTGGTAATAGGAATGTACAAGAAAATAAATCCCCTTCCCCTAAGACCTTAAACTGCTGAAACTCGTCTTCTTAAGTCAATACAAATATATTTTCCGAAGGTAGTTAAACCGAGGGTGAAGGATGATGAGTTTATTTATAGGTTGAATTTAGAAGCGATTTAACATATTATATGTTGTTAAATTAGTTAATTGAATAGTTCAAGGGAGGAGAAATTTTATGTATACATTACTTGCTAATCTAACTCAGAATTATTTTGTTAAGTTTACTAACTTATAAAAAATGCTTTCTTAAATATTTTTAGTTTGTCGTCGATTGTATCTACTTGGGCTGGTTTAAAACATTTGAAGGTTAATTTTTCATTTTAATGTTAGCTCTTGAGTAATCATTGTCGAGGACGTCAATGGACTAAGTGTGGGGATTTTGATAAATCGATATTTATACCTATTTTTACCCCTTTTATATTATTATTTGTATGTTGTCTTTCATATTATTTGAGCTAAAAACGTATTTTTATGACTTTAGGGTAAATATATACGTTAATAATATTTATATGCTAAATTAAGTTTTATTATCTATTTTTAAATTATTTAGAATAACCCATTTAATTTGAAGGTCAAATAATACATATATTCTCGTATACATTGTATAGGTCTATCTTAAGACGATGATATCTCACTCATATGATATCGGAGTCAAGTGATTCAGGATACGTTGGAAAGCTAAGTTCAAGACCTACAAGTTTGTAGAAGAAAGAAACGTCAAATTACGTCATCTACTAGGTCGAAATCGAGCTATATAAGGTATCAGGCCAACAGATATCGACACCAAACAAATACGTTTGAAGCCCATTATAACAAGAGATTATTAGGAAACAAATAAAAAAAGAAATAAAGGGTTTAATAAGAGAATAAGAAGAACAAAATTAGGACAGGAAAAAAAGAAAGGAAAGTAAAAGCGTTTAGGAAAGTAAGAAACTATATGTTTCAATTAAATAAAAGAAAAACTATAAATGAGGAAGAGCAGCCGTGAAAGGGGAGGCACAAGAAAAAGAAGACGTGAAGGAGGAAAAAAAAAGAAAGAAGGAGAGAGAATAGGAAAATAAGGAGGAGGACGCAGAAGACAGAAGCCGCGCGACAAAGATACGAAGAAGACGACGGGCTCGACTCCGTCTAATCCAATTTCGTCCCGATTTTTATGAGCTTTTCTATTCTTTATCTTATTCTTACTATTATTATGTTTAGTTTAGAGTAATTTTTTAATTGGAGTATGTAATTGACTATTGGATGTTAGGGTTTATGAGATTATGATATCGTTTTGACTGATTAATTTATTTGTTGGATATTTACATAAGATTCGTTATTTGACTATCTGATTCGTGTTAATTAATTTCGTTTGGCCAACTTAATTGTATTCATTGAATCGGTCGTTGAATTAATAGTAATTTTGGTTAGGTTGCAGCGTTCTGGTCTAATCTTAATTGCTAGAATCTTGTGTAATAGTTGAGTCAGATATAATTGCAGCGTTCTGGTTATATTTTTTCAACTGATTAGTGATCTTAAATAAGCGACTTAATTTATTAATTTGATTCATGCGTTCATGGCTAATTTGATAAATTGGTTAGGATTAAACTTGCGTGCGTTCACGGGGTTTAACGAGTTAGAAAGATAAAATTGGTAATTTACTTGCGTTCAAGGATTAACCGATTAACTAATCTATCCAATAAAATTAATTAAGAGAATCGATGATTTTACCTGACATCTATAGAAAATTACATATCTCCTATCTATTCATTATAAGAACTTTCTACCTGTTTATTGTGATTATTAGTATTATTAGTTTTATTTACTTAATTTTAGTTAGTTAGTTTAATTTAAAAACAACCCAAACAACCCCCATTATTATATTTATATTTATATAACTATATAACTACTACTAAATTAATCCTAGATAGTATCATAAGGCCCTGTGGGTTCGACCCTTACTTGCCCTATTACTAGTTAGTTAGAGTCTTGTAAGTGAATTATAAATTTAATTATTGACTGCGGTTACGACACGCATCAAGTCAGGTGCTAGAGTCACTCTTGTAACTTCCCCTCTCCCTTTAGCTATTCCTGGTGTTTCGGGGTCTGTCCCGAACGCCTTACCTATCCTGCCACTGACTAACGATTAGATGACAACTCTTTTCGAGCTATTTTCTAAATTTACAAGCAATAATAACAGTCGTTCTGCTTACGACTTGTCTTATTTTCAAAATGCTTTCAATTTAAAAAATGTTTTGTGCAATGACATTGAGAAACCCGACGAATAGGTACCCCTACCTCCACATCTGATCGAGCAACTAGAGCAAAGGGAATTCCGCAACACGGTAATCGAAGAAACCGAGTCCATTAACGTGGGAACAACCTTAGAACCTCAGATACTTAAGATAGGGCTATCCTTAGATACCGAGGAGAGACAACAGTTCACAAGCCTCCTTCAAGAATCCAAAGACGTCTTTGCATGGTCCTACAAGGACATGCCGGGAATAGATAGGGAAATAGCCGAACACCATATACCGATCAAGGACGGGTTCAAACCGGTTAAACAGAAGCTTCACCGAATGAGGCCCGAATGGTCTCTTAATGTCAAATAAGAAGTCGACAAACAATTCAAAGCCGGCTTCATACAAGTGTCCGAATATCCAGACTGGGTTGCAAATATCGTGCCGGTTCCTAAGAAGGACGACAAGGTGCGTGTCTGCGTAGATTTTTGGGATCTTAACAAGGCGAGCCCGAAAGACGATTTCCCGTTGCCACACATCGACATACTGGTGGATAACACAGCTGATCATGCCCTTCTATCATTCATGGACGGGTATGCCGAGTATAACCAGATAAAAATGGCAGAATAAATGAATAAGACCACCTTCATTACACATTGGGGTACTTACTGCTATACTGTTATGCCATTTGGTCTTATTAATGCCGGGGCCACTTATCAACGAACCGTCACAACTTTATTACACGACATGATGCATAAAGAAGTGGAAGTTTACGTGCACGATATGATCGTCAAGTCTAAAAGCATGAACGGTCACATCACCGCTCTGAGAAAATTCTTTACCCGACTACGCAAATACAACATGAGATTAAACCCTCAAAAGTGTAGTTTCGGGGTAACCTCTGGCAAATTACTGGGCCATATCGTTAGCCAACGCGACATCGAAGTCGACTCAGCTAAAATCAAGGACATCACCGAGATGCAACCTCCTAAAACCGAAAAAGAAATAAGGGGATTTCTCGGGAAAGTCCAGTACATCAGCAGATTCATTTCAAAACTAACCATGGTGTGTGAACCAATTTTCAAGAAACTGAAGATAGGAGAGCGAATACTATGGGATGATAAATGTCAAGCGGCCTTTGATAGAATCAAAGAAATCTTGTCGGCACCGCCAGTTTTGATGCCATCTCAACCCGGTTTGCCTTTGTCGCTATACCTAACAACGACCGAGACAGCCATGGGGGCTATGCTAGCTCAGACGGTCAATTCCGAAGAACGGGCTATCTACTACATCAGCAAAATGTTTTTAGAGTATGAATGCAAGTATACCATGCTTGAAAAAACGTGTTTAATTTTGGTCTGGGCCACTAAGAAGCTCCGACACTACATGCTCCGCTATGAGGTACAAGTATTATCTAAGATGGACCCAATCAAGTACCTCTTTGAAAAGCCCATTCTCAATGGCAGGATATCTAGATGGACTCTAATGTTGGCAGAGTTCGACCTAAAGTTCCTGCCATTGAAAGCCATCAAAGGTCGGGTAGTAGCCGAGTTTCTCGCCGACAGTCCCATAGTCGAAGAAGGACACACCAAAACTTGGTCCTTCCCAGACGAAGATATTTTCCATACTGACACCGAAACATGGGATTTATACTTCGACGGGGCATCCAATTTCCGAGGATTTGGAGTTGGAATACTCCTAATCTCACCAAAAAGGAGAACACACTCCCGCGTCCATCAAGCTAGACTTTGACGTTACCAATAACGCCGCGGAGTATGAAGCATGCATCCATGGGCTACAAGCCGCCGCCGACTTGGGGGTCATCATCCTCCGGGTACACGGTGATTCATCTCTGGTCATCAATCAAGCACTTCAAAAATGGAAAACTCGGAATGCCAATCTCGTGGCCTACCAGACACGGGTAAAGGATCTCGAGAAGCAATTCCAAAAGGTAGAGTACATATACTTTCCTCGGGAAGAAAATCAGTTTGCAGACGCACTCTCAAAACTGGCATCTTTACTGAATATTCCCAATCACATGACCAGTATGCCAATTTGTGTCGAAAGACGGTCCGAGCCGGCGTACATCCACGACATCGAGGACATTGAGATACCTGATCCCGAGCCATGATATCAAGCCGTGTTAACCTACCTCACAAATGGGGAGTATCCTCCCGGAGCCGATAATCGAGACAAGAAAGCCTTACGAAGGCTAGCAACCCAGTTCGTCCGCACCGATGATGGACAGCTATACAAAAAGATAGCCCAAGGAGTTCTTCTCTTACGCGTTGATAAAACCCAAGACGAGAAAGTCATGGCCGAGGTGCATGATGGTGAATGCGGTCCACACATGAATGCCCAGATGTTAGTCCGAAAAATCATGAGGCTCGGATACTACTGGAGTAATATGGAAACCGACTATCGGTTATACGTCAAGCATTGTCATAACTGTCAGATTTTCGCCAACGTGCAACATATGCCGTCATCCTTGCTATATACCATGACGTCTCCTTGGCCATTTTCGACGTGGGGTATCGACATAATTGGGAAAATAAATCCCTCCGGTACCGGTGGGCATTGTTTCATTTTGGTAGCTATCGACTATTTCACCAAATGGGTCGAAGATGAGTCTTACCGTATTCTCAATGCCAAGCATGTTGCAAAATTTATTCAAAACAAGATAATATGCCGGTACGGGATCCCGCACGAATTTATCAGTGACCACGGGACCCACTTCCAGGCCGAAACAGCAGCCTTGCTAGTCAAGTACAAAATTCAAAGGCACACCTCTTCACCTTACGGACCCCAAAACCAATGGAGCGGTAGAAGCGGCTAATAAGACGATTGTCGCCATACTCAAAAAGATGGCTGATAATTATCGGGACTGGCCCGATAAGATACCCTTTGCATTATGGGGATACGGACGTCAATTCGCACCCCGACCGGTGCGACGCTGTATTACCTAACCTACGGAATGGAAGCGGTCCAGCCAGTCGAGTTGGAAGTGCCGTTCCTCAGGATCTTGCTCGAAAGTCAGGTGCCCGAAGCTGATTGAGTTCGAGCACGGTATGATTCAGTAGTCCTACTGGATGAACGACGATCCCGCACTCTCAATAACATCCAGATATACGAGAAAAGGATCCAGCGGGCCTTCAACAAAAGGGTGAGGCCCAGAAACATTAAAGTAGGGGATTTGGTTCTCAAGTCTGTTCGAGCCTTATTACCAGTAGACCCGAGAGGAAAGGTCAAACCTAATTGGGCCGGGCCATATTTGGTAAAGAAGATTCTATCAGGCGGAGCAGTGATGCTAACAGACCTGGACGGGAATGAGTTTGTCAACCCAACCAACCTGGACCAGCTGAAGCGTTACTACCCTTAAACCCTTTTCTCAATGTCGTTTGCAAAGTTTATTAAATCGTTTTTACAAATAAACTTTCAAAAGCAGGTCAAAAGCTAGAATTCGTTATTCTACTGTTTTAAACATCTTGAACCAATAGTCTTGGTGTGTTTCGAGATTGCAAATTAAATCTGAACTACGTTTGGTTTGATTCCACTAATTGTGGATACGTAGGCAGCCCCTCAAAAGGGCATAACCACTGCAATCGAGAAAAAAACAGGAACGGTTTAAATAATAAACTTCATTTATTTCAAAAAAAAAATCCGATAAACTCGGAAAGTTACAAATTGCAAAAGTTAAAAAAATTCCAAAAAAAACCACACGACACTAAAATAAATAGTAGTAATACTTAAATAATAAAAAAATAGGGGCTCGGCATTTAGGGCATCTTGCCCTTTCCCTTGTCTTTAGCTTCTTTTTCCGTCCACTAGCGACGGCGCGGAGGTGAGCGTTCCCGTATCACCACAGGAACCTCCTTGGCACGAACTCGTTTCTTTGAACTCGAGCCCTCAATCACTTCAGTCGGTCTGAGTCGAGTCCGAACCCTTTCTGGCAACCTGTCTCGCAGGCCCAATCGGTCTCGAGCCGTCAGTCTCAGTCCCAGTCGCCTCTGTAAGTTTGTCCGGGGGCTTAATGGTCCTTGGGAGCCGCTAGCACCGGTCTCTTTAGCTCGAGTCTTAGTCTTTGATTTAGAACCCGACTCCAATCGGACAAGGGTAGCGGGAGTCTCTCCTTCGTTAAAGAAACCCCCATTATCTTTTACCGACTCCCGGCAAACCAAGTCGAAAGCCTAGTTAGTCTTCAAAGCCTTACGGGCCTCTTCAGATTCTTCGAAAGTCCATTTACGATATGATTCCGAAACCCAAACAGATTGACGAGGGCGGGGAATAGTCCATATGGCACAGGTAAACCAGCATTGTAGCCACGTATCACACATAGCGTCCGTCAATTGGAGTGGAACGCTAATAATTGCTTCAGTCTCGGGGATCTGCTGAAACGAACCAAACTGCCTCAGAATACGATCCGGATAGATATGAACGGTCCAGTCCAAGGACAAAATCACCTGATAGCGGGCTTTGTCTCTCTTGGCTAGGCCCGTCAACTTCGAGATAAACCACCAGATAACGGTCCATCTAATCAAGGGCCCACCATGGAATCTTAGCTCCTCATCCCAATAAGTACGGTTTATGTGATGGCTCGAGCTTATCCGCCTTTTTCTTGAGCTAATCTGGCAACTACGGTAGTTGGATATGCTCACCGGGGGCTCTATGATCGACAAACGCTCGGATAACCAAATCTAGCAAAGAAAGAGAACAAACTTCTGTAAGTAAATATCTGTCCGCTGGCAAGCACTCGATCGAGTGTCATGTCTGACTCGATCAAGTGTCACGTCTGACTCGATCGAGTGACTCATTTGGAGGCGAATAGGAGGTTTTTAACGAGGTCACTCGATCGAGTGATAGGTCCACTCGATCGAGTGACCCCTGTACATCAGAATTTTGCGTAATAAAAAAGGAAAAAGGAAAAATCAAGATAAACCTGCAAAAGACGGGTACTTCCCGTCAATTGTCGGTCTGGGTCAAGTTTCCTAGCATCAAGGCCCATAATGATTTCTCCAGTTGCAAGCCAAGCCGGGCTGTGACCCGTCTCCATCTGGTCAACTATGCCGATCAGCCTATTCTGGCCCAAGCACGAGTCAGCCTCCATTTTTCCTTCGAAGACATATCGATGTAACATGAAAAAAGCGAAAGCCCTACGCCTATGGGTGGAAGTAACCCAAACGCCGCCAGAATTCATGAATTTGTCGGCTAAGTCAAATAAAGAAACAGAATCTCCCTTCACTATACAGTCCGTCTCGGCATTGGACAAGCCAAGAAAGTCTCTCAATCTCCTCCTCGGGTCAGGATAAAATGGAGGAATAGCGGGACGAGCGCTAGGACACCAACCGCCGATAGCTGCAATTTCTTCGGGAAGGGGGCATAGTTCTCCACGGGGAAACGCAAAAACATGATGGGTAGTATCCCAAAAGGATAGACAAGCATCCAGGAAGTGCGAATCTACCCTAAGTCGTTGAAGCGGGAAGAAAGCAACAATGCCCATTTGAGTCAACTGAACTTTGTCTTCATCTCGAAAATATTGGGCCCACGTCTGAAGCATTGCGGTCAAATGTTCGATACCCATAACGAGAACTTTTTCTTAAAAGTCTAAAGGATTTTGAGAAAAGAAAAGAAGATTTGAGTTGAGATATGAAAATCAAAGCCAAGAGCCCTCTATTTATAGTAGAGAATCCTCCCTAATCGCCTTAGGAGTAGGAATTTTCATTACATTTCCTAATCCACGTAGGCGTACTTTAACCTAAGGCTTTAGGAATCCATTTCAGAATCAAATACAGGAATCGAGTCATCCCGAGTATTCCTATTTTCTAGCATAATCCAAATTCTCAACATTTTCAAAAACATCATTTTTTATTTATTTATTTTTATTTTTCTTTTATTTTTTTTCCCAAAATGTCAAAATCACTTCCCCAGCGTGAGTCGGTCTTTCGCCTACATGTTACGTGTAAATTGCTATGTGTCAGCATATAGGTACACCCAAGACTCCAGAAGAAACCACATTACAAAAACTCCCCAGCAGAAAGCCCCCGTGCGGCTTTTCTACTAAGAAAACAAGGGATGTGGCTGCAAACGGACACACCCAAGGTTTCTTAGGCAAGTCCCCACAGAACTATTAGCATCCATTCAGGTATGATTTCTATCTTATGGCTGGCGAGCCCTTTTACGCAAGTCCAATGGACTATAAACGACCCGATCAGAAGTCTGCCAGGTCTTAATCATTGATTGGCCTGGTAGCTACTCTGACTTTCGCCCTTTCCAAGCCTCAGTCAGAGTGGGGGAACTGTAGACACCCACATTTTGACCGTCGGGTGTCTATAGTGGTTTCCAAAAAAAACACCCGATGATGATCGGACGTAAACATGACCTAATACGCTCGATTTACGGACTCAGAACCAATAGTAATTGGCGCAAGCTTTTAATGGAGTAAAAGTCTCACCAAACCGACCTCAAATTCAGGCCCAGTGGGTCGTTTCCAGTCAAATGAGACTAATTTGGGTCAAAACCGAGACCAAGGGCAAAACCGTCTTTTAGCGACTGGGTCAAACCCCGGTCAAAGACATTTCCGAGACAGAAAATATGTCACGAAGCGTTCGGGAATCCAAGTGGAAGTCCGATTCCTCACCAAAAATCAGCCATGAAGAGGATTAAGCAACCAAAACTCTTCTAAAAAGATGAAAATCGATCTCCAAAAGGAGACTCCTACCCGGCCTAGGTCCACTCGACCGAGTGGACCGGCTCACTCAGTCGAGTGGTCTCCAAAAGCACCAAAAACCGGGGTTAGATCGGGCACTCGATCGAGTGCCATGCACCACTCGATCGAGTGACCCTCTTTTCCAGCCGAGATCAGATTCCTTTTCCTATCTAAAGACGGAATCCCACTTCTCCTCAACCGGCTGTTATTTCTTTCTTTGCAAGTCACCTATTTCCTATCCCAAGTCGTTATTTCATCCTATAAATACCCCACCCTCGCAACACAATCAACACACATCAATTATTCATATCACACACAACATAGAACACACACACATCCATACCTTCCGGATCTCTAGCAAACCTTAGGAAAATTATACCGAAATACCATCCCGATATTCCCTAGAAATCCTATAGAAAAACCACACAAAAATACAACACCTTAACTCCTCCTATATTCTCGTTACTCCTACGCAAACGCCGTTACTACGAGTTCCTAATCGAGACCGAAATTAGCATGTAGGTTGAGGGTGTTCCGAATCCCGATTTCTCTTTTCTTCTCTTTCTTCCTCACGTTTTTTTTCTTCTTCTTCTTCTTTTTTCTTTGTGTTCTCGTCCGTCGTCAGTCATCATCGTCCTTTTTTTCTAATATTATTATTACTATTATTGTAAGTAACAATAACGAGTCATCCCTAAGGAGTCGATATCGACTCTATAGTCAATCATCAAAACATATTAAGCCTAATACCATTGAAGCCGAGTAATTATTATATTACAACGTGGAGGAATTATCATGTCTTGACAACATTCAAAACAATTTTCCAAACAACTTTTTCAAAATCCACTCTAAATATCCGCTATCGATTCTATAATCGAATGACGAATATTACAAGTATCAATATTTAAAGACGAGTATAATTTGCATCGTATTTTTACGCGACTTAATCAAATTATCAATTTTCAAAACCGAAAACAATTTTAGAGTCAAAATTAAACCGGACAACAGTCCGCACAGGGGGCACTCGATCGAGTGCCTAGCCCACTCGATCGAGTGACATCCCAAAAGTCGAACCAGAAACTTTTTTTCGAGACCACTCGATCGAGTCCATCAATGACTCGATCGAGTGGCCCCTGATATAGCAAAATAGCGAATTCTTAGAACGTCTTGAGTCCCGATAAAATTATTTCAACGACTTTGGTCAACACGTGTCAAGTCTATCACGTGAATTTAGTCCTTTCAAAATCACGTTGTGTCATGTTTACGTCTCCTAACTCGTTTATCGCAATCGTTGTATTGTATCGTTGGTTGCATTGTATTTTCGGGTGGTATGCCACTCGTATATTGTAATCTGTTGTCGCTTTTTTCTTTCATTTTGTTTGATAAATCGATATTTATACATATTTTTACCCCTTTAATATTATTATTATAATGGCGTCTTTTATATTATTTGAGCTAATAACGTATTTTTATGAATTTTGGGTTAATATATACGTTAATATTATTTATGTGCTAAAATAAGTTTTATTACCTATTTTTAAATTATTTAGAATAACCCATTTAATTTGAAGGTCAAATAATATATATATTCTCGTATACATTGTGTAGGTCTATCGTAAGACGACGATATCTCACTCATACGATATCGGAATCAAGCGATTCAGGATGCGTTGGAAAGCTAAGTTCGAGACCTACAAGTTTGTAGAAGAGAGAAACATAAATTTCCATCATATACTAGGTCGAAATCGAGCTATAAGACAGAAGACCAGTAGATTTCTACACCAAAACAAATGGGTTGTAGCCCATTATTACAAAGGAAACAAAAATAATAAATGGAAATAAAAGATTTTACAAGAGAATAGGAAAGAGAAAAGAAGGAAATAAAAAAAATATAAAAAGAAGGAAGAGGAGGACACGTGAAGGGGGAAAAGAAGAAACAGAGAACAAAAATAAGAACAAGAAAGAGAGAACATGGGAGAAAGGAGGACAGAAGAAGTACCACGGACCAAAAACTCACGACGGAGACAACTCGAGTCGACTCCGTCTAATCCAATTTCATCCCGATTTTTATGAGTTTTTCTATTCTTTATCTTATTTTTACTGTTATTATGTTTAGTTTAGAGTAATTTTCAATTGGAGTATGTAATTGACTATTGATGTTAGGGTTTATGAGATTATGATATTGTTTTGACTGATTAATTAATTTGTTGGATATTTATATAAGCTTCGTTATTTAATTATTTGATTCGTGTTTATTAATTTCGTTTGGCCAACTTAATTGTATTCATTGAATCGGTCGTTGAATTAATAGTAATTTTGGTTAGGTTGCAGCGTTCTGGTCTAATCTTAATTGCTAGATTCTTGTGTAATAGTTGAGTCAGATATAATTGTAGCGTTCTGGTTATATTTTATTCAACTGATTAGTGATCTTAAAGCGACTTAATTTATTAATTTGATTCATGCGTTCATGGTTAATTTGATAAATTAGTTAGGATTAAACTTGCGTGTGTTCACGGGGTTTAACGAGTCAGAAAGATAAAATTGGTAATTTACTTGCGTTCAAGGATTAACCGATTAACTAATCTATCCAATATAATTAATTAAGTGAATCGATGATTTTACCCGACATCTATAGAAAATTACATATCTCCTATTTATTTATTATAAGAACTTTCTACCTGTTTAATTGTGATTATTAGTTTTATTAGTTTTATTTACTTAACTTTAGTTAGTTAAGTTTAATTTTAAAAAAAAGGCAACCCAAACAAACCCCCCCATTATTATATTTATACTTATATAACTATATAACTACTACTAAATTAATCCTAGATAGTATCATTAGTCCCTGTGCGTTCGACCCTTACTTGCCCTACTACAAGTTAGATTGAGTCTTGTAAGTGAATTATAAATTTAATTTTGACTGCGGTTACGACACGCATCAAATTTTGGCGCCGTTGCCGGGGACTGATTTGTTTATTATCTTTGATTATATATTAGTTAGCTAGTAAATTAGTTACTTATTAATCTAATGAGTTATTTTTTTTAATATACTCTTTAGTTTTTATTTCAGGTACTTATTTACAATATTTAAGATGTCTGCTGGAGCGGAGAAGAGTTTGAGGGAGCAATTATTTCCTGCAGAGACACCCACTAGTATTATTTTTCCTACTTTGGAAAAATCGTTTAAGCTAAGTCCAGGTTTTATCCAAATTCTCCCTAACTTTTATGGTCGATCTAATAAGGATGCTCTAAAACATATACAAGAATTTTATCTTGAATGTTCTACCTTGTCTTTGGATGGTATTGATGATGATTGTATTAAATTCCGAGCTTTCCCATTCACTTTGCATGAATTAGCTAAAGATTGGCTGTTTAATTTTCCTAGTGGATCTATTACATCTTGGGATTGTCTAAGAAAAGTTTTTCTTGATAAATATCAACCTGTGAGTATTACAAGGGCAATAAGAAAACAAATTATGAATATTCAACAAGATGACAATGAATCTTTAAATGATTATTGGGATAGATTTAATCGATTATGTAATTCCTGCCCACAACATGAACTAAGTGAGAAAATCTTGATTAAATGTTTGTATGATGGTTTGCTAAATGATCAAAAGAGGTTGATAGACACTGCTAGTGGTGGGTCTTTAATGGATAAAACTCCAACTGAAGCTAGAAAATTGATTAATAATATGGCCATTAGCAGTCAACAATATGGCACCAAGAATGAATGTGATTTGAAATTGCAAAAGCAATTAAAAGAACAAGCTGAACAGATAAAAGAATTGAGAGATGTTGTGAATAATCAACTTAAAGTTATGGATAACCAACATCAATCTTTAGAAAATATGGTAAAACAATTGGTGGTTCAAGTAGGACAAGTTCACTCTCAGAGCCTTAGTCGTCAAGAACAAACTGATAATAACTTGTGTCACTTGGATAATCAAATGAAATTGATTTGTACCACCCTTGCCAACATTAAGAGTAATTTTGTTAGACAACCTGAACCTAATTTGTTGGATGAGTCTAAAGCAATAACCTTAAGGAGTGGTAAGGAGCTTAAAAATAGATTTGATGTTGAGGAAGAAATTGAGGTTATACCAAGAGCTACAAAACAAAATGATATTGAAGATAGTCGAGATGAACCTCGTAATAGTGAGATTGAAATGGAAATTAAGGAAATTAGTTCAGAATTATTAGAAAAGGAGAAGGTTATAGCTAAATCTGCCACAGATGTACCTACTTTTAAGACCAATGTTCCATTTCCTTCCAGATTTGCTCAGTCTAAGAAAGAAGAGAAAGATAATGAAATTCTAGAAATATTTAGAAAAGTTGAAATAAATATACCCCTCTTAGATGCTATTAAACAAATGCCAAAATATGCTAAATTTTTAAAAGAATTATGCACTAATAAAAGAAAGATTAAGAGTGGGGAAAAAGTGTTGATAGGAGAGAGCGTATCTGCAATAATTCAAAAGAAAATACCTCCTAAATGTAAAGACCCAGGAATGTTTAGTATTCCTTGTAAAATAGGAAATAGTAAATTAGATAGATGCATGCTTGACTTAGGAGCATCTATTAGTGTTATGCCTAAATCCATATACGAATCACTTAAGTTAGGACCTCTTTCTCAAACCGATGTAGTGATTCAGTTAGCAGATAGATCTCATGCTTACCCTATAGGTGTTTTAGAAGATGTTTTAGTTCAAGTTGATGAGTTAGTATTTCCCGTTGATTTTTATGTGCTTGATATGGGTAATTCTTTAGATGCTAAGGATGCGCCATTATTACTGGGAAGACCCTTTCTTCAAACAGTTAGAACTAAAATTGATGTCTATGAGGGAACTCTTTCTTTTGAATTTGATGGTGAGACAATTAAGCTTAACATTTATGATGCTATGAAACACCCCATTGATGATACTGATGATGTGAGTCCTTTAGAGACTATTGATGTGATAGACACAATTACACAAGAGAAATTTGATAGGAAAAATGAATTTGATACACTTGATAATGATAATGATTTGGATCCTATATTATCTTTTGAGGAAAAGTTTGATTCTATTCATGATAGTCGTCTAACCACTAATTTTGAGTGTGTTTCTAGTCTTGAATTACCTAAAGATTCTCCTAAAGTGATCCCGTCGATTCAATGTCCTCCTGAATTGGAATTAAAACCCTTGCTTAATAACTTGAAATATGCTTTCTTAGGTGAACATGATACCTTACCTGTAATTATTTGTAGTTCACTTTCTGAATCGCAAGAATTTAAATTGTTAAATGTGCTTAAAGAATATAAAGAGGCGATAGGGTGGACCATTGCTGATATTAAGGGTATTAGTCCTACACTATGTATGGATAACATTTTTCTTGAAGATGGTGATAAACCAGTTAGAGAAAATCAACGTAGACTTAACCCGTCAATGATGGAAGTTGTAAAAAAAGAAATTCTTAAGTGGCGGGATGCGGGTGTGATATTTCCTATCTCAGATTCTAAATGGGTAAGTCCAATCCATGTAGTGCCTAAAAAGACCGGGATTACGGTTGTTGAAAATAGTAAAGGAGAACTAGTTCCCACTAGAGTATCAAATGGATGGAGGGTTTGCATAGATTATAGAAAGTTAAATCAAGTCACTAGAAAAGATCACTTTCCTTTACCATTCATAGATCAAATGTTAGAAAAGTTGCGGGACGTTCTTACTTTTGTTTTCTAGATGGTTATTCTGGGTATATTCAAGTTCCTATAGCACCCGAGGATCAAGAAAAGACAACTTTTACATGCCCTTTTGGTACTTTTGCTTTTAGAAGAATGCCTTTTTGACTTTGTAATGCTCCTGGCACATTTCAGCGTTGTATGATGAGCATATTTTCAGATTTGCTTGATAGTTCCATGGAGGTTTTTATGGATGATTTTACTGTCTTTGGTGATGATTTTGATTTATGTCTCCATAATTTATCTCTTGCTTTAAAAAGATGTGTCGAGACTAATCTTGTGCTTAACTTTGAAAAATGTCATTTTATGGTGGAAAAAGGAGTTGTCTTAGGCCATGTTGTTAGTGCTAAAGGGTTGGAAGTTGATCAAGCTAAAATAGATATTAATAGTTCGTTACCCTATCCTAGCTGTGTGCGTGAAATAAGATCATTTTTAGGGCATGCTGGATTCTATAGGCGATTCATACAAAACTTTTCCACTATTGCATCACCTTTATCTAACTTACTTGCTAAAGATGTACCATTTGTGTTTGATGATAAGTGTAAGGAAGCATTTAATACATTAAAAGATAAATTAACTTCTGCACCAGTGATTAAACCTCCTAATTGGTCATTACCTTTTGAAATAATGTGTGATGCTAGTGATAAAGTGGTAGGAGCTGTATTAGGGCAAAAAGAAGGCAAAGAATCTCATGTTATATATTATGCGTCGAAAACTCTTGACCCATCCCAATGCAATTATACTGTCACTGAAAAGGATTTGTATGCTGTTATTTTTGTTCTTGAAAAGTTAAGATCGTATTTGCTTGGTACCCATGTGGTAGTATATTCCGATCACTCTGCTCTGAAATATTTGTTGAAAAAGAAAGAGTCAAAACCTAGATTGTTACGATGGATGCTATTGTTACAGGAATTTGATTTGGAAATAAAAGATAAGAAAGAAGCAGAAAACTTAGTTGCTGATCATCTTAGTAGGATTGTTAAGGTACAAGATATAACTGTCCTATCTTCTGATTTATTTCCTGATGAACAATTGTATGCATTGAATGTGAAATATCCTTGGTATGCTGATATTGTTAATTATTTGGTATCAAAGGAGTTTCCTAAGGAACTTAACAAAGCCCAAAAAGATAAAATTAAGCATGATGCTAAATATTATATTTGGGACGAACCTTATTTGTTTAAAATTTGTTCCGATAATGTTATAAGAAGATGTGTGCCTGAAGAGGAAAGTAAATCTATTCTTGAATTTTGTCACTCATTTGAGTGTGGGGGTCATTTTGGTCCGAAACGAACAGCTCATAAAGTTCTAGAATGTGGATTCTTTTGGCCTTCTCTGCATAAAGATGCTTATACTTTTGTGAAAACTTGTGATCAATGTCAAAGAAGTGGTAATATTTCTAGGAGAGATCAAATGCCTCTTACTTCTATATTTGTAGCTGATGTTTTTGATGTTTGGGGTATTGATTTTATGGGACCTTTTCCATCGTCTTTTGGGAATACTTACATTCTTTTAGCAGTTGATTATGTTTCTAAATGGGTGGAGGCCAAGGCTACTAGAACTAATGATTCTAAGGTGGTTGCTGAGTTTGTTAGGGATCAGATTTTTAATAGGTTTGGTATTCCTAGAGCTATCATTAGTGACAGAGGGACTCACTTTTGTAATCGTATCATTGAGGCTTTATTTAGGAAATATCATGTTACTCATAAGGTTTCTACTGCTTATCACCCACAGATTAATGGACAAGCCGAGGTTTCTAATAGAGAAATAAAATCAATTTTGGAGAAGGTTGTGAGTCCTAATAGGAAGGATTGGAGTAAGCGTTTAGGTGATGCATTATGGGCATATAAAACTGCATACAAAACTCCAATAGGGATGTCTCCTTATCGCTTGGTATTTGGGAAAGCTTGTCACCTTCCAGTTGAATTAGAGCATCGAGCATTTTGGGCGATTAAGAAGTGTAATTTTAATTATGAAAGGTCTGTTGCTCACAGAAAACTAGAAATTCTAGAATTGGAGGAGATAAGAAATTATGCATATGAAAATTCTCGGATCTACAAAGAGAAAACTAAAGCTTATCATGATAAAATGTTATCTAGAAAAAACTTTAATGTGGGTGATAAAGTCCTCCTTTATAATTCTAGGTTAAGATTATTTCCTGGGAAATTGAGATCAAGATGGATCGGTCCCTTTGAGGTTCTTAAGGTGTTTGATCATGAAGCGGTAGAAATTAAAGGATGTGAGTCAGGAAGGATACTTAAAGTGAATGATCATAGACTTAAACCATATTATGATGGATTCGAGGTCAATTGGGTGGATATTATTGATATGGAGGATCCAACGTATGAAAATTGAGAATTAGCATGTCGAGCCACGACGTAAAATAAGGCGCTTCTCGGGAGGCAACCCGAGCTTGTATATTTATTTTGTATGCGTAACTAATTATTTTACTTAGTTTTATTTTTTATTTTTTTCGTTCATTCCCCCTATTTCACTTGTCTTGGTCCAGTGTTGGAATTTTGCAGGATGTGATTATTTGGTAAACGTGTGATAGCTGACAATTGGATGACGTTTTCAAAATCAAACGTGGACAAGATGCATATATGTCTACTTCGCTAGACCCGCTAAGTACCTTTATCCCTCTTATATATTTATGTGTGCAAATTTTCAGCTCTTTGATGTCTTTTTTGACATTGAGGACAATGTCGGATTTAAGTGTGGGGATAAGGTAAACTGAAAATTGGATGAATTATTGCTGAAAGTGGAGTTGGCGGGTGGCCATTGACATTGTATGTGTTTTGCAGACTATTTTAAAATTTTGGGATATGTGAATATTTAGGGGAAGTGCTGTCGAAATTTTTTGAAATTTTTTTGATAGAAATTTGAGCTTAAAAGTTTTTAGCCTTTTTTTTTTATTGAACTACCTAAACTTGGGAAGTTGATGACCAATTCTAATCTAACATTAAAAAAAAAAAGGATTTCTATTAAGAACTATAATGAAAAATTGTTTTGAAGTGATATATGCAATTATTTTTCCTCCCGATCGAACTTGGATTAATTAATTTGATAGCAAATAATATTTTAAGTCTCTTTTAAATTTGAGTTATAAGTAAATTATAAAGAATAACACTTGCTTTAGCTACCTTAACTACACTTTTCGTTGACTCTAGAGGTACGGGATGTAAGTCGGTCTTGTCTAATTAATTTACTTTCATAGGTGACTCCTAATTAGGGCGATAAGGAAGATTAGATACCTCAAGAGTGAGTGAGTCGTTCTTGTGACTCGAGTTATTAAACCCGAGGGGAACCTAGTCCTAATGAGATTGGGAGAATGCCTAATGCCTTGTCCGGAAGGGCGGGAGTCATTGGTTGAAAGCTCGCTACATGGGTCACTTGATCGGAAAAAAAAAATGAAAAAAAAACGAAACGAGAAAATAAGAAAAAAAAGCAATAAAGAAAAGAAAAGAATAATTGCGGAAAAAGTGAGAGGAGGTATCTAGTTTGACTTATATACTCGGGAAACGATCCTCGTACTGAACTGGTAATAGGAATGTACATGAAAGTAAATCCCCTTCCCCTAAGACCTTAAACTGCTGAAACCCGTCTTCTTGAATCAATACAAATATATTTTTTTCGAAGGTAATTAAACTAAGTGTGAAGGATAATGAGTTTATTTATAATTTGAATTTAGAAGCGGTCTAACATATTATATGGTGTTAAATTAGTTAATTGAATAGTTTAAGGGAGAAGAAATTTTATGTATACATTACTTGTTAATCTAACTCAAAATTATTTTCTTAAGTTTACTAACTTTAAAAAAAAAATTGTTTTCTCAAATATTTTTAGTTGTCGTCAATTGTACCTAGTTGGGTTGGTTTAAAACATTTGGTGGTTAATTTTTCATTTTATGTTAGCTCTTGAGTAAACATTATCGAGGACGTCAATGGACTAAGTGTGGGGATATTGATAAATCGATATTTATACATATTTTTACCCCTTTAATATTATTATTATTATTATTATAATGTCATCTTTTATATTATTTGAGCTAATAACGTATTTTTATGAATTTTGGGTTAATATATACGTTAATATTATTTATGTGCTAAAATAAGTTTTATTACCTATTTTTAAATTATTTAGAATAACCCATTTAATTTGAAGGTCAAATAATATATATATTCTCGTATACATTGTGTAGGTCTATCTTAAGACGACGATATCTCACTCATACGATATCGGAATCAAGCGATTCAGGATGCATTGGAAAGCTAAGTTCGAGACCTACAAGTTTGTAGAAGAGAGAAACATCAAATTCCGTTATATACTAGGTCGAAATCGAGCTATAAGACAGCAGACCAGTAGATTTCTACACCAAAACAAATGGGTTGTAGCCCATTATTACAAAGGAAACAAAAAAAATAAAAGGAAATAAAAGATTTTACAAGAGAATAGGAAAGAGAAAAGAAGGAAATAAAAAAAATATAAAAAGTAGGAAGAGGAGGACACGTGAAGGGGGAAAAGAAGAAACAGAGGAGAACAAAAATAAGAACAAGAAAGAGAGAACAGGGGAGAAAGGAGGACAGAAGAAGTACCACGGACCAAAAACTCACGACGGAGACAACTCGAGTCGACTCCGTCTAATCCAATTTCATCTCGATTTTTATGAGTTTTTCTATTTTTTATCTTATTTTTACTGTTATTATGTTTAGTTTAGAGTAATTTTCAATTGGAGTATGTAATTGACTATTGATGTTAGGGTTTATGAGATTATGATATTGTTTTGATTGATTAATTAATTTGTTGGATATTTATATAAGCTTCGTTATTTAATTATTTGATTCGTGTTTATTAATTTCGTTTGGCCAACTTAATTGTATTCATTGAATCGGTCGTTGAATTAATAGTAATTTTGGTTAGGTTGCAACGTTCTGGTCTAATCTTAATTGCTAGAATCTTGTGTAATAGTTGAGTCAGATATAATTGCAGCGTTCTGGTTATATTTTATTCAACTGATTAGTGATCTTAAAGCGACTTAATTTATTAATTTGATTCATGCGTTCATGGTTAATTTGATAAATTAGTTAGGATTAAACTTGCGTGCGTTCACGGGGTTTAACGAGTCAGAAAGATAAAATTGGTAATTTACTTGCGTTCAAGGATTAACCGATTAACTAATCTATCCAATATAATTAATTAAGTGAATCGATGATTTTACCCGACATCTATAGAAAATTACATATCTCCTATTTATTTATTATAATAACTTTCTACCTGTTTAATTATGATTATTAGTTTTATTAGTTTTATTTACTTAACTTTAGTTAGTTAAGTTTAATTTTAAAAAAAAGGCAACCCAAACAAACCCCCCATTATTATATTTATACTTATATAACTATATAACTACTACTAAATTAATCCTAGATAGTATCATTAGTCCCTGTGGGTTCGACCCTTACTTGCCCTACTACTAGTTAGTTAGAGTCTTGTAAGTGAATTATAAATTTATTTTTGACTGCGGTTACGACACGCATCATTGTTGTTTGTTTTATTATACTAAAATGAACATTACATACTAAAACAACTTTGACGTTAGTTTAGATGCATTAAACGACGTAGTCAAACATAATTCACATGTTTAGTCAAAACGTCTTGTTTGCATATCATTCAACCGTCAAACTAACGCGCGTACACGAACAACGAACCATATCTTAGTAAAGGCCGCTAAGTGCGGGCGGGGTTGGGTGTTCTTTGTGAACTTCCCAACACGTACCCTCACTCCTTACTCAGAACCATGGTTTCCGGATGTCCGAAATCGTTGGCATACGAGAGTCATTCAATACAAGTGTCCGATAATATCGGTATCGGTATCGTAATGGAAAGGGACGAACCCAATAAACTCTAAAATTGGAATGGTCCGTACTTTGTGCGCGGCCCACTACGACATAGAGTGGGTTCGAACGGGTCTGAATTCCCACAAAATTCGGTGGCGACTCCAACTTCGATTTAAATTTCAATTCGAGATCCATCTCACATAAGATTCATTCGCCGCCCCAAACCCGCGTGTGGCCGTGTCGGGGTGGACCTATGTCATGTCCACACCATGTCCCTTCTTGCTTTCACCCCATCCTTAGTCTTGTTTGGCATGTTTAACAATGTTCCAATTATACTATCAAAGATATTTTTCTCCACGTGCATAACGTCAATACAATGTCTTACGGACAAGTGCTCCCAATAAGGAAGCTCCCAAAAAATTGACTTCTTTGTGTGATATACCCCATTCGGAGGCCGTATGATTTTCCAAACTCAGTCATTATGTTCTTAACTCGATTGTGATACTCTTTCCCACTCAAAATCTTAGGAGGGGGTCGTTGCTCCATTTTCCCGTAAAAGCTATCCTCTTCTTCCTATATTGATGGCCCTTGGGAAGAAATCGACGATATGACCCATGTATGCATATTTACCCGAGTTTTCCAACCAATCAGACTCAGTGTCATCCCCACATACAGGACAACCTTTATCAGTCTTCAACCTATATCCAGAGAGGTTGCCATAGGTAGGGAAATCATTAATTGTGCAATACAACATTGCATGCATTTGGAATCTCAAGTTTGTGGCAGCATCAAAAACACTCACACCAACATCCCACAACAACTTCAAGTCCTCAGTAAGTGGAGCCAAATATATGTCGATGTCGTTTCCCGGTTGCTTCGGACCTGATATAAGTAATGTCAACATAATGTATTTGCTCTTTGTAGTAAGCCAAGTTGGGATATTGTATATTATTAACATTATCGGCCAACTACTATGCTATGTACTCAGTGTTCCAAATGGATTAATTCCATCTGTACAGAGTCCTAATCTTAAATTTCTATGCTCTAGACCACATTTCGGAAAGGTTCTATCAATATTTCGCCATTGGGGAGCGTCGGCCACATGTCTCAATTTTCCATCTTTATTTCTCTCTTCGCGGTGCCACACCATGAGCTTCGCATCTTTTGGATTTGCAAAGACACTACAAGAAATAGTTCATATAGCTACCAACCACGCGCGACTGAAAAATTCAATCGTTAATTTAGCGACTGAAAGTACAACGCGCGATCGATATTAGTCGCTGGACCAGGAGACGGATTTCTAAAAAATTAATTATCCTTAGCGACTGAAATCAGTCGCTAAAAAGAAGGCGCGCGACCGATTTCAGTCGCTAAATCTGTGAACTAGCGACCGATTTCAGTCGCTAAATCTGTGACCTAGCGACTGAAATCGGTCGCTAAAAAACCATGGGATTATTGGTAAATACCATAAAGTTTTAACCGGACCTCCTTTCTTGCCTCCTATATTATTCTCTACCAATTTGTACCGTGATTCTCCACATCTTGGACACTCTTCTAAGTCATTGTATTCTTTTCGATACAAGATACAGTCATTTGGACATGCATGAATCTTTTCGTATTTCATAGCCAATGGACATAACATTCTCTTGCATTGGTATGTGGTGGTTGTAAGTTCATGATCTTGTGGCAACAAGCCCGATACATACTCTAACAAAGATGTGAAACTCTTATCACTCCACCCACTCCCAGCTTTTAATGTGTACAATCCCAACACACTAGTTAATCGACTAGAGTTACAACCTGGGTATAAATATTTCTTGGAATCAACAACCATTGGTTGAAACATTTCTGGACACTACACGAAATATTTTTCAAGATCAACCATCATGTCATCTATTTTTTCAGGCTCTTCATTCTCATCTGCGTCAATAGCCTTGTTTATGTCATCTTCATTGTCAAACTCTCCTTGAACCTCAATGTGAGCGAAATCATCATCCACTACATACCTATTAATATCATTTGAATTCTCTCCATGGCATATCCAAACACGGTAATTTGGTTTAAACCCTTTAATAATCAAATGCACTCGCAACTCTTCAATAAATTTAACCTTCTTCACATTGTAACATACATTACATGGACACCTGATTAGATTACCATCCCTTTCTAGCTTCTGATGTGTAATGGCAATATTGATAAATTCTTCAAGCCTTCGACTAAATTCAACATCCCGATTTTCATACATCCAACTTCGATACATAGTCTAATAATTAACATACGCCGATTCAAAATACTTTTCAAGTTAGCTAGAGTTCATCTATTTGGAGACTACAAAAAGAGGAATAAGCAACACAAGCTAAAGAATGGTGGAGTTGTTTATCTAGAGTACAAGAGGTCATCTGGAGTACTTGTTTTAATAATGGGACAATACCGTGCAACATTACAATGGGACAAACGCATACAGTGAGTTGGATGTTAATTGAGCCTCCAAGTATTATTCCCTATATGTATATATGAATCTACAACAGCTTTATGGAGAATCTACAACAGCTTAATGAATAACGAAAGGTTAAAAAAAAAATATGTAACACCCCTGATTTTAAAAATTAAATTAAAATTATGTTCGTATTTTTATTTTTATGATTTAACTCGTGATTCTTAAAATTATTACAAAAACGAATTTATCGTTTAATCGTTTCAAACTCCTAAAATTCTATTTGACTCGGAAACTCCCCTTATATTTAATATATATATTATTCTGTTTCGATTCATTTTATACATTTAATTTAATTAAATTTTTTTAATCGAAAGTCTATTTCGACGATTTAAATTCTAAATTCTTTTTATTTTATTTATAGTTAAGCTCGAATTTCTATTTTCGGCTCGAACTTCATTTATTTTAAGTTTCGTCAAAATATTTATTTCCTTTCCTCGAGAAATCAATTTAATTTACTTTGTCGAAGATTTATAATTTATCGGGAAACTCTATTTTATCGTCTAATTATTTATTTCTATAAACTTCGTTTTCGTATCGAATAATTTATTTATTCATTTTATTTGATGGCCCGATTATTTATTAATTTTATTTACTCATTTTAATTTGACTCGTGTGTCAACCAACTTTCGTTACGGAATTTGTCTCGTACCCAATTCGTTTAAATAATCTGTATCTGTGACCCGCTTCATTGTGTGCTGACTCAGCCCCTTTAACTCCTCATTCATCCCACACTTACTGATTCATTCCCCCTTCTTTTTTTAATACTCTCCCACCGCTTCATTATCTCACATTCATTTCCCCAGTTCCACCATTTTTTTGTTTTCCCATTCATTCTTCACCCTTCATCATCTCTTCTTCGTGATTCTTTACCGTCACTCAGCCTTGCGCCTTTAATCTTCTTCTCTCGAAACCTGTTCGCCCCGTTGCTATTACATTAGAAAGCCTCAACTATTCTGACTCCAGCGCCTCTGCATTCCCCTGTTTCCGCTGCTCTTTTGAGTCATCTGGTGGATACAACGTCGTTTCTCGTATCACTCCCCTTCGTTCCTTATCCCTTCGCTTTCTGCTGCCAAGATTGACGCATGAATTCGTTAAAGGTATCACTTCTCCATTTCGTTTCTGTTTTTATTCCGAGCTTGGTTTAACGCGATTCCTTGGCCCTGTTGATGCGCCCTATTGCTACGTTTTGATCATCGTTGTTGTTGCTTTTGTTCGATTCATAAACACACTTTGTGATCCCCTTTTCTTCGTTCCTTCCTCCTTCTGTTAGTCTTCTTCTTCTTCTTCTTCTTCTATTTTGTTGTTTTGCTGTTCACGGTTGTGACCTGCTGCTGCTATTTCGTCCCTCGTCTTTGCTGTACCAGGATTACACTACTGCTACTGTGCGTTTATGCCTGTTGTCTACTTTTCCTCTTCTCATTCTTCCTTATTTTTGTTGTTGTTTGCTCTTCCTCTTTCTGCTGTTGCTGTGTTGTTTGGTGTCGATCTGTGATGTTCCGTTTGCTTCCGTTGATACGTTGCTCTATTGTTTCTGCTGTACTGCTGTACTGCTGCCTATTCGTGCGTAAGGCTTGACATTTCATAATGTTACGTTGCCTAGTCGACTCGATTAAGTTCAACATTCGGGTTTCCTTTTAACACATAACTTCCCTTCTCGTCTTGTGTCGAATACTCTTGTTCCATGGTTGTTCCCTTATCTTGAGTTTGAGTATCGTTTTATCCTGATCCGTTTACATTTGTTTTAGCTTTACTCGTTAATTGCGCTTTTCAGTTATACCCGAATCCGACCTTTCTCTTTTTCTTTTGTTTTTGTCAAACTCGATTATTTGGTGGAGCACGCTGAGAAGGCTACCGATTCTATAATGCAACTTGGAGCTTAAAGATGACATTTCTTTTTAATTTGATGCTTGAATTGATCAAGAAGGACGAGTTCGAGTTCGTTCGGATATCGACTCAAGGTAACTTTAGGACGTTACTCGATTTTATATCGTATGTTTGAGTAGTAGTATGTAGTTAATATTTTAACTTCGGTTTTCTAATTTTAGCTATTTGTTATTGTCAATTATATTAATTTTAAATCGTACGCCTTATAAATGTTTTACGACTGTCGATATCGTTTTATAAATCGTTAGTAATTTAATTATTTACGTTCGTTATAATATTTTGTTGGTTATCGTGACACTAGTAATTGAATAATAACGATTTCATATTTTCTTCATATTTCGTTAATTTATAATTTTAACTCAAAAGCGTATTTTTATATTATAATCGAGATTTTTAAATTTGTTTAATAAATTAATTAACGTTTTACAATTTATACTAATAAATGATAAATAGTCGATTTTGTTTTAAATATTTTTAGTCGAGACTATTTTCACTAATAATTTCCTATTTGTTTTTATTTGACTATTTTTAGTAAAGTCCGTATAATTTATTAATAGAAGCTATTTTCTAAAAATAATTTGAAACCTTTGTAAAATTCATTTCATTTATAAAACTCGTTGACTCAATTAATTTTGATATCGTTTTCCTTAAAACATCTCCTTTCTAAAATTTATAGTTTTACCTCGATTTCCTTATTATTTAGAAAATACTATATATCGACTTATTATATTTTATATATATTTCGAGTAACGAATTTTGAAATATATTAAAGTTACGATAACGACGATAATAATAAAATGTTAATTTCCTTAGAAATGCTATTTTTATACATTTCACTTATTTTAATAATTTACTAATTTTCTATAACAATATTTCTATTTTAAGTAAGTTTCTATTTATAGAAAGTTTCCCTTTTAATGTAAAATGTTTATCCCTCCATATTATTTACGATGATTATTTATTGAATATCGATAATGACTTTTTTTGGAGTTATGGAATAAAGATAAGTGTGGGGTTAGAGTAATATATAGTCTGGGATGTACGTTTTTGCTATCAACTATAAAGTCGGTGTGCCCATTTGGGGCACATTTGGCCGTTGAACTGGGCGTCGTTTCGCCCAGGAGAGTGTGCATTGTGCCCTTAAGCTAGATATCGTATCGTGTTAGTCGCCGTCAGTTGAACTGGATACATTTGGTATCCAGGAGGAGTGTATACTACTTAAACCAGGACCTCGCTGCACGCAGTCCTGTTGTAGTTGAGTTGCCTAGTTAATGACTGGATTCTGTTATGAGTTAAGTCTACAGTTCTCGAAGCTAGTTTCCAGTATTATCGTAGTGAAAGTCTAGCCTTGTGCACACTGATCGTGTTTCCATAATGCCATTTTTGAATATTATTTATTATTGATTGATTTTTGACTTGCAGGTTGACAAGTGCTTTAAGTTTCGTTGAAAACTTATTTTTATTATATCGTTTTAATGTTTTCTCTTTTTAAATATTTTGATATAATAATACTATTATTTTTCCATATGATATAATTTGGCTGGGAGAACGTCCGAGTTACTCCCCACTGACGTGGCTGTTATGTTTTTAACATGACAGGTATTTGCTTCTGGGTTTTGGGTGTGAGCTAGCGAGTAGCATGGATCCTACTCTTTCATCATTCATGTAATTTATGGATTTGTATAACCCGTTTGGAGAATATCCTTTTTAGCCCTTTTGTAAAAAGAGGCCTTTGTATTGACTTACCATTTCTGTTAATAAGATTTAGGTTTGAAGTGTGTTTAATCCCAACTCTACAGTGTTTCCGCCACTGTATTGCGTTACAATTTCTAGGGGATTACAGTTGGTATCAGAGCATTGTTGCTCCCGATGGTTACACCTGATTTTAGGAAAAATACTAGTAAATGATTTGAACATTAAAAGAATATTAGTTAGAGATGGGTAGAAACCAAAATAAGGACTTAACTGTTAGGTTTATATGTTTTTGTAACTCAATGATTAGCATTAAATATTTGTTGCCTTTGTCTGGAGAAGATGGATGAACAAGATGTTGATATGATGCTGCTCCAGATCGGGACAAGACCTGCTTAGAACTCTCAACACCTGCTGGCTCGAGTTAACAACTTGGTGCTTCATGAAAGATGCCGATGGTAAAATTTTAGCTCCGGTTCATTTTACTTAAGCTGCAGGCAAGATGACCAAGAGTAGATTCCAGTTTCGTGACGGTGCAACAAACTCAGATGTGAAATCACTTGGATCCTGATGGAGCAATTCAATACTAGTGATAAGTGTGTTTTGTAGTGCTTATTCCTTGTGTTTGGTCCCAGTTTCTCTTGTGGAATCGCTCTTTGGAGCGGTTTTGAGGCTACTTACGCTTCTTCTAATTGCTTTAGGTTCCTAAGGCCAATCTTGGAGAAATAGAATGATTCTAATTCGTTTCCGACACATTTGGAGCCAACGAAGAGAAGCGACGATCACTCGGTGGCTTAGACTCGATCCCGAGCCCTTGGGACCCATTCCCGAGCTCTTTAGACTCGATCCCGAGCACCGAGAATCGATAAGAAGCCAAGGGTGAGCAAGTAGGAACCTATGAGATCATATTGGAAGCCTACAAGACCCATCCCAGTCGAGATTACATCCATCACGACCGAGACGAAGAGGGGAAGCAAACATGAGCTTCTGGAGCTCCATCCCAACCGAGAAGAAGGCCTTCCCGACCGGGATGATCTCTTCCCGACCGAGATCATCATCTTCCCGGTCGGGAAGGACCCAGTTACACCCGTCTTTGCTTTTTCCGCCTCCTTCACTCGTGAAACCCTATATATACCCCCCTCTTGTATTGTTTTAAGGAGGATACATTACTCAAAACCCTAAATAGACTTCCTTAATCCTTAGCTTAGTTCTTCATTAATCTTTCCTTAATCTTTTGTTAATCTTAGATTAATCTAGTTAGTTACTCTTGTATTAAGGGATCTCTTGAAGAATCCATTGATCAATCTTGACAACATTGGTGGATGTATTTGGGTTTTCTTATTATACAAATTTCAATCTTTCCTCTTCACTAGTTTGGTATAATTACTCTTTTCTTTTCTCTTAATCTTTCGTTGTTATTCAAATTTTAATCTTTATTAATTGTTCATTGTTCTTGCTAGTTTCTTCTTCATTATGAATGTTATGGTTATGTTGGTGTTTCCTCTAGTTTGTGTTAGTGTTAGTTTGAATATGAGTGAGTAGACTTATTGTGGGGTTAGTAGGGGAATTAAGTGTTGATTATGAGTGATTAGGGTTTGATTGTGGGTAAAGGTGAATTCTTTGTCACTAGTCACTTGTTAAGCATACCATGTGTTTGATGAATTGCTTGTTAGAGTAGTAGTGGCCAATGCTCCTCTTGCTTGTTTCCTTCTTCTCATTGTATGGTTGATTGGTGGTTGAATCCTTTTGTATTGAGTAGCATGTTGAACGAGTATTCGGGTTTGTCTTTGACGCGAGAGCGCGGACCGACCTTAGTGACTAGGTGAAACCTACACCCTCGATTTCCCAACTATCCTACTACACTTATGAACCCGACCTAACCCTACTCTTTTCTTAATTGATTTCTCCATCTTCTTAGTCATTGTTTCTCTAGTTTGTTGTTTCATTTAGCTTTTGTTGTTCCAATTAGTTCATGTTATATCTAATTCATTGATAGTCTAGTTTCATCCCTTTTCATCATCCTAGTTAGTCAATTCTTCTCCCTTTGTGTTGTTTGTGACCTAGTCTTGTTTTTAAGTAGACCTTAGTCTAGACACCTCTTTTCGTCCCCGTGGATATCGACCCGACTTGCCCTAGCTACTAGTTAGGTTTAGCTGGCTTTTTTTGTTGGTAGGGATTGACATCAAATCCTTCCCATCAATTTGGCGCCGGTGCCGGGGACGGTGCATGTTTAGACTTAGTTACCGTTTTGTGTTCTTTTTCTATCCATTGTGCATATTTTGTAGTCTTTTTCTTTGTTTTTATTGTTTTCTTGTCTCTTTGTCTTCTGTTGTGCTCGTTTATTGTCTCTACCTAGTGCCCATAAAGCACTAGGTATTCTCACGTTTGCTCCAAGTGTGTAGTGCATGCCTAGGAGGGGAGACGACTTCTTTCTCTTCAATCCAGAGTCAGAGAGACTCTTTAGAGCCTTTCGCCAACGGACAATTGATCGAGTTAAATATTCTCAACCGGGTACTAGCACTAACATTTAAGAGCAAGCTCAAGGATTTGACTTGAACGAAGCACCTCGAGAGACCGCCGAAGGGACCTTCATCAATCCCTTCGGTACATCTAGTCACTCTTCTCCACCTAGTTCTCCTTCAACATCTATATCAACACCATCTACACCATCATCTCCCGCACATCCAATAATGCCTAAGTTCTCTTCTCATTCAACCTGCACGGAAGACGTTTTGCCAGGTCCAACCGCTTTACCGGCCGCATATGCCGGGAATTTTGTGGCTAAAACGCAATTTATCCAATTGGTTGAAAGAAGTCAATTTAGTGGGTTACCAACAGAAGATCCTCACCAACACATGGAAACCTTTTCGGACTATTGTGATTCCATCTCTCAAACGGGAATAACCTAAGACCAAATCCGGTGGGTCTTATTTCCTTTCTCTTTGATTGGCAAGGCAAAACAATGGCTCAAAGGTCTCGACAAGACGGCTCTAGGTATAGACACATGGAAGAAGCTAGCTCTAGCATTCTACCAAAAGTTTTATCCACCGGAGAAGACTAACCTATTGAGAGCTTCAATCACGGGGTTTCAACAACGTGACGAAGAAAGTCTTTATGAGTCGTGGGAAAGGTTTAAGGCCTTAGTTCGTTCTTGTCCCCATCATGGTTTATCACAATGGTTCCTTGTCCAACAATTTTGGAATGGGTTATATGAAGATTCAAGGGCCATACTCAACATGGGGTCTAATGGAAGGTTCACCGAGGTAGATGATGACCAAACTTGGTCAAGAACTGAGGAAATGACGGTCCACAACTCCCAATATAGTAGGCCTAGGAAGGCGAATAGAGGGGGAAGGCACGAGATTGATGCCATTACACAGCTTTGTGCCGATATTGGAGCACAACTGAAGACCCACATGGATGCAATTGATATGAAGCTCCAAAGTCATTTTAATCAAGGTCAAAGCACAAGTTCTTCCCACCAACATTCAATTCATCTTATTATGGGATACGTGAGATTTGTGGAATATATGGACACGAGCCTTCACATTGTCGAAGTAGCATTGAGCAAGTGAATGCTTTTCAAGCATACAAGCAAGGTGCCCCATACTCAAACTTCAAGGCTCAAAATGTGCCAAGTCGTCACATGTTCCAAGCCTCCCAACAACAAGCTCTACAACAACACCGACCATTCTATGTTCCTCCTCCCTTAAGGGACAACCAAGGCTACCAAGGTTATCAAGGCAATCAAAGACCTTTTAACAACTTCCAACATAACCAAGGTGCCTTCAACAACAATCAAGGGTTCTAAAATCAAGGGAACTTCAATCATCAAGGTGGTTTCCAAGGAAACCAACACTCACAAGGATTTCATAACAACAACCAAGGTTACCAAATTCAAAATCATGGTAACTCTCAATGCCTAAATCAAGGCAATTGTCAAGGGTTCCAAGGGAACTCTCAACATCAACAAGGGTCCCAAAGTACTCAACAAGAAAACAAGCAAAGGAGCCGGTCTCCAATTCATGATTATGGCATTCCCCTAGCCATCACCAATACTCCACACAATCAACAATCTCCACCTCGGGATCCTGATATACAAAAGGCAATTTTGGAGATGCAAAGAAGCCAACTAGAGATGCAAAGAGCTCAACAAGAACTTTATGCTCAACTTCAAAGGGAAAGTACTCATAGGAATATGCTCGAAACTCAACTAGCTCAAGTTGCTTCGTGTAGCTCTTCAAGGCAAAAGGGTCAACTACCTCCTCAAGGCGAGCCAACGAAATTTGAGACCGTGAATGCTATTACCTTGAGGAGCGGTGCATCTTATGACTCTCCCATGTTCCCTAATGAGCAAGAAGCCATGAAAGAAGCGGAATCTTCATGTCAAAGCAATGAAAATTGGGGAAATCTCATGGATGAGCAAGTCTTGTGGAAAATTAAAAAACCTATCGAAGACAAGCTTCCCCCACCCCAAGAAGAAGACAAAGCAAAGAAGAAGATGTCAATTGAACAATCCAAACCTAATGAACAAGACAAGATACACATCAAGTTGCCATTCCCATCAAGGCAATTGAAGACAAAGGTGGATGTTCAATTTGACAAGTTTGTCGATATTGTGAAGAAATTGGATGTGAGCATCCCTTTCAACGAGCTAATTACCCAAGTCCCGGCATACGGAAAGTTCATGAGAGAAATCTTGGTTAGGAAGCGATCCTTTGACAAGGAAGAGACCGTAGCGTTTACAAGAGAGGTGAGTGATCTTATCCAAGGCTCTACACTTCCTAAGTTGAAGGACCCGGGTAGTTTCTCAATCCCGTGCACCATAGGGAACTTGAAGATCGAAAGTGCGTTATGTGATTTGGGGGCGAGTGTAAGCATTCTCCCTTATTCTATTTGTGAGTGACTTGGAATGAAAGAGCTCAAGTGTACCTCTATTACACTCCAAATGGCCGATTGTTCTCTTAATCGACCATTAGGAATGTTAGAGGATGTGCCACTAAGAATCGGGAAAATTCTTCATTCCGGTCGACTTCCTTGTGCTTGATATGCCGCAAGATGCAACCACCCCCATTATCCTAGGGAGCCCATTTCTTCATACCGCGGGTGCAATGATCGATGTCAAGAAAGGTATGATCACCTTTGAATTAGGCGATGAGAAGCTCGTGTTTGACCTCCAAGGCAACCCCTCACCTACTTATGAAGAGTCATGTAATATGATCCATGCCTTGAAAGACATCGAGCAAGGGAATGAGTCGGGTGAAAGCTTGAAAGATGACAACTTGTGTGAAATTGATGATGATGCTTCCGAGCTTGGGGTGGATGAGTGCCCTTGTTGTGTGAATGCAGAAAAGTTGCTAGGAAAGAAGAAAGTTGAGCCTCCCTTGAGGCCCCATGAAGATGAAATGAAGTTTGGGTATATACCGAAGGATCAAAAGTACAAATTCAAGCCGTTGAACTTAGTAGATCGGGATGCCCCGGGAACTTCGAGGCAAGGTTGTGAAGAACCTTGGAGTGTGGATTGGTATTCCACAAGCTTGATTGAAGATTTCTCCAAAGCCTTGGATTTGTTACTCCGTGCTCTTGAAAGTGATGGTGTCATCTACCATGTTGTTGAAAAATGAATGAAGAATCTACCATCCTAGGTTTGACGGAGTTCCTCAAGAACCGTCGGGTTGTATATATCTTTTCCCCCTACTTTGTGTTTTTGTAGTTGTATTTGTGTGATTTTAGGATTCGTGTGTTTTGTGAAATTCTTGTAATTTGGTATTTTGATGAGCGATGTGAGGGAGGGATCTTTGATGGTGTTTATTGAGTTTATTTGATAGGTTGATAGTGAAGATGATGTTTGGAGAGGAGTAGTTGATGATGGAAGCTTGGATCTTGGGCAAGGAAGGCGGTTTTTGAGCTTTTCATAAGCTTTTGGGGACGGGATTCTAAATCCCGATGTATTATTTGCCTTGTGGGTAGAGCTATTAAGGAATGAAGAACTTGAGAGGCCATCTCGACCGGGATGGAGGGGCATGAAAACAAAAGCTACTGACGAGCAATCCCGACCGGGATCATGGTCATCCTGACCGGGAAGGGACCTTCCCGACCGGGACGAGGTATGTCACGACCGAGATGGTGTCCCGCAGCCCCCTTTGCCTTTGCTTCTTCATTTAAGCCCCACCCCACCGCTTTAGACCTCCTCCCAACCTCCCTACTCACCCTTGCCTCTATCATTTCACCCCTACACTTCATATATACACCTTCATCTCATCTTCTCATCACTATACATAGAGTTTAACCTCAAATCCCACCCTCATTACACCAATGCAAGCCTAGTACTTCAACCATGCGACTACATTGAGAAAGAAGAGGAATAACAATGACGAAGACAAGCAACGTGTCGATAACAATCATTGAGACGATGGAGATTATTGAGTTGCTAACCGTTTGGTAGGCGACTCTCCTTTCTTTTCCGTGTTTTATTGCTAGTCTTTCTTTGTATATTCCCCTTCTCTTTATCCTTTTGGTGTCATGGTGACCCTCGGGGTCTTGGTAGTTATTTCTCCCGATTCTCGATGACGTGACTACATCGAGAGTCATTTCAAAAATCCAAATTGTCAAGTCTTTTCACTTTTTCTTTATCTTTTATTTCTTTTTGGTAGGATTTAGTCGGATTTAGCCGGAATCCGGGCTGGGTGACTTGATTACACCTAGCCCTCCCCTCCCATTTCCTTTTATTTTCTTCTTTTTATTTCTTCCCCCATCCATATCTTTTCTCGTCTCGGCCCTTGGTGACTTGATTACACCCCGGCCGGACACATTCTACCCTTTCTTCACTTTCATTTTTAATTTTTAGCTCTATTTTCCCTTTTTCTTTTCTTTTTAGTGTCTTCCACACACTACCGATTGAGCATGAGGACATTGCTCGGTTTAATTGTGGGGGAGCGATATCCTAGTACAGTTTAGTTTTATTTTCGAATTTTGTTTTCGAAAAATCTTAAAAAATTCCTAAAAATTTGAAATTTTTTCATAAAAACCAAAAAGATTTTCTTTTGTGTCCTTTTCTTTTGTGTCTTTGTGTCGTATTTTTGTGTTTTGCGTGTGTGTTTTACCCCCTTTTTCCTTGTAGGTCACTTAATCACCGTTAACTTTGGAGAGCTTTCAAGACATCCGGTAACATAATTTTATCCCTTTTCCTCTTTGTCTCTTGTGGAGTTTGGAGGAGATTTTATGATGATGTGTGCTCGGGTGAAGCTTTTTGGAGTTTGTGGTTGATGTGGTTGCTTGTTTGGATGATTTGGGGTGGTGATTGTTCATTTCCTTGTGTTTTTGTTTTGTTTTGTCTTGTTTCGTTTCATTTTCTTTTGTCTTTGTTTTGTGTTGTGTAGTTTGTGTCTAGTGTAGAAAAAGGTTTTCGAAAACCCGGTTTTGAGGCTAGTGCGAAAGTGCTTACTTTCCCTTTCTAGTGATATGAATTGAGTCTTGGACTTTAGTCTAGTAGAATGGCTTTAAATCAATAGTTTCGTTGGTTCTTTACCTTGTGTCCACCTAGTCTACTAGGGATTTACTACGGGATTTGCATTTTGACCATTTTGACCACCCACGGAGTGAAAAGGCCTTGGTTGCTGAGTCTAGTCTCTTAGGTGACCATGTTCAAAATTGTTTGATTAGTCCAACTTTTCCACCTTTTTGGGGGTTTGAAGGGAAGGCCCCTTCTCGACTCACCCATTTCCCTACCTTCTACACATTTTCCACAAATAAGTTGCAATTTGTTGAAGCTTCTTACTTGGTTGTGATTGAATGCCTACAATACAAGATATATCCAAAGGGTAAACCAAGTAAAAAAGAGAGAAAAAGAAAAAAGAAAGAAAGAAAAGAAAGAAGAAAGAGAAAAGGCACACCAAATCAAAAACAAAATAGAAAAGAAGAAAAAGAAATGGCATAGCAACTCGAAAGCAAAATACAAAAGAAAAATGCCAAAGAAAATCATTTCACAAAAAATTCTCACCCCCTCAAAAATAAGTCTTTTACCGAATGTTATCGTGAAGAGCCTACCAAAGGACCGAGTCCCTAGGAAGGATGATAGTGGTAATAGTCGGTCTTCTCTCATTTTGCAACCATTATCCACCTTTTTACTTGGACTAGTTAGGCTATTTTTGAGCTTGCGACGACCCTCTTGGCTTGTCACTAAAGGGGGCGGGGTTTCACTTACCTACATTGTCGACTAACTCCGTGGTTCATCCTTTTTCCATCCCGCCTATCGTCCTGTAGTACGTCCTTAGAAGGTTAGGAGGAACTAGGTAGTTAAGTTACCAACGTTTTTATTGCTTTGTTGTCATACTATTAGGGTTTTGTCCATATCGGTTTGTGTTATTAGCTTGGGAACGTTGTCACTTGCCTTGAGTCCTTAACCGGTGTTTCTTTCACCGCTTTATTGAGGGAAGCGATATTTATTTCTTCTTGGATGCAACCGATTGTTTGTTTGTTTGTTTGTGTGGTTTTTTGTTCGGTTGTATCCACAGTTTTGTCGCAAGACCTCACTTGCCTTGTAGGGAACATTTTTCCTCTAAGTGTTCTCGCATGAGTTGAAATGGTGTTGGGTGCGCTAATACTCGCTCGGTTAGTAGTCTAGTTTCTTTTAGTTATTAGTTAGTTCGTGCTTACTCGAGGGCGAGTAAGGGTTAAGTGTGGGGGAGTTGATAAGTGTGTTTTGTAGTGCTTATTCCTTGTGTTTTGTCCCGGTTTCTCTTGTGGAATCGCTCTTTGGAGCGGTTTTGAGGCTACATACGCTTCTTCTAGTTGTTTTAGGTTCCTAAGGCCAATCTTGGAGAAATGGAACGATTCCGACTCGTTTCCGACACATTTGGAGCCAACGAAGAGAAGCGACAATCACTCGGTGGCTTGGACTCGATCCCGAGCCCTGGGGACCCATTCCCGAGCCCTTTAGACTCGATCCCGAGCACCGAGAATCGATAAGAAGCCTAGGGTGAGCAAGTAGGGACCTATGAGATCATATTGGAAGCCTACAAGACCCATCCCGGTCGAGATTACATCCATCACGACCGAGACGAAGAGGGGAAGCAAACAGGAGCTTCCGGAGCTCCATCCCGACCGAGAAGAAGGCCTTTCCGACCGAGATGATCTCTTCCCGACCGAGATCATCACCTTCCCGGTCGGGAAGGACCCAGTTACACCCGTATTTGCTTTTTCCGCCTCCTTCACTCGTGAAACCCTATATATACCTCCCCTCTTGTATTGTTTTAAGGAGGATACATTACCCAAAACCCTAGATAGACTTCCTTAATCCTTAGCTTAGTTCTTCATAAATCTTTCCTTAATATTTTGTTAATCTTAGCTTAATCTAGTTAGTTACTCTTGTATTAAGGGATCTCTTGAAGAATCCATTGATCAATCTTGACAACATTGGTGGATGTATTTGGGTTTTCTTATTATACAAGTTTCAATCTTTCCTCTTCACTAGTTTGGTATAATTACTCTTCTCTTTCCTCTTAATCTTTCTTTGTTATTCAAGTTTTAATCTTTATTCATTGTTCATTGTTCTTGCTAGTTTCTCTAGTTTGTCATTGTTTCATCTTCTTAGTCATTGTTTCTCTAGTTTGTTGTTTCATTTAGCTTTAGTTGTTTGAATTAGTTCATGTTATATCAAATTCATTGATAGTCTAGTTTCATCCCTTTTCATCATCCTAGTTAGTCAATTCTTGACAATTCTTCTCCCCTTTGTGTTGTTTGTGACCTAGTCTTGTTTTTAGGTAGACCTTATTCTAAACTCCTCTTTCCGTCCCCGTAGATATCGACCCGACTTGCCCTAGCTACTAGTTAGGTTTAGTTGGATTTATTTGTTGGTAGGGATTGACGACAAATCCTTCCCATCAACTAGTGTGCTCGTATATCCCTACGAGATGTTGAAGATATCCCGCAGATTCCTCTGTGGAACCTTAGAGGTCCGAAGAATTTTCCCCTCTCGTTGTAAATCTTAATTATCTAGGATCATTGATTCTTTTCTTCCTGCTTCTGCCTTTTCCAATTCTTCTCTTATTAATTCTCATCTTCATTCTTGAGATAAATCTTCGATGAATTCTCCTACTTTACCATCTTTCCCCTTGAGATTCTTGGATAGATCGATTTCCGTCTCAGTGAACCCTGTGAGAAGTTATAGATGTTCAAGATTTAGTAAACCCTTTGTTACCTGGTTTTGAGGATTGTGAGTCTAACCTATCATATAAGCAAGTAAGAAATCCTTGATTGATTTGAATGACAAATTGTTGCTTGATGGAATTAGGTTGGTACTTAAGATTTTGAACCTTGGGTTATAGGTTACTTGATTTGGAGGACTTAGAGTTGAATATATTTTGGAGTAGTAAGAGTATATCATTTTTTTGGTGGACATCTAGTACCTAACCTAGGACCGAACTAAGAGTAACTGGTAGTATACCTTGGAATTTTTACCTAAATGCTATTTGATGGATGCATCGAGAATATTTGGGATCATAGAGTACTATTTAAAGTGTTAACCTGAGTGTTGTGGTACCATCGAAGGTTTTTCATTAATGTCGTTAGAAATTTTGTTGACATAGATTACCCATGTTTCTTAAGGATTAGATCATTGATCGTTGTTTAAGGTTGTAACCTATGAACTTTGGAGTTGACTGATCTAAATTGGATAAATTGTTGTTAACCTTGAAAAGGAGAAACATATTCCCATTAGAGGTTGGATTTATCGTGTTGTTTTGAGGAATACTTAATGCGAATCATCTTGATGGATTTATAGTTCAAAACCCTTAGACCAATAAGATTGTGGCTTCGTTGAGTTAATATTTTGGTGGTTTCGCTGATACGATATGAACTTGGTGGAATTATCAGAAACCTTAGTCGATTGAGGTGTTTGAAAATGTGAGAGTTTATGTCGTTACCTATAGGTTTGAGTGTGTTTGAGGATTTGTTGTACTTTCTCAACTTCTGTACTTGTGGCATTATAAATATGTTGGTGATCATTTTTGAGGATTTTGTGCCCGAACATTGTTAAATTGGTGGATCTCGTTTACTGTTCCTTACTTGAGAAATTTGGAGTATACTTCGTGTACAAACCTTATGAGCATTGGATTTAGGAACCTTATCGATTGCGAGTTGAGTGTGTTTTGATGACCTTTGGAAATTCTAATTGATGAGTTTTGAATTTAAAGCAATTGTGGATTAGTATCGTGTCGTTTGAACGATTAGATAATCACGTAAGACATTTTTGGAGATTGTGACCGAATAGTACCACCTAGCGCCTAATATTGGACTTAACGTATTTGATGGAAATTAGGAACCCGTGTTTGTGAGAATCGTACTAGGAATCTCGAGATGGTTAACTTCTCCTGTAATTCCTTGAGACTTGGGTAATCTGTTATTGAAAATATTGATGACTAGATCGATTTTTATTTACTAACTACAAAATTTGATTTCTCAAAATTTTGTTTGATCTTAAACAAAATATCATCGAATTCTGTAATCAAAACGTTTTACTATTGCTTTGAAAATTTTGGGTAATCTCCCCTCGAGTTCGTTTACAAATGTTGTTCATCGTCATTATTTTATAAAATAATTTTGACTTACGATTTTATTAATTTGAAAGATTTTAAACTTCGGGTAACTAAGCCAAACTTATCTTGAAATAATTTTGTCTTCGATTTTGATTTCATATCACGTTTGAAGTTGTAAAAAAAAAATTAAACCGAGATTTTGATGCGAGTTTAGCGTTCTCCTTTTGTTCAAGTGAAATAACCTTGTTTTCCATTCTATTATTATGTTTTTGTTAGTTTCGAGAACAAAACTTCTTTTTAGTGGGGAAGATTGTAACACCCCTGATTTTATAAATTAAATTAAATTAAATTTATGTTCGTATTTTTATTTTTATGATTTAGCTCGTGATTCTTAAAATTATTATAAAAAGAATTTATCGTTTAATCGTTTCAAACTCCTAAAATTCTATTTGACTCGGAAACTCCCCTTATATTTAAAATATATTTTATTTCTGTTTCGATTCATTTTATACATTTACTTTAATTAATTTTTTTTATCGAAAGTCTATTTTGACGATTTAAATTCTAAATTCTTTTTATTTATTTATAGTTAAGCACGAATTTCTATTTTTGGCTCGAACTTCATTTATTTTAAGTTTCGTCAAAATATATATTTCCTTTCCTCGAGAAATCAATTTAATTTACTTTGTCGAAGATTTATTATTTATCGGGAAACTCTATTTCATCGTCTAATTATTTATTTCTATAAACTTCGTTTTCGTATCGAATAATTTATTTATTCATTTTATTTGACGGCTCGATTATTTATTAATTTCATTGACTCGTTTTAATTCGACTCGTGTGTGAGCCAACTTATCGTTACGGAATTTGTCTCCTACCCAGTTCGTTTAAATAATCCGTATCTCTGACCCGCTTCTTTGTGTGCTGACTCAGCCCCTTTAACTCCTCATTCATCCCACACTTACTGATTCATTCCCCCTTCTTTTTTTTAATACTCTCCCACCGCTTCATTATCTCACATTCATTTCCCCTGTTCCACCGTTTGTTTTGTTTTCCCATTCATTCTTCACCCTCCATCATCTCTTCCATCGTGATTCTTTACCGTCACTCAGCCTTGCACCCTTAATCTTCTTCTCTCGAAACCTGTTCGCCCCGTTGCTATTACATCAGAAAGCCTCAGCTATTCTGACTCCAGCGCATCTGCATTCCCCTGTTTCCGCTGCTCTTTTGAGTAATCGGGTGGATACAACGTCGTTTCTCGTATCACTCCCCTTCGTTCCTTATCCCTTCGCTTTCTGCTGCCGAGATTGACGCCTAAATTCGTCAAAGGTATCACTTCTCTATCTCGTTTCTGTTTTTATTCCGAGCTTGGTTTAATGTGATTCCTTGGCCCTATTGATGCGCCCTATTGCTACAATTTGATCATCGTTGTTGTTGCTTTTGTTCGAATCATAAACACACTTTGTGATCCCCTTTTCTTCGTTCCTTCCTCCTCCTCCTTCTTCTTCTTCTTCTTCTTCTTCTTCTTCTTCTATTTTGTTGTTTTGCTGTTCACGGTTGTGACCTGCTGCTGCTGCTGTTTCGTCCCTCGTCTTTGCTGTACCAGGATTACACGCACTACTGCTACTGTGCGTTTATGCCTGTTGTCTACTTTTCCTCTTCTCATTCTTCCTTATTTTTGCTGCTGTTTGCTCTTCCTCTTTTCGCTGTTGCTGTGTTGTTCGGTGTCAATCTGTGATGTTCCGTTTGCTTCCGTTGATGCGTTGTTCTATTGTTTCTGCTGTACTGCTGCCTATTCGTGCGTAAGGCTTGACATTTCATAACGTTACGTTGCCTAGTCGACTCGACTAAGTTCAACCTTCAGGTTTCCTTTTGACACATAACTTCCCTTCTCGTCTTGTGTCGAATACTCTTGTTCCATGGTTGTTCCCTTATCTTGATTTTGAGTATCGTTTTATCCTGATCCGTTTACATTTTTTTTAGCTTTCCTCGTTAATTGGGCTTTTCAGTTATACCTGAATCCGACCTTTCTCTTTTTCTTTTGTTTTTGTCAAACTCGATTATTTGGTGGAGCACGCTAAGAAGGCTACCGATTCTACAATGCAACTTGGAGCTTAAAGATGACATTTCTTCTAATTTGATGCTTGAAATGATCAAGAAGGAGGAGTTCGAGTTAGTTCAGATATCGACTCAAGGTAACTTTAGGACGTTACTCGATTTTATATCGTATGTTTGAGTAGTAGTATGTAGTAAATATTTTAACTTCGGTTTTCTAATTTTAGCTATTTATTATTGCCAATTATATTAATATTAAATCGTACGCCTTATAAATGTTTTACGACTGTCGATATCGTTTTATAAATCATTAGTAATTTAATTATTTACGTTCGTTATAATATTTTGTTGATTATCGTGACACTAGTAATTAAATAATAACGATTTCATATTTTCTTCATATTTCGTTAATTTATAATTTTAACTCAAAAGCGTATTTTTTATATTATAATCGAGATTTGTATAATTGTTTCATAAATTAATTAACGTTTTACGATTTATACTAATAAATGAGAAATAGTCGATTTTGTTTTAAATATTTTTAGTCGAGACTATTTTCACTAATAGTTTCCTATTTGTTTCCATTTGACTATTTTTAGTAAAATCCATATAATTTATTAATAAAAGCTATTTTCTAAAAATAATTTGAAATCTTTGTAAAATTCATTTCATTTTCCTTAAAACATCTCCTTTCTAAAATTTGTAGTTTTACCTCGATTTCCTTATTATTTAGAAAATACTATATATCGACTTATTATATTTTATATATATTTCGAGTAACGAATTTTGAAATATATTAAAGTTACGATAACGACGATAATAATAAAATGTTAATTTCCTTAGAAATGCTATTTTTATACATTTCACTTATTTTAATAATTTACTAATTTTCTATAACAATATTTCTATTTTAATTAAGTTTCTATTTATAGAAAGTTTCCCTTTTAATGTAAAATGTCTATCCCTCCATATTATTTACGATGATTATTTATTGAATATCGATAATGACTTGTTTTGGAGTTATGGAATAAAGATAAGTGTGGGGTTAGAGTAATATATAGTCTGGGATGCACGTTTTTGCTATCAACTATAAAGTCGGTGTGCCCATTTGGGGCACATTTGGCCGTTGAACTGGGCGTCGTTTCGCCCAGGAGAGTGTGCATTGTGCCCTTAAGCTAGATATCGCATCGTGTTAGTCGCCGTCAGTTGAACTGGATACATTTGGTATCCAGGAGGAGTGTATAGTACTTAAACCAGAACCTCGCTGCACGCAGTCCTGTTGTAGTTGAGTTGCCTAGTTAGAGACTGGATTCTGTTATAAGTTAAGTCTACAGTTCTCGAAGCTGGTTTCCAGTATTATCCTAGTGAAAGTCTAGCCTTGTGCACACTGATCGAGTTTCCATAACGCCAATTTTGAATATTATTATTATCGATTGATTTTTGACTTGCAGGTTGACAAGTGCTTTATGTTTCGTTGAAAACTTATTTTTATTATATCGTTTTAATGTTTTCTCTTTTTAAATATTTAGATATAATAATACTATTATTTTTCCATATGATATAATTTGGCTGGGAGAACGTCCGAGTTACTCCCCACTGACGTGGCTGTTATGTTTTTAACATGATAGGTATTTGCTTCTGGGTTTTGGGTGTGAGCTAGCAAGTAGCATGGATCCTACTCTTTCATCATTCATGTAATTTATGGATTTGTATAACCCGTTTGGAGAATTTCCTTTTTAGCCCTTTTGTAAAAAGAGGCCTTTGTATTGACTTACCATTTATTTTAATAAGATTTAGTTTGTCAGTGTGTTTTAATCTCAACTCTACAGTGTTTCTACCACTGTATTGCGTTAGAATTTCTAGGGGATTACAAAAGAAACAAAGAATAACGAAAAAAAAAAGAATCAAAGAATAATGAATTCAGGGAGGGACTAAATTTTAGTAGTGCATTCTGTTGGTAGACCTTGAGGAAACCTCTAAACATCAGTACAATAATTATACACCATATACTTCTTCTGTACCCTATTTAACCTCTACACATTCGCCAAATCCATCTATTGGTTCAACCAATTCGAATTCGAGCTCGAGCTCAAAGACGAACCCGACTCACAAGATGAAGAACCCGAACCCGGACCTGAACCCTAAACAACCCAAGCACCAGCGTTATACCCCTTAAAACCCCGCAGCAAAAGGAGTCGTAGACCAATCTCTCCGTACTTATTATTATTCCAATCTCTCTTTTCCTATTTACTTAATTTACACATTTAAAGTACAAAATAGTATAATAATCAGCATGACAATATTTTCTCTTTTAACCTAAAATAAGAATGTCTTAGGAATTTTCTCTTTTATTTATTGAATAAAAATATCTTTTTTTTATAGTTAATTAAATATAGTCATCAAATAAAAATTGAAAGTTTATTCGTATTGTAGAATTATGGTTTTGACATGGGGAATGGTTAGGTTTATGATAAGTTGAATAAGGCCCTGTTCTTTTCGGCTGAAACATGGCTGAGCTGAGCTGAGCTGGTCTGATAAGAGCTGAGCTGGTCTGATAGGAGCTGAGCTGGACTGATAGAAGCTGAGCTGAGCTGAGCTGAATTAAAAGAAGCTGAAACTAATAACTACTCATATAAATTATCTAATAATATTTTAATAATTGAGAAAAAAAATATAAAAAATTATAACATTAAATAATAATAATAATAATAATAATAATAATAATAATAATAATAATAATAATAATAATAACAATAATTAATTAATTAATTAATTAATTATAATAGTAATAATAATAATAATTAATTAATAATAGTAATGATAATAACAACAACATAGTTCACAATTCATTTGATTTCTAATTTTGTTTTTTTAGTACTTGACAATAGAAAATGTTATGTATATATATATATATTTGATTACGTAATATACAAAATTTTAAATTTTCATATTCTTAAATCTTAATACAATAGAAATAATACTCATGCTATATTGTGTGTATGAGCTGTAAATATTTGAATGTAACATCTATTTCAAGATCTCAAAATAGTATGAAGTGAATAATAATATAAATAATTATTATAATAACAATGATGATAAAAAAAATAAAAAAATAATAATAATAACAATGACGATGATGATGACAATGACGATGATAATAACAATTTGTTATTATTATTATTATTAACATTATGAGATACAAGTAATGAAATTAACAACAAGAACAACAACATTATTATTATTATTATTATTATTATTATTATTATTATTATTATTATTATTATTATTATTAATTTTTTATGAAAAGAAACTTGCATTAATATCGAAATGCAATAACAACAACAATAATAATAATAACTTATTGTAAAATAATAACAACAATAATAATAATAACTTATTGTTTCGATCTTAATGCAACTTCCGTTTCATATAAATAAATAAATAAATAAATAAATAATAATAATAATAATATTATTATTATTATTATTATTATTATTATTATTATTATTATTATTATTATTATTATTATTATTATTATTATATAGTATATAGTATATAGTATATAGTATATAGTATATAGTATATTATTATTATTATTATTATTATTATTATTATTATTATTATTATTATTATTATCGAAGTATTATTTTAGGAGCTGAAAATATTAGGACGGAGCTGAGCTGAGCTTATAGGAGCTGGGCTGAGCTGATACGAGCTGGGCTGACCTGATAGAAGCTGAGCTGGTCAGAAACGAGCTGAAAATAAGCTGAAAAGAACAGGGCCTAAGTTAGCGTTTTTTTCCTAGATTTGTTTCCGACTTTCCCTGTCAAATTTAGGTACATTATTTGTTTGTTGAAATTGAAAATATGCAGATGAATGTTTACGAATTAGATGGTGATGAAGATTTTCTAGAGATAGTAGGATTTAGCACTCAACTACTCAAGATAATGTCTTTTCTCCTCAATTACATGTTAAATCACAACCCCAAGTTAATGTCGTTTCTACCGAATTACTTCGCACATGTTAACCTCAAATCCGAAATCATGATGGGGAAGAAAGTGTGTATAGAGAAGTAAGTGAAATTTGGGATGATTGTGTGGATGGAGAAACAAGTGCTGATGTTAGCATGACAATATTTTAGTTCACACAAATAAAATTCTAGATTATTTACCTCCAATTCACTCTATGTAATGGCTACAGATACATATACAGATTGTTGATAGAAACATGAGATTGAGTCACTGAACAATGATATTGAAAAATGCAGGGAGGATGGAATATGAATGAAGCCAAGAAACAGAATGACAGGATTAGCAGTTAACAAACAAGTTCACTACAATCTGGCTTTAATAACACCAATCATTTGGATAGTACCTATTATTAATATTTTATTCGCAAAATCAGCATGCTGTAAAACGGTTATGTTCTTTATTATCCAATACTTGATTCAATCATCCACTTGAAAAATCGCATAATAACATAAAGTAGATGGAATTCAGCTTGAACGCAACACGTTTGAAACAAAACAACAAGAAAATTTCACACTGAATGAAAATCGACAACCTTACATGTACCAAAAATTAACCCTAATTCAAAATTGATATAATTTGTGAACTCATCAATATAATCTGTAAACTCATCGACAATTGAAAAATAAAAGGCCCAAATCGAAACAAAAAAAATTAATTAATAAGTTGAAAAAAACCCTAAATAACATACTTGGTGGGTCGTCGGTTTGCCGGACTTCAGCCGCCAGTGGTTAGGTTTGGTCGTTGTAGGAAGTCGTCGGTCGATGGTGGTTTGGTCTGGTGTTCGGTAGTTGGGCTCACGAAGAAGAAGAAGGGTGGGTTTGGTCGCTGGTGCTGGTTTATTTGGTTTGCTGATATGGAGTACTTATCATTTAAGAACCTAAAGGGTTTTGTGTATAATGTTATTGCAGTGTATATTATATGGGTAGCCCCTCCGGTTCTAAAAGAAACTGATGTTATTGGGTACTCTTTCACACCGGTTTCAATTTACAACTGGTGTTAGATGGGTTCTAATTCTTTTACACCACCCTTTCACACCGGTTTATTATGTACAACCGGTGTGAATGTACATTTTTTAATTATTTGCCCACTACTTATAACTCTTTAGCATCGCTTTTCTTACAACCGGTGTCTTATGGTAGATGTCGTTGGTACTTATTCTACTAGTGAGTGTGAGTTTAGAGTAATATAGTCTGGGATGTACGTTTTGCCATCAACTGTAAGGCTGGTGTGATTTTATTGGGCACATTGGTTGTTGAACTGAGCATGGTTTGTGTTCAGGAGGGTCTATGTTTACATTAAACTTAGATATCGCATCGTATAAGTCGCGTCGGGTTGAACTGGATATGGTTTGTATCCAGGAGGGGTGTGCACTACTTAAACCAAGACCTTGCTGCACGCAGTCCTGTTACAGTTGAGTTGCCTAGTTAGAGACTGGTTTCTGTTATGAGTTAAGTCTACAGTCCTCGAAGCTAGTTTCTAGTATTATCCTAGTGAAAGTTTAGATTCTACATTAACCCTATCCATAACGCCATTTTGATTATTTTATTTATTATCGATATAAATTGGTTTGCAGGTTGGCAAATATTTTTATGTTTCTTTGGAAACCCTTTTTTTTTTTTTTACGCTAAAAGCTTATTTTTAATATGCTGCTTTACTTTTTTCCATTTTTACTATTTTTCTATAGTTGTAATTACAGTTTTAAAATGCTGTCATACGGCTAGAAGAACATTGACGTTGCTCCCCACTGATTGTGGCTGTTATGTTTTAACATGGCAGGTATACTTGTTTTCGGGTGTGGGCTAGCGAACAATGTGGATCCTGCTTATTTTCTTTTAATAATTATGTCTTGTGGAATGTTTAAACCCCCTTTTGTGGATTGTTTAAATTTTGGCCATTTTATTTAAGGCCTATTGTTTGACTTTACCGTTTTAATTTTACTAAGACATAGTTACAGCGTGTTTTAATCCCGACTCTACAGTGTTTCCGCCACTGTATGGCGTTACAATTTCTAGGGGATTACATCAATCATATCGAACGACTCGTATCAACTTTTTTTTTTGGTAAAATGTGAGTATATTGCCAAAAAAAATATCAATAGGGAACAATTACACCAAAGGAGTATGTGTCCCGACTATAACATACAAATATTTACCCGAAGAAAAAAAACAACTCAGCTATTTCAACACAAAAAAGATTTAGAGATTCCAATGAAGGATGCTTGGAGTGGTTTTCCCCAACGCCCTTAAAGTGACCTCCTTCCTTATGCTCTTTGATATCTCCTCCGGCCTAATTAGTATTCCTTCCTGCCATGCTCGATTTCTTTGAGTCCAGACATTATAGTTGTAGGCATTTATCACCATTACATCCGTCTTCCAACGAATTGTGTGCTGATTATCAGTAGCTAGCATTTGGACAGTCCGAAATGCACCATACCATTGACTGATTCCGTCCAGTATTCTTCTGTTGTAATCGCACTCCTCAAACAGATGTTGAATTGTCTCTTCTTCCTCTCCACACAACCAACATTCCTTCTCCTCATAATAGCCAATTCTTTTCAGTCTTTCCCTCGTGTTCATACCATTGCTCTGAGCCAACCAGGTGATAAATGAGTGTTTTGGAACATTCCAATTATTCCAAACCACTTTAGTCCAATTCTTCTCCTGATGTTTACTTCTAATCTTTTCATATCCCTCCTTTATATTGTATGGTATATGCTAAACAGACCATGGAGTTTGCTGATGCGCGGTTTTCATAAGCTCTTTCACCTTACAGATTTGTTTCCAAGACCAATTGTCACCTTGTTTGGGTTTGTAAGAATGCCAATCTTCTCCTTTTACATAAATCTGGTTCACCCATCTTACCTAGAGTTTTTCCGGCTGAGAATGAATCCAGTCCGCCAACTTAGCAATAGCAGCATGGTTCCAATTTTTGATGTTTTTAACTCCCAAACCCCCTTCTTTCTTAGGTACAGTGGTCCTCTCCCAAGAAATCAATGGAACTCGCTTATAATCCGCTGATCCTGCCTAGAAGAAGTTCCTGCAAACTGCCTCTACTCTTTTGATAATGCTGCTAGGGAGAATAAAGATAGATGCCCAATAACAATGAAGGGTATTCAGTACTGCCTTTATAAGAGTCAGTTTGCCAGCGTAGGATAATTTCAGAGCACCCAAACTTCTTATTCTGGCAACTATTTTATCAGTAAGAATATTGCATTCCTTTTTGGAAATTCTCCCTGGCTTAATGGGAACACTTAAATACCTGAATGGCATTTCCCCTCTCTTGAAGCTCGTGACATTCAGGATGTCCTTCATCAAATCATCATTCATCCCATTAAAATATACTTCCGATTTTCCATTATTCTTCTGTAGCCCTGAAGTATTAGAGAAAGTGGTGAAAGCTTTCATCAGGAGTAAGATGGAATTCGGTTCTCCCTTGCAAAATAACAAGAGGTCATCAGCAAACACCAAGTGGGTAAGTTTCATTTCCTTGCACATTGGATGATATTGGATGATATTGCACATAAAGTTGATTTTGTACTTTTATCTGAATTTCCTTGAACAATTCAAAGCATTCAGTTTCAAGATTCATCAAATGAACAAAACTATACATGTTACCCATTTTTGCAACACCACTAGTTAAACTCACACGTATCTGTATATGTGTGATCCAACAAGTCTAAGTACCCTCCCATTACAAATAATAGGAGTTACTTCTAATGTCATTTATCCATCTGTGGACATGACATAGGTCCACCCCGACGCGGCCACGCGCGGGTTTGGGTAGGCGAATGAATCTCCATATGAGAATGGATCAAATTGAAATTTAGGTCGAAGTGGAGTCGCCACCGAACATTGTGGGAGTTCGGGCCCGTTCGAAACCACTCTATGTCGTAGTGGGCCATATACAAAATACGGCCCATTTCCGGTGTCAGAGTTTATTGGGTTCGTCCCTTTGCATTTGATAACGATACCGACATTATCGGATACCGTGTATTGAATGACTCTCGTATGCCAATGGATTCGGATATCCGGAAACCATGTTTCTGAGTAAGGGGTGAGGGTACGTGTTGGGAAGCCCACAAAGGACACCCAACCCCGCCCGCACTTAGCGGCCTCTACTAAGATCTCGAATGACTTTCTAATACGCGCGTTAGTTGAACGGGAAAATGATATACAAAGATTATTTTCCCTAAGCATGTGAATGGAATTGAAAGGGTTTCTATACCGATTTAATGCAGTTAATTCTAACGTCGAAGTTGAATTTTAGAATGTGGGTTCATTTTAGTAAAATAAAATAAACAAGCAAAATTGACAAAAGAAACAACAAACTGTTAGTAACGATATAACGAATAATAACGGTTTGTGCAAATATTGAATTGTATAGAATGATGCAAATGAGTTAATGCATGGTTTTGAAAAGATGTTTCACGTGATTAATTAGGCACGTGTTGACTTAAGTCACAAAAAAAAACGGTTAATGAGACTCGAATGTTATTGTAGGACTCACGGTTTAACGTGATAAAGGGCCACTGGACCGAGTCATTGAGGGACTCGACCGAGTGGATCCTTAAAAAGTGTTCTGTCCCAGATTTCATGACCCTACTCTACCGAGTTATTGACCAACTCGGCCGAGTACGTCGCCACTCGATCGAGTCACTATGAGACTCGACCGAGTAGAGGTCGAAAAAGCATTTTGCTCGGTAAATTGTGATGTCACTCGACCGAGTGGCGGAGGCACTCGGTCGAGTGTCACCTGTACGAACCAGGTTCGTTTGCAATTCTATTATTGATTTTGAAATAGCCTTTGATTTTTGATAATTCAATGATTCTACCGAATCGGACATAAATATTGCACGATTTATGCTCGACTCGGATTTTATAAATCATTGATTTTGTGGAATCGAATATAAATATTATAGGATTAATACTCGATTCTAATTTTGAATACTCGTTGTATCTCATATTCGATTATTGAATCGATACGGAATATTAGAGTGAAAAATAAAGAAAATTGATTTAAGTCGTTTTAAGTCAATCAAAACGATATGAATTTCTCTCCGCGTTTGTAGTGCCATAGTTGTAACGTGACATCTACGTTAGCATCAACGAGAAAATCGAATTGATCGAATTATTGGACTAGATCGTTAGATTCGACATCCAATTAAGGAATTGGTATCGAATCTAAAAGATCGACGCTTTGATTGAATAAAGACTTGATTTTGAAAATAAATTTTAGAGTTGATTAATATGCGATAACGATGATAAGATAAGAAAATTATGGTTGGTGGTAATTCGTCTCAACAATCAAGCAATCGGGGTGATGGGATAAGCGACCGACAACGCTGTGTGCAGTATACTTGTATATTCGGTTTTCCTTATCCCACCATCATTCATGCTCGACACGAATCGACGAATATTTTTATGTTTTATACTATTTATATTATTGATATTAGTATGCGAACAAAATAATAATAATAAAAAAAAAACGATTACGACGACATGGACGACACATGACGCGAGAGAGAAGGAGAAGGGAAAGGAAAGGGGTTTTGCACCCTCAACCTACATGTTCTTGTCTCGGATAAGGCTCGTAATTGTGGCTTTAACACGGGAGCTTCGAGGTTTATGGAGGTTGAGTTATGGTGGTTAGGGTTTCGATTCCTAAAGCTAGGTTTAGGGTTTGCTTGTATAGTGCTTAGGGTTTGATTAGAGTTGTAGTAATTAGGATTTTGCAAGGTGTAAAGGATCGATTAGGGTTGTGAAAAGATGTGTAAAAGTTGATTGAAAGGTTGTGCATGGGGGTGTTTATATAGGCATGCCTAGGGTTCCCCGGTTAGGGTTACTCGACCGAGTAACCAGCTGACTCGGTCGAGTGGCCCGTTGTGCCTGCAGTTGGGCCTGAATAAGGCCCACTCGATCGAGTGGTTTGGGCACTCGATCGAGTGGCCCAACTGGGTCGCGCGGGTCAGCTTCTTGGACCGTGGCTTTGGATGTTTGTTGGCTTTTGTGTTTGACTTGGACTTTTGATGATTGTGTGGCATTTTTTTGTATGTCTCGGAAACGACCTTGACCATGGTTGACCCAATCGCTAAAAGTCGGTTTTATTTCCGGTGTCGGTTTTGACCCAAATTAGTCTTGTTTGACTGGAAACGACCCACTGGGCCTGAATTTGAGGTCAGTTTTGTGAGATTTGTACTCCGTAAGTGCATTAGCCAGCAACTAATGGTTTTGAGCCCATATCCGAGCGCGTAGAAACACGTTAGCGTCCGATCATCATCAGGTGTTTTTTGAAAACTACCATAGACACCTGGCAGTCAAAATGCGGGTGTCTACAGAGCCCCCACTCTGACTGAGGCTTGGACAAGGCGAAAGTCAGAGTAGCTACCAAGTCAATTAAGACCTGGTAGACTTCCGATCGGGTCGTTATAGTCCATTAGACTCACGTGAAGGGCTCGCCAGCCATAAGATAGAAGTCATACCTGAGCTTGATTATAGTACCTCCGTGGGGAATTTGGACTTGTCGCGTAAGTCCTGGGTACGCCTGTGTGTAGGCCCATCCCATGAATATGCTAGGGAGATTTAGAGGGTTGCACGTCCCTGTTTGATTCGTACCTGTATAAGTCACATAAAAATGCATGCAACACGTAGGTAGTAAAATGACTTGTGCTGGGGAAAATGATTTTTGAAAGCTTGAATTTTTGAAAATTTTGAAGTTTTTGAGTTTTTTGAATTTTTTTTGAAATTGAAATCCCAAAAGCAGCTCACAGGCTAGGTTTTCAAATGGAAAGGGGTAGAAAAGAAATTTGCAGTTTAAATAGACCGAAATTTGGCCTTGTCGAAAAGGATTTTCTCAAATGACTAAGTTTTGCAAATTTCAATGTGGAATTTGAAGAGAGAGGTCTACCGACAAACTCGACTCTGGACGTGACCGGACGAGTTGGCTGACACGACTGGACTCTCGAGGGGTTCGACCGTGACTCGGTAGGGGAGTGGGCCACCTAACAAGGCTCTTGAGTTGCGCTATTCCGTAGCCTAGGCGAGTGGGAACATGGTCGAAGTCAAAATGGGAACGATCTGTTATAGGGGAATGACAGTAGTCTGTAATGAGACTGTTTTAGTCTGGTGCCCTTTTGGATTTCTGATTTTAGGGTATAGTCCAATATGGGTATTGCTTCGAGTCCTGACAGATTCTCGTCTTCGACTGAGCCGAGTATTAGGACACATTGCAGAAAGGAGGCTAGATTTTTTATTTTATTTTGTGAGCGGATGGAGGTTTTCTGCCTAAGAGAAGCCCCCAGGACGACAAAGCTAGCTGTTGAGAACATGATGGTGTCGTGATCGGAATGATGGTGCTTTTTGAATGTGTGTCAATGCGGGTGGTTGTGCCTCTGTTGAAAGGCTGCCTACGTATTCACGTGTAGTAAAATCAAACCAAGCCCAATGATGTCTTGATCAGAGGGCTAGAATGGTTAAGATGTTGATCCTGTGACTGTGAGCATTCTCCGGGGTAGCCCCCAGAGGTGGTGTGAACTATTTGGGCATGTTCTATGCCGACCGCAAGTTGAGTTCCCGTGTTTGGGGTTGGTAACTTGATTGGATGTTTTTGGAAATGTGGGGCTAGGAAGTAAGTGGCTTTGATGATTCGAAATCTGGAGATCGATTTTGTGGAGCTGAGGCTTCGAGGGTAAGGTATTGTAATGTGGTAGGAAAGGGGGAAGTCGAGTAATGATGGCTTGAACTTCGATTGGGCTGGTTTGATAATGCGGGATCTGGTTTCCATGTCTGGCCTTAATGGTTAGGGATATCGTATGGAGCTTGAATCCTCAAAATTCCGGGCTATCTCTAGCCTAGGTCTCGAGGAGGTCTTGAGGGTTGTAATGTGGGAAGGCTGAGTGTGGTGTTAGCTAACCAGCTTGATTGTTACTCCCCTATTGGATGGTATTGATAATTTTGAATTTTACCGTACCCTAGTCAAAGGATTTTCACTTGAGTTGACCGTTGACCACGGTCATGGGTATTTGATTTTTTTTTTTGATTGATGATGGTAGGGGATTCGTCACGTCCCAACCGATCAAGTAAAGTAACCGGCTAACCTAACTAGGGTAGATAGGGTAACTCGGGTCGAATCCACGGGGACGGTAAGAGGCGTCTAGACTAAGGTCGCCTAAATACGAGACTAAGTCAACGAGCTAAGCTAGAGAATGATAGGAAGGGGAGAAAGGTAAGGCTAAGACTAAGGTACCGGAGAAACAAACTAAGGAAAACGGGCTAGGATTAGGTCGGGGTCAAAGGGGTAACGGAATGGTCGAGGGAGGACTAGAGCGAATGAGGTAGTAGGGTAATCTAGGTAATGCCCGGGCTCTCGCAACTTAGACTCACCTAGAGGTTCCACCTAAAACCCATCTCGGCGACACGCATGACAAACGGGGTTCTAGCGCGCTATGGCCTAGGTCGAATCCGGGCTCTCGCTACGTAGACCGACCTAGGGGTCGTCCTCACCGGGCTCTCGCAACTTAGTGAGGGAACCGAACCCACAAACAAACTATCACCCACAAGAGAAAGGCAAGAAGAACAAGTATTTGCAACTACTAGTCAATCAAGCATTTCAACAAACATATGATGTGCACCAAACCAAGAGGAAACCCAAATCTTCCACCAACATCTCCAACAAACCCTTAATCACCCAATTAACACCCTAATCACCTTACTAACCCTAGCAAGAACACTACTCTAACATAATCAAACTATAACTAACAAAAACAAGATGAATCATCATAACATCAAAACAAACATAAACAAACTAGTGAAAAAGATAAACAAGAACTAAAGATGAGAACTTGGATGATTAAACATGATAAAGAGTAAAAAGAAAGATAAGATTGTACCAAACTAGTGAAGAAGAAAGATTGAAACTTGCATTCATGAGAGAAAACCCAAAACAAACACCCAAGGTTGTCAATCTTGGATGGATCTTGAAGAATTCCCTTAATACAAGTACTAAACTAGGATTAACAACTAATTACCGACTAATCTACACTAATCTAATCTAATCTAATCTAAAGTAGTCTAGGGTTTAATGTCTAATGAAGTGCATAACATAAGATTACAAGAGGAAGGGTATATATAGGGTTTAAGAATGAAAGGAGAGGAAAGGAACAAGGCGCGGGGTAGCAGTGGCCCGTCCCAGCCGAGACGGGGTTGTCCCGGTCGGGACGAGGTCGGTCCCGGTCGGGACGCCACCTTCCCGATCGGGATGGTCCACAGACAGCAGCTTCTCTTTTTGCTCCTTCATCCCGGACGGGATGAGGCCATACCCGTCCGGGATGAGCCTTGTAGGCCTCCAATATGAACTTTTTGGTCCCTCCTTGCTTCTCATGGGCTTCCCATCGATTCTCGGGTCTCGGCATCGGGTCTCGGAGGCTCGGGATTGGGTCCCAAGGTCTCGGGGTCGATCCCAAGGCATCGAGGCATCGTTCCTTTACTCCGTTGGCTCCAAAATGTGTATGTATCGAGTCGGAATCGCTCCAACTCTTCCAAATCGGTCTCGGGAACCTGAAACGAACTAAAGGAAGCATAAGAAGCCCATAAATCAATCCCAAGGAGCGATTCCACAAGGAAAATGGGACCAAAACACTACGAAATAGGCACTACAAATGACACTTAACCCTTACTCGCCCTCGAGTAAGCACATGCTACTACTAAACTATCCGAGTGGGTATTAGCGCACCCTACGCCCCTTCAACTCACGCGAGTGCACTTAGAGGACAAGTGCACTCCGCAAGGCAGGTTGGGTCTTGCGACAAAACTGTGGATGCAACCGGACACAAAACACACAAACAAACAAACACACAAACAGACACATAATCGGTTGCACCCCAAAGAAAACAAATACCGCTTCCCTCTAAAAGCGGTGAAAGAAGCACCGGTTTAGGACTCGAGGAAAGTGACAACGTTCCCAAGCTAGACATACAAACCAAGGTGGACTAAACCCTAATAGTATGACGATCAAGCAATAAAAACATTGGTAACTTACCTAGGTCCTCCTAACTTTCTAAAAACCTACTACGGGACGATCGGCGGAGTGGGAAGTAAATAACCACGGTGTTAGTCGACACTGTAGGTAAGTGAGACCCCGCCCCCTTTAGCGTGAGCCAAGAGGGTCGTCCCAAGTCCAAAACCGCCTAACTAGTCCAAGTAAAAAGGTGGAAATATGCAAAATGAGGGAAGACCGACCACTACCGCTATCATCCTTCCTAGGGACTCGGTCCTTTGGTAGGCTCTTCACGGTAATAGTCGGTAAAAGGCTTATTTTTGTGGGGATTTCTTTTTGTGGGACGATTTTCTTTTTGGCATTTTCTCTTTTCTTTTTGACATATTTGCTTTGTTTTGCCATGCCATTCTTTTTCTTCTTTTCTATTTTCTTTTTGGCTTTTGTGCCTTTTCTTTTTCTTCATTCTTTTCTTTCTTTCATTTTTTTCTTTCTTTTCTTTTCTTTTGCCCCTTTTTTTGGCAAGATTTGGCTTTTTGGCATTTCTCGACAATTAAGAAAGAGAAAATCAACAAATTACACTTTATTGTGTGATATGTGTAGAAGGTAGGTGAATGGGTAAGTCGGGGAGCGTCCTTCCCTTCAAACCCACAAAAAAGGGGAAAACTTGGACTAATCAAAACAATCCTAAACACGGTCACCTAGGGGACGAGACTCGGTAACCAAGGTCTTTTCACACCATGGGTGGTCATAATGGTCAAAAGTGCAAATCCCGTAGTAAATCCCTAGTAAGCTAGGTGGACTCAAGGTAAAGGACCAACGAAATCATTGATTTAAGGGTCATTCTACTAGATTAAAGTCCAAGACTCGATTTAAACTACTAGGAAGGGAAAGTAAACACTCGCACACTAGCCTCTAAACTGGGTTTTCGAAAACCGTTTACACACAAGACACACAACACACACAAAACGAAGACACAAAGAAAACGAAAGGAAAAGAAACAAAGGCAACAAGAACAAAACATAACAAAACAAACATAAGACAAACACCACCCCAATAATCCATACAAGCCACCAAATCAACCACACGTATGTACAAGCTCCACCCGAGCACACCAAATCACAATCTCCTCCAAACTCCGCAAGAGACAAAGAAGGAAAAAGGGATAGAAGATGTTACCGGACATCATGAAAGCTCTCCAAAATTAGCGGCGATTTAAGCAAACTATAAGGAAAAGAGGGCAAACACACAAAACAAAACAAATACACGACACAAAGACACAAAAGGAAAACACACAAAAGAAAAATCTTTTTGATTTTTTTGTGAAATTTTTCAAATTTTTATGGTTTTTAAAGATTTTTTGAAAAAACTAAGAAAATAAAACTAACTATGCTAGAATATCGCTCCCCCACACTTAAACCGAGCAATGTCCTCATATGCTCAATCGTAGTGTGCGGAGAGACAAAAGAAAAAGAAAAGAAACTACGAAAATAAAGCTAAAAATCAAAAATGAAGATGAAGAAAAGGTAGAAGGTGTCCGGCCGGGGTGTAGTCAAGTCACCATGGGCCGAGACGAGAAAAAGATATGGAAGGGGGAAGAAAATAAAAAGAAGGAAGTAAAAGGAAATGGGAGGGGAGGGCTAGGTGTAATCAAGTCACCTAGCCCGGATTCCGCCTAAATCCGACTAAATCCTCAAAAAGAAAGAGTGAAAAACTTGTAAAATTTGGATTTTGAAATGACTCTCGATGTAGTCACATCGTCGGGAGTCGAGAGCAACCACTACCAAGGCCTCGAAGGCCACTAAGATACCATGACTCAAGGGGAAGGGAATAAACAAAGCAAAACAAGCAATAAAAGACGGAAAAGTAAGGATAGTTACCCAAACCAATCGGCTAGTAACTCACTCGCTCCATCGTCTCATAGATCAATGTAGGCACGTTGCTTGTCTTCTTTGTTGTTATCTCGCTTCAAGCTTGATAAAACCGCATGGTAGAGGTAGTAATGGTGCGAGGGGGGTGGGATTTGATGTGGATCTCGGTCTAAAGTGAGGAGGAAATGAGGTTAAGGTATGTAAATGAGGTACATGGGTGGTATGATATGAGAAAGGAAGGTAGGGAGGTTGGGAGGGGGTATACAATGGATGGGTGGGCTTAAATGTCAAAGAAGAGGCACCAAAAAGGAGTAAGGGACCATCCCGGTCGGGATGGATGGTCCCGGTCGGGAAGCCTCACTCATCCCGATCGGGAAGCTCTCGTCCCGGTCGGGATGACACTCCAGTGGACTCGATTTTTGGCACCCTCATCCCGATCAGGACGGCCCCATCCCGGTCGGGACGACACACCCTTCCCGGTCGGGAAGGGTCTTCACGACTTCCATGACCCCAAAAACCGATTCCCTTACTCACGATCCAAGCTCTATCACTAACCACTTCTTTCTAGGAGTCACCTTCACTTCACCTATCATAATAAACTCAAAATACACATCAAATTAACTCCCTCACATCGCTCATCAAAATACCAAATCAATTACAAGAATCCCACAAAAACAAAGGAGTCCTAGAAACAAAAAAAAACACAACTACAAGCACAAGAATTCTAAAGAAGAGAGGAGGGGAATATACAACATGACGGTTCTTTTAGGAACTCCGTCAAACCTAGGATAGTGGACTCTTCTTCAACCGTAGCCCTCAAGGGCATGGAGGAGCAAGTCGAACGCGCTACCGACATCATAGTGAAGGCCCAAGAAGCGCTCGAGCTTAACCGACCTCCACGGCCTCCAAGGAGGAGGCAAGAAGTAGGACTCCCAAGACCCAAAATCGTCTTCAAAGTTGTCTCCGGGGTCTATCCATCCTACGAGCTTCACCGATCTCTTCCTCCCTAGGCATCGCCTCCAATCATTAGCAAGCTTCATCTCCAAGAAACAAGGCGCACAAATCGGCTTTGGCCTCATCTCCTCAATGCACACCCCCACACTTGCCTCAAGTTGTGGTTCCCCATCTTCATCACTCGGCCCCACATCATCTTGGAGGAGAGGATCGAAACTTCTACCGGCGGTTTCAATCTCTTCCAACCCATCTCTCGGTGTACTAGCAAGGGGCTCATGATGCCTATCCACGTTCTCGGACAAGGGCAACTCGAGGCTAACAATTTCACCCAACAACTTCACAAACTCCACCAAACCATCCAACTCACTATCCTCCTCCAATTCCTCACCAATGTTGCCTTCACTAAGGGTCATATCCTCATCCGTCTCTTTTTGGGTAGACGATTGAGGTTCTTCAAAGCAAATTTCTCCTCCAAAGGGGACTACATCGGCGGCTTCGTAATTAGGTTGCTCCTCTCTCTCAAGTGGGCACCCTCCATCTAAATATGATGCTCAGGATAAAGACATTACGGTTTGAACCGATATTGCATTTAATCGAGCATCCCTCGCCTCGTTTTCCCTTCGGAGTTTGGCCAAGAGTTCATTATTCTTTTGCGATTGAATGGCCATTTCTTGTTGCATTTGAAGCATCGATTGATGTAACTCCAAGTTTGGCATTTGGCGGTCATTGGGGTCTTGTAAAGCTCCTTGATAATCTTGATGATGCCCAAGGGGTGGGGCATCATATTGTTGGTAGCGAGGTTGGGGTGATTGGTAGTATTGTGGGTCATGGGGTTCATATTGTGGTTGGGGTGGAGGGTAATATGGTGGGTTTTGGGGAAATTGGCTTCCATACGGTGAATCTTGATTGAACATGGTGGGTCCACAATCATAGCTCGAGTAATAGCCACCATGGTCGTAGGAGAGATAGTCATTCACTTGTTGGTAGCCATATCCATATTCTTGAGGATCATACCCATCTTGATTACCCCAAGAAGCTTGATTATGGTAGGTGGACGTCATGTCATTAGCTTTGGTTCAAAGAAGAAGAGGGGTAGCTCATATCGGCTTCCATGTGTGGGGAGTTTAGATCAAACCCCATGCTCGCTCGAAAATCGTAGCTCATACCCGGTTGGAAACCACTCATTCTAGCAACCGTCCGTTTAAGCGGCTCTGAGTTGCAAGAAGAAGATAATCACCACCTCTAAGCACAAACTGTAGACTAAGAACAAACGTGAGAAGTCTAGTGCTTTTTGGGCACTAGACAAGAGAGAAATAAACCACACACACACAAGAAGCAAAGTAACAAAAAGAAAAAGGAAAACATAAACACAAAGACTAAGTCAAGTAACTAGGAAAACAAAGTCTAAACTAGCACCGTCCCCGGCAACGGCGCCAAATTGATGGTAGGGGATTCGTCACGTCCCAACCGATCAAGTAAAGTAACCGGCTAACCTAACTAGGGTAGATAGGGTAAGTCGGGTCAAATCCACGGGGACGGTAAGAGGCGTCTAGACTAAGGTCGCCTAAATACGAGACTAAGTCAACGAGCTAAGCTAGAGAATGATAGGAAGGGGAGAAAGCTAAGGCTAAGACTAAGGTACCGGAGAAACAATCTAAGGAAAACGGGCTAGGATTAGGTCGGGGTCAAAGGGGTAACGGAATGGTCGAGGGAGGACTAGAGGGAAGGAGGTAGTAGGGTAATCTAGGTAATGCCCGGGCTCTCGCAACTTAGACTCACCTAGAGGTTCCACCTAAAACCCATCTCGGCGACACGCATGACAAACGGGGTTCTAGCGCGCTATGGCCTAGGTCGAATCCGGGCTCTCACTACGTAGACCGACCTAGGGGTCGTCCTCATCGGGCTCTCGCAACTTAGTGAGGGAACCGAACCCACAAACAAACTATCACCCACAAGAGAAAGGCAAGAAGAACAAGTATTTGCAACTACTAGTCAATCAAGCATTTCAACAAACATATGATGTGCACCAAACCAAGAGGAAACCCAAATCTTTCACCAACATCTCCAACAAACCCTTAATCACCCAATTAAAACCCTAATCACCTTACTAACCCTAGCAAGAACACTACTCTAACATAATCAAACTATAACTAACAAAAACAAGATGAATCATCATAACATCAAAACAAACATAAACAAACTAGTGAAAAAGATAAACAAGAACTAAAGATGAGAACTTGGATGATTAAACATGATAAAGAGTAAAAAGGAAGAGAAGATTGTACCAAACTAGTGAAGAAGAAAGATTGAAACTTGCATTCATGAGAGAAAACCCAAAACAAACACCCAAGGTTGTCAATCTTGGATGGATCTTGAAGAATTCCCTTAATACAAGTACTAAACTAGGATTAACAACTAATTACCGACTAATCTACACTAATCTAATCTAATCTAATCTAAATTAGTCTAGGGTTTAATGTCTAATGAAGTGCATAACATAAGATTACAAGAGGAAGGGTATATATAGGGTTTAAGAATGAAAGGAGAGGAAAGGAACAAGGCGCGGGGTAGCAGTGGCCCGTCCCGGCCGAGACGGGGTGGTCCCGGTCGGGACGAGGTCGGTCCCGGTGGACGCCACCTTCCCGATCGGGATGGTCCACAGACAGCAGCTTCTCTTTTTGCTCTTTCATCCCGGACGGGATGAGGCCATACCCGTCCGGGATGAGCCTTGTAGGCCTCCAATATGAACTTTTTGGTCCCTCCTTGCTTCTCATGGGCTTCCCATCGATTCTCGGGACTCGGGATCGGGTCTCGGAGGCTCGGGATTGGGTCCCAAGGTCTCGGGGTCGATTCCATGGCATCGAGGCATCGTTCCTTTACTTCGTTGGCTCCAAAATGTGTATGTATCGAGTCGGAATCGCTCCAACTCTTCCAAACCGGTCTCGGGAACCTGAAACGAACTAAAGGAAGCATAAGAAGCCCATAAATCGCTCCCAAGGAGCGATTCCACAAGGAAAATGGGACCAAAACACTACGAAATAGGCACTACAAATGACACTTATCAATTGACCTCTTAGCCCCGGTCATGAGTTTTTTGAATTTTTGCTGGTTGACCTCTTAGCCCCGGTCATGGTTTTTTTGAATGTTGGTTGATCTCTCATCCCCGGTCATGGGTTTTTTGAATTTTGGTTGACCTCTAAGCCCCGGTCATGGGTTTTTTGAATTTTGGTTGACCTCTCAGCCACGGTCATGGGTTTTTTGAATTTTGGTTGACCTCTCAGCTCCGGTCATAGGTTTTTTGAATTTTGGTTGACCTCTCAGCCCCGGTCATGGGTTTTTTGAGTTTTGGTTGACCTCTCAGCCCCGGTCATGGATTTTTGATTTTTTTTCGTCCAGTTTTTTTTGTTGGTCAGACTAACACCAAAGGTAGGGGTCGGCTGATCTTATCGGATGGGTGTTTGTTGTAGGAAATGGGCTTGCCTCCCGTCTTGGACCCAAACTAGGAGACTACCCAGATTTGTCATAGGATTCGATATGCTCCTGCTAAGGGTAGTTATGTGGCTTTTCTATACCAGACATGGAATAGGTAAAAGGAAAACACGGGCTCGGTTTCCTGCAGTCATTATAGATGTGCCTATAATAGTCACGTGCATGTGCTCACAGTGTATGATGGTGTTCATCATGTTCTCTGAAACACATAAGGAAAGTATATATGAGAAAGAATATTGAAAGCTGATTTTATTGAAATTTGAAAAAGAGGACAGAATACAATTGATTCTGACTTTGACTTTGACTTTGAAATAGAACATCCTAGACTCAGACTCAGACTCGGACTTAAATCAGATCTGGACTCTCAAATAATGTTGTCATTAGTCATCGGCTTCTAAGGACTCGAGTTGATGTCCAGTATAGCCTTCAGTAGAAGCTTCACCCTGATCTACATTATGTCGAAGTTCGTCTTCAATCCTAATGCCCATTTCGGTAAGCACCCCAAAGTTTGAAATGCCGGCATACCTAAGATGGACGCGGTAAGAAGGTAGGAGGTTGTTGATGAATGCCTCCACTAGTGCCTTCTCGTTGGGCTTGTCTACCAACTTTACACTCTCGGCCCTCCATCTTTGAAGATATTTAGTGAACCCTTCTTTGGGCTTTTGGGCCATCACTTCCAGAGTACGCATTGTAATCTGGATCTCGGTATTATCAGCGTAATTCTGAGCAAATTCAGTCGCCACGTCATCCCAAGTCGGGTATTTCTTGGAATCGAGCCTGTAGTACCAGGCTTTGGGGTGCTTCTCGAGGAACGAAGGGAATAAGTGCTTAAACATTGTGGACTTTACCCCCTTGACCGCCATGAAGTCCTTGAAAGCCCGGATATGGTGGACCGGGTCTTCAGTACCCTCAAACATAGGAATTCCCGTCAAGTTGAGGTTGGCAGGTAGCTCGTCATTCAAAGGCAAATAAGTACGAGCATTTTCAGTGTGGATCGAGTTGTTCGTCGATAGGTGAACTTGTTCCTCGAGCCTGCGAACAACGCTGACCAATTCAGCTATGGGCCCAGTGGGCTTAGATCCTGCAACAGGGACCGTCTTCTCTACGGTATTCAGGCGGGTGGCTAAGGTCGCTTGGTTAGTCTGGATGGTAGTCAATTGAGTTTCCATCCTAGCTGGCCAGCGCGGCCTTCAGTTCGTCCAAAGTTCCGTGCATCTTTTGATGTCTGTTTTGCGGTGGCCTGTCTGTAAGAATAACGCGTAATCAGTAAAGTTGCTCCGGAACTCAAATTCACCAAGGCATAGGAAATAGCGCGGGAGGAGAGACGACTCCGGTTTGACTCGGGTTAGACTCTACAAAGATAAATATGTAGGGTGCGATTCTCGGAGTGACTGTGATTAATCGCTCCGCCGGAGAATAGCCCACCTAGGTGAGACCAAGGACTTAGATAGGATTTAGATGGTGTGACATATTTAGTGACTCGAAAGTGGGGTACGTGAGACACGTGTAAGGAATGACCCTTAGCCCCCGAGTGGGATTAAAGGTTTTGTTAAGACTCGATTGTTTGACGAGTGACCCTTGGACATAAGGACCACGAACCTTTTGTTATAGGGCTATGCCTTGTAAAAGGTTGACTCGGAAAAGACACCTAGACGGGTGACTCGTGAAAGGTGGGCCTTCCTTAGGATCCGGCGGGTAGGCCGAGTCCTGTTCAAAGAAAGGTCCACGTGAGACATCCCCAGACTTTGGACTCGAATGCGTAGACGGGCCCTCCTTTGTAGGAGTATGTCCTACGTAGGTGGGCCTTGCCTTAGTCTAATAAGGCGGACTGGGATAGGGAAGAAACACATGATATAAGATCGACAGAGTTTCGACGCTAAAGACCTTGACAACTTAAGACACGACCCGACACTGCTAAATACGGGAAGTCCAAAGGAAAGGAAGGTTTTGAAAATTGATCGCTTTTGGAAAATCCGAGAAACTCGGTGGAAGGCCCAACTTTTCAAAAAAATGGAAAGTGTATCGGGCCGCATGTTTGAAAGTTCGAAAACATTTTCGAATTTTGAAATGGGTAGAATGCCGGCTAGAAATAGGCTATTTTGAGTAAAATCATAAGTCCTAAATTCGGCATATGTCCCGAGTTTTGAAAAGTTGAATATTTGGAATTTTGAAAACTGAAGATGAGATCCTGAAGATTTGAAAATCGAAAACGGCATCTCGGAGATTTGAAAATCGAGAATGGCATCTCGAAGATTTGAAAAGTGAAATTGAGATTTTGAAAATTCGAATATCGAAAAAAGAATTTCCGAGAATTTGAAAATTGAAGATGAGATCCCGAAGATTTGAAAATCGAAAACGGCATCTCGGAGATTTGAAAATCGAGAATGGCATCTCGAAGATTTAAAAGAGTGAAATTGAGATTTTGAAAATTCAAAAATCGAATGGTGGATCGGAAATTCGAATTTTGAGATGGACAGCATGCCGGCTAGAAAATAGGCTTGTTTTGAGTCAAATTGTAAGTCTAAATTTCGGCAGCTTTCCGAGTTTTTGAAAATTGAATATTTTTGGAAAGATGCATTTTTTGAAATGACGGTTTTTGAAAACGACACGGAAACCAAGTAGCATATAGTCACGCAATAATTATAACGACGCCATGTATGCTCTATACTAAGTCTCGGTCGGTCTATAGAGGGTCTATACCAGTGTACATAGTCTAGATGTTGATCGGGACGGACTTCCTAAGTCGAGTTGAGCTTAGAACATGCCGCGAAACACACTCGAATCGACTATGGACACATTTGACATATCCATATTGGAGTACATCACGATATAGTGGGACGTCGGTCGCGAGTACCGGCCCGGGAAAATATGGGTTATGCATGAACCGTAAAACTAAAACGTGTATTGTACTAGTCAAACGATTTATATTCGAATCTCACCCTGAGGATGCCGATGGTAAGTCACGCATCAGTTAATCCCCAGCGGAGTCGCCAAATTATGGACATGACATAGGTCCACCCCGACGCGGCCACGCGCGGGTTTGGGTAGGCGAATGAATCTCCATATGAGAATGGATCGAATTGAAATTTAGGTCGCCACCGAACTTTGTGGGAGTTCGGGCCCGTTCGAACCCACTCTATGTCGTAGTGGGCCATATACAAAATACGGCCCATTTCCGATGTTAGAGTTAATTGGGTTCGTCCCTTTGCATTTGATACCGATACCGACATTATCGGATACCGTGTATTGAATGACTCTCGTATGCCAATGGATTCGGATATTCGGAACCCATGGTTCTGAGTAAGGGGTGAGGGTACGTGTTGGGAAGCCCACAAAGGACACCTAACCCCGCCCGCACTTAGCGGCCTCTACTAAGATCTCGAATGACTTTCTAATACGCGCGTTAGTTGAACGCGAAAATGATATGCAAAGATTATTTTCCCTAAGCATGTGAATGGAATTGAAAGGATTTCTATGCCGATTTAATGCGGTTAATTCTAACGTTGAAGTTGAATTTTAGCATGTGGGTTCATTTTAGTACAATAAAATAAACAAGCAAAATTGACAAAAGAAACAACAAACTGTTAGTAACGATATAACGAATAATAACGGTTTGTGCAAATATTGAATTGTATAGAATGATGCAAATGAGTTAATGCATGGTTTTGAAAAGATGTTTCACGTGATTAATTAGGCACGTGTTGACCTAAGTCACAAAAAAAACGGTTAATGAGACTCGAATGTTATTGTAGGACTCACGGTTTAACGTGATAAAGCGCCACTCGACCGAGTCATTGAGGGACTCGACCGAGTGGATCCTTAAAAAGTGTTCTATCCCGGATTTCATGACCCTACTCGACCAAGTTATTGACCAACTCGGCCGAGTACGTCGCCACTCGATCGAGTCACTATGAGACACGACCGAGTAGAGGTCGAAAAAGCATTCTGCTCGGTAAATTGTGATGTCACTCGGCCGAGTGGCGGAGGCACTCGGTCGAGTGGCACCTGTACGAACCAGGTTCGTTTGCAATTCTATTATTGATTTTGAAATTGCCTTTGATTTTTGATAATTCAATGATTCTACCGAATCGGACATAAATATTGCACGATTTATGCTCGACTCGGATTTTATAAATCATTGATTTTGTGGATCGAATATAAATATTACAGGATTAATACTCGATTCTAATTTTGAATACTCGTTGTATCCCATATTCGATTATTGAATCGATACGGAATATTAGAGTGAAAAATAAAGAAAATTGATTTAAGTCGTTTTAAGTCAATCAAAACGAAATGAATTTCTCTCTGCGTTTGTAGTGCCATAGTTGTAACGTGACATCTAAGTTAGCATCAACGAGAAAATCGAATTGATCAAATTATTGGACTAGATCGTTAGATTCGACATCCAATTAAGGAATTGGTATCGAATCTAAAAGATCGACGCTTTGATTGACTAAAGACTTGATTTTGAAAATAAATTTTAGAGTTGATTAATATGCGATAACGATGATAAGATAAGAAAATTATGGTTGGTGTTAATTCATCTCAAAAATCAAGCAATCGGGGTGATGGGATAAGCGACCGGCAACGCTGTGTGCAGTACACTTGAATATACTCGATTTTCCTTATCCCACCATCATTCATGCTCGACACGAATCGACGAATATTTTAATGTTTTATGCTATTTATATTATTGATATTAGTATGCGAACAAAATAATAATAAAAAAAACGATTACGACGACATGGACGACACATGACGCGAGAGAGAAGGAGAAGGGAAAGGAAAGGGGTTTTGCACCCTCAACCTACATGTTCTTGTCTCGGATAAGGCTCGTAGTTGTGGCTTTAACACGGGAGCTTCGAGGTTTATGGAGGTTGAGTTATGGTGGTTAGGGTTCGATTCCTAAAGCTAGGTTTAGGGTTTGCTAGTATAGTGCTTAGGGTTTGATTAGAGTTGTAGTAATTAGGGTTTTGCTAGGTGTAAAGGATCGATTAGGGTTGTGAAAAGATGTGTAAAAGTTGAGTGAAAGGTTGTGCATGGGGGTGTTTATATAGGCATGCCTAGGGTTCCCCGGTTAGGTTTACTCGACCGAGTAACCAACTGACTCGGTCGAGTGGCCCGTTGTGCCTGCAGTTGTGCCTGAATAAGGCCCACTCGATCGAGTGGTTTGGGCACTCGATCGAGTGGCCCAGCTGGGTCGCGCGGGTCAGCTTCTTGGACCGTGGCTTTGGATGTTTGTTGGGTTTTGTGTTTGACTTGGACTTTGATGATTGTGTGGCATTTTTTTGTATGTCTCGGAAACGACCTTGACCGGGGTTGACCCAATCGCTAAAAGTCGGTTTTATTTCCGGTGTCGGTTTTGACCCAAATTAGTCTTGTTTGACTGGAAACGTCCCACATGGCCTGAATTTGAGGTCAGTTTTGTGAGATTTGTACTCCGTAAGTGCATTAGCCAGCAACTAATGGTTTTGAGCCCATATCCGAGCGCGTAGAAACACGTTAGCGTCCGATCATCATCGGGTGTTTTTTGGAAACTACCATAGACACCTGGCAGTCAAAATGTGGGTGTCTACACCATCTTAACAAGATCCATTTAACTCAATTGATCTTTATCAATAAGGTTTATAATTTCATCAATATGAAACTTATTCTTATGTTTCTTGTCTCATGGTTTAAGAACAATGCCATAATAGGTAAAACTTGAGTCGAGGACTTGAACCTTTCGGTTGTTATGTTACAAATAAAAGTATTCACTACTAGGAATGTAGAGCTCAACAATCATGTTAGCCTTATTGTACCTCATATTCTTGCAAAGTATAGAGCAACAATTGTTCTACTTTTATCAAAACTTTTCATGCTCATACATGAAACAGAATCAATGTCCTTGCTTATGACTAGTACAAGAATAACAATTATTCAATCCCAGTATTAAGCTTTAATATAAAATCAAGTGACTTCCTTTTATGAAACAACAACGTTTGTCCATTTCAATCATAAAACGCTAACTTAATTCATTATTCCACTTTCTTTGAGCCATCACATCTACAATGTAATAATCGCATTTGATATCTTTATACCAAATCAGTAGAATGAAAGTAACAATTACTCTAGTAACATACTCACCTGAAGTCATACTTCAATTGATTTGCAGATTTTTCTAAACACTTCTAGAAAGCTATCTACCAATGCCATATATTTGTCATTACATTAATGATAAATAATTTCGTACCTAATCTAAACTTGGAAACAAGTTTGGGTATGACAACAATTATCCTTCCCTTACTTTAACCAACGTCTTAGATTCATTAATCATTATCACAGGCACTTTTCTTAGTGAACTCATACAACATTAGTATTATTTGCCTTCTTGATACAATGTTCAACCGTCTTTTAACATCTCATGCTAAAAGGTAAGAAACCTTATTAAGTTACCTGTTTATTCATAATAAAGTGACCTAAACTTAGGACTAATTGAAACGATTTCAATTCCTAATTCTTTAAAAAGAAACATCCAAAATTTCTTGATTATCTAGATAATCATTCATCATATGACATGGATTAATTGGATCATCTTTAACATTTTCTCACTAAATGGGAATGATTCCCTTTATTGAAACAATTAATTTTGGTACTTATAGTAGTCATTTCCATGACTCTAATTATACAGTCCATACTGTACATTAACAATGGTTATAATTTGTCGAAATTATTCTTTACAAGGACAAAATCCATATCTCTAATTTTGAAAACAATTCTCAAGATACCAATCGACAAGGTTGAACAATTCAAACTCATCTTTAATAAATGTGATAATGGGATTAAATTACAACTACAATTATATGCAAAGTAAAACGATAATTAATATTAATAATCTTAAACAATTTTAAGATAAAATCATGAAAACTACCCTCAAGTTCGCATAATATTCCAAGATCCTAAATCTTTTGTCGCTCAAGTGAACTTGGGCTCACTGCTCAAGCTCCAAAAGTAAAGGTAGACAACAACATTGTCAATTATATCAATATGTAATTCTTGGTTCGTCGAAATTAGTCATCATATGACACCAACTATTTGCCTCAAAGCCAAGTCCGACTTGATAGCAATGTTAAGCAAACCAGACTGAACCTGTGGGTAACCGTTACCCACCTACGCAGTCCACACACATCGGCAAAGCACCGCTTAGGCAGGCACTTCAACCAATGGTAGGAAATTGTTGTAGTGGTCAATTCTGGAAAGGCAATACTTAATATTTGTGCGAGAGATTAAATGTAATATGGGTCCTAACCATGTTGCTAGGTCAACTTACAAGGCGACTTATCAGTTTTAGGCACACAAGTCACAAGTCTCAAACAATAAAATCATCCATCATATGACATAATAATTCAATTGTTACTAGTGATTTGTGCATAAAACAAGTTAAAAGATCCCATATTTTGATTCATAATCATATTACAATTCAAAATTGCTATTTGGTTTGAACAATTTCACCAATATCTTTCATTTTTCCAACTACGAGGAACAATTTCCCACCCAAAAAAATTGAACGGATATACAAAACTCGATTCACAATCGATATGCAACTTATAATTGTCATATAGATGAACAATTCATGAAAATCAATTAGGACTCGAGAAACTCTTCTCCCGACCCATTTATGATAACATGATAATTAAAATGTCCAAAATTATTTAGCCAATTTAGAAAACTAATTTTTCATTGATTCGGAAAAACAGAAGTATAATCCGTGTTTGATTCATAATCAACACACAAACGCGAGAAATCAATTTTTCTTAAAAACGTCGCTCGACCCGACACCATGTCGTCCGAGTAAATATTGTGTCGTCTTGGTCTTTGCCACCCGGGTCATCCTGTTCCGACCGGGACATACCCGTGCCTACCGAGTCATACTCGTGCCAACCGAGTCACACCCGTTCCGACTTAGTCACACTCGTGTCGACCAGGTTGACCTTGTTTTGTTCCGTCTCCACCATAATTAAAATGGGTCTTGTCCCAATCTTATTAGGACTCATCGTCAACAATAAATTCTAATAATTTTACCCAATTTCAATCGAATCTTGAGCTAATCTAATTAGTCTCATCGTCAACAAAGAAATTGAAGATTATAGTGTATAATTTAGGGCAAAATTAAATTAAAACATAATCAATATTAGATCTTAAATTAATTTTAAAAGTCATTTTAGAATTTAACAATTTAAATTCACAAGACAAACCCTAAACAAAAATCGAGTGAAACAAAACCTCGTAGATAAAGTTCAATCTTGGAATACTATCGAATATTAAACCAACATGTACGTATGTGTACTCTTGATATATTATCATACAATCACTAACATGGAGTATTGCAAGACACGGAGGCAGCAAGAACAGGTGTGTTAGGTAACTAAGAACAAATTATGTGACGCTGATGTCAACCACTATAAATTGCCTCACGGAGTTAATAGATTTCTAGAACACTTCTCAGCACAAAACAACTTAAATCAAATTAATACGTAGGTGAATCGCTCGTAACAAATAATTATGAGACATAGATTCTGATACCATTGTAGGGTTACAACCATTAAACCCAAGAGCCTATTACGAGGATTTACCGAAAAGACAAAAGTAGAGGGATAACAATTATACCTTATTTGCAGCGGAACAGCGTATTAATAAGAAGTATAATAAATCCATAAATATATATAATCTCCACGGACAGAATAAATAATCTTCACGGACAAATAAATAATTCCCACGGACAGAATAAAACACCCCAAACGTGATGCCTCCTTTGGTATCCACACGGGTACAGAACTGTGATGTATATGCTAGTATAAAGGTACGTGAGACCGTCTCACAACTTCTCTCTATATCTCTCTTATAACTCTTTATAAGACGAATATATTATGGGTCAATACTCTTTATTCCATATATTGATTCATCATATGAACCTCCTTATATAGAAGATGAGAAGGTAGAATTAGGCTATTTCCATAACTCTAATTATCATAATTAGATTTTTTTTTTGGTGTAAATGTAAGTATATTCCATAATAATCCAAATTACAACCGTTTCACCTATACTTCAATTATCCTAGCAATGCATCCACACAATCGTTATATTTACTTGGGACGTGTGAACGACTAGCTCTAATCTTTACATCAATTTCTTTCCTGAGCTTTCCTATTATGTAACCCGGCCTTAAAACTACCAAGTTCACTCGACTGTGATTTCTGACCCACCAGATATAATACCAAATTCCAACTACGATTTCCGCCATTACTTGCTTAAATAGAAGGGATCTATGTCTGAACTACATCCACCATTAGCTTAAAGTGTCTCGAAGGATCCGAGCCTTCGTCAACCTGTACAACCAAACCAAAAACATCATATACAGAACAATGCACACAGTCGAGCAAATGACTTTTATCCAGTCAGACGAAAGAATGTAATCTTGTTTTGTCTCTTGCTCTTTTACTTCATCCTCGTCATATACAGTACAGTCATACCATTGCATCATAACAAAAACAATATCCTCTTGACTTAGTTATCGTCATTTGAAAGAAATTAATACAAAACAATCAAGTCGGGACAAAGCAATCTATCCAAGTAGCAAGTCCTCTTTGTTGATGTCTACTAACTTATCGATTGATTAATCACCGTAATCGTATTTCTACCACTAATGGAAAAAAAACAACAAACATTTAAGTATAAAATGAGTAACAAAAACCTGATTATATATGTTGGAAATCACGATTCCATGACGAAATTCATATAAGCTGCATCAATGTCGATCAATCAATCACGATTTCTAGGGTTGAAGGACGACGACCTCAGATATTACTGATTCGATGACAATCATATTGATTATGGAGTTGAAGGACAATGACCAAAAATTGAATGATTACGAATGAAACCCTAAAACCGATGAACTAAACCCAAACCAATTGAATTTAACAACAAGTTACGAAATCAGATTTGAGAACATACAAACTGGCGATGCAAACAAACTTGGGGAAGATGAATTTGAGGAAGACTCGTAGATGCAGCCGACCAAGGAAAGACGAACAGTCGCGGCGGTGATGATGGCAAATGACGCGGAGGCTTTTTGGGAATAAAGCAAACAATAGGCGAAGGTTTTGATGGGTTTTGATATGAGTAGCAATTAGCGTGTAACTTTAGGATTTAATAGGACGGGTGGTATGCTTTCTTTATTAATTAGGACGGTTTTATTGACCAACTGCGTTAAAAGTAAAAATAATAGGACGGTTCTTTTACTGAACCGTGCTATTTAATTTAGATCAGAAGGTGCCAAATTCTAATAACATATAGAGCGCGGTTCTAGGTATAAGCGTCCTATTATTAGTGTCCTCTAAAATCAAAATATTAGCAGTGGTAGAGGCCGCTACGTGCGGGCGGGATTGGGTGTTGACGTCTATCAAATGTTGGCTTCCCAATACGTACCCTCACCCTTACTCAGAATCTACGGTTTCCGGATGTCCGAAACCATTGGCAATGGGAGTCGTTCTAGACATGGAATGCTAAAGGATACAAGTCTTTATCTTTAGGCCTCCATATCACTCAGCTTTGAACTGGATAAGGATTAAAGTCGACTTGAACGGTTTCCGAGTATCCCAAAATTACTCTGTGGCGACTCCACAAATCGGCAACAAATTCGGTTCACTAAAAAGGTCGTCAGAGCAAACATATCGGCCTTTAAAAATTTACAACCACGTCTCGATCAATTCAACGAAAACATAGATGTCCCACGCATCTATCTAGTACAATTTAAATCGTCAACCAAATCGAGGTCCGACATTTCACCCCGAACGCGAGATCAGACCGGCCGCCAGGCACGAGGCGTCCCGAACATTGGGCTGTGTGGGTGGCCTCCGCGACAGTTCCTCGCGGGTGCGCGCGGCGAGTGGGTGGCAGCGTCCACACTATTGTATTTTATTTTTCTCCTCTTTTTTGCAGGATATAGTGGAAAATGCAGAACCATCATGAAAGCGCGCTCGAACCGAGACGGAAGCATCATCCAAGATGGAACGAAAATCGAGACAGGAACTTCACTTGAGACGGGACAGACGGACATGGAAACCGAGGCTGAAAATCCGCAACCACCACCCACCAATTCCCCGGTCCCGGGTTTGGAGATCGTCGTATTCGAATCCGTCACCCAACGTGAGAAGTTTCTTTTTTTCTACTAAAAAGTTAGTAGCTTGTCGTTTTATTTGTGGGTAATCATTACGTAAGTTGGGTCTTTGCGATAGTATTATCCGTGGCCTTCTAGTCGATACGGGAATTCCCGGGTTACGAGATATGGGAGACCTCACTTACCCCGCACTAGTTGCTGAATTTTTTAGCTCATACGAGTCTGTTATTCGCTCAGAGGGCTCGAGTCTTAGTTTTAGGCTATGTAACTCACGTCATAACCTCCTACTTTCCCAGTTTGCCACCATACTTGGTCTTCGAGACTTAGGTGGCCTACCTAGCACTTCCACCGACCTCCCTCGGCTGTGATAAGTCATCACGGGTAATGATCGACCCACGGGCCATTATCGGGGTATCCTAGTACAGGCCAGTACTTCGGTACTAGTTTAGGCTGCTCGCCGTTTCACTTTTTGGTCGCGCTGAGGCCAACAACATTAACTCTTACGAGCTTGATCTTTTAGATGCACACCTCAACTTAGCCCGAGCCACCCCTCCTACCCGTAATGTGTCCCACTTAGTGGCCCAATACCTCGTTGGTGTCGCAAAGGGGTGGCAAAGCTCGATCACCTGTGGCGGCCTCATCACACACCTAGCACGACGGATGGCTCCGGTTACCCCATCGACTCCCTTACACCCATTGGTTTCACTTCCTGTATGCAAACCAAAATCGACAAGCTCGATGACAATTGTTTGAGACGCCTCAATTGGCTGGCAGACACGCCGCCCACTTGGTTTCTCGTGACAAAGAAGTCTGACACATTCCTCTGTTCTACCCTCCCTTCACTCGCTCCCCTCCCCGAGTGGACTTTGTCGAGTCCTGTGCCCTCTACCCTTTTACTACTGCTCACTGCCCTCCCATCCGTTGTTACACCGGAGGCCGAGCAATCTTCTATGGCAGGACCGTCGACTTCAACATCCACTCGGCCATCCACTACCCCCAACACCACTACCCTGTCTACGGGACCCGTAACACGTTCCTCGACTTCCAAGCAACCCACCACGCCACCGTCGATCGCTGCACCCCCTCCCCATCCGTGACCCTACCCCCGACCGATGACAGACCGTGTCAGTTGACGGATTCCTTCACTCAACTCCGTGGGGAATTCACACAGCACCGAACGGAGGTAGAAGACGTCATCAATCGGCTTAGTATCGAGCTGACCACCGCCGTCAACCAGCTCTACACGGAGTTTCGGCAGTTCCGAGCCATTATTGTCACTTTAGGGTCTCAGGTAGCACCATCAGCTACCCTTAGCACTAGAGGTAGTGTATCGAGTAATGCTCCCACTAGGGAAGGACCGTCGGGTGTTAGCACTAGATGTGGTATGTCAGGCAGTGCTCCCACTAGGGGAGAACCGTCAGCTGGTCCACGCACTCGCGGTGGTATGACGAGTCATGTGGTTCCTCGAAGAGGTGCTGCGGGTCGTACTCCAACTAAGGGTAGTTCGTCAGGTCGAGTACTCACTAGGAGTGCTACGTCGGGTGATGGCACCATGACGACGAGTAACCCGTCGGATCCAAACCCCGCACCCAATGCGTGGTAACCGTGATCGTCCATAGACGCGACAGACTCCGACCAAGACTAGAGTTCGGTTTGGGGAATTCCTTCTACATATTAGGTATTCCTCTCCTCCTCACTCTTTATTTTTGCATGTTTAGTTACTTTTTCCTTCTCTTTTGTTGTCCAAATTGTGTTTATTCACAATAAGGACATGGTGTTGTTTGGTTTGGGGTGAGTAACTAATTTGCATTAGTTGCATATTTTCTGCATTTCCGCATGCATTTTTTCGTTTTCAATCAATTTAGGCATTTTTAGGAGTCGGAACGGGTTAAGCAACGATGATGAAACCATTTTTGGCTCCTTTTCTCGTTTCATTAACTTTCTCATTCTAGTGATATCTTAGTCTACTTTGTCGAGTCTTAGGTTATGGCCTTTTTCGATTTTATTTCTGTGAACGAATGAAGTTGGCGTAAATTGTTGAAAATACTTCAAATCTGAGGTTTAGAGCCATTTGAAACCGATGACATCTATGATCGGTTTATTTAGGAATGAGAGCAGTTCTCCCTATTTCACATGTAACATCAGTTTGCATAAATGTGAAGTTCGTCTCTTAAATCTTTGTGCATTCAAGTCGTCACTAGCATATGTCGAGGCCTTCTTATTTCTCTTTCTATTTTCCGCTTTTTCGGTTTTAGTTATCACTCAAAAATTGAATTATCCCTTTACCACAATATAAACCACAAGCCTAATTCGCCTACCCTAGTTGAGTTAGTCATGGTAGTATTGTTATTTGGATGATATAAGTCGGTTTGTTGTGTATATATGCTTCAGTTTTTGTGTATATAAAGTTCTGTTTCAAAATAAATAAATTGAAGAATAAAACAAAAGAGGAAAAGGATAGAGTTGTAGACTCCGATGCGTGATCATAATATTATTTTGGAGTCGATATGGTTGGAAAAAGTATGATATGGAGAATGCCGTTATTAATCAGCTTGATATTATTGTTTGAATGATTTGGTAATTTGGTGATGTATTTTGGAAGTTTGGATTGACTAGCTCGACTATCACCTCCACATTCCCAAAACTATAACCCTTCTTACCCATCACTTACCCATTTTCCTTTCCACCATGTTTTGCCTAGATACGTGTTTGGTTTCGACTTTAGAATGTGCAAATGATTGGTAGAGATTGTAATCACATTAGATTGCATGCATGTGTTTATAGGACCCAGATTAGACGAGTGTCTCTCTTTCTCTCTATCTTACATATATATCCCATATCTCCTTCATGAAGGTAGAGTGTAACCGCTAGAGTCCGACAATAGTAAGCCTAACAAGGTTGACGGTTCATTGTTATTCTCTCGATCATGCCATAGCTTGAGTCAGTTCATGTTTTCTAAGTGTCGCTGGTTTGAGCCGATTTTTGTAGCCAGTCTAGTTGGTGTAAATAGCTTTGAGTTGTATCTGTTCGCATTGATATTGGTGTGTTTGATTGCTTGAGGACAAGCAATGGTTCGGTTTGTGGAGATTTGATACGTGCAGTTCTTATTCGATTTTTCACTCATTTAGGCACACATATCCGTGTCATTTTATTAACTTTAAGAGTCGGTTTACACTATTTTCTCCCATATGTGCTACTTAGGTATTCTTTGTTATTTTGCAGATAATTTAGACAGAGTAGTCAAAAGAGCTCAAAAACACGTCAAAAATCGTTAAAGCTCTAAAACCGAGTCATTGTGCGAAAACCAAGTAAAGATGGAAGCTGAAAGACAAACTCAGCCAAAATAAGAAGGTCTGATCCTCAGCTGAATGATCTTTGGCCCATATGGTTACTCAAGTCAGCCAACAAATCAGCCCAAAGAAGCAGACTCTACTTACTTAAGTCGCAGCAACCATGCCGACCCATCCAGATCCCAGTCGACCGACTAGGAAGTAAGTCGACCAGACTGAAGATCCTAGTCGACCGACTGGGAATCAAGTCGACCCAAGGTAAAATTCCAGTCGACCGACTGGGAATCTAGGCGATGCAGGCTTATTCATCAATCCACCCCAAATGTTTTCGATAACTACCCACTCTCTCCCCCTTGCGCGACAACTTCCTTCACCCCCACTATTTCCGTGTTTAAGCACTATTAGAAGAGTGGGGGATTGAGGTTGGCAGTTTAAGGAAGGAGTTACTGGGTAGTTAAGGAAGACTTGCATCACTATAAATAGAGCTGGATTTCATCGTTCATCTTCATCGTTATCTCTGTAATCAAAACACAAAGTAGCTATTATTTCTATTTCCTCTAAGCTTTCTGTAATCTTCAAGTTCTCATTAATTAATTCAAGCATTTTGGAAATTTCGGTGTTATTATTATTCAAGTTTGATTCTTATTCTTCATCTCTAATTCAGTCTAAATTCCTAATCTCGGAAATTTCTTCTTCTTCCCTAATCTCCCTCTTCTCAGTAATTTATTTTTCTCTTTTCTTAATCTGCATTAGTTTAACGTAATCTTGTTTTCTGTTCTCTTCCTTATTACTTATCTTTTCTTAATTCTAATATCCTTCTGTTTTTCTGTAACTTCTAATTTCCCTGTCTCTCTACTTTTCTTATTTTTTCCATCATTCTGCTATTCAACCTGTTCATATATTTACATTACTTTGCATATTTTCTGTCATTTTGTTCTTCTTAGAAATCATGTCTTATTCCATCATCATCATTGGTAATATAAGCATTGTTACTATAAACATGATTAGCTAAAACTCCACCACTAGAGTTATAGGTGATTTATGAGTCGAACTTGGTATTTACAATGGGAAGGCTTTATCTACAACACCTATACGTTCTACATGGCCAAGGAACGCCTTGAGTGATAATTCTTTAGTTAATGGATCTGCCACCATCATATCTATTCTTATATGCTCAATTGACACTATCTTCTTCAGCACTTCCTCGTTGACCGAAAAAACTTTAATTCCATGTGCTTAGCACCCTGGGAGTACTTATCGTTCTTAGAGAAGAAGGCGATTGCGACATTATCACAATAAATTCGCAGTGGCTAGGCTATACTATCGATAATTACAAGTCTTAAATAACGATTCGTAACCACAATGCATGAACAGTGGCTTCAAAGCATGCCACAAATTGAGCTTCCATAGTAGAAGTAGCAAAAATGGACTGCTTCTTACTCCTCCATGATATTGCCCCATTAGCTAAAAGGAATACATACCCGGATGTTGATTTTCAACTATCAACACACCTGGCATGATCAGAATCTGAATACCCAATCACCTCAAGATGATCGGATCTCTTATACGTAAGCTTGAGCTCCTTGGTGCCTTGCAAGTACCTAAAGACTTTCTTCGCTGCTTTCCAGTGGTCCATTCCGAGCTCACTTTGATATCGACCCAACATTCCGACAGCAAAGTATGGATGCCCGCCCACACCGCTCACCTCGCGAGGGACCTTGTTGCGGCGGCCACCCATGCCGCCCGTTATCAACACACTCATTCGCGTCCCGGGGACGATCTGATCTCGCGTTCGGGGCGATGTGTCGGACCTCGATTTTGTTGACGGATTGAATTCTACTAAATGGTTGTGGGCACATCCGTGTTTCCGTTGGAATCAATTGAGACGTGGTTGTAAATCTTTAAAGGCCGATATGTTTGGTAAGATGGACTTTTTAGTGAACCGAATTTGTTGCCGATTTGTGGAGTCACCACCGAGTAATTTTGGGAACTCGGAAACCATTCAAGTCAACTTTAATCCTTACCCGGCTCAAAGTTAAGTGTCATGGGGACTTATAGATAAAGACTTGTACCCTTAAGCATTCCATGTCTAGAACGACTCTCATTGCCAATGGTTTTAGGCATCCGGAAACCATAGATTAAGATTAAAGGGTGAGGGTACGTATTGGGAAGCCAACAACCGGTAGACGTCAACACCCAATCCCGCCCACACGTAGCGGTCTCTACCAATCAATCGATGGGCTAATAACTTCGTTCCTTAATTGTGGCGGAAGTATTGATAACATCCGTTGTTTTAAACCCTATGTCTTTGATATGTTGGTTGATTAAGGACAAGTAAGCTTTTATCGTCGAAGTAATTGCTTTTACATTCTTTGCATGCGATTTCACGTGACAAGCAGGCCATGAAAAGATGCACATAGGAGAGTAGAGAGTACTACTCCCTCTTTTTCACTATCTTCTTCCTACACTTTTGGGTTCAAAGTTTTAGGAAGAGAGAATATGTGGTTGAGATTGAGTGGGGTAAAAGGTGGATTAATATTGACCATGTATTTTGTATCAAAAAGGAAATAGGAAGATCTTAGAGAACACACCCAAAAAGGAAAGGTAGAAGAACTAAGTGAAAAGGAGGGAGTAGATATTATACGTATTAGAAAATCAGTTTTAACGTGATAATACGTATATTAGTCGTTCTTGTGGTATACCTTACCTAGTATTCTGCTTAATATGCATTGGCTCGGTATTAATAAGGATGCTTTGAAGACGTGTGAGGGGTGCGCATCGGGATTAATATAGAACCCGACCACCACTTGTTTAGTTTTAGTTTGTGTACGTTTTGAATTCCGTGTTAGGTGATTTAGCATGCGATTATGGTCATAAAAGCAGTAAATCATACGAAACCGGTAAATGCGAAATATAAGTAAATCACAATGTGAGGAGTTGCACCCTCAGAGTGTACACTAAACAACACATGATGCGTAGATGGTTGAGAACGGATCTCATGACTACTCGGGTTAAGTGTAGGGTGTTTTAGTGCTTCTGGTTGATGTTGTGGATGTTACGTATGTTTACGATGCGACATGGATTTAGCATCCATATGAGTCGGACTCGACATTATCGAAATGCATAATTAAAAGTACAGAATGTAAAGTTGTGGTTAGTTGACAACCTAGTGATGATACGACTTCTTAAACCGGATCCTCCTAAGTTTTCCAGCGGTAATTCCGGCAGAGCTTCGCCACGGTGGCTTGAGTTGCTAGTCAAACACAGGTTCCCTTTTTCATTCGTATCGAAACAATGACTCAAGAAACTACGAAGAGTAATGTTGATTTGTGAATCGGAGTGAAAACAATCGAGTGGATCGTGCTTAATGTCGGAGTGGGACGCTAAAGAAGAGCAAGGAGCTCGTAGAGAGGAGGAGGAGAAGAAGTTGTCAGTTCTTGTTGTAACAATTCGAATTGTCGAAATGAGCGGAGAAGGGGAGTATTTATAGTTTTTCTCGTAGTTCAAATCGAGATCTTAGGTGCCTAGTGGCGTGCGACCCAGGATTGGGTGCCTGAGTTGGGGTGATGCCACTCCAAAGCGCCTAGAGGGAGGCGGGTGAAATATTGAAGATCCAATTTGAAAACTTTCCAAAACGGAGATTATTCATGATCTTACGTTTGCTTGGGCATTTAGCGTTCCTCCGTGACCTAGTGCGTTGCACTGATGGGCCTCGGGCGAACGTCTCGAGGCTCGCTCGACCTATCGTGTGGACTCGGGTTTGACTATGCGCGTTTCGGGATCGATTCGGAGTCCCGATGTCGAAATTGACTCTAATTATTGTCGATGCGACCGTAATGACACAACTAAGACTGTCTTAATGTTGTATTAATATTTCCGAGTAATTATTTGATCCGTTCTATAGAAAAACCATTTAAAACGTCATAAAATTGTGTCGTGTTGTAGTCCGATCATCATCGGGTGTTCGTTGGACACTTTTGTAGCCACCAGGTCCAGATCTGGGTCAATCGAGGATTACAATCTGGTGGTTGTCCGCTCGGGTCGCTTTTAGTCCGTTAGACTATGTACTAAGGCTCGTCAGCCAAGGTTTAGAAATCATACCGGACCTCCTTTCCTGCGATCGTCTGCTGAAGCTCTGATCTGGGCTTGCTTGTCTTGCCTTGGGTTGTTATAATTGCTTAGTGCTTTGGTCTTTGACATGGACCTTTTACTTAAATTTTCATGGGTGACTTGGTTTTGATTTAATCCCTTGCGGGTGCTTGCATTAAGTTAGATTTATCACTCTCGGGTGGCTAAGTTGGTTTTGGGTTTAAATTCTTTGGAACAGAATTCTGTCTATTCCTGGTCTTTCTTTGAGATAGTTTCCGACTATCTCTGGCCTATTCTTTGGAACAGATCTTTGTTCCTGGTCTTTTGCTTTCTTTAGGATAGTTTCCGACTATCCCTGGACTTCCGCTTTCTTTGGGATAGTTTCCGACTATCCCTGGACTTTTGCTTTCTTTGAGATAGTTCCGACTATCCCTGGTATATAGCTTTCTTTGGGATAGTTTTCGACTATCCCTGGACTTTTGCTTTCTTTGGGATAGTTTCTGACTATCTTTGGACTTTTGCTTTCTTTGGGATAGTTTTCGACTATCCATGGACTATTGCTTTCGTTGGGATAGTTTCTGACTATTCCTTGACTATTCTTTATTTGTGAGCGATTGTTTAGATTTGATGTTAATTTTGTTTTTTATTCTTGTCGTATAAACTCTTGGCTAGTGCATAATGGTGTTTGCATTGGTTCCTCCATTTGCATTTGCTTTGTGGACTTATGGCTTTCCGATGGGGATATGAATTGGTTGGTCTAAATTGAGGATTTGCTAGGGTAATTGGTTTTCGCTTGAATTTGGTCATTCCGAGTCGATAGGTACCGCTGGGGATTTTCATGGGTTTGCATAATGGGTTGTGCCGGCTTGTGAGATGCTCTGCTGGGATGGTGAATTTGCTTGCCAAAGGTTTTAGTACCGGCTGTCGTACTAGTTGGGGATTTCGTATGTCTTGCTTATCCCACTGGGGAGTGGTAGATTGATTTCAGTTATTCCGTTAGGGGAAGGTAATAAGACTTGCTTAGTCTGCTGAAGAGGAGTGAACATGCCCTGTCAATGTTTATTTTGCTTAGCACATGAAGGTGCGTCTCACGGGTGTTAAGAATTGCGTTTGTTTTATCTCGGTTAGCGACTTGGAAGTGAGGCGCCCAGCCCCCAGCGACTTAATACTCAGTCCCCCGCACTGCTGCGCTCTGGGAATGAGACGCTCGCGTTGTGGCAGTCTGGATTTCTTTTCCAGATTTTGTTTAAAGGTTGCGATTGAAAGGACAAAGGGTTTATTCGAATTAGAAACCGAGCGCACGACCCCATCACCCCAAACTCGTACTTTCGACTTGCTAGACTCGATTTCCATCATACTTGATTATGTCGACTCCGGGTAAGTGTTCCTTACTCACCTATTGTCGGTTTGTGCTTAATTTATGCGGTTTTGGGTCGATTTTTCCAAACCCTAGAAATTGATTTGGGTATTTCGGTTTTGCTATGTTTCGATGCTTGTTCTTGATTCCCTTATTGCATTAGGGTAGGATATTTTAATGGCTTCGCATGGGTGAAAACTGATATGCTAGGGTTTAGGGGTTGATTACCCGTTTATTCCCGTACTTGCCTCTTGTAATCTTTCAGGATTATTGCTTGCAGTGTTATGAGTAGCTCATATATCGATTTTTGTGAGACAGAATGCACTCTAGGCCATTCTGTGCGAGTATGTGACACATACAATGGACTAAATGATACCGCAACGATGCCGAATTTTCCCGAAACCACTTTTATATTGACATAGGTCGAAAGTGCTGCTAGTGCGTTTTTCGGTGTTTTGATATTGCTTTCCAAAATTTTGAACTTATTTTGACCTGTTTGGGCTATCCTGACCCGAGGAACCACACCCGAAGAGCAAGGGAAAGGAAACAAAAAGACATGTAGAGCCCAGTCGTTAGTACTATATTGTATTAATCGATATTATGTGGTGTATTAGTACTAGTTTTTTGTAAGGTTTTTCGTGACACGTTGTTCTGTTTCCGGAGTAGCCGGGTAATAGATGCTCGATGTAAGAGGCCTCGACAAAGGCTTGATTTAATTAATTAATTTTGCATTAATGAGAAGCACGTTTTTTTTCATATTTATTTTCGTGGTGGTTCGCAACTCGATTCTTTATTTTTCCCGGAGCGCCCTTTCGAGTTTTCACCTCGTCCTCGGCTCACCTTTTATTTTGTTTCTCTTTTTTTTTGCCTTTTTTTACGGCTCGCAACTCGATTCTTCATTTTGCTCGGAGCGCCCTTTTTGGGGTTTTCACTCCGTCATCTGCTTTTTTTTAACGACGGCTTGTAACTTGATCATTCGTTTTGTCCAAAGTGTCCTTTAGGGTTTTCACTCCGCCCTCGGCTCGTCATTTGTGCTTCGCCATTGAAATCACTCATTAGTCGCAACGTGGGGTGGTTCCGATTTTCATATGAATCGAGTAATCGATTTTTTTAGTTTTGGTTGCACCTTCCGGGGGGGAGGGGTTGCCTACGTATCCGTGTTTAGACAGAATTAAACCATGTTTCTAGTTCGTATAATTGTGAGTGATTTTGCTTTAGACTCGTTATGCCAATTATCGATGCGAAGTGTTTTAAAGTATTCATGCACGGGTTTTCACCCTAGCTTAGATATCAAGATGAAGTTCTTAGGAGGCTAAGGGTAGTAGCGTTTAAGCTGGTCCATGTTGGTTGGGGTCGAGAATTTTTGACTGTCTAGGTCAGTGATGATCACGGCGCCTCCCGTGAGTATTTTCTTGACAAGGTAGGGATCTTCCCAGTTTGGTTCAAACTTTCCCCTAGGGTCGACAGAAGGGGTGCTCTAATGAACTTAACTACTAGATCTCCCTCGTGTAAGTTTTGAGACTTAACTCGTTTGTCAAAGGCTCGTTGTATTCTTTGTTGGTAGGCTTGCACGTTGGATAATGCATGTATTCTACGCTCATCTAGGAGTACTGACTCGTCGTAACATTTTTGGTTCCACTCTTCTTCGGGAATGCCGCTTTCGGCTAGTATCCTTAGCGAGGGTATTTCTAATTCTATTGGTTGTACGACTTCTGAACTGTAGCTTAGATACTAGAAGGGTGTGGCTCCGGTGGGTGTTTGGTAACAAGTTCGGTATCCCCATAATGCAAAGGGTATTTTGTTTGGTCAATCCCGGTAATTGTCTATCATCTTCTTAAGGATAGTGACGATGATTTTGTTTGCCACATCTACAGCCCCGTTTGTTTTAGGTCTGTAGGGTGATGATTTATATCGTTGGATTTTGTATTTGTCTAGGATTTTTTGGGGTGTCGGCCCAAAAGTGAGCCTCCTGGTCACTGATGATTTTATGTGGTATGCCGTAGCGGCAAATGATGTTTTTTTATATGAATTTGACTACTTGTTTGGAAGTTAGTATTGTGTATGAGGCTCCTTCTACCCATTTGGTAAAGTAATCAATAACCACTAGTATAAAGCAGTGTCTTCCGGTTCCGGATGGGTGTACTTTTCATATAATGTCTATTCTCTAGGTAGAGAAGGGCCAGGGTCTTGTTGCGGTGTAAAGTGGATATGGTGGTAGTTGTTGGATATTGGCGAATATTTGGCAATTGTGACAGTGACAGACGTGATGCTGGCAGTTTGTCTCTAGGGTTGTCCAGTAATAGCCTAATCTCATTATTTTACGGGCTAATGCGTGTGCGCTCATGTGGGGTTCACATTCCCCGTCGTGCACTTCTTCCATGACTTTTTTGGATAGGGCTTTATCTATGCACCTAAGGAGTACTCCTTGCGGGGTTCGTTTGTATAGTAATCCTTGGTTTAGGACGTAGTAAGTGGCGTGCATCCTTAAGGCTCGTTTGTTTTTGGTGTTTGTATTTGGTGGGAATGGTCCGTCGATTTTGAAGTCTAGGATGTTTTGTACTATGGTTCTTCGGAGGTGCCATTGGTTTTGATGTTATGGATATAGGCGGGTTGTTCACTTCTGTCTACACAGATGGGCATAGAGAAGAGGTTGTCTGGCATGTTTATTAGAGAGGCTAATTTGGTAGTGCATCCACGAACTGATTTTTCTCACGGGGTATGTGTATAAAGTTGGTTTCGGTGAACTCTCGGGAGATTGTCTCGATTTTGGTTTGGTATGGGGCTAGGCTTTCGCTATAACCCTTCCAAATGCTTGTGGCTTGGTTGACTACTAAGGATGAATCTCCATGGACTCTAAGGTTTTTAATCCCTAGTGTTACTGCGGCTTTTAGGCCTATTAGGCAGGCCTTTTATTCGGCCGCATTGTTGGTTACTGGGAAGTCTAGTTTGACTGACATGGGGGTGTGGCTACCTTGTGCGGATATTAAGAGGATTCCTACATCTTAGCCCCTCATGTTTGAGGTGCCATCAAAGTATAGGTTCCATGATTCGTTGTCGGCAAATAAATGTCCTCGTCGGGGAATGACCAGGTATCGGTTGAGTGGGTTTACTCTATTGGATTTTGGTTTGGGAAATTTGGCTACGGGTTAAGTTGAGTGTTTAAGATAGTTGCTTTGATCTCAGTTGGGCTGAAATAAGGCGGGTCGTCGGTTGGAGCCCTTATGCTCGAGTTTTGATTGATTGCTATCGATAAATGGCTTAGTGTCGAGTCGTAAGTGAAATAGTGTATTATTTTAAATCAAGCGATTGTCGAGGCGCATGGTAAAGAAGGAAAAAGTTTATTTCTTTTTATTAATAATAGGATAAGGACGGTGTATACGTGACATGACTCTTCTTTGTGAGGCATGGACAGACTCCCCCTGAACCTCCGACTCGATATGACAAATGGAGGTTAGGGTATTGACATCGTTGCGGATGCTTTCGATGGCGTTTGAATCTACAGACATGTTGAAGGATGACTCAGCAGGATAAAATTGAAGATCATAATGGACCCACCGGAAGACGTAGAGACTCGAGGGATGCTCAGAGTTGAGTGACACGGAGATGAGACCCTTGATTCGTGGTGTTTGCGGTCATCAGATTTGGGACTCGGGTGCGTTAGACACTTTGTGTACTTGGCGAGACGCTTAATACACTCGAATCTTTGGAACGAGACGATTTGACATAAATCTCGAGGTAAGATTTAAGAGGACTCTGGAGGCGAGATGACCCAAAAGGTAAGGCCTTAAACGGAGGTGACCAATAATAACTAACACAAACAGTTAATCACACGGTTGTACGACGTAAGAAGTTAATATCGATCCTGGCTCGGAAGCGAAGAGTTTTTATGTTTTCAAAAATAGATGTTTTCGGAAGACGAGCTTTTGAAAGTGGAAGTTTTGAGGTCGACAATACGATGGTTTAGTGACATCGCTTGTGATATGTCATAAGGTGTTGTTATTTGGGTGTCGAGGGTTTGACGATAGCAAAACGTGGATTGTGATTTTGCGAAAATATAGTTGTAGAAGAACCGGTTTTGAAGATATGTGAAAATCGTGATGTCGCGTTATTTATCGAGACTTCTATTAGTTAGGAGTTCGACGTTTGCGGTGTAAAGGGTGTTTGTGAGAAAAATGGTTTACGTAGTGGTGTTTTGACACTATGGCCAAATTCTTGTTACGAAATTTTGGCGGTGAAAGTGGTTTTAGAAAATTTTGAAAACGAGTGAATGTTTGGTCGTTTTTATCGATTCCATCCCATTGATTGAGATTTTGGCGATAGTGACGATATGTGTAAAATGTTTTGTGGGAAATATAACCGTGTTAGATCCCTTAACTTCATTAATTAAATTTTTTGCGATGCTAACGGTATGTGCAAAAATGTTTTGAAAACAAAATGTAACTGTATTAAGTACCTCGATCCCATTGGTTGGGAATTTGGTGATAGTAACGGTATATGCAAAAATGTTTTGAAAATAAAATGTAACCGTATTAGGTACCTTGATCCCGTTGGTTTGGAATTTGGCGATAGTAACGGTATATCGTTGTTTTTAAAAATGACGAGTTTTGTTTCGGCCAAAGTAATGGCGCTAAAAAAAATATTTTTCGAAACAGTAAGTTTGAATTTAGCCAAGGTGATGGCGCTAAGGTGTATTTTGAAAATAAGTTTGATTTTGGCCGGAGTAACGACACTAAAAGGTGGTTTTGAAAAAAAAGATGTCCTTTTTGAAAACGGAGTTTGGGTGTAGTTGAATATGTTGTCGTGGTTGAATCCGGATTTTAATGTATTATTTGGGTTGTCACAACACGATACACATAACTAGGAATGCATACACTCATGCAAGATGCAGACACGGGTAGGGTAAGGTAGGCTACCGCCCAGAAATAATCTTTGCTTAAGTAACGACGGGTCACCGAAGAAGGTGAGCGTCGTTCCGTTTGCTCATTGCAGTTCGCCTGGCATATTCATGGAATGCGTGACTACCTTAGACGGCCGGAACGTCAATCGAGGGTCTCTCCGCGAGTCCGATTTAAGGATCTTACCGCTAAAATATCGATTGGTCCTAAAATTGGCTAGGGTGGGCTTTTTAGGGCCAAAACCTGTAGTGACCACAAAAAAGAAACTAAGAAGTGAGCTTCACCGACCTCGTTCGAGTTACACCACCGCTGGAAAATTGTTTACAAATCCCCAGCGAAGTCGCCAAACTATCGACGATCGCCCACACTGCTCACCCCGCGCGGGACCCAGTGGCGCCAGCCACCCACGTGGCCCGTCGTCAGCACGCTCGTTCGCGTCCTGGGGCCGATCCGATCTCGCGTTCGGGGCGATGTGTCGAATCTCGAGTTGGTTGACGATTTGAATTGAACTAGACGGATGTAAGGACATTCGTGTTTCCGTTGAAATCGATTGAGACGTGGTTGTAAATTTTTAAAGGCCGATATGTTTGTTAAGACGACCTTTTTAATGAACTGAATTTGTTGCCAATTTGTGGAGTCGCCACCGAGTAATTTTGGGAACTCAGAAACTGTTCAAGTCCACTTTAATCCTCAGTCGGCTCAAAGTTGAGTGACATGAGGACCTAAAGATAAAGACTTTAACCCTTAAGCATTCAATGTCTAGAATGACTCTCACTGCCAATGGTTTTGAGCATCCGGAAACCGTAAATTCTTAGTAAGGGGTGAGGATACGTATTGGGAAGCAAACATCTTATAGACGTCAACACCCAATCCCGTCCGCACGTAGCGGCATCTACTAATCTTTCGGTGGGCTGATAACTTCGTTCCTTAATTGTGGCGGAAGTACGATAACATCTGTTGTTTTAAACCCTATGTCAGTTGATTAAGGACAAGTAAGCTTTTGTCGTCGAAGTAATTGCTTTTACATTCTTTGCATGCGATTTCACGTGACAAGCAGACCATGAAAAGATGCACCTAGGAGAATAAAGAATACTAGATATTATACGTATTAGCAAATCAGTTTTAATGTGATAATACGGATATTAATCGTTCCCGTGGTATACCTTACCTAGTATTCCACTTAAGATGTGTGGCTCGATATTAATAAAGATGCTTCGAACCACGTGTGAGAGGTGAGCATCGGGATTAATATAGAACTCGACCACCACTTGTTCAGTTTTAGTTTGTTTACGTTTCGAATTCCGTGTCACGTGATTTAGCATGCGATTATGGTCATAAAAGCGGTAAATCATGTGAAAGCGGTAAATACGAAATATCAGTAAATCACTTTGTGAGGAGTTGCACCCTCATACTGTACACTAAAGGAGACACGACGCGTAGATGGTTGAGAACGGATCTCATGACTGATGTTGGTAAATCACGGGTTTAATTTAGGGTATTTTAGTGCTTATGGTTGATGTTGTGGATGTTACGCATGTTTACGATGCGACATGGATTTAGCATCCGTATGAGTCGGACTCGACGTTATCGAAGTGCATAATTAAAAGTACGGAATGTAAAGTTGTGTTTAGATGACAACCTAGTGATGATACGACGTCTTAGGGGGATCCTCCTAGTTTTCCTGCAGCAATTCCGGTGGAGCTTCGCTAAGGTGGCTTGAGTTGGCTAGTAAAACATAGTTACCCTTTTTCGTTCGTAACGAGCCAATGACTCGAGGAATTACGAAGACTAGTGTTGATTCGCAAATCGAAGAGAAAACAATCGAGTGGATCGTGCCTAATGTCGGAGTGTGATGCTAAAGAAGAGCAAGGAGCTCGTAGAGAGGAGGAAAAAAAGTTGTGAGTTCAAGTTGTGTCAATTCGAATTGTCGAAATGAGCGGAGAAGGGGGGGTAGTTATAGTTTTTCTCGTAGTTCAAATCGAGATCTCAGGCGCCTGGTGGAGTGCGACCCAGGATTAGGGCGCCTGAGTTGGGGCGATGACATTCCAAGGCGCCTGGAGGGAAGCGGGTGAAATATTGAAGATCCGATTTGAAAACTTTCCAAAGCGAAGATTACAAGTGATCTTACATTTGCTTGGGCATTAAGCATTCCTCTGTAACCTAGCGCGTTGCACCGATGGGCCTTAGTGTGGACATGACATAGGTCCACCCCGACGCGGCCACGCACGGGTTTGGGGAGGCGAATGAATCTCCATATGAGATGGTCAAATTGAAATTTAAATCGAAGTTGGAGTCGCCACCGAATTTTATGGTTATTCGGAACCGTTCGAGCCCACTCTATGTCGTAGTGGGCCGTATACAAAATACGGCCCATTTTCGATGTCAGAGTTTATTGGGCTCGTCCCTTTGCATATCGATACCGATGCCGACTTGAGCGGTTAATCGTATATTGAATGACTCTCGTTGCCAATGGATTCGGACATCCGGAAACCACGGTTCTGAGTAAGGGGTGAGGGTACGTGTTGGGAAGTTCACTAAGAACACCCAACCCCGCCCGCACATTAGCGGCCTCTACTAGGATATCGTTTGATTTTTTAATACGCGCGTTAGTAATACGATGAATGATATGCAAACATTGTTTTCCTAAACATGCGAGGAATTGAACGGGTTGCTAAGTCGATTTAATGCATGAAAAATTAACGTCAAAGTTGAATTTAGCATGTGAGATTCGTTTTAGTATAATAAAACAAACGATGAAAAAAAATATGAATTTGCTACAAAAGATGAACAAACGAGTTAGTATCGATTTGTAAAAATAATATAGCAAAAATAATAAATATACGAGATCGAGAAAATAAATATTAATCGAAATCTGAAAAATATCGTTAAAACGCTATTTTGTATAAAAAACGAAGTTCGAAAGATGATAAAAAAATGAGAAAGGTGCGTCGTGACAGCCGGCCGCGCGGCTCGCCCGGGATGCCGGCGAGTCGCATGCCGGGCTGATTTCGAAAGCGGTTTTTTGAAAATTTGATGCTTTTATTAAATCGCGTACGAATATTGCATAATTCGTACTCGACTTAATATTTTCGGTATTCGTTATATTCGATAATTGACTACGAAATCAATATCAAATACTTTGAATAGTTTTAGAAAAGATATAAATTTTAGAAATCGTTTCGTAGAATAAATAAAACGAACGAAAAAGCTAAAAAAAGACTCGTGTTTCAGGCCCGTGCGCGAGTCGCCTGGGAGTGGCGCGACTCGCGTGCGGGTCTGTCCCGGTTTTTTATTTTTTGTTCGAAATTGCTAATTTTGATAGATCGCGTACAAATATGAATTAATTTATACTCAATTTATGTTTTCGATATTCGTCGTATCCGATATTCGATTATGAAATCGATATCGAATATTCGGAATGAATTAAAAAAGTTTTGTTAAAAAAGTTTGAACGAAAAGAATGTAACGATTTTTAATATCGTCGAGATTTTAATATAGTTCTTTTTGATACAGTACTCGATTATAGAAAATCGATATCATATTTTTAAGAATGTTGTTATATGAAAATAGTTTTTGTAGTATCGGTATTAGAAAAAAAGTAAAAAAAATGACCGACCCAAAAAAATAAGACGGACGAGGAGGAGAAGAGAAGAAGGAGAAGTCGGGTTTGGTACACCCTCAACCTACATGCTTCTGTTTACTCGGATCGGGGCTCGTCGGGACGTGGCTTGGGCACAAGAGCGTCGAGTGGATATCGGTGAGTTGGTGGTGGTTCGGTTCGGGCGTGACGAGTGAAGGGTGTCGGGTATCGGGCCGGTTTCCTTCGGGTTTGTAATATCGGTGTATCGATGCTAGATTTTATGCTTACGAGTGTGTGTATGGGAATAATTTGTGATGCTTTTATGAATATTTGATCGATAATGAAAGTATATTGTAGATGCTAATTTTGATGTGTAAAAGTGTGTGTGCAAGGGGCTATTTATAGGGAATTCCCGACCTTGGCTAGGAGAATTTGAACTACCGCTAGAGATAGGAAATATAGGAAGCTGTAAGGCATGAGAATTCCGCTTTCTTGTCAAGGACGAAAGGGAACACGGCTGGAATATGCTGCTCGGCCGAGTATTTGCACTCGGTCGGGTGTCTGAATCGGTTTTCGGATAGGATTCCTACTTGAGATCGAATTCCATCCTTAAACGGATTTGTTTAATATTTTGTGTAGCTGATTTTTCGTAGGATTGGAGTATGAATCAGCCGTGTGAGGTGTCACGGCTGACTCACGTGTCTCGGGAAAATCTTTGACCGGGTTTTGACTCGGTCGCAAAAAGACGGTTTTACCCCTGGTGTCGGAATCGACCCAAATTAGTCTTATTTGACTCGAAACGACCCACTGGGCATGATTTTGAGGTTTGTTTTGTGAGATATGTACTCTATAATGAGCACAAGCCAAATGCCAATGATTTTGAGCCCGTTTCTGAGTATCTAAAGCACGTTTGCGTCCGATCATCATCGGGTGTTTGTCGGAAACTGCTATAGACAGCTGGCAGTCAAAATGTGGGTGTCTACACTTAGGCGTACGTCTCGAGGCTCGCTCAGCCTGACACGCTGACTCGGGTTTGACTCTGCGTGTTTCGGGACCGATTCGGAGTCCCGGTGTCGGAATTGACTGTAATTAGTATCGACGTGACCGTAATGACACAACTAAGACCGTCTTGATGTTGAATTAATTTTTACGAGTAATTATTTGATCCGTTTTATAGAAAAACCATCTAAAACATCATAAAATAGTGTCGTGTTGCAGTCCTATCATCATCGGGTGTTCGTTGGGCACTTCTGCAGCCACCAGGTCCAAATCTGGGTGTCTACACAAAGCGATATCTGGTCGAGTACATGTCTTAACATAGTTCAAACTCCCTACCACAGATGCAAAAGGAATATTCTCCATTTCCTTTCGTTCCAATTCATTACGGGGACATTGCATTTTACTGAACTTGTCCCCTTTCTGTATAGGAACTATCCCTGCAGAACATTCACTCATTCTATATCTCTCTAGAACTTTATCAATGTAAGCTTTCTGAGATAACCCTAACAATCCTTGTGATCTATCATGAAAATTTCAATCCCGATCACATAGGATGTCTCACCCATATCTTTCATTTCAAAGTTCTTAGATAGATATTTCTTTACATCATGTAACATGCCTAGATCATTCGCGGCAAGTAATATATCGTCAACATATAAGACTAAAATGACAAATCTACTCCCATTAATCTTAAAGTAGATAGACCAGTCAACGGTTATCTCTACGAACCCATATGACGTAATGATATCATTAAACTTTAAACACCACTGCCCGGAAGCTTGTTTTAGTTCATATATCAACTTTCTCAGCCTACACACTTTATCTTCACTACCCGGAGATGTAAACCCCTCAGGTTGGTCCATATACACTTCTTCCTCAAGCTCACCGTTTAGAAAGGCGGTGTTTACAACCATTTAGTGAAGCTTCAGATCATAATGAGCTACCAAAGCCAAAACAATTCTTAAGGAATCTTTCTTTGATACCGGACAGAAAGTTTCCTTGAGTGAAACAGTTGGCAACTAGTTGGACCTTATACATTTCAATGTTACCTTTAGAGTACGTTTTGGTCTTATAGACCCATTTCGAGCCAACGACCTTAGAACCCTCAGGTAACAGAACCAAGTCCCATACTTTGTTATCATCCATTGATTTCATCTCCTCTTTCATGGCATTAAACCACTTTTCAGAATTATTACATTTCATGGCCTTACGGAATGAGACGAGATCCTTATTAATGCTTAAGTCACATTCAGCCTCAATGTTATATGTCACGCAGTCATTTGGGATGGTTGATCTTCTTTCTCTTACGGATCGCCTTAATTGTTCATGTGACATATTATTCTCCCCTTGAATTGTGACTTGATCATCATTGTTATTGTTATTTTTTTGGTTTTGCACGTCATTTCGTTGTTGTTCCATTACGTCATTTGACTGTGACGGCACAATTGGGACAACAATTTCAGGTGCAACTTCAGGAGAAGGAACTTCATCCTGAATTTCTTTAATGTCCATCTTTCATGGTTCAATGCTCCCACTAGCTTGACCATTCTCAACGAATCTAGCGTTTCCGGTCACTACTATTCTCGTATTGTAGTTAGGACAGTAACTGTATACACCTTTCACTTTTCAGGATAGCCAATAAAAAACCACTGACTATCCTAGGATCTAGCTTCCTTTCATTCGGATTGTACAACCTTACTTCAGCTGGACAACCCCAGACTCGAAGATGTCTTAAGCTTAGTTTCCTTCCCGTCTATAGTTCATAAGGAGTCTAAGAAACTGCTTCGCTTGGAACCCGATTCAAAACATAGGTTGCAGTCTTTAATGCATAGATCCATAAAGAAGGTAAAGACCAATTACTTAACATGCTCCTAACCATTTCAATTAGAGTACAATTTCGCCTTTCAGCAACACCGTTCTGCTGAGGTGTACTGGGCATTGTATACTGTGCACAAATGCTCCGACTTTCAAGTAACTTTGAAAATGGACAAGGACATCGTCCATTTTCAGAGAACCTACCATAAAACTCACCACCCTTATCCGACCTCACAATCTCTACTTTCTTTCTAGCTGCCTTTGTACCTCATCAATGAATATCTTAAGGACATCCACAGATTGAGCCTTTTCATGCAGTAGATAAGTGAAACCATACCGTGAGAGGTCATTTATGAATGTGATAAAGTACTTTTCACCACTCCAAGATGGAATGTCAAAAGGTCCACAGATATTAGTGTGTATAATCTCTAAAAGATGAGAGCTTCTTGTAGCTGGTTTCTTTACTGTATGTTTAGTCTGTTTACCTTTAATACAGTCTATACACACATCTAAATCACTAAAATCAAATTAAGGTATAATTTCATTATTCATCAACCTCGTTAATCGTTCTTTGGATATGTGACCTAGCCTTTGATGCCAAAAAAGAGTTGAATGTTCATTCGACGCACTACATTTAAATACCTTGACTTTCAACACAAAACAGGGAATCGGAAAATTTAACATCAAGATCGAACCTGTAAAGTGAGTCAATCAAAGTACCATTACCGTAAAGTAATCATTTTGGTACAAAGAAAATACATCATGTCCAAACTTGAAATTAAAACCTAAAGTATCCAATTTACTTAATGATACAAGATTTCAAGCACAATCAAGTACATAGAGACAATCTATAAGATCTATATGACAACTAGTGTCTAAGATTAATCTGTAAATCCCAATGCCCTCAATCCGTGCCTTCATCCTGTTTCCCATGGACATGTACTGTTCAGCTCTTCTTATGGGCCGGATCATATGGTATCCTTGTTTAATATAAGAAACATGAGGAGTAGCACCAGAATATAACCAGCACCAGATTATAACCACAAATTATTATTAGTTACTTCTATAAGATTTGATTCAAAGCAACAAAACTATAATGTTTACCTTTCTTTTCGAACCATGCCTTTCTTTTAGGACAATCCTTCTTGAAATGTCCAAGTTTCTTGCTAAAGTGACACTTCTTTTCCTTCTAGATAGCACTTTTAGGTCCTTTAAAGAAACAGTTTCCCTTATTACCCTTTTTACTCGATTTATCCTTGCTGCTATTGGCACCATCATGACCTAGGAAGTGAACTGCTTAATCCTTCATCTTCTTTAATATCCCCTCCTCCTGAATGAGTGCAGCCTTTAATTCTTGAAAGTTCCACTTATCTTTAATGGTGTTATAATTCACCTGGAATTAGCCAAACTCAAAAGGTAGAGAGTTAATGACGAATTGGACCAAAAATGAATCACTAACCGTCATCCCTAAAGTCTTAATTTAACTTTGCTGCCAGGTAAAAAATATGTCACATGATCATGAATCAGCTGAGACTAGTCAAACTTTTTCGCAGTCAGCTCACTCATTAAGCTGCCTACAATTGACTTGTCAACTAAATCCAACTGTGAACACTCCTTTACTTTGAGCATGAATTCCATTGCTTTCTCTGTCTTGGGCATAGATGGCTTAATATTATCGGCCATTGTCATCCTCATAAGGTTTAAGCTCAACCTGTTAGATCGCTCCCAAGGGTGATAACGATTTTTCTCGGCTTCAGAGCTATCATCTGTAATGGTTGCAGGTTCTTCATCTGTGAGGATGACAATGTCCAATGACACTATACCCAACGTAAACCGAATCTTTTCAGCCCATTCATCATAATTAAGCTCATTAAACTTGACAACAGAGTTAGTAGATGCAAACATATTTGGAGAAGTTGCGACATTTATACATGTTTACCTATTAGATATTTGAAATACTTTCATACAGATTCATACAATATCATACAAACATTCCGTACATGTATTTAAATGACCTTTGGGCAACACTTAAAATACAAGTAACTTTCACTGATGTTAATATATACTTTAACAACTATCTATAACTTATATAAGTCAAATAAGAATGCTATCTTTGGATATACACACTATTAGACCCAATTATGAATAATTAATCCTTTTATATTATTAACTATATTTAATTACCCACTGGGTGGTCTCCCAAAATATAGATAACAAATAAATTGATCAATCCACCTATAATGTCATTTTAACATCTCTTTAATCATGATCAATTACATAACCTTTATGTTAAAAAGTGTACATATAATAAACAAGGTCACTTTGGTGACTAACAAGTCTTATAAAATATAAACATTTTAAACTCAAATGACAAATTTACATCATAATATGTTAATATTTCATAACATGAAATTTACCCATGTTAACGCATCACATCTTCCTCTTGTCAAACTATATGCGGAGTAATATATAGTAAGGCCAGGCGATATGGTCAGATAGTATTTTCAACTTTCTGTTTACAAAGCAATATTAATAATTGTTACAATTATTATGTATCACTTACTTTAATAGTATAGAATATACTACTACCAAAACGACAAGAAACAGAGAAATGCATACATCTTAAGTCCACTGTAAAACACTATCATATGACTAGTTTATCATTATTAATTCATATTACGATATTTCACACATCATTATTTGCAACATGATTCCTTTATACGTGTGGATTATTTACACTTGCTCACTCAACAATTAAAGGTCATGATATATTGATATGTGTTAGTGCATAAAGACAATAATTTTCTATTTAAAAACCAGAGAAACATGCAGCGGAATTTAATGATAATGATAATACACACATTATTACTACAAACCCACATTAAATAATAAACTTTCTTTCATGAAGTATATCATAAATGGGAGATTTAAAGCGGTGTAACAGAACTTTCATTTTATCAAACCAGTACATAAGTAAATTCCAACAAGGAGACGTCTACTCATACAAACATTCATCATGCGGAATTTTTACTGTATTATTTCTCATCACAATCAATTTCTATATGAATGGGTAAACGTAGAAGTACCAGAATTTCAAACGTAACACCCAAATTTCAAACGTAACACAATATGTAACTTGTATGGGTAAATTAATCAAATCTATACTGCTCTAATACCAAATGTAAGATGTACTTTATGATTTGATAATGAAATTTGTCCCACAATCAATTATAGATTCAATTTAATTCAACCATTATACAATCGATGAACGGAATAAAGGACTAACCTTACTCCATGTCTTACAGACGCACGTAATAATAATAAGTAATATAGATTGATTCTCCTCCTTAACCCTTTCCTTTAATGTTCCTTGATGATGGAGATGGAACTGTCGGTTATTCGATCACTTTCTTTCTGTGTAAAACTTTAATCGAGATGATGAAGATAACGTACTGATAACACGCAAATTTGGACCGTTTTATCACCTAATTTCACTCGTATTTGACTCGATTTTGTGTGCTTTAACGTCAATATAACTCATTTTTGACTATATTTCGTATTTTCTAGTTTGAATTTGGTTTTTTCGTATTTATCGTCTTTTTCGTAGAATTTCGTACTGCTTTTGTGTGTTTTTGTCTTATAGGTACGTGTTTGTGAATAAAGAGGCGAGTTGAAGTGAGAGGAGCCAAGTCAAGATCCGAGTCAAACCCGATTCACCTAACCCATCTCACTCATTCACCATAACTCATTAAGCCAAATCCACTTAACCCATTTCCCATCCTAAATCTACCAAGCCCAAATCCCTCAACCCACTTTCACAACCCACAAATCAACCAAATTTCCAAATACCCTCAACCTAATTCAAGTCAAGGTCAAACCCGACCTTGACCACCCCTTCATCCTCCTCACCCAAATTAACCCAACTCCCAACTTAGCCCATTTACACTAATAACCCAACTCCAAATCAACAATTCAATCCAACTCATCTCAAATACAATCCAACCTATATCCTAATCAAGGTCAAACCGACTTTGACCTTGACCCTTGACCCAAACACAAATCTCCCTCCATTAACCCACCATAACCAACCTTGACCTCCATCACCACCACTCACCTCCTTCACCTCTAACCACCAGCATCGACCCTAACCTCCATTAACCACCATACCTGACCACCACGACCCACCACCTTCATCTCCCTTCTCAGCCACGAATCCACCACCACCTTCACCCACCTCTTCCATTCCCTACTCCGGTTGACAACTTCGGCGCACCTCCACCTCCGGCCAGAACACCGCGCGCCACCCAACTCCCTCCGTTCTACGTCCTCTTCGCCGCCTCCGACAACCACGCGCGCAGCAGCAGCGTCAAGCCTGACCACCGCCATCAACCTTCCCCGACAGCAGCTCCAACAATGACAACAACAGCAGCAGCGTCGCGCGGCAGCAGGCCGAGCACCACCACCGCGCCCCTGCTCGCCCTCCATTCTCTAACAATAGTAACACAGCGGCCCAAATCCGGCGAGCATCTCCAACGAACAACAGCAGCAGCGGTAGACCCAGATTCCGGTGAACCCAACGCCAGCACCTCGACTCCGTATTCCTCTGTTTTCCAACGACTTTCGCCAGCGTTGACACCAACTCCGGTGTCGACTCGGTTCGACCCAGATTCGGAGTTCGTGAGTTTTGGAGTTCGTGACTTATCGAAGGCTCGAAGAAATTAAATTTAAATGCTGAGTGAAGGTGATATACTGATATGTGGGGTGATTTATCATATGAAGTGCAATGGGTGAAACCGTAAAGTGCGTGGCCCACGAAGTGATTGGTCGAAATCAGGATTACCGCAGGGCAAAGTTTTGCCCGGTGGTTAGTTGTGCAAAACCGTAGGGCGAAATTTCAACGGATGGGTTTCATAGGGTGAAATGCAGTTTATGGGTATTGAGGTATTGAGCTGCCACTTATTGGGCTTAAAATTAGGGTTTTGATACTCCATCTTCTCTCCTCTATATATATGTAACTCCTCATTTTTTAGGAGGGGGAGACACAATTACTCCACAACACTACCTAAGCTATTAAATTAGTAGATTATTAGTAGATAATTAGTAATTATATTAGTAGATTATTATTAGTTTATTAGTAGATTAATTAGTAGGGAAATTTTTGGAGGGTGACAATCCAAGATCTCCACTTTCTATAGATCTAATTAGTTTCCTTTTTAATTAGTGTACAAGACTCCATCTTTATTATATTCAAGTTTTTATTGAAGTTCTTTTGGAGATTTTCAAGGGGTTAGTGACAAACCCATTGTTATTTTCATCAAGCTTCTCCTTATTTTATTGCAATTCTCTTTATTATTATCGTTTTTCTCCATAGTCGGTATATTTCTCTTCCTTTCCCAAATCTCTAGTTAGATTTAATTTCGTTCTAGATTTAATCTCCCGTCTAGATTTAATTTAGTTATTTTTTTTCTCTAGATTTAATTATTAGGCTTGTTTAGTTGATTTCTCCTTAGTTATTGTTTTATTAGTTTCCATTATGCATAGTGAGTAGATTTCTTTTTAGTGGTGTAGGGAGGAAGATCTTGGGTGATATGAATTCAGGAATTTTGGTTGGGTTACTTGCTTGTTGATTTATCATGTTTGAGTTTTTGTGTCTTTGTTGACTTAGAGCGTACGGCTAAATCGACCTTGACTCACTCCTATCAATATGGGGAAACTCGGGGTAGGAGTTACCTTGACTTAAGACTTACCCTTTTTCGCCGCGAAAGCGGGATCTAGATAAGTTGCGTGAAGAAACAGAAAGGTGTCATTCTCCCTCTATCGACTTTGTAACCGACCCATAATTCCGAGACTCATAGAACCCGATTTACGATTCCCGATTATTCCCGAATCCCCCTAACACCTTTCCTTTACTTGATTTCCCTTAATTATTCTAGTTTCATTAGCCTAGTTCGTGACCAATCAAAATCCCTCTTAGATCCCAACCAATAGACTAGACTTAGACTCGATTTCCCATATATTTTGTCCCTGTGGATCGATCCCGACTTGCCGCTACTACGTAGTAGTTAGTTGAAGTTTATAAATTTTGTTTGATCGTGTTAGATAGGCGACAATCTGATGCGCATAAAAATGCGCCGTTGTCGGGGACGGCGAATTAGTCGAGTTTTAGTTTAGTTGATTGCTTGGTTATTGCTTTCATTTAATTTTCTCTTCCCTAGTACCACTTGGTGCTAGGAGTCTCACTTGCTACTTGAGTTGTCCACAGGAAAGGTTCTTCATAGTTTCTCTTCGATCTTGAGCCCGAGAGGATATTCCATGCTCTAAGGTTCGCAGTGATACCCTTTTCTCTCTCCCTTTCTCAAAAACAAAAAGAAAAAAATATATGTAGTCTTGGATTCAAATCATGACAATTTTCTATTTTCCCCAAGTTCCAAATGAACCATTTCATATTTTTTGGGAACGACTAGCGAATTACATTTATCAATATAATCTTCGTGTGGAAATATGGGAATTTTGTCATATGATTTATAACGGAGTCCTTGTTGATGTTAGAAATGTGATTGAGAAGAATTGTAGGGGTATGTTCACTTGTATGCCTTATCATGATAGATGGAAACTTATTGAGAAGAATGATTCTAATCAACATCACTTGTGCCCCTCACCCCAATTGTTTATGCATAATGCTAATTGTGGTTCATGTGGTGTGTTTGGTCATTCTTTTGATGTGCGTCCCTCTAATCTTCCTAAAACCCTTTTAAATTCTTATGTGAACAATGTTGATTACATGAAAACCTATGATGTTCACCCTCCTTCACGTTATAACAATTATGAATATGCACTTGCTTCACCTAGATATCCTTCAAGGAATGCTCTTGTCAATAACGTTAGGAATGATATGCAATCTTTTGACACCTACTCTCCTCCTAATCTTTCCGTCCACCCTCAACAACAAGATATTACTTGCCGTAAGAACCGTTCTAATAACACTTGTCTTCGTGTGAGTAGTAGTAACGTAATCTTAGAGATGTGTGCTACGAGTGTTGTTGACCGAAGTTTGAGGAGTCTTGTTGGCAATAAGACAATTGGGTTACATATTATTTTTCCTCAAGGAGAAGATGAAGATTTGAGAGATTACTTGCCTAGATTGAAACATTATCTTCGCTATTTAGATGGCAAATACTTTACCGAAAGGTCCTTGTATTTGACACTTGCTAAGGGCATAAACGATTCCACTAGGACATTGCTTGATTCTTTATGTGATGGAGATTTTTCTTCTAAATCTTTCGATTACGCTTTTGACCTTATTGAATTAGTAGCCCTTTGTAATCCCAAAACCCATATCTTACCTTCGTGGTTTATTGATGAGATCTTTCCCAGGGATATTGATTATCATGTTGTGCCTAATTATGGTGAGAGTTTGCAAAGTTTTGTATGGTTGATGATAATATTCATGTTGTTCGTTCTTGTCATGACCCATCTCCCTCAACATATGAACTTGATAAGACTTGTGCCCCTCCATTGGAAAACTCTTTGCTAGATGATAAGAGTGATGATATTGAAGAATGTATACTTGATCATAACTCCATTGTGTCTTTGCCATCTTCTTCATCTTGCATATCATCTACTTTGCCATCTACTAATTTTGACATTGTTGTTGGAGGAGATTCAATGTCTCCCTCATTATCTAAAGAGCCTTTGGAGGTTGTGTTTGGTTATGATTCGTGTATAGGTAATGATGTTACAATAAGCAAGGAAGAGGATCCTATTGAAGCGAGATTGAATGGTGAAGAAAGTCAATATGTCGAAAGTCTTAAGGTTAGTTGCTTGGAGGTCACTCTTGAAACAAAGGTAAATAAACCTAACCTTACTCCTCTTTCAACTACTTTGAGTCATGCTTCTTTAGATACCTACCTTATGGATTCTTTGGTGAGTGAGGTTTAGAACACTTATTTGGAGAATATTAAGTCAAAACGGTTGTCTTTGAGTCCATTTTTTAGGAACACCCTTTAGAGGACACCATTATTGAGATCGATTTCTCTAAACCTTGTATTTGGGATGAATCACTCACTACCATTGATTATTTATGCTTTGAATCCCCTACTCATGAAGAATTTGTTGAGGAAGATGACACAATTGAAAACTCTTTGAATGAGAAAATTGAAGGCTCTTTTGGTGATAGCTTTGAGATTAAAGGGGTAAAACCATTGATGTCTTGGTATAACCCCTTGTTTGAGGAACAACACTTTGATGAGATCACCATGTCTACCATTTCTATTGAAGATGAGTCTCTTATTTTCCTTGACTCCTTGTGTCTTGACACTAGCCCTTCCTATGATGATTGGAAAAATTCTTTCAATGAACTTTGTTTAATCCTTGATTTGTCTTTTGGAAGGAACGTGATTAAAAACAAAAAAGAGGAGGCTTGGAAGGGTGAGGTGTTGGTTGATGAGGCTAACCAAGTCTCTTATGTCATTGCTAGTGACTCCTCTATTCCCAATAGAGAAGATATGACCTTTATTGTTGAATTTGAGGATATAGTGAGCCTTGTTTCTCCTCTTAGCCTACCTCTTACTATAGAGGTAAATGAATATAAGAAGCTTAGGGATATGCCCTACCATGACAAACTTGATGTGATGAGTGGCCTTGGTTACTGGTTGTGGGATCCCGGTTAGATGATGATTTTAATTATTGGTTTGGCGATCCTAAAAACCGCGCTTCTTGGGAGGCAACCAAAGTTTTTTTGTGCATATTTACGTGTTTTGTGTTTTGTTTTTGTTTATAGGAATCTCTAACAAGAAGCCAACATGCATAGATGATGAAGAATTTAGAAGCAATCAAGTTGGAAGAGATTTTGCTTGATTGTTCTATTTTTGATTGTGGATTGTGATGTTTGCTTCTATCTTGTTGGAGGATTGGTGGGGTATTTTTAATCATGGTGTAATTGTGTTGTTTCTAGTAGTTGTTGTGGGATTGTAATTATTATCTTTCTTGTATCGCCTTGCTCTCTCTTTTCTTGCAGGAATATCACCCACTTCTTAGCATAAGGACATGAGTTATTAAAAGTGAAGACCATTCGGTAATCCCTTTTTACCCTTATTTTTCTCCCCTTCCCTTATTCACATGGGAGTATGGGCTTGTATGCTTTGGAGGTTTACTTGGTGAACGTTTTGGAATTGGTGGTTGTGGTTGTGTTGACTATTTGAAGAAGATTGGAGTGCTTGGCTTTACGTGTAGTTGCTTTGGTTTTTATTATTTTGTTGTGTTCTTTTGTGTTTTGTTTAGTGTGTTTTAGGTAAATGTTTTCGAAAACACGATTGTGAGACTTGCTTACGAGTGTTCACCTTCCCTTGTTAGTAACCCATTTTGATTTTGAACTTTATTCTACTAGAATGACATTAAAACAAAATTTTCATTGATCTTTTAGCTTGAGTCCACTTTTTCTACTAGGAGTTTACATCGGGGTTTGCATTTGACCACCTTGACCCCCCATGGAGTGATAAGGCCTTGGTTACCGGATCCCGTGCCTATTGGTGACCTTACTTTATGATATCTTTAAGTTCGGGACGATCCTCTTTGCTTTTGCAAAAAGGTCGGGATTACACTTACCTCCAGTGTCGACTAACTCCATGGTTCACTCATTTCCATCCCGTTTAACGCCCCGTTGTACACTTTTAGTTGATTAAGAGGACCTAGATAAATTATCAATGCTTTTAGTGATTTAATGTCATCATATTAGACTTTAATCCACTTCATCTTGAATAACTAACTTTGGAGTGTTTGTACTTGTCTCGAGTAAACTCTCGGTGTCTTTCCCGTCGTCTCGATGAGGGATTCGGTGTTTTCATGTTTGGATGAAACTATTCTTGTTTGTTTATTTGTTTGTTTATTTGTTTGGTTGTTTGTTTGTGTGTTTGTTCGTTTTTGTTTTGCGCAAGTTTAGTTGCGTCCGCAATTTTGTGCAAGACCCAACTTGCCTTGCATGGGAGTACCTTACCTCATAGGTATTTCGATGTAATTACCCCTTATCGGCTTAGTTTAGTAGTAGCTTTATTCTAATACCTTTTGTTGTGTTCTTTTTATGTGTGTGCATGTTTTTGTGTTTTTCGTTGTAGGTACCTCTAACAATCAATGACAATGGACGAGAAAAGGATAAGAAGCACGGAATCGTTCAAGTGTGGGGGACAACTTATGCTTTAAAAGGTAATTTCTTACCCACCCACCCCTCCTTTCCCTCCCTAATTTTGAACATTGAGGACAATGTTCGGTTCAAGTGTGGGGGAAGTGTGTTTGGATTGACGATTCATCGTTGCTTGAGGATTGTGGTTGATGTTGTTGTTGGAGAATACTTTGGTGGAGTATACATGTTGTTTATTTGTGGTTGTTATGGATTTTAGTCTTGTGTTTTGTTTGTTGTTTTTGTGTCTTGTTTTGTGTTTTCATTTGATAGAACTTGAAAAATCCTAAAAATTTAAAAATCCAAAAATTCCAAAAAGATTTTTGTTTTCGTGTTTCACTTGTTTTCCTTGATAAAATCATTTTTCTAATTCTCAACTTCTTTAAAGAGTATGGATTTTTCTATTACTTGTTGGTTGATCTTAAGTATTATATATTGATTGTCCTCCTATTGTAAGTCTCTCGGGTGTGTACCTCACTTATGTCCACCTTCCACCTCCCGTGTTGTGATTTCAACATTGTATGCTGATAAGTGTCATTTGTAGTGCCTATTTCGTAGTGTTTTGGTCCCATTTTCCTTGTAGAATCGCTCCTTGTGAGCGGTTTAGGGGCTTCTTATGCTTCCTTTAGTTCGTTTCAGGTTCCCGAGGCCGAATTGGAAGAGTTGGAGCGATTCCGACTCAATACATACACATTTTGGAGCCAACGAGATAAAGGAACGATGACTCGAGGTCTTGGAATCGACCCCGAGACCTTAGGACCCAATCCCGAGCCTCCGAGACCCGATCCCGAGTCCCGAGAATCGGTGGGAAGCCCATGAAAGGCAAGGAAGGACCAAAGAGCTTTTAAGGAAGACATACAAGGCCCATCCCGTTCGGGATGGGGTGCTACATTAGGATGGCTGCTGTGAGCCCATCCCGGTCGGGACCAACCCGTCCCGATCGGGATGACAGAGCCGTCCCGAACGGGATGATCCGTCCCGGTCGGGAAGCTACAGAGGCAGCACGGGCTTCTTCTTTTCTTCTCCTTCATTCTTGTACCCATATATATACTCCCATCTTGTAATTTGAAGATATCTTATGTTAACCTAGAGTAGTTTAAGCCTCCAAAACCCTAGATTTACTCTCATACATTAATCTTAATCTCTCTTTAATCTTAGTTAATCCTTAGTTGATCTAGAGTAATTAGTCTTGGATTAGGGGATTCTTGAAGATTGTTCCAAGATTGACAACCTTGAGATTGTATTTGGGTTTCTCATTAATGCAAGTTCTCTTCTTTTTCATCCATTGTTTGTTGGTATAATCTTCTTCTCTTATTTAATCTTGTTCTTAGTTGTTAATCAAGTTTGAATCTTTATAATTTGTTTATTGTCATTGTTATTGTTCATTATGGAAGTTTGGATGTTCATGTTGTTTCCTCTTATTATTGTTAGTTTTTCATTGATAATGAGTGAGTAGATTACTTGTGGGGTTAGTAGGGGGATTAAGGGTAGATTATGGATGATTAGGGTTGATTAGGGGTAAAGGTTTTATCTTTGTTGTTAGACTCATTATAGGCACTCTATGTGTTTGATGTTATGCTTGTGTGAGTTGTAGTGGTCATGCTTCCCATGCTTGTGTTCATCTTCCCATTGCTTGTCTATTGTGTGAGCATGTTGAGAATAGTCATAGTCACGAGAGTGCCGACTAGGGTCTAAGTTGCGAGAGCCCGGACCCATCTTGACATCGGTCTAAGTTGCGAGAGCCCGGACCGACTCTAGCAATTAGGAGGCACCTACACCCTTGATCACCCAAATCACCCTCCTACTCTTATGAACCCGACCTACCCCACTTCCTTTCCTTATTTGATCCATCATCTTAGTTAGTCATCGTCTTTTTAGTATTGTTTAGCTTCGTTTTAGTCTAGTTCATCACTAGCTTAGTCATACCTCTTCCACCACCATAGTTTACCATTCATTGCTCTCTTTGTGTTCGTTTGTGTGACTTAGCCTAGTTTTTAGTGGACCTAGTCTAGACCTTACTCTACCGTCCCCGTGGATATCGACCCTACTTGCCCTAGCTACCCACTAGGAATAGTTGGTTTAATATTGACGGTTAGGACCCACGACAAAGCCAACCATCATATGCTTATCTAGGTGACTATAACCCAAGTGACTTCTATCCTTTTACGATCCATTATCCCACAAAAATACTCCACAAATAAGAGTTCGGTTATATTGATATTGAGTTTCGCATTCCCTTTTATTCAAATGAGCTCAAACATCAAAAATGTGCAAACAAAGAAAAATTCTCAAAAACTCAAAAGAAAAGAATAAGGGGGAGGAGAAGAAAAGAAAGAAATGAAAAATGAAAGAAACAATGAGAAGAAAAAGAAAATGAAAAAGAAGAAAAAGAAGAAAAAGGAAAAGAAAAAGAAAGACGATTCCTCCCCGAGTATTTTTTATATTCATATCTTCCATTTTGGATCGATTCTTATGTCACTTGGGCCATTAAGACGACCCTAGCCCTTGTTTTTACAAGTGGTCGAGACTTGTATGCATTAATCAATAACTTCATGGGAGTACTCATTCCATCTCAGCCACATATCCCGACATAGGATGGACCGAGACCAAGAAATATGTAATAATTATTTTTGCAACCGATTTAGTAATTATATTTTAGTTGGATTTTAGAATTGTGACTTTTAATTTGAAAACTTGTGACTTGTTGTGTTGTTTGTTTTTCGTTCTTGTGTTTTGTGTTTTTGTTTTTGCGTGTTATTTATTTATGGGTCATAGATTAGTCCAATGAGTTACCCGAGGACGAGTAAATTTTAAGTGTGGGGGAATTGATAACACGTAAATTTGGACCGTTTTACCCCCTAATTTCACTCGTATTTGACTCGATTTTGTGTGCTTTAACGTCAATATAACACATTTTTGACTATATTTCGCATTTTCTAGTTTGAATTTGGTTTTTTCGTATTTATCGTCTTTTTCGTAGAATTTCGTACTGCTTTTGTGTGTTTTTATCTTATAGGTACGTGTTCGTGAATAAAGAGGCGAGTTGAAGCGAGATGAGCCAAGTCAAGATCCGAGTCAAACCCGATTCACCTAACTCATCTCACTCATTCACCATAACTCATCAAGCCAAATCCACTTAACCCATTTCCCATCCTAAATCTACCAAGCCCAAATCCCTCAACCCACTTTCACAACCCACAAATCAACCAAATTTCCAAATATCCTCAACCTAATTCAAGTCAAGGTCAAACCCGACATTGACCACCCTTTCATCCTCCTCACCCAAATTAACCCAACTCCCAACTTAGCCCATTTACACTAATAACCCAACACCAAATCAACAATTCAATCCAACTCATCTCAAATACAATCCAACCCATATCCTAATCAAGGTCAAACCGACTTTGACCTTAACCTTGACCCAAACTCAAATCTCCCTCCATTACCAACCTTGACCTCCATCACCACCACTCACCTCCTTCACCTCTAACCACCACCTTTGACCCTAACCTCCATTAACCACCATAACCGACTACCACCATACTTGACCACCACGACCCACCACCTTCATCTCCCTTCTCAGCCACGAATCCACCACCACCTTCACTCACCACTTCCATTCCCCACTCCGGCTGACAACTTCGGCGCACCTCCACCTCTGGCCCGAATACCGCGCGCCGCCCAACTCCCTCCGTTCTACGTCCTCCTCGCCGCCTCCGACAACCACGCGCACAGCAGCAGCGTCGAGCCTGACCACCGCCATCGACCTTACCCGACGGCAGCTCCAACAACAACAGCAGCATCGCGCGGCAGCAGGCCGAGCACCACCACCGCGCCCTTGCTCGCCCTCCGTTCTCCAGCAGAAGCAACGCAGCGGCCCAGATCCGGCGAACATCTCCAACGAACAACAGCAGCAGCAGCGGCATCCCCAGATTCCGGTGAACCCAACACCAGCACCTCGACTTCATCTTCCTCTATTTTCCGGCGACTTTCGCCGGCGTCGACACCAACTCCGGTGTCGACTCGGTTCGACCCAGATTCGGAGTTTGTGAGTTTCGGAGTTCGTGACTTATCGAAGGCTCAAAGAAATTGAATTTAAATGTGGAGTGAAGGTGATATACTGATATGTGGGGTGATTTATCATATGAAGTGCAATAGGTGAAACCATAAAGTGCGTGGCCCACGAAGTGATTGGACGAAATCAGTATTACCGAAGTGCAAAATTTTGCCCGGTGGTTAGTTGTGGAAAACCGTAGGGCGAAATTTTACAGGATGGGTTTCATAGGGTGAAATGCAGTTTATGGGTATTGAGGTATTGGGCTGCCACTTATTAGGCTTAAAATTAGGGTTTTAATAGTCCATCTTCTCTCCTCTATATATATACATGTAACTCCTCATTTTTTAGGAGGGGGAGACACAATTACACCACAACACTACCTAAGCTATTAAATTAGTAGATTATTATTAGATAATTAGTATATTATTATTAGTTTCTTAGTAGATTGATTAGTAGGGAGATTTTTGGAGGGTGAATATCCAAGATCTCCACTTATTATAGATCTAATTAATTTCCTTTTTAATTAGTGTACAAGATTCCATCTTTATTAAATTCAAGTTTTTATTGAAGTTCTTTTGGAGATTTTCAAGGGGTTAGTGACAAATTCATTGTTATCTTCATCAAGCTTCTCCTTATTTTATGGCAATCCTCTTTATTATTATCGTTTTTCTCCATAGTCGGTATATTTCTCTTCCTTTCCCAAATCTCTAGTTAGATTTAATTTCGTTCTAGATTTAATCTCTCGTCTAGATTTAATTTAGTTATTGTTTTTCTCTAAATTTAATTATTAGGCTTGTTTAGTTGATTTCTCCTTAGTTATTGTTTTATTAGTTTCCATTATGCATTGTGAGTAGATTTCTTGTTAGGGGTTTAGGGAGGAAGATCTTGGGTGATATGAATTAAGGAATTTTGGTTGGGTTACTTGCTTGTTGATTTATCATGTTTGAGTTTTTGTGTCTTTGTTGACTTAGAGCGTACGGCTAAATCGACATTGACTCACTCCTATCAATATGGGGAAACTCGGGGTAGGAGTTACCTTGACTTGAGACTTACCCTTTTTCGCCGCTAAAGCGGGATCTAGATAAGTTGGGTAAAGAAACCGAAAGGTGGCATTCTCCCTTTATCGACTTTGTGACCGACCCATAATTCCAAGACTCATAGAACCCGATTTACGATTCCCGACTTCCCCTAACACCTTTCCTTTACTTGATTTCCCTTAATTATTCTAGTTTCATTAGCTTAGTTCGTGACCAATCAAAACCCCTATTAGATCCCAACCAATAGACTAGACTTAGACTCGATTTCCCATATGTTTCGTCCTTGTGGATCGATCCCGATTTGCCGCTACTACGTAGTAGTTAGTTGGAGTTTACAAATTTTGTTTGATCGTGTTAGATAGGCGACAATCTGACGCGCATCAGGTACTCTCTTATTTGATATGTATATGTATATATACAAGTCCAAGAGATACGTGTTTGATCTCAAGTCAAACCGTTCACACCCTTTGGTGAATAACAAACTTTACGTAATATAAGAAGAGTTAAGGTGTGATTTGAGTGTATGTGGGAAAGGTAGAGCTCTCGCACTCGGCTTTTTGGAATTGAGGAAAATGATATTCGACCCCCGAAATTATGTACATGAGGGAGTATTTATAGAGTTTTGTGAAATGTTTCTGATTTCGAGATTCAAGCGCGTCAAGGCCAGCGCCCCAAATCTGAGGCGCCACAGCTGGGGTGCCCCAATTCTGAGGTGCTTGGGTTTAGGCGGCTAAAATAGTGCGTATCGAAAGTTGCTCAAAATACGGATTTGTATCCATGTTAAAGGAGGCAATTTTGGATTCCGTTTTCACTTGGTTTGATTGTGTAATTGGATGGTTTCTTGGCTTTTTAGTTTTCGGGTTTCCACTTTGACCGGTTTGACTCGGTCGACAAAAACGGTTTTGCCCCCGGTGGCGGTTTTGGCTCAAAGTATCTTTATTTTTTTTTTGGAAATGACCCTCTCAGTCTGGATTTGGGGTCGGTTTTGAGAGATTTGTACTCCGCTAAGTCCCCATGTCCTATACTATTGATTTCGAGCCTCTATTTGAGCGTATTGATGCATGTTAGCATTTGATCATCATCGGGTGTTTTGTTGGAGACTGCTATAGACGCTAGCAGGCAAAATGCAGGCGTCTACAGAGCCCCCACTCTGACTGAGGCTTGGACAAAGCGAAAGTCAAAGTAGCCACCAGGTCAATCGAGGATTAGAACCTGACAGTCTTTCGATTGGGTCATTTATAGTCCATTAGACTTGCATGAATGACTCGCCAGCCATAAGTAGAGGATCATACCTGTCTTGACAATGATAACTACGTGGGGATTTGTACTTGTTTTCAAAGTACTAGGTGTACCTGTATGCAGACACATTATATTTTGAATGTAGCATTTTAAGAAAGACACCGACTCGAGTATCCGCTGGGGAGTAAAAATTTTGACATTTTGAAATTTACGTTTTTAGAGGAGAAATGCTCGGGATGACTCAGTTTCTATATTGGGATTAGAAAGGTGTTGAAATATGGACTAGGCCTGCGCACATAGGCTCGTACACTAAGGCGACTTAGTATTCAGGCTCGGGCACCCGCGTGCCATAGTTTTCAGGTGCGGCAGTTTAGGCGCCCCAACTTTTGATTTTTCCTTTTTTGCGTTGCGGCGCGGATTCAGAGGTGCTGTAGGGTTTTCGTGTTTATATACACGACCTCTCTACCTTGATTCTGCATTCTCGCGACATATTCGAAGAACAAAACTCCTTATTACATTCCCGCAAAACTTCGGCCATAGGTATCAAATTGATGTCTGCAACGTTGCAAGCTTAGTCCCGAAGCTTCAAGGATGAGGAAAAGGTTGCTCTGAATCAGATGGGCATTTCTCAGTTGTTTACCATACGTCAGCTGCACGTAGACCTATATTTTCTTGCTCCTTATTTATCGTATTGAGACGATATTTTTCAAGTTTTTGCATTTCCTCGGGGCGAAATTTGTTTTTTGCCCGAGAAGATTGCTGTTGTAGGGGGTTGGAACCCTAAGTTTGGACCTTCTGTCCCGTTTTCGTTACCTGACCCGAGGAGGAAATTGCGGGAGTTCTTAGGCTTGTCCCACTCGAAGGTGACCCGGATGATGGTTACGGAAACTATTTCTTTGTTAGACCCGACTGACAAGTATATGAACCATAAGAACGTCCGGGTCATGGCGTCCCATTACCGTAGGGATTTTGCTTTCTGTATGCTCCATGTCTATGGTTTTTAGGGTCATATGGATTTGCTGTAGTGTAAGGGTCACACTCAAGTCCTAACAATTATTGATCAAATAAAAACGGCAGTCCGGCTTGGCTGATTACGAGGAAGCCTATCCAGGGTTTGGATGGTCGCAAGAGGGACTCGTCCGTTCCTATGACCGGGAGCACCCGACCACTGCAGGTATCACGTTTTTTTTTTGCCGAGATCTAGGCGCCAAACTGTATTTGAGGCGCGCCTGTGTTGGTGCAGGTTTGGTTATATGAGAGGTTGTCTATCTTAGACTCTCCCTTTGATTCTAGCAGGAATCAGTTTAGCTAGGTGACTGCGAGGAGACGGGACATTGATTCCTCGTGTTTAATCATCAATAGGAGGTATTGGGATGAAGTGGGTGGTCCTGTGGTGGTTCATTCTTGCTTGGACCGGTTTGGTGAAGAGAGATAAGGCTCGTTATCACGTGATTTTATCATTTAGTTAGAAAGTTCACCATTATCCTGACCGCGTCCTTAGACAGATTGGTTGGTCGCAAAGGATCCCGGAGGATGAGGCGGTTGTCAAGGACTGTACTCACCTGTAGCAGTGGCACACACGGGACATTTGGTCCGTTCCCGAGTCCCTTCACTCGACATGGGTATCGGCCTCGTACGAGAAGTGGACGAAGGAAGGCTCTATGGAGGCTCGTGTTGCTCTCAGGATCAACGATGCTTTTGACTTGGTTCGTAGGGAGCAGGCCCAAGGCCAAGGATAACAAAGGCTTCATTGATGATGGCGATACTCCCTCTACCTTGGTTCATCTGATGTCAGGTCCGAAGACGAAGACTAAGACTCAAGCTACGGAGAATGGTGCTAAAGGTGTGTGGGACAGGTTGAGCCCCCAGACAGACTTTGAGAGGAGGCTCCGACCGAGATTGGCGGTTAAGGACCGTTCGTTGTGAAAGGCTACCAGAGCACATAAGGGCTCGACTAAAACACCCCACATTGAATGAAGATGTCTTATTTATGAGCTTAAAAGACTAGTGCTTAAAGGGATTGAAAGTACTACTCATGTCAACAAAGTGCACTTTATTTTCTGGTCATCCATTGTAACAGCCCTGATTTTATAAATTAAACTAATTTAAAGTTATGTTCGTATTTTTATTTTGTTTACGATTTAACTCGTAGTTCTTAAAATTATTATAAAACGAATTTATCGTTTAATCGTTTCAAACCTCTAAAATTCTATTCGTCTTGGAAACTCTCCTCATATTTAAAACATACTTTTATTTCCGTTACGATTTATTTTATACATTTAATTTAATTATGATCGGAAGGTTACCTTGACGATTTAAATTCTAAATTCTTTTTATTTATTTATATTTAAGCTCGTATTTCTATTTTCGGCTGGAAGCTCATTTATTTTATGTTTCGTCAAAATATTTATTATCTTTCCCGAGAAATCAATTTAATTCACTTTTTCGGAGATTATTATTTATCGGGAAATATCATTTCATCGTCTAATTATTTATTTCTATAAGCTTTGTTTTCGCCTCGGATATTTTATTTACTCATTTTGTTTTGACGGTCCAATTAGTAATTAATTTTATTGACTCGATTTTAATTCGATTTCGTGGGTCAGTCAACTTACCGTTACGAAATTTGTTTTCTACCCGGTTAATTTAATTAATCCATATTCAATGTATATTTAATATCTCGGAAATCCGTACACATTCTTTTTTGTGCGTTGATGCTTGCTTTCCCACTTGTTTAACGTTTCCCCTATCATTTCTTTTAATTCATTTTTTCCCCCTGCCTTTTCATTTGATACCCCCGCTTCATCTTTGCCCCTTGATTCATCCCCATTCATTTGATCCTCTTCCCCTGCTCCTTCATCATCCTCACGCATCATTCTTCACGCCGTTCTTCCTTTTTCTTTCTTTCTTTCTTTTCATTCTCCTTTTTCGTTCGTTGCTGTGTACTGCTGTGTGCGGCTGCTGCGTTCTGTTCTACTGTTGTTACGGACATACGGTACTGCTACTGCTTTTGTTTTTCCGCTCCTTCTTCTTCGACTTTTGCTGATCGTGCTGCTGTTGTTGCCTTTGTGATGCGTCTTTATGCCCTGTTCGTCCTTGTTTTCTGTTCGTGGTTCTATTCGCTGCTGCTATGCTGATGCTGCCGCTGTTTTGTTCTGCTGCCCGTATGTCTTCTTCTTCGTCCTCCTTCTCCTACTTGTTCTCGTTTCCTATTTCGTTTTGTAGGGGTGTTCGTCGTCGTTTTGTCGATCGGTTTCTTTCGTTGTTTCGTACTCTCCTTGTTTTGTGCGTTTGTTTAATTGCTCTGTTTCTCATCCTCGAGTCCCTATTCTTTTCGTGTGCGTCCTACTACTGTTATCATGTATTGGGGTCTCATGTCGTTATCATCTTGCTGTGGTTGTGACGATTTATTACTGTTGTTGCTGGTGGCTGCTGTTTCGTGTTATACCCATTTTCTTCTCGTTTGTCCTGTCGATTGTTGTTCGTCTTTCTCTTCTTCTTCGTTCTCTTTCTTTGTGTTGCTGCCACGCTGTTTACTGCCGTCTGCTATTGCCTCTTAATAATGCTACTGTCGACGGCTTCTCGGAATTTTTGTTGCTGTGATTGTGAGGTTGTCGATTGCCTGGCGATGTTTACGTCCATGTGCCTCCTTGTTTCCTCGACTTTCATACTCCGTTCTCACAATAATCTTTCCGTTCCTCTCTTAGTTTTCTTGGTAAATCGATTACTCATTCTCCCTCTTTCGTTCTACTCGTTTTATATGGTACTTTATACCGTATATTTATTTTTTTCATTGGAATTTGTGAGGACCCGACAAGGATAAACTCGTGATCGATTCGCCGTCGTCTTTATGGTAACTTTTGGACGTTACTCGATTTTATATCGTATGTTTGAGTAGTAGTATGTAGTAAATATTTTAACTTCGGTTTTCTAATTTTAGCTATTTATTCTTGCTAATAATATTATTTTGAATTATGTACCTTATAAATATTTTACGAGTTTTTGATATCGTTTTATAAATTGTTAGTAATTTAATTATTTACGATCGTTATAATATTTTGTTGGTTATCGCGACACTAGTAACTAAATAATATCGATTACATATTTTCGTCACATTTTGTTAATTTATATTTTTAATTCAAAATCGTATTTTAATACAATAATCGAGATTTGTATACTTGTTTAATAAATTAATTTTTGTTTTACGATTTATACTAATAAATGAGAAAATAGTCGATTTAGTTTTAAATATGTTTTTAGTCGAGACTATTTTCACTAATAATTTCTTATTGTTTCCAATTGACTATTTTTATTAAAATCCGTATTATTTATTAATAAAAGCTATATGTTAAAAATAATTTGAAATCCTTGTAAATCTCATTTCATGTATAAAACTCGTTGACTCAATTTATTTTAATATCGTTTTTCTTAAAACATTTATTTTCTAAAATTTATAGTTTTAATTCGATTTCCTAATTATTTATAAAACACTATATATTGACTTATTATATTTTATTTATATTTTGAGTAACGAATTTAGAAATATAATAAAGTTACGATAACGACGATAATAATAAAATGTTAATTTCGTTGGAAATGCTATTTTTATACATTTCACTTATTTCAATCACTTACGTATTTTCTATAACATTAGTATGTTTCTATTTATAGAAAGGTTCCCTCTTATATAAATGTTTATTCCTTTTATCCTCAAAATGATTATATCTTTGAATATCGATAATGGCTTGTTTTGGAGTTATGGAATAAAGAGAAGTGTGGGGTTAGAGTAATATAGTATGGGATGTACGTTTTTGCCATCAGCTATAAAGTCGGTGCGTCTATTTGGGGCGCATTTGGTCGTTGAACTGGGCGTAGTTTCGCCCAGGAGAGTGTATGTTTTGACCTTAAGCTAGATATCGCATCGTGTTAGTCGTCGTCAGCTGAACTAGACATATTTGTTGTCTAGGTGGGGTGTGCACTACTTAAACCAGGACCTCGCTGCACGCAGTCCTGTTATAGTTGAGTTGCCTAGTTAGAGACTGGATTCTATTATGAGTTAAGTCTACAGTTCTCGAAACTAGTTTCCAGTATTATCCTAGTTAAAGTCTAGCCTTGTGCACACTGATCGAATTTCCATAATGCCATTTTTGAATATGATTATTATTATCGATTGGTTTGATTTGCAGGTTGGCAAATGTTTTAAGTTTCCTCCGACAACTTATTTTATTATATCGTTTTAATGTTTTCTCTTTTTAAATATTTTGATATAATAATATTATTATTTTTCCATATGATATAATATGGCTGGGAGAACGTCCGAGTTACTCCCCACTAAAGTGGCTGTTATGTTTATAACATGACAAGTGTTTGCTGCTGGGTTTTGGGTGTGAGCTAGCTAGTAGCGGGGATCCTACTCTTTCTTTATTCAAGTAATTTATGGATTTGTATAACCTGTTTGGAGAATTTTCTTTTTAGCCCTTTTGTAAAAATAGGCCTTTGTATTGACTTACCATTTCTTTTAATAAGATATAATTTGTCAGTGTTTTTTAAATCCCAACTCTACAGTGTTTCCGTCACTGTATTGCATTAGAATTTCTAGGGGATTACAGTTAGTATCAGAGCGTATTCATCTTCTTGTATTGCATTAGATCGACCTCACGCAGTCCTGTTATAGTTGAGTTACCTAGTTAGAGACTGGATTCTGTTATGAGTTAAGTCTACAGTTCTCGAAACTAGTTTCCAGTATTATCCTAGTGAAAGTCTAGCCTTGTGCACACTGATTGAATTTCCATAACGCCATTTTTGAATATGATTATTATTATCGATTGGTTTGATTTGCAGGTTGGCAAATGTTTTAAGTTTCCTCCGAGAACTTATTTTATTATATCGTTTAATGTTTTCTCCTTTTAAATATTTTGATATAATAATACTATTATTTTTCCATATGATATTGTAGACACCCCACATTTGGCTTCCATGTGTCTATAGGAGTTTCCGACAAACACCCGATAATGATCGGACACAAACATGCTTTGACCTACTCGAATATGGGCTCGAAATCATTGGCATTTGGCTTGGGCTTTTTATGGAGTACAAATCTCACAAAACCAACCTCAAATTCAGGCCCAGTGGGTCATTTCGAGTCAGATAAGACTAATTTGGGTCGAATCCGATACCAGGGGCAAAACCGTCTTTTAGCGACCGAGTCAAAACCCGGTCAAAGATATTTTCCGAGACGTAGAAGCCAGCCGTGTCACCCCACGAGTCCGGTTTGAGCTCATACGCTACAAAAATCAGCTACAAAAAATATTAAACAATTCCGTTAAAGATAGAATTCGATCTCCAGAAGGAATCCTATCCGAACACTCGATCAAGCACGGAGATACTCGGCCGAGTACTCCTCTTTCCAGCCGGCTCAATGCCTTTCCCACCAAGAAACGGAATCCTCATTCCTCTCAACTTTCTTACTTTTCCTATCCAAAGCGGTGTTTCATCTCACCCAAGCAAAGCTATCTTTCCTAGCCAAGGTCGAGAACCTCTCCTATAAATAGGGCCCTCTCACACATCGATATAATCATCGACAATTTCCGACAAGATTCATACACATCTACATCCCATATAGCAATAATACACATAGCATCGAATAACCAATATTACAGCCCGAGATCACGCCGCCTAGACCCGAAGAACCCGGCCACCTCACCCGACACCCTACACGTCCAAAACCACCATAACTCACCGACATTATCTCGACGCTCCCGTGTCTAAGCCACATTCCGACGAGCCCCGTTCCGAGAATACAAAGCATGTAGGTTGAGGGTGTAAAATCAAACCTGTTCTCTCCTTTCTCTTTCTTCTTCTCTTGTCTTTTTCCCTCCTTTTGCGTCGTCGGTCCGTTTTTTTATGGGTCATGGTCATGTTTTTTTTAATATCGATACTACAAACTATTTTCATATAAAACAAACGTTCTTAAAATACGATATCGACTCAATAGTCGAATATCGTTTCTAAAAGAACTAAATCAATGCTAAAGAATCGTCACACGGTCAAGAACACAAAACACGACGATTTTTAACGCGGAGAGAATCAACATCGTTTTTATTAGTTCAATTTTACAAAACGATTTACAAAACCTTTTTTTATTCTTTATAAAAAATCATTCTGAATATTTGATATCGATTTCATAATCGAATATCGAATATAACGAATATCGCAAACTTAAGTCGAGTATAAATTATGCTATATTTATAAGCGATTTAACAAAATTGTCGATTTTTCAAAAAAGCGATCCCGAAAACAGGCCGCCGTGCGAGTCGCACCCTCTCCGCGTGGGTCGCGTAGATCCCTGAAATCCGCGACATAAAAAAACTATTTTGTCTTAATTTTTCGAACATCTCTTCTCGAATCTCGGTGAATATTTTTTTCGTGACCTCGGTCAACACGTGTTTAATCCATTACGTGTCACAAACTTTTCAAAATCATTCATGTCATCATATTTATCATTTCATTCACAAACCGTTACTAACTTGTTTGTTCATGTTTGTAGCAATTTCTTTTTCATCATTTGTTTATTATACTAAACGAACCTCGCATGCTTAAATACAACTTTGACGTTAATTTTAGATGCATTGAACCGACTTAGCAACCCATTTAATTTTTCGCATGTTTAGGGAAAACAATGTTTGCATATCATTCATCGTTCTACTAACGCGCGTATTTTAAAATCAAATGATCTCTTAGTAGAGGCCGCTAATGTGCGGGCGGAGTTGGGTGTTCTTTGTGAACTTCCCAACACGTACCCTCACCCCTTACTCAGAACCTCGGTTTCCGGATGTCCGAAACCGTTGGCGCATGAGAGTCATTCAATACGCGGTATAACGTCTGTATTTGTATCAAATGCAAAGGGACGAACCCAATAAACTCTGACATCAGAATGAGCTGTACTTTGTGCACGGCCCACTACGACATAGAGTGGGTTCGAACGGGCCCGAACTCCCACAAATTTTGGTGGCGACTCCAACTTCGATTTAAATTTCAATTCGATCCATTCTCATATGGAGATTCATTCACCTCCCCAAACCCGTGCGTGGCCGCGTCGGGGTGGACCTATGTCATGTCCACAATTTGGCGACTACGCTGGGGATTAACTGATGCGTGACTTACCATCGGCATCCTCAGGGTGAGACTCGAATAGAAATCGTTTGACTAGTACAATACGCATTTTAGTTTTACGGTTCATGTATAACCCATATTTTCCCGGGTCGGTACTGGTGACCGACATCCCACTATACTATTGATGTAGTTCAAATTGGATATGTCAAAGGTGTCCATAGTCGATCCGTATGGGTTTTATGGCATGTTCGAAGCTCAACTCGACTTAGGATGTCCGCCCCGATTTATGGATAGACTATGTACACTGGTATAGACCCTTTATAGACTGACCGAGACTTAGTTTAAGAGCATACATGGTGTCGTTATACTGCTTCCATGACTACATGCTACTTGATCTACATCTTTTTCAAAAAACCGTCATTTTCAAAAATTGCATCCTTTTAAAAATATCCAATTTCAAAACCCGGGACATATAACGAATTTACGATTTACGATTTTACTCAAAATAGCCTATTTTTAGCCGGTATTCTGCCCATTTCAAAACTCGAAAATATTTTCGAACTTTCAAAACTGTCACCTGGCTCGCCTTTCCGTTTTTTTTCTTTTCGAAAAAAAGGTCGGGCTTTCCCCCCCGAATTTTTCGGGCTTTCAAAAAATCTATTTCAAAAACTTCCTCTTCTTAGGACTTCCCGTATTTACAGTGTCGGGTCGTGTCGTAAGTCATCGAGGTCTTTAGCGTCGAAACTCCATCCATCTTACATCACGGGGTTCCTCCCTATCCCAGTCCGCCTTATTTGACTAAGGCAAAGCCCACCTACGTAGGACATACTCCTACAAAGGAGGGCCCGTTTACACAATCGAGTCTAAAGTCTGGGGAATGTCTCACGTGAACCTCCTTTCAAACAGGACCCGGCCCACACAGCTGGATCCTAAAGGGAGCCCACCTTTCACAAGTCACCCGTCTAGGTGTCTTTCCCGAGTCATTCCTAGTCTTTTTTTCCCTTGCTCGGGATGTACTTTTGTTCTAGAATTTGGGTTAGTTGCTGACTGCGCAGTATTCTTACAGACAGGCCGCCATTCACCCGAACCATGACGAAAGAAGCCATTGACGAGTTGACCGCCTCGTTGGTCAAGCTAGAGGATCAATTGAGGAAAATGAGGGAGGACCAGATCGTCATCCTCACTCGAGTAAGCGCCGTCGAACAAGAAACTCCTAACAGTGGAGTCGAGACTACCGGGCCGTTAGCTGAACTAGCCAGCGCGGTCCACAAGCTGCAGGAGCAGGTCCACTTGACAACCAACAATACCATCCACACGGAGAATGCCCGTGCATATTCGCCCCTGACTGATGAATTGCCCGCCAATCTCAACTTGAAGAGCCTGCCAATGTTTGATGGGACTGAAGACCCGGTACTCCATATCCGGGCTTTCAAAGAATTTATGGCTGTTAAGGGGGTCAAGTCGACAATGTTCAAGGATCTCTTTGCTTCTTCCCTTGAGAAGCACCTGAAAGCCTGGTATTACAGGCTTGATTCAAAGAAATACAAAACTTGGGACGACGTGGCGACGGAATTCGCCCGGAACTACGCATATAACACTGAGATCCGGACTACTATGCATACTCTGGAGGTCAAGGCCCAAGAGCCCAAGGAAGGTTTCACCAAATACCTTCAAAGGTGGAGGGCTAAAAGCGTGAAGCTGGTTGACAAGCCCAGCGAAAAAGTTTTAGTGGAGGCCTTTGTCAAGAACCTCCTCCCTTCTTACCGGGTCCATCTCCGGTACGCTGTCATACCCAATTTCGCCACTTTAACCGAAATGGGTACAAGGATTGAAGATGACTTGAGGTTAGAAAGCCTTACTAAGGCCTCTGCCAAAGGATATCAAGGGGCCAGTTCGTCCTCCAGCAAGCCCGCAACTACAACTGTGGCCCGTAGCATCTTTGACGAGGTCAATCTACTAGATACCTCGACCAAAAAGAATACTCCGACTCGGGTATTCACTGACATAGAGACTACCTATACTCACGCCTTACAAAGGTTATCCCCAAAGGGCCTAATCCAACCGATAGGCCCGATTCCGGAAGTCCCGGTCGAAAAACGGTCCAAAAGCTATAACATCCAGGCCTATTGCCATTATCACCAAGGTAACGGGCACGGTACAGAAAAGTGTTGGAAGTTTAAACATCTCATCCAAGACTTGATCGAAAGAGGGAAAATACCATTGCCTGGAGACAAACCTAGCAATAAGGGAAACCCGTTCAGCGCTCACGCCATCTTTTCCGGAGACATAATCGACTGTTCACATCTAATCTCACCTTTCGTCCCACAAATTACTGGAATATGGAATGATGATGAAGACGATGTGTACCTACCCAAAGGGGAAGCTGTCCCTATTACCCCTGAGGAAGTCCGGAAGGCTAAATCCAGAGCTTTGGCCAGCAACCACCACGTTACCGCCGACCGGTGCACCTCGGAAACGGTCGCCGAGCCAGCCAAGGCCGAATCAACCCTTGAAGAGCCAAATACTGATACGGCTCTGGTCAAACAACTGAAAAGGGCTCGGGTAGATCTTACCATATGGCAGCTCTTGGTTAGTTCACAAGTACATCGAGAGGCGCTTACTAAGGCTCTCGATCAGATCAAAGTCGACTCGCTGGTTACCCCAACTGAAATGATAGCACTATCATGCCCCATCTCAAGGGAAAATTCAAGGAAGAAGGCCCGGTCATCACCTTCTCAGAGTCCGATTTGCCACCGTTCGGGACGGCCCACAACTTAGCCCTCCACGTTACGGTGATCTGCCGGGGTAAATATCTCCCGATGACCCTGATCGATGACGGGTTCGCCGTAAACGTCCTTCCCTTAAGGACTGCTAAGGCCCTCGGCATCACCGAGGCTGATTATCTCCCAACGGTGCAAACTATCCAGGCTTTCGACGGAAGCCCGAAATCGGTTGCTGGGGCCGTCAAACTAACAATATAACCGGCCCGATAGAAAAAGAGCTAGAATTTCAGGTGATCGATGTCACCTCATCTTTCAATCTACTACTCGGGAGACCATGGATTCACGCGGTCAAAGCCGTATCCTCTACCCTTCACAGGAAGGTCAAAATGCCCCTACAAGACGGTGTTATCACTCTCGAGGCTACCCCCATTACCGTGGCAAGCTGCAACACGGCGGGCCAGGCTGACCCACGAGGATTCAATTTTGTAGGAATGATTGAAGAGGAATATCTCTTTAGCCCTATTTCACCACTAGCATCGACACGATGCTGCAAAACTTGGGCTACCTACCGGGGGCTACTTCAAGACCATATCTTCCAGATGGGAAGATTATCGAGGTCCTGAATGACGGAGGGTCTCGGTTTGGCTTGGGTTACACTATGACCCTAGGACACGTGGACCGAACAGATGCAATCAAATTTGTCACTCCAGTGTTCGGAGCTATTCAAATGGGCCTCTATCAGCCCACCATCTCGTATCCCGAGACCAAATTGGCTCGGAAATGCAATTTCATCCCGGATGACATCTTTGCCCTTATCCAGGCCGAGTCAAAGGGAGATGCAGGTAACACCGAGGCCGTGCTGGGGCTCCTATTCGGGGAAGATAAGATCATCCCGACTCCTAAGGAAGAACTAGTGAACCTGATTCTCCGCAGCAGCAGGTTCGATCCAACCAGGCTGATCTCTGAAGTCGATGCTGGCACTGGGAAAAGGGCTTGGAGAAAGACAATCAAGTGGACTGAAAGCCAGGGTCGAGTCTACAAGCTGACTACCGGTGAAGGAGATATGCTAGACACTGAGTCTGAGTCCGAGTCTGAGTCAGAGTCAGAGTCGGAGTCTGAGTCCAAGTCTAGAGGGTCCAGTACTAGAATCGAGTCTGTAACCCCCCTTCCTTTAGTCACACCTATGGGAGTCTCGGAGTCTGTCCCGAGAGCACTCCCTATCCCGCCTCTAACCAACGATCAGATGGCTGCTCTCTTTGAGCTATTTTCAAAATTCACTATCAATAATAACGACAACCGTTCTGCTTACGACTTGTCTTATTTTCAAAACATTTTCAAAAATTTTACTTGCAATGACATTGAGAAACCCGACGAACAGGTACCATTACCTCCGCATCTAATCGAGCAACTCGAACAAAGGGAATCCCGAGATCCGGTAATTGAGGAAACCGATTCCTTCAATGTAGGAACCCCTTTAGAGCCTCATATGCTTAAGTTAGGTTTATCCTTAGATCCCGAGGAGAGACAGCAATTCACGGATCTCCTTCAAGGAAAGACGTCTTCGCGTGGTCCTACAAGGACATGCCGGGAATAGATCGGGAGATAGCTGAACACCGTATACCCATCAAAGACGAGTGTAAGCCGGTAAAACAAAAACTCCGAAGGATGAGGCCCGAATGGTATCTCAAAGTCAAAGAAGAATTCGACAAGAAATTCAAAGCAGGCTTTATTCAAGTATTTGAATATTCAGATTGGGTTGCCAACATTATGCTGGTACCCAAGAAAGACGGCAAAGTACGGGTATGTGTAGATTTCCGGGATCTTAATAAGGTCAGCCCAAAAGACAATTTCCCGTTACCACACATTGATATACTGGTGGATAACACGACCGATCATGCCCTTCTATCCTTTATGGACGGGTATGCCGGGTACAACCAAATCAAGATGGCAGAAGACGACATGAGTAAGACCACCTTCACTACACCTTTTGGTACTTACTGCTACACCGTCATGCCATTTGGGCTTATCAACGCCATTTGGGCTATTTACTACATCAGTAAGAAGTTCTTGGAATACGAGTGCAAGTATACGATGCTCAAAAAGATGTGCCTAGCTTGAGTTTGGGCCACTAAAAAACTCCAACATTATATGCTCAGTCACGAGGTACATGTGTTATCCAAAATGGATCCTATCAAGTACCTGTTCGAGAAGCCCATCCTTAACGGCCGGATATCTAGATGGACTTTGATGCTAGCAGAGTTTGACCTCAAGTTCGTACCATTAAAAGCCATTAAAGGCCGAGTAGTAGCGGATTTCCTTGCCGATAGTCCGGTATCGGAGAAGGGTCACACCGATACTTGGGCCTTTCCGGATGAAGATATATTCCATATCGACACCGAAACATGGGATTTATATTTCGATGGGGCGTCCAACTTCCGAGGATTTGGGGTCGGGATTTTGCTAATCTCACCACAAGGAGAGCACACCCCGTTATCCATTAAAGTGGATTTCGACGTGACTAACAACGCAGCCGAATATGAAGCATGCATTCACGGGTTGCAAGCCGCCGCTAATTTGGGAGTAACAAAACTCTGGGTCCACGGCGACTCATCTCTAGTCATCAATCAAGCACTCCAAAAATGGAAAACTCGGAACGCCAATCTCGTGGCTTACCAAGTACGAGTAAGGGTTCTCGAAAAGCAGTTCCAAAAAGTATAATACATCTATCTACCCCGGGAAGAAAACCAATTTGCAGATGCACTCTCCAAATTAGCATCTTTATTGAATATCCCGGAACATCTAACCAGCATGCCGATTTGTGTCGAAAGACGATCCGAGCCGGCATACATCCACGCTATCCAAGACATCGAAATAACTGATCCGGAACCTTGGTATCAGGCTATTCTAACCTACTTAACATCGGGAGAATATCCTCCGGGAGCTGAAAACCGGGCCAAGAAAGCCCTACGAAGGTGGGCAACCCAGTTCATCCGCACAAACGATGGACAGTTATACAAGAAGACGGCACAGGGGGCTGTACTCCTATGCATTGACAAAACGCAGGCCGAAAAGGTCATGGCCGAGGTACACGATGGTAAAAATGGCCCGCATATGAACGCCCATATGCTAGTCCGAAAAATCACGAGACTCGGATATTATTGGAATAGCATGGAAACCGACTGCCAGTTATATGTCAAACACTGCCATAACTGTCAGATTTTTGCCAACGTCCAGCATATGCCGTCATCCCTATTATATACCATGACATCACCATGGCCATTCTCGACATGGGGAATTGATATAATTGGGAAGGTGAACCCTTCCGGGACGGGGGGTCACTGCTTCATTTTAGTGGCTATTGACTATTTCAGCAAATGGGTCGAAGCCGAGTCATACCGGATTTTGAACGCCAAACACGTGGCCAAGTTCATCCAAAACAAGATCATATGCCGGTACGGGATCCCGCACGAATTTATTAGTGACCACGGGACCCATTTCCAAGCTGAAACTGCTACTTTGTTAGCAAAATATAAGATTCAAAGGCATACATCTTCTTCTTACCGTCCCCAAACAAATGGAGCGGTAGAGGCAGCTAATAAAACGATTGTCACCATACTTAAGAAGAGGGCTAATAATTACCGGGACTGGCCCGACAAAATTCCTATTGCCTTATGGGGGTACCGAACATCAATTCGCACCGCAACCGGAGCAACTCCATACTATCTAACATATGGAATGGAAGCGGTCCAACCGGTCGAGCTAGAGGTGCCATCCCTTAGGATTTTACTCGAGAGTCAGGTGCCTGAGGCAGATTGGGTCCAAGCTTGATATGACTCGCTAGTTCTTTTGGACGAACGGCGATCCCGAGCCCTTAACAATATTTAGATATACCGAAAGAGGATACAACGGGCTTTCAACAAAAGAGTTAGGCCCAGAAATATCAAAGAAGGGGACCTACTCCTAAAATCCAATCGGGCCTTACTACCAGTCGACCCAAGAGGGAAATTCAAACCCAATTGGGCCGGACCTTATCTAGTAAAGAAAATCCTATCAGGAGGAGCAGTGATGCTGAAAGACTTGGACGGGAACGAATTCGTCAACCCGACCAATTTGGACCAGTTAAAACGACACTAACTCTGAAACCTTATCCCAATGTCATTTGCTAAAAGTTTATAGAAATTTGTCTTTTTATAAATTTTCAAAAAAATTATAAGCAAGTCAATAAGCTAGGATTACTTATCCTACTGTCGCACATCTCGAACTAATAGTCTTGATGTATTTCGAAAATTGCAAAAAGAATCTATTTGGAACTACGTTTGGTTTGATTCCACTAATAGTGGACACGTAGGCAACCCCTCAAAAGGGTACAACCACTGCAATAACGAAAAGACGGGAACAGTATTCACTAATATGTCTTTTAATAAAAAAACCGATAAACTCGGGAATTTTAAAATAATACATCACACAAAATACAACAACAAAAAAATCACACCACAAAATTAGTAGTAATACTTAAATAATAAAGCTAAGAAGACTATTGCTCGTGCATTTTGCCTTTCCCTTTGTCTTTTGGGTCACGCGGAGCCCGGGGTCGACGGGGTGGGGGCGAACGCTCCCGGATCACAATCAGGACCTCTTTAGCTCGAACCCGTTTCTTCGACTGCGGATCTTCTGCCATTGTCACTGGCCCAAGCCGAGCCAGTACGTGCTCGGGCAGTCAGTCTCGAGGACCAAGTCGGTCCTGAACCGCTAGTCTTGGGCCGAGTCTCTTTTCCAGGTCTGTCTGGGGGCTTACTTTCCCCCGTGCACCTTTAGTACTGGACCCTTCGGCCTGAGTCCTAGTCTTTCCTTTTTGACCTGACATCAGTCGAACCAAGGTAGCCGGAGAGTCACCCTCGTCAAAGAAGCCTTTGTTATCCTTGGCTTGTTCTCGTCGCAACAGGTCAAAGGCCTCATCAGTCTTCAGGGCGGCACGAGCTTTAGCAGAGTCCGCTTTTGTCCATTTCACATAAGAGTTCGATACCCAGATTGAGTGAAGAGTCTTAGAAGCAGACCAAGTAGCCCGGGTGTACCACCGCTACATCCAGGTGTTACACATCACATCTGTCAGCTAAGTAGATTCACTCACGACCGCCTCAATTTCCGGGATTCTTTGGGCCCGACCATATTGCCTAAGTATGCGATCGGGGTAAAGGTGAATTGTCTGCCTAAAAGATAGGATCACTTGATATCGTGCCCTATCTCTCGATTCCAAACCAGTCCGAACATAAATGGGCCACCACGGTACGGTCCATCGGATCAACGGGCCTCCATGAAAAGACAGCACTTCGTCCCAATATTTTTGAGTGTTGAGGCGAGAAAAGTCAACGATCCATCTCCTCGTCATCACCTGGTTGGGGCGATATCGGCTCACGTCAAGGGGAGGATCCACGATTGATAGTCTCTCAAATAGCCAATGCTGAAAAACGGGAAATATGATTATCAAAAAAAAAAATTTGCAAAAATCGCGGGAAAATCGAGAAAACCGCAAAAATCGAGAAAAGCGCGAAAAATCAAAAATCGAGAAAAAAAATCAATATACCTGCAAAAGACGGGTACTCCCAGTCAATCGGATCGAGGAATCCCTTTTACGATTATCCAAACCTTGGATAATTTCTCCCATAATCAGCCAAGCCGGGCTGTGCTTCGTTTCCATCAGGTCAACCACGGTGAAAAGTCGGACATGGCCCATGCATGATAACAGATCCATATGACCTTCGAAGGCATAAACATGGAGCATACAAAAAGCAAAGGCCCTACGGCTATGGACCGGCCTGACCCGACCGTCGTATGGATTCATAAATTTTTCAGCCAGATCGATCAAGGAGACGGTATCTCCTTCCGCTAAACGGGACCCCTCCATGTGAGAAAGTCCTAAAAATTCCCGCAGCTTCCTCCTAGGGTCGTGAATGGAAAACGGGATAGCAGGGCGAAGTATGGGATTCCATCCTGCTACGGAAGCAATTTCCTCAGGAATAGTGTAACACCCCAGCTACTACTTGTGGACTGTGGTATCAGTTACGACGCTCAACAGGTCGTGTACTGGCCCCACAGATCAACACGGGTCTTTTATAGACCATTTTGACCTCACTCATGCACATCCCGGAACCTTTCCAGGAGGTCACCCATCCTAAGATTGCTCTCAGTCAAGCACGCTTAACTGTGGAGTTCTTATCATGGGGAAACCAGAAAAGAAAGTGCACTTTGTTGACATGAGTAGTACTATCAATCCCTTTAAGCACTCATTCGAGCCTCTTAAACCATATCCAATACACGCTCCTCTGAGCACTATATCCAATATATATACTCTTTAAACGCGGGGTATTACAATCACCCACACTTAAGAAAGCAACGTCCTCGTTGCTCCCAGAAGCTGACCGCAGCCAAGCCCCAAGATCCACCCCAGCTAGATTGATGACCATGGCACTCCTGAACACAAGATCACCACACTGTCGTTGGGTTGCTCTGATACCATTTGTAACACCCCAGCTACTACTTGTGGAATGTGGTATCACTTATGGCGCTCAACAGGTCGTGTACTGGCCCCACAGATCAACACGGGTCTTTTCTAGCGCATTTTGACCTCACTCATGCGCATCCCGGAACCTTCCCAGGAGGTCACCCATCCTAAGATTGCTCTCAGTCAAGCACACTTAACTGTGGAGTTCTTATAATGGGGAAACCAGAAAAGAAAGTGCACTTTGTTGACATGAGTAGTACTATCAATCCCTTAAAGCACTCATTCGAGCCTCTTAAACCATATCCAATACACGCTCCTCTGAGCACTATATCCAATATATACTCTTTAAACGCGAGGTATTACAAATAGGACAGATTTCGCCTCGAGGAAAGCCAAAAACGTGATAGGTATCGTCCCAATAGGACAAGCAAGCATCCCAGAAAGTTACGATCCACTTGCATCTGACGGATTGTGAACAATTGAGTGATACCATTCTAATTCAGAATAACTTTGTCTGCGTCTCTGAAATATCGGGACCAATCTTGCAGCATTCCGATCAAACGGTCGATTCCCATAACTAAAATTCTTAAGAGGGAAATAAGGGTTCTCAAGACTTGTTTCTTTGAAGAAGAAGGGGAATTATGAGAATTGTGAAAATTTAAAAGCAAGGGAAGGGTATTCATAGCATTAAACCCAGACTTTCCTCCTTACTTTAGGATTCCTAATCCCAGATGATTTAGCATACATGCCTTATATCAGAGTCTAGCTAAGTCATCTCGAGCATTCCTATTCCTTTTCGGAGTCAGATTTTCGAAAAAATTCAATAGTTTTCAAAAAACTTCTTTTCCCCAGCGCGAGTCATTTCTACCTAAATGCTACATGCGAAACTTTGCATAATCATGTACAGGGACGATTCAAGCAGGACCGCGCAACTCACTCCCCAACGGAAAGCCCAGGGTGGCATTTTTCACGAGATGGGCCCACATATAGGCGCACCCGGGACTTATACAACAAGTCCAAAATTCCCCATGGAGTTACCATCATCAGCTCAGATATGATTTCTATCTTATGGCTGGCGAGCCCTTCACGCAAGTCTGATGGACTATAAACGACCCGACTGGAAGTCTGCCAAGTCTTAATCTTTGATTGGCTTGGTAACTACTCTAACTTTCGCCCTGTCCAAGCCTCCGTCAGAGTGGGGGCTCTGTAGACACCCCACATTTGGCTGCCAGGTGTCTATAGGAATTTCCGACAAACACCCGATGATGATCGGACGCAAACATGCTTTGACCTACTCGAATATGGGCTCGAAATCATTGTCATTTGGCTTGGGCTTTTTACGGAGTACAAATCTCACAAAACCAACCTCAAATTCAGGCCCAGTGGGTCATTTCGAGTCAGATAAGACTAATTTGGGTCGAATCCGATACCAGGGGCAAAACCGTCTTTTAGCGACCGAGTCAAAGCCAGCCGTGTCACCCCACGAGTCCGGTTTGAGCTCAAACGCTACAAAAATCAGCTAAAAAATATATTAAAAAATTCCGTTAAAGATAGAATTCGATCTCCAGAAGGAATCCTATCCGAACACTCGATCAAGCACGGAGATACTCGACATAGTACTCCTCTTTCCAGCCGGCTCAATGCCTTTCCCACCAAGAAACGGAATCCTCATTCCTCTCAAATTTCTTACTTTTCCTATCCAAAGCGGTGTTTCTTCTCACCCAAGCAAAGCTACCTTTCCTAGCCAAGGTCGAGGACCTCTCCTATAAATAGGGCCCTCTCACACATCGATATAATCATCGACAATTCCTGACAAGATTCATACACATCTACATCCAATATAGCAATAATACACATAGCATCGAATAACCGATATTACAGCCCGAGATCACGACACCTAGACCCGAAGAACCCGGCCACCTCACCCGACACCCTACACGTCCAAAACCACCATAACTCACCGACATTATCTCGACGTTCCCGTGTCTAAGCCACATTCCGACGAGCCCCGTTCCGAGAATACAAAGCATGTAGGTTGAGGGTGTAAAATCAAACCCGTTCTCTCCTTTCTCTTTCTCCTTCTCTCGTCTTTTTCCCTCCTTTTGCGTCGTCAGTCCGTTTTTTTATGGGTCATCGTCATGTTTTTTTTAATAACGATACTATAAACTATTTTCATATAAAACAAACGTTCTTAAAATATGATATCGACTCAATAGTCGAATATCGTATCTAAAAGAACTAAATCAATCTCGTTGATGCTAAAGAATCGTCACACGGTCTAGAACACAAAACACGACGATTTTTAACGCGGAGAGAATCAACATCGTTTTTTTTAGTTCAATTTTACAAAACGATTTACAAAACCTTTTTTTTATCCTTTATAAAACAACGTTCCGATTATTTGATATCGATTTCATAATCGAATATCGAATATAACGAATATCGCAAACTTAAGTCGAGTATAAATTATGCTATATTTATACGCGATTTAACAAAATTGTCGATTTTTCAAAAAAGCGTTCCCGGAAACAGGCCGCCGGGCGTGTCGCACGCCCCTCGTGCGAGTCGCACGCCCCTCGTGCGAGTCGCACGGCCACGCAAGTCGCGCCCTCTCTGGGCGGGTCGCGTAGGTCATTGAAATCCACGACATAAAAAAACTATTTCGTCTTAATTTTTCGAACATCTCTTCTCGAATCTCGGTAAATATTTTTTTCGTGACTTCGGTCAACACGTGTTTAATCCATTACGTGTCACAAACTTTTCAAAATCATTCATGTCATCATATTTATCATTTAATTCACAAACCGTTACTAACTTGTTTGTTCATGTTTGTAGCAATTTCTTTTTCATCATTTGTTTATTATACTAAACGAACCTCGCATGATTAAATACAAATTTGACGTTAATTTTAGATGCATTAAACCGACTTAGAAACCCATTCAATTTTTCGCATGTTTAGGGAAAACAATGTTTGCATATCATTCATCGTTCTACTAACGCGCGTATTTCAAAATAAAACGATATCTTGGTAGAGGCCGCTAATGTGCGGACGGGGTTGGGTGTTCTTTGTGAACTTCCCAACACGTACCCTCACCCCTTACTCAGAACCTCGGTTTCCGGATGTCCAAAATCGTTGGTGCACGAGAGCCATTCAATACGCGGTATCGGATAACGTCCGTATCGATATCAAATTCAAAGGGACGAACCCAAAAAACTCTGACATCGGAATGGCCGTACTTTGTGCACGACCCACTATGACATAGAGTGGGTTCGAACGGGCCCGAACTTCCACAAAGTTCGGTGGCGAAACTTCGATTTAAATTTCAATTCGATTCATTCTCATATGGAGATTCATTCGCCTCCCAAAAACCGCGCGTGGCCGCGTCGGGGTAGACCTATGTCATGTCCACAGATATAATATGGCTGGGAGAACGTCCGAGTTACTCCCCACTGACGTGGCTGTTATGTTTATAACATGACAGGTATTTGCTGCTGGGTTTTGGGTGTGAGCTAGCGAGTAGCGGGGATCCTACTCTTTCTTTATTCAAGTAATTTATGAATTTGTATAACCCGTTTGGAGAATTTTCTTTTTAGCCCTTTTGTAAAAAGAAGCCTTTGTATTGATTTACCATTTCAGTTAATAAGATATAGTTTGTCAGTGTGTTTTAAATCCCAACTCTACAGTGTTTCCGCCACTGTATTGCATTAGAATTTCTAGGGGATTACAGTTGGTATCAGAGCATTGTTGCTCCCGACGCTTACACCTGATTCTAGGAAAAATACTCGTAAATGACTTGTACATTAAAGAAATATTAGTGAGAGATGGGTAGAAACCAAAATAAGGACTTAACTGTTAGGTTTATATGTTCTTGTAACTCAATGATTAGCATTGAATATTTGTTTCTTTTGTCTGGAAGAAGATATTGGTATGATGCTGCTCCAGATCGGGACAAGTCCTGCTATGAACTCTCAACACCTCTTGACTCGAGTGGACAACTTGGTGCTCCAAGAAAGATGTCGATGGTGACCTCTCAGCCCAGATTTAGTTTGCTTAAGCTACAGGTTAAATGATCAAGAGTAGATTCATGTTCTATGATGTTGCAGTAGATCCAGATGGAGCGACCCAAGAGTGGCGTGCTCGTTCCTCTACAGGAAGATGAAATAATCCTTTTGGCTCCCTCGTGAACCTTAGAGGTCTGAACTTTCCCTTCTCGTTTTAGGTCTTTATTATCTTGAATCTTTGATTCTTTTCTTCCTGCTTCTACCTTTTCCAATTCTTCTCTTAAATTCTCATCTTCATTCTCTTGGCGAATCCTTGTCCGATTCTTCTACTTTACCATCTTTCCTCTTGAGATTCTTTGGTTAGACCGAAATCTGTTTCAGTAGACCCCGTGAAAAGCTATAGATATTTGAGGTTTATTAAACCCTTGTTACCTGGTTTGAGAATTGTGAGTTGTACCTTATTTTCTAAGCAAGTAAGAAATTCTTGAGGATAAATTTGAATGGCTGGTATTTTGAGTGGCAGATTGTTGATTGATGGAATTAGGATGGTATTTTAGATATTGAACCTTGGGTTATAGTTTACTTTGATTATTTTGGAGTACATAGAGTTGAATATATTTTGGAGTAGTAAGAGTATATCATATTTGATGGATACCTAGTACCTAAACTAGAACCGAACCAAGTGTAGCTGATAATAATACTTTGGAATTCTTACCTAAATGCTATTTGATGGATGCATCGGTAATATTTGGGATCATAGAGTACTGTTTAAAGTGTTAATCTGAGTGTTGAGGTAACATCGAAGGTTTTCATTAATATCGTTAGAAATTTTGGTTGACATAGATTACCCTGTTTCTTAAGGATTAGATCGTTGATCGTTGTTTAAGGTTGTAACCTATGAGCTTTGGAGTTGAGTAATCTAACTTGGATAAATTGTTGTTAACCTTGAAGAAGAGAAACATATTGCACAATTAAAGGTTGGATTTATCGCGTTGTTTTGAGGAATACTTAATGGCAATCATCTTAATGGATATATAGTTCAGAACCCTTAGACCAACGAGATTATATTTTCGTTGAGTTATTAAATATATTGTGGTTGCATCGTTGTGATTTGAAATTTGATGGACTTCTGGAAACACTAGTTGAATGACGTGTTTGAAGATGTGAGTGTTTGCGCCATTACCTATAGGTTTGAGCGTGTTCGAGGATTTATTGTAACTTTCCCAACTCCTGTACTTGTGGCATTATAAATATGTTGGTGATCATTTTTGAGGATTTCGTACCCGAGCATTGTTAAATTGGTGGATCTTGTTTAGTGTTCCTTGAGAAAATTTGGGGTGTACCTCGAGTTCAAACTTTATGAGCTTTGGATTTAGGAACCTTATAGATTACGAGTTTGGGTTTGTACGTCTGATGATCGTTGGAATTTTTATTGATTAGGTTAGATTGTAAAACAATTGTGGATTACTATCGTGTCGTTTGAACGATTGGATAATCACGTAAGATTTTTTTTTGGAGATTGTGACTAAGTAGTACCACCTAGTACCTAATAATGGACTTAACGTATTTGATGGAAATTAGGAACCCGTATTGTGGGAGTCGTACCAGGAATCTCGAGATGGTTAACTTCTTTTGTAATTCTTGAGAGCTCCGTTTGACTCTCAATTTCGTCCTCCCCTTAGCTTTTCTTAAATCTTGCTACTTCTTCTTTGGCCAATCCCTTTAACTTCTTTATCGGGTTGGAAAATTTCTGTTTCGATTTGTCGTTGACTCTCACTCTATTTATCCGTTAACCATTTTTCCCGAACCTATGTTATGAAAAGTTTGACTATTTTAAAATTTTGGGCGATCGTGAAATTTTAACATTTTGAGTTATAAATTTCAAAACTTTATACTTCGTTTTTGTTTTATTTTTGGTTGATAACACATATTCAAACCTGTTTCGAAATGCCTTAACAATTTATTTTAAGTATTTTGAAATTAATTCAAATTTTGATTTTCGAGCGAACGAAATTTTATGAAGGCTTTCGTTTTTCCAAATAATTCAATTTCTAAAAGATGATTATGTAAAATGGTTTAACATTTTCGATAAACATCGTATGTCTAAGTTTTTGTTTCATTGTCGATAGACTTTAAATCTGTTATTGAAAATGTTTGACGAGTGGTTCGATTTTTATTTACTCATTGGAAAATTTAATCTTTCAAATTTTTGTTTGGTCTTAAAACGAAATATTGTTGAATTTCTTAATCAAAACGTTTTACTGTTGCTTTGAAAATATTTGGGTACTTTTCCCCTCGAGTTCGTTTACAAATACTCCCTCTGTATCTATATGTTCGTCCACTTTGTTTAATATATGGGTGGAGTATTATATTCAAAGTGAACGAACATATAGATACGGAGGGAGTATTATTTATCGTCATTATTTTATAAAATAATTTTTAACTTGCGATTTTATTAATTTAAATAAGTTTAAACTTTGGGAACTGAGCCTAACTCATCTTGAAATAAATTTTGAATTTGATTTCGAGTTCACATCACGCTTGAGGTGGTGAAATTTTTAAACCGAGGTTGTGATGCGAGTTAAGCACTGTCCTTTTGTTCAAGTGATATAACCTTGTTTTCCCTTCTATTATTACGTTTTTGTTAGTTTCGAGGACGAAACTTCTTTTTAGTGGGGAAGATTGTAACACCCCTGATTTTATAAATTAAATTAATTTAAAGTTATGTTCGTATTTTTATTTTGTTTACGATTTAACTCGTAATTCTTAAAATTATTATAAAACGAATTTATCGTTTAATCGTTTCAAACCTCTAAAATTCTATTCGTCTTGGAAACTCTCCTCATATTTAAAACATACTTTTATTTCTGTTACGATTTATTTTATACATTTAATTTAATTATGATCGGAAGGTTACCTTGACGATTTAAATTCTAAATTCTTTTAATTTATTTATATTTAAGCTCAAATTTCTATTTTCGGCTGGAAGCTCATTTATTTTATGTTTCGTCAAAATATTTATTATCTTTCCCGAGAAATCAATTTAATTCACTTTTTCGGAGATTTATTATTTATCGGGAAATATCATTTCATCGTCTAATTATTTATTTCTATAAGCTTTGTTTTCGCCTCGAATATTTTATTTACTCATTTTGTTTTGACGGTCCAATTAGTTATTAATTTTATTGACTCGATTTTAATTCGATTTCGTGGGTCAGTGAACTTACCGTTACGGAATTTGTTTTCTACCCGGTTAATTTAATTAATCCATATTCAATGTATATTTAATATCTCGGAAATCCGTACACATTCTTTTTTGTGCGTTGATGCTTGCTTTCCCACTTGTTTAACGTTTCCCCTATCATTTCTTTTAATTCATTTTTTCCCCCTGCCTTTTCATTTGATACCCCCGCTTCATCTTTGCCCCTTGATTCATCCCCATTCATTTGATCCTCTTCCCCTGCTCCTTCATCATCCTCACGCATCATTCTTCACGCCGTTCTTCCTTTTTTTTTTCTTTCTTTCTTTTCATTCTCCTTTTTCGTTCGTTGCTGTGTACTGCTGTGTGCGGCTGCTGCGTTCTGTTCTACTGTTGTTATGGACTTACGGTACTGCTACTGCTTTTGTTTTTCCGCTCCTTCTTCTTCGACTTTTGCTGATCGTGCTGTTGTTGTTGCCTTTGTGATGCGTCTTTATGCCATGTTCGTCCTTGTTTTCTGTTCGTGGTTCTATTCGCTGATGCTATGCTGATGCTGCCGCTGTTTTGTTCTGCTGCCCGTATGTCTTCTTCTTCGTCCTCCTTCTCCTACTTGTTCTCGTTCCCTATTTCGTTCTGTAGGGGTGTTCGTTGTCGTTTTGTCGATCGATTTCTTTCGTTGTTTCGTACTCACCTCGTTTTGTGCGTTTGTTTAATTGTTCTGTTTCTCTTCCTTGAGTCCCTATTCTTTTCGTGTGCATCCTGCTATTGTTATCATGTATCGGGGTCTCATATCGTTATCATCTTGATGTGGTTGCGACGATTTATTACTGTTGTTGCTGGTGGCTGCTGTTTCGTGTTATACCCATTTTCTTCTCGTTTGTCCTGTCGATTGTTGTTCGTCTTTCTCTTCTTCTTCGTTCACTTTCTTTGTGTTGCTTCCATGCTGTTTACTGCCGTCTGCTATTGCCTCTTAATAATGCTACTGTCGACGGCTTCTCGACCTTTTTGTTGCTGTGATTGTGAGGTTGTCGATTGCCTGGCGATCTTTACGTCCATGTGCCTCCTTGTTTCCTCGACTTTCATACTCCGTTCTCACAATAATCTTTCCGTTCCTCTCTTAGTTTTCTTGGTAAATCGATTACTCATTCTCCCTCTTTCGTTCTACTCGTTTTATATGGTACTTTATACCATATATTTATTTTTTTCATAGGAATTTGTGAGGACCCGGCAAGGATAAGCTCGTGATCAATTCGCCGTCGTCTTTAAGGTAACTTTTGAACGTTACTCGATTTTATATCGTATGTTTGAGTAGTAGTATGTAGTAAATATTTTAACTTCGGTTTTCTAATTTTAGCTATTTATTCTTGCTAATAATATTATTTTGAATTATGTACCTTATAAATATTTTACGAGTTTTCGATATCGTTTTATAAATTGTTAGTAATTTAATTATTTACGATCGTTATAATATTTTGTTGGTTATCGTGACACTATTAACTAAATAATATCGATTTCATATTTTCGTCACATTTTGTTAATTTATATTTTTAATTCAAAATCGTATTTTAATACAATAACCGAGATTTGTATACATGTTTAATAAATTAATTTTTGTTTTACGATTTATACTAATAAATGAGAAAATAGTCGATTTAGTTTTAAATATGTTTTTAGTCGAGACTATTTTCACTAATAATTTCTTATTGTTTCCAATTGACTATTTTTATTAAAATCCGTATTATTTATTAATAAAAGCTATTTGTTAAAAATAATTTGAAATCCTTGCAAATCTCATTTCATGTATAAAACTTGTTGACTCAATTTAATTTAATATCGTTTTTCTTAAAACATTTATTTTCTAAAATTTATAGTTTTAATTCGATTTTCTAATTATTTATAAAACACTATATATTGACTTATTATATTTTATTTATATTTTGAGTAACGAATTTAGAAATATAATAAAGTTACGATAACGACGATAATAATAAAATGTTAATTTCGTTGGAAATGCTATTTTTATACATTTCACTTATTTCAATCACTTACGTATTTTCTATAACATTAGTAAGTTTCTATTTATAGAAAGGTTCCCTCTTATATAAATGTTTATTCCTTTTATCCTCATAATGATTATATCTTTGAATATCGATAATGGCTTGTTTTGGAGTTATGGAATAAAGAGAAGTGTGGGGTTAGAGTAATATAGTCTGGGATGTACGTTTTTGCCATCAACTATAAAGTCGCTGCGTCTATTTGGGGCGCATTTGGTCGTTGAACTGGGCGTAGTTTCGCCCAGGAGAGTGTATGTTTTGACCTTAAGCTAGATATCGCATCGTGTTAGTCGTCGTCAGCTGAACTAGACATATTTGTTGTCTAGGTGGGGTGTCCACTACTTAAACCAGGACCTCCCTGCACGCAGTCCTGTTATAGTTGAGTTGCCTAGTTAGAGACTGGATTCTATTATGAGTTAAGTCTACAGTTCTCGAAACTAGTTTCCAGTATTATCCTAGTTAAAGTCTAGCCTTGTGCACACTGATCAAATTTCCATAATGCCATTTTTGAATATGATTATTATTATCGATTGGTTTGATTTGCAGGTTGGCAAATGTTTTAAGTTTCCTCGGAGAACTTATTTTATTATATCGTTTTAATGTTTTCTCTTTTTAAATATTTTGATATAATAATACTATTATTTTTCCATATGATATTGTGGACATGACATAGGTCCACCCCGACGCGGCCTCTACTAAGATATCGTTCGTGTTCGTGTACGCGCGTTAGTAAAATGACTAAATATTATGCAAACAACGTTTTCGGCTAAGCATGCGAATTACGTGTGAACTACGTCATTTTAATGCATCTAAATTATCGTCGAAGTTGTTTAGCATGTGATGTTCATTTAAGGCAATAAATGGCACTAAATAAATTACAAAATTACAAATTACATCAAAAATCGAGTGCCCTAAAAAGGAGAGACTGATCTGTCTTTGAAGCTGCACTCGATCGAGTGTGGTCAAGCCACTCGATCGAGTGGATAAGGCGAGTGAGCCAATTTAGGAAGGTGGTTGACTTTTTTGAAATTTGAAATGTTTATTGGGCGCTTGTTCTAGAAGCTTTGTATTTGGATGGTTTATGTGACGGATTCGTCTTTGACCGGGTTTTGACCCGGTCGCTAAAAGACGGTTTTAATTTTTGTGTCGGTTTTGGTCCAAATTAGTCTCATTTTATTGGAAACGACCCACTAGGCCTGGATTTATGGTCGGTTTTGAGAGATTTGCACTCCGCTAAATGCCCACGTCATTTATTATTGATTCTAAGTTTGTATTCGAGCGTATTAAGTCACGTTTGCGTCCGGTCATCATCGGGTGTTTTGTCGAGAACTACTATAGACACTAGCAGGCAAAATGCGGGTGTCTACAAAGCCCCCACTCTGACTGAGGCTTGGATAAGGCGAAAGTCAGAGTAGCTACCAAGCCAATCGCAGATTACGACCTGGCAGCCTTCCGGTCAGGTCGTTTATAGTCCATTAGACTCGCGTGAAGGGCTCGCCAGCCATAAGAAAAAGGGTCATACTTGTCCTGATGATGATAGCTCCGTGGGGAGTCGAGCTTTCCTTTGAAGTCCTAGGTGTACCCGTATGCCGAAACATCACATCTTGGATGTAGCATTCCAGGAGAAATACTGACTCACGCTGGGGAGTAAATTAGCAGCGCGGGACTTGCTTCTGAAGTCTTGGGTGGACCCGTATGCTGACACATCACATCTTGGATGTAGCATTCCAGGAGAAACACCGCCTTTGATGTTCTGTTGAGAAGAACTAGCTGGTACCTGAAATGTTAGATACATAAGCATAAATAGCAGGCATAGTAGATAGCAAGATAGCATACAAGAAATGCAGTTAGTATCTATAGACTGGCTTGCGCTGGAGAAAATGGTTTTTTGCTTCATTTTGAAATCGAAGTCCTGAAAGCAACTCACGTGCTAGGAAATAGGTTTTCAAAATTGAAAGGGGAAGAAAAGAAATTTGCAGTTTTAAAATAGACCGAAATTTGACCTTGTCGAAAAGGATTTTCTCAAATGGCTAAGTTTTGTAAATTTCAAGGCAAGAATTTGAAGAGAGAGGCCTACCGATAGACTCGACTCTGCACGTGATCGGATGAGCTGACATACACGACTGGACTCTCTAGGGGATGAACCGTGACTCGGTAGGGGGTGGGCCATCTAAGATGACAAGACTCTCAAGTTGCACTATTCCGTAGCCTAGGCGAGTGGCAACACGGTCAAACTTAAAACTGGGAAGGATCCGGTATAGGGTAATTGCAGTAGTCTGTAACGAGACTGTTTCTGCAGAACTCGGCAGTAGCAGTGTCATAGTCTAGTGCTCTTTTGAATTTTTTTGATGTTGGGGTACATTCTCAAAGTGGGTGTTGCTTCGAGTCCCTGACGGATTCTCGTCTTCGACTGAGCCGAGCACTAGGACACACTATAGAAAGGAGGCTAGATTTTGAAAGTCATTTGGATTATGTGAGTGAATGGAGGTCTTCTGCCTAAAAGAAGCCCCCGGACGACAAAGCTAACTGTTGAGAACATGACAGTGTCGTGATTAGAATGACGGTGCTTTCAAATTTGTGTCAATGTGGGTAGTTGTGCCTTTGTTGAAAAGCTGCCTACGTATTCACGTGTAGTGAAATCAAACCAAGCCGTAGTTCAGTGAATTTGAAGATATATTATGCTGCCTAGTTTATTAGGGCTTTGTGTGTAACTAGCCATAATGATTGTGCAGGCTAGGTATGTTCCCAATGATGTCTTGATCAAAGGGCTGGAACAGTTAGGATATTGATCTCGTGACTGTGAGCGTTCTCCGGGATAGCCCCCAAAGGTGGTGTGAACTATTTGGGCATGTTCAATGCCGACCGCAAGTTCAGTTCCCGTGTTTGGGGCTGGTAACTGGTTTGGATGCTTTTCGAAATATGGAGCTAGGTTGAAAGTGGCTTTGATGATTTGACATCTGGGGCTTGATTTTGTGGAGCTAAGGCTTCGAGGGTAAGGCATTGTAATGTGGTAGGAAAGGAGGAAGTCGAGTAAAAATGACTCGAACTTTGATCGGGCAGGTTTGATAATGCGGGATCTGGTTTCCATGTCTGCCTCTAATGGTTGGGTTGTATCCTATGGAGCTTGAATCCTCAAAATTTCGAGCTGTCTCTTAGCCTAGGTCTCGAGAAGGTCTTGAAGGTTGTAATGTGGGAAGGCTAGATGTGGTGTTAGCTGACCAATCTTGATTGTCTCTCCCCTATTTGATGGTATGGGCATCGATAATTTTTGAATTGACTGTACCCCGGTCAAAGGACTTTCGCTTGAGTTGACCGTTGACCACGGCCATGGGTTTTTGATTTTTTAAATTTGGTTGACCTCATAGCCCCGGTCATGGGATTCTTTTTTTTTTGGGTTGATCGTGCCCCGGTCAAGGGGTTGACCGTATCTGGTCGAGGGATGTTGATCATGGCCAGCTATTTTGTTTTGGCCTTTTGCTTTTCCCTTGGACTTTTGATTTTTTTGTCCAGTTTTTTTTTCTCTTTTTTTTGTTTGTCAGACTAACACCTAAGGTAGGGATTGGTTGGTCTTATTGGAGGGGTGTTTATTGTGGGAAATGGGCTTGCCTCCCGTCTTGAACCCAAACTAGGAGACTACCTAGATTTGTCATAGGATTCGATACTGCTCCTACTAGGGATAGTTTTGTGGCTTTCTATACTGGACATGGAACAGGTAAAGGAGAACACGGGCCTCAGTTCCTGTAGTCATTATAGATGTACCTATAATAGTCACATGCATGTGCTCACAGTGTATGATGGTGTTCATCATGTTCTCGGAAACACATAAGGGAAGCATATATGAGAAATTGAAAAGGCTGATTTTATTTGATTTTGAAAAGAGGACAGAATACAGTTGACTCTGACTCTGACTTTGAAATTGAAAGAAATAGAACATCCTAGACTCGGACTCAGACTTGGACTTAAATCAAATCCGGACTCTTGGATGATGTTTTTAGTAGTCATCGACTTCTAAGGACTCAACTGGATGTCCAGTATAGCCTTCAGTAGAAGCTTCACCCAGATCTTCGTTATGTCGAAGATCGTCTTCAATCCTAGTGCCCATTTTGGTAAGCACAACAAAGTTTGAAATGCCGGCATACCTGAGATGGACACGGTAGGAGGGTAGGAGGTTGTTGATGAACGCCTCCACTAGTGTCTTCTCGCTGGGCTTGTCTACCAGCTTAACACTCTCAGCCCTCCAACGTTGAAGGTATTTGGTGAAACCCTCTGTTGGATCTTGGGCCATGACTTCTAAAGTCTGCATGGTAGTCTGAAGTCCAGTATTATCAGAATAGTTTTTAGAGAACTCAGTAGCCACATCTTCCTAAGTTGGGAATCTTTTTGTATTAAGCCTATAGAACCAGGCTTTTGGGTATTTCCCGAGGGATGCGCCGAACAAATTGATGAACATGTCGGCTTTGACCCCCTTGATTGCCATGAATGCCTTGAAAGCTCGGAGGTGTAGTAATGGATCCTCCGTCCCTTCGAATATGGGTAACCCCTCTAAGTTGAGATCCTTTGGTAGTTTCTCACTAATGGGTGTATAGTCTCGGAAGTTTTCAATACGAATGTTATTCCCTTGAAGGGCGTGGAACTGTTGTTCGAGCTCACGCACCGTGATGATCAGTTTGGCAAATGGCCCAGTATTTACCGACCCAGAATCGAGGTCTCGCCCTTCAATGACAGTTAAACGAGCATTCGTGGCCTCTTGGTCGGTTTTCAGGAACCCTAGGTGGGTTTCAGCCATGGCCTTCCTACTAACCATTGTCTCCAGCAAGGCCTTCATTTCATTAATGGTGTTTTCCATATCCCTATTCCCGGTTGTGGATGCCATACTCTGCGAGAATACCCACGTAATCAAAAATGTTGCTTCGGAACTCGAGCACGCCAAGTTACAGGAAATAGCGCGGGAGGAAAGACAACTCTGGTTTGACTTGGGGTTAGACTCTCCTAAGACAAATATGTAGGGTGCGATTTTCGGAGTGACTCTGATTAATCGCTCCGTCGGAGAATAGCCCCCGAGTGAGACTAATGACTCTTATAGGACTCAGATGGTGTGACATCTAAGTGACTCAAAAGCGGGGTACGTGAGACAACACGTGTAAGACATGACCCTTAGAGCAACCGTGATTGATCGCTCTGCTGAAGGGTAGCCCCCGAGTGGGATGGAAGGTTTTGTTAAGACTCGAGTGTTGGACGAGTGACCCTTAGATGTAAGGATCACGAACCTTTAGCTACAGGGCTATGCCTTGTAAAAGGTTGACTCGGCCTCAAGGAAAGGCAGACAGGGTAAGGGAAGAAACTTGCGATGTAAGATCGGCAGAGTTTCGACGCTAGAGACCCTTGACTTGACTTGAATAAGGATAGACCCTGTGATTAGGGTAGACCCTTAAGTTAAAGGAATTTTGAATTAGGATGACTCGACTAACAGATTGAAAGACGGGCGAAATTCCCTTAGGAAAGGTCATGAGGACCGTCCTGTTAGAGGAAAAGATCGTGTGGGACTTTCTAGTTAGGATTCGAGTGTTTAGACGAACCTTCCTTTTACGAGTGTATGACTCATGTTGGTCGGTTATGCCTTTAGAAAAAGGCGGACTAGGATGAGGAAGAAACCCGTGATGTAGGATCGACGGAGTTTCGACGCTATAGACCTTCGACAAATTATGAAAAGACCCGACACACGGATTACGGTAGGTCCTAGATCGAAAGGTTTTGAAATAATGATTGAATTTTGAAAATTGAGAGAATGGTCCTGAAATTGGTAGTGGGCCAATAGGACCGGGCATTTGAAATGTTGGAATGGTTGCGAGTAAATTCGCATTTTGAAAAATTAGGAGACAGTCCCGTCTTTTGAAATTGGCAGCATGCCGACAGGACCGGTTTTTTGAAAAGATGGATTTTTAAAATTTTGAAAATTTGAATATCGAAAATAAATTTCCGAAAATTTGAAAATCGAAAATAAGATCCCGAAGATTTGAAAATCGAAAACGGCATCTCGGAGATTTGAAAATCGAGAATAGCATCTCGAAAATTTGAAAATCGAGAATGGCATCTCGAAAATTTGAAAGTTGAAATTGAATTTTAAAAATTCGAAAATCGAAACGGAATCGAAATTTCGAAATTTGAAATGGGAAGCATGCCGGATAAAAATAGGCTATTTTGAGTCAAATCGTAAGTCTAAAATTTGGCAGCATTCCGAGTTTTTGTAATTGGATATTTTTGAAAGATGCATTTTTGAAATGACGGTTTTTTAAAAATGACACGGAAACCAAGTTGCACGTAGTCAAGCAAGCATTACGACGACGCTATGTATGCTTTACACTAAGTCTCGGTCGGTCAAAATTGGGTCTATACCAACAACGACGGGTTTCTCGTAAATCAGGACGGACTCCCTAAGCCGAATTGGTCTTAGGACATGCCGCGAAACCCATACGAGTTCGTCCGTAGAAGTCTTTAGCGCACCCATTTAGGAATGCACCGCGGTATAGTGGGACGTCGGTCACAAGTAACCGGCCCGGGCAAAAATGGGTTATGCATGAATCATTAAACTAATGCGCGTACATTATTAATCGAACGATTTCTTTTCGAGTCTCACCCTAGGAACCCCGATGACTAGTGGTACATCAGGTATCCCCAGCGGAGTCGCCAAATTGTGGACATGACATAGGTCCACCCCGACGCGGCCTCTACTAAGATACCATTCGTGTTCGTTTAGGCGCGTTAGTAAAATGACTAAATGTTATGCAAACAACGTTTTCGGCTAAGCATGCGAATTACGTGTGAACTACGTCATTTTAATGCATCTAAATTATCGTCGAAGTTGTTTAGCATGTGATGTTCATTTAAGGCAATAAATGGCAAACATAAAAAATAAAAAACTCGCAAATAAATTACAAATTACACGGGCGGAATACAACCTGGAACTTACAATACAACGAGCGATAAAATAATAATCGGAATAGAGAATGGTAAACATTAACCATAAACGGATCCGTAAATAGAAAATGTAAGCTAAACCGTAATTTGAATAGATGGACGAACTTCGATTAAATACACATTATATTATGCATCAATCAAAGGACGGAGATTTTAATACGCGTTCGCGTATGGGACCGAAGCGTGGTGCTAGCTCGATCCCGGGTCTCGATGCCTTGTCCCAACTTATCATGTCGAAGGATTGACGTCTAGATTAGTCATGTATCAGATACGACTATAGAGTCGTCGACACAAAACTAATCGTATAAGACATTAGTCAAAGTCGTGAAAGTAATGACGTAAAATAAAATGTATGAGTTTTGAAAAAAAAGAATCACGTGATTGACTTTGCACGCGACGACTAAGTCGTAAAAAAAAGACGAGGCTCGGATGATGAAATAAAGCGCTCGACTTGCCTGGACAAAGGAATCCACTCGACCGAGTCATGGCAAGGACTCGATCGAGTGAGCCTTTGAAGGATCTAATGCCCGGTTTTAGAGGTGCTACTCGATCGAGTGGCCCATGGCACTCGGTCGAGTGCCCCCTGTACGAGTCATGGCTCGTTTCGAAAAAATGTGGCAGCAGTTTCGTTTTTATTTATTCAAAATCGATGGTTTGACCGAGTTACCTAAAAATATTGCGTGATTTAAACTCAACTCGGTTTTTGGTACTATAATCGTGTACTATACGATTATAGGACCATCATCGGAATTTTACAAAAAGTTTTGTTATTGGATCGAAAATTTTGATTAGTGACGAAATTGTCTCCCTCCGCGTCACGACATCAATACTAATCCTTACGGATTATGTGATGTCAATTTTCGCGTGAATGGGTTTCGTACTAATCTCGGAAATGGAATCGGACGCGTTCAATAACTACGTACGACCACGATCGCGTTACGCCATCGAGTGCTTGGGGCGGCGCTCCTCGAAAGGGTGTCACCTCCGTCGCGACTCGTAAAGGGATTAAACGGACTTGGAGCGGTGGTCGTAGTCAAACGTGTTCAATCCAAAAATGATTTATATATTATATACTTATACACGGTATTAGTATTAGACGTAATATAAACAGTAAATAAAATGTTAGGTGTTGGAGTACGTAAATAAAATGTTAGATTGCGAGAAATAAAATGTTAGTAGCAAAATTTAAATCTTAGGATTAGTATAGTACATAGTATAATATAAATATAAATATATATATATATATATATATATATATATATATATATATATATAGAGGTAGGTTCAAATAAGTTCCACAATTTTTTTAAGTCTATATTGAAGTTACAGATGACATATGCTAAAGTTACATTTGTTCAAAATTGATATATATACAAATGCAACTTTAGCATATGTCATCTGTAACTTCAATATAGACTTCAAAAAATTGTGGACCTTATTTGAACCTACCTCTCTCTATATATATATATATATATATGTAACGAGAGATAGAAGGAGAGAAAGGGAGAAAATGGGTTGGTGACACCCTCAACCTACATGCTTAAATGGCCTCGGAAACGGACTCGTAATAGCAACGGGAGCGCGGGAGTGTCGAGGATGTAAGTAGAGTTATGGTGTGTGTATGGTTGGTAAGAGGATGCTCTCGGGTCTTTGACGAGTTTTGATCTCGGGATTTTAATTGTGTATGTGTGTAGATGATGGATGATCGAAAAGGTTGTAAGGTTGTAGTGTAAGGTGATTAAGGTTGTGAAATGTGGGATGATTAGGGTTGTGTAAGTGTTTGAAAAAAATTGATTTGTGAAGAGTATGAGGGGGGGTATTTATAGAGAATACCCCTCGACCTAGGGTCACTCGATCGAGTGGCCCTAGTGCACTCGGTCGAGTGCCTTGAAAAGGAGGGCCTGATCTGTCTTTGAAGCTGCACTCGATCGAGTGTGGTCAAGCCACTCGATCGAGTGGATAAGGCGAGTGAGCCAATTTAGGAAGGTGGTTGACTTTTTTGAAATTTGAAATGTTGATTGGGCGCTTGTTCTAGAAGCTTTGTATTTGGCTGGTTTATGTGACGGATTCCTCTTTGACCGGGTTTTGACCCGGTCGCTAAAAGACGGTTTTATTTTTGGTGTCGGTTTTGGCCCAAATTAGTCTCATTTTATGGGAAACGACCCACTGGGCCTGGATTTATGGTCGGTTTTGAGAGATTTGCAATCCGCTAAATGCCCACGTCGGATATTATTGATACCGAGTCCGTATTCGAGCGTATTAAGTCACGTTTGCATCCGATCATCATCGGGTGTTTTGTCGGGAACTACTGTAGAGGCTAGCAGGCAAAATGCGGGTGTCTACAGATATAATATGGCTGGGAGAACGTCCGAGTTACTCCCCACTGACGTGGATGTTATGTTTATAACATGACAGGTATTTGCAGCTGGGTTTTGGGTGTGATCTAGCGAGTAGCGGGATCCTACTCTTTATTTATTCAAGTAATTTATGGATTTGTATAACCCGTTTGGAATTATCTTTTTAGCCCTTTTGTAAAAAGATGCCTTTGTATTGACTTACCATTTCTTTTAATAAGATATAGTTTGTCAGTGTGTTTTAAATCCCAACTCTATAGTGTTTCCGCCACTGTATTGCATTAGAATTTCTAGGGGATTACATCCATGCAAAAGAACTTCACAGTTAAGCATGCTTCGCTGAGAGTCCTGAGACTAGTCTTAGGATGGGTGACCTCCTGAGAAGGTTTTGGGGATGCGCATGAATGAGGTCCAAATGCGGTATAAAGGACTCGTGTTGGTCTGTGGGACCAGTACAAAGTCTGGCAAGCTACCGCGACTAACATTTCCGGTCCTAGTTTGGGCTGGAGTGTTACAAATGGTATCAAAGCAACACTGTTACCGTGTATTTGGCACCTTGCGGGGTTGGATTATGGGTTAGCGGTTATGTTTCCAGGCGTGTTTAAAGTGGTTGAAAGTACTACTCATATCAACAAAGTGTGTAATCCCCTAGAAATTCTAACGCAATACAGTGGCGGAAACACTGTAGATTTGGGATTAAAACACACTGATGTTCTATATTTTAATAAAAGAACGGTCAGTCAATAAAACAAAGGCCACTTTTTACAAAAGGGCTAAAATAAATATTCTCCACACAGGGTTACAAAAATCCATAAATCATGAATGAAAAAAGAATAGGATCCACGCTACTCGCTAGCTCACACCCAAAACCCATCAGCAAATACCTGTCATGTTGTAAACATAACAGCCACGTCAGTGGGTAGTAACTCGGACGTTCTCCCAGCCATATTATATCATATGGAAAAATAATAGTATTACTATATCAAAATAGTTAAAAATGGAAAACATGCAAATGATATAATAAAATAAGTTTTCGGAGAAAACTTAAAACATTTGCCAACCTGCAAACCAAAACCAATTGATGATAATAATAATATTCAAAACTGGCGTTATGGAAATTCGGTCAGTGTGCACAAGGCTAGACTTTGACTAGGATAATACTGGAAACTATCTTCGAGAACTGTAGACTTAACTCGTAACAGAACCCAGTCTCTAACTAAGCAACTCAACTACAACAGGACTGCGTGCAGCGAGGTCCTGGTTTAAGTAGTATACACCCCTCCTGAATACAAACCATGCTCAGTTCAACAACCAAATGTGCCCTATAAAGACACAACAGCCATACAGTTGATGGCAAAAACGTACATCACAGACTATATTACTCTAACCTCATACTTGCCTTTATTCCATAACTCCAAAACAAGTCATTATCGATATTCCAAAAATAAATATAATCATTATAAATAAATGAAGATAAAAGGAATAAACATTTTATATTAAAAGGGAAACTTTCTATAAATAGAAGCTTACTAATTTTAGAAACTTACTTAAAATAGAAATAGTCTTATAGAAAATACGTAAGTTATTAAAATAAGTAAAATGTATAAAAATAGAATCCTAACGAAATTAACATTTTATTATTATCATCGTTATCGTAACTTTAATATATTTCTAAATTTCTTACTAAAAATATAAATAAAATATAATAAGTCAATATATAGCATTTTATAAATAATTAGGAAATCGAGTTAAAACTATAAATTTTTGAAAATAGATGTTTTAAGAAAAACGATATCAAAATTAATTGAGTCAACAAGTTTTATAAATGAAATGAGATTTACAAAGATTTCAAATTATTTTTAACAAATAGCCTTTATTAATAAATAATACGGGTTTTACTAAAAAATAGTCAATTGGAAACAAATATGAAATTATTAAGGAAAATAGTCTTGACTAGAAATGTATTTAAAACAAAATCGACTACTTTCTCATTAATTAATATAAGTCGTAAAACGAAATTAATTTACTGAACAAGTATACAAATCTCGATTATAATATAAAAATACAATTTTGAGTTAAAATTATAAATCAACAAAACATGACGGAAATATGAAATCGATAATATTTAGTTACTAGTGTCACGATAACCAACAAAATATTATAACGATCGTAAATAATTAAATTACTAACGATTTATAAAACGATATCGAAAACTTGTAAAATATTTATAAACACACAATTTAAAATAATATATTTAGCAAATAATAAAAAGCTAAAATTAGAAACCCGAAGTTCAAATATTTACTACATACTACTACTCAAACATAATATATGAAATCGAGTAACATCTTAAAGTTACCTTCGGTCGGCATCCGAAACAATCACGTACTCAACCTCGATTACTCCAAGCTCCAGATCAATATCAAAGTCTTTAAGCTCCAGGTTGCAGAATCGTTAGTCTTCTACGCAAGCAAACGAGTGAGACAAGGGTTGGATTCGGGTTACACGATAAACCCAAATAATAAGGAGGGAAGCTAGAACAAATACGAAGGGGTCGGATAAAGCGATATTCAGACTTAAAGACAAGGGGAAGACAAAGACATACACACGAGTATTCGACATAAGACGGAAGGGAATTGATGTGTCGAAATATAAATATGAGGGCCGAATAAAACAAAGTCGACCACAACAGCAGACAGAGGGACAAAACGGACTCGAAAGCCGAAACCGAGAACGAGATAAGACAGGGGAAAAGGAAGAAACAAGGAACGAAATCGGACAAAATGAGCAGCAGCAGTATAGATATCATGACGACAGTAGCATCAAATCAACGAACAAAGGACAACAAAACGATAACAACAAAGCAGCAACAACAAAGGTGAAGAGACGAAGGAAAGCAGTAGTAACGACATAGAAAGAAGAAGAAGAAGAAGAAGAAGAAGAAGAAGAAGAAGAAGACAGCAACGAGCAGTAGAATACAGCAGAAGGTGCATTAGGAGAAAAACAAAAATAAGAGGAAGATTAAGAAGGAGAATAGAGGACAACACGAGAACAACATCGAATGACAAAAACACGACAGCAGCGACAAAGGTGACCACCCAGTTGTAGCAAAGTCGACAGCAGCATAAACAAATGAAGAAAACAGGAAGATTAAGGGCAACGGTGACACGAAATGGAAGGATGGAGGGCGAACAACAATAAGGACGAAAACAGTAGCAGTGAACAGAATGAAATCAGATGCAAGAGGAGAAGAAACAACGGAAAAGAAAGGAACGAAGAATAAAAAGAGAAGAAGAAGGAATACGAGCAACAGTAGCAGTACCGTAACAGCAGCATAACGCAGCAGCATCGTAGAGCAGAGGAAGTAGAGGTGCCGAGTGGTGATGCTGATTGCTGATGAACACGAAGAATTATGAAGAAGGAGGAACGAATAGGTAAAGACAACGGAAAAAAAAAAAGAATGAATGATGATGGGAGGTGGAAGGAAGAGATGATGAGACTAAAAAGAAAGGGAATGAATGAATGGTGTAGGGGGTGTATCAAAATGAAGCGGTGGAGTCAAAATAGTAGGCAAAAGGGTTACGTGAATGTGGGAAAACAAAGGATTAGTGGGAGTGAATGTCAGACAAGTAGGATAAAATCAATTCACCAAATAAAAAGTGTACGGATTCCGAGACAATAGTATACGTTGTATACAATTTTAGTTAAATGAATCGGGTTAGGAATACGAATTTCGTAACGATAAGTTGACTGATCTACGAATCGAATTAAAATAGAATCAATAAAATTAATAAATAATTGGACCGTCTAATAAAATGAGTAAATAAATTATTCGAGACGAAAACAAAGTTTATGAAAATAAATAATTAGACGATGAAATAGTGCATGTTTCCCGACAAATAATAAAACTTCGATAAGGGAATTAAATTGATTTCTCGAGGAAAGGTAATAAATGTTTTGACGAAACTTAAAATAAATGAGTTTCCAGTCGGAAATAGAAATTCGAGTTTAAATATAAATAAATAAAAAGAATTTAGAATTTAAATCGCCGAAATAGACTTTCGGTAAGAATTAAATAAAAAGTATAAAATAAATCGAAACAGAAATAAAATAATTTTAAATATAAGAAGGGTTTCCGATACAAATAAATTTTAGGAGTTTGAAACGATTAACCGATAAATTCTTTTTATAATAATTTTAAGAATTACGAGTTAAATCGTAAAAATAAAAATACGAACAAAATTTAAATTTAATTTTATTTATAAAATCGGGGTGTTACAAAGTGCACTTTCTTTTCTGGTAATCCATGCAAAAGAACTTCGCAGTTAGGCGTGCTTGGCTAGGAGTAGTCTTAAGATGGGTGACCTCTTAGGAAGGTTTACGGGATGCGCATGAGTTAGGTCAAAATACACTCGAAAAGACTCGTGTTGGTCTGTGGGACCAGTACAAAGCCTGACGAGGTACCGCGACAACATTTATGTTTCTAGTTTTGGTCGGGGTGTTACATCGACTCGAGCCGACTACCGTGGTGGAAGATTCCCTTTCGAAGAAACGGGTTCAGGCAAAAGAGACTCCTGTGGTGATTCGAGAACGCCCGCCCCCGCCTCGACGTCAGTGGAATTCGAAGGAAGCAAATGATAAGGGTAAGGGCAAGATGCCTTGAATACCCGGCTCCTTAGATTTGCTATTTATTTAAATAATACTACTATTTTTGTATTGTCGTGTGTGTTTTTTTTTTAATTTTGTAATTGAAATTCCCGAATTTATCAGGGTCTTCATAATAAAAGAAGTTTATATTATTTAAATTGTTTATGTTCTTTTTCGTCATCGTGGTGGTTGTGCCTTGTGGGGGGGGGGGGGAGTGGGTTCCCTATCTATCCAGACGAGACAGTTAGTGGAATCAAACCAGACGTAGTTCAAGGCTTTTAGAATTTTTCAATCTCGAAATACATCAAGACTAGTGGCCGGTCTAAGATATGTATGAGAGTAGGATAAATAATCCTAGCTTATTGACTTGCTTATGTATTGAAAAGATAATTTTGATAAACTTTAGCATACAACATTGAGAAAGGATCAAGGGTAGTAACGTTTCAGCTGGTCAAGGTTGGTAGGATTAGTAAAGTCATTCCCGTCCAAGTCGGTCAGATTCACAACACCTCCTAATAGAACATCTTTCACCAGATATGGCCCGGCTTAATTGGGTTTGAACTTTCCCCGCGGGTCAACTGGTAATAAAGCTCGGATAGATTTGAGGACTAAATCTCCTTCCTTGATACGCCTTGGTTTAACTCTTTTGTTGAAGGCCCATTGTATCCTCTTCTGGTATACCTGAATATTATTGAGGGCGCGGGATCATCGTTCCTCTTATAGAACCAGTGATTGATATCGCGCTTGAACCCAATCAGCTTCAGGTACTTGGCTCTCCATCAGAATTCTACGGGATAGTACTTCCAACTCGACCGGCTGAAGTGCCTCCATCCCGTATGTTAGATAGTAAGGTGTTGCACCGATTGTGGTGCGGATTGACTTCGTTATCCCCTTAGGGCAAAGGGTATTTTGTCGGGCCATTCTCAGTAATTATCAGCCATCTGTTTAAGTATGTTGATAATTGTTTTATTGGCGGCCTCTACCGCTCCTTTCGTTTGGGACGATAGGGCGAGGATGTATGTCTCTGGATTTTGTATTTGGTTAGCAGAGCTGCTATTTCGGCTTGGAAATGGGTTCCGTGATCGCTAATGAATTCATGCGGCATTCCATACCGACATATAATTTTATTTTGGATGAACTTAACTACTTGCTTGGCGTCCAAAATACTGTAGGATTCGGCCTCGACCCATTTGGTAAAGTAGTTGATGGCTACCAAGATGAAGCAGTGTCCACCCGATCTTGGTGGGTTTACCTTTCCAAATATGTCGATTCTTCGTGTTGAAAATGGCCATGGCGACGTCATGGTGTACAATAAGGATGATGGCATATGTTGTACATTGGCAAAAATATGGCAATTATGACAATGCTTGACATACTGTTTCACTAGTAGAAAAAACCACTATAGCGTCGGTTCTAAACGGTCATTTGCGTCGTTTTGTGTAGACGTATATTGAGGGGGCATTTTTTCGTTTGCGTCGGTTGTTTAGAAGTGATGCAATATGTATTATTAATCGTGTCGCTTTATTGGAAAAAACCGACCCAATAAGTGACTTTTTGCGTCAATTCTTTCTTTACAACCGACGCAAATTAATTTGAGAACCGACGCAAATAGAATCTTTTGCATCGCTTTTAGTTAGAGATGACGTAATTAGTGAAAAAATTTCATCAGTTTTAAAATTGAAACGACGCTATAATATTAAAAAACTGACGCTATAATATTAAAAAAATTGATGCTAGAAACAACATTTTGCATCGTCGTTGTCTAGAAATGACGCAAATAATTGTCGTTAACATCATTAACCAATTATAAAACTCATTAATCAATTATAAAAATTTAAATACTTGCAAATGAAATTTGACGAAACACTCTTGCACCACATGTAATTAACCAACATTGTTTCTCATTCAAAGTACCAAGAAGGTCAAAATAATACATTCAAACGAGTTGCAATTGATATTACCACAAACGGTCAAGTTCACTAATAAGCTAAAAATCTATCCTATATAGTTCTCTAAACAATTGGTAGCCTAAGTCTCTCTAGCGACATCCATATCTTCAATTGACATGGTTGATTCTGCAATTACCTACATTTATCAAAATCATTATATATTAAGAAGGTAAATCGAAAACAAAACATATAGAAATTATTCCACTTTTATTAAAATAAATGAAATAGAAATTATTACCTCCTGAAATTTTGTTTCCGGACATTTCGAGTAGTAGAACGTTATGTCATGCATCCATTTCATGACATAATAACCACATTCATAATCTTGCGGTTGTTGGGGACACTAAAGTTATAAATAAAATATTATTATTATTATTATTTTTCAAATTCTTAGTTGATATAAAATTAGTACCCGAGTCTTGTGATTTTTTAGACTAAGCTACAATCTAAGCGTTCATATGTTGACCACACTCACCATCAAGTATTTCTGCCATAACTTTTTCGACCTTTATTTTGTCGATGCATAGAAAAATAGCTCCAATTGTTGTAAATTGGATAGCTAATCTTTGTAGGGCTTTCCAGGCCCGACCTTCGATTTTAGGAGGATACTCTCTCGTTGATATATATGTTAAAATTGTCTGATACCAAGGTTCGAGATCAGCTATTTAAATATCCTCGAGGGCGTGGATGTATGTCGGTTCAGACTGTCTTTTAACGCGAATGGGCATACTGGTCAGGTGATCGGGGATGTTCAGCAGAGATGATAATTTGGAAAGTGCATCTGCGTTCTAAGTTTTCCACTTCTGGAGAGCCTCATTGATGATCAAGGATGAGTCGTCGTGTGCCCGAAAATTTGTGACTCATAAATCGGTGGCGGCTTGTTACCCATGGATGCATGATTCGTATTCGGAGGCGTTATTAGTCGCGTCGAAGTCTAGCTTGATGGATACGAAAGTATGCTCCCTTTTTGGTGAGATTAAAATAATTCCGACTCCGAATCCTCGAAAGCTAGATGCGCCGTCGAAATACAAATCCCACGTTTCTCCGTCAGTATGGAATATGTCCTCGTCGGGGAAGGACCAAGTATCGGTGTGTCCGTTTTCAGTTACGGGGCTATCGGCAAGAAACTCGGCTACTACCCGACCCTTGATGGCTTTTAGTGGCACGGACTTTAGGTTGAACTCTGCCAGCATTAGAGTCCACCTAGATATCTTGCTGTTGAGGACATGCTTTTCAAATAGATATTTGATGGGATCCATCTTGGATAATACATGTACTTCGTAACTACGCATATAATGTCGAAGCCTTTTGGTAGCCCAGACTAGTGCCAGACATATTTTCTTGAGCATGGTATATGGTATATTTGCATTCATAGTCTAAGAACTTGTTGATGTATTAGATGGCTTCTTCTTCCTAGTCGACGGTCTGTGCCAGCATAGCCCCAATGGTTGCCTCAGTAGTTGTTAGGTATAACGACAGAGGCAAACCGGGTTGAGGTGACATTAATATTGGTGGAGAGAATAGAATTTCCTTGATTTTGTCAAAGGCCGCATGACACATACCATCCCACAGTTTTCGTTCCCCCACTTTCAGCTTCTTGAAAATTGGTTCATATACAATGGTTAACTCGGAGATAAACCGGCTGATGTATTGGACTTTCCCAAGAAAACCCCTTATTTCTTTCTCGGTCTTAGGAGGTTTCATCTCGGTGATGACTTTATTTTTTAATGGGTCGACCTCGATACCACATTGGCTAACGATGTGACCCGCTAATTTGCCTGATGTTACTCTGAATCTGCATTTTTGGGGATTTAGCCTCATGTTGTATTTGCGCAGTCGAGTAAAGAACTTTCTTAGGACAATGATGTGCCCGTTCTGGCTCTTGGATTTGACGATCATATCATCTACATAGACCTCTACCACCTTGTGCATCATATCATGTAATAAGGTTATTGCGGTTCGTTGGTAAGTGGCCCCGACATTAATGAGGTCAAATGGCATGATGGTGTAGTAGTAAGTACCCCAAGGTGTAATGAAGGTGGTCTTGCTCATGTCTTCTTCTGCCATTTTAATCTGATTGTACCCGGAATATCCATCCATAAAGGATAGAAGGACATGATCAACGGTATTGTCTACCCGTATGTCGATATGTGGTAGCGGAAAATCATCTTTCGGGCTTTCTTTGTTAAGATCCCAAAAATCCACGCATACGCGCACCTTTTTAGGTACCGGCACATTGTTTGCAACCTAGTCCGGATATTCGGACACTTGTATGAAGTCGGCTTTGAACTGTTTGTCGACTTCTTCTTTGACTTTGAGAGACCACTCCGGTCTCATTCTGCAGAGTTTTTGTTTAACCGGTTTACACCCGCCTTTGATTGGTATGTGGTGTTCGCCATTTCTCGGTCTATCCCCGGCATATCCTTGTAGAACCATGCGAAGACAACTTTGAACTTTTGGAGGAAGCTTATGAACTGTTGTTTCTCCTCGTGATCAGTGATAACCCTATCTTAAGCATCTAGGGCTCTAAGGTGGTTACCACATTGATGAATTCAGTCTCTTCGATTACCGAGTTCCGGGACTCCCTTTGCTCTAATTGTTCAATCAGATGAGGAGGTAGGGGTACATTAGTTAGGTTAGTTAGTGTTATTAACATTGTTTGACTATGTGGGTTGTGACGCCCGCGCATCAAAATGACGCCGTTGCCGGGGACGACGATTAGTTAGTTGAGTTTTAGTCTTTTTGTGTTTGGTTATTTTTTTCATTTTTATTTCTCTCTACCCTAGTACCACTAGGTGCTAGGAGACTCATTTTATATTTGAGTGTGTTTGCCAGGAACAGGTTATCTACTTTTCGGTTCCATCTCGAGCCAAAGATGACATTTCAAGCCTTGAGATTCCCGGTAAATAACTCAACTGGAGTGATTCCACATCTGTACCTTACAACACCAAACATACTTACAATCCTTTCATCCCCTCCAAATCCATCCATATCACCAAATACCATGTATCCCTCTCCCAATAACTCACTTTACCTTTCACTCCACAAAATCTACCTTCTACAACTCCTTTCATCACTCCAAACATAGAATCCCCGTTCAATCCACAAAAAAACATCATTTCCACAAGAAATTCTCCAACCCTTTCACCCCCCAAATAACCTCCATCACCAAGAAGCCTCTAAGAAGCCAATATGACAACTCTTGGTTCACATTCACAACTCACTCACGAGGACGTTCCCTCTCCAGTTTTCTATGGAACCATTCCGGATGAATTTGATCTTAAATTCTCCTTGATCAATGAGGTACAACTAGATACCTTCCATGGGTTCCCTCAAGAAGATGCTCTTGAACATGTATGCTCTTTCAAAGAAAAGCTAGTTGGAGCCAAGCTTAGTGGTCTTATTTCATGTCAACTACATCGTATCCTCTTTCCTAAGACTTTGAGGAATGGTGCCAAGAGATGGCTAAAAAGACATCCGAACAATACTTTCCAAACATGGGCCGAGCTTGCAAATGCTTTCTTAGAGAAGTACTTCCCTCCATCAAAAACCAATCAATACCGAACTGAAATCCAAACCTTTCCTCAAGAAGAACATGAAAACTTGAGTGAAGCGTTGGATAGGTTTCGTGATCTCCTTAGGAAGTGCTCTCATCATGGCTTCCTGAGTGGTTACACTACAAGAAAAACTGTCCCGGGCGTCCACCTGTTTGGCGTCCTGGGCATACGGACGCCTACATGGCGTCCGAAAAGTCAAACGGGCGTCCACAGTCGGACGCTAAACTTGGCGTCCGACTGTATTTGGGGAGGACAAAATTGAACCCAAATGACGTCCGCAAGCGGACGCCATTTAACCCAAATGGCGTCCACTGTCGGACGCCATATTCAGCAAAATGGCGTGCGAATGTGGCGTCCGATAGCGTACGCCCGTTGAGTTGAGTGGCGTCAAATACCCGCTCACCCCCCTCTCCCCCTTCATTTGTTAAAAAAAAAATCTCTCTCTACACTCTCCCTCTACGCTCGCCGACCCATTTCTCTCCCATTTTTCATCCTTTATTCCTAATTTTTGTACGTTTTCTTAGTTTATTTCGTTTCTATTCATTATAATTAGTTCGTATTCTCCATTGTTAGCGTTATTTATTGATAATTTGTTAGTTAATTTCGTCTAGGTCTAAATTTTGATTAGGTTGATTAGTTTAGGCCAAGGTCGATTAGGTTGATTAGTTTATCCCAAATTCGCTTAGTTAGATTATTTATGCCCATCGTTATTTTGACTAGGGTTTGATCAATTTGGTTGAATTGAGCTAGAATGACCTCTAGGGTTTAGGGTGAAGTTTTGTGTGACTTGAGACGGACCAAAAGGTGTCGTCATAATGCCGGATTTTCCCGAAACCACTTCTATCCTGATCGGGGTTGTAAATAGGTGTTAGCGGCGCTTTCGGAATTTTGATATCTGCATCCGAAAATTTGACCCTTTTTTGTCCTGTTTAAGCTGCTTCTGTGTGACCTAAGGCATGAATTATTATGTTTTGTTCGGTTGAATTGGGATTACATTGATAAATTAGCTAGGGTTTTTGTAAATTGGGATTAAATTGTGATTAAATTCGGTGACTAATTTTTGTAAGGTCAATTAATAATTAATAAGACATTTGCAAATTAAAAATTGGGTTTACTTAATACAAAATTCTTACATTTTCCCAAAAAAAAAATTGGGTTTACTAAATTTTTGTAAGGTCAATTCTAAATTAATAAGACATTTGGGTTTATTTTGACGTATTAGTTAGAGAAATGAAGTTTAAGTTAAATGGTGATTAAATATTCGTTTAGTAAGTTATAAATTAAAGTAGGGAAATTAAACTTTAATATGTTATATATATTTTTTGAACATAGAAAATGAAGAGAATTGAACGGAAATGGATGTACGAGGGAAGACTTGATAAGAAGAGATGTCCAACAGTCGAATTTTTGAGGGGTGTTGAGTCATTTGTCGAGGTCGCTAAAAAGTCGGTAGACTACCATCGAGGGGGGAGGTTAGGTGTCCGTGTACTAAATGCAAGAACCTAAAATTTCTTGAGGTCCTTGTAGTGAAGGAACATGTCATCTATAGTGGTTTTTCACCCGATTACTATTATTGGATTTGTCATGGTGAGTCATCTCAGTCTGAGGGAACCGAAAACCATCAAGATGAGGGGGGATTGAGAGGTATGATAGTTGATGTTGTGGAGTGCAACTTGTTTAACTCACCTAACCCACGAGACTTACCTAGCCCACGAGACTCACCCAACCCACAAGATTCACCTAACCCACAAGAGCCTAACCCACGAGCAAAGGCGTTTTTTGACATGTTGGAAGCTTCGGAGAAACCGTTATACGGAGGGTGCGATGTGACTTTGTTAGAAGTCTCGTCTATGGTAGTTAGCCTTAAATGTGAGTTCAACCTGCCCTTTGCTTGTGTCGATGGTATTGCTGCCTTGCTCGAGAGAGTTATTCCAAAAGACAATATCATGACCCGATCATTCTACACAACCAAAAAGGTTGTGAAGGGACTTCAATCCCGCATCAAAAGATTGACGCTTGTCCAGATGGGTGCATGCTATTTTGGAAGGACGATGCGATGCTTGATGAATGTAGGAGATGTGGTAAGGGTAGGTATAAGATGGTCGAGGGGGATATTGTTTTGAGAGGTAGAAAAGGGAAAAGTAGTGTCAGGGGTAAGAAACCAATCCCAATAAGTCAGCTTACGTACTTCCCTATTGCACCTAGGCTTCAGAAATTGTACGCCACAAAAACCATAGCTGAGCAAATGCGGTGGCACAAGGAGGACATTAGGGTACTAGGGAATATGTGTCATCCGAGTGATGGTGAGGAGTGGAAGCGTTTTGATAGACTACATCCCCACTTTGCGTTAGAACCCCGAAATGTAAGGCTTGGGTTGTGCACTGATGGATTTGCACCGTTCGGTCAATTTGGTAAATCGTACTCTTGCTGGCCAGTGATGATCACACCTTACAACCTACCTCCTTGGTTTTGTTTGAAGCAACCTTTCATCTTCCTATCTCTTATTGTTCCCGGACTCAAAAACCCGAAAAATCATTTGGATGTTTACTTGCAACCTGTTATTGAGGAACTGAAACAACTGTGGGAGGTAGGGGTGGAAACATATGATGTCTCTATGAGACAAAACTTTCAGTTGAAAGCAGATTTGTTGTGGACTATAAACGACTTTCCCGCGTACGGTATGCTCTCGGGGTGGTCTACTGCGGGTCAGAAAGCATGTCCGTATTGTATGGGTGAGAGCAAAGCTTTTTATCTTCCAAATTCTAGTAAAATAAGTTGGTTTGACTGTCATCGGCAGTTCCTACCAGAAGGTCACCCATACAGAAAGAATAAGAAGGCGTTCAAGAAGGGTGAGGAGGTGCTTGACGACGCACCTGATCGACTCCCAGGAGATGAAATATGGGAGTTGATTTCTGATTACCCGTCTACTGTTGACGGAACCGAGCAGGAGTTCAAAGACCTCAAGAAGTTGAAAAATGGTTGGTTTAAACGTAGCATATTCTTCAAACTACCATATTGGAGGACTTTGTTAATTCGTCACAATTTAGATGTGATGCACATAGAGAAAAACTTCTTCGAGCAGTTGATTCACACGGTGATGGATGTGGAGGGGAAGAGTTGTGACACTACAGGCTCCCGGCGAGATGTCAAGAAATTCTGTCACCGTCCTCAACTGCACATAAAACAGGATGGGTCGAAACCGAGGGCCTTGTTCACACTTGACAAGGCTCAGAGAAAGGCGTTGTTGGAGTGGGTAGAGAAGTTGAAGTTCCCTGATGGGTACGCCTCCGACTTCAAACGCTGTGTTGATCTTAAGAACCTGAAGCTTCAAGGGTTAAAGAGTCACGACTGTCACGTTTTCATGGAGAGGTTGCTTCCGGTGTCACTAAAGCACCTTCTTCCACCGACGGTGTGGAATTCTATAACTGAGATATCTCAGTTCTTCCGAGATTTGTGTTCCTCTACAGTATCAATTGAGGACATGTCTCAGCTCGAGGATCAAATTCCGCAGATACTATGCAAACTTGAGATGATCTTTCCACCGTCATTCTTTAATTCCATGGAGCATCTACCTGTCCACTTGCCCTACGAGGCTAAGGTTGGAGGACCTGTCCAGTATAGATGGATGTACCCATTTGAAAGGTACGTAACTTTTAGTAACTTCATTTAAAAAAAAATAAGCTTAACTAATTTGTATTGATTGAAATATATAACTTGTTTATTTAGGTTCCTGAATCATTTGAAGAAGAAAATTGGTAACAGGGCTAGGGTAGAAGGTTCTGTTTGTAATGCATATTTGACAGAAGAGATTGCAAACTTCTGCTCCCTCTACTTCGATAAAGATGTGCAAACAAAAACCAAGAACCTGAACCTAGGACATTCGGTGTCCATTGACCCCACTATACCCGAATTTTTTCAAAAGAAGGACGATGAAGGAACTTCATCCGTTGAGGGTTCTAGGACACTAGATGAGAAAGAGTACAATCGAGCGCACCTTTACCTACTTTCGAATTGTGAGATCTTAGAGCCTTATGAGAAACAATTTGTAACTGAATATGTCGCTGCGAACCCTGCCGTGACGTTTGGAGTAAGCACGACGAACATTTTCCGAAGTGGCTCAAGGATCACGTAGTTGCCTTAGACATACGTGATGATTTGGTTAGAAGTTTGGCATTTGGTCCAGTACGAGTGGTTAAAACCTGGAACCGGTACTCGGTGAACGGGTTCAATTTTCACACATTCAACTACGGGAAGAACAAGGCTAGATGCAATTTTGGTGTGAGTGTGTCATCTCTTGATGGTGATGAGTACTATGGTATTTTGGAGGATATTTTTGAGTTGTGTTACGCTGGCAAAGAACGAGGGTATAGAGCTGTGGTATTCAAGTGTGAGTGGAAAGACAGCTCCGTGAACGGGACCCGAGTGCATGAACGTTACAAGATTGTGGAAGTTAATCACACAAGGAAATATCCTACGTACGATCCGTTCATACTCGCGCATCAGGCGAAGCAAGTCTATTTTGCTCCTTCTCCTTACACGAGAAATGACAGAAATCAAAGTCAATGGTGGGCAGTCTTTACGACTAAACCACGGGGACAAATAGACAGTTCTCTGTTCCAGGAAGATGCGGCTTCAAGTGGTACACGCTTATCTTCTATTGAAGAGAACATATACTCCGTACAAGATCAGAATGAAGGAGCAGAGGAAGATTTTGAGGATGACGATGATGATGGACAAGGAGAGTACATGGTCAGGGATGTTCCGGAGAACCTCGAGGAGGATGACGGACACGATGAAGAGAACTCAGAGGACGATCAAGTTGGGGGCGAGGAGACCGAGGAGGAGGATCAGACTGAGGAGGATGAGGCTGAAGAAAATAACGACAGCGACGGTGACTACTAGAGTTGTTGTATGTTTAAATGTTTACATGGTTAAGTTATTTTGATGTTTACTATAGTAGGCTATTTTACTTGAATAAAGTTAGAATGAAATTGTTGATGACATGGCTAATTGTTGTTAACATTGTTTAATTTTTTGACAGGTTAATATAATGGCAGGCGGTAGATCGACTAGGAGACGTGGTGGGGGTAGTAGGTCTGCTCACACGTCCACTACTCAGCAGGAGGACGAGGAGGTGGTCCCCGAAATGGGACCGGAGCAGACCGCTGAGCAGGAGGAGGAGGAGCAGCAACAGGGGCCAGATGAGAAGCTGGAGAAGGACGAGGAGGGGCGGTATGTTCTTAAACCAACAGGCACATGGTAATATAATCTAACTTGTTGATTATTCTTTTGTAAATATTCATTTTTGTACTACATTTTGTATGATTGACTGCATATATAGTCTTCTCGACTCGGTGCAGGTTTCTGCACAAAGAGGTCGTCAAAGGCTGTACCAACAGCTTCATGGTCGACAAAGGGCAAGGGTATGCTAATTGGTCTCAGGTACCGGCTGAGATACGAGAGTGGTGGTTCAACCAGTTCAAGGTACGTGGATTGTTTTTGCTCCCGAGTTTTTATTTTATAATCTGGACTTTGTAAATATTTTTCATACTAGTTATTAATCTGTCTTGACTGTATAGTTCAAGTTCAGCTGGGCCTCAGAGTTTGATGGTAGGGTCTGGGAACGGTATAATGAAACGTGCACACGACATTTCGCCTGTGTGATGAATAAACGACGTACGCGGGGGACTCCGTTGAAGGACCTTAAAGGTGTTAGTTATTTTTTTTGGGTAATCAATTTTAACAAATAAACAATCTAACTTCAATCTTTCACTGTATTAAATAATATATTGGGTCGTCATATTTTAGGGGAGGCGTTGGAGAGATGGATTGCCTACCACGATCAGAAAGAGTTTAAGGTGAGGTCCGAAATTGCCCAAAGGAACAAGTTGGCGAACTGTGACCGTGAGGGCCGCGCGAACCCGACACATCATCGGGGTTCTCAGTCTTCTTTCACTCGTGTCAAGAGAGTATGATTTCTACTAATTAATACCGTACTCTTCCTTGAATAATCGTAAACTACGTTTGCATAATTTTTATTTGCCTAACTTTCGTACTAATTTAATAGCTGCGTGCTGAGCTCGGGAGGGAGCCAACCGCGGCGGAAACATTTTTCGACATGCATGGGCAAGACCGATGAAAAAGGGACTACCTTTAAATCGAAAAAGGATCAGGCGACTTGGGTGAGTACTAAATCGACTGTAGGTGATGGATAACTATATTTAATGATTTCATCTAATAATAACTGAAATTGAGATTGTTATTCTGTACGCAGGACGCCTACCAACAAGAGATGGAGAGACTCGAGGCTGATCCTGATGTTGAGGAAGTCAACCCAAACGAGACTTGGTTCAAGGTCGTCAAGGGTTACAGGAAAGGAAGTGTGTACGGTGTGGGAAATGCACACGGTATGTACTTCAGACCTCCCACATCGCGTCTGAGCACCTCCACACAAATGGAGTACACGCCGGCCGGATCTCAGCAGCCCGATCCGGAGAAGGAGCAAATGAAGGAGCAGCTGACAGCGCAGCAACAGCAACTGAAGGACCAGGCAGAACACATCAAGAGAATTGAGGAACAGATGGCCATGTTTCAGGCCGTGCTTCAGAAATGCAACCAAGGTCCTCCCCCACCCCCTCCAGACGACAGAGACCCCTTTAGCGGGGGTGGCGGTAACTCTGGTGCTGCAGCTAGCTTCACAGTTAGTTGATTGTTTGTTGTTGTTGTTGTTTTAACTGTATCTTTGAACTACTTTACACTTGTGTACCTTCAAACCGTACGTTAAATCTGTTTATATAAGTTTTTTCAGCATAAATGAGTCGAGAGATGAACTCTTTTGGTTGACTGAGCTTGAATGTGGTTGAGGTATTGTGGATAGTCGACATTTGTGGTTGAGTTGTGGTTTATTTTGCATGTTTTGGCTAAACATTGAACGCATGTTTACGGTCATGCAACAGCGTAAATAGCGTCCGATAACGGACGTCATAGCAGACGCCAGGGGAACCTATACTGGCGTCCGACTGTGGACGTGAGATGTACGTGGGTGGCGTCCACAGTCGGTCGCCAACTTCAGGCCCCAGGCGTCCGACTGTGGACGCCACTCAGAGACACATGGCGTCCACAGTCGGTCGCCACCTTGGTGTCCACTGTCGGTCGTCATTTGTCCTGGTGTCCAATAGTAGACGCCCGTTTTAAAAAAGAGCGAGCAGGCGTGGCTTCCGCTTTCTGGCGTCTGTTTGCGGACGCCCGTCGCCTTATAGCGTCCACTGTCGGTGACCACCAGGTGGACGCCGAGGACAGTTATTCTTGTAGTGTTAACGACTCAAATTTTTTCGAAGCCTCATCCTTAAGATGGAAAGAAAATATAAATTCGGCGACCGGGGGAGATTTCTACACTCTTGGAGACGATGCATCTAGAGCAGTATTGGAAAAAATAACAAAGTGTGATTCTCTTTGGGGCCAAGCTCGAGATACTAAGAAGATGGGAGATGCAAATTCTTCTATGAACAATGAATTGAAACTCCAACTGAAAATGGAAGAGCTAACCAAGAAACTTAAGGCTATGAATGCAAAGCATACTCCAAAAGGTATGCATCGAATCCAATCAAGAGATATGTATCAATGGAGTCAACAACAAAGACCCTTCAATTCCAATCAACAAATATTTTTCAACCACAGGTATGTCAAAGTGCCTCCACATATGCCTCTCTATCAAAGGGGAAACTTCAACAACCAAGGTGGAAACTATCATGTTTAAAGGAACTTCCATAATCAGAGTGCAAATCAAGGGAACAATTATCATAATCGAAGAGGTAATTATCATAATCAAGGGTTCAATCAAGGGTATCAATTCAATTATCAAGGTAACCAAGGGTCAAATCAAGGGTACGAAGGGTTCAATTTTCAAAGACACAACCAACCCTCTTCTTTCGATGGCAATCAAGGTAATTATCAACATGGCCAAGGTAATGGTCAATGGGATGGTTCGAACAATGATATGCGAAAAGCTTTGTAGTTCTTGATGATTGATAATGCGGATACAAAGGCAAAACTTAAAGTTTGGGAATCCCGAGAGGCCACACGATCCTTAGTCGCTCCCGTGCACCCACCTCATGGTTTTCCCGGTCAACCTCAACACCCAAGCAATCCACCACGCGAAGCCCATGCCGTCATATTGAGAGGAGGGAAGAAGCTTGAAAACCCCTATAATCACTTGAGTACCAAGGTAACCCCAAATTTGCAACAATAAGAAGTACCACGTGTCATTACTCCATATTCTCCTAAACAAAACTGGGGAATTCGAGCAATATTTGAGTTAGTTGCAAAGGCCGAGAACAAACAAAGAAAGCCAAGGGAAGCGAGAAGGCCGGCAAGAGTTTGAGAAAGAAATTGAGGAGGAAGAATCCAATATTCCATCCCCGTCGATCTATGTGCCACCTCTACCATTTCCAAAACGAGCTAAAATTCACAAAGAAAATATCAAGCTTAGCCAGTTCGTGGACATGCTTAAGAAGGTAGAAGTCGACTTGCCATTCACCAAGGCAATTCAAGAAAAATCAACATTCACTGATGGGGAAAAATTATGAAAAGCCTATGGACATCAAGTTTCCTTACCCGACAATGCAATCCAAGAAACCCGTTCAAGGTGAAGAAGTGATCCATGCATGAAGAGATCGATGAGAATGACAACATATTGTCATCAAGGATAGAGATAGATCACCACTTTCACGCCTAACAAGGAACTCGAATCCCAATATTGTCACATGGTCGATGCAATCGAGGATGTTGAGGATACGAGTCTTTGGGATGAGTTGAATAAGGTAATAGGTCTTGTTAAGTCTTGGAGAGATGATGAAATCAAGTTGCACTTGTGCAAAAATATTGAAGAACATTACGAGCCCCTTGCTAGTGAGCCAAACTTTGGTTTAGAAGAGTTTAAAATCGTCAGTGGAAGTTTCGAATCTCTCTTTCACAATGATATGGGGACAAGTGATGTCTTGAGACCTGGGGATGAGGGCCCGCAACTTAAAGAGAATGTGGGAATGTACAATGGGGAAATAAGGCCTAAACCGCCTTTCATGTTGAGTGGTGAAATTGTGAAGCTTTCGAAAGCTAGAAGGTATTTTAGGAAGAAATGGTCACTTGAACTTGTGAGATGGAAAGACCCGGGAGATCATGAGAAACCCGGGCATTATGGATTTGAAGATTATTTATCGCTTCCGACTTGGAAAATTTTGATGATACCTTGGCTCGGCTACATGAGCCCACTTAAAGACTCTTCTAGAGCCTTTGATTTACTCCTCCGTGCCCTTGACGGGTATGGTGGAGATGATATTTGAAGACAAACAAACTTTAAGGTTTGGTAGTCCTAGCCAAAATCACGCTTCTTGGGAGGCAACCCAAGCTTTTTTGTGCATATTTACGCTTTTGTGTTTTATTTTTGTTTGTAGGAATCTCCAACAAGGAACCGGCATGGATAAATGATGAAGAATTTGGAAGAATTCAAGTGTGGAAAAAGTTTTTGCTTGATTGTTTCATCATGAATTGTGGATCGAAGATGTTTGGTTAATTGTTGGAGGATTATTGATGGTGTATTTGTGTTGTAATTAAATGTAGTTGTGGGATTGTATTGTGATTGTTTGTTGTGTTTATGTTTTCTTTTGTTCAAATTTTTGGAAAACCCATAAAAATTATAAAATCCTTTAAAAAACTTCAAACACATTTTCTTTCTTTTATTTTATTTTGTTTTCTTTCTTCTTCTACTCTCTCACAAACTTGTTCATTGGGGATATGGCACTATTTTAGTGTGGGAGAGAGATTTTCAATCATTTTCTCTTTTATCTTACCTTTTTTTTTATATTATTTTCAAAAACAACTAAGAATTTTTCTCTTCTTTTTCTCTTCTCCTAGTTTTCAGAGTTCTCCTTTTCCTTTCCTTTTCATTTTCTTCTCTTTTATAATTTTTTTTGAAAAATCTCAAAAACATTCGAAAAATCTTACAAATTCAAAAATATTTTCCTTATTTTTCTCCTATCTTTTTCGATCTTCCCCTACTTGTGCATTGAGAACAATGTACAGTTTTAGTGTGGGGGAGGGATCTACTATCCTTTGAATTTTCTTTTTATTTCATTTTTCAAAATCTTTTCAAAAATTCATAAAAATTTGAAAATTTTCATAAAATCCAAAAAAAAATCATTTCTTGTGTATAGTGTCTCTTGTATAGCCTTGTTTCTCCATTCTTGCAGGAATACCACCAACTTAATAGCATGAGAAGAAAGGTATTAAAAGCGAAGACCATTTGGTAATCCCTTTTACCCTTGTTTTTCTCTCCTTCCCTTATTCACATGGGAGTATGGGCTTGATGCTATTTGGAGGTTCACTTGGTGAACATTTTGGAATTGGTGGTTGTGGTTGTGATAATTGATGGAGATTGGAGTGCTTCGCTTTACTTGTAGTTGTTTTTTTTACTTTTATTGCGTTCTTTTGTGTTTTGTATAGTGTGTTTAGGGAAAATGTTTTCGAAAACCCGATTGTTAGACTTGCTTACGAGTGTTCACCTTCCCTAGTTAGTAACCCATTTTGATTTCGGACTTTACTCTAGTAGAATGACTTCAAATCAATAATTGCGTTGGTCTTTTAGCTTTAGTCCACCTTTCTACTAGAAGTTTACATCGGGGTTTGCATTTGACTACCTTGACCACCCATGGAGTGATAAGGCCTTGGTTACCGCATTCCTATCACTAGGTGACCTTGCTAGAAGTGACCATTGCACAAATAGTTCAACTTCCCCATCTTTGTTGGTTTGACAGGGGTGCACACCCATCTTACCTATTTACCCTCCTACCTATACACCATCATAATTAGTTCTTAAAAAAAATTCCAAATGTTTGGTTTCAATTACTTCATTTCGATGCTCATCATTAAATCTTGGGGACTCTAGTCATGTACAAGGCATACTCCAAGAGGAGGTCGTGCCTTGCGCCACACAAAGTGGGGGTCGTGACAATTGTAGCCCCCGAGTCGCATCATTTAGCCAAAAAGAGCAAACCAAGACAAAAAGAAAAAGGCACAAATGAAAATCAAAAGAGAATACAAGAAAAACCAAACCACCAAAAATATTTCTATCCGAAATATGCCTTTTTGGCAACTTATCACCGTGAAGTGCCTACCAAAGGACCGAGTCCCTAGGAAGGAAGATAGTGGTGGATAGTCGGTTTGTCTCATTTTGTGAACACTTCTCCACCATAATTTTTTGGACTATTTTCGGTTCACTTTAGGCTTAGGACGATCCTCATTGCTTTTGAAAAAAGGGTCGGAATTGCACTTACCTCTAGTATCTACTAACTCCATAGTTCACAATTTATACTCCGTTTAACACCCCCTTGTACGCTATTAAAAGATTAGGAGGACCAAGATAATTATCAACGTTTTAGTGCTTTCATGTCATTCTATTTGGCTTTTGTCCATTTCATCTTGAACAATTAACTTTGGAATGCTTACACTTGTTCGAGTGAACTATTGGTGTCTTTCCCACTGTCTCAGTGAGGGAGTCGGTGTTTCCTTCTTTGGATGCAGCTATTCTTGTTCGTTTATGTGTTTTGTGTTTTTTTTGTGTGTGTGTGTGTTTAGTTGTGTCCACAATTTTAAGCAACACCCAACTTGCCTTGCCTGGGAGTACCTTACGTCATAGGTATTTTGATGTGAGTTGAAGGGACGGAGTGGGCCCGTTAATTACCTCTCATTGGCTTAGCATAGTCTAGCTTAGTAGTATTACTTAGTTTCTTTTTGGGTCCTTGCTCGAGGACGAGCAACGGTTTACTGTGGGGATTTGATGTGTGCCAAATTTGACCAACTTTTCCACCAATTTAGACCCATTTTCCTATCGCTTTTGTGAGATTTGTGTGCGATTATCGCCTTATTTGAGTCTTTCTCACTCTAGCGACCTCTCTTGTGCATTTTACGTATTTTGGGTAGTTTTCCTACTATTTTGATAGGAATCCATTGTTCGAGAGCATGTTCGAGCTTACATGGGCACAAGGGAGCGGGATATCGTCCAAAGCATGCCATAAAGCAAAAGTCCAAGCATCAAAGGGTGAAACCTTGAGCAAAAGGGCAAAACTATAGTCCATTGGCTATCTTCACCGGCAAAGTCAAAATTCGAATGTATATATCTACATTTCCAGACCTCAGATTGATGCGATTCTAGTTGGAGGTGAAAGCTTATTTTTTTAGCTTTCTAACGACATATCACAGGCCCCAATCGAAGATCAAACAAAAGAGTTATGGCCCTTTGAAGTCACAGGGCGAAATTTCATCCGATGAGATCTGACCGAGCGAAATCTTACCCTACGAGATTTTTGAGTTTTTGGTCAGATTTTTCATCGAGCGAAACTTTATCCGATGAGATTTTGACCGGGCGAAACTTTGCTTGACAGTGTATCCTCCCCAGATTGCCATTTTGGACAAAAAAGGTCACTGGGCGAAACTTTGCCCGAGAGTATTTCGGCCATATCGGAGAGAATCCACAGGGCAAAATTTCACCCTATGAAGATCCAAAGGGCAAGTTTCATTTTAAGGGAAAAAATCAGTTTTGGGCTTTGTTTTAATGATCCATTAAGGAGGTTTGTATATATATTTAACTCTAGAATTATGCCTTATACAACTTCATTATGCAATAACTCATCTCATAGGGTAACTACATGTATTAGATCTCTAGATTAATTACTCCATCATTTTATGTTTTAGTAGTGTATTTTTAGATCTAATTAGGGAGTTTGAAGAGTTTTTGCAAGGATTAGTGACAAGTTCTTGTATTTTCTTCTTCAAGCTTTATCCATTTTTATATTAATCTTTATCTTCTTCATTGAGTTTTTCCTCCATTGTTGGTACTTTCTTCTCCTCTCTCTTCTCTCTAATTAGTTTCTTCTCTAGTTTTTCCTCTAGTTTATTGTTTTTCTTGGTTTTTCTTGCTTTTTTATTATTTTTTCTAGTAGAGTTTGTTCTTGGTTTTATTTTCCTCTCACTTGTGTTAGATTAATTTTCCCTCTTTTTGTTAGTATGAATTGTTTTTGCCTAGTTCCTTTGTCTATTGTTCTTGTTAGTTTTACCATGATTAGTGAGTTGATCTTTGTTAGAGGGTTAGGGGAGAATGAATTTGGGTAACGTGGATTAAGGATTCTTGTGATTGAATGCACTTGGGTTGATTTGTCTATTTTGGAATTGTTGTATCCTTGTCGACTTTACTTGATCAATTTAGTTGACTCGTATTCACCATCGTCAATATGGGGAAACTTGGGGCTTGGGTAATTCCGACAAAGTGACCTAGCTTCTTCGTCACGAAAGCGAGTCTTAGTGAGGTCGGGTGTAAAGACTGGAAAGTGACCCATCCCTTGTCGATCGTGTGTGGATTGCTTGATTCTTTGTTTTATGTATCTCATTTCCGATTCTCCGACTCCACCTAACGTCTTTCCTCTTATCGTTATCCGTCTTAGTTATTTTAGATTGACTACCTTAGTTTAGCTAAACCACCTAAAACCCCCCAAAATAGACCCCAAACACTTATTGACTTAGACTCGACCGACATTACATAGAGCGTTCCTGAGGATCGATCTCGACTTATCGCTATTACATTAGTTAGGTTAGTCGGTGTTATAAATATTGTTTGACTATGTGGATCGCGAAGCCCGCACATCATGACGTTAATCACCTAGAATTTTAGCTATTTCTCTACTGGTCCCGTTATAATAGTCAATTTGACGTCCCCAGCTACCGACTTCGGGCTTCCACCGAAAGCCTAGACGGTTTGAGCAGTCGAGATATATTCGGCCTCGGTAATACCGACAGCTTTAGCAGTCCTCAGTGGTAGGACATTGGCAGCAGACCCATCATCTATTAGGGTCATGGGGAGATATTTCCCGCGGTATATCACCGTTATGTATAGGGCTAAGTTGTGGGAAGCCCCAAACGGTGGTATATCGGACTCAAAGAAGGTAATCAGCGGACCATCTTCCTTAGCTTTGCCCTTAAGGTGGGGCATAACAGTAGCTACTATTTCAGCAGGGGTAGCAGTTGAGCCGATCTTGATTTGATCGAGAGCCTTAGTAGGTGCCTCTCGATGTTGTTGCCAGCTGATTAGGAGGTTCCATATAGTGAGGTCAACTCGGATCTTCTTAAACTATTTTACGAGAGTCGTGTCAGCAATTGGCTTTTCGGGAATGGCTTCTGTCCAAACTTGATTAGTGAGAATTGTAATGCCGTAGAAATTCTAACGCAATACAGTGGCGGAAACACTGTAGAGTTGGGATTAAAACACACCGACAAACTATATCTTATTAAAAAAAATGGTCAGTCAATACAAAATCCTCTTTTTACAAAAGGGCCAAAAGGAAAATCTTCAAATGGGTTTATACAAATCCAAAAATTACATAAATAAAGAAAGAGTAGGATCCATGCTACTCGCTAGCTCACACCCAAAACCCAGCAGCAAACGTGACCAAACAGTAGCATCAGGACAAGGAACAACGACAACAAATAATGATAGCAGCACAAATGACAAGAAAACAGGTGAAACGAGATCCAAGAAAATAAAGGACCGAAGGGCAGACCTCAAAACACGATTCAAATGTCAAAATAATAGCAACAAATATGAAACAACATAGTAAAGACGAAACTAAGGATGACAATCAAGGATCGACAATACACACAAAACGAACATCGGAAAATAGAGGAGAGGAAAAGAAATCGACATTAAAACAAGGCAGGGAAAGACACTACCTTACATCAATACAAAGCAAAACGTCAACGATACATGCCTGAACTGAGTGTCAACAGCAGCATAAAAAAAGGAGGAAAGAAGTAGCAAGACACAAAATGACAAGGACGTCGATTGGAGTAAGGAACGAAGATGGTGGTAGATGAACGAGGGTAGCAGAACCAGCAACAGCAGTAGCGAACAGAAACAGCGAGAATAGAGGTCGGAAACAGGGGAGAGGTTCGAGATGATGGTTGGAGGAAAAGGAGAGGAAGACAGAACACACACCAGTAGAAGAAATAGCAGCAGCAGCGAGCATCAAGTGAGGGTGATGTTGGTAGACAAAGGAAAAAAATGAAGAAGAGAGGAGGAACGAAGAGGGTGCGTTGAACTCTTCTGTAAAGGGAAAAGGTGGGGGTATGTACGTTGTTAATAATGTGGAAATCCAAAAGGATTAGGGGAAGCGGTGGAATAGATAAGTAAGGGGGGCGAAAGAATAACAGGAAAACAAGGGAATTGGGAAATGAACGTAAATCATGCGGGTTGAATTCAACTCACCAAAGAAAAAGTGTACCGATTCCAAGACAAATAGAATTTTAAGAGTTTGAAACGATCAAATGATAAATTCGTTTTATAATAACTTTAAGAATTACAAGTTAAATCATAAAAATAAATATACGAACATAATTTTTTAAATTAATTTAAATTTATAAAATTAGGGGTGTTACAATCTTCCCCACTAAAAGAACTTTCGTCCTCGAAACTTATAAAAAGATAAAGATAGAATGGAAAACAATGTTATATCACTTGAATAAAATGAGAATGCTTACCTCGCATCACAAGCTCGGTAAAAAACAATAATACAACTTTAAACGTGATATGAAATCAAATTCGAAGACAAAATTTATCTCAAGATAATTTGGGCTCAGTTACCCAAAGTTTAAAAATCATTTAAATTAATAAAATCGTGAGTTAAAAATTATTGGTTAAAATAATGACGATAAATAATACTCCCTCTGATTCTTTGGGTTTGCAACGTATTCCATATTTGGCAAATTCATTAGGTTTGCTACATTTCCAATTTGGGCTTTATTTTTCTTATAAAATGACTAACATACCCTTCACTTTTCATTATTATATTCCAAAATATTCACTAACTTTTTACCTATCTAACTTTTTTTCATAATTATATTGTTTAAAACTCACAATAACATCATTCATAGTGGCCCACACTTGCTTTTCTTATTTTTGGTGCAAATAGTAAACGTTGCAAACCTAAATAATCGGAGGGAGTATTTGTAAACGAATTTGAGGGGAGAGTACACAAGTATTTTCAAAGCAACAGTAAAACGTTTTGATTAAGAAGTTCGACAATATTTTGTTTTTAAGACCAAACAAAAATTTGAGAAATCAAGTTTTGTAGTTAGTAAATAAAAATTGAACCAATCGTCAAACGTTTTCAATGACAGATTTAAAGTCTACCGGCAATAAAAAAAACTTAGACATACGAAATTTTTCAAAAATTTTAAACTATTTTACCTAATAATCTCATAGAAATCAAAATATTTGCAATTAAGAAAGTCTTCGTAAAATTCAAACGCTTGAAAATAGAAATGTTAAACAATTTCGTATTACTTTAAAATAAATTATTAAGGTAATTTGGAACAGAGCTAAATATAGGTTATCAATAGACCTTGCAAACGGGTCATTCGATTCGATTACGGACCGGGTTAAATCGATTCGATCTTAATCGGGTTAGAATAAATTTCAGTTTCGGTTCGATTTCGATCGGGTTCATTTCGGTTAACCACTTTTATCAGTTTATGTTATTTCGAGTGGGGTACGGTTCGGGTTGGGTCAATAGCACGTCAGGTGAGTCTCAGGTCATAAGTTTCTTGAGTTAAAAAATAAATAATTTGATTTTTTTGTTTGTTATACCTTCAAATTATAAGTAATAATTTATAAAACTATTAATAAATAAATAATCAATGAAGAAAAACCCAAAAATTGGGTGTTTTTTATGAAAAAAAAACAAGTATTTATTAATCAGGTCAATCAGTTCGGTTATTATTGGTTCGGTTATATTTGGGTTCGGGTATCATGCGGTTATATTAAATTCGGTACAAATTCGGTTCGATTCGGATTGAATCGGGTTTCGGGTAATATTCCAAGTTAATGCTATCGGGTGTTCGATCGGTTTCAATTCAAGTATTTTCTGTCGGTTTTTCGGGTTCGGGTTTACTTTGCCAGGTCTAGTTATCAACCAAAAATAAAACAAAAACAAAGCAAAATGTTTTTAAATTCATAACTTAAAATTTTAAATTTCACGAAAACCCAAAATTTTAATTAGTCAAACTTTTCATAATATAGGTTCGGGAAAAATAGTAAACGGATAAATAGAGTCACGGTCAACGACAAATCGAAACAAATGTTTTCAAACCCGAAGAAGATGTGGGAGGAAAAGTTGACAACCAAATTAAAGTAATAGAAGTTAGGAGAAGCGGAGGATTCGAGAGTTTCTCTCAAGGATTATAAAAGAGTTCAACCATCTCGAGATTCCTAATACGACTCCCACAAACACGGGTTCCTAATTTCAAAGCTCATAAAGTTTGAATTCGAGGTATATTCCAAATTTCTCGAGTACGGAACACTAAACAAGATCCACCAATTTAACAATGTTCGGGCACAAAATCCTCAAAAATGATCACCAACATATTCATAATGTCACAAGTACCAAAGTCGGGAAAGTACAATAAATCCTCGAACACGCTCAAACCTATAGGTACTGGTGCAAACACTTACATCTTCAAACCCGTCATTCAACTAAGTTCCTTGAGAAGTCTATCAAATTTCATATCATAACAACGAAACCACTAAAATATTTAATAACTCAACGAAGCCACAATCTTGTTGGTCTAAGGGTTCTGAACTATAAATCCATCAAGATGATTCACATTAAGTATTCCTCAAAACAACGCGATAAATTCAACATTTATTTGTGCAATATGTTTCTCTTCTTCAAGGTTAACAACAATTTATCCAAGTTAGATCACTCAACTCCAAATTTCATAGGTTACAACCCTAAACAACAATCAACGATCTAATCCACAAGAAATACAGGTAATCTATGACAACCAAAATTTCTAACAACATTAATGAAAACCTTCAATGGTACCACAACACTCAGGCTAAAACTTTAAACAATACTCTATGATCCCGAATATTCGCGGTGCATCCATCCAATAAGCATTAGGTACGAATTCCAAAGTAATATTATCAGTTACACTAGTTCGGTTCTAGATTGGGTACTAGGTATCAATCAAATATGACATACTCTTACCATTCCCAAAATATATTCAACTCTAAGTACTCCAAAATAATAAAAGTAACCTATAACCCAAGGTTCATTGTCTAAGGTATCATCCTAATTCCATCAATCAACAATTTATCATTCAAATCAATCCTCAAGAATTTCTTACTTGCTTAGAAGATAAGGTAGACTCACAATCCTCAAACCAGGTAACAAGAGTTTACTAAACCTCAAACATTTATAATTTTCCACAGGGTTCGTTGGAACGGAATTCGGTCAAACCAAGAATCTCAAGAGGAAAGATGGTAAAGTAGGAAAATTATTCGAAGATTTATCACAAGAATGAAGACGAAAATTTATAAGAGAAGAATTGGAAAAAAGCAGAGGCAGGAGGGAAAGAATCAATGATTGTTGATAAATAAGACCTTAAACGAGAGGGAAATCTTCGAGCCCCTAAGGTTCCACAAAGGAATTCGCGGGATATCTTCATCTTCTGGTAGAGGAACGAGCATCCTAGTATTGGGTCGCTCCATCTAGATCCAAAGTAATTTCACTTCTGAGTCTGCACCGTTACGGAATTGGAATCTACTCTTGATCATCTGGCCTATAGCTTAAGTAAACTGAACCGAAGCTGAAAAGTCGCCATCAGCATCTTTCTTGGAGCACCAAGTTGTCCACTCGAGTCAGCAGGTGTTGAGAGTTCTAAGCAGGTCTTGTCCCGATCTTGAGCAGCATCCTATCAACATCTTGTTCATTCATCTTCTTCCAGACAAAAGAAACAAATATTCAATGCTAGTCATTGAGTTACAAGAACATCTAAACCTAACAGTTAATTCCTTATTTTGGTTTCTACCCATCTCTCACTAATATTGTTTTAATGTTCAAAACATTTACGAGTATTTTTCCAAAAATCAGGTGTAAGCGTTGGGAGAAACAATGCTCTGATAACAACTGTAATCCCCTAGAAATTCTAACGCAATACAGTGGCAGAAACACTATAGAGTTGGGATTAAAACACACTGACAAACTATATCTTATTAAAAGAAATGGTCAGTCAATACAAAGACCTCTTTTTACAAAAGGGCTAAAAGAAAAATCTTCAAACGGGTTTATACAAATCCATAAATTACATATATGAAAAAAGAGTAGGATCCACGCTACTCGCTAGCTCACACCCAAAACCCAGCAGCAAACGTGACCAAACAGTAGCATCCGGACAAGGAACAACGACAACAAATAATGATAGCAGCACAAATGAAAAGAAAACAGGTGAAACGAGATCCAAGAAAATAAAGGACCGAAGGGCAGACCTCAAAACACGATTCAAATGTCAAAATAATAGCAACAAATATGAAACAACATAGTAAAGACGAAACTAAGGATGACAATCAAGGATCGACAATACACACAAAACGAACATCGGAAAATAGAGGAGAGGAAAAGAAATCGACATTAAAACAAGGCAGGGAAAGACACTACCTTACATCAATACAAAGCAAAACGTCAACGATACATGCCTGAACTGAGTGTCAACAGCAGCATAAAAAAAGGAGGAAAGAAGTAGCAAGACACAAAATGACAAGGACGTCGATTGGAGTAAGGAACGAAGATGGTGGTAGATGAACGAGGGTAGCAGAACCAGCAACAGCAGTAGCGAACAGAAACAGCGAGAATAGAGGTCGGAAACAGGGGAGAGGTTCGAGATGATGGTTGGAGGAAAAGGAGAGGAAGACAGAACACACACCAGTAGAAGAAATAGCAGCAGCAGCGAGCATCAAGTGAGGGTGATGTTGGTAGGCAAAGGAAAAAAAATGAAGAAGAAAGGAGGAACGAAGAGGGTGCGTTGAACTCTTCAATAAAGGGAAAAGGTGGGGGTATGTACGTTGTTAATAATATGGAAAGCCAAAAGGATTAGGGGAAGCTGTGGAATAGATAAGTAAGGGGGGTGAACGAATAACAGGAAAACAAGGGAATTGGGAAATGAATGTAAATCATGTTGTGGACATGACATAGGTCCACCCCGACGCGGCCACGCACGGGTTTGGGGAGGCGAATGAATCTCCATATGAGAATGGATCGAATTGAAATTTAAATCGAAGTGGAGTCGCCACCGAACTTTGTGGGAGTTCGGGCCCGTTCGAACCCACTCTATGTCGTAATGGGCCGTGTACAAAATACGGCCCATTCCGATTTCAGAGTTTATTGGGTTCGTCCCTTTGCATTTGATAGCGATACCGACATTATCGGATACCGTGTATTGAATGACTCTCGTTGCCAATGGTTTCGGACATCCAGAAACCGGGAATTGGGAAATGAACGTAAATCATGTTGTGGACAAGACATAGGTCCACCCCGACGCAGCCACGCACGGGTTTGGGGAGGCGAATGAATCTCCATATGAGAATGGATCGAATTGAAATTTAAATCGAAGTGGAGTCGCCACCGAACTTTGTAGGAGTTCGGGCCCGTTCGAACCCACTCTATGTTGTAGTGGGCCGTGTACAAATTAAAATACTTCCCATTCCGATTTCAAAGTTTATTGTGCTCGTCCCTTTGCATTTGATACCGATACTGACATTATCGGATACCGTGTATTGAATGACTCTCGTTGCCAATGGTTTCGGACATCCAGAAACCGAGGTTCTGAGTAGGGGGTGATGGTACGTGTTGGGAAGTTCACAAAGAACACCCAACCCCGCCCGCACATTAGCGGCCTCTACTAGGATATCGTTTGATTATAAAATACGCGCGTTAGTAATACGATGAATGTTATGCAAACATTGTTTTCCCTAAACATGCGAAAAGTTGAATGGGTTGCTAAGTTGGTTTAATGCAAATAAAAATTAACGTCAAAGTTGTATTTTAGCATGTGAGATTCGTTTTAGTATAATAAAACAAACGATGAAAATAAAATTGATGCTTTGTTTACTCGGAACGGGGCTCGTTGGAATATGGCTAGGACACAGGAGCGTCGAGTTAATGTCCGTGAGTTATGGTGGTTTTGGTCATGTAGGGTGTCGGGTAAGAGGCGGCCGGTTTCGTCGGGTCTTGGGTATGCTATCGGTTTCTCGATGCGATGTGTGTTTATTTCTGAATCGTAGATGTGTGATGAATAAAAAGTTGATGATGGATTCAGTGTGTTTAAAGTTGATGTGCAGGGGGCCTATTTATAGGAGAATTCCCGACCTTGGCTAGGAGAAGTGTTTGGGTGAGAACTACCGTTTAGGATTGGAAATGTAAGAAGTTGAAAGGAACGAGAATTCCATTACTTGGTGAAGAAGAAAGGAACCTCGGCTGAAATCAGGCTGCTCGGGCGAGTATCCCATGCTCGGTCGTGTCTTTGATCCGGTATTCGGATAGAATTCCTACTTGAGATCGAATTCTATCCTTAAACGGATTTGTTCAATATTTTTTGTAGCTGAATTTTTGTAGCGTTTGAGCTCGAATCAGTCACGTGGGGTGACACGGCTGACTCGCACGTCTCGAAAATATCTTTGACCAGGTTTTGACTCGGTCGGTAAAAGATGATTTTGCCCCTGGTGTCGGATTCGACCCAAATTAATCTTATTTGACTCGAAACGACCCACTGGGCCTGAATTTAAGGTCGGTTTTGTGAGATTTGCACTTCGTAAAAAGCCCAGGCCAAATGCCAATGATTTTGAGCCCGTATTCGAGTACGTTAAAGCATGTTTGCGTCCGATCATCATCGGGTGTTTGTCGGAAACTACTATAGACACCTGGCAGCAAAATGTGGGTGTCTACAGATCCCCCACTCTGACTGAGGCTTGGACAGGGCGAAAGTCAGAGTAGCTACCAGGTCAATCAAAGATTAAGGCCTGGCAGACTTCCGGTCGGGTCGTTTGTAGTCCAGTAGATTTGCGTAAAAGGGCTTGCCATCCATAAGTTGGAAATCATACCTGAGCTGATGATGATAACTCCGCGGGGAATCAGACTTGTCGTATAAGTCTTGGGTGCGCCTATATGTGGGCCAATCCCGTTAAAAGCCGCTGGGGAGTTAGTTGTATGGTTTTGCTTGAGTCGTCTTGTACATGATTTATGCAAAGTTTTGCATGTAACCCATTTTTAGGAGAAATGACTCGCGCTGGGGAATAAAATTTTGAAGAGAATTTTGAATTGAAGGGGTTTTGAAAACTAAAGTATTTTTTGACTCTGAAAAGGAATAGGAATGCTCGGGATAACTTAGCTAGATCCTAGGATAAGGCCTGTATGCTAAATCCTCTGGGATTAGGAATCCCAAAGCAAGGAGAAGTCTGGGTTTTAATGCTATAAATACCCTCCTCTTGCTTTTAATTTTTCATAATTCTCACAATTCCCATCCTTTTAAAGAAAAACAAGCCCTGAGAAACTATTCTTTTCCCTTTTAGAAATCCAATTATGGGAATCGACCGATTAATTGGAATGCTGCAAGATTGATCCAGATATTTCAGAGACGCAGATAAAGTTATTCTTAACCAGAATGGTGTCACCCAGTTGTTCACGATCCGCCAGATGCAAGTAGACCGTCACTTTTTGGATGCTTGCTTGTCCTATTGGGACGATACTTATCATGTTTTCGGCTTTCCCCGAGGCGAAATCTGCCCTATTCCCGAAGAAATTGCTGCCGTAGGAGGGTGGAATCCCATACTTCGCCCTGCTATCCCGTTTTCGGTTCATGACCCGAGGAGAAAATTACGGGAATTTTTAGGACTTTCTCAGATGGAGGTATCTCGCATGCTGGAAGGAGATACGGTTTCTTTGATCGATTTAGCTGAAAAATTCATGAACCCACATGACGTCCGGGTCAGGCCGGTCCATAGCCGTAGGGCCTTTGCTTTTTGTATGCTCCATGTTTATGCCTTCGAACAGGGGCAGGCCTAGGGGGGGCCCGAGGGGTCCCGGGCCCCCCCGACAATTTTTGAAACAAATAGATTTAAACCATTTGAAATATCAGTTTGATGGGTGTTGATGAATTGGTTTGGTCATTTGCCTTGTGATCAATAGGTCAGGAGCTCTCGAGCCTTGTTAATGACATTTCATTTGTTAAATTATTTTGTAACTTTTCAAAAGATAAATGTGTAGATAAAGGGATTCGAACCCGAGTCACCTGTATGAAATATTGTCAATGCAACCAACTCTACCGCCTTCTACTTCATATTACCTGTCATTTGAAGATTTATATTATATCTAAACTATTTTTCAAAACTTTCAAGTATTATAAAGAAAATAATAGCGTAAAATATGGATTAATTTATACAGAAAATAATAGCGTAAAATGTGGAGTAATTTATAGAGAAAATAATAGCGTAAAATGTGGAGTAATTTATAAACTTAAAAATGTCGGAATTTTTTTTTGTGCCCCCTAACGGAAAAATCCTAGGTCCGTCACTGCCTTCGAAGGCCATATGGATCTGCTATCTTGTATGGGCCATGTCCGACTTTTCACAGTGGTTGACCTGATGGAAACAGAGCACAGCCCGGCTTGGCTGATTACAGGAGAATTATCCAGGGTTTGGACAACCGTAAGAGGGATCCGTCGATCCGGTTGACTGGGAGTACCCGTCTTTTACAGGTGCATTGATTTTTTTGATTTTTTCGATTTTTCGCAATTTCCGATTTTTTTCGCAATTTCCGATTTTTCTCCATTTTTCGGTTTTCTCGATTTTCCGGTTTTTCTCGATTATTCTCGTTTTTTGCGGTTTTTTGCGATTTTTGCGATTTTTTTTCCCAACTTTGGTTATTTGAGAGATTATCGATCGTGGATCCTCCACTTGACGTAAGCCGATATCGCCCTAATCAAGTGATGACGAGGAGACGAACCGTTGACTTTTCTCGACTCAATACTCAGAAATACTGGGACGAAATGCTATGTTTCCATGGAGGCCCATTGATTCACTGGACCGTACCCTGGTGGCCCATTTATGTCTGGACCGGTTTGGAATCGAGAGATAGGGCCCGATATCAATTGATCCTATCTTTCAGGCAGACAATCCATCTTTACCCCGATCGCATACTTAGGCAACATGGTCGGACTCAAAGAATCCCAGAAATCGAGGCGGTCGTGAGTGAATCTACTCAGCTGACAGACGTGATGTGTGATACCTGGATGCAGCGGTGGTATACCCGGGCTACTTGGCCTGTTTCCAAGACTCTTCACTCGATCTGGGTATCGGATTCTTATGTGAAGTGGACAAAAGCAGACTCTGCTAAAGCCCGTGTTGCCTTGAAGACTGACGAGACCTTTGACTTGTTGCGTCGAGAACAAGCTAAAGATAATCGAGGCTTCTTTGATGATGGCGATACCCCGGCTACCATGGTTCGTCTAATGTCAGGCCAGAAAGGGAAGACCAGGACTCAAACTGAAGGGTCCAGTACTAAAGGTGCACGGGGGAAAGTGAGCCTCCAGACGGATCTGGAAAGGAGACTCGACCCAAGACTGGCGGTTAAGGACCGACTTGGTCCACGAGATAGACTTCCCAAGCATGTACGGGCTCGGCTTGGGCCAGTGACAATAGAAGAAGATCCGTTGTCGAGGAAACGGGTTCGAGCTAAAGAGGTTCCCTTAGTGATCCCGGAACGTTCGCCCCAGTCCCGTCGACCTCGGGCTCCGCGCGACCCAAAAGATAAAGGGAAGCGCAAAATGCATGAACAGTTGTCTCCTAGATTTTATTATTTAAGTACTACTATTATTTCTGTGGTGTGATTTTTTGTTGTTGCTTTTTTGCGTGATGCATTTTTTTGAATAATAATAAAAGACGTATTAGTGAAAAACCGTTTCTGTCTTTTCGTTATTGCAATGGTTGTACATTTTTTAGGGGTTGCCTACGTATCCACGATTAGTGGAATTAAACCAAACGTAGTTCAAGCATAGATTTTTTGCAATTTTTGAAATACATCAAGACTATTAGTTCGAGATGTGCGACAGTAGGATAAGTAATCCTTACTTATTGACTTGCTTAATTTTTGAAGACAAATTTTTATAAACTTTTAGCAAATGACGTTGAGATAAGGTTTAGGGGTAGTATCGTTTCAGCTGGTCCAAGTTGGTTGGGTTGACGGCATATGTTGGACGTTGGCGAAAATCTGACAGTTATGACAGTGTTTGACATATAACTGGCAGTCGGTTTCCATGCTATTCCCATAGTAACCGAAGTAACCGAGTCTCGCGATTTTTCGGGCCAGCATATGGGCGTTCATATGCGGACCGTTCTCGCCATCGTGTACCTCGGCCATGACCATTTCGGCTCGCGTTTTGTCAATGCATAGGAGTAAAGCCCCATGTGCCGTCTTTTTATATAATTTTCCATCGTCTGTGCGGATGAACTGAGTGGCCCATCTTCACAGGGCTTTCTTGGCCCGGTTTTCAGATCCCGGAGGATATTCTCCCGACGTTAAGTAGGTCAGAACAGCCTGGTACCAAGGTTCCGGATCAGTTATTTCGATATCTTGGATAGCGTTGATATATGCCGGCTCGGACCGTCTTTCGACACAAATCGGCATACTGGTCAGGTGTTCTGAGATATTCAGTAAAGATGCCAATTTAGAAAGCGCATCCGCAAACTGGTTTTCTTCCCGAAGTAGATAGATGTATTCTGCCTTTTGAAATTGCTTTTCGAGAACCCTTACTCGTGCTTGGTAAGCTACGAGATTGGCGTTCCGAGTTTTCCATTTTTGGAGAGCTTGATTGATGACTAAAGACGAGTCACCGTGGACCCGGAGGTTTGTTACTCCTAAATCAGCGGCGGCTTGCAACCCGTGAATGCATGCTTCATATTCGGCTGCGTTGTTAGTCACGTCGAAGTCTAGCTTAATGGATAACGGGGTGTGCTCCCCTTGTGGTGAGATTAGCAAAATCCCGACCCCAAATCCTCGAAAGTTGGACGCCCCGTCAAAATATAGATCCCATGTTTCGGTGTCAGTATGGAATATATCTTCATCTGGTAAGGCCCAAGTATCGGTATGTCCCTCTTCAGATACCGGACTATCGGCAAGGAACTCGGCTACTACCCGGCCTTTGATGGCTTTTAATGGCACGAACTTGAGGTCGAACTCAGCTAGCATTAATGTCCATCTAGATATCCTGCCATTGAGGACGGGCTTCTCGAACAGATACTTGATTGGATCCATTCTAGATAACACGTGCACTTCGTGACTAAGCATATAGTGTCGGAGCTTTTTAGTGGCCCAAACTAGAGCTAGGCACGTCTTTTCGAGCATTGTATATTTACACTCGTACTCTAAGAACTTTTTACTGATGTAGTAAATGGCCCGTTCTTCCGAATCGACTGTCTGGGCTAGCATAGCCCCCATGGCTGTCTCGGTCGTTGTTAAGTATAACGACAAAGGCAGAGCGTGTTGAGGTGGCATTAATACCGGTGGTGCAGACAAAATCTCCTTGATTTTATCGAAAGCTGTTTGACATTTATCGTCCCACAGTACTCATTCTCCTATCTTCAGTTTCTTGAAAATGGGCTCACATACCATGGTTAGCTTCGAAATGAAACGGTTGATATACTGGACTTCCCCGAGAAACCCCCTAATCTCCTTTTCAGTTTTAGGCTGCTGCATCTCGGTAATGGCCTTGATTTTGGCTGGGTCGACCTCGATGTCGCGTTGGCTAACGATATGACCCAGTAATTTGCCTGATGTTACCCCGAAGCTGCATTTTTTAGGGTTTAGCCTCATGTTGTACTTGCGTAATCGGGTGAAAAATTTTCTTAGGGCTGAGATGTGCCCGCTTCGATCCTTGGACTTGACGATCATGTCATCCATGTAGACCTCCACTTCCTTGTGCATCATGTCATGTAATAAAGTGGTGGCGGTCCGTTGATAAGTGGCACCGGCATTGATGAGCCCAAATGGCATAACGGTGTAACAGTAAGTACCCCAAGGTGTAATGAAGGTGGTCTTACTCATGTCTTCTTCCGCCATTTTGATTTGATTGTATCCGGCATACCCGTCCATGAATGATAGAAGGGCATGATCGGCCGTGTTGTCCACCAGTATGTCGATGTGTGACAACGGGAAATCGTCTTTTGGGCTAGTCTTATTAAGGTCCCGAAAGTCTACACAATCCCGTACCTTGCCGTCTTTCTTGGGTACTGGCACGATGTTTGCAACCCAGTCTGGATATTCAGACACCTGAATAAAGCCCGCTTTGAATTGCTTGTCGACTTCTTCTTTGACTTTGAGAGACCATTCGGGCCTCATTCTTCGGAGTTTTTGCTTTACCGGCTTACACCCGTCTTTAAAGGGTATACGGTGTTCGGCTATCTCCCGGTCTATTCCCGGCATGTCCTTGTAGGACCATGCGAAGACGTCTTTGAATTCATGGACGAGATCCATGAATTGTTGTTTCTCCTCGGGATCTAAGGATAAACCTAACTTGAGCATCTGAGGCTCTAAAGGGGTTCCCACATTGATGGAATCGGTTTCCTCAGTTACCGGATCTCGGGATTCCCTTTGCTCGAGTTGCTCGACTAGATGCGGAGGTAGTGGTACCTGTTCGTCGAGTTTCTCAATGTCATTGCAAATGAGATTTTTGAAAATATTTTGAAAATAAGACAAGTCGTAAGCAGAACGGTTATTGTTATTATTGATAGTGAATTTTGAAAATAGATCAAAGAGAGCAGCCATCTGATCGTTGGTCAGAGGCGGGATGGGGAGTGCTCTCGGGACAGACTCCGAGACTCCCATAGGTGTGACTAAAGGAAGGGGGGTTACAGACTCGATTCTAGTACTGGACCCTCTAGACTTGGACTCAGACTCCGACTCTGACTCTGACTCTGACTCGGACTCGGACTCAGCGTCCCACATGTCCCCTTCACCAGTAGTGAGCTTATAGACTCGACCCTCGCTATCGGTCCACTTGATCGTCTTCCTCCAAGCCATTTTTCCGGTATTAGCACCGACTTCAGAGATCAGCTTGGTTGGATCGAACTTGCTGCTGCGAAGGATTAGGCTTACCAGCTCTTCCTTGGGGGTCAGAATAATCTTATCTTCCCCGAACAGGAGCCCCCGCATGGGCTCAGTGTTATCTGCACTTTCCTTTGATTCGGACTGGATGAGGGCAATGATGTCATCCGGGATGAAATTACATTCCCGAGCCAATTTGGTCTCAGAATATGAGATAGTGGGCTGATAGAGGCCCATTTGAATGGCTCCGAACACGGGAGTAACAAACTTGATTGCGTTTGTTCGGCTGATATCTCCCTGGGTCATGGTGTAGCCCAAACCGTACCGAGATTCTCCGTCGTTCAGGACCTCGACGATCTTGCCAGCCGGGAGATTGGGCCTCGAAGTAGCCCCTGGTAGGTAGCCCAAGTGTTGCAACATCGTGTCGATGCTAGTAGTGAAGTAGGGCTGAAAAAGGTATTCTTCATCGATCATTCCCACGAAATTGAAACCCCGCGTGTCGGTTGGGCCTGCCGTGTTGCAGCTTGACACGGCTATGGAGGTAGCTTCGAGAGTGATGACCCCATCTTGTAAAGGTAACTCACTACTAGAATAAGCCCAAAAGGAATCATTAATAAGTCATCATTTAATTATAATAAATGATGTATTTGGTTAAAGAAATCATTTTTCCCAAATAAGTGGTCTGTTATCTATTAACAAAGACACCATTTGAAAAAAATTGATTTCTAATCAAATTCAATCTAATACAAAGACACCATTTCTAAAAAAATGATTTCTAACAAAATTCAACATAATACAAAGACACCAGTTTTTAAAATAATTGATTTCAAACCACATAAAATTTATGTTTACAAGGTAAGTGAATAAGGTTCTATACCAGTGTACATAGCCTATCCGAGAATCGGGGCGGACTTCCTAAGTCGAGTTGAGCTTAGAACATGCCGTAAAACCCATACGAATCGACTATGGACACCTTTGACATATCCAATTTGGACTACATCAACAGTATAGTGGGACGTCGGTCACCAGTACCGGCCCGGGAAAATATGGGGTTATGCATGAAACGTAAAACTAAAACGCGTATTGTACTAGTCAAACGATTTCTATTCGAGTCTCACCCTGAGGATGCCGATGGTAAGTCATGCATCAGTTAATCACCAGCAGAGTCGCCAAATTGTGGACATGACATAGGTCCACCCCGACGCGGCCACGCGTGGGTTTGGGGAGGCGAATGAATCTCCATATTAGAATGGATCGAATTGAAATTTAAATCGAAGTGGAGTCGCCACCGAACTTTGTGGGAGTTCGGGCCCGTTCAAACCCACTCTATGTTGTAGTGGGCCGTGTACAAATTAAAATACGGTCCATTCCGATTTCAGAGTTTATTGGGCTCGTCCCTTTGCATTTGATACCGATACCGACATTATCGGATACCGTGTATTGAATGACTCTCGTTGCTAATGGTTTCGGACATCCGGAAACCGAGGTTCTGAGTAGGGGGTGATGGTACGTGTTGGGAAGTTCACAAAGAACACCCAACCCCGCCCGCACATTAGCGGCCTCTACTAGGATATCATTTGATTATAAAATACGCGCGTTAGTAATACGATGAATGTTATGCAAACATTGTTTTCCCTAAACATGCGAAAAGTTGAACGGGTTGCTAAGTTGGTTTAATGCAACTAAAAATTAACGTCAAAGTTGTATTTTAGCATGTGAGATTCGTTTTAGTATAATAAAACAAACGATGAAAATAAAATTGATGCTTTGTTTACTCGGAACGGAGCTCGTCGGAATGTAGCTAGGGCACGGGAGCGTCGAGTTAATGTCGGTGAGTTATGGTGGTTTTGGTCATGTAAGGTGTCGGGTAAGAGGCGGCCGGTTTCGTCGGGTCTCGGGTATGCTATCGGTTTCTCGATGCGATGTGTGTTTATTTCTGAAACGTAGATGTGTGATGAATAAAAAGTTGATGATGGATTCAGTGTGTTTAAAGTTGATGTGCAACGGGCCTATTTATAGGAGAATTCCCGACCTTGGCTAGGAGAAATGTTTGGGTGAGAACTACCGTTTAGGATTGGAAATGTAACAAGTTGAAAGGAATGAGAATTCCATTACTTGGTGAAGAAGAAAGGAACCTCGGCTGAAATCAGGCTGCTCGGCCGAGTATCCCATGCTCGGTCGAGTGTTTGATCCGGTATTCGGATAGAATTCCTACTTGAGATCGAATACTATCCTTAAACGGATTTGTTTGATATTTTGTGTAGCTGATTTTTTGTAGCGTTTGAGCTCGAATCAGTCACGTGGAGTGACACGTCTGACTCGCACGTCTCGAAAATATCTTTGACCGGGTTTTGACTCGGTCGGTAAAAGATGGTTTTGCCCCTGGTGTCGGATTCGACCCAAATTAATCTTATTTGACTCGAAACGACCCACTGGGCCAGAATTTGAGGTCGGTTTTGTGAGATTTTTATTCCGTAAAAAGCCCAAGCCAAAGGCCAATGATTTTGAGCCCGTATTCGAGTACGTTAAAGCATGTTTGCGTCCGATCATCATCGGGTGTTTGTCGGAAACTACTATAGACACCTGGCAGCAAAATGTGGGTGTCTACACATGCGGGTTGAATTCAACTCACCAAAGAAAAAGTGTACCGATTCCAAGACAAATAGAATTTTAGGAGTTTGAAACGATCAAATGATAAATTCGTTTTATAATAATTTTAAGAATTACAAGTTAAATCATAAAAGTAAATATACGAACATGATTTTAAATTAATTTAAATTTATAAAAATCAGGGGTGTTACAGAACTGTCGGAATAGGGGTGTCCCTAGAGCTAGTAGTTTGGTAGGGAAGACCGGAGCGGGTGAGGTGATTACTGGCCAGGACCTTAGACTTAGCTTTCCGGATTTCCTCACTAGTGATGGGGACAACTTCCCCTTTGACGAGATATTCGTCATCTTGATCATCATACTAAATCCCGCTCACTTATGGAGCGAGAGGGCAAACAAGGTGGGAACTAAAAGGATTATCCTTGTTGCTCGGTTTGTCCCCGGGCAATGGAATCTTACCGCTTTCGATCAAATCCTGGATAAGGTGTTTCAATTTACAGCATTTCTCGGTGTCTAGCTCGTTGCCCCTATGGAATTGACAGTAGGCTTGTGCGCCCCAATTTTTAGAGCGCCTGTGGACTGGGACTTCTGGAGTTGGGCCTATCGATTGGATTAGGTCTTTCCAGGAGAGCCTTTGTAAGGTGTAGGCATAGGTAGTACCTATGTCGGTGCATACCCGTGGTAAGGTGTTCTTCTTGGACGAGGTATCTAGCAGATTAACATCGTCGAATATGCCGCGCGCTGCGGCTGGGGCTTTGGCCAAGGAGGAGGCCCCTTGGTAGCCTTTGCTAGAAGCTTTCGTTAGACCCTCTAGCCTTAAGTCATCTTCGATCCTCATACCCATTTTAGTGAGGGTCGTGAAGTTGAGTATAATAGCATACCGGAGATGGACCCGGTAGGACGGCAGTAGGTTCATCACAAATGTCTCTATTAGAGTCTTTTCGTTGGGTTTGTCAACCAACTTAACACTCTCAACTCTCCAGTATTGAAGATACATTGTGAACCCTTCTTTGGGCTCTTAGGCCATGACCTCCAAAGTGCGCATAGTGGTCTGGATCTCAGTATTGTCAGCATAGTTCCGAGCAAATTCGGTGGCCACATCATCCCATGTAAGGCACTTCTTGGGATCTAACCAGTAGTACCAGGCTCTCGGGTGTTTCTCGAAATATGCTGCGAACAGATTCTTAAACAAGTTGGAATCCACCCATTTTATAGCCATGAACTCTTTGAAGGCCCGTATGTGGAGTAGCGGGTTTTCTGTCCCCTCAAACATTGGCAAACTCGTGAGATTCAAGTTTGCGAGCAGTTTATCATTCACCGAAGAATAAACACGGGAGTTTTCCGTGTGGATATTTTTACCCCTGGATGAGTGGATTTGTTCCTCTAGTTGGCGTACCGTGCTGATAATTTCAGCCATGAGCCCATTATTTACAAACTCAGTATCGGGGCCCTTTTGTTCGACGACAGCTAGCCGAGCATTTGTAACCGCTTGATAGGCTCTTATGGTTTGTAGTTTGTTTTCGACCTCGGTTTGTTTGTTGACCATGGTTTCTATCATGGTCATCAATTTGCTTAGGGCTTATTCCATTCTGAGCCTAGTTGATGGTGGCCTGAGTGGAAAAATACCACGTAATCAGAAATTTTGAACCCAAATCTTGGTATCAAGACAAACCAAGTAAGGAAAAACGAAACGAAAGAAATTGACTCGAAAGAGACTCGACTAGACGGATGACACACGGGTGGTATGACTCCCTTAGGAAACGGCTATGTGGGTCGATTCCTGTTCGAAAGGAGGACCACGTGAGACTTCCCCGGACTTTGGACTGGAGTGTCTAGACAAACTTTCCTTTGTAGGGGTATGCCCTACGCAGGTCAGTCGTGCTTTTAGGATAAGGCGGACTTGGGATACGGAAGAAACTCGTGATGTATGATCGACAGAGTTTCGACGCTACGGACCCTTGACGAACTATGAGAAGACCTGACACACGGGATGGACTCTCTTAGCAATTTGCATAAGAACATGCCGCGAAACCCCTACGAATTAGCCATGAACACCTTAACATAACCAATTTGGAATACATCGCGGTATAGTGGGACGTCGGTCACAAGTAATCGCCCCAGGTAAAGTTGGGTTATGCATGAACTGTCAAACTAAAATGTGTACTTTCGTAACCAATCGATTTCTCTTCGAGTCTCACCCTGAAGACCCCGATGACAGGTTGTACATCAGGTATCCCTAGCAGAGAGTCGCCAAATTGTGGTCATGGCATAGGTCCACGCCCGGTGCCATCAGGCGCGAGTTTTGGTAGGCGGATGTTCTCGTGTGAGATTGATCTCGAATTGAAATTTAAATGATAATGGAGTCGCCACAGAACTTTGTAGGAGTTCGGACCCGTTCGAACCCACTCTATACTTAGGCGTATCGCGCACAAAGCACGGCTTGCCTTATAGTACTAGAGCTTGTGGGGTTTGTCCCTTTGCATAACGATACCAATATCGAATTATCGAGTATCGTATATCGAATGACTCTCGTTGCCAACGGTCTCAAGCATCTGGAAACCGAAGGCTCTGAGTAAGGGGTGAAGGTACGTGTTGGGAAGCCCAAGAAGGACAACCAAGCCCTCCCGCACATAGCGGCCTCTACTAACATATCGATTGGTGTTCGTGTACGTGCATTAGTAAGATGATGAAAATGTATAACAACCATTGTTTTATGCTAGACATGTGAATTGTATGTTCCCTACGTCGTTTAATACATCTTAAAATATGTCGGAATCATTTTAAGCATGTGGGTTCATTTAAAAGCAATAAATGCCACACAAATAAAGTAAACAAACTTGAAATGTAGATTACAAGTTACACGGGCGGAAACAACCCGGAATTCACAATAAGACAAGCAATTGTAATATTGAATTAGAAGTAGTAAACGTAAACTATAAACGGGCTCGTAAATAGAAAACGAAAACAGAAACGAATTATCGAATGGTTGGGCAGACTCCAATTAGTTACGCATATTATGTTGCGTATTGGATTGAGGACAGAAGCTCAGACGCGTGAACCCATGCACCCTGGAACTCAGGCGCAGGGGGCTTAGCGACTCAGCCTTCAGGTACGGCCATTGGGGCGCCTGTATCCATGGCGTACAAGACCAAAGTGTGATGCTAGCTTGATCCCGAGGCCTCGGAATGTCTCGTCCCGACTTGTCATTATGAACATAAAAATCTCCGTGTATCGATACCATCGTTTGGCTAATAATAGCCCACGGTAATCGATTTTTCATCAACGAGTATTCGTTCAAAGTCATTTTTAAAAAATAGTTCGCGACTCGTCATCGCGAATTCTAGATCCTACGCATCATTGACATCAATGCTTGGCCGTTGCAGTCTACGATGTTCAAATTAGTGTCCTTGGATATTCACTCTTAGTCGTATTGAAAATACTTTTGAATAATAGTACACGGTAGTAATAGTGATAGTTAGACTAGAACTAAACTACCTGATTGCACGATTGGATATATAGGTATCGAAATGATTGTATGAGTTCGAAACGAGATTGACTCGTTATGAACGAATAAAGCGGAATTTGACTAAATCTAATACTTGACATTCGATTATAGAGTCGATATCCAACATCAAATTAGACAAATCACACGTCGAAGACAATCGATAATTGATATCGAAATCCGAAATACGCATAGACAAGAGTGCGCGCCTCGGTGCGCCTGGACGCACGAGCGCACGGACCGTGCGCCTCATTATTGACGCGCCATAGTCCATGCGTTTGGTCTGATGTACATTCCGACTTTGGACATAATCGATTATTGAATGTGATCGTTTTGAAAAGCGTTTGTCGAGAAGAATTGTGAGAGGTACATTGATTGTTTTTTAGTATTTAGAATTCGGTGTTCATTTTAGGAGTGGACTCGCTCTTTTCACACCCAACACGCAAGATTACGAGATGAGCGACCGACGACGAAAGTGCAATACTCTTGTGTTCGTGTTTCCTCGCCTCGTCACCCCACATACACTACTACAAACTCCTTATTTTTTCGACACCTTTTTAGTTGATTCTCGACGCTTAAAAGTGACAAGATTTATTTTCTCGACACTTCATAAAAGCGTCGTCTTTTTTGGTGTCAGGATTTGCCGACGCTTTTTGCTGTCGAATTGCTCTACACTTCTTGCTTTCGAATTTATCTACACCTTTTATAGTCCATTTTTTCTTCGCTTTTTGATATCGATTTTTTCTACACTTTTAAGCATCATGCCTCTGTATGCTTTTAGACGTCGAGTTACTACTTAACTTATGACGCTTTTCCGTCACCCTAACATTACAACAATATTGTTTAAACACATTCCAGACTACCTTTAGAATTACTCAATCGATCACTTTAGAATTTCTAACAACACACACATAGGTGAAACATGACCAAAATAAATATTTCAAATCACAACCAAATTGAATACATTTCCAAATCTTAATAGTAATATATTGTCATTACTTCATCTAAACGAGTGATCGGAAAAAATTATCCTTACAAATGTTTTCGTGCAAAAATAAAAAGTTGTCTCTACAATATCAAATCATAGATATACTGAACATGTGACTAATTAGCTCGCTCCCAAATCGCTCGTTTTATATCAAGATGCATCCCCACGTGGATTTGATAAATCTGGTATCTATACAAAAAAGAAAAACTTTTTAACGAATAATAGAAGATGTTACCTCAATAAAAGATTACCAAAATGATATAACATCAATCACTCAACAAGAAACCTGCTTCAGTGTAAAAGCTAAGACATTAAGAGTCGGGTTTCTATTTGTTTGGACGCACTAACGACTACTACATATTAATTTAAATTGATATCAATATGAAAAATAGCAACAAAAACAAAATGGCCAACAAATATATATACAATATCAGCTAACATCGTTTATGTTGCAACCTTGCATACGAAAATGTTTAAGCTTCTGCTCGCTATATTTTGGAGCAAAATGGGCAAGAATTAAATAAACGAATATATGAATTAGTATTATCAACATAAATACTTCAGCTTTGCAACCTTGTTCAAAGAGAAAAATATTAAAGAGAAGAAAAATTAAAGAGGAAAAATATATATACCCGTGAAACCTCGTTCAAAGTAGTCTTTGCAACTTCAGCTAACTCGGTCAGCGGTTTTCCAGTACTCATACCTTCCAAGATTTTGGACAACAAGAAATTGGCCTCATTGACCTTGGTGTGTAGCTCTTTGTTTTCCTTAGTCAAGTTAGCTACATCTTCCTCCATGTCCTGCAAAGCTAGAGAGTTACTTTCTCCATAACTAGAAGCTTATTTCCTTAATATACCATGCACTCCAAAATACATTGCTTCTTTTCACACCATACCCATATCCTAAAGGACGTTTAGGGATATTCTCCCCATACATTAGTTTACTAAAAGTCTAAAAGCTTCCTTTTCGATTTGTGCCTTGGATTTGGTAGGATTAGTCACAAGTTCGGTCTGAGTATTAGCATCAACTTTCGGTCTGGATTTTTGAATGGTTATCCTTAAGACTTGAATGCTGGTTAATTTTTGAGGCAAAATAACATGTTTTCTGACCTACGTTCATGTCTTGTGGGGGCTGTTGTGTTTGTGTGTCTAAATTCCTTGAAATGGAGGCCTTAAGAGCATCTCGAGGTTGGTGAAAAGGCCGCCTCACTGGCGTTTTAGAAACGATATCCATAAGACCAGAATATGAACCATTTTTTAGATCAGGATGACAAGCGTTTTGCCCATAGAATCTAAATTTCACAAAAAATATCAATCACATACATGAAAACGAAATTATTAGGCGGTGCCAAAGTAGGAGTGCTTACTATAAAGATACCTTCTTAACAATCAAGTAGAATATAAGTAACATTGTTAATGAGATAAACTATACAAAATACATGCCCATATAAATAAATATACAAGAACTTGTAACATTATATTGTTAATAAGAATTTGTAACATACAAGAACATAAAAGGATGAGAAAAAATACCTGACAAAAGAACTAAGTTTTAATGATACTGTGATTTTAATGAACCTGAAATAATCAGCACAACGAAAAGTCGACTTTTGCTCGAATCTATATTTACAATTACAAATAAAGCAACAATGATCAAAGACCTCAATCCAATAGACACTTAGTAGAAGCAAAAATGTGAGAGATGACATGATTAGCTTTCCGAGAAATTAAAACTCTTGAGAAAATAAATCAAACATAAAAGATAAAAAACACAATGTTATTATCTAATTAGCTAATTACATAGTACTTCAATAATTGGGTTGACGTTATAAAATGCATACAAGATGGTCAGGACTCGGAAGTTGGTCATATTCTTAAAAGTATATATTTAAATAAGGTTAAATCTACGAGAAACACTTAAAGTAAATGAAATTATAGTGTGTAATGACCAAACAAAATAATCTCATCACAACTCAGTGCTTAATCCATAACTCGACTACTGGCAGAACTACTGCTTGATTACAGATGAAGTTCTAGTACTCTCCATGTATCTATGTTCAAGAAACACATTGTAGAATTATCTCACACAACCTATATTTCATCATAGGGCGATCCTACAATTACCAAAGAACCTGATGGTATTCTGGAAAGGAAAATGGCCCGGTAAAAGGACACAATGGAGTTGCTACAATGGTACTAGTGAAATAGCTGAATCATCCTTCATGTAATACCAGTATGTGTGGAATGTGGAGTAATGAAAGAGGGATCGATCATAATCGATTGATTTCAATATAATGCGTAAAAAAATACGGACTAGTAATAAAAAAAGGCATATGAAGCATAGCTGAAGCGCATACCCTTTTGCAATACGAACTTCACCACATAGAGACAACTACTATCATAATTAACTAAAATGTAACACGACTAACTAAGTTGAGTGACCGAAAATGAACATAAACTAAACCGAACCAAATTCAAAATTAAGGCTCGCCCAAAGGTCAGCGATTAAAAAAAACGGGTAACACCATTCTGATCTATACCCGCATCATGAGTGAAATATTACCGGTCTACTATATAAAAACAAAATTTAACATAAAATTTTATATAAAGCAAAATCAAAATCAAAGTCAACCTCAGAGAATTTATTTAAACTGAACCTATCTACTAGCTAGATACTCAAAAAGCAAAGATTTGTAACCTTCAGAAAAGAAGATGATATAAAATGAAAAAGTCAAAGTAGAGGAGAAGGACGACCTGATAAGCCGAGGAAGAAGCACTGAAAATGAACTGACAAGAAAACTCATGCCGCTGTTGATTATTATTATTATCACCATTAACAACAACAACAACGTTGTTATTGTTGGTTGATACCACCACCAAATCAAATAACAATAATAAAGCTACTACCACACAACACCACCTATCTACTACTACTACGTTTACTTTGAGCAACACCATTATATTCCTTCTCTGATTTTGATTTCTTCCCTCTCTACCCTTATAGTATTAATCTATTTCACTCTTTCCTTTAATTTCTACTTTCTTCTTTATATATTGTACTTGGTATGTACGGAGTATATTTAAACTAAACCAAAATCAAAACAAAGGCTCGCCAAAATCAATTAATTTAAACTAACTTTCGACAAAGAGAAAAAAAAATATGAACAATAAATTATACTCGCTAATTAAGACGGAAAAACAACTTCAATAAACCCTAATTATACTAAAACATCAATTATACTGTGTGGATGAATCATTTATACGTGTATTAGGGTATCCTAGATCATAGGGATGAATCGCTGATTAATATGGATGAAACATATATACCTATTCAGTTGCTGATGAATTATGTAAAACACACGGATAATTGATGACGAGAAGATGAGAAGAATGAATGGTGCGTGATTTGAACGGAGTCGTTGATGGAGATCGATGATGAACAGATGATTAATTAGTGCGGTTGATTTGGGAATTAGGGTGAGCGGGAGATGATGAACACCTGATGATTAATTATAAGTTTATTTGGGAATGAGCGATTGATTTGGCAATAACTAGGTTTGATTATAATTGAAGTAGTGTGGGATTTTGTCTGAGGGTGAGCGGGAGATGAAATTTTCTACCCTAAATTGCTAATGAGCTGAGTGTGTATAATTTTGGAGAGGTGAGAGCAGCGTTCTTTTTATTTTTTTATTTATGAGTAATTATAAAATTTTATACATCTCTACGCATGAAAGGGTAGAGAGTCAAAATGGGGCATAAAATAGGGTCGACGTTTATAAAGGCGTCGACCTTGAAGTCAAGAAAGTAAAGAGTTTGTAGTAGTGATATTTGATAGGATTGAATTGAGCATTTTAGTCACAAAACCCTAAATCTATTATGTACATGTCAAGTTGAAGTGGTTTAATTCGATTAGGAAAATAAAGGCGATGAATAAAATGTTAGAAACGTTAGTAGTTAGGAATTGGGAAATAAAAGTAAAATGTTAGATGCAAATAATAAAGTGTTAGTATAGTTAGAGTACGATAATTAAAAGAGTTTAGAGATTTAAAATGGGATTTGGACACCATCAACCTACATGTCAAATGCTTCGAAATACGGGCTCACAGAGTATCGTCGTAGACACGGGGAGCACTTCGATGTATATAGGAAGAGTTAAGGTATGATTTGAGTGTATGTAGGATACTCGCACTCGGTTTTTGAAATTGAGAAAATGATTTTCGACCCCCGAAATGGTGTACATGAGAGTGTATTTATAGAGTTTTGCGAAATGTTTCTGCTTTCGAGATTCAGGCGCAACAAGGCCAGCGCCCCAATTCTGAGGCGCCTCACCTGGGGCGCCCCAATTCTGAGGTTCTTGGGTTCAGGTGGCTGAAATCGTGCGTATAGGAAGTTGCTCAAAATACGGATTAATATTCGTGTTAAAGGAGACAATTTTGGATTTCGTTTTCACTTGGTTTGATTGCGTATTTGGACGCTTTTGTGGTTTTTTTGTTTTTTGTTTTCGACTTTGATCGGGTTTGACTTGGTCGACAGAGACGGTTTTGTCCCCGGTGGCAGTTTTGGCTCAAAGTAGCTTTATTTTTTGTAAATGACCCTCTGAGTTTGAATTTGGGGTTGGTTTTCAAAGATTTGTACTCCTCTAAGTGCCCATGTCGGATACGATTGATTCTGGGCCCGTATTCGAGCATATTGATGCATGTTAGCGTCTGATCATCACCGGGTGTTTTGTTGGAGACTGCTATAGTCACTAGTAGGCAAAATGCGGGTGTCTACGATAGTAGTCTTTTTCAAAGTTTTCGGAAATAAAGTCTTTAAAATAGAGTATTAATTTGCACAAAAACACTAACCTATTTTGAAAGATGTTGTAACTTTATCAAAAACAATAACACTTTTAACTTGACACTATACATTAAAAATCAGGGAAATTATGAAATTAATTATTATGTGTATGTTTTAGTCTCGGACTTATAATACTTTTTAATAATTAAAAGAATGACTTATTTGCAAATCTCGTAAAAACGATTTAAAATAATGAGACATACATATATTGTTTAAGAAAAATTTAATCTCTATACATGCAACTACAACAATAATATCGGGTAATATCGAGTAATGTGTCAATGTTTCCTTAATCGAGATCCAAGTCAATTATAATAACAGTCTTCGTCGGATCCTATGAAATAATTAAACATATGGTATTAAAACCACATTATAAGTGAATATGAAGGAGAAAACGAGATGGACAATAAGAGAACTTAAATTACCATCGAGATCTGAAAGAATTAGAGACGAATTAAGATCGAATTGATGAACGAAATAAGATGAAAAGAGGATGCTTTTGTACTACGAACAGAAGCAGCAAGAACATGATCAAAATAAAATTGGAGAAGAAGAGTTTTACGTGTAGTTAGAAAGGAAAATTGTGTTTAACGTATATAAGACTAGAATATAAGGAATATTAAGATGCGAAAAAGATAAAGAATTGGTCACAAAGACTTCTAATTCAGCAAGGATAGACAATACGAGATGAAACGATGTGATAAGTTTCCAAAATAGATTAAATAAGATGATAAGATTTTTGGAAAGGATGAGAGAGAAATCCCTAGAAATACCTTCCTTGTTTTCAGCAATGGCAGGATCCAAAAAAGGTAGATCTAGGAAAAGTAATACACAAAAAAAAAAATAGACATTCTGCTAATAATAACACAATACATACTAGTAATACGTCACATAGTAGATTACAAAGTGAGGAGAGAGTACAAACGGTGCGTAACAATGTGTAGACACCCACATTTTGACCGCCAGGTGTCTATAGCAGTTTCCGACAAACACCCGATGATGATCGGACGCAAACGTGCTTTAATATATTCGGAAAGGGGCTCAAAATCATTGGCATTTGGCTTGGGCTCATTATGGAGTACATATCTCACAAAACCAACCTCAAAATCAAGCCCAGTGGGTCGTTTCGAGTCAAATAAGACTAATTTGGGTCGATTCCGACACCAGGGGTAAAACCGTCTTTTAGCGACCGAGTCAAAACCCGGTCAAAGATTTTCCCGAGACACGTGAGTCAGCCGTGACACCTCACACGGCTGATTCATACTCCAATCCTACGAAAAATCAGCTTCACAAAATATTAAACAAATCCGTTTAAGGATAGAATTCGATCTCAAGTAGGAATTCTATCCAAAAACCGTATCAAACACCCGACCGAGTGCAAATACTCGGCCGAGCTGCACAACCAGCCGGTTTTCCTTGCTTCTTGGACAAGCAAGCGGAATTCTCATGCCTTTCAGCTTCTTACGTTTCCTATCCTAAGCGGTAGTTCAAACCCGAAGCACCTCTTCTAGCCAAGGTCGGGAATTTCCTATAAATAAGCCCCTTGCACAACTCAAAAAGCATGATTGAGAAAATATCGATACACAAACATCAATTATCATTCATTATCTATCAAACACACACACAGATCATCGATCTATATTCATACACACATACATCAATTTCTACACTTAACAACGAGAAACCGATATTATACCCGAAGGAAACCAGCCCGATACCCGACACCCTTTACACGTCACACCAAACCGAGCCACCATAACTCACCGACATCCACTCGACGCTCTTGTGCCTAAGCCACGTCCCGACGATCCCCGATCCGAGTAAACAGAAGCATGTAGGTTGAGGGTGTAACAAAACCCAACTTCTCTTTTTCTTCTCTTCTTCGTCGTCCGCTTTTCTTACGGGTCTCGTGTCGGTCCTTTTTATTACGGGTCGTTCGTCATTTTTTTTATTTTATTTTCTAATATCGATACTATTAAAAACTATTTTCATATATCGAACATTCTTAATAATATGATATCGATTCTCTATAATCGAATATTGTATCAAAAAGAATTATATTAAATCTCGTCGAAGCTAAGAAAATCGTTACATCTTTTTTATACAAAATACAACGATTTCAAACGCGGAGAGAATTAACATCTTTTTCGTTCAAATTCTTTTTTTACAAAACCCTTTTCTAAAAATCATTCCGAATACTCGATATCGATTTCATAATCGAATATCGGGTACGATGAATATCGAAAACATAAATCGAGTATAAATTAATTCGTATTTGTACGCGATTTATCAAAATTAACGATTTCTCGTTCGTTTTTTTATTATTTATTCTACGAAACGATTTCTAAAATTTATATCTTTTCTAAAACTATTCCGAGTATTTGATATTGATTTCTTAGTCAGTTATCGAATATAACGAATATTGAAAATATTAGATCGAGTACAAATTATGCGATATTTGTACGCGATTTAGTAAAAGCATCGAATTTTCAAAAAACCGGTTTCGAAAACAGGCCTTCACGCGACCCGCCGGCATCCCGGGCGAGCCGCGCGGCCGGCTTTCACACGACACCCCCTTTCTTTTTTTTCTTTCTTTTTCGAACTTCGTTTTTTTATACAAAACCGCGTTTTTTAGCAATATTTTCTCGATCTCGCATATTCATCATATTTGCTATATTATTATTCACAATTCGATACTAACTCGTTTGTTTATTCTTTGTAGCAAATTCATATCTTTTTCATCATTTGTTTTATTATACTAAAACGAATCTCACATGCTAAATTCAACTTTGACGTTAAATTTTCATGCATTAAATTGACTTAGCAACCCATTCAATTCCTCGCATGTTTAGGAAAACAATGTTTGCATATCATTCATCGTATTACTAACGCGCGTATTAAAAAATCATTCGATATCCTAGTAGAGGCCGCTAATGTGCGGGCGGGGTTGGGTGTTCTTAGTGAACTTCCCAACACGTACCCTCACCCCTTACTCAGAACCTCGGTTTCCGGATGTCCGAAACCATTGGCAACGAGAGTCATTCAATACACGATATCCGATCAAGTCGGTATCGGTATCAAATGCAAAGGGACGAACCCGATAAACTCTGACATCGGAAATGGGCCGTATTTTGTACACGGCCCACTACGACATAGAGTGGGTTCAAACGGGCCCGAACTCCCACAAAGTTCGGTGGCGACTCCAACTTCGATTTAAATTTCAATTTGACCATCTCATATGGAGATTCATTTGCCTCCCCAAACCCGCGCGTGGCCGCGTCGGGGTGGACCTATGTCATGTCCACACAATGGGAAGAACATTATTCAGGATGGAGATGATGATCTGATCAACGATGTATTGGTGTCTGAAGAGGAGGATGAGTCCCCTTTCCGGCATGAAGAACTCAGTAACCTGGTTCAACAAGCCACTGGGGGGGATGGCAAGCGATTCCGGCGAGACAACTCAGTGGAGCTAGCTCAGGGGAGCTTCGACTCACACATGAAGATGTTAAAGGTGATCTTGTTCTCTGGGCAAGCAAACTCTATTGTTTGTTATGTTTTGGGTGTGAATCCTCCATGGCATGTTATTGGGGGGGGGGGGGGGGGGGTTCTGAAAAGAGTCTGGGGTGAAAAAGACATAGAGAAGATCTCATTCAAGCCGAATGGGGTCTTCATTGTTAAGTTTAAAATGGTGGAGAATATGGAGATCGTCCTAGAGAAAGGTCATCTGTTTTTTGATAGCAAACCATTAGTTGTCAAGAAATGGACACCGCTACGTAAGCTCAAGAAAGAAGGGCTGGACAGGGTTCCAATATGGATTCGGTTATATGGGTTAAATCTCAAATTTTGGGGGAATGCTTTGTTCAAAATTGCTGGATTGGTTGGAAAACCCATACAAATTGATGTCGCTACAAAGGAGAAAAACTTTATTGCTTATGCCAGGATCATAGTGGAGGTGGAGTTTGGTGAAGATTTGCCAGATTTTATTTCCTTCCATGATGAGCTTGACACAGTTCATAGGTTGAATGTGCACTATGAATGGAAACCATGTCAATGCACGAAATGTCATGGTGTCGGGCATGAAGCCAAAGATTGCAGGAAGGGGACGGTGAAGGGGGGACCAAGTAAAGTATGGCACCCTAGAATGGTTCGACCACAGCCCAGACAACAGCCACTGGCTGGTATTCAGAAAGAGTTGGTGACTCCAATGCCTGTGCAAGGGCCAGTTGGAAGCATCACGCCAGCCCGGATAGTGACTGGAGCTACTCAGAAGCCAAAGGGAAGGAACTCGATTGGAGGAGAAATCCTTTTATGACGCCCTAAACTCCACTCTTCATCAAAGTAATGGGCTAGTTGTTGAATTGGAGCCTAACATTGAGGTTGATGGACATGATCCAAGTAATCAGGATCCTGGCTAAACTGGGTTTTTGGAATGTCTGAGGAATAAACAACCCAAATAAACAGAAAGAGATTACTTGGTTTTTACATAACAATAAAATTGGGTTGTATGGCGTAGTGGAAACTAGAGTCCGTAGTTCTTCTATAGATAAAGTTCATAGAGGCATTGGCCTTCAATGGGAGATTTCTACGAATAATGATGCTTGTGCAGGAGGGCGTATTTGGATCTTGTGGCTACCTGGTATTTATAAGGTAGAGGTGGTGAAGAGTGAGGAGCAGGTAATTCATACTACTTATGTGACTTATTTGCCAAAGAATAAGAGTTGGTGGTTTTCGGTTGTCTATGAGAAAAATAGGGGGGCTGATAGATTGTCGTTATAGGATTCTTTAAGAGCTATGAATGCTACGGTTGATGGGTCGTGGCTTGAGGTTGGAGACTTCGATAATGTGTTGGCTACTGATGAACAAATAGGTTATGTGGTTACTCTTGCTGAGACTAGAGATTTCCAGCAATGCAATGATGATTGTGGGCTGCGAAATTTATCGGCCAGAGGCTCTTTTTTGACCTGTAACAACAAGCACGAGACAGGAGTGCGTATCTTTAGTAGAATAGATAGGGCTCTGGGTAATGATGAATGGGTGGTTGAGATGAATATTGGATGCATTCAGTTTCTCCCGGAGGGGCTCTATTATCATTGCCCGTGCTTAATTGATATATGGAATGAGGAACACCAGAGAAAGGGCAATCTTAAGTATTTCAACATGTGGGGAAAGGATGAGTTATTTCTTCCTCTTGTTCGTAAATGGTGGGAAAAGGAAGTCCACGGAACATTAATGTTCCAGGTAGTAAAGAAATTGTTTAGCCTAAAGAAACCACTTAAGGAACTAAATAGGGAGATTTTTCACAATATTGAGCATACCGCTGATGTAACACTTCAGCATCTCCATGAGGTTCAGGAGAGGTTACATAGAGCTCCACTTGATCAGGTTTTACAGGCTACGGAACGAGCTGCAACAGCTGCATATCGAAGCTAGGATGAGGCCAGGAGAAGTTTCCTAGCGCAAAAGGCAAAGTGCAGTTGGGATGATGATGGGGATGATAACACGTCTTATTTCCATAGTGTCATTAAAGGTCGAAAAGCTCGTAATAGGGTGTTTTGTATTAAGGATGGCTTGGGAAGCACGTGGACGATTCCAGCTGATATAGAGTCAGCTTTTTTGAGGCATTTTGAGGAGGTTTTGGGCACCTCTCAGCCCACTTCCAAAGTTAACCTGAATGTAATCTGAAATGGGATGATCTTGGATGATGGTAGAGCCAATAGGATGTGTAGGGGGGTGACTGAAGCAGAGATACGACAGGCCCTCTTCTTTATTCCTGCTACGAAAGCTCCGGGTCCGGGGATGGGTTCTCGAGTGAATTTTTTAGGGATGCTTTTCCTATTGTGGGGAGGACTGTTATTGAAGCAATTAAGGACTTTTTTTTAAGCATGGGAAGCTGCTTAAACAATTAAATGCAACAATCCTTACCCTCATACCAAAGAAGGAGCGAGCTGAATATGTTACTGAGTATAGACTTATTGCGTGTTGCAATGTTCTATAATAATGTATCACAAAAATAATCAGTAACAGGCTTATGGAGGAAGTGCCAAATTTGGTTAGCCATAATCAAAGTGCTTTTATTAAAGGCCGGGATATTGTGGACAATATACTTATCTGTCAAGGCATTGTGAGACTTTACAACAGGAAGTGTTACTCGCCTCGTTGTATCATGAAAATAGATTTGAGTAAAGCATATGACTTGGTGGAGTGGGAGTTTATTAGGCAAATGTTGGAGGGGTTACAATTCGCACCTATTATGATACAGTGGATAATGGAATGTATCTCAACTCCATCATTCACGCTATCTCTGAATGGGGCGTCTTTTGGCTTCTTCTCAAGAAAGCATGGAATCTGTCAAGGTGATCCTATGTGTAATACCCGTAATTTACATGGAAGTCAAACCCGAGTGAAGTCAAGTCAAACCCGAGTCAAGGCATGTCAAATCATTGTCCCATTCTATACCAAACTTGCTCCCGAGCCCAACTAATATGACCCTCAGCAAGTTTATTAATAATAATAGTAGTAAGAATATAATAATGATAAAACAACTACATAATAATAATAATAATTTAATTTAATAATGATATTAAAAGAAAGGAGGTGGAGTACGTATAGGTTATATCATGACCCTCCCCTTTTCCCTTTTCAATCAACCCTACATACTATGGTAAACCGTCAACAGTTCCTTCACCGCTTCTCCTTCTTCACCGCCTCTCCCCCTACGTATATGCCTTTAACTCTCCACGTATATGTCACTATACTTACACGCAGACACTCACCCTTCCTATCACACACGCATACATCAATGGATTCCCGAGAGAGGACAGAAAAAGGACAAGCCTCATGGTTGGATGCTCGGTATGTGATGCTTATCGTCGATTCATCATTTTGCTGCGTCGTAACCATAGTTAATCTCGTAGTTTGATATAGGCCAGTCGTATTTAAATGAGTCGAGATGAGTGTCGTGGTATATAGTCGTATCTATGAATGGGTAATCGCAGGGTTTAGATTAAGGTTGGTGTTTGTGTCGAGTTTTGGGTGTTCAGGAGTTGTCCACGTCATTTGTCGGGGTAGAGGTCATGGACTGCTGTAGACCACCTCGCACTACTTTTTTTTAGGGTTGTGTTGGTGTCGTCGCTGGTTGTCGTACATAGTTGTTGTATGGCGTGGTGTTGCGGTATGGTCGCGTGATAACAAGAACATTGTATTGGTTATACATGGTGTTAGGACTACGGGTTATTGTTGTTATCGGGTACTAGTTACGTAGGTTGTTGTAGTCTTGTGTTTTCTTAGTTACTATTACGTATCCTGCTGCCGTCGAGTCTCCAGTACAAAGTTATGATGGTATGTGCTACCTATTAATTGGGTTGGGTTAGCATGGTGTCTCGTTTGGTGGTCCTCGGTTTGGCTTAAGCACGACCTACGGTCGTTAATAGTGGGTTGGTCTCATTTTATAAGTTAACTAAGTCGGGTCGGTCTTATTGTACAGTTTAGATGAGATTCCATTTTATAATTTAGTTAGACGGTATAGATGTTATTTTATTATTTAGCTACGTTAGGGCCGATATTAATTTAAAGATACTATATTTTATTAGGATCAGACTTTGTAGAATCTCCGTGGTGAATTGTATTACCGACGCGGGGGTGACCTGCTAACTAGGTAAGGTTACCCTTACTCAGTTTACGTTTTATGTATGCTTGTGATATGATATGTAATGGTATAATGGTGATATTGAGAATTCGGCTGTGTGTCCATTGAGATTGCGGCTGTGTGCCTATTGAATTTACGGCTGTGTGCCTATTGAGAGAAGCTAGCTAGGACTAGCTAGGTCCGGTTGATCTCGGGACCTTCCCTGATGTTTCCTCCTAAGAGATCTTAGGAGGGGTGTGCACACTCGAACTGACGGGGCATGACTGCGGTCGCGATAGATAATAGGAATAATGATGATACTGATACTGATACCGATGTTTGTGATGTTGGTTGTACTAATGTTTTAATGTTATCGTAAACTGACCTGGTGTGTATGTCTGACGTGTCTATGATGATCCGATTGATATTTTCGATCAAATGGGGAGCAGTCTATAATGCAGGTTATGTATCTTATGATGTGTTTGGATGCTGGGATACATGTACGAGTTGGGGTGAGCGCGACTTATGAGTCCAGACGTGGTACGGGTGAATGCATAGGCATTCCCGTTTTAAAGAAGGTGTAGCTTCCGCTGTATAACCAGAGTTGTAATAGTTAATGAGTTGTAATGTTTAAATCATGTGGCCGGTTTGGCATTCCATATTGTATTGTAATGAGCTACTACCTCGGGGAACCGAGATGGTAACGTCCTTATTTACTCGGGAATGTCTGGTAAGGCTCCTACGTAAATGGGGGTGTTACAAAGTGGTATCAGAGCGAACAATCATGGAGCCTAAAATAAATGAACTTAGGAAAATAAAATGAACCCGGTGATGGACCATCAGGAGCCCCTCTAAAACTCGGTTGAGGAGACGTCCTTATACCACCTCTGGCCCTCCTGGTCTTGACCCGGTAACCGCGTGTGAGATATGAGATGGGGTACAATAGGTGGGATACGTTGTGATGCTATGAATGTTGTGATGAGTGCTTGTTATAATTGATTGCATTGTTTGATACAGGTGATGTAGTGAGCTACATAATATATTATGTGAATAGTACGTAGTTGCGGTCTTAAGATGGTATTGTAGTTAGTACAATGCCATATAATATTATGCGTTAAGGTGTGTAAGGTCAGGGTAAGAGTCGATCATCACTGGATGGGAGAACGGTCATAGCCAGGCTTGGTAGTAACATTAGATACATCGTTGAGGTATTTGTACGTTCTAGTGTTGTACGTGATAAGCGGATTTTTCGGGTAGTCGATTTAGCGGTAATCGGTGTTGCCTCGTCTATGTAGTATAGTAGTGCGGCTTTCATGTTACTTGGATAGGTTGACAACTGGTGATGGTATGAATGTTGTAATATGTTAAGGGTAATAACTTACGTGGTTTAAGTGTGAATTGATGTGAATGTTATTTAAAAGCGCCAAGGAGGTTGCGTTTTGTTTTGTGTATTATATGTTTCCTTACGATGTAATGTAAAAACTGCCGTGTTACTTAGTTAGCATTAATAGTTATACAAAATAGTGTCGTAATGTGTCCTTGAAGGTTGTCATATACGAATAATGTACGAGTAATGAAAATGATAGTTGGGCAATATATGAATATTTGAAATTGATTCGAGTTAATGTGTCCTTGTTTCATGCTCATACTTCCTATTTGAGTTTCGTTTTGAGTTTATATATGTTCTCTCTTATCTATATATTATGTCACAAGTCCTTACTGTTTATTGGGTTCTATTTTGGTGACATAAACAAACATGCATGCTAACCATGTCGAGATAATGTTAGAACAGCTTACATCACCTTCTTTAACCTGGACAATATGTTGTTGAACTATTTCACCTGTTTACCGTGTCTATCTCACAAAGGATTGAAAAGATATTCATGTTTATTTTAAGTCTAGTTCTTCACTATAAAATTTTGTGATTTAATTCCAAGTACTTCAGTTAGAAGGAATTTACTGTGATGGAGGTCAAATCTGTCCAGGAATTTGTTGGGGTCAACTTTTCCATTCTAAATCATATTTAGAGACTAAACTAGCATTTGAAAAATGAAAATGTGCTTGAAGAGTCTGTGGACATGACATAGGTCCACCCCGACGCGGCCACGCGCGGGTTTGGGGAGGCGAATGAATCTCCATATGAGAATGGATCAAATGAAAATTTAAATCGAAGTGGAGTCGCCACCGAACTTTGTGGGAGTTCGGGCCCGTTAGAACCCACTCTATGTCGTAGTGGGCCGTATACAAAATACGGCCCATTTCCGACGTCAGAGTTTATTGGGCTCGTCCCTTTGCATTGCGATACCGATACCGTCACTACCGGTTATCGTGTATTGAATGACTCTCGTGCGCCAACGGTTTCGGGCATCCGGAAACCGAGGTTCTGAGTAAGGGATGAGGGTACGTGTTGGGAAGCCCACTAAGGACACCCAACCCCGCCCGCACATTAGCGGCCTCTACTAAGATATCGAATGATTTTTGAATACGCGCGTTAGTTGAACGATGAAAATGCTTATGCAAACATTGTTTTCCCTAAGCATGTGAGGAATTGAATGGGTTTCTATGTCAATTTAATGCAACTAAAATTAACGTCAAAGTTGTATTTTAGCATGCGGGTTCATTTTAGTGCAATAAAATAAACGAGAATTAAATTGACAAAAGAACAAACGGTTAGTAACGGTATAACGATATTAACGGTTTGCGAATTATTGAATGATGTAGATAAGATAATGTAAAGCTTTGAAAAGTGAAGTTTTTACGTGATTAATTAGACACGTGTCGACTTAAGTCGTGAAAAGATATTAGCGAGACTCGAATGGCTTGTAGGACTCACGGTTTGACGTGATAAAGGGGCCACTCGACCGAGTCATTGAGGGACTCGACCGAGTGGACCTCTGAAGAGGCTTCTGTCCAGATTTCAAGGCGTCACTCGACCGAGTTATAAGGGAACTCGACCGAGTGCATGGCCACTCGACCGAGTCATTTCGAGACTCGACCGAGTGGTCATTACGATAGCATTCTATCTCATTTTTGGGGTGCCACTCGACCGAGTGGGCTAGGCACTCGGTCGAGTGCCCCCTGTACGAACTAGGGTTCGTTTGCAATTTTGTATCGATTTCGAAATTGCTTTTGATTTTTGATAATTCGATGAGTTTGCTGAATCGGGCATAAATATTATGGAATTTATACTCGAGACTTAACTTCGATACTCGTCATATCCCATATTCGATTAGCGAATCGATATGGAATACTAGAGTGGAAACAAAAGAAAATCGCTCTGAGTCGTTTTAAGTTAACTATCGCGATATGAATAGATTTCCTCCGCGTTCAATAATGCCGTAATTCTAAGGAATTGTATGACAATTATTTTGGAATCAACGAAAATCGCGTTAGTTAATTTATTTGACTAGATCATTAGATTCAACATCCAATTACGGAATTGGTATTGAATCTAACGCATCGACACTTTACTTGAATGAAAATACTTGATTCCCTCGGCTTCTCCGACATCGTAATGAATCCCTAGGGATTATGTGATGTCAGATCCACGTCAAAGGGTATCGACCCTTATAAAAAAAACACTTGTTTTGAAAATTGATGCAAATATGCGATTTGAATGATGATGAAAACGAAAATTTAACGAAATATTATTTAAGTTGACTTGTTTCAATAATCAAGTGATAGGGATGTCGGGATAAGCGACCGGCAACGCTGTGTGCAATACACTTGTATGTTCGGGTTTTCTTATTCCGACATCCCTCACACTCGACACAAATTCACAAGTATTTTAGTGTCTTAATACTAGCGATATTAATGGTTTTAGGACGCGAATAAAAAAATAAATAAAGAGACAACGACAACGATAAAGACGACGCACGACGCGAGAGAGAAGGAGAAGAGAGAAAAGACGGGGTTTTGGCACCCTCAACCTTCATGTTTCTTATGCTCGGACGGGACTCGTAGTGGCGGCTAGCACGGGAATATCGAGTATTTAGGTTAAGTTGTGGTGGTTTAGGGTTTGAATTAGGGTTTGAATGTAGTATTGATTAGGGTTTGAGTTTGATGTTGATTAGGGTTGAATTTGATGTTGATTAGGGTTGTCAAAAAGTGTGAGAAAGGTTGTGCATGGAGGTGTATATATAGGCATTGCCCATGTACCCCGTCGAGGGTTACTCGACCGAGTAGCCCCTTCACTCGGTCGAGTGGCCCAAGCGCCTGAAACCGGGCTTGAATAAGGGCCCACTCGATCGAGTCGGCTGAGCACTCGATCGAGTGGCTCAGCTGGGTCGCGCAAATCAGTTTTTTGGACCTTGAATTGGATATTTTGTGGGTTTTGCTTTTGAGTTGAACTTTTTGATGTTTGTGTGGCTTTTTTTGTGTGTCTCGGAAATGACTTTGACCGGGGTTGACCCAATCGCTAAAAGTCGGTTTTATTTCCGGTGTCGGTTTTGACCCAAATTAGTCTTGTTTGACTGGAAACGACCCACTGGGCCTGAATTTGAGGTCAGTTTTGTGAGATTTGTACTCCGTAAGTGCATTAGCCAGCAACTAATGGTTTTGAGCCCATATCCGAGCGCGTAGAAACACGTTAGCGTCCGATCATCATCGGGTGTTTTTTTGGAAACTACCATAGACACCTGGCAGTCAAAATGCGGGTGTCTACAGAGCCCCCACTCTAACTGAGGTTTGGACAAGGCGAAAGTCAGAGTAGCTACCAAGTCAATTAAGACCTGGTAGACTTCCGATCGGGTCGTTTATAGTCCATTAGACTCGCGTGAAGGGCTCGCCAGCCATAAGATAGGAGTCATACCTGAGCTGCTGATAATACCTCCATGGGGAATCGGACTTGTCGCATAAGTCCTGGGTGTGCCTATGTGTGGGCCCTTCCCGTGCTATTCCGGGGAAAATGCCGCCTCGGGCTATCTGCTGGCGAATTGGACTTGTCATATAAGTCCCCGGTGTGCCTGTATATGGGCCCATCCCGTGTTGATTCGAGAGAAGATGTCGTCTTGGGCTTTCTGCTAGGGAGATACAGTGGGTTGCATGTCCCTGCTTGAGTCGTACCTGTATAAGTCACATAAAATTTGCATGCAACACATGGGTAGTAAAATGACTCGCGCCGGGGAAAATGATTTTGAATTTTTGAAATTTTTGAAATTGAAATCCTGAAAGCACTCACGAGCTAGGTTTTCAAAATGGAAAGGGTAGAAAACAAATTTGCAGTTTAAATAGACTGAAATCTGACCTTGTCGAAAAGGATCTTTTTTTCAAATGGCTAAATTTTGCAAATTTCAAAGTGGAATTTGAAGAGAGAGGCCTACCGACAGACTCGACTCTGGACGTGACCTGACGAGTTGACAGACACGACTGGACTCTCGAGGGGTTGGACCGTGACTCGGTAGGGGGTGGGCCACCTAACAAGGCTCTTGAGTTGCTGACAGGGGTAGTCGTATCCCTAGTCAAAGATACCCTAAGGTACACTAACTAATGCAGATAGTGAAGTAGGGGTCGAACCACAAGGAGACGGGCTTAAATACTTGTTCTAAGGTCTAGACTTAAGACTACAGGTCACTGTTTTTCTTGTTCGTTTAAGTGGACTGACAGCTAATTACTAAAAGGTGAATCAATAATAAAAAGGTCTAGGGTCTCAGGTTCACAATGGATGTCAATCGGGTCAGGGAGTCAACTAACGGGTCAATAATCGAATTGTCTAAGGTGTAGCTCCGGTCGGTACTACTACAAACTTTAGAACTAAACTTAACCTGCGGTCGCTAGAATTAAGCTAGTCTACCCAAAATATCGTGACCTAATTAGTCCTTAACCCGGTCGGCGAAAAGTCCTAATTGTGATACTAACTAATTAATCATGGCCAGTAATTAATCAATCAGAATTAAAACAACATTCAGGCGACAGTTCATATGATCAGAGACAGGTCAATTTTCTATAACCCAATTAACACCCATCGATCCCCTTAAACCCTAGATAGAAATTAGCTACTCATGATGATTATTATTAAACTAACAAAATATGAATTGCAATTAAACATGATGAATGCAAATTAAATTAAACTACAAGACTGAAATCAGATAACTATGAAAACTAAGAACGAATTAAGACGAAAATTAAACTAGAGAATTAAGACAAGAATTAAACTAGAGAATTGAAATAGAAATTAAAATTAGAATTAAAGATTATCAATACCAAACAATTGAGATCTGAAAAGGAAAGAACGGAATTCGATGAACCTTACGAAGGAAAACGGGAAAAGAACGCGACTTCTAGCCTAAAAAATATGCAACGTAATGTGTATAGGAATAGAATGAAAAGTGATGTCTGACAATCCTCCTCCAACTGATTTAAAAGAAATCAGTTGGACTTACAAAACAGGCCCAAAATTCTAAATAAATAAAAATCCAATCTGCGGCCTGGGTGTAACGCACTCGATCGAGTGCACTAGGGTACTTGATCGAGTGGATGCGTGATCTCTCCAACTTGAGCACGGATATGAGGCACTCGATCGAGTGCTTAGCACTACTCAATCGAGTGGGTGCTGCTGAGCTCGTTATTGAGCTTCTATTTGCTTCTCGGCTTTCCGTTTTCTTCCTCATCCTTCGTCCTCGTCTCGGCTATCTGAGCTATTACTCATAAATATGCTCAAAATTGAATCTAACCTGCAAAGTAGCATGAGAACCGACAGTATTGACTTTCTAATAGAAATCGACATTATATATATAATTATGGAAGAAAAAAAAGCTCAAAAACGGTTGTCGGGGGACAATAAAATACGATATAAAATACGTTGATCAAACTCCCCCAAACCCATAACATAGCGCTTTGCTAGCGCGGTGACAATGGCTCCACAACCGAGCGGTCCAGATCCACTGATCTGGCGCTCGATTCCGACACAGATCATACCCGGTGCACTAAACGCCTTCAGGGATTGCCTAAAGGGGTTTAGGTAGTGTCCTAAAATCAACACCTCCAATGAGTGAAATTTACTCATGTCGGAGTGTGGAAAAACCATATGACTCAAAATCCGCAAGAAGAGGCGGATAGTAGGGTGTGGGATGGCGTTGAGTGCCATAGCGGTGACACTTGCACTACGACCCGAAAATAACATAAAGTAGGGAGGTGCTTTCGAACTCTCGGGTATGTCTAGGATGTCTTCAGCCTGGTCAGAGGTGAGCCTTAGACACTCGGACAAGGTACTAAGGTTGATGGATTGCTCCTCATTGTTCAACCGAAAAGATATCATGCTGTCTTGTCTATCAAACTCAAATGAACTTATGAATTCTAAAGTGAGTACTCGGTAAGATAACTCACGTAGTGTCCATAAGCCACCGAATCCGGTCATGGACAAGAGGTGCAATAATTGCTCGTTCAAGCCGAGCTCGATTGCGAATTGTGACGAGCAGCACCGGGTAGCCTCCATCGTCCTAGGTATCAAGGTAACTAAACGAGCTCTCTGGGCCTCGTCCCTGCAAACAATTTCTTCATAGCCTGGCACAGGCTGAACAGCTGGCTGCCTTGCATTCCTGTTCATGTTGTTGTTCGGGGCGAATTCCTTCTTCCTGCCATGACTATAGCATAATAACAAAACAGAATTACATAAAAATCCCAAAAAAAATACCAAATTTCGGCCAAAATCAGACCCTATACACAAAAATCAATTTTTGAGCACAAAGTGGTGAAATCAACACAAAATAAAGCATGCAATGGGATTAGTATATAACTAAGGATGAAATTATACCATAAAACCAAGAAAAGAAGTGACGAAATCAAAAACCCGAAATTTACCTTGAGTAGCTCGAAAATTTCGAAACTGGGGGAAGAGGGGACGAAAAATTCACAAAATAACACCAAGGAACACAAGTAGATACTACTAATTGCAAATTAGAAGCAAAAATCGTGAGTTTTAGTGAAGATTTGATGAATTGGGAGTGATTTGAGTGAATTGGGGGTTAGGGTTCTTAAGACTTGTGACGGAAGAGGGAGTTTTAATTCACAAACTGATTTGAAAATAAGAATAAGGAACAATTAAAAAAGGGCGAAAAACTGATATTGAACCCGGTTCAGGGGCACTCGACCGAGTGCGACAGAGCACTCGATCGAGTTACCCCCTGAAAATTGGACAGTGGCTGCTCCGTTAGGGCACTCGACCGAGTGCATGGGCCACTCGGTCGAGTGAACATTGCACCTGCTACTTCTCGCCTTTTTTCCTTTTAATTGCTTCAAAATCCTGAAATTAAATCAATTAAACCGTAAAATTCCCTCGTCCTCACTCGATAATTAATACTAACTCCCAATTAGAGCTACTAAGCTAAAAATAAAAATAAAAATTGCGGAAAGGGAAATTACAAATATATACAAGTGATGCCGGGTTGCCTCCCAGTTAGCGCTGGTTTTTACGGTCCCGCTCGACCGGTTTACCTCAATTGGATTAGGTGGAATCGAGAGTGTCGTTGAGGTCCATGGCCTCTACAACACCGACGTACGCACCTTCGTGATAGAGCTTGAGGCGTTGACCGTTCAACTTGAATATTTCGCCTTTGTCGGTGGTGAGTGTAACCGACCCGAATTTATTTACTTCAGTCACCGTGAACGGTCCAGACCATCGGGATTTAAGTTTCCAGGGAAAGAGTCTAAGTCGGGAATTAAATAAAAGTACCTTATCGCCGACATGGAACTCTCGGGGGATAATGCGCTTATCATGCCATCTTTTGGTCCGCTCCTTATAAATTCTCGCGTTATCATAAGCTTGGAGACGGAATTCATCTAGTTCGTTCAATTGTATGAGGCGTTCTCTCCGGCTAGCTTCGGATCGAGATTGAGCTCCTTTAAGGCCCACATAGCCTTAAACTCGAGCTCTACGGGTAGATGGCAAGCCTTGCCATAAACAAGCCTATACGGGGATGTCCCGATAGGAGTCTTGAATGCGGTCTGGTGAGCCCAAAGAGAATCATCGAGCTTCGAACTCCAATCTTTTCTCGAAGTATGGACAACCTTATCGAGAATAGACTTGATCTCACGGTTCGAAATCTCGACTTGTACACTAGTTTGTGGATGATAGGCTAGCCCAGTACGGTGGTGAACACCGTATTTCTTCAATATCTTAGTGAGTTGGCGTTCATGAAAATGTGAACCACCAAAACTAATAACAGCCCGTGGGACCCCAAAACGCGGGAATATTGTCTTCTTAAAGAGCCGGATCACCACGTTAGCATCATTAGTGGGTGAAGCGATGGCTTCCACCCACTTCGAAACATAATCTACGGTGACCAAAATATACCGATTCCCATAAGAAGAGGGGAACAGTCCTTGATAATCTATACCCCAAACGTCAAATAATTCTACCTCGAGAATCCCGATTTGAGGCATCTCATGTCGTCGAGAAATATTTCCCATTCGTTGGCAAGCGTCGCAGGAACGGATAAAAGTGGTGGCATCCTTGAGAATAGTGGGCCAATAAAAGCTCGATTGCATTACCTTCGAGAAGGTCTTTGAAGGACCGTGATGTCCACCATAAGGAGAAGAATGGCATCTAGTGAGGATAGAATGTACCTCACTCTCGGGAATACATCTCCTAAATAATCCATCTGCACCTTCTCGGAAAAGATATGGGTCGTCCCAGAAATAGCGCTTCATGTCATGTAAGAACCGCTTCTTCTGCTGATACTGAAGGTCGGGAGGTAGAGTTCCTCCAACTAGGAAGTTGGCATAATCAGCAAACCATGGAGTATCCGTGGTAATAGCAAGCAAATGGTCATCTGGGAACGATCATCAATTGGGGCGAGATCCCAACCATCATATCTTAGCCGGGATAGGTGATCGGCTACAACATTCTCGGCCCCGAACTTATCACGGATCTCCAAGTCAAACTCCTGCAGTAATAGGATCCATCTAATAAGTCTCGGTTTGGCCTCCTTCTTCGCTAGAAGGTACTTCAAGGCTGCATGATCTGTATACACTATCACCTTCGAGCCAATGAGATAAGCCCGAAACTTGTCTAGAGCATAGATGATGGCCAATAACTCCTTCTCCGTGGTAGCATAATTGATCTGCGCCATATCTAACGTCTGACTAGCATAGTAGATCGCATGTAAAGCCTTGTCTTTCCTTTGCCCGAGCACGGCTCCTACAGCATAGTCGCTAGCATCGCACATAACCTCGAAAGGCAAATCCCAATCGGGAGCTCGGATAATAGGTGCGGAAACAAGAGCCTGGTTAATCCTGTCAAAAGCTCGAGCACACTCGTCAGTAAAGACGAACGGGGCATCCTTGAGAAGCAGCTGAGTCAGAGGTTTGGCAATCTTGGAGAAATCTTGGATGAAACGGCGGTAAAAACCCCCGTGACCAAGAAAACTCCACACACCTTTAACATTAACGGGGTATGGTAATTGCTCAACCACCTCGACTTTCGCTTTATCCACTTGGATGCCGCGTTCGGACACTAAATGACCCAAAACGACTCCCTCGGTCACCATGAAGTGACATTTCTCCCAGTTTAAGACCAAATTGGTCTCCTCACAACGTTGTAAGACCCGTGAAAGATTAAGTAGACATGTATCATAATCAGTGCCATATACACTGAAGTCATCCATGAAGACTTCCATGACAGACTCGATAAGGTCCGAAAATATGGACATCATACAACGTTGAAAAGTGGCCGGGGCATTACAAAGGCCAAAAGGCATCCTTCGGTATGCGAAGGTTCCGTAGGGACAGGTGAATGTTGTTTTCTCCTGGTCGTTTGAGTGAATTGGGATTTGGAAAAATCCCGAGTAGCCATCTAAGTAGCAGAAGTACTTATGGCAAGCAAGACGCTCTAGCATCTGGTCAATGAAGGGGAGTGGGAAATGGTCTTTCCTAGTAGCTACGTTCAGCTTACGGTAGTCAATACACATTCTCCATCCAGTCACTAATCGAGTAGAAATGAGCTCATTCTTCTCGTTCGTGATGACCGTGGTCCCTCCCTTCTTAGGGACCACTTGGACTGGACTAACCCATTTAGAGTCGGAAATGGGATAGACAATGCCAACATCTAGGAGTTTCATAACCTCCTTCCTAACCACATCCTGCATGTTCGGGTTCAACCTACATTGTCCCTGAATAGACGGTCTATGGTCTCCCTCTAAGTGAATGCGATGCATGCAAAACTCGGGACTAATACCACGTAGGTCATCAATACTGTACCCAATAGCCTTCTTATGTCGTCGTAAGATGACTAACAACTCCGAAAGTCGGCTATCTGTGAGTGCAGCGTTGACAATTACGGGGTTTAGACCATTATCATCTAGGAATGCATATTTCAGATTAGAGGGGAGGGGTTTTAGTTCAGGTTTACTTACCTCGACCTCCTTTTTAGGGGTGCCGAGACTGTATACCTTCTTTATAGTGCTCTCCTTTCCGTTTAGCATGCATTCCAGCTCATCTACTTCCGCGCTCCATGATCTCTTCTCGGCATCAGCATCGCCGGATGTTAGCAGTTTCTCCAAAGGGTCCCTGCCAAGATAGTCGTCAATATAATTTTCTATCTCCAAATCAATGACATCTATGATAAAGCAGGACTCTTCTATCATAGGCTTCTTAAGAGCGTGATCAGACTAAAAGTCACGGTGTCATCTCCTACGGAGAGTGTGAGCTTCCCATTTTTGACATTGATGATCGCCCCTGGCGTGCGTAGGAAAGGGCGACCGAGGATAATAGGGATTACGCCGTCCTCAGCCATGTCTAAGACTACAAAGTCAACGGGAATGAAGAATTTCCCTACTTGGACCGGAACATCCTCTAAGACACCTAGAGGATACTTGACCGATCAATCTGCCATTTGCAGAGTCATATTGGTACATTTCAAGACACCCATATTCAATTTCTGACAAATACAGTATGGCATGACACTGACGCTAGCTCTTAAGTCACACAGGGCTTTATCGATAGCTAATGTCCCTATAGTACAAGGGATAGAAAAACTCCCTGAATCCTTGAGCTTGAGCGGAGTACGACTCTGTAGTAGCGCGTTGCATTCCTCTGTGAAAGCAACTGTCTCAGTCTCACTAAAAGACCGCTTACGAGTTAGTGTTTCTTTCATAAATTTCGCGTAAGCAGGAACTTGAGTGATTAAATCAGTAAAAGGAACACTTACCTGCATATTCTTAACGACTTCCATAAACTTACCGAACTGTTGATCGAGCTTTGTCTTACGCTGTCGGTGGGGAAATGGAAGTATGATCGGAATCGTAGGCTTCATGGCTTGAGACGGGGACGCTTGAGAAGAATTAGCATCCTTAATTGAAACCTAGGGATGAAAAGAAGCGGAGTTAGGCGTTACGGTCTCCACTCGATCGAGTACAGGCTGACTCGGTCGAGTGTCATCATACTCGATCGAGTTACCTGTAGGCACTCGGTCGAGTGGTATCACTGGGGGGCTACTAACCACTTTTGGAGGGTCTACTCGACCGAGTGGGCTGATACCACTCGGTCGAGTGACCTCCAACTCGATCGAGTTAGATGTAACTCGGTCGAGTTGACTACGTGACTGCTCTCTGCCAGGTTTTTTGGGGTCTACTCGATCGAGTGGGGTGGTGTTACTCGATCGAGTGACCTCCATCCGTAGCCTGCTCGATGCTTCTTCGGTTAGCTCTTGCTTCTCCAACTCGGTCTCATCAACCACAACATACTCCTCGGGCATCTTCGGACCGTCATAATGGGTTCCGCTTCTCAATGTGATCGCATTGGCTTGCTCGTGTGATTTTTCGCCTTGAGGAGGTAGAGTACCCGGTGGCCTAACTTGCTTTTGGGTGGCAAGTTGTGCTACTTGGGTGTCTAGGATCTTGTTATGGGCAAATATCCGGTTGACTTGAGTTTCTAGCTTATTATGACTTTGGATATCTTGCATCAATAAAGCCTTGATCTCCGCATACTCGGTGTTGGTTGGAGCTTGAGCTTGAGCTTGGTTTTGGTTTTGTGGGATCGGCTGAAATTGTTGTTGGTTCCCCCACCCTTGTTGGTTACCCCAAGGTTGGTTATTGCCCCATTGTTGGTTCCCCAAATTTTGTTGGTTACCCCAATTTTGTTGCCCTCCCTGAAATTGTTGTCGGTTATTGTTATGGTTTTGGGAAGGTCGGTTATGGGGTGCTACATATGGGACGGTTTTGTTACCGCCGGGTGGTGGTGGGTTAAGCACGTTTTGACTCCTATAAGACAACAAGGACTTGTCATAGCCCGGTTGGTTCTTGTATGGTTGGTGTGGTCTCATGGATTGAAATGCATTCGCCGTCTCTAAACTCACACACTCTTGGGTATAATGACCCATATTCCCACAATTCTCACAAACAACCTCAGACATTGCATTAACTTGGTACATACCGCCTTGTTGTTGTTGGTTTTGGGTTCTAGCAAGCTCCATGGAGTCAATCTGCTTAGTTAAAGCGGCTAGGTGGCTAACTATTGCATTTGATGACTCGGAGTCACCACTATTTCCCCGGGTGTTACCTTGTGGATTTCCCCAACGTGAGTGATGAGTAGCCATATCTTCAATCAATTTCCATGCTTTATCATCATCAATGTTGTTTTGGAACCTGCCATTAGCTGCAGAATCGAGCGTAGCTCGGCAATCGTCATATAAACCATTATAGAATTGATTGCACAAAAACCATACCTCGAATCCGTGATGTGGGCACTCCTTGACTAGCTTTTTAAACCTTACCCACGCCTCGTAGATTTTCTCATGAGATGTCTGTCGGAAGTTAGTAATCTGACTCCTCAACATGTTGGTCTTCTACGGCGTGTAGTAGTGCTTATAAAAAGCTAAGGCTAGGGAGTTCCAATCTGTGATTCCCTCAGAAACGCGGCCTAGATTCGTGATCCAGTCTCTTGCGTTGTCGCGTAGGGAGAACATGAATAACATCTCCATCACCTCTTCTTGTGTTACTCTCGCGGGGAGTGGAATAGTTGAGCAATAGTCGGTGAAGAGCTTCATGTGCTTTGCCGGGTCTTCATCGGGACCTCCACCGAATTGATTTCGCTCCACTAACGTGATAAAAGCGGGGCGAATCTCAAAGGTACCTGTAGTGGCCGTGGGCCTCTTCAACGGTTTCGGTAGGGAACTTTGCTCCGGCTCGGAATGGCTAGCAAGTTTGGGAGGCATCTTGACTAGCGGTGTCTCGGGGGCAGTAGTGGAATTATCCTCTTCAAAGGACAGTGCTTCGGATATATGCTCGTCGTCCGAATGTTCCACTGATTCTGATCTTTCTGTCTCAGCAATCTCCTTGTAGAATTTCCTAGACCTGCGGAGAGTTCTCTCCGGTTCAGGATCAAATGGTGGTACGTAGCCTGAAATTCGAGAGGAGCTGGGCATACGAGGAAACTACAGAAAAGATGTGAGAAACGGTCTCAAGGAACTGAAGTTCCTCGAGACAAGCAATCAAAAGACTAAAACACAAAATAAGTAAATAAATAACACCGTCTCCCCGGCAACGGCGCCAAAAATTTGACAGGGGTAGTCGTATCCCTAGTCAAAGATACCCTAAGGTACACTAACTAATGCAGATAGTGAAGTAGGGGTCGAACCACAAGGAGACGGGCTTAAATACTTGTTCTAAGGTCTAGACTTAAGACTACAAGTCACTGTTTTTCTTGTTCGTTTAAGTGGACTGACAGCTAATTACTAAAAGGTGAATCAATAATAAAAAGGTCTAGAGTCACAGGTTCACAATGGATGTCAATCGGGTCAGGGAGTCAACTAACGGGTCAATAATCGAACTGTCTAAGGTGTAGGTCCGGTCGGTACTACTATAAACTTTAGAACTAAACTTAACCTGCGGTCGCTAGAATTAAGCTTGTCTACCCAAAATGTCGTGACCTAATTAGTCCTTAACCCGGTCGGTGAAAAGTCCTAATTGTGATACTAACTAATTAATCCTGGCCAGTAATTAATCAATCAGAATTAAAACAACATTCAGGCGACAGTTCATATGATCAGAGACAGGTCAATTTTCTATAAACCAATTAACACCCATCGATCCCCTTAAACCCTAGATAGAAATTAGCTACTTATGATGATTATTATTAAGCTAAAAAATATGAATTGCAATTAAACATGATGAATGCGAATTAAATTAAACTACAAGACTGAAATCAGATAACTATGAAAACTAAGAACGAATTAAGACGAAAATTAAACTAGAGAATTAAGACAAGAATTAAACTAGAGAATTGAAATAGAAATTAAAATTAGAATTAAAGATTATCAATACCAAACAATTGAGATCTGAAAAGGGAAGAACGGAATTCGATGAACCTTGCGAAGGAAAACGGGAAAAGAACGCGACTTCTAGCCTAAAAAATATGTAGCGTAATGTGTATAGGAATAGAATGAAAAGTGATGTCTGACGATCCTCCTCCAACTGATTTAAAAGAAATCAGTTGGACTTACAAAACAGGCCCAAAATTTTAAATAAATAAAAATCCAATCTGCGGCCTAGGTGTAACGCACTCGATCGAGTGCACTAGGGTACTCGATCGAGTGGATGCGTGATCTCTCCAACTTGAGCACGGATATGAGGCACTCGATCGAGTGCTTAGCACTACTCGATCGAGTGGGTGCTGCTGAGCTCGTTATTGAGCTTCTATTTGCTTCTCGGCTTTCCGTTTTCTTCCTCGTCCTTCGTCCTCGTCTTTGCTATCTGAGCTATTACTCCTAAATATGCTCAAAATTGAATCTAACCTGCAAAATAGCACGAGAACCGACAGTATCGACTTTCTAATAGAAATCGACATTAAACATATAATTATGGAAGAAAAAAAAGCTCAAAAAACGGTTGTCGAGGGACAATAAAATACGATATAAAATACGTTGATCAGTTGCGCTATTCCGTAGCCTAGGCGAGTGGCAACATGGGAATGATCTGTCGTAGGGGAACTACAGTAGTCTGTAATGAGACTGTTTTAGTCTGGTGCCCTTCTGGATTTCTGATTTTAGGGTACAGTCCAAAATGGGTATTGCTCCGAGTCCTGACAGATTCTCGTCTTTGACTGAGCCGAGTACTCGGACACTGTAGAAAGGAGGCTAGATTTTGAAAGTATTTGGATTATGTGAGTGGATGGAGAATCTCTGCCTAGGAGAAGCCCCCAGGACGACAAAGCTAGCTGTTGAGAACATGATGGTGTCGTGACCGGAATGATAATGCTTTTTGAATGTGTGTCAATGTGGGTGGTTGTGCCTCTGTTGAAAGGCTGCCTACGTATTCACGTGTAGTGAAATCAAACCAAGCCGTAGTTCAGTGTCGGAAGATATATTATGGTGCCTAGTCTAATAGGACTTTGTGTGTAACTAGCCATATTGACGGTGTAGGCTAGGTGCATTCCCAATGATGTCTTGATCAAAGGAATAAAATGGTTAGGACCTTGATCCTGTGACTGTGGGCGTTCTCCGGGGTAGTCCTCAGAGGCGGTGTGAACTATTCGGGCATGTTCTATGCCGACCACAAGTTGAGTTCCCGTGCTTGGGGTTGGTAACTGGATTGGATGTTTTTGGAAATGTGGTGCTAGGTCACAAGTGGCTTTGATGTTTTGACATCTGGAGCTTGATTTTGTGGAGCTAAGGCTTCGAGGGTAAGGTATTGTAATGTGGTAGGAAAGGGGGAAGTCGAGTAAAAATGGCTCTAACTTCGATTGGGCTGGTTTGATAATGTGGGATCTGGTTTCCATGTCTGACCCTAATGGTTAGGGGTATCCTATGAAGCTTGAATCCTCAAAATTCCGGGCTGTCTCTAGCCTAGGTCTCGAGGAGGTCTTGAGGGTTGTAATGTGGGAAGGCTGAGTGTGGTGTTAGCTGACCAGCTTGATTGTCACTCCCCTATTGGATGGTATGAGTATTGATAACTTTGAATTTGACCGTTTTCACCATGGTCATGGGTTCTTGAATATTTTTTGGTTGACCTCTTAGCCCCGGCCGGTCATGGGTTTTTTGAATTTTTGTTGGTTGGCCTCTTAGCCCCGGTCATGGTTTTTTTTGAATTTTGGTTGACCCCTTAGCCCCGGTCATGGGTTTTTTGAATTTTGGTTGACCCCTTAGCCCGGTCATGGGTTTTTGAATTTTGGTTGACCTCTTAGCCCCGGTCATGGGTTTTTTGAATGTTGATTGACCTCTTAGCCCCGGTCATGGGTTTTTTGAATGTTGATTGACCTCTTAGCCCTGGTCCTGGGTTTTTTGAATTTTTGTTGGTCAGACTAACACCTAAGGTAGGGATTGGTCAGTCTTACTAGAGGGGTGTTTTACTGTGGGAAATGGGCTTGCCTCCCGTCCTTAACCCAAACTAGGAGACTACCTAGAATTGTTATAGGATTCGACACCGCCCCTGCTACGGGTAGTTATGTGGCATTCTATGTCAGACATGGAACAGGTAAAGGAAAACACGGGCCTCGATTCCCTGCAGTCATTATAGATGTGCCTATAATAGTCACATGCGTGTGCTCAAAGTGTATGACAGTGTTCATTATGTTCTCGGAAACACATAAGGAAAGTATATATGAGAAACAGGAAAGCTGATTTTATTGAATTTTGAAAAAGAGGACAGAATACAATTGACTCTGACTCTGACTCTGACTTTGACTTTGACTTCGAAGGAAATAGTACATCCTAGACTCGGACTCAGACTCAGACTCAAATCGAATCCGGACTCTCGGATGATGTTGTCATTAGTCGTCGGCTTCTAAGGACTCGAGTTGATGTCCAGTATAGCCTTCAACAGAAGCTTCACCCAGATCTTTATTATGTCGAAGATCGTCTTCAATCCTAATGCCCATTTCGGTAAGCACCGCAAAGTTTGAAATACCGATATACCTAAGATGGATGCGGTAAGAAGGTAGGAGGTTGTTGATGAATGCCTCCACTAGTATCTTCTCGTTGGGCTTGTCTACCAACTTCACACTTTCGGCCCGCCATCTTTGGAGATATTTGATGAACCCTTCTTTGGGCTCTTGGGCCATTACTTCCAGAGTACGCATTGTAGTCTGGATCACGGTATTATCAGCGTAATTCCGAGCAAATTCAGTAGCCACATCGTCCCAAGTCTTGTATTTCTTGGAGTCGAGCCTGTAGTACCAGGCTTTTGGATGCTTTTCAAGGGAGGAAGCGAACAAGTGCTTGAACATGGTGGATTTCACCCCCTTGATAGCCATGAATTCTTTGAAAGCCCGAATGTGATGAACCGGGTCTTCAGTACCCTCAAACATCGGTATGCCCGTAAGGTTGAGGTTAGCAGGTAGCTCGTCATTCAGAGGCGAGTAGGAACGAGCATTCTCCGTATGGATCGAGTTGCTTGTTGACAAGTGGACCTGTTCTACGAGCTTGCGAACAACGCTGGTTAGTTCAGCTATGGGCCCAGTGGACTCAGATCCAGCAACAGGGGTCCCTTTCTCCACGGCACTTAGGCGGGTGGCAAGGGTTGTTTGGTCGGCCCTGATGGCCGTTAATTGGGCCTCGATCTTGGCCAGCGCGGCCTTCAGTTCGTCCAAAGTTCCTTGCATTTTCTGGTGTCTGGTTTGCGTGGCCTCTCTGTAAGAACACCGCGTAATCAGAAAAGTTGCTTCGGAACTCAAGTACATCAAGGCATAGGAAATAGCGCGGGAGGAGAGACGACTCCGGTTTGACTCGGGTTAGACTCTCTAAGATAAATGTGTAGGGTGCGATTCTCGGAGTGACTGTGATTAATCGCTCCGTCGGAGAATAGCCCCCCAAGGTGAGACTAAGGACTTTGATAGGACTCAGATGGTGTGACATCTAAGTGACTCAAAAGTGGGGTACGTGAGACACGTGTATGACATGACCCTTAGGACAACCGTGATTGATCGCCCTGCTAAGGGGTAGCCCCCGAGTGGGATTAAAGGTTTTGTTAAGACTCGATTGTTTGACGAGTGACCCTTAGACGTAAGGACCACGAACCTTTTGTTATAAGGCTATGCCTTGTAAAAGGTTGACTCGGAAAAGACACCTAGACGGGTGACTCGTGAAAGGTGGGCCTTCCTTAGGATCCGGCGGGTGGGCCGAGTCCTGTTCAAAGAAAGGTCCACGTGAGACATCCCCAGACATTGGACTCGAATGTGTAGACGGGCCCTCCTTTGTGGGAGTATGTCCTACGTAGGTGGGCCTTGCCTTAGTCTAATAAGGCGGACTGGGATAGGGAAGAAACTCATGATGTAAGATCGATGGAGTTTCGACGCTAAAGACCTCGACGACTTAAGACACGACCCGACACTGCTAAATACGGGAAGTCCTAAGAAGAGAAAGTTTTGAAAATGGATTGCTTTTGAAAAATCCGAGAAAAATCGGGGAAGGGCCCAAATTTTTCGGGAAAATCGGAAAGTGTACCGGGCCTCGGTTTTGAGAGTTCGAAAATATTTTCGAGTTTTGAAATGGGCAGAATACCGGCTAAAAATAGGATGTTTTTGAGTAAAGTCATAAGTCCTAGATTCGGTATACGTCCCGGGTTTTGAAATTGGATATCTTGAAAAAGATGTATTTTTGAAAAGTTGACGGTTTTTGAAAACGACACGGAAACCAAGTAGCACGTAGTCATACAAGCATTATAACGACGCCATGTATGCTTTACACTAAGTCTCGGTCGGTCTATAGAGGGTCTATACCAGTGCACATAGTCTAGACGTTGATCGGGACGGACTTTCTAAGTCGAGTTGAGCTTAGAACATGCCGCGAAACCACTCGAATCGACCATGGACACCTTTGACATATCCATATTGGAGTACATCACGGTATAGTGGGACGTCGGTCGCGAGTACCGGCCCGGGAAAATATAGGGTTATGCATGAACCGTAAAACTAAAACGCGTATTGTACTAGTCAAACGATTTCTATTCGAGTCTCACCCTGAAGATGCCGATGGTAAGTCACGCATCAGTTAGTCCCCAGCGGAGTCGCCAAATTGTGGACATGACATAGGTCCACCCCGACGCGGCCACGCGCGGGTTTGGGGAGGCGAATGAATCTCCATATGAGAATGGATCGAATGGAAATTTAAATCGAAGTGGAGTCGCCACCGAACTTTGTGAGAGTTTGGGCCCGTTCGAACCCACTCTATGTCGTAGTGGGCCGTATACAAAATACGGCCCATTTTCGATGTCAGAGTTTATTGGGCTCGTCCCTTTACATTGTGATACCGATACCGTCACTACCGGTTATCGTGTATTGAATGACTCTCGTGCGCCAACGGTTTCGGGCATCCGGAAACCGAGGTTCTGAGTAATGGGTGAGGGTACGTGTTGGGAAGCCCACTAAGGACACCCAACCCCACCCGCACATTAGCGGCCTCTACTAAGATATCGAATGATTTTTGAATACGCACGTTAGTTGAACGATGAAAATGCTTATGCAAACATTGTTTTCCCTAAGCATGTGAGGAATTGAATGGGTTTATATGTCAATTTAATGCAACTAAAATTAATGTCAAAGTTGTATTTTAGCATGCGGGTTCATTTTAGTGCAATAAAATAAACGAGAATTAAATTGACAAAAGAACAAACGGTTAGTAACGGTATAACGATAATAACGGTTTGCGAATTACTGAATGATGTAGATAAGATAATGTAAGGCTTTGAAAAGTGAAGTTTTTACGTGATTAATTAGACACGTGTTGACTTAAGTCGTGAAAAGATATTAGCGAGACTCGAATGGCTTGTAGGACTCACGGTTTGACGTGATAAAGGGGCCACTCGACCGAGTCATTGAGGGACTCGACCGAGTGGACCTCTGAAGAGGCTTCTGTCCAGATTTCAAGGCGTCACTCGACCGAGTTATAAGGGAACTCGACCGAGTGCATGGCCACTCGACCGAGTCATTTCGAGACTCGACCGAGTGGTCATTACGATAGCATTCTATCTCGTTTTTGGGGTGCCACTCGACCGAGTGGGCTAGGCACTCGGTCGAGTGCCCCCTGTACGAACTAGGGTTCGTTTGCAATTTTGTATCGATTCCGAAATTGCTTTTGATTTTTGATAATTCGATGAGTTTGTTGAATCGGGCATAAATATTATGGAATTTATACTCGAGACTTAACTTCGATACTCGTCATATCCCATATTCGATTAGCGAATCGATATGGAATACTAGAGTGGAAACAAAAGAAAATCGCTTTGAGTCGTTTTAAGTTAACTATCGCGATATGAATAGATTTCCTCCACGTTTAATAATGCCGTAATTCTAACGAATTGTATGACAATTATTTTGGCATCAACGAAAATCGCGTTAGTTAATTTATTTGACTAGATCATTAGATTCAACATCCAATTACGGAATTGGTATTGAATCTAACGGATTGACACTTTACTTGAATGGAAAGACTTGATTCCCTCGACTTCTCCGACATCGTAATGAATCCCTAGGGATTATGTGATGTCGGATCCACGTCAATGGGTATCGACCATTATAAAAAAAACACTTGTTTTGAAAATTGATGCAAATATGCGATTTGAATGACGATGAAAACGAAAATAAAACGAATTATTATTTAAGTTGACTTGTTTCAATAATCAAGTGATTGGGGTGTCGGGATAAGCGACCGGCAACGCTGTGTGCAATACACTTGTATATTCGGGTTTTCTTATTCCGACATCCCTCACACTCGACACAAATTCACAAGTATTTTAGTGTCTTAATACTAGCGATATTAATGGTATTAGGACGCGAATAAAAAAAAAAAAGAGACAACGACAACGATAAAGACGACGCACAACGCGAGAGAGAAGGGGAAGAGAGAAAAGACGGGGTTTTGGCACCCTCAACCTTCATGTTTCTTATGCTCGGACGAGACTCGTAGTGGCGGCTAGCACGGGAGTATCGAGTATGTAGGCTAAGTTGTGGTGGTTTAGGGTTTGAATTAGGGTTTGAATGTAGTATTGATTAGGGTTTGAGTTTGATGTTGATTAGGGTTGAATTTGATGTTGATTAGGGTTGTCAAAAAGTGTGTGAAAGGTTGTGCATGGAGGTGTATATATAGGCATTGCCCATGTACCCCGTCTAGGGTTACTCGACCGAGTAGCCCCTTGACTCGGTTGAGTGGCCCAAGCGCCTGCAGCCGGGCTTGAATAAGGGCCCACTCGATCGAGTGGGCTGAGCACTCGATCGAGTGGCTCAGCTGGGTCGCGCGGGTCAGTTTTTTGGACCTTGAATTGGATATTTTGTGGGTTTTGCTTTTGAGTTGGACTTTTTGATGTTTGTGTGGCTGTTTTTTGTGTGTCTCGGAAATGACTTTGACCGGGGTTGACCCAATCGCTAAAAGTCGATTTTATTTCCGGTGTTGGTTTTGACCCAAATTAGTCTTGTTTGACTGGAAACGACCCACTGGGCCTGAATTTGAGGTCATTTTTGTGAGATTTGTACTCCGTAAGTGCATTAGCCAGCAACTAATGGTTTTGAGCCCATATCCGAGCGCGTAGAAACACATTAGCGTCCGATCATCATCGAGTATTTTTTTGGAAACTACCATAGACACCTTGCAGTTAAAATGCGGGTGTCTACAGACTCTATATAATGTTAGAACTTGTTTTGCTCAAAAATATGATTTGAAACTCGTTCTACCAATCATAACTTTTTCAAGGTCAAAATTTGTCAGTTCATGAAAACAATTATGCAAATCACTGCTACGTTTGGAATGTGACAATGGTTTAACTGGAACTTGTAGAGGATTGTCTTGAGAATCTAACCCCACTGGTTACACACTGTTTCGAGCCACGATGATTTAATTATGATTTTTCTACCATGACAGCACCGTTATGAAAAATACGATTAATTCCCTAAAATGACCATTTTTCTTTGTTCAAGTGAAAGTTCTAACGTGACGGTTCTGTCTTATTGTATGATATAATGGAGTCATGCTTATATGCTCATGATGAATTGGGGTACGGTAGATTCGGGTAATAAGATGTCGCAATCATGTTATATAATTGTCATCTTGTGGATCAGATGTGTTGCTATCAGATAAACTTGTCATGGTAATGAAGAACATCGGTACACGTATCTAATAAGTGGGAGTCATTCCGATGGGAAGTCGGGGAAAATTGAGTCAGTAAAATACATACCAAGTATACATCTAATCGCACAAAATACCCGATTTTATATTTTGGTCTTAATAAAAAAAATGTGTTGTCAGGTTGGAAACCAGTCAATTGTTGCTCATTATTATCCTCGCAAATTCTTGATGAGCTTCCGTCTTTAATTACCCGTCAATGAGTAACATATGTTGAGATGAATAAATATTTATGATGTCTACGAGATCATTATTGGTCTAAGTCATATGTGGTGTTTAAACTTAAAACTTATACAAACATAAGACATGGTTAACTGTCTTGTCATTTGTTGCAATTACGAGGAATAAATGTCACATGTTAGTTGTCTCAAGGTTGAAGTAGTTAAAGTGATCATCTAGGAGTGTCCAGGTGTACGTGTTGTTGCCCTGTCATGCTGAATATATTGCTTGCTTATACCTTTTCTTAGTAAATTTGTATGTGTGTGAGTCTGAACTTGTTAAAGATACAATTGTGTCAATGAGTTACCATAATATAGATTGGGAGTATGTATCTTAATGGTATACCGAGTCGTGAGGTATAATGAAGAGATGTCATAGGAATGTGAGGTCGTTTAAATCACTGGTAAGAGTGTCGCAATAATGATGGTTAACTTGTCTAACAGTATAAATAAGAATAATAATACCAACAAGGTGGAAAGAGAGTCAAGATGTTAATATCCATTAAAGAGGATAATAGGTACAGTGCTGGTGAAGGGTCTGGTGTCTAGCTCACTTTCCTTTTTCTTTGTGAAAAAGGATAATAGTTAGGGGTCCAAGGTATATACACGAACTCGTTATGTCATCACATATGTTTTGATGTCAGCAGGTCGGGTTATAGTACATGGTAGTAACATCACGATCATGAGTCCATGTAGTAAAGTAGATTATCACAGGATATCAAGTCTTGAGTGTGGGCAAAGCGTCTGTGTGAGAACTAATTGATTCACTTGAGTGATAGTCGTGGTGTCCATATATGCGAGAATATCTCAAACTGAAGGTTCACGCAATTATGTAAAGATACAAGTGCATTAGTTGTGGCATGCCAACATGTGATATTCTGAATTGAGTCATGACAAGTATAATGAGTATAAACACAATGGTACTAATAAACAGTCTGTTTAACTTATTTTATGTGAAGTATGACATTTGAGAATGCGTATGTGTAGACACCCACATTTTGACCGCCAGGTGTCTATAGTAGGTCCCGCCAAACACCCGATGATGATAGGAGGCAAACGTGCTTTAATAGACTCGGATATGGGCTCGAAATCATGGACATTTGGTTTAGGCTTATTACGGAGTACAAATCTTACAAAACCAACCTCAAATTCAGGCCCAGTGGGTCGTTTCGAGTCAAATAAGACTAATTTGGGTCGATTCCGACACCAGGGGTAAAACCGTCTTTTAACGACCGAGTCAAAACCCGGTCAAAGATTTTCCCGAGACATGTGAGTCAGCCGTGACACCTCACACGGCTGATTCATACTCCAATCCTACAAAAAATCAGCTACACAAAATATTAAACAAATCCGTTTAAGGATAGAATTCGATCTCAAGTAGGAATTCTATCCGGAAACCGAATCAAACATCGACCGAGCTCCAAATACTCGGCCGAGACAGCCGAATACTCGGCCAAACACTCCCCCCAACCAGCCGAGATGTTTGCTTCTTCACCAAGAAACGAGAAGTTTATTCCCTTACGAACTCTCGTATTTCTTATCCAAACCGGTATTTCTTGCCACACAAGCAAGGCTACCCCGACTCCTATAAATAGGACCTCATATTCAACACAAAAAACACGTGAAACATCAATAATCCTGATACACAAATCACCGACCAATACACAACAAATATTAGTCACACACATCCGAAGGAATACCGAAGTACCGTCCCGAAATCCGATAAAACCGACCCATCCAAACCGGCCGAACCCACCTCGTCCCACGCACCAATCCGCACCACCTTAACTCACCCGCATCATCTCGACGCTCCCGTGCTTAAGCCACCGTCCGACGAGCCTCATACCGAGAAACTAAAGTATGTAGGTTGAGGGTGTAAATCAAACCAGATTCTTCTCCTTTCTCTCTCTCTCTCTCTCACGTCTTTCTCCCCTCTTTTCGTCCGTCTTTTTTATTTTTCATCGATCGTTTCGCATTATTAATATGGGTCGTTTGTCGCATCATATTTTTATTTATTTTCGATGATAAAAACTTTTTTTTATAACGTTCTTAAAATACGATACCGATTCTCTAATCGAATATCGTATCTACAAGAACTAAATTAAATTAATTTTCGTTGATGCTAATAAAATCACTACTTTTTTTTAACAAAATTCGATGATTTTTAACGCGGAGAAAATTAACATCTTTTTCGTTCAAAATTCTTTTTTTTTTATTTTCGTTCAAAACAAGTTTTTCAAAACTTTTTATAAAATCATTCCGACTATTCGATATCGATTTCATAATCGAATATCGAATACGACGAATATCGAAAATATAAATCGAGTATAAATTAATCCATATTTGTACGCGATTTATAAAGAATTAACGATTCTTCGACAAAATAAAAAAAACCCCGACAGACCATCACGCGAGTCGCGCGCACTCCAGGCGGCTCGCGCGGTGGCCTGATCCGCCGGCCCCTTATTTTTTCGTTTCTTCGCTTTTCTATTTTTAATTCTTTTCGAACCTTATATTAAAATGCGACTTTCGCGACATATTTTAATAAATACTTTTTTTCGACCTCGATCAACACGTGTTAATCAATCACGTGTCATCAAATCTTTTCTAAAATCATGCATATTATTTATTTACGTCTTTTTCAATTTATTCAATCGTTACTAACTCGTTTTCTCGTGTTTGTAGCTTTTTATTTGTTTTTATCATTTTATTAGACTAAAACGAATTCACATGCTAAAATAACTTTGACGTTATTAGTTTAATATGCATTAAACGACTTAGCAACCCATTTATTTATTTTTCTCACATGATTAGGAAAATAATGTTTGCATATCATTCAACCGTCGAACTAACCCGTGTACACGAAAAACGAACGATATCTTAGTAAAGGCCGCTAAGTGCGGGCGGGGTTGGGTGTTCTTAGTGAACTTCCCAACACGTACCCTCACCCCTTACTCAGAACCGTGGTTTCCGGATGTCCGAAACCATTGGCAACGAAAGTCATTCAATATACGATTAACCGCTCCAGTCGGCATCGGTATCGATATGCAAAGGGACGAGCCCAATAAACTCTGATATCGGAAATGGGCCGTATTTCGTATATGGCCCACTACGACATAGAGTGGGCTCGAATGGTTCCGAATAACCATAAAATTCGGTGGCGACTCCTACTTCGATTTAAATTTCAATTTGACCATCTCATATGGAGATTCATTCGCCTCCCCAAACCCGCGCGTGGCCGCGTCGGGGTGGACCTATGTCATGCCCACAGTATGCCAGTAATTTGTTGGTACTTTTGATGAACCATGAGAACAATCTAAGTAGGGATGTCGACAATTGTTAATAAAAAGAGAATTTAGATCGTGAAATGTGGACGAATGCAGGGATAGAAACCTCTTGCGATCAGTTGATAGGTGAGGAAGTTGAGAAATATAGATGAAACATGAATGGGTTATTGCGTTAGGCATGATGCCAAAAGAGTTAGAGGTCGTGAGTTATCCAAGTGATGTTATGTATATGAGAAATGTGTTGAAAATTGTTATGTTGGATCACACGAGTTGATTGCAGATATTATAGAATTACTCAACCCTGGTCATGGCTACAAATATATAAATTCGTTAGAAAAGTTAACTGTGATGTCTTTTGATAATTGAATAGCGTGTTATATAAGAGAGTCGAGAAAACGATGACCTCGTTAATGTCAAAATAGTGTCGTCATATATTAAATGTGTTGGGTAGCGTCAGTATGAGATCAGTGAACTTCGGGGCGAAGTTCATTATAAGGAGGGTAGATTGTAATACCAACATTTGCATTTTAGGTGTCGTTGTTGTCATTGTTGTTGTCGTCATCCACTGGTTGTAGTCATGCTAATGTTGTGGTTGTGTGTTGGGAAATGGTTCTATAAATCATGGAACGTATTACTATAATACTCGAAATGTTGGTAAAACGGAGTCAGAGTGCTGAACTTCGGGACGAAGTTCCTTATAAGGAGGGTAGATTGTAATACCCGTAATTTTCATGGAAGTCAAACCCGAGTGAAGTCAAGTCAAACCCGAGTCAAGGCAAGTCAATTCATTGTCCCGTTCTAAACCAAACTTGCTCCAGAGCCCAACTAATATGACCCTCAGCAAGATTATTAATAATAATCGTAGTAAGAATATAATAATGACAAAACAATTACATAATAATAATAATAATAATAATATAATAATAATAATTTAATTTAATAATGATATTAAAAGAAAGGAGGTGGAGTATGTATAGGCTATATCATGACCCTCCCCTTTTCCCTTTTCAATCAACCCTACATACTATGGTAAACCGTCAACAGTTCCTTCACCGCTTCTCCTCCTTCACCGCCTCTCCCCCTACGTATATGCCTTTAACTCTCCACGTATATGTCACTATACTTACACGCAGACACTCACCCTTCCTATCACACACGCATACATCAATGGATTCCCGAGAGAGGACAGAAAAAGGACAGGCCTCATGGTTGGATGCTCGGTATGTGATATAGGCCAGTCGTATGCTTATCGTCGATTCATCATTTTGCTGCCTCGTAACCATAGTTAATCTCGTAGCTTGATATAGGCCAGTCGTATTTAAATGAGTCGGGATGAGTGTCGTGGTATATAACTGTATCTATGAATGGGTAATCGCAGGGTTTAGATTAAGGTTGGTGTTTGTGTCGAGTTTTGGGTGTTCAGGAGTTGTCCGCGTCATGTGTCGGGGTAGAGGTCATGGACTGCTGTAGACCACCTCGTACTACTTTTTTTTAGGGTTGTGTTGGTGTCGTCGTGGGTTGTCGTACGTTGTTGTTGTCTGGCGTGGTGTTGCGGTATGGTCGCGTGATAACAAGAACATTGTATTGGTTATACATGGTGTTAGGACTACGGGTTATTGTTGTTGTCGGGTAATAGTTACGTAGGTTGTTGTAGTCTTGTGTTTTCTTAGTTACTATTACGTATCCTGCTACCGTCGAGTCTCCAGTAAAGTGTTATGATGGTATGTGCTACCTATTAATTGGGTTGGGGTTAGCATGGTGTCTCGTTTGGTGGTCCTCGGTTTGGCTGAAGCACGACTTACAGTCGTTAATAGTAGGTTGGTCTCATTTTATAAGTTAACTAAGTCGGGTCGGTCTTATTGTATAGTTTAGATGGGATTCCATTTTATAATTTAGTTAGACGGTATAGATGTTATTTTATTATTTAGCTACGTTAGGGCCGATATTAATTTAAAGATACTATATTTTATTAGGATCAGACTTTGTAGAATCTCCGTGGTGAATTGAACTACCGACGCGGTGGGGACCTGCTAACTAGGTAAGGTTACCCTTACTCAGTTTACGTTTTATGTATGCTTGTGATATGATATGTAATGGTATAATGGTGATATTGAGAATTCGGCTGTGTGCCTATTGAGATTGCGGCTGTGTGCCTATTGAATTTACGGTTGTGTGCCTATTGAGAGAAGCTAGCTAGGACTAGCTAGGCCCGGTTGATCTCGGGACCTTCCCTGATGTTTCCTCCTAGGAGAGCTTAGGAGGGAGGTGCACACTCGGACTGACGGGGCGTGACTGCGGTCGCGATAGATAATAGGAATGATGATGATGATGATGATACTGATACTGATACCGATGTTTGTGATGTTGGTTGTACTAATGTTATTTAATGTTATCGTAAACTGAGTTGGTGTGTATGTCTGACGTGTCTGTGATGATCTGATTGATATTTCCGATCAAATGGGGAGCAGTCTATAATGCAGGTTATGTATCTTATGATGTGTTTGGATGCCGGGATACATGTACAGGTTGGGGTGAGCGCGACTTATGAGTCCAGACGTGGTACGGGTGAATGCATAGGCTTTCCCGTTTTAAAGAAGGTGTAGCTTCCGCTGTATAACCAGAGTTGTAATAGTTAATGAGTTGTAATGTTTAAATCATGTGGCCGGTTTGGCATTCCATATTGTATTGTAATGACCTACTACCTCGGGGAACCGAGATGGTAACGTCCTTATTTACTCGAGAATGTCTGGTGAGGCTCTACGTAAATAGGGGTGTTACACTATGTCACCTATTTTATTCACACTCTGCTTGGAATACCTGACTCTTTTGCTCAATGTTTTAGCCGCCAGGGAGGGATTCTCCTTGCACCCTTTGTGCAGTAGGATAAAATTAAACCATCTAAGCTTTGCAGACGACATATTATTATTCTATAGAGGAGATGCAGATTCTGTACGTACTATGATGAAGGCATTCTAAACCTTCTCTTAGGCGTCAGAACTGCAAATTAACAATGGCAAATCTGAAATATCGATGAATGGTTTGCTTCCTGGAGTTGCTGCGCAACTGCTGCGTATTACAGGGTTTAGACAAGGCTCTTTCCCGTTTAGATATCTTGGGATCCCTATTTCGTATAAGAGAATTTCGCCTGGGGATTGTAATCGACTAATTGATAAGATGGTGGAACGGATAAGGGGATGGGGGTCTCGAAAGTTGAGTTATACAGGGCGGTTGGTGCTAGTTAAGGCGGTCTTGTCTCACATACAAGATTATTGGGCTCGAATTTTTGTCATTCCAAGTGGGATGATGAAGCGGATAGCAGCAATTTGTAGAAATTACTTGTGGGCAGGTCAAGCAAGCTCTGAGAAGAGTCTGTTAGTTGATTGGAGTACTTGTTGCAAGACTATGAAGCAAGGTGGTCTTGGAATTTAAATAGGGTGAATTGGAACAAAGCGACAATTGCCAAGTATACATGGTGGCTCGCAAGTAAAGTAGATCATTTATGGGTACGCTGGGTGAATTCAATTTATCTCAAAGGGAAGCAATGGACTGATTATAAACCATCGTACTCTAGTAGCTGGACTTGGCGCAAGATATGTCAAGTTAGTGAATAGTTCAAGGTAGCCTATGTAGCTAATGATTGGCTTAAACAGGGAGGCAGGTACACTGTAGCTAGCGGTTGGGGTGAGCAAAACCGGATATCCGATCCGGTTTTGTAAACCGTATCGGATATCCGGTTTTAAAAAAAAAAAATAAAATCTGATCCGTATCCGATCCGTTTTTTTCGGATATCCGGTTTTTTTGGATATCCGGTTTTCATTTTTAAACAATTTTTCATTTTTAATTACGAGTAGTTAATTGATTTTTAAGCAACATTACGATTTATATAAATTGATATAATAAAAATACATTAAAAAAAACCTCAAAAAAATGGTATATATGTCTTACGGTACCATTATTCTAACAAAATCTTACATTTCATTACATAATATCATAAATTTACTAATGGTTTTGTTTTTTACCTTTGATTATAATTGGTGAGTTTTGAATTCTTTATTGTATAATGCATATTAGGTTTATATTTTTTATATATTTTTTTATTGTTTTTAAAAAACCGGATCGGAAACCGGATATCCGGTTTCAATTATCTCCGATACGTATTCGCTACGGTTTTAAGGAAAACCGTATCGTGCATCCGGTTATTCGTATCAGATATCCGGAAATTCGTATAATTGAAAGCGTATACCGTATCGTATAGGTATAATAAAACCGTATCGTATATTTTTGCTCACCCCTAGCTAGCGGCTACGAATGGCTCTAAGGGGCTCATACCAAGGTTGATTGGCACTATATGGTTTGGAATAGGTTGAATGTAAAGAAACATTCTTTTATAACATGGATGTGCGCTCATCAGCACTTGCTCACAGCTGACAGGTTGCTGAGATTTGGGATAAGGGTGGATCCGACCTTTTTGTTGTGTGGGGAGAGGGATGAAACCCGTAGTCATTTACTTTTCCAATGCAAGTTCAGCACGATTTGCTTGGATCTGGTGTTAGCGTGGCTTGGGATTGACCATATAGTTGAGCATATTTTTGTTTGGGGGACAAAATGAAAGCATCCGTCTTTGCTATGGAAGCAACTGGTGTGTGCGGGTCTGATGGCATGTATATACTTAATCTGGAATGAGCGCAATTGTTGTCGTATTATGAGTAGGGTGCATCAGCTTGATGTCTTAGTGAGCGAGTTGAAATGCATCATAAGAGATAGATACAGGAAGGTGACCTCAAGTATCGATGCTAGACTAATAGGACGTATATTTCGATAGTGTTTAGTGTCGCTTCCTAGTCGATTGAATATGTGAGTCATGGTTTGTATATGGAAAAGATCTTGATTTATTAATATACATCTTACCATTTACCAAAAAAAAAAGATGAGAAGATTTAAATAAATAGCATAAAAATAATTTGTGGTGTTGATAAATAGGTGTCACACTTTTAATAGGGCCTCAACGTGTCCAAAATATTTACCAAGTCAATAAAAGAAGGTTCGTAAAATAATATAAGCGTTTACGAAGAAATCGGATTAAATCACGTTTAGAAAATAATTATTTATGAAGTCGCGTAGTAAAATAATTGAAGTAGCCATTTTCGAAATTAAAATATTTTTGAGCCAGAAATCAGTGATACACGTAATCGAGCATTTTTAGAAAAATAAATATTTCAAACTTGATTTTAAAATTATTGCTCGTAGCAAATATGATTCTTCGAAAATAATTAAATATTCTTGCGATAAAAAGAATTAAATGAGTTTTCGAGGAAAAAAATAAAATAATTAAAATCCTTTTATGAAAACCAATAACATTACGCTCAATAAAATAAGGAAGCTTGAAGTGGGAAAAATGTATATGACAGAATAATACAGAGTCACGATATAATCGTAACGGAACAGATAGATAGTAGACCTAGAAAATTTGCGGGTGTTACACACCCCACCATCCCGACCACCCTCATCCCCCACCACCGACCCACCCTCGCCCACCACCCGCACCGACCACTCTCGACCTAGACCCACCATCCCGACTACCCTTGACCCGACCCCACACCCAAACGTCCCCCCAACGCTTGTGATGACCTCCCAAACCGCCCTCCACGACCACCACGCCAACGTGGACGTTGGTCGACGAGATCATGGAGTTCAGTGCAGACCGGGCCGGCGAATCTAGAAATTGAAGTATGGGGTAGTGAATTTTTTTCGCCGTTATCTAAAAAATTTAAAATCACAATTTAACGAAACTTATCACAAATTCAAAATAAATAATTCAATAAAGCGTATAAAAAATTAAAATTACAATATAGCATTATTGAGACAACTAAAAAAACCCTCCTCCTCCCAGAAAAACCCTAGCCTCCATCTTTCATCCAGGGCTTCCATCGATAATTAATCGATGGTAAGCCCCAAAAACTGATTAGTTTTCACTTCCTAGTTTGATAATCAATATGCTATTCAATCAAAGTTTCTCTTTTTATGGGAGTTTCATCCTTTATTTCAAGGTTTTTGTCCTTTTATTCAAGGCTCCGGTCCCTTACGTTGTTATGGGGCTTAGTTTTATTCTGATCGACAAAGGTAGTTTGTTGATGGTTCGTCGCACGTCTATTCAATGTCTACAAGTAATTTGTCAACGATCTTTGAGACCAATAGAAGGTAAATTTTCTCTAGTTCTGAATCAAATGAAGGATCCCCTCAACAAAAGCTGCAAGAAGATATCGATACGAGGTCATGCCGAATTGTCAGATCATGTCTTGAGATCCTTAGTTTATGATAAGTTATATTTTAGTAACATTTTACTCCTACTTTTACCCGTTATTTAGTCCGGTTTTGTGTTCTATAACTATTATATAGCTCATTATATGTTATTAAGTGGTAGTTAGGGTTTGTTAGTTGTTCTAGTTATACTTGTAGAAATAATTGTTATTTTCCGAGGATTTGGTACTGCTTTGTCTCGTTTCTATTTTGTAGGTACCATTCCTGAAATAACCGAGTAAAGACGGGTCAAGACAAGTTAAAAAAGGCAATGAAAACGAAACAAAAGACGAGCGTTGAACAGGTTCAAATAAGACAACCTCGACCCATCCCCAAAAGACCCACAACTCCACCATCAAACATTACGTGGGCTTTCAATTTTTGGTCTGAACTTGGAAGAAAAGAATTAGTGGAGGTTTTGAGGGGTTAGTTTAGTTGGAGGGAGGCGTAGCAATAGCAGACTTTATTTTTTATTTTTTTGATTAGTCTTCGTTATCGATCGAATCTCCTTGTACGGAGTACTTCATTTATTAGGTTAGTTCTCAGCCTACACTTTTCTCCAATTTGAGCATGGTATAATTTCTTGTCTTTTCCCTCTTATCGTTTATCATTTGTTGTTCATTGTTTACGTGTTTTAGGTTGTCGGTTTTATAAAAGTTTCAATCTTTACCGTATAATCATGTTTATTTCATGTTTAATTTTAATGGGTAGATTAATTAAATTAATTTTAACCATTTCATAGTTTATTTCTAGGGTTAGGGTTAGCACGGTTCGTCTCAATTGGGGGTTTGTCTCGAGTTTTTTTAATTGTTGATTAATTGTTATTAATCTCCGTTGAACGTTATATTTGTATGATTCACTTGTCCTGGCCAGATTAGTTAATCAATTTAGTTTACCTGGACTTAAGATCGAGAGCCGAGTTTAGGTTAGACTTGCGTTCATTGGAGTAGGTCGACCTAGTAAGTAGTGAGAGCCCGCTAGGACCGTCCTATGGTAGATAGAGACCCGAGAGAGTCTATTTTATGCCTATTACTGACCTTAATCAACTACTTTATGAGTCTGGCAACTCCCCTGAGACTACCTTGTTGACCTTGACCCTAGTCTCTTTTATTATATTTGTTACTATTTCCCTTTTTTGTTAGTTTAGTTCATTAGTTTACACTTATTCAACCCAAACTGAATTTCTACGACTAAAACTTTAACTAGACCGAGACTTTTTATTTAGCTCACCGTCCCTGTGGATTCGATACCCGACTTCTCCTAGCTACCCAGTTAGTAGGGTTAGGTTCTTGTTTGATTGTGGGGATCCGCGACAAATCTCTACGTCAAAATAGCGTCGTTGCCAGGGACGGTGCTTAGTTAGATTTTAGTCTTTATTTGGGTTTAGTATTAGTCGTTTTTCCCTTTCCTTATTTATCTAAAAAGAAAAAAGAAAAAAACTTCACGTGACACTTTGTTTTTTTTGGTGCTATTATTATTATTATTATTATTATTATTATTTTATTATTATTTCTTTTTCTTGATTTTTTTTTATTATCTTCTTCTCGAGTGTTGTATATCTTTTTCTTCTCTTCTTCTTCTTCTCACCATGCCTACTATAGCCGATCATTATGCACCAAAACCCGAGATGTTTGCTTCACATATTAACCTTGGAAATTTGGAGGGTCTTGACTTCTATGTTGACCCGGGATTTATTGAGTTGGTGAAGCAGAATGCCTTTCACGGGACTGAGAGTGAGGATGCGTATAAACTTCTTTAGAGGTTTGTCGATTATTGTAGTTTTGTGAGGAGGGGTGATTTGCCCAGTGAGACAATATTTCTTATGCTTTTTCCCTTTTTCCTTAAAGGCGAAGCTTGGGAATGGTTATACTTACACCCTCCTAACACCTACTTCTCCTGGGAATCATTAGCTCTAGCTTTTCTTAGGAATTAGGCCATGTTTTTTTCAGCTTATTTTCAGCCCGTTTCAGACCAGCTCAGTTTCTATCAGCTCAGCCCAGCTCAGTTTCTATCAGCTCAGCCCAGCTCATATTAGCTCAGCTCAGCTCCTATAAGCTCAGCTCTAATATTTTCAACCCGGCTCCAATATTTTCAGCTCCTAAAATAATACTTCAATAATAATAATAATAATAATAATAATAATAATAATAATAATAATAATAATATAATGGGGCTACGATTTTGAATTAGGGCATAACGCTGCTTGCCGGTCGCGTCCGCCGGCGTCGCCCTGTCCGCCGGCCTCCGTTGGCGCCTGATTGTCGCACTAGTGAGTGAGAGGGGGGAGTTCGAGAGGAGAGCGGTTAAGGCGCCTGATCATCGCCTGATCATTGTCCACCGCTACCATCAGCCCACTTTCTGGCCTCACGCCACCACCACCGCGCGCCGGCAACCACTCTTTGCCGGCGTTCAATTTTGAGAGAGAAGAGGGGTTGCTCCTCTGTTTTGCGCTGACCATTGCGTGCTACCGGGTTTCTTACCGGCTTGGGTTCACGTCGCCGCACTTTGGGCCGGGATCGTGCCGGTGCCAGGCACCTGCTCTTGCCGAAGTTCGTCGGGCTGTGCTGCGTGGTGCGTTGTGCTGCTGCGTGGCGTGGGTTCGCCGGACCTATGCCGGTTTGGCTGCGTGTTGTGCTGCTGCGTGGTGGGTTGTGCTGCTGCCGGCACCGGTGAGTTCGGGTTCGGACCTTGTCGGGGTTCGGTTTTCGTGGGTCCTTTCGTTTTCGGTTAGGATTCTGTTTCCTTTTTTGTTTTCGGTTTTCGCTTGCCTTCTTGTTTCGTTAGCTTGGGTTTCTTTTTCTTTTGGGTTGCCTCTGCCTGTCGGTTTGCTTCTGTCTCGGCATGCCTGACCCTTGTGCGGTTCCACTGTCCTTTTGTGGGCCTCGGTAGGTGTAGGGATGGTTGGGGTAAGGGTTTTGTTAAAAATTCTCTGCTTGTCCATCTCCGTGATCATCACTGTAAGGAAGGTGCCCGGGACACCACGCGACAATGTCTTGCTTCTTTACCTATTTTTTTGGCTGCTGAGTCTACTTTTCGGCGGATGGGTATTTGATTGTGTGGGGTTTGCTTTCGGACACATACTCATAACAAAGGTTGTCGGCACGACGCTGAGTCCTCTGTTGAGGCCTCTAATTGTGGTGATGGTGTTATCCGCTATGTTCTTTACGGTTTTCCCCGACCATCTGCCCCTACAATTTCGTCTTCTTGTGGTACTGTTGATCCCCCGGTTGTTGGGTTTAACGTGACCTCTCTTGATCACTTGTTGGCTAAGGGGTTACGTACTGTTAAATCCATCCCTCCAAAGTGTCGTTTAGGGTTTTCTCGGGTTTTTCGGGGGGCTCTTGATGATGTGGGTGCCTCTCCTCGTGATCTCACGTGTTGGGTCACTTTGTTTGCGCTGCCTCTTTGCATACTTAAGACTTTCTCCCCCTCGGAGTAACCTTAAGTGTCGATCTTCTATTCGACGGCAGCGTCAGGAGGAGAGTATTTCTAGTGCCATTCATTGTTGGGATGAGCCGGGTGGTCGGTTGTCGCTCCTGCAGGATACTCTGGCTGAGGTTGCTCCTTCTTTTAGTGTGAATGAGGATCTCGACTTGAGTGAGGTCAATGTTAGGCAGTGTCGTTGGAAGATTTGTGACGGGCACTACACTGCTGCTGTTCGTGTGCTTTCTTCTTCTGGTGTTGCTCCTTACACCGATGATACCTTAGTGGCTTTGAAGGATAAGCACTCCGTCGTTCCTTCTCCCGCTTTGCCATCCTTTCTTGATAATCACCACTCCCTTATCGCTTCCGCGTCGGTGGTTATGGATATGATTCGAGGGTTTCCTCGTGGCACTTCTTGTGGGAGGGACGGTTTTCGTGCCCAACACCTTTTGGATTCTTTGAGTGGGGCCGCAGTTGCTGTTTCGGACGATTTGATCGCATCTGTCACTCGGGTGGTTAATCTCTTTCTCGAGGGCAGCTGCCCGCAGGTCCTCGGGGAGTATATTGCTAGTGGTCCGCTTACCCCGCTTGTTAAGGCAGGTGGCGGTATTCGTCCTATTGTTGTTGGTACGATTTGGAGACGCCTTGTCTCTAAGGTTGGTGCTTTCCTAATCGGTCCGACGCTGAGTGGCTATTTTTCCAGTCTTCAGTTTGGAGTTGGGGTATCTGGGGGGGGCGGGGGGGCGAGGCTATTTTGCATGCCTTGAACCGGCTTGTTGAGGATCGGGGTGATGAAGTGGGTCTTTCCATGCTCTTGGTGGATTTTCAGAACGCTTTTAACATGGTTGATCGAGAAGTCATGTTACGAGAGGTTCGTTACCACTGCCCAGTTCTCTCCCGGTGGGTGGAATTTTGCTATTCTAGTCCTGCCCGATTATATTATGGTGAGCACAGCCTGTGGTCTTGTCAGGAGTTCAGCAGGGTGATCCTTTGGGTCCTATGCTTTTTTCTTTGGTGTTACATCCCTTGGTTTGTAAGATCCGGGACTCTTTTGATTTGAGGCTACAGGCTTGGTACTTGGATGATGGTACCATAGTTGGGGATACCTTGGTTTTGGGGAAGGTTTTGGAGCTGATTTTGGATGATGGTCCTCATTCGGGACTTCATCTTAATGTCAGTAAAATCGAGATTTTTTGGCCTTCGGAAGATCCTAGGAGCAGGCTCCCTGGTATCTTCCCTCCTGCTATCGCCAGGCCGATGCGTGGTGTCAAAGTCCTTGGTGGGCCTATTAGTGCGAGTCATGATTTCAGCAGTGAGCTCGTGATGAGTAGAGTGACCAAAACTATCGCACTTATGGGTTCCGTCGCTCTGCTTGATGATCCGCAGTGTGAGTTGTTGTTGATCCGGACCTGTACTGGTATCTCTAAACTTTATTTTACTTTGCGTACTTGCCCACCGACTGTTTTTGAGTCGGCTCAGCTTGCTTTTGACGCAACTCTTCGTTCTCATTTAGAACGTGTTGTTATTGCGTCTAGGCCGGGATTTGGGGATTGGCAGTGGCGGCTTGCCACCCTTCCCTTTTCCTTTGGGAGGCTTGGGGTGTATGCTGCTGGAGATGTCCTACATTATGATTTTGTGGCATCCCGACTGCAATCTGCGGATTTGCAGGCTACGGTGCTTCGCGCTGCGGGCATACTGACCCCTGGCCCGACTTTCGATGCGGCCTTGTGTAGGCTTAAGGAGGTTTTGGGTTCTGTTGAGTGTAATCCAAGTGAGATCGCTGCCCCTAAACTTATGAAGTCTTTGGCAGATATATATTTCACGAGGGTTGTGGCTACTGCGGAATCAGATTTCCCCTTGACCTCCTGTCAGGTTGCCTAATGGAAGTCTCAGCAAGGCCGTCATGCTTTTGATTGGCTCCGCGCTGTCCCTATTTCTGCGCTGGGCCAGACTATGAACGGTCGGACGTACCGATGTGTGCTTAGCTATCGGTTGGGCATTCCTTTGTTTTCTGTGCCTGGACCGTGTTCTGCCTGCTCTCGGGTTTTTGGCGACGATATTTTTGGGGACCATGCCGTGTCTTGCGCGGGGGTTGTCGGTATTAAACATCGACATAACCTCGTTCGTGACACTCTTTTGGATATTTGTTTCCGTTCCGGGGTCTCGGCTGGGAAGGAGATCGATATTGGCTTGATTGATGATCATGACAGATCCTTGCGTCCTGCAGGTTTGCTTCTTTATTCGTGGGACAGGGGCCTGACGTTTGCGTAGATCTTACCGGGTCTTCTCCTTTGACTCAGTCCGGGCTCTCAGATTTCGCGCCAGGCCGTGTTGTGGGTGACGCTTCCCGGCGCAAATGCGTTAAGTACAGGGACCTATGCTCGGGGCTTGGGTATGGGTTTTTGCCTTTTTCCTTTTCTTTGCTGGGGGAACTGAAGGCGGATGCTATCGGCTTACTCAAGAGAATTCAAAAATTTTCGATAGCACAGGATGCCGGAGCATGCGCTGCTCCTTTTATTTTTACCAGACTTAGCTTCGTTATAGCTAAGGGGGTGGAGGCCCAGATTGTATCTCGGCTACCCACCAATTTTTTGTAAACTGCTTTTTGATTCTTCAATAAAATTCTCCATTTAAAAATAATAATAATAATAATAATAATAATAATATATAATAATAATAATAATAATAATATATAATAATAATAATAATTTATAATAATAATAATAATAATATTTATTTATTTATATGAAACGGAAGTTCGATTAAGATCGAAACAAATTACAATAAGCTATTATTATTATTAGAGTAAATTAAAAATTACTCCCTTTGAAAATACCAATTTTAAAATTTACTCCCTTTTGAAATTTTTGTTAGAAATAACTCCCAAAATCTATCAAAAGTTCAAAAATTACTCCAAAATATATTTTTTGGACGAAAATGCCCCTAACTTTTTTATGCCATATTACTTCACCACACCCTCTAGCCAAGGGCATTTTCGTCCTAAAAATAAATTTGGGAGCAATTTTTGAACTTTTAATACATTTTGGGAATTAATTTTAACAAAAATTTCAAAAGGGAGTAAATTTTAAAATTGGTATTTTAAAATGGAGTAATTTTTAGTTTACTCTTATTATTGTTGTTGTTGTTGTTGTTGTTGTTATTATTTTTATTTTTATTTTATTTTTTTGCAAGAAGGGTATGACTCTTTATTGATAATAAAGAGACTTATCTTACAAAAGACTAACCTCTAGCCTAAGCAAAGCTTAAGTAAACGAACATACTAGACCTCAAAAGAAATACAACCAAGACCCCTAACTTAATGCATAGCCTTATTCCTTAACCAAGAAAAGACTCCAAACTTAATTTGCTTTACAATGCTCGAGCCTTGCCTACAATGTCCTTGAAAAATCCTTGCATCCCTCTCAATCCATAAATGGTAGACTGTGGCCGCCAACATACATTTGTACCAGGTATTCTTCCAGTGCCTGCCACTCCTTCTGCTTCCACACCAGTCCATTTCTTTCAGCAGATTTGAACTCCGATCCCCCATTTTCATCCACTGAAGAAGGTCATTCCATACCAGGCTGGAAAACGAGCAAGAGAAGAATAAATGTTCCTGTGTTTCCAATCCTGCTTTGCATAACACACATCTGTTAACCCAATACAGCCCCCGTTGTTGAATATTATCCATAGTTGCGAGCTTATTTTGAACAGCCAAGGATAGAATAATCCTATGCTTGGGAATAGTCTGTGTACCACCTATCCACTTCAGTCTCCTATCCTGTAAACACTTAGGTCTAAACCACTCATAGGCTTTTGACACATTGAACTTGCCATTGTTAATCCAATCTGCCATTACCAGCTTTGCTTCCTCCATAGAACCACTACCCTGCACAATTTCATCACGAACAGCAAGTATGCTCTTGAAAGTGGCCGTATGCAGCTCTTTTTTTCTGTATTGTCCACACATCAGAATTATTAAGCACATAAATGCTTATGCCAGGAGCACCACATATCATTCTCTCCCCAAGTGAGTCTCCAAAGCCAATGACTCACATAAAGCCCCCTTCCTCCAAAGGCATACATATTTCCTTCCAATTCTTGAAAACCATGCCTTTTCCATCCTTAGATCCATTCCAGAAAAAATCCATACAATCTTTAACAATACTCTTGATGACATTAACTGGAATTAGTCCATTAGCACTCCAAAAATTCATGATTCCAAAGACAACTGAATTCAGCAACTGACAGCGACCTGCATAAGTCAGATGTTGAGACGACCAGTTCCTTATACTGTCTCTGATTTTTACCATTAACCCAGTGTAGTTCTCCCTACGATTTCCCATGGTGTTGAGGGGAATTCCTAGGTATTGACACGGAAAGAAACCTTGGGTGAAACCTATATGTTGCAGAATCTGAAGCTTAACTTCCTCTCTTACACCTCCAAAGAATATATTAGTTTTACTCTTATTTGCCTGTAACCCCGACTCCTTTGCAAAACAGTCCAAAGATTTAGTAGCAGCCAGAACTGAAGGGGTATCCCCTCTAGTGAATATCATCAAGTCATCCGCGAAAATCATGTGGTTTAGTTTAATTCCTCGACACTTAGGATGATAGGAGACCATTTCCTGTGAATTAATTGTTCTAAGTCTGCGAGAAAGGACCTCCATACTTAGAACAAACAAGTATGGTGAACGGGGATCACCTTGCCTAATTCCTCCTCTGCCCTTAAAGAAACCCCTTGATTCACCATTAATTTTTAGAGAGAACTAAGATCCCATGATGCACCCATTTATCCACTAAATGAATCTTCTAGGAAAATTAAACCCTTTAAGCATTCTTGTAATAAACGCCCACTGCAAGGAATCAAACGCTTTACGCAAATCAATTTTCATAAGGCATCTAGGAGTGAGTAGCTTCCTATTGTAACCCTTGATCAATGATTGCGATAAAGCAATATTGTCCTGAATGCTCCTTCCTGAAAGGAAGGCTGCTTGCTCATGCCCCACAATATTATGCATAACCTTTTTTAATCTAGTAGTAAGAAGCTTACTGATGATCTTGTATAAGATAGAGCAGCATGAAATAGGCCTGTAATCCAGGACAGATTGGCAAACAGCTTTCTTTGGTATGAGTGTGATAAGAGTGGAGTTTGCTTGCTTTAACATTTTCCCCTTATTAAAGAATTCTAAAACTACTTTACAAAACACCTTCTTCACCACTGTCCAAGAGCTCTTAAGGAACCCCGATGAGAAGCCATCAAGCCCAGGGCTCTTCTCAGAATGAATAGAGAATACAGCATTACGAATCTCATCCTCATCAGGTAAACATAACAAAGCAGCCCAATCATCCTCATGTATTATATTACCATTCTTCATAAAGGTATCATCCAGAGGTGTAACCTCCTTAGCCTTCCCTAGCAGCTCTTTATAGTAGTTAATGAACCCTTGAGCTACTTCATCTTCCCCTGATCTGTCATGCCCCAAAGAGTCCTGAACAGAGCCAATAAATTGCTGGTGTCTCCTCTCCTTGATCCTGGTGTGAAAATATCGTGTAGATTGGTCATCTTCAATAATGTGCTCCATCTTGGCCCTTTGTCTCAAGATACTTAATTCAGCCTTTTTAAGACTCAAACTCAAAACATTAAGTGCCTTTTCCCTAGCAATTAACTCCTCAGAGAAAGGAGAATGCTGCAAATTATATTGACAGGCTGCCAATTGATTATCAATAGTTTTGATCCTAGCCCCAATGTCAGTAAATCTGCATTTATGGAATTCTTTCAGCGCACCCTTAACATTCTGCAGCTTTCCAAACAATTGAAAAGCAGTTGTTCCAAGAACCTTCTTACTCCAAGCTTTTTCCACCACCTCCTTATACCCTGGATGTTCAGCCCAAAAGTTCAAGTAACTGAAACAGGGTCTGCACTTCCTATCCTCCTTAATTTGCACAATAACAGGTGAATGATCAGAGACACCTGAATTCAGATACAAGGCAGTTGTAGTAGGAAGATCATTCAACCAGTTTGCATTAATTAATGCTCTATCCAATTTAGACCAAACCCGTGCAAGAGGGTCTTGGTTATTTGTCCAAGTATACTCACGTCCATTTCCCATAATCTCTTGTAGCCCAGTATTTGCAATACAATCATTAAAAGCTTCTATTTCTTTGACTTAGGGATATCTCCTCCAATTTTTTCCAAATCATGTCTCACCACATTGAAATCCCCCATGACCAACCACCTGTGGCAGGATGTGGATAAGTCCACCAAATGACTCCATAATTCCTCTCTATCATTACCATTATTACTACCATATACCATAGTCACATGAACATCCATGTTTGAAACATAATGATGAATCATGTTATGAATATATTGAGAATGAACCTGAAGGATGGTAACTCTTACTTTGTTAGGTTTCTACATAAGCCAAATACGCCCATTGAAATGAGACTCATAGTTGCATTTCATTGAAAGGTAATGAAATTTCCCTCTAATAATTTTTGAAGCTTTTTTTTCCTTGATTCTTGTCTCAAGCAAACCCTAAACATCAATATCCCTCTCCCTTAACAATTTATTTACAGCATCTTGCTTAAGGCCTTCATTTCCTCCTCTTATATTCCATGATCCAAAAATCATTTAGATAAATCAGGGGGAATTGGTTCCTCTAGGGCAGTCTGCCTTTCCTGCAAGATCTCAACATTCTCCTTTTCCTGAGTATTCTTAAGGACCTCAAACATGTTTGGGATGTGTAAGGATTCGAGCATAGGTTGAGAAAGTCCTTTCAGATCATAGTTTATTCCAAATCCCTCAATTCTCTTGCGTACAGAGATAGACCCTGGTCCATTTCTCCTAGTCACCAGGTCCCACTCCATGCCTTTAGTCTCTCTCTCCAAGCCATCCAGTCCATTAAGAGCTGAACTGGGGTCCAGGATATTCACCCTCCCTAATCCATCTGACCCGATGTGGGTCAAATTAGGGTCCGGGTCTACTTCAGCTTCCCTCCCTAATCCACCTGAACCAGTAAGCAAAGTAGCACATACAGGACCTGAGCTCTTCACCACCACTCCAAGGTTTGCTTCACCAACCTTTGTACCAGTCAGATTGGGGTCCGGGCTAGCAACTCCATCCCTCCCTAATCCATCTGGCCTAACTCCTGCAGAAGAGGAAGCAGCATTCAGAGCATCTGGCCTAATATTATAATTATAATTATAATTATTATTACTATTATTATTGCATTTCGATATTAATGCAAGTTTCTTTTCAAAAAAAATAATAATAATGATACTAATAATATTGTTGTTGTTGTTATTTTATTACTTGTATCTCTTAATGTTAATAATAATAACAAATTATTATTATCATCGTCATTGTCGTTGTCGTCATCATTATCGTCATTGTTATTATTATCGTTATTATCGTTATTATTATTATTATTATTATTATTATTATTATTATTATTATTATTATTATTATTATTATTTTATTTTATTATAAATCGGAGCTTGCATTAATAACGAAATAGATTACAAGAAGTTAGTGGGTAGCCGAGATACTATCTGGGCACCCACTCCCTTAGCATTATTATTATTATTATTATTATTATTATTATTATTATTATTATTATTATTATTATTATTATTATTATTATTATTATTATTATTATTATTTTCTATTTTTTTATCATTGTCATTATAATAATTATTAATATTATTATGAACTCCACAATATTTTGAGGTCTTAAAATAGATGTTACATTCAAATATTTACAACTCTGTCTCAAAGTCATTACGACTAATTTACGTTTTTTTTACACTATTTTTGAGTAAATAGAATATCTAATATCTACCACACACAATATAGCATATGAGTATTATTTGTATTGTATTAAGATTTAAGAATATCAAATCAAAATTTAAAATTTTGTATATTACGTAATCAAAGATATATACATAAGATTTTCTATTGTCAAGTACTAAAAAAACAAAAGTAGAAATCAAATGAATTGGGGGGTGAGTACTATGTTGTTGTTATTATCATTACTATTATTATTAATTAATTAATATTATTATTACTATTATAATTTATTTATTTATTTATTTATTTATTTATTATTATTATTATTATTATTATTATTATTATTATTATTATTATTATTATTATTATTATTATTATTTAGTGTTATAATTTTTTTTCCATGTTTTAAAATATTATTAGATAATTTATATAAGTAGTTGTTAGTTTCAGCTTCTTTTAATTCAGCTCAGCTTCTATCAGCCCAGCTCAGCTCCTATCAGACCAGCTCAGCTCAACTCAGTTTGAGTGATTCTTGGAGTAGGTTCAGGAGCTTATTGAGAGCTTGTCCCCATCATGGCATCCCACTTTGGCTTACCACATTGACATTCTTTGATAGCTTGCTTCCTTCTCATAGAGATTTGATATTTGTTGCATCTAACTGGAAATTCTATGATTTGGAAGTGGAAGAAGCATATGCTTTGATTGCAAAAATAGCCAGTGGTCATGACCATCGAGAATTTGGGAGAGGTCCACAACCTAGAGATGACCCACATGTGTTTCTTCTTTGTTAAGTGATGGGGTCGATTCCTACTCTCTTAGTGATGTATATGATGCTAGTGTATGTCATGTTTCTCCTCCTTGTGTCAATGTGAATGTTATGCATGATATTCCATCTTCCCCATCCCTTGTGAACATAATTGATGACGAAGATGGTGATTATGTATATAATGTTCAATCTCACCATGTTGACGCTGAAAATGAAGTGCAGGATTTCTCATTGGGTGATTGTTTTGAGAATCCCGTGTTTGAGGATATAATTGATGTTGAAATGATGCATAATCCTCTGTTTGACTTCATGGTAGAGAAGGGGGTTAGTGATGATAATGATGCTCTTTTTGATTCCTTACACGTTGACACTTCTTATGAATCTATGCTTGACGATACTTGAGATTATGATGGTTTCTTTGAGAAACCTATTTTAGAGAAATTTGTTGAGGATGAATCTCTTTCACCTATTGATTGTCTTAATCTTGTTTCTCTTAGCCCTTCGTTTGAGCTCATGATAAGTGAGGAGGACTGTGACAGTTCTTTCCAGGTGATCGGTTTAATTTTAGATTTGTCTCTTATGGATACTGTGATGGAGAGCACTGAAGATGGAGATATTAGCACCTCTCATAGAAGGAGTGAAAGTGGTAAGATGGGTATTTTGAGTGGTTTTGGGGTGGTAGAACCCTTTCTTGTGCAACTTGATTTTTATGACGAGCCTTCTGGTAGAATTGAGATATTCGGTATGCACATCTTGCCTCACAAACCGCTTATTAGTCTTCTTACCTCCATTATCCACTACTGGTCATGCTTATTGATGTCGATTCATTATGACCATTTTGGTGATGACTGGTCTAGCTTGTTTGACAAGCTAATGAGGTCCTTGACTCGTTTTTTAAACAGCTTACTTGTTTGCTAAGAAGTGAGTACAATGTGTATATATATCTCTTTGCTTGTGTCATGTGTTTTGTGTTTTTTTTGTGTAGGTAATATGTGAGCTCCAAGAAATCGACAAGAGATTTGACGGGTACGAGAATAAATATCAAGCATCAATTCACTTTAGTAAGTTCTTTACCCACTGTAGACACCCGCATTTTGCCTGCTAGTGTCTATAGCAGTTCCCGACAAAACACCCGATGATGATCGGACGTAAACGTGACTTAATACGCTCGAATACGGACTCGGAATCAATAGTATCCGACGTGGGCATTTAGCGGAGTGCAAACCTCTCAAAACCGACCTTAAATCCAGGCCCAGTAGGTCATTCCCAATAAAATGAGACTAATTTGGGCCAAAACCGACACCAAAAATAAAAATCGTCTTTTGGCGACCGGGTTAAAACCCGTTCAAAGACGAACCCGTCTCACAAATCAGCCAAATTCAGCTTCTCGAAACTGGCGCACAATTTAAAATTCAAATTAATCAATCAAATCAACAAGGTCAACACCTTCCTAAAATATCCCGATTCACTTGATCCACTCGATCGAGTGGATAGACCCACTCGGTCGAGTGGAGCGTCATTCAGCAGATCAGGCCCGTTTTGAACTAGGGCCACTCGATCGAGTGACCCTAGGTCGGGGGGTAAAGCCTATAAATACTCCCTTAACCTCATTCATTTCACAGGTTTTTTCCATGCATTCTTAGTCTACATTTATACCCTACTACACTACACTACAAGCCCTTAGCAACCCTAAGCAGTACACACAAAAACCGAGTCCTTCGTCCCTCGAAAACCGACGAATCATCCATTACACATACACATACACATACAATCAAAACTCGAGATCAAAACTCATCAAAGACCCGAGAGCATCCTCTCCCTAACCAAACACACCCTAACTCACCCTACATATCTCGACACTCCCGCGCACACGCCGCTACCACGAGTTCGTTTCCGAGGCCATTAAGCATGTAGGTTGAGGGTGTAATTCAAATCCCGACATCTCTTTCTCCCTTCTTCTTTTTCGTTTCTTTTATATATATATTTATATTATTTATATTATTATTATTATTACTAACCTTTAATTTTGTGCATACTAACTTTTTATTTATTTTTGTATACTAACATTTTATTTATGTACTCTAACACTAACTTTTTTTTTATCGTTTACTAACACTTTAATTCCGTATTCTAACATCTAACATTATTATACCGTGTATATATACATACTAATATCAAAATCTCGGTTTCGAATACGTTTGACTATGACGATTGCCTAAAGTCCATCTAATTCCTTTACGAGTAACGACGGAGGTGGCGCCCTTTCGAGGAGCGCCGCCCCAATGTGCTCAAGGACGTGATGTGATCGTGATCGGTCATAGTTGAACGTATTTGATCCCATTTCCAAGATTAGTGCGGAACCCGTTGACACGAAAACCGACATCACATAATCCGAAAGGATTGGTTTCGATGTCGTGACGTAGAGGGATGCAATTTCGTCACTAATTCAAAATTTCTAATTTAAACGATAATGTTTTCATAAAAATCCGATAACGGTGTTATAATCGCATGCATACACGATTATAGCACCGGAAGCCGAATTAAATTCAAATCGTGCAATATTTGTTTTTAATTTAGCCGACCATCGATTTTGGAAAATAAAATGAAACGAGTTATCACTCGTACAGGGGCTACTCGACCGACTACGTAGGCCACTCGATCGAGTAGCACCCAAAAATCTGGACAGTAGCTACGTTAAAGACACACTCGACCGAGTCAGACCATGACTCGATCGAGTAGGTCCTGTAGCCCAGAAAACCGAGAGCTCTAATGCAACATTCGAGCCTCGTCATTTTTTTACGACTTTTAGTCGACACGTGCATAATCAATCACGTGACTCTCCCCTTTTCAAAACCCTTGCATTTCACGACACGTAGAACGACTTTGATCGACGGTCTCGTACTATTAATTTTATGTCGACGACTCTTTAGTTGTATCCGACACATAATTAATTTAGACTCCATTTCTCGAGGTGATAAGTCGGGACAAGGCATCGAGGTTCGAGATCGGGTTAACACCACACCTAGGTATCGAACCTCCGTCCTTTGTTTAATACACCATATAATGTGTATTTAATCGAAGTTCGTCCGTTTGCACAACTTACGGTCTAGTTTATATTTATTATATACGGGTCCGTTTCTAGTTAACGTCTAACACTTCCTATTCGATTATTGTATTTTATTGCTCGTTGTATTGTGAATTCCGGGTTGTATTCTGCCCGTGTAATTTGTAATTTATTTACGAGTTTTCTATTTTCGATGTTTGCCATTTATTTATTTAAATGAACATCACATGCTAAACAACTTCGACCATAGTTAGATGCATTAAATGACGTAGCAAACCAATAATTCACATGCTTAGCCCGAAAACGTTGTTTGCATATCATTTAATCGTTTTACTAGCGCGCGTACACGAACACGAACGATGTCTTAGTAGAGGCCGCCATTGTGCGGGCGGGGTTGGGTGTCCTTAGTGGGCTTCCCAACACGTACCCTCACCCCTTACTCAGAACCTTGGTTTCCGGATGTCCGAAACCATTGGCGTACGAGAGTCATTTTATATACGAAAGCCGGTGTAAACGGTATCGATGTAACAATGCAAAGGGACGAGCCCCATAGACTCTGAAATCGAAGTGGGCTTACATTGTGTATAGCCCATGACGACATAGAGTGGGCTCGAATGGTTCCGAATAACCACAAAATTCGGTAGCGACTCCATTTTGACTTAAATTTCTAACCCGAGAACAATCTTACCACGAGATTCATTCGCCTACCCAAACCCGCGCGTGGCCGCGTCGGGGTGGACCTACGTCATGTCCACAATTTGGCGACTCCGCTGGGGATACCTGATGTACCACATGTCATCGGGGTTCCTAGGGTGAGACTAGAAGAGAAATCGTTCGCATATTAGTGTACGCGCATTAGTTTAATGATTCATGCATAACCCATTTTTGCCCGGGCCGGTTACTTGTGATCGACGTCCCACTATACCGCGGTGCATTCCTACATGGGTGCACTAAAGACTTCGATGGTGGAACTCGTATGGGTTTTGCGGCATGTCCTAAGACCGACTCGGCTTAGGGAGTCCGTCCTGATTTACGAGAAAGCCATCGTTGTTGGTATAGACCCTATTTGACCGACCGAGACTTAGCGTAATGCATACATAAGCGTCGTTATAATGCTTGTTTGACTACGTGCTACTTGGTTTCCGTGTCATTTTTTTCAAAAAACCGTCATTTCAAAATTGCATCTTTCCAAAAAATACCAAATTTCGAAAAAAACCCGAAATACTATCCGTTTCGAGACCCATCTTTCCAAAACACCAAATTTTGAAAAACCCGAAATACCGTCCGTTTCGGGACTCGTCTTTTCAAAATATTCAAATTCAAAAACTCGGAATGCTGCCAAAATTTAGACTTACGATTTGACTCAAAATAGCCTTTTTTTTAGCCGGCATGCTATCCATTTCAATTCGAATTTCCGATCCACCATTCAATTTTCGAATTTTCAAAATTCAATTTCAATTTTCAAATCTTCGTGATGCCATTCGCGATTTTCAAATCCTCGAGATTCCATTCTCGATTTTCAAATCTCCGAGATTTCGTTTTCGATTCTCAAATCTTCGGGATCTCATTTTCAATTTTCAAATTTTTGGAAATTTATTTTCGATATTCAAATTTTCAAAATTTCAAAAATTCAACTTTTCGAAAAACTCGGCCCTGTCGGCATGCTACCAATTTCGCGGGACCGTCTCCCAATTTTTCAAAACGCGAAATTACTCGCAACCATTCTAACATTTCAAAATGCCCGGTTCTATTGGCCTTCTACCAATTTCAGGACCGTTCTCCCAATTTTCAAAATTCAATCATTTTTCAAATACCTTCCTTATTATAGGACCTACCGTAATCCGTGTGTCGGGTCTTTCCATAATTTGTCGAAGGTCTATAGCGTCGAAACTCCGTCGATCCTACATCACGGGTTTCTTCCCCATCCTAGTCCGCCTTATCCTAAGGGCATAACCAACCAACACGAGTCATACACTCGTAAATGAAAGGTTCGTAAACACTCGAGTCCTAACTAGAAAGTCACACGCGATCTTTCCCTCCGACAGAACGGTCCCCACGACCTTTCCTAGGGGAATTTTGCCCGTCTTTCAATCTGTTAGTCGAGTCATCCCAATTCTAGTCCTTTAACTTAAGGGTCTACCCTAATCACAAGGTCTATCCTTATTCAAGTCAAGTCAAGGGTCTCTAGCGTCGAAACTCAGCCGATCTTACATCGCGAGTTTCTTCCCTTACCCCGTCAGCCTTTCCTCGAGGCCGAGTCAACCTTTTACAAGTCATAGCCCTGTAGCAAAAGGTTCGTGATCCTTACATCTAAGGGTCACTCGTCCAACACTCGAGGCTTAGCAAAACCTTCGGTCTCACTCAGGGGCTACCCTTCAGCAGAGCAATCAATCACGGTTGCTCTAAGGGTCATGTCCTACACGTGGTGTCTCACGTGTGTCACTTTCAAGTCATTCGGATGCCGCACCATCTAAATCCTGTCAGAGTCTTTAGTCTCACTTGGGGGCTGTCCTCCACCCGAGCATTCGACCACAGTCACCTTAAGGGGTACCTTACGTTCATCATACACCGGCGTCCTTATAATGCCTTCTTCGAGTCGTACCTATGCTACGAACATTCGAGCCTCCTAAAGGTTTAGGTCGCCATGGTTGGTCCGAACATGTGACGCGGTCAAACACGGTCGCCCCACTTTCGGACTCACCCTCGTGCAGCTTGAGTCTCATCGTCGAGTCCAAGCCAGGGTCGTTACCTCGTCTAGGTCAACGTTCGAGTATCTCGATCCAAGAGTCTTGGTCATCCCGTCACCCCGGGCCATGTCTAGTTTGACTCCCTCTCTTGCATTTGCGCAAAGTCGAGTTTAGGCGAGTCGTGGCACCTGTCATTTTCTCCAATCAGAGACCTTACCAAATAAAACGACCAACCGAGTATCCGAAAGTCCGGATTCGATTCGAGTCTAAGTCTGACTCCGAGTCTAGGATATCCTACATCCTTATTCCAAATCAGAGTCAGAGTCATTTGCATTCTGTCATCTTTTCAAAATTCAAAAAAATCAGCTTTCAATATTCTATCTCTACCATATGCTTTCCTTATGTGTTTCCGAGAACATGATGAACACCATCATACACTGTGAGCACATGCACGTGACTATTATAGGCACATCTATAATGACTGCAGGAACTGAGACCCATGTTTTCCTTTACCTGTTCCATGTCTGGTATAGAAAGCCACGAAACTACCCCTAGTAGGAGCGGTATCGAATCCTTTGACAAATCTAGGTAGTCTCCTAGTTTGGGTTTAAGACGGGAGGCAAGCCCATTTCCCACAATAAACACCCCTCCAATAAGACTAACCAATCCCTACTTTAGGCGTTTAGTCTGACCAGGAGCAAAAAAAAAGAAGCATCGTGACTCTATAGACTTGATGCCAAAAATACCCAACTCGGGACGATACTCCCACTAAGCCTGCCCGGAATTATGATGACAATACCGAGATCCAAATCACCATGCTTACCGTATAGTACTCCATCGCGAGTTGCACTCGCATAAACACCAACTAGGCTTACACCTTACAAGGGTTTAGCTCCACAAGCCAAATCCAACCGATGGGCCCACCCCCATATCCACCCACAACACCATAGGGGGATAGTCGTGAAAAAAAAACTGGACAAAAAAAAATCAAATCAAAAGTCCAAGGAAAAAGCAAAAGGCCCAAAACAAAAGAGCTGGCCACCAAAAAAAAAGAACCCTCAGCATCCCCCGACCATATACGGTCAATCCCTTGACCGGGGCACGGTCATCATCAAAAAAAAGAATCCCATGACCGGGGCTAAGAGGTCAACCAAAAAAATTCAAATACCCATGACCGTGGTCAACGGTCAACTCAAGTGAAAGTCCCTTGACCGGGATACGGTCAATTCAAAATTATCGATACCCATACCATCAAATAGGGGAGAGACAATCAAGCTGGTTAACTAACACCACATTTAGCCTCCCCATATTACAACCCTCAGACCTTCCCGAGACCTAGGCTAAGAGACAGCCCGGAATTTTGAGGATTCTAGCTCCATAGGATACACCCTAACCATTAGGGCTAGACATGGAAATCAGATCCCGCATTATCAAACCTACCCTGATCGAAGTCCGAGTCATTTTTACTCGACTTCCCCCTTTCCTACAACATTACAATATCTTACCCTTGAAGCCTTAGCTCCACAAAATCGAGCTCCAGATTTCGAAACATCAAAGCCACTTATTACTTGGCACCACATTTCCATAAACATCCAAACCAGTTACCAGCCCCAAACACGGGAACTCAACCTGTGGTCGGCATAGAACATGCCCAAATAGTTCACACTACCTCTGGGGGCTACCCCGGAGAACGCTCACAGTCACGGGATCAACATCCTAACTGTTCCAGCCCTTTGATCAAGACATCATTGGGAACACACCTAGCCTACACCATCGCTATGGCTAGTTACACACAAAGTCCTATTAGCCTAGGCACAATAACATATCTTCCAATCCACTGAACTACGGCTTGGTTTGATTTCACTACACGTGAATACGTAGGCAGCCCTTCAACAAAGGCACAACCACCCATATTGACACAAATTCAGAAAGCACCATCATTCCTATCACGACACTGTCATGTTCTCAGCAGCTAGCTTTGTCGTCCTGGGGGCTTCTCTTAGGCAGAAGACCTCCATCCATTCACAAAATCCAAATGACTTTCAAAAATCTAGCCACTTTTCTATAGTGTGTCCTAGTACTCGGCCCAGGCGAAGACAAGAATCCGTCAGGGACTCGAAGTAACACCCACTTTGGGAATGTACCCCAAAACCAAAAATTCAAAAGAGCACTAGGCTGCAGCATTGCTACTACTAAATCCTGTCATGCAGAAGCAATCTCATTACAGACTACTGCCATTCCCCTATAACAGATCGTTCCCATTTCGACTTCGACCACGTTGTCACTCGCCTAGGCTAAGGAATAGCACAACTTAAGAGTCTTGTCATCTTAGATGGCCCACCCCGAACTGAGTCACGGTCCAACCCCTCGAGAGTCCGAGTCGTGTCTGTCAACTCGTCGTCCTGTCACGTCCGGAGTCGAGTCTGTCGGTACCTCCCTCCTCAAATTTTCGCTTCAAAATTTGCAAAACTTAGCCATTTGATAAAATCCTTTTCGACAAGGTCAAATTTCGGTCTATTTATACTGCAAAATTCTTTTCTACCCCTTTCAATTTTGAAAACCTATCTCCTAGCACGTGAGTTGCTTTCAGGACTTCGATTTCAAAATGAAGCAAAAGTCATTTTCCCCAGCGCAAGCAAGTCTATAGATGCTAACTGCATTTCCTATGTGCTATCTTGCTATATACTATGCCTGTTATTACTGCCTATGTATCTAACATTTCAGGTACCAGTTAGTGCTTCCCAACGGAACATCAAAGGCAGTGTTTCTCCTGGAATGCTACATCCAAGATGTGATGTGTCGGCATACGGGTACACCCAAGACTTCAGAAGTAAGTCCCCGCGCAGCTACTTTACTCCCCAGCATGAGTCGGTGTTTCTCCTGAAATGCTACATCCAAGATGTGATGTGTCGGCAGACGGGTACACCTAGGACTTCAAAGGCAAGTTCGACTCCCCACGGAGCTATCATCATTAGGACAGGTATGACCCTCTGCTTATGGCTAGCGAGCCCTTCACGCAAGTCTACTAGACTATAAACGACCCGACCGGAAGGCTGCCAGGTCGTAATCCTCGATTGGCCTGGTAGCTAGTCTGACTTTCGCCTTGTCCAAGCCTCAGTCAGAGTGGGGGCTCTGTAGACACCCGCATTTTGCCTGCTAGTGTCTATAGCAGTTCCCGACAAAACACCCGATGATGATCAGACGTAAACGTGACTTAATACGCTCGAATACGGACTCGGAATCAATAGTATCCGACGTGGGCATTTAGCGGAGTGCAAACCTCTCAAAACCGACCTCAAATCCAGGCCAGTGGGTCATTACCTATAAAATGAGACTAATTTGGGCCAAAACCGACACCAAAAATAAAAACCGTCTTTTGGCGACCGGGTCAAAACCTGGTCAAAGACGAACCCGTCTCACAAATCAGCCAAATTCAGCTTCTCGAAACTGGCGCACAATTTAAAATTCAAATTAATCAATCAAATCAACAAGGTCAACACCTTCCTAAAATATCCCGATTCACTTGATCCACTCGATCGAGTGGATAGACCCACTCGGTCGAGTGGAGCGTCATTCAACAGATCAGGCCCGTTTTGAAGGGCACTCGACCGAGTGCACTAGGGCCACTCGATCGAGTGACCCTAGGTCGGGGGGTAAAGCCTATAAATACCCCCTTAACCCCATTCATTTCACAGGCTTTTTCCATGCATTCTTAGTCTACATTTCTACCCTACTACACTACACTACAAGCCCTTAGCAACCCTAAGCAATACACACAAAAACCGAGTCCTTCGTCCCTCGAAAACCGACGAATCATCCATTACACATACACATACACATACAATCAAAACTCGAGATCAAAACTCGTCAAAGACCCGAGAGCATCCTCTCCCTAACCAAACACACCATAACTCACCCTACATATCTCGACACTCCCGCGCACACGCCGCTACCACGAGTTCGTTTCCGAGGCCATTAAGCATGTAGGTTGAGGGTGTAATTCAAATCCCGACATCTCTTTCTCCCTTCTTCTTTTTCGTTTCTTTTATATATATATATTTTTATTATTTTTATTATTATTATTATTACTAACCTTTAATTTTGTGCATACTAACTTTTTATTTATTTTTGTATACAAACATTTTATTTATGTACTCTAACACTAACTTTTTTTTATCGTTTACTAACACTTTAATTCCGTATTCTAACATCTAACATTATTATACCGTGTATATATACATACTAATATCAAAATCTCGGTTTCGAATACGTTTGACTATGACGATTGCCTAAAGTCCATCTAATTCCTTTACGAGTAACGACTGAGGTGGCGCCCTTTCGAGGAGCGCCGCCCCAATGTGCTCAAGGACGTGATGTGATCGTGATCGGTCATAGTTGAACGTATTTGATCTCATTTCCAAGATTAGTGCGGAACCCGTTGACACGAAAACCGACATCACATAATCCGAAAGGATTGGTTTCGATGTCGTGATGTAGAGGGATGCAATTTCGTCACTAATTCAAAATTTCTAATTTAAACGATAATGTTTTCATAAAAATCCGATAACGGTGTTATAATCGCATGCATACACGTTTATAGCACCGGAAGCCGAATCAAATTCAAATCGTGCAATATTTGTATTTAATTTAGCCGACCATCGATTTTGGAAAATAAAATGAAACGAGTTATCACTCGTACAGGGGCTACTCGACCGAGTACGTAGGCCACTCGATCGAGTAGCACCCAAAAATCTGGACAGTAGCTACGTTAAAGACACACTCGACCGAGTCAGACCATGACTCGATCGAGTAGGTCCTGTAGCCCAGAAAACCGAGAGCTCTAATGCAACATTCGAGCCTCGTCATTTTTTTACGACTTTTAGTCGACACGTGCATAATCAATCACGTGACTCTCCCTTTTTCGGAACCCATGCATTTCACGACACGTACAACGACTTTGATCGACGGTCTCGCACTATTAATTTTATGTCGACGACTCTTTAGTCGTATCCGACACATAATTAATTTAGACTCCATTTCTCGAGGTGATAAGTCGGGACAAGGCATCGAGGTTCGAGATCGGGTTAGCACCACACCTAGGTCTCGAACCTCCGTCCTTTGTTTAATACACCATATAATGTGTATTTAATCGAAGTTCGTCCGTTTGCACAACTTACGGTCTAGTTTATATTTATTATATACGGGTCCGTTTCTAGTTAACGTCTAACATTTCCTATTCGATTATTGTATTTTATTGCTCGTTGTATTGTGAATTCCGGGTTGTATTCCGCCCGTGTAATTTGTAATTTATTTACGAGTTTTCTATTTTCGATGTTTGCCATTTATTTATTTAAATGAACATCACATGCTAAACAACTTCGACCATAGTTAGATGCATTAAATGACGTAGCAAACCAATAATTCACATGCTTAGCCCGAAAACGTTGTTTGCATATCATTTAATCGTTTTACTAGCGCGCGTACACGAACACGAACGATGTCTTAGTAGAGGCCGCCATTGTGCGGGCGGGGTTGGGTGTCCTTAGTGGGCTTCCCAACACGTACCCTCACCCCTTACTCAGAACCTTGGTTTCCGGATGTCCGAAACCATTGGCGTACGAGAGTCATTTTATATACGAAAGCCGGTGTAAACGGTATCGATGTAACAATGCAAAGGGACGAGCCCCATAAACTCTGTAATCGAAGTGGGCTTTCTTTGTGTATAGCCCATGACGACATAGAGTGGGCTCGAATGGTTCCGAATAACCACAAAATTCGGTGGCGACTCCATTTTGACTTAAATTTCGAACCCGAGAACAATCTTACCACGAGATTCATTCGCCTACCCAAACCCGCGCGTGGCCGCGTCGGGGTGGACCTACGTCATGTCCACAATTTGGCGACTCCGCTGGGGATACCTGATGTACCACATGTCATCGGGGTTCCTAGGGTGAGACTCGAAGAGAAATCGTTCGCATATTAGTGTACGCGCATTAGTTTAATGATTCATGCATAACCCATTTTTGCCCGGGCCGGTTACTTGTGATCGACGTCCCACTATACCGCGGTGCATTCCTACATGGGTGCACTAAAGACTTCGATGGTGGAACTCGTATGGGTTTTGCGGCATGTCCTAAGACCGACTCGGCTTAGGGAGTCCGTCCTGATTTACGAGAAAGCCATCGTTGTTGGTATAGACCCTATTTGACCGACCGAGACTTAGCGTAATGCATACATAAGCGTCGTTATAATGCTTGTTTGACTACGTGCTACTTGGTTTCCGTGTCATTTTTTTCAAAAAACCGTCATTTCAAAATTGCATCTTTCCAAAAAATACCAAATTTCGAAAAAAACACGAAATACTATCCGTTTCGGGACCCATCTTTCCAAAACACCAAATTTTGAAAAACCCGAAATACCGTCCGTTTCAGGACTCGTCTTTTCAAAATATTCAAATTCAAAAACTCGGAATGCTGCCAAAATTTAGACTTACGATTTGACTCAAAATAGCCTTTTTTTTAGCCGGCATGCTATCCATTTCAATTCGAATTTCCGATCCACCATTCAATTTTCGAATTTTCAAAATTCAATTTCAATTTTCAAATCTTCGTGATGCCATTCGCGATTTTCAAATCCTCAAGATTCCATTCTCGATTTTCAAATCTCCGAGATGTCATTTTCGATTCTCAAATCTTCGGGATCTCATTTTCAATTTTCAAATTTTTGGAAATTTATTTTCGATATTCAAATTTTCAAAATTTCAAAAATTCAACTTTTCCAAAAAAAATCGGCCCTGTCGGCATGCTACCAATTTCGCGGGACCGTCTCCCAATTTTTCAAAACGCGAAATTACTCGCAACCATTCTAACATTTCAAAATGCCCGGTTCTATTGGCCTTCTACCAATTTCAGGACCGTTCTCCCAATTTTCAAAATTCAATCATTTTTCAAATACCTTCCTTATTATAGGACCTACCGTAATCCGTGTGTCGGGTCTTTCCATAATTTGTCGAAGGTCTATAGCGTCGAAACTCCGTCGATCCTACATCACGGGTTTCTTCCCCATCCTAGTCCGCCTTATCCTAAGGGCATAACCAACCAACACGAGTCATACACTCGTAAATGAAAGGTTCGTAAACACTCGAGTCCTAACTAGAAAGTCACACGCGATCTTTCCCTCCGACAGAACGGTCCCCACGACCTTTCCTAGGGGAATTTTGCCCGTCTTTCAATCTGTTAGTCGAGTCATCCCAATTCTAGTCCTTTAACTTAAGGGTCTACCCTAATCACAAGGTTTATCCTTATTCAAGTCAAGTCAAGGGTCTCTAGCGTCGAAACTCTGCCGATCTTACATCGCGAGTTTCTTCCCTTACCCCGTCAGCCTTTCCTCGAGGCCGAGTCAACCTTTTACAAGGCATAGCCCTGTAGCAAAAGGTTCGTGATCCTTACATCTAAGGGTCACTCGTCCAACACTCGAGGCTTAGCAAAACCTTCGGTCTCACTCGGGGGCTACCCTTCAGCAGAGCAATCAATCACGGTTGCTCTAAGGGTCATGTCCTACACGTGGTGTCTCACGTGTGTCACTTTCAAGTCATTCGGATGCCGCACCATCTAAATCCTGTCAGAGTCTTTAGTCTCACTTGGGGGCTGTCCTCCACCCGAGCATTCGACCACAGTCACCTTAAGGGGTACCTTACGTTCATCATACACCGGCGTCCTTATAATGCCTTCTTCGAGTCGTACCTATGCTACGAACATTCGAGCCTCCTAAAGGTTTAGGTCGCCATGGTTGGTCCGAACATGTGACGCGGTCAAACACGGTCGCCCCACTTTCGGACTCACCCTCGTGCAGCTTGAGTCTCATCGTCGAGTCCAAGCCAGGGTCGTTACCTCGTCTAGGTCAACGTTCGAGTATCTCGATCCAAGAGTCTTGGTCATCCCGTCACCCCGGGCCATGTCTAGTTTGACTCCCTCTCTTGCATTTGCGCAAAGTCGAGTTTAGGCGAGTCGTGGCACCTGTCATTTTCTCCAATCAGAGACCTTACCAAATAAAACGACCAACCGAGTATCCGAAAGTCCGGATTCGATTCGAGTCTAAGTCTGACTCCGAGTCTAGGATATCCTACATCCTTATTCCAAATCAGAGTCAGAGTCATTTGCATTCTGTCATCTTTTCAAAATTCAAAAAAATCAGCTTTCAATATTCTATCTCTACCATATGCTTTCCTTATGTGTTTCCGAGAACATGATGAACACCATCATACACTGTGAGCACATGCACGTGACTATTATAGGCACATCTATAATGACTGCAGGAACTGAGACCCATGTTTTCCTTTACCTGTTCCATGTCTGGTATAGAAAGCCACGAAACTACCCCTAGTAGGAGCGGTATCGAATCCTTTGACAAATCTAGGTAGTCTCCTAGTTTGGGTTTAAGACGGGAGGCAAGCCCATTTCCCACAATAAACACCCCTCCAATAAGACTAACCAATCCCTACTTTAGGCGTTTAGTCTGACCAGGAGCAAAAAAAAAGAAGCATCGTGACTCTATAGACTTGATGCCAAAAATACCCAACTCGGGACGATACTCCCACTAAGCCTGCCCGGAATTATGATGACAATACCGAGATCCAAATCACCATGCTTACCGTATAGTACTCCATCGCGAGTTGCACTCGCATAAACACCAACTAGGCTTACACCTTACAAGGGTTTAGCTCCACAAGCCAAATCCAACCGATGGGCCCACCCCCATATCCACCCACAACACCATAGGGGGATAGTCGTGAAAAAAAAACTGGACAAAAAAAAATCAAATCAAAAGTCCAAGGAAAAAGCAAAAGGCCCAAAACAAAAGAGCTGGCCACCAAAAAAAAAGAACCCTCAGCATCCCCCGACCATATACGGTCAATCCCTTGACCGGGGCACGGTCATCATCAAAAAAAAGAATCCCATGACCGGGGCTAAGAGGTCAACCAAAAAAATTCAAATACCCATGACCGTGGTCAACGGTCAACTCAAGTGAAAGTCCCTTGACCGGGATACGGTCAATTCAAAATTATCGATACCCATACCATCAAATAGGGGAGAGACAATCAAGCTGGTTAACTAACACCACATTTAGCCTCCCCATATTACAACCCTCAGACCTTCCCGAGACCTAGGCTAAGAGACAGCCCGGAATTTTGAGGATTCTAGCTCCATAGGATACACCCTAACCATTAGGGCTAGACATGGAAATCAGATCCCGCATTATCAAACCTACCCTGATCGAAGTCCGAGTCATTTTTACTCGACTTCCCCCTTTCCTACAACATTACAATATCTTACCCTTGAAGCCTTAGCTCCACAAAATCGAGCTCCAGATTTCGAAACATCAAAGCCACTTATTACTTGGCACCACATTTCCATAAACATCCAAACCAGTTACCAGCCCCAAACACGGGAACTCAACCTGTGGTCGGCATAGAACATGCCCAAATAGTTCACACTACCTCTGGGGGCTACCCCGGAGAACGCTCACAGTCACGGGATCAACATCCTAACTGTTCCAGCCCTTTGATCAAGACATCATTGGGAACACACCTAGCCTACACCATCGCTATGGCTAGTTACACACAAAGTCCTATTAGCCTAGGCACAATAACATATCTTCCAATCCACTGAACTACGGCTTGGTTTGATTTCACTACACGTGAATACGTAGGCAGCCCTTCAACAAAGGCACAACCACCCATATTGACACAAATTCAGAAAGCACCATCATTCCTATCACGACACTGTCATGTTCTCAGCAGCTAGCTTTGTCGTCCTGGGGGCTTCTCTTAGGCAGAAGACCTCCATCCATTCACAAAATCCAAATGACTTTCAAAAATCTAGCCACTTTTCTATAGTGTGTCCTAGTACTCGGCCCAGGCGAAGACAAGAATCCGTCAGGGACTCGAAGTAACACCCACTTTGGGAATGTACCCCAAAACCAAAAATTCAAAAGAGCACTAGGCTGCAGCATTGCTACTACTAAATCCTGTCATGCAGAAGCAATCTCATTACAGACTACTGCCATTCCCCTATAACAGATCGTTCCCATTTCGACTTCGACCACGTTGTCACTCGCCTAGGCTAAGGAATAGCACAACTTAAGAGTCTTGTCATCTTAGATGGCCCACCCCGAACTGAGTCACGGTCCAACCCCTCGAGAGTCCGAGTCGTGTCTGTCAACTCGTCGTCCTGTCACGTCCGGAGTCGAGTCTGTCGGTACCTCCCTCCTCAAATTTTCGCTTCAAAATTTGCAAAACTTAGCCATTTGATAAAATCCTTTTCGACAAGGTCAAATTTCGGTCTATTTATACTGCAAAATTCTTTTCTACCCCTTTCAATTTTGAAAACCTATCTCCTAGCACGTGAGTTGCTTTCAGGACTTCGATTTCAAAATGAAGCAAAAGTCATTTTCCCCAGCGCAAGCAAGTCTATAGATGCTAACTGCATTTCCTATGTGCTATCTTGCTATATACTATGCCTGTTATTACTGCCTATGTATCTAACATTTCAGGTACCAGTTAGTGCTTCCCAACGGAACATCAAAGGCAGTGTTTCTCCTGGAATGCTACATCCAAGATGTGATGTGTCGGCATACGGGTACACCCAAGACTTCAGAAGTAAGTCCCCGCGCAGCTACTTTACTCCCCAGCATGAGTCGGTGTTTCTCCTGAAATGCTACATCCAAGATGTGATGTGTCGGCAGACGGGTACACCTAGGACTTCAAAGGCAAGTTCGACTCCCCACGGAGCTATCATCATTAGGACAGGTATGACCCTCTGCTTATGGCTAGCGAGCCCTTCACGCAAGTCTACTAGACTATAAACGACCCGACCGGAAGGCTGCCAGGTCGTAATCCTCGATTGGCCTGGTAGCTAGTCTGACTTTCGCCTTGTCCAAGCCTCAGTCAGAGTGGGGGCTCTGTAGACACCCGCATTTTGCCTGCTAGTGTCTATAGCAGTTCCCGACAAAACACCCGATGATGATCAGACGTAAACGTGACTTAATACGCTCGAATACGGACTCGGAATCAATAGTATCCGACGTGGGCATTTAGCGGAGTGCAAACCTCTCAAAACCGACCTCAAATCCAGGCCAGTGGGTCATTACCTATAAAATGAGACTAATTTGGGCCAAAACCGACACCAAAAATAAAAACCGTCTTTTGGCGACCGGGTCAAAACCCGGTCAAAGACGAACCCGTCTCACAAATCAGCCAAATTCAGCTTCTCGAAACTGGCGCACAATTTAAAATTCAAATTAATCAATCAAATCAACAAGGTCAACACCTTCCTAAAATATCCCGATTCACTTGATCCACTCGATCGAGTGGATAGACCCACTCGGTCGAGTGGAGCGTCATTCAACAGATCAGGCCCGTTTTGAAGGGCACTCGACCGAGTGCACTAGGGCCACTCGATCGAGTGACCCTAGGTCGGGGGGTAAAGCCTATAAATACCCCCTTAACCCCATTCATTTCACAGGCTTTTTCCATGCATTCTTAGTCTACATTTCTACCCTACTACACTACACTACAAGCCCTTAGCAACCCTAAGCAATACACACAAAAACCGAGTCCTTCGTCCCTCGAAAACCGACGAATCATCCATTACACATACACATACACATACAATCAAAACTCGAGATCAAAACTCGTCAAAGACCCGAGAGCATCCTCTCCCTAACCAAACACACCATAACTCACCCTACATATCTCGACACTCCCGCGCACACGCCGCTACCACGAGTTCGTTTCCGAGGCCATTAAGCATGTAGGTTGAGGGTGTAATTCAAATCCCGACATCTCTTTCTCCCTTCTTCTTTTTCGTTTCTTTTATATATATATATTTTTATTATTTTTATTATTATTATTATTACTAACCTTTAATTTTGTGCATACTAACTTTTTATTTATTTTTGTATACAAACATTTTATTTATGTACTCTAACACTAACTTTTTTTTATCGTTTACTAACACTTTAATTCCGTATTCTAACATCTAACATTATTATACCGTGTATATATACATACTAATATCAAAATCTCGGTTTCGAATACGTTTGACTATGACGATTGCCTAAAGTCCATCTAATTCCTTTACGAGTAACGACTGAGGTGGCGCCCTTTCGAGGAGCGCCGCCCCAATGTGCTCAAGGACGTGATGTGATCGTGATCGGTCATAGTTGAACGTATTTGATCTCATTTCCAAGATTAGTGCGGAACCCGTTGACACGAAAACCGACATCACATAATCCGAAAGGATTGGTTTCGATGTCGTGACGTAGAGGGATGCAATTTCGTCACTAATTCAAAATTTCTAATTTAAACGATAATGTTTTCATAAAAATCCGATAACGGTGTTATAATCGCATGCATACACGATTATAGCACCGGAAGCCGAATCAAATTCAAATCGTGCAATATTTGTATTTAATTTAGCCGACCATCGATTTTGGAAAATAAAATGAAACGAGTTATCACTCGTACAGGGGCTACTCGACCGAGTACGTAGGCCACTCGATCGAGTAGCACCCAAAAATCTGGACAGTAGCTACGTTAAAGACACACTCGACCGAGTCAGACCATGACTCGATCGAGTAGGTCCTGTAGCCCAGAAAACCGAGAGCTCTAATGCAACATTCGAGCCTCGTCATTTTTTTACGACTTTTAGTCGACACGTGCATAATCAATCACGTGACTCTCCCTTTTTCGGAACCCATGCATTTCACGACACGTACAACGACTTTGATCGACGGTCTCGCACTATTAATTTTATGTCGACGACTCTTTAGTCGTATCCGACACATAATTAATTTAGACTCCATTTCTCGAGGTGATAAGTCGGGACAAGGCATCGAGGTTCGAGATCGGGTTAGCACCACACCTAGGTCTCGAACCTCCGTCCTTTGTTTAATACACCATATAATGTGTATTTAATCGAAGTTCGTCCGTTTGCACAACTTACGGTCTAGTTTATATTTATTATATACGGGTCCGTTTCTAGTTAACGTCTAACATTTCCTATTCGATTATTGTATTTTATTGCTCGTTGTATTGTGAATTCCGGGTTGTATTCCGCCCGTGTAATTTGTAATTTATTTACGAGTTTTCTATTTTCGATGTTTGCCATTTATTTATTTAAATGAACATCACATGCTAAACAACTTCGACCATAGTTAGATGCATTAAATGACGTAGCAAACCAATAATTCACATGCTTAGCCCGAAAACGTTGTTTGCATATCATTTAATCGTTTTACTAGCGCGCGTACACGAACACGAACGATGTCTTAGTAGAGGCCGCCATTGTGCGGGCGGGGTTGGGTGTCCTTAGTGGGCTTCCCAACACGTACCCTCACCCCTTACTCAGAACCTTGGTTTCCGGATGTCCGAAACCATTGGCGTACGAGAGTCATTTTATATACGAAAGCCGGTGTAAACGGTATCGATGTAACAATGCAAAGGGACGAGCCCCATAAACTCTGTAATCGAAGTGGGCTTACTTTGTGTATAGCCCATGACGACATAGAGTGGGCTCGAATGGTTCCGAATAACCACAAAATTCGGTGGCGACTCCATTTTGACTTAAATTTCGAACCCGAGAACAATCTTACCACGAGATTCATTCGCCTACCCAAACCCGCGCGTGGCCGCGTCGGGGTGGACCTACGTCATGTCCACAATTTGGCGACTCCGCTGGGGATACCTGATGTACCACATGTCATCGGGGTTCCTAGGGTGAGACTCGAAGAGAAATCGTTCGCATATTAGTGTACGCGCATTAGTTTAATGATTCATGCATAACCCATTTTTGCCCGGGCCAGTTACTTGTGATCGACGTCCCACTATACCGCGGTGCATTCCTACATGGGTGCACTAAAGACTTCGATGGTGGAACTCGTATGGGTTTTGCGGCATGTCCTAAGACCGACTCGGCTTAGGGAGTCCGTCCTGATTTACGAGAAAGCCATCGTTGTTGGTATAGACCCTATTTGACCGACCGAGACTTAGCGTAATGCATACATAAGCGTCGTTATAATGCTTGTTTGACTACGTGCTACTTGGTTTCCGTGTCATTTTTTTCAAAAAACCGTCATTTCAAAATTGCATCTTTCCAAAAAATACCAAATTTCGAAAAAAACACGAAATACTATCCGTTTCGGGACCCATCTTTCCAAAACACCAAATTTTGAAAAACCCGAAATACCGTCCGTTTCAGGACTCGTCTTTTCAAAATATTCAAATTCAAAAACTCGGAATGCTGCCAAAATTTAGACTTACGATTTGACTCAAAATAGCCTTTTTTTTAGCCGGCATGCTATCCATTTCAATTCGAATTTCCGATCCACCATTCAATTTTCGAATTTTCAAAATTCAATTTCAATTTACAAATCTTCGTGATGCCATTCGCGATTTTCAAATCCTCGAGATTCCATTCTCGATTTTCAAATCTCCGAGATGTCATTTTCGATTCTCAAATCTTCGGGATCTCATTTTCAATTTTCAAATTTTTGGAAATTTATTTTCGATATTCAAATTTTCAAAATTTCAAAAATTCAACTTTTCCAAAAAAAATCGGCCCTGTCGGCATGCTACCAATTTCGCGGGACCGTCTCCCAATTTTTCAAAACGCGAAATTACTCGCAACCATTCTAACATTTCAAAATGCCCGGTTCTATTGGCCTTCTACCAATTTCAGGACCGTTCTCCCAATTTTCAAAATTCAATCATTTTTCAAATACCTTCCTTATTATAGGACCTACCGTAATCCGTGTGTCGGGTCTTTCCATAATTTGTCGAAGGTCTATAGCGTCGAAACTCCGTCGATCCTACATCACGGGTTTCTTCCCCATCCTAGTCCGCCTTATCCTAAGGGCATAACCAACCAACACGAGTCATACACTCGTAAATGAAAGGTTCGTAAACACTCGAGTCCTAACTAGAAAGTCACACGCGATCTTTCCCTCCGACAGAACGGTCCCCACGACCTTTCCTAGGGGAATTTTGCCCGTCTTTCAATCTGTTAGTCGAGTCATCCCAATTCTAGTCCTTTAACTTAAGGGTCTACCCTAATCACAAGGTCTATCCTTATTCAAGTCAAGTCAAGGGTCTCTAGCGTCGAAACTCTGCCGATCTTACATCGCGAGTTTCTTCCCTTACCCCGTCAGCCTTTCCTCGAGGCCGAGTCAACCTTTTACAAGGCATAGCCCTGTAGCAAAAGGTTCGTGATCCTTACATCTAAGGGTCACTCGTCCAACACTCGAGGCTTAGCAAAACCTTCGGTCTCACTCGGGGGCTACCCTTCAGCAGAGCAATCAATCACGGTTGCTCTAAGGGTCATGTCCTACACGTGGTGTCTCACGTGTGTCACTTTCAAGTCATTCGGATGCCGCACCATCTAAATCCTGTCAGAGTCTTTAGTCTCACTTGGGGGCTGTCCTCCACCCGAGCATTCGACCACAGTCACCTTAAGGGGTACCTTACGTTCATCATACACCGGCGTCCTTATAATGCCTTCTTCGAGTCGTACCTATGCTACGAACATTCGAGCCTCCTAAAGGTTTAGGTCGCCATGGTTGGTCCGAACATGTGACGCGGTCAAACACGGTCGCCCCACTTTCGGACTCACCCTCGTGCAGCTTGAGTCTCATCGTCGAGTCCAAGCCAGGGTCGTTACCTCGTCTAGGTCAACGTTCGAGTATCTCGATCCAAGAGTCTTGGTCATCCCGTCACCCCGGGCCATGTCTAGTTTGACTCCCTCTCTTGCATTTGCGCAAAGTCGAGTTTAGGCGAGTCGTGGCACCTGTCATTTTCTCCAATCAGAGACCTTACCAAATAAAACGACCAACCGAGTATCCGAAAGTCCGGATTCGATTCGAGTCTAAGTCTGACTCCGAGTCTAGGATATCCTACATCCTTATTCCAAATCAGAGTCAGAGTCATTTGCATTCTGTCATCTTTTCAAAATTCAAAAAAATCAGCTTTCAATATTCTATCTCTACCATATGCTTTCCTTATGTGTTTCCGAGAACATGATGAACACCATCATACACTGTGAGCACATGCACGTGACTATTATAGGCACATCTATAATGACTGCAGGAACTGAGACCCATGTTTTCCTTTACCTGTTCCATGTCTGGTATAGAAAGCCACGAAACTACCCCTAGTAGGAGCGGTATCGAATCCTTTGACAAATCTAGGTAGTCTCCTAGTTTGGGTTTAAGACGGGAGGCAAGCCCATTTCCCACAATAAACACCCCTCCAATAAGACTAACCAATCCCTACTTTAGGCGTTTAGTCTGACCAGGAGCAAAAAAAAAGAAGCATCGTGACTCTATAGACTTGATGCCAAAAATACCCAACTCGGGACGATACTCCCACTAAGCCTGCCCGGAATTATGATGACAATACCGAGATCCAAATCACCATGCTTACCGTATAGTACTCCATCGCGAGTTGCACTCGCATAAACACCAACTAGGCTTACACCTTACAAGGGTTTAGCTCCACAAGCCAAATCCAACCGATGGGCCCACCCCCATATCCACCCACAACACCATAGGGGGATAGTCGTGAAAAAAAAACTGGACAAAAAAAAATCAAATCAAAAGTCCAAGGAAAAAGCAAAAGGCCCAAAACAAAAGAGCTGGCCACCAAAAAAAAAGAACCCTCAGCATCCCCCGACCATATACGGTCAATCCCTTGACCGGGGCACGGTCATCATCAAAAAAAAGAATCCCATGACCGGGGCTAAGAGGTCAACCAAAAAAATTCAAATACCCATGACCGTGGTCAACGGTCAACTCAAGTGAAAGTCCCTTGACCGGGATACGGTCAATTCAAAATTATCGATACCCATACCATCAAATAGGGGAGAGACAATCAAGCTGGTTAACTAACACCACATTTAGCCTCCCCATATTACAACCCTCAGACCTTCCCGAGACCTAGGCTAAGAGACAGCCCGGAATTTTGAGGATTCTAGCTCCATAGGATACACCCTAACCATTAGGGCTAGACATGGAAATCAGATCCCGCATTATCAAACCTACCCTGATCGAAGTCCGAGTCATTTTTACTCGACTTCCCCCTTTCCTACAACATTACAATATCTTACCCTTGAAGCCTTAGCTCCACAAAATCGAGCTCCAGATTTCGAAACATCAAAGCCACTTATTACTTGGCACCACATTTCCATAAACATCCAAACCAGTTACCAGCCCCAAACACGGGAACTCAACCTGTGGTCGGCATAGAACATGCCCAAATAGTTCACACTACCTCTGGGGGCTACCCCGGAGAACGCTCACAGTCACGGGATCAACATCCTAACTGTTCCAGCCCTTTGATCAAGACATCATTGGGAACACACCTAGCCTACACCATCGCTATGGCTAGTTACACACAAAGTCCTATTAGCCTAGGCACAATAACATATCTTCCAATCCACTGAACTACGGCTTGGTTTGATTTCACTACACGTGAATACGTAGGCAGCCCTTCAACAAAGGCACAACCACCCATATTGACACAAATTCAGAAAGCACCATCATTCCTATCACGACACTGTCATGTTCTCAGCAGCTAGCTTTGTCGTCCTGGGGGCTTCTCTTAGGCAGAAGACCTCCATCCATTCACAAAATCCAAATGACTTTCAAAAATCTAGCCACTTTTCTATAGTGTGTCCTAGTACTCGGCCCAGGCGAAGACAAGAATCCGTCAGGGACTCGAAGTAACACCCACTTTGGGAATGTACCCCAAAACCAAAAATTCAAAAGAGCACTAGGCTGCAGCATTGCTACTACTAAATCCTGTCATGCAGAAGCAATCTCATTACAGACTACTGCCATTCCCCTATAACAGATCGTTCCCATTTCGACTTCGACCACGTTGTCACTCGCCTAGGCTAAGGAATAGCACAACTTAAGAGTCTTGTCATCTTAGATGGCCCACCCCGAACTGAGTCACGGTCCAACCCCTCGAGAGTCCGAGTCGTGTCTGTCAACTCGTCGTCCTGTCACGTCCGGAGTCGAGTCTGTCGGTACCTCCCTCCTCAAATTTTCGCTTCAAAATTTGCAAAACTTAGCCATTTGATAAAATCCTTTTCGACAAGGTCAAATTTCGGTCTATTTATACTGCAAAATTCTTTTCTACCCCTTTCAATTTTGAAAACCTATCTCCTAGCACGTGAGTTGCTTTCAGGACTTCGATTTCAAAATGAAGCAAAAGTCATTTTCCCCAGCGCAAGCAAGTCTATAGATGCTAACTGCATTTCCTATGTGCTATCTTGCTATATACTATGCCTGTTATTACTGCCTATGTATCTAACATTTCAGGTACCAGTTAGTGCTTCCCAACGGAACATCAAAGGCAGTGTTTCTCCTGGAATGCTACATCCAAGATGTGATGTGTCGGCATACGGGTACACCCAAGACTTCAGAAGTAAGTCCCCGCGCAGCTACTTTACTCCCCAGCATGAGTCGGTGTTTCTCCTGAAATGCTACATCCAAGATGTGATGTGTCGGCAGACGGGTACACCTAGGACTTCAAAGGCAAGTTCGACTCCCCACGGAGCTATCATCATTAGGACAGGTATGACCCTCTGCTTATGGCTAGCGAGCCCTTCACGCAAGTCTACTAGACTATAAACGACCCGACCGGAAGGCTGCCAGGTCGTAATCCTCGATTGGCCTGGTAGCTAGTCTGACTTTCGCCTTGTCCAAGCCTCAGTCAGAGTGGGGGCTCTGTAGACACCCGCATTTTGCCTGCTAGTGTCTATAGCAGTTCCCGACAAAACACCCGATGATGATCAGACGTAAACGTGACTTAATACGCTCGAATACGGACTCGGAATCAATAGTATCCGACGTGGGCATTTAGCGGAGTGCAAACCTCTCAAAACCGACCTCAAATCCAGGCCAGTGGGTCATTACCTATAAAATGAGACTAATTTGGGCCAAAACCGACACCAAAAATAAAAACCGTCTTTTGGCGACCGGGTCAAAACCCGGTCAAAGACGAACCCGTCTCACAAATCAGCCAAATTCAGCTTCTCGAAACTGGCGCACAATTTAAAATTCAAATTAATCAATCAAATCAACAAGGTCAACACCTTCCTAAAATATCCCGATTCACTTGATCCACTCGATCGAGTGGATAGACCCACTCGGTCGAGTGGAGCGTCATTCAACAGATCAGGCCCGTTTTGAAGGGCACTCGACCGAGTGCACTAGGGCCACTCGATCGAGTGACCCTAGGTCGGGGGGTAAAGCCTATAAATACCCCCTTAACCCCATTCATTTCACAGGCTTTTTCCATGCATTCTTAGTCTACATTTCTACCCTACTACACTACACTACAAGCCCTTAGCAACCCTAAGCAATACACACAAAAACCGAGTCCTTCGTCCCTCGAAAACCGACGAATCATCCATTACACATACACATACACATACAATCAAAACTCGAGATCAAAACTCGTCAAAGACCCGAGAGCATCCTCTCCCTAACCAAACACACCATAACTCACCCTACATATCTCGACACTCCCGCGCACACGCCGCTACCACGAGTTCGTTTCCGAGGCCATTAAGCATGTAGGTTGAGGGTGTAATTCAAATCCCGACATCTCTTTCTCCCTTCTTCTTTTTCGTTTCTTTTATATATATATATTTTTATTATTTTTATTATTATTATTATTACTAACCTTTAATTTTGTGCATACTAACTTTTTATTTATTTTTGTATACAAACATTTTATTTATGTACTCTAACACTAACTTTTTTTTATCGTTTACTAACACTTTAATTCCGTATTCTAACATCTAACATTATTATACCGTGTATATATACATACTAATATCAAAATCTCGGTTTCGAATACGTTTGACTATGACGATTGCCTAAAGTCCATCTAATTCCTTTACGAGTAACGACTGAGGTGGCGCCCTTTCGAGGAGCGCCGCCCCAATGTGCTCAAGGACGTGATGTGATCGTGATCGGTCATAGTTGAACGTATTTGATCTCATTTCCAAGATTAGTGCGGAACCCGTTGACACGAAAACCGACATCACATAATCCGAAAGGATTGGTTTCGATGTCGTGACGTAGAGGGATGCAATTTCGTCACTAATTCAAAATTTCTAATTTAAACGATAATGTTTTCATAAAAATCCGATAACGGTGTTATAATCGCATGCATACACGATTATAGCACCGGAAGCCGAATCAAATTCAAATCGTGCAATATTTGTATTTAATTTAGCCGACCATCGATTTTGGAAAATAAAATGAAACGAGTTATCACTCGTACAGGGGCTACTCGACCGAGTACGTAGGCCACTCGATCGAGTAGCACCCAAAAATCTGGACAGTAGCTACGTTAAAGACACACTCGACCGAGTCAGACCATGACTCGATCGAGTAGGTCCTGTAGCCCAGAAAACCGAGAGCTCTAATGCAACATTCGAGCCTCGTCATTTTTTTACGACTTTTAGTCGACACGTGCATAATCAATCACGTGACTCTCCCTTTTTCGGAACCCATGCATTTCACGACACGTACAACGACTTTGATCGACGGTCTCGCACTATTAATTTTATGTTGACGACTCTTTAGTCGTATCCGACACATAATTAATTTAGACTCCATTTCTCGAGGTGATAAGTCGGGACAAGGCATCGAGGTTCGAGATCGGGTTAGCACCACACCTAGGTCTCGAACCTCCGTCCTTTGTTTAATACACCATATAATGTGTATTTAATCGAAGTTCGTCCGTTTGCACAACTTACGGTCTAGTTTATATTTATTATATACGGGTCCGTTTCTAGTTAACGTCTAACATTTCCTATTCGATTATTGTATTTTATTGCTCGTTGTATTGTGAATTCCGGGTTGTATTCCGCCCGTGTAATTTGTAATTTATTTACGAGTTTTCTATTTTCGATGTTTGCCATTTATTTATTTAAATGAACATCACATGCTAAACAACTTCGACCATAGTTAGATGCATTAAATGACGTAGCAAACCAATAATTCACATGCTTAGCCCGAAAACGTTGTTTGCATATCATTTAATCGTTTTACTAGCGCGCGTACACGAACACGAACGATGTCTTAGTAGAGACCGCCATTGTGCGGGCGGGGTTGGGTGTCCTTAGTGGGCTTCCCAACACGTACCCTCACCCCTTACTCAGAACCTTGGTTTCCGGATGTCCGAAACCATTGGCGTACGAGAGTCATTTTATATACGAAAGCCGGTGTAAACGGTATCGATGTAACAATGCAAAGGGACGAGCCCCATAAACTCTGTAATCAAAGTGGGCTTACTTTGTGTATAGCCCATGACGACATAGAGTGGGCTCGAATGGTTCCGAATAACCACAAAATTCGGTGGCGACTCCATTTTGACTTAAATTTCGAACCCGAGAACAATCTTACCACGAGATTCATTCGCCTACCCAAACCCGCGCGTGGCCGCGTCGGGGTGGACCTACGTCATGTCCACAATTTGGCGACTCCGCTGGGGATACCTGATGTACCACATGTCATCGGGGTTCCTAGGGTGAGACTCGAAGAGAAATCGTTCGCATATTAGTGTACGCGCATTAGTTTAATGATTCATGCATAACCCATTTTTGCCCGGGCCGGTTACTTGTGATCGACGTCCCACTATACCGCGGTGCATTCCTACATGGGTGCACTAAAGACTTCGATGGTGGAACTCGTATGGGTTTTGCGGCATGTCCTAAGACCGACTCGGCTTAGGGAGTCCGTCCTGATTTACGAGAAAGCCATCGTTGTTGGTATAGACCCTATTTGACCGACCGAGACTTAGCGTAATGCATACATAAGCGTCGTTATAATGCTTGTTTGACTACGTGCTACTTGGTTTCCGTGTCATTTTTTTCAAAAAACCGTCATTTCAAAATTGCATCTTTCCAAAAAATACCAAATTTCGAAAAAAACACGAAATACTATCCGTTTCGGGACCCATCTTTCCAAAACACCAAATTTTGAAAAACCCGAAATACCGTCCGTTTCAGGACTCGTCTTTTCAAAATATTCAAATTCAAAAACTCGGAATGCTGCCAAAATTTAGACTTACGATTTGACTCAAAATAGCCTTTTTTTTAGCCGGCATGCTATCCATTTCAATTCGAATTTCCGATCCACCATTCAATTTTCGAATTTTCAAAATTCAATTTCAATTTTCAAATCTTCGTGATGCCATTCGCGATTTTCAAATCCTCGAGATTCCATTCTCGATTTTCAAATCTCCGAGATGTCATTTTCGATTCTCAAATCTTCGGGATCTCATTTTCAATTTTCAAATTTTTGGAAATTTATTTTCGATATTCAAATTTTCAAAATTTCAAAAATTCAACTTTTCCAAAAAAAATCGGCCCTGTCGGCATGCTACCAATTTCGCGGGACCGTCTCCCAATTTTTCAAAACGCGAAATTACTCGCAACCATTCTAACATTTCAAAATGCCCGGTTCTATTGGCCTTCTACCAATTTCAGGACCGTTCTCCCAATTTTCAAAATTCAATCATTTTTCAAATACCTTCCTTATTATAGGACCTACCGTAATCCGTGTGTCGGGTCTTTCCATAATTTGTCGAAGGTCTATAGCGTCGAAACTCCGTCGATCCTACATCACGGGTTTCTTCCCCATCCTAGTCCGCCTTATCCTAAGGGCATAACCAACCAACACGAGTCATACACTCGTAAATGAAAGGTTCGTAAACACTCGAGTCCTAACTAGAAAGTCACACGCGATCTTTCCCTCCAACAGAACGGTCCCCACGACCTTTCCTAGGGGAATTTTGCCCGTCTTTCAATCTGTTAGTCGAGTCATCCCAATTCTAGTCCTTTAACTTAAGGGTCTACCCTAATCACAAGGTCTATCCTTATTCAAGTCAAGTCAAGGGTCTCTAGCGTCGAAACTCTGCCGATCTTACATCGCGAGTTTCTTCCCTTACCCCGTCAGCCTTTCCTCGAGGCCGAGTCAACCTTTTACAAGGCATAGCCCTGTAGCAAAAGGTTCGTGATCCTTACATCTAAGGGTCACTCGTCCAACACTCGAGGCTTAGCAAAACCTTCGGTCTCACTCGGGGGCTACCCTTCAGCAGAGCAATCAATCACGGTTGCTCTAAGGGTCATGTCCTACACGTGGTGTCTCACGTGTGTCACTTTCAAGTCATTCGGATGCCGCACCATCTAAATCCTGTCAGAGTCTTTAGTCTCACTTGGGGGCTGTCCTCCACCCGAGCATTCGACCACAGTCACCTTAAGGGGTACCTTACGTTCATCATACACCGGCGTCCTTATAATGCCTTCTTCGAGTCGTACCTATGCTACGAACATTCGAGCCTCCTAAAGGTTTAGGTCGCCATGGTTGGTCCGAACATGTGACGCGGTCAAACACGGTCGCCCCACTTTCGGACTCACCCTCGTGCAGCTTGAGTCTCATCGTCGAGTCCAAGCCAGGGTCGTTACCTCGTCTAGGTCAACGTTCGAGTATCTCGATCCAAGAGTCTTGGTCATCCCGTCACCCCGGGCCATGTCTAGTTTGACTCCCTCTCTTGCATTTGCGCAAAGTCGAGTTTAGGCGAGTCGTGGCACCTGTCATTTTCTCCAATCAGAGACCTTACCAAATAAAACGACCAACCGAGTATCCGAAAGTCCGGATTCGATTCGAGTCTAAGTCTGACTCCGAGTCTAGGATATCCTACATCCTTATTCCAAATCAGAGTCAGAGTCATTTGCATTCTGTCATCTTTTCAAAATTCAAAAAAATCAGCTTTCAATATTCTATCTCTACCATATGCTTTCCTTATGTGTTTCCGAGAACATGATGAACACCATCATACACTGTGAGCACATGCACGTGACTATTATAGGCACATCTATAATGACTGCAGGAACTGAGACCCATGTTTTCCTTTACCTGTTCCATGTCTGGTATAGAAAGCCACGAAACTACCCCTAGTAGGAGCGGTATCGAATCCTTTGACAAATCTAGGTAGTCTCCTAGTTTGGGTTTAAGACGGGAGGCAAGCCCATTTCCCACAATAAACACCCCTCCAATAAGACTAACCAATCCCTACTTTAGGCGTTTAGTCTGACCAGGAGCAAAAAAAAAGAAGCATCGTGACTCTATAGACTTGATGCCAAAAATACCCAACTCGGGACGATACTCCCACTAAGCCTGCCCGGAATTATGATGACAATACCGAGATCCAAATCACCATGCTTACCGTATAGTACTCCATCGCGAGTTGCACTCACATAAACACCAACTAGGCTTACACCTTACAAGGGTTTAGCTCCACAAGCCAAATCCAACCGATGGGCCCACCCCCATATCCACCCACAACACCATAGGGGGATAGTCGTGAAAAAAAAACTGGACAAAAAAAAATCAAATCAAAAGTCCAAGGAAAAAGCAAAAGGCCCAAAACAAAAGAGCTGGCCACCAAAAAAAAAAGAACCCTCAGCATCCCCCGACCATATACGGTCAATCCCTTGACCGGGGCACGGTCATCATCAAAAAAAAGAATCCCATGACCGGGGCTAAGAGGTCAACCAAAAAAATTCAAATACCCATGACCGTGGTCAACGGTCAACTCAAGTGAAAGTCCCTTGACCGGGATACGGTCAATTCAAAATTATCGGTACCAATACCATCAAATAGGGGAGAGACAATCAAGCTGGTTAACTAACACCACATTTAGTCTCCCCATATTAAAACCCTCAAGACCTTCCCGAGACCTAGGCTAAGAGACAGCCCGGAATTTTGAGGATTCTTGCTCCATAGGATACACCCTAACCATTAGGGCTAGACATGGAAATCAGATCCCGCATTATCAAACCTACCCTGATCGAAGTCCGAGTCATTTTTACTCGACTTCCCCCTTTCCTACAACATTACAATATCTTACCCTCGAAGCCTTAGCTCCACAAAATCGAGCTCCAGATTTCGAAACATCAAAGCCACTTATTACTTGGCACCACATTTCCATAAACATCCAAACCAGTTACCAGCCCCAAACACGGGAACTCAACCTGTGGTCGGCATAGAACATGCCCAAATAGTTCACACCACCTCTGGGGGCTACCCCGGAGAACGCTCACGGTCACGGGATCAACATCCTAACTGTTCCAGCCCTTTGATCAAGACATCATTGGGAACACACCTAGCCTACACCATCGCTATGGCTAGTTACACACAAAGTCCTATTAGCCTAGGCACAATAACATATCTTCCAATCCACTGAACTACGGCTTGGTTTGATTTCACTACACGTGAATACGTAGGCAGCCCTTCAACAAAGGCACAACCACCCATATTGACACAAATTCAGAAAGCAGCATCATTCCTATCACGACACTGTCATGTTCTCAGCAGCTAGCTTTGTCGTCCTGGGGGCTTATCTTAGGCAGAAGACCTCCATCCATTCACAAAATCCAAATGACTTTCAAAAATCTAGCCACTTTTCTATAGTGTGTCCTAGTACTCGGCCCAGGCGAAGACAAGAATCCGTCAGGGACTCGAAGTAACACCCACTTTGGGAATGTACCCCAAAACCAAAAATTCAAAAGAGCATTAGGCTGCAGCATTGCTACTACTAAATCCTGTCATGCAGAAGCAATCTCATTACAGACTACAGCCATTCCCCTATAACAGATCGTTCCCATTTCGACTTCGACCACGTTGTCACTCGCCTAAGCTAAGGAATAGCACAACTTAAGAGTCTTGTCATCTTAGATGGCCCACCCCGAACTGAGTCACGGTCCAACCCCTCGAGAGTCCGAGTCGTGTCTGTCAACTCGTCGTCCTGTCACGTCCGGAGTCGAGTCTGTCGGTACCTCCCTCCTCAAATTTTCGCTTCAAAATTTGCAAAACTTAGCCATTTGATAAAATCCTTTTCGACAAGGTCAAATTTCGGTCTATTTATACTGCAAAATTCTTTTCTACCCCTTTCAATTTTGAAAACCTATCTCCTAGCACGTGAGTTGTTTCAGGACTTCGATTTCAAAATGAAGCAAAAGTCATTTTCCCCAGTGCAAGCAAGTCTATAGATGCTAACTGCATTTCCTATGTGCTATCTTGCTATATACTATGCCTGTTATTTCTGCCTATGTATCTAACATTTCAGGTACCAGCTAGTGCTTCCCAACGGAACATCAAAGGCAGTGTTTCTCCTGGAATGCTACATCCAAGATGTGATGTGTCGGCATACGGGTACACCCAAGACTTCAGAAGTAAGTCCCCGCGCAGCTACTTTACTCCCCAGCATGAGTCGGTGTTTCTCCTGAAATGCTACATCCAAGATGTGATGTGTCGGCACACGGGTACACCTAGGACTTCAAAGGCAAGTTCGACTCCCCACGGAGCTATCATCATCAGGACAGGTATGACCCTCTGCTTATGGCTAGCGAGCCCTTCACGCAAGTCTACTAGACTATAAACGACCCGACCGGAAGGCTGCCAGGTCGTAATCCTCGATTGGCCTGGTAGCTAGTCTGACTTTCGCCTTGTCCAAGCCTCAGTCAGAGTGGGGGCTCTGTAGACACCCGCATTTTGCCTGCTAGTGTCTATAGCAGTTCCCGACAAAACACCCGATGATGATCAGACGTAAACGTGACTTAATACGCTCGAATACGGACTCGGAATCAATAGTATCCGACGTGGGCATTTAGCGGAGTGCAAACCTCTCAAAACCGACCTCAAATCCAGGCCAGTGGGTCATTACCTATAAAATGAGACTAATTTGGGCCAAAACCGGCACCAAAAATAAAAACCGTCTTTTGGCGACCGGGTCAAAACCCGGTCAAAGACGAACCCGTCTCACAAATCAGCCAAATTCAGCTTCTCGAAACTGGCGCACAATTTAAAATTCAAATTAATCAATCAAATCAACAAGGTCAACACCTTCCTAAAATATCCCGATTCACTTGATCCACTCGATCGAGTGGATAGACCCACTCGGTCGAGTGGAGCGTCATTCAGCAGATCAGGCCCGTTTTGAAGGGCACTCGACCGAGTGCACTAGGGCCACTCGATCGAGTGACCCTAGGTCGGGGGGTAAAGCCTATAAATACCCCCTTAACCCCATTCATTTCACAGGCTTTTTCCATGCATTCTTAGTCTACATTTCTACCCTACTAGACTACACTACAAGCCCTTACCAACCCTAAGCAATACACACAAAAACCGAGTCCTTCGTCCCTCGAAAACCAACGAATCATCCATTACACATACACATACACATACAATCAAAACTCGAGATCAAAACTCGTCAAAGACCCGAGAGCATCCTCTCCCTAACCAAACACACCATAACTCACCCTACATATCTCGACACTCCCGCGCACACGCCGCTACCACGAGTTCGTTTCCGAGGCCATTAAGCATGTAGGTTGAGGGTGTAATTCAAATCCCGACATCTCTTTCTCCCTTCTTCTTTTTCGTTTCTTTTATATATATATTTTTATTATTTTTATTATTATTATTATTACTAACCTTTAATTTTGTGCATACTAACTTTTTATTTATTTTTGTATACTAACATTTTATTTATGTACTCTAACACTAACTTTTTTTTATCGTTTACTAACACTTTAATTCCGTATTCTAACATCTAACATTATTATACCGTGTATATATACATACTAATATCAAAATCTCGGTTTCGAATACGTTTGTCTATGACGATTGCCTAAAGTCCATCTAATTCCTTTACAAGTAAAGACTGAGGCGGCGCCCTTTCGAGGAGCGCCGCCCCAATGTGCTCAAGGACGTGATGTGATCGTGATCGGTCATAGTTGAACGTATTTGATCCCATTTCCAAGATTAGTGCGGAACCCGTTGACACGAAAACCGACATCACATAATCCGAAAGGATTGGTTTCGATGTCGTGACGTAGAGGGATGCAATTTCGTCACTAATTCAAAATTTCTAATTTAAACGATAATGTTTTCATAAAAATCCGATAACGGTGTTATAATCGCATGTATACACGATTATAGCACCGGAAGCCGAATTAAATTCAAATAGTGCAATATTTGTATTTAATTTAGCCGACCATCGATTTTGGAAAATAAAATGAAACGAGTTATCACTCGTACAGGGGCTACTCGACCGAGTACGTAGGCCACTCGATCGAGTAGCACCCAAAAATCTGGACAGTAGCTACGTTAAAGACACACTCGACCGAGTCAGACCATGACTCGATCGAGTAGGTCCTGTAGCCCAGAAAACCGAGAGCTCTAATGCAACATTCGAGCCTCGTCATTTTTTTACGACTTTTAGTCGACACGTGCATAATCAATCACGTGACTCTCCCTTTTTCAGAACCCATGCATTTCACGACACGTACAACGACTTTGATCGACGGTCTCGCACTATTAATTTTATGTCGACGACTCTTTAGTCGTATCCGACACATAATTAATTTAGACTCCATTTCTCGAGGTGATAAGTCGGGACAAGGCATCGAGGTTCGAGATCGGGTTAGCACCACACCTAGGTCTCGAACCTCCGTCCTTTGTTTAATACACCATATAATGTGTATTTAATCGAAGTTCGTCCGTTTGCACAACTTACGGTCTAGTTTATATTTATTATATACGGGTCCGTTTCTAGTTAACGTCTAACACTTCCTATTCGATTATTGTATTTTATTGCTCGTTGTATTGTGAATTCCGGGTTGTATTCCGCCCGTGTAATTTGTAATTTATTTACGAGTTTTCTATTTTTGATGTTTGCCATTTATTTATTTAAATGAACATCACATGGTAAACAACTTCGACCATAGTTAGATGCATTAAATGACGTAGCAAACCAATAATTCACATGCTTAGCCCGAAAACGTTGTTTGCATATCATTTAATCGTTTTACTAGCGCGCGTACACGAACACGAACGATGTCTTAGTAGAGGCCGCCATTGTGCGGGCGGGGTTGGGTGTCCTTAGTGGGCTTCCCAACACGTACCCTCACCCCTTACTCAGAACCTTGGTTTCCGGATGTCCGAAACCATTGGCGTACGAGAGTCATTTTATATACGAAAGCCGGTGTAAACGGTATCGATGTAACAATGCAAAGGGACGAGCCCCATAGACTCTGCAATCGAAGTGGGCTTACATTGTGTATAGCCCATGACGACATAGAGTGGGCTCGAATGGTTCCGAATAACCACAAAATTCGGTAGCGACTCCATTTTGACTTAAATTTCTAACCCGAGAACAATCTTACCACGAGATTCATTCGCCTACCCAAACCCGCGCGTGGCCGCGTCGGGGTGGACCTACGTCATGTCCACAATTTGGCGACTCCGCTGGGGATACCTGATGTACCACATGTCATCGGGGTTCCTAGGGTGAGACTAGAAGAGAAATCGTTCTCATATTAGTGTACGCGCATTAGTTTAATGATTCATGCATAACCCATTTTTGCCCGGGCCGGTTACTTGTGATCGACGTCCCACTATACCGCGGTGCATTCCTACATGGGTGCACTAAAGACTTCGATGGTGGAACTCGTATGGGTTTTGCGGCATGTCCTAAGACCGACTCGGCTTAGGGAGTCCGTCCTGATTTACGAGAAAGCCATCGTTGTTGGTATAGACCCTATTTGACCGACCGAGACTTAGCGTAATGCATACATAAGCGTCGTTATAATGCTTGTTTGACTACGTGCTACTTGGTTTCCGTGTCATTTTTTTCAAAAAAACCGTCATTTCAAAATTGCATCTTTCCAAAAAATACCAATTTTCGAAAAAAACCCGAAATACTATCCGTTTCGGGACCCATCTTTCCAAAACACCAAATTTTGAAAAACCCGAAATACCGTCCGTTTCAGGACTCGTCTTTTCAAAATATTCAAATTCAAAAACTCGGAATGCTGCCAAAATTTAGACTTACGATTTGACTCAAAATAGCCTTTTTTTTAGCCGGCATGCTATCCATTTCAATTCGAATTTCCGATCCACCATTCAATTTTCGAATTTTCAAAATTCAATTTCAATTTTCAAATCTTCGTGATGCCATTCGCGATTTTCAAATCCTCGAGATTCCATTCTCGATTTTCAAATCTCCGAGATTTCGTTTTCGATTCTCAAATCTTCGGGATCTCATTTTCAATTTTCAAATTTTTGGAAATTTATTTTCGATATTCAAATTTTCAAAATTTCAAAAATTCAACTTTTCGAAAAACTCGGCCCTGTCGGCATGCTACCAATTTCGCGGGACCGTCTCCCAATTTTTCAAAACGCGAAATTACTCGCAACCATTCTAACATTTCAAAATGCCCGGTTCTATTGGCCTTCTACCAATTTCAGGACCGTTCTCCCAATTTTCAAAATTCAATCATTTTTCAAATACCTTCCTTATTATAGGACCTACCGTAATCCGTGTGTCGGGTCTTTCCATAATTTGTCGAAGGTCTATAGCGTCGAAACTCCGTCGATCCTACATCACGGGTTTCTTCCCCATCCTAGTCCGCCTTATCCTAAGGGCATAACCAACCAACACGAGTCATACACTCGTAAATGAAAGGTTCGTAAACACTCGAGTCCTAACTAGAAAGTCACACGCGATCTTTCCCTCCGACAGAACGGTCCCCACGACCTTTCCTAGGGGAATTTTGCCCGTCTTTCAATCTGTTAGTCGAGTCATCCCAATTCTAGTCCTTTAACTTAAGGGTCTACCCTAATCACAAGGTCTATCCTTATTCAAGTCAAGTCAAGGGTCTCTAGCGTCGAAACTCTGCCGATCTTACATCGCGAGTTTCTTCCCTTACCCCGTCAGCCTTTCCTCGAGGCCGAGTCAACCTTTTACAAGGCATAGCCCTGTAGCAAAAGGTTCGTGATCCTTACATCTAAGGGTCACTCGTCCAACACTCGAGGCTTAGCAAAACCTTCGGTCTCACTCGGGGGCTACCCTTCAGCAGAGCAATCAATCACGGTTGCTCTAAGGGTCATGTCCTACACGTGGTGTCTCACGTGTGTCACTTTCAAGTCATTCGGATGCCGCACCATCTAAATCCTGTCAGAGTCTTTAGTCTCACTTGGGGGCTGTCCTCCACCCGAGCATTCGACCACAGTCACCTTAAGGGGTACCTTACGTTCATCATACACCGGCGTCCTTATAATGCCTTCTTCGAGTCGTACCTATGCTACGAACATTCGAGCCTCCTAAAGGTTTAGGTCGCCATGGTTGGTCCGAACATGTGACGCGGTCAAACACGGTCGCCCCACTTTCGGACTCACCCTCGTGCAGCTTGAGTCTCATCGTCGAGTCCAAGCCAGGGTCGTTACCTCGTCTAGGTCAACGTTCGAGTATCTCGATCCAAGAGTCTTGGTCATCCCGTCACCCCGGGCCATGTCTAGTTTGACTCCCTCTCTTGCATTTGCGCAAAGTCGAGTTTAGGCGAGTCGTGGCACCTGTCATTTTCTCCAATCAGAGACCTTACCAAATAAAACGACCAACCGAGTATCCGAAAGTCCGGATTCGATTCGAGTCTAAGTCTGACTCCGAGTCTAGGATATCCTACATCCTTATTCCAAATCAGAGTCAGAGTCATTTGCATTCTGTCATCTTTTCAAAATTCAAAAAAATCAGCTTTCAATATTCTATCTCTACCATATGCTTTCCTTATGTGTTTCCGAGAACATGATGAACACCATCATACACTGTGAGCACATGCACGTGACTATTATAGGCACATCTATAATGACTGCAGGAACTAAGACCCATGTTTTCCTTTACCTGTTCCATGTCTGGTATAGAAAGCCACGAAACTACCCCTAGTAGGAGCGGTATCGAATCCTTTGACAAATCTAGGTAGTCTCCTAGTTTGGGTTTAAGACGGGAGGCAAGCCCATTTCCCACAATAAACACCCCTCCAATAAGACTAACCAATCCCTACTTTAGGCGTTTAGTCTGACCAGGAGCAAAAAAAAAGAAGCATCGTGACTCTATAGACTTGATGCCAAAAATACCCAACTCGGGACGATACTCCCACTAAGCCTGCCCGGAATTATGATGACAATACCGAGATCCAAATCACCATGCTTACCGTATAGTACTCCATCGCGAGTTGCACTCACATAAACACCAACTAGGCTTACACCTTACAAGGGTTTAGCTCCACAAGCCAAATCCAACCGATGGGCCCACCCCCATATCCACCCACAACACCATAGGGGGATAGTCGTGAAAAAAAAACTGGACAAAAAAAAATCAAATCAAAAGTCCAAGGAAAAAGCAAAAGGCCCAAAACAAAAGAGCTGGCCACCAAAAAAAAAAAGAACCCTCAGCATCCCCCGACCATATACGGTCAATCCCTTGACCGGGGCACGGTCATCATCAAAAAAAAGAATCCCATGACCGGGGCTAAGAGGTCAACCAAAAAAATTCAAATACCCATGACCGTGGTCAACGGTCAACTCAAGTGAAAGTCCCTTGACCGGGATACGGTCAATTCAAAATTATCGATACCAATACCATCAAATAGGGGAGAGACAATCAAGCTGGTTAACTAACACCACATTTAGCCTCCCCATATTACAACCCTCAAGACCTTCCCGAGACCTAGGCTAAGAGACAGCCCGGAATTTTGAGGATTCTTGCTCCATAGGATACACCCTAACCATTAGGGCTAGACATGGAAATCAGATCCCGCATTATCAAACCTACCCTGATCGAAGTCCGAGTCATTTTTACTCGACTTCCCCCTTTCCTACAACATTACAATATCTTACCCTCGAAGCCTTAGCTCCACAAAATCGAGCTCCAGATTTCGAAACATCAAAGCCACTTATTACTTGGCACCACATTTCCATAAACATCCAAACCAGTTACCAGCCCCAAACACGGGAACTCAACCTGTGGTCGGCATAGAACATGCCCAAATAGTTCACACCACCTCTGGGGGCTACCCCGGAGAATGCTCACGGTCACGGGATCAACATCCTAACTGTTCCAGCCCTTTGATCAAGACATCATTGGGAACACACCTAGCCTACACCATCGCTATGGCTAGTTACACACAAAGTCCTATTAGCCTAGGCACAATAACATATCTTCCAATCCACTGAACTACGGCTTGGTTTGATTTCACTACACGTGAATACGTAGGCAGCCCTTCAACAAAGGCACAACCACCCATATTGACACAAATTCAGAAAGCAGCATCATTCCTATCACGACACTGTCATGTTCTCAGCAGCTAGCTTTGTCGTCCTGGGGGCTTATCTTAGGCAGAAGACCTCCATCCATTCACAAAATCCAAATGACTTTCAAAAATCTAGCCACTTTTCTATAGTGTGTCCTAGTACTCGGCCCAGGCGAAGACAAGAATCCGTCAGGGACTCGAAGTAACACCCACTTTGGGAATGTACCCCAAAACCAAAAATTCAAAAGAGCACTAGGCTGCAGCATTGCTACTACTAAATCCTGTCATGCAGAAGCAATCTCATTACAGACTACTGCCATTCCCCTATAACAGATCGTTCCCATTTCGACTTCGACCACGTTGTCACTCGCCTAAGCTAAGGAATAGCACAACTTAAGAGTCTTGTCATCTTAGATGGCCCACCCCGAACTGAGTCACGGTCCAACCCCTCGAGAGTCCGAGTCGTGTCTGTCAACTCGTCGTCCTGTCACGTCCAGAGTCGAGTCTGTCGGTACCTCCCTCCTCAAATTTTCGCTTCAAAATTTGCAAAACTTAGCCATTTGATAAAATCCTTTTCGACAAGGTCAAATTTCGGTCTATTTATACTGCAAAATTCTTTTCTACCCCTTTCAATTTTGAAAACCTATCTCCTAGCACGTGAGTTGTTTCAGGACTTCGATTTCAAAATGAAGCAAAAGTCATTTTCCCCAGTGCAAGCAAGTCTATAGATGCTAACTGCATTTCCTATGTGCTATCTTGCTATATACTATGCCTGTTATTTCTGCCTATGTATCTAACATTTCAGGTACCAGCTAGTGCTTCCCAACGGAACATCAAAGGCAGTGTTTCTCCTGGAATGCTACATCCAAGATGTGATGTGTCGGCATACGGGTACACCCAAGACTTCAGAAGTAAGTCCCCGCGCAGCTACTTTACTCCCCAGCATGAGTCGGTGTTTCTCCTGAAATGCTACATCCAAGATGTGATGTGTCGGCACACGGGTACACCTAGGACTTCAAAGGCAAGTTCGACTCCCCACGGAGCTATCATCATCAGGACAGGTATGACCCTCTGCTTATGGCTAGCGAGCCCTTCACGCAAGTCTACTAGACTATAAACGACCCGACCGGAAGGCTGCCAGGTCGTAATCCTCGATTGGCCTGGTAGCTAGTCTGACTTTCGCCTTGTCCAAGCCTCAGTCAGAGTGGGGGCTCTGTAGACACCCGCATTTTGCCTGCTAGTGTCTATAGCAGTTCCCGACAAAACACCCGATGATGATCAGACGTAAACGTGACTTAATACGCTCGAATACGGACTCGGAATCAATAGTATCCGACGTGGGCATTTAGCGGAGTGCAAACCTCTCAAAACCGACCTCAAATCCAGGCCAGTGGGTCATTACCTATAAAATGAGACTAATTTGGGCCAAAACCGACACCAAAAATAAAAACCGTCTTTTGGCGACCGGGTCAAAACCCGGTCAAAGACGAACCCGTCTCACAAATCAGCCAAATTCAGCTTCTCGAAACTGGCGCACAATTTAAAATTCAAATTAATCAATCAAATCAACAAGGTCAACACCTTCCTAAAATATCCCGATTCACTTGATCCACTCAATCGAGTGGATAGACCCACTCGGTCGAGTGGAGCGTCATTCAGCAGATCAGGCCCGTTTTGAAGGGCACTCGACCGAGTGCACTAGGGCCACTCGATCGAGTGACCCTAAGTCGGGGGGTAAAGCCTATAAATACCCCCTTAACCCCATTCATTTCACAGGCTTTTTCCATGCATTCTTAGTCTACATTTCTACCCTACTACACTACACTACAAGCCCTTAGCAACCCTAAGCAATACACACAAAAACCGAGTCCTTCGTCCCTCGAAAACCGACGAATCATCCATTACACATACACATACACATACAATCAAAACTCGAGATCAAAACTCGTCAAAGACCCGAGAGCATCCTCTCCCTAACCAAACACACCATAACTCACCCTACATATCTCGACACTCCCGCGCACACGCCGCTACCACGAGTTCGTTTCCGAGGCCATTAAGCATGTAGGTTGAGGGTGTAATTCAAATCCCGACATCTCTTTCTCCCTTCTTCTTTTTCGTTTCTTTTATATATATATTTTTATTATTTTTATTATTATTATTATTACTAACCTTTAATTTTGTGCATACTAACTTTTTATTTATTTTTGTATACTAACATTTTATTTATGTACTCTAACACTAACTTTTTTTTTATCGTTTACTAACACTTTAATTCCGTATTCTAACATCTAACATTATTATACCGTGTATATATACATACTAATATCAAAATCTCGGTTTCGAATACGTTTGTCTATGACGATTGCCTAAAGTCCATCTAATTCCTTTACAAGTAAAGACTGAGGCGGCGCCCTTTCGAGGAGCGCCGCCCCAATGTGCTCAAGGACGTGATGTGATCGTGATCGGTCATAGTTGAACGTATTTGATCCCATTTCCAAGATTAGTGCGGAACCCGTTGACACGAAAACCGACATCACATAATCCGAAAGGATTGGTTTCGATGTCGTGACGTAGAGGGATGCAATTTCGTCACTAATTCAAAATTTCTAATTTAAACGATAATGTTTTCATAAAAATCCGATAACGGTGTTATAATCGCATGTATACACGATTATAGCACCGGAAGCCGAATTAAATTCAAATAGTGCAATATTTGTATTTAATTTAGCCGACCATCGATTTTGGAAAATAAAATGAAACGAGTTATCACTCGTACAGGGGCTACTCGACCGAGTACGTAGGCCACTCGATCGAGTAGCACCCAAAAATCTGGACAGTAGCTACGTTAAAGACACACTCGACCGAGTCAGACCATGACTCGATCGAGTAGGTCCTATAGCCCAGAAAACCGAAAGCTCTAATGCAACATTCGAGCCTCGTCATGTTTTTACGACTTTTAGTCGACACGTGCATAATCAATCACGTGACTCTCCCCTTTTCAAAACCCATGCATTTCACGACACGTAGAACGACTTTGATCGACGGTCTCGCACTATTAATTTTATGTCGACGACTCTTTAGTCGTATCCGACACATAATTAATTTAGACTCCATTTCTCGAGGTGATAAGTCGGGACAAGGCATCGAGGTTCGAGATCGGGTTAGCACCACACCTAGGTCTCGAACCTCCGTCCTTTGTTTAATACACCATATAATGTGTATTTAATCGAAGTTCGTCCGTTTGCACAACTTACGGTCTAGTTTATATTTATTATATACGGGTCCGTTTCTAGTTAACGTCTAACACTTCCTATTCGATTATTGTATTTTATTGCTCGTTGTATTGTGAATTCCGGGTTGTATTCCGCCCGTGTAATTTGTAATTTATTTACGAGTTTTCTATTTTCGATGTTTGCCATTTATTTATTTAAATGAACATCACATGCTAAACAACTTCGACCATAGTTAGATGCATTAAATGACGTAGCAAACCAATAATTCACATGCTTAGCCCGAAAACGTTGTTTGCATATCATTTAATCGTTTTACTAGCGCGCGTACACGAACACGAACGATGTCTTAGTAGAGGCCGCCATTGTGCGGGCGGGGTTGGGTGTCCTTAGTGGGCTTCCCAACACGTACCCTCACCCCTTACTCAGAACCTTGGTTTCCGGATGTCCGAAACCATTGGCGTACGAGAGTCATTTTATATACGAAAGCCGGTGTAAGCGGTATCGATGTAACAATGCAAAGGGACGAGCCCCATAAACTCTGAAATCGAAGTGGGCTTACTTTGTGTATAGCCCATGACGACATAGAGTGGGCTCGAATGGTTCCGATTAACCACAAAATTCGGTGGCGACTCCATTTTGACTTAAATTTCGAACCCGAGAAGAATCTTACCACGAGATTCATTCGCCTACCCAAACCCGCGCGTGGCCGCGTCGGGGTGGACCTACGTCATGTCCACAATTTGGCGACTCCGCTGGATACCTGATGTACCACATGTCATCGGGGTTCCTAGGGTGAGACTCGAAGAGAAATCGTTCGCATATTAGTGTACGCGCATTTGTTTAATGATTCATGCATAACCCATTTTTGCCCGGGCCGGTTACTTGTGATCGACGTCCCACTATACCGCGGTGCATTCCTACATGGGTGCACTAAAGACTTCGATGGTGGAACTCGTATGGGTTTTGCGGCATGTCCTAAGACCGACTCGGCTTAGGGAGTCCATCCTGATTTACGAGAAAGCCATCGTTGTTGGTATAGACCCTATTTGACCGACCGAGACTTAGCGTAATGCATACATAAGCGTCGTTATAATGCTTGTTTGACTACGTGCTACTTGGTTTCCGTGTCATTTTTTTCAAAAAACCGTCATTTCAAAATTGCATCTTTCCAAAAAATACCAAATTTCGAAAAAAACACGAAATACTATCCGTTTCGGGACCCATCTTTCCAAAACACCAAATTTTGAAAAACCCGAAATACCGTCCGTTTCAGGACTCGTCTTTTCAAAATATTCAAATTCAAAAACTCGGAATGCTGCCAAAATTTAGACTTACGATTTGACTCAAAATAGCCTTTTTTTTAGCCGGCATGCTATCCATTTCAATTCGAATTTCCGATCCACCATTCAATTTTTGAATTTTCAAAATTCAATTTCAATTTTCAAATCTTCGTGATGCCATTCACGATTTTCAAATCCTCGAGATTCCATTCTCGATTTTCAAATCTCCGAGATGTCATTTTCGATTCTCAAATCTTCGGGATCTCATTTTCAATTTTCAAATTTTTGGAAATTTATTTTCGATATTCAAATTTTCAAAATTTCAAAAATTCAACTTTTCAAAAAACTCGGCCCTGTCGGCATGCTACCAATTTCGCGGGACCGTCTCCCAATTTTTCAAAACGCGAAATTACTCGCAACCATTCTAACATTTCAAAATGCCCGGTTCTATTGGCCTTCTACCAATTTCAGGACCGTTCTCCCAATTTTCAAAATTCAATCATTTTTCAAATACCTTCCTTATTATAGGACCTACCGTAATCCGTGTGTCGGGTCTTTCCATAATTTGTCGAAGGTCTATAGCGTCGAAACTCCGTCGATCCTACATCACGGGTTTCTTCCCCATCCTAGTCCGCCTTATCCTAAGGGCATAACCAACCAACACGAGTCATACACTCGTAAATGAAAGGTTCGTAAACACTCGAGTCCTAACTAGAAAGTCACACGCGATCTTTCCCTCCGACAGAACGGTCCCCACGACCTTTCCTAGGGGAATTTTGCCCGTCTTTCAATCTGTTAGTCGAGTCATCCCAATTCTAGTCCTTTAACTTAAGGGTCTACCCTAATCACAAGGTCTATCCTTATTCAAGTCAAGTCAAGGGTCTCTAGCGTCGAAACTCTGCCGATCTTACATCGCGAGTTTCTTCCCTTACCCCGTCAGCCTTTCCTCGAGGCCGAGTCAACCTTTTACAAGGCATAGCCCTGTAGCAAAAGGTTCGTGATCCTTACATCTAAGGGTCACTCGTCCAACACTCGAGGCTTAGCAAAACCTTCGGTCTCACTCGGGGGCTACCCTTCAGCAGAGCAATCAATCACGGTTGCTCTAAGGGTCATGTCCTACACGTGGTGTCTCACGTGTGTCACTTTCAAGTCATTCGGATGCCGCACCATCTAAATCCTGTCAGAGTCTTTAGTCTCACTTGGGGGCTGTCCTCCACCCGAGCATTCGACCACAGTCACCTTAAGGGGTACCTTACGTTCATCATACACCGGCGTCCTCATAATGCCTTCTTCGAGTCGTACCTATGCTACGAACATTCGAGCCTCCTAAAGGTTTAGGTCGCCATGGTTGGTCCGAACATGTGACGCGGTCAAACACGGTCGCCCCACTTTCGGACTCACCCTCGTGCAGCTTGAGTCTCATCGTCGAGTCCAAGCCAGGGTCGTTACCTCGTCTAGGTCAACGTTCGAGTATCTCGATCCAAGAGTCTTGGTCATCCCGTCACCCCGGGCCATGTCTAGTTTGACTCCCTCTCTTGCATTTGCGCAAAGTCGAGTTTAGGCAAATCGTGGCACCTGTCATTTTCTCCAATCAGAGACCTTACCAAATAAAACGACCAACCGAGTATCCGAAAGTCCGGATTCGATTCGAGTCTAAGTCTGAGTCCGAGTCTAGGATATCCTACATCCTTATTCCAAATCAGAGTCAGAGTCATTTGCATTCTGTCATCTTTTCAAAATTCAAAAAAATCAGCTTTCAATATTCTATCTCTACCATATGCTTTCCTTATGTGTTTCCGAGAACATGATGAACACCATCATACACTGTGAGCACATGCACGTGACTATTATAGGCACATCTATAATGACTGCAGGAACTAAGACCCATGTTTTCCTTTACCTGTTCCATGTCTGGTATAGAAAGCCACGAAACTACCCCTAGTAGGAGCGGTATCGAATCCTTTGACAAATCTAGGTAGTCTCCTAGTTTGGGTTTAAGACGGGAGGCAAGCCCATTTCCCACAATAAACACCCCTCCAATAAGACTAACCAATCCCTACTTTAGGCGTTTAGTCTGACCAGGAGCAAAAAAAAAGAAGCATCGTGACTCTATAGACTTGATGCCAAAAATACCCAACTCGGGACGATACTCCCACTAAGCCTGCCCGGAATTATGATGACAATACCGAGATCCAAATCACCATGCTTACCGTATAGTACTCCATCGCGAGTTGCACTCACATAAACACCAACTAGGCTTACACCTTACAAGGGTTTAGCTCCACAAGCCAAATCCAACCGATGGGCCCACCCCCATATCCACCCACAACACCATAGGGGGATAGTCGTGAAAAAAAAAACTGGACAAAAAAAAATCAAATCAAAAGTCCAAGGAAAAAGCAAAAGGCCCAAAACAAAAGAGCTGGCCACCAAAAAAAAAAGAACCCTCAGCATCCCCCGACCATATATGGTCAATCCCTTGACCGGGGCACGGTCATCATCAAAAAAAAGAATCCCATGACCGGGGCTAAGAGGTCAACCAAAAAAATTCAAATACCCATGACCGTGGTCAACGGTCAACTCAAGTGAAAGTCCCTTGACCGGGATACGGTCAATTCAAAATTATCGATACCCATACCATCAAATAGGGGAGAGACAATCAAGCTGGTTAACTAACACCACATTTAGCCTCCCCATATTACAACCCTCAAGACCTTCCCGAGACCTACGCTAAGAGACAGCACGGAATTTTGAGGATTCTAGCTCCATAGGATACACCCTAACCATTAGGGCTAGACATGGAAATCAGATCCCGCATTATCAAACCTACCCTGATCGAAGTCCGAGTCATTTTTACTCGACTTCCCCCTTTCCTACAACATTACAATATCTTACCCTCGAAGCCTTAGCTCCACAAAATCGAGCTCCAGATTTCGAAACATCAAAGCCACTTATTACTTGGCACCACATTTCCATAAACATCCAAACCAGTTACCAGCCCCAAACATGGGAACTCAACCTGTGGTCGGCATAGAACATGCCCAAATAGTTCACACCACCTCTGGGGGCTACCCCGGAGAACGCTCACAGTCACGGGATCAATATCCTAACTGTTCCAGCTCTTTGATCAAGACATCATTGGGAACACACCTAGCCTACACCATCGCTATGGCTAGTTACACACAAAGTCCTATTAGCCTAGGCACAATAACATATCTTCCAATCCACTGAACTACGGCTTGGTTTGATTTCACTACACGTGAATACGTAGGCAGCCCTTCAACAAAGGCACAACCACCCATATTGACACAAATTCAGAAAGCACCATCATTCCTATCACGACACTGTCATGTTCTCAGCAGCTAGCTTTGTCGTCCTGGGGGCTTATCTTAGGCAGAAGACCTCCATCCATTCACAAAATCCAAATGACTTTCAAAAATCTAGCCACTTTTCTATAGTGTGTCCTAGTACTCGGCCTAGTCGAAGACAAGAATCCGTCAGGGACTCGAAGTAACACCCACTTTGGGAATGTACCCCAAAACCAAATATTCAAAAGAGCACTAGGCTGCAGCATTGCTACTACTAAATCCTGTCATGCAGAAGCAATCTCATTACAGACTACTGCCATTCCCCTATAACAGATCGTTCCCATTTCGACTTCGACCACGTTGTCACTCGCCTAAGCTAAGGAATAGCACAACTTAAGAGTCTTGTCATCTTAGATGGCCCACCCCGAACTGAGTCACGGTCCAACCCCTCGAGAGTCCGAGTCGTGTCTGTCAACTCGTCGTCCTGTCACCTCCAGAGTCGAGTCTGTCGGTACCTCCCTCCTCAAATTTTCGCTTCAAAATTTGCAAAACTTAGCCATTTGATAAAATCCTTTTCGACAAGGTCAAATTTCGGTCTATTTATACTGCAAAATTCTTTTCTACCCCTTTCAATTTTGAAAACCTATCTCCTAGCACGTGAGTTGCTTTCAGGACTTCGATTTCAAAATGAAGCAAAAGTCATTTTCCCCAGTGCAAGCAAGTCTATAGATGCTAACTGCATTTCCTATGTGCTATCTTGCTATATACTATGCCTGTTATTTCTGCCTATGTATCTAACATTTCAGGTACCAGCTAGTGCTTCCCAACGGAACATCAAAGGCAGTGTTTCTCCTGGAATGCTACATCCAAGATGTGATGTGCCGGCATACGGTTACACCCAAGACTTCAGAAGTAAGTCCCCGCGCAGCTACTTTACTCCCCAGCATGAGTCGGTGTTTCTCCTGAAATGCTACATCCAAGATGTGATGTGTCGGCACACGGGTACACCTAGGACTTCAAAGGCAAGTTCGACTCCCCACGGAGCTATCATCATCAGGACAGGTATGACCCTCTGCTTATGGCTAGCGAGCCCTTCACGCAAGTCTACTAGACTATAAACGACCCGACCGGAAGGCTGCCAGGTCGTAATCCTCGATTGGCCTGGTAGCTAGTCTGACTTTCGCCTTGTCCAAGCCTCAGTCAGAGTGGGGGCTCTGTAGACACCCGCATTTTGCCTGCTAGTGTCTATAGCAGTTCCCGACAAAACACCCGATGATGATCAGACGTAAACGTGACTTAATACGCTCGAATACGGACTCGGAATCAATAGTATCCGACGTGGGCATTTAGCGGAGTGCAAACCTCTCAAAACCGACCTCAAATCCAGGCCAGTGGGTCATTACCTATAAAATGAGACTAATTTGGGCCAAAACCGACACCAAAAATAAAAACCGTCTTTTGGCGACCGGGTCAAAACCCGGTCAAAGACGAACCCGTCTCACAAATCAGCCAAATTCAGCTTCTCGAAACTGGCGCACAATTTAAAATTCAAATTAATCAATCAAATCAACAAGGTCAACACCTTCCTAAAATATCCCGATTCACTTGATCCACTCGATCGAGTGGATAGACCCACTCGGTCGAGTGGAGCGTCATTCAGCAGATCAGGCCCGTTTTGAAGGGCACTCGACCGAGTGCACTAGGGCCACTCGATCGAGTGACCCTAGGTCGGGGGGTAAAGCCTATAAATACCCCCTTAACCCCATTCATTTCACAGGCTTTTTCCATGCATTCTTAGTCTACATTTCTACCCTACTACACTACACTACAAGCCCTTAGCAACCCTAAGCAATACACACAAAAACCGAGTCCTTCGTCCCTCGAAAACCGACGAATCATCCATTACACATACACATACACATACAATCAAAACTCGAGATCAAAACTCGTCAAAGACCCGAGAGCATCCTCTCCCTAACCAAACACACCATAACTCACCCTACATATCTCGACACTCCCGCGCACACGCCGCTACCACGAGTTCGTTTCCGAGGCCATTAAGCATGTAGGTTGAGGGTGTAATTCAAATCCCGACATCTCTTTCTCCCTTCTTCTTTTTCGTTTCTTTTATATATATATTTATATTATTTTTATTATTATTATTATTACTAACCTTTAATTTTGTGCATACTAACTTTTTATTTATTTTTGTATACTAACATTTTATTTATGTACTCTAACACTAACTTTTTTTTATCGTTTACTAACACTTTAATTCCGTATTCTAACATCTAACATTATTATACCGTGTATATATACATACTAATATCAAAATCTCGGTTTCGAATACGTTTGACTATGACGATTGCCTAAAGTCCATCTAATTCCTTTACGAGTAACGACTGAGGTGGCGCCCTTTCGAGGAGCGCCGCCCAAATGTGCTCAAGGACGTGATGTGATCCTGATCGGTCATAGTTGAACGTATTTGATCTCATTTCCAAGATTAGTGCGGAACCCGTTGACACGAAAACCGACATCACATAATCCGAAAGGATTGGTTTCGATGTCGTGACGTAGAGGGATGCAATTTCGTCACTAATTCAAAATTTCTAATTTAAACGATAATATTTTCATAAAAATCCGATAACGGTGTTATAATCGCATGCATACACGATTATAGCACCGGAAGCCGAATTAAAATCAAATCGTGCAATATTTGTATTTAATTTAGCCGACCATCGATTTGGAAAATAAGATGAAACGAGTTATCACTCGTACAGGGGCTACTCGACCGAGTACGTAGGCCACTCGATCGAGTAGCACCCAAAAATCTGGACAGTAGCTACGTTAAAGACACACTCGACCGAGTCAGACCATGACTCGATCGAGTAGGTCCTTTAGCCCAGAAAACCGAGAGCTCTAATGCAACATTCGAGCCTCGTCATTTTTTTACGACTTTTAGTCGACACGTGCATAATCAATCACGTGACTCTCCCTTTTTCAGAACCCATGCATTTCACGACACGTACAACGACTTTGATCGACGGTCTCGCACTATTAATTTTATGTCGACGATTCTTTAGTCGTATCCGACACATAATTAATTTAGACTCCATTTCTCGAGGTGATAAGTCGGGACAAGGCATCGAGGTTCGAGATCGGGTTAGCACCACACCTAGGTCTCGAACCTCCGTCCTTTGTTTAATACACCATATAATGTGTATTTAATCGAAGTTCGTCCGTTTGCACAACTTACGGTCTAGTTTATATTTATTATATACGGGTCTGTTTCTAGTTAACGTCTACCACTTCCTATTCGATTATTCTATTTTATTGCTCGTTGTATTGTGAATTCTGGGTTGTATTCCCCCCGTGTAATTTGTAATTTATTTACGAGTTTTCTATTTTCGATGTTTGCCATTTATTTATTTAAATGAACATCACATGCTAAACAAATTCGACCATAGTTAGATGCATTAAATGACGTAGCAAACCAATAATTCACATGCTTAGCCCGAAAACGCTGTTTGCATATCATTTAATCGTTTTACTAGCGCGCGTACACGAACACGAACGATGTCTTAGTAGAGGCCGCCATTGTGCGGGCGGGGTTGGGTGTCCTTAGTGAGCTTCCCAACACGTACCTCACCCCTTACTCAGAACCTTGGTTTCCGGATGTCCGAAACCATTGGCGTACGAGAGTCATTTTATATACGAAAGCCGGTGTAAACAGTATCGATGTAACAATGCAAAGGGACGAGCCCCATAAACTCTGAAATCGAAGTGGGCTTACTTTGTGTATAGCCCATGACGACATAGAGTGGGATCGAATGGTTCTGAATAACCACAAAATTCGGTGGCGACTCCATTTTAACTTAAATTTCGAACCCGAGAACAATCTTACCACGAGATTCATTCGTCTACCCAAACCCGCGCGTGGCCGCGTCGGGGTGGACCTACGTCATGTCCACACCCACCCATTCTCTTTTCCCTCCCTAGTTCTTGAACATTGCGGTAAATGTCCAATTTAAGTGTGGGGGAGGATTTGTTGTTGGTTGATTGGAGTATTTTGTGCCGGTTTGTGTTTTTTGAGTCGTAGTTTATTTTTGTGTCAAAAATCTAAAAAAGATTTTATTTTTCGCTTTTTTTCACTTGTTTTCTTTGATTTAGTCATTTTTCTAACTTTTAAATTTTTGTGTAAATAATGATTTTTAGACACTCGATCGTTGCAATTGTTCGTTATATATCAATTGGTCTCCTACTGTAAGTCGCTCGAGGGTGTGTACTTCACTTGTTCCATTTTCCACCTCCCGTGATGTGATGTGACTTTAGTTGACTTGTCTAGGTAACGGTGATCAAAGTGACATTCTACTTATCTTCTCTTATTAGGGAGAGAGCGGCGTTACAAATTCTGCTCGATCCTTTCACACAAATAAGTGCATGTTTGTAAGCACCGAAAAAATCACAAAAATGTCAAAAAGAAATAAATAAGGGGGAGATGAAAAGAAAAAAAATGAAAAGAGGAAAAATGAAAAAAAAAAAAAAAAAAAAAAAAAAAAAAAAAAAAAGTATTATTCCTCCCCGAGTTAGTTATTTTCAATCATATTTTCTCATTTTGGATCGTTTACTCGTGTCACTTTGGGTCAATAGGACAATCCTTGACTCTTTGAGTCGAGACGAGTTTTTCTTAAGTCACCAACGTCATGGGAGTACTCATTCCACCTCCATCTCATACCCTTGAGTCCTTGACATAGCATGGACCGAAACCGATGGATGTATAGTGGCGATTGCAACCGTCTTAGTGTCTGATTTTCATTGTTTATACTTGAGTTAGATTTTAGAATTTGAACTTTTGATTAGAAAGCTTGTGATGCAAATTTTTTCGTGTAATTTGTTTATGTCTGCGAGCTTTTCTAGTTGTTTTTCTTTAAGGGTCGTCAATTTAGTTTATTGAGCTTACTCGAGGACGAGTAAGGGTTAAGTGTGGGGGAGTTTGATAAGTGATATTTTAGTAACATTTTACTCCTACTTTTACCCGTTATTTAGTCCGGTTTTGTGTTCTATAACTATTATATAGCTCATTATATGTTATTAAGTGTTAGTTAGGGTCCGTTAGTTCTTCTAGTTATACATGTAGAAATAATTGTTATTTTCCGAGGATTTGGTACTGCTTTGTCTCGTTTCTATTTTGTAGGTACCATTCCTGAAATAATCGAGTAAAGACGGGTCAAGACAAGTTAAAAAAAGATAATGGAAACGAAACAAAAGACGAGCGTTGAACAGGTCCAAATAAGACAACCTCGACCCATCCCCAAAAGACCCCAACTCCACCATCAAACATTACGTGGGCTTTCAATTTTTGGTCTGAACTTGGAAGAAAAGAGTTAGTGGAGGTTTTAGGGGGTTAGTTTAGTTGGAGGAAGATGTAGCAATAGCAGACTTTATTTTTTATTTTTTTGATTAGTCTTTGTTATCGATCGAATCTTCTTGTCCGGAGTACTTCATTATTTAGGTTAGTTCTCAGCTTACACTTTTCTCCAATTTCAGCATGGTATATATTCTTGTCTTTTCCCTCTTATCGTTTATCATTTGTTGTTCATTGTTTACGTTTTTTAGGTTGTCGATTTTATAAAAGTTCCAATCTTTACCGTATAATCATGTTTATGTCATGTTTAATTTTAGTGGGTAGATTAATTAAATTAATTTCAACCATGTCATAGTTTATTTCTAGGGTTAGGGTTAGCGCGGTTCGTCTCAATTGGGGGTTTGTCTCGAATTGTTTTAATTGTTATTAATCTCCGTTGAACGTTATATTTGTATGATTCACTTGTCCTGTCCAGATTAGTTAATCAATTTAGTTTACCTGGACTTAAGATCGAGAGCCAAGTTTAGGTTAGATTTGCGTTCATTGAAGTAGGTCGACCTAGTAAGTAGCGAGAGCCCGCTAGGACCGTCCTATGGTAGATAGAGACTCGAGAGAGTCTATCTTATGCCTATTACTGACCTTAATCAACTACTTTATGAGTTCGGCAACTCCCCTGAGACTACCTTGTTGACCTTGACCCTAGTCTCTTTTATTATATTTGTTACTATTTTTCTTTTTTGTTAGTTTAGTTCATTAGTTTACACTTATTCAACCCAAAATGAATTTCTACGACTAAAACTTTAACTAGACCGAGAGTTTTTATTTAGCTCACCGTCTTTGTGGATTCGATACCCGACTTATCTTAGCTACCCAGTTAGTAGAGTTAGGTTCTTGTTTGATTGTGGGGATCCGCGACAAATCTCTACGTCAGTTTATAAGAGAAATTACTTTCTTTCGTTTTTATTAGATTTGATTGCAATTATAGGTATACGTTTTAAGTGTCGTTTGGCGTTCTATTAATGAATTAATCTTCTCATTCAAAAATTAAAATTACAATATTATTTTTAAGGGTTATTTAACAACAATAATACCAACTATAGGACGTCTTCCCAAAATAATACCAATTTCAATAAATCCGAGAATAATACGTATTATTGGAGTAGTTAAACAAGAGTAGTATAAGTGAATTTATAACCTGCTACATCAGGTCACCTAATTAATATTTAACCTACTACTTATCCTCCATCCTCCTCCTTAGACACGGATAACGGGTGAACTGTGTCGGGTCAGCTTTGGGTCAGGTCACTTTCGGGTTATAATAATCAGGTTGACTTCGGGTCGGGTCGGATAATTTCGGGTTCGGGCCGGGTCTTTTTAGGGATATCGACTAATTTTCTATAATAATAGTCGGGTCAGTTTCGGGTTAGCTCGGGTCAAAATCATGCTACGGTTCGGGTGTCGGGTCGGTTTCGGTTTGGCTTATTCGGGTCGGGTCAGTTTTCTCAAGTCTACTCCTTCTTACTCTTCTCCTTCATCCTCTCTCTCCATTACCCTTCATCCTTCTTCCATTTTTTTCTATAAGTTTCATTTAGATTAACGTGTTGATTTTGGTGTAGGACTGTATTGTTAGTCAGATTTGGTGAGGTTGAAGGAAGAGGAAGACCGAAGACGTTAATGACGTTTAATGCCTCGTTGAGTAAGTGAAAGAGAGTGAACACTAAACAAATTAAAGGCGAGAAAGCAAGGTGAACGAGTTCTATCGTTAACTGGTCATCTATACTACTCTGATTTAACTACTCCAAAAATATGTATTATTCTCAGATTTATTAAAATTGGAATTATTTTCGGAAGACGCTCTATAGTTGATATTATTGCCGTTAAATAAAATTAAAGGTGAAAAAGGAAGGTGGAAGGGTTCTACAGGTAACCGGTCACCCATACTACTCTCATTTAACTACTTCAATAATACGTATTATTCTCAGATTTATTAAAATTGATATTATTTTGGGAAGACGCCCTATAGTTGGTATTATTGTTGTTAAATAACCCTATTTTTAATTTCATTATAATTTACTAAAAATTAAATCATTTAAATTAAAAAAATTAATTATATAATTGAATTTTAATAACCAATAAGTAATAAGAAATTATAGTATTTTTTTTGGCTAATTCCCATTAGAAGCAAAATAAACTAAAAAATAGAATAACTTTGTTCTACATTAGATTCAAAACTCAGGTCCACAGACTCCACACATTAGTAATACGCTTTACCAATGCACCACCATCATTTTCAGGTATCTTATGAGCATTAATTGTTACTTATTGTAGCTTTAATAATATTATTTGTAGAGGTGAGCAAAACAACCCAAATCAGTTTTAAAAACCGAAAACGAACCAAAACCCTGTTTTAAAAACTCGAAAACCTGGGTTTTTGTTGTTGATCCAGTTCGGGTACCCGAACCGTTTTTTTGTGGAAAACTGGTTTAGGTTCTGTTCACAATTTTAAAAACAGGTTACCGGTTTTTGAACCGGTTTACAATTTTAAACGAAAAAAAAAGTTTCAATATGCAAATTCCTCCTACTTTTTTGAGTTTCTGGAATATTAGTGAAATTGGATCAAAAAATCAGTTTATAACAAGGATAAACAAAAATTTAAAAAAAAAACGAGTTATAAAAATCGATTCGATTTCGGTTTACAATATGAAAACAAACCGGGTCGATTTCGATTCAAAAAAAAATAGGTTTTTAAAAACCGGTAACTCGATCTACTTTTTAAAACCGATTCGAGTACCCGGTTTTGTTCACCCATAATTATTTAGGTTGACAAAAATTGGACCTTCTAACTATAATTTTTGAGCTTGGGTAGCAAGGACTACCCCTTGCTACCTCTAGATTCACCCCCTGTGTGGATGATTTCGATGCTTGTGTTTTGGGTGGTGGTGTTCATGGCATATTAGATTTTGAGATTTTTTAAGAGAGAAATCAAATAATTATTTTGAGAATGAGATGAAATGACAAGAGTAAAGCGGTAAAATATGGTTAGGATTAAGTAAAAGTTCGTTGGAAAAAAAATCACGACCCATAGAAAAATGGCAAGATATAATTAATTGTCTATGAAAATACCAAACATATTGTGTCAATGTAATTATCTTTTTTATTTTTATGTGTTTTTTGTTCTTTCCCACCAATTTTTTTAGATATAAATATACAATGGCCTCGTTTGGTGAATGGTGGATTCGCAAAAATTTAGCACTATATTTCAGGAGGCAGTGTGTGGGTATCCTGGTAAAATAGGCGCATGAGTGCTTCTGTGTAACATCCTGAATATCGTCGAAAACGAGGGGTAAGGAGCAAGAGGCAGTGTGTGAGTATCCAGACCATCAGATGCAATACCTCCCAGGACAGAGGAATCAAACCAACATCGGCAGCCAGTTGTTGGTCACATTATTTATGGCTTGCAACTTGGACGGGAGAACCAGAATCGGACTGGAAGGTCGATATCGAGGTTGTCATTATCGAGGTCAAAGGAGAAGAGGCAGGGAAATGTAGGGACAAAGTTGATCGTCCTTGGAGGCGGCGAAAAAGTAGAGCTCAATTTTAGACCGAGAGAGTATTTAGGAGTAGAATGAGTGGGATGCAAGTCCCACTATGAAAGGGACTCAGAGTGAAAATAAGAGTCTTCAAATGTGTCTTAAAGCCATTGACAAAAAAGGGTAGTTGTCAGAGCCGGAGAGGGAGGAGTAGATGGTTATCGAAGTCGTCAAGGATAAAGAGGAGGCTATGAAAGCATGATCGGGCTTTGGATATTGATTCTGGACATGGGTCAGCAAGCTTAAGAGGGACGGTAATATTAATGCAACAATGGATGATGTATGATCAAAGACTATCTAGGCAAGTGAGGTTGTCGAAGCAACATGGCAGATTTATTTGTTGTGGCTACAACGGACAATGACAAGCATGACAACATGTCGTCGAGGACGAAATAAACGCACCGATGTCGGCTAGTTGTAGTCAGGAAGGATGTCATGACCATATGAGGCGTGACTGCGTGAGCACGCGATGAGACCTAATAGAGAGAAAAGATGAAGATATACGTGAGGTTTAAGATGATAAATTTTCAGGAGATGTTATTAGTGGATACTATGTAGAATAATAAGAGTAATAAAGATATTTATTTAAAAGAATGATCATAATAATGGTAATGATAACTCATAATAATACTAGTGTGAATAATACTATATCTATCATCATTTGTTCTCTCTCTTCTTTGAGAGCTTTCTCTCTCTACTTTGAGAGCTTTAACCATGTGTTCTTCTTAATCTGCTTATCATTATCCTCTTCTCTTATCTCTGTCTCCTATTTTATGGATTCTATCACATTCAATGATGATGGCTTTACTGGGGCTACTTGATTTCTGACAATCTCTAATACTTTATCCACTTAGATTCCACATTTTTCTGCATTGGTTTCTCGTTTCTCGGTTCTCTGCTTTGGAAGTTACAACTAAGTCCAAAATAGCACTTTTAGCCTAGATCTCTATTATTGCATGCGTGGATTGTTATTGGTTTTCTCTTCTACTTTGTTTTTTCCACCAATCAGCTCCTTTTGCTTAGCAACAATGGTTCTCGATTCTGCCTCTCCTGATTTCCCTATCATGCCTTTGTAGTCTTCGATACTGTAAGTTTCTTTTTGTCCCTTCCCCTTCCTCCCTTATTTAAACAGGTTCTTTTTCTGTTCACTATCTCTTTATCTTTCTCTTCTCTTCCCTTGCCATGGCTGATCACTTATTCCCGAATGGTCACTCAATCCCTTGCCATGACTGATCACCTATTCCCGAATGGTCACACGGCGAATCAGTGTAAGGAACTGCAATCGAGTATCATTGATAGGATTAATGCGGCTCTTGATATAGCTTATACCAAGGGGTTTGTTGTCTTTGAAGCTGCAAACACCCATACCATGTTCAACCTTGATTTACGAGAACTTCCTCGTTTACTAGGTACCTAACTTCTGACATACGTTTAGGGGCTCACGCTAATCACAATGTTCCTGTAGATTTTTTTGCAGATCGTATCGTGGATTATGAACTGGGTATTTTACCGGGGGTTGTGTTGCACTAGGAATGAGGTTCTTAGTCGACTCTCAACCTTTTGGGGCCCATGTTCTATACCCCAATGGCCAAGCCCCTTCGTCTCATGCTTCCGCTGGACGTTTTGCAGCCGGCGGTAATGGGGATGTTTCCTCCTATAATAGGGACATTTCTAAATCTTCTAATGCAGCAGCAAGCAGAATCCAACACAGGCAACAGGGCCCTCATGGCCATATCTTTGAAAATCTGGTGAATATTGGTGGTGATCCGTACAATATGGGAAACAATGGCGAAGGAAATGAATTCCTCAATGATGGAGATATAATTCAGCAAGAGTCCAGAATATTCGGGTGGAGAATGACCCAATTTATGCGCAAAGGGTTGACGAAGCTCGTGGGTTCAATCAAACTTTTGTTCACCCTCCAAATATTCCTCTTATCATGCCTCTCCTCCAAATCATGATTTTGCTTATGATTATGATATTAACGCACTGTTAAATGCCCGCCACAATATCGATCCACACAATAACAACAGCAACATTCCCTCTACTAATCTCCCACCAGGTACCCATATCAATATAAACCACTTCAATTATAATGTTGCTTCTAACACTATCAATGGGTGGAACCACACCTTTCTTCAACAAAATGAGCGCAATACTAATACACGGTCTTCAGATTCCCCCATAATTGTACTTGTTCAACTGAATGCCACGGCGTGCGCTGGAGGATGGATTATTCATAGTAGTTCGGATTCTGAGCCAGTTCCTGAATGGCCTTATGGTGATGATAATGCTGAATCGAGAGTTTGACGATGCCCATGAAGACTTAGGCCAGGGCAGACTTAAGTGAGCGTGATATGTTTGATTGTGTCACCCTCGAAGGGTAGAATGCGAACTGTGGTGCTCTTAACTATGCGAATCTTGGTTCTAGTGAAAATTCGTCGACCTTTCTGCAAGTTCTCTGGCTTCAACACCTAAACTAAACACAATTCTAGGTTTAAGCCTTCCTGATATGCAAAATGAACCCTCACAGATCACTACTAGCCCAAAGACTATATCTCTCTTAGTGGATTTTCATCATCTTGATTTGGCTAAGGCTCATAGAGCTATGATGCTGAAACAATTGGGCTCGTCTTCCTACTCACTTTCTCTATCTAATACTCCTTTTTCTATGAAGACTCTTGAGATTTTTGTTGCAGATTTGGTATCCGATGATCAGGCCCAACCTACCCTGTCGCTCCCCGATTTGCAATCCTTGAAGAAAAATGATCTTGAATTTGAAGTCTCTGATTGTTCTCCTAAGATGAGGGGTAATGCTTCTGTTCCCCCCAAAAAATGCAAAGCTCTTTCCGATCCTGCCATGTGCTCTGTACCAGGTTATGCGTTGATTTCGAAGAATGATGCAATAGATTACCTTTCTGAATCAAGCCAGTGTGTGGGTAAAAAGGCGCGAACTGAAGGTTCATCTCTAATAAACCCTTCACAAGTCAGGAAATATGTGCTGCCGTCTTCCAGCTTGGTGGATTAAAATGATCACCAGGTCCAGATGGGTTTCCTGCTATTTTCTTTCAAAGGCACTGGTCGGTTGTGAAAGAGGGTCTCACAAAGGTTGTTAGCTCTATGCTCAACTCAGGGTATGTTCTTAAGGAAATGAGTCGTAACTTCATTGCTCTCATCCCTAAAGTTACATATCTGACCACTATGGACCAACTACGTCCTATTAGTTTTTGCAATGTCATCTTGGGAATTACCACAAAATTCATTGCAAATAGAATCAAGCACGTAATCGGTAATTTGATGGGTGACTTTGAGAATGCTTTTATTCCGGGTCGTAACATCAACGACAATATTATCATGGCTCATGAACTGATGCATCATATTAATAGATACACGTCCCGAGACAAAAAAGTAAATTAGCTCTAAAGATTGACTTTAGCAAGGCTTTCGATCGAATGAGTTGGAGCTTCGTCCGTGCTATGTTAGAATCCATGAATTTTTTTCGAGGAAAATTATCAAGCTTATCATGAATTGCATTACGACGGTTACTTATGATATTCTTGTCAACAGCTCCCCGAGGATTAGAATTGAACCAGAACGTGGATTAAGACAAGGTGATCCATTGTCCCTTTTCTTATTTGTGCACTGAAGTTCTCTCGGCAAATTTACGTAAAATGCAGAAGATGCAGGCTTTCCAGGGGATCTAAATTGCTAGACATGCTCCTCCCATTTCACATATCTTCTTTGCAGATGACGCTATGTTTTTCTTGGAAGGTAATCAGACGGGTATTGAGAACCTCAAGTTTGCTATTGCGGAATGTTGTGATGCCTCGGGACAAATCATTAATAAGGGGAAGTCATCGCTGAGCTTCAGCTCTAACACTACCCTTGATATCACTAGATACAACTATTAAACCGTTGGCATCTTCGCTTCAACTCCAGTTGGAAAGTGTCTAGGTGTTCCTCTTGATGTTAACAGAAACATCAATCAGTTTTACAATGATATTTATGATCATGTGACTCACAGAATATCCTCCTGGAATGGGTATTTTCTCTCGCCAGCTGGCCGTCTTACTCTTAGTACGTACCTCAGTTCTAGGCTCACTTTCTGTTCATCTCCTATTGGTATTCCGAATAATGGTAAGTGTGGCAAATACGATTAACAAACTATTTGCTCATTTCTGGTGGGCTGACACTAGGCAATGCTGGACTATTCACTGGCAAAGCTCTTTCTACCTATCCCTCCCTAAAAAGGATGGGGGTTTAGGTTTTCGTAATATCCAGTGCTTGTTATGTATGAGCACCCACCATACATAATATACGAGGACAGAAATAAGAACACCTAATAGGTTATGTAGGAAGATAAAACAATTGATTCAAATGAGGTTGGGTGGATGTCTACATAGGAAGGAAATTAGACACTCAAGGCATTATTAGGAATTTGTTATAAGCATAGGATCATGCTATTGGGGCCTCGAAGCCAATATTTGTAATATTTTTGGTGTGGTAATATAATTCTTACATTTCAACCAAAAAAAAAAATATCCAGTGCTTGAACCAAGCTCTCTTGGCTAAATTGGAGTGGAAAATTTTGAATTGCCCCATGTCGATGGTAAGTAAATTTCTAGCTTTCAAATACTAATCTAATGCCCTTACTCTCCACTGCATTCTTCCAGCACCATCGCACAATTGCTCTTGGGGTTGGAAAAGCATTAAATGGGGACTTCAACTTGTAAGATGGGGTATGGCGTGGTTACTCGGTCGACCAAGCCTTATTGACCTTACCCATTCGAATTGGGTTCTTAGTGAAAATTCTAGGCTGAAAGAGGGTTGCAACCACCCACCTCCCACCAATATTTTTGAGATGCTGGATTTTTCGGGGTACTGGTGTGGTGAAAAAATTAGTTGCTTCTACGATGAGTTTTGAGTTAATAAGATTATGTCATGCCAAATCCCTTTATCTGATTGTGAGGATTACTTTTATTGTAGTAAAACGGCCGACGGGAAATTTTCTGTCAAAAGTGCATACTTGTTAGCCCTAGACTTATATCTTCACGACAACAAGGTTGGCCCCTATCTAGATCACAAGCTGAAAAACTTATGTGGCAAATTCTTTTGGAAGATGAAGAGGCCTGCGAAAATTGAAAACTTTCTTATGGAAGATTCTTAATAATGTCCTCCCCATTGGAGTTGAGTTCGAGAGACGTGAGAATTCTATCCCCTAGCTTTCTGCCCCCTCTGCAACAATATATGATGAAGTCGTCGAATCTCTAGATCACCTTTACCGAGATTGCTTTTTATCTTCTAGATTATGGTTTGGATCTGATCTTGGAATCCGGACTGATATATCGATTTTTCTTGATGTTAAGTGTGGACATGACATAGGTCCACCCCGACGCGGCCACGCGCGGGTTTGGGGAGGCAAATGAATCTCCATATGAGATGGTCAAATTGAAATTTAAATCGAAGTAGGAGTCGCCACCGAATTTTATGGTTATTCGGAACCGTTCGAGCCCACTCTATGTCGTAGTGGGCCGTATACAAAATACGGTCCATTTCCGATGTCAGAGTTTATTGGGCTCGTCCCTTTGCATATTGATACCGATGCCGACTGGGCGGTTAATCGTATATTGAATGACTCTCGTAGCCAATGGATTCGGACATCCGGAAACCATGGTTCTGAGTAAGGGGTGAGGGTACGTGTTGGGAAGTTCACTAAGAACACCCAACCCTGCCCGCACTTAGCGGCCTTTACTAAGATATCGTTCGTTTTTGGTGTACACGGGTTAGTTCGACGGTTGAATGATATGCAAACATTATTTTCCTAAGCATGTGAGAAAAATAAAATGGGTTGCTAAGTCGTTTAGTGCATATTAAACTAATAACGTCAAAGTTATTTTAGCATGTGAGTTCGTTTTAGTCTAATAAAACGATAAAAACAAATAAATCGCTACAAACACGAGAAAACGAGTTAGTAACGATGAATAAATTGAAAGAGACGTAAATAAATAATATGCATGATTTTAGAAAAGATTTGATGACACGTGATTGATTAACACGTGTTGACCGAGGTCGAAAAAAAGTATTTATTAAAATATGTCGCGAAAGTCGCATTTTAATATAAGGTTCGAAAAGAATTAAAAATAGAAAAGCGAAGAAACGAAAAAATAAAATAAAGGGACTCGGCCGAGCATGCTGCCGCGCGAGTCGCCTGACAGGCGCGCGACTCGCGTGGCAATCTGTCCGGGTTTTTTTATTTTGTCGAAAACCGTTAATTCTTTATAAATCGCGTACAAATATGGATTAATTTATACTCGATTTATATTTTCGATATTCGTCGTATTCGATATTCGATTATGAAATCGATATCGAATAGTCGGAATGATTTTAGAAAAGGTTTTGAAAAAAAGTTTGTTTTGAACGAAAATTGAAAAAAAGAATTTTGAACGAAAAAAGATGTTAATTCCCTCCGCGCTTTGAAATCATCGAATTTTGTACATAAAAAAGGTAATAATTTCGTTAGCGTCAACGAGAATAAATTTAATTTAGTTCTTGTAGATACGATATACGATTAGAGAATCGATATCGTATTTTAAGAACGTTATAAAAAAGTTTTTATTAACGAAAATAAATAAAAATATGATGCGACGAATGACCCGTAATAAATTTGAGACGATCGATGATCCGAAATAAAAAAAAGAAAGACGGACGAAAAAGGTAAAAAAACGTGAGATAGGGAGAGAGAAAGGAAAAGAGTCGGGTTTGATTTACACCCTCAACCTACATGCTTTAGTTTCTCGGTATAAGGCTCGTCGGACGGTGGCTTAGGCACGGGAGCGTCGAGATGATGCGGGTGAGTTAAGGTGTCGGTTTTTGGAGCGTTTTTGTGTGTGTGTGTGAGGCGTGGGTTCGGCCAGGTGACGGGACGGATTCGTCGGTTTTTGGACACTATTTCGGGATTCCTTCGGATGTGGATTTCGAGAGTATTTTTGCTATAATAATTACGTGTGAGTTGCTGAAAAGTTGTAGTGTGTTGATCGATAATGAATGTATGAAAACGTATTTTTTGTGTTGGACGGGATGTCCTATTTATAGGAATCGGGGTGGTCTTGCTTGTGTGACAAGAAACACCGGTTTGGATAGAAAACACGAGAGTTCGTAAGGGAATAAACTTCTCGTTTCTTGGTGAATAAGCCAAGAACCTCGGCTGGTGGGGAGGTATCTCGGCTGTTTCAGCCGAGTATCTGAGCTCGGGTGATACTTTGTTTCGGTTTCCAGATAGAATTCCTACTTGAGATCGAATTCCATCCTTAAACGGATTTGTTTAATATTATTTGAAGGCTGATTTTTGTAGTGTTTCAGTCCGAATTGGACGTGTAATGACACGGCCAGATCGTGTGACTCGGGAAAAAATATCTTTGACCGGGTTTGACTCGGTCGATAAAAGACGGTTTTACCCCCGGTGTCGGAATCGACCCAAATTAGTCTTATTTGACTCGAAACGACCCACTGGGCCTGGAATTGAGGTCCGTTTTGTAAGATTTGTACTCCGTAATAAGCCTAAACCAAATGTCCATGATTTCGAGCCCATATCCGAGCCCATTAAAGCACGTTTGCGTCCTATCATCATCGGGTGTTTGGCGGGACCTACTATAGACACCTGGCGGTCAAAATGTGGGTGTCTACATTAAGACATTGGATTGTTGAGTGGATACCTTATCTTTGGTAACTTGATAGGGACTGGTCCCGGGTCACTCTCTTTGTACTTAATCTCTGGACTATTTAGATTGCCCGAAACAAAGCTAAATTTCATGGTTCGCAGGTTTCAGGTCATAATGTAGTGGCCATCCTGAAAGCCCAACTGTTCCGATTGGATGTTACGGACCCAAGTTGGGATTTCCCTCCTGATACTGGTCAATCTGATCTTGACAAGGTTAAAGACGGACATCCTCTTATGATCATAGGATCTGGTGTAGGATGCTCTATGACTAGCATTAAAGTGGACGGGGCTTGGAAAGATTTTTGTCGGGCTGCAGGGGACTGGATCGCCTTCTCTAGCTCCGGGGCCTGTCTCGTTCGAGAGTTCACCGATTTCTGTGCGGCGTCCCCTTACATGCTGAGGCGCTCGCTCTTCTTCATGCATCCCTCTGGGCGCGCCAAGTTGGACTGTTTCACATCCATTTTCTCACTGACTATCTACCTCTTGTTCAGCAAATTGGCGGAATGGTGGATGTCTCGCCGAATATTTACAGGATAGCGGTCCACATCCTGAATGTTTTCTTATCTTTTCATTGTGTTTCTGTTTCTTTCATCCTTAGAGGTTTTAACAAGGATGCTCATGACTTAGCAGCCATGGGCATTATGAGCTAGGCCCTACTTTCATCTTAGATGGAAAAAAAAGTGTGAACAAGATTAATAATAAGATGATAACTCATAATACTATTGAATATCAGTAGTATAATAATATGGAGTTATCATGGATTCATGACCAGCTGGAGATGGTAATAGAACTGACATCTCCTGTCAGCAGTTTTGACGCAAATATGTAGCAAGCAGAAGTAATTTTGAGATGATCGATTGCTCTAATACCATAAAGGATAACCGAAAGACTTGTCTTATTAATGAAATATGTCACCGTATATATAGTACAATGACGTGATAATATTTCTAGAATATTATTGAGAATATTATGATACTCATAATATTCTCTAATAGTATGTTTTACTAATATTATCTCTACTATAATACATATACTCTCCTAATATACTAACGGTTTTTCTAACGTGTACCACTGAACATATATTCAAACTTTGGTTAAGGAAAGATTATCAAAAATATTATCATGAAAAATTAACTTATATTTACCTTACTTACCTAATAAAACTTGATAATCCTTTTTTAATTAAAGTTTTAATGCGTGCCCAGTAGGCATAGGTTAGAAAAAACCGATATACTCCCTCCGTCCCGTTCATTTGTTATACTATTCCATTTTAAGCCGTCTCACTCATTTGTTGTCCTTTCTATTTTGGTATGTATTTTAAGTAGTAAAATACCATTATACCCCCTCACTTCCAAACTCATGTTTATGTTCAATTGGGTTGGGTGATTCATTTGGTTTGCATATGGTCCCCACTTTATTCAATTTACACATACTCCAATTTGCTAGCTTATGTTTGTGAAGGTAAGGGTAAATTGGTACTTTCATTGCTTGTCTTGGTCTTTGTGCCCAAATGAAAGGACAACAAATGACCGGGACGGAGGGAGTACTAATAGTATCCCAATATATCTATGATAGGTAAGCCTAGGTACAATTGACAATAGGTCGCAGGTTCGAAAGTCTCCCCCCATATTGTATTGCGACTAAGTGTGTGTTTCGTTGAACAAACAGAAAAAATTGTTTCTGTCTATATCAATACGTTGTTTAACAAACCGTGCCAATATGTCAATACTCTTTAGGAGAGATCTCTTGATTCTCTTCTATAATGATACTCCGTAGTAGTTATTAATTTAATATTTATTTTTATTTATTATTAATTTTTAGATAGTTAATACACTAATATATAATTATATATTCCATAACACACACGAATAGAGTGAAGCATTCCTTTTTTTTTGTTCCCTTTCAAATAAACCCATCATTTGCAGGTAAGAGAGATTTTACAAATTGAATTAAGAGTCATTCTTACCCTTGCTACCATAAATGCACTTATTCAGAATCCAATATTTCAAATTTCGAAACCCTAAAAAAAAAAAAAAAGCAATAGAGGGGAGTTACAAAAAAAGGAATGAATGAAAGCTGCAAGATACGGAGTAGATCCGGTAAAGAGCTGTAAATGAAGAATGAGTAAATCGTGATTTGGTAGTATTTTACCGATTACGAAGGAGTAGTAGTGAGTCTGAGTACGAGTATTATTACTACTCCAGTACGTAAGTAACGTAGTAGCTGGTAACACTAACACTAACACACACGAGGAAGGAAACCAATTCTAATTAGTCGTCTCGTCTCTCAAATACTCATACATAATAATAATAATAATAATAATAATAATAATGCCACATTCATCATTCAACTCTCAAAATCAAAAACCCACTTCTCCTTCCTTCCTTCTCTTTCTTTTTCTCTCTCAAATCACTCTCTCTCCCATCTCAATCCCTAATTTGAACCTCCTCCCCCCCCCTTTCACATCAACGATGCCCTTCCTTCTCCCCTAATTCCCTCTGAGTTTTCTCGCATTTCCTTTTTATTATTTTTTTTATTTTACCTGTTTCAATTGAATTGTCGGTGATCTGATTTCTCTTAAGATCACTTCAATTACGGAATTAAATTAAACCTTTTCTTTTTTTTAATCTGAGTGATCGTCATTTCTTGAATCTTTCGAAATGACGGTTGACAGAGTGGCTAAGATCGGGGAGAGTGAGAAGTGTGGATTAGATATGAGTTGTTACGAGGATCTGCATTCGGCGGATGATGTCGGTAATGTAAGTCATGACTGTAGTAATAATGGCGATGGCGGCAAGGACGATTACGTCTTCGTTAACGGTAGCGACGCCGCCTCCTCCGATGATCAGGTCGAAAATCGTGAGGTTAATGGGGCTGCATTAGGCGTGGAAGGAAATGATACTGATAATGAGGCTGTCGTGGGGGAAGACAGTGGCGGCGGAGTCAAGCCCGGGAAAGTAGTGGTTGTCGACAGGGAGATCGAGTCCGGGAGCGAGGCTATTGCTGTTGATAATGCTGGTAACGAGAATCACGCTGACGCTGAGGTCAGTGTCAGGGTTTCGGATGAGACTAAGAGAAGTGATCAGGTTGCAGACGAGGTTAATGAGGAAGCTGATTTAGATCAGGTTAAGGAGGTTGAACCGGTTCTTGAGACTGACACTCCTCTTGATAGCAGTTTCGATGAGGTTAACGGGGGTTGTGTCCAGGAGCCTGTTGTAGATCAGCTCAAGGGAGATAGTGTTGTAGATCAGGTTAAGGAGGTTGAGCCAGTGTTTGAGACTGGTGAGAATGATACTCTGTCCCTGGATAGCATTGGTTCCCGCTCTTTAAATATCGATCATGAACAACAACTTATCGTAGGTGAGGTTAACGAGGGTTGTGCTCAGGAACCTGTTGATGACAGCTGTGTTCAGCAACTTGTTTTAGATCAGGCTAAGGCTAGTAGTTTTTCGGAACCCGCTGTAGAACAGGTGAAGGATGTTGAGTTGGTTTGTGAAAATCGTAATGATGGCATTCCGTCTGTTGATAGCATTGTCCCCTTATCTTTTGATGTCGATCAGGAACTCGTCGCAGATGAGGTTAATGAGGGTTGTGCTCATGAACCTGCTTTAGATGGGGTTAGTGAACCCTGTGCTCAGCAACTTGTTTTAGATCAGTCTAAGGCTAGTAGTTTTTCAGAACCCACTGTAGAAAAGGTGGAGGGCATTGAGTCGGTTTGTGAAACTGGCAATAATGGCACTCCATCTGGTGATAGCATTGCCCCCCTATCTTTAGATGTTGATCAGGAACCTGTTTTAGATGAGGTTAATGAGGGTTGTACTCAGGAACCTGGTTTAGATGAGGTTAACGAGGGTTGTACTCAAGAACCTGATTTGGATGAGGTTAATGAGGGTTGTACTCAGGAACCTGCTTTAGATGAGGCTAACGAGGGCTGTGCTCAGCAACTTGTTTTGGATCAGTCTAAGGCTAGGATTTTTTCGGAATCTGCTGTAGAACAGGTCAAGGACATTGAATCGGTTTGTGGAGCTGGCAATAATGGCACTGTGTCTGTTGATAGCATTGCCCCCCGATCTTTGGATGTTAATCTGGAACTTGCCGTAGATGAAATTAATGAGGGCTGTGTTCAGGAGCCTGTTGTTGATCAGGTTAAGGAGACCAGTGATCCACAGCCTATTGTAGATCAAATTGAAGATGCTAAGTCTGTTGTTGAGACTGGCAATACAGGCGCTCCTTCTGTTAATAGCATTGGTGCCCGTTCTTTAGATGTTGACGATAATAGTGAAAATAGTATTTTTGATACCCAAATATCAGCCCAGGTTGAGGCAGAAAATAGTGTTTCTGATGCACCAGAACCTTATGTGGTTGAAGCGCAGAATAGCGCTCCTTCTGCAGAGGTACCAGAAGGTGAAGTCGAGGCGGAACAACACATTGTACTGCCTCTTGAGAATGGAATCATGGTTCAAGAAAGTGAAACCGAGAGGTTGGAGGATCAGGCAGGGACGCTGAAAGCATCTGAGAATATCGGCGATGGTCATGGGGTTGAAGTTCCAGTTGCAGAAGTACAATCATTAGATGTCCATGATCAGTCTGCAGAAACTAGCCTTGCAGAATTACAATCTTTAGATTGTGATGTTAAGAGTTCACTTTCACAGGATGTGGAAGATAAGGGACATTTACAGCCTGATAATAGGAAGAATGAGAAACAGGATTTTGTTGAAGTGGAGGCAAAAACAGAAAAACAGGGTGATGTAGATCCTATGGCTGCTAGAGGAATTCGAAAATCTGTGGATTCAGATGCAGCTGGTTGTGAACTCGAGCGGAGTGTTGAACCAGAAGAAACTTCAGATGTTCAATACCTTCCTAATCAATCTGAAGGAGCAAAGAATCTGCGTGATCTAGAGTTGGCTGCCACTGGGATGGATAATCCAGCTTCAGTCATTGTCAGTCAATCTGATGGAAACAGAATTGAGTTAACTTCTCGAGTTGAAGATATTGGTGGTGTTTCAGTTGATAGGCAGTTTGATACCACCGCTAAATCTGTTTTAGAAGTTGAGCTAGAAGGGGTTGATGGAGATGTAGAATCTAAGGTTATTACTGAAAGTGGAGGAAGCCAAGAAGCGTCAGCGGAAAAGAATGGTCTGCAAGATCAAGGGACTGGGTCTTCAGAAGACTTCAGCTCAGAGAAAAGTTCAACTGTTGAAGAAACTAGCTTATCGAAACTATATTCTGCAGATAATACAGCCATAGATGCCAGAGATAATGTCTCAGAGAACAAAGTCGTTCCTGCATTGGATGAATCTTCTGAAGATGTAGGAACTGGTTTGATATCTGAATATAATGAATCAAAAACTGATACTGTTAAGAGTGAGATTGATGTGGGATATAAGTCAAATAATGTTTATGATGCAACAATTGGAGCCCAAATCAGTTTTGGGTCTTTCGGGTGTATATCACCTACTTTCTCACACAATGATGTAAATTTAGGGAGTGATTTATTGTATAAGTCTACTGCCATCAGTACTGCAAAGGGTGAGACCTTGTCATTTGCTCAGACAAATGGGGATCATGCGGATGAGTTGAAACTTGAGACCGGTTCTGCCAAAGTTGTAAGGCCGATTAATGAGGTTTCACCCTCATCTAAGGAGGGATCTGAAGCGGATTCTACTGATGGACAAAATTTTAATCCTGATCTGGTGAGAAGACCTTTTTACTGGTTGATCAAGGTTCCTAGATTTGACGAGGGAAAATTTAAGGATCAGTTAAGTCAATGTGAGATAGAACTTGCAGAAAAGACCAAGGCAAGAGATACTTTTCAAGCTGATATCAATAAGCAACAGGTGAAGAGGTGAAGTGTATTGAATTAGTTTTTGCTGCTGGGGGAAATTTATGATTTATGTGTTTCTTATTCGTTTGTTTCAACAGGCTTATTGTCGTGAGCTTAAATCTATTCGTGATGCTGCCAATTCTGAAGTGAAGGCTGCACGTGAACTGATGTGGGCCAAAAGCCGGGACATAGACTCTGCTCACTCTTTAATAAATCTTGCAAGGCATGCAATCACGGTTGAAGACATTGATAAGAAGGTGCGCGTGAGCTTCAACTGATAATGTGTTTGATGTTCATGTCAAGTTTTTTTCCTTCTTGAAAGTTGAAATGACTTTGTATTATGTGTGTAAACAGATACTCAACTTGGAACGTACGTTGCAACATCAAACCTTGAACAACTTGAGAGAGGAGAAAGAATTGGTTCGTGAAATCAAGCAATTGAATCTTCAGCGCCAAAAACTCTTGGCTGACCCCCAAAGGCAGCAAGAAGTTCAGCAGGCACATGATCAGAGAGGTCAAACTGAGGAGCACTTGAAGGTATTACCTTATTGAAGTTCTACTTTGTACTTCTGATTATTTATGATATCTTCTGAGTCTTGTAGGTGACGTTTCACGTGTGATCAAGTCAAGAACATGTATGTTTGTTATTGATTATAGGGTTTGGGTCTAAATGGGTTGGTCTGACACGTAAGTCCGTCTCATATAGATTTGTGTAGAATGTTGGAGTACTGATTTGATTTTACACGGTATACAGGTCCTGAAGAAAGAATTGGATGCTCTTAGAGATAACCTCTCAAAAGTAGATGAACATTTCAGAGCTGCTAAGAAAAAACATGATGATGAAAGTGCCTTGCTAAATGATTTGAAACATCAACTGAGATCTGCTGATGATATTCGTCAAGAGGCATATGCTCATTTAATAAAACTAAAGAAACAGCTGAATGAAAAGGTCTGTTCAGTCGTTTCTTGTTGATCTTTTGGAGATGTTGGAATTGTTTTTTTGGGATGCAGTTTATTTGTCTGGTGAAGCGCTGAACTTGCCAATGACAAAAAAAATAAAGATCCTAATAACTTGCCATTGAATTGCTAAATGTTTAACTGATCTTCTCGCAGGATTTGGTCATCTGGGTCCTGTATCATCCTCAATTTTGATTTTAAAGTCATGTTGTTTTGATTGATATGCTTCTCTTTTTGGAAGTTGTGTAGTTCCGTTGGGTCTAATAATCTATTTGCCCACGATGTTTAGTGCTAACGTGGTTTATGTTTCTCTGTGTTCTATGAGATCCCTTACCCCAACTGTGTGATAACACTAATCGATGATCCTGAATTCTGAATTCTGATGCATACATTGGTGCTATAAAATGCAGAATGCACCTTTTTACAAGGCCAAGAATGATCTGAGGGTAGCATATAATTATGCAACGACTGGCAAAAAGGATAGTCTTGAAAGCCATTGCATCAACCAGGTGACATGAGCAGTTTTGGATGTCTATTCATTGACTACACCTAAATTGTATTAAGACTTTTATTTGACTCCCTGTCATCCTATTGATTAATAGGTGGAGAAGCTTATGGAAATGTGGAATACGAATGATGAGTTTAGAAAGGAGTACATCCAATGCAACACAAGACGTGTACTCTGGAAATTTGGAACTTTGGATGGTACACGTCTTGGCATCGATGAGGTCCCACCATCCTTAGGGAATGGCTCTACTAATAAAATAAACACCTCTACCAAGGACAATTCAGCCACCAAAGTTTTATCCATGGAAAGAGATTTTCCCGTTGCAGCTAAAACCACAGAAGATAAGTTGGCAAAGAAGCCGGAGCAAAAGAAGGCTCCTCCTTCCAAAGAGATTGAGTCTATATCTAAGAATAGCGTAGCTAAAGCTTCTGTTGTTACTGAGATAGAGGAGAATACGGAGGAACCCAAGTTGACAAAAGAAGAAGAGGAATTGGCTAGGAAAGCGGAGCAATTGAGGAGAGAGGAAGAAGCTGTCCGTTTGAGGGAGCAACTTAGATTGGAGGAGAAAGCCAAAGCTGACGAAGCATTGGAGAGGAAAAGAAGAAATGCACTCAAGGCTCAAGCAAGGGCCGAGTTTAAAGCCCGAAAAGAAGCAGAAGCTAAAGAGAAGGTTAATTTCTTTACATTTGAACTACTCTCTAATCAATTTGATCTCACAAAAACTTATAGTGGACTCTTTTAGCCGCATGAGAGATACTACGTATATAAGTTTTTTTAATGGGTCTCATTCAAGACACAAATGTGTTCCTAATACCTCCGAGCATTAGAGGGTTTTTTTTCCTTCACTTTGTACATGCAACCCTAATTTTTGTGATGTCCGAAATGGTGGTATGTAGGAGAGGGAGAAGCGTGCAAAGAAGAAGGAAAAGAAGCGAGGTGGGCTCAACTTGGAGAATTCTGAAAATGTGGCAGCTCAGCCTTCAGAACCCTCAATCAAGTCCCCCAAGGAACCTGAAATTACAGAGAGGTCCTCAACAGTAGCAAAGAGGCCTCAAAAGGCGTCTTTACATTCAAAGCCGATAAAAACTACAAAACCCATTCCTCCTGCCCTACGCAACAAGAATCGAAGAGGGTTTTTACGTTATTGGCCCTATCCCTGCGTTGTGTTGCTTGCGATTGCATTATTCTATTTGGGCAGTGTTGAAAGGATTCAGACAATCAAGCAACATATTTGGTCCTAACTTTAGTAGGTAAGTTATGAACAAGGCTTTTGTTGGGCGGGTGATTGATTATATAGGTTCACTATGGTTTCAGATATATTCAAAGCCTCTTCTTTATTTTTTATTTATTTTCCATTATATTTTGGGGGGATTTGTGCTGCAGATTCTCCCCGTTTACTTATCAGTTAAAAATGGCTCTGCAAGTTATACGCGACCTTGGAAGATTGTTTGTTTAAATTTGGATTAAAGTAATAAAAGTATGATATAGGTGTATTGAGTTTATATATAAACTCTATTTGATCAGAAAGTGGTTGAGAAGAGGAGCATTTCATCATCTAACAAATTGTTGGACTTAATGCTTGAATGTTCTGTGTATCCCAAATTCTCGTTTGCTGGATACGTGCAGTTGTTTTGCTGTGAGCATGAAGGATCAAGTATTTATTCATTTACATGAAAAAAGATTCAAATATTGTTATTATCGAGGAACAATCCCCTTTCCACTAACCAAATAACAAAGCTCAAATAAATAGACCAAATGAGCTAGGTGCAAATCGAATCCTTGACCTCATGTGCATGACCCTTCTCCTCTCTAACTGCACTCTAACATCTTATTGATATAAATATCACTACATCAAACATAAAGCTATATACCACAGAAAGTATGTAATTAAGGAAATCTGATTGATTACATTGATTACGAAAATCACATGTTTTAAATGGAATATATCACATACAATATTTAATATGAAATCTATGATCAAATTTTAAAAAAAAGTATAAACATATTGTATTCCGTTTTAACCAAATAGTTGCATTATTTTTGTTAATAGGAGATTGCACTATCCCGTACAATATTTTACATAGAATATGAAATACTCCGTAGTTATGATTATTATTGTATATCTTCCTGATCATATTCGAGTATTTGTAGAAAATAGAATTGATTGATTGATTAGAATATAATCCTCCTACTACTAAAAGGATAAGAGGTGATGAGGTGTCACAACCTAATTAAAAATTTTCCCTCCAAACACGATCATTCAAATAAGGAAACAAATAAAACATTAAATTCAAATAGTTATAAACTTATAATATCTAATTCAAGACAAAATAAATATTGTTGTAAAAATCAGAAGAAAAAAAAATGCAATAAGACAATAAATAATATTATTATGTATGGGTTATTAAAACAAAGACATTTATGAGATATTTTTTTAAACCAAATATAAGTGTTACAAACTATCGAGATCATATATGACATAAACAAATACTGTAAAATATTTGATGATGAAGAAATATATGGAGTATAAAATACTTTCAATTTTTGATTTTAATATATAAATAAAAAAATTTAATCTGATAATATTTGGAGTATCATGTTATCTTTAAATTTGTTGGAAAAAGTTCTATCTAATCTAAATATATAAAAAAAAATATATATATTTTTTTATTCGAGAGGCTTTGTTTCACGATAAGAAACAAAATATTTAATTAATTAATCAGGTTAAAAATTATAAAATATTATCATTAGCTTTATAACAAAAAACAATATATATTAAATGAAATTACTTGATTATGTTGATTATCTTTGAAACTTTAAATTATTTTCTAAAATTAAAAGGTAAAACTTAAAAATGTGAAAAACTAAAATGTTGTCAATTAGGTACGGAGTACTAAAAAGTGATACAGTAAATATATAAAGAATCCTAGATATACTGCGCATTAATGCGTGAGATCTACACTAGTGTTGTTATTATTCTATCGCATCCAACCAAATGTTAACCCAGAATATTTCATGACATTTAAGAAATACTGTATAAAAAAGTAAGGGTCAAGGCCGGTCCACATGACGAAGTTGCATCTTCTTGTTGATTGACAAGATCCGCTAGCTAGCTTCAACTTTTTGGAGTGTTTCATGGTCTTTTCTTTCTTGAAACTTTAATAGTTGCGGATGAGTTAGCTCATACTTCCTCCGTTCATTATCTTGTCCCGTTTGATTAAAATATTTCTCACAAATAATGATGAAATGAGACAAGATTATGAACGAAGAAAGTATTATGTTAGGGTTGAACTCTAGGAAGGTTTGGCCGCCTAATCTTCCGGGTTAAGTTGATCCTTTAGCACATTTTGATTCTAATGATATTGTGTAATCCTGCTCTGGGAATTAAAAAAAATGTAGGTGTATTATTGATAAAAGGTTTTATGGATACATCCAAATTAAAGTGGGTGAAAAGTAAAAATCACAACATTTTGTGTAAATATTTAATGAATATGTGAAAAGTATTTAACTAATTGGATAATATTTGATCCATTATAACAATACGATGGATAGTGTGAGATAAGTTAACAAGTGTATGTATCTCAAGTGGACTTTTATTTTTTGTTTCTGGGCAATTTTAATATTTTGAAAGCATTTTGGGGGAAGTGTTCCGGCTTTCAAGTAACGTTGAAGTTTTTCTTGAAGCTTGTATCGGTTGTTGGTTGAACGAAGATTTGAAGCTGAAACCCTTGAATCAAAAGGGCCGGGTGTATGAAGCAGAATATGCTCAACCATTGCCCATTGGGCTAAACTGGAAAGAATTCAAACTCAATCAACAAAACTAAAAAAATCAACCATATCTCGTAATCCCTCTTGTACTAAAAGAATATGAGAAGTTAGAAATACGCCTACGTGTCAACATCAGAATAAAAAAATTTCCGCCCGGTACCTTTCCCTCATATATATGGTAAGTATATTAAATAATACCATAATTAATTTGTACAAAATAATAATATTACCATATATACTATTGTACAAACAATAGACCCATATTTATATTGGTTTTTTCTATCGTGTGCCCACTGGACACACGTTAATATGTTAATTAAATAAGAAATCACAATAATATTATCACGATAAATAATATCAACTCTTAATTACCATACTTAGACAACATAATAGTAATTCATTTCTTAACGTATTAACGTGTGACCAGTGGACACGCGTTAGAAAAACCGTATTTATATATACCCATATACCAAATTACGATACATATCAATCAATCAATATATATATATATATATATATATATATATATATATATATATATATATATATATAAGATCACGTGAGAACTATCAACTTGATGAGAACCTTGAGAACTCCTTTAAATTATTATTATTATTATTATTATTATTATTATTATTATTATTTGATGGGGGTCGGTTACCTGCAACGGGTCGCCTGCCAATTAGACCCGCAGACGACCCGACCCGAAAGAATAGAGCAACCTATCATAAAGTCACTGGGATACAATCACCCAAATACCCGAAGAAGCAGCTTCGTCCTCCCCTGCTCGTCTGCGTTCAGGGGGTCTTCCCCCTGAAAGGCAGGGCCAGGGGTCCCTCCGTCATTCTGCCTAAGGTAAAAGAGAATGGGTGGGTGAAACGGATCCACGTGTCTCCTTGCCATCCACCCATTCTCCTGCTCTTTTCCCTCTCCTCATTTCTCTCTTGTGGAAAGGTATAAATACCCATCCATTTCCCACTTAGAGAGGGTTGAATTTTCTCTCTCTAGACTCTTACTCTAAAAAGGCCACCTAGCTCCTCACGAACTAGGTTCATCAAGGCATTCACGGACTGACTTAGACATCAGAGAGGGTTCCCTCGGACAACCTCCGAGGCCCTGTGCGTTACTTGTGCAGGGAGCAGGCTCAATCCGCCGGGAAGGTCCGATCCGTGGAGTAAGGAGAAGGAGAGAATCTTGAGCTTAATCGAACAACATTCGAACACTAAAACCCGAATCCGAAGTCGGTTTAATTGTTTCCATACCGGAACAATTTGGCGCCGTCTGTGGGGATACAGTAGGTTGTACCCACGAAATTTCCCACAAAATCAACCATTCTCAAGCACGAAATTAACAAATTAACCAATTACAATCAAACATGCCTGAAATTTTCGACACTAGCTCTGTGGCAAACCCGCCCAATGCTCCCCGTTATGGCATGCCGCCGGAGGTAACCCCCGCCGCCACGATTCCAGGCGTGGGGCGAGCCAGTCTCCAGGGAGCACCGGGTCAAGGAGTAGTTGCCATGGCAGGGCAGGGGGTACATGCGGGGCAAACTCTAAACCTCACCCCTGCCCAGATGGCGCAGACCGCGGCGTTCTTCTCAGCAATGTTGAATCAGGAATTCACTCCGGATGATCTGGTAGGCACGGTCGCCACGACCCCCAGGTTGCTCCACTTTGAAAGTGGAGAAGAAACCGGGGGTACAAAGCGGACCGCCGTCAGAAATGTTCAGAGAAAGACCAGGAAGACAGCTCAGGCGTATGCGCAGGTGCAAAGGCGAATCACAGAAGCCCGTCGGGAGCCGCCTGCACAGCAAGGGCTTGCAGGTCCTGAAGAAGCATTCTCCATTCATACTACAGAATCCACGGCCGCTCGTGAAAGAAGGGGTTTATCCCAAGACCTGAGGAATCGCATGAGGCATAAGGAGCCAGTGTCCAAGCGCCTGGGGGAGAAACAGGGAGATATGTTCTCCAGGCTGACATCGGTCGAGGAATTACCGCCTGCGCCAGGACTGTCTCAGAGCCTGCAGTCCAGGCTTAACAATGGTCAGCCTCTGAGGCCCAGGCATCGCCAGGGTGATAACCTCGAGCCTGCTCAGAAGAAGCGCTCACGGTATCACTCCTCACCCAAGGATGACGAAGCGATAAGCAGGCGCCCGCCTAGGTACCGCTCCCCTGAAAGTAGAAGACCGACCCCTGATAGAAGGGACGACCACGGTCACTACTCAGGCACAAGCAGGTCGAGAATGGTGGGCAGACCAACCAAGACCCCGCTTCATCCTGAGGTACAGACATATCCTATCCCAAAGATCAAAATGCTCTCTGTCAAGTTTGATGGTACGACTGACCCAGAGGATCATTTGGCGGCATACGAGAGCCATATGGGCATGTACGACGCCGATGACGCGGTTTGGTGCAAAATTTTTCCAACCACCCTGGTGGGCCTGGCCCAAGGTTGGTTCAGGGATTTGCCGCAGGAGTCAATATGCTTCTTCATCGAGCTGGCCGAAGCTTTCCTTGACCAGTATGCGGGAAACAAGAGGCGCCGTCTTACTCGATTCGACCTAATGACTCTCAGGCAGAAGAAGGGTGAGTCTGTCAGAGAATACCTGAAGAGGTTTGACTTGTCCTTCCAGCAGGTCAAAGAGATAGACGATGCGACAGGGACATACGCACTGACTAACTCACTGCTTCCCGGAGAAATGAAGAACCAATTGATCAGGGCTCAGCCGGAAACTCTGGCCAAAGCCAGAAAAATCGCTAAAGGGTTTATGCTACAGGAGGAGTTCCATAGCCTGCCGGATACCCCCGCAGGCCCCACCAGGCAGCAGGGGGGACCGCAGGGTGGACGTGGCAGAAATGAACCCGGAAGACAGAGAACCGAGGAAGGGGATACCCCCAAGAAAGAGCGCACGGTCTACCAGCCCAGGTTCGACAGCTACACAGCCCTCAAAAAATCCAGGGCAGAGATCTTCGAACTGGAAAAGGAGACTACTAAGTGGAATCGCCCGAGCAAACCGCGCAGCCCAAAGGGAGACCCCAAGAAATTCTGCACCTTCCACGATTGCGTAGGCCACACCACCGAAGAGTGTCGCCACCTGAAGGACGAAATCGAGAAGCTGATCAGGAATGGCTGGTTAGCCAACTACGCAGCGAGGAATAAATCTCAAAAAGAAGCGCCTGAAAAGCCTGAAGGCTCAGTACAGAACCGCCTGATAATCCATGTGATATCAGGGGATGTAGAGGGCCAGATCAGCCGGAGAGGTCAGAAGAGGCAAATTCGTGAACTAAGGAACCAAATCTGCTATGCTGAAAGGGCAGGATGCCCGAAGGGAATGACGCTGAGCATCACCCCTGAGGATGCAGGGCGGGTGGTGTATCCCCACAGCGACCCCTTGGTGCTATCCTTGGAAATCAGCAACCATATTGTGCGGAGATGCATGGTGGATACCGGTGCATACACGAACCTGCTGTACAAAGACGCCTTCGACAAAATGGGCCTGGAGAAAAGGCACCTACGACCTGCCCCTGGATCGTTGTACGGGTTCAGCGGGGCAGGCATACTACCCATGGGGATTATCGACCTACCTGTAACATTTGGGGAGGGGGCTATTGCCATAAATGTCAGGGCTTCATTCGTTGTAGTGGATGCAAGGTCTGCTTACAATGCCCTAATCGGCAGGGCCACCCTGGACGAGATCGAGGCGGCCATATCAATTAGGGCCCTCACTATAGCCTATGTTACAGATTTTGACCTTGAAGGTAAGGTGCATGGAGACTAGGAGTCAGCCAGCCGGTGCTACTCAGTGGCCCTGCAAACCCATGAGAATGAAAGAAAAGGAAAGAGAAAAGCTGACAGTTCCCCCAGCAGGGAGGGCGAGATTCCAGCCGGTAATCAGGCATCAGACCACCTGGAACCTGGGGGAGAGAGCATGCTGGTGGACCTGGAGCCAGGGAGACAGGTCCTTATAGGGGCTGACCTGGAAGAGTCCTACCAGGCTGAACTGGTCAAGTTGTTAAAAGATAACAAGGATGTATTCGCCTACTCGGCGGACGAAATGCCAGGGGTCGATCCAACGTGTATCGTTCACAGGCTGAACGTAAACGCGGACGCCCGCCCTGTGAAACAGAAAAAGCGAAATATGTCCGCAGAGAAGGACGTGGCAATTAAGGAGGAAATTGAAAAACTTCTGAAGACAGATTTTATTGAGGTTTGTGACTACCCAGAGTGGCTAGCGAATGTAGTCATGGTTAAGAAATCATCAGGCGCATGGAGAATGTGCGTGGACTTTACAAACCTCAACAAGGCCTGCCCGAAAGACTGCTACCCACTCCCCAGGATTGACCAACTGGTAGACGGTACCAGTGGATATACTCTGCTAAGCTTCCTGGATGCCTTCTCAGGGTATCATCAAGTGTACTTATGGCAGCCGGACAGGGTGAAATGCGCCTTCATCACCAGTTCAGGCACCTACATGTACAAAATGATGCCATTCGGGCTTAAAAACGCAGGGGCCACATACCAACACCTGGTCGACAAGGTGTTCGAAGGTCAAAAAGGCAGAAATATAGAAGCCTATGTCAATGACGCCATTGTAAAGAGCAAAGGAGACAATGAGCACCTGGCAGATCTGCGGGAGACCTTCTCCTCCCTGCGCGCCTACAAAATGAAACTCAATCCAAAGAAATGTACATTTGGGGTTCGTTCTGGAAAGTTCTTGGGTGTTTTGGTCAGCTCTCGAGGGATAGACGCTAACCCCGAGAAAGTTCAGGCTGTTCTGGACCTTCCTGAACCCAGGACCATCAGGGACATTCAACGTCTGACAGGCCGCATGGCCGCCCTGGCACGTTTCATTGCCAGGTCAGCATACAAGTCAACCCCATTCTTCAAAATACTGAAGGGCAACCAGCAATTCAAGTGGGAAGACGAGCAAAAGGAAGCCTTCGAGCAGTTGAAGGAACATTTAAAGAAGCTCCCCACCCTGGCAAGGCCAGTGGCAGGGGAAAAACTCTTCCTCTACATCGCTGTAACCAATGTGACAGTCAGCGCAGTCATCCTGAGGGAAGAGGCAGACGCTCAACAGCCCATATATTTTGTGAGCCATGCCCTGGGGGCAGCAGAAAAGAATTATCCTATGGTCGAAAAAGCGGCTTATGCGGTTGTCATAGTAGCCAGAAAATTAAGGCCATACTTCGAGGCACACCCTGTCGTGGTGTTGACAGACCAGCCCTTAGAGAAAGTGCTGGAGAAATTTGAAAAGTCAGGCAGGCTGCTAAAATGGGCTATTGAGTTGAGTGGACTAGGGATAACATACCAATCCAGAATAGCCATCAAAGCCCAAGCCCTGGCCGACTTTCTAGCAGAATGCTCCCACTCTGAGGAAGATAGCCCAACTGCCGGCGAATGGGTGGTGTACACTGACGGATCCTCCACGGCTAATGGTGCAGGGGCCAGAGTCGTGTTGACTAGCCCAGAAGGGACTGACTTTGAACATGCACTTAGATTTATCTTCCCCGCGTCAAACAATGAAGCTGAGTACGAAGCAGTGCTCGCAGGCGTTAACCTAGCAAAAGCCTCAGGCGCAGAGCGGATTGTCCTGGCGACAGACTCCCAGCTCATCGCCAACCAAATCAATGGAGAATATGAGGCCAGGGATCCAACGATGGCCGCATGTCTAGAAATGGTGAAGAGGGAGTTGTCAGGCCTGAAATCATATGAAATCAGACAAATCCCTCGGTCCCAGAACAATCGGGCAGATGCCCTGTCAAAACTGGCTAGTTCCAGCCTACAAGATATAAGGAGGTCTGTATGGGTAGATGTCATCCAAGAAAAATCTACAATCCCCTGCCAAACCGTCGGCGCTGTGGAGGAAGCAGGACCTGAGGATTGGAGGACACCCATCATCCTGTTCAAGAAACACAGAATTTTACCGTCTGACCCCGTACAAAAAAGAAAAATGCCGGCAAGAGCTGCATGGTTTATTTTAATAGGAGAAGATTTGTACAAGAAGTCTTTCTCGTCCCCTCTGCTCAGGTGTCTGGGGGCAGAGCAGGCAGCGGAGGTATTAGATGACATCCACTCTGGAATATGTGGCCATCACATAGGAGGGAAGTCGTTGGCACACAAGGCCTTAAGGGCGGAATACTACTGGCCAACCCTGCTGGCAGACGCAAAAGACTTGACTCAAAAATGCAGGAAATGTCAGCTTTTTGCCCCATCCATCCATGCCCCGGCCCAAGAGCTCAGGCCAATCCTATTCCCCATCCCCTTCGCTCAGTGGGGGATGGACATACTAGGACCTTTTGCGGTGGCAACCGGGGGCAGAAAATTCCTGATCGTGGCTATCGACTACTTCACCAAGTGGGTGGAGGCTGAGGCAGTACCTAACATTACTGAACCTGCAGTCAGGAAGGTGATATGGCGCAATATCATCACTAGATTCGGCCTACCAAAAATGTTAGTATTTGATCATGGAAGGCAATTTGATAACGACCCCCTGAGAATCTGGTTGGAAGGCCATGGCATCGCAGTTTCCTACTCTGCCGTCTGCCACCCTCAGACCAACGGACAGGCAGAAGCAGCCAACAAACAGATCCTGAATGGCCTTAAGAAGATGGTGGATGACCTCAAGGGCAGATGGGCCAACGAGCTCCCCAGCATACTCTGGTCAATCAGGACCACCCGAAAGGAATCTACAGGCCAAACCCCATTTGGCCTGGTATACGGTGCAGAGGCCCTATTACCCATCGAGGCCAGAATCCCTTCCCTGCGCTCCCTGCAATACGACCAGGCGGAGAATGAAGTAGCAATGGCTGAGGCCTTAGATCTGGTCAATGAGGTGCGGGAGGAGGCCAGTGCCAATATCGTCGCCTACCAGCAACGAATGAGGAAGGCGTACAATAAGAGAGTACATGAGAGAAATTTTCAGATGGGTGATCTAGTTCTCAGAAAAACACAGGCTGTGGGAAAATCGAGAGAGCACGGCAAACTAAGCGCTAACTGGGAAGGTTCATACCAAGTAACTCAAATCTTAGAGCCTGGCACATATAGAATCGCCAATCTTGAGGGCCAAGAGTTGAGTGCTCACTGGAATGCAGACACCCTAAAGAAGTATTATGTCTAGCAAAATCTTAAGATAATTTTCGTTTCCTAAAAATTGGCGGAGAACGGTCAAGAATGTCGACGGCTCCGACCACCCTTGTGTTAAGTTTTTGATAAAGAAATAAAAGGAACTTCAAGTCTATACTCGTTGCCTGTTCAAACTTGCGTTTTCACACACAAACGAGCAGGGGGCAATAGGGGGAGGCCCCCTGTTGCCAGAACTAAGAAAAATGGACCCCCCAACGAAAATTCTAAGCCTCCCTGCTAGCCCCTGGGCAGGCCCCCTGGACTTTGATCAAAAGCCAGGGACAGGCCGAATGAACAAGGACTGGGGGCAGGCTCCCCAACCTTGTATAAAAAACGCAAGCGCCACCCTGCTTGCCTCTGGGCAGGCCCCCTGGACTTTGATCAAAAGCCAGGGACAGGCCGAATGAACAAGGACTGGGGGCAGGCTCCCCAACCTTGTATAAAAAAACGCAAGCGCCACCCTGCTTGCCTCTGGGCAGGCAGGGGGCAGGCCCCCTGGACTTTGATCAAAAGCCAGGGACATGCCGAATGAACAAGGACTGGGGGCAGGCTCCCCAACCTTGTATAAAAAACGCAAAAGGCCTCCCTGCTTGCCTCTGGGCAGGCAGGGGGCAGGCCATACCACAACCTGTACAGAAAACCAAGCAAAAACAGATGCAGGCGAACAATGAAAGAATCCTTATAAAAGGAAAAAAGTAGCAGGGATACACGGAATAAAGGTTTTTTTGGGGAATTACAATAAACAAGGCAGCCGGCCACAAAAAGGGCTCGGCGTGCAAAAAGGTGAGAAGTTAACGCGTCAGCATAAGCGCGGCAGGGGATGAACACGAGCCCTCTGAGGATGACTGCCCTGCATGTTAGGCAGGAGGAGCTTCTGAACCAGAGGCAGCAGCCTCTTCAGCCATCTTGCGCATCTGGGCCTCATCCTTAGCAGTATAGAGAGCCCGGAAGGCCTATTCGTCAAAACCAGGGAACATCTCCCTGACAGCCTCCATAACCACCCCCAAGCAAGAGTTGGCACCATTCACGAAGCCTGCCGCCACTGTAGTTTCGACCTCTTGAATTATCTCATCCTTTTCCTTCTGCCACTCCCCAGTCTTCACCGCCAAGTCACCAAGAGCCGCCTGAAGGTCCGAATCCGCCTTGGAAAGACGCTCCCCTAGGTCTGCGGCCTTTTTCTTGGCGTGATCCAACTCAGCTAAAGCTTTTTTGGCCTGCTCCAGCTCTGCAAAGGCCTGCTTAGCTCTCTTCGACTCCTCCTCCAGGAGAGACACCTCCCTGACTGCCCTCTCACTTTGAGACTTCCAGTGAATCGCCTGATTCCTGGCCTCCTCCAACTCGTTCTACTTTTTTTTCAGCTGATCCTTCAAACCAGCAATAAGAGCAACATCCCTCTCGACTGTAGTCAGGCGGTCAGAGTTGGCCAAATCCTCGTCACTTAGACGACTAAGGGTCGCCAGCTCAGCAGAGGCCTGAATAACTCTGGTGGTGCGTTGAATGTATTGAGTCACTTGATGGGTAGCAGAGTGGACAGTCTTGAGGAGGTGATCCGCCAAAACCGCCCCGGAATCAGAGAGTAAGGCAGAGATGTCCTGGCTATCACCGGCGGTGTAATGGAACTCAGTGTTCTCCTCAGAAAAAAGGGTACCAGGAACTCCCTGAGCAAAGCGTTTTGGGTCAGGCGTATTAGCCTCCAAATCCACCACGTGATCTGCATTTGAAGTTCCCCTGCTCCTTTTCCTGATCAGCCCCCTAGGAGTACTTTCTCCAGTCTCTTCAGAGACAGCGGCCTGCGGCCCCTGGGGAATCTGAATCCCTGCAGGAGAGCCTCCCTGCTTGCCAGCAGGGGAAGGAGTGGCCTCAGAAGCGATCGCCTTTTTCGCAACCGGAGAAGGGGTGGCTTCAGAGACCGCCGTTTTCGCAGGCGTTGATCTGGGGGGAGCAGGGAGCCTTGGCCTGCTAAATGAAATGCCCTTCAGATGCTTCATCAGGTTCTTCTCACCCTTCTTGAAGTCAGGAGGAAGGGAAGGGCGGCTTTGGACAACGTCAAGGGTCTCGGTCAAACCCAAACGCTTCACCTCCCTTTTCGTCCAAAGGAAGGTAGCAAGGTCTGCAAAGCAAATAAGCGACCAGTTAGAAAAATCATTTAAGAAGGGAAAGGCGGGTAAAGGAAAATCATCAGCGCTCCTGAACTACCTTTGTCTAGGCCCGGATTCAGGCCCACTCGGGTCAGGTACCTGTCAGTAGCAATAAGCTCCGCATGGGGAAGCCATAAAGAAGGACCATACACCCCAGATTTATCAGTATGGGCAGCAAAATTGTCTACCAAATCCTTATCTTTCCTGCTCAACTTGACCTCCAAAGCTTTCCCTCCTACGCCAGGGTGATATTCCTGGTGGGTCTCTAGCCTGGTGTGGACGTGATTCGTGAAATGGCGAGGAATCTTCCACCCTTGGGCGCTGTGCACATAGAAGAAATTGTTTTTCCAATCTCTCAGGCTGTCCATAGGTGGCCACACCAGAGTATGACCCTTTTGTCTCTGGATGGACCAATATCCAGGGGAACCCTCGCTCCCAGAAGAAACCATTTGCAGACCGACCATAAACCTCAAAGCATCAATAGAGGGCTCGGCACGATGAAACAGGCAGGTCCAAACATACGAAATTAATGACCTGACAGCCATGGCTGTCAGTTGAGCAATAGCCACGTTCATCCGCCTGAAAATCTCTTCCAGAGAGGGATGAAGGGGGAAGCGAAGACCGAATTCCAAACACTTGTGGTAAACCTCTATGCACCCGTCGGGAGGACAGCATACGGTGTCTTTTTCACCGGGGACGACAATTGTATACCCATCCCCAAAATTGTAAAACCGCTCAATCGCGCTAGTAGCATTCTTCGCAAGAATCAAATCATGGTTTTTGGGGTCGGGGTAAGTTCCCAGGGGAACGTGATACTTGGCTTTGTCTAAGTAATAGGTCCTACCCCTTTCCCGGGGAATAAGGGGACCAGAGGTTCTGGAAGGGTCGATCTCCAGCCCCTCGTCGTCCGAGTCGACAACGTCCTAAGGGGCAGGTTCAGGAGAGTTACCACCCCCACTACCCGCCGAGTTCTCCTCCTCGACTGTCCTAAGGCCAACCTCCCTAGAGGAGGAGGCAAGATTCTCCCTACCCTCTTCCCGGTCCTTCTTCCTCAATGGGTCGGTAAACGGTAGGATGCGTTCGCGAGTTTTAGACATAGTAACTCTAAGAGGAACGAAAAGCAAGAAATCGAAAGAAAGGGAGCAAGAGATGGAAATTAAAAATCTAACCTAAGGTTGGCCACCGATGGGATGAAAGCTTGAGAGAGAAATTTCCCAGAAAAACGGGGGTACGAAGGAAGGCTCGAGTTATCACACCAAAAATTCGCAGGGAAAGAGTTTGTGAAAAGAGAGGAAATACAGAGGCCAGTTTGCTTTTATAGGGGGAGGGCAAGTGAAAGGTCATCAAAAACCTGGGAAATCTGCCAGGAAGGCACCCCCACGTGTCACGCCCTCGAAAAGCTCGCCCCCTCACCACTCCCCAAGGAAAGTCTTGGGGAAGTAGCAAGTCAAGGGAAAACATCCCCTCATGACGTCAAAAAATAAAATAAAATAAAAATAATAATAACAAATAATAAAAATGCCACACATAAACAAGCTGCCTGATTTTTTTCATTAAATTAAAGAAAACCCGAAAAACGGGCAAGTTACATCCAGTACAGGCAAAAAGTACAAAAAGAGCCCCTGTTTCTGGCTCACCACGCCTGCACCCTGCGGGCAGGCCTAATCATCATCAAAGCCTGGGGAGTAGTCCCCAGGGCTGTGGCACCCCCTGCATCGGATCCCCAGTCCCAGTCGTCAAAATCCTTGAAGGGGTCCGTAGAGTCATCACCGTCGTCCCGACCAGAGGAGTAACCCTGGCCATCACTATCGCCAGAGTCCCGGCTACTAACATCCCAGTCCCTGCCATAGGGGACTGTTTCAGTATCATCACAGGAGCCGCAGCCCACTTTCCTCCTCAAGGGAGAAGAAGGGCCCGACTCAGGAGAAGAGGCCAACTCTGAACAGTCGGGGTCAAACTGCTCAGGGTGTAGCCATGGAAAACACTCATGGCATCCCCTATCAAAACAACCCCCGCCCTGGGGGCAGCGCCTGTATTTTGGGGCGGCTGGAGAAGCCCTCTGAGGGCGCTTGCCCGCCCTGACAAGAGTCCTCCTTCTGAGCTTCCTGTGAAGTCGAGCGCAAGGCTGCCGGCTACGGCACAGGATGAGAAAGGACGCCCTAGGGTACCTTAGTTTCCAGCGCTCCCTAAAGCGACGGGTCACCACGCGAACCCCTTGGCAAAAAAGTACTTTGGTAATCCACGACATTTTCTTTGAAAGAAGAAGAGAAGAAGGTTGGAAATGGGTCGTGAAAGTGGCAAAGGAGGTAAAATTTATACAAAGGACCCAAGCAGTGCATTAATAACTCCCCAACTACTTCAGCAGGCGGCGCGACCAATCACTAAGCAGGTGCGCTGCCCAAGATTCACTTAAAGCACGAGAAGTAATCATGACTAAAAGGCAAATAAACCCTTTGCTTGCCCAATGGGAATTAATTATCCGCCCTTGGGAACACGCGAAACGCATTCAATGCAAAGGAGAAGCCGGAGGGTCAACCTCCCACCAAGAGATCGCCCGCCGAAAGGGGAACCCCGCTCCCCTCCGCCCGGCGAGGGCCAATTGATGGGGGTCGGTTACCTGCAATGGGTCGCTTGCCAATTAGACCCGCAGACGACCCGACCCGAAAGAATAGAGCAGCCTGTCATAAAGTCACTGGGATACAATCACCCAAATACCCGAAGAAGCAGCTTCGTCCTCCCCTGCTCGTCTGCTTTCAGGGGGTCTTCCCCCTGAAAGGCAGGGCCAGGGGTCCCTCCGTCATTCTGCCTAAGGTAAAAGAGAATGGGTGGGTGAAACGGATCCACGTGTCTCCTTGCCATCCACCCATTCTCCCGCTCTTTTCCCTCTCCTCATCTCTCTCTTGTGGGAAGGTATAAATACCCATCCATTTCCCACTTAGAGAGGGTTGGATTTTCTCTCTCTAGACTCTTACTCTAAAAAGGCCACCTAGCTCCTCACGAACTAGGTTCATCAAGGCATTCACGGACTGACTTAGGCATCGGAGAGGGTTCCCTCGGACAACCTCCGAGGCCCTGTGCGTTACTTGTGCAGGGAGCAGGTTCAATCCGCCGGGAAGGTCCGATCTGTGGAGTAAGGAGAAGGAGAGAATCTTGAGCTTAATCGAACAACATTCGAACACTAAAACCCGAATCCGAAGTCGGGTTAATTGTTTCCATATTGGAACATTATTATTATTATTATTATTATTATTATTATTATTATTATTATAGAGAGAGAGGGGGGAGGATCAAGGGAATTAGTAACTTCCCAAGAGTCTCTTAGTCTTAATCTTGGCCTTCCATCCATCTTAACATGGATGGATGGATGGGCTTCAATTAAAAAAAAGAAAGAAGGGGAAGACTGTGTGATAAGGCTGCCAAACATCCCCTCACCCAAATCAATCACTACATTACTTCGCTCATACCCTTCCCAATCCCCTCATTTTCAATTCATTTCTCAACTCAATTCATCTCTCTCTAACAAAACCTCAACAAATAATCTCCATTAATACTCCGACCATACTCCATCAACTACTCCGACCATACTCTGTCAACGAAGGTATGTTCATGCTTCATGCTTCATCTTCATCATCTTCATCTTCATCTTCATGCTTCTTTTTCTTCATCATCATCATCATCATCATCTTCATCTTCATTTTCATGCTTCTTTTTATTTTTCATACTTTTTTTAGGGTATTTATAAAATTATTCATCTTTATTGTCCACAAAAAAAAAGAACAATTTCATCTTCAAGATGAAGTTTGAAGATGAAGTTGTTCTTTTTTTGTGGGATGAATGAAGGTTGAAGATGAACATGAAGATGAACAAGTCATTTAGTGCGTAATGTTCTTGTAGAATTGCAAGGTCAAACACTTTCAATTGTATAGTCACACTCATTAGGTTGTAGAATCACGCATCTGTACACTCATTGTAGTCACATATTCAGTTGTATAGTCACACTCATTAGGCTGTATAGTCACACTCGCTATATTGTAGAATCACGCAGCTGTAGAATACCTTGGATTAAGGTACCATGCGTTTAATCATCTTCATCTTCATGCTTGTTTTATTTTTCATACCTTTTTTTTTGTATTCATAAAATTAGTCATCTTCATTATTCAAAAAAAAATGAAGGTTGAATATGGATGAACGAAGGTTGAATATTTAATGAATGTTTAGATATTTTTGTTTTTTTAAAGTCACGGTCGTCCATTCATTATTCACACAAAAATGAAGGTTGAATATGGATGAATGAAGGTTGAATATTTAATGAATGTTTAAATAATTTGTTTTGATTCGTAGGTATAATCATCTTTCTAATTATGAATGTGACTTTGCTAATGATGATTGAAGTATAATTAACTGTATGACTTTTATTTTCCATTTTACGGTTTCAGTTTTGTAGTCACACAATTTAGGTTGTATAGTCAAACAGTTGATGTTGTATAGTCACACTCATTATATTGTAGAATCACACAAATTCTTGCAGTGATTAGTGTGTGTAATCATCTTTGCTAATGATGATTGAAGTATAAATAAGTATAATTTAGTTGTATAGTCACAGAGATTAGGTTGTATAGTCACACAGTTGAAGTTGTATGGTCATACTCGTTATGTTGTAGTATTACAGTCATTATGTTGTAGGATCACACCATTTATGTTATATAGTCACACAGTTAAAGTTGTATAGTCACACTCATTATGTTGTACAATCATGCAGCTGTACAGTCATTGTAGTCACATATTCAGTTGTGTAGTCATATTCATTGTGTTATTTAGATTGATTGTGTGTTTTGTCGCAGCGAAATGGCTGGTGGAAAGAGGAATGTTGGTAAAAGGGGCGGTGAGAAGAAGAAGGTCGTGGAAGATACAGTGGCCGACCACGTTATTGGTCAACGTATTGTTGCGCACGTACCGGAGACCATCGTTAAGCTCTTTAGTGTTTATATGGGATAAAATGTTTGCTTTAGGATGAACGTACTATATGTAAAGGATGTTGGGTGGGTTAGAATGTTTTTATGTTTGACGTCCTATAGGTAAATGATGGACTTTTTCTAATGTAAATATATTTCCATTGCTATTTTCTGGTTTCATAATTAATCACGCGAGGTCTATAGCAAAATCACTTATCCTTTCACCTTTAAAACCACGCAGCTGTGCACCAATTGGTTTGTAGCCAAAAGTGGTCGTATTTGTATTGTCACATTCGCCTTGTTGTATAGTCACACTCGCTATGTTATATAGTCACACTCGATTTTGGTTTTTCATTTTGTATAGTCACACTCGTCATGCAGTAGAATCACACTCATTAAGTTGTAGAATCACACTTATTTTGTTCGTAATGTCAAACGTCAACATAATGAGTGTGACTATACAGCATAATGAGTGTGACTATACAACTGAAAGTGTGTGACCTTGCAATTCTGCAAGAACTTTACGCACAAAATGAGTTGTTCTTTTTTTTAATTAAAATGTTTTTACAGTCAATCAAAATAATATTTCTAACTAGAACATATATTAAATAGAATGTTTTTTTATTGGATGAATGAATTTGGAAGATGAAGTTGGTCTTTTTTTATGAACGAATCTTGAAGATGAAGAAATTCTTCTTTTTTTGTTAGATGAATCGAAGTCGCTCATTTTACGTCTAACAATCACCTGTTCTAATATTTGTGATGGGAGAGTAGAACGTTTAAGTAATTTTCCGAATTTTAAATGCTTCTTACAAACATGAAATCAACTATAAAAGTAACCAACATGAATGGAGGTTGAATATTTAATGAATGTTTAAATACTTTTGTATGTGATTAATACTTTCGTTTTTTAAGAATGTCATTACTGAGGAAAGTTACAGTCGTCCATTCATCCATATTCAACTTTCATTTTTTTTGATAATGAAGATGAATAATTTTATAAATACAAAAAAAAAAGTATGAAAAATAAAACAAGCATGAAGATGAAGATGATTAAACGAATGATACCTTAATCCCAAGGTATTTATAGCTGCGTGATTCTACAACATAGCGAGTGTGACTATACAGCATAATGAGTGTGACTATACAACTGAATATATGTGACTACAATGAGTGTACAACTGCGTGATTCTACAACATAATGAGTGTGACTATACAACTGAAAGAGTGTAACTTTGCAATTCTCCAAAAACATTACGCACGATGAAGATGATGATAGGATGAAGATGAAGATGTTCATCAAACTTCCGTCATTCATCAAGCTTGAAGATGAAGATGTTCTTATTTTTTGTTGGATGAATGAAGCTTGAATAAAAAGATTTTTTTTGTTGAATGAATGAATTTTGAAGATGCATATTTTTTTTTTGTTGAATGAATGAATGAATGTTGAAGATGATGATGCTTTTTTTTTGTTTGATAGATGAAGACAAAGATGAGAGAGATGAGAGAGCATCAAGTGGTAAGGAGTGAGAGTAGTTGTAAGAAGTGAAAGTTTGATTGAGGGGAGGGTTGCTTTTCTCTCTCCACTGCTATTGTGTCAGTAAACTGACATTTCTTTTTTTTAACACATCATTCATCTAAACCATTCATCCAACCCAAGATCAAGGGCCAACAACACAACTTCTCAACTTCCCAATCCACCACCAACTCCCTTGATCCCATATATATATAGATAGATAGATAGAGAGAGAGAGAGACAGAGAGAGAGAGAGAGAGAGAGAGGTGGGTTCCGGTGAGGCAGGGTAACTCCTTACACCCATTGAGGCACAATCTAAACCATTAGATTAAGATGGGACATACATCCAAATAAGTGTTATATACACTAAAAAAACTCATTATATACGTTATTAAACTCACTATATACACACACTTAAGAACTCAATATATACAGTAAAAAAAATGTTATATACACTCAAATAAAAAAATGTTATATACACTCAAATAGTTATTATGTACACCAATTAATCAACAATGGAACATACATCAAAATAACTGTTATATACACTAAAAAAACTCATTATATACGCTATTAAACTCACTGCGTATATACACTTAAGAACTCAATATATACAGTAAAATAATTGTTATATACACCCAAATAATTAATATGTACATCAGTTAATCAACAATGGAACATACATCAAAATAACTGTTATATACACTAAAAACTCATTATATACGTTATTAAACTCACTACATACATATATACACTTAAGAACTAAATATATATACAGTAAAATAGTTATTGTTATATACACTCAAATGGTTACTATGTACACCAATTAATCAACATATATACACTTACCTTAAAACAGTTATTATGTACACTGAAATTGTTTTTATATACACAAATTTTATTTTAAATTCTGATTTTATTTTTTTTGGAAAAATAAATTCCGATTTTTTTTCGGAATTTTTTTTTTTTTGGAAAAAAATATTCCGAAATTTTGTTGTTTCCGGGAAAAAAAAAAATTTCCCAAAAAATATCGATTTTTTGACCCCGGGAAAAAAAATTGGGGAAATTTTTTTATGTATGAGTTTTTGTTTTAATCTTAGCCTTTAATTTGATTTAAATCTAATGGTTGAGATTGTGCCTCAATGGGTACGGCGAGTTGAGCTGCCTCAAAGGATCCTATATATATATATATATATATATATATATAGAGAGAGAGAGAGAGAGAGAGAGAGAGAGAGAGAGAGAGAGAGAGAGAGATCAAATAAGTTCACTATATGTAATTAAGTCTATATTAAAGTTACAGATGACATACGGTAAAGTTGTATTTGTTCAAAATTGATATGTAACTATAACATTCAGCACTGTTGTCACTTCAACTGAAAAAGTGCAACTATATCACTTATCTCGTGTAACTTTAAGCACTTTTTGTGTAACTTTAACCCTGGAACTTATGAACTTATAAGAATTGTTGGCCTTATGTGAACCTCTCTCTCTCTCTCTCTCTATATATATATATATATATATATAACGGAATGTAAAAACGATAAATAAATGTTAGAAGTTAGTATACAATAACAAAATGTTAGGAACGATAACAAAAATGTTATATTGGGATAACGTAAATGTTAGTGGAACAAAAATTAAAAGTTAGTAACGATAAAGTAAATGTTAGTGTTGTTAGTATACTAAAATGAAATGAGAATTAGAGATTAGAAAAAAGGGATTTCATGCAACCTCAACCTACATGTTAATAGTCTCGGAAAATGGGCTCGTCGACTGTCGGCGTAGGCACGGGAGCGGTTCGAGATTGTAGGGTGAGTTAGGGTGTGTGATTAGGGAGAAAATGTTCTCGATTTTTGACGAGTTTAGGTCTCGGGAATGCAATGGTTGTGTTGTGTGTGTGAGTATGAAGAACTCTTTGAAAAGCTATGAAAAATGAAGGAAGAAGGTGGTGAAAAAGGTTTTCCTCAAATGATGTGGTAGGGGGTATATATAGAGGTCACGCCGGTTTAGGGTCACTCGATCAAGTGCCCCTTGCTGGACTCGATCGAGTGCCCTATTATTGAAAGGTACCCTGGTCAACTTTTGGGGGTCACTCGATCGAGTGGCCCTTAGGCACTCGATCGAGTGCCGTTAGGCGGGTGTGCCATTTTAGGAAGGTTGTGATCTTGCTTTGACTTAGGATTTGAATTTATTCCTTTTGTATTTGGACGCAGCGTGAGGCTAGTTTTGTTCTCGGGTATCGACTTTGATCGGTTTCGGTTCGGTCGCAAAAGATGGTTTTACCCCCGATGACGGTTTTAGCTCAAAGTAGCTTTATTTTTATTAGGAACGACCGACCCACTGAGTCTGAATTCGAGGTCGGTTTAGAGAGATTTGTACTCCGCTAAGTGCCCACGTCGGATACTATTGATTCTGAGTCTCGTATTCGAGCGTATTAATGCATGTTAACGTCCAATCATCATCGAGTGTTTTGTTGGAGACTGTTATAGACACAAGCAGTCAAAACGCGGGTGTCTACAATTAGCATCATTTTATCTTCAATGGCGTGTTGTGGAATGGGCGTCTTGTGGATGGCGTGGTTTGGATGAATGTGTTGAGAGTAGAATTGTTGTGAATGCATTCTGAAATATTCAGGGACCTGACATTTGACAGTGGACGCCAGCACTGAGCAACTGACGTCCACTATCAGCCGCTATCTCACCTACTTGGTGTCTGAGAGAGGACACCCGTTGCACAAAACTGGCGTCCACTGTCAAACGTCAAGTCTCTCAATTTGGCATCCATTGTCAGACGCTATCGTGGACGCCCGTTTTCTGGCGTCCGTCAGTGGACGCCCGCTTTAAAAATAGGCGAGTCCTCTCGGTTTCCATAGCCTGGCGTATGAGAAAGGACGCCAGTCCTTAAATGGCGTCCATAAAAGCAAGTCGTTTATGGACGCCCGGGACCTTAAATCTTGTAGTCACTACTACAATTCTAGCCTACCATGACGCTTATAAGATGACGGTTACACACGGAACCGTCCTCTAGGTACATTTGGTATTTGGCGGGAAAAAAATTTATCAATTATGATGGTTTTGATGGAAAAGTGAGATCTTATGTACAACAAAGAGGACGGTTGGTCAAACAAAACGACCTCTATTACTTAAGAAACCGGTTTGGAAGGAGAAGCGACCTCTATGATAGAAAAAGAGGTCGTTTGATTCTTTAAAGCGACATAAATGAAAATAATAATATTTTATTTCAACGTACTTTAACTTCCTAACATACGTAAAACTAGAATTTCAGTTCACTCTTATTTCTTACGGAATATTATCAAAACCTAAGTACTCCGTCATTCCACTTCACAATTCTCCGTCACCTACCTCCGTTCGCACTACCCACGCTGCCGGTACCCAAGATGCCGCACGCCTTTCGACTGCCGTTCGCCGTCCTCTATTACGCAGTCCTCTATTCCTAGGGTAGAGATATAAGAGTTTATTATAATACTTTCAACCTAAACTGAATCCCTAAAAAATCCTATACAATAGGAAGCTTTAGGTCAGATACTCAAATATTAAGTAGGAAACTCTAATCAATCAGATATTAATGAGGAAACTTTACTAATTAAACAGATTCAGGTTAGAAACGAATTCGAGATCCAAAAGGACAATTGTTAGACACTTATTTCTTAATAATAATAATAATAAGTTCGCTTAATTTGTTTTGATTTTAATAAAAAATTCGTTAAAATAATTTCTTCCTCCATATTTTCAGCCACTCATTCACTCTGTTTCTCTCTCTTATTTTCAGCCATAGTTTCCCCTTCTCTCTTATTTACAATCCCCCATCTTTTATTTAAAACTCCTCCATATTTTCTCCTATCTGCTTCCCTCTACTCTCTACTCTTCGTCTTCGTTTTTTTTTGCGCTTCCTCCCGTTTTGATGTTGCTTTTTGCCCTTTTGTTTCAGATATTTGTTCTAATTTACCGAAGCATATGAGGAAGAGGTTGGAGGAGATGGAGGATGAATGTTCTTGCCCTGGGTTATTTCGTGCTCTCACTTCTGGTACCAATCTACTCTTTTCTTCATCTTTTTTCAGTTTTCGATTTCTGGGTTTTTTCTGTTACTCGTTTTTGTGATCTGGGTTTCTTTTTGATTTTGTTTTTTGATGGTAGATGTGGACGAATTCTACGGTCTCTGCGATCCAGGTCTGTCCTCTAACTAAATCACTTTCTTTTTTAATTTTTTTTAGTCTCATGTTATATCATGCTCTTGGCCTTGTCCACAGTATATGTACTCCTTCATTGAAGCCAAGAAGGTCCTAAAACGTGGCTAGGAGTAGAAAAGATTGAAACTTTGGGATAAACTTGGCTTAAATGAGCCTAGGAAGGTCCTAAAATATCACTAGGTGTAGAAAAGATTGAAACTTTAGGCTAAATTAGGAAGAAATGCAGCTAGGAAGTTGATGAACTGCTAACAGGAGGAGAAAAGATAGAAAGTTTTAGGATAAATTAGGGTGAAAATGGGTTTAAGAAAGTCATAAAAGGTGATTTAATTTGTTTGGGGTGGGAAATGTAGAAGAGAGAAGAGGACAAGGTAGGGAAGATTCAAAGAGGAGAGAAAGAAATTGTCAAAGGATAGAAATGCAAGGAAAGGAAAGGAAAAGAAAGTGTATTTATTTTGGGAAGAAGAATGTGAAAAACAGAGGACTGTGTATTGTGTTTTAGATTTTTGAGGGAGGGAAGAGTGAAAGAGTGAAGTATGAAGAGTGAAGACATTAGAGGTGGCGCATGCGGCGAGGAGACGAAATGTGAAAGGTGGATCCGAACCGGGTTTTGTATATGCGGATACGGGTCGGATTTGATGTCAAGTTTGTGACTGCCAAAACATAGATCCCAATATTCTGCATCTCTTACAATCTAGGTTAGGTTGGTGTCAACATGAGCCACTGCTGAACTTCTCACACGCTTCTCCTGCCTCCCATCACATGCTTCCCCCTTCTCTCTTCCTCCATGTTTTCAGCCGCTCCTTCACTTTGTTTCTCCTATCTGCTTCTCTCTCAGTAGTTCCTTCATTGGATATGTGATTTTAGACTCTACTATAGGATTGTCGATGTCTTTATTTTATACGGAGTATTTATTTCTTCTGTTGAGAAATGGTTAACAAATATGGGGAGTACATTCTTTTTCGTGTTCTTTGTTGTGTTGTTGTTTCTGATTTTGAATTGTTGTTATTACTCCTAACCCTTTGTTCATTATTCGACCCCCAAAACTCCCAAACCCTAAACATTCACCCTTCCCCTCCCCTCTCCGGCTCTGTAGCATATATCGTCTCTCATTTCCCATTTTTTAATTCCTCTTGCACAGGTACTCTCTTTTGACGCCTGTCTCAGAAGCAATATGCCATCTTATATATCCATTCCAGTGGCAGGTTACCTCTCATACTTGCGTGATCTTTACTTTCTATAGGTGCTGGAACTTGATTTAAAACTTTTCTTTTACAAATGCACATGAAGTCACTATAGTTCAAAACTTATATGCTTGAGGAGAGTGTTGGAAAGTTTAGACACGGTTTTCATGAAATTTTCCTACTAAATATTATACGCATCATACTTTTCATTCTACCCCTTCTCTTGGCTTTGACATTACCTCTGATTTGGTGTAGAAACTTGTTGCTATTCTTCTCGACAGTGAAATTAAGAAATACTACCTCCATTCACGCCACTCTCATACATTTTATTAAGTCACTCGTATATATCAAACAAACATATGGAATTTAAGTGAATGAGTGAACGAAGGTAGTAGAATAAGGTTTATAAATATGACTGCTAGTCTGTTTATGAGTAATTACGCAAGTAAAATAAAGTCTATAAGCTATGCTATATTGCTATCATAAAAAAGAAAAGAATAAGGAACCATAACACACACGTTAATGATCTTTGCTCTTAATCTATTTGTTTTTAAGTAAAAAAGGCGGTTATTGTTTGCCTTTGTTCTTTTTGGCTTTGTACTGTTGTCTAATCACCATGATATTTTTTCCCCTGAAGCATGTTTATGTTCCTATACTATTCTTTGATACATGTTGGAGATCATCCTAGGAAGACACATAGCTATTATTTCGGAGGTATGTTTTTATCTCAGAATTCATATGTACTTTCTTTTCTAACTTTTACTCTATATATCATACATATATTATTCTCGGTGTTTAATTTCGTTGTTATATATCAGTTTATGATTGGATCCCCAAAGACGTATTCGGCTCAACAAATTGAAGAGGTACGTGATATTTGGGGTAAGTATGTACTCCAATTCAAGCAGTAATACAGGTTAGTCTAGATGAATTTATATCCAACTTTATCCTTATAGTACGAATTCTATTCAGTGTTCATGTTTTAGAGATTAAATTTTACTTATATGGTGGATTAATAATTGTGTGTTTAAACTTTAAATCATGTTGACTTGTAGTTTTGTGATGTTTATTTAGTACTGTACTTTCAAGTGGAACTTATAAAAACTACTCCGTATATGGCTAGTAAAGACAAGCTTTCATTCTTGGTTTTACGTCATTCTACAGCGTATCCGCAATGTCTACACGAAGTCATCAGGCACTTAGAGTGGATTGACTTGGTTAGCATTCACTAATTTGCGAAGACCATGCAATTACAAGTTGCTATTATGATGTATATTGGTTTGTTTATGCAAGAATATGTATTTTGTTTGTAAATATTGATGTTCTTGCAACCTTCATGTGTATGACGTTTCTTTTGTCGAATCCTTACTCTTTGTAATATATTGTAGTTGATGGAATCGGTCCTACTGTTTGTAATATATTGAAATTCGTGGAATCGCAGTTTCTTTAGTAGCGTTATTTGTCGAAATGCAATGTTGGGTTCTTTTAGATTGTAGGATGTATTGGAAACAAAATATATGTAACAAGGTTGAGGTTTAGCTGTTTTGTCATACACACGGTACATATTTTCTTTTACAAAGATGACGATTTTAAAAAAAAGGAGCTGCTTTAGAAGGTCAACAAAGATCACGGTTGGTAGAATAAAGCGTGCTTTGCCAAGAATAACAACAATGACGGTCATGTATGTGAACTGCGATCTCAGAAGATTAACAAAGATGACGGTTGGTAGAAAAAAGCGTCCTCTGCAAAGAATAACAACAATGACGGTCATGTATACCAACCGTGCTGTGCAAGGATAACAACAATGACGGTCATGTAGCCCAACCGTGCTCTGGAAGAATAACAACAATGACGGTTTGACTTGCTTTAAACCGTGATTGATTATCAACGATCACGGTGACCTATATGACGGTTACTATCTTCTTTTAGGACGGTTTTCAACCGTAATGTTTTGTATGTTTTGTAGTAGTGAGTGCTTTAGGTTGCAACAAGTGGATCTCCTAATGTCCTCTAGCTATCACCCTCAAACTGATGGGCGAACGGAGGTGGTTAACAAGTGTCTCGAGACGTATCTGAGATGTATGACGAAGAAGAGACCTAAGGATTTGGCTCAGTGGATTCCACTGGCTGAATGGAGGTACAACACCACATACCATTCATCTACTAATGCTACTCCTTTTGAGATTGTGTATGGTCAGTCTCCAACTATTCATTTACCATATGTCATGGGAGATTGCTTTGTGGAACTAATTGATAGGAGCCTGACTACAAAAGAAGAATGTCTTACAATGCTCAAATTTCACCTAAACAAAGCTCAAGGAGTCAAGGTAGGATGAAGAGTCAAGATGATAAGAGAAAGGGTGGATAAGGAATTTGCAGTAGAAGATCTCGTATATGCATGTGAAGCTACAACCCTACAGGTAGCTTGTAACACCCTTGATTTTATAAATTAAATTAAATTAAACTTATGTCGTATTTCTATTTTGTTTATGATTTAACTCGTAATTCTTAAAATTATTATAAAACGAATTTATCGTTTAATCGTTTCCAACTACTAAAATTGTATTTGTCTTGGAAACTCTTCTTATTTAAAACATATTTTTATTTCTGTTTTGATTTATTTTATATATTTAATTTAATTCTTATCGAAAGTCTATTTCGGCTATTTAAATTCTAAATTCTTTTTATTTAATTATATTTAAGCTCGAATTTCTATTTTCGGCTCGAAGCTCATTTATTTTAAGTTTCGTCAAAAAAATCTATTACGTTTCCTCGAGAAATCAATTTAATCCACTTTATCAAAGATTTATTATTTATCGGGAAATATTATTTCATCGTCTAATTATTTATTTCTATAAACTTCGTTTTCGTCTCGAATGCTTTATTTGGTCATTTTAATTGGCGGCTCGATTATTTATTAATTTTATTGACTCGATTTTTAACTTGATTTTGTGGGTCAGTCAACTTATTGTCTCGGAACCCGTCTTGTACTAACACCTATTCAGTTAGTACGTAGTACATAACCTCTTTTTTTTATGAGACAACTTCTTCCCCTCTTTTTAACGTACAACCCCCCTGTCCCTCTTGTTTTTCCCACTTAATTACGCACTCCCCTTTCTCTTGTTCCCACTGCTTCATTTGATTCACCCCCCCTTTCTTTTTGGGTCGTGCTTTTTCCTAACTAACCTTTACTCAATTCTAACGAATTTTTCAAAAAAATTCCCATTATACCCTTATTATAAATTTTACTTTGACATTGAAAATCAACAATTTTTTTTCGTTTTGCTCCATCAATTTAGATAATCTATCACTCCCGAATTCAATTATGACTTCTGATTCAATTACCGATGATGTAAAATCGATTATTTATTTACCAATTTTTTTAAATAAAGACTCATAATAATAATAATAAATAAATAGAATTTTTTCCACATAGTATGATTGAATTAGTGTATACATTATGTTATACGAAAATACGACCAATTGAATTTATAACTTTTCGACTAAAATAATCAATAAACTCTATAAATACCCAAACTTACAAAACCCCTCAACAATTACCCCTTATGAACAGTAACCCCCTGCTTCCCCTGCCTCCCCCTCCTTCGTCCTCCCCTGTTTCCCTCTCCCCCGCTTCTTCCTTCCCTATTGTTCCTTTGGTTCTTCTTCTTTCCTTCTTGTCCTTCGTGCGTTCCTTCTCCTTCGTCTCTTCGTCGTCTCTTCCCTCATGCGCTGCTCTTCGGCGTTCCTTTCGATTCCTGGTGAGTCTGCTTTCTCTGTAACCAGTTTCGGGTTTTTTTTGGGTTCCGTTGTTCCCGGTTGTTGCCCCCCTTCGATTTCTGCTGTGTCTTGGGGGTTTCTGCCCCTTGGGTTGTCTGTGGTCTTCCGTGATTGGCGATTTTTTTGGGTTCATTCGTGCTTTGGCGGGGTTATAATCTGGATCTGCATTGGGGATGCTTTGCTCTGGTGTCTGTGGGTGTACATCTAGGGTTTTCAGTTTTTGTCGATTATTTCCAAATTTTTTGTTAGTTTCCGGTGGTTTGGCTTCCAAATATCATTTCTGGTTTGTTCCGTTCGGTTGTAGCTTTTGATTGCAAGACTGGGTCGTTCCCGAATCTTTTGGTGTCGTGGCGTTGTGTTTCGGAAAAGACTTTTACAGTGGCTCTGAATGTCTGAGGCCGATTGCAGCACTGGTTCTCGGCTTTCGTGTGTAGGTTATAGCCAGTGGTTTGTCTCCATTAGATTTTGCTGTCGTAGCGTTGCGATTCGGAACGCGAATCTTTTGGTATCGTAGCGTTGCGATTCGGAACGCGAATCTTTTGGTGTCGTAGCGTTGCGTTTCGGAAAGGGCTTTTACAGTGGTTCTGAATGTCTGAGGCTGATTGCAGCACTGGTTATCGGCTTTCGTATGTAGGTTATAGCCATTGGTTTGTCTCCATTAGTTTTGTGATGTCGTAGCATTGCGATTCGGAACGGCATTTATCAGTGGTCTTGAATGTCTAGGGGATACTGCGGCTTTGGTTTCCGGTGTTCGTGAATTGGACACGGGTCTGTGATGTGTCCATATCCGGTGGGATGGATTCCAAATATCATTTCTGATTTGTTTCGTTCGATTGTAGCTTCTGATTGCAAGCCTGGATCGTTTCCGATTATTTTTTGGTGTCGTAGCGTTACATTTCGAAACAGACTTCCTTAGTGGTTCCGAATGCAGCGTTGGTCTTCGGTATCCGTGCGTAGGTTACAACCAGAGGTTCGCTTCCTTTTGTTTTTTATGTCGTATCGTTGCATTTCGAAACGGACTTTATCAGTGGTTTTGAATGTATAAGGGCTACTGCGGCCTTTGGTTTTCGGTGTTCATAGATTTGTCATGGGTCTGTAATGTGTCCAGATGTTTTCGCTTCGTAGCGTCGCGTTTCGTGACGGGCTCACCACTAGGTTTGACTGCTTATGGACGGCTGCAGCTTTAGCTTTCGGGCTATTGTGGATTGGTTATACCCAAAGGTTCGTTTCCATTTGTCTTGGGTGTCGTAGCGTCGCGTCTCGGAACGGGATGTATCAGTGGTTTTGAATGTCTAGGGGGGGCTGCAGGTTTGGTGTTCGGTTTGTTGTATATTGGTTATGAGTCTAGATTGTTTCCTATGTATTCTGGTGTCGTAGCGTCGCGCTTCACGATGGGCTTTTCAGTGGGTCTGAATGACTGTGGCCGATTGCAGCTTTGGCTTCTGGCTTTCGTAGGTTGGGTATAGCCAGGGGTTTGCTTGCATTTGATCTGGGTGCCGTAGCGTCGCGTTTCGGAACAAACTTTATCAGTGGTTTCGAATGTACGTGTGCGGAAGCAGCTATGGTTTTCGAATTTGGTTGCTTGCTTATGAGTCCGGATCATTACATTTTTATTTGGTGCCGTAGCGTAGCGTTTGGGAAGACGCTTCTTCGATGGTTTTGAGTGTTTAGGGGTTGTTGCAGTTTTGATCTTCGGCTTTCGTGGATTGTTTCCATTTGTTTGTGGATTCTGGTGGTTTGGCTCTCAGAGATCGTTTCTGATTTGTTTGACTCGATTGCTGGTTGTGACTGTGGGTCTGTACTGTTTTCGGTCTTGTTGGGTGTCTTAGTGTCGTGCTGGGGCCGGACTTTTCCAGGGGTTTTGAATGTCCATCTGCGATTATAGCTTTGTGTCTACTGATTTTGTGTATTGAGTCGTAGCCTTTGGTTTTGAGTCTTGATTGTATCTGCCTTGTTAGTGTAGTCGTCTCGCGTCCGGGAGTGGAGTTTGTCCGAGGTTTCAAGTGACCGGTATCTACTGTAGCTTTGTTAAGCGGTCTTTTTCGATTATTCGTCCTTCAAGTGTCGTTTCTGGTCCGGCATATTCGATCGTGCCCTTTGGTTATGAGTCTGGATCGTTTCCTTGTCTTGGGTGTCATAGCGTCGCGTCTGGTAACTGGGCTCTTCAGTGGTCTGAGTGTCCAGGAGTGACTGTAGATTTGTTTTTGTGTGTTAGCTGACTGTATGGCTGCCGAGCTTGCTTGCTGTTACAATTTGGGCTGCTTGTCGTGTGGGATGTTAGGTTCAGCATGTGGTTCCTGGCACCTCTAACGAGGTCGGACTGCTAGCTGTTGCTACACATGTTTAGCTGCCGCTTGCCTGTGTCTGCCTGGGGTCTCATTCAAATCACCATAGCTGTGTCTGTTATCGCACATGTAATTGTCCTTACTTTCCGTAGCTGTATTCTCTACTTTATTGTAGGGCAAGAGTAACGCCGAATGTTAGAGTTTTGGATAGGTGTAGAGGTTCGTGGAGGGTTAGAAGATCATAACAGATCCTTTGGGCGACTGTAGCTTTTGTTTTCGTATATTAGTGATAAGTCTGAACCGTTTCCGTTCGTTTTAGTGTCATAGAGTCGTGTTTCGGAATGGGTTTTTCAATGGGTTTAGCTTTGGTTTTCGGCTTTTATAAGTTGGTTGTAACCAATGGGTCGTTCCCATTTGTTTTGGGTGTCGTAGCTTCGCGTTTCGGAATGGGCTTTATCGGTGGTTTAGAATGTCTAGGGGCGACTGCAGCTTTGGTTTTCGGTTTTCGTAGCTTGTGTAAAAGTCTGGACCTTTTCCATATGTTTCGGTGTCGTAGCGTCGCGTTTCGGGGCGGGTTCTTCAGTGGGTTTAAATGTCTATGGGTGATTGCAGTTTTGGTTTGCGGCGTTCGTAGGTTGGTGATAACCAGGGGCTCGCTCCCATTTGTCTTGGGTGTCGTAGCGTCACGTTTCGGAACGAGCTCGTTTCCATTTGCTTTAGGTGTCGTAGCTTCGCGCCTTGGAACGGCCTTCATCGGTGGTGTTGAATGTCCTGGGACGACAGCAACTTTGGATTTCGGTTGTCGTGTCTTGGTAATAGTTATAGGTATGGACCGTTTCCATATGTCTTCGTGTCTTACCGTCGCGTTTCGTTCTTGGATCACCAGTGGGTTTGAATGCATAGGGGTCGTTTCAGCTTGGGTTTTTGGCTTTTATAGGTTGGTTATGAACGAGGGTTCGTCTCCATTTATTTTGGGTGTCGTAGCGCCGTGTTTCGGAGTGGGCTTTATCAGTGGTTTTGGGTGTCTAGGCGACTGCGGCTTTAGTTTTCGGTTTTCGCAAATTGGGTATAAGTCTGGACCGTTTCCAAATGTTTTAGTGTCGTAACGCCGCGTTACGGGATGGGTTCTTCAGTGGGTTTGGATGTCTACGGGCGATTGCAGCTTTGGTTTCTGGCTTTTGTATGTTGGTGATAACCAGGGGTTCATTTCCGTTTGTTTTGGGTGTCGTAGCGTCGCGTTTCGGATCGGACTTTTTCAGTGGTTTTGCATGTCTAGGGGTGAATGCAACTCTGAGTGCCGGTTTTAGATGATTGGTTATAGGTCTGGAGCGTTTTAGTTTTATTTAGTGTCGTGGCGGCACGTTTCGGACCACGCTTTTTCGGTGGTTTTGAGTGACTAGGGAAGGTTGCAGTTTCGTTTATTGGCTTTCGTAGATTGTGTCCGTTTGTTTGTGGACCCCGGTTGTTTGGCTGTCAGATATTGTTTCTGATTTGTTTGGTTCGAGTGTAGATTGTGACCGTGGGTCTGGACCGTCTCCATTTTGGTCGGGTGTCCCGGCGTCGTGTTTGGGAATGGACTTTTCTAGGGGCTTTTGAATGTCCAGCTGCGATTGGGGCTGTGTCTTCTGATTTTGCGTATTCAGTCGTATCCTTTGGTTTGAAGTCTGGAACATTTCTGCCTCTTTAGGGGCTTTCCTCACGTTTGGTGACCAAATCTAGATTTGCAGATTCTTTAGGGGCTTGTTTGTTCTTGTTGTGTTTTTTGGTCGGGTGCGTGTTCTATCCTTCTCCTTTTTTCCTTCTCTGCCAAGTGTACATGGCTTCGTTTCAAGTGGTTGGAAAACCTTGACAGATCAGTGGTGGGTAGGCGGGTAAGGGTCGCAGTATTTAGTGGCTTCCCACACTGTAGACTATTGGTAGATCTGGTGCAAGGTGTTCTTTTTCTAGCCTGGCTTGGGTATTGTGGACACATGATCTATCTTTGGATCTTGACGTACCCGGTTCGTCTTGTTGATGGAGTGGTAGTCCATTTGAGTTTCCTGGTTATTTGGTGGGCTAATGCGTTTCTTTGTTTGTTTTTCTGTTTGTGTAGTCTGTTGCGGTATTGACAAGTGATGGAAGGTGTGCACGATTTTGGTACCTGTGTCGCTGAAAATGCTTGTCTGGCTCGTGTGCACGATACCGGTGCTTGTGTCGCTGAATATGCGTATCCTGCTAGGTGTATTGTTGATGATATGCCGTATCACATACAGAACACGCGATCGGCAACGAAGCTCCACGTGATGCTCAAGGACAGACTGAGGAAACTAGGCTATCCAGTAGTGTACTTGGGGCCTGTACTTAGACGGCAAGGTGTTGCTTTCAACAAAGCTATATTCTTAGAGTTTGGAGAAGGTCTGGATAAATTTTGTCATGCTTTTAGGCTTGAAAAATCTCTTCAGAGAACATGGCTACGGGAAGGAGCATATCTCAGAACAAACCGATACTTTTGGTGGCATTCGTTTGTGGACTTCGACACGGGAGGACAGCGAGCACTTGCCAGGACAAGCGCAATTTCAGTTCTTACCGGACGCCATTAGAGCGGATGCAATTTCTGAGGTGTGCCACGACAGTGAGAATTAGTTCGAGATTTTGTTAGATGCACTGCTAACCTTATATCCGTGACTATTTATGTGGTATGCTGACGGATGCTCTCCATTTTTCCCTGAGACAAAGTCTTCGACGCATGAGTTGTGTAATGGAGACCAGGATAAACCTAAGTTCAGTTGAATCTGTTTCAGGACATGCTGATTGTACTTGGTTTGATAATCATTTAAGATGTTACTATTTAGTAATGTAGAGCCTTATGTTTCCGCTTCTTCACAGCGTGACGTATCGGTACCTAAGTCTCTGTCGTTTTCATTTGTTTGGTGTCGTAGCGCTACGTTTGGGGACGGATCCTTTTCAGTGATTGTGAATGTCTAGGGGCGACTGTAGCCTTGTGTCTTCAACTCAGCCGACGCATGTATGCAGTTCCTTCCCTTCTGCACTATTCTTTTGTGGGCGGAAGTTGCGAGCCACGGGTGAGCACCAGACATATGGTTGAAGCTCTCCTTGAATTCAGAAATCCCCCTTCCGACTCTCTGAAGGCACTACTGCAGCTTGAAAGCACTCCTGTACCTTTCCTCGCCGCTTCAGAATTCTATTGCTATAGCCCTTGGAAAATGACCACCCGGATTATTCCAAACATGGTAGATTTTTCTAACCGGGAGCGCAGTCTTGTTAGTTCATCCCTGACGTAATTGAAACTTTTGCCAATAGTTCCCATGTCGTCTACACTCTCGTAGGGTAAGTTGTGCATGATACAGGTTGGTGGGTACTGATGGGTAGGGATTCGTCACGTCCCAACCGATCAATAAATAAACCGGCTAATCCTAACTAGGGTAGATAGGGTAAGTCGGGTCGAATCCACGGGGACGGTAATGTAAAGTCTAGACTAAGGTCGCCTAATTACTAGACTAAGTCAACGGACTAAGCTAAACTAGAAAATGATAAGAACGGGAAGAGACTAAGACTAAGACTATGGTAACGGAGAAACAAACAAAGGAAACGGGCTAGGATTAGGTCGAGGTCAAAGGGGTAACGGAATGGTCATGGGAGAACTAGAGTGAAGGAGGTAGTAGGGTGATCTAGGTTGGTCCGGGCTCTCGCAACTTAGACCCACCTAGAGGTTCCACCTAGAACCCATCTCGGCGACACACATGACAAACGGGGTTCTAGCGCGCTATGGTGGCCTAGGTCGCATCCGGGCTCTCGCTACTTAGACCGACCTAGGGGTCGTCCTCACCGGGCTCTCGCAACTTAGTGAGGGAACCGAACCCATAAACAAACTATCACCCACAAGAGAAAGGCAAGAAAAACAAGTATATGCAACTACTTAGTCATTCAAGCATTTCAACAAACATGTGATATGCACCAAACCAAGAGGAAACCCAAATCTTCCACCAACATCTCCAACAATCCCTTAATCACCCAATTAACACCCTAATCACCCTACTAACCCTAGCAAGAACACTACTCTAACATATCTAAAGTAAAAACCAACATAAACAAGGTAAACAAACTCAAACAACCAAACATACAAAAAAAGATACTAGTGAAAATGATAAACAAGAACTAAAGATGAGAACTTGATGAATAATAAAGGATTAAGAGTAAAAAGGAAGATAAGATTATACCATACTAGTGAAGAATGAAAAGATGAACACTTGTATATAAAGAAAACCCAAATTCCTCCACCAATGTTGTCAAGATTGGATGGATTTTTCAAGAGATCTCTTAATACAAGATTAAACTAAGATTAACTACTAATTACCGACTAATCTACTCTAATCTAAGCTAATCTAACCTAAAATAGTCTAGGGTTTAAGGGGAAGTGTCTAACATAAGCTTAACATAACAAGGGAAGAGTATATATAGGGTTACAAGTGGAAGGGAGAAGAAAGAAAACAAGGCGGAGCTGCAGCAGGCCCGTCCCGGCCGAGACGGGGTGGTCCCGGTCGGGATGGGGTCGGTCCCGGCCGGGAAGAGCTGCTCCCGGTCGGGATGAGCCACAGACAGGGGCCTCCTCTTTTGTGCACCTCAACCGGGACCGGTTGAGGCCATACCCGTCGGGGATGAGTCTTGTAGGCCTCCAATATGAACTTTTTGGTCTCTCCTTGTTTCTTATGGGCTTCCCATCGATTCTTGGGACTCGGGATCGCGTCTCGGAGGCTCGGGATTGGGTCCCAAGGTCTCGGGGTCGATTCCAAGGCATCGAGTCATCGTTCCTTTACTCCGTTGGCTCCAAAATGTGTATGTATCGAGTCGGAATCGCTCCAATTCTTCCAAATCGGCCTCGGGAACCTGAAACGAACTAAAGGAAGCATAAGAAGCCCATAAATCTCTCCCAAGGAGCGATTCCACAAGGAAAATGGGACCAAAACACTACAAAATAGGCACTACAAACTACACTTATCAGGTACACAAATCTTTCAGCCATCGATTTCATTCTTCTTTTTTCTTTTTCCTGCTAATGGATTTTTCAATTGCAATGTATATTCGATTTGGTGATGAAAATATATTTGAGAACCGCGCACCTGTAACTATATAATTATTATATCATTTTGCATGCGGCAAGATTTTGCTTCCTTTTGGTGAGTAATTGATGGCAGTTGAGGCTGGTTCCACATTTACTGCAGTGGGTAAATGCAGGGATAGTGGTTGGGGGCAGTGACTGCTTTTGGGAGTAAGAAATGACCCTTTAGTTGCCAACTGGAATAAGTTATCATCATTACTCATCGTTTCTCTCAAATGCTTACTTATTACCGCGTAAACCTTAGCTTGCCCACTTGTATCGTTAAGGAACGATCACTGCACGCGTATACCCTAACGTGTTTACGTGGTAGTGCTCTGTTATACATCTAATATGTTATGTCATGTGATAATAAATATTTACGATGCCTGGCCTGAACGTTCCCGATATTAGTTTACCTATTTGATTTTGGCCAGTAATTTGTAGTACTGTGGTGCGTAACGTAAGCGTACTCTAAGTCATTAACACAGTTACGTTCACGCGAACCGTACGCCTTCCTAAACGTTTCTCACTCATCTATTTATTAGTGTTGTACTCTATTTAAACTACTTTTGTGCTAAACTTCAGGTTTTCATTACGTGCTACAATTCCATTTCTTCCTCTTCATTGCAAAGTTGCAGATCCGAAACGGGCAATCATACTTCTGTAGAAGAAACACTTCACAGCGTGTAGTTATTTGGGCATGTGCCGTTTTTGTGTGACTGGGAACACTAGAAGGTAGTCTACTGTCAACGCCTACACGTCCAATAGATACTCTAATTGTTTCATCCAGGTAAGAGATAGAGGAATAAATATCATTCCATCTTGTGAATTAATATCTGCATGTAGACTGCGAGAGTAGCTATATTTTTTTTACTTCTTAATACTGCAGGGGTATAGGATTGCATCTGCAGTATACCTGAACTGTGGACATAGCAGTAAAATGGACGACACATATGCTTTTGAAGGTTTCGTGTCTGAATACGCATACCCTACACGGTGGATAATTGACAATATGCCGTATGAGATTCGGAGCACCCGTTCAGCGACGCGCTGCCACATGACTGTGAAGGACACGATAAACAAACTAGGCTATCCAGTTGTGAGTTTGGAACCAGTAACCAGACAACCAGGATTCACCTTTAGGAAAGCTATAGTGTTGGAGTTTGAAGAAGGCGTGGACAGCTACTGGCCCGCCCTTAGGGTTGCTAGCCTTGCTGAAGAGGCGGGTTTTGGAAGGGGACGTATCTCCGAGTGCACTGAAACATTTTGGGGCATTCGTTTATGGGTTGCAACGCGAGGAGATAGCGCATACTTGCCGCAAGGTGTGCAATATCGATTTGTACCGACTGATCTGGAGGTGAATGCAGATGCTGTTGCATCTCAAGACAACGGTATGGAATTTGATAGTGTAATGAGCGAACTCTTGAGCTTGTACCCGGAACTATTTATGTGGGATGCTCGAGAGTGAACGCTGCTCTCTTCCCAGAATAGTAGTTCCTCGTTCCAGTTATACACGTGCCGCTGGTTTAATGTTTTTGGAAATTGAGGAGAAGCCAGCAGTAGTTGTACTTGGTCCCTGCAGAAGGAGGAGAGGATGAATGAGTCACACACTTGGATACAATTTCATCCTTTTGCTCCTGGTTACAGGTCTCAGATGTCGGCTGTTTGCATAGATTTTAGCTTGATTTTGTCCATTCGTTGTTGTGTTCATGTGTCGTGTTTATTAATGGACATTATCGATTGTGATTGGTTGAAGTGAACCGCTGTTGTGTACATTTTTCCTTTTTGGCTACCTCTCTTTGAGTTCAAGTGTGCTTAGTTTGTTTGTGCGATGGCGAGTCTGCGTTCATCCATGTATCGTGATCAGTCGGTTGACAGTTCATGCCTCGCCTGCTAATTTTCACCCTTTTTAAAACTACCTTGAGACTGTATCTTGCTGTCGTTTCGGTGATGTAGGCTCCAGTTCTAATAGGACTAAGCGCAGTTATGCTACTATGATGGTTGCTTGTGAAACAATGCTATCATCAGGCACCTTAATTGAGGTTTGATGCAATGAGTTCGCTGGCTATATGCTATGAGTCTGTGGTGTGTCGGTTTGTTAGCTACGTTACATTTATCAGCTGAAGGATCTGCGTGTGTTACAAACGCAGTACCTGTACCTATTAGGTCCAGCCACTGCACGCTGGAACCAGGTGCGAACTGCCCGTATGCAGCACGCTTTGAAGTTGTTACATTTGGCAACCGGGTTTAGACGACCGTTTGAGAGAGCACGTGAGGACAAACGACCTGGGTCTGAGTACAAAAGAGTCGGCAGAGTGCAGGACATTTATCTTTACCGGTTGCAGGATGGCACCAGTACTATGCTTCCTGCATTTATCGGTTGTGGATTGTATGGCAGGGCACTGGTTACGTTGCAATACTCATATTTATAGCCAATGTGAAATGGAGAAATTAATCGACCACTTGGGATGATCATATGTGTTGAGATTCAGCATTTGACCTGTCATAAATTCATAGCAGATATCGTGCGATGAATACTGTACGAAACTTGTCCATGCTCATTCTCTTTGTTGGGCATGCACAAGTAAATTCCTCTATTGCCTCAACTATAATTAGAGAAAGTATAGGCCAACGATTCGTACATTGTTTTTGGATCTATTTTCGTCTTGTTTGCATTTGTATTCATGTTTAGTTCTCTGGAAGTCCACCTCCCTTTTTCTGAACTTCACAGATATGTAGATTTGACTCTCGCAAGCTACGCTAATAGTGGTAGTATTATCTTTAATAATTGTAGCAGGAGTGTAGGAATTGCTAGCCAGATAAATAGCGAGTATTGAATAATTCACCCGATTCATTTGTTTATTTACGTTCACTTGTTAGCACTATTTATTGGTAAAAATAATATCTGCCATGGCTTCAGGTGTGTGGTGTAAAGCATAGCCATGTTGGATATTGTTTTACCCGTCGTGCTGAGTGCATTAAGAATCTAAGACTTTTACGATTTTAAAGAACGTGCGCATAGCGATGTATATAAGACAAAACGTACATAAGCAAGTGTACTAGACTTAACGTAAGTAATTAAGTAAATCGGGAAGAGTGTCAAATAAGTAAGAAATAATAGCTGATGTTGTACGGATGCTACTTATGGCCTACTTTCCTCACACTTACCAAGCTCGCACTCAATTACACTGACCAGTAACATTGACGACCCTTCAACTTGTTACCTTATCTTACCATTACCACAATAAAAGACCCTGGTAAAAAAATACTACCTTAGGTTGCTTGTGTTGCGCCTTTTGCTTCCTCCACTCTTTCCTGCTGCAAGTGTTGAGCTCCGACCAGTAACATTCTAATTGTAAGCTTTATTCTCTTTGACAGCTTTATTGTTTTGCTTCACGGTGTTTGCTGAATGTTTCTAAAGAATTCTTTAGTTTGCCGTTGCCGTCGCCTCGTGTACATGGCATTTTGCATCTCTGTGATCAGTTGTTATGTTCTCTTAATTTGTCTTTTTAAATTGTATCGTGGCTTTTTTTTTTTTTTAAAAAAAAAATAGGGTTATTTCTTCACGCTTGTCAGCTTATGCCTGTTTACTGATCTGGGGTCCGCTTCAGGTTCGTGCTTCTGTACCTACTTTGATCATGTTACTAATCTGTTTTGTCCTAGCCATGCAAAGAGTCGAGGCTTAATTGGATAACTAAATGTGCCTTCTAATATTTACTGAGGGATCCATATCGTATCGTAACTACATTTCGTTGTAATCTTTCAGAAGAAGGTAACTGAAGATATACTGAACAATGATAACCAAACAGTGTACTTAAGAGTGTTCTACAATAGGTCAACTGAAAATTAGCCAAGTTGAAAAGCGTGTAGCCAATTTTATTCTTCGATTACGGTTTTTTGATTTTACACTGTAGTATTATACTATGCGGTAGGCAGTCGTCCTACATGGCGATAATCTGTGCGTAATTAGTATTACACTGTGTAGGATAGTATGTGTTGTATGTTTGCATGCCGTTCAAGTTTCTTGGGTTAGAGTTGACATAATAGCTAATTACGAAGTTGTGGATTAGCGGTTAGAACAATCCGTTGAGCCCCTGACTATTATCCGCTGCTTTCTGCTTCTAGCTCTTGACATTGTCCATGACTGCTGATGTTGCTATAGCTGTTTTTCTCTCCTGTTCTTCGCTTCAGTCTTGATGCTACATCTCAGACTTTTATCGCCTAGAGTGTAGTCATTTTGCGACATTGCGACGCTATCATTCAATTTGTGGTATGTCCGCAGCCTGTTCAGTGTTTTTCTGCTGACATGATTGGATCGGGTGTCGTATCCAAGCATTACTCTGATATGGACTATATGGTGCAGGGCTGTAAGACATTACTATGGTAACGTATCGTTGCAGGGGTTGGGTGACAAACAATGTAAATGCAGATAAGGCCAAGGCTATATCCAACAGTAGGCATAACAAAATGGAGCGCTTGCCTTACATTTACAGAGGCCTGCATGAGGTCAGGATCTATAGCAGGCAGTATTTAGCGGCGAGTAGAGTCGTTTCTAGCGAGAACTACATGGTCCAGATCTTCGAGAGACTTGATGTAGCTGGTAAAGCAACGGTGTCGGCTGTGTGCAAGGCGTGGGTGCGTACGTTTCTGCTACATCTCAATGCACCTCGGTGGACTGTACACTATAATCGGAGTCTGCAAGAAAGGCATCGCAAAGGTCTGACAACTGTTTACAGGGGTGACATTGTTGTCTCACAAAGATGTAGATGCCATCTGACTGAAACCGTGATTGCTAAGACAATGCTGCACAACTTCCAATCGGCTGCACTGTTCCCTCCACCGAATTTATATGTTAGTGACTGCACCACTGCAGAGGGTGGGGCCAAATATTTTGAGCAGTTCAGCAGGGGAGAGATTAACAGGGCGCGTGACATTTCTCTTAGTTTGATAAGCAGGGCAGACATGGTCATTATCGACTGATCTACTGCTCAACTACTGAACCATGCCTGCTGTATGAAAGTACATTCGCCTCATTTTCAGTGATAGCTACTTATGGCAACTATAGGATTATAAGTGCAATATCTTGTACACATGTGTTGCCCACCTTTGTATTGTACCTGTCTTTTGGACAACGTTGTGTTATCAGTACTGCTGATAGTTGAGGTTTACTGTTCTTTGTTAGGCCAGGATTGAGTTGAAGTACGAAGCTATGGTAATTGAGTTGAGGGAATCGCGGATCTTGAGACATTGAGTTAGGGAGAGGCCAGGTATTTGAAATTCATTAAATGCCACTTTTAGCCTCATCTGCCAAATCCACAACCAGACTATTAATTGCTCCCTCTTAAATACGGTCCAGCCCCCTTACCAGAATAAAAACAGGGTTGCAGGACACCATATCGGCATTGCTCTTCTATTGCTCTGTTCAGACTTCTTCCTTGCACAGTATGTGCGTCCCATCCTGCGTCTGCTTGCGCCGTTGTTTGCTCTGTTCGGTTCAGTATTCGGTGTGACGCTGTCAGCGCAGCTGCAAAGCAATGTAAGTTTCTTACAGTTCTACATATGTTGTATGCCTTCTACTGTGTAAACGATCTTATACTCAATGGATTGTGTACGCGATTTTATACGCCGACGAAATAAATGCCGGCCTTATACGTATGGCATCTGTACAGTTTCTTTTGCAATCAATCCATCACCCGCTACCTGCATCGCTGTTCTTTTTTGCATTGCTACAATTTGATCTACTTAAGTCTTCTACTGCTATACTTTCTGCAGTTGCCAGCCGGAGGTTGGACGATAAAACACTGCTTGCGTTCTGCTAGCCAGGTGTATGGGTAATGAGGAACGGTGGAATGGATCGGCCGCTTACACCACCGCAGGGAATGGGTGCGGTGGTACACGGCTGAGGGAAGAGTACCTGTACCCAGCTCGATGCATTATGGCGAATATGCCATATTATGTAGAGTTTACCCCTCTGCCACGCATTGTTTACAAGGAGTTTGGCCCCTTGAAGGACAAGTTAGCAGGGTTGGGTTACCCGGTTACGAGCCTGGAGCAAGTATACAGAGGACCGGAACCATCTTTTAGGCATGCATTTGTCGTCGAATTTACGCCAGGTCGCGACGTCTACGTGTCTGCATTCAAGTTGCAGCAAATGTTTGATGCCATGGGCAAGGGGAAGAATACCTTGTACGAGCTTGAGGATCAAAGGGATGGGCCGAACCTGTGGGTTGCTACACGTGAAGATCTCAAGTACTTAGTCCAGATGCCATATTTCGCCTAAGTGGCATCGTCTATACGGCACAATGCAATTACTGCAGTCAATGCTTCTCGAGTGTCTCGCCACAATGACCTGAGGGGAACTTTGATATAGTTGGACCCAGATTTCTACGCAGACTAAGGGCTGCGGGTAATGTTTTGGTGCTGACTGTCGTTGTTATATGAACTCAAGTGTAGGATTTGGTAGCATCGTAAGTGGTATGACTTTAAATAGAATGAACCTATTCCATAGGGCATCGCTGAATGAAAAAATTGAGTGCTTTGGGTGAATTCTATAGTCAGAGGTTACTGGTGAAACACTGAGAAAAAGCAGCAGGTACCGTATGGATGTGTCAGTGCTTATACCGTTACGTTAGGGTCCATACTACTGGGGGACCGTGGTGACTTTAACAGCGCAGGATGGCTTTACACTGCTGATGTGCATGCCACATGATAACCCGTTGGTTTGGGAATGTAACAGTGGCGTGCTATGCAATTAGTTCACTTACATCACACACTGGCTACTTACATGTGGCCTAACGAAATTGGAACTATGCACGGTGATGTGAGTGTCTGGTTCTCACGTGTTTATAGCTGCGCGTTGTATGTGTTTCACTCCTAATACAACATATTACTGAAGTCGTTTGTGTGACTATACTAGGCCATGGTAGATTGCAATAACGGAACCCAATGTCCTCTATATGTGGCTATAGTTTAGGCTTCCCTAAAACCTATTAAAAGCACCTATACATACTTATATTTTCTAGATATAACTATGCCTCTCAGCTAGAAGTTCAAAAGCTTAGATAAAGTTCCATCAAGATGTGACATTTGGTGGACATGCTTTACAATATCATAAATGTGCATATACCTATAGTGTACTCCCTCCGTTACAAAATATAGGTAATTTATGATATTTTCACACTTTTTAAGAAAATGTTTCAAGTGGATATTAAGTTACTTTGGAAATTGGAAAAAACTCACTTGACCAATTAAAGGAGTTAAATTGCATTGAAAAATGTAAAGCAACGTATAAAAAGTAAAATTTTCTATACCCTAAAACTACTTATATTTTGTAATAGAGGGAGTAGTTATCTACCTCTGTTGTGCATTTTGTCTTTCAATGCTCGGTCGTTCAGGCGCGATTGTTCTACGTACGCACGCTGACAGTTGTTTATTAGTGTTTCTGTGAATGATTCCGTGCTCCCAACAAGTTTGGTAAATAATGGACTCCTCATATTACCCACTTTGTCTACTAATTTATATGCTCATTGCTTTACACTTTCTTGAATTCATACTTATTAATAGTTTGTTAGCACGTTCTCCCTTGCATTAATGTCGGTTCGTTTGATTTTGCATCGACGTCGCCCTCGAGTAAGCACATACTATCTACTAAACTATCCGAGTGGGTATTAGCGCACCCTACGCCCTTTCAACTCACGCGAGTACACTTAGAGGAAAAGTGCACTCCGCAAGGCAAGTGGGGTCTTGCGACAAAACTGCGGATGCAACCGGACACAACACACATAAACAAACAAACACACAAACAAACACATAAACAGTTGCATCCAAAAGAAAAGAAAATACTGCTTCCCTCAAACAAGCGGTGAATGAAACACCGGTTTAGGACTCAAGGCAAGTGACAACGTTCTCAAGCTTAGCAATACAAAGCAAGGTGAACTAAACCCTAATAGTATGACGATAAAGCAACAAAAACGTTGGTAACTTACCTAGGTCCTCCTAACTTTCTAAGAACGTACTACGGGACGATCGGCGGAGTGGAAAAAGGATGAACCACGGTGTTAGTCGACATTGTAGGTAAGTGAGACCCCGCCCCCTTTAGCGTGAGCCAAGAGGGTCGTCCCATGTCTAAAAACCGCCTAACTAGTCCAAGTAAAAAGGTGGAAATATTGCAAAATGAGGGAAGACCGACTCTTGCCGCTATCATCCTTCCTAGGGACTCGGTCCTTTGGTAGGCTCTTCACGGCAAAAGTCGGAAAAAGGCTTATTTTGAGATGTAGGGGCTCTTTTTGTGATACGGGTTTTCTTTTGGCATTTTCCTTTCTTTTGCATATTTTTTTGCCTTTTGTGTTGCCATGCCATTTCTTTTTCTTCTTTTCTATTTTCTTTTTGGCTTTTGTGCCTTTTCTTTTTCTTCATTCTTTTCTTTCTTTCATTTTACTGTCTTTTCTTTTCTTTACCCTTTTTTGGCAAGATTTGGCTTTTTGGCATTTCTTGACAATTAAGAAAGAGAGAATCAACAAATTGCAATTTATTGTGTGATATGTGTAAGAGGTAGGGAAATGGGTGAGTCGGGAGCGCGCTTTCCCTTCAAACCCACAAAAAGGGAGAACTTGGACTAATCAAACAACCCTAGACATGGTCACCTAAGGGACGAGACTCGGTAACCAAGGCCTTTTCACACCGTGGGTGGTCATAATGGTCAAAAGTGCAAATCCCGTAGTAAATCCCTAGCAAGCTAGGTGGACACAAGGTAAAGGACCAACGAAATCATTGATTTAGGGTCATTCTACTCGATTAAAGTCCAAGATTCGATTTATTCTACTAGAATGGGAAAGTAAACACTTGCACACTAGCCTCTAAACTGGGTTTTCGAAAACCATTTATACACAAGACTCAACAAAAATAACACAAAATAAAGACTCAACGAGAACGAAAGAAAAAGAAGCAAAAGAAACACAACAAAAACAACACAAAACGAACACATACATAACACAAACACCACCCCGAGTTTCCGAACAAGTCATCAAATCCACCACAAGTATGTACAAGCTCCACCCGAGCACACCTCGACACAACCTTCTCCAAACATCACAAGGAATAAAGAGGGAAAGAGGGTTAGAAGATATTACCGGATGTCTTCAAAGCTTTCCAAACAACGGTGATTAAGCAACCTATAAGGAAAAGGGAGACAAAACACACACAATACAAAACAAAAACATGACACAAAAACACAAAAAGAAAGCATACAAAAGAAAAATCTTTTTGATTTTTGTGAAAATTTTTCAAATTTTTAGGGTTTTTAAGATTTTTTTCAAAAAACTACAAAAATAAAGCTAACTACCCTAGAATATTGCTCCCCCACACTTAAACCGAGCCATGTCCTCATGCTCGATCGTAGTGTGCGGAGAGACAAAAGAAAAAGAAAAGAAACTACGAAAATAAAGCTAAAAAAAATCAAAAATAAGGTGAAGAAAAGGGTAGAAGGCGTCCGGCCGGGGTGTAGTCAAGTCACCAAGGGCCGAGACAAGAAAAGATATGGATGGGGGAAGAAAATAAAAAGAAGGAAATAAAAGGAAATGGGAGGGGAGGGCTAGGTGTAATCAAGTCACCTAGCCCGGATTCCGCCTAAATCCGACTAAATCCTCAAAAAAGAAAGTGAAAATCTTGTAAAAATTGGATTTTTGAAAATGACTCTCGATGTAGTCACATCATCGAGAGTCGAGAGCAACGACTACCGAGGCCTCGAAGGCCACCAAGATACCATGAATCAAGGGGAAAGAGGGTAAACAAGAGAAAAACAGCAATAAAAGACGGAAAAGTAAGGATAGTTACCAAAACCAATCGGCTAGTAACTCACTCGCTCCATCGTCTCATAGATCAGTATTGGCACAAAGCTTGTCTTCTTCATTGTCACCCCGCGTCAAACTTGATAAAACGCATGGTTGGGGTAGTAATGGTAGGGGGTGGGATTTGATGTGAATACCGGTCTAAAGTAGATAGAAGATGAAGTGAGGGTATGAAAATGAAGTATGTGGGTGGTATGATATGAGCAAAGAAGGTAGGGAGGTTGGGTGGGGGTATATAATGGTTGGGTGGGCTCAAATGTCGAAGAAGAAGCACCAAAAAGGAGTAGGGGACCATCCCGGTCGGGATGAATGGTACCGGTCGGGTTGATAAACCCTTCCCGGTCGGGAAGCCTCCTTCCCGGTCGGGATGACACTCCAGTAGACACGATTTTTGGCACCCTCATCCCGATCGGGACGGCCCCATCCCGGTCGGGACGACACACCCTTCCCGGTCGGGAAGGGTCTTCATGACTCTCGTGACCCCAAAACCGACTCCCCTACTCACGAACCGAGCTTTATCACTAACCACTCCTCTCTAGAAATCACCACCACTACACACCTATCACAATAAACCCGAATACAACATCAAATTCCCTCCCTCACATCGCTCATCAACAATCCAATATTACAAGAATTCACAAAACAAACAAAACCAAGAAACAAATCACACAAATACAAGCACAAGTACTCTAAAGAAGAGGAAGGGGGAATATACAACATGATGGTTCTTTAGGAACTCCGTCAAACCGAGGATGGTGGACTCCATTCTTCAACCGTAGCCCTCAAGAGCATGGAGGAGCAAGTCGAACGCACTACCGACATCATAGAGACGGCCCAAGGAGCGCTCGAGCCTAGCTAACCTCCACGGCCTCCAAGGTGGAGGCAAGAAGTAGGAATCCCATGACCCAAAATCATCTTTCAAATCGTCTCCGGGGTCTATCCATCCTACGAGCTTTACCGACCTCTTCCTCCCTAGGCATCGCCTCCAATCACAAGCAAGCTTCATTTCCAAGAAACAAGGAACAAAAAGCGGCTTTGGCCTCATCTCCTCGTTGCACACCCCCACACTTTCCTCAAGTTGTGGTTCCCCACCTTCATCACTTGGCCCTACATCATCTTGGAGGAGAGGATCGAAACTTCTACCGGCGGTTTCAATCTCTTCCAAACCATCTCTCGGTGTACTAGCAAGGGGCTCTTGGTGCTTAGTCACATTATCGCACAAGGGCAACTCGAGGCTATCAATCTCACCTAACAACCTCACGAATTCGACCAACCCATCCAACTCACTATCCTCCTCCAATTCTTCACCAACGATGCCTTCACCAAGGGTCATATCCTCATTCGTCTCTTTTTGGGTAGATGATTGAGGTTCTTCAAAGCAAACTTCTCCTTCAAAGGGAACTACATCGGCGGCTTCGTGATTAGGTTGCTCCTCTCTCTCAAGTGGGCACCCTTCATCTAAATGTGATGCTCGGGATAAAAACATTACGGTTTGAACCGATAATGCATTTAATTGAGCATTCCTCGCCTCGTTTCCCCTTCGAATTTGGGCCATTAATTCCTCTTGTTCTTTTTGCAATTGAATGGCCGTTTCTTGGATGCTCCTTTGCATTTGAAGCATAGATTGAAACACCTCCATGTCGGGCAATTGGTGATCATTGGGGTCTTTTAAAGCTCCTTGAAAATCTTGATGATGCCCAAGGGGCGGGGCATCATATTGTTGGTAGCAAGGTTGGGGTGATTGGTAGTATTGTGGGTCATGGGGTTCATATTGTGGTTGGGGTGAAGGGTAATATTGTGGGTATTGGGAGTATTGGTTTCCATAAGGTGAATCTTGATCGAACATGGTGGGCTCACATTCATAGCTCGAGTAATAGCCACCATGATCGTAGGAGTGATAGTCATTCACTTGTTGGTAGCCGTTTTCATAACCTTGAAGATCATACCCGTCTTGATTACCCCAAGAAGCTTGATTATGGTAGGGGGACGTCATGTCATAGCCTTGGTTCATGGAAGAAGTGGGGTAGCTCATATCGGCTTCCGAGTATGTGGAGTTTAGATCAAACCCCATGCTTGCTCGAAAATCGTAGCTCATACCCGGTTGGAAACCTCTCACCCTAGCAACCGTCCGTTAAAGCGGCTCTAAGTTGCAAGAAGAAGATAGTCACCACCTCTAAGCACAAACTGTAGACTAGGAACAAACGTGAGAAGTCTAGTGCTTTTTGGGCACTAGACAAGAGAGAAATAAACCACACACACAAGAAGCAAAGAAACAAAAAGAAAAAATAAAAACACAAAAACAAAGACAAAGTCAAGTAACTAGGTAAACAAAGTCTAAACTAGCACCGTCCCCGGCAACGGCGCCAAATTGATGGGTAGGGATTCGTCACGTCCCAACCGATCAATAAATAAACCGGCTAATCCTAACTAGGGTAGATAGGGTAAGTCGGGTCGAATCCACGGGGACGGTAATGTAAAGTCTAGACTAAGGTCGCCTAATTACTAGACTAAGTCAACGGACTAAGCTAAACTAGAAAATGATAAGAAGGGGAAGAGACTAAGACTAAGACTATGGTAACGGAGAAACAAACAAAGGAAACGGGCTAGGATTAGGTCGAGGTCAAAGGGGTAACGGAATGGTCAAGGGAGAACTAGAGTGAAGGAGGTAGTGGGGTGATCTAGGTTGGTCCGGGCTCTCGCAACTTAGACCCACCTAGAGGTTCCACCTAGAACCCATCTCGGCGACACACATGACAAACGGGGTTCTAGCGCGCTATGGTGGCCTAGGTCGCATCCGGGCTCTCGCTACTTAGACCGACCTAGGGGTCGTCCTCACCGGGCTCTCGCAACTTAGTGAGGGAACCGAACCCACAAACAAACTATCACCCACAAGAGAAAGGCAAGAAAAACAAGTATATGCAACTACTTAGTCATTCAAGCATTACAACAAACATGTGATATGCACCAAACCAAGAGGAAACCCAAATCTTCCACCAACATCTCCAACAATCCCTTAATCACCCAATTAACACCCTAATCACCCTACTAACCCTAGCAAGAACACTACTCTAACATATCTAAAGTAAAAACCAACATAAACAAGGTAAACAAACTCAAACAACCAAACATACAAAAAAAGATACTAGTGAAAATGATAAACAAGAACTAAAGATGAGAACTTGATGAATAATAAAGGATTAAGAGTAAAAAGGAAGATAAGATTATACCATACTAGTGAAGAATGAAAATATGAACACTTGTATATAAAGAAAACCCAAATTCCTCCACCAATGTTGTCAAGATTGGATGGATTCTTTAAGAGATCTCTTAATACAAGATTAAACTAAGATTAACTACTAATTACCGACTAATCTACTCTAATCTAAGCTAATCTAACCTAAAATAGTCTAGGGTTTAAGGGGAAGTGTCTAACATAAGCTTAACATAACAAGGGAAGAGTATATATAGGGTTACAAGTGGAAGGGAGAAGAAAGAAAACAAGGCGGAGCTGCAGCAGGCCCGTTCCGGCCGAGACGGGGTGGTCCCGGTCGGGATGGGGTTGGTCCCGGCCGGGAAGAGCTGCTCCCGGTCGGGATGAGCCACAGACAGGGGCCTCCTCTTTTGTGCACCTCAACCGGGACCGGTTGAGGCCATACCCGTCGGGGATGAGTCTTGTAGGCCTCCAATATGAACTTTTTGGTCTCTCCTTGTTTCTCATGGGCTTCCCATCGATTCTTGGGACTCGGGATCGGGTCTCGGAGGCTCGGGATTGGGTCCCAAGGTCTCGGGGTCGATTCCAAGGCATCGAGTCATCGTTCCTTTACTCCGTTGGCTCCAAAATGTGTATGTATCGAGTCGGAATCGCTCCAACTCTTCCAAATCGGCCTCGGGAACCTGAAACGAACTAAAGGAAGCATAAGAAGCCCATAAATCGCTCCCAAGGAGCGATTCCACAAGGAAAATGGGACCAAAACACTACAAAATAGGCACTACAAACTACACTTATCAGGTACACAAATCTTTCAGCCATCGATTTCAGTCTGCTTTTTTCTTTTTCTTGCTAATGGATTTTTCAATTGCAATGTATATTCGATTTGGTGATGAAAATATATTTGAGAACCGCGCACCTGTAACTATATAATTATTATATCATTTTGCATGCGGCAAGATTTTGCTTCCTTTTGGTGAGTAAATGATGGCAGTTGAGGCTGGTTCCACATTTACTGCAGTGGGTAAATGCAGGGATAGTGGTTGGGGGCAGTGACTGCTTTTGGGAGTAAGAAATGACCCTTTAGTTGCCAACTGGAATAAGTTATCATCATTACTCGTCGTTTCTCTCAAATGCTTACTTATTACCGCGTAAACCTTAGCTTGCCCACTTGTATCGTTAAGGAACGATCACTGCACGCGTATACCCTAACGTGTTTACGTGGTAGTGCTCTGTTATACATCTAATATGTTATGTCATGTGATAATAAATATTTACGATGCCTGGCCTGAACGTTCCCGATATTAGTTTACCTATTTGATTTTGGCCAGTAATTTGTAGTACTGTGGTGCGTAACGTAAGCGTACTCTAAGTCATTAACACAGTTACGTTCATGCGAACCGTACGCCTTCCTAAACGTTTCTCACTCATCTATTTATTAGTGTTGTACTCTATTTAAACTACTTTTGTGCTAAACTTCAGGTTTTCATTACGTGCTACAATTCCATTTCTTCCTCTTCATTGCAAAGTTGCAGATCCGAAACGGGCAATCATACTTCTGTAGAAGAAACACTTCACAGCGTGTAGTTATTTGGGCATGTGCCGTTTTTGTGTGACTGGGAACACTAGAAGGTAGTCTACTGTCAACGCCTACACGTCCAGTAGATACTCTAATTGTTTCATCCAGGTAAGAGATAGAGGAATAAATATCATTCCATCTTGTGAATTAATATCTGCATGTAGACTGCGAGAGTAGCTATATTTTTTTTACTTCTTAATACTGCAGGGGTATAGGATTGCATCTGCAGTATACCTGAACTGTGGACATAGCAGTAAAATGGACGACACATATGCTTTTGAAGGTTTCGTGTCTGAATACGCATACCCTACACGGTGGATAATTGACAATATGCCGTATGAGATTCGGAGCACCCGTTCAGCGACGCGCTGCCACATGACTGTGAAGGACACGATAAACAAACTAGGCTATCCAGTTGTGAGTTTGGAACCAGTAACCAGACAACCAGGATTCACCTTTAGGAAAGCTATAGTGTTGGAGTTTGAAGAAGGCGTGGACAGCTACTGGCCCGCCCTTAGGGTTGCTAGCCTTGCTGAAGAGGCGGGTTTTGGAAGGGGACGTATCTCCGAGTGCACTGAAACATTTTGGGGCATTCGTTTATGGGTTGCAACGCGAGGAGATAGCGCATACTTGCCGCAAGGTGTGCAATATCGATTTGTACCGACTGATCTGGAGGTGAATGCAGATGCTGTTGCATCTCAGACAACGGTATGGAATTTGATAGTGTAATGAGCGAACTCTTGAGCTTGTACCCGGAACTATTTATGTGGGATGCTCGAGAGTGAACGCTGCTCTCTTCCCAGAATAGTAGTTCCTCGTTCCAGTTATACACGTGCCGCTGGTTTAATGTTTTTGGTAATTGAGGAGAAGCCAGAAGTAGTTGTACTTGGTCCCTGCAGAAGGAGGAGAGGATGAATGAGTCACACACTTGGATATAATTTCATCCTTTTGCTCCTGGTTACAGGTCTCAGATGTCGGCTGTTTTCATAGATTTTAGCTTGATTTTGTCCATTCGTTGTTGTGTCCGTGTGGTGTTTATTAATGGACATTATCGATTGTGATTGGTTGAAGTGAACCGCTGTTGCGTACATTTTTCCTTTTTGGCTACCTCTCTTTGAGTTCAAGTGTGCTTAGTTTGTTTGTGCGATGGCGAGTCTGCGTTCATCCATGTATCGTGATCAGTCGGTTGACAGTTCATACCTCGCCTGCTAATTTTCACCCTTTTTAAAACTACCCTGAGACTGTATCTTGCTGTCGTTTCGGTGATGTAGGCTCCAGTTCTAATAGGACTAAGCGCAGTTATGCTACTATGATGGTTGCTTGTGAAACAATGCTATCATTAGGCACCTTAATTGAGGTTTGATGCAATGAGTTCGCTGGCTATATGCTATGAGTCTGTGGTGTGTCGGTTTGTTAGCTACGTTACATTTATCAGCTGAAGGATCTGCGTGTGTTACAGACGCAGTACCTGTACCTATTAGGTCCAGCCACTGCATGCTGGAATTAGGTGCGAATTGCCCGTATGCAGCACGCTTTGAAGTTGCTACATTTGGCAACCGGGTTTAGACGACCGTTTGAGAGAGCACGTGAGGACAAACGACCTGGGTCTGAGTACAAAAGAGTCGGCAGAGTGCAGGACATTTATCTTTACCGGTTGCAGGATGGCACCAGTATTATGCTTCCTGCATTTATCGGTTGTGGATTGTATGGCAGGGCACTGGTTACGTTGCAATACTCATATTTATAGCCAATGTGAAATGGAGAAATTAATCGACCACTTGGGATGATCATATGTGTTGAGATTCAGCATTTGACCTGTCATAAATTCATAGCAGATATCGTGCGATGAATACTGTACGAAACTTGTCCATGCTCATTCTCTTTGTTGGGCATGCACAAGTAAATTCCTCTATTGCCTCAACTATAATTAGAGAAAGTATAGGCCAACGATTCGTACATTGTTTTTGGATCTATTTTCGTCTTGTTTGCATTTGTATTCATGTTTAGTTCTCTGGAAGTCCACCTCCCTTTTTCTGAACTTCACAGATATGTAGATTTGACTCTCGCAAGCTACGCTAAGAGTGGTAGTATTATCTTTAATAATTGTAGCAGGAGTGTAGGAATTGCTAGCCAGATAAATAGCGAGTATTGAATAATTCACCCGATTCATTTGTTTATTTACGTTCACTTGTTAGCACTATTTATTGGTAAAAATAATATCTGCCATGGCTTCAGGTGTGTGGTGTAAAGCATAGCCATGTTGGATATTATTTTACCCGTCGTGCTGAGTGCATTAAGAATCTAAGACTTTTACGATTTTAAAGAACGTGCGCATAGCGATGTATATAAGACAAAACGTACATAAGCAAGTGTACTAGACTTAACGTAAGTAATTAAGTAAATCGGGAAGAGTGTCAAATAAGTAAGAAACAATAGCTGATGTTGTACGGATGCTACTTATGGCCTACTTTCCTCACACTTACCAAGCTCGCACTCAATTACACTGACCAGTAACATTGACGACCCTTCAACTTGTTACCTTATCTTACCATTACCACAATAAAAGACCCCGGTAAAAAAATACTACCTTAGGTTGCTTGTGTTGCGCCTTTTGCTTCCTCCACTCTTTCCTGCTGCAAGTGTTGAGCTCCGACCAGTAACATTCTAATTGTAAGCTTTATTCTCTTTGACAGCTTTATTGTTTTGCTTCACGGTGTTTGCTGAATGTTTCTAAAGAATTCTTTAGTTTGCCGTTGCCGTCGCCTCGTGTACATGGCATTTTGCATCTCTGTGATCAGTTGTTATGTTCTCCTAATTTGTCTTTTTAAATTGTATCGTGGCCTTTTTTTTTTTAAAAAAAAATAGGGTTATCTCTTCACGCTTGTCAGCTTATGCCTGTTTACTGATCTAGGGTCCGCCTCAGGTTCGTGCTTCTGTACCTACTTTGATCATGTTACTAATCTGTTTTGTCCTAGCCATGCAAAGGGTCGAGGCTTAATTGGATAACTAAATGTGCCTTCTAATATTTACTGAGGGATCCATATCGTATCATAACTACATTTCGTTGTAATCTTTCAGAAGAAGGTAACTGAAGATATACTGAACAATGATAACCAAACAGTGTACTTAAGAGTGTTCTGCAATAGGTCAACTGAAAATTAGCCAAGTTGAAAAGCGTGTAGCCACTTTTATTCTTCGATTACGGTTTTTTGATTTTACACTGTAGTATTATACTATGCGGTAGGCAGTCGTCCTACATGGCGATAATCTGTGCGTAATTAGTATTACACTGTGTAGGATAGTATGTGTTGTATGTTTGCATGCCGTTCAAGTTTCTTGGGTTAGAGTTGACATAATAGCTAATTACGAAGTTGTGGATTAGCGGATAGAACAATCCGTTGAGCCCCTGACTATTATCCGCTGCTTTCTGCTTCTAGCTCTTGACATTGTCCATGACTGTTGATGTTGCTATAGCTGTTTTTCTCTCCTGTTCTTCGCTTCAGTCTTGATGCTACATCTCAGTCTTTTATCGCCTAGAGTGTAGTCATTTTGCGACATTGCGACGCTATCATTCAATTTGTGGTATGTCCGCAGCCTGTTCAGTGTTTTTCTGCTGACATGATTGGATCGGGTGTCGTATCCAAGCATTACTCTGATATGGACTATATGGTGCAGGGCTGTCAGACATTACTATGGTAACGTATCGTTGCAGGGGTTGGGTGACAAACAATGTCAATGCAGATAAGGCCGAGGCTATATCCAACAGTAGGCATAACAAAACGGAGCGCTTGCCTTACATTTACAGAGGCCTGCATGAGGTCAGGATCTATAGCAGGCAGTATTTAGCGGCGAGTAGAGTCGTTTCTAGCGAGAACTACAAGGACCAGATCTTCGAGAGACTTGATGTAGCTGGTAAAGCAACGGTGTCGGCTGTGTGCAAGGCGTGGGTGCGTACGTTTCTGCTACATCTCAATGCACCTCGGTGGACTGTACACTATAATCGGAGTCTGCAAGAAAGGCATCGCAAAGGTCTGACAACTGTTTACAGGGGTGACATTGTTGTCTCACAAAGATGTAGATGCCATCTGACTGAAACCGTGATTGCTAAGACAATGCTGCACAACTTCCAATCGGCTGCACTGTTCCCTCCACCGAATTTATATGTTAGTGACTGCACCACTGCAGAGGGTGGGGCCAAATATTTTGAGCAGTTCAGCAGGGGAGAGATTGACAGGGCGCGTGACATTTCTCTTAGTTTGATAAGCAGGGCAGACATGGTCGTTATCAACTGATCTACTGCTCAACTACTGAACCACGCCTCCTTGATGGATAACGGGGTGTGCTCTCCTTGTGGTGAGATCAGCAAAATCCCGACACCAAATCCTCGAAAGTTGGATGCCCCGTCAAAATATAGATCCCATGTCTCTGTGTCGGTATGGAATAAATCTTCGTCAGGGAAGGCCCAAGTATCGGTGTGTCCCTCTTCAGATACCGGACTATCGGCAAGGAACTCAGCTACTACCCGGCCCTTGATGGCTTTTAACGGTACGAACTTGAGGTCAAACTCAGCTAGCATTAAAGTCCATCTAGATATCCTGCCGTTGAGGATGGGCTTTTCGAACAGATACTTGATTGGATCCATTCTTGATAGTACGTGCACTTCGTTGCTAAGCATGTAATGTCGGAGCTTTTTAGTGGCCCAAACTAGAGCTAGACACGTCTTTTCGAGCATCGTGTACTTGCATTCGTATTCGAGGAACTTTTTACTAATGTAGTAAATAGCTCGTTCTTCTGAGTCGACTGTTTGGGCTAGCATAGCCCCCATGGCTGTCTCAGTCGTTGTCAAGTATAACGACAAAGGCAAACCGTGTTGAGGTGGCATTAATACCGGCGGAGATGACAAAATCTCTTTGATTTTATCGAAAGCTGTTTGACATTTGTCGTCCCACAGTACTCGCTCTCCTATCTTCAGTTTTTTGAAAATGGGCTCACATATCATGGTTAGCTTCGAGATAAACCTGCTGATATACTGGATTTTCCCGAGAAACCCCCTAATCTCCTTTTCGGTTTTAGGTGGCCGCATCTCGGTAATGGCCTTGATTTTGGCTGGGTCAACCTCGATGCCGCGCTGGCTGACGATATGGCCCAATAGTTTACCCGATGTTACCCCAAAGCTGCATTTTTGAGGATTCAGTCTCATGTTATACTTGCGTAGTCGGGTGAAGAACTTCCTAAGGGCCGAAATATGCCCGTTTTGTTCTTTGGACTTGACTATCATATCGTCCACGTAGACTTCCACTTCCTTGTGCATCATGTCATGTAATAAGGTAGTGGCGGTCCGTTGATAAGTGGCACCGGCGTTGATAAGCCCAAATGGCATAACAGTGTAACAGTAAGTCCCCCAAGGTGTAGTGAAGGTGGTCTTACTCATGTCTTCTTTTGCCATTTTGATCTGATTGTATCCGGCATACCCGTCCATAAAAGATAGAAGGGCATGGTCGGCCGTGTTGTCCACCAGTATGTCGATGTGTGGCAACGGAAAATCGTCTTTTGGGCTGGCCTTATTAAGGTCCCGGAAATCTACACAAACTCGTACCTTTCCGTCTTTCTTGGGTACCGGCACGATATTTGCGACCCAGTCTGGATATTCAGACACTTGGATAAAGCCCGCTTTGAATTGCTTGTCGACTTCTTCTTTGACTTTGAGAGACCATTCGGGCCTCATTCTTCGGAGTTTTTGCTTTACCGGCTCCGAGACAGACTCCGAGGCTCCCAGAGGAATGATCGAAGGAAAAGGGGTTACAGACTCGACCCTAGTACTGGACCCTCTAGACTTTGACTCAGACTCCGACTCTGACTCTGACTCAGACTCGTCGCCTTGCATGTCCCCTTCGCCGGTAGTGAGCTTGTAGACTCGGCCCTCGCTGTCGGTCCATTTGATCGTCTTCCTCCAAGCCCGCTTTCCAGTGTCAGCGCCTACTTCAGAGATCAGCTTGGTTGGATCGAACTTGTTGCTATGGAGGATCAGGTTGACTAATTCCTCCTTAGGGGTAGGAATTATCTTGTTTTCCCCAAACAAGAGCCCCAGCATGGGCTCAGCTTGGTTCAAATCTTCTTTTGATTCAGCCTGGATGAGAGTGAAGATATCATCTGGGATGAAATTGACCTCAGGATAGGTTATAGCGGGCTGGTAAAGGCCCGTTTGGACAGCTCCGAATACTGGAGTGACGAAGTTGAGTTTCGGGCTGTAGGAGCCCTTGAGGACGTCGCAGGCTTTTTGGATGCCGGCCCGGACCACATTTTCCGGGGTTAAAGCATACCCCAAGCCGAATTTCGGCTCTTCATTATTTAAGACATCGATGATCTTGCCTGCCGGGAGACCAGGACTTGAAGTAGCCCCCGGTAAGTAACCCAAGTTCTGCAGCATTTTGTCGATGCTGGTTGTGAAATAGGGCCTAAAAAGATATTCTTCATCGATCATTCCCACGAAATTGAATCCTCGCGGGTCGATTGAACCGGCCGTGTTACAGCTTGACACGGCTATTGGAGTAGCTTCAAGTGTGATGACCCCGTCTTGTAAAGGTAACTTGACCTTTCTATGAAGAGTGGAGGATACGGCCTTGACTGCGTGGATCCAAGGCCTTCCAAGTAGCAGATTGAACGATGAGGTGACATCGATCACTTGAAATTCTAGTTCTTTTTCGATTGGGCCGGTTATGATGGTTAGTCTGACAGCCCCGGCAACTGATTTTGGGCTTCCATCAAAAGCCTGGATAGTTTGTGCAGTAGGAAGATAGTCGGTCTCGGTAATGCCGAGAGCCCTTGCAGTCCTTAAAGGAAGGACATTTACAGCTGACCCGTCATCGATTAGCGTCATGGGTAGATATTTGCCCCGGCAAATCACCGTAATATATAGGGCTAGGTTGTGGGTAGCCCCAAATGGTGGTAGATCGGACTCAGAGAAAGTGATAAGCGGGCCTTCTTCTTTGGACTTGCCTTTGAGGTGAGGCAGGATGGTGGCTACCATTTCAGCGGGGGTAACCGACGAGTCTACCTTGATCTCATCGAGAGCTTTAGTAAGTGCTGCCCGATGTTCTTGAGAACTGACCAGAAGCTGCCATATGGTAAGATCAGTTCGGACCCTCTTCAGTTGCTTGACTAGGGCCGTGTTAGTGTCTGGTTCTTCGAGCATGGAGTCCGTCTTGGCGGGCTCAGTGGCGGATCTCGGGGTTGAAGATCCGGCCGTGATGACATGAGTACCGGCCAGGGCCTTGGTTTTGGCCTTCCGGATCTCTTCGGCCGTGATGGGGACAGTCTCCCCCTTGGTCAGATAAACATCGTCTTCATCGTCATTCCATATCCCGTTGATTTGGGGAATAAAAGGGGAAATGAGATGAGTACAATCGATTATTTCTCCAGCAGAAATGGCGTGAGTAGCAAGTGGGTTGTTTTTGTTACTGGGCTTGTCGCTGGGTAACGGTATCTTCCCACTCTCGATCAGATCTTGAATGAGATGCTTTAATTTCCAGCAATTTTCGGTGTCATGCCCGTTGCCTTGGTGATAGCGGCAATAGGCCTGTGCGTTGTAGCTTTTGGACCGCTTCTCGACAAGGACCTCTGGCATTGGGCCTATGGGCTGAATTAGGCCTTTAGAAGATAGCCTTTGTAAGGCGTCGGCATAAGTAGTCCCTATGTCCGTGAATACTCGGGCTGGAGTGTTCTTTTTGGTCGAGGTGTCTAACAAATTAACCTCGTCAAAGATGCTTCGGGCCGCATTTGTAGTTGCGGGCTTACCGGAAGATGAACTGGCTCCTTGATAACCCTTTGTAGAGGCCTTAGTAAGGCTCTCTAACCTTAAGTCGTCTTCGATTCTCGTACCCATTTCGGTTAAGGTGGCGAAATTGGGTATGATAGCGTACCGGAGATGGATCCGATAAGATGGGAGGAGATTTTTCACAAAGGCCTCCACTAATACTTTTTCGCTGGGCTTGTCGACCAGCTTGACACTTTCGGCCCTCCACCTTTGGAGGTATTTGGTGAAACCCTCCTTCGGCTCTTGGGCCATGACCTCCAGAGTACGCATGGTTGTCTGGATTTCCGCATTGTCCGCATAGTTTCGGGCGAACTCCGTTGCGACATCGTCCCAAGTTTTGTATTTCTTGGCGTCGAGCTTATAGAACCAAGCTTTTGGGTGCTTCTCTAGCGAGGAGGCAAACAGATGCTTGAACATGTCCGATTTGACTCCTTTCAGGGCCATAAACTCCTTGAAGGCCCGGATATGTAATACCGGGTCTTCGGTTCCGTCGAACATTGGGAGGCCTGTCAAGTTGAGATTGGCAGGCAGTTGATCGGTCAGGGGAGAATAGGTTCGGGCATTCTCCGTATGGATCGAGTTGTGGGTCGTCAAATGGACTTGCTCTTGCAGTTTGAGGACTGCGCTAGTCAATTAGGCTAAAGGCCCATGAGCGTCATCTTCACCCTTTGGCTTGTCCTGTTCTATGGCACTAACCCGGGTGACAATGGCGATCTGGTCGCCCCTGATTTGGTCGAGCTGTTCTTGGATCTTGGCCAATGCGGTGTTTAGTTGATCAATTGAGTCCTTAGTCATGGTTCGAGTGTGAGGCGGCCTGTCTGTGAGAATACCACGTATCAGCGACCAACCCAAATCGTAGAACTAAAGTACATCCCGAGCAAGGAAAAGGGAAACTAGAGAGGAAATGACTCGAAAAAGACATCTAGACGGATGACTTGTGAGAGGTGAGCCTCCTTTAGGATCCAGCTGTGTGGGCTGGGCCATGCTCGAAAGGAGGTTTACGTGAGACATTCCCCAGACTTCTAGACTCGATTGTGTAGACGGGCCGACCCTTGTAGGAGTATGTCCTACGTAGGTGGGCCTTGCCTTAGTATAATAAGGCGGACTGGGATAGGGAGGAAACCCGTGATGTAGGATCGACGGAGTTTCGACGCTAGAAGACCTTGACGACTTAAGACACGACCCGACACTTGCTAAATACGGGAAGTCCTAAGAAAAGGAAGTTTGCAAAATTGATTTTTTTTGAAAACCCGAGTAAAATCGGGAGAGAAGTCCGGCCCATTTTTTCGAAAAAGAAAATGGAAAGGCGGACCGGGGAGCGGGTTTGAAAGTTCGAAAATATTTTCGAGTTTTGAAATGGGCATAATACCGGCTAAAAATAGGCTATTTTGAGTAAAATCGTGGATCCTAAATTCGGTATATGTCCCGGGTTTTGAAAATTGGATATTTTGAAAAGGATGCAATTTTGAAAATGACGGTTTTTGAAAGAAGACTTGTAAATCAGGTAGCACGTAGTCATGGAAACAGTATAACGACGCCATGTATGCTCTAATTCTAAGTCTCGGTCAGTCTGAAAGGGTCTATACCAGTGTACACAGCCTATCGAGAATCAGGGCGGACTTCCTAAGTCGAGTTGAGCTTAGAACATGCCGTAAAACCCATACGAATCGGCTAATGGACACCTTCGACATATCCAATTTGGACTACATCGATAGTATAGTGGGACGTCGGTCACCAGTACCGGCCCGGGAAAATATGGGGTTATGCATGAACCGTAAAACTAAAATGCGTATTGTACTAGTCAAACGATTTCTATTCGAGTCTCACCCTGAGGATGCTGAAGGTCAGTAACGTATTAGCTAATCCCCAGCGTAGTCGCCAAATTGTGGACATGACATAGGTCTACCCGGACGCGGCCACGCGCGGGTTGGGGGAGGCGAATGAATCTCCATGAGATGGTCAAATGGAAATTTAAATCGAAGTTGGAGTCGCCACCGAATTTTATGGTTATTCGGAACCGTTCGAGCCCACTCTATGTCGTAGTGGGCCGTACACAAAATACGGCCCATTTCCGATGTCAGAGTTTATTGGGCTCGTCCCTTTGCATATCGATATAGATGCCGACTTGAGCGGTTAATCGTATATTGAATGACTCTCGTTGCCAATGGTTTCGGACATCCGGAAACCATGGTTCTGAGTAAGGGGTGAGGGTACGTGTTGGGAAGTTCACTAAGAACACCCAACCCCGCCCGCACATTAGCGGCCTCTACTAGGATATCGAATGATGTTTTAATACGCGCGTTAGTAATACGATGAATGATATGCAAACATTGTTTTCCTAAGCATGCGAAGAATTGAATGGGTTGCTAAGTCGGTTTTAATGCATGAAAAATTTAACGTCAAAGTTGAATTTAACATGTGAAGTTCGTTTTAGTATAATAAAACAAATGATGAAAATAAAAATGAATTTGCTACAAAGATGAACAAACGAGTTAGTATCGATTTGTGAAAATAATAAAACAAATAAGTATACGAGATCGAAAAAAATAAAAATTAATCGAAATCTGGAAAATATTGTTTAAAACGATGTTTTGTATAAAAAACGAAGTTCGAAAAATAATAAAAAACGAGAAAAGGGGGCGTCGAGGCAGCCGGCCGCGCGGCTCACCCGGGATGCCGGCGAGTCGCGTGTCGGTCTGATTTTGAAGACGGTTTTCGAAAACTCGATGTTTTTATTAAACCGCGTATGAATATTGCATAATTCGTACTCGATTCAATATTTTCGATATTCGTTATGTTTGATAATTAACTACGAAATTAATATCAAATATTTCAAATAGTTTCAGAAAAGTTATAAGTTTTAAAATCGTTTCGTTGAAGAATAAAATAAAACGAACGAAAATAACTAAAAAAAACGTCTCGGATTTCTGGCCCGTGCGCGAGTCGCCTGGGCATGGCGCGACTCGCGTGCGGGTCTGTCCGGTTTTTATTTTTTGTTCGAAATTGCTAATTTTGATAAATCGCGTACAAAATATGAATTAATTTGTATTCGATTTATGTTTTCGATATTCGTCGTACTCGATATTCGATTATGAAATCGATATCGAATATTCGGAATGAATAAAAAAAGGTTTTGTAAAAAAAAAGGTTTGAAAAAGATGTAACGATTTTAACATCGTCGAGATTAAATTTAATTCTTTTAATACGATATTCAACTATAGAGTTGATATCATATTGTTAAGAATGTATAAAAATAGTTTTTGATAATATCGAGATTAGAAAAATAAAAAAATGACGACGACGACCCGTAATAAAAGGACCGACGCGAAGGAGGAGAAGAGAAGAAAAAGAGAAATCGGGTTTTGTTACACCCTCAACCTACATGCTTCTGTTTACTCGGATCGGGGCTCGTCGGGATGCGGCTTGGGCACAAGAGCGTCGAGTGTACGTCGGTGAGGTGGTGTCTCGGTTTGGACGAGTTTCGGGTGAAGGGTTTCGGGTTTAAATGGACCGGTTTTCCTTCGGGAATATTATCGGTTTGTCGATGTTAATTTTTGATGTGTATTTGATGTGTAAGGATGCTAATGATTTGATGTCGTTGTTTTTCGAATATCTTTTTTTTTTCGTCCTTTAAAGTGTTGTATGCAAGGGGCTATTTATAGGAAATTCCCGACCTTGGCTAGGAGAGTTTGAACTACCGCTTAGGATAAGAAACGTAGAAGTTGTAAGGCATGAGAATTCCGCTTTCTTGTCAAAGAAGAAAGGGGACACGGCTGGTTGTAGCCTACTCGGCCGAGTGTTTGCACTCGATCGGGTGTTTAAATCGGTTTTTGGATAGGAAATGCAAGAGTTCGAAAGAAATGCAAATTCCGTTGCTTAATGGAGAAGCCAAAATCTCGGCTGAATGGAGGGGTATTTCGGCTGCCTTGGGTGTCTTGGCCGAGTAATTGGTGCTCGGCCGATATCCGATTCGGTTTCCGGATAGAATTCCTACTTGAGATCGAATCCTATCCTTAAACGGATTTGTTTAATATTTTGTGTAGCTGATTTTTCGTAGGATTAGAGTTCGAATCAGCCGTGTGAGGTGTCACGGCTGACTCACGTGCCTCGGGAAAATCTTTGACCGGGTTTCGACTCGGTCGTAAAAAGACGGTTTTACCCCTGGTGTCGGAATCGACCCAAATTAGTCTTATTTGACTCCAAACGACCCACTGGGCCTGATTTTGAGGTTGGTTTTGTGAGATATGTACTCCATAATGAGCCCAAGCCAAATGCCAATGATTTTGAGCCCGTTTCTGAGTATTTAAAGCACGTTTGCGTCCGATCATCATCGGGTGTTTGTCGGAAACTACTATAGACACCTGGCGGTCAAAATGTGGGTGTCTACAGAGCCCCCACTCTGACTGAGGCTTGGACAAGGCGAAAGTCAGAGTAGCTACCAGGCAAATCAAAGATTAGACCTGGCAGACTTCCGGTCGGGTCGTTTTAAGGTCCGTTAGACCTGCGTGGAGGGCCCGCCGGCCGAAGACTAGAAATGTACCTGAGTTTGATGATGTTAACTCCGTGGGGAACCGGACTTGTCGTATAAGCCTATGCCGCTAGGGAGTTGTTTGCACGGTTTTGCTTGAGTCGTCCTGTATAATGATTTATGCCAAGTTTGCATGTAACACATTTTTAGGAGAAATGACTCGTGCTGGGGAATAAAAAATTTGAAGAAGATTTTTTGAATATTTTTTGGATGGAAGAATTTTGAAGGATTAAAGAATTTTTTTGACTCTGAGAAGGAGTAGGAATGCTCGGGATGTCTTAGCTAGATCCTAGGATTAAAGGCCTGTATGCGAAATCCCATGGGATTAGGAATCCCAAAGTGAGGAGGAGAATTCGATTTCATGCTATAAATACTCATCTCCCTGCTTATAATTTATTCATAATTCTCACAACTCCTTTCCTTCCTTTTAAGAAAAATAAGCTCTGAAAAACTTAGTCCTCTTTTTTAGAAATTTATTATGGGAATCGGTCGATTAGTCGGAATGCTGCAAGATTGGTCCCGAATTTTCAGAGATGCTGACAAGGTTATTCTGAACCAAAACGGCGTTACCCAGTTATCCACAATCCGTCAGATGCAAGTGGATCGTCACTTTTTGGATGCTTGCCTATCTTATTGGGACGATACCTATCACGTTTTTAGGTTTCCTCGAGGTGAAGTTTGTCCTATTCCTGAGGAAATAGCTGCTGTAGGAGGGTGGAATCCTATTCTCCGTCCTGCTATCCCCTTTTCAGTTCGTGATCCAAGGAGGAAATTGAGAGAATTTTTAGGGCTTTCTCATATGGAGGTATCCCGCATGCTAGAAGGAAATACAGTTTCCTTGATCGACCTGGCTGAAAAATTTATGAATCAGGATGACGTTCGGGTCAGGCCGGTATATAGCCGTAGGGCCTTCACTTTTTGTATGCTCCATGTCTATGCTTTTGAGGGTCATTTGGATTGGCTATCTTGTATGAGCCATGTCAGACTTCTTTCTGTAGCGGATCAAATGGAGACCGAACATAGCCCAGCCTGGCTGATTACCGGGGAAATTATCCAAGGCTTAGATAATCGTAAGAGGGATCCATCGATCAAGCTGTCCGGTAGCACCCGTCTTCTACAGGTAGGCTGATTTTTTTCTTGATTTTCGCAATTTTTGATTTTTTGCAATTTCCGAGTTTTTCGGGTCTTCGATTTTTGCGCGGTTTTCGCGTCTTTTCTCGATTTTCTCGGTTTTTCCCGATTTTCCCGATTTTTGCGATTTTGCGATTTTTTATTTTTTTTTTTTTTTTTGAAAATCGACATTGACTTTTTTTTTGCAATTTTGACTTTTCAGCTATGGCTTTTTGAGAGGTTATCGATCCTGGATCCTCCTCTAGACGTAAGCCGATATCGCCCAAATCAGGTGATGACAAGAAGACGAACTGTTGACTTTCTCGCCTTACTACCCAAAAATTCTGGGACGAGCTGCTATCCTTCCATGGAGGCCCATTGATCCGTTGGACCGTACCTTGGTGGCCTATTTATGCCTGGACCGGATTAGAGTTGCGAGATAGGGCCCGTTATCAACTAATCCTATCTTTTAGGCAGACGATTCACCTTTATCCCGATCGCATACTTAGGCAATATGGTCGGGCCCAGAGAATCCCGGAGATTGAAGCGGTCGTGAGTGAATCTACTCAGCTAACGGACGTGATGTGTGACATTTGGGCGCAAAGATGGTATACCCGGCACACTTGGCCCGTTTCTAAAGCTTCTCCCTTGATCTGGGTATCGGATTCCTACACGAAGTGGACCCAGGCCGATTCTGCTAAAGCCCGTGCTGCTTTAAAGACCGATGAAGCCTTTGACTTGCTGCGCCGAGAACAGGTTAAGGATAATCGAGGCTTTTTTGACGATGGCGATACCCCGACTACAATGGTCCGATTGATGTCAGGCCAAAAAGGGAAGACCAAGACTTTGGCTAAAGGGTCCAGCTCTAAAGGTACATGGGGGAAGACGGGCCCCCAGACGGACTTAGAAAGGAGACTTGGTCCCAGACTGGCAGCTAAAGACCGACTTGGTCCTCGGGATAGACTACCCGAGCGCATCCGGGCTTGGATCGAACCGGTGCAGAGGACGGAGAAGCCGAAGTCGAAGAAACGGGTTCGAGCAAAGGATGTTCCACTCGTGATCAGGGAACGTTCGCCCCCGCCTCGCCGGCCTCGGGATCCGCGCGACCCGAAAGATAAGGGGAAGGGAAAAAATGCACGAGTAGTCTCCTAAGTTTTATTATTTAAGTATTACTACTATTTTTTGTGTGATTTTTGTGATTTATTATTGCGTGAGGCATTTTTTGAAATAATAAAAGACATATTAGTGAAAACGTTCCTGTCTTTTCGTTATTGCAGTGGTTGTACCCTTTGAGGGGTTGCCTACGTATCCACGATTAGTGGAATCAAACCGACCGTAGTTCAGTCATAGATTTTTGCAATTTTCGAAATACATCAAGACTATTAGTTCGAGATGTGCGACAGTAGGATCAGTAATCCTAACTCATTGACTTGCTTAATTTTTGAAAATTTTGTATAACAAGATAAACTTTTTAGCAAATGACATTGAGATAAGGTTAGGGGTAGTAGCGCTTCAGCTGGTCCAAGTTGGTTGGGTTGACGAATTCGTTCCCATCCAAGTCTGTCAGCATTACGGCTCCTCCTGATAAAACCTTCTTCACTAAATACGGTCCGGCCCAATTAGGTTTGAATTTTCCCCTTGGGTCGACTGGTAGTAAAGCCCGGACAGATTTTAGGACTACATTGCCCTCTTTGATGTTTCTGGGCCTAACCCTTTTGTTGAAAGACCGTTTTATCCTTTTTTGATATATCTGGATGTTGTTAAGGGCTCGAGATCGTCGTTCGTCTAAAAGAATCAACGAGTCGTACCGGGCTTGAACCCAATCTGCTTCAGGTATTTGACTTTCTAGTAAAATCCTTAAAGATGGTACCTCAAGCTCGACGGGCTGGACCGCCTCCATTCCATATGTCAGATAGTATGGAGTTGCTCCGGTTGCGGTTCGGATTGACGTCCGGTATCCCCATAAGGCAAACGGGATTTTATCGGGCCAATCCCGGTAATTATCAGCCATCTTTTTAAGTATGGCGACAATGGTTTTATTTGCTGCCTCTACCGCTCCATTTGTTTGGGGACGGTAAGGCGATGACGTATGCCTTTGAATTTTATATTTTGCTAGCAAAGTAGCGGTTTCAGCTTGGAAATGGGTCCCATGATCACTTATGAATTCGTGCGGGATCCCGTATCGGCATATAATTTTATCTTGGATAAACTTTGCAACGTGCTAGGCGTTCAAGACACGATATGACTCGGCTTCGACCCATTTGGTAAAATAGTCAATAGCCACCAGAATGAAGCAGTGACCTCCCGTGCCGGAAGGGTTCACCTTCCCGATTATATCAATTCCCCATGTTGAAAACGGCCATGGTGATGTCATGGTATATAATAGGGATGACGGCATATGCTGGACATTGCCGAAAATCTGACAGTCGGTCTCCATGCTATTCCAATAATACCCGAGTCTTGCGATTTTTCGAGCTAACATATGGGCATTCATATGCGGGCCGTTCTCGCCATCGTGTACCTCGGCCATGACCTTTTCGGCCTGTGTTTTGTCGATGCATAGGAGTAAAGCCCCCTGTGCCGTCTTTTTGTATAACTGTCCATCGTCCGTGCGGATGAACTGAGTGGCCCATCTTCGTAGGGCCTTCTTGGCCCGGTTTTCAGATCCCGGAGGATATTCTCCCGACGTCAAGTAGGTGAGAACAGCCTGGTACCAAGGTTCAGGATCAGCTATCTCGATGTCTTGGATAGCGTTGATATATGCCGGCTCGGACCGTCTTTCGACGCAAATCGGCATGTTGGTTAGGTGTCCCGGGATATTTAGTAAGGATGCTAATTTTGGATAATGCATCTGCAAACTGGTTTTCTTCCCGAGGCAGATAAATGTATTCCACCTTTCGAAACTTCTTTTCGAGAACCCTTACTCGCGCTTGGTAAGCTATGAGATTTGCGTTCCGAGTTTTCCATTTCTGGAGTGCTTGATTAATGACTAATGATGAGTCACCATGGACCCGGAGGTTCGTTACTCCTAGATCAGTGGCGGCTTGCAACCCGTGAATGCATGCTTCGTATTCGGCTGGGTTATTAGTCACGTCGAAGTCCAGCTTGATCTATAACGGGGTGTGCTCTCCTTGTGGTGAGATTAGCAAAATCCCGACACCAAATCCTCGAAAGTTGGATGCCCCGTCAAAATATAGATCCCATGTCTCTGTGTCGGTATGGAATAAATCTTCGTCAGGGAAGGCCCAAGTATCGGTGTGTCCCTCTTCAGATACCGGACTATCGGCAAGGAACTCAGCTACTACCCGACCCTTGATGGCTTTTAACGGTACGAACTTGAGGTCAAACTCAGCTAGCATTAAAGTCCATCTAGATATCCTGCCGTTGAGGATGGGCTTTTCGAACAGATACTTGATTGGATCCATTCTTGATAGTACGTGCACTTCGTGGCTAAGCATGTAATGTCGGAGCTTTTTAGTGGCCCAAACTAGAGCTAGACACGTCTTTTCGAGCATCGTGTACTTGCATTCGTATTCGAGGAACTTTTTACTAATGTAGTAAATAGCTCGTTCTTCTGAGTCGACTGTCTGGGCTAGCATAGCCCCCATGGCTGTCTCAGTCGTTGTCAAGTATAACGACAAAGGCAAACCGTGTTGAGGTGGCATTAATACCGGCGGAGATGACAGAATCTCTTTGATTTTATCGAAAGCTGTTTGACATTTGTCGTCCCACAGTACTCGCTCTCCTATCTTCAGTTTTTTGAAAATGGGCTCACATATCATGGTTAGCTTCGATATAAACCTGCTGATATACTGGATTTTCCCGAGAAACCCCCTAATCTCCTTTTCGGTTTTAGGTGGCCGCATCTCGGTAATGGCCTTGATTTTGGCTGGGTCAACCTCGATGCCGCGCTGGCTGACGATATGGCCCAATAGTTTACCCGATGTTACCCCAAAGCTGCATTTTTGAGGACTCAGTCTCATGTTATACTTGCGTAGTCGGGTGAAGAACTTCCTAAGGGCCGAAATATGCCCGTTTCGTTCTTTGGACTTGACTATCATATCGTCCACGTAGACTTCCACTTCCTTGTGCATCATGTCATGTAATAAGGTAGTGGCGGTCCGTTGATAAGTGGCACCGGCGTTGATAAGCCCAAATGGAATAACAGTGTAACAGTAAGTCCCCCAAGGTGTAGTGAAGGTGGTCTTACTCATGTCTTCTTTTGCCATTTTGATCTGATTGTATCCGGCATACCTGTCCATAAAAGATAGAAGGGCATGGTCGGCCGTGTTGTCCACCAGTATGTCGATGTGTGGCAACGGAAAATCGTCTTTTGGGCTGGCCTTATTAAGGTCCCGGAAATCTACACAAACTCGTACCTTTCCGTCTTTCTTGGGTACCGGCACGATATTTGCGACCCAGTCTGGATATTCAGACACTTGGATAAAGCCCGCTTTGAATTGCTTGTCGACTTCTTCTTTGACTTTGAGAGACCATTCGGGCCTCATTCTTCGGAGTTTTTGCTTTATCGGCTTATACCCGTCTTTGATGGGTATACGGTGTTCGGCTATCTCCCAGTCTATTCCCGTCATGTCCTTGTAGGACCATGCGAAGACGTCTTTGAATTCGTGGAGGAGCTCCGTAAATTGTTGCTTCTCCTCGGGGTCTAGGGATAAACCTAACTTAAGCATCTGAGGCTCTAAAGGGGTTCCTACATTGATGGAATCGATTTCTTCGATCACCGGATCTCGGGACTCCCTTTGTTCAAGTTGCTCGACTAGATGCTGAGGTAGTGGTACCTGTTCGTCGGGTTTCTCAATGTCATTGCAAGTAAAGTTTTTGAAAATGTTTTGAAAATAAGACAAGTCGTAAGCAGAACGGTTATCGTTATTATTGATAGAAAGTTTTGAAAATAGCTCGAAGAGAGCTGCCATCTGATCGCTGGTCAGAGGCGGTATGGGGAGTGCTCTCGGGACAGACTCCGAGGCTCCCAGAGGAATGATCGAAGGAAAAGGGGTTACAGACTCGACCCTAGTACTGGACCCTCTAGACTTTGACTCAGACTCCGACTCTGACTCTGACTCAGACTCGGATTCAGACTCGTCGCCTTGCATGTCCCCTTCGCCGGTAGTGAGCTTGTAGACTCGGCCCTCGCTGTCGGTCCATTTGATCGTCTTCCTCCAAGCCCGCTTTCCAGTGTCAGCGCCTACTTCAGAGATCAGCTTGGTTGGATCGAACTTGTTGCTATGGAGGATCAGGTTGACTAATTCCTCCTTAGGGGTAGGAATTATCTTGCTTTCCCCGAACAAGAGCCCCAGCATGGGCTCAGCTTAGTTCGAATCTTCTTTTGATTCAGCCTGGATGAGAGTGAAGATATCATCTGGGATGAAATTGACCTCAGGATAGGTTATAGCGGGCTGGTAAAGGCCCGTTTGGACAGCTCCGAATACTGGAGTGACGAAGTTGAGTTTCGGGCAGTAGAAGCCCTTGAGGACGTCGCAGGCTTTTTGGATGCCGGCCCGGACCACGTTTTCCGGGGTTAAAGCATACCCCAAGCCGAATTTCGGCTCTTCATTATTTAAGACATCGATGATCTTGCCTGCTGGGAGACCAGGCCTTGAAGTAGCCCCCGGTAAGTAACCCAAGTTCTGCAGCATTTTGTCGATGCTGGTTGTGAAATAGGGCCTAAAAAGATATTCTTCATCGATCATTCCCACGAAATTGAATCCTCGCGGGTCGATTGAACCGGCCGTGTTGCAGCTTGACACGGCTATTGGAGTAGCTTCAAGTGTGATGACCCCGTCTTGTAAAGGTAACTTGACCTTTCTATGAAGAGTGGAGGATACGGCCTTGACTGCGTGGATCCAAGGCCTTCCAAGTAGCAGATTGAACGATGAGGTGACATCGATCACTTGAAATTCTAGTTCTTTTTCGATTGGGCCGATTATGATGGTTAGTCTGACAGCCCCGGCAACTGATTTTGGGCTTCCATCAAAAGCCTGGATAGTTTGTGCAGTAGGAAGATAGTCGGTCTCGGTAATGCCGAGAGCCCTTGCAGTCCTTAAAGGAAGGACATTTACAGCTGACCCGTCATCGATTAGGGTCATGGGTAGATATTTGCCCCGGCAAATCACCGTAATATATAGGGCTAGGTTGTGGGTAGCCCCAAATGGTGGTAGATCGGACTCAGAGAAAGTGATAAGCGGGCCTTCTTCTTTGGACTTGTCTTTGAGGTGAGGCAGGATGGTGGCTACCATTTCAGCGGGGGTAACCGACGAGTCTACCTTGATCTCATCGAGAGCTTTAGTAAGTGCTGCCCGATGTTCTTGAGAACTGAACAGAAGCTGCCATATGGTAAGATCAGTTCGGACCCTCTTCAGTTGCTTGACTAGGGCCGTGTTAGTGTCTGGTTCTTCGAGCATGGAGTCCGTCTTGGCGGGCTCAGTGGCGGATCCCGGGGTTGAAGATCCGGCCGTGATGACATGAATACCGGCCAGGGCCTTGGTTTTGGCCTTCCGGATCTCTTCGGCCGTGATGGGGACAGTCTCCCCCTTGGTCAGATAAACATCGTCTTCATCGTCATTCCATATCCCGTTGATTTGGGGAATAAAAGGGGAAATGAGATGAGTACAATCGATTATTTCTCCAGCAGAAATGGCGTGAGTAGCAAGAGGGTTGTTTTTGTTACTGGGCTTGTCGCTGGGTAACGGTATCTTTCCACTCTCGATCAGATCTTGAATGAGATGCTTTAATTTCCAGCATTTTTCGGTGTCATGCCCGTTGCCTTGGTGATAGCGGCAATAGGCCTGTGCGTTGTAGCTTTTGGACCGCTTCTCGACAGGGACCTCTGGCATTGGGCCTATGGGCTGAATTAGGCCTTTAGAAGATAGCCTTTGTAAGGCGTCGGCATAAGTAGTCCCTATGTCCGTGAATACTCGGGCTGGAGTGTTCTTTTTGGTCGAGGTGTCTAACAAATTAACCTCGTCAAAGATGCTTCGGGCCGCATTTGTAGTTGCGGGCTTACCGGAAGATGAACTGGCTCCTTGATAACCCTTTGTAGAGGCCTTAGTAAGGCTCTCTAACCTTAAGTCATCTTCGATTCTCGTACCCATTTCGGTTAAGGTGGCGAAATTGGGTATGATAGCGTACCGGAGATGGATCCGATAAGATGGGAGGAGATTTTTCACAAAGGCCTCCACTAATACTTTTTCGCTGGGCTTGTCGACCAGCTTGACACTTTCGGCCCTCCACCTTTGGAGGTATTTGGTGAAACCCTCCTTCGGCTCTTGGGCCATGACCTCCAGAGTACGCATGGTTGTCTGGATTTCCGCATTGTCCGCATAGTTTCGGGCGAACTCCGTTGCGACATCGTCCCAAGTTTTGTATTTCTTGGCGTCGAGCTTATAGAACCAAGCTTTTGGGTGCTTCTCTAGCGAGGAGGCAAACAGATGCTTGAACATGTCCGATTTGACTCCTTTCAGGGCCATAAACTCCTTGAAGGTCCGGATATGTAATACCGGGTCTTCGGTTCCGTCGAACATTGGGAGGCCTGTCAAGTTGAGATTGGCAGGCAGTTGATCGGTCAGGGGAGAATAGGTTCGGGCATTCTCCGTATGGATCGAGTTGTGGGTCGTCAAATGGACTTGCTCTTGCAGTTTGAGGACTGCGCTAGTCAATTAGGCTAAAGGCCCATGAGCTTCATCTTCACCCTTTGGCTTGTCCTGTTCTATGGCACTAACCCGGGTGACAATGGCGATCTGGTCGCCCCTGATTTGGTCGAGCTGTTCTTGGATCTTGGCCAATGCGGTGTTTAGTTGATCAATTGAGTCCTTAGTCATGGTTCGAGTGTGAGGCGGCCTGTCTGTGAGAATACCACGTATCAGCGACCAACCCAAATCGTAGAACTAAAGTACATCCCGAGCAAGGAAAAGGGAAACTAGAGAGGAAATGACTCGAAAAAGACATCTAGACGGATGACTTGTGAGAGGTGAGCCTCCTTTAGGATCCAGCTGTGTGGGCTGGGCCCTGCTCGAAAGGAGGTTTACGTGAGAGATTCCCCAGACTTCTAGACTCGATTGTGTAGACGGGCCGACCCTTGTAGGAGTATGTCCTACGTAGGTGGGCCTTGCCTTAGTATAATAAGGCGGACTGGGATAGGGAGGAAACCCGTGATGTAGGATCGACGGAGTTTCGACGCTAGAAGACCTTGACGACTTAAGACACGACCCGACACTTGCTAAATACGGGAAGTCCTAAGAAAAGGAAGTTTGCAAAATTGATTTTTTTTGAAAGCCCGAGTAAAATCGGGAGAGAAGTCCGGCCCATTTTTTCGAAAAAGAAAACGGAAAGGCGGACCGGGGAGCGGGTTTGAAAGTTCGAAAATATTTTCGAGTTTTGAAATGGGCATAATACCGGCTAAAAATAGGCTATTTTGAGTAAAATCGTGGATCCTAAATTCGGTATATGTCCCGGGTTTTGAAAATTGGATATTTTGAAAAGGATGCAATTTTGAAAATGACGGTTTTTGAAAGAAGACTTGTAAATCAGGTAGCACGTAGTCATGGAAACAGTATAACGACCCCATGTATGCTCTAATTCTAAGTCTCGGTCAGTCTGAAAGGGTCTATACCAGTGTACACAGCCTATCAAGAATCGGGGCGGACTTCCTAAGTCGAGTTGAGCTTAGAACATGCCGTAAAACCCATACGAATCGGCTAATGGACACCTTCGACATATCCAATTTGGACTACATCGATAGTATAGTGGGACGTCGGTCACCAATACCGGCCCGGGAAAATATGGGGTTATGCATGAACCGTAAAACTAAAACGCGTATCATACTAGTCAAACGATTTCTATTCGAGTCTCACCCTGAGGATGCTGAAGGTCAGTAACGTATCAGCTAATCCCCAGCGTAGTCGCCAAATTTTGGACATGACATAGGTCCACCCCGACGCGGCCACGCGCGGGTTTGGGGAGGCGAATGAATCTCCATGAGATGGTCAAATGGAAATTTAAATCGAAGTTGGAGTCGCCACCGAATTTTATGGTTATTCGGAACCGTTCGAGCCCACTCTATGTCGTAGTGGGCCGTACACAAAATACGGCCCATTTCCGATGTCAGAGTTTATTGGGCTCGTCCCTTTGCATATTGATATAGATGCCGACTTGAGCGGTTAATCGTATATTGAATGACTCTCGTTGCCAATGGTTTCGGACATCCGGAAACCACGGTTCTGAGTAAGGGGTGAGGGTACGTGTTGGGAAGTTCACTAAGAACACCCAACCCCGCCCGCACATTAGCGGCCTCTACTAGGATATCGAATGATGTTTTAATACGCGCGTTAGTAATACGATGAATGATATGCAAACATTGTTTTCCTAAGCATGCGAAGAATTGAATGGGTTGCTAAGTCGGTTTTAATGCATGAAAAATTTAACGTCAAAGTTGAATTTAACATGTGAAGTTCGTTTTAGTATAATAAAACAAATGATGAAAATAAAAATGAATTTTCTACAAAGATGAACAAACGAGTTAGTATCGATTTGTGAAAATAATATAGCAAATAAGTATACGAGATCGAAAAAAATAAAAATTAATCGAAATCTGGAAAATATTGTTTAAAACGATGTTTTGTATAAAAAACGAAGTTCGAAAAATAATAAAAAACGAGAAAAAGGGGGCGTCGAGGCAGCCGGCCGCGCGGCTCACCCGGGATGCCAGCGAGTCGCGTGTCGGTCTGATTTTGAAGACGGTTTTCGAAAACTCGATGTTTTTATTAAACCGCGTATGAATATTGCATAATTCGTACTCGATTCAATATTTTCGATATTCGTTATATTTGATAATTAACTACGAAATTAATATCAAATATTTCGAATAGTTTCAGAAAAGTTATAAGTTTTAAAATCGTTTCGTTGAAGAATAAAATAAAACGAACGAAAATAACTAAAAAAAACGTCTCGGATTTCAGGCCCGTGCGCGAGTCGCCTGGGCATGGCGCGACTCGCGTGCGGGTCTGTCCGGTTTTTATTTTTTGTTCGAAATTGCTAATTTTGATAAATCGCGTACAAAATATGAATTAATTTGTATTCGATTTATGTTTTCGATATTCGTCGTACTCGATATTCGATTATGAAATCGATATCGAATATTCGGAATGAATAAAAAAAGGTTTTGTAAAAAAAAAGGTTTGAAAAAGATGTAACGATTTTAACATCGTCGAGATTAAATTTAATTCTTTTAATACGATATTCAACTATAGAGTTGATATCATATTGTTAAGAATGTATAAAAATAGTTTTTGATAATATCGAGATTAGAAAAATAAAAAAATGACGACGACCCGTAATAAAAGGACCGACGCGAAGGAGGAGAAGAGAAGAAAAAGAGAAATCGGGTTTTGTTACAACCTACATGCTTCTGTTTACTCGGATCGGGGCTCGTCGGGATGCGGCTTGGGCACAAGAGCGTCGAGTGTACGTCGGTGAGGTGGTGGCTCGGTTTGGACGAGTTTCGGGTGAAGGGTTTCGGGTTTAAATGGACCGGTTTTCCTTCGGGAATATTATCGGTTTGTCGATGTTAATTTTTGATGTGTATTTGATGTGTAGGGATGCTAATGATTTGATGTCGTTGTTTTTCGAATATCTTTTTTTTTCGTCCTTTAAAGTGTTGTATGCAAGGGGCTATTTATAGGAAATTCCCGACCTTGGCTAGGAGAGTTTGAACTACCGCTTAGGATAGGAAACGTAGAAGTTGTAAGGCATGAGAATTCCGCTTTCTTGTCAAAGAAGAAAGGGGACACGGCTGGTTGTAGCCTACTCGGCCGAGTGTTTGAACTCGGTCGGGTGTTTAAATCGGTTTTTGGATAGGAAATGCAAGAGTTCGAAAGGAATGCATATTCCGTTGCTTAATGGAGAAGCCAAAATCTCGGCTGAATGGAGGGGTATTTCGGCTGCCTTGGGTGTCTTGGCCGAGTAATTGGTGCTCGGCCGATATCCGATTCGGTTTCCGGATAGAATTCCTACTTGAGATCGAATCCTATCCTTAAACGGATTTGTTTAATATTTTGTGTAGCTGATTTTTCGTAGGATTAGAGTTCGAATCAGCCGTGTGAGGTGTCACGGCTGACTCACGTGCCTCGGGAAAATCTTTGACCGGGTTTCGGCTCGGTCGTAAAAAGACGGTTTTACCCCTGGTGTCGGAATCGACCCAAATTAGTCTTATTTGACTCGAAACGACCCACTGGGCCTGATTTTGAGGTTGGTTTTGTGAGATATGTACTCCATAATGAGCCCAAGCCAAATGCCAATGATTTTGAGCCCGTTTCTGAGTATTTAAAGCACGTTTGCGTCCGATCATCATCGGGTGTTTGTCGGAAACTACTATAGACACCTGGCGGTCAAAATGTGGGTGTCTACACTATGGTAATTGAGTTGAGGGAATCGCGGATATTTAGACATTGAGTTAGGGAGAGGCCAGGTATTTGAAATTCATTAAATGCCACTTTTAGCCTCATCTGCCAAATCCACAACCAGACTATTAATTGCTCCCTCTTAAATACGGTCCAGCCCCCTTACCAGAATAAAAACAGGGTTGCGGGACACCATATCGGTGTGGACATGACATAGGTCCACCCCGACGCGGCCACACGCGGGTTTGGGGAGGCGAATGAATCTCCATATGAGATGGTCAAATTGAAATTTAAATCGAAGTAGGAGTCGCCACCGAATTTTGTGGTTATTCGGAACCGTTCGAGCCCACTCTATGTCGTAGTGGGCCGTATACAAAATACGGCCCATTTCCAATGTCAGAGTTTATTGGGCTCGTCCCTTTGCATATCGATACCGATGCCGACTGGGCGGTTAATCGTATATTGAATGACTCTCGTTGCCAATGGTTTCGGACATCCGGAAACCACGGTTCTGAGTAAGGGGTGAGGGTACGTGTTGGGAAGTTCACTAAGAACACCCAACCCCGCCCGCACTTAGCGGCCTTTACTAAGATATCGTTCGTTTTTGGTGTACACGGGTTAGTTCGACGGTTGAATGATATGCAAACATTATTTTCCTAAGCATGTGAGAAAAATAAATAAATGGGTTGCTAAGTCGTTTAATGCATATTAAACTAATATCGTCAAAGTCATTTTTGCATGTGAATTCGTTTTAGTCTAATAAAACGATAAAAACAAATAAAAAGCTACAAACACGAGAAAACGAGTTAGTAACGATGAATAAGTTGAAAAAGACGTAAATAAATAATATGCATGATTTTGGAAAAGATTTGATGACACGTGATTGATTAACACGTGTTGACCGAGGTCGAAAAAAAGTATTTATTAAAATATGTCGCGAAAGTCGCATTTTAATATAAGGTTCGAAAAGAATTAAAAATAGAAAAGCGAAGAAACGAAGAAAAAAGGACTCGGCCGAGCAGGCTGTGGCGCGAGTCGCCTGACAGGCGCGCGACTCGCGTGACAGCCTGTTCGGGTTTTTTTATTTTGTTCGAAAAATCGTTAATTCTTATAAATCGCGTATAAATATGGATTAATTTATACTCGATTTATATTTTCGATATTCGTCGTATTCGATATTCGATTATGAAATCGATATCGAATAGTCGGAATGATTTTATAAAAAAGTTTTGAAAAACTCGTTTTTGAACGAAAAAAAATTGAAAAAAAGAATTTTGAACGAAAAAAGGTGTTAATTTTCTCCGCGTTAAAAAATCATCGAATTTTGTTAAAAAAAGGTAATGATTTTATTAGCATCAACGAAAATCGATTTAATTTAGTTCTTGTAGGTACAATATTCGATTAGAGAATCGGTATCGTATTTTAAGAACGTTATAAAAAGTTTTTATCGTCGAAAATAAACAAAAATATGATGCGACAAACGACCCATATTAATAATGCGAAACGATCGATGAAAATAAAATAAATAAAAAAAAGACGGACGAAAAAGGAGAGAAAGACGTGAGAGAGAGAGAGAAAGGAGAAGAATCGGGTTGATTTACACCCTCAACCTACATGCTTTAGTTTCTCGGTATAAGGCTCGTCGGACGGTGGCTTAGGCACGGGAGCGTCGAGATGATGCGGGTGAGTTAAGGTGTCGGTTTTTGGAGCGTTTTTGTGTGTGTGTGTGAGGCGTGGGTTCGGCCGGGTGACGGGACGAATTCGTCGGCTTTTGGACAATTTTTCGGTATTCCTTCGGATGTGGATTTTGAGACTATTTTTGCTATAATAATTGTGTATGAGTTGCTGAAAAGTTGTAGTGTATTGATCGATAATGAATGTATTTCTTGTGTTTGAATATGAGGTCCTATTTATAGGAACCGAGGTGGTCTTGCTTGTGTGACAAGAAACACCGGTTTGGATAGGAAACACGAGAGTTCGCAAGGGAATAAACTTCTCGTTTCTTGGTGAATAAGCCAAGAATCTCAGCTGGTGGGGAGGTATCTCGGCTGTTTCAGCCGAGTATCTGAGCTCGGGTGATACTTCGCTTCGGTTTCCGGATAGAATTCCTACTTGAGATCGAATTCTATCCTTAAACGGATTTGTTTAATATTATTGAAGGCTGATTTTTGTAGTGATTGAGTCCGAACTGGACGCGTAATGACACGGCCAGATCGTGTGACTCGGGAAAAAAAATCTTTGACCGGGTTTGACTCGGTCGCTAAAAGACGGTTTTACCCCCGGTGTCAGAATCGACCCAAATTAGTCTTATTTGACTCGAAACGACCCACTGGGCCTGAATTTGAGGTCCGTTTTGTGAGATTTGTACTCCGTAATAAGCCTAAACCAAATGTCCATGATTTCGAGCCCATATCCGAGCCCATTAAAGCATGTTTGCGTCCTATCATCATCGGGTGTTTGGCGGGACCTACTATAGACACCTGACGGTCAAAATGTGGGTGTCTACAGAGCCCCCACTCTGACTGAGGCTTGGACAAGGCGAAAGTCAGAGTAGCTACCAGGCCAATCGAGGATTAAGACCTGGCAGACTTCCGATCGGGTCGTTTAGAATCCATTAGACTTGCGTGAAGGGCTCGCCAGCCATAGGATAGAAATCATACCTGGATAGATGTTGATAATGGTGCGGGGACTTTCTACTAAAAAGGTCTTGGATTTGTCTGTTCACAGACAATCTCCATCTTGAAATTGCGTGGGAGCTTTTATTAGAAGCTGCGGACGTACCTTTTACTGATGCATCCGATTTCTCAGCGAAAATGTTGCTTGAATTTTCACTGAGAACTTTGATAATTATCCAGGAGTCTCGGGATACCTGTCTGTTTTGCATGCAACATACAGATAAACATCGACTCGTGCTGGGGGAGAAAAATGATTTTTGGTTGATTTTTTTTTGGAAAAAAAAACCGAAAAAGATTTCGAAAATGGCGGAATTTTTTTTTGAAAAATTTGGAAGAAAAGGAATGTTTGGGATGACTTGATTCCTGATCAGATTCTGACACGGATTCCTAAAAAAAAAATCTGGTTAGGCCTGTATGCCTAAGTGAAGCAGGGAATACTGCAAAAATCTCTATTCCAGGAGTGACTAGGAGAGGAGATTTCCCTATTATAAATAGAGAGTTAAATCTTCTCATATTCCAACCTGAAATATTTCCTTCTCATCTTAAAAAAAATCCCTTTAGACTTTTTAGATAAAATAAAAACTTTCTGCTATGGGAATCGAACATCTGACCGCGATGCTTCACGCGTGGGCCCAAGATTTTCGAGATGGAGATAAGGTCCAGTTAACTCAGATGGGAATTGTAGCTTTGTTCCCGCTCCAGCGACTTAAGGTGGATACCCATTTTCTAGATGCTTGCTTGACCTTATGGGATTCTACCCATCATGATTTCGCCTTTCCTCGGGGAGAAATATGTCCCCTTCCCGAAGAGATTGCTGCTGTAGGGGGTTGGTGCCCCAATGCTCATCCTGCTATTCCTCCTTTTTACCCTGATCCAAGGAGGAGGCTGAGGGACTTTCTTGGATTGTCTCATGCTGAGACTTCCCGTATGGTGAAGGGAAATTCTGTTTCCCTGTTCGACTTAGCTGATAAATTCATGGATCCTAATGGTCCCAGAATTTCTCCTATCCACAGGCGTAGGGCCTTTGTCTTCTGTATGCTGCATCGATACGCTTTCGAAGGTCGGATGGATGCTGACTCATGTTTAGGCGAGATCAGGCTAATCGGCATAGTGGATCAAATGGAGGCAGGTTATAACCCAGCCTGGCTGATAACTGGGGAGACCATCATGGGCCTTGATGCGAGGAGACTTGATCAAGATCGGCAATTAACGGGCGGGATTCGTCTTCTGCAGGTATTTGACCCCTTTTTTTTTCTTCGAAAAGTTTTCCGAAATTGTTTTTTTTTTAATTTCCGAATTTTTTTTTTGAATTTCCGAAATTTTTTGATTTTTCGAATTTTCGATTTTTTTTTTTTTTAATTTCCGAAAATTTTTAATTTTTTGAAATTTTTTTTTGAATTTTTTTCGGAATTTTTTTTTTTTGATTTTTTCGAAAGTTTTTGACTTTTCGAAAATCTTTGCAGATTTGGTTATCCGAGCGCCTGTCAATTATAGAGCCACCGACGAGCATATCCAGGTATCGAAGCTGTCAGATAGGCTCACGGTCTCGACGAATTAGCTCCAATCATCATATAAATCGGAAGTATTGGGATGAGGAGCTAAAATTCCATGGCGGGCCCCTGATTAGGTGGAACGTGATCTGGTGGTTCCTCTCGAAGATGACGGGCCTAGCTAAAAGAGATAAAGCCCGTTACCTGGTGATTTTGTCCTTGGACTGGACCGTCCATATTTACCCAGATCGTCTTCTAAGGCAGTTTGGTTCATTTCAGCAGATTCCCGAAACTGAAGCAATTATTAGCGTTTCGGTCCAATTGACGGAAGCTATGTGTGACACGTGGTTACAACGCTGGTTTACCAGGGTTATGTGGACTATACCTCGCCCTTGTCAGACCGCTTGGGTTTCCGAATCATATCTTAAATGGGCTTCTGAAGAATCTAAAGAGGCCCGTGAAGCTTTAAAGACCGATGAGGCTTTTGACTTAGCCCGTAGAGAATCGGTGAAGGACAATAGATGGTTCTTTGAAGAAGAAACTCCAACTACCTTTGTCGGGCCGGAGTCAGGTTCTAAGTCAAAGACTAAGACTCGAGCTAAAGAGACCGGTGCTAGTGACTTAGAGAGAAGGCTCGGACCTAAGCTAGTGGTCCGAGACAGGCTTGGGCCGCGGGAACGGCTACCCGAGAGGGCACGGATCAGGCTAGGACCGACCGAGGTGACCGGGGAATCAATTTCGAAGAAACGAGCCCGGGTTATGGAGATTCCCTTGGTGATTCGGGAGCGTTCACCTCCACGTCGACGTCGGTGGGCCGAAAAAGAGACTAAGGACAAGGGAAAGGGAAAAACGCCTTAGATTTTTATTATTTAATATTAGTACTATTTGTGTGTTTGTTTTTTTTGGATTTTTTTGTAATTGAATTTTTTTTGAGATAAATAAAGAAAGTTTATTAGAAACCGTTCCTGTTTTTACGATTGCAGTGGTTGTGCCCTTTTGAGGGGCTGCCTACGTATCCACAAATAGCGGAATCAAACCAAACGTAGTTCAGACTTTAAATTGCAATTTCGAAATACATCAAGACTATTGGTTCAAGATGTTTATAACAGTAGAATAAGTAATTCTAGCTTTTGACTTGTCTTAAAAAGTTTACTTTGAAAAGACGTTTTTAATAAACTTTTGCGAATGACATTGAGAGAAACGGGTCAAGGGTAATAACGTTTCAGCTGGTCCAGGTTAGTTGGGTTGACAAACTCATTCCCGTCCAGATCCGTTAGCATCACCGCTCCACCCGATAGAATCTTCTTTACCAAATAAGGACCGGCCTAGTTAGGTTTGAACTTTCCCCTTGGGTCTACTGGTAATAAGGCTCGTACGGACTTGAGAACTAGATCTCCTTCTTTGATATTCCGGGGCCTTACCCTTTTGTTGAAAGCCCGCTGGATTCTTTTCTGGTAGATCTGTATGTTATTGAGAGCCCGAGATCGTCGTTCGTCTAGAAGTACTAACGAGTCATATCGTGCTCGAACCCAATCGGCTTCTGGTACTTGACTTTCGAGTAGGATTCTGAGTGACGGTACCTCCAGCTCGACAGGTTGGACCGCTTCCATCCCGTATGTAAGGTAATACGGTGTTGCCCCGGTCGCAGTACGAATCGAGGTTCGATATCCCCAAAGGGCAAATGGTATCTTATCGGGCCAGTCCCGATAATTGTCAGCCATCTTTTTGAGTATGGTGACAATGGTTTTGTTAGCTGCTTCTACCGCTCCATTGGTTTGGGGTCGGTAGGGTGAAGACGTATGTCTTTGGATCTTGTATTTGGCTAACAAGGTTGCCGTCTCAGCCTGAAAGTGGGTCCCGTGGTCACTGATGAATTCATGCGGGATCCCATATCGGCATATTATCTTGTTTTGGATAAATTTGGCAACATGGCTGGCGTTGAGAATACGGTAGGATTCCGCTTCGACCCATTTGGTGAAATAGTCGATTGCTACCAAAATGAAACAGTGTCCTCCGGTTCCCGAGGGGTTTATCTTTCCGATTATATCGATTCCCCACGTTGAAAATGGCCGGGGTGATGTCATGGTATACAGCAGGGATGGTGGCATGTGCTGTACATTAGCGAAAATCTGGCAATTATGGCAATGTCTGACATATAGCTGGCAATCGATTTCCATGCTACTCTAGTAATATCCAAGTCTCATGATCTTTCGGACTAGCATCTGAGCGTTCATGTGAGGACCACACTCGCCGTCATGTACTTCGGCCATGACCTTTTCAGCATTACCCTTGTCGACACATAAAAGGAGAGCCCCCTGTGGTGTCTTTTTGTAGAGTTGCCCGTCGTCGGTACGGACGAACTGGGTTGCTAGCCTATGCAAGGCCTTTTTGGCTCTATTGTCGGTCCCGGGTGGATACTCCCCGGTTGTCAAATACGTCTGGATCGCCTTGTACCATGGCTCGGGATCCGGTATTTCGATATCCTCAATGTCATGGATATATGCCGGCTCGGATCGTCTTTCGACGCAAATCGGCATGCTGGTCATATGAACGGGAATATTTAGTAAGGATGCCAATTTTGAAAGTGCGTCTGCGAACTGATTTTCTTCCCGATGTAGGTATATGTATTCTACCTTTTGGAATTGTTTCTCGAGATCCCTTACTCGTGCCTGGTAGGCTACGAGATTGGCATTTTGGGTTTTCCATTTTTGAAGTGCTTGATTAATGACCAGTGATGAATCGCCGTGTACTCGGAGGTTTGTGACCCCTAAATCGGCGGCGGCTTGTAGCCCGTGGATGCATGCTTCATACTCAACGGCGTTATTGGTGACGTCAAAGTCCAGTTTGATAGATATGGGAGTATGTTCCCCTCTTGGCGAGATTAGGAGGATTCCGACTCCAAATCCTCGGAAGTTGGATGCCCCGTCGAAGTATAAATCCCACGTCTCGGTGTCAGTATGGAAAATATCTTCATCTGGGAAGGACCAAGTGTCGGTGTGTCCTTCTTCGGTTACGGGACTGTCAGCGAGAAATTCGGCTACTACTCGGCCCTTGATGGCTTTCAGTGGTACGAATTTTAGATCGAATTCTGCCAACATCAGGGTCCATCTTGATATTCTGCCATTGAGAATGGGATTTTTGAAAAGATATTTGATTGGATCCATCCTTGACAGTACCTGTACCTCGTGGCTGAGCATGTAATGTCGGAGCTTTTTAGTGGCCCAGACCAGTGCTAAACACGTCTTTTCGAGCATGGTGTACTTACACTCGTACTCTAAAAACTTTTTGCTGATGTAGTATATTGCTCGTTCTTCGGAGTTGACCGTTTGAGCTAACATAGCCCCCATGGCTGTCTCTGTCGTGGTTAGGTACAACGACAAAGGTAAACCGTGCTGAGGTGGCATCAGGACCGGCGGTGAAGACAAGATTTCCTTGATTCTGTCGAAGGCTGCTTGACACTTGTCGTCCCATAGTAACCGTTCCCCTATTTTCAGCTTCTTGAAGATCGGTTCACATACCATGGTTAGTTTTGAAATGAACCTGCTGATGTATTGGACCTTTCCTAGAAAACCTCTTATCTCCTTTTCGGTCTTAGGAGGCCGCATTTCGGTGATGGCCTTGATCTTAGCTGGATCGACTTCGATACCGCGTTGGCTGACGATGTGACCCAGTAATTTGCCAGAAGTTACCCCGAAACTGCATTTCTGAGGGTTTAGTCTCATGTTGTATTTGCGTAATCGGGTGAAAAATCTTCTCAGGGCGGTGATGTGACCGTCCCTGTGCTTGGATTTGACGATCATATCGTCCACGTAAACTTCCACTTCTTTATGCATCATGTCATGTAATAAAGTTGTGGCGGTTCGTTGATAGGTGGCCCCGGCATTAATGAGACCAAATGGTATGACGGTATAGCAATAAGTACCCCAAGGTGTAATGAAAGTGGTCTTATCCATATCTTCCTCTGCCATTTTTATTTGATTGTACCCGGCATATCCGTCCATGAATGATAGAAGGGCATGATCAGCTGTATTATCCACCAGTATATCGATGTGTGGTAATGGGAAATCGTCTTTCGGGCTCGCCTTGTTAAGATCCCGAAAGTCCACGCAGACACGTACTTTACCGTCTTTTTTAGGGACCGGTACGATATTTGCAACCCAATCTGGATACTCGGAGACTCGTATGAACCCAGCCTTGAATTGTTTATCGACTTCCTCCTTGACTTTGAGGGACCATTCGGGCCTCATGCGTCGAAGTTTCTGCTTAACCGGTTTGAACCCTTCCTTGATCGGTATATGGTGCTCGGCTATTTCGCGGTCTATCCCCGACATGTCCTTGTAGGACCATGCGAAGACGTCTTTGAACTCTTGAAGGAGATCGATGAGTTGTTGTTTCTCCCTGGGATCTAGAGATAACCCTATCTTAAGCATCTGAGGTTCTAAGGTTGTTCCCACGTTGATAGATTCGGTTTCTTCGATTACCGGATTGCGGGATTCCCTCTGCTCTAGTTGCTCGATTAGATGTGGAGGTAAGGATACCTGTTCGTCGGGTTTCTCAATGTCATTGCATAAAATATTTTGAAAATTTAGGAATTTTTGAAAATGAGACAAGTCGTAAGCAGAACGGTTGTTATTATTCATAAATTGAGAGAAAATCTCGAAAAGAGCTGCCATCTGATCGCTAGTCAGTGGCGGGATAGGCAGTGTGCCCGGGACAGACCCCGAAGCACCAGGAAAAGCTAAAAGGAGAGGGGGAGTTACAGGACTGACCCAAGCACCGGACTCACTAGACTCAATCTCAGACTCTGACTCGGACTCTGACTCAGACTCAGACTCAGATTCTGGCATTTCTCCTTCCCCTGTGATAAGCTTGAAAGTCCTTCCTTGACTGTCAGTCCACTTGACAGTCTTTCTCCAGGCTCTCTTACCTGTCCCGGGTCCAATATCCGAGATCAGTTTGGATGGATCGAAGGTGCGGCTGCGGAGAATGAGGCTGACTAGCTCCTCCTTTGGCGTCGGGGTCGCGAGCTCCTCCCCGAAAAGTAGCCCCAGCGCGGGCTCAGCATTCTTAGCATCTTTGGACTGGACGAGGGCGAAGATGTCGTCGGGTATGTAGTTGCAAACCTGGGCCAAGTGGGTCCCAGGGCGTGTGGTTGGAGGCCGATACAGGCCCGTTTGGACGGACTCGAACACTGGCGTGACGAAGATGATTTTACCGGTCCCGGTTTGGCCCATATTTTCTGGGGTCAAAGTGTAGCCCAGACCGGTTTGAACTCTCCCGTTGTCAAGGACTTCAAGGATTTTTCCTGCAGGGAGATCGGGCCTTGATGTGACCCCTGGTAGAAAGCCCAGATTTTGTAACATCCGGTCCATGCTAACAGTAAAGTAGGGTCGGAAAAGGTATTCTTCTTCGATGGCCCCTATGAAGTCGAACCCCCAAAGATCGGTGCGGCCCGAGGTGTTGCAGTTGGCCACAGTCATAGGCCTGGCTTCTAGGGTGATGACGGTATCGTGCAAAGGTAGCTTGATCTTTCGATGCAGAGTAGAGGACACAGCCCTGGTCGAGTGGATCCAGGGTCTTCCTAGAAGAAGGTTAAAGGAAGAGGTCACGTCAATCACTTGAAACTCCAGTTCTTTCTCTATCGGGCCTGTTATGATAGTGAGTTTTACGGCCCCGGCTACGGACTTTGGACTCCCGTCGAAAGCCTGGATAGTTTGGGTTGTAGGAATGTAGTCGGCCTCGGTGATACCGAGGGCTTTGGCGGTCCTTAAGGGAAGGACGTTGACTGCGGACCCATCGTCAATAAGGGTCATGGGCAGATATTTTCCACGGCAGATTACCGTGATGTAGAGGGCCATGTTGTGGGCTGGCCCAAATGATGGTAGATCAGCATTGGAGAAGGTGATGAGCGGGCCTTCTTCTTTTGCTTTTCCCTTTAGGTGGGGCAGAATTTCAGCTGGCAGTAGCCATAGAGTCGATCTTGACTTAATCGAGGGCCTTAGTGAGTGCCTCTCGATGTTCCTGAGAGCTAACTAGGAGTTGCCATATAGAGAGGTCAACTCGAGTCTTGCTCAGCTGCTTTACCAGAGCCTTTTCAGTAGTTGGCGGCTCTTCCGGGACAATCTCCGTTTTGGGCGACGGTTCGGTGATGATGAGGGCCTGACTGTTGATTAAGGCTTTGGACTTAACCTTCTGGATCTCCTCAGATGTGATAGGGACTGCTTCTCCCTTAGTGAGGCAGACATCGTCTTCATCGTCACACCAGATCCCGTTGATTTGTGGGGTAAACGGGGAAATGAGGTGTGAGAAGTCTATGACTTCCCCGGAAAAGATAGCGTGGGTGGCCAACGGGTTGTCTTTGTTGTTGGGCTTACCTCCAGGTAGGGGAATTTTCCCACTTTCAATGAGATCCTGGATCAGATGTTTTAGTTTCCAGCATTTCTCGGTGTCGTGTCCCTTACCCTGGTGGTATTTGCAGTAGGCTTGGGCATCATAGAACTTGGAGCGACGCTCAGCTGGAGGATCGGGTGTTGGGCCTATCATGGTGATGAGGCCTTTTGACGAGAGCCTTTGTAAGGCATTCGCATAGGTAGTACCTATGTCGGTGAATACTCGGGGTGGCGTATTCTTCTTGGACGGGTTATCAAGTAGATTTACCTCGTCAAAAATGCTACGAGTGGCAGCGGTGGATGCGGGCTTGCTTGTTAATGAGCTGGCCCCTTGGTATCCTTTGGTGGAGGCCTTAGTGAGGCTTTCCATCCTTAGATCATCCTCGATTCTCGTTCCCATTTCGGTTAGGACCGCGAAGCTAGGTATGATAGCGTACCGGAGATGGATCCGGTAGGCGGGCAGGAGATTCTTGACAAAGGCTTCAACTAGGACTTTTTCACTGGGCTTATCGACCAGTTTAACACTTTCAGCCCTCCAGCGTTGAAGGTACTTCGTAAACCCTTCCTTAGGCTCCTGGGCCATTACTTCCAGGGTGCGCATGGTGGTTTGGATCCCCGTATTGTCGGCGTAGTTCCGGGCGAATTCCGTTGCTACGTCGTCCCAAGACTTGTACTTCTTGGAATCGAGCCTATAGAACCAGGCTCTCGGGTGCTTCTCTAGCGAGAAGGCAAACAGATGCTTGAACATGTCTGACTTGACTCCTTTTAGGGCCATAAAATCTTTGAAGGCCCGGATATGTAATACCGGGTCTTCTGTTCCGTCGAACATCGGGAGGCCCGTCAAATTGAGATTGGCAGGCAATTGGTCGGTCAAGGGAGAGTAACTTCGAGCATTCTCCGTATGGATCGAGTTGTGGGTCGACAAATGGACCTGCTCTTGCAGTTTGAGGACTGCGCTAGTCAATTCGGCTAATGGCCCATGAGCTTCATCTCCGTCCTCGGGCTTGTCCTGTTCGATGGCGCTAACCCGGGTAACAATGGCGATCTGATCACCCCTAATTCGGTCGAGTTGCTCTTGGATCTTGGCCAACGAGTTGTTCAGTTGATCAATAGCGTCCTTAGTCATGGTTCGGGTGTGAGGTGGCCTGTCTGTAAGAACACCGTGTAATCAGAATCGGACCCAGATCGAAAGGTGCATCCCGAGAAAAACGACTAGACTTGGAAACGGGAAAAAAATCGACTCCTAGACGGGTGACTCATGGACGGTGGGCTTTCTTTAGGATTTCGGCATAGTGGGCCTAGTCCCGTTCGAAGAAAGGCCTACGTGTAAGCTAATCCCCAGACTTTGGACTCGATTGTGTAAGTGGGCTTCCCTTTGTAGGAGTTTGTCCTACATAGGTGGGCCGTGCCTTGACTAGTAAGGTGGACTTGGGATGAGGTGGAAACCCGTGATGTAAGATCGACGGAGTTTCAACGCTATAGACTCTTGCTACTTACGACAAGACCCGACACTGCTAAATACGAGAAGTCCTAAGAAGAAGAAGGTTTGAAAAGAGGATTTGAATTTTGAAAACCGAGCAAAGTCGGATTGGAAGGCCCGATTTTTTTTGAAAATCGAAAAAAACGGTTTATCGGGCCGAGAATTTGAATTTTTGAAAAGGTTTGGACAGCATACCGGCTAAAAATAGGCTATTTTGAGTCAAAATCATAAGTCCTAAATTCGGCAGCTTTCCGGGTTTGAAAAATGGATAGTTTTCGAAAAAGATGCAAGTTTTTTTTTTTGAAAGCACGGTTTTTTGAAAAAAAAGGATGAGACACGGACCAAGTAGCATGTAGTCACGGAAACAGTATAACGACACCATGTATGCTCTTAGTCTAAGTCTCGGTCGGTCTAATAGGGTCTATACCAACAATGATGGCTTTCTCGTACTGAGGACGGACTCCCTAAGCCGAGTGGGTCTTAGGACATGCCGCAAAACCTAAACGAGTTCCACCATCGATGTCTTTAGCGCACCCATGTAGGAATGCACCGTGGTATAGTGGGACGTCGGTCACAAGTAACCGGCCCGGGAAAGATTGGGTTATGCATGGCCCATTGAACTAAAACGTGTACATTACTATTCGAACGATTTCTTTTCGAGTCTCACCCTAGGGATGCCGATGGTAAGTGACTCATCAGTTAATCCCCAGCGAAGTCGCCAAATTGTGGACATGACATAGGTCCACCCCGACGCGGCCACGCGCGGGTTTGGGGAGGCGAATGAATCTCCATATGAGATGGTCAAATTGAAATTTAAATCGAAGTAGGAGTCGCCACCAAATTTTGTGGTTATTCGGAACCGTTCGAGCCCACTCTATGTCGTAGTGGGCCGTATACAAAATACGGCTCATTTCCGATGTCAGAGTTTATTGGGCTCGTCCCTTTGCATATCGATACCGATGCCGGCTGGGCGGTTAATCGTATATTGAATGACTCTCGTTGCCAATGGTTTCGGACATCCGGAAACCACGGTTCTGAGTAAGGGGTGAGGGTACGTGTTGGGAAGTTCACTAAGAACACCCAACCCCGCCCGCACTTAGCGGCCTTTACTAAGATATCGTTCGTTTTTGGTGTACACGGGTTAGTTCGACGGTTGAATGATATGCAAACATTATTTTCCTAAGCATGTGAGAAAAATAAATAAATGGGTTGCTAAGTCGTTTAATGCATATTAAACTAATATCGTCAAAGTTATTTTAGCATGTGAATTCGTTTTAGTCTAATAAAACGATAAAAACAAATAAAAAGCTACAAACACGAGAAAACGAGTTAGTAACGATGAATAAGTTGAAAAAGACGTAAATAAATAATATGCATGATTTTGGAAAAGATTTGATGACACGTGATTGATTAACACGTGTTGACCGAGGTCGAAAAAAAGTATTTATTAAAATATGTCGCGAAAGTCGCATTTTAATATAAGGTTCGAAAAGAATTAAAAATAGAAAAGCGAAGAAACGAAGAAAAAAGGACTCGGCCGAGCAGGCTGTTGCGCGAGTCGCCTGACAGGCGCGCGACTCGCGTGACAGCCTGTTCGGGTTTTTCTATTTTGTTCGAAAAATCGTTAATTCTTATAAATCGCGTATAAATATTGATTAATTTATACTCGATTTATATTTTTGATATTCGTCGTATTCGATATTTGATTATGAAATCGATATCGAATAGTCGGAATGATTTTATAAAAAAGTTTTGAAAAACTCGTTTTTGAACGAAAAAAAATTGAAAAAAAGAATTTTGAACGAAAAAAGGTGTTAATTTTCTCCGCGTTAAAAAATCATCAAATTTTGTTAAAAAAAAGGTAATGATTTTATTAGCATCAACGAAAATCGATTTAATTTAGTTCTTGTAGGTACAATATTCGATTAGAGAATCGGTATCGTATTTTAAGAACGTTATAAAAAAGTTTTTATCGTCGAAAATAAACAAAAATATGATGCGACAAACGACCCATATTAATAATGCGAAACGATCGATGAAAATAAAAAAAATAAAAAAAAGACGGACGAAAAAGGAGAGAAAGACGTGAGAGAGAGAGAGAGAAAGGAGAAGAATCTGGTTGATTTACACCCTCAACCTACATGCTTTAGTTTCTCGGTATAAGGCTCGTCGGACGGTGGCTTAGGCACGGGAGCGTCGAGATGATGCGGGTGAGTTAAGGTGTCGGTTTTTGGAGCGTTTTTGTGTGTGTGTGTGAGGCGTGGGTTCGGCCGGGTGACGGGACGAATTCGTCGGCTTTTGGAAAATTTTTCGGTATTCATTCGGATGTGGATTTTGAGACTATTTTTGCTATAATAATTGTGTATGAGTTGCTGAAAAGTTGTAGTGTATTGATCGATAATGAATGTATTTCTTGTGTTTGAATATGAGGTCCTATTTATAGGAACCGAGGTGGTCTTGCTTGTGTGACAAGAAACACCGATTTGGATAGGAAACACGAGAGTTCGCAAGGGAATAAACTTCTCGTTTCTTGGTGAATAAGCCAAGAATCTCGGCTGGTGGGGAGGTATCTCGGCTGTTTCAGCCAGAGTATCTGAGTTCGGGTGATACTTCGCTTCGGTTTCCGGATAGAATTCCTACTTGAGATCGAATTCTATCCTTAAACGGATTTGTTTAATATTATTGAAGGCTGATTTTTGTAGTGATTGAGTCCGAACTGGATGCGTAATGACACGGCCAGATCGTGTGACTCGGGAAAAAAAATCTTTGACCGGGTTTGACTCGGTCGCTAAAAGACGGTTTTACCCCCGGTGTCAGAATCGACCCAAATTAGTCTTATGTGACTCGAAACGACCCACTGGGCCTGAATTTGAGGTCCGTTTTGTGAGATTTGTACTCCGTAATAAGCCTAAACCAAATGTCCATGATTTCGAGCCCATATCCGAGCCCATTAAAGCATGTTTGCGTCCTATCATCATCGGGTGTTTGGCGGGACCTACTATAGACACCTGGCGGTCAAAATGTGGGTGTCTACAGAGCCCCCACTCTGACTGAGGCTTGGACAAGGCGAAAGTCAGAGTAGCTACCAGGCCAATCGAGGATTAAGACCTGGCAGACTTCCGATCGGGTCGTTTAGAGTCCATTAGACTTGCGTGAAGGGCTCGCCAGCCATAGGATAGAAATCATACCTGGATAGATGTTGATAATGGCGCGGGGACTTTCTACTAAAAAGGTCTTGGATTTGTCTGTTCACAGACAATCTCCATCTTGAAATTGCGTGGGAGCTTTTATTAGAAGCTGCGGACGTACCTTTTACTGATGCATCCGATTTCTCAGCGAAAAGGTTGGACGACAAAACACTGCTTGCGTTCTGCTAGCCAGGTGTATCGGTAATGGGGAACGGTGGAATGGATCGGCCACTTACACCACCGCAGGGAATGGGTGCGGTGGTACACGGCTGAGGGAAGAGTACCTGTACCCAGCTCGATGCATTATGGCGAATATGCCATATTATGTAGAGTTTACGCCTCTGCCACGCATTGTTTACAAGGAGTTTGGCCCCCTGAAGGACAAGTTAGCAGGGTTGGGTTACCCGGTTACGAGCCTGGAGCAAGTATACAGAGGACCGGAACCATCTTTTAGGCATGCATTTGTCGTCGATTTTACGCCAGGTCGCGACGTCTACGTGTCTGCGTTCAAGTTGCAGCAAATGTTTGATGCCATGGGCAAGGGGAAGAATACCTTGTACGAGCTTGAGGATCAAAGGGATGGGCCGAACCTGTGGGTTGCTACACGTGAAGATCTCAAGTACTTAGTCCAGATGCCATATTTCGCCTAAGTGGCATCGTCTATACGACACAATGCACTTACTGCAGTCAATGCTTCTCGAGTAACTCGCCACAATGACCTAAGGGGAACTTTGATATAGTTGGACCCAGATTTCTACGCAGACTAAGGGCTGCGGGTAATGTTTTGGTGCTGACTGTCGTTGTTATATAAACTCAAGTGTAGGATTTGGTAGCATCGTAAGTGGTATGACTGTAAACAGAATGAACCTATTCCATAGGGCATCGCTGAATGAAAAAATTGAGTGCTTTGGGTGAATTCTATAGTCAGAGGTTACTGGTGAAACACTGAGAAAAAGCAGCAGGTACCGTATGGATGTGTCAGTGCTTATACCGTTACGTTAGGGTCCATACTACTGGGGGATCGTGGTGACTTTAATAGCGCAGGATGGCTTTACACTGCTGATGTGCATGCCACATGATAACCCGTTGGTTTGGGAATATAACAGTGGCGTGCTATGCAATTAGTTCACTTACATCACACACTGGCTACTTACATGTGGCCTAACGAAATTGGAACTATGCACGGTGATGTGAGTGTCTGGTTCTCATGTGTTTATAGCTGCGCGTTGTATGTGTTTCACTCCTAATACAACATATTACTGAAGTCGTTTGTGTGACTATACTAGGCCATGGTAGATTGCAATAACGGAACCCAATGTCCTCTATATGTGGCTATAGTTTAGGCTTCCCTAAAACCTATTAAAAGCACCTATACATACTTATATTTTCTAGATATAACTATGCCTCTCAGCTAGAAGTTCAAAAGCTTAGATAAAGTTCCATCAAGATGTGACATTTGGTGGACATCCTTTACACTATCATAAATGTGCATATACCTATAGTGTACTCCCTCCGTTACAAAATATAGGTAATTTATGATATTTTCACAATTTTTAAGAAAATGTTTCAAGTGGATATTAAGTTACTTTGGAAATTGGAAAAAACTCACTTGACCAATTAAAGGAGTTAAATTGCATTGAAAAATGTAAAGCAACGTATAAAAATTAAAATTTTCTATACCCTAAAACTACTTATATTTTGTAATAGAGGGAGTAGTTATCTACCTCTGTTGTGCATTTTGTCGTTCAATGCTCGGTCGTTCAGGCGCGATTGTTCTACGTACGCACGCAAACAGTTGTTTATTAGTGTTTCTGTGAATGATTCCGTGCTCCCAACAAGTTTGGTAAATAATGGACTCCTCATATTTCACTTTGTCTACTAATTTATATGCTCATTGCTTTACACTTTCTTGAATTCATACTTATTAATAGTTTGTTAGCACGTTCTCCCTTGCATTAATGTCGGTTCGTTTGATTTTGCATCGATGTCTACTACGCTTTTCCTTAACCCTTAGTTATCTATGCAGAGACAACACGTTGTACGGAATATACAGCCCCGTTCATGTGCATGTCACTGCATTACCAGACTGCGTGTACAAATTACCTGCATAGTCCCAACCCACATGATTTTATACAAATCGGAGCTACACATGGTATTCCCGACGTTTATTTTTAGTGTATTTATAGATGTATACTGTACTTCGAACGCCACGAATTGCTATAGCTTGTTAGTTCTACATGTTTGTAGGTGATTATAGAGTAAGCTCTCTCAGAACTTATTACACACAGCTACACATGTTGTTGTTCCCTAAGCATCAGAAGGTTACATCTTGAAGTCATGCTTTATCCTATAATAAATGTGCAAGCACCTATAATGTAGGTATTTACCTCTAATATGCAGTTGTTAAGTCCTCGCCCATTCAGACGTAATAGTTCTTTTATGCACGTGCGATGACACTTGTTTATCGTTATTTATGTTATTGGTAACGTGCTAATACGGGATGTAACGGTTTGACTTGCACCAACCAATGTGTTGGCGATTTTAAGCAAGTAAACTAGACACCTATGGACTAATGTCTACGCTCACAACATTATTTACGTACATATATTTGCATACTGCTAATCCCGCCGTTGCATTCATGTCCTCGCCCATTTATACGTAATAATTATTGTATGCACGTGCGATTACGCTTGTTTTTCGTTAGTTATGTCATTGGTAAAGTCCTGATACGGAATGTAACGGTTTGGCTTGCACCGACCAATGTGCTGGCGATTCTAGGTAAGTAGACTAGACACCTATGGAATAATGTCTACGTTCGCAGCATTATTTACATACATAATTTTACATACCGCTAATCCCGCAGTTGCTTTCAATTTTTGGTAACAAATAAACTTAAAATGTTGAACACAGTCCCAGTACCTGTGGCTGGATAACCAACAACACATAGTTAAGTATAAACAAGTTGAGGTCACTATATCAAACGTTCAGCTACACACCCATTTAGATATCCGATGTACTAGGTTGTGAATTGACATGCTATCACGTCTGCCTTACAGACATAGCAGATAGAGTACTGCAACCTGTGTTCTAGACTATTGACTACCGTTGACATAACTGCCTACCGTTTTCAGATAGAGTACGAAAAGAGGATATCCAATTGCCTACCGTTGATGCTTACTGGCTATTCTCTACCTACCAGTGCACAGCCTGCATCGGTACTTTGTTAGTCCTTGGCAATTTGTTTTACTGTCCATCATCATACAATCTAGGCCAGTATCCCACATCATCATTTGTTCTGTCAAGATATTTGGCACTATTGCTCGTACAGTTGTGAGCGGTTTCCAATCTAACAACTAACAAAATTACTTGAACAACTTTAGGTTAGAATGGCTTTACAACTGCTCCACCATTCCAGTCCAGCTTCTCAGGTATGATCAAGAGTTTTTTGCCCTTGAAGCATTTTTGTGAACCAGTCTGTTGTGTGTTTCTAGGGACAGCAAAATTTGTCGACTTTATGTGTTGTGTTGCCTATATAATCCGCGCGTTCTTAAACACGGGGGGTAGTGGTCAATGGGTTATACGGTGAGAGCGGTCTGAAAGTCGTGCATAAGTACTTGCTCAGTAGGCATTATTATATATTATACTATATTACACAGGTGAGAGTGGGAGATTGGGCACCTTTTGGTTCCACGAAATACAATCGTGTATTCTTTCCCTTGATATTGTACGTTGAATGATAAAATTGTAGGCAGCAACTAATTCTTACGACACTAGCCTTGGGTGACCATTTGGCTTATGCTTTTATCATATGTTGCGATATACTAAGTTTAACCTTTACTGGTAGCTGTAGTTTTCAGGTTTGTGTTAGTGTTTTGCTAGATGGACTGTGTGTGAATCTCGTAAGCAGCTTACCCGTACTGCTTTATCCTCCACAGATATCGCACTTGTCGTTGTGGTTTTTGGTATATGCTCATTCTATTGTAGGACTATCCTACTTCGGACGTGTGACATTGTTTCATTAGCATTTAGTCAGCTGCATCATGGTGTTAATTTGGTACCATCATACTTTCTGGTTTCTGATGCTCGCTGTAGATCAATATCCAAATGTTAGGTTGTGTAAATCAAGATATCCAAGTGCTAAGATGGCGTTTGTTTGACATTCAGGTCCTGGGTGCAGCTTCTACCACAATAACCATTCCGTATTGTCCGCTTCTGGAACGCATACTTGAGGTACTACAGTGGCCAGCTCCTGATTACCGTATACTAGACATATCCAGGAGTAGTGCGTATGTGTTGGTGAGGCCAGATTCTGGCACGCTTGTCATGTCATATGTCGGAGGGCATGCTGCTTCTGTTGCAGAGTCGTGCGATGTTGCTGCACGGAAGGCTGTCCATAGCATTGTCAAGATGTTTGATGTTGTCGTCGAAGACTTAACCTTTAAGAGACAGAGACAGGTAAAGCGTTGTAGTCGACTATACCGTCTCAAGCGTACAGGGCTGGAAGACATTATCAAAGGGAGATACAGGCATGCACTGGAGGAAGATGTACCCGGTAGCCCCACGTACGACAAAAATGTCTTCCTTGATTATATGCCCCTTCTGCGGAGAATTTTCCGGACTGTCGCGATACAGGCTACACCGCCTGAGACTGTGCAGCACTCTGCAGGTAGCTACATATCGTGGATTGCAGTCCAGGTTCCTAACGGTATTCAACGAAAAGAAGTGTTCGTCGGTCCAACCTGTAATACTCCCGCATATGCAAAGTGTGAGCTAGCTAAGAAGGTTGTCACCTACCTGATACCTGCTTACAATCTTGCAATCACTGATGTCAATTACAACACATGCAATGCACAGTTTGCTGCTCTTGTCTGTGATCTTGAGCGGGAAAGTTATAATACAATAAAGGAACGAACTACTGGTTTCCTAGGTGCCTGGTTATTCGGGCTTGCTAATAGAGTCAGGCGACGGTATGTCCGAGGTTGCAGCCCTGGATACACCAACAATTACTCCAGAGGCTGAGAATGGTCAGGAAAGTTCAGGTGGAGGTTTTGCTGTGACTGGAAATGTTGTCGTCTGTCAGGGAGGGCAACAACCTGTCTTTTACCGCGCCCCACGCACTCGTGTGTCTGAGAGGAATCATGCGCAGGACATATAGGTGAACTTTTAGTTGGTGGTCGCAGGTGTCTTCGTGATGGGTTTGGTTACTACAACTGCTCTTTTCCCATGTATGTTTGGAAACATTGTTGTCAGATGTAGGATATGGTCTCTACCTACTTACATGTTCGTATTTGCAGTGACTGGTATTTTTGTGGTGCCACAAGTTCTTTTCAGTTCACTGCAAACCAGCAGCCGAGGGCTTTTGTTTAATTATAGTAATGTGCAGGTGCTACCTGTCGCCGCATTAGATATTTGGTTGTGTAGGACGTATGGACATGGCTGTTATGAATTCTCGTGTCATTTCGTGTGTGCATACTCTTACACTCCCTAATAGATCCGTGCTGAAATACTACATTTGTTATGCTGATTACTCTTATGTATCAACGCTGCACTGCTATCGTATAGACGCCTCACCAGAAATTGAACGAAGATCTAATCAGAATCGGTAATTGAAATCGGACTCGGTAAATTGTACTCACCAGAAATTGAGAAAAGCGAACTAATCAAAAATCGAAAATGCAAATTAGACTCACCAAAGCGGTTGCACTCACCAGAAATTGAAAAGTACACTAATCAGAAAGCGAAAAACGAAATCATTTGCTATGGAGCTTTAGCTCTTCTGTAGTGTGTTGGCTATGTGGCTGACTACTGAACGTTTACATAGCGGCATGTACTATACCAAAGTCTGAATTTAGGCGGACTGTCGTGCTTGGAATTCTATGCTGCAGCTACTCTGCCTTTTCTCCCTGTATTTGAAAAACATTATTCGGCTTCTCAGAATGTTCACTGGATTGCTTAGATAGTGCACCATTGCTAATGCGCGATTTAGTCAGAGTACGTAGATGTTCTTTTTAAAACAGGCAGAGCATATACGAGCGCGTGCTTTCTCGTTCGCTAGACAATATGGCTGCACAGGATAATAACTCAAAGTGAAACAGAAGAATTATGGCACACAGATATTATCACTAAATATATAAAGTCAGTGTTAGGAAGACAAAAGCCAAAGAAAAAAAAAAACAAAAAAGAAAAACAAACGATGTATGTACAAGGTCTAATCTCCTGTACATCATGTCAATTAGGACTTATTACTCTAATTGTTTTCTGCATTTTCCGGTTCAGGCCTATAATTTGGGCTATTATTTTTAAAGTATTGAGTTGACCCAGTCATTTCTGTTGGATGGTTATCTGCTCTGTGTAACCTCTCACTTAGTAGTGGGTCTTCTCAAAAGTGACAAGACTTGGGAATACACAGCTCTGTACTTGATTGCCTATAGCTGTAACCTTAACATTCAGTACTATATTAGTTATCCTATATCCTATAATCCTATAATATATAAACATGTGATTGCAGCCAATACATCCTGAAAGTATATCTTCTACATGTTTGACGTAGCGTTACGTTGGATCCCTTAGCTTTGTGTAAAAAATATAGCGTGCGTACATGTGGACAAGTATGCTACCACCTTAGAGAAAAAAAATGCCTTAAAATGCAACAGGATCTTGTGCTTTCAGACGTGGCACCTCCGATTGTCGATTCTATGTACGTTAGCCGTCAGCGCCCTTCCTATCTCGATTAATACTCTTTTCGCGCACAAGCCATAGTATGCCTACAAGTTTGCGTTGCTAGGATAAACGTGCGCTTCATACTCTCTGTGTCGTCTACGTCTCCTTACGATCTAATTTGAAATCGAACAAGATAGATACGCAACCTGATCGTTCGCCCCACTCTAGAATCGGACAGGTGCTAATTAGAATGATCGCTCTAACTGCCCCTTGCAGTATTCTACCTTTTGAACGCATAGCAGACACTTAGTCTGGGAGCCTACCTTATCCACAAACATAGCGCCAAACTAACTGCCCGCTTGACGTACTACACCTCCAAAATTCTGCCTATACGTTTTTACAGGTGATGACATAACTCAGCATCCTTCACTATATATAACAATACCTTTTACAATTACTCTGCTCACACAAATTTACTTACTTGTCTAGCTGTTAGAAGTATGCAGATACATCCAGCAGCGACTTCTTCCTGAACGATCAGCAAACTAAGAGGTGCCTTCTGCTAACTTTCACATATTTTCTGAATGACATATTCTACACCTTCTTTCAACTTTATCTAGCTGCTACGTGCTTGTATTAGTGATTTATATAATATCACATCAACTGTTTCATTGTGTATGCACATAACTGCGTTCTGTATTTGTTCTTGAGGTGTTGGGAGGTTAGTGTAGTACTCTATGACATTGCTTCTTGTAGGATATTTCCTGGGTGTTCGAAGTTATATAGATCACCTTTCAGTTAATACTGCTACGGTAGTTGTTATGTGCATGTGAATTATTTGGGAGGGCTGCCCTGTGATTTGGTGATTCTGGATGGCAGGATATTGGCACTGTTTTAGCGGTGCAATTGTTTTTGCGATGCTATGTCTCAGATTCAGCTTGTTCATTTTTTCTTCGCTCTATCCGACCTTGCTGAATGCGATGTTAGGGAGAAGGGTTCAGTATATTTTGTGTCGAGTGAGCCATCTGGAATTTACTTTCCGCGGCATAACTTACATGTTGCCTCGTATCTACCTATAGTCATTACCTCGCTGCTGCAGGTTTTGCAGCATCGGTGCATCCTAGCGTAGTCGCTTGTGTATTTTACCGTCACCGTGAAGCTGCTGCTTTACTTACTGAATCTGATTCTGTATAGGACCTAATCCGCAGACTGATGGCTCATTCGGTCGTACATATTGCAATCCCTTTTCAACCGTTGCTAGCTCAGATCACCGAATGTTTAGAATATTCGGAGCCAGAATATGCGGTAGTAAATGCCGGAGAGAACATTGCTTCCGTAACCCTAAGGAGTGACTATTATCTTGAGACATATACTTACATAGGGAGTTCTGCCTTTACCTATAAAGAGTCATGCAATACAGCAGCAAGAGCTGCCGTTAGTGATCTCATTGACAGATATGATATCTACATCAACGATTTCACATCTGCCAAAAAGGAAATGTACACAAGGTGTGCCGATCTTTGTCGCTTGAAGCGCCTTGAACTAGATTACTTGGCAAAGGGTCTGCCAAAAGTCCCTTTAGAAGAAGAGTTTGATCTTCATGAGATGAATCATTTACGAAGCGTCTTACTAGATCTTGTGTCTGTCCTTGAAAATATCATTGACAAACTACATGTTGAGTGCACTCCTGTTCGCACCATAGAGCACACGCCTTCCACGTTCACATCGTGGATAGACATAGATCACAAAGATAACCAGCCCGAACATATCTGTATCTTCAGTGATATGTGTGCAACTTCTGTTGCATCAGAAAAGGATATTGCCTTTAAGGCAATCAACTATTTAGTACCCCTTTATAATGTTGACATAGTAGATGTGAACTACTCTCCTGAGGCTGTCAAGTTTGCTGCCTTTGTCTGCGAGTGTGCTAAGAATAGATTCTTAACTTTGGAAAAGCATTTCCTAGAAGTTCAGCAAGCCCTTACAAGTGCTTCTCATGTCATAGAAGACGAATGTACTACTCCTAAAGGCACCATGCATGCTATTCCTAAGCCTGAATACCCGCCTTTGGCTCCCCAGAAGCGGAAAGCCTGCCTCACCACCCCATCGGGCTTAGATGCTCAGACCATATCATCTTCTGCGGTGTCTTCAGATGCTATTAACAGTTTCTGTAAGAGCGTTGGGTCCCTGTGAAGGCGACGTATCTATGCCAAATTACATTTTGTGCTGCTCGTAGTTGCAGCTTAGCCTAAGTGGCTTGGTTGGACAATGTATTGTTTGGCTGTTTTGTGAGCAAATATTTGTATTAGGATTTTTATTTTGGTTCGTTGTTATCTGTGCTGTAATATACTGCTTGTGTAGGCCGCAAACTTCTAAGATTTTCCTGCTTTAGTATTTTGTTTGCGATGTGGCAACCTGCACCAGGCTCCGTGGTTTGATGCATATATACTTACCATTTTAAAATTATACATGCCATCAGTGCATGTTCTTCTTAAGGTACTTGTCCATACTTAAGTTGTTAATATGTTAGAATCAACTGAAATCAATGCGGTGCATATAAACCAGGGACAGCTGTATGTTGCTCTTTCGCGGGCTAGAGAATCAAGAAAAGTTACTGTTGTTTCTGCAACAGCAGTTCAGGGTCTATCAGATCACCGTTTAAAAAACATCATGTCTTACGAGGTACTGCGGCTTGCAGGCATCATATGAGATGCAAAGGACGTGGCATCTGCCCTGTACAAGGAGCAGGATACTCTTGCCTGAAACTACATCCACAAAAACTGTTCTGTTTTTGCTTTTTGGCCTTCTGATGATGGACAGGACCATTAGTGTGTCCCTTATATTTCAGGAACCTGCTTTGAAGTTTGCTTCACAGTTAGTCCATCGACTGCTGCCTATGGCGCTGCATTTTTTGGCACTGATGTTCAACAGGCAGTCTCTTTCGAACGTTGGTCCGTTTCTTCCTAAACCAGTCCTCACTTACGGGTAGCTGTGCGTGGCTATTTCCAGGGTTACCAGGAAGAAGGGTATTAAAGTCTTACTTCTAACTGAAGATCCATTCAATGCTCAATCAACAGCTGATGGTGTTTTCAATGAGATATTCACCAGATTGTGCTGATAATATAAACTTAGTACATCATTATTTCGTGCGTGTGATCTTTTGGTTTTATGACTCCATATTCTATCATTAGTTTACCCAAACCCCCGCCTGTTTCCCACCATTGAACCTCAGTATTGACACCTTGAGTATTTGTGGTCTGTCGACGCTGCCGAAGTACACGATGACAACAGTGCAGACTGTTTTATACTACTGCATACACATGCATACATACCTCAATGCAATGACTAAATAATGATGTGCATCATAATTGAGAACGCAAACAACATGGTTTGTGAAATTATCCATTACAGATTTAGGAATACGCTGGTTCAAGTTAACAGATCCACAATAACTCAGATGGGACATGCCGACAGAAATTTACAAGGTAATGACAAAACATTCAGTAATCAGAAAAACCAGCAGTTACTTTTCAGACGTAAAATCCGGGGCAGTGATGGTTCAATAGATTGAAAACACAAACGTAACTTGAAATGATGTCCGTGTCCGTGTCTTTGTAACCTTGTGCCTTCCAGTAGTCAGACACATATATGCAGCTTCTCCCCTTTCTCACCAGTCGTTCGTCTGCAGTAGTTGCCACCCACACGTGAGGGCCGGACATACTGTCAGAACTTTTATTGAACCCATGTTTCCCCCTTCCCACCCTCTCGAAGCATCGCTGCAACTTGAAAGCACTGCTGTATCTTTCATTGCCACCCGAGAGTTCTATCCCTATAGCTCTCCCGAAGTCTCCATTATTCTGCCCACTCCACACATGATAGACCTTCCTCACCGGATATCCCAGCTTAATTAGTTTGTCCCTTACGCAGTTGAAGCTCCTGCCAATTATTCAATCGTTGCTCATTCTTTGGTAAGGTAGGTTGTGCATGATGTAGGTTGGTGGGTACACGAATCTTTCATCCATTGATTTCGAGCTGCTGATTCTGACCTTCTGCTAGAAAACCTTTCGATTTCATAAATTGGTCGTTATGGTTGTGAACAATTAGTTACAAATTAAGCAGGTATAGATTTACAGTTCTGTGGAGGTTTTGCATGTAACAGATTGTTCTTGCATCAGTTAATGAGGGATGGCAGTTGTGGGTAAAGGTATATTTACTGGAAGGGGTAAAGGCATGCGCAGTGGTTGGTGGAATTTACTGTTGTTCCCTTGGTATACAGTTTGTAGGTTGTTGATTATCCCACCCTTAGTTGCCAATTGAAGGAAGTAATAATGATTACTCTTTGTGGTTATCCATAATTCTTTGGCAGTCAATGCAAGCATACTCCGTATTCTGTTTCCGTTACGGTATTAGACTGTTACATGATTAGTTTGTTACTTGATGGATATTATTTGCGATACGTAAACCATTCGCATCTCTTCCACACAACGATTAAGAAGAAACCGTCACGTAGTCGCATCAAAATTCACGAACATCGGTATGCTAAACCTATTGTTGCGCCTTTCCTTCTATGTCTCAGTACCGCGTTTATTATTATCATTACTCTTTACATCCAACTTACTATGAACTTTAGGCCCTCGTGAAGTTATCAATGTGCCTCACCCGAATAGTTTGCTCTAACTGAACGACATATTCGTAAGCACTATCTCTAATATTTGTTTGTGCATATATATATATATATATATATATATATATATATATATATATTATATATATATATATATATATATATATCCTACGCAGTCGGAACTGGATATCAACCAAAAATTACCATTACCAGTTAACTGGCTCAGCCTCTGAGCTTTTGCTCTCTCGGTCGATTGCCACAACGTATAATAGTACATCACCACCATACACTACGTTGTTACCTCACGTTCATATTGGTGACTTGTTCAGCGCTCAATACACTATAACCAATCAATATAGTTTTTCCCTAAGAGTCACGATGTGACTTTGTAGGCGTTCGAAACATCACTATATCCGACGTGACTTCATGAAACATATCTAGATTTGTTTTGGGACAGACGCGAGCCAAATAACATCTTCTTGTGGCGCCCTACTCCTATATATTTAAAAAATAGGACAACACGTTGGAAGACCAACCAAAGAAATGTAAAGCTTCAAATAACTATTACCTAATCTGATGTTTGCAACCGGAATGTGAACGGCCACAAGACTATGGAAAAATTGTAATTACCAGCTAAAGGTAGAGTTAATGCCTACAACTTCCTATCATACTTGCCAGCACCCCATGTCAAATCAACCCAGTTAAAGAGATTAATTTTACTAATTCAGCCGCCCTCCTCACAGATGCCCCTTAACCCCCTACTTTCCCTCCCCCTTTTCTGAACATTAAGCCATTACTGAACCCCAATACTGACGAAAAAAAAAAGTACATCTTCTACTCTCCCAGAACTCTTCTGTTACATTTGTTGGACCTCCATCAAGACCGATTTTAACTGTAAGTTTTCTGCTACTGCACCCTTCCACTGTTTTGCTTGACATAAATCACGAAATAATCCCAAATAGTGGCCAGTATGCCCCAGCATCGCCGTATCATGTGCATGACGCTTTATTCTCCTATATAGGTTCCTTCTACTTTTCTTGTTCACACTCTTGTTCCTCCTTTTCCAAGTTCTTAGTGCTCTCTTCCTTTCTTGTGTGCGTGTATGCTTCATTTAAGCTTAGAAATACATTCATGTTCAGTGATTTAGAATTTGGATAAAAGTTATGTCCATGTACCTTGCTGATGTTGCTGTAACGACTCAGCCACATCCATGCGAGTAACTCTTGGTATGTTCGGAGTCATTTTTGTTGCCAATGACCACAATACCCATTCTCTTTTTTCTCATATATGTCCACATTCATAGCTTATATTCTATATGTCAGTATATTGCTTTGATTTTCTTGAGTTGTCACTCCTATTTCACGAGAAAAGGGTAGAACCTTTCTAAAGGCATCAACTTCTTCGTAGCCATTACTTGGATGTACCCAGATAATAGATGGGATAATCAAAGTAGGATGGATGTTGTATATGACATGAAGTGCCGCGCGTTGGTTCGTCACATCACAAGCAATTAATTACACTATAGCATTGTTCTCGCTTCGTATTTTTGTATTATCTGTGCAGCTACCTGTTTCCGACCATTATCCTGAGATGTAGTCCTACCGTACATGCCTTTCGCCTGGTAGCATGTCTCCGTATTATTCCAGAGGCTGGATAACGAACAATGTAGACGAGGATAGGAATGCCGTCATAGCTAATAGCAGGCAACAGAAGTTACAGCGCTTACATTACATTTACAATCTTCCGCACGAAGTTATACTCCATTGTAGGCGATACTGGCATGTAAGCAAAGTACTTTCCAGCGACGACTACATGGAGCAGATATTCCTAAAACTTGATGCCGCTGGCAAGGCAGCGATATCGATTGTCTGAAAGCGATGGGCTCAGATCTTCGCACTAAGGCCAAATGCGCCTAGGTGGGCTGCAGATTACGCTAGACTTCTACAAAGACACCAACAATTTGGTATAACAACTACCGTTCGGGGTGAAGTTATGGTTTCGCGCAGGTGCAGATGCTACTTGACCGACAATAGCCTCGCAAAGAGAATGATGCACACTTTCCAGGTGGAGGCATTAAGCACTACACCTCATCTGGACATTACTGGTTCTACCTCCGCAGAAACTACGACCGCATATGTTGAGCAATTCGGCGAAAGAGTTGTCATCACAACACAACTCGTAGCTCTAGGATTACTTAGCACAATAGATGTTATCGTTCTTGAATGACTGGGATATCAATTTACATAAGTGTGGCTACTGCATGAATGCGCTACAACCTCACTTTCATTGCTCCCTAGACATGACCTTCTGAAACATAACTATAATTGTTTTGGATGAAACACGATGCAGATAATATCTTCTTCATGGGATTGGTAATCTAATGCGCAGTGTTTTAGGTTGGAACAGAACTTTGCAAACGTTTGGAACGTCACTATATCCGACACAACTTTGTGAAACGCGCCTAGAATTGTTTTGGAAGAGATGCGAGCCAAAAAACATCTTCTCCCTGGCCTTAGTAATATAATCCGCATCATTTTAGTTTGAAACGACAAACTACTCATTAATGTGTCATGTGTGTCTATGTCTTGTGTCATTATTTTACTGCGACTGTCATCCACAGGAGGTCAGGAAGTAACGATTGTTTGTATGCCCCAGTAGTAGATAATAATATAATGGCGTCCAGTTCAAGTTGAAATAATGGGCAGGTTGCAGTTTTGGTTTTAGGCTTTTGTAGAATGTTTCAGTTTGTTTGTAGATTCCGGTTGTTTGGCTTTCAGATATCATTTCTGGTTTGTTTGGTTTGATCGTTGATTGTGATTATGGGTCTGGACCGTTTATTTTTCTGTGGGGCGTCACAGCGTCGTGTTTGGGACAGACTTTTCCAGGGGTTTTGAATGTCCAGCTGCGATTGGAGCTCTATGTCTTCTGATTTTGCGTATTCAGTCGTACACTTTCGCTTTAAGTCTAGATCGTTGCTGATTGTTTTGGTGTCGTAGCGTTGCGTTTCGGAACGGGCTATTTCATTGATTTTGAATGTCTAGGGACAAATGCAGCTTTGGTTTTCGGTTTTAGTTGATTGGCTATAAGTCTAGATCGTTTCCAAATGTTTTGGTGTCATACCGTCGCGTTTCGGAACGGGCATTTCCGATGGTTTCGATTGTATAGGGGTGATTGAAGCCTTGGCTTTCGGTTTCGGGACACACATTATCGTGTGTTTAGGGATGAGATGGAAGAATGTCATTTATGTAAAACAGCAACATTCATCGCTCATGTTCTGTTACTACTCTTGTGTATAAAGTAGCTAAAGAGTAAAGACCATTTGGCCTCATGTAATGTCTCTCGTTTTCTTTGATGGTCTACCTGTAGCATTTTCAAGCTGTTTGAGAAAGCTGGTATGCAGTCCTTATAAGGTAGAATAAAAAGCTGGAAAAGTGTACTGACTATACCCCATTTTTTACACACTGTTTGTGTGTTAGACCCGTCTCTGCATTGAGTATGTTGTTGATGGTCATGTGTGGGCCCGTTGTCCTTCTCTGCAAACTGAAACCCGGGCTTACTGTTTTATAGCTGTGCCTAAGAACCACCCCTCTTTTGAGCCTCTCTCTTCATGTGCTAACCAAGTTACCCTCACGTATACTTTCCACTATGCAGTTAATCCTGTTTTACTTTGGCCATTCAGTGATGCAGACTCTCAGATCTGATAATGGTTAAGCTCCTTTGCAGAGGGTGGGTTGTGAATAATGAGCAGATTGATAGAATCAAGGAAGTGTTAAGAAGAAAGCAGAGGAAGGTACGTCACCTACAATTTATATTCCGGTAGGATCACAGCATCCAAATACACGACAGACTGTCTCCATCGATATCAGGTGTCCTATCTAATGAAGATACTATGGTGAAAATCTTCGAATGCCTGTCATGCACCGGTGACAGGGCCAATGTAGCTGTTGCATGCAAGACATTGGCACGAATGTTCCTGCCGCATCCAGATGCGCCAAAGTGGGATACACACTATAATACACAATCCCGGAGAGAACTTAAGGATGGCGTAATGACTATTTCTAGAGGTGGGATCCCAATCTCACAGAGATGAAGATGTTACTTGACTCAAGATAAGACTAATAGAACAATGCTACACATCACCCAACATGCACTGAAGCACCGTGCACATTCAAAAGTCATGGATTGTCCACCAGAAGAAAGCGACGGTAAGAACTTCAAGGAACTCCCGCGCAAGAATGTTAAGAGAGCGCGGAAAATTGCTATGATGTTGCTGGATTGGGGATAGATCTTTATAATTTAGCCTTCTTATGTGGCTCGCTAAAAGTCAGCAGGGAGCTCACTTATTCTGCACTTCTTTATCAGTTTTAAACATTATCTCGATGGTTTTGCTTATGTAACGTTTAGCAGTGAGCGGTATGTACTGTAGAATGCTTGCAGTGCCTCCATGGTTAGACTGACATGCAACTTTAGTCGTTGCGTTGCTCCCGTACTCTTGCAAGTGAGTGCATAGAACATGTAACGCATGGGTTTATAGTTTTGTGGCTTTTAAGCTTCACGTCCTAATTTCAAAGAAATGTCTACAGTGTTATATGATCCATTCGCACATGTCATAGCAGCTATAACGTCTGTCACAGTATAGGAACGTGAAAGGTCTGACCGTTATGTACAAGGTAATTATTTGCTAAGCAACGAAACGCAAATAATGGATGCGATTTTGCTGCCCGTGTAATATGAACTACTACGTACAATCAAACGCAACCATCAAGACTACTACAACATTCGCCAGCGCAAAGTAATGCGTGTTTAAAGCACCGGTACATTATTGTGTCGTGCGTAGGATGACAGTGTTCAGCGTAGTATTGTGCATCTCGATGTGGACTTCGGGGTAGCTGGACTTTGCTAACTTGCCGCAATTTATGTACAGGAGTCCGTCATCTTTACACTAAACTAAGTCTAATTTCTAATGAATGTGAACCCATCAAATTAAGATGTACTCCGTATAATACAGGAAGGTATCAACTCAACCTTCCTTTTTATTTCTTTTTTAGACTGGTTGGAATCATGATAATCACTACCATTTCCACCTTCAACCAAATTCTATTTTTTCCAAAGCACCAAATTACCAAAGTCCAGTCATCCCTAGACATCCAGACCCACTGAAGAGCACGTTCCGCAGCGCGACGCTACGACAGCAAAACATATGGAAACGACCTCTTATTGCGTGAAGTTGTCACACATGTTTACTAAACAAATAGCAGTTGCTGATCTATTAAATCCGAATAATAAGTACACAACATCACATTAGGCAGTAGACAGTGGCAACGTATAGCACCTAAAGCAAACAGAACAGACCCGCGCCTGTGGTTAGCCTGAGATAGAAAATCGTTTTTTTATTCAAAATACGGTAGCTACTTATACAGCTTCAGATAGAGGTCCACCGATTCTTCCATTACAGCACGACATTAGTCCTCCTCGGATGTAAAGCCAATTGGTGAGTTCTCTTCCATGTAGTCGCAGCACAGATCACTCGTAGTAAGCTTTTCCTATAGAAGTAGCAGGCCCCCTCCATCACCACAGAGTTGAAGCACAAACCGCCACTGGAAAACGTCCTAAAGCCTCTTGAACAGCCCAATCACATCGGTCATGAAACGGTCAAGCTCATCGGCTTTGATACCAATTGTATCATAGCATACTAAGCAGTTCAGACAACGTTACAATAATAACCTTGAGAACCATGGAGAAGATAAACCTAGAGTATCGGGTATCTCTTGAGACATTCTCAGCAGGAACTCGGACCGAGACAGGAGCAGCAGAATTGATGACGATTCTGCTTACAGTGGAGAGCGACGGTTCCCTTCGTATAAGACGCGGTATAGTTTCAGGGACTACGATGTCGGTCAAGCGATCGAACAACACCCGAGTTTCGTAGATAATCTGGTCAATCTGAGATTGGTAATGGTCAACAGCCTCAACGTTAGACATGGCTTTAGACATTTTCTGTAAAAAGGGTTTGGGGTTTAGGGTTTGGAAATATCTACCTCTACACTTTTTTTTTTGTAGCGGGGTGATTGTGCTTCCCTCGTTTTGTTAATTCATGTTACAATTTGTCCTTCTATGGATCTCGTGATCTATACATGTACTATTTAAAACAAATTGTAGTTCATGTATAGTTACATCATACATGTACTGTAGGACTATACCCTATTCCCAATATCACATGATAAATAAAACTAGATTGTGTTGCATGATCTCGGAATGAACTAACAATTCATTTCTAACTGTACGACATGATTAGAATTTATTTAAGTTAAATAATTACGGATCTAAGTATTATTTAACAAAACATTTAATTGGCGAAAAAATCTACATACTAATTCCGTTTGCTTGTAATATTCCCGGTACTTCTTTATTCGCGTTAGCAAATGTAAGGGATAGTTTGCTATACGTCTCAAAAAAAGACTCATGTATAGGTACATCATACATGTACTACACGACTTTGTCCTGTCGGGTATACTACCTTCTCCAAGTACTTGTTGCTTTCTTCCTTTCTTGTGTGCGTATGTGCTTCACTTAGGTTTACAGATGCATTACTGTTTAGTGCTTTGTAGTTTGATTCAGAGTTCTTTTCATGTACCTTGCTGATGTTGCTGTGATGACTCAGTCACATCCACGCAAGTAATTCGCGGTATGGTCGGAAGCAGTTTTGTCGCCGGTGACCACAACACCCATTGTTTTTTTAGAATCCGCATTCGTAGCTTGTATTCTATATGTTAGCATATCGCCTAGACTTTCCTGAGTTGTCATTCCTATTTCACGACAGAAAGGATAGCATCTTTGTAAAGGAATCGACTTTTTCGTAACCATTCCTTGCATGTGCCCAGGTAAGAAGTAGGTTAATAAAAGTGGGGCAGATATTGTATGTGACACGAAGTGTAACGTGTTGGTTCGTTACATCACCGGTAATTATTTTTAGTATAGAACTTCTCTCGGCTACTGTTTCTGCATTATCTGTGCGACCGCCTGTTTCCGATAGGTGTTCTGACACGTAGTCTCACCATACAGGCCTTTCGGATGTTAGCATGGCTATATATTATTGCAGGGGTTGGGTAACAAACAATGTAGACGAAGATAGGAATACCGTCATAGCTAATAGCAGACAGCAGAAGTTACAACGCTAATGTTTCATCTACAATCGTCTTCATGAAGTTACAGTCCATGGTACACGATACTCGCATGTAAGCAGGGTTCTTTCCAGCGACGACTATATGGAGCAGATTTTCCTGAAACTTGATGCCGCTAGCAAAGCAGTGATGTCACTTGTCTGCAAGCGATGGGCTCAAATGTTCGCACTAAGGCTAGATGCCCCTCGTTGGGCTGCTGATTACAATAGACTCCTACAAAGAAGACATAACTTTGGTCTAACAACTACCGCTCGGGGTCAAATTATGGTTTCGTGCAGGTGCAGATGTTACTTGACCGACAATAGCCTCGCGCAGAGGATGATGCATACTTTCCAGATGGAGGCAATGAACGCTACATCTCATTTGAACATTACTAGTTCTACCTCTGCAGAAAATACGACCGCCTACATTGAGCAATTAAGTGAGGAGGCTGTCACCACAGCACAGGTCATAGCTCTAGGGTTACTTGGTACGATAGATGTTATTGTTCTTGAATGACTTGGTTACCAATTTACGTAACTATGGCTCTTGTATTCATATGCTACAGCCTCGCTTTCGTTGCTACCTAGACATGACCTTGTGGAACGTATCTCAAACAGTTTTGGAAGAAACACAAGCCAACCAACACCTTCTTTATGGGCTTAATAATCTAATGCGCAGTGTTTAAAATTGGAAGGAGACTTTGCAAACGTAATTCGTCAGCATTCGCGTGATTACATTAGATTTAACAAAGCATGTAATTAGTGACAATCCTGTAAATTAATTCCGTTTGCTTGCAATGTTCCCAACACTTCTGCATTCGCGTAATCAAAGGTAGGGGAAAGACTCATGTATAGTTACATCATACGTATACAACACAGCTTTACCCTATTGCTAATGTCACGCGTTAACGATTGAGTACAGGGCACTGTGTACACCCAGTACAATATATCCCAAACCTAACGATGTGACCAATGGATAGTCTGTGTATATTGCAATATTAAGGTAACAAGTATATACAACATGTACAATGTCTGAAGTGCTGCTTACGTCGCAAACGAAACGAGTAATTGGACTACAATAACCACTTGCAGGGTAGTCAAACTGACAACCTACTTTAGTGAGGTCTGTTTGGCTTAAAGTCCACTTGTGATAGTCGCATTCCCATTGGGTACAAAATATAGTCGAGTTATACGTAAGGTGCCGTTATTAAATTAAATGAAATGCACCATATTCCGGAGGTGAATGGCGATTAGTGTTAATCTCCCGTGACATGTCAACTTTTGTCCACATTGAGGTCAATAACATAACCTTCATACGAGAATTGTTAAAGTTGGTGTCAAGAACATAACGTCCCTCATAACATCAAAGTTGTGCCCTACTTGACGCATTCACACCCCTTTATCAAAAGAATGCCGACTAGAGATTTAGTTAGGATAAAAATAATGTCCTCTACTTAATTAAGCTCAGTGTACACTAGCCAATTACAGTATCCTAGATATGTGTCCCGGTAGCACTTCATATCCTCACTTTCTACTGCAACCTACCTCAATCCTTTGCCTACTGCCACACTCAACCTCCTGAATATTCACATCGCATCCATCTATCATTACTTGTAAGAATACCTTGAACACTTCACATACAGCTATCACTAAGTCCCTTGAATACTTCAATATTCTCCTAAGCCCGCAAACACTTCACTCAACAGGTACTGTGATATTATAGCTTAATACCCTGTCTTTCACCTACAAATCGCATGCATGTTATGCATCTGTTAGTTTCTTCCAGAAATAATTCAGTTCGTTTTGTAGGGTTGGTGGTGCACGAGTTGGTTCCATTCTAATTAATTCGAGGCACTAATTGTTGGACATTTAACAGATATTTGAGGCTAAGGTTAATGCATTCCCGCAGACTTTGTGGGGGTTTGTTTACGTAATCTTTGTAGGAATATTTTTTTTTTGAAAGATCTTTGTAGGAATATTAGAGATGAACTTACACGATTTCTGCTAAACGTAAACATATATTTGGTGCTCAGTGTTTGCTTTACAAGTCTGGGTTTTGGTATCGTATTCATCTAAGCCTTGTTTTTCGGTTGATTCTCTGCGTGAACTGATTGCTTTGCAGTTGTCAGGCTTTTGTGGATTGGTTATAATCAAGGGTTCGTTTCCATTTGTTTTCTGTGTCGTAGCGTCGGGTCTCGGAATGGACTTTGTCAGTGGTTTTGAAGCTGGTGCAGCTTACAGTGTAGGTTTAGAATGTGTGAATCCAGAATGTCTTTAACTAACCGTGTTAGTGCTTCTCCTACGTATGCTAAGTATATGTAATCACCTAACTGTCAGGTGGATCTTTGAAACCATTCGGTAAAAATCGTGTAAGCAGTCAGTCTGATTTGAATAGTATTTACGATCTTGCAGAATAAAGCCCAAAGCAACTTAGCTAGCTGACTTGAACACGGACAACCGTGACTATAAGGTGAAGGTCAAGGTAATATAAAAAAGACGGCCGAAGACATCTCCCAACAATAATATGGTCTACCAGAGTTTGCTGCTAGAAGATGAAAAGGCAAGATTGCAGATCAGAATTTACATAGACCTAATACATCTATCGTTTCTGATTGAGTTGCTAGATGAGTCATGCTTGTGAATATTGGTTGAGGTGGCTGAATGAATCATATCTATGATTGTTGGAAGCAGATTACTTTCGCCTATCTGGGAAAGAATCATGCCTTTTTTTATGTAGTAGATTAGGAAATGTGTTAGTGCAATCCTCAACATGATTCTTATTATTCGTCACTGGAAGGCATCTCTATATACACTCGAATGTTAGGACCGAGCTACTGATATATAGACAGGGCCATGGTGTTCATTGCACCCAACGCATAATTCATATAGAGTACTTCACCGGTTCTGCGCCCAAATGTTTTGCTTTGGGTGCAATACCTGGCCGCTTGCCGGACCAGTATGACCAATGACCCTTTGCTTCATGCTAGATAGTTGCTGAGAATATATAAACTGCACTGTTCTCCCTTGGCAGCCACTGTTTGTACCACCCATTGGCTAACTCAACAAGAAGACTGCAGTTTGCATAAGCCACTGGGTTTCTGGACTCTGCATTTGATCTTGATGTTTTTTTGTTCCTTACTACATTATAGTCTGCATTTTTCCATATCATATTTTCGTGCACATACTGCTTTTGCTAAGACAGTTGCTACGTAGGTCTAAGATTCCTGCATACACCTTGCAGGGCACAAGGATGCGGGGTGCTTTGTTCGCTGACCAAGTTGCAATGTATGAAGATGCAATTCATCGTAATAAGACATATGAGATAAGGAATGCTGCTATAAGCCCTGTCAAGCCCGAATGGAAGACAAGTCCGACTGATCTCGACTACCAGATGACATTTGGCCGTAGAACACTCATATTTCCATTGGATGATGACACTGGCCTTGGTACTGTTGCTAGTTGGTACTCAAGAATACCTACCAATCTCGCAGCTTCCTAGGCAGCAAGAGTATTCTGAACTATTTGGTACGTGCCTTTGTGTGTCCGGACCTCTACCCCAGAACATACATCTGCGCACATATCTGCCTACAGTTATCCTATGGTTCATTAGTCATCTGATGTTATGAAAATAACTACCACCAGATAGACCTACGGGTACGGATCTGTGTGCTGTATGCATATGTGTGGTTATGAGACGGTCAACATTACTTTGGCAAGCCCGTTAACAATCCTTTATGAGATGATGCGGCTTGGTTGGCCCAAGGTATAGTGAGACCTGCCGCATATAGAGTGGCTACAAGTCTGGTACCGGCCACTTGTGTAAGGGATAATACAACAGACCACACGTGTGGAGGGGAATATGGTTCAGATTAGTGCAGCTGCCCTCACGTCAAAATATCGAAGAATTGTCAATCTATTTAGTCGAAACGAAGTGCCTTATACATAAATATACATCCAATCATAAGTGTCCCTATACATGATTGTAGTATCTAAGACCATGACGATTAGTACACTGGTTTGGATGTAACTATAAAGATAACAAGCCGCTGAAAGATGCCTTTATTTAAGCTGTTAGGTGGTATGTGGTCACCTGTAGCCTGTCATTGAGTTATAGATGACTGACTGCCAACTACCATTGCAGATGTGCTGGGTGTTGTCCTGTTTGTTGAAGACAGCCGCGTGTAATCACAACAACTAACAAACGTGAGTCCAGGGTACGAGAAATCATGCTGATTGACCACATGTGACATAAACACTACTCTATCGGTCATGTGGCGTACGTTCTGCATATCAGTGCGTCTAACGTTACATTTGGTGCTGTATCTGTAATAACACTACGCAACCACTGGAAATATCCGTTTGGGATGAGCTAGCCGAGGACGACTGCACAATGCTGATTCCAGTACCGACAAAGTTCAGGATCGTGGGCCTGACAGCGCTCCGAGTATCAAGCTACAAAGGTCTGTTTTTTTTGGCTGTCCTTTAATTCTTTGTATAGAATAGCCATTTATACAAATGACCAACTGTGACCAACAAGTAGGATTCTCACTATCGACTTCTGCGTCAACTACCATCATACATGCGCCTGTTGGAACTAAACCTGAAGCACTATCAACCTGGTAATGTTCACGCTTAACGTTATTTGTTAGCTGCAGAGCCATTTTCTTGTCGACTACTCCTCCTAGTATCTGTACATACACAGTGCAGACATCAATACTTAAGTGCTCCTAAGCATTGGATACCTTTTACTCCACACTGATCTTGCACTTCAATTTTACACATGCCACCGTTTATGATACCAACTGATCTCGCTGTTTATGATCCCTGAACTGGTCCGCATGAGAAGTCAGTCCTCCAGGACGAAAGACACTGGCTGGATGTTACTATTCCGGATGCTGACCTATCCAAGATGCATGCCTACTTGGGCTGCTCCCACTGCAGCAAACGTTCCAACACACCACCAGGAGCTGCCTACACTTGCCACGCTTGCTCTGTCCCAGAGTGTACTTCAGAGCCACGGTATGTTCGGCATCATCCTACTTCTTCGCATTCGCTCTGACCTTCTGATAAGTGTGGTTTGTAGTGCCTATTTTGTAGTGTTTTGGTCCCATTTTCCTTGTAGAATTGCTCCTTGGGAGCGGTTTAGGGGCTTCTTATGCTTCCTTTAGTTCGTTTCAGTTTCCCGAGACCGATTTGGGAGAGTTGGAGCGATTCCGACTCTATACATACACATTTTGGAGCCAACGGAGTAAAGGAACGATGATTCGATGCCTTGGAATCGACCCCGAGACCTTGGGACCCAATCCCGAGCCTCCGAGACCCGATCCCGAGTCCCGAGAATCGATGGGAAGCCCATGAGAAGCAAGGAGGGACCAAAAAGTTCATATTGGAGGCCTATAAGGCTCATCCCGAACGGGTATGGCCTCATCCCGTCCGGGATGAAGGAGGAAACGAAGATGAGCCTACTGAGGGTCCATCCCGACCGGGACCGACCTTGTCCCGACCGGGACCACCCCGTCTCGGTCGGGATGGGCCTGCTGCTGCACGCCTTCCTTTCTTTTCTTCTCCTTTCATTCTTAAACCCTATATATACCCTTCCTCTTGTAATGTTATGATGCTTTTTCATATTTCACTAAACCCTAGACTATTTTAGGTTAGATTAGCTTAGATTAGAGTAGATTAGTCGGTAATTAGTAGTTAATCTTAGTTTAGTACTTGTATTAAGGGAATTCTTTAAGATCCATCCAAGATTGACAACCTTGGTGGTTTGTTTTGGGTTTTTCTCATGAATGCAAGTTTCAATCTTTCTTCTTCACTAGTTTGGTACAATCTTCTCTTCCTTTTTACTCTTTATCATGTTTAATCATTCAAGTTTTAATCTTTGATTGTTGTTTATTGTTCTTGCTAGTATCTTTATATATGTTTTGTTGTTTGTGTTGGTTCTTCTTGTTCTTGTTAGTTTTTTTCCTTAGATATGTTTGAGTAGAGTTTTGCTAGGGTTAGTAGGGTGATTAGGGTGTTTTATGGATGATTAAGGGATTGTTGGAGATGTTTGTGGAAGATTTGGCTTTCCTCTTTGTTTGATGCATATCACATGTTTGTTGAAATGCTTGAATGACTAAGTAGTTGCATTTTCTTGCCTTTCTCTTGTGGGTGATAGTTTGTTTGTGGGTTCGGTTCCCTCACTAAGTTGCGAGAGCCCGGTGAGGACGACCCCTAGGTCGGTCTAAGTAGCGAGAGCCCGGATGCGACCTAGGCCACCATAGCGTGCTAGAACCCCGTTTGTCATGTGTGTCGCCGAGATGGGTTCTAGGTGGAACCTCTAGGTGGGTCTAAGTTGCGAGAGCCCGGACCAACCTAGATTACCCTACTACCTCCTTCGCTCTAGTTCTTCCTCGACCATTCCGTTACCCCTTTGACCCCGACCTAATCCTAGCCCGTTTTCTTTGTTTGTTTCCCTTAGTCATAGTCTAGCTTTCTCCCCTCCTTATCATTTCTAGTTTAGCTTAGCTCGTTGACTTAGTCTAGTATTTAGGCGACCTTAGTCTAGACGCCTCTTACCGTCCCCGTGGATTCGACCCGACTTGCCCTATCTGCCCTAGTTAGGTTCAGCCGGTTTATATATTGATCGGTTGGGACGTGACAAATCCCTTACCATCAGTTTCAAAACCAAACGTGCACCTCAAATTGACCTGTGATATGTCCAGCTAAAGTCGTATTGCCCATAAATTCCTACAGGGTTACTTTCAACTGTGAAATATCAGACGGGACAGGCACGTTACCAATGACAGCTTTCACAACAACCGTTTCAAAACTATTTACGATGTCAGCGTCTGACTTATTCCACATGAAACACTCTGTAAGTCGATAACCGTCTATACATAATTGCTAACACAATTGTTGGACACATAAGGTATATCTTCACACGTCGTCCATTAACTCTGCAGGAGAACGATGAAGCTTTTGCATTCATCCGGGAAACGTTGGAGCGTAGGAAGTTCACGGTCTGTGTTGGTCCAGCACCGTCGCTATCAACAAGTAACATCCTGCAGTGGGTGGTGAAGCAGGTTGTAGTGGATGACGATGGTGTCTACAAACGAGCGACCAGTACTCGCACTCCAGCAATGAGTGTACAGGCTTACGAAGATGAAACAATTGTAGCCGTCACAGAGGAGGGCAGCATAGATGAACCAGTCAGCAACAACTCAGCTGCCACTATCGACACTCCGTCGCTCGAAACTCCTCGTAAAACTTAAACCTTCATCCAGATTATTTGGCTAGCGTAAACCAGACCTCTGCCATCTTTTCAATGGCTTATAACTTTTGTCTACAACTCATCGAAAACTTTCGACTGAAAGACAAGGACCGTATTCTGTGTGGCCAGGTGGTGCCCAAACGACCTAATGTATCCCTAAAATATAACCAAGTCCGATCGAATAATTCAAAACACGGTTATTTTTTGGTCCGTTTTAGACTTTTATTCAAAGACATGTACGAGATTTAATGTTCCTTCCAATTTGGATCAACCTAAGACCTAATAAATCGTTAGGTCGTCGCCTTTCGACCTACATGATTTACATTATCAGTCTTCAGATCTGATTCGATAATTCATCTTGATTTAAGATATGTACGTGATTCAAATATTCAATGTTCCTTCCAGACTGCAAGGGTACAGTCACTGCTGCTACGACAAACGTTTGCTCGAACCTACTTCTGTCATCTTGGAGCTCCGCACGCAATGCGCGCGGAGAAACACTAGTATAGGAAAATATGGAGTAGCAATTAACAAAAAAAAAAAGATATTTAAATTAATTAATTAATTAAAAAAAGGAAATTTAAATAAATTAATTAATTAAAAAAAAAGAAAAAAAAGGGGAAAAAAAACCAAATTAACAGGCAACAAGCCAACAACGTCCCTGACCTCCACCCAACCACCCTCAGCCACCACCACCACCACCCAGCCCACTCGCCCACCCCTAAGCTACACGACCACCACCTCCCATCACCACCCAGCCCAGTCAACCACCGCCCACAACCCGATCCTCACCCACCACCACTCACGACCCACATCCCAAACACCCTTACCCGACCCCTCCCACCCGACCCACACTGATTCCGATTCGACCCGACCCGACCCACCTGCCCCCGGATCCAATCCCTGCCTTCTCCGTTATCAATTTCAGCCACCGATCCAAGATGGTGTTTGAGATTTATTTAGAGAGAAAACCTAACATTTTATTTTTTAGATGAAGGGAAATGAGAGGGGTAAACTGGTAAAATGTCGTTAGGATTGAGTAAAGGCTCGTTAGGAAAAAATAATTTCGTTCTTCTTCCTTTTCTTCTTCATGCCTTACACATTCTCCATCTCCGTACATCACCCTACGCGTATGCAGCTCTGTTTTGGTCTCTGTCTCAGCGAGAGATAACCTCTGTTTCCTCTGTTTCCTTCTTCTTCTTTTCGTCCTGTTGCTTCCCCTTCATCCCGTCCTGGTTTCATTCGTATTGGCTGCAGCTACTTCCGTTCTTTTTATTTGTTGTTCGCTGGTTGGGAGTCAATGTTGTTGCCTTTACTGCTTCTTGTCATCATCTTCTTCTTCTTCTTCTTCTTCTTCTTCTTCTTCTTCTTCTTCTTCTTCTTCTTCTTCTTCTTCTTCTTCTTCTTCTTCTTCTTCTTCTTCTTCTTCTTCCTTTTCTCTTCATTTCTATGCTAGTACTGTTGTCGTCGCTGTTGATGCTCGCCACTGTTTTGATGTGATTCTGCACTGTTCTCGTTTGTCCTGTGTTGGAGTCGTTTCTGTGCTACTGTGACGTGTTTTGCTGTTGTTCGTTGTATGGTGGTTGTGTTGGGTCACGTCTTTGCTTGTTTCTGCTGTACTGCTCTGCCATTGCTGCTGCTGTTAATGTATGTTGTCGCACATAGTTAGTTGTTACTACTGTTCGTTTTGTGCTCTCGTCATGGCTGATGTTCTATATCGCCTCCATTATTGTTGTCCTTTTTATGTCGTAGTCTGTTGACCCCTGCTCACCCATCCAATTTGCTGTCTTGATGTTGTCCGTTCTTAATCGGAGCACGTTATGTTCTCAGATTCTCGTCCTCCTCCGTTATGTGTTGCTGTAATTGTTCTATTTATCTAATCTGCTTGTCTCGGTTCACATGTAGGATGTAATTTGGTTCGCACCTGGTATTGTTCTTTTGTCCTTTTTTTTCCGTCACCTTGAATGTTGTGTTGTTGGGTTATGCTTTTGGTCCTACTATTTGTGTATCTGCTATGCCCAATATCGTGCCTTAATCCTCATCAGTTGATAGTATGATCGATGCTCGTTGTTTCCTCTCTACTTCGTTCATCTCTACTTCATTTTCGGCCATTGTCGGTGATGCTACTGTACATTGTTGTTGCCGTATTTCACTATCGTTCTCTTTTCCGTTGACCTGTTCGTGATTTTTACTTCATTTTCTGAGTCAACTCTAGTCTTTTTCCAACTCCCTCTAATTCCGACTCCTTTGTTTCCGTGTCTACGTGTTTTGGATTCCCGTGAAAGTCTCAAACTTTTCCGTAGAGCAATAATCAGATTGATGAGAGCTTGGACATCGGATTGAATGGAGTGCTTCGCTGGTTTTTAGCTCAAGGTAACTTTAGGACGTTACTTGATTTTATATCGTATGTTTGAGTAGTAGTATGTAATAAATATTTTAACTTCGGTTTTCTAATTTTAGCTATTTATTATTTGCTAATTATATTATTTTTAAATTGTGTACCTTATAAATATTTTGAAACTTTCGATATCATTTTATAAATCGTTAGTAATTTTATTATTAATGATCGTTATAATGTTTTGTTGTTTATCGTGACATTAGTAACTAAATAATATCGATTTCATGTTTTCGTCACATTTCGTTAATTTATAAATTTAACACAAAATCGTATTTTTATATTATATAATTGAGATTTGTATACTCGTTCAATAAATTAATTTCGTCCTACGACTTATATTAATAAATGAGAAAATAGTCGATTTTGTTTTAAATATATTTTTAGTCTACTATTTTCACTAATAATTTCTTATTTATTTACAATTGACTACTTTTAGTAAAATCCGTATTATTTATTAATAAAAGCTATTTGCTAAAAATAATTTGAAACCTTTGTAAAATTCATTTCATTTATAAAACTCGTTGACTCAATTAATTTTGATATCGTTTTTCTTAAAACATCTCTTTTATAAAATTTATAGTTTTAACTCGATATCCTAATTATTTATAAAATACTATATATTGCCTTATTATATTGAGTTATTTCATGACAATAATAACAACTATAAGGGGGCTTCTTAGATTAATCCCAACTATACGTAATCTCATTTTAATATGAACTATGCTTTCATTAATCTCTCATTGATATAGGTGACCGGTTACCTGGAAAACCGGTTGAATCTTCCTCTTCAGTTTCGGCTATTGGTTAACAATTTTTTGAATCTTCCCAAAATTCATCTTGCATTTTTTTTGATTAGTACTATAGAAGCCATGAAAAAAATGCTTTAATTTTCTTGTTGTTTTGGTTTTCATGAACGACAACGGAACACTCAAGGACCCTAGAAAGTCACAACCGGTCACTATTACCGGTTAAAGCAGTCGTTATTTTGTCCATAGCGAAATGAGATTAATGAAGGCATAGTTCATATTAAAACGATATTACGTATAGTTGGGATTATTCTAAGTCCTCTTATAGTTAGTATTATTGTCATGAAATAACTCTATTATATTTTATTTATATTTTGAGTAACGGATTTAGAGTTATATTAAAGTTAAGATACCGACGATAATAATAAAATGTTAATTTAGTTAGAAATGTTATTTTTATACATTTCACTTATTTTAATCACTTACATATTTTCTATAACAATATTTCTTTTTTAAGTAGGTTTCTAAAATTAGTAAGTTTCTATTTATAGAAAGTTTTCCTTTTAATATAAAATGTTTACTCCTTTTATCTTCATATTATTTAAAATGATTATATCTTTTGTTTATATCGATAATGACTTGTTTTGGAGTTATGGAATAAAGGCAAGTGTGGGGTTAGAGTTATAGTCTGGGATGTACGTTTTTGCCATCACCTATAAAGCCTGTGTGTCTATTTGGGACACATTTGGTCGTTGAACTGTTCGTAGTTTCGCCCAGGAGAGTTTACATTGTGCCCTTAAGCTAGATATCCACTACAAAAATGAAGGGTCTGTCGCGGCGGAAAAATCCGCCGCAAATCAAGTTTGCGGCGGAAAAATCCGACGCGAAATCAAGTTTGCGGCGGATGACGTGACGCGAAAGACCGCCATTAATTATCGGCGCAAAATGGAGCATGTGCGTCGGATTGGCCGACGCATACTATCTTGCGTCGGACATGCGGCAGCATAGGCGACACTGGACAGGTCGGGACTCGTAGTCAACTGTTTAAACGTCGGAAATTGGTTGGGTTGCGGCGGATTTTCCCACGCATATATGGGTATATGCGGCCATTTTTGCGTGGGATTTTCCCTTGCAAAAATGGGTCTGCAGCCAGTTTTGCGTGGGATTTTCCCTTGCAAAATGGGTCTGTGCAACATGATTTGCGTGGTATTTTCCCACGCAAAACGGGTCTACGCGACCGGTTTGCGTGGGAATTTCCGACGCAATGTTCTGTGTATAGGCTCAAAGCTACCGGATATTGAACGTCCCCAAACTGAAAAGCGACCTGAAAAAAATAAAAGCACATCACGTGCAACCAAATGTGCTCCTCTCGAGCAAATTCCACAACGAATCTTTCACGCAGAAGCAGAACATGCTCAATGATCGAAAAGAAACTAATATATTACCGAGTCTACGTAATCCGAAGTTCACAAGTTCACAAGTTACCAAGTTCACAAGTTACCAAGTTCACAAGTCTACCAAGTTCACAAGTTCTCAAGTCTACCTAATTCCCAAGTTCACAAGTCTACCTAATTCGAAAGAAACTAATATATACTCAGTTAACAAGTTCGAGGACTAGTAATTAGAAAATCCATATTACCGAGTCTACCTAATGGGTCGGGTCTACCTCCATGTTACTACAAAATGCGTGTCCATCGTCAGCGTTGTCGTCACGCCTCTGACCCCGTGGCATGGAACTGCAGCCTTCATCGGCCGTAGCCATCCTCTCCTTCAGCATCTTTATCGTCCTCTTCTGGTCCTGCATCTCGCGCTCATGTTGCAGCTGACGTTCTTCCATTCTCTTCAAGTCCTCTTTCATTATCATGTTCTCGGTCCGTTGCTAGGTGGCGGCGGTGGGTACGTACGAGTCATCAACCGCGGTACTGGTATGGTTCATGCACGGTTTGAACAGTTCTTTGGCTGCACTTCTAACCCCGAACACATGTTTCTTCTTGTTGACCCCCCCCACGAGGCGTCATGGTATAAGCGAAACTCGTCCACACATGATATCGCCTCCCCTCCTTGGGACATTGCCTCTTCCCTCGCTTGTACAAATTTTTGCTGAAATGACATTCAAATGTTAAATTATAAGTAGCTTAACACCGAATGATGAAGTTGAGATAATTTAATATGATTTGAATTCTATTGTCGGAGAACTTACGTCTCCTCTGCAATGGGATAAACCCATTGACCTTTCTTGTTCTTCTTTATCTTGTGAAGCAGCTGAATCGGGGTCGCATCCGGTCCCTTCGAAATAAAATGTCAGAACACAGTACAAACCATGTTATATTGAACAAAAAAACTAATAATTTATTTTCAGATCACATACCATTTTATTGAAAGCTTTTGTCGCGCTATTACGCCCTAGGCAGTTGGTCCCTTTCGCTACTCCGTCTTTGTTTCCGCCACGAAGATTCGCTTTGTTCACTTCCACTTTCTTCAGGAATTTAGGATCCATCGCCTTACGTTACAGCTCCTGGTACTTGTTCTCCGGGATCCAAGTACGCCTATCCTTCGCCTTCATTGCTCTCTGGAAGATGTCGGAGAGACGCTTCTTGATCCTTACCTTGTACGCGTTTCTCAACTCATAGCCCGGATCGACCCTCACTCGTTTCTGTTTGCAAAAGACAAACAAATTATTAGAAAATTAACAAATTACTTAAATAGTTCAAGTATTAGCCCAAAATCACATGGCGTCCCTCGCCTGTTGAGGCGCCTCAGTCCAGTTCCTATAAACGCCAGGGGCGTTCATGTAAGTTGATGGAAGGATTTGCCGTGGGTCCTAACCAACAATAATTAACCGGCTAATCCTAGTGGGTAGCTAGGGTAAGTCGGGTCGTGTCCACAGAGACAGTATTGTAAGGTTTAGACTAAGCCGACCTAAAAACGAGACTATGCTACCAAAAAACACAAAGAGAACTATAATTGACAAACTATGGTGGTGGAAGAGGTACGAACTAGGCTAACAATGACTAGAATAATGAAAAGATGCAACATAAACTAATTGAAATAACTAGGATTAATGAAACTAACAACTAGAAGAATGATGACTAACTAGCTAGAGAAATCAAATATGGAAGGAAGTGGGGTAGGTCGGGTTCTCAAGTGTAGAAGGGTAATTGGGTGATCAAGGGTGTAGGTGTCTCCTAGTTGCTAGAGTCGGTCCGGGCTCTCGCTACGTATACCGATGTCGAGGTAGGTTCGCGCTCTCGCGTCTAAACCCTAGTCCGCAATCTCGTGTCTATGACTATTCTCAACACAATCACATACTAGACAAACAATGAGAAGATGAGCAAAGTATGGGAAGCATTGGCCACTACTACTCTCACAAGCAATTCAACAAACACATAGAGTGCCTATTATGTGACTAGCAACAAAAGATGTAACCTTTACCCCTAATCAAACCCTAATCACCCATAATCTACCCTTAATCCCCCTAACCCCACAAGGAGACTACTCACTCATTATCAAACTAACCATAACAATAACAAGAGAAAACAACATAATAAACCAAACATCCATTATGAACAACCAATAACAATAAAATAAGTAAAGATTGAAACTAGAGTAAATAACAAATAACAAGAGTAAAGAGGATTATACCAACAACAAGAGGAAGAAAAAGATGCAAACTTGTATAAATAAGAAACCCAAATCAACTCCAAGGTTGTCAAGCTTGGATGAATCTTCAAGAATCCTTTTAATACAAGATTAACTAAACTAGATTAACAATGATTAACTAAGGATTAAAGAGAGATTGAAACTAATGTGAGGAACACTAATCTAGGGTTTGAATGCTTAATGGAGGCCTAAGAGAGTCTAGGGTAAGATAAGATATGTAAACAATACAAGAGGGAAGTATTTATATGGGTGCAAGAATGAAGGAGAATGAAACAATAAGTTGCGTGCTACAGCTCCACGGTCCCGACCGGGACGAGATGGTCCCGACCGGGACGGACCCAGGTCAGTAGCTTCTCTTTTTGTGCACCCCATCCAGGACGGGATGAGGCCTTCTCGACCGGGATGGGTCTTGTAGGCCTCAAATAAGCCCTTTTTGGTCCCTCCTTGCTTCTCATGGGTTTCTCATCGATTCTCGGGACTCGGGATCGGGTCTAAGAGGCTCGGGATTTGGTCCCGAGGTCTCGGGGTCTAATCCAAGGCATCGAGTGATCGTTCCTTCACTTCGTTGGCTCCAAAAAGTGTATGTATCGAGTCGGATTTGCTCCAACTCTTCACAAATGGTCTCGGGAACCTGAAACGAACTAAAGGAAGCATAAGTAGCCCATAAACCGCTCCCAAGGAGCGATTCCACAAGGAAAATGGGACCAAAACACAGTAAAAAAGGCACTACAAACTACACTTATCAACTCCCCCACACTTAACCCTTACTCGCCCTCGAGTAAGCATAAACTAACTACTAAACTAGCCGAGTGGGTATTAGCGCACCCTACGCCCTTTCAACTCACACGAGTACACTTAGAGGAAAAGTGCACTCCGCAAGGAAAGTAAGGTCTTGCGACAAAACTGTGGATGCAACCGGACACAACAACACATAAACAACAAACACACAAACAAACAAGTAAACGGTTGCACCCAAAGAGAAATAAATACCGCTTCCCTATAAAAAGCGGTGAATGAAACACCGGTTTAGGACTCAAGGCAAGTGACAACGTTCCCAAGCTAGTAATACAGACCAAGATGAACTAAACCCTAATAGTATGACGATAAAGCAACAAAAACGTTGGTAACTTACCTAGGTCCTCCTAACTTTCTAAGAACGTACTACGGGACGATCGGCGGAGTGGAAAAGGGATGAACCACGGTGTTAGTCGACACTGTAGGTAAGTGAGACCCCGCCCCCTTTAGCGATGATCCAAGAGGGTCGTCCCATGCCCGAAACCGCCCAACTAGTCCAAGTAAAAAGGTGGAAAATATTGCAAAGTGAGGGAAGACCGACCATTACCGCTATCATCCTTCCTAGGGACTCGGTCCTTTGGTAGGCTCTTCACGGTAATAGTCGGTAAAAGGCTTATTTTTGAGAGGGGATTGTTTTTGTGAGACGGTTTTCTTTTGGCATTTTTTCTTTCTTTTGCATATTTGCTTTGTGTATCGCTATGCCATTTCTTTTTCTTATTTTCTATTTTCTTTTTGGCTTTTTGTGCCTTTTCTTTTTTTTTTCCTCAATCTTTTCTTTCTTTCATTTTCTTTCATTTCTTTGCCCTTTTGGCTTGATTTGAGTGATAGGCATTTCTTTGCAACTAAGAAAGATGATTTCAACAATTTACAATTTTATTGTGTGGAAATAATGTATAGAAGGTAGGGGAAATGGGAGAGTCGGGAGCGCGCTTTCCCTTCAAACCCACAAAAAGGGGAAAACTTGGACTAATCAAACGATCCTAAACACGGTCACCTAAGGGACGACACTCGGTAACCAAGGCCTTTTCACACCGTGGGTGGTCATAATGGTCAAAAGTGCAAATCCTGTAGTAAATCCCTAGTAAGCTAGGTGGACTCAAGGTAAAGGACCAACGAAATCATTGATTTAGGGTCATTCTACTAGACTAAAGTCCAAGACTCGATTTACACTACTAGAAAGGGAAAGTAGACGCTTGCACACTAGCCTCAAAACCGGATTTTCGAAAACCATTTACACACTAGACACAACTACACACCACAAAACAAAGACTCAACAAAGAACCAAAGAAAAAGAAGCAAAAGCAACAAAACAAAAACAAAACAAAACGAACACAAAAACAACACAAACACCACCCCGATCTTCCAAACAAGCCACCAAATCAACCACAACTTTACAAAGCTCCACCCGAGCACACAACATCACAGTCTCCTCCAAACTCCGCAAGAGATAAAGAAGAAAAAGGGATAAGATGTTACCGGAAGTCTTGAAAGCTCTCCAAAGCTATTGGTGATTTAAGCAACCTATAAGGAAAAAGGGAGGCAAAACACGCACACAAAACAAATATACGACACAACGACACAAAAGAAAAAGACACAAAAAGAAAATCTTTTTGATTTTTTGTGAAAATTTTCAAATTTTTAGGTATTTTTAAGATTTTTTCGAAGAAACAATGAAAATAAAATAAGCTACACTAGAATATCGCTCCCCCATACTTAAACCAAGCAATGTCCTCATGCTCGATCGTAGTATGTGGAGACCCTAAAGAAAAGAAAGGAAACTACGAAAATAAAGCTAAAAATCAAAAAGAAAAGTGAAGAAAGGGTAGAATGCGTCCGGCCGGGGTGTAGTCAAGTCACCATGGGCCGAGACAAGAAAAGATATGGAAGGGGAAGAAATAAAAAAGAAGGAAATAAAAGGAAATGGGAGGGGAGGACTAGGTGTAATCAAGTCACCTAGCCCGGATTCCGTCCAAATCCGACTAAATCCTAAAAAAAAGGGTGAAAAATCTTATAAATTTGGATTTTGAAAATGACTCTTGATGTAATCACGTCATCAAGAGTCGGGAGCAATAACTACCAAGGCCTCGAAGGCCATCATGACACCAAGACACAAAAGTGTACAAGGGGAAGGGGATAAACAAGGGAAAACAAGCAACAACAAAAACGGAAAAGAAAGGATAGTTGTCGTACCCGTAGGTTAGCAACTCACTCTCTCCATCGTCTTCAATGGTCAATAATTGCAATTTGCTTGTTGTCATCATCGTCATCCCTCTTCAAGCTTGAAAGTATCGCATGGTTGAGGTAGTAAGCTTGCAATGGTGTGAGGAGGTGAGATTTGATGTGAGGCTTGGTGTAAAGTGAATAGGAAATGAAGTGAGGGTATGCAAATGAAGTATGTGGGTCATATGATATGATCACGGAGAGGTAGGGAGGTTGGGATGGGGTGCACAATGGTTGGGTGGACTCAAATGTCGAAGAAAAGGCATAATGGGGAGTAGGGGAAAATCCCGGTTGGGATGGATGGTCCCGGTCGGGATGCCAAACCCTTCCCGGTCGGGAAGACACTCCAGAAACTTCAATTTTTGGCACCTTCATCCCGATCGGGATGGCTCCTTCCCGGTCGGGATGCCTCATCCTTCCCGGTCGGGAAGCCCTCTTCTCGCCCGGGATGGATCTTCTTGACCTCCAAAACCCCAAAAGCTTAAACAAAGCTTCAAAAACCGACATCCTTTCTCTCGATCCAAGCTCTATCATGGCTATTCCTCACTAGGAGTCATCATCACTTCACCTATCAAACAAAGCTCAAAAGCACATCAAATTCTCTCCCTCGCAACACTCCTCAATCAATCCAAATAACAAGAATATCACAAAACTCAAACTAACTACAAGAAAGAGATATATACAATGAGACGGTTCTTTTGGAACTCCGTCAAACCAAGGATGGTGCATTCTTCAATCTTTTTCAACAACAATAACTAATTCCATCTCCATCAAGGGCACGAAGAAACAAATCGAAGGCTCTCGAGAAATCTTCGATCAAGCTTGTGATATAACCATCCACATCCCAAGGTTCTACATGACCTTGTCTCGATGTTCCCGGGGCATCCTGATCTACTAAGTTCAATGGCTTGAACTTGTACTTGCGATCCTTCGGTATATACCCAAACGTCCATCGATCTTCATGTGGCCCCAAGGGAGGCTCATCTTTCTCCTTGTCATTGCACTTATCTTCAAGCCCATGATATGGGCACTCATCCTCTCCAATCTCGGAGTCATCATCCTCAAGTTCATAGAAGTCACTCTTCAAGCTTTGTCCCGACTCATCCCCTAGATCGACGTCTTTCGTGGCGTGGATCATATTGCAAGACTCATCATTAGTAGGCGAGGTGTTGCCTTGGAGGTCGAACACGAGCTTTTCTTCGCCTAACTCAAATGTGACCCTACCGTTCTTCACATCGATCATGGAACCGACGGTATGTAGAAATGGGCGCCCAAGGATAATGGGAGTGATAGCATCTTCCGGCATGTCAAGTACGAGGAAATCAACCGGAACAAAGAACTTTCCAATTCTTACCGGCACATCTTCCAATATCCCCAATGGTCGGTTGAGTGAACTATCGGCCATTTGGAGTGTAATGGAAGTACGCTTGAGGTCCTTCATCCCAAGTCGCAAACAAATGGTGTAGGGAATAATGCTTACACTCGCACCCAAATCACAAAGTGCTCTCTCGATCCTAAATTGCCTATGGTGCATGGGATTGAGAAACTACCCGGATCCTTCAACTTGGGAAGCGTAGAACCTTGAATAAGCTCGCTCACCACCCTTGTGAACGCTATCGTCTCTTCCTTGTCGATGGATCTCTTCCTAGCCAAGACTTCTCGCATAAATCTTCCATATGCCGGGATTTGGGTAAGTAACTCGGTAAACGAGACAGTCACATCCAATTTCTTCACAATGTCTCGGAATTTGTCAAATTGGACATCCACCTTAGTCTTCATGTTGTTGGGAAAGGCAAGTTGATATGGAACTTGTTTTGCTCAATCGGGGTGGACTTCTCAAATGACACTTTCCCTTTACCCTTGTCTTTTCCTTGAAGAGGGGGAAGCTTGTCTTCAATGGGTTTCTCAATCGCCCATAAGACTTGCTCCTCCATTGGACTTTCCTTGCTTGAATTGCCTTGAGAGGAGGGTGTAACTTCTTGCATTGGTTCTTGCTCACTAGGGGCTAAGGGGGAATCATAAGACGTACCACTCCTCGTGGTAATAGCATTTACATGCTCAAATTTCGGTGTTTCACCTTGAGGAGGTAGTTGCCCCTTTTGTCTTGAAGAGCTTCCCGAAGCAAGTTGAGATATTTGGGTCTCAAGCATCTTCGTATGAGCATCTCTTGCTATGTTATCCCTTTGAACATAAGCAAAGAACTCTTGTTGGTTTCTTGCCATCTCCATTTGGCTTCTTTGCATTTCTTGAGTACTCCTTTGCATATCCATCAAAGATTTTTGCACGTTGAAATCTCGAGGTGGAGATTGTGGATTGTGCGGAGTATCGGTGAGGGCTAATGGAGTACCATAATCATGAATAGGAGACCGGCTCCTAGGCTTGCTTTCTTGCCTATTCCCTTGAGTTTCTTGTTGTTTTTGATGGTTCCCTTGGTTATGGTTTTGATGTCCTTGAATGTTTTGGTTTCCTTGGAAACCACCTTGATTGAAGTTCCCTTGTTGGAACCCTTGATTGTTGTTGAAGTTACCTTGGTTATGATGCTTGAAATTGTTAAATGGTCTTGGATTAACATAACCTTGGTAACCTTGATTGTTGTCCCTTAAGGGAGGTGGAACATAGGGACGAGGTTGTAGAGCTTGTTGTTGAGGGACTTGATGGGAAGCTTGGAACGTATTAGGATAGGAGGCACCTTGCTTGAACGCTTGAAAGGCGTTCACTTGCTCAATACATCCTCGACAATGTATAGGCTCATGTCCAACTATCCCGCACATATCACACATCCCATAATAAGGTGTAGGAGACACAACTTCCAAAGCATTAATTTCATGAATCGAGTGTTGGTTGGAGGAACTAGAGCTTTGAACTTGATTAAGGTGGCTTTGGAGCTTCTTGTCAATAGATTCCATGTGAGTTCTTAATTGAGCTCCAAGGTCAATGCTTAGTTGTGTAATGGCATCGACCTCGTGCCTACCTCCTCGATTCGCCTTTCTAGGCCTTGAGTATTGGGAGTTATGCACCGCCATCTCCTCGATTCTCGCCCAAGTTTGATCGTCATCAACCTCGGTAAACCTACCATTGGAGCCCATATTGAGTATAGCTCTTGAGTCCTCATATAGACCGTTCCAAAATTGTTGGACTAAGAACCATTGTGAAAGTCCATGGTGGGGGCATGATCTAACCAAAGATTTAAACCGTTCCCAAGCTTCATAGAGGCTCTCTTCATCCCGTTGTTGGAAACCGGTGATGGAGGCCCTAAGCAAATTTGTCTTCTCCGGAGGGTAAAATTTTTGGTAGAACGCCAATGCAAGTTTCTTCCAAGTATCGATACCCATGGTCGCCCTATCGAGACTCTTAATCCATTGCTTTGCCTTTCCAATGAGAGAGAACGGGAAGAGTACCCAACGGATTTGATCTTGAGTAACCCCGGTTTGAGAGATAGCATCGCAATAATCGGAGAAAGTCTCCATGTGTTGGTGCGGGTCTTCGGTGGGCAAACCACTAAATTGATTTCTCTCCACAAGTTGTATGAATTGTGTCTTTGCCACAAAATTCCCGGTATATGTATCCGGCAAAGCACTCGGTCCCGGCAAGACATCCTCGGTGAAAGTGGAGTGAGATGAAAACTTCGGCATATTTAGATGTAAGGGAGACGATGGTGTAGACGGTGTTGAAGAAGATGTAGAGGGGGAACTAGGACTAGAATTACAGAAGGGATTGATGAAGGTCCCTCCGGCCGTCTCTCGAGGTGACTCGTTAAAGTCGGATCTTTGAGCTTGCTCTTGATGGATATTGCTAGCACTTGGTTGAGAGATTCTAACCCGGTCAATCGTCCGTTGGCGAAAGGCTCGAAAGAGTCTCTCCGGCTTTGGATTGAAGAGAAAGAAATCGCCTCTCCTCCTAGGCATACACTACGCACTAGACCAAACGTGAGAACACCTAGTGCTTTATGGGCACTAGGCAACGACAATAAACGAACACAACGAAAGACAAAGAGAAAAGAAAGCTAAGTAAACAAGAGAAACCTAGAAAATATTCACAAGAGAAGATAGAAGAGAACAAAGAAGGGTAACTAAGTCTAGCTATAAGCAAACTAAGTCTAAACAATGCACCGTCCCCGGCAACGGCGCCAAATTGATGGAAGGATTTGCCGTGGGTCCTAACCAACAATAATTAACCGGCTAATCCAAGTGGGTAGCTAGGATAAGTCAGGTCGTGTCCACGAAGACGGTATTGTAAGGTTTAGACTAAGCCGACCTAAAAACGAGACTATGTTACCAAAACAACACAAAGAGAACTATAATTGACAAACTATGGTGGTGGAAGAGGTACGAACTAGGCTAACAATGACTAGAACAATGAAAAGATGCAACATAAACTAATTGAAATAACTAGGATTAATGAAACTAACAACTAGAGGAATGATGACTAACTAGCTAGAGAAATCAAATATGGAAGGAAGTGGGGTAGGTCGGGTTCTCAAGTGTAGAAGGGTAATTGGGTGATCAAGGGTGTAGGTGTCTCCTAGTTGCTAGAGTCGGTCCGGGCTCTCGCTACGTATACCGATGTCGAGGTAGGTTCGCGCTCTCGCGTCTAAACCCTAGTCCGCAATCTCGTGTCTATGACTATTCTCAACACAATCACATACTAGACAAACAATGAGAAGATGAGCAAAGTATGGGAAGCATTGGCCACTACTACTCTCACAAGCAATTCAACAAACACATAGAGTGCCTATTATGTGACTAGCAACAAAAGATGTAACCTTTACCCCTAATCAAACCCTAATCACCCATAATCTACCCTTAATCCCCCTAACCCCACAAGGAGACTACTCACTCATTATCAAACTAACCATAACAATAACAAGAGAAAACAACATAATAAACCAAACATCCATTATGAACAACCAATAACAATAAAATAAGTAAAGATTGAAACTAGAGTAAATAACAAATAACAAGAGTAAAGAGGATTATACCAACAACAAGAGGAAGAAAAAGATGCAAACTTGTATAAATAAGAAACCCAAATCAACTCCAAGGTTGTCAAGCTTGGATGAATCTTCAAGAATCCTTTTAATACAAGATTAACTAAACTAGATTAACAATGATTAACTAAGGATTAAAGAGAGATTGAAACTAATGTGAGGAACACTAATCTAGGGTTTGAATGCTTAATGGAGGCCTAAGAGAGTCTAGGGTAAGATAAGATATGTAAACAATACAAGAGGGAAGTATTTATATGGGTGCAAGAATGAAGGAGAATGAAACAATAAGTTGCGTGCTACAGCTCCACGGTCCCGACCGGGACGAGATGGTCCCGACCGGGACGGACCCAGGTCAGTAGCTTCTCTTTTTGTGCACCCCATCCAGGACGGGATGAGGCCTTCTCGACCGGGATGGGTCTTGTAGGCCTCAAATAAGCCCTTTTTGGTCCCTCCTTGCTTCTCATGGGTTTCTCATCGATTCTCGGGACTCGGGATCGGGTCTAAGAGGCTCGGGATTTGGTCCCGAGGTCTCGGGGTCTAATCCAAGGCATCGAGTGATCGTTCCTTCACTTCGTTGGCTCCAAAAAGTGTATGTATCGAGTCGGATTTGCTCCAACTCTTCACAAATGGTCTCGGGAACCTGAAACGAACTAAAGGAAGCATAAGTAGCCCATAAACCGCTCCCAAGGAGCGATTCCACAAGGAAAATGGGACCAAAACACAGTAAAAAAGGCACTACAAACTACACTTATCAACTCCCCCACACTTAACCCTTACTCGCCCTCGAGTAAGCATAAACTAACTACTAAACTAGCCGAGTGGGTATTAGCGCACCCTACGCCCTTTCAACTCACACGAGTACACTTAGAGGAAAAGTGCACTCCGCAAGGAAAGTAAGGTCTTGCGACAAAACTGTGGATGCAACCGGACACAACAACACATAAACAACAAACACACAAACAAACAAGTAAACGGTTGCACCCAAAGAGAAATAAATACCGCTTCCCTATAAAAAGCGGTGAATGAAACACCGGTTTAGGACTCAAGGCAAGTGACAACGTTCCCAAGCTAGTAATACAGACCAAGATGAACTAAACCCTAATAGTATGACGATAAAGCAACAAAAACGTTGGTAACTTACCTAGGTCCTCCTAACTTTCTAAGAACGTACTACGGGACGATCGGCGGAGTGGAAAAGGGATGAACCACGGTGTTAGTCGACACTGTAGGTAAGTGAGACCCCGCCCCCTTTAGCGATGATCCAAGAGGGTCGTCCCATGCCCGAAACCGCCCAACTAGTCCAAGTAAAAAGGTGGAAAATATTGCAAAGTGAGGGAAGACCGACCATTACCGCTATCATCCTTCCTAGGGACTCGGTCCTTTGGTAGGCTCTTCACGGTAATAGTCGGTAAAAGGCTTATTTTTGAGAGGGGATTGTTTTTGTGAGACGGTTTTCTTTTGGCATTTTTTCTTTCTTTTGCATATTTGCTTTGTGTATCGCTATGCCATTTCTTTTTCTTATTTTCTATTTTCTTTTTGGCTTTTTGTGCCTTTTCTTTTTTTTTTCCTCAATCTTTTCTTTCTTTCATTTTCTTTCATTTCTTTGCCCTTTTGGCTTGATTTGAGTGATAGGCATTTCTTTGCAACTAAGAAAGATGATTTCAACAATTTACAATTTTATTGTGTGGAAATAATGTATAGAAGGTAGGGGAAATGGGAGAGTCGGGAGCGCGCTTTCCCTTCAAACCCACAAAAAGGGGAAAACTTGGACTAATCAAACGATCCTAAACACGGTCACCTAAGGGACGACACTCGGTAACCAAGGCCTTTTCACACCGTGGGTGGTCATAATGGTCAAAAGTGCAAATCCTGTAGTAAATCCCTAGTAAGCTAGGTGGACTCAAGGTAAAGGACCAACGAAATCATTGATTTAGGGTCATTCTACTAGACTAAAGTCCAAGACTCGATTTACACTACTAGAAAGGGAAAGTAGACGCTTGCACACTAGCCTCAAAACCGGATTTTCGAAAACCATTTACACACTAGACACAACTACACACCACAAAACAAAGACTCAACAAAGAACCAAAGAAAAAGAAGCAAAAGCAACAAAACAAAAACAAAACAAAACGAACACAAAAACAACACAAACACCACCCCGATCTTCCAAACAAGCCACCAAATCAACCACAACTTTACAAAGCTCCACCCGAGCACACAACATCACAGTCTCCTCCAAACTCCGCAAGAGATAAAGAAGAAAAAGGGATAAGATGTTACCGGAAGTCTTGAAAGCTCTCCAAAGCTATTGGTGATTTAAGCAACCTATAAGGAAAAAGGGAGGCAAAACACGCACACAAAACAAATATACGACACAACGACACAAAAGAAAAAGACACAAAAAGAAAATCTTTTTGATTTTTTGTGAAAATTTTCAAATTTTTAGGTATTTTTAAGATTTTTTCGAAGAAACAATGAAAATAAAATAAGCTACACTAGAATATCGCTCCCCCATACTTAAACCAAGCAATGTCCTCATGCTCGATCGTAGTATGTGGAGACCCTAAAGAAAAGAAAGGAAACTACGAAAATAAAGCTAAAAATCAAAAAGAAAAGTGAAGAAAGGGTAGAATGCGTCCGGCCGGGGTGTAGTCAAGTCACCATGGGCCGAGACAAGAAAAGATATGGAAGGGGAAGAAATAAAAAAGAAGGAAATAAAAGGAAATGGGAGGGGAGGACTAGGTGTAATCAAGTCACCTAGCCCGGATTCCGTCCAAATCCGACTAAATCCTAAAAAAAAGGGTGAAAAATCTTATAAATTTGGATTTTGAAAATGACTCTTGATGTAATCACGTCATCAAGAGTCGGGAGCAATAACTACCAAGGCCTCGAAGGCCATCATGACACCAAGACACAAAAGTGTACAAGGGGAAGGGGATAAACAAGGGAAAACAAGCAACAACAAAAACGGAAAAGAAAGGATAGTTGTCGTACCCGTAGGTTAGCAACTCACTCTCTCCATCGTCTTCAATGGTCAATAATTGCAATTTGCTTGTTGTCATCATCGTCATCCCTCTTCAAGCTTGAAAGTATCGCATGGTTGAGGTAGTAAGCTTGCAATGGTGTGAGGAGGTGAGATTTGATGTGAGGCTTGGTGTAAAGTGAATAGGAAATGAAGTGAGGGTATGCAAATGAAGTATGTGGGTCATATGATATGATCACGGAGAGGTAGGGAGGTTGGGATGGGGTGCACAATGGTTGGGTGGACTCAAATGTCGAAGAAAAGGCATAATGGGGAGTAGGGGAAAATCCCGGTTGGGATGGATGGTCCCGGTCGGGATGCCAAACCCTTCCCGGTCGGGAAGACACTCCAGAAACTTCAATTTTTGGCACCTTCATCCCGATCGGGATGGCTCCTTCCCGGTCGGGATGCCTCATCCTTCCCGGTCGGGAAGCCCTCTTCTCGCCCGGGATGGATCTTCTTGACCTCCAAAACCCCAAAAGCTTAAACAAAGCTTCAAAAACCGACATCCTTTCTCTCGATCCAAGCTCTATCATGGCTATTCCTCACTAGGAGTCATCATCACTTCACCTATCAAACAAAGCTCAAAAGCACATCAAATTCTCTCCCTCGCAACACTCCTCAATCAATCCAAATAACAAGAATATCACAAAACTCAAACTAACTACAAGAAAGAGATATATACAATGAGACGGTTCTTTTGGAACTCCGTCAAACCAAGGATGGTGCATTCTTCAATCTTTTTCAACAACAATAACTAATTCCATCTCCATCAAGGGCACGAAGAAACAAATCGAAGGCTCTCGAGAAATCTTCGATCAAGCTTGTGATATAACCATCCACATCCCAAGGTTCTACATGACCTTGTCTCGATGTTCCCGGGGCATCCTGATCTACTAAGTTCAATGGCTTGAACTTGTACTTGCGATCCTTCGGTATATACCCAAACGTCCATCGATCTTCATGTGGCCCCAAGGGAGGCTCATCTTTCTCCTTGTCATTGCACTTATCTTCAAGCCCATGATATGGGCACTCATCCTCTCCAATCTCGGAGTCATCATCCTCAAGTTCATAGAAGTCACTCTTCAAGCTTTGTCCCGACTCATCCCCTAGATCGACGTCTTTCGTGGCGTGGATCATATTGCAAGACTCATCATTAGTAGGCGAGGTGTTGCCTTGGAGGTCGAACACGAGCTTTTCTTCGCCTAACTCAAATGTGACCCTACCGTTCTTCACATCGATCATGGAACCGACGGTATGTAGAAATGGGCGCCCAAGGATAATGGGAGTGATAGCATCTTCCGGCATGTCAAGTACGAGGAAATCAACCGGAACAAAGAACTTTCCAATTCTTACCGGCACATCTTCCAATATCCCCAATGGTCGGTTGAGTGAACTATCGGCCATTTGGAGTGTAATGGAAGTACGCTTGAGGTCCTTCATCCCAAGTCGCAAACAAATGGTGTAGGGAATAATGCTTACACTCGCACCCAAATCACAAAGTGCTCTCTCGATCCTAAATTGCCTATGGTGCATGGGATTGAGAAACTACCCGGATCCTTCAACTTGGGAAGCGTAGAACCTTGAATAAGCTCGCTCACCACCCTTGTGAACGCTATCGTCTCTTCCTTGTCGATGGATCTCTTCCTAGCCAAGACTTCTCGCATAAATCTTCCATATGCCGGGATTTGGGTAAGTAACTCGGTAAACGAGACAGTCACATCCAATTTCTTCACAATGTCTCGGAATTTGTCAAATTGGACATCCACCTTAGTCTTCATGTTGTTGGGAAAGGCAAGTTGATATGGAACTTGTTTTGCTCAATCGGGGTGGACTTCTCAAATGACACTTTCCCTTTACCCTTGTCTTTTCCTTGAAGAGGGGGAAGCTTGTCTTCAATGGGTTTCTCAATCGCCCATAAGACTTGCTCCTCCATTGGACTTTCCTTGCTTGAATTGCCTTGAGAGGAGGGTGTAACTTCTTGCATTGGTTCTTGCTCACTAGGGGCTAAGGGGGAATCATAAGACGTACCACTCCTCGTGGTAATAGCATTTACATGCTCAAATTTCGGTGTTTCACCTTGAGGAGGTAGTTGCCCCTTTTGTCTTGAAGAGCTTCCCGAAGCAAGTTGAGATATTTGGGTCTCAAGCATCTTCGTATGAGCATCTCTTGCTATGTTATCCCTTTGAACATAAGCAAAGAACTCTTGTTGGTTTCTTGCCATCTCCATTTGGCTTCTTTGCATTTCTTGAGTACTCCTTTGCATATCCATCAAAGATTTTTGCACGTTGAAATCTCGAGGTGGAGATTGTGGATTGTGCGGAGTATCGGTGAGGGCTAATGGAGTACCATAATCATGAATAGGAGACCGGCTCCTAGGCTTGCTTTCTTGCCTATTCCCTTGAGTTTCTTGTTGTTTTTGATGGTTCCCTTGGTTATGGTTTTGATGTCCTTGAATGTTTTGGTTTCCTTGGAAACCACCTTGATTGAAGTTCCCTTGTTGGAACCCTTGATTGTTGTTGAAGTTACCTTGGTTATGATGCTTGAAATTGTTAAATGGTCTTGGATTAACATAACCTTGGTAACCTTGATTGTTGTCCCTTAAGGGAGGTGGAACATAGGGACGAGGTTGTAGAGCTTGTTGTTGAGGGACTTGATGGGAAGCTTGGAACGTATTAGGATAGGAGGCACCTTGCTTGAACGCTTGAAAGGCGTTCACTTGCTCAATACATCCTCGACAATGTATAGGCTCATGTCCAACTATCCCGCACATATCACACATCCCATAATAAGGTGTAGGAGACACAACTTCCAAAGCATTAATTTCATGAATCGAGTGTTGGTTGGAGGAACTAGAGCTTTGAACTTGATTAAGGTGGCTTTGGAGCTTCTTGTCAATAGATTCCATGTGAGTTCTTAATTGAGCTCCAAGGTCAATGCTTAGTTGTGTAATGGCATCGACCTCGTGCCTACCTCCTCGATTCGCCTTTCTAGGCCTTGAGTATTGGGAGTTATGCACCGCCATCTCCTCGATTCTCGCCCAAGTTTGATCGTCATCAACCTCGGTAAACCTACCATTGGAGCCCATATTGAGTATAGCTCTTGAGTCCTCATATAGACCGTTCCAAAATTGTTGGACTAAGAACCATTGTGAAAGTCCATGGTGGGGGCATGATCTAACCAAAGATTTAAACCGTTCCCAAGCTTCATAGAGGCTCTCTTCATCCCGTTGTTGGAAACCGGTGATGGAGGCCCTAAGCAAATTTGTCTTCTCCGGAGGGTAAAATTTTTGGTAGAACGCCAATGCAAGTTTCTTCCAAGTATCGATACCCATGGTCGCCCTATCGAGACTCTTAATCCATTGCTTTGCCTTTCCAATGAGAGAGAACGGGAAGAGTACCCAACGGATTTGATCTTGAGTAACCCCGGTTTGAGAGATAGCATCGCAATAATCGGAGAAAGTCTCCATGTGTTGGTGCGGGTCTTCGGTGGGCAAACCACTAAATTGATTTCTCTCCACAAGTTGTATGAATTGTGTCTTTGCCACAAAATTCCCGGTATATGTATCCGGCAAAGCACTCGGTCCCGGCAAGACATCCTCGGTGAAAGTGGAGTGAGATGAAAACTTCGGCATATTTAGATGTAAGGGAGACGATGGTGTAGACGGTGTTGAAGAAGATGTAGAGGGGGAACTAGGACTAGAATTACAGAAGGGATTGATGAAGGTCCCTCCGGCCGTCTCTCGAGGTGACTCGTTAAAGTCGGATCTTTGAGCTTGCTCTTGATGGATATTGCTAGCACTTGGTTGAGAGATTCTAACCCGGTCAATCGTCCGTTGGCGAAAGGCTCGAAAGAGTCTCTCCGGCTTTGGATTGAAGAGAAAGAAATCGCCTCTCCTCCTAGGCATACACTACGCACTAGACCAAACGTGAGAACACCTAGTGCTTTATGGGCACTAGGCAACGACAATAAACGAACACAACGAAAGACAAAGAGAAAAGAAAGCTAAGTAAACAAGAGAAACCTAGAAAATATTCACAAGAGAAGATAGAAGAGAACAAAGAAGGGTAACTAAGTCTAGCTATAAGCAAACTAAGTCTAAACAATGCACCGTCCCCGGCAACGGCGCCAAATTGATGGAAGGATTTGCCGTGGGTCCTAACCAACAATAATTAACCGGCTAATCCAAGTGGGTAGCTAGGATAAGTCAGGTCGTGTCCACGAAGACGGTATTGTAAGGTTTAGACTAAGCCGACCTAAAAACGAGACTATGTTACCAAAACAACACAAAGAGAACTATAATTGACAAACTATGGTGGTGGAAGAGGTACGAACTAGGCTAACAATGACTAGAACAATGAAAAGATGCAACATAAACTAATTGAAATAACTAGGATTAATGAAACTAACAACTAGAGGAATGATGACTAACTAGCTAGAGAAATCAAATATGGAAGGAAGTGGGGTAGGTCAGGTTCTCAAGTGTAGAAGGGTAATTGGGTGATCAAGGGTGTAGGTGTCTCCTAGTTGCTAGAGTCGGTCCGGGCTCTCGCTACGTAGACCGATGTCGAGGTAGGTTCGCGCTCTCGCGTCTAAACCCTAGTCCGCACTCTCGTGTCTATGACTATTCTCAACACAATCACATACTAGACAAACAATGAGAAGATGAGCAAAGTATGAGAAGCATTGGCCACTACTACTCACACAAGCAATTCAACAAACACATAGAGTGCCTATTATGTGACTAGCAACAAAAGATGTAACCTTTACCCCTAATCAAACCCTAATCACCCATAATCTACCCTTAATCCCCCTACTAACCCCACAAGGAGACTACTCACTCATTATCAAACTAACCATAACAATAACAAGAGAAAACAACATAATAAACCAAACATCCATTATGAACAACCAATAACAATAACAATAAGTAAAGATTGAAACTAGAGTAAATACCAAATAACAAGAGTAAAGAGAATTATACCAACAACAAGAGGAAGAAAAAGATGCAAACTTGTATAAATAAGAAACCCAAATCAACTCCAAGGTTGTCAAGCTTGGATATTCAAGAATCCTTTTAATACAAGATTAACTAAACTAGATTAACAATGATTAACTAAGGATTAAAGAGAGATTGAAACTAATGTGAGGAACACTAATCTAGGGTTTGAATGCTTAATGGAGGCCTAAGAGAGTCTAGGGTAAGATAAGATATGTAAACAATACAAGAGGGAAGTATTTATATGGGTGCAAGAATGAAGGAGGATGAAACAATAAGTTGCGTGCTACAGCTCCACGGTCCCGACCGGGACGGGATGGTCCCAACCGGGACAGACCCAGGTCAGTAGCTTCTCTTTTTGTGCACCCCATCCCGGACGGGATGAGGCCTTCCCGACCGGGATGGGTCTTGTAGGCCTCAAATAAGCCCTTTTTGGTCCCTCCTTGCTTCTCATGGGTTTCTCATCGATTCTCGGGACTCGGGATCGGGTCTAAGAGGCTCGGGATTGGGTCCCGAGGTCTCGGGATCGAATCCAAGGCATCGAGGGATTGTTCCTTCACTTCGTTGGCTCCAAAAAGTGTATATATCGAGTCGGATTTGCTCCAACTCTTCACAAATGGTCTCGGGAACCTGAAACAAACTAAAGGAAGCATAAGTAGCCCATAAACCGCTCCCAAGGAGCGATTCCACAAGGAAAATGGGACCAAAACACAGTAAAATAGGCGCTACAAACTACACTTATCATAAGTGCCGATAATGGACTCGCGTAGGTAGTTGACATTGTCGTCATCTTCCCACCTATTACGACAATTTAACGAGTTATATTCCATCGTAAATGAAATAAATATCATATGTGGGGAAGACATTAATATAATACAGGAATTATTACCAAACGCCATTTTTGTTCCGCGAAAGGTATTTCTTATCGGCATCCGGTATATCGTCGTTGTTCCCAGCACCTGTCATTATTACGTTTCCGCTACGAGAACCATAGTTGCAAAACGTGAAAACACATTAACAATGTACAATACTGAAGGTACATACACACAGAAAATGCAATACGTTAACCAATCTATATTACGTACATCTGTTTGCGTAAAATGTTTTTAATTACTTACAATGAAAATAAACAAATTAAAGTTACGGTATTAAAATGGTAATAGACACTACTCATCGTCGCTACTATCATTCTCCTCATCCGTGTTCACTCCATTGAAACCGTCTTCCTCGATCTCATCATCATCCCATTCACTGTCGACCTCTTCCTCATCTGCTTCTTGAACAACAACATGTTCCTCATCCTCACCCTCACCCTTAAGCATGATCCAATTGTGAAAATCATCTTCTTCCTCTTCCTCTTCCTAGCCCCCATCCTCTTCACCGACGTTCCATACTTGTTCCTCAACATCATCAGTGTCATCAGTGTCTGAAACTACAATAGATGAAAGTGGTTGTACATTAGAAACGACATCCTCTTGGTATACATTATCGTCGGTGATTGGGTTGTCAATTTGCGATCTCGCCTTGATCTTAAACACCGCAAACCATTGTGTATCCTTTTTTCCCTTTGGATAAGGGCAAAGCAAATTTGATCGCTTTGGTACGCCAACACAAAAGGATTGTGCCCTCGCAGTTTTCTTGAGCGATTCACATCTACAAGATTGTATAACTTATGAACATTAACTCCTTGTGCGGAGTTATCAATCCAATGACATTTGAATAGTACGGGTTTACAGGTCCTGTCACTGTCAAAATAGTGGAGCTCATTCACCTCTTCTAATGTTCCATAATAATCTGACCCTTCCGTGGAACTCACACAGACGCCGTTACTAATTATTGTAGATTTTGGGACGTCGACACCATCTTTGAAAGCACGAAACTTGTACCCATTTACTGAATAGCGCTTCCAAGTCTTCACCCGTGAAGAAGGGCCAGTCGCAAGAGTTTTCATGAGGAGGTCGAGCAACACTTCAGGCTTTCATGAAGATATAACTAGTATACAACCCGTGATAAATCACGGGGTTGTTAAGACGATCATGTTTTGAAAGTGGTTTCTATTGTGAGACGGTGTAGTAATATTACCTAAACATGACCCGCGAGGTTAGATACGGATAGGTGGCTAAATTAAACATAAAGTAATAGGTAAAAGCGATCGTCATTTTCTTAAACGACCCATGACGTGTTGTCTGTTTTACTCATCGAGAATGGTCCGTACATTTTGTCGAAGTTCATAGTATCGTTACGTTGTTCGTTAAAGCGGAATAGTGTACGGGAAATGGGATATGACTAAACATGTCACGTGGCACTATCCCCTTCACAATTCAGTTCACCTTCCCTAAAGAAAATTTTCCCCAAATATGCATCTCCTCAATATCAAAATCAAAAAAGCAATCCACCATTGATTCCCTACGCACAACTGACGAAAGATTATTCCTCCCCCCTATTTAATTGCCCTATAAATTCGAATGCTGACTTGAGTAGTCTAATTTCTGCAACAGTGATGGAGAAGAACAGAGGAGCATTGAATGGATTACGTCTTCAATAGGTAATTTTCGGGACATCTAATCTCTAATATCACTATAGTGATGTGTTGTCTTGCTTCCATCAGTTATTATATCACCATACATGTCAATATAGATATGCTTAGATCAGGAAATCTGGTTTGTTCAAAGATGTGATGAATTTGGTACCTTTTTACTGTTTAAATATGCAGATGTTTACAACTGTCGTAGCAATCACATTTGTCAATTGCATGATAGGATTTAACCCTCTATAAATAGAGTTTTACCTTTGTTTACCACACCACCAAAACACATTGTAAAACTTCAGTAATTAGTACACTAATATGTCTACCAAATATTCCTACCCTCCCATGGTAATTATGCACAACCTCCCGTATGAGACTTCAGGTAACAATGTAACTGGAAGGAGTTTTGCTTGTGTAAGAGATGAGCTGAGAAGTCTCGGGTACATGATAAGACAGTTCCGACCAATATATAATGGTCAGACTGGCAATTTCATGAGGTCCATAGTTCTTGAGTTTGAGTATGATCATCGTCATTTCAGGGGTGCGTTCAAGCTGCAGAGAGCATTTGAGAGGGCCGGGAAAGGGAAGGCCAATTATGAGAGCCAGCTTTACTCAACAGCTGGTCCACATGCCTGGGTTGCCACTGCGGATGATGAAGTGTACTTGAGGAGGAAGACATTTTACTGCACGGTGTCTACTGAGGAGAAGGTTAATGGATACGCTAATGCTAACAATGATGGAACATCGACGTACGCTCGTGTGATGGCAATGCTGGCAAGGAAGTACCCAAGGTTCTATAGGGTGAGGGTAGGGACTAAAAGTTGATTCTGTTGTGGGCTGTCAGGTATGCGGTTAGTAGCAGCATTTGGTACTCTATAATCGGATTATATGTAAGGTCAATTCGTTATGATTACTCCATAGTGGTTTGCTCTTAAAAATTTTCAAGTTGGTTTCTCCGTGGCAATTGGCTAGAATGTGAAACTAATTAGCGCTAGAATGGTAGATTGTAGGTGGGCTGTCCGTCCGAGGTTGTGGACAAATTTTCATCTAATCAGCAGCAACACCATATGTTGGTGTAATGAATGTCGAAAATGTTAGCGTACTCGGTCTGTATGTACTCAGTTTTCTGTGAACAGCAATTAGTGTAATGAATGGCTGGTTTCTATGACGTAATTGATGTTAACTAATCCGTGGGGATGAATTACTCAGGTGTAATATAAATTTGACTTTGTCGCATATGCGAATTGAACTGGAAGTTCATACGCGCTTCTTATGTCAGGATAAAATTATGGACTGCGTTGGTCGCTGCTGCCCGAAACAAAGAATCCGGTAGAAGTAGATCTGTACAGCGAAATTCTATTTCAGTGACGATAGTACAACATTCAGTACTGTTTTGTCCTGGAGTTCAGATTTGTATACTATCGTAGTCATGTTTTCTTTTGTATTCGTTGAAGTTCATCCCGTGACAAACCAAGTGGTTGTGTGAAAGGAAACATTACATCTTGGCCCTACGGATTTATAGTGTAGAGTGTGCGGATAACTGCATCCAGTGTGCAAACATATTTCCGTGGAGTATGGAATGTAAGGGGTTGCAGTTTCTGGTTCTAAATCGGAAACAACTAATCGAGTCCCATTACAAAGTCCGTTAGTCTGATCAGTGTTCCTTAACAGCATGACAATGCATCCGACCTTCAGCTTGAACTGATGATTAGGCAGTCCGAACGACCTGACCGTTTTCAAACATGTCAAGAGGTTGGGAGGGGACCGTGTTCCGACAAAAAGGGGGCGACAGATTAGGAAAAATAATATAGATCAAATGTCATATGCATGAACAATATATGCATAACTTGAAATTGTATTCTATAAGAGCAAAGTAAGTCAAATATACCACAAATAACGTAAAAGAATAAGGAGATGTATGTAAAAGCAAGAAAGAGAAGACAACGTAATTAAAAAGCACTGTAAATAACACTTTACATACCACGGTGATTAAAGTTGTTTGAACTTCTTATTATAGAAAAAGGATCGGGTATTAATCACATAAATGTCAGTACAAATGTGGTAAATATAGTATACAGAATATAAGGGAAGATAAAACCGTAACGATGTACATGAATTTCTAATATAGTAAATCATATTTTTTTTCAACCATGAAATCTTATCGTAGATAACGTCGAGATGAGATTTATACATAAATATATTTGTACCTCGTTGCTGTCGTAGTACGTTATATTTTGACAACAATATGTACACGAAGTAACGGACGTTATAAATGAGAGATACCGTCGAAATATAAAAAGTAGTAAACGCAAATGTTCTATTACAAAAGCGAGTACTTAAGTACATATCTCAAAATCGCACATGACTTACGGTTGACACGCAAATGTTAGGTCTACAAAACATAACAACCCTATTCTCATCCACATCTCTTTCCGTACCCAAATGGCCGCCCTGGTATACGAATTAGTAACCAACCGAAGGCAGCTTCCAAACAATGGAGTATTAATCACAATCGATTGAAGACCCGTTCTTGCTATTAGTGAATGAAGGATCGAAGGTCAGATCTGTATACGTAGGATAGAAGGTCAGATCTTCAAAGTAAATGTTTCTGCGAAACAGAAAACAACGATGAAGCTTAGAAAAGAAAGGCACAAAGTAGCAATGACAGTAGAACAGTTCCGGTATTAAATTTTATGAAGACATAATATAAAACTGCAAAAGAGAAACTTAAATCGTTCTGAAATTTTTAAATAACAAATTGTTTGAAGAGGTGAGACAGCAACGACTACCCAAGTGAATTGAATTCTAATGGCGAAGCTGACAGAGCAATACTCCGTACTACTTTACTCGACTAAAAACCTCTTTGTACATTACGTTCGTGGTGCTACGCCCATCAATGTCAACACTCGTTTCTGCTAATGGAATTAGAATTTTCAAGCCCCGCCTACTGGTAATTCGGGACAGAGCTACGTAAAGCTGGCCGTGCGTGAATACGGGGCGAGGTAGATACAAACCAACATGCTTCAACGACTGACCCTGGCTTTTATTGATAGTCATGGCATAGCATACAGCAACTGGGAACTGTCGTCTCTCGAACTTTATTGGAAACTTGGTCTCATCGGATGGAGTTACAGTAAGTCTTGGGATGAAAACCTTCATTCCTTTAGTAGATCCAAAAATAATAGTAACTGCAATGACACGGTTACCCAAATCCGAAACAACCAATCGAGTCCCATTACAAAGACCGTTGGCCTGGTCAATGTTCCTTAATAGCATAACAATGCATCCGACCTTCAGTGTCAACTGATGGTTAGGCAGTCCGGACGACCTGACTGTGTTCAGAAACTCAGTAGAGTAGATCTGGTGAACAATAGGGCTTGTTTCATCCTTACTTATTTCGTCCGAGCTAAGGTACACCCTCTCATCGCCGGGAAGCAACGACAGCACGTAGTCATTAATCTCCTCTAGGATATCGTGGGTGGATGCTAAAATTGCTCGTTCCTGAAAGAACTCAGTATTCTTAAAGTTGTTTTGAATGTCTGGAAAAATTGTTTGCACAACTGCTTGGAGCGGTTTCCCATCGTTAGCAATGACAATATCATCGGGCAGATTAATATCTACGGTCCCGTCATTTGGTCCCCCCGCAACACCATTCCCTACATCCAATATCCACTTCGAGAATAAATCAAGCTCTGCAATTTCATTTTCATCTCGGCCAGCCTCAAGTCTCATGTTCCTCGTTAATTCCAGAACGTGCATATAAGAAACAGATGTGAATGTTTGAAGGACCAAATTTATGGGACTAACTTTTGTTCAACTACAGACTAACACATATAAATATATATATAAATGTGTATATATATATATATATATATATATATATATATATATATATATATGTAAAGGTCATACAAATGAGTACATTAGTCACAGTGAGGTATTACTACATGGTTGATAAAGTTCATTGAATTTTTTTTTTTGCGACGACAGTAAGAAGTAACTTCGCAGTTCACCTTGCAGTATCGCCAAAGGGGAGATGAGCATATCGATCCCCGCAGTATGTCAGGACGGCTGCCTTTCAGGACAACGGGCAAAATCTGTCTAAAGTCTCCGCCTAGAACAACAACCTTACCACCGAACGGTTGTTCCGAATCTCCATCTGGAGGGAACCTAGCTTTGTCACATAGGCTACGATCTAGAGCCTCAAAACAATGACGGTGCATCATGGGTGCTTCGTCCCATATAATCAGTTTTGTGTGCATAATGAGCTCCGCCAACTCGCTGCCTGGTTTTATTCCAGGGCACGTTGACGCCTCGTCGACATTGATTGGAATACTGAACCTCGAGTGAGCTGTACGACCGCCTGGCATAAGAGTTGCAACGATGCCACTCGACGCAACAGGGAGGACAATATTGCCGTCTTTCCTCAAAGCGGCGCAGAGGGTTTTCCACACAAAAGTTTTTCCTGTTCCTCCATACCCGTAAAGGAAAAACATGCTGCCATTACCTTCCTTAACAGCACTCATTATTTGTTCATATACAGATTTCTGCTCAGCTGTCAGCGATGCTACACATGTTTCATGTATATGCGACTGTTCCTTCCGATCATATGATCGTTCATCTGAAATCAACCTGTTGCTATGGAGCGCAGCGACTTCGAAATCAGGAAACGGCATTGTATCGAAATTCCTGAGAGTACTACCATTGCGTAACAACGATTGCTTGATCTCTGCCAGAGCGTAGTTCTTCAACTCGGACTCCGTCATTATCAACTCTACAAAAATACGACATGTAAATGACGAAAAAAATGAAAATGTCATTGATAAAAAATATCGGCGTCAGAGCCGCTAGGAGGAATAATATATGTTTCTTACCGTAGTTTCGAAGTTGTTTGCGTCTCATGTGCTGAATATATTCAGTGAGGAAATGCCACGTACTATCCCAAACATGTTCCGGTCTGATAAGACTTTTTGAATACAGAAGCGTTGCAAAAAGGTTGCGTAAGTATCCGCCAGACCCCCAGTAACTTGCTTCTTCAATTGCAGCAATGAACTCTGTGTCGTCACCGAGTAGACCAAGTGCATAGCAAGCATCTTTGAACGTTGGATGTACAACACCGTTAACTGTTCTAATATCCTCGTACGACGTTGGACCTTTAACAAAGTTGAGTGGAGTTCTCATGTATTACCTCTCCCCACCAGTTGGCGACATGTGGAACATTATACCAATTGTGAACCCCATTTTCCTCGGATCCCATTCCTTGTCCTAACTGTGCCATACGTAGCGGTTGGGAAATTCTGAGTAAGTCAAATCGCGACCATCTGAGTGGTTCTTATTGTAGTCTAACCAAGCTATGAACTTAGTTCGGGAACCACATGACCTAGCAACAACTTCTTCCAATGGGTCGTCGTCGTTGAAGACAACGTTTTGTTCGTTCGGTAAATGGTAATCTAGTCGCATGACGGGTGGTGTTCTGTAATGGATCTCGAAAGCAGGAATTCTCCAAACAGCTTCGCAGGGGGAAATATAGCAACAGTCATAGTACTCATGAATTTGGTCAACATCGTCACCAGTCTTGCCATAAGACGCACTAACCGATACGCTGTCGTATCCCTTGTTGATGTACTTAAAGAGGTATTTAATGGATCTGGCTTGGTTGCACCACTCAAAATTGACGTGCGCACGGTACCGATGTATTAAGTCAGGATTGTACGGAACAACATATACGTTATGAATAGGTACGCATCCTTTGTGGAAGACAATACCCGTGTCTCGTCTCCTGTACAGGGGACCACCGTCACCGTCCACGGTGGTCTGATCAGAAAATGGCCTGGGGAATCTCTTCGTGCATACACCCTGATCCATACATGTGGCCTTAGGATTTGCTTGGCCACACAGGCCGTGAATCATCAAGTCCGTGACAGCCTTGTACAAAACGGGATTTTCGATAGGATCTGGCAGTTCGGCGCTTATGATACTATCAACGTCGGCTGCTACAGGGAATTTGTCCTCGCGATGCAGGAAGAGAAGAATATGGGAATGAGGTAAACCACGCTTCTGAAATTCAACTGTATACACAACTTGTACGGATACAATCCAAGCACAATGTAAAAAAAAAAACAAATTAGAAACGTTACTGTAACATGAACATAGAAGAGTGGTGGGTAGTAGTAAGGAGTCTGGAAAGATGAGATAATGTAGCTATATATTATCGTACCTGCCCTCGTTCTACCGAAAATCAGACTGTCCTTGCAATCTCTAATCAGCTTTTCAAGTTTCATCTTAAATACTCTAGTCAATATGTCAGGCCTATGCTCAGTTTTGCAGCCCTTGGACTTCATGAACCTCGATATTTCAGGCCACTTTGGGTTGCAGGTCAAAGTGATGAACAAATCAGGATAACCGCACCACCTACAAATTGCCATGGTGTCCCGGTACGTCTCCCTCATATATCCTTTACCTCCAAGGAAAGAAGACGAAACTATGTAATGCTTACCCGATGAACCCGGTTCAGTTACACCGTTCTCGACTGACCGAGCAAGTTGTTTGTAATTCTCGGACCTAAGTTTAGGTTGGTTTAGCCTAAAATATAGAAGCCTCTGGGCCTCTACCATGGTGTAACCGTCTACAATGAATTGTTGGAAGAGATTACCACCTCTAAGAATTGTAGATTGTTCAACGTCTGCGGGTCTATCCATTAGACGAAATGCAAACCACTCACGAAGTGTCAGTTTGTGTCTCCCTGTTTCTGGATTTTTGGAAGACGAAACAGACTGCTGGCTGTGTGATATACCAAGCCTTGGTCCGTCTTCACCGCGAGGAAATAAGATTGGGTATTGGAGTGCAAGGTAGGACGAATGAAGCTCGGATATGCGCTGTAATTTCCCAGATTTCTCCTCAATAATAATGTCACGACTATCAATTGTGTTCTCGATGTCACCAAAGATCAGGGCAGCAACTTCAGATGCGGCCGACAAATTGTAAATCCTGCCATCAACGTGTCTGCCAGAAATAAGCCTAAGTCTAATTTCGTCGTGTGAACTCGAGTCGGAGAGGCGATCTCGAGCAATTCTGAAGGATTTGACCAAAGGATTATGTTCGTCCAGCATGTCTTTGATTGCAGTCAGTAGTATGGGGTCCATTTTCTTCTTCTTGTATTTACTGGAAGTATATAGGATTGAAATGAGTAACTTTTGAAAGGTTTTGACAAACAAATTGAATGGCTGAATTGAAAGTAAAAATAAATATGCAGATCACCTTAACGCATTGGTCCTGTTTGAGATTTCATCCTCCGTGTCGTACATATATAACTGCCAGAACTGGGGGTCATTGTCGCCAGTTGGCAAGAGACTACCGATGCGGTGACTATTTTGACCGCTCAACCTAAATGTATAGGGCCCCCTCCCCACGTTAACAGTGTGGTCGATCTTGCCACCAATTGAAGTCATGGTTAATCCGTTGTTGTACATCCTAATGTCGTCCTTGAAGTGGGAACTATTTGGGTGAAGTCCCCAGAGTAAGTCGAGAAGAGGCTGAGGTGGTGGTTGTAGGTACGGCAACTCTACGGCGCCGTCTTTGCAGCACATAGTGAAATTTGGAACCAATGGTTTGCGGTCCATTTGATCCCTTTCATCATACCACAACTGCGCTGCACACTTACGGCATGAGTAATCCGGATCTCCTATGTCGAAGTACCCTGACCAATCTGCGAAGATGGCAGATTTGGAATGAGTCATAGAGGTAAATTACAAACTAAGTGGTGCATTGCATGGTTAGGATATATTGTCAGAATAAAATTGAAATATATCTCGGAGAATGTTCGCAAATACCACTACTTACCATCAGCCAAGGAATCATCCTCTTCGGTAGAGGTCGATAGGCCACGATTACCAAAGATGTCGCGTGCGAGACTGTGGATGACACTCTCCCTGTCATACTGACGTTGGGCAGACGAAGGAGAAATAATGGAGGCAGTAGTCAAGCAACTCTGGAACGGGTTGGGAGGTGTGAGAGATGGAGTACAGTTGGGTGTACCTGCAATGGAAGTGGTAAGTCATGCTGCACGCAGTGTATAGTTTATAAAGTGTAACGTAAAAACGTAAAAAAGTTTAAACAGAAGGAACGCAAACTTTGATGCACAAGAGTTTCACTTGATGACCGTGGAGCATCTTTGTCGGGTTGTGCGACTCGGTTAAGAGCGTTCTCCGATTGAATAATGCGTCTCTTGTGTCTCGCAAGCTTTGACCTCCTGCTAGGGTCAATAACTTCACCGAAAATACGATGAGGAGTGTGATGTACTGCACCACCAATTTCAGCAGTCCTGCTCTGATTAATAAGTCGCCTCCGATCGTGCCTTGCTACTTGTTCTGTGTAGTAGCTATTTACGTACTTCTGTACTTGGAGATTGAAAGCTGCAATTGCGGGACGAAATAATGAGTAGAACTTAATTCAAAGAATTACATATATGATCGGAAGAGATTCTCTCCATGATATACAAAGAAATTACCTTGTCGGCTTTGGGGTGGAGTAACAAAATTTGTGGAAGTACGTACGTTGTCAGAGTTAGGCACGCTAGTTTCATGTGAGCAGTTAGTCCGAGAAATAGGGACAACGACATCTGCAAAGGTTCAGGAAAGAACTATTGGCTACGCTAGAACGAATTTAAGTTCATATAACCTAATTATCATCTAGACAAATAATATAATGAGAACAAAGAAACGTTTTATAAAGAAGTTGATGTCATTTGTAAACTGTAGACAACAGCTGAAAAAAAAAACCTTCGCGGGCGGACGACAGAGATGATCTGCTCGCATAGTCATGATATAAGTCGTCGTGACCATTGCTGAGCGAGCGATCGATAAGATTTCGTTCATTAGTATGACAACTAAAGTCTTCTGGAAGATGCCGTGTTTCCCCTATAAGGAATATTGATATAAGACACGGAAATAAGTGTTACGTGTATGAGTATGTGTTAGCGCAGTTGTTGGAGTTAGATTGTACCTGTTTGAACGGAACGTGATGCACCGTTACCCGGACGGGTTTTATCTGAACACCGTCGACTTGTATTTGTTATGTCTCAAAGAATTCTACGTCGATTATCTACGAAGCAACGGACATGAGTAAGATAAGTGGTTCCCGAAGTGTCAATCATGATGTATTGAAATGTAACACACGTACTTGATGTTTGTTTTGCCGGCAGTGACTCTGAGACAACATTTCCATTTTCTAGATTCCGCTTTCCTCGTCTAGTGGAAAGAGATTGCTCGCTTCGATCGGTGTTTGAGTATGAAGTACCTTTGTGGAAAGTGGGAACAATGTTCCCTCGGACGTCAGAAAAGGCAATTCGTAGTGTGTTGGTGGTACAACCAAAATGTTAAGAGGTGAAAACAGAGGTGGTGGATCATACCTGTACCGCCTCCACCATCGTAGAGCACGTCAGTTGACACAGATTTAGAAGATAACATGACTTTCTTAGGACACCCCATAACTGACGAACAGGATAACGGTGAGATGAAGTGAACATATATTTGGTTTTTAGGCACAATGTATGCAAGCAATGAATATATAACCAATAACCTTATGGGGAGGCAAAGAATTAAACACAAAATGTCCATTGAGTTATCATAGGTTCTTTGGGAAGATAAGTGAAAGTTGGTACTTCATTCTGGCGGGAAATTTGAAGTCGTATGGCACATGTAATTTTAAAATGATGTCGGTGAACTAATACTGTGTGAAATCGGAGATGCGGATTTATGACGCCGTAATAGTTTATCGGTTGACGATGTAATACTTAATAAGAGTATTCACGATGTAGATCATCATAATAGGTGGAGGCATATGTGGACCGAGCTTTTCGTTTTTTCAAAAGTCATGGTATGACCTTATGTTAGAAGTAACGATTTCACCGGATATATGTGAAAGCGAATATGAGGTCTAAATGTTACGGAACCTAGTATGTGAAAGCGAACCGGAAGTTGACACTCCCCTTCGTTTCAATGTTAGTAGAGCTATGTGTTCATTGAAGATGTAATCTAACACGTACTACCGAACTATGTACAACAATACTTAAACATGTAGTGTAGTCTACTAATATGCATTTTATAGGATGCGTTTGGTTTTATCATGAGTTGATTTGCAGGGACGTAAATCAGAAAGGATTAGAAGTAAAAAAGATGACATATCAAATTATAGACAAATATTCTACAAAAACAATTCAAACGTCCAAACCCTATCAAACACTCAGCCAAGAGAAAAGGGGAAAAGAAATTAGTAAGTCCACCAAAATTATATGTAGGTGAATGACCTGCAGAAGGAAGTTGAATGTATGTCCATCACAATTGTGGGTGAATGCGAATGATTATCACGGGTAGATTCGTAGGGACATAAATCAAAATGGATTAGAACAAAGAAAGGTGACATACAAAATTATAGTTAAAACTCAAATTGCTTCGTTAACAAAGGATAACGAAGCTAATGTTTTGCATAAAAATATTAGAAATTGTAGAGGATAAAATCGATAACAGAGTTTGGAGTACTTGGAAAATCAAAAATTACAAAACTTAATGCAGCAACACTTAAGATTTATTTTTTCCAATGTGACACAGCTACAAAGAGGCTTCAGCTAAGCTTCTTCTTCTTCCTGCTGTCAGCGTCCTTTGTGGACGACTCTGCATCCACTTCTTGATCATCTTCCAAGTTCAAAGCAATAGCGGGCATTGTCCTCTTCCTCGTGGTTACTTTGGAAGTTGAAGCGAGGGTAGCTAGGTCGGAAGGCTGCACGGAAGAACGGCTAGTTCAGTGGTTCCGTTAAATTTAGAGGCTTATTGAATTGGAGTGGAGCATGAATGAAAGTACTAACCTCATGAAAGGGTGTAAGGATGTCTGACAGACCACAGACTTGGTTTTCTTCGGTGGCAGAGGCTCTCAAATCCTGAAACTATTTCTACAGTGCCGTAATGGAACAGCAAATATGACGTGTGGTCGTTTAGGTGGTGAATATGCTCGAGGGGAAGAAAAGTGATGTAATTGGATGGGAGCTATACCTGTGCAGAGTGTGTAATGGTTGCGATTTGTTCGGTACTGTACTTCAAGATTGTCATATCACGCTGTGTAAGAGGGAAGACAGGAAGGAGATCATTTGAGGAAGGTTTATTATTAAAGATCAAACAAAAGTTATGTTGTAGGTACAAACCTTGACCCTTTCATTGCACTTATTCATCCAATTCTCAAACATGTGAGGGTCGTCACTCATTTTCGTTATGGTGTAGGAATGTGGCCCTTCATTGACATTGTATCTCTCGCTGATATGAATCTTGAAGATGAAATTTTTGTTGAGAAAAATTTCAAAGTCATCTGGTATCGAGTCCTGCTTCCCGTCATTTGAAAACATGTGAACGGCAGTAGGGAGTCAGATAAGTACGCATTGTACTAAGGCGTATAAGTCGTTGGACGGCAAAATCAGTGACTAAATCAGTGTATGGAACGAAATATGAAGTAGTGAGTGAGACGAAATCTAGCAGATGTCATACAGACGAATATGATTACCTTCTCAAGCTTATCTCTTAGTTGTTTGGTAGATGGTTCGAGGAAATCACCAATTTGGGTATCGAAACCCACGAATTGGACCTTGTCGTCACCAAAGTCCGACACCAAGAACTTCACTTGGAACCTGTTATTCCATGAGGCGAAGCGGGAAATGTGAACGTAATGCGGGAAAATAAAATAGGTGGGTCAATAATGGACGGGTGTAAGGTCAGTGGGGTACTTACTTTGGTTCGCTTGAGTTGTATCCACTAATGTTTCCGTCACAGCCAGACCTATTGCACATCCAACGACCTTGCTCATTCTTGGTTGCCTTGGAACGACACCTATTGCAACTGTTGTAGTACCAACCACTGTTGCAATCTAAGTCGATAATTCGACCGTAAGTGTAGAAGTATCCAGGCTGCATGTAACGTGACAAATGTAACCGGGCAAAATTAGAAGTTTACGTTCATACTTCAGAAAAAGTAAAAGATGAATGATGGGTAGATCATCTTTTCGTTATCCTTAAGCTCAGGAATGGTGTTAATGTTGTCTAATGTCAGGATCTTTATCTCCTCCTCCTCGTCTGCCTTGTCTATAATTTGTAGAGAGTTGCTAGGTGCAGGGGTTGAGAAACTGCAGTGGTAATTTTCAAAGTCAAGTACGCACAGCCTCAAATGCAGCGAGGTTGTTATGACGAGAAACTACGAATACAAATTAATGCGTACCTGGTAAAGAATTCCGCGACCTCAGGAATGTCAAGTCCAAAGTGGATCTTAGTTGCGTTATAAGTCGTCTGCAAATGCCAACCATCGAATTTACGAACTTCAACGCATTGTAGAACAACTACCTGAGACTTTTCTGGGTTCGGTTGCTTGTGTATAAGTTCGGGAAGATCAACGGAATGAGGACTCCACAAAGTGCACGAAATTTGGCAACAACTGCAAGCGGAAGAAGGCAGGGTTGGCAATGGAAGTTGGTTGAGACAATTGGGAAAAAATCTGAATTTTATTAGGCGGTGAAAATCAGTACTTACTCAACATCCTCAAGCTTAATGGTACGACATTTGAACCCGTTCTTAGTCTCGGTCAATGGACCAATCTCAAAACAATTTCCCAATCAAATCTGCATTACGTAGATTAAAAGTAAATACATCGTGGTTAAGAAGACACAAAATCTGTAAGCCATAGATGTATTCGCTTTTTGGTAATGCACTTGATATGATACATGTACAGAAATATGAGAATACCTATGTAATGTGTTGTTGGAACTCGACCATTTATGATATCCTCGAAATTTGCAAAATGGAAACCATACTCGGGGATAGAATGTTCCTCGGAAAAAGGGATGACCTTGCTGGAATATTCGAAGTATAGTCGGTAAGGAGCAGGAGTAGCCTTTTCGTACCCAACATTGTTACTGACACTAACGTTTTTTTATTTTGTAAACCACTCCAACTTCTAGGGAGTCTGAAAACTTTAATAGAACTTGCTTGCGCACAGTAGCTTGGATTACTTGATTCTACGAAGAAGAAGAGGAAAAAAATGAATTAGAAGAAGTCTAAATTGAAAATAAGGACGAATTAGAAGAGGATTAAAAATAAGGATGTAAACAAACAGCAATTAGAAGAACGATAAATTAGAAGAACCCTAAATTATAAGAACGACATAAATTGAAAATAAACAAAACAAAACGATTTGAAGAGTAATACCGTATCATCGATCAACAAAACCTCGATTGATTTGGTTTTCTTCTTGTCCCTGTAAGCGGGACGTGTCCAGGGATGAATGACCCTAACAACCATATTTTCAATCCTATAGCCATCTTTCAAATCAGAGATGGTAACAAACTTTTCGTTTGACATGGTTGCCGAGATCTTGAAGAATTGTTTTCGGGTGATACTATTTTAGACGGATGAATTGCATATGAACAATCGATCTCCATTTTATAGGAAAATGGTACAAAGAATGGTTGAGCAATTGATGAGGACTGGTAATGGGAATCGAAGTGTTCCTTCGGTATTGAAGATGGAGAGTGCCGAGGTGGTTTATGGGAATCGAAGTGGTGTAATTAATCACCATTGCTGGGGAACTGTGAGTGTTTGGTGGTGATGGGGGGGAGTACTTTGTGAAATAACGAAAATTTGGGAGGGACTAGCTAGCAAATAATGAAAGTTTGAAAGCTTGTTTTTTACATTGCTTAGAATGCCTTGATTGAGTGAAATGAGAGAATATATTGTGCCATGTCATCATAGTTGGTTTCATCTTTTATAAATAAAAGATAAGTCAATAAATTATTTTAGTAAACAGTTTCGAGTAACTTAAAGTCACAACTATCATTTTCACGTACTTGATCCCGTAGCCAAGTGGAGAACAACGATTCATATTTGCTCCAAACTGCGTCACATGATCTAACCTCTGCATGTTTGGTCATGATGTACGCCTCGAATTTCCTAAATTTGTTTCAAGTCATCAGATGAAAAAAAAAGATTATTTTACGAGGTTTTATATTATGAAAACAATAAACAGCTATTGCACTACATCTGTCACTTACTCCTCGTACGGCCTTATCATTGCACCATAGTTTCTTATGACGTAAGTGTGCGCTTGATTGTACTCAACCTCAGTGAGAAATCTTCCCTTACATTTGCCCGTAGTGCTGCCCACATCCTTTCTAAATGGTTCTACAGTGTCATCAGATTCGTCATTTTCTTCGACACGGACATCAATATCCTTCGCTTTCATGTCAATATGCTCTTGAAAGTAAAAGGAACAAAAATTTGACGTTTCCTTCAACAGATAAGCGTTACATATTGACTCTTCTACCCGAGCTTTATTTCCAATTTTTTTTAAGATGATTGAGGAACCTGCATAACAATAATACAAAGTACAATCTTTCATTTTAGATGCTACAAGCTGGGTACAGTTGTTAACGCAATCATACCTTTCAAATGGATACATCCAACGGTATTGAACAGAACCCCCAACTTTTGCTTCAAATGGAAGGTGAACTGGTAAATGTTTCATCGAGTTGAAGAAAGACGGAGGAAATATTTTCTCCAATTTACAAATGATCTCGACAATGTTCTTCTCCAACCGATTGATGGAGTCCAAGGAAATGGTATATGAACACAAATCGCGGAAAAATTGACTAATCTCAGTTATGGCATTCCATGTGTTTACAGGGACTAACTGCTTCAATGCTACAGGCAACAACCTCTCCATGAACACATGACAGTCATGACTCTTCATGCTATGCAATATCATTTTCGAATGGTCTACACACCTAGAGAAGCCAGATGCGTAACCGTCCAGGAACTTCAATCCAGATACCCAGTCACATAATGCCTTCTTCTCACTTCTGTCCAATACGAATGACATTGACTTGGGTCGACTGAAACATAGTTCCTTAAAGTCGGCTTTGGCTTTCGGTCCGAATGACGTCTTATTAGGTATATCCATAATGGTGTTCATAAGTTGCTCAAAAAAGTTCTTTTCAATGTGCATGACATCTAGGTTGTGCCTAATCAGCAGAGTCTTCCAGTATGGAAGTTCCCAGAAAATACTTTGTTTCCACCATCCTTCTTTTTTATCTTTCAACGTCTTCAACTCGTCAAAAGAAGCATGAACAATGGTAGGATAATGTTTTACTTCCTCCCATATTTCATCGCCTGACAACCTGTTAGACGCGATTGAACTTTCACTGAGTCTCTTCTTTAGAAAACCTTTGCAGTTCTTTCTAAATGGATGGTCGGCTGGTAGAAATTGTCTGTAGGAGTCAAACCAACACACCTTACAACTTCTTGGCAAATAAAAGGATTTTCTATTCTTACCTTGACAATACGGGCAAGCACGATAACCCGTTGTACTCCAATCGGAGAGCATCCCGTAAGCAGGGAAGTCATTAATGGTCCACATTACTGCTGTCCTCAGATTAAAGCCGTTCTTCGTGGACACGTCGTACGTGTAAACCTCTGTCTCCCACAAACATTTTAATTCCTCAATCAAAGGTTGGAGATACGCGTCCATATTTGACTTCGGGTTCTTAGGTTCAGGAACGATGAGAGACAAGAACATGAATTGTCTCATCAAACACAACCAAGGAGGGAGGTTGTAGGGTGTCACCATAACTGGCCAACACGAGTAAGATTTAACGAATTGTCTGTAAGGAGAAAACCCATCAGTGCATAAACCTAAGCGAGCATTGCGCGGCTCTTTTGAAAACTCGGGATGTTTAAGGTCATACGTTTTCAAAGCTTCACCGTCACTAAGAATGCACCATGGTACCATTTACACTTAGTCATGAGTTTTTGTGATGCCAACGCATTTCCTCGGCTGTGTTCTTTGTCGCGTACAGGCGTTGTAATCTAGGACCTAGCGGGAAATAAGTCAATACCTTACTCGCTACTCTATTTCCCCTCGTATTTTTCGTCTCACTCTTAAATCTATCCGTGCCACACTTTGTACACTTCTCGTGATCGGAATCTGCCTTCCAGAACAACATGCACCCGTGGGGGCAGGAATCGATCTTCTTATAAGGAAGTTGAAGAACCTTTAACACTTTCTTGACCTCGTAAAAATTTCGGGACATGACATTATCCTTTTTGGGGAGAAGGTCAGCTATAAACGCTATCCAACCATCGAGTAATCTTAAAGACATGTTACCTTCACACTTAAGGGTCAACATCCTTGAAGCGGCTTCCAACAAACTCATGTCACATCCGTCGCATACAGGTAACTCAGCATTTTTCATCATTTCGAAAAAGGATAGAACTTCTGGGTTGGGTTCATGCTGAACTTCCTCCTCGCTTATGTTGTCCGGGTTAAGCTCCGCCTCCATTATGTCCTCAACGGTGGGACATAACGCATCCTCCACGAACTCCCGATATGGGTTACTACTACCCGCTCCGTGACTCTCCTAACGAGATCAGAATCCTCACCGTACCGTGATACGTCCAGACGTAGTAGTTTGGAACAAACCCGTTTTTGTAGAGATGGTCTCTAACATCATGGGCATGTAGTATGGCAAAGTTTTTGTATTTACTACAAGGACACCTAAGTTGTTGTTTCGTGTAGTGGACGTTATTGTTTATGGAATAGTTGATAAATTTCAACACACCGTCTTTGTATTCATGTTTAGGCTTCTTGCGCTCATCTAATCTCTCGTACATCCACTTCCTTTCTAATCTCTTCATTCTTTGTGAAGACAATATATATACATGCAAAGTACGTAGAAATTATTAAATTATTTGAGCATCGGGAAGAACATTCAACGACGCCTAATATTCTGAACATTATCTACAGAACAATGTAAACAAATGGCAGTCTATTGAACATGCTTTCATAAATCCGTAAACCCATTTAAACATCATTTCTAAACAATTTCACCACCTTGGGACCTTATCACTCCAACCTAAACTCATCCTTGTACGTTCCATGCCACTGATAAACACAAAATTGTGTTCTGCCGATGAGAAAAAAATCCGGCAGCAATTCGCCTCAGTTCTCCAAATGAACTATGTGGAATATATGAAAAGTCCACATGTGCATTCGGAGAACAGTGAGGGAATTGCCACCCGAATTTTCCTTATCGACATAACACAATTTTGTGTTTACCACCTAAGTGACATGAAAAGTACAAAAACAGTCCTAAAACGGGGACTATTCAAGAATTAATCCTAATGAGTAATTCTTGAACGGGTACTATGTAGGTCTGAGTAGATGTATAACATGTATTACCAACAGTACGAAACAAAAACCGTAAACAACAACAATCATGTATCTTCATCCAACGAATTACCACTAATGAATAATTTTGTTATGGGTAGTAGATTAGTAGTATTAAGAGTATTAGTGCTATTCGAAGTAGTAGTAGAAGTGGATTAATAGTATTAGTAGAAGATTAGTAGTATGATTACTAGTAGTAGATTAGTAGTATTAGTAGAAGATTAGTAGTATGATTACTAGTAGTAGATTAGTAGTAGTATTATTAGTAGTAGTAAATTAGTAATAGTAGATTAGTAGTAGTAGTAGTAGTAGCAGTAGATTAGTAGATTAGGAGTAGTAGTGGTAGTAAATTAGTAGTATTAGAAGGAGTAGTAGTGGTCGTCGAAGTAGTACTAGAAGTAGATTAGTAGTATTATTACTAGTAGTAGATTAGTACTATTATTAGTAGTAGTAGTAGTAGTAGTAGTATTAGTAGTAGAGTAGTAGTGGTGGTGGTAGTAGTATTAGTAGTAGTAGTAAATTAGTAATAGTAAATTAGTAGTAGTAGATTATTAGTAGTAGATTATGAGTAGTAGTCGTAGTAGTGAAATAATAGTAGTAGTAGTAGTAGTAGTAGTAGTAGTGTAGTAGTTAAACTACTTCACTAGTACTAGTTAAACTACTTCACTAGTACTACTAATACTATTTCACTACTACTAGTACTCCTAATCTACTAATCTACTACTACTAATCTACTAATACTAATTTACTACTATCAATACTACTTGTACCACTACTACTAATCTTCTACTACTAATACTACATAACTACTAGTAGTAATACTATTAATCTTCTACTACTACTACTAATACTACTAATCTACAACTACTACTATTACTTCTAATCTACAACTACTACTACTACTAATCTACATCTACTACCACCACTCCTCTTCCTCCTACAACTAATCTACTATTACTAACAAAAATACTAATACTAACAACAATTAACAACAACAAAATTACTTGTACTACTACTACCACCATTACAACAATAACCATCACAACAACAATAATAACAAAAACAAAAATTAACACAATCTCTCCCCAACCACAACTCACACAAACTCACCCAACACTAACACCACCACCAACAACACAATAACCTAATCAATAATAATAATAACAACAATCAATAACAATAACAACACTTTAAACAATTAAACAGTTTGAACATACTTTAATAGAGAAAAGACGGAAAATTGTAAGGAAATCGAGAACGGCGCGGCACAGGGGTGGCTAAGCAGGAGGCGCGACAGAGAGGGAGGCGCGGTGGCGCCGGCAGTCTGCCGAAAAGTGGTGGTTGCCGGTAGGGGTAAGGGGAGGGGGAGGGGGAGGGGGGAGGGCGGAGGGAAATGGGTGGGGTATGTTTCGTTGGGGGCGCGGGGAGAAGCGGCCAGAGCGCCGGCAGTGCGCCGGCAGAGGCGGGTCGCCGGTAGGGGAAAGGGGGAGGGTTGGGTTTCGGTTTCTGTGTATAAGGGGTAGGGTTTGGAGGAAATTAAATTGGGGATTTGGTTTGTGTATGCTGTTCGCGATTTTTTTTAATATTATTTTGTCTTGCGGCGGAAAATCCCATGCAAGGCATCAATTATGCGGCGGATTTTCCGCCACATAGCGTAACTTTTTTCTCCCACAAACGAAAAATGCATGCGTCAGTATAACATACTATGCGTCGGATATTCCGACGTATAAGTTAATTATGCGTGGGATACGCGTCGGATAATCCGACGCATCTTTGAGCGCGTAACTCACTTTTGTTGGCGCCCTTTACCTGGACGCGCTGCGTGGAAAAATCCGACGCATAGTGGCATGTGGCGGCCAATCCGCCGCAAGCCCGACACGACGCCTAAAGACGCGTCGGATTCCTATTCCGCCGCAAGACGTCTGCCGCATTATCCTCTCATATCGCATCGTGTTAGTCGCCGTCAGTTGAACTGGATACATTTGGTATCCAGGAGAGTGTATACTACTTAAAGTAGGACCTCGTTGCACGAAGTCCTGTTATGGTTGAGTTGCCTAGTTAGAGACTGGAGTCTGTTATGAGTTAAGTCTACAGTTCTCGAAGCTAGTTTCTAGTATTATCCTAGTGAAAGTCTAGCTTTGTGCACACTTACCGAATTTCCATAACGTCATTTTTGAATATTATTACTATCGATTGATTTTGACTTGCAGGTTGACAAGTGCTTTAAGTTTTGCTGAAAACTTATTTTTATTATATCGTTTTAATGTTTTTTCTTTTTAAATATTTTGATATAATAATACTATTATTTTTTCATATGATATAATATGGCTGAGAAAACGTCCGAGTTACTCCCCACTGACGTGGCTGTTATGTTTATAACAAGACAGGTATTTGCTGCTAGGTTTTGGGTGTGAGCTAGCGAGTAGCGTGGATCATACTCTTTCTTCATTCACGATTTATGGATTTGTATAAATCTGTTTGGAGAATTTCATTTTTAGGCCTTAGGTAAAAAGAGGCCTTTGTATTGACTTACCATTTCTTTTAAAAAGATATAGTTTGTCAGTGTATTTTAATCCCAACTCTACCGTGTTTCCGCCACTGTATTGCGTTAGAATTTCTAGGGGATTACATAGATGCCATTGGCTTTTCGATCATCTGCTAAGATATCCCCTCGATATGGCCTATTTCCTATCATTGCTTGAGTCGGTACTGTGGCACACAAATTACAGTTACCACCGGAGGCAAAAATTCTTCTTGTCTTCCATATATCCGTCCTTAGAAGCATGTGAGCCTCATACCAGCAGTATGCATGGTACCAGATGTGGATGAGTATCATCAATTAAGGGCGGAAGTTGTTGTGGTCTTGGACAGAAAGTTGGCCAGGAAAGGAAATCAAGTTGTGGTTTATGTCCTAATTCACTGGTCTAATGGCAATGTTACCGATGCTACTTGGGAACCGTATGATGACATTGCACGGAGGGTTCCTCAGTTCAATCTGGATATAGCTTGAGGACAAGCTGAAATTAAATGGGGAAGGATTGTCATAGACGCAAATAAATGACGTCACACATGCTGAGCTGGCACATCAACAAAAAGGACCAAAAGAAGTCCGTGAAACCCACTGTTGGTTAGCTAATTACAGAATTCAGTTAGTTGCAAAAGGGAAGGACCAACAGAAGTCCGTGAAATCCGTTGAGTTGGTTAGCTGATTACAGAATTCAATTAGTTGCAAAAGGGAGATGTTACTTGTATAAATAAGCTTGTTGTTAATTCATTACACTTATCTTGTATTGCATTCATCACAAAACTCTTCTATCTAATTCTGTTACAACATTCAACAATCAATAAAACTTCTCGTTCGATTGTCTTCTTCATCGTCAATCTTACGTTAGTTTCTCGAATTTCCTCGACTAATTTGTGGAGGTTCATTACATAAACTTTATGCAGTCCTCGGATGTAGGGATTACGATTTCTACGAAAGAGAATGAGCAAGAGAGGGAGTAGCGTAAAAGAAAACAAAAACAATGATATGGGCAAATGGTGGTACTAGAAGAGATCAAGGGATGACAAATTGACAACGTAAACAAAAAGACACAGAAAACTACCAAAATCACACCTTCAGAACCCTAAATTTTCCAATTCTCCAAATTCAACTCCAATTCCAATCTCATCCTCTTCAACCCTCACTTCTCTAATCTCACAAGCTGAACCTCCTCCTGATTTGCCTCCCTCCTCTAATTCTGACTTCTTCAAGCTCATTCTCGTCGTCATCAACGCCGCCATTGTTGCCGTCTTCTGCTACTTCATCGTCGCCGCATTCAACGCCTTGTACTACCTTTTTGCGATTACGACGTTGCGTATTTCGATTATTTTCTTTCTAGTGAGTTTATTTTTTATTATTATTGTATACTGTATGTCACTGTCGTATTCTACACCGAACCTGGATTTGTAGTTTGAACGTATGTTTTTACTGCCAATTATTAATTCAGCAATGTAAACTAGAAAAATAAAATAAAAATAGAAAATCAGAAATTTCACTTCAAGTCTTAAATTTCACGTTTGTGTTTCTGACATTCATATAGTAACACAATTAATTACTCATCGCATGATTGTTGCTGAGGTCTAATTGTGCATAATTTATTTTCCTTCTTTGGGTGAATTTATTTTGATAGTAAACTTCATCTTTCGATCCCATTACTTATGAATGATTAGATGGGGGTTTAGAAGAGCAGTGCCGCAACCCGTATTTGTAGTTCTGAGGCAAAAACATGGAACAAAATCGAATTTTTTTATATATGTAAAAGCTTCAATCTTTTCATTGTTTAGTGTGAATAACTTCCTCTATCAGTCTCTGGTAGCCTTGTTTCAACAATGTGGAAGGGTTATTTGAACTAGGGTTGTATATTGCTTCTTATAGAACAAACATTGTATGCGTCATGGTATGCTATCTTCCAAAGTGACCTTGCGATTGTATGTTTCAAAACCGATTGACAAAGTTATGACTTATGAGAGGTGATACTCATTAGACTGGTTCAAACCCCTGGGTTCTTTTGGTCCAATTTTTTTAAACACATTTAATTTTGGGCAAATTCTTGTATACGAAGCACATATTTGTCTTGATCAAACACGTAATGCACCAGTTGCCTAAATGAGAAAATAAAAAACAAACTGATTTGAAAGCCGACAAAAAAATTGGCTCATCTATCTACAAGTAGAAATAACCGTTTTAATGGAGACCAACTTTTAACTTATACTGTAGAAATTTCTCTGAGCTCAAAAGAAAACACATAGTTTTGGGTTGATGCTTGGCGTGGACCTGTTGTAGTTAATAATAGTTAGTTACTCCATTAATGACGTGGCAAGGTTGTTACAACAACTTAGCAACTAACTAGCAAACTACTATACATATTGTAAACATTACAACAAACAATTCATAATAATAATCTCAATACAATTTCACACTTCCATTCTCTCTCGTCTTCCACTTTCTCTGTTGTGCTTGCACCAATAAATTTAGGTTGAGCTCGGCTCCTTAGCTAGCGTAAGATCAATTGCAGCGAGAAGGCGTTCCCTGCAACATTGGTATCAGAGCTTAATCCTGGCGCTGCATACTCGAACGAAAAAGGCGAATATGGACGCTCAAATCAAGGGTTTGCAATCTCAATTGGCGAAACAATCATCAAACACATATAAATTGGAGAAACAATTCAATCAAATGATGTTGATGATGAAGGACATTCAAGAGTCCCTCAAGACTCCAGAATCGACACCACATAATGACATTGTTCAACCTAGAACAATGGGTATGTTCCTAAACTCGAATTCCCTAAATTTGATGGTTCAAATGCATCAATGTGGGTTAAAAAATGTTCTCGTTATTTTTCATTATGTCGTATTCCTGAAGAACAGCGGGTTGATATTGCATCTTTGAATAGGTTTGATAAAGCTGAAAATTTGACAACTAGCTACTTGTCTGTTAATAAGGGGGTTACTTGGGATGAATTTGTGGTAGATTTTATGGCACGATTTAGGGATGAGACTACCCTAAACATTGTAGAAAATTTTAATAGGCTGCAGCAGACTACTTCCATAGATAGGTATCTGGATGAGTTTGAGGCATTAAAGGGGGTTTTGGTTCAAAAGAATCCGGGCTTACCTGCAGACTATTTTCTGGACTGTTTTACGGGAGGATTGGAACCTAATTTGAAACCCTTTGTCAAAGCTTTTAAGCCCCAAAGCATGGCACAAGCTATAGAGTATGCTCGATTGCAGGAGGAAACCTTGAGTGTCAGACCTTATGGGTTCCAAAGACCAAACTCGGCTCAAATTCTAGAGAGTTCACAGGCTAGTAAGCGCACTTCATCTGTTGAGGGTATCAAATTCAACCCTAGAACATACATTCCTGCATTTATTAGGGCAGAAAAACAGACTAAAGGCGAATGTTACTATTGTAACAAGCCTTATGATAGGAATCACAAATGCTAGTTCAAGAAAACGCAACTGTTTACTATGGAGGTTTTGGGCTGTGAAGGAGAGTTTGGGGCTGGGCTTAGTGATGATGATGCATTGCAAGTAATCGATGATGATGGCCCTTTCATTTCTGTTCTTGATATCTCAGGCATTAAGGGGTTTCAGACCATGAGAGTGGTTGGTATGGTTGGAAAGAAACCCTTGCACATTCTTATTGACTCAGGAAGTACCCATAACTTCCTTGACATAAACTTGGGTAGGAAATTGGGGTGTAGGATGGACCAAATTCCTGCAGTGGATGGTAATCATCTAGCTTGTCAATATGTCACTAAGGGTTTTTCTTGGTCCTTGCAAAGGCAATCATTTGTCCCGGACGTCAAGCTTATTCAACTTGGTAACTGTGAAATGGTGTTGGGGGTCCAGTGGCTCTGCACTCTTGGACCAGTGGGACTTCAAGAAGTTAGTGATGGAATTTGAGGGAGGTGAGGGCAAAATGAGATTGAAGGGAGAACCAACTTAGCAAATTCAGACCAAGGGGGGTGAGGTTTCTGGGAAATTACTAGAGCATGCCTCAAAGTTCTGTGTACTACAGGGGGACCCACTGAAACTGAATTGGAATCTACACTTTGTGTGGTAGATAAAACTGGCGAATCTGATCCTCAGGAGCTTAGACGACTATTACACCAGTACAGTGATGTTTTTTGAGGAACCTAAGGTCTTACCTCCTTCCAGGGGAGTGTTTGATCACAAAATTCCTTTGGAGGAAGGGGCATCTCCTGTTAGTATTCGACCTTACAGATACCCCTTGAAACAAAGAGATATTATTGAGACATTAGTACAAGAAATGGTGGATAAGGGCGTAGTCGTCCAAAATAGGTGTAGCCCTTTTGTGTCTCCTGTGGTTCTGGTAGGGAAGAAGGATGGGTCTTGGAGGTTGTGTGTGGACAGTAGAGCCTTGAACAAGAAGACTAGGAAAGAGAAATTTCCAATTCTAGTCATCGATGAGTTAATAGATGAACTGGCAGGGGCTACTGTGCTTAGTAAATTGGATTTGCGAGCGGGTTATCACCAATTGAGGGTTCATCATGCTGATGTGCATAAAACAGCATTTAAAACTCATGAGGGTCACTATGAATTTTTAGTGATGCTCTTTGGCTTGACTAACGCACCCGCATATTTCCAATATTGGATGAATTCAGTTTTCAAGTCCTTATTGAGAAGGTGTGTACTAGTGTTCTTTGACGACATTTTAGTGTACATCAAGTCCTTGGAGGAGCATTGGGTACATTTTTCTTGTGTTTTTCAGCTTATGAAGGTGAATACTTCCTTCGTCCTTTATGTTTCTTCCTTTTTCAATTAAATACTTTCACAAATCTTAAAAAGCAGGAAGAAACATAAAGGACGGAGGGAGTACCATGTATGCTAGAAGATCCAAATGTGAATTTGTTATGAAGATGGTGGAATACTTGGGCCATTATATTTCTAGTGATGGGGTTGAGACAGATCCTAAAAAGATCCAGGTAGTGCAATCATGGCCTACTCCCCGGAATGTTAAAGACCTTAGTAGTTTTTTGGGGTTGGCAGGGTATTACAGAAACTTCATACGCCTTTATGCTGTAATAACCAGGCCTCTGACCAGATTATTGAAGAAGGGGGCATTCACTTGTAGTGAGGAGTCTGAGCTTGTTTTCACAACTCTCAAATCAAGGCTATGTACAGCCCTTGTGTGTGTTGGCAGTTTCAGACTTCACCAGAGTCTTTGTAGTGGAGACTAATGCTTCAATAGCTAGAATTGGAGCAGTGTTAGTTGATGCAGGAGGGTCTCCCCTTGGCCTATATCAATAGAAGCTTGGGGCCCAAGTCGCAGAATCTATCGGTTTATGAAAAGGAACTATTGGCCATAGTGTTTGGTGAGCAAAAGTGGGAACAATATCTCTTTGGTCAGCATTTTATCAACAAAACTGATCAGAAGAGCTTGAAATGGCTTCTTGAACAGAAAATTTCCATTCCCTTTCAGCAATTTTGGTTGTCTAAATTGATGGGATATGATAACGAGATTAGTACAGGAGTGGCAAGGAGAACGTGGCTGCTGATGTGCTTTATCGAATGCAAGGGGCAGAAGTGTTGTGTATAGCCATTTTGTAGTCTCATCTGACTTGGCTCTACAGATTCAGGCTAGTTGTATCAATGATCCTCACCTTTCTCAAGTTATCCAAAAGTGCAACAAAACCAAGTGGTCAGACACCATTCATGGCAGTATGGATTTTTAAGAAGGAAAGGCAAATTAGTGGTGGGAAAGGATGAGCCTCTTAAGAAGTCGATCCTAGAGTGGCCACATTCATTTGGTGCAGGAGGTCACCCAGGGAAAGATTTAACCATAAGAGGGTCAAGAGCATTTTTTCATGGAAGGGGTTGTCCAGAGATGTAGGCCAATTTGTGAAGGCTTCCCTGGTATGTCAAGCTTCTAAATATGATTCTGCTGCATACCCAGGTTTGTTACAGCCTCTACCTATTCCAGAAGAAGTATGGGTCGATATATCCATGGACTTTATTGGTGGATTGCCAAGGTCTAATGGGAAGGATGTCATCTTTGTGGTGGTAGATAGGTTGAGCAAATGTGCTCATTTTATGGCACTGTCACACCCATATACAACAGTTGTGGTGGCTCAATCTTACCTTGACAATGTGTTTAAACTACATGGGTGGCCGCGTAGCATTGTGAGTGACTGACTTACACCCCGATCGGATCGGTCGTTTAGCGAAGGATGGAGGGTCAAACAATATTTATAGTCTCGTAATAACACAAAAACTACTAGAGTAATCGTGGTAAGTCGAGGTCGGTCCACAGGGAACGGAACGTAGTATCGGGTTAAAAGCGCCGTGTTTGGAATCTAGAGGAGGGTTTCTAAGGGTCGATTCTACACTAAAGAAATAACTATAGAAATAGTTAGAGGTGATCAATCTAAGGAAAGGTGTTATAGGGAAGTCAGGATTTGGACATCGGAGTCTAAGAAGGTCGGAATCGGGTTTTTGTCGCAACATTGATAAAGGGAGAATGCCACCTTTCGTTTTCTTCACCCAACCCACCTAAAAACCCGCTTTTGCGGCGAAGAAAGGTAAGTCTCTAATTGAGGTAATTTCTACCCCGAGTTTCCCCATATTGATAGAAATGAGTCAAGGTCAGTCTAGTTGGCCGGAATAAAACAACAATGACACAACAACCATAAACAAGATAAACCAACAAGCAAGCAACACACCAACATCCCTTAATTCAAATAATCCAAGTCCTCATCCCTAAACCCCCCAACAAGAAATCTACTCACTACTCATAATGGAAAAAAAGAAAACAATAAGGGTTTTTTTATGGGGTACCCCTCAACTATTGGCTTTTTCAAGTGGTACCCTCGCCTTTTTCGAATTACATGGTGTACCCCTAAAATTTATTTATCACTCCATATCATAACCAAAGTGATAAGTGTATTACAATTTTTTTTTTAAAATGTATCATTAACATATTAATCAATCTTATTTGATGCTATAATTCACCTCTTTTTCTTTACCATTCACCAAGCCACCAAATGCCCATCAAAACACACTCTTTGTCGGCTGACATCGGCCTATCTCCCTCACTCTTTTAAATCCTTTTACCTCAATCCCTCCGTCACCCCCATGTCGTAGTGTGGTGGAATGGATTTTTTCGAGTAAAAGATGCAAATTGAAGAAATATATCATGGTTAATGAAAGTAAAATAGAGAATAATCACTATTTATATCATCAATTGAGAAATTTCCGTTGGAAAATTATAACTTTGGTTACAATATAGACTAATTTAAAAAGCTTAGGGGTACATCTTGTAATTCGAAAAAGGCGGGGGTACCACTTGGAAAAGCTAATAGTTGAGAGGTACCCCATAGAAAAACTCAAACATTAACTAAGGGAGAGATTAACTAAAGCATGCATAATAACTAAATCTAAAGAAAATAACAACAAAACGATAAGGAAACTACGATCTAACAATTTAACCACTAAACTATGAAAGAAATACGATCTAACGAAATAGACTAGAAAACAATCTAGAATAACAAAAATAAAATCTAAAGAAACTAACAACACAAAGATGATCTAAACAACAATAATGAGAGAACAATAAAATAAATCTAAACTAGAGATTAGAGAGTGGAAGAGAAATATATACCAACTATGAAGATCTACAATAAATAAGAAGATTGCATAAATAAAGATTCAATCTTTGATGAAGAGAATAAAGAGTTTGTCACTAATCCTTCAATAATCACCACAAATCTTCAAATAAAACATGAAATAATAATCTTCTACAAACTTGAATAAAGATCCAGAGAATTGTTGATGAAAACTAGGAAGATCTACTACTAAATTACTATGTAGACTACTAGAATTATAGAGAATTACTACTAGAATACTACTAATAAATTACTCTACTAGAAGGATGGTAAGGTGATGGTGTAACTACACTAATGGTGGATGGAGTAGGATAGTTGTGGATGCCTAGTTCAATTTAAAACGACTTACAAACGTCTTTTCTAGAATTCACTCTAAATATTAGATATTGATTCCATAATCAAGTATCGAATATGACGAGTATCGAAAATTTAAGTCGAGTATAAATCGTATCATATTTTTACACGACTTAGCAAATTTATCGATTTTCAAAATTAAAAGCAATTTCGAAATCAATGCTAAAATTCGAAACGAACAATGGTTCGTACAGGGGGCACTCGATCGAGTGCCTAGCCCACTCGATCGAGTGGCACCCCAAAATTTGGGCAGAAACCTTTTTCGAGGACCACTCGGTCGAGTCCCTCAATGACTCGATCGAGTGGCCTTAGTTACACAAAAATCATGAGCCTTCTACAGTTTTCGAGTCTCAATAAATCTTTTTAACGACTTCGGTCAACATGTGTCAAGTCCATCACGTGTCCCAATATTTTCAAAACCATGCATCATGTCTTATTATATCATTCTAATCTATTTACAAACCGTTATTACCGCTACTAACTCGTTTGCTCTTGTGTTTATGTCTCATTTTCGTTGTTTGTTTTATTATACTAAAACGAGCCTCGCATGTTAAATACAACTTCGACATAGTTCAAAGATGCATTAAATCGACATAGAAACTTATTGAAATCTTCGCATGTTTAGTCAAAATATTGTTTGCATATCATTCAATCGAATTACTAACACGCGTATTCTAAAATCAAACGAAATATCTTAGTAGAGACCGCTAAGTGCGGGCGGGGTTGGGTGTTCTTTGTGAACTTCCCAACACGTACCATCACCCCTTACTCAGAACCCTGGTTTTCGAATGTCCGAAACCATTGGCACACGAGACTCATTCAATACACTGTAACTGATAATGTCAGTACTGGTATCGCAATGCAAAGGGACGAACCCCATAAACTCTGAGATCCGAATGGGTCGCACTTTGTGCACGGCCCACCTAGATATAGAGTGGGTTCGAATGGGCCCGAACTCCCATAAAGTTCGGTGGCGACTCCATTTCGATTAAAATTTCAATTCGAGATCCATGTCATGTCCAAGCGTGGCCGCCTCGGGGTGGACCTATGTCATGTCCACATCAAGGCAATGCTTTCACCAATGAACAAGGCACTCTCAATCAGGTAGCCATCCAAGTGCTAAAGTTTCCATCAACGAAGCTCCTTGAACAAGGAAGCCATTGTGACTGCAATTCATGATGGATGTAGTTTAAGTAACTTTTGGATGCAAGTTTTTTTGTAATTAGTAGATGCACCGTAAAATGTAACTTTTTGATGCTATTTTCTATTGTTTTCCAGTTAAGCAAACAATATATGCTACTGATTTTGCAAATTTAATTAGCCATGTGTGACTAATTTTTTATTTTGCAGACTATGTAACAAACAAGTGATGTACTTTGAATGATGTTACTTTGCATTTCCGGTCTCCTGCAATTTCTGTTTCTCTTTTTTATGTTAATTTGTATCTCTTTTTTATGGTATGAGTTGAATTAGGTTAATTAACAGCAACCCTCTATTGCATATCTTTTAAACCAACAACCCTCTGTTACTTCCTGTAATTCATGATAATTCATGACAATTGCTTTGCATTTCTGTTCAATTTAATCTCTAATTTCAGTGATTATTGTAAAGTTAATGACTACTGTACTAATTTGATTTTCTTGAAAACAAGTACTCCCTCCGTTCCATTTGATTGTCTGCATTTGTTTTTTGGGCGCTATTCATAGGTGAATGAAATCGCCAATATAACTTCTAATATATAAGATAAAACATAGTCATGTGGAATCTTGTTTAAATGTCTAATCGAGTACATTATAAATATAAATTTCTTATAATTTTTAGAAATACATAACTAAAGATATAGACAAAAGAGAACATGCAAATAATCAAATGGAATAGAGGGAGTATATCATTCTAAATGGATCAAAAGTCAACAACATGCATGTTCAAAGTTAATTGCATTTCATTCAAATAATTTTATAGTCTATTACATTCAAAACATGTTACCAGCGACAAATAAAATCATTCAAGCGCCATTTTTCATTATCTAATAAAATGCAAAAAAAAAATCTAAGAACAAATCAACCAAATCATCACTAGTTTCTCCCCTTTACAATGTTTGTTTAACTTCACTTTTAATTCAATCATCATCATCATCATCATCATCATCATCTTCTCCTCCTCCTCCATATGACCTTGAGCATGTTGGTCAATGTTGTTATTATTCTCCATCTTCGTCTTTTCTTCTAACAACTCAAAGTAACCACAACCATCGTTCTACATAATTCAACATTTCGAAATTGAAGTAACTTTAAATATATTACGTACAATAACAATTAACAACTAATTAATCAAGCCTGCCGGCCAAAGAGGACATCCATAAAAGATTTTACCAACATGTAGTCCCTTCTTCGTAGTCCTCAACACTCTAGGTAGCTTATGTTTGCAAAAAAAAATCCGACATTTGAAGGATACAAATTAGAAGAGGATCCAGAAGAATAACGACACCTCATTGTGTCAGTGAGGTTTTTGAAGTTGATAATGACTTTTTTGTGTGATGAAGATATAGGGGAAGAAGAGGAAGAGGCACACCAGAACCCTAGCCAGTCATCATTACTGATATTTACCAGTAAGAAGAGCACTGGTTATAAGGCGAGATTAATGAAGGTGTAGTTCATCTTAAATCAAGATTACGTATAGTTGAGATTAATCTACGAAGCCCCCATCATAGTTGGGATTATTTGATGAGAGCGATTTATACCACGATAATAAGGCTCGTTTCATGGTATTTTAGTGTCTAATTGGCTCGAATTAACATAGTTTGCATGCTTGGCTCGAGTTTTGGTAAATTATGGTATTTTGAGGTTTTTATGTCATTTCACAATGACTACTTATATTTGGGGACAAGTCCTTGTGAAAACAAGGAAGGAATGTTGCATTTTGAAGCTCAAAAGACGTCCTCGAAGCTCGTTGACCAAAAGAAGATGTCGTGATTGAAGAAACGAAGGTCAAGACGCATGATAAAAGTCGAAGACACCTATTTACTACCCCCTCTCATCCAATCCATGCTTGACATTTGATTTTTGACAACTTTTAAGAATATGAGTAAAAAGTAAGGGTATTATTAGTAAATCAAATGGTTTTATGGGTCCACCTAAATTAAAATGGGTAAAAGTAATGACATTTTGTGTAAATAGAGGATGTAACACCCCTGATTTTGTAAATAAAATTAATTTAAAATTTTGTTTGTATTTTTTTTTGTTTACGATTTAACTCGTAATTCTTAAAATTATTATGAAACGAATTTATTGTTTAATCGTTTCAAACTCCTAAAATTCTATTTAACTCGGAAACTCTTATATTTAAAACATATTTTTATTTCTGTTTCGATTCATTTTATACATTTAATTTAATTCTTATCAAAAATCTATTTAGACGATTTAAAGGCTAAATTCTTTTTATTTATTTTTATTTAGGCTCGAAATTCTATTTTCGGCTCGAAATTCTTTATTTCTAAAGTTTCGTCAAAATATTTATTTCTTTTCCTCGAGAAATCAATTTAATTCATTTCATCGAAAAATTTATTATTTGTGGGGAAATATATTTTTGTCATCTAATTATTTAACTCTTTAAGCTTAATTTTCGTCTCGAATATTTTATTTACTCATTTTATTTGACGGCATGTTATTTATTAATTTTATTGACTCGATTTCAATTCGGTCTCGTGGGTCAGTCAACTTATCGTTACGGAATTTGTCTCCTACCCAATTCGTTTAAATAATCCTATCTCTGACCCGCTTCTTTGTGTGCTGACTCAGCCCCTTTAACTCCTCATTATCTCACTTATTTTAACATTTATCCCACACTTACTGATTCACCCCCTTTACGGTTTCATTCAACCGCTTCACCTCTTATCCCTTCGTTTCCCCTTCTTCTCTTCATTCCCTTTTTCAGTTTTCTTCGTCTTCTTTCCATTTTCAGTCCTCTTTATCACGCACTTCATCTCTAGCCTTCGTCCATCATCTATCTCCGTCTTCTTCTTTGTTTTGCTCCGACAAACATCCTGTTTCGTCGCTGTTTCGATCGGCCGCCATCGTTAATCGAGTCTTTTGCCCCTCGGCCTGCTATTATTTTCGTACCTCTGCTTCTATCGGTTGTTGCCTCGAATCCTTCAAGGTATTCCCTCGTCCTTCTTACTCTCGTCCCCTGTTTTCGGTAATTTGATGGTTGTTATTGCTGTCCGTTTTTCCTGCTGTTCTTCTTCTTGTCGTTGTGCTGCTGTTGCCGCTGTACTGCTATCATCCTTCTCCTAATTTCGCTATTTCAGTTCTCTCTCGCTCTTCTTCTCACCTTGTTTTCTTTCCCCTGTTTTCGTTCCGTTTTCTGTTCGGTTGCTGCGTGTTGTTAGTTATGGAATGCGATTTATCTGATGTGACTTTGCTGCTGTTACGTTCTACTGATTCCTACCGATTTGCTTCCTCTTCTGTTCTCGTTCTTAATTGCTGCTGCTGCGTTTTCTGCTGCTCGTCATTTGGTTGTTGATGTCGCCTCTCTTTGCTGCTGCCTGATGTTGTTTTTACTGCTGCTATTCTTCTGTCATGTCGGTTGCTGTTCGTTTTTGTGCTGTTGCTGTCCGTGCTTGTCACTACGGCTGCGTCGTCTCCGGGTCTTCTACTGGTACTCGTTGTTAATGCTATTGCAATTCCTTGTCACCTTCTCTGATTTCTTTTCAAGCATACTGCTGTCTTTGCTGATGTTGATGCTACTGTTTTGTCGACCGATATTGCTTCTGACGAGTCCTTCTTACTCCCTTCCGTCCCTTCGTTCTTGTTTTGGTTCGTTGTATGTTTGATATTGCTACCCGTTTCCTCTTTCTGCGGCACTTTTGTGACGATTCACACCTTTACTTTGTTGTATTCGATTCTATTAAGTTCAGCCTCCGGGTTTCTATTTGTCTCATACATTCCTTTCCGTCTTGTGTCAAATACCCTTGTCTCATTCCATTGTTTTGTCTTATCGATTGTCGTGGTGGACCTTGTTCAAGAAGATTGATGATTCTACACTGGGAGTTTAAAGGCAGTACTATCAATTTGGAGCTTGGACTGATCAAGGACGAGTACGAGTTCGTTTCGTTTTCGGCTCAAGGTAACTTTCGGACGTTACTCGATTTTGTATCGTATGTTTGAGTAGTAGTATGTAGTAAATATTTTTAACTTCGATTTTCTAATTTTAGCTATATTATTGCTAATTATATTAATTTTAAATCGTGTGTCTTATCAATATTTTTACGACCTACGATATCGTTTTATAAATCGTTGGTAATTTAGTTATTTACGATCATTATAATATTTGTTGGTTATCGTGACACTAGTAACTAAATAATGTCGATTTCATATTTCATTATATTTCGTTAGTTTATAATTTTCACTTAAAAATCGTATTTCTATATTTTAATCGAAATTTGTATACTTGTTAATAAAGTAACTTTCGTTTTACGATTTATTCTAATAAATGAGAAAATAGTCGATTTAGTTTTAAACACATTTTAGTTGAGACTATTTTGACTAATAATTTCCTATTTGTTTCCGATTGACTATTTTTATTAAAATTTGTATTATTTATAAATCAAAACTATTTCTTAAAAATTAATTTGAAACCTTTGTAAAATTCATTTCATTTATAAAACTCGTTGATTCAATTAATTTTGATATCGTTTTTCTTAAAATATCTCTTTCCTAAAATTTATTGTTTTAACTCGATTTCCTAATTATTTATAAAATACTAAATATTGAATTATTATATTTTAATTATATTTTGAGTAACGAATTTAGAAATATAATAAAGTTAAGATAACGACGATAATAATAAAATGTTAATTTCTTTGGAAATGCTATTTTAATTTTTACGACAATATTTCTATTTTAAGTAAGTTTCTAAACATAGTAAGTTTCTATTTATAGGAAGTTTTCCTTCTAATATAAGATGTTTATTCCTTTTATTCTCATAATGATTATATTTATTCTGAATATCGATAATGACTTGTTTTGGAGTTATGGAATAAAGAGAAGTGTGGGGTTAGAGTAATATAGTCTGGGATGTACGTTTTTGCCATCAACTATAAAGCTGGTGTGTCTATGTTGAGACACATTGGTCGTTGAACTGAGCATGGTTTGTGTTCAGGAGTGTGTAGATTTTGACCTTAAACTTAGATATCGCATCGTGTAAGTCGCCGTCGGGTTGAACTGGATTACGGTTGGTGTCCAGGAGGGGTTTACATTACTTAAGCCAGGACCTCGCTGCACGTAGTCCTGTTATAGTTGAGTTGCCTAGTTAGAGACCGAAGTCTGATTTGTTTTGACTAAGTTCTCGAAGCTAGTTTAGTATTATTCCTAGTGAAAGGCTAGCCTTGTGCCGCTGATCGAATTTCCATAACGCCATTTTTGAATATTATTATTATCGATTGATTTTGACTTGCAGGTTGGCAAGTGCTTTAAGTTTCGTTGAAAACTTATTTTTATTATATCATTTAATGTTTTCCATTTTAAGTATTTTGATATAATAATACTATTATTTTTCCAGATGATATAATATGGCTGGGAGAACGTCCAAGTTACTCCCCACTGACGTGGCTGTTATGTTTATAACATGACAGGTATTTGCTGCTGGGTTTTGGGTGTGAGCTAGCGAGTAGCGTGGATCCTACTCTTTCTTCATTCATGTAATTTATGGATTTGTTTAACCCGTTTGGAAATTTTCCTTTTTAGTCCTTTTGTAAAAAAAGGCATTTGTATTGACTTACCATTTCTTTTAATAAGATATTGTTTGTCAGTGTGTTTTAATCCCAACTCTACAGTGTTTCCGCCACTGTATTGCGTTAGAATTTCTAGGGGATTACAGAGGAAGGATATGAGAATTGTATGGTAAAGTCTTTTGCCATAAAAGAAATGTAAAACTTGGATCGGATAGTCCATTTATAGTAAGTGTAAAGCTCGGATTGGATGAGACATAGTACTAAATAAGAAGCTCGAATGCAAAAACGGGGAAAAACGAACATTTCCAGTTGCGATTTTGGCATGTGTCATGTTCAAATGGTAATATCTCAAGTTCTAGGAATTGGATTGACGCAAGACTAACTGGAGGTGAAAGCTTATTCTGTTAGCTTTCCAACAAGAGATCATATGACCAATTATGATAAGGGACGAAGGAGAACGAAGAAAAAGAAGAGCAGCTACGTAATTGCAGTTCAAGACCACAACCTGCACCCTCTGCTTTTATGCAGTTTGCGGTTTCCACCGCAGTATGCTCCGTTGAGCTGCAGTTGTATTTTCGTGTTTTAAGTTTTGATTTGGACTAAGCCCATTTCATAATATCTTTATTTTAGATGCCAAACTATATATACTCTAGGTCTTTTAGAACTTAGGGGGGCTAATTCCCCTCCACACTCTTGGTGTATTTAGTTTTCTTAATCAAGTTTTAGATCTAGACATTAATGGAGTGCTAATTCCCCTCCACACTCTTGGTGTATTTATGTTAATTAATCTTTAATGATATGATTGTAAGTCTCCCCCTACTCTTCTCTCTTTCAATTTCATAATTTTGTATTTATTGTTTATGATTTGTTCGCAATATGTTTGAGGTAATTAATCTAACTTTTTGTGGGTTTATCTATTGCATCAAATTGGTTGGTGGTTTTAGCTAGCTTTATTTGTGTGGGGCAAAATTATATCTATTTTGATTTGCTTTATAGAAATGATTGATGATGGTAAGATTATGAATGTTGACTCTCATTTGATGTGTTATTCAATGATTTACGTCGACCCTAGCCTAATTGCTTGGTTTTGTCTTAATGTTCTTAATTTTCTAGTTTGTCAATGAATTTTAGTTGATAAATGAGGGAATTTGAGTAGGATAGTTTTGGGATAAGTTATTCCCTTGATTGCCAATTTCTTGCAATTAGTGTATTAGGTTGTTAAGAGATAGTGGGTAGAGAGACTTAGCTTTCATAATTGTTTAGGGATTAAGAAAATGAGACTACACCAAAAATTCATCTTACCATTGTTTACAATCTTATTATTGATCAATCTTTGTTTAGTTATTAAATTCTAGCTTAGACTTAGTTTATTCACCTTTACAAACCCTAAATTCTTATATTTATATGTATTTTGTATTTGTGTTTGTTTTGTGCTTATTGTAATTGTTGCGTTAGATTTGCATGTTTTAGTCTTATTTTCTATTTATCTCATTTTGTTCTATTCCTTGTGAATTCGATCATCTACTTGCCATTAAACTACGTTTTTATGTGACTAAATTGTGTTATAATTATTGCTTGATTGAGTTGACTTGCTATTTAAACGACATATATAGTAAATTCTTCTACGTAAAGTCCACAAATTTAACCCCTAATATCATTAATGTTACTATACGTAAAGTCCACAACTTTAACCACAACTTTAACCCCCAATTAAAACACGTTAAATCTAAGTAATCATTACCAGAACTGATCTTTATCATCTACGCATCGTTTTTTTTTGTTTTAATGTATAATCTAAGGGTGTAATACTCATCTAATTGATTTACTTCAGTTTTCGCGTATTTTATTGCTTTTATCACATGTTTGATCGTTTCTAAGGTGAAATCACATGTTACAGCTCTAATTAGAATACGTAAAACGTAAATAATGAACAAATCCGGAACTATTACGAGCATAGAAACTCGCACGTGTTCTTTGACTCTGTACTATACTGAGGCGTCTGACACCAAGCCACCTTATTAATGTGTTTGGGAAACCAACTGAAAAGCTAGCTAGTTGTTATTTTTGATAAATTAACATAAATATACATGATTGTATGATTGTTGCAATAATAGGATGGGTAAAATATGAAAACGAAAAAACTTTCCAATGCTTATATTCACTTGCTACTTAAACTAACTACAAGTAATTTTTATTTTAACAAATTATTTTTGAGATAAGATACTTACCAAATATATAAAAACAAATAAACTAGGTGAAATTTCGGACAATTAAACTAATTTGACCAAAATTAAGCTTAGCTTAGATAAGGCTCGAAACAGAGCCTACAAGAATACAACAGATTAATATAACGCGATGATCTTGAAAATAGATCTCAGTAAGTGGATTATATCTTTCCTTCCTCGATCATGTCCTGGATTACGTGCTTTAGTGTAGAGTGTGTCGCGGTATCATGTCTGTTACCTTGGTGAAATAGGCAATAAACATTAGGACTCCATGTTCTACTTCATTTGTTGATTGGTGGATCCGGGATTGGACCAAACATGAGAACGGACCCACTAGACGACGTAAAAGAGACTCGAGGAATGCTCGTAGGTGAGCGACACGAAAATTAGCCCCTTGATTCACGTGTTTTTGCGGTCATTGAGCTTTTGGGACTCAAGTGTTTTTAGATATTTGGTGTATTCGGCGATACGCCTAACGGACTTGGATCTCTAGAGCGAGATGAATTGACACAAATCTCGGGGTGAAATTTAGAGAGGTCTCTTGAGATGAGACGACCCAAAATGTAAAACCTCGGACAAAGGTGATTTTAGCAATTAGCAAACACAATTAAGCATACGGTTGTACGACGTAAAGAGTTGATCTCGATCCCGGCTCGGAATCAAAGGATTTTGATATTCTCAAAAATGGATAGATTTTGAAAAGCTAGTTTTCAAAGTAGGAGTTTGCAAATCGACATTATGATGGTTAAGTTACATCATTTATGATATGTCGGGGAGTATTACCGTATGGATGTCAAGAGTTCATGAGTTGAAAATTTGACAATAATAACGACGTGATTTTGCAAAATAACGGTATAGAAGAACCGGTTTGAAGAGATTTGTAAATCATGGGGTTACATTGCTATCGAGACTTTTATTGGTTAAGAGTTCGATGTTCGTGATGTGGAGGGTGTTTTTGAGAAAACACGGTGTCCATGGTGGGGTTTTAAAATGGAAATTTGTGTAGCTAAATTCTTGTTACGAGAATCTAGGTGGTGGTAGTGGCGCGCGTAAGAACATGTTTTGTGGATGTAACCGTGTTAAATACCTAGATTTCATTGATTGAAATTTTGGCGATAGTAACGGTATGTGTAAAAGTGTTTTGAAAGGAAAAAATGTAACCGTGTTAGGTGCCTTAATCTCATTGATTGTTATTTTGGCGATAGTAACGATATGTGTAAAAGTGTTTTGAAAGGGAAAAATGTAACCGTGTTGGGTGCCTTAATCCCATTTATTGGAATTCTGGCGATAGTAATGGTATGGTAATGTTTTCGAAAATGGAGAGTTTTGATTTGGCCAACGTAACAGTGCTCAAACGTGTTTTGAAAAAATGATTAGTGCGAATTTGACCGGAGTAACGGCGCAAAATGGGTTCGAAAAATGATGGGTGTGAGTTTGGCAAAGCAACGACGCTAAAACGGTTTTCTGAGAAATGTCTTTTCGAAAATGGAGTTTGGGTGTAGTTGAATATGTTGTTGTGGTTTAATCCGGAATTTAATGTTTGATTCGGGTTGTCACAATACGTTACACATAACTAAACTAGCATACACTCATGCAGGATGCAGACGCGGGTAGGCTAGGGTAGGCTACTGTCCACGAAAAATTCTCGCTTCGGCCGGGACGTGTCACCCTGAGTGAGGATGAGCGTTGCCCTGTTCCACTTAGAGCTTATCGCATGGCATATTCACGGAATGCGTGACTACCTTGGATAGCCACAACGTGAATCGAGGGTCTCCTCACGGGTGCGGTCCGAAAACCTTACCGTAAGAAGGTCAATTGGTCCTAAATCGGTTAGGGTGTGCTTTTTAAGGCCAAAAACCTGTAGTGACCACAAAAGGAACTAGGAAATGGGCTTCACCGACCTCGTTCGAGTTACACCACCGCTGGAAATTTGTTTCCATTTCCCCAACGGAGTCGCCAAACTATGGACGCTGCCACACACTCACCGCGCGCACCTACGCAGACCGTTGTGGAGGCCACACCACACGGTCACACCAGGGCCCCCGTTTAGCACCCGAGACGGGTACGATCTCGCATTCGGGATGATGTGTCGGACCTTGATTTGGTTAACGATTAGAATTGTATTAGATAGATGTATGGGGGCATCTATGTTTCTGTTGAATTGATCGAGATTTGGTTGTAAATGTTTAAAGGTCGATTAGTTTGGTCTGACGACCTTTTAGTGAACCAAATTTGTTGCCGATTTTTGGAGTCGCCACTGAGTAATTTTAGGATACTTGGAAACCGTTTAAGTCAACTTTAATCCTTAGCCGACTCAAAGCTAAGTGACAAGGGGACTGCACCCAGCCCAATCGACATCGAAATAAGCGATCAATTTATAAGAAGTAGTGCGGGCAAGGGTGAGCCCATGATTGAGCGTACCTTCCAGATATCGAAGAATGCGCTCTATAAATTGGAAATGAGGCTCTCGAGGGGCATACATGAAGTGCCATATTTGTTGAACAACATAGGATATGTCGGGGCGAGTAATAGTCAAGTATTGGAGAGCCCAGACAAGACTGCGGTAAAGGGTCGAGTTCGGGAGAATAGCACCTACGGTAGCACTGAGCTTAGAGCCGACATCAAATGGGATTGAGACGGGGTTATAGGTGGACATGTTGGCATGAGCAAGAATATCACGGGCATAGGACTATTGAGAGAGAAAGAGGTCAGACTGAGTATGAGAAACCAGAATCCCGAGAAAATGAATGAGTTGGCCAAGGTCGCTCATGGCAAATTCTTGTGAAAGGGTAGTGATAATGCGCCGAAGCAAGATAGTGCTCTACGCGGTTAGCACAATATCGTCAACATTATGTAACAGGTAAGCCATATCGTGTCCATTACAAAAAATGAAAAGAGACTGGTGTACACACCTAGATTTGGACCAGGTGGCTGCAGAGGTGCCCAACAATCAGCCGATGACGATAGGACTGCAACGTGACACGGGTTCGCGATGTTTTAGGTAGTTTTTCTATAGAACGGATCAAATAAATTACTCGGGCAAATTAAACTAACATTATGGCAGCCTTAGTCGGGTCGTTACGGTCGCATAGACACTAATTAGAGTCAATTCTGACACCGGGACCCGAGTCGGTCCCGAAACTCGAACCGAGTCAGCACCGCGCCAAGCGAACCTCGGGATGCACACCCAAGGCCCACTTAAACCACGGCGCTAGGTCAAGATGGGGGATCCTTAAGCTCTAAGATATGAACTATACACCCGCCTCATGGTTTTGGAAAGTATCAAAATCGTATCTTCAAAACTCCAACCGCCCCGCCTCACTGGCCATAAACTCCCCACGCCTGAACCCAGGCGCCTGAGTCGTGGTGCGCCTCAGCTCAGGCGTCCATATGGGCGACGAGGGCCAAAAACACCTATAAATACCCCCCCCCCCCCCCCCCTCCACCTCATTCATTGGACACACACAATTTCATTCTTCTCTTCTCCCCCTACACCCTCGCAAAGAGCTCGCACTCCGAAACCCGAGGCAAACGATCCACTCGATCGTAGTTCCGATAAAAAAGCGACATCGACGCTACTCCTCACCTTCGAGCACCCCACTCGATACCGAGGTGCCTGTGTTCAACTAGCTCAAGTCTAGTAACGAAGTTCTGCCGGATTAGCCGCAGAATCAATCCATAGTAACGAAGCTATGTCGGTGTAGCCGCAAGAAGGGTTGACGGTAACGGAGCTCTGCCAGAGTCACTAGTCAAGCTAGGAGGATCTGCCTATTGAAGTCGAGTCGTCACTAGGTTGCCATCTAAACAAAACTTTCCATATTCGTACTTTCTTTTATTATGCACTACGACAACACTAGATGCGGACACTAGGTCTGCAAGCACTCACTAAAATACGTAACGTCCCAACTTCAACCGCAAACAATAAAACACACTAAATAGACCCGAGTAATTTCGAGATCCGTTCTCAAACTACTTATGCATCGTGTCCCGTTTAGTGTATACTTCGAGGGTGCAACTCCTCACTATGTGATTTACTTACATTCGCATTTACAGTTTTTTGTATGATTTATTGCTTTTATGACCTTATAATTGCATGCTAAATCACCTAACACGGAATTCAAAACGTAAAATAACTAAAATTGAACAAAGCGATAGTCAGATTCCGTATTAGTCCAGATGTTCGCCTTACTAGGTTCGACGCATTTCTATTAATACCGAACCGACGCATCTTAAGCAGAATACCAGGTAAGGTATATCACGAGAACGACTAATATCCGTATTATCGCGTTAAAACTGATTTTCTAATACGTATAATACTAGCACTCTCTACTCTCCTATGTGCATCTTTTCATGGCCTGCCTGTCACGTGAAATCGCATGCAAAGAATGTAAACACAACTAATTTGACGACAAAACTTACTTGTCTTTAAACAACCGACGTAGGAAAAGACATAGGGTTAAAACAACGGATGTTACAGTATTTCCACCACAACAAATGAACTAGGTTATCAGCCCACCGATTGATTAGTAGAGGCCGCTATAGTGCGGGCGGAATTGGGTGTTGACATCTATGGAATGTTGGCTTCCCAATACGTACCCTCACCCCTTACTCAGAATTGACGGTTTCCGGATGTCTGAAACCATTGGCAATGAGAGTCATTCCAGGCATGGAGTGCTTAAGGGTACAAGTCTTTATCTTTAGGTCCCGTGCCACTCAACTTTGAGCCCACATAATTGACTCGGTGGCGACTCCACAAATCGGCAACGAATTCAGTTCTCTAAAAAGGTCGCCTTACCAAACAAATCGGTCTTTAAACATTTACAACCACGACTCGATCGATTCCAAACGGAAACATGAGTGCCCGCACCCGTCTAGTACAAGTCTGGATCGTCATCCAAATCGAGGTCCGACACATCGCCCCGTATGCGAGATCGGACCGGCCCCCGACCGGGAGGGGGCCGCGTGGGTAGCCGCCGCCACACGTTGAAAAATCGGGTAGGTCCCGCCCGGGCGCGCGCAGGGCGCCGGGGGGTGCAGACGGACGTCCACAGTTTGGCGACTCCGCTAGGGATTTGGAAACAAGTTTCCAGCGGTGGTGTAATTTGAACGAGGTCGGTGAAGCTCATTTCCTAGTTCCTAGTTGTGGTCACTACAAGTTTTAGCCCTAAAAAGCCCACCCTAACCGATATCAGGACCAATCGACTCTTCGCGGTAAGATCCCTAAGGACACGCGGAGAGATCCTTGGTTGACGCTCCGGCCGCCTAACGCGTACCCCGCGAGAACAATAAGCCGATAGTTCCGAACGGACGGTATGACACTTGTCTCCCCAGATAATTGTCAGTGCCTAAGTGAAGACTATTCGTGGGCGGTAGCCTACCCTAACCTACCCGTGTCTGCATCCTGCATGACTGTATGCATTCCTAGTTATGTGTAGCATGTTTGAACAATCCAACCCAAATAAAACACTGAAAATCTAGATTCAACCACGCCAACATATTCAACTGCACCCAATTCCGTTTTCGAAAAATACCTCATCTTTTCAAAACGACCTTTTAAACGCCAATACTCCGGTCAAATCACGATTTCTAAAAGGGAAAAGCATTTTTAGACGCTGTTATCATGGCAAATTTTACACTCACCACTTTCAAAAAAATAATAAATATATGTTTTTAGTGTCATCACCTTGGCTAAAGTAAAACTCGTCAACAATAAATACCGTTAATGCCACCGAGATTCCCCATCAACGGGATCAAGGTACACCAAACGGTTACATTTTTATTTTCAAAAAAAATAATTTTTTTTACACACATACCGTTAACATAACCGAAGCTTCAATTAATGAAGTCAAGTAATCCAAAACGGTTACATTCTCGAAACACTTTTCACAATACATTACTCTCCACCGTCAAATGCTAGTTAATGCAACCGACAAACGCGGATCACTCGTTTTAAAAGCTTTTTCTAATAACACTATTCATCACCCAAGTTTTTAACAAGGATTTAGTTACATCTTTAAAACACCATCATTAGACTTCACGCTCTACCACGAGCACCGTATGAACCGCATTTATCGAACTAGCTAATTAATAGTAGTCTCGATAAAAGCACCACATCATCATTTTCAAAACTGGTTCCCCTAAGAACCATGTTCCTTTCAAAAAAACTTTTACACTTTTGCTATCGCCGGATTCCCGACGCACACACATAGCAACACATTTTCACATCACAAACGATGTCACCACACCATCGTCACCATAGTTTTACAAAATCATTTTATTTTATTTTTTAAAAAAAACTTGAGGTCCTGAGCCGGGATCGCGATGAACTTCTTACGTCTGTGTTAGTTACTAGGATCACCTCTACTCGAGGTCTTACATTTTGGGTCGTCACATTTCGAGAAGTCCTCTTTAAGCCTCACCTCCGAGGTTTATGTCAAATCATCTCGTCATAGAGATCTAAAATTCATTAGGCATTTCGCCGAATACGCCAAGAGTTTAAAGCACTTGAGTCCCTAAGCCAGTGACCACACACACGTGGGTCAAGGGTCTCATTTCCACGTCGCTCAATTACGGGCGTTCCTCAGGTCTCTAGAACGTCTGGCAAAACTCATTCTCATTAATACCACCATTTCCGCAGTCATGTCAGGAGATTCAAGCGTAGATACAAGTAACCATAATGGGAACAACGCCGAACAATCCGGGGATAACACCGTAGGAACCCTAGCCAACATGACCCGAGACCTACAGGCCACCATCATTACCATAAACGCATCCATGAACAACATCAATTCCCGCCTAGGCCACTTGGAAGATAAAGTCTCTGATAAACATCATAACCGAATCCTCAACGAGGTCCTTTTAGCCTCCACGCCGCTAGGCAGTGTTCGCGCCAGGGTCACATCTAATGACCCCATCACACCACCTCAGGACGGCATTCTACAGTCTGCCATGAACCGCATAGACTTCTTTGAAAACCAAATGCGCCTAAACCAAGGCAACAATGTCCACCTCGAAAACCATAGGAAGTTTGAAATGGTGAACGACCAGTTACTAGAAAACTTTTCCTTAGCCGACATACCGAAGTTCAAAGGAACTGAGGACCCCCTCAACCACATCCGGGCCTTTAAGGATTACATGGCCATTAAGGGGGTCAAACCCAGTCTTTTTGTTAGGATTTTCCCGTCCTCTTTAGACGACACCCCACGATGCTGGTTTTATTCCCTCGACTTTAAAAAGATACCCACCTGGGATGACATCTCCATAGAATTCGCAAAACAATACGCGGATAATTCCTAAACACAAGTTACGATCCGAAGCTTCGAGGTCCTTTCCCAAAACGAGAAGGAAGGCTTCTCCGAATTTCTGACTACATGGAGAAAGGTCATCACCCAATTAGTAAACCGCCCTGACGAGGCCACCTTAGTAGAGAAATTTGTCAATAACCTCAGACCCACTTATGCCTCCGACCTTAGATACCAAAACATCCATACCTTCAAGGAATTATCCACCTTAGGAATACGCCTAGAGGATGATATGAAAAAGGAAGTATTCTCCAAGACAATGGGGAAAGGCTATCAGGGATCAACCACTTCCACGGGAACCTGGCCTTATGGAACATCCGGAAATAACAAACCCGAGGAAGTACACCTTGTTGAACCAAGCACTAGAGGGAAGACGAATTCCACCCCTAGGTTATTTTCCAAGCTAGGCATCACATAAACCAAAGCCTTAAAAAGGCTAACTAAGCAAGGAAATCTCGAGCCATTAGGTCCTACTAAAGACCCACCCGCAAACAAGAGATCAAAGGCATGGGATGCTAATAAATATTGCCATTTCCTTCGTGGCAATGGCCATAATACTGAATTTTGTTTTCGGCTCAAGCATACCATACAAAATATGATGAAAAATGGGACAATTCCTCTCCCTTCACCCGAGAAACAAAACAGTACCACAAACCCTTTTAGCATTCACGCAGTCTTTGGCGACGCCATCGATTGTTACCACCTCGACCCTATAGAGGAGAATGCCCGAAATATTAAGGAAGATCCTGACAACCCAAGGGCATTTGGCGAGACGAGTAAATCTGTGTCCGAGTCAGAGTCTAGTTCGTCTTAGGGCCTAGACCTAATAGTATAACAAATGTCTTTTGTTTTTACTCCGAGTCAAGAGATACGAGGGGACCTGTCCTCCACCTCCCCGAAAGCAATATCTCGGGCGCATAGCCCGCTTATTACTATCAATAAAAGAAATAAACTTTTCTTCCTTTATAATGCGCCTCGACGATCGCTTGATTTAATAACGCACTTTCTCGCTTAAAACTCGATATTATGCCATCTATCGATAACAATCAAACATACCTCGAAACAACGAAGAATTACAAAAACCGAGATCCTGTGTTTTCTTTTTACCTATTCCATGTCTGGTATAGAAAGCCACAAACTATCCCTTAAAACGAGCATTCCTGAATCCTATGACAAACCTAGATAGTCTCTTAGCTTTTGGTCAAAGACGGAAGGCAAACCCATTTCCCACAATAAATATCCCTCAAATAAAGACTGACCAATTTCTACCATAGGTGCTAGTCTGACAAAAAGAAAAAGAAGTCTGAAATGGCCAAAAGAAGCCAAAGAAAAAAAGAAACCAAGGCCAAACTAAACCGGCCCAATTCAATGATCAAGACCAAACTCAATGGTCAAAATGAAACTCCCAATCATTGAATTCGACTTTAAGTGCAAAGTCCGAACAAAAAGCAAAAAAAAGAGAAAAAAAAAATAAACAGACCAGTCAACTAGCACTCAAATACTAGCCTTCCTACATTACAACCTTTAAGACCTTCCTGAGACACTTGGTAGGAGACAGTCCGAAATTTGGAGGATTCAAGCAATAGGATAATCCCAACCGTTAGGGTCAGACATGGAAATCAAATCCCACGTAATTTACATCCCGCCCGACTGAAGTCTGAGTCATTTTTACTCAGCTTCCCCTTTCCTACCACATTACGAAACCTTAGTCCATAGCCCTAACTCCACAAAAATCAAACTCCAGATTTTGATCTATCGAAACCACTTACTACCTATAGCTCCACATTCCAAAACCATCCAAGCCAGTCACCCTGACCCAGACACGGTATCTCGGTAATTGTCACTTTCAAGGGGTCACACCCAATCACTTCACCTTAGTTCTTTAACTAGGATGAATACACTCTAAACATCTCTCATCGATAATTGGCATAACGAGTCTAAAGCAAAATCACTCACTTCTGAAAGAACTATGAACATGGTTTGATTCCGTCTAAACACGGATACATAGGCAACCCTTCCCCGGGTACAACCAAATAAACAGACAAAACAAACAAAAATCGATTCATGTGCAAACCGGGAGTCCTTCCACATCCCGGCCGACGGTTAATTTAAAATGACGAAGCACAAATGATGAGCCGAGGACGGGGTGAAAACCCGAAAGGGCGCCCCAGGCAAAATGAAGAAACGAGTTGCGAGTCGTCGTCAAAAAAAAATGACGAGCCGAGGATAGGGTGAAAACCCGAAAGGGTGCCCCGGGCAAAATGAAGAATCGAGTTGCGAGCCGTCAAAAAAAAAAAAGCAAAAAAAACAAAAAAGGTTAGCCGAGGACGGAGTGAAAACCCGAAAGGGCGCTCCGGGTAAAATGAAGAATCGAGTTGCGAGCCACCACAAAAAAAAATAATGACAATGTGCTTCTCATTAATAATAAAATTTGGTTAAATCGAGCCTTTGTCGAGGCATTTACATCAAGCATTTGAAATCCAGACATCCCGGAAATCAACAACGCGTCGAAACTCCACAAAAAAACTAGTACTAATACGCCACATAATATCAACTAATAAGACATAATACAAAATGGCTGAGCTCTACCGGTCCAACCTTTTCCTCCCCTTGCCATTCGGGTGTACCTGCTTACATTCCTCATCATCGATCTTCTGAATGCAAGCTTCTACCGCCATAGCCGAAGGCGAGCCCAGCTGATCCCACTCTCCTTCCTCTGTCACAATTTTAATATGTGTCTCGTTAGTCTTGGCCCGCTTAGATGAACTGACGAAACTAGGATTGGTACCACTGTCTTTGTGATAGTCTCTCGAGTCACCTCCTCGCCTCTTAGCGGCGCTGTCTTCCTAACTTTTGAGTTGCTCTGTCCTGATGGGTGTTCACAAACCCTTCGCAAGGGGGAAGCATTGTCGGTCGGTCGAACATTCTCAATAGCGACGGGACGCGAAAACCTCTGTTCCCAAGATGCCCTAAATGCCGTGAGTGAATCCTCTGCCCATAGGTCAAAACTAGGAGTAACTTTAGCATCCTTCGAAGCGGGAGGTTTGACACCAATTTGATTTGACAACAAACCCGGATAAACATAAACTTGATCCCTCATGGATAATATTAACAAAGCCTCGGTTGAGGATGAAAATGGAAACCCGATACGCCCACTAATATTCCACCACGGGATAGACCACCTGATGATCACCTCTCCTTTAGCCAAATAGGAAAGCCACTCCTCTTCCTTGTGACCTTTGCTCCACACCTGCACCGTCTTCCGGCCCGTGAAACCCCTGTAGTTATAATCTTCGAAACACCGGGGAGGGACGACCAAACCAAGTTGCTCCTGTAACCAAACCTGTAGATACCTCTACAAAACATCACATCTCCAAACCAAAGCAACCACAAAGACAAAACAAAACAAAAAAAGGTTATGAAGAGACATGGCACCAAAACCACCCGTAAAATGATCTTAGAGCCCCGAGAAGGTGCCTCCTGTAACCGGGCGCTAGCATCGAGACCCAGAATGAGCTCACCCAAAATAAGCAAAGAGGGTGATCGTCCGTGTTCCATTCCCATCACCACATCTAGAACCCGAGGGTTACCCCAACCTTCACGTGCCCTCGCATCCTCAAAAATATAATAACAAGCAATAGCAATGTTAAAAGCACACCTACATGCTAAGGCCGAAATATGATAAGACCCAGCCTGTGAGAATGTCCTGAAAAGCAATTCTAGGTTAATGTCATCTCTCCCAAAGAAACCTTTAGCCTCCTCCAGTGAAGAAAGGTCCAAAAAGTGATAAAACAACTCCACGTAGACGTCATCCACCCAAGGCACGCAAGGCCGACCCGAACTCCACCCACCTATGGCATCTATCTCTTCGGGAAGAGGACAAAATTTACCCCCTGGGAAAGCAAAAACATGGTATTTTGAGTCCCAAAACTTAGAACATGTCAGTAAGAAGTCATCTTGTATCTTGACTCGACTCAGCGCAACGACTATTGATAAACCATAATTTGAACTAGCCTCGGGGTCACATTTCTTAAAAGAACCTGCCCACTCGGTTAGGATATTCCCGAAACCCGACATACCCCTAAAGATGGATGCTCTAGACACTATGGATATTCTAGTATGTCTAAAACAAGCACCCACAACCCGTATATATAGCCCTAATCCCACAAGAATTAGGAAACAACCGAAATTTCCATAACCCGGACACGGACCGCCCCGGCACAGGCGCCTGAGTCCCCGGCCGCTCGAGTCCATGCGGCCCGGAACCCAAAAGCCTTAGCCCAAGCGCCTGTCGCCAGTAGGCGGCATCTCGAGCAACCCAGGAATAGAAACTCTGATCCCGCATTGTCACTATAGCTATCACACGACACCTCGGACATCGGGAACGGCCTCCCGCAGTCACTAAAATCCGCCCCGGAAGCAGAGATACCCATGCAAGAGCTACAGGAACGCGAGTTCACTCGTCGGACGCACGAGACTTAGACGTTTTTTTATTTTATTTTTAGGGGGATAAGCTATCCCACCTAGGCGTTTTGTAGCCTTTTAACGGTTATCGTCAAGTCGCATCTGTAGCCTAATAAGGCAATATTATGAATGTGCAAAAAGTGGTCTAACTTTTTTCAAAAGTTGCTCGAATTTTAACTCTGGCCTCATTATGAATGTCAAAACAACCACGCTCGTCTCTTAACACACTCGGTCAAAGCACGTTAATATTTTACATCTCGAGTCAAAACGTTTTAATCGACGTACTACCTGATCCGATTCCCAGCACAAACTAACGCGTTTCAAAACATCTGAAAGGAACTGTTTTCATACTCTCATGCAACGCTAACACACCCTAGACTAGGTCAAATCGCAAAATAAATGAACGAAAAAGTGATTACTTGTCAATCAAGGTAAATAATTCGCCAAACACAAGACTAATCCAACTAATTCAAATACTAAGAATCTAAAACGAATATACAGAATACACAAATCCATACACAAATCGGGACTAGGGAGGATCCCTAGAGGCCGCGCCAATGGCTATCACGACCTCACAAATGTCGTCATCCAAACCTAGATCCTCCAAATCAATAAGAGGGGACTCACTACCATCCATCCCCGACAGCATGTCTAGGGTAGCCGTCTCGGGGTTCCTCCAATCTCCTCGGTAGCACCTGTAGTCTTAACCTCAGCCTTAGTCTCCCTCTCAATCCGATGCCTAGCCTCACCCTGGGTAGAGGTCTCACCCCGAGACTTAGCCAGCTGCTCCTTAAGGAAAGCGATCTCGTCAGCCCGAGATTGCAGGAGCCGTTGCGCCTCAACCTCTTTTGCCTCGAGCTCGGTCACCCGAGCCTCCAGTTGTCCCACCATATCCGAGACATCCTGCAAACGCACTCAAACATTAGGAAAACACGCAAGCAGCCTAGAAAACCACACTAGTCACGCAAACTCATCGATCGGGAGGTCCTGAAGTGCCAAGGGAAACCCTCCAGGCATAGTCCCAGAAGCAGTTGGCGGCCTGCCACAACCGCTGATGGCAAGCTGACGAAACCTGAGAGTTAAAACCACAAAAGTTAGACAAACCGACCTTAAATTCTTAAGACCCAAACAAGGAACAAAAGCCAAAACTCACCTGGTATACCCGGTCGCGCCACTTTATCCCGACGTCCATTTCCTCGACAGAACACGGGGAGAGAGGCTCGGTGAAGGGTATCCCAGCCGCATCCACCCTAAGCAGCGTCGGGGGAAAATCTGGGGGCTGGATTTCATCAGCCGGATCGGCCAACTGAGAAAGCAACAAATCGGTCGGTCAGAGGGCAAGAAAACAATAAACCGCAAAACAAACCTTAGGACCGAAAATTAGAACATTACCACGAGACGGTACCAAGCTAGCCGTCGGGTGACCTGAGATAGATAGAAGGCACCAGGTACCAAAAGCATATCACCTTCTTCTCCGTCCCTATCCTCGAGGACTTCTGCAGTGGTCGGTGGTCTTAACATGGTCCAGGGAGGATCAACCGGCACCCTGAAATCGTCATATAGACACCGACGCACCAACCGCTCGCCCAGATACCAAACTGGGCGAAACAACGCAGGAAGGAGCATCCTCTTATAACTCCGAGGCCTCAGCTCCGCAGTCACATACCCGGGTACGCCCTCATAATCGGCCCAAGGGTGGGCCACAAACTATAAGAGTAGAATCGACTCCCAATGAATCCCAAACCTTAGGGGCTACTAAACGAAATAGGCTATAAAAAGAAAACTTACATCCTCGAGGCGTAGGTTGTTAACCAGCGCATTCTCCGACGGGTAGTGGCTGATTGTACTCTTAGGCTGAGCCAGCCTCCACTCGATCCCTGCCGGGAATCTCTTTGGGTGCACACGCACCGTCTTAGGTACCAAGCAAGGAAAATAGGAATAAATCCAAGCCTGCAAAATCTCAAAATACCTTTAGCGACACCAAACCAAGGCTAAATAGAACTCGAAATACAAGAGTGAGAATAGTAACTAACCTCCAGTATAAGGCCCGGACCCACAATGGGCACAGGTGAAGCCGACTCTATCGCCTACAGCCTCGCCATGACTTGCAGGCAGCAAGTCATCTCCGCGAAAGCCGCGGTCACCCAATCATAATGATGGGTGGGATTTGTCGTGAATCCCAACCGTCAAACAAAACCAACTATACCTAGTGGGTAGCTAGGGTAAGTCGGGTCGAATCCACAGGGACGGGAGGATGGACTAAGGTATGCTCGGGTCTAGGACTAGGTTCAAGACTAGCTAATCTAAGGGGAGGAGGCTAGGACTAAGCTAGGTCTAAAGCAAGAGAACTATCAAAGGAAAAGGGCTAGGATTAGGTCGGGGTCAAAGGGGTAACGGAATGGTCGAGGAAGAACTAGAGGTGAAGGAGGAAGTAGGGTAATCTAGGTAATGGCCGGGCTCTCGCAACTTAGACTCACCTAGAGGTTCCACCTAAAACCCAACTCGGCGATACACAACACAATCGGGGTTACTAGAACGCTATAGGCCTAGGTCGAATCCGGGCTCTCGCAACTTAGACCGACCTAGGGGTCGTCCTCACCGGGCTCTCGCAACTTAATGAGGGGACCGAACCCACAAACAACTATCACCCACAAGAGAAAAGCAAGGAAAACAAGCATTCATAACTACTTAGTCATTCAAGCATTTCTACAAACATGTGATGTGCATCATACAAGAGGAAACCCAAATCTTCTACCAACAACTCCAACAATCCCTTAATCATCCAATTAACACCCTAATCGCCTTACTAACCCTAGCAAAGATCTACTCTAACATATCTAATCTAAAACTAACACTAACAAGAGGAATCAAAACAACAATCAAAACAAACATGAAGAAACTAATCTAACAATGAACAAAACACTAAACAAGAACTAAAGAATCAAACTTTAATGATAAAAAAAAGATTAAGAAGAAGAAAGAGGAGATTGTACCATACTAGAGAAGATGAAAAGAAGGAAACTTGCATAAATGGAAGAAAACCCAAATACCTCAACCAAGGTTGTCAAGCTTGGTTGGAATCTTCAAGAATACCCAAGTTACAAGTACTAATCTAGGATTAACGATAATCTAAAGACTAATCTACACTAATCTATGCTAATCTATCTAGGGTTTAGTCTCTAATGAAAGGCATAAGCTTAACATAACAAGGGAAGAGTATATATAGGGTTACAAATGGAAGGAGAAGAGAAGAAACAAAGCGGAGTAGCAGTGGCCCGTCCCGGCCGAGACGGGGTGGTCGCGGTCGGGACGAGGTCGGTCCCGGTCGGGATGCCACCTTTCTGATCGGGATGGCCCACAGACAGCAGCTTCTCTTTTTGCTCCTTCATCCCGGACGGGATGAGGCCATACCCGTCCGGGATGAGTCTTGTAGGCCTCCAATATGAACTTTTTGGTCCCTCCTTGCTTCTCATGGGCTTCCCATCGATTCTAGGGACTCGGGATTGGGTCTCGGAGGCTCGGGATTGGGTCCCAAGGTCTCGGGGTCGACTCCAAGGCATCGAGTGATCGTTCCTTAGCTTCGTTGGCTCCAAAAAGTTTATGTATCGAGTCGGAATCGCTCCAACTCTTCATGAACGGTCTCGGGAACCTGAAACGAGCTAAAAGAAGCATAAGAAGCCCCTAAACCGCTCCCAAGGAGCGATTCCATAAGGAAAATGAGACCAAAACACTACAAAAAAGGCACTACAAATGACACTTATCAACTCCCCCACACTTAACCCTTACTCGCCCTCGAGTAAGCACAAACTAACTACTATACTAGCCGAATGGGTATTAGCGCACCCTACGCCCCTTCAACTCACGCGAGTGCACTTGGAGGAATAGTGCACTCCGCAAGGCAAGTCGGGTCTTGCGACAAAACTGTGGATGCAACCGGACACAAACACATAAACAAACACACAAACAAACAAACAAACAAACAAACACTTAGACGGTTGCACCCAAAACAAAAGAAATACCGCTTCCCTCTAAAAGCGGTGAAAGAAGCACCGGTTTAGGACTCGAGGTAAGTGACAACGTTCCCAAGATAGCAATACAAACCAAGGTCGACTAAACCCTAATAGTATGACGACAAAGCAACAAAAACGTTGGTAACTTACCTAGGTCCTCCTAACTTTCTAAAAACGTACTACGGAACGATCGGCGGAGTGGAAAAGTGAAGAACCACGGTGTTAGTCGACACTGTAGGTAAGTGAGATCCCGCCCCCTTTAGCGTGAGCCAAGAGGGTCGTCCCATGTCCAAAACCGCCTAACTAATCCAAGTAAAAAGTTGGAAAACATGCAAAATGAGGGAAGACCGACTAATGCCGCTATCATCCTTCCTCGGGACTCGGTCCTTTGGTAGGCTCTTCACGGCAAAAGTCGGAAAAAGGCTTATTTTGAGAGGTAGGGTTATTTTTGTGAATCGGGTTTTCTTTTGGCATTTTCTCTTTTCTTTTGCATTTTTTTTTCTTTGTTTTGCCATGTCATTCTTTTTCTTCTTTTCTATTTTCTTTTTGGCTTTTGTGCCTTTTCTTTTTCTTCATTCTTTTCTTTCTTTCATTTCCTTTCTTTTTCTTTTCTTAGCCCTTTTTGGCTAGATTCGGCTTTTTGGCATTCCTTGGTAATAAGAAAGAGAGATCAACAATTTGCATTTTATTTGTGTGGGTATGTGTAGGAGGTAGGTGAATGGGTATGTCGGGACGACGTCTTCCCTTCATACTCACAAAAAGGGGGGAACTTGGACTAATCAAACGATCCTAGACACGGTCACCTAAGGGACGAGATTCGGTAGCCAAGGCCTTTTCACACCGTGGGTGGTCATAATGGTCAAAAGTGCAAATCCCGCAGTAAATCCCTAGTAAACTAGGTGGACACAAGGTAAAGGACCAACGAATTCATTGATTTAGGGTCATTCTACTAGAGTAAAGTCCAAGACTCGATTTATACTACTAGGAAGGGAAAGTAAACACTCGCACACTAGCCTCTAAACCGGGTTTTCGAAAACTGTTTACACACATGACACACAACAAAACACAAAACAAAGACACAACGAAGATGGAAGAAAAGGAGACAAAACAAAACAAAACAAAACAAGGAGAAACAACACATAAACAAAACAAACACCACCCCGATCTTCAAACAAGTCTCCAAATCCACCACAATCTTTACAAAGCTCCTCCCGAGCACACATCATCACAAATCTTCTCCAAACTCACAAGAAGCAAAGAAGGAAAAAGGGATGAAGAGATGTTACCGGAAGTCTTGCAAGCTTTCCAAAGCTAACGGCGATTAGGCAACCTATAAGGAAAAAGGGGGGGCAAAACACGCACAACAAAACAAAAATGCGACGCAATAACACAAAAGGAAAACACATAAAAGAAAAAAAAAACTTTTTGATTTTTGTGAAAAAATTTCAAATTTTTAGGGATTTTTTTCAAAGATTTTTCAAAAAACTAAGAAAATAAAACTAACAAAAACTAAGAAAATAAAACTAACGACGATAGAATATCGCTCCCCCTACACTTAAACCGAGCAATGTCCTCATATGCTCAGTCGTAGTGTGCGGAGAGACAAAAGAAAAAGAAAAGAAACTACGAAAATAAAGCTAGAAATCAAAAATAAATTGAAGAAAAGGGTAGAAGGTGTCCGGCCGGGGTGTAGTCAAGTCACCATGGGCCGAGACGAGAAAAAGATATGGATGGGGGAAGAAATAAAAAGAAGGAAATAAAAGGAAATGGGAGGGGAGGGCTAGGTGTAATCAAGTCACCTAGCCCGGATTCCGCCTAAATCCGACTAAATCCTCAAAAAAGAAAGTGAAAAACTTGTAAAATTTGGATTTTGAAAATGACTCTCAATGTAGTCACATCATCGAGAGTCGGGAGCAACATATACCAAGGCCCCGAGGGCCACCATGACACTATGACACAAAAGTGTACAAGGGGAAGGGGAGTAAACAAATGAAAACAAGCAATAAAAGACGGAAAAGAAAGGATAGTTGCCGTACCATAGGTTAGCAACTCACTCTCACCATCGTCTCATAGATCAATATAGGCACTTGCTTGTCTTCATCATTGGTATCCCGCTTCAAGCTCGATAGGTACGCATGGGAAAGGTAGTAATGGTGTGAGGGGAGTGGGATTCGATGTGAAACTCGGTGTAAAGGGAAGAGAAATGAGGTGAATGTATGTAAATGAAGTGTAACGGTCATATGACATGAGCAAGGATGGGTAGGGAGGTTGGGTGGGGGTATACAATGGTTGGGTGGGCTCAAATGTCAAAGAAGAGGCCAAAAGAGGAGAAAAGAGACCATCCCGGTCGGGATGGATGGTCCCGATCGGGATGACATACTCGTCCCGGTCGGGAAGCCACCTTCCCGGTCGGGACGGCACTCCAGCAAGCTCCAATTTTCGCACCTCCATCCCGATCGGGACGGCTCCTTCCCGGTCGGGATGGCATACCCTTCCCGGTCGGGATGGCATACCCTTCCCGGTCGGGAAGGGTCTTCATGACTCCCAAAACCTCAAAAGCTTCACCGAAGCTTCAAAAACCGACTTCCATTCCCACGATCCAAGCTCTATCATTATCTACTCTCCTCTAGGAATCACCTTTCCTTCACACCTATCACAATGAACTCAAATACAACATCAAATTCCCTCCCTCACATCGCTCATCAAAAATCCAAATAAACAAGAATTTCACAAAAACTAACAACCCTAGAAACCAAACTATACAAACATAGACACAAATACAAGCACAAAAGAAAAGAAAAAGAGATATTTACAATAAGGTACTCTCACCAACTACACCTCCATAGCCATCAAGAGCTCGAAGGAGTAAGTCAAATGCTCTAGCAACATCTTCATTTAAGCTCACATGGCCGAGCCTAGCCACTCCCAAAAGTTTCCAAGTCGGAGGGAAGAAGCGATCATCTTCATTATGCTCGGGGCTCTCGTGATCTTCCGGGTCTTCTAAACCAACATAGCTACGACTCTTATGACCATCCGGTAGGTATAGTGGTCTAGAGTCATGCTCGGTGTCATGTTGTGGGAGATCACACCCTAGGGGTGTCGCTTCTTCTACGGGGTCGAGAGTGGAACTCTTTTCCACCGCCCGACAAGGATCCTCTTCACCAACCGTCTCACAAGACAAAGGGCTAGACATCGAGTGCGGTAGAGGAGGAGAAGGCATCAAGTTTTCTTCATTGGAGGGTTTAGGATCCTCCAAATTCCCATACAAAGCAAGTTCCAAGGCATCTACTTCTTTTTCCCAAGTATTGCGCTCCTTTTCACTCACCTTGTCAATATGGCCTAGAGGGGTCATCTCTTCACTCGGGTTTGGATTGTCAACATCCGGCTCTTCACGAAGGAAATCAAACAAATCCAACTTGATAGCCAATACATTGCCTCCCCAAGAGCTATCTTGATAATCATGTTCAACTCCATCCTCATTGTCGACCCTTGAAGCTTCAACTTCCTCTACTCTTTCCCTATCCTCACCACCTAAGCAACACTCGACAATGGTCTCTTGATCGACCCCCTCTTCTTCATTTGTAGCTTCAAGATTGGGTTGAGACACCCGACTTTCATGCCCAAATGAACCTTCCTCAACATGTTGCGGAGTTCGAGCGGCCAACATCGTGATATGAGCCATGAGTGCATTGATGCGAGCATCTTGCACCTCTAATTGGGCCTTGAACTCCTCTTTAACCCCTATTATTTGAGCCACCATCGCTTGTTGATTCTTTTGCAATAGAGTCATCGACTCTTGTTGGCTCTTAAGCAATTGAACCATCATTTGACAAGTCTCAAAGTTGGGATTTTGCGGTTGTGGGTTATGTGAGGGTGTTTGGTAGTTGTTAGGATGTTGGAATGATCCTTGACAACTTTCTTGATAACCATAAGAAGAGGGTTCATAAGATTGTTGATGAGGTTGATATGGTTGGTAAAGTTGTGGGTTTTGGTAATTCGCCCCATAGTTGTCCCGTGATGATTGATGGTAGCTTGGACAAGCCATGTCCATAACGTCGCTTAGGTACCTAGGATGAGCTAGAAGCACTTGAGCAAACGTTAGTATCCTAGTGCTTTTGAGGCACTAGGAAGGGAGAGTAACACACAAGAAGAAGAACGGAGATACACAAGGAGAAGAGAACACAAAAATCAAGAACAAAGACCACAACTAAGCAAACAAAAGTCTAAACTACGCCGTCCCCGGCAACGGCGCCAATTTGATGGGTGGGATTTGTCGTGAATCCCAACCGTCAAACAAAACCAACTATACCTAGTGGGTAGCTAGGGTAAGTCGGGTCGAATCCACAGGGACGGGAGGATGGACTAAGGTATGCTCGGGTCTAGGACTAGGTTCGAGACGAGCTAATCTAAGGGGAGGAGGCTAGGACTAAGCTAGGTCTAAAGCAAGAGAACTATCAAAGGAAAAGGGCTAGGATTAGGTCGGGGTCAAAGGGGTAACGGAATGGTCGAGGAAGAACTAGAGGTGAAGGAGGAAGTAGGGTAATCTAGGTAATGGCCGGGCTCTCGCAACTTAGACTCACCTAGAGGTTCCACCTAAAACCCAACTCGGCGATACACAACACAATCGGGGTTACTAGAACGCTATAGGCCTAGGTCGAATCCGGGCTCTCGCAACTTAGACCGACCTAGGGGTCGTCCTCACCGGGCTCTCGCAACTTAATGAGGGGACCGAACCCACAAACAACTATCACCCACAAGAGAAAAGCAAGGAAAACAAGCATTCATAACTACTTAGTCATTCAAGCATTTCTACAAACATGTGATGTGCATCATACAAGAGGAAACCCAAATCTTCCACCAACAACTCCAACAATCCCTTAATCATCCAATTAACACCCTAATCGCCTTACTAACCCTAGCAAAGATCTACTCTAACATATCTAATCTAAAACTAACACTAACAAGAGGAATCAAAACAACAATCAAAACAAACATGAAGAAACTAATCTAACAATGAACAAAACACTAAACAAGAACTAAAGAATCAAACTTTAATGATAAAAAAAACATTAAGAAGAAGAAAGAGGAGATTGTACCATACTAGAGAAGATGAAAAGAAGGAAACTTGCATAAATGGAAGAAAACCCAAATACCTCAACCAAGGTTGTCAAGCTTGGTTGGAATCTTCAAGAATTCCCAAGTTACAAGTACTAATCTAGGATTAACGATAATCTAAAGACTAACCTACACTAATTTATGCTAATCTATCTAGGGTTTAGTCTCTAATGAAAGGCATAAGCTTAACATCACAAGGGAAGAGTATATATAGGGTTACAAATGGAAGGGAGAAGAGAAGAAACAAAGCGGAGTAGCAGTGGCCCGTCCCGGCCGAGACGGGGTGGTCCCGGTCGGGACGAGGTCAGTCCCGATCGGGATGCCACCTTCCCGATCGGGATGGCCCACAGACAGCAGCTTCTCTTTTTGCTCCTTCATCCCGGACGGGATGAGGCCATACTCGTCCGGGATTAGCCTTGTAGGCCTCCAATATGAACTTTTTGGTCCCTCCTTGCTTCTCATGGGCTTCCCATCGATTCTCGGGACTCGGGATCGGGTCTCGGAGGCTCGGGATTGGGTCCCAAGGTCTCGGGGTCGACTCCAAGGCATCGAGTGATCGTTCCTTAGCTTCGTTGGCTCCAAAAAGTGTATGTATCGAGTCGGAATCGCTCCAACTCTTCATGAACGGTCTCGGGAACCTGAAATGAGCTAAAAGAAGCATAAGAAGCCTCTAAACCGCTCCCAAGGAGCGATTCCACAAGGAAAATGGGACCAAAACACTACAAAATAGGCACTACAAATGACACTTATCACATAACGTCCTAGATGAGCCAGGTCAGCTAGGAGAGGCAAAATCCTAGTGCTAAACCTCTCACCTTTATCCGAGAAGTGGGTCGACCCAAGGAAATACCATAACCACAACCGGGCATCCTGCTCCGGCGTGTTGGGTTCTCGACCCTCTAACACCGCCACTTGCTCGAAGTGATTGGTGATATACGAGCTTACCAAAGCATGAGGTGCACTATATGCCTCACGCACTAAACAATCCCCGATGAAGCCCAGCATCTCATCACTATCTAGAATAGGGCCTTCGGGGCCCACCTAATCCTATCCGGACCCCAGGGCAGACCGGTAATCATCCCAAAATCTTCTAGAGTCATCCCGACCTCCCTAAAAGCCATGTGGAAGGTCGAGGTAGTATCATGAAAGCGATCTATCATCGCTCTAATAACCATAAGGTTGCACTTAGTCTTGCAACCCACCAGCCGAACCCACTACTCGACCACGGGACCTAGAGCGGTCCTCGCGATAATCTCCTTTACCGCAGGGGTCAACTTCTGAAAATAAATATCGAGACACGTAGTAAAGCCCGAGAAAGTCCTCATCGGACCTTGGGGCTGCAAACCAAAATAATACGAGATTAAACAAACCCATCCCAAGCCGAAAAATCTAAGACATAGCTAATAAGCACGAATAGGACACTCACCAGACCACGCACGATGCGGTAAGAAACGTGAAGGTCAAGGTGAAACAGGAACCGGAATATGAGCCATCCTAGCCACTGTCTCTGGAAGCTTGCGCTTCTTCACTCTATCAAAATCGGCCTCATTAATGGTCTCGGGGTCGCGGTGCTGAGACGAGATGCTCCGTCGTCTCATGCGAATCCCTCGAGGAGTCTGTGAACTCGCCCCAACAGCCTCCTCACTAGTACCAACCGAGGGAGCTCCTTCGGGACGCTCGGTGTGACCTTTAACCGCAAAACCAAACAAGAAACAAAAAAACATACCCCTGGTCAGGCTGAAGCTGCTTAAACAGGTCAAAATAAGGTCAAAATTTTGGATAAGGATATCAAAATTCTGAAAAGGCCGCTAGCACCCATTTTGATCCCGGTCACGATGGAAGTGGTTTCGGGAAAATCCGGCGTCGTTACGACACCTTTTGTTCCGTCTTAAGACACACAAAACCTCACGGATAGCCCTAAAAGCCATCCTAGCCCCTAAAAATCGACGAGGGAGCTACCCATATCCTCACAAACACTAGTTGAACAAAATTACGTAAAAAAAAATGCGAGAACATTCGGGAAAACGGTCCCTAACCCTAGTACCTCGAACCTATCACTATAGGGACCCATTGTCGCACCTCGAAAACCCCTATCAAGCTTAAAACTACTTTAACAAGCTCTAATCGACCCTAATTTAACAATGAGATTAAGCATCGAAACTTAGTAAGTCAATGAGATTAATTTAACAATAAGCATCGAAACTTAGTAAGTCAAAAAACACCCAAATCGTTTTTCTATGTTTTCAACAAAACCAATTCACAATCAATCAAATCAAGCAAAACCGACAATAAACAAGTAAAGAACACTTACCCGGAGTCGACATTGTCGTGAATGACGGAAATCGAGACGAAATTTGGCAAGAAAGATTGGGAAGTCGACTTTGGGGCGAAAGGGGCGACGAGTTCGAATTTCGTGTTGAATGAACGATCGCCCCAATTTTCGTTTACTTAAACAGACCCGGTCCACGAAAACCCTACCGCTTCAGCTGACGCGCCCGGATCCCGAACCGCTGGGGGTTGCGCGCCTGAAGATTGGGGCGTTGATGGACGCGCGTCTGAAAAGTCGGGCACAGACTAAAACAAAAACAAACAAGGCTTGACGTTTGATGAACATGAAACACACACCTTTTAAGACAAGCAAAATAACAATAATGGAACAATTACTAATCGACATCAATAATGCACACTCGATAATGAAGCAAGTATAAGAACCGCACTTAACCTAAACGATGCACCCGAACGCGTAATAAAGCAATTTGAACCGAACTAATCTAAACAAACTCTGAACAAGACTCAAATACATAACGAACCGAGACAAAGCAAGAGCAAACCCGAACAAGATAAGACAAACCCGCAAAACAAAAACTTAACTAAACCAAATAAGCAAACAACAATTTTCTCGCCTAACGGGTCTTAGTTATCCGAAACGCGAAGGAGTCTGAAACCTCCACAACATTTTGATTCGAGTGGATACCAACGCCCTCGAAGGAGACTGAAACCTCCATAACATATTGAATCGAGTGGATACCAACACCCTCGAAGGAGTCTGAAACCTCCACAGCATTTTAATTCGAGAGGATACCAACGCCCTCGAAGGAGTCTGAAACCTCCACGGCATTTTGATTCGAGTGGATACCAACGCCCTCGAAGGAGTCTGAAACCTCCACAACAATTTGATTCGAGTAGATACCAACGCTCTCGAAGGAGTCTGAAACCTCCACAACAATTTGATTCGAGTAGATACCAACGCTCTAAAAGAAGTCTGATACCTCCAAAGCATTTTTCATTCGAGTGGAGACTGACACCCTCGGATTGTTTTATATCATCTTATTTCGTCCTAGGGGTCAGAGGCATCCCAAAGACAAGTGTTCGAGTGGAGACTGATGCTCTCGACCGTTCTATATTTGATGGGAGGGATTTGCCGTGGATCCCACCACCAAATAATAACCAACTAAACCTAACACGTAGATAGGGCAAGTCGGGTCGAGTCCACGGGGACGGTAAAGAGGGTTTAAACCAAGTTTCACCTAAGGACTTGACTAGGTCTCAAGGCTAAACTAAACTAGAATGATAAGAAGGGGATCAAACTATGACTATGACTAAGCTAGGTATAACAACTAAGGCTAAACGATACAACTAACTAGAGAAACAATGACTAAGATGATGAAGAAATCAAACAAGGAAAGAGTAGGGTTAGGTCGGGTTCATAAGTGTAGTAGGATAGTTGGGAGATCGATGGTGTAGGTTTACCTAGTTACTAAGGTTGGTCCGCGCTCTCGCGTCAAAGCCAGTGTCCGCATTCTTGTGTCAAAGACAAAACCCGAATACTTATGCAAGATGTTACCCAATACACAAGGATTCAACCATAAATCAATCACACAATGAGAAGAGGAAGACAAGCAAGAGAAGTATTTGCAACTACTACTCTAACAAGCAATTCATCAAACACATGGTATGCATAACATGTGACTAGTAACAAAGAATTCACCTTTACCCACAATCAAACCCTAATCATCCATAATCAACACTTAATCTCCCTACTAACCCCACAAAAAAGTCTACTCAATCATAACTAAACAAACATTATCATAAACAAGAGAAATCAACACAAACATTACAACATTCATAATGAAAGTGAAACTAGTAAGAACAATGAACAATGAACGAAACAATGAACAAAGATTAAAACTTGAATGATAAACAAAGATAAAGGAAAAGAGAAGAGGAAGATTATACCAAACTAGTATGGAAGAAATATTGAAACTTGTAATAATAAGAAAACCCAAATACATCAACAAAGGTTGTCAATCTTGGTTGGATTCTTCAAGAATTCCCTTAATACAAGGATTAAACTAAGATTAAGGATTAACTAAGGACTAATCTACACAAATCAAAGCTAATCTCGGCTAAAGAATGTCTAGGGTTTCTTAAGATAGTCTATGGTAGTGTATGGTAGTCTATCGTAGTGTATGGTGCTTAAACAATACAAAGGGAGGGTATTTATAGGGTTACAAGAGCAAAGGAGAAGAAAAGAAGTGACGCGGGGCTGCAGGTGGCCCATCCCGACCGAGATGAGATGGTCTCGGTCGGGAAAGGACCCATCTCGGCCGAGATGACCCTCACCTCGGTCGGGAAGGGTGGTCAGTGGCCGAGCTTCGCTTTGCTTCATCATCCCGAACGAGATGGCCATCATCTCGACGGGATGGGTCTTGTAGGCCTCAAATATGATCTCAAGGGTCCCTACTTGCTTCTCATGGGCTTCTCATCGATTCTCGGTGCTCGGGATCGAGTCTAAGGGGCTCGGGAATGGGTCCAAGGTCTCGGGATCGAGTCTAAGCTACCGAGTGATCGTCGCTTCTCTTCGTTGGCTCCAAATGTGTAGGAAACGAGTCGGAATCATTCCAAATCTCCATGATTGGTCTTAGGAGCCTAAAACAAGCTAGAAGAAGCGTAAGTAGCCTTGAAACCGCTCAAAGAGCGATTTCACAAGAGAAACCGGGACCAAACACAAGGAAAATAGCACTACAAAACACACTTATCAATATTGTTTTGTCCTAGGGGTTAGAGACATCCCGAAAGACAGCTACTCGAGTGGAGAACAACGCCCTCGAGTAGTTTATCTTGGCTTATTTTGTCCTAGGAGTCTGAGGCATCCCTAAAGACAGCTACTCGAGCGGAGACCGACGCCCTCGAGTAGTTTATCTTGGCTTATTTTGTCCTAGGGGTCAGAAACATCTCGAAAGACAGTTATTCGAGTGGAGACTGACGCCCTCGAATAGTTTTATCTCATTTTGTTTTGTCCTAGGGGTGAGAAGCATCCCGAAAGATAGCTATTCGAATGGAGACTGACACCCTCGAATAGTTTTATCTCATTTTGTTTTGTCCTAGGGGTCAGAGGCATCCCGTAAGACAGCTATTCGAGTGGAGACTGACGGCCTCGAATAGTTTCATATCATTTTGTTTTGTCCTAGGGGTCAGAGGCATCCCGAAAGACAGCTACTCGAGTGGAGAGTGACGCCCTTGAGTAGTTTATATTGTTTTGTCCTAGGGGTCAGAGGCATTCCAAAGACAAGTGTTTGTGTGGAGACCGATGCCCTCGAACATTTCTGCTTAACTTTATTTCGCCCAAGGGGTCACAAGCATCCCGAAGACGACCGCTCGAGTGGAGACTGACGCCCTCGAACGTTTTATTTCATCAAGGGTTCACAAGCATCCCAAAAATATTTGTTCAAATAAAAGTCGACACATATGAACATTCTCTGCACTTACGCTTAATTGATTAGTGCTTTGATCTTCGGGATAGACCCCTTGCCTGAGTTTATCCCTGGCCCTTGTAATTGTATCTTTCAGATAGATCTCACCTATCTCTGGCCATTGTGCGATTGTATTCTTTGGAATAGATCATGTCTATTCCTGAACATTGCATAATGTATTCTTGGGAACGGATCTTGTCTGGTCCTAGGCTTTTCATATTGTAGTCTTTGGAACATATCCCAATTGTTCCTGGACTTTGTGCAATTGTATTCTTTGGAATAGATTCTCTCTACCCCTTGACTTTGTATAATTGTATTCTTTGGAATAGATTCCGCCTATTTCTGGACTTTGCGTATTGTATTCTTTGGAATAGATTCCGTCTATTCCTGGACTTTTCATATTGTATTATTTGGAATAGGTTCTGTCTATTCCTGGACTTTGCCTTTTAATGAGTGGTTGCATAGGCTCTTGGCCTGGTAATTTTATTTGTACTTTGATCCTTCCTGGTATCATTGCGTATACTCTTGGCGATCGCATAATTTCATTCAGGTTGCTTTTTTGCTTTGTGCTTTTGTTTTTACTTGTTTTTTGTATCTTGGACTATGAACTTTGGGTTCATGGTTTTTCCGTTGGGGATGTAGCTAGTTTGTTAGATTGAGGTTTTGCTGGAGGTAACTCATTTGTTTTTCATGCAGTTTTGCTGAAGGGTCTGCTATTTGAATCCAGTATCGGAGAGTGGCTTGAATCGATGGGTACCGCTGGGGATATTTATTGGTTTGAGTAACGGGTTATGCCAGCTTATGGGATGTTCCGCTTGGGAGGACAATTTAGTTAGTTACTCCGTCGGGGAGGTTAACGCGGTTTGCTATTGTTTCTTTTTGTTAGTAGATAAGTGTATGAATTACGGGTGCAGAGAACAGTGCCTGGATTAACCTGGTCTTGTCTTGAGCTGAAGAGTCAGACGCAAACTTTTGGGCGACCCAATACTGAGGCACCTCACCCCCAGCGTCCCAATTCTCAAGCGTCTGGGTTGGTGCGGCTGAACTTTTGTTTTAGCGGCCTGTGATAAGAACGCGAAGAGGGGTGCGTTTGGGTCATTTGCTCAAAAATCATATGTGACTCACCCATCGTCTTTCTTCTCGTATCCTCGCCATTGTTAACCATTTTTCAAACTCGATTTTTGCTCAACTTGATAATGTCGACCCCAAGTAAGTGTCATTTATTCACCTATTGCCGATTTGAACTCGATTAGCATAAATTTGAACTCAATTTTCCCGATTGTTCCCGTACTTCATTCCCCTAAACTTGTTAGTGTCTTGCTTGTGACGTTGTGGGTAACTTGTATATCGATTTTTCATGACCCGGAATGCACTTTAAGTCATTTTGTGTGAGTCCCTGGGACTTACAATAGACCAAATGAGACCGTAACGATGCCGGATTTTCTCGAAATCACTTTCATTGTGACCAGGGACGAAAATAGGTGCTAAGGGCCTTTTTGGAAGTTTGATATCTTGTTGCAAATTTGGACCTATTTTGACCTGTTTAGGTCGTACTGACCTGGCCTGGGATGCTTGTTTTGTTTTGTTTTGCAGCTGGAGATGGTATAGGACATTTTGATGAGGTCCCATTGGTTGGTGCGACCGGTGAGGCTCCCGATTCGAGTTCTTTGACCTCTAGGATGGCTCGCAAGAAGCGGCCGAGTGTTCCATCCCCTAGGCTGGAGCCTGGGGCGATAAATGAGGCAGATTTTGATCGAGTTAAAAGACGGGTTCTGCCAGTGATGGTTCGGAGAAGCGACGGATGCCTAGGCTGGTAGACGAGGCCGAGGAAGTGGCTCACATGGATACTGTTTGGGCTAGGGATCAGAACGGGCAGCTATTGGCATTCCGTTCGGACTTGCATGTGTCGAGCCGTACTATCGAGGACAAGATGAGTACCTGTGGACGGTGCCAGCCGCTCATCGCACGCACCGCGCACCCGCGCACACCGTCGCGGCAGCCACCCACACAACCCGTCCGACGCGGTCTAAGACGGTCTAATCCCATGTTCGGGGCTAAGAATCGGACCTCGATTTGGTTGACGATTTGAATTGTGCTAGATAGATGTGTGGGAGCATCTATGTTTCCGTTGAATCGATCGAGATGTGGTTGTAAATGTTTAAAGGTCGATTCATTTGGTCTGGCGACCCTTTTAGTGAACCGAATTCATTGCCAATTTGTGGAGTCACCACCGAGTAATTTTGGGATACCTGGAAACCGTTCAAGTCAAATTTAATCCTTAGCCGGCTCAAAGCTGAGTGACATGAGCACCTAAAGATAAAGACTTGTACCCTTAAGCATTCCATGTCTAGAATGACTCTCATTGCCAATGGTTTTGGAAAACCGTAGATTCGGAGTAAGGGGTGAGGGTACGTATTAGGAAGCCAACATCTGATAGATGTCAACACCTAATCATGCCCTCACGTATCAGCCTCTACTAATCAATTGGTGGGCTGATAACTTCATTCTAATATGGTGTAAATGCGATAACAACCTTATTTTTAACCCTCTGGCTCTGCTATGTCGGTTGTTTTAGGAGCAAGCAGATTGTCGTCAAAGTAAGTGTTTTTACATTCTTTGCATAAGATTTCACGTGACAAACATGCCATGAAAATATGCACTGATAAGTGTAGTTTATAGTGCCTATTTGTTGTGTTTGGTCCCGGTTTCTCTTATGAAATCGCTCTTTGGGAGCGGTTTCTGGGTTACTTATGCTTCTTCTAGTTCTTTTTAGGTTCCCAAGACCATTCATGGAGAAATGGAACGATTCCGACTCATTTCCTACACATTTGGAGCCAACGAAGAGAAGGAACGATCACTCGGTGCCTTAGATTCGATCCCGAGACCTTGGGACCCATTCCCGAGCCCCTTAGACTCGATCTCGAGCACCGAGAGTCGATGAGAAGCCCATGAGAAGCAAGGAGGGACCTTTATGATCATATTGGAGGCCTAAAAGGCTCATCCCGGGCGGGAAGAGTACCCTTCTCGGTCGGGAAGGAGTGCAAGAAAAGACGAGCCACTGATGGGCCGTCTCGGGCGATAGGGGGGTCTTCTCGGCCGAGACGGGTCCCATCTCGGGCGAGACCATCTCATCTTGGCCGAGATGGGCCACCTGCAGCTCCGCCTCACTTCTTTTCTTCTCCTTATTCATTGTAACTCTATATATACCCCCCCTCTTGTAATCTTATGCAATGTCAGACATTACCCACTAAACCCTAGACTACTTTAGCCTAGATTAGCCTAGATTAGCCTAGATTAGTGTAGATTAGTTCTTAGTTAGTCCTTCATCTTAGTTTAATCCTTGTAATATTGGAATTCTTGAAGATCTCTACCAATCTTGACAACATTGGTGGATGTTTGGGTTTTCTTCTATGCATGTGTTCATCTTTTATTCTCTTGTTTAGTTGGTATAATCTTTCTTCTCCCTTTACTCTTTTTCTTCCTTTGTTATTCAAGTTTTAATCTTTGTTCATTGTATTGTTCATTGTTCATAGTTTTCACTAGTTTCATTATGAATGTTTTAATGTTTGTGTTGATTTCTCTTGTTTATGTTAATGTTTGTTTAGATATGATTGAGTAGGCTTTTTGTGGGGTTAGTAGGGGTATTAAGTGTTGATTATGGATGGTTAGGGTTTGATTGTGGGTAAAGGTGGATTCTTTGTTACTAGTCACATATTATGCACACTATGTGTTTGTTGAAATGCTTGTTAGAGTAGTAGTTACAAATACTCCTCTTGCTTGTCTTCCTCTTCTCATTGTGTGATTGATTTGTGGTTGAATCCTTGTGTATTGGATAACATCTTGCATAAGTATTCGGGTTTTGTCTTTGACACGAGAGTGCGGACATTGGCTTTGACGCGAGAGCGCAGACGAACCTTAGTAACTAGGTGAACCTTGCACCATCGATCTCCCAACTATCCTACTACACTTATGAACCCGACCTAACCCTATTCTTTCCTTATTAGATTTCTCCATCATTCTTGTCATTGTTTTCTTTAGTCTTAGTTTATTCTTAGTCGTAGCTTTATCCCCCTTTATCATTTTAGTTTAGTTTAGCCTAGTTGACCTAGTCTTGTATTTGGGTGACCTTAGTCCAAACCCTCTTTACCGTCCCCGTGGACTCGACCCGACTTGCTCTATCTACGTGTTATGAATAGTTGGTTTTTATTTGTTGGTGGGGATCCACGGTAAATCTCTCCCATCAATTTGGCGCCGTTGCCGGGGACGGTGCTAGTTTAGACCTAGTTTGCCTATCTACTTGACTTTGTCTTTTGTTTTTGTGTTTTTCTTTTTTCTTTTTTTTGTTCCATTGCTTCTTGTGTGTGAAGTTTATTTCCTTCTTGTCTAGTGCTCAAAAAGCACTAGACATCTCACGTTTGCTCCTAGTCTACAGTTTGTGCCTAGATGTGGTGACCATCTTCTTCTTACGACTTAGAGCCGCTTTAACGGACAGTTGCTAGATTGAGAGGTCCTCAACCGGGTACGAGCTGCGATTTTCGAGCTAAGCATGAGGTTCGATCTAAACTCCCAACCTATAGAAGCCACAACAAGCTACTCCTATTCCTCCATGAATCGAGACTATGCCGTGATGTCTCCAAGGTACCACCAAGCTTCATTTGGTAATCAAGAAACCCGTGGGTATGAGCTTCAAGGACATGAAAGCCAATTTCCCCAAGACCCACCATATTACCAATTACCTCAACCTCACTACCAAGTAGCACTCCAAAACCCCAATGACCACCAAATGCCCATCTTGGAGTTATATAAATCGATTCTTCAATTGCAAAGGAGCCAACAAGAAATGGCCATTCAAATGCAAAAGAACCAGGAGGAATTCATGGCACAATACCAAAGGGAAACCGAGGCGTTGGATGCTCGATTAAATGCGTTATCGGTTAAAACCATAATGTTTTTATCCCGAATGTCACAACTAGATGAAGGGTGCTCACTTGAGCAAAGGAAGCAACCTAATCATGAAGCCGCCGATGAAGGTCCTTTTGGAAGCGAAATTTCCTTTGAAGAACCTCAATCGTCTACCCTAGAAGAGGCGAAAGAGGAGATAATCCTTGATGGAGGAGTTTTTGATGAAGAATTGGGTGAGGATAGTGGAAATTTGAAGAGTTTCATTGATGAAAACACCGATATAATAGAGGAAAGTCAAGAGTCTACCCCCTCTATACTTGTTGAACCTTCAATCCCCTCCGCTTGCCCTCCTCTTGAGCTTCATGTCGCTTCTTATGAGCCTATTGTTGAGGATGTTGAACTTTGGGATGAGTTGAGTGAGGTGATAGGTATTGTGAAGTCATGGGACATGAATGAAGAAATCAAGTCGCCCATATGTGATAATCCAATGAAATATTGTGAACCCCTTGTGTGTAATTTGGATCTTGGTTTAGAGGAGGTTGAAACCGCTTGTTTGAGTTTCAAATCTCTTCTTATTGATGATGAGGGGAAGAACGATGTTTTAGGATTTGGAGATATTGGGCCGGAACTTGTTGATGACTTGGGTTTGCTTGATGAAAAGAAGAGGGTTAAACTCCCTTTTGACCCTTGTGTTAGAAATTTAAGCCTTGGTTGTGCTAGGAGACGGTGCTTAGGGAGGAAGAGGTCGGTAAAGCTTGTAGGATGGATAGACCCCGGAGACAACATGAAAGATGACGTTGGGTCTTTGGATTACTACTTCTTGCCTCCACCTTGGAGGCCATGGAGGATAGCTTGACTCGTTAGCTTGAGCCCTCATTATGAAGTGGCTCGCGCGTTTGACTTGCTCCTCCGAGCCCTTGATGGCTATGGATAAGAAGGAGGAATCCACCATTCTTGGTTTGACGGAGTTCCTAAAGAACCGTCATGTTGTATATTCCCCTTTCTCTCTTCTCTTTAGTTTTTGTGTTTGTAATTGTGTTATTTATGATTTTGTTTCTAGGATTTGTTTGTTTTGTGAGATCCTTGTAATTTTGGAATCTTTGATGAGCGATGTGAGGGAGGGATTTTGATGGATGTTTTGAGCTTACTTGATAGATGCGAAGTGAAGATGAACATTAGAGAGAAGTGGTTGTTGATAGAGCTTGGGCTTTGAGCAAGGAAGTCGGGTTTTTGAAGCTTCTCTTAAGCTTTTGGGGACGAGATTCTAGGTCTCGTTGTATTGGTGCCCTTGTGGTTGAAGCTACAAGATTATGAAGGGCTAGAAGACTCTTTTCGACCGGGAAGAAAGTATCCCGACCGGGAAGGATGTCACCCGATCGGGAAGAGTGTACCAAAAATTGGGTTTTCTGGAGTGTGATCCCGACCGGGAAGGGTGTGTCATCCCGACCGGGACCATCCATCCCGAACGGGATGGTGTCCTGCTCTTCCTTTTGCCTCTTCTTTGCCATGTGAGCCCACCCTACCACTTTATACCTCCTCCCAACCTCCCTACCTACCCTTGAACCTATCATATGACCCCTACACTTCATATACATATCCTCACCTCATCTTATCTTCACTACACACCGAGTTTCACCACAAATCTCACCTCATTTACACCACTGCAAGCCTAGTACTTCAACCATGCGACCATATTGAGAACGAGGAGGAATAACAATGATGAAGACAAGTAATGTGCCGATGTCGAACATTGAGACGATGGAGACTTTTGAGTTGCTAACCATGTGGTAAGGCGACTCTCCTTTCTTTTCTGTCTTTTATTGCTTGTCTCCCTTTGTTTGTTCCCTTCCCCTTATCATTTTTGTGTCATAGTGGCCCTCGGGGTCTTGGTAGTCGTTGCTCCCGACTCTCGATGATGTGACTACATCGAGAGCCAATTCAAAAATCCAAAATTACAAGCCTTTTCACTTTTTCTCTTTTTTTTTCTTCTTTTCTTTTGGTAGGATTTTGTCGGATTTAGGCGGAATCCGGGCTAGGTGACTTGATTACACCTAGTCCTCCCCTCCCATTTCCTTTTATTTCCTTCTTTTTATTTCTTCCCCCATCCACATCTTTTCTCGTCTCGGCCCATGGTGACTTGATTACACCCCGGCCGGACACATTCTACCCTTTCTTCGCTTTTCTTTTTGAATTTTAGCTTTATTTTCGTAGTTTCTCTTCTTTTTTTAGTGTCTCCACACACTACCGATCGAGCATGAGGACATTGCTCGGTTTAAGTGTGGGGGAGCGATATCCTAGCATAGTTTAGTTTTATTTTCGTAGTTTTTCCAAAAAAACCTTAAAAATCCCTAAAAATTTGAAAATTTTCATAAAAATCAAAAAAAGATTTTTCCTTTGTGTCTTTTCCTTTTGTGTCGTTGTGTTGTGCATGTTTTGCCTCCCTTTTTCCTTGTAGGTCGCTTAATCATCGTTACTTTGGAGGGCTTTCAAGACATCCGGTAACATCTTTTTATCCTTTCTTTCTCTTTGTCTCTTGTGGAGTTTGGAGGAGATTTGTGATGATGAGTTCTCGGGTGGAGCTTTGTAGAGTTTGAGGTTCATTTGGTGGCTTGTTTGGAAGTTCGGGGTGGTGTTTGTTCTCTTTGTGTGTTTGTTTTGTTTTGTTTTGTTGTCTTTGTCTCATTTTCTTTCATTTTTGTCGCGTCTTTGTTTTGTGATGTGTTGTTTTGTGATGTGTAGTTGTGTCTTGTGTAATAAAAGGTTTTCGAAAACCTGGTTCTAGGGCTAGTGCGCAAGTGTTTACTTTCCCTTTCTAGTGATATGATTCGAGTCTTGGACTTTAGTCTAGTAGAATGACTTTAAATCAATAGTTTCGTTGATCCTTTACCTTGAGTCCACCTAGTCTACTAGGGATTTACTACGGGATTTGCATTTTGACCATTATGACCACCCACGGTATGAAAAGGCCTTGGTTGCCGAGTCCCGTCTCTTAGGTGACCATGTTCGAAATTGTTTGATTAGTCCAAGTTTTCCACCTTTTTGTGGGTTTGAAGGGAAAGCGCGCCCTACTCACCCATTTCCCTACCTTCTACACATTTTCCACAAATAAGTTGCAAATTGTCAAACTTCTTACTTGGTTGCGATGAATGCCTACAAAACAAAATCATCCAAAAGGCAAGCCAAGTCAAAAAGAAAGAAAAAGAAAGAAAAAGAAAGAAAAGAAAGAAGAAAAAGAAAAGGCACAACAAATCAAAAGAAAATACAAAAGAAGAATAAGAAATGGCAAAGAAACTCAAAAGCCAAATGCAAAAGAAGATGCCAAAGAAAATATCTCACAAAAGAATCCTCACCTCTCAAAAATAAGCCTTTTTTCGATCGTTACCGTGAAGAGCCTACCAAAGGGCCGAGTCCCTAGGAAGGATGATAGCGGTAATGATCGGTCTTCCCTCATTTTGCAAACCTTATCCACCTTTTTGCTTGGACTAGTTAGGTGATTTTGAGCATGGGACGACCCTCTTGGCACATCGCTAAAGGGGGCGGGGTTTCACTTACCTACAGTGTCGACTAACACCGTGGTTCATCCTTTTTCCATCCCGCCGATCGTCCCGTAGTACGTTCTTAGAAGGTTAGGAGGACCTAGGTAAGTTACCAACGTTTTTATTGCTTTGTTGTCATACTATTAGGGTTAGGTTCATATCGATTTGTGTTATTAGCTTGGGAACGTTGTCACTTGCCTTGAGTCCTAAACCGGTTTTTCTTTCACCGCTTTGTTGAGGGAAGCGGTATTTATTTCTTCTTGGGTGCAACTGATTGCTTGCTTGTTTATATGTTTGTTTGTTTGTGTGCTTTTGTGTCCGGTTGCATCCACAGTTTTGTCGCAAGACCTTACTTGCCTTGCGGAGTGCACTTTTCCTCTAAGTGTACTCGCGTGAGTTGAAAGGGCGTAGGGTGCGCTAATACCCGCTCGGCTAGTATATTAGTTTTTATTAGTTTAGTAGTTAGTTCGTGTTTACTCGAGGGCGAGTAAAGGTTAAGTGTGGGGGAGTTGTTAAGTGTAGTTTGTAGTGCCTATTTGTTGTGTTTGGTCCCGGTTTCTCTTGTGAAATCGCTCTTTGGGAGCGGTTTCTGGGCTACTTATGCTTCCTCTAGTTCGTTTTAAGTTCCCAAGACCATTCATGGAGAATTGGAACGATTCTGACTCGTTTCTTACACATTTGGAGCCAACGAAGAGAAGGAACGATCACTCGGTGCCTTAGATTCGATCCCGAGACCTTGGGACCCATTCCCGAGCCCCTTAGACTCGATCCCGAGCACCGAGAGTCAATGAGAAGGCCATGAGAAGCAAGGAGGGACCTTTATGATCATATTGGAGGCCTACAAGACCCATCCCGGGCGGGAAGAGTAGCCTTCTCGGTCGGGAAGGAGTGCAAGAAAAGACGAGCCACTGATGGGCCGTCTCGGGCGAGAAGGGGGTCTTCTCGGCCGAGATGGGTCCCATCTCGGGCGAGACCATCTCATCTCGGCCGAGATGGGCCACCTGCAGCTCCGCCTCACTTCTTTTCTTCTCCTTATTCATTGTAACCCTATATATACCCCCCCTCTTGTAATCTTATGCAATGTTAGACATTACCCACTAAACCCTAGACTACTTTATCCTAGATTAGCCTAGATTAGTGTAGATTAGTTCTTAGTTAGTCCTTAATTTTATTTTAATCCTTGTAATATTTGAATTCTTGAAGATCTCTACCAATCTTGACAACATTGGTGGATGTTTGGGTTTTCTTCTATGCGAGTGTTCATCTTTTCTTCTCTTGTTTAGTTGGTATAATCTTTCTTCTCCCTTTACTCTTTTTCTTCCTTTGTTATTCAAGTTTTAATCTTTGTTCATTGTATTGATCATTGCTCATAGTTTTCACTAGTTTCATTATGAATGTTTTAATGTTTGTGTTGATTTCTCTTGTTTATATTAATGTTTGTTTAGATATGATTGAGTAGGCTTTTTGTGGGGTTAGTAGGGGGATTAAGTGTTGATTATGGATGGTTAGGGTTTCATTGTGGGTAAAGGTGGATTCTTTGTTACTAGTCACATATGATGCACACTATGTGTCTGTTGAAATGCTTGTTAGAGTAGTAGTTGCAAATAGGGGTGAGCAAAACCGGATATCTGATCCGGTTTTGTAAACCGTATCGGATATCCGGTTTTAAAAACTAAAATATTTCCTATCCGTATCCGATCCGGTTTTTTCCGGATATCCGGTTTTCGGATATCCGGTTTTTTCCGGATATCCGGTTTTCGGATATCCGGTTTTTTCGGATATCCGGTTTTCGGATATCCGGTATCCGGTTTTATATTTTTCTTTTATTTTTCTTTTTTTTCAAAATAATTTTTTCATTTATAAGTAAGAGTAATTAATTGATTTTTAAGCAAGTTACGTTTTATATAAATTGATATAATAAAAATATGGTATATATGTCTTACGGTACCATTATTCTAACAAAATATTTCGTTTCATTACATAATATCATAAATTTAGTAATAGTTTTGGTTTTTACCTTTGAAAATAATTGGTGAGTTTTGAATTCTTTATTGTATAATTAATATTAGGATTATAATTTTCATAATTTTTATTGTTTTTAAAAAACCGGATATCCGGTTTCAATTTTCCCCGATACGTATCCGCTACGGTTTTAAGGAAAACCGTATCATATATCCGGTTATTCGTATCGGATATCCGGAAATTTGTATAATTGAAAGCGTATAATAAAACTGTATCGTATATTTTTGCTCACCCCTAGTTGCAAATACTCCTCTTGCTTGTCTTCCTCTTCTCATTGTGTGATTGATTTGTGTTTGAATCCTTGTGTATTGGGTAACATCTTGCATAAGTATTCGGGTTTTGTCTTTGACACGAGAGTGCGGACATTGGCTTTGACACGAGAGCGCGGACCAACCTTAGTAACTAGGTGAACCTTGCACCATCGATCTCCCAACTATCCTACTACACTTATGAACCCGACCTAACCCTATTCTTTCCTTATTAGATTTCTCCATCATTCTTGTCATTGTTTTCTTTAGTCTTAGTTTATTCTTAGTCGTAGCTTTATCCCCTTTATCATTATTTTAGTTTAGTTTAGCCTAGTTGACCTAGTCTTGTATTTGGGTGACCTCAGTCCAAACCCTCTTTACCGTCCCCGTGGACTCGACCCGATTTGCCCTATCTACGTGTTAGGAATAGTTGGTTTTTATTTGTTGGTGGGGATCCACGGCAAATCCTTCCCATCATGCACGTAGGATAGTAGAGAGTACTGGAGAGTATACGTATTAGCAAATCTGTTTTAACGTGATAATACGGATATTAGTCATTCTCGTGGTATACCTTACCTGGTATTCTACTTAAAGTGCGTCGGTTTCGTATTAATAGTGTAATACCCTACTAAATCTAACATGATACAGTGGCAGAAATAATGTAGAGTCGGGATTAAAACACACTGTATCTATGTCTTAATAATTTAAAAAGGTAAAGTCAAACAATAGATCATAAATAAAAATGGCTTAAATTTAAAACAATCCATAAACATGTCTAAACAATCCATAATACAGTGATCTTATTAAAACAAGCAGAATCCACAACTGCTTGTTAGTCCACACCCAGCGAAAACACGTATATCTGCCATGTTAAAAAGATAACAGCCATAATCAGTGAGGAGCAACGTCAACGTTCTCCCAGCCTTATAACAGGATTTTAAAACTGAAAGTACTAATATAGAACAATAGTAAAAACGGAAAACAGTAAACATTATAATAAAAATAAACTTTCAGTGAAAATCTTCGCACGTCGAAACAATATAATAAAAATGAGTTTTCCGAAGAAAACATAAAATATTTGCCAACCTGCAAACCAAATTATATCAATAATAATAAAAATATTCAAAATGGCGTTATGAATAGGATCAGTGTAGAAGGCTAGACTTATGACGGCGTTATTACTGTGAGGCATAAGCTTAAGATGAAAATGTACACAACTCTCGGGATACATGTCACCCGGTTCAACAACCAATGTATCGATTCCTGATACAGTAACCTTATAGTTGATGGCAAAACTGTAAACCCCAGAATATATTAGTCTAAACCTCACACTTGTTCTCATTCCATAACTCCAAAACATGCCATTATTGATATTCAAAAGATATCATCATTATAATAATAAAAGAACAAAGGGGAAAAAACATCACCTTCTAAAAGAGAAAACTTTCTATTTTAGGAAACTTTTATATTTAGAAACTTTACTAAAAATATTATTATTTTAAATTATCGAAAATATTAGTTCATACTAATAAAACATTTTTAGTAAACGATATAGATTTATAAAACTAATACTTTCGGCTTTAACGATATTAATTTCTAAAGTAAGGTTAAATGTATTGATGAAATTATTGAATTACCATACAAGTGTTTATAAAATGATTAAAAATATCTTAAATATTTTAATGCCACTAATTAGGTTGTTTACAAAATTTATAAAACTAAAATTCCGTAATTATTAATAGTTTCGACAAAACGAGTATTAATAGGATTTTACGGCAAATGTCAAATAAATCATTTAACGTCTTTTATTTAATTAAACTATCAAACACATTTAGAATATGATAAGGGGTGATTTAACTCATAATGTTTCAGATTTCAATATTTTCAAAACTTCTGGAAAAATCATTCATTTAGATGAAACTTAGCATTTTAACGATAAATCGTAATTTTGTCCAAAAATCAATACTACCATTTAAAGGCTTCGATAAATAGTACAAAAATTATGTAAAATAGCTAAAATATATTTTCGGACATTCTATCCAAAAAAAAATCAGAATCTGTAAACTTGGTTTTTAAAGGGGTTTCCCGTTAATCGTCTAATCTCGACAATAACGATTAATAAAAATATTAATTACTAAACGATTTAAGTATTAATATCAAAAATTATTATTAATCCTAAAAATTATGATTTTCCAGAAACTATCAATTTTCCAGATTCCCAAAATTCTAGATTTCACAAATTCAATAAATCATCTTTTAAAACCTGTTTCCTTAATTAACGATTCTTTTAAGGGTTATTTCATAACAATAATACCAACTATGGGGGTGCTTCTTATATTAATACCAACTATACGTAATCCCATTTTAATATGAACTATCCCCACATTAATCTCTCTTTAGAACAAGTTACCGGCTACCTGATGAGCCGGTTCCCTTTTCCTTTTAATTTCTTTTTGAATTAAAGTCCCCCTCCCACCATACTCTGTACACTTTCTCTCTCGTTACTACGTACTCTTCTCTCGCCATTGTTGAACTCGACATCTCCTCTCGCCATTGCTTTTCTTAAATTTTTTGAAATTGTGGTAAATAAATTAGAGCATCTGATGTTTGCAAAAAAAATATGACATTTGAAGGATACGAATTAGAGGAAGATCCAGATGAATAACCACATCTCATTGTATCAATGAGGGTTTTGAAGGTTGATAATGGAGGATGACTTTTAATTTGATGAATATAAAGGGGAAGAAGAAGAAGAGGCGCACCAAAACCTAGCAGGTCACAATTACCGGTTTTACAGGGAAAAAAAGGCATTGGTTATAAAGAGTGATTAATGAGAGGATAGTTCATATTAAAAAGGGATTACGTATAGTTTGTGTTAATATAAGCACCCCCATAGTTGGTATTATTGTTATGAAATAACCCTTCTTTTAATAAAACTTGTCGTTCCTAATATTTTATTAAAGCATTAAAAATCGTAAAAATACAATTTTATCAAGGAAATATCAGGAATATTTTTTTTCAGAATCAAAACAAAAATCAGAAATTGGGAATTAAAATGACAAACACGGTTTTAACGATAAACGACGATTTAAAGTGATTAATTAATTCACCCACATAAATATTCCGAAAAATTATGAAACAATTCATAAAATTCTTTTAATCGGAAAGATTATCCATGACAAATTCAGATTAAAATATAATATTTAAGTGCTAGAAATAAAAATCGGCTTTTAATCATTTTTGTCCGAAAACGGTAATAATTCAATAATCGATACTTAAAATATCATAAAAATACAAAATTATCAAAAATCATCAAATTCTGGACAGCAATCTTTTGTGACATACATATATTTGCCAAAATAAAATTATAATTTATATACGTGCAATTACACAAATAAAATCATACAATACCGAGTAACATCGACGTTACCTTTAATTAATCCATGTCTGAATCTACAATATATTCATCCGCTTCCAGGTCTTCCAAAAAGTCTACACGAACCAGATTTCCATGGTATAAAAATACCATGTAAATGCTGAAAAATAAGGTGTATAACGATCGAAAAAGAAATCGATTAATACCTTAACGAATGAGACAAAACGAGGAATGATAAAAGAGAAAAATGAGAGACGGATGATGAAGGATGAACATGGTTTTTGGCTGAAAAAATGGATGTTGTTTCCCTTCAGATTGGATGAGAAAAACAAGAGGGAGAAGAAAAGAGTTTGTTTAATTATTTTGTATAAATGAATGTGTACAAAATGGTGTAAAGTTTATGCATAAAAGGTGAATGAATTTTGATCAAAATGAAGTCAAATGCAAGTAATGTTGGCCGGTCAAAATGAATGAAATGGTAGCATGAAAGGTTTGTTATTTAAACATGTAAATCAATTAAAGAGAAAAATATTTTTTTACTTAAAGTTTAAACATAAAGTGTTATGTAAAAAGTTGTAATTAAAGGTGTGACTACATGGTGTCACAGTCCAAAAGGGTCTCTTTTAGTTGTAGGTTGATAAAAATAAGGGTCGTAAAATTATTAAAAGCATTTCAAGTAAACCTCGCGTTTAGAAAATAATTATTTACGAAACTTTATAATAAAATCATTAAAGGCTAAATTTTCGTAAATAAAAATATTTCTTAGTTGGAAGTATTATATAAATGGGCTTAGACATTTTTAGGAAAAGAAATAACTTAAATCCAAGCTTAAAACGTTATTCGTAGAGAAATAGAATTTTCGCGAATAAATAAGTAGTTTACGATAAAAATCAAATAAATAGGTTTACAAGAATTAAAATCTTTTAAAATAAAAAAAACTATTATTTGACTCGAAAATAAAAACAAAACTTAGAAAAGATGATGAAACAGAAGTCCGAAACATGATAGAGTTATGACGAAGTCATAACGAAAAAGATAAAAGCACTTAGGAAAATAGCGGATGTTACAAATAGGGATGCGTCGACCCATATGTGAGGTGTGAGCATCAAGATTAATACGAGATTAGACCACTGCTCATTTTGATTAGCATTAGTTGTTTATGTTTTGATTTCGTGTTAGGTGATTTAGCATGCGATTATGGTCAAAAAAGCGGTAAATCGTACAAAAGCGGTAAAGTGCGAGATGTAAGTAAACACATTGTATGAGGAGTTGCACCCTCAAAATGTACACTAAACGAAGTACGATGCGTAGAGGATTAAGAATTGATCTCATAATCGACTACTCGGATTCGATTTAGGTGCTTTAGTACTTGAGGTTGAAGTTGTGGATGTTACGTATTTTAGTCGAGTTGGTTTTGACTGAGCCAAACAGAAGTAAATCTTGTACACCACTTGGAGTGCAAATGGTGCACGCGTCGTGGAATTAGTATCCACATAGGTCGGACTTGACGATGTCAAAATGCATAATTAAAGTGCGATATGTAAAGTTTGGTTTAGATGAAAACCTAGTGAGGATATCGAGTTGAACGGATGAACCTGGTGAGTGTAGGAACGCTTGAATTAATTCACATCGACTGGATCTAGTTAATTCGACCCGTTTGTCATGCGACGATTTCAGCAGAGCTTCACTGTTGTAGGAGGTGATCAACGTACCAATACATGTGCCCTTGTTCGCTCTTATCAAGTAAGAACTCGCAAGAACTCTAAAGAGTAATCTGATCATCATCAGGTATTTTTCAGACGCTTCTGCGGCCACCAGGTCCAAATCTGGGTGTCTATAGAAGCCCCTACTTTGACTGAGGCTTGGACATGCAATGCGAAAGTCAAAGTATAGTCGTCCAGGTCAATATTATGACCCGGTGGCTGTCAACTCGGGTCGTGTTAAGTCCATTGGACTACGTACTAAGGCTCATCAACAAAGGTTTAGGAATCATATCTGACCTCCTTGCCTGCGGTTGCTTGTTGAAGTTTATCTTGATTTGCTTACTTTGACTTGGGTTTGAAGAGTTATTGTAATTCATTGGTGTTATGATCTTTGTAATAGATTCCATGTTTAAGTCCTCCCATGGTTTTGTGATTGTATTATTTGGAATAGATATTGTCTATCCCTAGATCTTGCGTAATGTATTCTTTGGAATAGATCCTGCCTATTCTTGGACTTTGCAAATTGTACTCTTTGGAATAGATTTTGTCTACTCCTGGGGTTTGCGTATTGTACTCTTTGGAGCAGATCCCTATCTGTTCCCGGACTTTGTATATATTGCATTCTTTTGAATAGATTCCTGTCAATTCCTGGACTTTGCATATTGTGTTCTTTGGAACAGATCATTGTATGTTCCTGGACTTTGTATATCACATTCTTTGGAATAGATTTGTCTATTTCTCGACTTTGCATATTGTATTCTATGGAATAGATCACTGTCTGTTCCTAGACTTTGTATATATTGCATTCTTTGGAATAGATCTTTGTCTATTCCTGGACTTTGCATATGTATTCTTTGGAACAGATCACTGTCTATTCTTGGATTTGCATATGATGAGTGGTTGCATAGGCTTTTGGTAATTGTATTTATATTTTGTTCTTTCCTGAGATTGTTGCATAAACTCTCGGCGTGTGCATAATTTGTGTTTGTATTTCTTCTTGCTTCATGTTCTTTTTTGCTCATTTTTGTATCTTGGACTTTGGTTCATGATTTTACACTAGGGATGTAGATTGGTTGCTTTGGATTGAAGATCTGCTAGGGTAATCGATTTATTTTTGCAACTTTGTTGAGGGATTTGCTATTCGAATTTGGTATTGGAGAGTGGTTTGAATCGATGGGTACCGTTGGTGATTTTTGTCGGTTTGCACAACAAGTTGTGCCGGCATACCGAACGCTCTATTGGGGAAGGTAGTATAGTTTGGTTACTCTGCCGGGGAGATTAATGCGGCTTGCTATTGTTTCTTTTCTAATAGATGAGTGTACGTCTTTTCGGGTAATAAGAATGGTGTCTGGATTAACTCGGCTTTTGTTTTGAGCTGAGAGGTCAGGCGTGAGCCTTAGTGCGACCTGATTTTGAGACGCCCGGGCCCAAGCATTGCAAGATTAAGGCGCAAGCATTGAGGCGGCCGGGGTTTGGCTTTATTGACCCGGATAAAAACGCGAATTGAAGGGCGATCGTTTATTTTACTTAAAAACCCAACGCGTCTCTCCCATCTTATTGCTTTCGCTCTTTCGCCATTTGTGGACATGACATAGGTCCACCCCGACGCGGCCACGCGCGGGTTTGGGGAGGCGAATGAATCTCCATGAGATGGTCAAATGGAAATTTAAATCGAAGTTGGAGTCGCCACCGAATTTTATGGTTATTCGGAACCGTTCGAGCCCACTCTATGTCGTAGTGGGCCGTATACAAAATACGGTCCATTTCCGATGTCAGAGTTTATTGGGCTCGTCCCTTTGCATATCGATACCGATGCCGACTGGGCGGTTAATCGTATATTGAATGACTCTCGTAGCCAATGGATTCGGACATCCGGAAACCATGGTTCTGAGTAAGGGGTGAGGGTACGTGTTGGGAAGTTCACTAAGAACACCCAACCCCGCCCGCACATTAGCGGCCTCTACTAGGATATCGAATGATTTTTTAATACGCGCGTTAGTAATACGATGAATGATATGCAAACATTGTTTTCCTAAGCATGCGAGGAATGGAATGGGTTGCTAAGTCGGTTTAATGCATGAAAAATTTAACGTCAAAGTTGAATTTAGCATGTGAGATTCGTTTTAGTATAATAAAACAAGAGATGAAATAAAGATGAATTTGCTACAAAATAAACAAACGAGTTAGTATCGATTTGTAAATAATAATATAGCAAACGAAATAAATATACGAAATCGAAAAAAATAAATATTAATCGAAATCTGAAAAATATTGCTAAAACGCTGTTTTGTATAAAAAACGAAGTTCGAAAAATAATAAAAAGCGGAAAAAGGGGCAGCCGGCCGCGCGGCTCGCCCGGGTCACCGGCGGGTCGCGTGGTGGCCTGCTTTGAAATCGGTTTTTGAAAACTCGATATTTTTATTAAACCGCGCACGAATATTGCATAATTCGCACTCGATCTAATATTTTCGATATTCGTTATATTTAATAATTGACTACGAAATCAATATCAAATACTTCGAATAGTTTTAGAAAAGATATAAATTTTGAAATCGTTTCGTAGAATAATAAAATAAAACGAACGAAAAAGCTAAAAAAAGCGTCTCGGATTTCAGGCCCGTGCGCGAGTCGCCTGGGTATGGCGCGACTCGCGTGCGGGTCTGTCCGGTTTTTATTTTTTTGTTCGAAATTGCTAATTTTGATAAATCGCGTACAAAATATGAATTAATTTATACTCGATTTATGTTTTCGATATTCGTCGTACCCGATATTCGATTATGAAATCGATATCGAATATTTGGAATGAATAAAAAAGTTTTGTAAAAAAAAAAAGGATTTGAAAAAGATGTGACGATTTTTAATATCGTCGAAATTTTAATATAATTCTTTTAATACGATGTTCAACCAAGAAGTTGATATCATATTTTAAGAATGTTTGTTAATATGAAAATAATTTTTGATATTATCGATATTAGAAATAATAAAAGACTCGACGAATGACTTAAAAAGACACGACCCGTATGTAAAAGACGAGAAGGAGAAGAGAAGAAGAAAGAGAAATCGGGTTTTGTGCACCCTCAACCTACATGTTTTAGTCTACTCGGATCAGGGCTCGTTAAAATGTGGCTTGGGCACTTGGAGCGTCGAGTGTATGTTGATGAGGTGATGGTGATGCGGCTCGGTTTGGGCGAGTTTCGGGTGAAGGGTTTCGGGTTTAAATGGACCGGTTTTCCTTCGAGAATATTATCGGTTTGTCGATGTTAAGTTTGGTGCTTATGTGTGATGTGAATAATTCTGAATTTTTGATGATATATGACGATAATTTCTGAATATTATGAATGTTAATTGGTGTTAATAGATGATGTGTAAAATCGTCCTTTAAAGTGTTGTATGCAAGGGGCTATTTATAGGAAATTCCCGACCTTGGCTAGGAGAGTTTGAACTACCGCTTGGGATAGGAAACGTAGAAGTTGTAAGGCATGAGAATTCCGCTTTCTTGTCCAAGAAGAAAGGGGACACGGCTGGTGGGAGCCTACTCGGCCGAGTATTTGCACTCGGTCGGGTGTTTGAATCGGTTTTTGGATAGGAAATGCAAGAGTTCGAAAGGAATGCAAATTCCGTTGCTTGGTGGAGAAGCCAAAATCTCGGCTGAATGGGGATGTATTTCGGCTGATTTGGGTGTTTTGGCCGAGTAATTGGTGCTCGGTCGATATCCGATTTGGTTTCCGGATAGAATTCCTACTTGAGATCGAATTCTATCCTTAAACGGATTTGTTTAATATTTTGAAAAGTTGATTTTTGTAGGATTAGAGTGAGGAATCAGCCGTGTAAGGTGTCACGGCTGACTCACGTGTCTCGGGAAAATCTTTGACCGGGTTTTGACTCGGTCGCTAAAAGACGGTTTTACCCCTGGTGTCGGAATCGACCCAAATTAGTCTTATTTGACTCGAAACGACCCTCTGGGCCTGATTTTGAGGTTGGTTTTGTGAGATATGTACTCCATAATGAGCCCAAGCCAAATGCCAATGATATTGAGCCCGTTTCCGAGTATTTAAAGCACGTTTGCCTCCGATCATCATCGGGTGTTTGTCGGAAACTGCTATAGACACCTGGCGGTCAAAATGTGGGTGTCTACAGAGCCCCCACTCTGACTGAGGCTTGGACAAGGCGAAAGTCATAGTAAGCTACCAGGCAAATCAAAGTTTAGACCTGGCAGACTTCCGGTCGGGTCGTTTAAGGTCCGTTAGACCTGCGTGGAGGGCCCGCCGGCCGAAGACTAGAAATGTACCTGAGTTTGATGATGATAACTCCGTGGGGAACCGGACTTGTCGTATAAGCCTATGCCGCTGGGGAGTTGTTTGCACGGTTTTGCTTGAGTCGTCCTGTATAATAATTTATGCCAAGCTTGCATGTAACGCATTTTTTTAGGAGAAATGACTCGTGCTGGGGAATAAAAATTTGAAGAAGATTTTTTTGAATATTTTTTGGATGGAAGAATTTTGAAGGATTAAAAAAATGTTTTTTTTTTTTACTCTGAGAAGGAGTAGGAATGCTCGGGATGTCTTAGCTAGATACTAGGATTAAAGGCCTGTATGCTAAATCCCATGGGATTAGGAATCCCAAAGTGAGGAGGAGAATCCGATTTCATGCTATAAATACTCATCTCTCTGCTCATAATTTATTCATAATTCTCACAATCCCTTCCTTCCTTTTAAGAAAAATAAGCTCTGAAAACGTAGTCCTCTTTTTTAGAAATTCATTACGGGAATCGATCGATTAGTCGGAATGCTGCAAGATTGGTCCCGAACCTTCAGAGATGCTGACAAGGTTATTCTGAACCAAAACGGCGTTGCCCAGTTATCCGTTATTCGGCAGATGCAAGTGGATCGCCACTTTCTGGATGCTTGCTTATCTTATTGGGATGATACCTATCATGTCTTTAGATTTCCTCGAGGTGAAGTCTGTCCTATTCCTGAGGAAATAGCTGCTGTAGGAGGGTGGAATCCTATTCTTCGTCCTGCTATCCCCTTTTCAGTTCGTGATCCAAGGAGGAAATTAAGAGAATTTTTAGGGCTTTCTCATATGGAGGTATCCCGTATGCTAGAAGGAAATACAGTCTCCTTGATCGATCTGGCTGAAAAATTTATGAATCAAGATGACGTTCGGGTCAGGCCGGTATATAGCCGTAGGGCCTTTACTTTTTGTATGCTCCATGTTTATGCTTTCGAGGGTCATTTGGATTGGCTATCCTGTATGGGCCATGTCAGACTTCTTTCTGTAGCGGATCAAATGGAGACCGAACACAGCCCAGCCTGGCTGATTACCGGGGAGATTATCCAAGGTTTAGATAATCGTAAGAGGGATCCATTGATCAAGCTGTCTGGTAGCACCCGTCTTCTATAGGTAGGCTGATTTTTTTCTTGATTTTCGCAATTTTTTGATTTTTTGCAATTTCCGAGTTTTCGGGTCTTTGATTTTTGCGCGGTTTTCGCGTCTTTTCTCGATTTTCTCGGTTTTTTCCAATTTTTGCTCTTTTTTTTTTTTTTTTCGAAAATCGACATTGACTTTTTTTTTTGCAATTTTGACTTTTCAGCTATGGCTTTTTGAGAGGTTATCGATCCTGGATCCTCCTCTAGACGTAAGCCGATATCGCCCAAATCAGGTGATGACAAGAAGACGGACTGTTGACTTTTCTCGCCTTACTACCCAAAAATTCTGGGACGAGCTGCTATCCTTCCATGGAGGCCCATTGATTCGTTGGACCGTACCTTGGTGGCCTATTTATGCCTGGACTGGATTAGAGTTGCGAGATAGGGCCCGTTATCAGCTAATCCTATCTTTTAGGCAGACGATTCACCTTTATCCCGATCGCATACTTAGGCAATATGGTCGGGCCCAGAGAATCCCGGAGATTGAAGCGGTCGTGAGTGAATCTACCCAGCTAACGGACGTGATGTGTGACATTTGGGCGCAAAGATGGTATACCCGGCACACTTGGCCCGTTTCTAAATCTTCTCCCTCGATCTGGGTATCGGATTCCTACACGAAGTGGACCCGAGCCAATTCTGCTAAAGCCCGTGCTGCTTTAAAGACCGACGAAGCCTTTGACTTGCTGCGCCGAGAACAGGTTAAGGATAATCGAGGCTTCTTTGATGATGGCGATACCCCGGCTACGATGGTCCGATTGATGTCAAGCCAAAAAGGGAAGACCAAGACTTTGACTAAAGGGTCCAGCTCTAAAGGTACGTGGGGGAAAACGGGCCCCCAGACGGACTTAGAAAGGAGACTTGGTCCAAGACTGGCAGCTAAGGACCGACTTGGTCCTCGGGATAGACTACCCGAGCGCATCCAGGCTCGGATTGAACCCGTGCAGAGGGCGGAGAAGCCGAAGTCGAAGAAACGGGTTCGAGCAAAGGAAGTTCCACTCGTGATTAGGGAACGTTCGCCCCCGCCTCGCCGGCCCCGGGATCCGCGTGACCCGAAAGATAAGGGGAAGGGAAAAATGTACGAGTAGTCTCTTAAATTTTATTATTTAAGTATTACTACTATTTTTGTGTGATTTTTGTGATTTATTTTTTTGCGTGAGGCATTTTTTTTGAAATAATAAAAGACATATTAGTGAAAACCGTTCCTGTCTTTTCGTTATTGCAGTGGTTGTACCTTTGAGGGGTTGCCTACGTATCCACGATTAGTGGAATCAAACCGACCGTAGTTCAGACATAGATTTTTGCAATCTTCGAAATACATCAAGACTATTAGTTCGAGATGTGCGACAGTAGGATCAGTAATCCTAACTCATTGACTTGCTTAATTTTTGAAAATTTTGTATAAAAAGATAAATTTTTAGCAACTGACATTGAGATAAGGTTAGGGGTAGTAGCGCTTCAGCTGGTCCAAGTTGGTTGGGTTGACGAATTCATTCCCATCCAAGTCTGTCAGCATTACGGCTCCTCCTGATAAAACCTTCTTCACTAGATAGGGTCCGGCCCAATTAGGTTTGAATTTTCCCCTTGGGTCGACTGGTAACAAAGCCCGGACAGATTTTAAGACTAGATCGCCTTCTTTGATGTTTCTGGGCCTAACCCTTTTGTTGAAAGCCCGTTTTATCCTTTTTTGATATATCTGGATGTTGTTAAGGGCTCGAGATCGTCGTTCGTCTAAAAGAATCAACGAGTCGTATCGGGCTTGAACCCAATCTGCTTCAGGTACTTGACTTTCGAGTAAAATCCTTAGAGATGGTACCTCAAGCTCGACGGGCTGGACCGCCTCCATCCCATACGTCAGATAGTATGGAGTTGCTCCGGTTGCGGTTCGGATTGACGTACGATATCCCCATAAAGCGAAAGGAATTTTATCGGGCCAATCTCGGTAATTATCTGCCATCTTTTTAAGTATGGTGACAATGGTTTTATTTGCTGCCTCTACCGCTCCGTTTGTTTGGGGACGGTAAGGTGATGACGTATGCCTTTGAATTTTATATTTTGCTAGCAAAGTAGCGGTTTCAGCTTGGAAATGGGTCCCGTGATCACTTATGAATTCGTGCGGGATCCCGTATCGGCATATAATTTTATCTTGGATAAATTTTGCAACGTGCTTGGCGTTCAAGACACGATATGACTCGGCTTCGACCCATTTAGTAAAATAGTCAATAGCCACTAGAATGAAGCAGTGACCTCCCGTGCCGGACGGGTTCACTTTCCCGATTATATCAATTCCCCATGTTGAGAATGGCCATGGTGATGTCATGGTGTATAATAGGGATGACGGCATATGTTAGACATTGCCGAAAATATGACAGTTGTGACAGTGCTTGACGTATAACTGACAGTCGGTCTCCATGCTATTCCAATAATACCCGAGTCTTGCGATTTTTCGAGCTAACATATGGGCATTCATATGCGGGCCGTTCTCGCCATCGTGTACCTCGGCCATGACCTTTTCGGCCTGCGTCTTGCCGATGCATAGGAGTAAAGCCCCCTGTGCTGTTTTTTTGTACAACTGTCCATCGTCCGTGCGGATGAACTGAGTGGCCCATCTTCGTAGGGCCTTCTTGGCCCGGTTTTCAGATTCCGGGGGATATTCTCCCGACGTCAAGTAGGTAAGAACAGCCTGGTACCAAGGTTCTGGGTCGGTTTATTCGATGTCTTGGATGGCGTTGATATATGCCGGCTCGGACCGTCTTTCGACGCAAATCGGCATGCTAGTCAGATGTTCCGGGATGTTCAGTAAAGATGCTAATTTGGATAGTGCATCTGCAAACTGGTTTTCTTCCCGGGGCAGATAAATGTATTCCACCCTTTGAAACTGCTTTTCGAGAACCCTTACTCGCGCTTGGTAAGCTACGAGATTTGCGTTCCGAGTTTTCCATTTCTGGAGTGCTTGATTAATGACTAATGATGAGTCACCGTGGACCCGGAGGTTTGTTACTCCTAAATCAGCGGCGGCTTGCAACCCGTGAATGCATGCTTCGTATTCGGCTGCGTTATTAGTCACGTCGAAGTCTAGCTTGATGGATAACGGGGTGTGCTCTCCTTGTGGTGAGATCAGCAAAATCCCGACACCAAATCCTCGAAAGTTGGATGCTCCATCAAAATATAGATCCCATGTTTCTGTGTCGGTATGGAATATATCTTCGTCAGGGAAGGCCCAAGTATCGGTATGTCTTCCTTCAGGTACCGGGCTATCGGCGAGGAATTCGGCTACTACCCGGCCTTTGATGGCTTTTAATGGTACGAACTTGAGGTCGAACTCAGCTAGCATTAAAGTCCATCTAGATATTCTACCGTTGAGAATGGGCTTCGAACAGATACTTGATTGGATCCATTCTTGATAGTACGTGAACTTCGTGGCTAAGCATGTAATGTCGGAGCTTTTTAGTGGCCCAAACTAGAGCTAGACACGTCTTTTCGAGCATCGTGTATTTGCATTCGTACTCTAGGAACTTTTTACTGATGTAGTAAATGGCTCGTTCTTCTGAGTTGACTGTCTGGGCTAGCATAGCCCCCATGGCTGTCTCAGTCGTTGTCAAGTATAACGACAAAGGCAAACCGTGTTGAGGTGGCATTAATACCGGCGGAGATGACAGAATCTCTTTGATTTTATCGAAAGCTGTTTGACATTTGTCGTCCCATAGTACCCGTTCTCCTATCTTCAGTTTTTTGAAAATGGGCTCACATACCATGGTTAGCTTTGAAATGAACCTGCTGATATATTAGACTTTCCCGAGAAACCCCCTAATTTCCTTTTCGGTTTTAGGTGGCCGCATCTCGGTAATGGCCTTGATTTTGGCTGGGTCAACCTCGATGCCGCGCTGGCTGACGATATGGCCCAATAGTTTACCCGATGTTACCCCAAAGCTGCATTTTTGAGGATTCAGTCTCATGTTATACTTGCGTAGTCGGGTGAAAAACTTCCTAAGGGCTGGAATATGCCCGTTTCGTTCTTTGGACTTGACTATCATATCGTCCACGTAGACTTCCACTTCCTTGTGCATCATGTCATGTAATAAGGTAGTGGCGGTCCGTTGATAAGTGGCACCGGCGTTGATAAGCCCAAATGGCATAACAGTGTAACAGTAAGTCCCCCAAGGTGTAGTGAAGGTGGTCTTACTCATGTCTTCTTTTGCCATTTTGATCTGATTGTATCCGGCATACCCGTCCATAAAAGATAGAAGGGCATGGTCGACCGTGTTGTCCACCAGTATGTCAATGTGTGGCAACGGAAAATCGTCTTTTGGGCTGGCCTTATTAAGGTCCCGGAAGTCTACACAAACTCGTACCTTTCCGTCTTTCTTGGGTACCGGCACGATATTTGCGACCCAGTCTGGATATTCAGACACTTGGATAAAGCCCGCTTTGAATTGCTTGTCGACTTCTTCTTTGACTTTGAGAGACCATTCGGGCCTCATTCTTCGGAGTTTTTGTTTTACCGGCTTACACCCGTCTTTGATAGGTATACGGTGTTCGGCTATCTCCCGGTCTATTCCCGGCATGTCCTTGTAGGACCATGCGAAGACGTCTTTGAATTCGTGGAGGAGCTCCGTAAATTGTTGCTTCTCCTCGGGGTCTAAGGATAAACCTAACTTAAGCATCTGAGGCTCTAAAGGGGTTCCCAGATTGATGGAATCGGTTTCTTCGATCACCGGATCTCGGGACTCTCTTTGTTCGAGTTGCTCGACTAGATGCTGAGGTAATGGTACCTGTTCGTCGGGTTTCTCAATGTCATTGCAAGTAAAGTTTTTGAAAATGTTTTGAAAATAAGACAAGTCGTAAGCAGAACGGTTATCGTTATTATTGATAGAAAGTTTTGAAAATAGCTCGAAGAGATCTGCCATCTGATCGCTGGTCAGAGGCGGTATGGGGAGTGCTCTCGGGACAGACTCCGAGGCTCCCAGAGGAATGCTCGAAGGGAAAGGGGTTACAGACTCGACCCTAGTACTGGACCCTCTAGACTTAGACTCCGACTCTGACTCTGACTCAGACTCGGATTCGGACTCGTCGTCTTGCATGTCTCCTTCGCCGGTAGTGAGCTTGTAGACCCGGCCCTCGCTGTCGATCCATTTGATTGTCTTCCTCCAAGCCCGCTTTCCAGTGTCAGCGCCTACTTCAGAGATCAGCTTGGTTGGATCGAACTTGTTGCTATGGAGGATCAGGTTGACTAATTCCTCCTTAGGGGTAGGAATTATCTTGCTTTCCCCGAACAAGAGCCCCAGCATGGGCTCAGCTTGGTTTGAATCCTCTTTTGATTCAGCCTGGATGAGAGTGAAGATATCATCTGGGATGAAATTGACCTCAGGATAGGTTATAGCGGGCTGGTAAAGGCCTGTTTGGACAGCTCCGAATACTGGAGTGACGAAGTTGAGTTTCGGGCTGTAGGAGCCCTTGAGGACGTTGCAGGCCTTCTGGATGCCGGCCCGGACCACATTTTCCGGGGTTAAAGCATATCCCAAACCGAATTTCGGCTCTTCGTTATTTAAGACATCGATGATCTTGCCTGCCGGGAGACCAGGCCTTGAAGTAGCCCCCGGTAAGTAACCCAAATTCTGCAGCATTTTGTCGATGCTGGTTGTGAAATAGGGCCTAAAAAGATATTCTTCATCGATCATTCCCACGAAGTTGAATCCTCGCGGGTCGATTGAACCGGCCGTGTTGCAGCTTGACACGGCTATTGGAGTAGCTTCAAGTGTGATGACCCCGTCTTGTAAAGGTAACTTGACCTTTCTATGAAGAGTGGAGGATACGGCCTTGACTGCGTGGATCCAAGGCCTTCCGAGTAGCAGATTGAACGATGAGGTGACATCGATCACTTGAAATTCTAGTTCTTTTTCGATTGGGCCGGTTATGATGGCTAGTCTGACAGCCCCAGCAACTGATTTCGGGCTTCCATCAAAGGCCTGGATAGTTTGCGCAGTAGGAAGATAGTCGGTCTCGGTAATGCCGAGAGCCCTAGCAGTCCTTAAAGGAAGGACGTTTACAGCTGACCCGTCATCGATTAGGGTCATGGGTAGATATTTGCCCCGGCAAATCACCGTAATATATAGGGCTAGGTTGTGGGTAGCCCCAAATGGTGGTAGATCGGACTCAGAGAAGGTGATAAGCGGGCCTTCTTCTTTGGATTTGCCTTTGAGGTGAGGCAGGATGGTGGCTACCATTTCAGCGGGGGTAACCGACGAGTCCACCTTGATCTCATCGAGAGCTTTAATAAGTGCTGCCCGATGTTTCTGAGAACTGACCAGAAGCTGCCATATGGTAAGATCAGTTCGGACCCTCTTCAGTTGCTTGACTAGGGCCGTGTTAGTGTCTGGTTCTTCGAGTATGGAGTCCGTCTTAGCGGGCTCAGTGGCGGATCCCGGGGTTGAAGATCCGGCCGTGATGACATGAGTACCGGTTAAGGCCTTGGTTTTGGCCTTCCGGATCTCTTCGACCGTGATGGGGACAGTCTCCCCCTTGGTCAGATAAACATCGTCTTCATCGTCATTCCATATCCCGTTGATTTGAGGAATGAAAGGGGAAATGAGATGAGTACAATCGATTATTTCTCCAGCAGAAATGGCGTGAGTAGCAAGAGGGTTGTTTTTGTTACTGGGCTTGTCGCTGGGTAACGGTATCTTCCCACTCTCGATCAGATCTTGAATGAGATGCTTTAATTTCCAGCATTTTTCGGTGTCATGCCCGTTGCCTTGGTGATAGCGGCAATAGGCCTGTGCGTTGTAGCTTTTGGACCGTTTCTCGACAGGGACCTCTGGCATTGGGCCTATGGGTTGAATTAGGCCTTTAGAAGATAGCCTTTATAAGGCGTCGGCATAAGTAGTCCCTATGTCCGTGAATACTCGGGCTGGAGTGTTCTTTTTAGTCGAGGTGTCTAGTAAATTAACCTCGTCGAAGATACTTCGGGCCGCACTTGTAGTTGCGGGCTTACCGGAAGATGAACTGGCTCCTTGATAACCCTTTGTAGAGGCCTTAGTAAGGCTCTCTAACCTTAAGTCGTCTTCGATTCTCGTACCCATTTCGGTTAAGGTGGCGAAATTGGGTATGATAGCGTACCGGAGATGGATCCGGTAAGATGGGAGGAGATTTTTCACAAAGGCCTCCACTAATACTTTTTCGCTGGGCTTGTCGACCAGCTTGACACTTTCGACCCTCCACCTTTGGAGGTATTTGGTGAAACCCTCCTTCGGCTCTTGGGCCATGACCTCCAGAGTACGCATGATTGTCTGGATTTCCGCATTATCCGCATAGTTTCGGGCGAACTCCGTTGCGACATCGTCCCAAGTTTTGTATTTCTTGGCGTCGAGCTTATAGAACCAAGCTTTTGGGTGCTTCTCTAGCGAGGAGGCAAACAGATGTTTGAACATATCCGATTTGACTCCTTTTAGGGCCATAAACTCCTTGAAGGCCCGGATATGTAATACCGGGTCTTCGGTTCCGTCGAACATTGGGAGGCCCGTCAAGTTGAGATTGGCAGGCAGTTGATCGGTCAGGGGAGAATAGGTTCGGGCATTCTCCGTATGGATCGAGTTGTGGGTCGTCAAATGGACTTGCTCTTGCAGTTTAAGGACTGCGCTAGTCAATTGGGCTAAAGGCCCATGAGCTTCATCTTCACCCTTTGGCTTGTCCTGTTCTATGGCACTAACCCGGGTGACAATGGCGATCTGGTCGCCCCTGATTTGGTCGAGCTGTTCTTGGATCTTGGCCAATGCGGTGTTCAGTTGATCAATTGAGTCCTTAGTCATGGTTCGAGTGTGAGGCGGCCTGTCTGTGAGAATACCACGTATCAGCGACCAACCCAAATCGTAGAACTAAAGTACATCCCGAGCAAGGAAGGGGAAACTAGAGAGGAAATGACTCGGAAAAGACATCTAGACGGATGACTTGTGAATAGTGGACCTCCTTTAGGATCCAGCCGTGTGGGCTGGGCCCTGTTCGAAAGGAGGTTCACGTGAGATGTTCCCCAGACTTCTAGACTCGATTGTGTAGACGGGCCGTCCCTTGTAGGAGTATGTCCTACGTAGGTGGGCTTTGCCTTAGTATAATAAGGCGGACTGGGATAGGGGAGAAATCCGCGATGTAAGATCGACGGAGTTTCGACGCTAGAAGACCTTGACGATTTATGACACGACCCGACACTGCTAAATACGGGAAGTCCTAAAAAGAGGAAGGTTTTGAAATTGACTTTTGAAAGCCCGAGTAAAATCGGGGAGAGGAGTCCGACCCTTTTTTCGAAAAAAAAAACGGAAAGGCGGACCGGGTTACGGTTTTGAAAGTTCGAAAATATTGTCGAGTTTTGAAATGGGCATAATACCGGCTAGAAATAGGCTATTTTGAGTAAAATCGTGGATCCTAAATTCGGTATATGTCCCGGGTTTTGAAATTGGATATTTTGAAAAGGATGCTATTTTGAAAAAAGGCGGTTTTTGAAAAACGACTTTGTAAATCAGGTAGCACGTAGTCATGGAAACAGTATAACGACGCCATGTATGCTCTAATTCTAAGTCTCGGTCAGTCTGAAAGGGTCTATACCAATGTACACAGCCTATCGAGAATCGGGGCGGACTTCCTAAGTCGAGTTGAGCTTAGAACATGCCGTAAAACCCATACGAATCGGCTAATGGACACCTTCGACATATCCAATTTGGACTACATCGATAGTATAGTGGGACGTCGGTCACCAGTACCGGCCCGGGAAAATATGAGGTTATGCATGAACCGTAAAACTAAAACGCGTATTGTACTAGTCAAACGATTTCTATTCGAGTCTCACCCTGAGGATGCTGAAGGTCAGTAACGTATCAGCTAATCCCCAGCGGAGTCGCCAAATTGTGGACATGACATAGGTCCACCCCGACGCGGCCACGCGCGGGTTTGGGGAGGCGAATGAATCTCCATGAGATGGTCAAATGGAAATTTAAATCGAAGTTGGAGTCGCCACCGAATTTTATGGTTATTCGGAACCGTTCGAGCCCACTCTATGTCGTAGTGGGCCGTATACAAAATACGGCCCATTTCCGATGTCAGAGTTTATTGGGCTCGTCCCTTTGCATATCGATATAGATGCCGACTTGAGCGGTTAATCGTATATTGAATGACTCTCGTTGCCAATGGATTCGGACATCCGGAAACCACGGTTCTGAGTAAGGGGTGAGGGTACGTGTTGGGAAGTTCACTAAGAACACCCAACCCCGCCCGCACATTAGCGGCCTCTACTAGGATATCGAATGATTTTTTAATACGCGCGTTAGTAATACGATGAATGATATGCAAACATTGTTTTCCTAAGCATGCGAGGAATGGAATGGGTTGCTAAGTCGGTTTAATGCATGAAAAATTTAACGTCAAAGTTGAATTTAGCATGTGAGATTCGTTTTAGTATAATAAAACAAGAGATGAAATAAAGATGAATTTGCTACAAAATAAACAAACGAGTTAGTATCGATTTGTAAATAATAATATAGCAAACGAAATAAATATACGAAATCGAAAAAAATAAATATTAATCGAAATCTGAAAAATATTGCTAAAACGCTGTTTTGTATAAAAAACGAAGTTCGAAAAATAATAAAAAGCGGAAAAAGGGGCAGCCGGCCGCGCGGCTCGCCCGGGTCACCGGCGGGTCGCGTGGTGGCCTGCTTTGAAATCGGTTTTTGAAAACTCGATATTTTTATTAAACCGCGCACGAATATTGCATAATTCGCACTCGATCTAATATTTTCGATATTCGTTATATTTAATAATTGACTACGAAATCAATATCAAATACTTCGAATAGTTTTAGAAAAGATATAAATTTTGAAATCGTTTCGTAGAATAATAAAATAAAACGAACGAAAAAGCTAAAAAAAGCGTCTCGGATTTCAGGCCCGTGCGCGAGTCGCCTGGGTATGGCGCGACTCGCGTGCAGGTCTGTCCGGTTTTTATTTTTTTGTTCGAAATTGCTAATTTTGATAAATCGCGTACAAAATATGAATTAATTTATACTCAATTTATGTTTTCGATATTCGTCGTACCCGATATTCGATTATGAAATCGATATCGAATATTTGAAATGAATAAAAAAAGTTTTGTAAAAAAAAAGGATTTGAAAAAGATGTGACGATTTTTAATATCGTCGAAATTTTAATATAATTCTTTTAATACGATGTTCAACCAAGAAGTTGATATCATATTTTAAGAATGTTCGTTAATATGAAAATAATTTTTGATATTATCGATATTAGAAATAATAAAAGACTCGACGAATGACTTAAAAAGACACGACCCGTATGTAAAAGACGAGAAGGAGAAGAGAAGAAGAAAGAGAAATCGGGTTTTGTGCACCCTCAACCTACATGTTTTAGTCTACTCGGATCAGGGCTCGTTAAAACGTGGCTTGGGCACTTGGAGCGTCGAGTGTATGTTGATGAGGTGATGGTGATGCGGCTCGGTTTGGGCGAGTTTCGGGTGAAGGGTTTCGGGTTTAAATGGACCGGTTTTCCTTCGAGAATATTATCGGTTTGTCGATGTTAAGTTTGGTGCTTATGTGTGATGTGAATAATTCTGAATTTTTGATGATATATGAAGATAATTTCTGAATATTATGAATGTTAATTGGTGTTAATAGATGATGTGTAAAATCGTCCTTTAAAGTGTTGTATGCAAGGGGCTATTTATAGGAAATTCCCGACCTTGGCTAGGAGAGTTTGAACTACCGCTTGGGATAGGAAACGTAGAAGTTGTAAGGCATGAGAATTCCGCTTTCTTGTCCAAGAAGAAAGGGGACACGGCTGGTGGGAGCCTACTCGGCCGAGTATTTGCACTCGGTCGGGTGTTTGAATCGGTTTTTGGATAGGAAATGCAAGAGTTCGAAAGGAATGCAAATTCCGTTGCTTGGTGGAGAAGCCAAAATCTCGGCTGAATGGGGATGTATTTCGGCTGATTTGGGTGTTTTGGCCGAGTAATTGGTGCTCGGTCGATATCCGATTTGGTTTCCGGATAGAATTCCTACTTGAGATCGAATTCTATCCTTAAACGGATTTGTTTAATATTTTGAAAAGTTGATTTTTGTAGGATTAGAGTGAGGAATCAGCCGTGTGAGGTGTCACGGCTGACTCACGTGTCTCGGGAAAATCTTTGACCGGGTTTTGACTCGGTCGCTAAAAGACGGTTTTACCCCTGGTGTCGGAATCGACCCAAATTAGTCTTATTTGACTCGAAACGACCCACTGGGCCTGATTTTGAGGTTGGTTTTGTGAGATATGTACTCCATAATGAGCCCAAGCCAAATGCCAATGATATTGAGCCCGTTTCCGAGTATTTAAAGCACGTTTGCGTCCGATCATCATCGGGTGTTTGTCGGAAACTGCTATAGACACCTGGCGGTCAAAATGTGGGTGTCTACACCATTGTTAACCGATTCGAAGCTTGATTTTTTGCTTAACTTGATAATGTCGACCCCAAGTAAATGTCCTTTACTCACTATTGTCGATTTGAACTTGATTAGTACGATTTTGATTTGATTTTGCTTTAACCCTAGAAATCGATTTGGGTGTTTCGTTCTTGCTACGTTTTGATGGTTGTTCTTTGTTCTCTTTTCAAATTAGGGTAGTATAGAACTTGTAGGGGTAGTTATTTGCTTGAAATAGGAGTTTGAAGGTCCTTTAATGGCCTCCCATGGCCAAAATCCGAAGATTTAAGGTTTAGGGACCGATTTCTCGATTGTTCCCGTACTTCATTCTTGTAAATTTTCTAGTGTCTTGCTTGTGACGTTGTGGGTAGCTTGCATTCGTGATCCAGAATGCACTCTATGTCATTTTGTGTGAGACCGTGAGGCTTACGACGGACCAAATGAGACAGTAACGATGCCAGATTTTCCCGAAACCAATTTTATTGTGACTGGGGTCAAAAATGGGTGCTAGTGGGCTTTTATGAAGTTTGATATCTTGCTTGAAAATTTTGAGCTTATTTTGACCCGTTTAGGTTGCCCTGACCTGACCCGGGATGTTTGTTTTGCTTTGTTTTACAGCTGGAGATGGTATGGGACGTCGTGATGAGATCCCTATAGTCGGTGCGACTGGTGAGGCTTCTGGTTCGAGTTCTCTGACTTCTCGGATGGCCCATAAGAAATGGCAGAGTGTACCTTCACCTAGGCTGGAGCCTAGGACGATAAATGAGGCTGATTTTGATCAAGTCAGAAGACGTGTCTAGTCCGTGAGAATTCAGAGGAGGAGACGGGTGGCCAGGTCGGTAGACGAGGCCGAGGAGGTAGCTTACGTGGATCTCGTCTGGGCTAGGGATTGGAATGGACAACAATTATTGTTTCGTCCAGATTTGGACGTATCAAGTCATACCATTAACGGCAAGATGAGTACCTTTGATTATTTTTTAATGTTGACTAGTACTTGTAAGGTTCACTTATATCCTTATATTGCTATGATTAGCAGCCCTCAGGTTCGATGCAGACCTTCTCAGGGTTTACGACGTGCCTGGACATGTACTCTTATAAGCGTAGCCCTGAGGCTAAAAAGTTGGTCAGGGGACAGCCTTGGATCCCGTAGTCAAGCATTGGTCTCGATTGGTCGGTTGCAAAACTAAGAGCAACCTGATGGTGATCAGAGCGATGATGGATCGCTTTCATGACACGACCTCGACATTTCACATGTCGTTTGGAGAGGTCAGTATGACGCTGGAAGATTTTGGAGTGATCACAGGACTACCTTGGGGTCCCGAGTTGATCAGGTGGGCATCGGAGGGCCCTAGGTTGGATAGTGCGGAGGTTAGGGGCTGGATAGGGAACTGTCTAGAGCCTTCTGCTTGCGGCTCGCCCCATGCCTTGGCCAGTTCTCATATCACCGACCACTTTGAAAGACTGGCAGTCTCGGAGGGTTGGGAGCCTAACACGGCGGTGCAGGATGCTCGTCTATAGTTGTGGTACTTCCTAGGTTCGACCCACTTCTCAGACAAGGGAAACAGGTTTAGTACTCGGATTTTGCCTTTCCTGGTTGACTTGAGTCAGTTGGGATCTTTTGAGTGGGTGACAGCGGGTTTTGCGGAGATGACCCGTTGTTTCAAGGCTATGCTGAGGCGGTAAAGGGTGGCCTCAGACTCAGCCATTCCCATTGTGGGTCCAAGTCTCATGCTGGAGGCAAGTTACTTAACTTTCATTTGGTTGGGATTTCTGTTGGTTTTGTTTTGTTTATTGACGGTGTCTCGGATTTTGCAGGCTTGGATCTATTCTTACTTCTCGTGTTTGGCGCCTAAGACGGTCTCGGTTTGCCCAGCCAGGTTCCCGGCCGGGATCGAGTGTACATTGGCTCAGACAAAGACGACTACGAGCCATTACTCGACTGAGAACGTGCTGGTGAACCAGCTGCGTCTCGAGGATGTAAGTTTCCAATCATTTGTTTTCCTAGGTAGCTCCCAAGGTTAGAAATTTTGAAATATAATGTATATTTGGTTTTGCAGTTTGTGGCCTATCATTGAACAACTATAAGGGTTTGCTCTGGTATGTGGCGGCGGAGTTGAGACCGAGGAGCTATAGGAGGATGTTCCTTCCCGTGCTGTTTCAACCGGTTTGGTATCTGTGGGAGAAGCTAGTGCGCCGGTGCCTCTATGAGGAGTTTACAGTCCCGGTTGACCCTCCCCAGACCATGTTTAGGCCTCCTACTACAACTGAGGCGCGTGAGGATAAGGATGGTGAGGGAGGCGAGGCGTTATTGGTGCCCTATGCCTCGTACGTGTCCAACGTCTGTCAGCGGTTGACTTGCCACCGCATCGTGGTAAGTATTTGATTACTGTTTGTTTGTTTCTGCTTTCGGGTTTGGGTTTGTCGTATTTTGAAATGGTGTTCTGTTTTTGCTTTGTATTCTAACTAGTTGATCTGACTGACGTCGTTCAGCCTCCAGACTTCCTTTTGTTGCTGCTTAGGGTGACACGGCCGGGGTGACCTTAACTGAGCCTCTTCCCCGTTGCTCCGTAGAATAGCTGGTGGTCGGAATAGAGTGGCGCGATCGGGTGTACCGGGTAATTTTTTTGTGTTTTTGCTTTGAGATTGCTTTGTGGGTTAGGTTTTCGTATCTAACTTACTTGGTTTTATTGTTCGGGTTTCGCTGACCACCCATCAGCAGTTATGGCAGGCTGCAAACTGCTTTCGGGCCGACGCATCAGGGAGGGCTCCTGCCTCGGCTTGCGACACGTTTGAGCCTAGATCGGTAAGTGTTGTTTTTGTAGATGATTTTAGGCTAGTTGTTTGTCTTTCTTTTTGTTTTTCTCTAAGGATAGTTTGCCTTTTGCAGGACGTTCCTAACATAGTAGCGTAGTTGGAAGTGCGGGTAACTAAGCTCGAGACGGCTGAGCTGAGTCTGATCCAGACCGTACAAGTTTGGGATATCGAGAATGCTTTCACGGTGAGACCTCGGGGCAAGGCGAGGCTGAGGGTGAGGCTGAGGATGAGGTTGAGGCCGAGGCTGAGGTAGAGACTGAGGCTATGGTTGAGGATCAGGCTACAGGTGTTGCAGCCCGATCATCATCGGGTGTTTGTCGGACGCTCAAATAGCCACCACCCAAAATTTGGGTGTCTACACATAGGTCTGCCACTGCTCCGTAAAATATAAAAAGTTAATTAAAGATAAATTTTGATACATGGCCTATAATTGGTCATTTTAAGTGATGATACCTAAAAAAGAAACACAAATACGTACAACATGTCCATTATTTAACCTTCCAAATCGAAAATGTGTTAATTTGATGGTTAAGAATTGATATTTCGGACAATAGTTTTCATGTTCGAATCTCCCTTCCCCTATACATAGTGTATACAGTTAAGTTCGCTTATCGTTGAACCAAATTAACTATTTAACCCTTTACAAAAGGAAATGAGGTGTGGCTGAAAGTTGAGACAAAATGAATACTAAAACTAAATCAAATAAAAGTGAATGTGAGCCGAAAAGAAGTACTCCCTCCCCACCACTAAGATTTTTCCACTTTCCTTAAAAGGAAACTCCACTAAGATTTTCCCACTTCAAAACTTTCCTTATTCATCCATTATACTCTCTTCCTATTGGCTACTTTTTCTGATTTGACATCTTGAACCCCACCAAACAATTTACCACCTTTCATTACCCATTCCTTATTCCTTGTACCATTTACAAATGGGAACATCATTGTGGTGGTGGGGAGGGAGTAGATAATAGCAGGACCAAAGCTAACATACATCTTCTCCTGAAGTCTGTGGGTGCCCCCCTAAAATGTGCGTCTCATTGGCGCTCTCTCTATACATTCCTAAAACCCGCCCTCTTTAATTTATTAATGCCCACAAAAGTCGTCTCGTCTAAGCCTACAATGAAGTCTTGATGATACTCCATCCTACTCCTAACTCCTAAAGGAAAGGAATTATATTGAGGTCTTACATAAAATTATTCAAATTCTAGCTCATCCATCTTATCTTATCTATTATACCACTACATCTACATACATACTATTCTTCGAATCATTTTCCTGAATTTATAAAAGACAATAGATTTTATGCTCAAATAATGAAACCTCCTTTTTTCCCATCACACTTTGATCTGGTAAACTCCATCCTCCAACCTTTTTATTTTTTTATTTTTTTATTTATTCATTTATTTTGAATGAATGTTGTTGTAGTTAAGATTATTCTTGCACTATATATGCATTATTCTTGAGTTTGGTCTAATCTCAACATTCTTGCTCGAACATATCATAACTATTTGCATGCATTCTTCTTATCTTTCACTCTTTTTTTGGACACCTTTTCCCTCTACACTACTACTATTACTACATACATACTACTGTTCATGTATAATTGTAACATCACTATTTCATCCAGCCAACAACCCTTTTGTTTGCTTACAAATATTGTTAGTATTAGATCATGGAGTAATAAACTTGTGAAATAACGTCTCAACCAAAATCTTAAGATCAATGTTGAGGTCCGATCAATGGTTCTCCACTTTTTTTTTTTTTTAATGTTTTATTTTTGTTATATGTTCATCAGATCGATCCTATTTCATCCTTGCAAATACACTTAGTACCGAAGATGTCTTGCGTTAAGACAGACTTACTATATAGGTCTCATGTTCGATTTGCAGCCTCTACCATTTATAATAATACGACTAAATAAAGTATGCCCTTCTTTAATTTGGAATCAAAAGCAAAGAAGGTGATTCAAAAATATGCTGAAGTTTGATTTGATAAATTAAAGTTAGGTTTTTGCAGCTGTAATTATGATGTGAGTAACTCATCTTCTTGTATTTTGCATGGTGGTACTAGTACAGATTAAATTACCTTTTTATTAGGGCGCACTTTATATTTTTTTTTTTATTTTTATTTTTTTTTGTAGTTTTCTTGTGAGTGCTGGCCTATCATGTGTAGCTTTTTTGAATGATGAGTAAACATCAGCAAACTGTGCGCCCCATCCCCCTCTCAACAGTTATTGTACTCCATCATTTCAAAATTCCCAACGTGGTTTAATCTCTTTCACTCGATCTATTGAAGCTTTTACTGTGTACAGAATAGTAGTACGGAGTAGTATTTATTTGGAGGAAGGAAGGAATTAATTAGGATTATTATTTCTCAAAATTAATGTAATTATTATATGGTGAATAATGTGGCTTGCAGGTTTGGTGTAATACTACTAAGACTGCTACATACAAGGATTAATTAGGAGTTGGTGAGGATGCGAATTGAAAGGAGCTATGGTTTGCACTGCTAATGATCTACTTGAGTGGAAGGATTTCCCTAAAGGCCTTAGGGTCCTTCTCCTTGATCAGGATATACATTCCTCCACTTTGATAACATCCAAACTTCAGGAAATGGATTACATAGGTCTTCCTCTTTATTTTATCGTTATCTCATGCATGTTTCCTTCATTAATAATGCTTCCGTCATACTCTTTTCGTTGTTTAAGAAGAGCCACGAGGACGGTTTTGATACCGACGCGGTTTGAACCTTAATAAATCATAAAAAGTACCATCTTTCGTGACTTTAATTTACAAATTAAGCTATAAATATAGTAGTTGGACATCAACCTTCAAGTTTTGGTTGAGATTGTTCAACGAACATGTTAACGGAGTCAGTGTGACAACCCTTAATATCTCACAACTATCAAGTGGAAACTCTCCCCGCCCACATGGTATGGGGTAGCTTATGGGAATGGCATGTGCTGCTTTTTGACACAATTATTTGGAAATGAGAGAGTGCACGTAGCTAGATTGCACAAAATATTAATAATTGGAAATGCATTTGATTTTTTGTCGAGTCATAGAATTATTGTAAAGGAGTCAATGGAATCCTGAAGCGAAAAGGTAAGGGGCGTGCATTATTAAGGACATTTTTTTGTTCTCTACCCAACAAAATGTGTGCAAAGTTGAATGGTTTGTGAAAGAGGAAGTAAGAAAAGAGGTAATTGTAGTATTGAGAATTGATGATGAATGAGATGGGGTAGCACTGTAGTAGTGTGTAGAACAATACAACATGCATGGTGGTCCGAGTGTAGCCCTTTAAAATTTAGTACCCTTGTTTGGAACTGTTTGTTTAACAGGTTTCCACAAAGGTAAATGCCAACATTTTTGGATACTATAAATGAGGAAGCATCTCTCTTCACTCCCCAATTATTATTAAAACTTGCAACTTTTTCTGTTCAATAATAAATACACACCCTCTCCAATTTAATTGGCTTGTTTCTTCATTAATTTCCTCATTTCTCTCTACTTGTGTCTTCGACTACAATACACTGTCCTGAACCGTGAAACAGTCCGTTTGTATAAAAATATTACTCATACTTATCTATCTAATCTAATTGAATTATCTTTTTTACAGAATTCAACCTTCTTACCTAATAATTTGTGTATATGTTCTCTTTTTCTGGTACTATTATATTGCTTGTTGCCCTCTTTGATTATTTTGGAAATTAAAACAAGAAAATTGATCGTCGACTACTGCAAATCACTGTGATAATATTTAGTGTATATTGTTTGACCATCATTCCTTCAATAGCACAGTAAATGACAAATGTGAGCCTGTTCTGTGCAGTGGTTTCAGTTTTTAGTGAACATGAGGCTCTATCGACCATTGAACGCAAAAATGAGAGCTTCCATGTTGCCATTATAGAGGTACCGCGCTCTATTGTAGATAATCCGTAGCGAGCTGAGTACATGGTTGCATTTTAGTAAAGTGTCTGTTCCAGTTGTTTCTTATTTGCGTCGCGCAACATTATTCATTCGTCATATCTAAAATCCACTTCTTCTTTATTAATAATAGATAAGTGCGCAGAATAGTGATGAGAGGTATAAATTTTTGGAAACGGCTAAAGACCTTCCTACAATCAGTAAGCATTCTGTCTAATTCTTATTAGTAATTACAGTATGTAGATTCTTATTTTATTTTTCGGGTGTTTTCGTGATGTGTTTATGTTCATAAAGCTAAATGCTCGAAATTGCAGCGTCAGTCAATAATTCATAATATGCGAAGTAAATGTAGTCTAATGAGCTTATTCGATTATCATATTACGGAGTATGTTCCAAAGCAAAAGAATACATTGGCCGTGTTGTATATATAGAATATTGTTTTCTAAAAACAATGAATGATTTCCCGATGAAAGGTTCATATTTTTCATTTTGTAGTGATATCCAAGGACAACTGCCTTAGGACCATGATGAAGTGCATAGCGGTATCATTTCTGACTGATCTGACGATCAAAAGTTATCATATATACTAGCAAACTCGTCGATGCTCAGTTCTTTACACTTTGTGATAGTAATTTCTTAGTATTGGATTGATACCAGCTCGGTGCAGTTGAGTTCCTTATAAAGCCGCTATCTGAGGACAAACTGAGAAATATCTGGCAGCATGTTGTTCATAAGGTCTGCCTTTCTTCCTTCCCATCCCACTGTGTTAATGAAATATATATGTGGATTGAAACGATACGAAGTTATGAAATGGGCGAACCACAATGACCACAATAACAAACAAAAACAGAATTTTGTCAAATTTATTAAGAATTCCTTGATGAGGGGATTAATAATTTTGTTATTTTTCCGTAAAAATAATACTCCTACTTCGTAATTAACTTTGCTAATTCTACTGAAAGGCGTTCAGCACAAGTGAAAGAGAAAATTCAGAGTCACTCAAGTCAGTCAAAGAGTTTGTGGGTTCGGTTCTGAAGTTACAACAGTTTAGCAATTCGACACAAGAAGAATCCCCGAAGGAGCCAGATGATGATGATGATGAAGATGATATCATGATGGACGAGGATGAGTTCGAGCAGTTAGCATTTGCTGACAAGTTCCCTGCTCCGTCAACTCCTCAAATAAAACAAGGAGGAAGGTCTGTGGATGACGGAGACTACCATGACCAAAACAACTGCTCCCCTCCTAAAGAGAGTGAGGAAGTTGAACCGGAAACCAAATTTGTTGACACAACTTGTGAAAATTCGTATGCTAATATGGAGGAAGATCTACCTCAGGTGGAAACGGTTAAAGAGGAGGATCCAAGTACTGATGGTTCTAAGGGTTCCGATGATTCACCACCTAACCCAAATGATAAAGATGACGATACGACTCTTCGGGATTTTATGGATAACCTGCATAAGGAATCTGCCCCTCAGAAATCAAGCAGACCAAAGAGTAACAAGAAAAAAATGAAGGTATATATTGTTTTTGTTTAAAAGAGCTATATATCAATCCGTCACTTATTAGGGTCTGATTATAGAGTCAAATGATCAAATGTGATGAAAACGACATCAGGTAGATTGGACGCCGGATTTGCATAAAAAGTTTGTCCAAGCAGTGGAGCAACTTGGTGTTGATCAAGCCATTCCATCCCGTATCCTTGAATTGATGAAAGTGGACGGTTTGACACGACATAATGTCGCCAGTCACCTGCAGGTTAATTGATCTGCTGTAAAAATTTAATGTTTGCTGTCAGCATAGGATCTATATAATTAACAGATGAATTACGAATGGTGTGCAGAAATACAGAATGAACAGAAGACATATACTGCCAAAGGAAGATGAAAGACGATGGCCCCGACCTAGAGATACAATGCAAAGGAACTACTATACTCAGAGACCAGTGATGGCATACCCTCCCTATCAAACCAATCACACTTACGCACCACAACCCCAAGTCTATCCTGTGTGGGGACATCATCAGGGTGGCCGCCCACCAGGATTACCCATGTGGGCTCCTCCGCCAACCTATCCTTGGCAACCTCCCGAAAGTTGGCATTGGAAGCCCTATCCTGCAGTAAGAAAATTTACTTGTATTATATTTTTAAAATGAACAAAAAAAAATTCATGGAAAAAAGAAACTATAATATACGAGTACTGTAACATTTCCGTCCCTCTTTCTATATATTGTGTTAATCTTGATGAGTTGTTTTCAGATGTCTGCTGATGCATGGGGTTGTCCGGTGATGCAGCCTCCGCATCCAGGTCCACCCGTTAGCTACCCTCAGGCGAGTTGAACTCATGGTTCTCGATTATCATATCATTACCCGAATCATGGAACCCGCTTAGAGCATATATATCTGAGAGTGTACTGTTGTCATTTGGACAGGTACAGGCTACAGGCCCTACATATCGGTTTCAAAGTCCTGATACATATGGGAAGCAGTCTGTTGATACGCATCCGGTAATACTAATTTTCTTCATTTTGTATTTACATCATGTCCCATAAGATCATAGAATTATTGGCAGCCCCATGCCATGATGTTTGTCATTCTACTGTAGTATCTTACATATATCTCTATCCCCGTGGCTACGGCAAGCCAAGGGTAATTGTGACTGAAGAAAAAAAATCATTGGAAGACATGAAAAATTTGAAACAATAATTGATACGACATTATTAGTTGTATTCCCGCTAGAAATTTGAAATCATCTTTTGAGGCGCGGGGACTTGATACATATCCGAGTTGTTCGACGACGTAGGATAGGACCACTACTCCATCTAGCTAGGTTAACAAGTGGAAATGCACATGTTGGTATTAAATTGGGAATCAAATGCCTTGCATTGGTTGGACCACTGTAATGTAATTGTTGTGTTGAGGACAATATCATCTTTACAGCGGAATCGAGAGCTGCATGTCAAACATTAAAGTCAGTCTAACAATCTAAGTACCTAGCCTGATGCATGCATTCTTCGGAGTAATTCTTACCCTAGCTTTCTGCTAAACTTGCTATCCTAACTCTTTTAGGTTATGTTTCCCATAATCCTTGATTTCCTTCCTCCACCGTACCCATGGATTGGAGTAGATTATAGATACCTGGCCTCCTTTATTTTCAAAAGGGTCACTACCCGCCCATGCACTATGCTACTCCATTTGCTTAATTAAGGCTTGGGCGTATGGGACATGAATGATAAATGATTGATGTCTTGCCAATATTAATTAGGTTGATTACCACCTGATACCTAATCGCCTAATTTGCTGCTTTCACAAACTTCTCTTCCTTTGTCCACAATTAATTATATGGAGTATCCAACTCTCTCTATTCAAATCCAAAGTTTTTTTTTTCACAATTGCAAAGACGTGTTTACACCGTAAGTATCTTTCATTTTATATTAGTAAAAATTATAAAAATTTGATATTACCTCCCATTGATTCAACTCTTTACCTTTATTATAAATTGACAATCCAATTAAATTTTTACATTCCCTTTTGGTATAATTTTTACTCTCTTAATCTTTGGAATTGTCCCCATTATTTATTCATATATGAGGTAAATATTTTATTTAACTGAAGCAATTCCAAAGAGCAAATACCTTGTAATTCTTATATTCTTCATCTATTTATACAAAATGTCACTACTTTTTTTCTTATTTAAGTTGGGTGGACTCATAAAATCATTTAATTTACCAATAATACCGTTAATTTTACCATTTTTCTTAAAAGTAGTGAAATATGTTACGTAAGAATTGAATAGATGAAAGGGATATATATTTTAATGTACTCATAAAGAATAATGCACACGAATACTCGATATGACTATATTTTGTCTATTATAGATTGCATATTAAAAATTTTCTTTAGTTGTCAATAGTATCCAAAAAAACAAATGTGTACTTTGAATTGAACGTGGAGTACAACTTTTCTATCATCTCTTACCGTACATGGAATACTATCAGTCTATCATTTAAGATGTCGGCTTTGGAACACTTTTAAGTTTTTGTCTGTGTTTATTTTCCGTAGAAGCGAGTTTAACTAGGCTCAACTGAAATAGAGTGAGTTGAATTAGCAGAACAAATGCAGGTAATGGAGAGCGCAGTGAATTAAATAAATAGGACATGACCTTAGTTTATTGTCTAACGATAAGTGACTGATGGGTATAAATGACCAAATGCATATATGCAGGGAGAAGAAATAATAGACAGGGTGGTGAAGGAGGCAATAAGCAAGCCCTGGCTACCACTACCAATAGGCCTTAAACCACCCTCCACGGACGGTGTCCTCGCTGAACTGTCGAGGCAGGGAATCTCCACCGTCCCTCCACACCAAATCAATAACGGCCGGCATGAGCACTGCTGATGAATAATTCTCGTGTAAGACCGTTGTACGTACGACGTTACAAGCAAATATTATTAAATGAGGCGTAGGGTACCGTTGTTAGTATGTACTCCGTAGTAGAATGATGAGATGAGAAAAGTACTGTAGGTAGTTTGCGGGAATGAATTGAAGTTGGGAAAATGAATCTAGGAAGAAATGGCAGAGAAAAGGGCACGTAGGCGAAGGGAAGACCACACAAGAAAAGAGGGGATTGGTGGGTGTGATAAGAAGAGACATGAATGAGTTCAGTTGACTGTTGGGTTGGAGGGTGGTCAGTGGTCGGTCAGTGCAGTAGTGATAATGGAAGTGAGAAAATTACAAGGAAAAAAAAAGTTGAAAGATGGAATAGTGTATGTGATAAAATGTGAGTGTGATGGGTGCATGTCCATATGTCATTGTAGTTTCATTGATACTGTTGCTTACTGCTTTGGGGGTCCAACAATTACGCACATCTTTCTCTTCTTTCTTTTAATCCCTTCATTCATTGTGATTTCGTCAAGTCTCCATTCGCCCATCGCAAACCATTGGACCATCCCAAAGTAAGGGTTGAGTTGATTGGGTCGTGATCTATTTTTATTCTAATTCCATTTTATTTATCTTGACCTATCTACATCTAAAGGTGGTAATCGGGTCACTCGGATCGGTTACGGGTTAAGACGGGTCGGGTCATCTCGGGTTCGGGTTTTAACGGGTCAGTATACTTAGACAGGTCGGTTCGGTTTCGAGTCGAGTCTCTTACGGGTTGGGTTTACTCGGGTTGAAAATCGTAACGGGTCGGTTATGGTTCGGGTCGGTTATCAAATAAATCGGGTTATATCGGGTCAATGGTCGGTTCTGGTTCGGGTCGGTTAGCCAACCAGGTCTATTCGGTTTAATCATCGGGTATTCCATGGGTTAGTTGAGTCACTTTAGTGTATTTTCGGGTCTAGTTTTGAAAATAATCGTGTCAACTCGAATAATACAATAAATCGGATCAGTTAAGGTCAGACAATAAATAAGATTAATTCAGGTTAGACAACCAATCGGGTCAATTCGGGTAAAAATAACGAATCAGGTCAACGTGTTGGATTCAAATTGAGTCACTAATAATTTTTAGTTTAGAAAGTTAGATAAACGAACTCAAAAATAATACATGAATCAGGTAACGGGTCAAGTCGGGTCGGGTCACAAGTCGGTTCGGGTCATGTTATTTCGGGTCTTATCGGGTTCGCAGTTAGCCTTCGGGTCAGGTCGGGTCGGGTTCGGTTCATAGTATTTCGGGTTATCGGTTTGTCATTGGGTCGAGTCGGGTCGGTTTCGGTTCATCAAAAGTTCGGGTTCTATCGGGTCGGATTTCGGGTGGGTTGCATCGGTTTCGCGGGTCGGGTCAGCTTTTGCCAGCTCTACCTCCGCCCTTCGACCCAGAAGGTCGTGACTTTAAGTCATCAACCTCATTATTTACCACTTTTAATTAATTAAAGGAAAATTTGATAAGAATGATACTTTGTCTGATTCTTATAGTTCGCAATATTTTATAAGATTTGTGAGGGACATTATAATCAAACGTTCTGAATCGTAAGAATCAGAGAGAGTATCACCTTTATAACATCTTCCACAAATGATACTAACTTTCAAAAATCCCAAATTGATCACTTTTTAACACCTTTTTTTTTTTTTTTTTTTTAAATAGAACCAAAAACATGTTAGTTGTTCAACAAGTTAATAAATTATTAAGCTCACACTTTAATTAGTTACTCGCTCAGTTTCAATTTTTTTTCCTTGAAAGTCCCATACTCGGGATTATCTTATTGAAATAAAATCATGCGAAGCAAGAGCGATTACATGTTTTGGGCCGCCACCTCCCCAGACTCGTCTACCAAAATTACAGGAAAAAAACTTCGCAAGCTCATGGGCGACTCTATTACACTTACGAGGAACAAAAGACCATATCACCTCCTCAAAGCTACTCTGCAACTCACGTAACTCGTCGATTAAAAGGAATAAACAGTTCCTTCCCGACCTATCCTTGAGAAGAGCATCAATTACTTCCTTGGAGTCACTTTCAAGCATCACTTTCCGGTGTCCACGTCGTAGAGCTTCCCTCATACCCTCAAGAAGAGCTTCCGCTTCCGCCTCACCCACCTCCACTAACCCCCTTCGCCTCATACTAACCGTCCACAATAACTCTCCCTCAGAACCCCTACCAACCATCCCCAAACTCGTTCCCCCACCATCCAATCCCACGTCACAGTTCACCTTAATCGAACCGGGTGTCGGTGCTTGCCATACTTGAACACTGGCACCTACCAAAGAATCCTTGTTTTTGCATTTCCCCTGCTCCTCATCCCGACTCTGCTCAAGTTCCGTCTTAACATCCCTGACCCGTCTCACCACTTCACTAATCCCCACCCTTTCCCCTCTAAAGACCAAGCGATTCCGAGCTTCCCACATAGCCCAACATCCAACCATCACCGTCTCTCTATTGTCATCGGTCCCCTCTCTCCATACGTCTTCAACCCAATCTCGCGCCGACCCGTGGTTATTCTGCCTCTTGACTTTTGTGGACATGACATAGGTCCACCCCGACGCGGCCACGCGCGGGTTTGGGTAGGCGAATGAATCTCCATATGAGAATGGATCAAATTGAAATTTAAATCGAAGTGGAGTCGCCACCGAACTTTGTGGGAGTTCAGGCCCGTTCGAACCCACTCTATGTCGTAGTGGGCCATGCAAAAAGTATGGCCCATTTCCGATGTCAGAGTTTATTGGGCTCGTCCCTTTGCATTTCGATACCGATACCGTCACTACCGGTTATCGTGTATTGAATGACTCTCGTGCGCCAACGGTTTCGGGCATCCGGAAACCGAGGTTCTGAGTAAGGGGTGAGGGTACGTGTTGGGAAGCCCACAAAGGACACCCAATCCCGCCCGCACTAGCGGCCTCTACTAAGATCTCGAATGACTTTCTAATACGCGCGTTAGTTGAACGATGAAAATGCTTATGCAAACATTGTCTTCCCTAAGCATGTGAGAAATTGAAAAGGGTTTCTATGTCGATTTAATGGAATTAATTCTAACGTCAAAGTTGAATTTTAGCATGTGGGTTCATTTTAGTAGGAAAAAACAAACAAGGTAAATCGACAAAAGAATAAACGGTTAGTAACGATGTAATGATAATAACGGTTTGTAAATTATTCAATGATGTTGAATGATGTAAACGAGATGATGTATGATTTTAGAAAGATATTCCATGTGATTGATTAACACGTGTTGACCTAGGTCATAAAAAATATTATTGAAACTAAAAGACAATGTAGGACTCACGATTTTGACGTGATAAAGGGCCACTTGACCGAGTCATTGAAGGACTCGACCGAGTGGACCTCTGAAAACGCTTTTGTCCCATGTTTTTAGACCCTACTCGGTCGAGTTATTGACCAACTCGACCGAGTACATTGCCACTCGACCGAGTCAATATGAAACTCGACCGAGTGGAGGTCGTCAGAACCTCCTGTTTCGGTTTTTGGGGTGCCACTCGACCGTTTGGGCTAGGCACTCGGTCGAGTGCCCCCTGTACGAATTATAATTCTCTTTACAATTTATTATTATTGATTTTCGAAATCGCTTTTGATTTTTGATAATTCGATGATTTTGCCGAATCGGACATAAATATTGTACAATTTATGCTCGATTCGGATTTTTATAAATCATTGATTTTGTTGAATCGGATATAAATATTATGGGATTCATACTCGATTCTAGATTTGGATACTCGTTGTATCCCATATTCGATTATTGAATCGATATGGAATACTAGAGTTAAAATAAGAGAAAATTGCTTTAAGTCGTCTTAAATTAACTATCGCGATATGAATAGATTTCTCCGCGCTTAATAATGTCGTAATTCTAACGAATTGTATGACAATTATCTTAGCATCAACGAAAAATCGCATTAGTTAATTTGTTTGACTAGATCGTTAGATTTGACATCCAATTATGGAATTGGAATCGAATCTAAAAGATCGACGCTTTACTTGAATTGAAAACCATGATTCCCTCGGCTTTTCTGACATGGAAATAAATCCCTAGGGCTTGTGTGATGTCGGATCCACGTCAACAGGTATCGACCCTTATTAAATAAAATACTTCATTTGAAAATCGATGCAAATACGCGAGTAATGATGAAGATGCGAATAAAATAGAGATTATTGTTTAAGTTGACTTGTTTCAATAATCAAGTGATCGGGGTGATGAGATAAGCGACCGGCAACGCTGTGTGCAGTACACTTGTATATTCGGGTTTCCTTATCCCACCATCACTTACACTCGACACAAATTCAAAAGTATTTTAATGTCTTAATACTAGCGATATTAACGATATTAGGACGCGAATAAAATAAATAAAAAAACGAGACATCTACGATGATAATGACGACGTGACGCGAGAAAAAAGGAGAAAGAAGAAGAGCGGGAATTGGCATCCTCAACCTACATGTTTCTTATGCTCGGACGGGACTCGTAGTGACGGCTTGCACGGGAGTATCGAGTATGTAAATTGAGTTGTGGTGGTTAGGGTTTCGATTCCTAGTACTAGGGTTAGGGTTTGATTGTTGTAGAATTAGGGTTGCAAAAGTTGTGTGAAGTGTGTGCATGGGGGTGTATATATAGGCATTGCCCATGTACCCCGTCTAGGGTTACTCGACCGAGTAGCCCCTTGACCCAGTCGAGTGGCCCAAGCGCCTGCAGCCGGGCTGGAATAAGGGCCCACTCGATCGAGTGGAGCTGACACTCGATCGAGTGGGTCAGCTGGGTCGAGTGGTCCGGGTTTTGGACCTTGAATTGGATATTTTGTGGGTTTTTTTTTGAGTTGGACTTTTTGATGTTTGTGTGGCTGTTTTTTGTGTGTCTCGAAAATGACTTTGACCGGGGTTGACCCAATTGCTAAAAGTCGGTTTTATTTCCGGTGTCGGTTTTGACCCAAATTAGTCTTGTTTGACTGGAAACGACCCGCTGGGCCTGAATTTAAGGTCAGTTTTATGATATTTATACTCCGTAAGTGCATTAGCCAACAACTAATGGTTTTGAGCCCATATCCGAGCGCGTAGAAACACGTTAGCGTCCAACCCTCATCGGGTGTTTTTTTGGAAACTACCATAGACACCTGGCAGTCAAAATGCAGGTGTCTACAGAGCCCCCACTCTGACTGAGGCTTGGACAAGGCGAAAGTCAGAGTAGCTACCATGTCAATTAAGAACTGGTAGACTTCCAATCGGGTCGTTTATAGTCCATTAGACTCGCGTGAAGGGCTCGCCAGCCATAAGATAGGAGTCATACCTGAGCTGCTGATAATACCTCCGTGGGGAATCGGACTTGTCACATAAGTACTGGGTGTGCCTATGTGTGGGCCCATCCCGTGCTATTCCGGGGAAAATGCCGCATCGGGCTATCTGCTGGGGAATTGGACTTGTCGTATAAGTCCCGGGTGCGCCTGTATATGGGCCCATCCCGTGTTGATTCGAGAGAAGATACCGTCTTGGGCTTTCTGCTGGGGAGATACAGTGGGTTGCATGTCCCTTCTTGAGTCGTACCTGTATAAGTTACATAAAATTTGCATGCAACACGTGGGTAGTAAAATGACTCGCGCTGGGGAAAATGATTTTTGAATTTTTGAAATTTTCGAAATTGAAATCCTGAAAGCACTCACGCGCTAGGTTTTCAAAATGGAAAGGGGTAGAAAAGAAATTTGCGGTTTAAATAGACTGAAATCTGACCTTGTCGAAAATGATCTTTTTTCAAATGGCTAAATTTTGCAAATTTCAAAGTGGAATTTGAAGAGAGAGGCCTACCGACAGACTCGACTCTGGTTGTGACCAGACGACTTGACAGACACGACTGGACTCTCGAGGGGTTGGACCGTGACTCGGTAGGGGGTGAGCCACCTAACAAGGCTCTTGAGTTGCACTATTCCATAGCCTAGGCGAGTGGCAACATGGGAACGATCTGTCATAGGGGGCTGCAGCAGTCTGTAATGAGACTGTTTTAGTCTGGTGCCCTTCTGGATTTCTGATTTTTGGGTACAGTCCAAAATGGGTATTGCTCCGAGTCCTGACTGATTCTCGTCTTTGACTGAGCCGAGTACTCGGACACACTGTACAAAGGAGGCTAGATTTTGAAAGTATTTGGATTATGTGAGTGGATGGAGAACCTCTGCCTAGGAGAAGCCCCCCAGAACGACAAAGCTAGCTGTTGAGAACATGATGGTGTCGTGACCGGAATGATAATACTTTTTGAATGTGTGTCAATGTGGGTGGTTGTACCTTTGTTGAAAGGCTGCCTACATATTCACGTGTAGTGAAATCAAACCAAGCCGTAGTTCAGTGGATTGGAAGATATATTATGATGCCTGGTCTAATAGGACTTTGTGTGTAACTAGCCATAGCGATGGTGTAGGCTAGGTGCATTCCCAGTGATGTCTTGATCAAAAGGCTAGAATGGTTAGGATATTGATCCTGTGACTGTGAGTGTTCTCCGGGATAGCCCCCAGAGGTGGTGTGCACTATTTGGGCATGTTCTATGCCGACCACAAGTTGAGTTCCCGTGTTTGGGGTTGGTAACTGGATTGGATGTTTTTGGAAATGTGGTGCTAGGTCACAAGTGGCTTTGATGTTTTGACATCTGGAGCTTGATTTTGTGGAGCTAAGGCTTCGAGGGTAAGGTATTGTAATGCGGTAGGAAAGGGGGAAGTTGAGTAAAGATGACTCGGACTTCGATTGGGCAGGTTTGATAATGCAGGATCTGGTTTCCATGTCTGGCCCTAATGGTTAGGGGTATCCTATGGAGCTTGAATCCTCAAAATTCCGGGCTGTCTCTAGCCTAGGTCTCGACGAGGTCTTGAGGGTTGTAATGTGGGAAGGCTGAGTGTGGTGTTAGTTGACCAGCTTGATTGTCACTCCCCTATTGGATGGTATAAGTATTGATAACTTTGAATTTGACCGTTTTCACCACGGTCATGGGTTCTTGAATATTTGTTGGCTGACCTCTTAGCCCCGGTCATGGGTTTTTTGAATGTTGGTTGACCTCTTAGCCCCGGTCATGGATTTTTTGAATGTTGGTTGACCTCTTAGCCCCGGTCATGGGTTTTTTGAATTTTGGTTGACCTCTTAGCCCCGGTCATGGGTTTTTTGAATGTTGGTTGACCTCTTAGCCCCGGTCATGGGTTTTTTGAATGTTGGTTGACCTCTTAGCCCCGGTCATGGGTTTTTTTGAATTTTGGTTGACTTCTTAGCCCCGATCATGGGTTTTTGAATTTTGGTTGACCTCTTAGCCCCGGTCATGGGTTTTTTGAATGTTGGTTGACCTCTTAGCCCCGGTCATGAGTTTTTTGAATGTTGATTGACCTCTTAGCCCCGGTCCTGGGTTTTTTGAATTTTTGTTGGTCAGACTAACCCCTAAGGTAGGGATTGGTCAGTCTTATTGGAGGGGTGTTTTACTGTGGGAAATAGGCTTACCTCCTGTCTTTAACCCAAACTAGGAGACTACCTAGATTTGTTATAGGATTCGACACCGCCCCTGCTACGGATAGTTATGTGGCTTTCTATGTCAGACATGGAACAGGTAAAGGAAAACACGGGCCTCGATTCCCTGCAGTCATTATAGATGTGCCTATAATAGTCACGTGCGTGTGCTCACAGTGTATGACGGTGTTCATCATGTTCTCGGAAACACATAAGGAAAGTATATATGAGAAACAGGAAAGCTGATTTTATTGAATTTTAAAAAGGAGGACAGAATACAATTGACTCTGACTCTGACTCTGACTTTGACTTTGACTTTGACTTCGAAGGAAATAGTACATCCTAGACTCGAACTCAAATCGAATCCGGACTCTCGGATGATGTTGTCATTAGTCGTCTAAGGACTCGAGTTGATGTCCAGTATAGCCTTTAGTAGAAGCTTCACCCAGATCTTTATTATGTCGAAGATCGTCTTCAATCCTAATGCCCATTTCGGTAAGCACCGCAAAGTTTGAAATGTCGGCATACCTAAGATGGATGCGGTAGGAAGGTAGAAGGTTGTTGATGAATGCCTCCACTTGTATCTTCTCGTTGGGCTTGTCTACCAACTTCACACTTTCGGCCCGCCATCTTTGGAGATATTTGGTGAACCCTTCTTTCGGCTCTTGGACCATTACTTCCAGAGTACGCATTGTAGTCTGGATCTCGGTATTATCAGCGTAATTCCGAGCAAATTCAGTAGCCACATCGTCCCAAGTCTTGTATTTCTTGGAATCGAGCCTGTAGTACCAGGCTTTTGGATGCTTTTCAAGGGAGGAAGCGAACAAGTGCTTGAACATGGTGGATTTCACCCCCTTGATAGCCATGAATTCTTTGAAAGCCCGAATGTGATGAACCGGGTCTTCAGTACCCTCAAACATCGGTATGCCCGTAAGGTTGAGGTTAGCAGGTAGCTCGTCATTCAGAAGCGAGTAGGAACGAGCATTCTCCGTATGGATCGAGTTGCTTGTTGACAAGTGGACCTGTTCTTCGAGCTTGCGAACAATGCTGGTTAGTTCAGCTATGGGCCCAGTGGGCATAGATCCAGCAACATGGGTCCCTTTCTCCACGGCATTTAGGCGGGTGGCAAGGGTTGTTTGGTCGGCCTTGATGGCCGTTAATTGGGCCTCGATCTTGGCCAGCGCGGCCTTCAGTTCGTCCAAAGTTCCTTGCATTTTCTGGTGTCTGGTTTGCGGTGGCCTCTATGTAAGAACACCGCGTAATCAGAAATCTTGCTTCGGAACTCAAGTACACCAAGGCATAGGAAATAGCGCGGGAGGAGAGACGACTCCGGTTTGACTCGGGTTAGACTCTCTAAGATAAATGTGTAGGGTGCGATTCTCGGAGTGACTGTGATTAATCGCTCCATCGGAGAATAGCCCCCCCAGGTGAGACTAAGGACTTTGATAGGACTCAGATGGTGTGACATCTAAGTGACTCAAAAGTGGGGTATGTGAGACACGTGTAAGACATGACCCTTAGGGCAACCGTGTTTGATCGCCCTGCTAAGGGGTAGCCCCCGAGTGGGATTAAAGGTTTTGTTAAGACTCGATTGTTTGACGAGTGACCCTTAGACGTAAGGACCACGAACCTTTTGTTATAAGGCTATGCCTTGTAAAAGGTTGACTCGGAAAAGACACCTAGACGGGTGACTCGTGAAAGGTGGGCCTTCCTTAGGATCCGGCGGGTGGGCCGAGTCCTGTTCAAAGAAAGGTCCACGTGAGACATCCCCAGACATTGGACTCGAATGTGTAGACGGGCCCTCCTTTGTGGGAGTATGTCCTACGTAGGTGGGCCTTGCCTTAGTCTAATAAGGCGGACTGGGATAGGGAAGAAACTCATGATGTAAGATCGATGGAGTTTCGACGCTAAAGACCTCGACGACTTAAGACACGACCCGACGCTGCTAAATATGGGAAGTCCTAAGAAGAGAAAGTTTCGAAAATGGATTATTTTATTTGAAAAATCCGAGAAACTCGGTCGAAGGCCCAACTTTTCGAAAAATTGGAAAGTGTATCGGGCCGCAAGTTTGAAAGTTCGAAAATATTTTCGACTTTTGAAATGAGCAGAATGCCGGCTAGAAGTAGGCCATTTTGAGTAAAATCATAAGTCCTAAATTCGGCATATGTCCCGGGTTTTGAAATTGGATATCTTGAAAAAGATGTATTTTTTGAAAAGTTGACAGTTTTTGAAAACGACACGGAAACCAAGTAGCATGTAGTCAGGCAAGCATTATAACGACGCCATGTATGCTTTACACTAAGTCTCGGTCAGTTTATAGAGGGTCTATACCAGTGTACATAGTCTAGACGTTGATCGGGACGGACTTCCTAAGTCGAGTTGATCATAGAACATGCCGCGAAACCCATTCGAATCGACTATGGACACCTTTGACATATCCATATTGGAGTACATCACGGTATAGTGGGACGTCGGTCGCGAGTACCGGCCCGGAAAAATATAGGGTTATGCATGAACCGTAAAACTAAAACGCGTATTGTACTAGTTAAACGATTTCTATTCGAGTCTCACCCCGAGGATGCCGATGGTAAGTCACACATCAGTTAATCCCCAGCGGAGTCGCCAAATTGTGGACATGACATAGGTCCACCCCGACGCGGCCACGCGCGGGTTTGGGTAGGCGAATGAATCTCCATATGAGAATGGATCGAATTGAAATTTAAATCGAAGTGGAGTCGCCACCGAACTTTGTGGGAGTTCGGGCCCGTTCGAACCCGCTCTATGTCGTAGTGGGCCATGCACAAAGTATGGCCAGAGTTTATTGGGCTCGTCCCTTTGCATTTCGATACCGATACCATCACTACCGGTTATCGTGTATTGAATGACTCTCGTGCGCCAACGGTTTCGGGCATCCGAAAACCGAGGTTCTGATTACACCCAACCCCGCCCGCACTAGCGGCCTCTACTAAGATCTCGAATGACTTTCTAATACACGCGTTAGTTGAACGATGAAAATGCTTATGCAAACATTGTTTTCCCTAAGCATGTGAGAAATTGAAAAGGGTTTCTATGTCGATTTAATGCAATTAATTCTAACGTCAAAGTTGAATTTTAGCATGTGGGTTCATTTTATTAGGATAAAACAAACAAGGTAAATCGACAAAAGAACAAACGGTTAGTAACGGTGTAATGATAATAACGGTTTGTAAATTATTCAATGATGTTGAATGATGTAAATGAGATGATGTATGGTTTTGGAAAGATATTCCATGTGATTGATTAACACGTGTTGACCTAGGTCATAAAAAATATTATCGAAACTAAAAGACAATGTAGGACTCACGATTTTGACATGATAAAGGGCCACTCGACCGAGTCATTGAAGGACTCGACCGAGTGGACCTCTGAAAACGCTTCTGTCCCATGTTTTTAGACCCTACTCGGTCGAGTTATTAACCAACTCGACCGAGTACATTGCCACTCGACCGAGTCAATATGAAACTCGACCGAGTGGAGGTCGTCAGAACCTCCTGTTTCGGTTTTTGGGGTGCCACTCGACCGTGTGGGCTAGACACTCGGTCGAGTGCCCCCTGTACGAATTATAATTCGCTTTACAATTTATTATTGCTTTTCGAAATCGCTTTTGATTTTTGATAATTCGATGATTCTGCCGAATCGGACATAAATATTGTACAATTTATTTTCGATTCGGATTTTATAAATCATTGATTTTGTTGAATCGGATATAAATATTGTGGGATTCATACTCGATTCTAGATTTGGATACTAATTGTATCCCATATTCGATTATTGAATCGATATGGAATACTAGAGTGAAAATAAGAGAAAATTGCTTTAAGTCGTCTTAAATTAACTATCGCGATATGAATAGATTTCTCCGCGCTTAATAATGTCGTAATTCTAACGAATTGTATGACAATTATCTTAGCATCAACGAAAAATCGCATTAGTTAATTTGTTTGACTAGACCTTTAGATTCGACATCCAATTATGGAATTGGAATTGAATCTAAAAGATCGACGCTTTACTTGAATTGAAAACCATGATTCCCTCAGCTTTTCCGACATCGAAATAAATCCCTAGGGATTGTGTGATGTCGGATCCACGTCAACGGGTTTCGACCCTTATTAAATAAAATACTTATTTTGAAAATCGATGCAAATACGTGAGTAATGATGAAGATGCGAATAAAATAGAGATTATTGTTTAAGTTGACTTGTTTCAATAATCAAGTGATCGGGGTGATGGGATAAGCGACCGGCAACGCTGTATGCAGTACACTTGTATATTCGGGTTTCCTTATCCCACCATCACTTACATTCAACACAAATTCACAAGTATTTTAGTGTCTTAATACTAGCGATATTAACGATATTAGGACGCAAATAAAAAAAATAAAAAAATGAGACATCTACGATGATAACGATGACGTGACGCGAGAAAAAAGCGAGGAGAAAGAAGAAGAGTGGGAATTGGCACCCTCAACCTACATGTTTCTTATGTTCGGACAGGACTCGTAGTGATGGCTTGCACGAGAGTATCGAGTATGTAAATTGAGTTGTGGTGGTTAGGGTTTCGATTCCTAGTACTAGGGTTAGGGTTTGATTGTTGTAGAATTAGGGTAGAATTAGGGTTGCAAAAGTTGTGTGAAGTGTGTGCATGGGGGTGTATATATAGGCATTGCCCATGTACCCCGTCTAGGGTTACTCGACCGAGTAGCCCCTTGACTCGGTCGAGTGGCCCAAGCGCCTGCAGCCGGGCTTGAATAAGGGCCCACTCGATCGAGTGAAGCTGACACTCGATCGAGTAGGTCAGCTGGGTCGAGTGGTCCGGGCTTTGGACCTTGAATTGGATATTTTGTGGGTTTTGCTTTTGAGTTGGTCTTTTCGATGTTTGTGTGACTGTTTTTTGTGTGTCTCGGAAATGACTTTGAATGGGGTTGACCCAATCGCTAAAAGTCGGTTTTATTTCCGGTGTCGGTTTTGACCCAAATTAGTCTTGTTTGACTGGAAACGACCCACTGGGCCTGAATTTGAGGTCAGTTTTGTGAGATTTTTACTCCGTAAGTGCATTAGCCAGCAACTAATGGTTTTGAGCCCATATCCGAGCGCGTAGAAACACGTTATCGTCCGATCATCATCGGGTGTTTTTTTTGGAAACTACCATAGACACCTGGCAATCAAAATGCGAGTGTCTACAACTTCAATTCCAAGCCCGTCCAACACCCCGTTGCTCCATGAACATCCTTTCACTAGGTGCAGACACGACTCCTCCGCACTCTCGCAAATCGGGCATAAATTGTCATTTCCTGATATCCTCCTAGCTAAATTGCCTTTGGTCGGAATAGCCTAAGAACAAAATTGCCAAAAAAATACCTTAATACGAGGGAGGAGGCGAGCTTGCCAAATTCTCGTCCATAGCCATTTTTCTCGTTTAAAATCCGACGGTCCGCCCTCCTCACACCGTACCTGGGTAAGCAATCTATATGCCGTCTTAATAGAGTACACCCCATTCTTTTCATGGTCCCAACTCCATATATCCTCTGTGTGCCGATTACTTCGTCTCATGTTGCTAATAGCTTCTTGTTTACATTTCATTTTTGGATACTATTCATTGGTGAGTAAAATCGTCAGTGTAACTTCTACTAATATACAATCGGAGTTAAGATAAAATATAGTCAGGTATGATCTTGTTTAAATTGTCTAATCAAGTATATTATAAATATCAAATTTTTATCATTTTTAGAAATACGTAACTAAAGATATAGACAAAAGAAAATGTGCATTGAGAAGTGTGAAAAAAATGCAAACAATAAAATGTAACAGAGGGAGTATTACTCATTTTTATATCCAATTTTTCTAAACCAAATGGTGTAATACTCGCGACGCGTCACGGGGTTGTGCTATACTCCCTTCATTCCATTTGATTATTTGCATTTGCTTTTTTAGCACTATTCATAATTGAGTAAAATCGTCAATGTAACTTCTAATATATAAGATAAATCATATTCATATGAGATCTTGTTTAAATTGTCTAATCAAGTAAGTTATGAATATCAAATTTTTATAGTTTTTAAAAACATGTAACCAAAGATATAGACAAAAGAAAACGTGCATTGGCAAATGTGAAAAAATAAATGCAAACAATCAAATGGAACGGGTGAGTATTAATTAGAGCAAAGTGGTTAAACATTAAATATTCGAGATTCTGAATTATAAAATTGTCGTGAAAATTTGTCACCAGCGAGTATTGAAAATTAACAAATTAAACTGGAACTTTTTCCTATCATATAAGTAATATTCTCTGCATTCAAATCCAAAGGGTATGCTTCCCTTTAGGACACTGGTGAGCCGAAGTCGTATGCTCCCAAAGATACTATTTATGCACTTATAACCACAAAATTAAGACAATAGTGTAGGGAAATAAGGGTCGGTCCACAGAGAAGGCGAAGTAATTTAAGTGAATTAAAAATAGAAATTAATAACTAAGAATGGGGGTGATTGGATGATCAAAGTAACTAAAACTAACTAACAAGCAAGTAACGAAATCAATAATAATAATGAATGAATTCAGATGATTAAAACGATCTCGGGTAAGAATTTCCACAACTAATTATCAAATTGATCATAGACTAACAACGTTCTCCTAACTCTCGAGCAAACTATCGTTGGAAGTAAATCCCGAATCTCACGTGAATATTATTTGACTCGAAACGCGATAATCAAATAACCTAATTATCAAACAACCTAATACACGCGATTAAGTTTAATTCAATAATAGCATTAACGAATAGAGAACGATAGAAGTGACGACCAATAAAACACGCGATTATTAGTTCGAATCACAAGTTAAATCTCTCTCTAACCTAGATATGATGAAACACATCCAATATTAAGGCTAAAGATTGTTACTTTATCTAACGGTTTTGATCAATTACGGATTCAATCGCTAGAATAACAATAGACTGAAAATTGTAAAGATTAATTAGCTACTTTAATCTAAACATTCAACAATCATGTAAATATAAACGGAGAAATAACAATACTCAAGAGATAGAACAAAGAAGAATTAAAGTCTCACAATTGAATAATTAGAAGCTTCAAATCTTAATCCGAGAAGAAGGGATTAGTTGCACATGCTAGGGTTTTTCTCCTTCTTTTTTTTCTAATTGAACGTGATGGTGATGATGAATTGTGAATAATCAATCACTCCCCTTAACCTAATACTAGTCTCCTAATAATAATAATAATAATAATAATAATAATAATAATAATAATAATAATAATAATAATAATAATAATAATAATAAAATAGAAAGATATAAAGTTTCCTAAATAAAACAAAGTCTTCTAAACGTAATAAATTAAGGTGGAATAAGGCTGAGACCCGTCACGGAAACAGGCATCCGCGCGACCCGTGTAAGATCCGCGCGACTCGCATGGCCGCGCGACTCGCCTGGATCTATTGCGACTCGCGTGGCCGTCTGCTGCTCTTCACGACTTCCTTCGTTTTTTCCTCGCTCCGTGTCTTCTACTGGGCTTTCCAATTCCTCATGAGTCATCCATTCTTGGCCCAACTAACGATCGAGATCAGAATCCTCAAAATAGCTTATATTACATTCGTACCAAAATGACACAAATGCACTACAAGACACCCGATTAAGCTCACAAAAATACACTAAAACCATCGTAATAACTACGACTAAATCCGGCCTATCAGACACTATTCACAACTCAAGAGAATCGTTATTATTCCCGATAATCTATAAGAGAAAATATAGCCATGTGAGATCTTGTTTTATTCGTCTTTATGAGTAGATTAATAATATCGAATTTTTAAAATTTTTGTTAATGTAAAACGAAAGATATTGACGGTGTAAAACGTGTCTCGACAAGTGTAAAAAAAAAAACTAACCTGCCCTTTGTATTTGAACGGAGTGAGTAATTACAAAGTACTATTGTACTCCCTCCAAGTCTTAGGAATTGTCCCATGTTCATTTTTGTCATATTCATGGAATTGCTCCAATTCTATTTTGGTTACACTTTGTGTGGCTACAATCAATTCCTATGATTGTAAGACTCATCACTTACTTACACCCATTTTCACTTCTTAATATTTGTGCAAAAGCAAATGGGACATTTCGTAAGACTTGGAGGGAGTAATGCTAAAAAGTTATCGGGTCTTATTGAGCAAATATCATGACTATAAACAGTTTTAAGAAACCGCGAAACACAATTGGACCTAAGACCATCCACATTCATTTCACCTTCTTATTTTTCATCCCACCTTCTCTCTTTATTTCTCTCTCCAATTTATCATCCACCATATTTTTCCACTCATCATCATCTTCTTTTTTATCTTACAAAAACATCCCACATTCATTTCATCTTCTACTTTCATTCTCTCTCCTATTTTATTATATCCCATACATTGACGCATCAAATTTTCATTTAACTCAATCATTTATTTTCATACTACTCCCTCCGTTCGTATCCAAATTGTACATATTCCTTTTTGGACCGTTCAAATCTAATTGACCCCTTTCTTTTTTAGTCCAATTTTTAGATGAAATTACCGTTATTCTACCAACATATTTATACAATATGCCATTACAAAAGTACACTTTGGATAATTAAATATTAATTTATCCCTAATTATTGTACTTTTAATATTATTTTACTACTTTCTTAATCCTTGTGCAAAAGGGAAGCGTACCCTTTGGATACGAACGGAGGGAGTATTATAATTTGTACTCATATTTTGAAGACATTTTATTTTATTTTATTGTTTTTAAAAATAAATTTAAGAAAGTAAAACATATCGCTTAAAGTTAAATAAATTTAAATTAAATCAGAATAAGACTTAATAATTAATACGGAGTACAATGTAAAACATAATTTAATTAACACTTAATAAATTGAAACAAACATAAAAAAAAGGTAGAACGACAATGATAGTACCTAAAGACCCTTAGAAACAGAAAGATTCAACGGTTAATATTGGAAAAAATAAATCTATCACTTTCTAATAGGCTCATGGTCCTCATCGTTATCGTAATCTAAATTGTCCATCCAACCGTATGAGTTTTCGTCTTCTTGAAGTTCAATTTCCCAGAGTCGATCCTCCTCTGTCGTAACTTTGTCATAGACAGTCCAGTAATAAACTTCTTCAAGTTGGACAAATGTTTGTCCTCTACCAGACAAAAAGCCACTTAAAAGATCTTTATCAATCGTTTTAAATAGTATACGAATCATCGTAACTACTTCACTTTCTAAGGATTTAATTTCTTCGTTTTTAGTCATCCATGTTTCTGAAATATTAAACATAATGTAATAAAATTCTGCATATATACCATAGAGTTTCAAATATAGTAATAGTAAAAAATCATACCAAAAGTATTGTTGACTGTCATTGGAGAACTAAGTACAGCTTCAGTATTTCCGCTAATTATACCATGGAGTTTGGTTAAGGCTGGTGGACTATTTAATATTCCCTCCATTTTCTTGAATTAACCCAACTTCTCTTTTTTGTGAGGGGGAAAGTGGGTCCATGTGGCTAATTCAAGAGAATGGAGGGAGTATTAACATATACTCACTCCTAGTTCCTATTTTTGTCTCAGTTTTCTTTTCGAGCTGAGTTTGATATTTGTCTCACTTTCCTTCTTAGATCATCAATATGTGGTTCAAATTTACTCTCTTATTTCTCTCTCCTCCTACTTTTTTTAGTCACTCATTTCATCTCCCTTAATTTCCACCACAAAAACAAATAGAACAATAATAGGAACTCGGAGGGACTACATGCTTTCTATTACGACTAAATTAACACGTGTAAAAAAGCTGCGTGTTTCATCCCTAATCTTATTGATTTTCCACTGAGTGTTTTCAACTTCCTCATCATAGTAGGAAGACATGTTATATATTTTAGTTAATTTTATGTAGGAGAGAAGAGGTGTAAAATGAAACCGTAACTTATTGATAAGTGTAGTTTGTAGCGCCTAATTGTTGTGTTTTGGTCCCATTTTCCTTATGGAATCGCTCCTTGGGAGCGGTTTATGGGCGTCTTATGCTTCCTCTAGCTCGTTTCAGGTTCCCGAGACCATCCACGAAGAGTTGGAGCGATTCTGATTCAATACATACACTTTTTGGAGCCAACGAGGTAAAGGAACGATGACTCGATGCCTTGGAATCGACCCCGAGACTTTGGGACCCAATCCCGAGCCTCCGAGACCCGATCCCGAGCCCCGAGAATCGACGAGAAACCCATGAGAGGCAAGAAGGGACCAAAAAGCTCTTAAGGGAGGCCTACAAGACCCATCCCGGTCGGGAAGGCCTCATCCCGTCCGGGATGGGGTGCACATTTAGAGGTGCTACTGTGAGGAGCCCGTCTCGGCCGAGATCAGGCCGTCTCGGTCGGGACCACGCCGTCCCGGGCGGGACCAAACCGTCCCGGGCGGGACGAAGAGCTGGCAGCACGCATCAACTTATTTCTTCCTCCTTCATTCTTGTACCCATATATACACTTCCCTCTTGTATTGTTAACACATCTTATCATACCCTAAATTCTTTTAAGCCTCCATTAAGCATATAAACCCTAGATTTAGTGTTCCTTCATTAGATTAATCTTCCTTTAATCTTTGTTAATCCTTAGTTTAATCAAGTTGTAATTAGTTCTTGTATTAAGAAGTTCTTGAAGAATTCTCCAAGCTTGACATCCTTGGGGTTTATTTGGGTTCTTATTTATACAAGATTGCATCTTTTCATCTTCTTGTTGTTGGTATAATCTTCCTTTCTCTTGTTTACTGTTATTTATTCAAGTTTCAATCTTTGCATATTGTTATTGTTATTGTTTCTTCATAATGGATGTTTGGATGTTTGAGTTGATTTCTCTTATGATTGTTAGTTTGTTCTTGATAATGAGTGAGTAGTCTTCTTGTGGGGTTAGTAGGGGAATTAGGGGTAGATTATGGGTGATTAGGGTTGATTAGGGGTAAAGGTTACATCTTTGTTGTTAGACACATAATGGGCACTCTATGTGTTTGTTGATATGCTTGTGTGAGTTGTAGTGGCCATGCTTCCCATACTTGTGTTCATCTTCTCATTGCTTGTCTATTATGTGAACATGTTGAGAATAGTCGTAGTCACGAGAGTGCGGACTAGGGTCTACGTAGCGAGAGCCCGGACCCACCTTGACATCGGTCTACGTAGCGAGAGCCCGGACCGACGCTAGCAACTAGGAGACACCTATACCCTTGACCACCCCAATTACCCATCTACACTTATGAACCCGACCTACCCCACTTCTTTCCATATTTGATTCAACTTCTTAGTTAGCCATCGTTTACTCTAGTTTACTTGTTAGTTCGATCATTAGCATTGTTTAGCATTGTTAGTATAGTTCTTACTTCTCCTCTACCATAGTTTTCCAATTATCGCTTCCTTTGTGTTTGTTTGGTTATTTAGTCTCGTTTTTAGGCCGACATAGTCTAGACTCCGCAATACCGTCTCCGTGGATACGATCCCGACTTACCCTAACTACCGTTAGGTCTTGCCGGTTATATTATTGACGGTGGGGACGTGACAAATCCCTACCATCACTTATATAGAGCTATTTTTTTCCTTAATTTTTTTTTCTTTTTCTGACTTTGTATTGTCTTATCAACATAGTAATGTCGGAATGGAGTAGTGTTTAGTCAGTTCATCCCTAAACGTACATTAATATTTATAACGTGCTTAGCTTTGTAACAATGTTCAACAATTTTTTTAATAGAGATCGGCAACTTTGTGACCTAGCTCAGCAACTTCGTTAATAGAGCTCGACAAATTTGTGACCTAGCTCAGCAACTTTGGCATCTTATCAATTAAAGCATCCGTTAGAAAATACAATGGACTTGTCAATTTTTTTTTCTTTTCTTTTTCTGACTTTGTATTGTCTTATCAGCATAGTAATGTCGGAATGGAGTAGGGTGTAGTCCCTTCAATTTTGGTATCTTATCAATTAAAGCATCCGTTAGAAAATACAATTGACTTGTCAATTTTTTTCTTTTCTTTTTCTGACTTCGTATTGTCTTATCAGTATAGTAATGTCGGAATGGAGTAGTGTATAGTCACTTAATTTTGGTATCCTATCAATTAAAGAATCCGTCAGAAAATATAATGGACTTGTCAATTCTTTTCTTTTCTTTTTCTGACTTTGTATTGTCTTATCAGCATAGTAATGCCAGAGTGTGTAGTAACTTCAATTTTGGTATCTTATCAATTAAAGCACCCGTCAGAAAATACAATGGACTTGTGAATTTTTTTCTCTTCTTTTTTTGACTTTGTATTGTCTTATCAGCATAGTAATGTTGGAATGAAGTAGTGTTTAGTCACTTCATCCCTAAACGTACATTAGTATTTATAACGTGCTTAACTTTGTGACAAAGTTTGACAACTTTGTTAATAGAGCTCGACAATTTTGTGACCTAGCTCAGCAACTTCGTTAATAGAGCTCGACAACTTTGTGACCTAGCTCAGCAACTTCGTTAATAGAGCTCGACAACTTTGTGACCTAGCTCACCAACTTCGTTAATAGAGCTCGGCAACTTTGTGACCTAGCTCAACAACTTCGTTAATAGAGCTTTGTGACCTAGCTCATCAACTTCGTTAATAGAGCTCGACAACTTTGTGACCTAGTTCAGCAACTTTGTAAATAGAGTTCGACAACTTTGTGACCTAACTCAATAACTTTGGTATCTTATCAATTAAAGCATCCGTCAGAAAATACAATGAACTTGTCAATTTTTTTTTCTTTTTCTGAATTTCTATTGTCTTATCATAATAGTAATGTCGGAATGGAGTAGTGTGTAATAAAGGCAAAAAAAATTACATTTCTTAAGGCGGATTTGTCCTTGATTTTGTATGTATCTGACCCATCTTATAATTTAAGACGAATAATGTCGTTACAAAGAAAATGTCTTCTATTGTTAAGACGCTCTTCAATCGTAAGACCAATCTATTTAAATAATAATTTTTTAATAACTACCAAACTTACGTTTACAGTTTCTCCTTTTTTTTAAATTGAGTAGCGTCGATCTTATATATACTACAAGACGGTCCTATAGAGGAGTTACTCCATTTTCCGTGTTTCTTTTTCCCATTATAGTGGATGGTCTAAAATGAATTTTTTAATTACTAGAGTATAATCTTTTTGCCCTTAATATAATTACGACAATATCTATTACGGAACCTCAACTTAATATAAAAAAAATGCATAATATATATAAAAAACAAACCCACTACTTTAAATAAACCAAAACAAACTCACCCTCAATTAATTAACTAAAAACTAAAAAAAAATAACATAAAGGACAACTTGTACTGCAAACTGTCAGCTCCTCACTCCTCTCTCGTTTTCGACATTTCAACTTCAGGAAATCTTGAAATTATTTCAACATCCATTTCCTCTTCTTCCACCATTGCCTACCCAAATTTCATGTTTCTTTTCAACTCTCACCTTCTCTCCTCATTTCGACTTCTTAAATTTCACCCAATGTGGGTGCTCTAATTTCTATTGTCTACGAAATTGCCTTGATAAAATAAATTACGTAATTTTATATGTCCATACATTTAAAACAAAGAAGAACAATAAGTAAACTATGAAACCGATAAAACAAAAGGATTGACGATACACATTTCTTACATTCACAATTCATTAATGTTCTTGTCCGCTCATTCAACAATCATTTGGAAATAAGAATAACTCATGAAACATTCAGTCACCTTTCATTAATACCACCTAAAACGCTAAAGTGATGTTGTGGTTTTGAACTGCACAACCGATCAAAATGTGTAACAGCCCTAAATTTCCGCGACCAAAATAGAAGAATAAAATAGGAAAATTTAAAGCCGTTACTCCGCATTTAGCTCACAAGGCCAAATGAAAGGTAAAATAATAGTATAAACATTAAAAGAATTATAAATTCGATAGTTAATTTAAATAGAAACGTTGCAGCGGAAGACTTAAGTCCCACAAAATCCAAAACGGTTTAAAACAACTTCAACCCAAAAATTCAGCATAAATATAAATAGTTTGGAGGTAACGTTAAATAATAAAATCCTTCCTCGCTCACAATCCCGAACCAAATGCACCCATGCAGCATATTAATTGTACCTATCAACTGTACCCGAAACACAAATAGGTACAGGTTCCAGCGGGGGAACGACCCAAAACAAAAGAACGTCAGCAAAGCTGAGTAAAATATATTATATTGAATACGTAAAACAATAATTATAACTTATAATAAACTGAAATCAGAGTTAAATATATTGTCAAACCAAAAGTACTGTGAAAACAGTAGTCAAAACCAAAATCAACCACAATATATTGTTTCCACCTGTGTGCCAAGGTCCTACCCTTTTGCACGATCTAGAGGTGCCACCTATGCTTAGCTAGACTTACTATAGTGCGCACTACTCATATTTGGGCAGTCAGTAGGATGAGGCTGCCAAAGGAGGAAGTCTAACTACCTAACAAGTGGGGGGCCGGAAAAACCCCCACTTAACACAACTCGGGCCAGGAGTTCAGTTTCGGGACGAAATCTCAGGGACGTCTCAGACGCACCTTAACCTCATAGACCAACAGAGCTCCCAGAGTCTGTTATAACCACCAAAAGAATTGTACCAAAATAAAACCAATATGTGACTTGTGACACAAAATTCCAATATCCAAAATATCACAAGAGTGTCATAAAAATTCATCGTTGACAAAATAATTATAAAACCGTTTCAAAAATATAATTTAAACCGAACATGCTCTTTATTTAAAGGTGAAAAGGTCAAAACGTCCTTACCTCTCGAGTTGGTCAATCCAAGCTAATATTAATCCAAAAATTCTTTCTCCTCGAATCCACAAGCTACAAATAATATAAACTGATTCAATGATCTATAGCTAAGGTAGACCTGAACCTAACTTAATATATCAATCTTCTATCATACCAATTACCAAGTCGTTAAATTTTCATCCCAAAACTAATTTACTCAATACTCAAATTCACAACGGTTTTGGATACAAAACCATTAAGTCTCGAATCATTATTCACTTAGACAAATCCGATAACCACTACACCCATCGATGATAAAGAAACAATTCTAAGACCAACTGAAGCAGCACACACGTAAAGCATGCTTGATTTCACTCTCCAACCTTGTATCAAATACTTCATAGCAAGTGTACTACATGACATCACTCCTGTGTCATCACCAACCCATGAATTCTCAATTGTAAGCGCTCACCTGCTATTTCTTTTAGTTACGCTCGACTCGCATCAATATAATACACCTATACAAAGTGATAAATCGTACCTAATCACCCAAACTCTAAATCGACCAAGCTCAATAATGCTAATTACGGAAATTTTACCACCATGGTCACTAAAACTAAATACGAACAATTGAAATAAGCCCATACAGACACCTATCAACAAATTGTTTAATCGACGTCTCCCAACATCCGACCCATGATATATAAAGGTAAAATTGATTTATAAAAGTACAAGAACCCATATTTAATAAGTTGAAATTAAAAGTGATACTTACAAATAAATCTGTAATTGAAAGGGAGAAAGAGGCAATCAGATGAAATCGGACGATGACAGATCCGATGTAACCAAGAGATATAAAGGGAGAAAGGTGAGGAGGCAGGAAGAGAGTAGGGCGGCAGCAGCAAGACAGAGTGAATGAACGCTGTGGTGGGGTGGGGAATTGGGGAGAAATTGGGGGTACGTGGGTTTTTATTAGAATTAAGGTTTCCTCTTTTTTTTTCCTTATTGTGGTTGACTCGAAATCGAATCCGATACAAAGTCGGTTCATAAAATAACGTTCCACTTTAAGAAAAAATAAAATCGATTTATTATAAGACGACCCAAAATACTTTAATATTATAATGACATTGAAAATATTTCTTTCCAACTTAAAAACCCGATTTAAATAAAAGTAGAAAGGTCAAGCTTTATAATTGACTCGGAAAATAACGGGGTGTTACAAAATGTCCCAAAACCGACTTCAATACAATGCTAGACCGATCTGAGGGGAGTAGATTTCTATATGAAGATCAACGCATCAATAATCGTTTTCAGATTTCACTCTCGAAATTACATTGGAATGGCGAAGATTAAAATCGATTGATCTGAAATTAAAATGGGTTACTAAGATTGAAGATTGTCGGATCACTATTTTATTGATCTCAAAATCGATTCAAACTACTCTATCACGTTAGAGATCTAAACTTTATTGATACATGCATTTATTTTTATGTTAGATTAACACTATATAATAGTGGTGATCATGAGTTGTGTGGAACCTACGGTTTTTTGTTTATGCCTTGTTTATTATTGGTTTTGATTATGTCAAGATCAGTGCCATGTGTATTACTTGGTAGTTTGCGAATATGTTTTTCAGTGTTACAAGACAAAGACAGGATTCAACAAGACTTCAAATAAGATGGAAGAAGAAGGACGAGGAAATAAAGTCTAGGATCTAAATATAAAGGGAACAAAGAAATTATATGATAAGGTTAATACAACCTTGTTCAAAGGTTATATTAACCTCGTACCTTTGAGCAACTAAACATGAGCCAAGATTTACAAAGGAATTTTATAAAATAGTTTTCAAAAGCATTTTTAGATTTTGGCAGATTCAATTACCAAAATAACAAAGTCTCCAAAATGATCCTCAAACATATTTTACTTTGTAAAATATAAAGGAATCATTTAAACCCAGGAAACTTTATTTGATTGATCTAATTGATATCTTCTTGATATCTCCCACCTACCACCTAATTATATCTTAAAAGAAAATTTTCTATCAAATGATTTTATTTCATTTGACAAAATTATTCACTTTATGCGGGTATATATATCTACATACACTCTATCTCATTGCAAGACTCAACTTTCACACACAAAAACTCTTCATTTTGCAAAGCTCGCAAAATTGCTATTTTAAAGGTGTTTGCAAAAAGTTTCGAAAAAGTCTTGGCTAGTTAAAATCGTGTTTTATGGTTTATGTATTGAAGTCATATAGTTTCTATTCTCTCTAGAGAATTGAATTGTAATCTTAACTAGAGAAATATTGTAAACTAGAAGTCGAGTAAAAGTATACGAGTCAAGTAGTGGTTTGCTCAATCGAACGATTAATCTCGTTCACAATTTGAACGCTTCACATCGTTCAACCACCGAGGGCTTCACATCCCTCGCACCGATGACTTAACATCCTTCACAGTCGTGGGCTTAACATCCCACAACCCGAGAGCTTAACATCTCTCACATCGAGTGCTTCACATCACTCTCACTATCACGATTAGAGTTAATCATGAGAGCATTTATTTGTAAGGTAATTTGTAGTAGGTACTCTTACTTATAAATAAACACACCGGTGAGCATAGGCTTTTCAATTCGGCCGAACCACGTTAAAAATACTCGTGTTATTTAATTTACGCAATTTAATTATTTTTGCTATTTCCTATATGTATACTTTCTCCGTTCCAATGAATTGTTTGCCTTTAGTTTTGGCACCAAGGGGAAGAGATCCAATTAGGAGGTGACATGTGGAGCGAATGGTCAAATTACATATAAAAAACATTCCTAAAATAGAAAGGCAAACAATTCATTGAGACGCCCCAATATGGAATAGGCAAACAATTCATTGGGACGGAGGGAGTACTTTTTAGTAGTAAGTATAATAGCGAACAAATCAGTACTTCATTTTATTTAGCCGTACTCAATACATTATACTATTGTAGACACCCACATTTTGACCGCCAGGTGTCTATGGCAGTTTCCAAAAAACACCCGATGATGATCGGACGCTAGCGTGTTTCTATGCGCTCGGATACGGGCTCAAATCCATTAATCGTTCGCTAACACACTTACGGAGTACAAATCTCACCAAACGGACCTTAAATCCAGGCCCAGTGGATCATTCCGAGTCAAACAAGACTAATTTGGATCAAAACCGACACCGAAAATAAAACCGACTTTTAGCGACCGGATTTAAACCCGGTCAAAGCCATTTCCGAGTAGCTCACCCACGATCCACCTCCAAACGGGCCATCAAATCAAGTCCGTCAAGGCACAAAACCCTAGACACCAAAGTGCCCTAGCTTTGCCTATATAAGCAACCCCATGCAACACACAAAAACAACTTTTGACAATTTTACAAACCCTAATCAACTTTCACACACACTTTCAAAACCCTAATCAACATCAAAATTCAACCCTAATCAAGATCAAATTCAAACCATAAACCTAGTTTTAGGAATCAATCCCGAGCCACCACAACTTAACCTCCATAAAACCTCGAAGACTCTTGTGTTAAAGCCACGGTTACGAGTCCGCACCGAGACAAGAACATGTAGGTTGAGGGTGTCAAAACCCTCTCTTTTCTTCCCTTCCTCTCTTCGTCCTCCTTTTCGCGTTTTTTTTATTATTTTGTTTGTCGCGTCATAATATCGATAATACTATTAACATCAAAACATTAAAATACTTATGGATTTGTGTCGAACGTGAGTGATGGTGGGATAAGGAAAACCGCATATACAAGTGTACTGCACACGCGTCGTCGGTCGCTTATCCCATCACCCCGATCGTTTGATTATTGAAATAAGTTAACTTAAACAATAATTCGTTTTTTTTATTTTTGTAGTCATCATCATCGATTTTGCATTCATCAATTTTTTAAAATCAATTTTAATAAGGGTCGAAACCCGTTGACACGGATCCGACATCACAATCGCTAGGGATTTATTTCGATGTCGGAGAAGTCGAGGGAATCAAGTCCTTTTTTATTTAAGTAAAGCGTCGATCTTAGATTCGATACCAATTCCATAATTGGATATCGAATCTAACGATCAAGTCACATAAATTAATTAACGTGATTTGTTCATATCACGATAATTAATTTAAGACGACTAAAATTGGTCTTTTTTTATTTTCACTCTAATATTCCATATCGATTCAAATAATCGAATATGGGATACGATGGGTATTCAAATTTAGAATCGGGTATAAATTCAACAATATTTATATTCGGTTCAACAAAATTCGCGATTTATAAAAAACCAAGTCGAACATAAATTGTGCAATATTTATGTCCGATTCGGTAAAATCGTCAAACTATCAAAAATCAAAAGCAATTTCAAAATCAACAATTAAATTGCAAACGAACCAAGTTCGTACAGGTGCCACTCGACCGAGTGCCTTAGTCACTCGATCGAGTGACACCCTAAAATCGAGTCAGAACGTTAATTACGACCACCACTCGATCGAGTCTCACAGTGACTCGGTCGAGTGGCCATGTACTCGACCGAGTTGGTCAATAAACTCGGCCGAGTACGGTCTGTAGCACAAACAGAATCGTGTTTTACAGGTCCACTCGATCGAGTTCATCGACCACTCGATCGAGTGACCCATAACGATTAACACAATAAATCGTACATTATTCTATTTTCGAAACTCGATAGTATTTTACGACTTAGGTCAACATGTGCTTAATTAATCACATGTATACTATCTTTTCAAAACATACATCATCACATTTGCATCATCTCATCTCATATTTGCACAAACCGTTATTATTCGTTATTTCATTACATCGTTACTAACGCGTTTGTTATTTCTCTTGTCAATTTAATTATTGTTCGTTTATTGTACTAAATGAACCCACATGCTAAAATTCCACTTGGACGTAGAATTAATTGCATTAAATTGACTTAGAAACCCGTTTCAATTCCATTCACATGTTTAGGGAAAATAAATCTTTGCATATCATTTTCCCGTTTTACTAACGCGCGTATTGTAAGTCATTCGAATTCTTAGTAGAGGCCGCTAATGTGCGGGCGGGGTTGGGTGTCCTTTGTGGGCTTCCCAACACGTACCCTCACCCCTTACTCAGAACCTCGGTTTCCGGATGCCCGAAACCGTTGGCGCACGAGAGTCATTCAATACACGATATCCGATAATGTTGGTATCGGTATCGCAATGCAAAGGGACGAGCCCAATAAACTCTGACATCGGAAATGAGCCGTATTTTGTATACGGCCCACTACGACATAGAGTGGGCTCGAATGGTTCCTTATAACCACAAAATTCGGTGGCGACTCCACATAGACCTAAATTTCAATTCGATCCATTCTCATATGGAGATTCATTCGCCTACCCAAATCCGCGCGTGGCCGCGTCGGGGTGGACCTATGTCATGTCCACAACTATACTAAACCTTTCACAATAAGGTCTTAGTCTAATACAACGTTAAAATTTTAAAGAAGGAAATAATACTCTATTCACCCCCCTTAGATTATTATATAGGATCGCTAGATTCTACAATTGGTATCAGAGCGTGGTTCTCTTGATTGATTCACATCAGAAGAGTAGATCCAAAAATTTGTGATCCTCAAAATATCCATTTCTATTAAATGGATTCCAAAAACTCAAAGTTTCTCACTTTTGATGGTGTAGACTATGGTTTATGGAAAAACAAAATGATGCATTATATAAAAGAAATGGATTACGAATGTTGGAAAATTACAGTCAAAGGACCAATTGCTATCCAATTCATTGATGTTCTTGGGAACATCACCGTGAAGGAAGAAGTTGACTATGATGAGGAGGATTATAAAAAGGTCGAAAAGAATTCTCGAGCAATGTCCTTATTGCACAACGAGGAATTTCGTCTACAGAATGTAATCAGCTTAATTCCTGCGTATCCGCAAAAGAAATTTGGGATAGTCTGGAACTTGCATATGAAGGAACTACCCATGTTAAAAAAATTAGAATTGATTTATTAACTCGACAATATGAACTGTTTAAAATGGACAAAGATGAAAGTATCAATGAAATGTCTGCAAGATTCACCAATATCACAAATGAACTAAGGAATCTTGGTAAATCATTTGATAGAGAAGATCTTGTAAGAAAAGTCTTGAGAAGTGTCACTGATAAATGGCAATCGAAAGTGACCGCTATTGAGGAATCAAAAGATCTAACTTTACTCAGCTATCAAGAATTACGCGATAATCTTATGCACATGAGCTCGCTCTGAATCAATGTCAAAGTGAATCCTCTAAGAGTAAAGGAATAGCTCTAAAAAGTTCTTTTAGCGATGATGAGAAAACCATGAGTGACGATCTAGCTCTTTTTGTTAAACGTTATTGAAATTTTTTCAAATTTGGACAGAAAAACTCTTTTAGGGACAATACAAACACTCCAACCACAAAAAAATGTAGTCGAGGATGTTTTAGGTGTGGTGAAGTCGGACACCTAATCAAAGATTGTCTAATGTGGAAAAATATAAAATCGAAAGGGGAAAGAGAAAGGTCCAAGTTTTATCACAAACAGGCTATGTTAGCGTCATGTGGATGGAGAGATTTGGACTCGGACGAAGAAGATGAATCAGATGATGAAGACGAGGCAAACATTTGCCTAGGGCTCAACATGCGGGATCGTCAAAGTCGAAAGTGAAAAGATACAAAGACATGTGTCTAATGACTAGAACACATGATTTAAGCTCAGACTTGGATGAAGCATATGAAGAGGTAAGTGATGGTGAGGGATTTGTCGCGGAATCCCAACCGTCACCAATATAACCGGCTATTCCTACGGTAGATAGGGCAAGTCGGGTCGAATCCACGGGGACGGTAATGTATAGCCTAGACTAAGATCGCCTAAATACGAGACTAAGTCAACGAGCTAAACTAAACTAAACAATGATAAGAAGGGGAGAAAGCTAGACTATGACTAAGGCTAAGGAGAGAGCAAACAAGGAAAACGGGCTAGGATTAGGTCGGGGTCAAAGGGGTAACGGAATGGTCAAGGGATAACTAGAGTGAAGGAGGTAGTAGGGTGATCTAGGTTGGTCCGGGCTCTCGCAACTTAAACCGACCTAGAGGTTCCACCTAGAACCCATCTCGGCGACACACATGACAAACGGGGTTCTAGCGCGCTATAGGCCTAGGTCGCATCCGGGCTCTCGCTACGTAGACCGACCTAGGGGTCGTCCTCACCGGGCTCTCGCAACTTAGTGAGGGGACCGGACCCACAAATAAACTATCACCCACAAGAGAAAGGCAAGAAAAACAAGCATTCACAACTACTTAGTCATTCAAGCATTTCAACAAACATGTGATGTGCACCAAACAAGAGGAAACCCAAATCTTCCACCAAAATCTCTAACAATCCCTTAATCATCCAATTAACACCCTAATCACCCTACTAACCCTAGCAAGAACACTACTCTAACATAATCCAACTAAAACTAACAAGAACAAGAAGATCTAACATAAGAAACCAAACATACATAAACAAACTAGTAATAACAATGAACTAAGAACAATAAAATCAACTAAAGATTCAAACTTGAATAACAAAAATAAGATTAAGAGAAAGGGAAAAGGATTATACCAAACTAGAGGATGGAAGGAAGAATAAGAACTTGTATAAAAGAGAAAACCCAAAATAGTCATCCAAGGTTGTCAAGCTTGGTGAAGATCTTCAAGAATTCCTTAATACAAGAGCTAATCTATGATTAACTACTAATTACCGACTAATCTACACTAATCTAATCCAATCTAACCTAAAGTAGTCTAGGGTTTTTAGGAGAAGTGAAGAATAGAACCTATGATAGTGTCTTAATACAAGAGGGGGGTATATATAGGGTTTAAGAATGAAAGGAGAAGAAAAGAATTGAAGGCGGGCTGCAGCACCCCCGTCCCGGCCGAGACGAGGTGGTCCCGGTCGGGATGGGGTCGGTCCCGGCCGGGAAGACCTGCTCCCGGTCGGGATGGGCAGTCAGTATGCTCATCTTCGTTTCCTCCTTCATCCCGGACGGGATGAGGCCATACCCGTTCGGGATGAGCCTTGTAGGCCTCAAATATGAACATTTTGGTCCCTCCTTGCTTCTCATGGGCTTCCCATCGATTCTCGGGACTCGGGATCGGGTCTCGGAGGCTCGGGATTGGGTCCCAAGGTCTCGGGGTCGATTCCAAGGCATCGAATCATCGTTCCTTTACTCCGTTGGCTCCAAAATGTGTATGTATAGAGTCGGAATCGCTCAAACTCTTCCAAATCGGTCTCGGGAACCTGAAACGAACTAAAGGAAGCATAAGAATCCCCTAAACCGCTCCCAAGGAGAGATTCTACAAGGAAAATGGGACCAAAACACTACAAAATAGGCACTACAAACCACACTTATCAACTCCCCCACACTTAACCCTTACTCGCCCTCGAGTAAGCACATATTAATTACTAAACTATCCGAGAGGGTATTAGCGCACCCTACGCCCCTTCAACTCACGCAAGTACACTTAGAGGAGAAGTGCACCCCGCAAGGCAAGTCGGGTCTTGCGACAAAACTGTGGATGCAACCGGACACCAAACACACAAACAAACACATAATCGGTTGCACCCAAAACAAAAGAAATACCGCTTCCCTCTAAAAGCGGTGAAAGAAGCACCGGTTTAGGACTCGAGGTAAGTGACAACGTTCCCAAGCTAGCAATACAAACCAAGGTGGACTAAACCCTAATAGTATGACGATAAAGCAATAAAGACGTTGGTAACTTACCTAGGTCCTCCTAACTTTCTAAAAACGTACTACGGGACGATCGGCGGAGTGGAAAAAGGATGAACCACGGTGTTAGTCGACACTGTAGGTAAGTGAGACCCTGACCCCTTTAGCGTGAGCCAAGAGGGTCGTCCCGTGTCCAAAACCGCCTAACTAGTCCAAGTAAAAAGGTGGAAAACATGCAAAATGAGGGAAGACCGACTAATGCCGCTATCATCCTTCCTCGGGACTCAGTCCTTTGGTAGGCTCTTCACGGTAAAAGTCGGGAAAAGGCTTATTTTTGTGGGGATTTCTTTTTGTGAGACGGGTTTTCTTTTGGCATTTTCTTTCTTTTCGACGTTTTGATTTGTTTGTTGCCATGCCATTTCTTTTTCTTCTTTTCTATTTTCTTTTTGGCTTTTGTGCCTTTTTTTTTCTTCATTCTTTTCTTTCTTTCATTTTTCTTTCTTTTCTTTTCTTTGCCCTTTTTTTGGGCAAGATTTGGCTTTTTTACACTTCTTGATAATTAAGAAAGAGAGAATTCAACAAATTGCATCTTATTGTGTGGATATGTGTGAGAGGTAGGTAAATGGGTAAGTCGGGGGTCGCGATCCCTCTTCAAACCCACAAAAAGTGGAGAACTTGGACTAATCAAACAATCCTAGACACGGTCACCTAAGGGACGAGACTCGGTAACCAAGGCCTTTTCACACCGTGGGTGGTCATAATGGTCAAAAGTGCAAATCCCGTAGTAAATCCCTAGTAAGCTAGGTGGACTCAAGGTAAAGGACCAACGAAATCATTGATTTAGGGTCATTCTACTAGATTAAAGTCCAAGACTCGATTTACATTACTAGGAAGGGAAAGTAGACACCCACACACTAGCCTCTAAACCGGGTTTTCGAAAACGGTTTACGCACAAGACACACAACACAACACAAAACAAAAACAAGACGAAAACGAACGAAAGAAAAAGAAGCAAAAGCAACAAAACAAGAACAAAACAAAACGAACACATACAAAACACAAACACCACCCCGAATTTCCAAACAAGTCACCAAATCAAGCACACGTATGTACAAGCTCCACCCGAGCACACCACATCACAATCTCCTCCAAACTCCGCAAGAGACAAAGAAGGAAAAAGGGATAGAAGATGTTACCGGACATCATGAAAGCTCTCCAAAATTAGCGGCGATTTAAGCAACCTATAAGGAAAAGAGGGCAAACACACAAAACAAAACAAATACACGACACAAAGACACAAAAAAGGAAAAGACACAAAAGAAAATCTTTTTGATTTTTTGTGAAATATTTCAAATTTTTAGGGGTTTTAAGATTTTTTTCGAAAAACTAAGAAAATAAAACTAACTACGATAGAATATCGCTCCCCCACACTTAAATCGAGCAATGTCCTCATATGCTCAATCGTAGTGTGCGGAGAGACAAAAGAAAAAGAAAAGAAACTACGAAAATAGAGCTAAAAATCAAAAATAAAGTGAAGAAAATGGTAGAAGGTGTCCGGCCGGGGTGTAGTCAAGTCACCATGGGCCGAGACGAGAAAAAGATATGGATGGGGGAAGAAATAAAAAGAAGGAAATAAAAGGAAATGGGAGGGGAGGGCTAGGTGTAATTAAGTCACCTAGCCCGAATTCCGCCTAAATCCGACTAAATCCTCAAAAAGGAAAGTGAAAATCTTGTAAAATTTTGGATTTTGAAATGACTCTCGATGTAGTCACATCATCGAGAGTCGGGAGCAACAACTACCGAGGCCTCGAAGGCCACCATGACATCAAGACACAAAAGTGTACAAGGGGAAGGGAATAAACAAAGGAAAACAAGCAACAACAAAAACGGAAAAGAAAGGATAGTTGTCGTACCATAGGTTAGCAACTCACTCTCTCCATCGTCTCATAGATCAATATAGGCACTTGCTTGTCTTCATCATTTCTATCCCGCTTCAAGCTTGATAGAACCGCATGGTAGAGGTAGTAATGGTGCGAGGGGGTGGGATTTGATGTGGATCTCGGTGTAAAGTGAGGTGTATGGGTCATATGATAGGAACAAGGAGGAGTAGGGAGGTTGGGAGGGGGTATAATGGATGGGTGGAGTCAAGCGCCTAAGAAAAAGCTCAAAAGGAAGAAAGGGGACCATCCCGGTCGGGATGGATGGTCCCGATCGGGTTGATAAACCCTTCCCGATCGGGAAGCTCTCGTCCCGGTCGGGAATGCACTCCAGTGAGTCCGAATTTTTGCACCTTCATCCCGATCGGGATGGCTCATTCCCGGTCGGGATTCCTCATCCTTCCCGGTCGGGAAGCCCTCTTCCCGGTTGGGATGAGTCTTCTTTGCTTTCCCCAAGCCTAAAAGCTTATCATAAGCTTCAAAAACCGACTTCCTCGCTCGCAAACCAAACTCCATCATCAACTACTCCTTTCTAGGAGTCACCTTCACTTCACCTATCACAATGAACTCAAAGTACACATCAAATTCACTCCCTCACATAGCTCATCAAAATACCAAATCAATTACAAGAATCCCACAAAAACAAAGGAGTCCTAGAAACAAAAGTCACAAATACAAGCACAAGTACTCTAAAGAAGAGAGATGGGGAATATACAACATGACGGTTCTTTTTAGGAACTCCGTCAAACCTAGGATGGTGGACTCTTCTTCAACCGTAGCCCTCAAGGGCATGGAGGAGAAAGTCGAACGCGCTACCGACATCATAATGAAGGCCCAAGAAGCGCTCGAGCCTAGCCAACCTCCACGGCCTCCAAGGAGGAGGCAAGAAGTAGGAATCCCAAGACCCAAAATCATCTTCAAATTTGTCTCCGGGGTCTATCCATCCTACGAGCTTCACCGACCTCTTCCTCCCTAAGCATTGCGTCCAATCACAAGCAAGCTTCATCTCCAAGAAACAAGGCACAAAAAGCGGTTTTGGCCTCACTTCCTCGTTGCACACCCCCACACTTCCCTCAAGTTGTGGTTCCCCATCTTCATCACTCGGCCCCACATCATCTTGGAGAAGAGGATCGAAACTTCTACCGGTGGTTTCAATCTCCTCCAAGTCATCTCTCGGTGTACTAGCAAGGGGCTCATGATGCCTATTCACGTTCTCGGACAAGGGCAACTCGAGGCTAACAATTTCACCCAACATCCTCACAAACTCCACCAAATCATCCAACTCACTATCCTCCTCCAATTCCTCACCAATGTTGCCTTCACCAAGGGTCATCTCCTCATTCGTCTCTTTTTGGGTAGACGATTGAGGTTCTTCAAAGCAAACTTCTCTATCAAAGGGAACTACATTGGCGGCTTCATGGTTAGGATGCTCCTATTTCTCAAGTGGACACCCTTCATCTAATTGTGACGCTCGGGATAAAAGCATTGCGGTTTTAGCCGCTAACGCGTCTAATCGAGCGTTCTTCGCCTCGTTTTCCCTTAGAATTTGGGCCATCAATTCATTTTGTTCTCTTTGCATTTGGATGGCCATTTCTTGGGTGCTCCTTTGCATTTGAAGAATAGATTGAAACACCTCCATGTCGGGCAATTGGTGATCATTGGGGTCTTGTAAGGCTCTTTGAAAATCTTGATGATGCCCAAGGGGTGGGGCATCATATTGTTGGTAGCAAGGTTGAGGTGATTGGTAGTATTGTGGGTCATGGGGTTCATATTGTGGTTGGGGTGTAGGGTAATATGGTGGGTTTTGGTGGTATTGGCTTCCATAAGGTGAACCTTGATTGAACATGGTGGGTTCACAATCATAGCTTGAGTAATAGCCACCATGATCGTAGGAGTGATAATCGTCCACTTGTTGGTAGCCGTTTTCATAACCTTGAAGTTCATACCCACTAGAGTCTTGATCCCCCCCAAGAAGCTTGATAGTAATTAGGAGTCATCATGTCGTAGCTTTGGTTCATAGAAGAAGAGGGGTAGCTCATATCGGCTTCCATGTGTGGGGAGTTTAGATCAAACCCCATGCTCGCTCGAAAATCGTAGCTCATACCCGGTTGGAAACCACTCATTCTAGCAACCGTCCGTTTAAGCGGCTCTGAGTTGCAAGAAGAAGATAATCACCACCTCTAAGCACAAACTGTAGACTAAGAACAAACGTGAGAAGCCTAGTGTTTTTTGGGCACTAGACAAGAGAGAAATAAACTTCACACACACAAGAAGCAAGGTAACAAAAAAAAAAAAGAAAAACACAAACACAAAGACAAAGTCAAGCAAATAGGAAAACAAAGTCTAAACTAGCACCGTCCCCGGCAACGGCGCCAAATTGATGGTGAGGGATTTGTCGCGGAATCCCAACCGTCAATAATATAACTGGCTATTCCTACGGTAGATAGGGCAAGTCGGGTCGAATCCATGGGGACGGTAATGTATAGCCTAGACTAAGGTCTCCTAAATACGAGACTAAGTCAACGAGCTAAACTAATCTAAACAATGATAAGAAGGGGAGAAAGCTAGACTATGACTAAGGCTAAGGAGAGAGCAAACAAGGAAAACGGGCTAGGATTAGGTCGGGGTCAAAGGGGTAACGGAATGGTCAAGGGATAACTAGAGTGAAGGAGGTAGTAGGGTGATCTAGGTTGGTCCGGGCGCTCGCAACTTAAACCGACCTAGAGGTTCCACCTAGAACCCATCTCGGCGACACACATGACAAACGGGATTCTAGCGCGCTATAGGCCTAGGTCGCATCCGGGCTCTCGCTACGTAGACCGACCTAGGGGTCGTCCTCACCGGGCTCTCGCAACTTAGTGAGGGGACCAGACCCACAAACAAACTATCACCCACAAGAGAAAGCCAAGAAAAACAAGCATTCACAACTACTTAGTCATTCAAGCATTTCAACAAACATGTGATGTGCACCAAACAAGAGGAAACCCAAATCTTTCACCAAAATCTCTAACAATCCCTTAATTATCCAATTAACACCCTAATCACCCTACTAACCCTAGCAAGAACACTACTCTAACATAATCCAACTAAAACTAACAAGAACAAGAAGATCTAACATAAGAAACCAAACATACATAAACAAACTAGTAATAAAAATGAACTAAGAACAATAAAATCAACTAAAGATTCAAACTTTAATAACAAAAATAAGATTAAGAGAAAGGGAAAAGGATTATACCAAACTAGAGGATGGAAGGAAGAATAAGAACTTGTATAAAAGAGAAAACCCAAAATAGTCATCAAAGGTTGTCAAGCTTGGTGAAGATCATCAAGAATTCCTTAATACAAGAGCTAATCTACGATTAACTACTAACTACCGACTAATCTAATCTAATCTAACCTAAAGTAGTCTAGGGTTTTAGGAGAAGTGAAGAATATAACCTATGATAGTGTCTTAATACAAGAGGGGGGTATATATAGGGTTTAAGAATGAAAGGAGAAGAAAAGAATTGAAGGCGGGCTGCAGCACCCCCGTCCCGGCCGAGACGAGGTGGTCCCGGTCGGGATGGGGTCGGTCCCGGCCGGGAAGACATGCTCCCGGTCGGGATGGGCAGTCAGTATGCTCATCTTCGTTTCCTCCTTCATCCCGGACGGGATGAGGCCATACCCGTTCGGGATGAGCCTTGTAGGCCTCCAATATGAACTTTTTGGTCCCTCCTTGCTTCTCATGGGCTTCCCATCGATTCTCGGGACTCGGGATTGTGTCCCAAGGTCTCGGGGTCGATTCCAAGGCATCGAATCATCGTTCCTTTACTCCGTTGGCTCTAAAATGTGTATGTATAGAGTCGGAATCGCTCCAACTCTTCCAAATCGGTCTCGGGAACCTGAAACGAACTAAAGGAAGCATAAGAAGCCCCTAAACCGCTCCCAAGGAGTGATTCTACAAGGAAAATGAGACCAAAACACTACAAAATAGGCACTACAAACCACACTTATCAGTAAGTCTTTTAAAAATTAAGAAAAAGTTTTGGAAACATACTAAGGATAAACTCTTTACCCATTTTGAGGAATTACTGGAAACATGTCAACAACAAAAAGAAGAGATAAACGAGTAAATGGCATGGCTTTGGAGAATGTTACTTTAAAAAGATTCAACAAAACTCGGACAAACAAAAACAAGGAATCCTCTGAGATTTCAAGAAAAGATCTTGAAGTATCAGATGATCCAACGGGTTGTTTGAATCAAAGCAATAAAATAGAAAATCCCAACATGTCCCTAGAAAACGAAGATAAAGGAAAGGTTATGGATGCTTTGCATGAAACTAATTCTACTTTAAAATTAGAAAATGAGGAGCTAAAACAATTTATATCTATATCAACAAATGAGATAAATCGTGAGAAGGCGAGCCATGATAAAATAAAGGGTTATTTAACAACAATAATACCAACTATAGGGCATCTTCCAAAAATAATATCAATTTTAATAAATCTGAGAATAATACGTATTATTGAAGTAGTTAAACGAGAGTAGTATGGGTGACCGGTTACCTGTAGAACCCTTCCACCTTCCTTTTTCACCTTTAATTTTATTTAACGGCAATAATACCAACTATAAAGCGTCTTCCGAAAATAATTCCAATTTTAATAAATCTGAGAATAATACATATTTTTGGAGTAATTAAATCAGAGTAGTATAGATGACCAGTTAACGATAGAACTTGTTCACCTTGCTTTTTCGCCTTTAATTTGTTTAATGTTCACTCTTTTTCACTTACTCAGTATACGAGACATTAAACGCCATTAACGTCTTCGGTTTTCCTCTTCCGTCAACCTCACCAAATCTGACTAACAACACAATCCTACACCAAAATCAACACGTTAATCTAAACGAAACTTATAGAAAAAAACGGAAGAAGGATGAACGGTAATGGAGAGAGAGGATGAAGGAGAAGAGTAAGGAGGAGTAGACTTGAGAAAACTGACCCGACCCGAATAAGCCAAACTGAAACCGACCCGACACCCGAACCGAAGCATGATTTTGACCAGAGCTAACCCGAAACTGACCCGACTATTATTATAGAAAACTAGTCGATATCCCTAAAAAGGTTAAAAACAGCAAACCCGAGAATGACCCGAACCCGAAATTATCCGACCCGACCCGAAGTCAACCCGATTATTATAACCCGAAAGTGACCTGACACGAAGCTGACCCGACACAGTTCACCCGTTATCCGTCATCTAAGGAGGAGGATGGAGGATAAGTAGCAGGGTAAATATTAATTAGGTGACCTGATGTAGCAGGTTATAAAGTCACTTATACTACTCTTGTTTAACTACTCCAATAATACGTATTATTCTCGGATTTATTGAAATTGATATTATTTTGGGAAGACGCCCTATAGTTGATATTATTGTTGTTAAATAACCCTAAAATAAAAGATTCGCTTACCTCGAAAATTATGGAAATAATAAAAGAAAAAGGAATAATGCAAAGTAAACTGGAAGAGTATGAGCAAAACATAAACACGTATGAAAGCATAAATGAATAACTCAGTAAAATTGCTAGGATGCTTGAAAAGAAAGAGGGACTAAATTTAAAAGGGAAAAAATAAAAAAATGTGGGATAAAAAACCGAGTAACAATGCTTGTAAGGACCAACCCGAAAAACATGAGAAAGTCAAGAAGAGGTGGCCTGGGTGCAAATGGATATGTTGCCTGATATTAATGAAAGAGGACCCAACTTCGATTGGGTATCTAAGACACAAACATAAAATCTTTCAGGTATAAAAAAGTTTGCAGGAAGATAAGTGGTACCTGGATAGCGGATGCTCAAGGCATATGACGGGCGATAAAAGGAAATTTGTGTCACTTGAAGTTTATGATGGGGGAAGTGTGACCTTTGGAGATAACAAGAAAGGAAGAATAATCGGCTTTGGAAAAATTGGCATTTACGAATCACACTGCATTGATAATGTGCTGCTCGTTAAAGGACTAAAACATAGCCTACTCAAAATTTCTCAACTATGTGACCGTGGAAACAAGGTCGTATTCCATAACAACACATTTCGTATCATCCGAGAAGGCTCTTCAAATGTGATTCTGGAAGGTAAGAGGGTCAATAATGTCTACATAGCAGACACTAATACTCTACCAGAAAATGCTATCACCTGCTTGACTGTCACAATCACAGATCCACTCCTCTGGCATAAAAGGTTTGGACACATTAGTCCTTACAATCTTAACAAGCTAAGGTCACTTGATATTGTTGAAGGACTTCCCTCCATCACCTTTTATGCAAGTAAAGTCTGTGGCACCTGTGTTCGCTGTAAACATGTACGATCATCCTTCAAGACAAAGAAATTTATCAGTACGACAAAACCCCTAGAACTTATTCACATGGACCTTTGTGGGCCAATGAGGGTAACTAGTAGAGGAGGTAGTCGGTACGTATTTGTTCTTGTGGATGATTTCTCTAGGTCTTTTTGTCCTGTCTTCCTTAGCTCGAAGGATCAAACCTTTTGATGAATTTGAATGTCTAATGAAGCTACTCCTAAACAAATATAGTTATAATATCGTATCCATTAGAACAGATCGCGGAACTGAGTTCGACAATCAAGCCTTCATTAATTTCTGTCGAGAACTGATGGTGGGATTTGTCGTGGATCCCGACACCAATAAATAAACGACCTAATCCTAACTAGTAGCTAGGGTAAGTCGGGTCGATCCACGGAGACAGAAAACGATTTAGACTAAGGTTACCTAAGGACTAGACTAGGTCACAAGGAAACAAGGAGAAGAAATAACAAGAATTGATTACTAACACATTCACTAGGCTAACAAACAAGGAAAAACAAACTAAGACAATGAAAAGAGAATAAAACTATGATTATGAATGAACTAGGGATAACATGAACTAAATGAATCAACTAAAGCTAAATGAAACAATAAGGGGGCGTTTGGTTCGTGCATAGGTATGGATTCGGAATGAGGAATCATACCAAGGTGGTATGGGGTTGGAACTTGATTCCTCATACCTTGTGTTTGTTTCGATTCTAGTTGGTATCGGGTTAATATTAACTAGTGTCAATAATCTTCCAAAAAAGTCATTTAAAATATTTATTTTTTAATTATTTAATTAATTTCATGTATATTATGCTTTAATCAAATATATTTTTTCATAACATTTCAAACAAATATCATTTTTTTTTGTTAAATTGATTCCCATAAGTATCAAATCTCATACTCAAGGAGGGGGTTGGGTATGGGAAACACATACCTCATGGGTTTGAGGTATGGGTATGAAAGCAGTTTTTTCGTAAACAAACACAAGGTATGAGGTTAGATGATTCCAAACCCATACCTTATACCCAAATTTGATCAACCAAACGCCCCCTAAATTAGAGGAACAATGGCTAAGAAGATGAAGAAATCAAATAGGGGAAAGAGTAGTGTTAGGTCGGGTTCATATGTGCATTAGGCTAGTAGGGAAATCGAGGGTGTAGGTTTCATCAAGTCACTAAGGTAAATCTGCGCTCTCGCGTCAAGAACAAACCCGAAAACTCAAGCAAGATGTTACCCAAAACAAGAGAATTCAACCACCAATCAAAGGTACAACAAGAAAGAGGAAACTAGCAAGAGTAGTATGGCCACTACTACCCTAACCAGCATTTCATCAAACACATGGCATGCATAATAAGTGACTCGCAACAAAGATTCAACCTTTACCCACAATCAACCCTAATCACCCATAATCAACACCTAATCCCCCTACTAACCCCACAATGAGTCTACTCACTCATGACTAAACTACAACTAACATGAACAAGAGAAACTAACACAAGAGGAAGAACATTCATAATGAAGAACAACAAGGACGAACAATACAATAAACAAAAGATAAAGATTAAAACTTGATATAGATTAAAACATGACTAACAATAAAAGATTAGGATAAGGGAGAAAAGAGATTATAAAAAACAAGAGAAGATGAAAAGATTGAAACTTGTATATAAAGAAAACCCAAAACCTCCACCAATGTTATCAAGATTGGTAGATTCTTCAAGAAATCCAATAATACAAGAGTAACTAACTAAGATTAAACTAAGATTAAAGGAAGGATTAAGCTAATCTACACTAATCTAAGCTAATCTATTCTAAAGTAGTTATAGGGTTTTCATCTAAGGTAGTGTAAGGTAATGTCCCTAAAACAATACAAGAGGAAGGTATATATAAGGTTTCGTAAGTAAGGGAGGCGAAAGAATGAAAACGGGCTGAGATGGGTCCATCCCGGCCGGGAAGGAGGTGATCCCGGTCGGGAAGGGGTGGTCCCGGTCGGGAAGGGGTGGTCCCGGTCGGGAGGGTTATGGTCCCGGCCGGGATGGCCCCATATCAACGCCTTTCTTCTCGTCTCTTCATCCCGAACGTGATGGATCCTTCCCAGCCCTAATGGGTCCTTATTTGATCTTCCTAGGCTTCTTATCGATGCTCGGTGCTTGAGATATCATCAAGTGGGCTCCATGGGAATCGGGATCGAGTCTAAGTCACCGAATCATCGTCGCTTCTCTTCATTGGCTCCAAATGCATCGGAAACGAGTCGGAATCGTTACATTTCTGCAAGATAGGCCTTAGGAACCTAAAACAAGCTAGAAGAAGCGTAAGTAGCCTCGAAACCGCTCTAAAGAGTGATTCCACAAGAGAAAGCGAGACCAAACATAAGAAATAAACACTACAAAATGCACTTATCAAGAACATGGGGTCGAGCATAATTTCTCGGCTTCACGAACTCCACAACAAAATGGAGTAGTCGAACGCATGAATAGAACACTGGAAGAAATGGCACGTACGATGTCACTATGCAGTGGGCTGCCCAGAAATTTTTGGGCAGAAGCAGTTAATACGGCTTGTTATATTCATAATCGGGCTATGATCAGACCTATGCTGAAGAAAACACCCTATGAACTGTTAAGAGGAAGGAAGCCTAAGATATCCCATTTTAAATGTTTTGGTAGCAAATGTTTTGTTCATAATAACGTAAAGAACAATTTGAGCAAATTCGATCCTCGAAGCGACGAAGCAGTATTCTTGGGTTACTCTGAACATAGCAAGACCTACAAGGTTTACAACAAAAGAACACTACGAATGGAGGAAAGTATTCATGTAGTGTTTGACGAAACCAATATACTCCTAATCAAGAAGAAGATGAGGATGACGATGATGATCCAGATTTATGGCTTACAATAAAAGATCTACTAGATCTAGAAGAAGAGACAAAAGAAATTGAAGGGTCTGATGTTGAAAGAATTTTGAATAAGGTAAGAGTTAATTCAACTTTATCTTTTGAAAACGAAGAAAAATTAAGAGGTCTTCAAAAACTAAAGATAAAACAGAATCAATTCCGACGAAAGCTTCAAAAGAACCGAACAACTCATCCTCAAAGATTAATATAACCACCATTATAGATTCAGGGGGAACCAAAGAATCTACTAGCGAGGTTAAGTTAACCTCTGGCACTGAATCAGGGGGATCAGTAGAAGATGTCACCACGGTTAATATAAACTCGGGAACTAGAAAGGCAAAAATATTCCTACAAATCTCAAAAAATGGAAACATCGGAAATCGCACAGTACAAATGACATTCTTAGTGATTACCATAAGGGAGTTCAAACGCGAAGGTCTCTAAGGAATCTCTGTGTACTCAATTCTTCCTCGTTTACCATAGAACCAACGAACATCAAAATGGCAATTACCGATTCTGACTGGATAATGGCAATGCAAGAGGAACTAGCACAGTTCGAAAGAAACAATGTGTGGCACTTAGTGACAAGACCATCAGAAAGAAAAGTGATAGGAACACGATGGATGTTTCGAAACAAGTTAGATGACTCTGGTTCTATAGTGAGAAATAAGACGCGATTGGTGGTGCAAGGCTACAATCAGCAAGAAGGCATAGACTTTGACGAAACGTTCGCCTTGGATGCAAGACTGGAAGCAATTCGATTGCTTATCGCATTTGTTGCACACAAAGGATTCAAGTTATTTGAAATGGACGTAAAACCAACGTTTCTAAATGTTTACCTGAAAGAAGAAGTCTTTGTAGAGCAGCCATGGGATTCGAAAGTTCATATCACCCAAATTATGTCTTCAAACTGTACAAGGCGCTATATGGGCTCAAACAAGCTCCAATGGCATGGTATGATCGCCTATCTCAGTTCCTATTGCTGAATGACTTCAAAAGAGGATTAGTGGACAAGACGCTCTTCCTCAAACATGTCAACAAGGACATCCCCATCATTCAAATCTATGTGGATGAAATAATTTTCGGGTCAACAAATGAAAAGCTTTGTGACTAGTTCACTAACCTAATGCAATCTGAATTTGAAAGGAGTGTGATGGGAGAACTGGGGTTCTTCTTGGGGTTGCGAATCAAGCAAATAAAGGAAGGAATTACAATACATCAATAGAAATAAAGGAAGGAATCACGCCTATTCTTTTGTGCTTATGTGTTTTTGTGTGTTTAGTCGCATCCACCATTTTGAACAAGACCCAACTGGCCTTGGATTGAAGTACCTTAACTCATAGGTATTCCAATGTGAGTTGAAGGAATGGAGCGGGCCTGTTAATTGCCCCATGTCGGCTTAGCATAGTCTAGCTTAGTAGTACTAGTACGTAGTTTTTTTAAGTCTTTGCTCGAGGACGAGCAACGGTCTAGTGTGGGGGATTTGATGTGAGCTAAATCTAGCCCATTTTTCCTCAAATTTTAGACTCATTTTCCTTCCGTTTTTGTGAGATTAGAATGCGATTATCGCCCTATTCTTAGTCTTTCTTGCATTAGCATCTCTCTTGTGCATTTCACGTGTTTTTGGTAGTTTTTCTATCTATTTTGATAGGATTCGTCTCCAAGAGCATGTCTAGGCTTCCACGAGCACAAGAGAGTGGATTACCATCCAAATGCAACACACGAACTCTAAAGTCCAAACAACCAAAAGACAAAGAGCGAAACCAGAAAAGTGGTCAAGGAAACCATCGGGTAAAGTTTCACCTGATGAGGAACCACCGGGCGAAGTTTCCGACGACATATTGACCTCCCCGAAGATCTTTAGGAAATTGAACCCACAGGGCGAAGCCACCGGGTGAAATGACTGGGCGAAAATTTCACTCACCGGATGAAGTTTCACCCGACGGTATCAGGGCCCCCAAATGCAAAATCTGGAAGAAAAGTTCACCGGGTGAAACCACCGCGTGAAGTTTCACCCGGCGGAATTGGTTCGTGAAAGTCAGAAGTTCGTAGGGCGAAGTTTCACCCTCTGAAGATCCATAGGGCAAAAGTCTTACTCAAAGCTCACAAATCAGATTCGGGCTTGGTTTAGTTATCCATTAAGCTACTACTACGTATAGTTTAACCTAATTAGACTACCACATGACACATTACATTAGAGAACTTACAATTAGATAGATAGAGAGACTCATTAGGAGATTTTTTTTAGCTACATTCATAGTTTTCATCAATCTTCATCTTCTTCATCTAGCCTTAGATTCAAGTTATTGTAAGGAATTCAAACTTTAATCAAGAAGTTCTTTGGAGATCATCATAGGATTAGTGACAACCGAAATGGCACATTCCGACAAATTCCTGTTCATGTATGAATGGTGTTCACTAGCAGCATGGTCCCTCTCGAATTATCCCGCTTGGTAACCTCTGAACTTGCAGAAAAGCTTTCCGGGAACCCCCGAAAGGGCTGCCGTCCGATGGGTACACGACCGGGTCATCATAAGAAAAGACTTCTAAATATTGAATAAGGAAGGGTAAAAGATGAGGAAGAGCTATTCTTTTTAAGAGCCCATTTTTTTGAAGCCAACTGAAAAGGGATGCGCGCGGCTCCGGTGGGTTCCCTTAACCAAGCCACAACCGACTTTAAGAACTAAACTTCTCGCTTGTCACACCTGTCAGTTCGAACCTGACGGATTGTTCGTGTGGTTGAATTCAACAGGTTCTGGAGGAATAGGGCACAAAAGTGACTCCTTAGGCCTCGGAAGGAAAGGAAGCATTCCGGGACCCAGAGAGCTGCCTTCGCTTTTAGCGTTCCTTCGTAGATTTGCGGATTTCACCCCTACACACGAAATTCAAGTCAAACTTCCTTCCTGTGATGCTAGTATTCGTATTACGCTTCTTCCTCCATCAGAGGGCCTATCTGTAGACACTCACATTTGGCTGCTAGGTGTCTATAGCAGTTTCCAAAAAAACACCCGATGATGATCGGACGCGAACGTGCTTTTACGCGCTCGGATGTGGGCTCAAAATCGTTAGTTTCTGGCTTAGGCTTTTTACGGAGTACAAATCTCACAAAACTAACCTCAAATTCAGGCCCAGCGGGTCGTTTCCAATCAAATAAGACTAATTTGGGTCAAAACCGACACAGGAAATAAAACCGACTTTTAGCGACCGGGTCAAACCCCGGTGAAAGCCGTTTCCGAGAACACAAAACAGCCATGCAAATATCGTGAATCAAACCCGAAATCAAAAACTCCGGATTTCTCCGCTCCAGCGGATCCACTCGATCGAGTGTCAGCCCACTCGATCGAGTGGGACTCTAGCAGGCCCGCTGTTGCCTTTGAGTTGGGCCACTCGCTCGAGTCAGCAGGGGCACTCGATCGAGTAACCCTAGGTCGTGGGGTTGGGAATTCCTATATATACACCCCTTTGCATACAACTTTCAACCCTAACTTTTCTCATATATAACTTTTACACATACACAAATTTCAACCTTACAACCCTAGCATCTAGCAAACATACTACCCTAATACCGCCGTAACTCCATCTACATAATCTCGATACTCCCGTGTCCGAGCGAAAACTAGACGAGTTCCATACCGAGAATACGAAGCATGTTGGTTGAGGGTGCATATAATCCCGATTTCTTCCTTTTTCCTCTTTTCTTCTCTCGTTTTTTTGTTTCTTTTTCGTTCCAAAAATCATTAATATTACTAGTATCAAAACATTAAAATATTCGCCTATTCGTGTCGAATACAAGGGATGACGGAATAAGAAAATCCGAATACAAGGGTGTCTCACCCGATGTTGCCGATCGCTTATCCCGACACCCCAAGTATTTGATTGTTGAAGCGAATCAACGTCAACAAGATCATTTTTTTTATCGCGTCGTTAGTCCCGTTTTATTATTTGAATAATCGTCATCATCAAAATCGCGCATTCGTCAATTTCTAAAACTATTTCAAATCAAACATGTTTATTTAAATTAGGGCGAAACCCGTTGATGCGGATCTGACATCACATAATCCGCAAGGACTTATTACGATGTCGAGATGAGGAGGGAATCAATTTTCAATCTAGTCCAACATATAAAACGTTCATTCTTAAGATGCGATATCGACTCTATTGTCGAATATCGTGTATAAAAGAATTAGTTAATAAATTTAACTAGCACGAATTCGTTGATGCTGAAATAATTGTCATATAGTTCGAAAGAACTAATTACGACATTATAACGCGGAGATAATTTATTTCCGTCTAGTTTGATTTAAACGACTTATAACATCTTTTCTAGATTTCACTCTAAGTGTTCGATATTGATTCCATAATCAAATATCGGATACGACGAGTATCGAAAATTCGAGTCGAGCATAAATCATGTAATATTTTTGCGCGACTTAACAAAATCACCGATCTTCCGAAATCAAAAGCAATTTCGAAATTCATGGAAATTGCGAAACGAACCCTTGTTCGTACAGGGAGCACTCGATCGAGTGTCTAGCCCATTTGATCGAGTGGCACCCCAAAAACCGAGGCAAAATGTCTTTTTGAGGAGCACTCGATCGACTCCCTCAATGACTCGATCGAGTGGCGCCTCAAATATTGGGCATAAACTTTTTCCGAGCTCCACTTGGTCGAGTCCCTCAATGACTCGATCGAGTGGCCTTTACCACGTCAAAATGTGAGCCCTCAAACATACGTCAAGCCTTATCAAATATTTTTATGACTTTGGTTAAGACGTGTCAAGTCAATCACGTGTCATACTACTTTCCAAAACCGTGCATCATGTCGTTTGTGTCATTCCATGTTATTTACAAACCGTTATTATCATTGCTAACCCGTTTATTTCTATTTTTGTCTTGTTACTTCCATATGTTTGTTTTATTGTACTAAAATGAACCTCGCATGCTAAATACAACTTTGACGATAATTTAGACGCATTAAATTGACTTGGCAACTTATTCAAATCTTCGCATGTTTAGTCAAAATACTGTTTGCATAACATCTCATCGTATTACTAACGCATATTAAAACATCAAGCGATATCTTAGTAGAGGCCGCTAAGTACGGGCGGGGTTGGGTGTTCTTTGTGAACTTCCCAACACGTACCCTCACCCCTTACTCAGAACCGTGCTTTCCGGATAAACGAACACATTGGCGCACGAGAGTCATTCGATATACAGTAATCGATAATGTCGGTATCGGTATCGCAATGTAAAGGGACGAGCCCCATAAATTCTGACATCTGAATGGGCCGTACTTGGTGCACGGCCCACTAAGATATAGAGTGGGTTTGAATGGGCCCGACTCTCACAAAGTTCGGTGGCGACTCCACTTCGATTTAAATTTCAATTCGATCCATCTCACATGAGATTCATTCGCCTCCCCAAACCCGCGCGTCGCCGCTTCGGGGTTGACCTATGTCATGTCCACAATTGGGCGACTCCGCTGGGGATAACTGATGCATGACTTACCATCGGCATCCTCAGGGTGAGACTCGAATAGAAATCGTTTGACTAGTACAATACGCGTTTTTGTTTTACGGTTCATGCATAACCCTATCTTTTCCCGGGCCGGTACTGGTGACCGACGTCCCACTATACCGTGATATACTCCAAAATGGATATGTCAAAGGTGTTCATAGCCGATTCGTATGGGTTTCGCGGCATGTTCTAAGATAAACTCGACTTAGGAAGTTCGTCCCGATTCTCGGAAAGGCAATGCGCATTGGTATAGACCCTATCTAGACCGACCGAGACTTAGTGTAAAGCATAAATAGTGTCGTTATAATGCTTGCGTGACTATGTGCTACTTGGTTTCTATGTCGGTTTCAAAAACCGTTATTTCAAAAATTGCATCTTTTCCAAAAATATCAAATTTCAAAACCCGTAAAGCTACCGAATTTAGGACTTAAGATTTTTACTCAAAATAGCCTATTTCTAGCCGGTATACTGCCAATTTCAAAATTCAAAATTATTTTCAAACCTTCAAAATTGCGGCCCGATGGCACTTTTCTGATTTTCGAAAAATCGGGCCATCAACCGGTTTCTCGGATTTTTCAAAAAAATTCGTTTTCAAAACTTTCCTCTTTTTAGGACTTCCCGTATTTAGTAATGTCGGATCTTGTCATAAGTCGTCGAAGGTCTATAGCGTCGAAACTCCGTCGATCCTACATCACGGGTTTCTTCCCCATCCTAGTCCGCCTTATTCTAAAGGCTTAACCAACCAACACGAGTCATACACTTGTAAATGGAAGGTTTGTTGAATTGCTTGAATGACTAAGTATGTACGAATGCTTGTTTTCTTGCCTTTCTTTCGTGGGTGTTAGTTTGTTTGTGGGTTCGGTCCCCTCATTAAGTTACGAGAGCCCGGTGAGGACGACCCCTAGGCCGGTCTAAGTTGCGAGAGCCCGGATTCGACCTAGTCCTATAGCGCGCTAGAACCCCGTTTGTGTTGTGTATTGCCGAGATGGGTTTTAGGTGGAACCTCTAGGTGAGTCTAAGATGCGAGAGCCCGGACCAACCTAGATCACCCTACTACCTCCTTCACTCTAGTCCTCCCTTGACCATTCCGTTACCCCTTTGACCCCGACCTAATCCTAGCCCGTTTTCCTTTGTTTGCTTTCTCCTTAGTCTTAGTCTAGTCTTCTCCCTCCTTTCATTCTTTAGTTTAGCTCGTTGACTTAGTCTCGTTTTTAGGTGACCTTGGTCTAGACGCCTCTTACCGTCCCCGTGGATTCGACCCAACTTGCCCTATCTACCGTAGGAATAGCCGGTTATATTATTGACGGTTGGGATTCCACGACAAATCCTTACCATCATCTACCCCAATCACGGGACCACCCTTATTCGGGTCAAGTCGAGGGTCTCTAGCGGCGAAACTCTGCCGATCTTACATCACTAGTTTCTTCCCTTACCCAGTCTGCCTTTCCTCGAGGCCGAGTCAACCTTTTACAAGGCATAGCCCTGTAACAAAAGGTTCGTGATCCTTACATATAAGGATCACTTTTCCAACACTTGAGTCTTAACAACCTTGATCTCACTCGGGGGCTACCCTTCAGCAGAACGATCAATCACGGTTGCTCTAAGGGTACCATACTTTCGTCCTACACCGACTTTGATAAGTGTAGTTTGTAGTGCCTATTTGTTGTGTTTTGGTCCCTTTTTCCTTGTGGAATCGCTCCTTTGGAGCGATTCATGGGCTTCTTATGCTTCCTTTAGTTCGTTTCAGGTTCCCGAGGCCGAATTGGAAGAGTTGGAGCGATTCCGACTCAATACATACACATTTTCGAACCAACGAGACAAAGGAACGATGATTCGAGACCTTGGAATCAACCCTGAGACCTTGGGGCCCATTCCCGAGCCTCCGAGACCCGATCCCGAGTCCCGAGAATCGGTGGGAAGCCCATGAGAGGCAAGGAAGGACCAAAGAGTGTTTAAGGAAGGCATACAAGACCCATCCCGTTCGGGATGGCCTCATCCCATTCGGGATGGGGTGCTACATTAGGATGGCTGCTGTGAGCCCATCCCGGTTAGGACCAACTCGTCCCGATCGGGATGACAGAGCCGTCCCGATCGGGATGATCCGTCCCGGTCGGGAAGCTACAGAGGCAGCACAGACCTCTTCTTTTCTTCTCCTTCATTCTTGTACCCATATATATACTCCCTTCTTGTAATTTTAAGACATCTTATCTCACCCTACATTAGTTTAAGCCTCCAAAACCCTAGATTTACTCTCACTCATTAGTTCTAATCTCTCCTTAATCCTTAGTTATTCATTGTAATTAATCTTGTATTAAGAAGATTATTGAAGATTATCCCAAGATTGACAACCTTGGGGTTCTATTTGGGTTTCTTATTTATACAAGTTCTCATCTTTTCCTCATCTAGTATTGGTATAATCATCTCTACTCTTGTTCTTAGTTTATTTAATCTTGTTTGAATCTTTTCATATTGTTATTGTTATTACTCTTGTTATTCATTATGGATGCTTGTTTAGTGGTATTGATTTCCTTTATGATTGTTAGTTTGTTCTTTATTATGAGTGAGTAGTCTTCTTGTGGGGTTAGTAGGGGGATTAGGGGTAGATTATGGATGATTAGGGTTGATTAAAGGGAAAAGGGTGTATCTTTGTTGTTAGTCACATTGTAGGCACTCTATGTGTTTGTTGATATGCTTGTGTGAGTTGTAGTGGCCATGCTTCCCATACTTATGTTCATCTTCTCATTGATTGCTTATTTTATGGAAATGTTGAGAATAGTCATAGTCACGAGAGTGCCGACTAAGGTCTAAGTTGCGAGAGCCCAGACTCACCTTGACATCGGTCTAAGTTGCGAGAGCCCGGACCGACTCTAGCGATTAGGAGACACCTTTACCCTTGATCACCCCAATTACCCTTCTACCTCTATGAACCCGACCTACCCCACTTCTTTCCATTTTTGATACATCGTCTTAGTTAGTCATCGTTTACTCTAGTTTATCTATTAGTTCGATCATTAGTCTAGTTCTTACTCCTCCTCCTTAATAGTTTTTCATTTATCGCTTCTTTGTGTTCGTTTGGTAATCTAGTCTCGTTGTAGGTAGACTTAGTCTAAACCTTGATATACCGTCCTCGTGGAATCGATCCCGACTTGCCCTAGCTACCCACTAGGTTAGTCGGTGTTATATTGATCGGCTAGGGACGTGACGAATCCCTTACCATCAATTTGGCGCCGTTGCCGGGGACGGTGCATTGTTTAGACTTAGTTTGTGTATTTCTAGACTTAGTTACCCTTCTTTGTGCTCTCCCATCTTCTCTTGTGAATATTTTCTAGTTTCTCTTCTTTCCTTGGCTTTCTTTTCTCTTTGTCTCTAGTTGTGTTTGTTATTGTCGTTACCTAGTGCCCATAAAGCACTAGGTGTTCTTACGTTTGTTCTAGTGTGTAGTGTATGCCTAGGAGGGAAGGCGACTTCTATCTCTTTAATCCAGAACCGGAGAGACTCTTTCGAGCCTTTCGCCAACGGACGATTAATCGGGTTAGGATCTCTCAACCAAGTGCAAGCACCATCAAGGGCAAGCCCAAGGATCCGACTTGAGCAACTCACCTCGAGAGACGGCCGGAGGGACCTTCATCAATCCCTTCGGTGATTCTTCTCCTAGTTCCCCCTCTTTTTCTACATCAACACTCTTTACACCACCATCCTCTCCCTTACATCAAGGAATGCCTAAGTTTTCCTCTCACTCCACATTCACCGAGGATGTCTTGCCGGGACCGAGTGCACTACCGGAAGCCTACACCGGAAATTTTGTGGCAAAGACCCAATTTATCCAACTTGTGGAGAGGAGCCCTTTTAGTGGTTTGCTCACCGAAGACCCGCACCAACACATGGAGACCTTCTCCGATTATTGTGACGCTATATCTCAAACCGGGGTTACTCAAGATCAAATTCGATGGGTACTCTTCCCGTTTTCTCTTATTGGAAAAGCGAAGCAATGGATCAAGAGTCTCGATAGGGCAACCATGGGGATCGATACTTGGAAAAAGCTTCCCTTGGCGTTCTACCAAAAGTTTTACCCTCCGGAAAAGACGAATTTGCTTAGGGCCTCCATCACCGGGTTTCAACAAAGGGATGAAGAGAGCCTATATGAAGCTTGGGAGCGGTTTAAGTCTTTGGTAAGATCGTGCCCTCATCATGGACTCTCACAATGGTTCTTGGTGCAACAATTTTGGAATGGACTTTATGAGGACTCGAGAGCCATTCTTAACATGGGCTCCAATGGTAGGTTTACCGAGGTCGATGACGACCAAACATGGGCGAGAATCGAAGAGATGGCGGTGCATAATTCGCAATACTCTAGGCCTAGGAAGGCACACCGAGGAGGCATGCATGAGGTCGATGCTATCACTAAGTTAAGCATTGACCTTGGAGCTCAACTTAAAACACACATGGAGACTATTGACAAGAAGCTCCAAAGTCACCTCAACCAAGTCCAAGGCTCTAGTTCATCCCACCATCAACCGATTCAAGATGTGAATGCTTTGGGGTTCGCACCTCCTACACCTTACTTTGGGATGTGCGACACTTGTGGAATCATTGGACATGATCCTATGTATTGCCATGGAAGTATCGAGCAAGTGAACGCCTTTCAAGCGTTCAAGCAAGGTACCTCTTACTCTAATCAATTCCAAGCTTCCCACCAAGTCCCCCAACAACAAGTCTTTCAACATCAACAACAACAACATCGTCCCTATGTTCCACCTCCCTTACGGGACAACAATGAAAGTTACCAAGGTTATGTGGGTAACCAAAGACCCTTCAACAATTTCAAGCAAAATAACCAAGGCAACTTCAACAACAAGCAAGGGTTCCAACAAGGGAACTTCAATCAAGGTGGTTTCCAAGGAAACCAAAATTTTCAAGGATATCAAAACCGCAACCATGGCAACAATCAAGGCCATCAACAAGGTAATTCTCATGGGTTCCAAGGGAACCGTCAACAAGCAACTCAAAATCAACAACAACAAAGCAAGCCTAGGAGCCGGTCTCCTACTCATGATTATGACATTCCTCTCGCCATCACCGACACTCCACATAATCCATCGTCCCCACCTCGGGATTTTGACATTCAAAAGACAATGACGGAAATACAAAGGAGTAATCAAGATATGCAACAAGGTCCAAGTGGACATGTCAAGGCATCATCATGAGCTCTTCACTTATATTCAAGGGGAAAACGCAATGAGAGATACCCGTATGAAGATACTTGAGAATCAAATATCTCAACTAGCTTCGGGGAGCTCCTCAAGACAAAAGGGACAACTACCTCCTCAAGGCGAAACACCAAAATTTGAGCATGTAAATGCTATTACTACGAGGAGTGGTACGTCCTATGAACCCCCTTTTTCACCTAATGAGCAAGAGCCAATACAAGAACCGACAATGCAAATGACATCTCCAAATCAAGAAGAGTCAAGCTTTGACATTCCAATTGAGGAGCGAGTCTCAAGGGAGGTCGAGAAACCTCAAGAAGACAACCCTCCTCCTCTTCAAGAGAAAGACAAGGGAAAAAGGAAAGTGTCCTTTGAAGAGTCCACCCTTAATGATCAAAACAAGTACAAAATCAAGTTGCCTTACCCGTCGAGGCAAATGAAGACTAAGGTGGACACTCAATTCGACAAGTTCCTTAATATCGTGAAGAAATTGGATGTTAGTGTCCCGTTTACCGAGTTACTTACCCAAATCCCGGCATATGGTAAATTCATGAAAGAAATCTTGGCTAGGAAGAGGTCCATCGACAAGGAAGAGACGGTAGCGTTCACTAGGGTGGTGAGCGAGCTTATTCAAGGTTCCACGCTTCCGAAGTTGAAGGACCCGGGTAGTTTCTCTATCCCATGCACCATCGGCAACTACAAGATCGAGAGAGCTATGTGTGATTTGGGCGCAAGTGTGAGCATTATTCCCTACACCATTTGTGAGCGATTAGGGATGACGGAGTTGAAGTGTACGTCCATTACACTCCAAATGGCCGATAAGTCTCTTAACCGACCATTGGGAATGTTAGAGGATGTGCCGGTACAAATAGGGAAGTTCTTCATTCCGGTCGACTTCATTGTGGTTGACATGCCGGAGGATGCTAACACTCCCATCATCCTTGGACGCCCATTTTTACACACCGCCGGTGCCGTGATCGATGTGAAGAAGGGTAGGATCACTTTTCAACTAGGCGACGAGGAGTTAGTGTTTGACCTCCAAGGCAACACCTCGCCTATGACCGAGACATGTAATATGGTCCATACCACGGAAGACATCGATCTAGGAGAAGGATCGGGACAAAGCTTGAAGGAGTACTCTTATGTACTTGAGGATGATGACTCCGATTTGGAGGAAGATGAGTGCCCATGTCATGGGCTTGATGACAAGTTGAAGTGCAATGACAAGAAAGAAGGTGAGCCTCCCTTGAGGCCGCATGATGACCGGTGGACGTTTGGGTACATCCCCAAGGACCAAAAGTATAAGTTCAAGTCGTTGAACTTGGATGAGCGGGATGCTCCGGGAACGTCAAGGCAAGGCCATGAGGAGCCTTGGGATGTGGTCGGTTATATGACATGCTTGATTGAAGACTTCTCTAGGGCCTTCGACTTGTTCTTACGTGCTCTTGATGGAGATGGAACCGGTTGGAGTATTGTTGAAAAAGAATGAAGATTGTACCACCTTGGTTTGACGGAGTTCCACAAGAACCGTCTCCTTGTATATATCCTTGTATTATTTTTGTTTTGGATTTTTGTGAATTCTTGTTATTTGGATTGATTGATGAGCGAGGCGAGGGAGATAATTTGATGCTTGAGTTGAGTTTGTTGGATAGGTGAAGTGAAGATGATTCCTAGAGAGGATTGGCGATGACATACCTTGGGTTGTAGGCACGAGGATCGGGTTTTTGAAGCTTGGAGCAAGCTTTTGGGGATCGCGGAAGTGAAGAAGACCCATCCCGGCCGGGATGAGGCGTCCCGACCGGGAAGGGTAAGGCAACCCGACCGGGAAGGACCCGTCCCGATCGGGATGGGTGCGCCATATTTGGAGCATCCTGTGTGTCCGTCCCGATCGGGATGAGGTCGTCCCGACCGGGACGGGTGAGGTAACCCGATCGGGATCAGTCTTCCCGACCGGGATGATCCTCTGCTCCCCCTTTGTGATTCTTCTTAGCTAATCAAGTCCACCCAACCGTTTTATGCCCCCTCCCAACCTCCCTAGCTACCCCAGCCTTATCATATGCCCCATATACTTCATTTTCATGCCCTCACTCCATTTCCTATTCATTTTACACCGACTCTCACATCAAGTACCATCCCCTCACACCATTACTATCCCGACCATGACTCCTTCTTGAGTGTGAAGCGAGATGACACCCGAAAAGACAAGCGACGAGCCTTCAATGATCATCGAGACGATGGAGCAAGTGAGTTACTAACCGCTCGGTTTGGTAACTATCCTTACTTTTCCGTCTTTTTATCGCTTGTTTTTCATTGTTTGCCCCCTTCCCTTGAGTCATGGGATCTTAGCGGCCTTGGAGGCCGTAGTATGGTTGCTCCCGACTCCCGACGACGTGATTACGTCGAGAGTCAATCGATTAGTCCAATTTACAAGATTTTCGCCCTTTTTGAGGAGTTAGTCGGATTTGGACGGAATCCGGGCTAGGTGACTTGATTACACCTAGCCCTCCCCTCCCATTTCCTTTTATTTCCTTCTTTTTATTTTTCTTCCCCCTTCCATATCTTTTTCTTGTCTAGGCCCATGGTGACTTGACTACACCCCGGCCGGACACCTTCTACCTTTTCTCCACTTTATTTTTGATTTTTAGCTTTATTTTCGTAGTTTATTTTCTTTTCTTTTGTCTCTCCGCACACTACGATTGAACATATGAGGACATTGCTCGATTTAAGTGTGGGGGAGCGATATTCTATCGTAGTTAGTTTTATTTTCTATTTTTTTCGAAAAAACCTTTAAAAATCCCTAAAAATTTGAAAAATTTTCACAAAAAAATCAAAAAGATTTTTCTTTTGTGTGTTTTCCTTTTGTGTCATTGTGTCGTATATTTGTTTTGTTGTGCGTGTTTTGCCCCCCTCTTTCTTTATATGTGGCTTAATTCACCAAATGCTTTGGAGAGCTTTCAAGACCTCCGGTAACATCTCTTCACCCCTTTTCTTCTTTATTCCTTGTGGAGTTTGGAGGAGATTGTGATGATGTGTGCTCGGGAGGAGCTTTGTAAAGATTGTGGTGGATTTGGAGACTTGTTTGAAGATCGGGGTGGTGTTTGTTTTGTTTTTGTGTTGTTTCTCTTTCTTTTGTTTTGTTTTGTTTCGTCTCTTTTTCTTTCACTTTCGTTGTGTCTTTGTTTTGTGTTTTGTTGTGTGTCTTGTGTGTAAACGTTTTCAAAAACCCGGTTTAGAGGCTAGTGTGTGAGTGTCTAACTTTCCCTTCCTAGTAGTATAAATCGAGTCTTGGACTTTAATCTAGTAGAATGACCCTAAATCAATGAATTCGTTGGTCCTTTACCTTGAGTCCACCTAGCTTACTAGGGATTTACTACGGGATTTGCACTTTTGATCATTATGACCACCCACGGTGTGAAAAGGCCTTGGTTACCGAGTCTCGTCCCCTAGGTGACCGTGTTTAGGATTGTTTGGTTAGTCCAAGTTTTCTCCACTTTTTGTGGGTTTGAAAGGGAATGCGCAACCCCGACTTACCCATTCACCTACCTTCTACACATTCCACACAAATAAAATGCAAATTGTTGATTCTCCCTTTCTTGTTATTCAATGAAAATGCCAACAAAGCCAAATCTTGCCAAAAAGGGCAAGGAAAAAGAAAAGAAAGGAAAACAATGAAAGAAAGAAAAGAATGAAGAAAAAGAAAAGGCACAAAAGCCAAAAAGAAAATAGAAAAGAAGAAAAAGAATGGCATGGCAAAACAAATCAAAACGTCGAAAAGAAAGAAAATGCCAAAAGAAAACCCATCTCACAAAAACAAATCCCCACAAAAATAAGCCTTTTTCCGACTTTTGCCGTGAAGAGCCTACCAAAGGACCGAGTCCCTAGGAAGGATGATAGCGACATTAGTCGGTCTTCCCTCATTTTGCATATCTTCCACCTTTTTACTTGGACTAGTTAGGCGGTTTTGGGCATGGGACGACCCTCTTGGCTCACGCTAAAGGGGGCCGGGTCTCACTTACCTACAGTGTCGACTAACACCGTGGTTCCTCACTTTTCCACTCCGCCGATCGTCCCGTAGTACGTTTTTAGAAAGTTAGGAGGACCTAGGTAAATTACCAACATTTTTGTTGCTTTATCGTCATACTATTAGGGTTTAGTCCACCTTGGTTTGTATTGCTAGCTTGGGAACGTTGTCACTTACCTCGAGTCCTAAACCGGTGTTTCATTCACCGCTTTTTGAGGGAAGCGGTATTTCTTTTGTTTTGGGTGCAACCGATTATGTGTTTGTTTGTATGTTTGTTTTTATATGTGTTTTGTGTCCGGTTGCATCCACGGTTTTGTCGCAAGACCCAACTTGCCTTGCGGAGTGCACTTGTCCTCTAAGTACACTCGCGTGAGTTGAAGGGGCATCGGGTGCGCTAATACCCATTCGGCTAGTGAAGTAGTTAGTATGTGCTTACTCGAGGGCGAGTAAGGGTTAAGTGTGGGGGAGTTGATAAGTGTAGTTTGTAGTGCCTATTTGTTGTGTTTTGGTCCCTTTTTCCTTGTGGAATCGCTCCTTTGGAGCGATTCATGGGCTTCATATGCTTCCTTTAGTTCGTTTCAGGTTCCCGAGGCCGAATTGGAAGAGTTGGAGCGATTCTGACTCAATACATACACATTTTGGAACCAACGAGACAAAGGAACGATGACTCGAGACCTTGGAATCAACCCCGAGACCTTGGGGCCCATTCCCGAGCCTCCCAGACCCGATCCCGAGTCCCGAGAATCGGTGGGAAGCCCATGTGAGGCAAGGAAGGACCAAAGAGTGTTTAAGGAAGGCATACAAGACCCATCCCGTTCGGGATGGCCTCATCCCGTTCGGGATGGGGTGCTACATTAGGATGGCTGCTGTGAGCCCATCCCGGTCGGGACCAACTCGTCCCGATCGGGATGACAGAGTCGTCCTGATCGGGATGATCCGTCCCGGTCGGGAAGCTACAGAGGCAGCACGGACCTCTTCTTTTCTTCTCCTTCATCCTTTCTTGTAATTTTAAGACATCTTATCTCACCCTACATTAGTTTAAGCCTCTAAAACCCTAGATTTACTATCACTCATTAGTTCTAATCTCTCCTTAATCCTTAGTTAATCATTGTAATTAATCTTGTATTAAGAAGATTCTTGAAGATTATTCCAAGATTGACAACCTTGGGGTTCTATTTGGGTTTCTTATTTATACAAGTTCTCATCTTTTCCTCATCTAGTATTGGTATAATCATCTCTACTCTTGTTCTTAGTTTATTTAATCTTGTTTGAATCTTTTCATATTGTTATTGTTATTACTCTTGTTATTCATTATGGATGCTTGTTTAGTGGTATTGTTAGTTTGTTCTTTATTATGAGTGAGTAGTCTTCTTGTGGGGTTAGTAGGGGGATTAGGGGTAGATTATGGATGATTAGGGTTGATTAAAGGGAAAAGGGTGTATCTTTGTTGTTAGTCACATTGTAGGCACTCTATGTGTTTGTTGATATGCTTGTGTGAGTTGTAGTGGCCATGCTTCCCATACTTGTGTTCATCTTCTCATTGATTGCTTATTTTGTGGAAATATTGAGAATAGTCATAGTCACGAGAGTGCCGACTAGGGTCTAAGTTGCGAGAGCCCGGACTCACCTTGACATCGGTCTAAGTTGCGAGAGCCCGGACCGACTCTAGCGATTAGGAGGCACCTTTACCCTTGATCACCCCAATTACCCTTCTACCTCTATGAACCCGACCTACCCCACTTCTTTCCATTTTTGATACATCGTCTTAGTTAGTCATCGTTTACTCTAGTTTATCTATTAGTTCGATCATTAGTCTAGTTCTTACTCCTCCTCCTTAATAGTTTTCCATTTATCGCTTCTTTCTGTTCGTTTGGTAATCTAGTCTCGTTGTAGGTAGACTTAGTCTAAACCTTGATATACCGTCCTCGTGGAATCGATCCCGACTTGCCCTAGCTACCCACTAGGTTAGTCGGTGTTATATTGATCGGCTAGGGACGTGACGAATCCCTTACCATCAGACTTCCTTATGATGTCTTCTTCGAATCGTACCTATGCTACGAACACTCGAGTCACCTAGGATTAGGTCACCACGGTTGGTCCGAGCACGTGACGCGGTCAAATACGGTCGCCCCATTTCCGGACTCACCCTTCTGCAGCTCGAGTCTAATTCGCGGTCATTACTTTGTCTAGGTCAACGTTCGGGTATCCCGATCCAAGAACTATAGTCATTCCCGCCACCCCGGGCCGTGTCTAGTTTGATTCGAGCTTAGACGAGTTCTAACCCCTATCGTTTCTTCCGATCAGGGACCCTATGAATGAGGCGTGATGGTGGGATTTGTCGTGAATCCCAACACCAAATAAAACCAACTAATCCTAACAAGGTATCTAGGGTAAGTCGGGTCGATCCATGGAGACGGAAAGACGGTCTAGACTAGAGTTCGCCTACAACACAAGACTAAGTCACAAAAACATAAAGGGAGGAGAATTGACAAGAATTGATTTCTAGGAGGCAACAAACAAACTAATACTAAGCTAAAGAACAAGAGTAAACAAACTAGGATGATGATGACATAAACTAAATGAATTAAATGTGTCAACTAAAGCTAATTCCAAACAACAAGTAAGAAGAACAATGACTAAGATGATGAAGAAATCAAATAAGGAAAGAGTAGGGTTAGGTTGGGTTCATAGGTACAATAGGATAGTTGGGTAATCGAGGGTGTAGGTTTCACCTAGTCACTAAGGTAAGTCCGCGCTCTCGCGTCAAGAACAAACTCGAAAACTCAAGCAAGATGCTACCCAAAACAAGAGAATTCAACCACCAATCAAACATACAACAAGAAAGAGGAAACTAGCAAGAGTAGCATGGCCACTACTACTCTAACAAACATTTCATCAAACACATGGAATGCAAGACAAGTGACTAGTAACAAAGATTCAACCTTTACCCACAATCAATCCCTAATGACCCATAATCAACACCTAATCCCCCTACTCACCCCACAACAATCTACTTACACATATTCAAACTAAAACAAACTAAAACAAGAGAAAACATCAAGAGAACAAAAACATTCATTATGAGGATGAAACAAGGATGAACAACAAACAATGGATAAAGATTAAAACTTGAATAACAATGAAAGATTAAAGGAAAAGAGAAGAGAAGGATTATACCAAACTACAAAGGATATGAAAAGATGAAAATTTGCATATATAGAGAAAACCCAAATACATCCACCAAGGTTGTCAATCTTGATAGAAATCTTCAAGAAATCCCTTAATACAAGAGTAATTGGGAAGATTAAACTAAGATTAACAAAACATTAAGGATAAACTAAGCTAAGGATGAAGGTTCTCTATCTATGGTTTAGAATAATGTAAGGTGCTTAAAACAATACAACAAGAAGGTATACATAGGGTTTCGTAAGTAAGGGAGATGAAAGAATGACGGAGCGGCTGAGCTGGGTCCTTCCCGGCCGGGAAGGAGGTGATCCCGGTCGGGAGGAAGGTGGTCCCGGTCGGGAGGACAGTGGTCCCGGTCGGGATGGGCCATCAGGGGCTCGTCTTTCCTCGTCTTCTCATCCCGGCCATGATGGGTCCTTCCCGGCCGGGATGAGTCCTTATTTGCTCTTCCTAGGCTTCTTGTCGATGCTCGGTGCTCGAGATATCATCAAGTGGGCTCCATGGGACTCGGGTTCTCTAAGTCACCGAATCATCGTCACTTCCCTTCATTAGTTCCATATGCATCGGAAACGAGTCGGAATCGTTCCATTTCTCCAAGATAGGCCTTAGGAACCTAAAACAACCTAGAAGAAGCGTAAGTAGCCTCGAAACCGCTGTAAAGAGTGATTCCACAAGAGAAAGCGGGACCAAACACAAGAAATAAGCACTACAAAACACACTTATCAAGGCGTTACTAAACCACAACAAATCTCGCGCCGTCGAGAAAGGGGATATCCAGGGAAGTATGATTATGCTATCTTGCTCCATTAACAATATCTTCTCAAAAATCAATACCGCCCTAGATAACCTAAATTCCAGGGTAGCCATCATCGAAGAGGATCTTCTAAGAACCCGATCCCGTCTAACATAACTAGAGCGGGTAAGGCAACCAATCTCCCAACCGAGCCATTTGAAGGGTGAACACTCTTACGAAACTGTCTGATACCCTCTGTGGACATGCCGTAGGTCCACCCCGACGCGGCGAAGCGCGGGTTTGGGTAGGCGAATGAATCTCGTGGTGAGATTGTTCTCGGGTTCGAAATTTAAGTCAAAATGGAGTCGCCACCGAATTTTGTGGTTATTCGGAACCATACGAGCCCACTCTATGTCGTCATGGGCTATACACAAAGTAAGCCCACTTCGATTTCAGAGTTTATGGTCCCTTTGCATTGTTATACCGATACCGTTTACACCGGCTTTCGTATATAAAATGACTCTCGTGCGCCAAGGGTTTCGGACATCCGGAAACCAAAGGTTCTGAGTAAGGGGTGAGGGTACGTATTGGGAAGCCCACTAAGGACACCCAACCCCGCCCGCACATGGCGACCTCTACTAAGACACCGTTCGTGTTCGTGTACGCTCGCTAGTAAATTGATTGAATGATATGCAAACAGCGTTTTAGCTAAACATGTGAGTTTTGCGTTAACTACGTCATTTAATGCATCTTATTATTTGTCAAAGTGATTTAGCATGCAAGGTTCATTTATAAAGCGTAAAGCAGGTAAATAAACAAAGATCGAAAATAAAATAAAAATAACGTACAAATTACAGGGGCGGAAATACAACCCGGAATTCACAATACAACATTACGTAAAAGTAATAAACAAAATAAGAATAACGCAATATAATGATAGGGACGGACCCGTATGCAAACTAGACCGCGAAATATGTAGATGGACTAACCCCGATTAAATACGCATTATGTCATGTACTAAACGAAGGACGGAAATATGAGACTGTGGCGTATTGCTCGCCCGATCTCATATCCCGTAGTCTTGTCCCGACTTATCACGTCAAAAGTTTATCAAAGTCGTTCTACGTGTCGTGATGTGCATGGTTTTGAAAATAGGAAGATCACGTGATAGTCTTTACACGTGATGACTAAAGTCGATAAAAGATGGGGCTTGAAACGTGTTTCAAACCCCTCGGATTTTTGGGTTACAGGACCCACTCGACCGAGTAGTGGTGTGACTCGGTCGAGTGCACCTTTTACGTGGCTACTGCCCGTTTTTATGGGTGCTACTCGATCGAGTAGCATATGTACTCGGTCGAGTAGACCCTGTACGAATGATAATTCGTTTCGTTTTATGATTTGAAATCGATGATCGGTCGAACCAAATACAAACATCACACGATTTGTATTTAACTCGACCTCCGGTACTATAATCGTGTACGAACGATTATAATACCGTTATCGGAGTTTTATAAAAATGCTTATCGTTATGCTAGAAAATTTGAATTAGTAACGAAAGATGTCCCTCTACGTCACGACATCGAAACTAACCCTTTCGGATTACGTGATGTCGGTTTTCGTGTCAACGGGTTTCGTACCAATTATGAAAATGGGATTAAATACGTTCAACTACAACCGTTTGCAATCGCATCACGCCCTTGAGTACGTTGGGGCGGGGCTCCTCGAAAGGGCTCCACCTCCGTTGTTGCTCGTAAAGGGATTAGACGGATTTTAGGCAAACACCGTAGTCAAACGGATTTAAAACCGGAATTTAATACTAGTTTACGTATACACGGTATTATTAATTTTAGTAGTAAAACGATAAAAATAAAGACGCAAAAAGTATAAAAAAACGTTAATGTTAGTGTTACTACGAATATGAGTACGATGCAAAAATACAATAAATAAAACAAAAATGAGACTAGATAGAAGAGATCGAGATGGAGTTCGGGACACCCTCAAGATACATGCTTAGTAAGGACCTCGGAAATGGACTCGTAATAGCGGCACGGGCTCGGGAGTATCGAGGATGTATGCGAGTTATGGTGTGTATGGGTGTGTGTGTGTGTGTTTCTCCGGTTTCCGAGGGACGAGGGGCTCGGGTTTTTGTGTAGTCTTGCTAGGGACGTAGTATAGGGAGTGTAGTAGGGTTAGGATGCAAAGTGTAGGGTAAATGCTTAGGGTAAAAACTGTGCAAATGAATGGGGGTGAAGCGGTATTTATAGACTTTTCCCTCGACATAGGGGCACTCGATCGAGTGGCCCTAGTGCACTCGATCGAGTGCCTTTGCAAACGGGTCAAACCGGGTTAAAAGACGCTCCACTCGACCGAGTGGGGTAAATCCACTCGATCGAGTGGATCAGTTGGGCGAGACAAATAAGGGAAGAATTGATCTTGTTGTTTTGATTGACTTTTTTGAATTTTATTTTGTGCACCAACTGAACTTGGCTGATTTATGAGACGGTTTCGTCTTTGACCCGGTCGCCAAAAGACGGGATTTATCTTTGGTGTCGGTTTTGGCCCAAATTAGACTTATTTGACTCGGAACGACCCACTGGGCCTGAATTTGAGGTCTGTTTTGTGAGATTTTTACTCCGCTAAAAGTCCATGTCGGATATTATTGGTTTCGAGTCCAAGTCCGAGTATACCAAGTCACGTTTGCGTCCGATCATCATCGGGTGTTTTTCGGAGACTACCATAGACACGTGGCAGTCAAAATGCGGGTGTCTACAGAGCCCCACTCTCACTGAGGCTTGGATAAGGCGAAAGTCAGAGTAGCTACCAAGCCTGTTAAGACCTGGTAGACTTCCGGTCGGGTCATTTATAGTCCGGTGGACTTGCGTGAAGGGCTCGCCAGCCATAAGCAGAGGGTCATACCTGTCCTGATGATGATAGCTTCGCGGGGAGTCAGACTTGTAGCATAAGTCCTGGGAGCGCCTATATGTGGGCCCATCCTGTACCATTTCGGGAAAATGCCGCGTTGGGCGTTCCGCTGGGGAAATATGTGAGCTGTACGGGCTTGCTTTCGAAGCCTTGAGTCGTACCTGAGCTGACGACGATGCTCCGTGGGGAGTAAAGCTTGCCTCTTTTGGGGAGTAGGTGTACCCGTATGCCGATACATCACACTTGGGATGTAGCATACCCGGGAAAAGCTGCCTCCGTTGGGGAATTTGAATAGCTTCGCGGAGACTTGCTTTTGAAGTCTGGAGTGTACCTATATGCTGACACATAACAACTTGTATGTAACACGTAGGCAAAACACTGACTCGTGCTGGGGAGATAAAAAATATTTGAATTTTTTGAAAGGACAAAAAAAAACTTTTTATCGCGAAGAAATTTTATCACAGAAAATTTTTGGAGACTCTTAGGAAAGCTCGGGACAGCTTGATTCCTATTCTGGGTTCTAGTTTGAAATCAGGCCTGCGCGCGCATAGGGCCCAGCTTGCTGAGGAGGCAGGGTAGTTAGGTTTTCTCATTATAAATATAAGAATCCCTGCTTCAGTTCTCTGCATCTCAACTCAAATTCTTCTTTTCCTTCTCAAAATCTTTTAGACTTTCAAGAAAGTTAGAAATCTCCGCTATGGGTATCGACCATTTGACGGCTATGCTTCTCGCCTGGTCCCAATACTTTCGGGATGAGGAGAAAGTCTGACTGACACAGATGGGAATTGTCAATTTATTCCCTTTCCAACGTCTAATAGTTGACTCGCATTTTCTGAATGCCTGCTTGTCGTTTTGGGACACCACCCATCACGTATTTGCGTTCCCACGGGGCGAGATGTGTCCTTTGCCCGAGGAGGTTGCGGCCATAGGCGGTTGGGGTCTTGCTGTTCAGCCAGCTATTCCCCCGTTCTACCCGGATCCAAGGAGGAGATTAAGGGAGTTTTTGGGTTTGTCTCATGCTGAGGCAAATCGGATGGTGCAGGGAGACACCGTTTCCCTGTTTGACAAGGCCGACAAGTTCATGAATCCCCGGGACGTAAGGGCCACCCCTGCTCACAGGCGTAGGGCATTCGCCTTTTGCATGCTGCATTGCTATGTCTTCGAGGGGCTGATGGAGCTTGACTCATGCAGGGGTCAAATCAGGCTAATTGGTGTGGTTCACCAGATGGAAACTGGTCATAGCCCTGCTTCGCTAGCCACTGGAGAAATCATCATGGGTCTGGACGCCAGGCGGCTTGACCCAACTCGACCGCTGACGGGGAGTACCCGTATTCTGCAAGTATGCACCTCGATTTTTTTTTTTTTTTTTTTTTTATTATTTTTTTTTTCATGCGATTTTTCTGGTGTCCGTAAGTCACTCGATCAAGTGGACCTGTCACTCGATCGAGTGACACTCATATCGAGCTACTGCCAGTTTTCAGAGGGCTAACTCGATCGAGTCATCTGCTGCACTCGATCGAGTGGACCCCGGCGAACCCTTCCGTTGCTTATAAAATTTGTGTATTCTCTTCAGATATGGATGTCGGAGCGGTTATCGATCATAGAGACCCCTCCGAGCATTCCCAATTATCGGAGCAGTCAGATTAGCTCCCGAAGGCGGAAGATAAGCTCGAGTCATCGGATAGATCGAGCTTACTGGGACGAGGAGCTGGTGTTCCACGGGGGTCCCTTGATCAGGTGGACCGTTGCTTGGTGGTTTCTTTCGAAGTTGACCGGATTGGCCAAGAGAGACCAAGCTCGCTACCTGGTGATTCTTTCCCTTGACTGGACGGTTCACATTTATCCGGACCGTCTCCTAAGACAGTTCAGTTCGTCTCAGCGCATCCCTGAGACTGAAGCCATTATCAGCGTCTCGCACCAATTGACAGATGCTATGTGCGACACCTGGTTGCAACGATGGTTCACTCGTCCTACATGGACTATACCCAGCCCTTGCCAATCCGCTTGGGTGTCACGGGCTTATCAGAAATGGACTTCTGAAGAGTCCGAGGAAGCTCGAAAGGCCCTGAAGCTTGAGGAGGCCTTTGAATTGGTTCATCGCGAGTCGGCGAAGGACAACAGGGACTTTTTCACCGGGGAATATATTCCTGAAGCCACAGTCCGGGGAGAATTGGGTCTTAAGTCACAAACTAAGACTCGATCTAAGGAAGTCGGTTCTAGCAGCACACGGGGACAGACTGACTTGGAACAACGACTTGGGCCAAGGCTGGCGGTCCGGGACCGACTAGGTCCGCGTGACCGGCTCCCTGAGCTCGTGAGGGCCCGACTTGGGCCTATTGATGTGATAGAGGAGTCGGGCTCAAACACTCGAGCCCGAGTTAGAGAGGTTCCTGTGGTGATTCGGGAACGCTCCCCTCCGCGTCGTCGCCAGTGGACGGCTAAGGAGGCCAAGGACAGGGGGAAGGGCAAGATGCCCTAAATGCCGAGTCCTTTAGCTTTATTATTATTTAAGTATTATTATTATTTTTTGTTGTGTGCTTTTTTTTGTATTTATTTTTGAATTCCTGCATTTTTGTAATTTCCCGAGTTTATCGGGATTTTTTTTTGAATTAATATAAGAAGTTTATTATAAAACCGTTCCTATCTTTTCTTGATTGCATTGGTTGTACCCTTTTGAGGGGTTGCCTATGTATCCGCGACTAGTAGAATCAAACCAAACGTAGTTCAGGCTTAGGAAACTTGCATTCTCGAATTACACCAAGACTATTGGTTCAAGATGTTTTTTGACAGTAGAATAAATAATTCTAGCTAATTGACTTGCTTTTTGTAAAAAAATGATTTTGATAAAAATTTGCTAATGACATTGAGAAATGGTTAAGGGTAGTAACGCTTCAGCTGGTCCAGGTTGGTTGGGTTGACAAACTCATTCCCGTCCAGGTCCGTCAGCATCACTACTCCCCCTGATAGGATTTTCTTCACCAGATATGGCCCAGCCCAATTGGGTTTAAATTTTCCCCTCGGGTCAACTGGTAGTAGAGCTCGAACAGACTTAAGAACTAGATCACCCTCCTTAATGTTCCTGGGCCTTACCCTCTTATTGAAAGCCCGTTGGATCCTTTTCTCATAGATTTGGATATTATTGAGGGCACGGGATCGTCGTTCGTCTAGTAGAACCAACGAGTCATATCGTGCTCGAACCCAATTAGCTTCGGGTACTTGGCTTTCTAGCAGAATTCTGAGGGACGGTACCTCCAGCTCAACTGGTTGGACTGCCTCCATCCCATAGGTTAGATAATACGGTGTTGCCCCGGTTGCGGTGCGAATTGACGTTCGGTATCCCCATAGGGCAAAAGGTATTTTGTCGGGCCAGTCCCGGTAATTATCAGCCATCTTTTTTAGTATGGTGACAATTGTTTTATTGGCCGCCTCCACGGCTCCATTTGTTTGGGGACGGTAAGGCGAGGAAGTATGCCTTTGCATTTTATATTTGGTCAGCAGGGCTGCAGTCTCGGCTTGGAAATGAGTCCCGTGATCACTGATAAATTCAGAGGGAATTCCATATCGACATATTATCTTGTTTTGGATAAACTTGGCGACATGCCTGGCATTGAGAATGCGATATGATTCAGCTTCGACCCATTTGGTGAAATAGTCGATAGCTACCAAAATAAAGTAGTGCCCACCGGTACCAGAGGGATTTATTTTCCCGATTATGTCGATACCCCATGTTGAGAATGGCTAGGGTGACGTCATGGTATAAAGCAGTGATGACGGCATATGTTGCACATTGCCAAAGATTTGACAGTTATGACAATGTTTGACATACGACCGGCAGTCGGCTTCCATGGTATTCCAATAATAACCGAGCCTCATGATTTTCCGGACCAGCATGTGGGCATTCATATGTGGGTCGTTTTCTCCATCATGTACTTCGGCCATAACCTTTTCAGCCTTATACTTGTCAACACAAAGGAGAAGAGCCCCCTGTGCCCTCTTTTTATACAGTTGCCCGTCGTCGGTACGGATAAACTGGGTGGCCAGCCTTCGTAAGGCTTTCTTAGCTCGACCTTCCGTCCCGGGAGGGTATTCCCCGTTTGTTAGGTATTTTAACACAGCTTGGTACCACGGCTCGGGATCGGTTATTTCAATGTCTTCGATGTCGCAGATGTATGCCGGCTCGGACCGTCTTTCGACGCAAATTGGCATACTGGTCACATGGTCGGGAATATTCAGTAAGGATGCCAATTTTGAGAGTGCATCTGCGAACTGATTTTCTTCCCGAGGCAGGTATATATACTCTACCTTTTGGAATTGTTTCTCGAGATCCCTTACTCGTGCCTGGTAGGCCACGAGATTAGCATTTCCAGTCTTCCATTTTTAAAGTGCTTGGTTAATGACCAAGGATGAGTCACCATGTACCCGGAGATTTGTAATCCCTAGATTGGCGGCGGCTTGTAGCCCGTAAATGCATACTTCGTACTCTGCTGCATTATGGGTAACGTCAAAGTCCAGCTTGATGGAGACGGGAGTATGTTCCCCTTTTGGTGAAATTAGGAGGATCCCGACTCCGAACCCTCGAAAATTGGATGCTCCATCGAAGTATAAATCCCAAGTTTCAGTATCAGTATGGAAAATGTCTTCGTCTGGGAAGGACCAAGTGTCGGTGTGTCCTTCCTCGGTTATCGGGCTATCGGCGAGAAATTCAGCTACTGCTCGACCCTTGATAGCTTTTAATGGTACGAACTTTAGGTCGAACTCTGCCAGCATTAGAGTCCATCTAGAGATTCGACCATTGAGAACGGGCTTTTCGAAGATGTATTTGATTGGGTCCATCTTGGATAGCACATGGACCTCGTGACTGAGCATATAATGTCGAAGTTTCTTAGTGGCCTAGACTAGAGCCAAGCACGTCTTTTCGAGCATGGTATATTTGCACTCATACCCTAAAAACTTCTTGCTGATGTAGTAAATGGCTCTTTCTTCGGAGTCAACTGTCTGAGCCAGCATAGCCCCCATGGCTGTCTCGGTCGTTGTTAGGTATAACGACAGAGGCAAACCGGGTTGAGGTGGCATTAAGACCGGCGGTGCAGACAGAATTTCCTTGATCTTATCGAAAGCAGTTTGGCACTTGTCATCCCATAGTACCCGTTCTCCCACTTTCAGTTTTTTGAAAATTGGTTCACACACCATGGTTAGTTTGGAAATGAACCGACTGATGTACTGGACTTTCCCGAGAAATCCTCTTATTTCTTTTTCGCTTTTGGGAGGTTGCATCTTGGTAATGGCTTTGATTTTAGCTGGGTCGACTTCGATACCTCGTTGGCTAACGATATGACCCAGTAATTTGCCTGATGTTACCCCGAAACTGCACTTTTGAGGGTTTAACCTCATGTTGTACCTGCGTAGTCGGGTGAAGACTTTTCTTAGGGCGGTGATGTGACCGTCCCGTTCTTTGGATTTGACGATCATGTCGTCTACATAAACTTCTACCTCTTTTTGCATCATGTCATGTAATAAAGTGGTAGCAGTCCTTTGGTATGTGGCCCCGGCATTAATGAGACCGAAAGGCATGACGGTATAGCAGTAAGTACCCCAAGGTGTAGTGAAGGTAGTCTTACTCATATCTTCTTCCGCCATCTTGATTTACTTATACCCGGCATACCCGTCCATGAATGATAGAAGGGCATGATCGGCCGTGTTATCCACCAGTATGTCGATGTGTGGTAACGGAAAATCATCTTTCGGGCTCGCCTTGTTAAGATCCCGAAAATCTACACATACCCGCACCTTACCGTCCTTTTTAGGAACCGGCACGATGTTTTCCACCCAGTCCGGATACTCGAACACTTGTATGAAGCCGGCTTTGAATTGTTTGTCGACTTCTTATTTTACCTTGAGAGACCACTCGGGCCTCATTCGGCGGAGCTTCTGCTTGACCGGTTTGCACCCATCTTTAATTGGTATGTGGTGCTCGGCTATTTCCCGGTCTATCCCCGGCATGTCCTTGTAGGACCATGCGAAGACATCCTTGAATTCTTGGAGGAGACTTATGAACTGTTGTTTCTCCTCGGGATCTAAGGATAACCCTATCTTAAGTGTCTGAGGCTCTAAGGTTGTACCCACATTTATGGACTCGGTTTCTTCGATCACCGGGTTTCGGGACTCCTTTTGCTCTAGTTGCTCGATCAGATGTGGAGGTAAGGGTACCTGTTCGTCTGGTTTCTCAATGTCATAGCATAAAACATTTTTAAAAGCAGAATTTAAAAGAGACAAGTCGTAAGCAGAACGGTTGTTATTATTGATTGAAAATTTGGAGAACAGCTCAAAGAGAGCAGCCATCTGATCATTGGTCAGTGGCGGGATAGGTACGGCACTCGGGACAGACCCCGAAGTGCCAGCAGCAGGAATGATAAAAGGGAGAGGGGTTACAGTAGTGACTCTAGCACCGACTTCCCTAGACTCGACCTCAGACTCTGACTCAGACTCGGACTCGGACTCAGACTCAGGCATGTCTCCTTCTCCGGTGACCAGCTTGTAGATCCTTCCCTGACTGTCAGTCCACTTGACAGTCTTCCTCCAGGCCCTGTTTCCCGTCTCGGAACCAACATCCGAGATTAGCTTGGTCGGGTCAAACCTGTTGCTGCGAAGAATCAGGTTGACCAGGTCTTCCTTTGGAGTTGGGGCTATGGTGTCTTCCCCGAAAAGTAGCCCTAGCGCGGGCTCAGCATCTTCAGCTCCGTCGGACTGGATGAGGGCGAACACATCATCCGGGATGTAGTTGCAGTCCCGGGCCAAGTGGGTCCCGAGCTGCATAGCATTGGGTTGGTATAGACCAACCTGAATAGCCCCAAACACCGGTGTGACAAAGTAGTCAGCCAACCGTGGGCTGTAAGGGCTCAAGTGGATACCCTTAATAATGTTGCAGGCCTTCTCAATTCCTGCTCGGACAACATTGTCTGGAGTTATGGCATAACCGAGACCAAAGTGAGATTCTTCGTCTTTGAGAACCTCGATGATCTTCCCAGCTGGAAGATCGGGTCGAGAGGTAGCCCCCGGAAAGTACCCTAGGTTTTGGAGCATCGTGTCGATACTCGTAGTGAAGTAAGGCCTAAAGAGGTACTCTTCCTCGATCATCCCCACAAAATCGAACCCCCAGAGGTCCGTGCGACCCGTGGCGTTACAGCTAGCCACAGTCATTGGTGTTGCCTCTAAAGTGATGACATCGTTAAGCAGAGGCATCTTAATCTTCCGATGAAGGGTGGATGATACTGCCTTGACAGCGTGGATCCAAGGCCTACCTAGGAGCAAGTTGAATGATGAGGTGACATCGATCACCTGAAATTCGAGCTCCTTTTCTATCGGGCCCGTTATGACGGTCAGTTTCACGGCCCCAGCTACCGACTTTGGGCTCCCATCGAAGGCTTGGATGGTTTGAGTAGTCGGGATGTAATCAGCCTCGGTAATGCCGAGGGCTTTGGCGGTCCTTAAGGGAAGGACATTCACGGCGGACCCATCATCAACCATGGTCATAGGAAGGTATTTTCCTCGGCAAACCACCGTAATGTAGAGGGCCAGGTTATGGGAGGCCCCGAATGATGGTAGGTCGGCCTCAGAGAAAGTGATCATCGGACCTCCTTCCTTAGCTTTGCCCTTCAGGTGGGGCAGGACCGTGGCTACCATCTCAGCAGGGGTAACCAAAGAGTCAACCTTAATTTGATCGAGAGCCTTTGTAAGTGCTTCTCAATGCTCTTGTGAGCTAACCAGGAGTTGCCATATAGTGAGGTCAACTCGGGTCTTCTTCAACTGCTTCATGAGAGCCGCTTCAGCAGTTGGCTCTTCAGGGGCGACTTCCGTCCCGAATGGCTCAGTGACGGTTGTCGGGATAGGGGTGTCCCTAGAGCTTGTGGCTTGATAGGGACGACCGAGGTGGTTACTGGTTAGGACTCGGGATTTAGTCCTTCGAATCTCCTCGGAGGTAATGGGGACAGCTTCCCCTTTGGCGAGGTAGACGTCATCCTCGTCGTCGAACCAGATCCCGTTCACTTGCGGGATAAATGGAGAGATAAGGTGAGAGCAATCAATCACCTCCCCGGTAAAGATGGCGTGGGAGCTGAAAGGGTTCTCCTTGTTGCTGGGCTTATCTCCGGGTAGCGGGATTTTACCGCTTTCGATCAGGTCCTGAATCAAGTGCTTCAGCTTCCAGCACTTCTCGGTATCATGCACATTGCCTCGGTGGTACTGGCAATAGGCTTGGGCGTTGTAGTTCTTGGAGCGTCGCTCGACCGGAACTTCAGGAGTTGGGCCTATCGGTTGGATTAGGCCTTTTGAGGATAGCCTTTGTAAGGCATAAGTATAGGTCGTACCTATGTCAGTAACAACCCGAGGTGGGGTGTTCTTCTTGGACGGGGCATCTAGTAGATTAACCGCGTCGAAAATGCTGCGGGTTGCAGCTTGAGGCTTGGTAGTCGAGGAAAAAGCCCCTTGATAACCCTTAGCAGCGGCCTTAGTGAGGCCTTCCAGTCTTAAGTCATCTTCGATCCTCATACCCATTTCAGTAAGGGTGGTGAAATTGGGTATGACAGCATATCGGAGGTGAACCCGGTAAGATGGGAGGAGGTTCTTGACAAAAGCCTCCACCAAAGTCTTCTCACTGGGCTTATCGACCAGTTTCACGCTCTCGGTCCTCCAGCGTTGAAGGTATTTGGTAAAACCTTCTTTCGGCTCTTGGGCCATAACCTCCAGAGATCTCATGGTGGTTTGGATCTCGGTGTTGTCAGCATAATTCCGAGCGAATTCGGTGGCCACATCATCCCAAGTAGGGTATTTCTTTGGGTCTAGCCTGTAATACCAGGCCCGAGGGTGCTTTTCAAGAGATGCAGCAAAAAGGTTCTTGAACATGGAGGAATCCACTCCCTTGATGGCCATGAACTCCTTGAAGGCCCGTACATGTAGTAACGGGTCTTCAGTTCCCTCAAACATGGGAAAACCCGTGAGATTCAGGTTTGCGGGCAGTTTGTCACTCACCGGGTTGTACTCACGACTATTCTCCCGATGGATATTATTACTCCCAGTCAAGTGAACTTGCTCCTCTAGTCGACGTACTGAGCTTTCTAGATCAGCTAGAGGCCCATTAGTCCCGGTATTGGGAGTCCTGTGCTCCACCGCAACCAATCGAGTGACGATAGCAACTTGTCCAGCCCTCATTTCATTCAGTTGGGCGTCGATGTCGCCCTGTTTGTCGACCATGGCGTCCACAGAGGTTTTCAGATCAGCTAAAGCAGCTTCCATCTTGCGGGTGAGCCTAGTGGATGGTGGCCTGTCTGTAAGAACACCAGGTAATCAGAAACCGAACCTAAATCTCGGAACCGTAAAAAAAAGCACATCCCGAGCGACCCAAAAGGAAAGGACTGAGTGGAAAAGACTCGAGAAAGACATTTAGACGGGTGACTCGTAGGTGGTATGACTTCCTTAGGATTTTGGCGGAGTGGGCCTAGTCCCGTTCGAAGGAAGGTCCACGTGAGACTATTCCCCGGACTTTTGACTCGAGTGTTTGGACGGACTTTCCTTTGTAGGGGTATGCCCTACGCGGGTTGGTCGTGCCTTGACAGATAAGGCGGACTCGGGAAAGGGGGGAAACTCGTGATATAAGATCGACGGTGTTTCGACGCTATAAACCCTCTACGTACTATGCAAAGACCCGACACACGGATAAACGGTAGGTCCTATAATAAGGAAGATTTATTTTAAGAAAGTTGAAAGTTTAGGAAAGGTTGAGGTTTAAATGCAAAATGAACGAATTTCCGAGAGTTTTGAAAACTGAAAACGGAATTTCGAAAAACCGAGATTAGAATTTTGAAAAGGAAAATTCCGAAAATCAAGGTGGTGAGGGGGTGGAAATTCGAGAATTAAAACGGACAGCATGCCGACTACAGAAAAGGATATTTTGAGTCAAATCGTTGATCCTAAATTTCGGCGGCAGTCCGAGTTTTGAAAATGGGATATTTTTGAAAAGGTGAGTCCCGAAATGGGCAGCATTTCGGGTTTTTCGAAATTGGGCGTTTTGGAAAGACGGGTCCCGAAATGGACAGTATTTCGGGTTTTTCGAAAAGTGGGTATTTTTTGAAAGATGCAATTTTTGAAATGACGGTTTTTTGAAAATTGACACGGAAACCAAGTAGTATGTAGTCAAACAAGCATTATAACGACGCTTATGTATGCTTTACACTAAGTCTCGGTCGGTCAAAATAGGGTCTATACCAACAACGATGGTTTTCTCGTGTGATGGACGGACTTCCTAAGCCGAGTTGGTCTTAGGACATGCCGCGAAACCGAGACGAGTTCCACTATCGATGTCTTTAGCGCACCATGTAGGAATGCACCGTGGTATAGTGGGACGTCGGTCACAAGTAACCGGCCCGGGAAAATTTGGGTTATGCATGAATCATTAAACTAATGCGCGCACACTAATCTACGAACGATTTCTTTCGAGTCTCACCCTAGGAACCCCGATGACATGTGGTACATCAGGTATCCCCAGCGGCGACGCGGCGAAGCGCGGGTTTGGGTAGGCGAATGAATCTCGTGGTGAGATTGTTCTCGGGTTCGAAATTTAAGTCAAAATGGAGTCGCCACCGAATTTTGTGCTTATTCGGAACCATACGAGCCCACTCTATGTCGTCATTGGCTATACACAAAGTAAGCCAACTTCGATTTCAGAGTTTATGGGGCTCGTCCCTTTGCATTGTTATACCGATACCGTTTACACCGGCTTTCGTATATAAAATGACTCTCGTGCGCCAAGGGTTTCGGACATCCGGAAACCAAAGGTTCTGAGTAAGGGGTGAGGGTACGTATTGGGAAGCCCACTAAGGACACCCAACCCCGCCCGCACATGGCGGCCTCTACTAAGACACCGTTCGTGTTCGTGTACGCACGCTAGTAAATTGATTGAATGATATGCAAACAGCGTTTTAGCTCAACATGTGAGTTTTGCGTTAACTACGTCATTTAATGCATCTTATTATTTATCGAAGTGATTTAGCATGCGAGGTTCATTTATAAAGCGTAAAGCAGGTAAATAAACAAAGCTCGAAAATAAAATAAAAATAACGTACAAATTACACGGGCGGAAATACAACCCGGAATTCACAATACAACATTACGTAAAAGTAATAAACGAAATAAGAATAACGCAATATAATGATAGTGACGGACCCGTATGCAAACTAGACCGCAAAATATGTAGGTGGACTAACCCCGATTATATACGCATTATGTCGTGTACTAAACGAAGGACGGAAATATGAGACTGTGGCATATTGCTCGCCCGATCTCATATCCCGTAGTCTTGTCCCGACTTATCACGTCAAAAGTTGATCAAAGTCGTTCTACGTGTCGTGATGTGCATGGTTTTGAAAATAGGAAGATCACGTGATAGTCTTTACACGTGATGACTAAAGTCGATAAAAGACGGGGCTTGAAACGTGTGTCAAACCCCTCGGATTTTTGGGTTACAGGACCCACTCGACCGAGTCGTGGTGTGACTCGGTCGAGTGCACCTTTTACGTGGCTACTGCCCGTTTTTATGGGTGCTACTCGATCGAGTAGCATATGTACTCGGTCGAGTAGACCCTGTACGAATGATAATTCGTTTCGTTTTATGATTTGAAATCGATGATCGGTCGAACCAAATACAAACATCGCACGATTTGTATTTAACTCGACCTCCGGTACTATAATCGTGTACGAACGATTATAATACCGTTATCGGAGTTTTATAAAAATGCTTATCGTTATGCTAGAAAATTTGAATTAGTAACGAAAGATGTCCCTCTACGTCACGACATCGAAACTAACCCTTTCGGATTACGTGATGTCGGTTTTCGTGTCAACGGGTTTCGTACCAATTATGAAAATGGGATTAAATACGTTCAACTACGCCCGTTTGCAATCGCATCACGCCCTTGAGTACGTTGGGGCGGGGCTCCTCGAAAGGGCTCCACCTCCGTTGTTGCTCGTAAAGGGATTAGACGGATTTTAGGCAAACACCATAGTCAAACGGATTTAAAACCGGAATTTAATACTAGTTTACGTATACACGGTATTATTAATGTTAGTAGTAAAACGATAAAAATAAAGACGCAAAAAGTATAAAAAAACGTTAATGTTAGTGTTACTACGATTATGAGTACGATGCAAAAATACAATAAATAAAACGAAAATGAGACTAGATAGAAGAGATCGAGATGGAGTTCGGGACACCCTCAAGATACATGCTTAGTAAGGACCTCGGAAATGGACTCGTAATAGCGGCACGGGCTCGGGAGTATCGAGGATGTATGCGAGTTATGGTGTGTATGGGTGTGTGTGTGTTTTTCGCCGGTTTCCGAGGGACGAGGGGCTTGGGTTTTTGTGTAGTCTTGCTAGGGATGTAGTATAGGGAGTGTAGTAGGGTTAGGATGCAAAGTGTAGGGTAAATGCTTAGGGTAAAAACTGTGCAAATGAATGGGGGTGAAGCGGTATTTATAGACTTTTCCCTCGACATAGGGGCACTCGATCGAGTGGCCCTAGTGCACTCGATCGAGTGCATTTGCAAACGGGTCAAACCGGATTAAAAGACGCTCCACTCGACCGAGTGGGGTCAATCCACTCGATCGAGTGGATCAGTTGGGCGAGACAAATAAGGGAAGAATTGATCTTGTTGTTTTGATTGACTTTTTTTAATTTTATTTTGTGCGCCAACTGAACTTGGCTGATTTATGAGACGGTTTCGTCTTTGACCGGGTTTTGACCCGGTCGCCAAAAGACGGGATTTATCTTTGGTGTCGGTTTTGGCCCAAATTAGTCTTATTTGACTCGGAACGACCCACTGGGCCTGAATTTGAGGTCTGTTTTGTGAGATTTTTACTCCGCTAAAAGTCCATGTCGGATATTATTGGTTTCGAGTCCAAGTCCGAGTATACCAAGTCACGTTTGCGTCCGATCATCATCGGGTGTTTTTCGGAGACTACCATAGACACGTTGCAGTCAAAATGCGGGTGTCTACACCCTCAAGATGGCAAGACCGAGAGAGGTAACCCTCAAGTCACCTCTCCGAAAATCAAGAACCAGTCAAAAGTAAGGACATTTACCCACTTGGATATGTCCTACACTGTCGCTTTCCAGAGGTTAGATTCGAAGGGCCTAATATTACCTATAGGCCCAACAGCCGACACACCTTCAGAAAAACGCTCCAAAGCATGGAACGCTGAACATTACTGTCAGTTCCATATGGGGAGGGGGCACGATACAGAACAGTGCTGGAAACTGAAACACCTCATCCAAGATTTCCTCGATGCCGGGAGGACTCCCATTTTGGAAACATTATCACTTGCAAAGCCCCTCATGGACTATACAGGGCCCGAGGACCAAAGCATCCAATCTATCTCCCATGCATCCAAGAGTCCGGATTTGATTTAAGTCCGAGTCCGAGTCTAGGATGTACTATTTATTTCTATTTCAAAGCCAGAATCAGATCAATTGTATTCTGTCCTCTTTTCAAATTTCAATAAAATCGGCTTTTCTATTTCTCATATATACTTTCCTTATGTGTTTCCGAGAACATGATGAACACCGTCATACACTGTGAGCACATGCACGTGACTATTACAGGCACATCTATAATGACTGCAAGATATTGAGACCCGTGTTTTCCTTTACCTGTTCCATGTCTGACATAGAAAGCCACATAACTACTCTTAGGGAGCGGTATCAAATCCTATGACAAATCTAGGTGGTCTCCTACTTTGGGTTCAAAACGGGAGGCAAACCCATTTCCCTTAATAAACACCCATCCAATAAGATCAACCAATCCCTACCTTAGGTGTTAGTCTGACCGACAGGAAAAAGAGAAAAAAGCTGGACAAAAAAAATCAAAAGTCCAAGAGAAAAAAAAAGAAGCAAAAGGCCAAAACAAAAAGCAGGCCATCACCAAAAATAGATGCATCCATGACCAAGGTTAAACGATCAACTAGACAGGGGCTAAGAGGTCAACCAACAGAAAATTCAAAAAACCCACGACCGTGGTGAACGGTCAACTCAAGAGAAAGTCCCTTGACCGGGGTATAGTCAATTCAAAAATTATCGATCCCCATACCATCACCATCAAATAGGGGAGAGACAATCAAGATGGTCAGCTAACACTACACTTAGCCTCCCCAGATTACAACCCTCAAAGACCTTCCCGAGACCTAGGCTAAGAGACAGCCCAGAATTTTGAGGATACAAGCTCCATATGATACACCCTAACCATTAGGGCCAGACATGGAAATCAGATCCCGCATTATCAAACCTACCCCGATCGAAGCTCGAGTCATTTTTACTCGACTTCCCCCTTTCCTACCACATTGCAATACCTTACCCTCGAAGCCTTAGCTCCACAAAAATCGAGCTCCAGATTTCGAATAATCAAAGCCACTTACGACCTAGCTCCACATTTCCAAAAACATCTAAACCGGTTACCAGCCCCAAACACGGCAACTCAACTTGCGGTCGGCATAGAACATGCCCAAATAGCTCACTCCACCTCTGGGGGCTACCCCGGAGAACGCTCACAGTCACAGGATCAACATCCTAACTGTTCTCGCCCTTTGATCAAGACATCATTGGGAATGCACCTAGCCTACACTATCGTTATGGCTAGTTACACACGAAGTCCTAATAGACTAGGCACCATAACATATATTTCAATCCACTGAACTACGGCTTGGTTTGATTTCACTACACGTGAATACGTAGGCAGCCCTTCAACAAAGGCACAACCACCCATATTGACACAAATTCAGAAAGCACCATCATTCCTATCACGACACTGTCATGTTCTCAGCAGCTAGCTTTGTCGTCCTGGGGGCTTCTCTTAGGCAGAAGACCTCCATCCCCTCACAAAATCCAAATACTTTCAAAACCTAGCCTACTTTCTATAGAGTGTCCTAGTACTCGGCTTAGTCGAAGACAAGAATCTATCAGGGACTCAAACAGCACCCACCTTGGGAATATACCCCAAAACAAAAAAAATCAAAAGAGCACTAGTCTATGACATTGCTACCACTAAGCCCTGTTGTACGGAAATAGTCTGATAACATCTTTCCCATTCTGAAGTTCGACCGTGTTGCCACTCGCCTAGGCTATGGAATAGCGCAGCTTAAGAGTCTTCTCATATTAGGTGGCCCACCCCCTAGCGAGTCACGGTCCGACCCCTCGAGAGTCCAGTTCGTGTCTGTCAACTCGTCCTATCGCGTCTAGAGTCGAGTCTGTCGGTATGTCTCTCTTCAAATTCTCATTTTAAAATTTGCAAAACTTAGCCATTTGATAAAATCCTTTTCGCCAGTGTCAAATTTCAGTCTATTTAAACTGCAAATTTCTTTTCTACCCCTTTCAATTTTGAAAACCTATCTCCTAGCACGTGAGTTGCTTTCAGGACTTCGATTTCAAAATGAAGCAAAAATCATTTTCCCCAGCACAAGTCAGTCTGTAGATACTAACTGCATTTCCCGTATGCTATCTACTATATTTGCTATCTCGGCCTATATATCTAACTTTTCAGGTACCAACTTGGCTTCCCAAGAGAACATCAAGTTTTTATTCCCCAGCGCGAGTCGTGTTTTACCTAAATGTTACGTGCAAAAATTCTATGTAACTGCATACAAGTATACTCAAGGCTTCAGAAGCAAGCCCGCGCAACTCACATATCTCCCCAGCACGGTACGGGATGGTCCTACATACAGGCGCACCCGGGACTTATACAACAAGTCTGACTCCCCACGGAGGTATTAGCATCAACTCAGGTATGATTTCTATCTTATGGCTGGTGAGCCCTTCACGCAAGTCTAATGGACTATAAACGATACGACCGGAAGTCTGCCAGGTCTTAATCTTCGATTGGCCTGGTAGCTACTCTGACTTTCGCATTTTCCAAGCCTCAGTCAGAGTCGGGGCTCTGTAGACACCCACATTTGACTTCTAGGTGTCTATAGTAGTTTCCAAAAAACATCCGATGATTATCGGACACGAACGTGCTTTTATGCACTCGGATATGGGCTCAAAATCGTTAGTTTCTGGCTTGGGTATTTTTACGGAGTACAAATCTCACAAAACTAACCTCAAATTCAGGCCCAGTGGGTCGTTTCCAATCAAATAAGACTAATTTGGGTCAAAACCGACACCAGAAATAAAACCGACTTTTATCGACCGAGTCAAACCCCGGTCAAAGCCGTTTCCGAGAACACAAAATAGCCATGCAAATATCGAGAATCCAACCCGAAGTCAAAAACTCCGGATTTCTTCGCTCCAGCGGATCCACACAATCGAGTGTAAGCCCACTCGATCGAGTGGGCCTCTAGCAGGCCCGCTGTTGCCTTTGAGTTGGGCCACTTGATCGAGTTAGCAGGGGCACTCGATCGAGTAACCCTAGGTCGTGGGGTTGGGAATTCCTATATATACACCCTTTTGCATACAACTTTCAACCCTAACTTATCTCATATACAACTTTTACACATACACAAATTTCAACCTTACAACCCTAGCATCTTGCAAACATACTACCCTAATATCACCATATCTCCATCTACATAATCTCGATACTCCCGTGTCCGAGCGACAACTAGACGAATTCCATACCCAGAATACGAACCATGTAGGTTGAGGGTGCATATAATCCCGATTTCTTCCTTTTTCCTTTTCTCTTCTCTCGTTTTTTTTGTTTCTTTTTTGTTTCCAATATCGTTAATATTACTAGTATCAAAACATTAAAATATTCGCCTATTCGTATCGAATAGAAGGGATGACGGAATAATAAAATTTGAATACAAGGGTGTCTCACCCGATATTGCCGGTCGCTTATCCCGACACCCCAACTATTTGATTGTTGAAGCGAATCAACGTCAACAAAATTGTTTTTTTATCGCGTCGTTAGTCCCGTTTTATTATTTGAATAATCGTCATCATCAAAATCGTGCATTCGTCAATTTCTAAAACTATTTCAAATCAAACATGTTTATTTAAATTAGGGCGAAACCCGTTGATGCGGATCTGACATCACATAATCCGCAAGGACTTATTACGATGTCGAGATGCGGAGGGACTCAATTTTCAATCTAGTCCAACATATAAAATGTTCATTCTTAAGATGCGATATCGACTCTATAGTCGAATATCGTGTCTAAAAGAATTAGTCAATAAATTAAACTAGCACGAATTCGTTGATGCTAACATAATTGTCACATAGTTCGAAAGAACTAATTACGACATTATAATGCGGAGATAATTTATTTCGTTCTAGTTTGATTTAAACGACTTATAACATCTTTTCTAGATTTCACTCTAAGTGTTCGATATTGATTCCATAATCAAATATCGGATACGACGAGTATCGAAAATTCGAGTCGAGCATAAATCATGTAATATTTTTGCGCGACTTAACAAAATCACCGATCTTCCGAAATCAAAAGCAATTTCGAAATTCATGCAAATTGCGAAACGAACCCTTGTTCGTACAGGGAGCACTCGATCGAGTGCCTAGATCGAGTGTCTAGCCCACTTGATCGAGTGGCACCCCAAAAACCGACGCAAAAGGTCTTTTTGAGGACCACTCGATCGAGTCCCTCAATGACTCGATCGAGTGCGCCTCAAATATTGGGCAAAAACTTTTTCCGAGGTCCACTCGGTCGAGTCCCTCAATGACTTGATCGAGTGGCCTTTATCACGTCAAAACGTGAGCCCTCAAACATACGTCAAGCCTTATCAAATATTTTTATGACTTCGGTTAAGACGTGTCAAGTCAGTCACGTGCCATACTACTTTCCAAAACCGTGAATCATGCCGTTTGTGTCATTCCATATTATTTACAAACCGTTATTATCATTGCTAACCCGTTTGTTTCTACTTTTGTCTTGTCATTTCCATATGTTTGTTTTATTGTACTAAAATGAACCTCGCATGCTAAATACAACATTGACGATAATTTAGATGCATTAAATCGAGTTGGAAACTTATTCAAATCTTCGCATGTTTAGTCAAAATACTGTTTGCATAACATCTCATCAATTACTAACGCGCGTATTAAAACATCAAGCGATATCTTAGTAGAGGCCGCTAAGTGCGGGCGGGGTTGGGTGTTCTTTATGAACTTCCCAACATGTACCCTCACCCTTACTCAGAACCGTGGTTTCCGGATATCCGAACCCATTGGCGGACGAGAGTCATTCAATACACGGTAACCAATAATGTCGGTATCGGTATCGCAATGCAAAGGGACGAACCCTCATAAACTTTGACATCCGAATGGGCCGTACTTGGTGCACGGCCCACTAAGATATAGAGTGGGTTCGAATGGGCCCGAACTTCCACAAAGTTCTGTGGCGATTTCGCTTCGATTTAAATTTCAATTCGATCCATCTCACATGAGATTCATTCGCCTCCCCAAACCCACGGGTGGCCGTGTCGGGGTGGACCTATGTCATGTCCACACTATGAGCTCTGCTAAAATCAGGCAAGGCTTGGTGAATAAAGGAGACAAATCCATTGTTTTCTTCATCAAGGCTTCACCTTTATTTATATGCATCTTCATCTTCCTAATTTCTTATTTTACCTGTATTGTTGGTATAACTCTCTTCCTCTCCCTTTTCTTTAGATTATTTTTTACTCTTACTCTCTCTTTATTGCATCATTTTCTTTGTTTTTCTTGCATTGTTTTTAAATCGTTTGGTAGTTTCATTTGTTGATCTTAGTTTCCTTTATTGTTTTAGTTTAAATTCCTCCAATTTTCATCATTATGCATATTGTTGGCATGATCACCATTGTTATTGTTTTTGCTATTCTCTCCATGAATTGCGAGTAGTTTCTTGTTAGGGGGTCAAGGGAGCTGAGGAAGATTTTGGGTAATATGAACTGAGAAATTGTGGTTTGGTTGCATGTTTGTTGATCTAACTTGTTTAAGGTTATTGTGTCTTTGTTGACTTAGTTTGGCCAACTAGATCGACCTTGACCCACTCCTATCAATATGGTGAAACTCGGGGTAGGAGTTACCTTGACTTGAGACTTACCCTTTTCACCGCGAAAGCGGGATTTAGTTAAGTTGGGTGAAGAAATCGAAAGGTGGTTTTCCCCCTTTATCGACTTTGTGACCGACCCCATAATTCCTTGATTTGTAGAACCCGATTTCAGATTTCCCGACTCCCCATAACGCCTTTTCCTTATTGATTACTATTTATCATTTATCGCATCACTAGTTTAGACTTGACTCAAAACCCCCCATTAAGACCCCAAACGCATTCGCTCTTTCTCAATCAACTCACCGTCATCCCTGTGGACCAACCTGGACTTACCACATCTACGTTTATTTGTTTTTGTGTTATTTTCGAGTCATATAAATATTCTTTGATCCACTATCCAATCGTTAATGACCGATCCTAGATAGGCGGAGATTAGTCGCATCTTCCACAAAAGCATTAGACCATTTTACTAGGACTTTTGTGGAACGCACCCTCCCACATTTGACAGTTTTCTTAGCCATTATTACCTCAGGATGTTTAGGCATAGATTAAATGTTAGGAAAGTTGATATGCTAGAGTGTCATGTGGCTGATGGCATTTCTTAAGCAAGAAGACGTGGAATGTACGACGGATCTTAGCATTAAGGGGTAGTGTGAGCCTATATGCTACAGGGTCAATCCTCTTCGAAATCTGGTAGGGGCTATATAGTATTTTTTAGATAAATTTTGATTGGTCCTTCCTACAACAGATTGCTGCCTGTAAGATTGTATTTTAAGGAAGACATAATCCCCCACTTGGAACTCCCTGTCACTCCTTCCTTTGTCTGCCTGCTGCTTCATTCTGTTGCGAGCACGAGCCAGATGGATCTTAATTCTGTCTAAGGCCTCTTCTCTTCCTGCCATGGACTTGTCCATAGCCTCCACTTTGCTTTCACCACTGAGGTAGGGTAAGTGGATGGGTCAAGGTTGGCCATACAATACTTCATAAGGAGAGGTCTTTAAGGAAGAATGATAAGTTGTGTTGTACTCCCTCCGTTCAAATCCAAAGTGCACATTTCTCTTTTTGACACTATTCACAACTAAAGGGAATCTTCGATATTCTCGACAATCTAGAAGAGAAAATATAGTCATGTGAGATCTTGTTTGATTCATCTTTATGAGTAGGTTAAGAATATCAAATTTTTATAATTTTTGCTAATGTAAGATGAAAGATATCGATGGTGCAAAACGTGTCTCGATAAATGTGCAAAAGAGAAATGTAGTTTCGATTTGAATAGGAGGAGTGCCAAAACTCTGCAGATGGGAGCCATTTACACACCAGTCGGTAGGGGTTTCATGCAGAAACAACTGAGATAGATCTTTAGTCACCTATTTAAGGCCTCAGTCTGACCATCGATCACTCTGGGGATGATAGGCAGAAGACATATGGAGTGCTATCCCATGTATGTCAAATAGTTCCCGCTAGAAGGTACTGAGGAAGATGAAGTCCCTAACTGAGACTATACCTGTTGGTATTCCTTGTAGCTTATAAACATTATTAAAGTAGGCATGGGCTACTTCAGAGGCAGAATAAGGGTGCTTCAAAGGAATGAAGTCAGCTTCCTTGCTTAGCCTATCCACTACCATCAATATAGAGTCCTTACCCATAGACATAGGTAGACCATTTATGAAGTCCATACTAACCTCCTCCCATACAACAGAGGTATGTTTAGAGGTTGAAGCATACTAGCGTAGGCTAATATATCATAGTTGCATTGCTGACAGGTTGTGCATTTGTTTATATAATCCTTGATGTCATTTTTCATGCATTTCCAAAAGAATTTTTGCTTGAGCCTCTGATAGGTTGCCTTTATGCCTGAATGACTAGATTGCAAGGTATCATGCATAATGGAAATGATACTTTGCTGTAGCCCATTGGTACTACTACCAATTTGCCCTTCCTCTTCAACTGGTTCATAGTCCAACTATAATCCTTATGTGAATTTGGATCAACAATTAGATCTTGTATAAGTGATGTTAGACTCACATCCTTTTCCCACGTCTCTTGTAATTTTGCATAGAGGTTTGTGCTAATGGAACTAATGTTCAATTGATCATAGAGTTTAGAACTTTGTACCCTTGAGAGTGCATCTACATCGGCATTGTTCTAGCCCTTTTTATAGACTATTTCATAGTCATATCCCAGTAGTTTTGCCAACCATTTCTACAGTAAAGGCCAGGGAAGTTATTCTCTACTCCAATAGGTATTTCAGACTCTAATGGTCTGTTTTAACAATAAACCTTTTGTTACTCAACTATTGGCCCCATTTGCTGATAGCATGGATGAGAGCTAGAAGCTCCCTCTCAAATATTGACAGAGCTAGAATGCTTAAGTGATAAAGCCTTACTAATGAAAGCTATTGGGTGTCCATCTTGCATAAGCACAACGCCAATTCCCCCTCCTGATGCATCTGTCTCAATGACAAAGGGTTTTTCCAAGTTGGGTAGGGCTAGGATTGATGCAGATATATATCATACCCTCCTTAAGCTGTTCAAATGCTCTTTGTGCTTCCTCATACCATCCAAAGACATTCTTTTTGAGGAGAGAAGTAAGGGGCTTGCTAAGGAGTCCATATCCCTGAATGAATCTCCTATAGTACCCTGTAAGGCCCAAGAAACCTCTTAACTGTTTGATATTCATAGGAATAGGCCTATGTTGAACTAAAGTAATTTTTGATGGCTCTGTAGATAGACCCTCCCTGGAAATGATATAGCCTAAGTATTCTAACTTGGCTGTCCCAAATGAGCATTTAGATGGTTTAGCATATAGATGATGGTCTCTTATTACTTGTAGAACTTGTTGTAAATGACCAGGTGATCTTTCCAGTTAGGGCTATAGATGAGGATATCATCAAAAGAGACTAACACAAACTTCCATCAGAAGAGAGGTAAAGATTAGGCTCCAGGCTATGACACCTGAATTGGGATGGTGATGGATGTTGGTCAGCTGGTGATGTAGGCTCGTCTAGCTAAATTTTTTCCTATTTTTTCTTAAACTTTCTACTGCTTTAATGTTGGGATGATTTCTCATCTTCTTGTAAATTAACCTCGGATTTTTGATATATACTACTCACATTTTATCAAAAAAAAAAACACAAACTTCCTAAAAAAAGGTTAGAAGACTTGGTTCATGAGGCTCTGAGAGGTAGAGGGAGCATTAGTCAACCCAAAAGTTATAACTAAGTATTCATATGCCCATTGTGTGTCCTAAAAGCAGTTTAACATCCCGATGGGTTATTTTTATCTGGTGGAATCCAGATCTGGGATTAATCTTGGTGAAGAACTATGACCCTTGCAATTTATCGAGTAACTCCTTAATCACAGGGATAGGTATTTTATCCTTGATTGTCTGCTTGTTTATGCAATAGGACAATTCACAAAAGGTAAGAGTCCAAGAAACTGTTACATCTCAACCTGACTAGCCTCTTCGGAAGGGTCCTAGCCACTTCACCAAGACAAACCAGCATCAACCACTTGGCCTGGGTTAGCTGAAATTGTGCAACCTTAGCCTCAACTAAGTCCAAGACATCAAGGGTTACTTCTAAATAAACTGATTAGAAATTGAGCTTCAAGATAGAAACAGGGAAGGGACTTCAGAAAGTCAGCATTTCCTCGTTTGGTGTAGACACTTTGTGAGGGGGATAAAGTACTTTTCGGTTGTTTGTTACAGAACTAGCAGAAACATAATTACAAGCCAAAGGGGTTTATTAATGCCTCGAGCCATGCCATTACAAGGACAAGCTCCACCAGGCCACACAAGTCAATTGGAACCTGCTGCCAGTTACTTTATTCGAGTTTTTAATTAATGATTTTTGTATGATTGTTGACCTTATTTTCAGCCCTTAGATGAGATTATGATAGAAGTTATGTAGTATTATTTGAGGCCTATTTAAGGATCCTCATAAGCATTGTGTAACTCAGATTATAATTGAATGAAAACAAGCCTGAGTTAACCTCAAAACAAGTCTTCTCAACCTTACACTTTGTAGTTTGTTTAGTCAGACCTACTAACATCCCTGTGTTCACTGTGGAATTTTGACTAGCAATGTGTTGCATTCTTAGGCTGATTCTTGTGCTTTGCTGTAGATTAGTTTAGGTGTGTGTGTGTGTTTGGATCTGAACTTTGTGCTAGGCTGGGAGGGAGGGTACAAACCAAGTTAATTAAGTGAGTTAGAGTCTTGTATGCCTTGCTGTGATTTCCTAATTCATTCTCTATCTCTTACACTGGACCTGATTCTATGTGAATACCATAGTTTAGACTACAATTATGGTATCAGAGCTTTGGTTGTGAGTTCATTAAAACCTTAACTACATCAAAAACACAAAAATAACTCAATGAGTGAAGAAAGAATAGCCAGCATAGAAACTAAGGTTGATAATATTATTGATACTGTTAATGTCATGGTACAAGTTGTCAACAACCTCATGGACCAAGCAAACAACTTTAGAAACTTCAGAGGAGGTTTTGGTGCAAGAGGCAGAGGCAGAGGTAGGAACCAAGGAAATGGAGGAAGAGCAGGCTATTGCCTCACCAACTAGCTAATCAGATGCGAGCCCCTGTAAATGGAGGTTTCTCAGACTTTGAGAAAAGCCAACCAGAGGAGGATCATGATCTCTTCGACAAGCACTTAAAGGTAGAAATTCTTGACTTTTCTGGTGGATTAAACCTTGATGAACTACTAGAATGGATTAGGGATGAAGAAAGAGTCTTGAGCACAAATGATACAATGATGTTAATTCTTTTAAAACTTTAATTCTAAAATTGAAAGGTGATAAGTGTGTTTTGTAGTGCTTATTTGTTGTGTTTGGTCCCGGATTCTCTTGTGAAATCGCTCTTTGGAGCGGTTTTCGAGGCTACTTACGCTTCTTCTAGCTTGTTTTAGGTTCCAACGGCCTATCATAGAGAAAGGGCACGAATAGACTCGTTTCCGACGCATTTGGAGCCAACGAAGAGAAGCGACGATCACTCGGTGGCCTAGACTCGATCCCGAGCCCTTGGGACCCATTCCCGAGCCCTCAAGACCCATTCCCGAGCACCGAGAATCGATAAGAAGCCTAACAAGAGCAAAAAGGGACCTATGGGATCATATTTGAAGCCTACATGACCCATCCCGGTCGGGAAGGACCCCATCTCGACCGGGATGGGCCCAGCGAAGAGCTGTTTTGCTTCCTTTCATTCCTCTACTCTTGTAACCCTATAAATACCCCCCTCTTGTATTGTTACACTATCTTATGTTATGTTAGACATGACCCACTAAACCCTAGACTATTTTAGGTTAGATTAGCTTAGATTAGTGTAGATTAGTCCTTAATCTTAGTTTAATCCTAGTTAGTTCTTGTGTAATTGAAGATCTATTGAAGAGTTCTTCTCTATTAACAACATTGAAGATACTTCTTGGGTTAATTTTATACAAGATTCAATCTTTTGCCTTTCATTTGTGTATGGTATAATTTCTCTTCTCTTTAATCTTCTTTACTTTAGTTTTCTCTTGTTTATGTTCTTGTTTGATAATACTCAATCTCATATCATGAACCTCCATTGTTATGCTTGTTTTGTGATGTGTGTTGTGGTTGTCATCTTGAATATGAGTGAGAAGATATCCCCTAGGGTTAGTAGGGGGATTGGGTGTGATTAGGGATGATTAGGGTGAGATGGGTGGTACTAGATGTTGTTTTTGTTGTTTCCCTTTTTCCTTGCACTCCACATGTTTGATGAAATGCTTGTGAGACTAGAGATGATCAATCCTTGTTTTTCTTGTCTCTTCTCTTGTATGTGTTTGTTTGGTTGGTTGGTTTGGTTCCCTCACTAGTAGCGAGAGCGTTGTGAGGATGACCCCTAGGTCGTTTAAGTAGCGAGAGCCCGATCGGAACCTAGGCAACGAAAGCATGCTAGTAACCCCGTTTGCTTCTTTTTATCTCCTTGACATCCATGAACCCGACCTAGCCCTAGTTTCTTCTTATTGATTTATTTGTTTCCTTTTGTCATTAGTTACTTGTTTAGCTTAGTCCTTAGTCGACCTTAGTCTATCCCCTAGTTTAGCTTGTCTCGGACCTAGTCTTGGACCGTAGCACACCTTAGTCCGACATCCCGTCCCTGTGGATTCGACCCGACTTGCCCTATCTACCCAGTTAGGATAGTTGGTTTTACTTGTTTGGTAGGATTGACGGCAAATCCTCCCATCAAATTGGCGCCGTTGCCGGGGACGGCGTAGTTTAGACTTTTGCGTGCTTAGTTTTAGACTTTGTTCTTGATTTTTGTGTTTTCTTCTCCTTTTGTATCTCCGTTCTACTTCTTGTGTGCTTATTTCTCTTCCTAGTGCCTCAAAAGCACTAGGCTACTAACGTTTGCTCAAGTGCTTCTAGTGCATTCAATGTATCAAGGCAACGTTACGACAATGGGGCATCCAAGCTACCAACAATCGTCGGGACAATCATGGGGCAAATTGCCAAGACCCACAACTTTACCAACCATACCAATCTCATCAACAATCTTATGAACCCTCTTCATATGACTACCATGAAAGTTGTCAAGGATCATTCCAAGATCCTAACAACTACCAAATACCCTCACACAACCCACAACTAAAAATCCCCGACTTTGAGCGTTGTCAAATGATGATTCAAATGCAAAAGAGTCAACAAGAGATGATGATTCAATTGAAAAAGAGTCAACAAGAGATGACAATTCAAATGAAAGGGGACAAAGAGGAGTTCAAGGCCCAAAAAGAGGTGCAAGATGCTCGAATCAATGCACTCATGGCTCGTTTTACGATGTTGGCCACTCGAGCTCCACAACTTGTTGAGGAAGGTTCATTTGGGCAAGAAGATCGGGTGTCCCCACAAGAAAGTCAACCCGATCATGAAGCCACGAATGAAGAAGAGAGGGTCAATCAAGAGATCATTGTTGAGTGTTGCTTGGATGGTGAAGATATGGGAAGAATAGAGGAAGTTGAAGCTTCAAGGGTCAACAATGAGGAGGGAATTGAACATGATTCTCAAGGTAAATCTTGGGGAGCCAATGTATTGGCTATCAAATTGGATTTTTATGATTTTCTTCGTGATGAACCGGATCTTGACAATCCAAAGCCAAGTGAAGACAAGACTCCTCTAGGCCAATTAGACAAGGCGAGTGAAAAGGAACGTAATACTTGGGATAAAGAGGTAGATGCCTTGGAACTTGCCTTGAATGGGAAATTGAAGGATCCAATTGCCTCCAATGAAGAGAACTTGATGCCTTCTCCTCCTCTATCGCACTCGATTTCTAGTCCCTTGTCTTGTGAGACGGTTGATGAAGCGGATCCTTGTCGGGCGGCGAAAAAGAGTTCCACTCTCGACCCCGTAGAAGAAGCAACCCCCTTAGGGTGTGATATCCCAACTCATAATGCCAAGCTTGACTCTAGACCACTATACCTACCGGATGGTCTCAAGAGTCGTTGCAATGTTGGTTCGGAAGATCACAAGAAACCCGAGCGTAATGGATTAGATGATTGCTTCTTGACTCCGACTTGGAAACTCTTGTTGATGGCTAGGATCGGCCACATGAGCGTTAATGAAGATGTTGCTAGGACATTTGACTTACTCCTCCGAGCTCTTGATGGCTATGGAGGCGTAGATGGTGAGAGTATCTTAGTGTAAATATCTTTTTCCTTTTCTTTTGAGCTTGTGTATTTGTATATGTTTGTTTGGATAGTTTGGTTTCTAGGATTTTTTAGTTTTTTGTGGAATTCTTGTAATTTGAAATTTTCTTGAGCGATGTGACGGAGGGATCTTTGATGTGTTTTTTTAGCTTACTTGATAGATTTGAAGTGAAGATGAAGAATTAGAGAGGGGTATTGATGATAGAAGGTTCAAGGCTTGGTGGAGGAAGTCGGTTTTTGAGCTTGGTACAAGCTTTTGGGGACGGGACTTTGGATCCTGAGGTTGTATTTGTCTTGTGGGTGAAACTAGTATTGATAGAAGGCTTCAAGGCTCGAGGAAGGTGTCATCTCGACCGAGATGGGTGTCATCACGACCGGGATGGAGTGAGCATGGAAACAGGAGCTACTGATGGTCCTTCCCGACCGAGATGAGAACCATCTCGACCGGGATGAGCTCTTCCCGACCGGGATCACTGTCTTCCCGGCCGGGAAGGGCTCCTGCAGCCTCATTCGCCTTTGTTCCTTCATTTAAACCCCACCCAACCACTTTGTGCCTCCACCCAACATCCTTACTAACCTTAGCCTCTATCATTTGACCCTTACACTTCAATTATACACCTTCATCTCATCTTCTCATCACTATACACTGAGTTTTCCCAAAATCCCAACCTCATTACACCTATGCAAGCCCGCTACTTGAGACTACATTGAGGAAGAGGAATAATGATGATGAAGACAAGCAAGGTACCAATAACGATCGTTGAGACGATGGAGTTGATTGAGTTGCTAACCGTTTGGTAAGGCGACTCACCTTCTTTTTCGTCTTTTGTTGCTTAGTCTTTCTTCGTTTGTTCCCCTTCCCTTTATCATTTTGGTGTCGTGGTGGCCCTCGGGGCCCATGTAGTAATGGCTCCCGATTCTCGATGACGTGACTACATCGAGAGTCCTTTGAAAAATCCAAATTTTCAAGTCTTCACTTTTTCCTTAGTTTTATTTTTTCTTTTGGTTGAATTTAATCGGATTTAGGCGGAATCTGGGTTAGGTGACTTGATTACACCTAGCCCTCCCCTCCCATTTCCTTTGATTTTCTTCTTTTTGTTTCTTCGCCCATCCATATCTTTTCTTGTCTCGGCCCTTGGTGACTTGATTACACCCCGGCCGGACACATTCTACCCTTTCTTCGTCTTCACTTTCGATTCGTAGCTTTATTTTTCGATTTTTCTCTTCTTTTTAGTGTCTCCACACACTACCAATCGAGCATGAGGACATTGCTCGGTTTAAGTGTGGGGGAGCGATATCCTAGTCTAGTTTAGTTTTATTTTCGTAGTTTTTTCGAAAAAAATCAAACAAATTCCAAAAAATTTGAAAAATTTCATAAAAAAATCAAAAAGATTTTCTTTTTGTGTATTTTTCTTTTGTGTCCTTGTGCCGTATATTTGCTGTGTTGTGTGTTTTGCCTCCCCATTTCCTTGTAGGTTCCGCGATCGTCGTCAAGTTTCGAAAAGCTCAAGATATCCGGTAATATCCCTTCATTTCTTTCTCCTTTTTCCTTTTGTGGAGTTTGGAGGATGTGTTATGATGGTGTGTGCTCGGGTGGAACTTTTTGAAGTTTGTGGTTGATGTGGTTGCTTGTTTGGAAGTTTCGGGGTGGTGTTTGTTTATTTTGTATGTTTGCTTGTTTGTTTGTCTTGTTTTGTTTTGTTGTGTTTGTCTCTTTTCCTTTCGTTTTTGTTGTGTCTTTGTTTTGTCTTGTTTAGTTGTGTCTTGTGTGTAATAAAAGGTTTTCGAAAACCCAATTTTGAGGCTAGTGTGCAAGTGTTTACTTTCCCTTTCTAGTGATATGAGTCGAGTCTTGGACTTTAGTCTAGTAGAATGACTTTAAATCAATGATTTCGTTGGTTTCTTACCTTGAGTCCACCTAGTCTACTAGGGATTTACAACGGGATTTGCATTTTGACCATTATGACCACTCACGGAGTGAAAAGGCCTTGGTTACCGAGTCCCGTCCCTTAGGTGACCGTGTTCAAAATTGCTTTGATTAGTCCAAGTTTCCCCCTTTTTGTGGGTTTGAAGGGAAGACGTCGTCCCGACTCACCCATTTCCCTACCTCCTACAAATTTGCACAAATAAGTTGCAAATTGTCAAATTTCTTACTTGGTTGCGATGAATGCCTACAAAACAAAAATTTGGCCAAAAGGGCAAACCAAGAAAAAGAAACAAAAAGAAACAAAAAAGAAAGAAAGAAAAGAAAGAAGAAAAAGAAAAAGGCACAACAAATGAAAAACAAAATACAAAAGAAGAAAAAGAAATGGCATAGAAACTGAAAAGCCAAATGCAAAAGAAAAATGCAAAAGAAAATCATCTCACAAAAAAAAATTCTTACCCCTCAAAATAAGTCTTTTCCCGACTATTACCGTGAAGAGCCTACCAAAAGACCGAGTCCCTAGGAAGGATAATAGCGGTAAATAGTCGGTCTTCCCTCACTTTGCAACCTTATCCACCTTTTTACTTGGACTAGTTGGGCGATTTTGAACATGGGACGACCCTCTTGGCTTATCGCTAAAGGGGGCGGGGTCTCACTTACCTACAGTGTCGACTAACTCCGTTGTTCATCCTTTTTCCATCCCGCCGATCGTCCAGTAGTATGTTCTTAGAAGGTTAGGAGGACCTAGGTCAGTTATCAAGGTTTTTATTGCTTTGTCGTCATACTATTAGGGTTTTGTCCATTTCGGTTTGTATTAATAGTTTGGGAACGTTGTCACTTGCCTTGAGTCCTTAACCGGTGCTTCTTTCACCGCTTTGTAGAGGGAAGCGGTACTTGTTTCTTCTTGGATGCAACCGTTTGGCGTTTGTTTGTTTGTTTGTTTGTTTGTTTGTGTGTTTAAGTGTACGGTTGTATCCACAGTTTTGTCGCAAGACCTCACTTGCCTTGCGGAGAGCACTTTTCCTCAAAGTGTTCTCGCGTGAGTTGAAAGGGCGTAGGGTGCGCTAATACCCGCTCGGTTAGTAGTCTAGTTTCTTTTAGTTTTTAGTTAGTTTGTGCTTACTCGAGGGCGAGTAAGGGTTAAGTGTGGGGGAGTTGATAAGTGTGTTTTGTAGTGCTTATTTGTTGTGTTTGGTCCCGGTTTCTCTTGTGAAATCACTCTTTGGAGTGGTTTTCGAGGCTACTTACGCTTCTTCTAGCTTGTTTTCGGTTCCAACGGCCTATCATAGAGAAAGGGAACGATTAAGACTCATTTCCGACGCATTTGGAGCCAACGAAGAGAAGCGACGATCACTCGGTGGCCTAGACTCGATCCCGAGCCCTTGGGACCCATTCCCGAGCATCGAAAATCGATGAGAAGCTTAACAAGAGCAAGAAGGGACCTATGGGATCATATTTGAAGCCTACATGACCCATCCCGGTCGGGAAGGACCCCATCTCGACCGGGATGAAGTGCAAACACGAGACGACCTTCTGGAGGGCCATCCCGACCGGGATGAGCACCATCCCGACCGGGACCACCCTCATCCCGACCGGGATCACCTCCATCCCGACCGGGATGGGCCCAACAAAGAGCTGTTTCGCTTCCTTTCATTCCTCTACTCTTGTAACCCTATAAATACCCCCCTCTTGTATTGTTACACTATCTTATGTTATGTTAGACATTACCCACTAAATCCTAGACTATTTTAGGTTAGATTAGCTTAGATTACTGTAGATTAGTCCTTAATCTTAGTTTAATCCTAGTTAGTTCTTGTGTAATTGAAGATCTATTGAAGAGTTCTTCTCTATTGACAACATTGAAGATACTTCTTGGGTTGATTTTATACAAGATTCAATCTTTTGCCTTTCATTTGTGAATGGTATAATTTCTCTTCTCTTTAATCTTCTTTACTTTAGTTTTCTCTTGTTTATGTTCTTGTTTGATAATACTCAATCTCATATCATGAACCTCCATTGTTATGCTTGTTTTGTGATGTGTGTTGTGGTTGTCATCTTGAATATGAGTGAGTAGATATCCCCTTGGGTTAGTAGGGGGATTGGGTGTGATTAGGGATTATTAGGGTGAGATGGGTGGTACTAGATGTTGTTTTTGTTGTTTCCCTTTTTCCTTGCACTCCACATGTTTGATGAAATGCTTGTGAGACTAGAGATGATCAATCCTTGTTTTTCTTGTCTCTTCTCTTGTATGTGTTTGTTTGGTTGGTTGGTTTGGTTCCCTCACTAGTAGCGATAGCGTTGTGAGGATGACCCCCCTAGGCCGTTTAAGTAGCGAGAGCCCGATCGGAACCTAGGCTACGAAAGCATGCTAGTAACCCCGTTTCCTTCTTTTTATCTCCTTGACATCCATGAACCCGACCTAGCCCTAGTTTCTTCTTATTGATTTATTTGTGTCCTTTTGTCATTAGTTACTTGTTTAGCTTAGTCCTTAGTCGACCTTAGTCATCCCCTAGTTTAGCTTGTCTCGGACCTAGCCTTGGACCATAGCACACCGTAGTCCGACACCCCGTCCCTATGGATTCGACCCGACTTACCCTATCTACCCAGTTAGGAATAGTTGGTTTTACTTGTTTGGTAGGATTGACGGCAAATCCTCCCATCAAAAGGATATGCATCCTTGTGGTATGAAAACATGAAAATATATTTTTAATATTGACCTGTCGTTTTGATATTTTCTCGTCTTGTAAAAATTTAGAGATAATTTACTGAATTCTAAAAATAACGATTTCTTATAACTTTTGCCTCATAATACTATTTATCGTCTGTTTTACTTATCGTCTCACAAATTTTTTTTTAATAATAAATTCTACGGTTTCTACTATTTTAATTCCGTAATCTTATGTTTCAACTTTTTAAGAAAGAAAAGACATTTGTACGAGAAACGGACTGGAACTCGAAAACTTGGATCATCTCACGAGTATTTCCCACGCCCCAACCCATGCTACCCACCCTAACCTACCCCTCCTCATTGCTTACTCACACTCACATGTCACATGCACACTCACCCTTTCATGCAAACTCAAACATTCATTCTTACATACTACTACCACACTATATATGCTGCTGCTACTACACATTAGTACTACATATATGCGTACTACATGATTATACACATATACACACTACACACACATATTACACATACCATGGAGTACTACCTACATACACTCCACACTACTATTAATACTAGTACTACACAACTACTACATACTTACTACTATATACTCCGTATGTTACTACTACATACTCTCCGTACTATATTATGTACTACTTCTATTTATTATACAATATACTCCATATTACATTCTATATTTACTCCCTCGTCCTTCTCTATAATTGGAGCATCGGGAATGAGGAGCTGCCCAGTATTTGGCGGAATCATTTTTCTAGTACCGTATTTGGATCAAATCAATTTCAACCGAAAATTTTTTAAAAGGGGGAAGGAGACGTCTTTTCTAACGTAAATGATATTATTGACCTGACCACCTTAATTCTTAATAACGTTAATAAATACTCCGTAATAGCTTATTAAGGTAACCAAACTTTTCTTCTAACAACATTTTGTATATATAAGTATATATTGTGTTACTAACTTAATAAATTACTTATTTAAATATTTAGGATTATTTGTATGACTAAATTAATTATGTATATAAAAAAGATTACGTGATATTCTATTTATGTTATGTATTTATTTATGACTAAATTCAACTTAACTAAATTATTACTTTTACGTGATATTCTTCAGGAGTAGGTGTACTATTCAGGGGAGGGTTTGTAACATGATTATTGATGGCCAGGGGAAGCTGCACCAATGTGGCATCTGTTACCTTGGTCAATAAGCTGAACTTAATAACTAAGGAACACCGTAATCCCTCCAAATTGAGGTGGTTGAACATAGGAGCTGAGATCAGGGTTGACAAGCAGTGTGTGGTTCATTTCTCAATAGGAAATGTGTACAAAGATGAGCTCTTATGTGATGTTGTACCTATGGATGCCAGCCATTTACTTCTAGGCAGACCATGGGAATTTGATAACAACACCACTCACCAAGGGAAGCAAAACACCTACAGTTTCAAGCAAGGGAACAAAAGAGTGACACTCACCCCTTTGCCACTAAATCAAAGGAACTATGGCAGTCCAAGCCTACCTGAAGAAGATAGTGGAGTCTTATTCCTATCTGAGACTTCATTGATGAAAGAGATCAAGCAAGAGCAACTAGTTTGGGTACTGATATCAAAGAAAGTATTCAAGACGGAAACTGAAGTGCCTGCAGAGGTGAAAAGGTTGGTACATAGGTACCAAGATGTGTTTCCAAAGGAGTTTCCAAGGGGTCTACCACCCCTAAGGTGGATTGAGCACCAAATTGACCTTGCACTTGGGTCAGTCCTGCCTAACAGACCTGCATATATACATGAGTGATCCTACTGCAACTCAAGAGCTGCAAAAGCAAGTTAAAGAACTGATGGATCGACAAAGGTTTTGTGAGGGAATCCTTGAGCCCCTATGCTGTGTCTGCACTACTAGTACTAAAGAAAGATGGAACATGGAGAATGTGCACTGACAGTAGAACAATTAACAACAATACAGTCAAGCACAGATTCCCTATAACTAGACTTGATGATATGTTGGATGAACTGAGTACAGCAAGGGTGTTTTATAAGATTGATCTAAGGCAGGGATATGACCATGTGAGAATCAGAGAAGAGGATGAATGAAAGACAACTTTCAAAACCAAGCATGGCATGTATAAGTGGCTAGTTATGCCTTTTGGTCTGTCTAAAGCCCCAAGCACCTTTATGAAGCTGATGACTGAAGTCTTGAGGCCTTGCCTAGGCAAATGTGTTGTGGTCTACTTTCATGATATTTTGATTTATAGTCCCAACAAGGAAGAACATCTAAATCACCTTGAGATAATCTTCAAAATCCTGAGAAACCGTAAGCTGTATGGTAAGCTTGAAAAGTGCATATTCATGATAGAAGAAGTGACTTTCCTAGGGTACATTGTATCTGGAAGGGGGGGTCCATGTTGATCAAGAGAAAGTTGAAGCCATCAAGTCTTGGCCTACACCTAAGATTATTACAGAAGATTCATCAAGGGAGTCAGTTCAGTCATTGCACCTATTACTGAATGCATGAATAAAGGAGAGTTCAGGTGGACTGAAGAGGCTCAGATTGCCTTTGAGAAGATCAAAAGGCTGATATGCCAAACACCAATCAGAGTTGAAGGAGGGGACGTTGTAGACACCCGCATTTTGACCGCCAGTGTTTATAGTAGTTTCTAAAAAACACCCGATGATGATCAATCGCTAACGTGTCTCTATGCGCTCGGATACGGGCTCAAATCCATTAATCGCTGGCTAACACACTTACAGAGTACAAATCTCGCCAAACAGACCTCAAATCCAGGCCCAGTGGATCGTTCCGAGTCAAACAAGACTTATTTGGGCCAAAACCGACACCAAAAATAAAACCGACTTTTTGCGATTGGGTCAACCCCGGTCAAAATCGTTTCCGAGACACACAAAACAACCCATCAATCATCAAAAGTCCAAGTCAAACACAAAACCCATCAAAGTCAACGGACCTGCGCGACCCAGCTGGGCCACTCGATCGAGTGACACACCCACTCGATCGAGTGGGCCTGTTTCGAGCCCGGCTGCAGGCTTCACGGGCCACTCGACCGAGTTAGCCCCATACTCGGTCGAGTAACCCTAATCCGGATGCCCTAGCCTTGCCTATAGAAGCAACCCCCATGCAACACATAACACAACTTTTTCACCACCTTACAAAACCCTAGAGCAACCCAACACACACACATACTACGTCTTTTACAAACCCTAATCAAACCCTAGCAATTCTACACTAGCAAAAACCCTAAACCTAGTTTTAGGAATCAATCCCGAGCCACCATAACTTAACCTTCATAAACCTCGAAGACTCTTGTGTTAAAGCCACGGTTACGAGTCCGTTCCGAGACAAGAACATGTAGGTTGAGGGTGTCAAAACTCTCTCTTTCCTTCCTCTCTTCTTCACGTAATCTTCATCTTCTTCGCGTCCTTTTTTTCGTTTTTTTATTATTTCGTTCATTGCATCATAATATCGATAATACTACTAATATCAAAGCATTAAAATACTTATGGATTTGTGTCGAACGTGAGTGATGGTGGGATAAGGAAAACCGCATATACAAGTGTATTGCACACGCGTCGTCGGTCGCTTATCCCATCACCCCGATCGTTTGATTATTGAAATAAGTTAACTTAAACAATAATCCGTTTTTATTTTTGTAGTCATCATCATCCATCTTGCAACCATCAATTTTTAAAAATCAATTTTAATAAGGGTCGAAATCCGTTGACACGGATCCGACATCACAATCCCTGGGGATTTATTTCGATGTCGGAGAAGTCGAGGGAATCAAGTCTTTTTATTATTTATTTAATCAAAGTCGATTTTTCTAAATCACATCAAATCAATTCAACACGCAATTTTCGTTGATGCTAAAATAATTGTCAAAACAATTCGTTAGAATTATGGCATTATTAAACGCGGAGAAAATTTAATCACGTTACAACAATCAATTTAAAGCAATTTTAAAACGATTTTAAAATCAATGCAATTTTCACAAACGAATCATAATTCGTACAGAGGGCACTCGACCGAGTGCCTAGCCCACTCGGTCGAGTGGCACCTCAAAACCGGATCAGAATGCTTACCACGACCCCCACTCGATCGAGTCTCACAGTGACTCGGTCGAGTGGCCATGTACTCGACCGAGTTGGTTAATAACTCGGCCGAGTATGGTCCATAACGCAAATCAGAATCGCCTTTTACAGGTCTACTCGATCGAGTCCATCGACCACTCGACCGAGTAGCCTCATCACGACCAAAACAACGAGTCATACATTCTTCTATTTTCTAAATTCGGTAGTGATTTCTGATTTAGGTCAACACGTGCTTAATTAATCATGTGTATTACTACCTTTTCAAACCATGCATCTCATATTTGCATCTGTTCATCTCATCTCATTTGCATAAACCGTTATTATTCATATCGTTACATCGTTACTAACGCGTTTGTTATTTCTTTTGTCAATTTAATTCTTGTTCGTTTATTGTACTAAATGAACCAACATGCTAAAATTCCACTTTGACGTAGAAATAATTGCATTAAATTGACATAGAAACCCTTTTCAATTCCATTCACATGTTTAGGGAAAATAATCTTTGCACATCATTTTCCCGTTTTACTAACGCGCGTATTGGAAAGTCATTCGAATTCTTAGTAGAAGCCGCTAAGTGCGGGCGGGGTTGGGTGTACTTTGTGGGCTTCCCAACACGTACCCTCACCCCTTACTCAGAACCTCGGTTTCCGGATGCCCGAAACCGTTGGCGCACGAGAGTCATTCAATACACGATATCCGATAATGTCGGTATCGGTATCAAATGCAAAGGGACGAGCCCAATAAACTCTGAGATCGGAAATGGGCCGTATTTTGTATACGGCCCACTACGACATAGAGTGGGCTCGAATGGTTCCGAATAACCACAAAATTCGGTGGCGACTCCACGTAGACCTAAATTTCAATTCGATCCATTCTCATATGGAGATTCATTCGCCTCCCAAAACCCGCGCGTGGCCGCGTCGGGGTGGACCTATGTCATGTCCACAATTTGGCGACTCCGCTGGGGATTAACTGATGCGTGACTTACCATCGGCATCCTCAGGGTGAGACTCGAATAGAAATCGTTTGACTAGTACAATACGCGTTTTAGTTTTACGGTTCATGCATAACCCATATTTTCCCGGGCCGGTACTCGCGACCGATGTCCCACTATACCATTGATGTACTCCAATATGGATACGTCAAAAGGTGTCCATAGTCGATTCGAGTGGGTTTCGCGGCATGTTCTAAGATCAACTCAACTTATGAAGTCCGTCCCGATCAACGTCTAGACTATGTACACTGGTATAGACCCCTTTTAGACCGACCGAGACTTAGTATAGAGCATACATGGCGTCGTTATAATGCTTGTGTGACTACGTGCTACTTGGTTTCCGAGTCGTTTTCAAAAAACCATCAATTTTTCAAAATTGCATCTTTTTCAAACTATTCAATTTCAAAACCCGGAACATATACCGAATTTAGGACTTATGATTTTTACTCAAAATAGCCTATTTTCAAGACGGTATGCTGCCCAAATCAAAACTCGAACTTTCAAAACCCGTGGCCCAATGACTTTTCGTCTTTTTTTTCGGAAATTTGGGCCATTCACCGAGTCCACTCGGTCCCTTTTCAAAAACAATCAATTTTCAAAGCCTTCCTCTCCTTAGGACTTCCTGTATTTAGCAGTTTCGGGTCGTGTCTTAAGTTGTCAAGGTCCGTAGTGTCGAAACTCTGTCGATCTTACATCACGAGTTTCTCCCCTATCCTAGTCCGCCTTATCAGACTAAGGCAAGGCCCACCTACGTAGGACATACTCCTACAAAGGAGGGCCCGTCTACACAATCGAGTCCAAAGTCTGAGAAATGTCTCACGAAGACCTTCCTTCGAGCAGGACTCGGCCCACATAGTCGAATCCTAAGGAAGGCTGATGGGAGGGATTTGTCGTGGAATCCCAACCGTCAATAATATAACCGGCTATTCCTACGGTAGATAGGGCAAGTCGGGTCGAATCCACGGGGACGGTAATGTATAGCCTAGACTAAGGTCGCCTAAATACGAGACTAAGTCAACGAGCTAAGCTAAACTAGAGAATGATTGGAGGGGAGAAAGCTAGACTAAGGCTAAGGAGAAAGCAAACAAGGAAAACGGGCTAGGATTAGGTCGGGGTCAAAGGGGTAACGGAATGGTCGAGGGAGAACTAGAGCGAAAGAGGTAGTAGGGTAATCTAGGTTGGTCCGGGCTCTCGCAACTTAGGCCTACCTAGAGGTTCATCCTAAAACCCATCTCGGCGACACACATGACAAACGGGGTTCTAGCGCGCTATAGTGGCCTAGGTCGCATCCGGGCTCTCGCTACTTAGACCAACCTAGAGGTCGACCTCACCGGGCTCTCGCAACTTAGTGAGGGAACCGAACCCAAAAACAAACTATCACCCACAAGAGAAAGGCAAGAAGAACAAGTATTTGCAACTACTAGTCAATCAAGCATTTCAACAAACATGTGATGTGCACCAAACCAAGAGGAAACCCAAATCTTCCACCAACATATCCAACAAACCCTTAATCACCCAATTAACACCCAAATCGCTTTACTAACCCTAGCAAGAACACTACTCTAACATAATCAAACTAATACTAACAAGAACAAGATGAATCAACACAAACATCAAAACAAACATAAACAAACTAGTGAAAATGATGAACTATGAACAATAACATGAACAAAGATTGAAACTTGGATGAACAAACAAGATTAAGAGTAAAGAGGAAGAGAAGATTATACCATACTAGTGAAGAATGAAAAGGAGAACACTTGTATAGAAGAAAACCCAAATAATTCCACCAAGGTTGTCAATCTTGGATGGATTCTTCAAGAGATCCAATAATACAAGAGTAAACTAAGTTTAACCACTAATTAAGAACTAATCTACACTAATCTAATCTAATCTAACCTAAAGTAGTCTAGGATTTAAGGTCTAATGAAGTGCATAAGCTTTACATAACAAGGGAAGGGTATATATAGGGTTTAAGAATGAAAGGAGAAGAAAAGAAAGCAAGGCGTGCAGCAGCAGGCCCGTCCCGGCCGAGACGGGGTGGTCCCGGTCGGGACGAGGTCGGTCTCGGTCGGGACGCCACCATCCCGATCGGGATGGGCCCTGGTCAGTAGCCTCCTTGTTTGTGCACCTCATCCCGAACGGGATGAGCCTTGTAGGCCTCCATTATGATCTTTTTGGTCCCTCCTTGGCTCTCATTGACTTCTCACCAATTCTTGGGACTCAGGATCGGGTCTCGGAGGCTCGGGATTGGGTCCCAAGGTCTCGGGGTCGACTCCAAGGCATCGAGTGATCGTTCCTTTACTCCGTTGGCTCCAAAATGTGTATGTATCGAGTCGGAATCGCTCCAACTCTTCCAAATCGGTCTCGGGAACCTGAAACGAACTAAAGGAAGCATAAGAAGCCCCTAAACCGCTCCCAAGGAGCGATTCTACAAGGAAAATGGGACCAAAACACTACGAAATAGTCACTACAAATGACACTTATCAACTCCCCCACACTTAACCCTTACTCGCCCTCGAGTAAGCACATACTACTACTAAACTATCCGAGTGGGTATTAGCGCACCCTACGCCCCTTCAACTCACGCGAGTGCACTTAGAGGAAAAGTGTACTCCGCAAGGCAAGTTGGGTCTTGCGACAAAACTGTGGATGCAACTGGACACCAAACACATAAACAAACAAACACATAATCGGTTGCACCCAAAACAAAAGAAATACCGCTTCCCTCTAAAAGCGGTGAAAGAAGCACCGGTTTAGGACTCGAGGTAATTGACAACGTTCCAAAGCTAGCAATACAAACCAAGGTGAACTAAACCCTAATAGTATGACGATCAAGCAATAAAAACGTTGGTAACTTACCTAGGTCCTCCTAACTTTCTAAAAACGTACTATGGGACGATTGGCGGAGTGGAAAAGTGAAGAACCACGGTGTTAGTCGACACTGTAGGTAAGTGAGACCCCGCCCCCATTAGCGTGAGCCAAGAGGGTCGTCCCGTGTCCAAGACCGCCTAACTAGTCCAAGTAAAAAGGTGGAAACTCATGCAAAATGAGGGAAGACTGACTAATGCCGCTATCATCCTTCCTCGGGACTCGGTCCTTTGGTAGGCTCTTCACGGAAAAAGTCTGAAAAAGGCTTATTTCTGTGAGGATTTCTTTTTGTGAGACGGGTTTTCTTTTGGCATTTTCTTTCTTTTCGACGTTTTGATTTGTTTGTTGCCATGCCATTTCTTTTTCTTCTTTTCTATTTTCTTTTTGGCTTTTGTGCCTTTTCTTTTTCTTCATTTCTTTTCTTTCTTTCATTTTTTTCTTTCTTTTTCTTTTCTTTTCTTTGCCCTTTTGGCAAGATTTGGCATTTTTGGCATTCCCTTGTGTAACAAGAAAGAGAGAATTCAACAATTTGCATTTTATTTGTGTGGGTATGTGTAGGAGGTAGGGTAATGGGTGAGTCGGGGTTGCGCATTCCCTTTCAAACCCACAAAAAGTGGAGAACTTGGACTAATCAAAACAATCCTAAACACGGTCACCTAGGGGACGAGACTCGGTAACCAAGGCCTTTTCACACCGTGGGTGGTCATAATGGTCAAAATGCAAATCCCGTAGTAAATCCCTAGTAAGCTAGGTGGACACAAGGTAAAGGACCAACGAACTCATTGATTTAGGGACATTCTACTAGGCTAAGGTCCAAAACTCGATTTATACAACTAGGAGGGGAAATTAGACATTCACACACTAGCCTCTAAACCGGGTTTTCGAAAACGGTTTACACACAACACAACACAACACAAAATTAAAGATACGACGAAAACGAGAGGAAAAGAAACAGAAGCAAAAGCAACAAAACAAAAACAAGATGAAACAAACAAACACCCCCCCAAATTTCCAAACAAGCCACCAAATCAACCACAAGTATGTACAAGCTCCACCCGAGCACACCTCAACACAACCTTCTCCAAGCATCACAAGGAATAAAGAGGGAAAGAGGGTCAGAAGATGTTACCGGATGTCTTTAGAGCTTTCCAAAGTCATTGGCGATTAAAGCAATCTATAAGGACAAAGGGAGGCAAAGCACGCACACAAACAAATATACGACACAAAGACACAAAATGAAAACACAAAAGAGAAAATCTTTTTGATTTTTTGTGAAAAATTTTCCGCGAAGGAAGCGGACTTTTGACGGGCTAGCTCTTTTTTACGCGCCGCTTTACCTTGAAAGGAAAATGAGCTTTGCTCTTCTGGCCGCGAGGCGCTCTCGTGGTTCGCGAGAAGGAAAAAGGGATTTTAAGATTTTTTTCGAAAAAACTAAGAAAATAAAACTAACTATACTAGAATATCGCTCCCCCACACTTAAATCGAGCCATGTCCTCATGCTCGATCGTAGGGTGTGGAGAGACAAAAGAAAAAGAAAAGAAACTACGAAAATAAAGCTAAAAATCAAAAATAAAGTGTCCGGCCGAGGTGTAGTCAAGTCACCATGGGCCGAGACAAGAAAAGATATGGATGGGGGAAGAAATAAAAAGAAGGAAATAAAAGGAAATGGGAGGGGAGGGCTAGGTGTAATCAAGTCACCTAGCCCGGATTCCGCCTAAATCCTCAAAAAAAGAAAGTGAAAATCTTGTAAAAATTTGGATTTTGAAATGACTCTCGATGTAGTCACATCATCGAGAGTCGGAAGCAACCAAATTGATGGGAAGAATTTGTCGTGGAATCCCAATCGTCAATAATATAACCGGCTATTCCTACGGTAGATAGGGCAAGTCGGGTCGAATCCCCGGCAACGGCGCCAAATTGATGGGAAGGATTTGTCGTGGAATCCCAACCGTCAATAATATAACCGGCTATTCCTACGGTAGATAGGGCTAGTCGGGTTGAATCCACGGGGACGGTAATGTATAGCCTAGACTAGGTCCGCCTAAATACGAAACTAAGTCAACGAGCTAAGCTAAACTAGAGAATGATAGGAGGGGAGAAAGCTAGACTAAGACTAAGGCTAAGGCTAAGGAGAAACAACTAAGGAGAACGGGCTAGGATTAGGTCGGGGTCAAAGGGGTAACGGAATGGTCAAGGAAGAGCTAGGAGTGAAGGGGGTAGTAGGGTAATCTAGGTAATGCCCGGGCTCTCGCAACTTAGACTCACCTAGAGGTTCCACCTAAAACCCAACTCGGCGATACACAACACAATCGGGGTTACTAGCACGCTATAGGCCTAGGTCGAATCCGTGCTCTCGCAACTTAGACCGACCTAGGGGTCGTCCTCACCGGGCTCTCGCAACTTAGTGAGGGAACCGGACCCACGAACAAACTATCACCCACAAGAGAAAGGCAAGAAAAACAAGCATTCATAACTACTTAGTCATTCAAGCATTTCAACAAACATGTGATGTGCACCAAACCAAGAGGAAACCCAAATCTTCCACCAACAACTCCAACAATCCCTTAATCACCCAATCAACACCCTAATCACCCTACTAACACTAGCAAGAACTCTACTCTAACATAATCAAACTACAACTAACACTAACAGGAGGAATCATCAAGGAAACAAAACAAACATCAACAAACTAATGATAACAATGAACAATAACAAAACAACCAACTAAAGATTCAAACTTGAATAACATAAATAAGATTAAGAGAAAAAAGGAGAGGAGAATACCATACTAGTGAAGGAGAAAGAACAAAACTTGCATTAATGAAGAAAACCCAAAATAAAACACCCAAGGTTGTCAATCTTGAGTGGATCTTGAAGAATTCCCTTAATACAAGTACTAATCTAAGATTAACTACTAATTACCGACTAATCTACTCTAATCTAATCTAATCTAATCTAACCTAAAGTAGTCTAGGGTTTTGTGTCTAATGAAGTGCATAGGCTTTACATAACAAGGGAAGGGTATATATAGGGTTTAAGAATGAAAGGAGAAGAAAAGAAAGCAAGGCGCGGGGTAGCAGTGGCCCGTCCCGGCCGAGACGGGGTGGTCCCGGTCGGGACGAGGTCGGTCCCGGTCGGGACGCCACCTTCCCGACCGGGATGGTCCACAGACAGCAGCTTCTCTTTTTGCTCCTTCATCCCGGACGGGATGAGCCCATCCCGAACGGGATGAGCCTTGTAGGCCTCCATTATGATCTTTTTGGTCCCTCCTTGGTTCTCATGGGCTTCTCACCGATTCTCGGGACTCGGGATCGGGTCTCGGAGGCTCGGGATTGGGTCCCAAGGTCTCGGGGTCAACTCCAAGGCATCGAGTCATCGTTCCTTAGTTTCGTTGGCTCCAAAATGTGTATGTATTGAGTCGGAATTGCTCCAACTCTTCCAAATCGGTCTCGGGAACCTAAAACGAACTAAAGGAAACATAAGAAGCCCATAAACCGCTCCCAAGGAGCGATTCCACAAGGAAAATGGGACCAAAACACTACGAAATAGGCACTACAAAAGACACTTATCAAAGGCCCACACTTCACAAGTCACCCGTCTAGGTGTCTTTTCCGAGTCAACCTTTTACAAGGCATAGCCCTATAACAAAAGGCTCGTGGTCCTTACATCTAAGGGTCACTCGTCCCACACTCGAGTCTTAACAAAATTATCGATCCCACTTGGGAGCTACCCCTTAGCAGGGCGATCAATCACGGTTGCTCTAAGGGTCATGTCTTACCTGTGTCTCACATAACACACCTTTGAGTTACTTAGATGCCACACCATCTGAGTTATTAGTCTCACTTGGGGGCTATTCTCCGACGGAGCGATTAATCACATTCACTCTGAGAATCGCACCATACACATTCGTCTTAGGAGGGTCTAACCCAAGTCAAACATGGTCGCCCCATTTTCGGACTCACCCTTCTGCAGCTCGAGTCTAATTTGCGGTCGTTACCTCGTCTAGGTCAACATTCAAGTATCCCGGTCCGAGAGTCTTTGTCGACACGTCGCCCCGGGCCGTGTCTAGTTTGACTCTCTCTCTTGCGCAAAGCCGAGTTTAGGCGAGTTCTAACACCCGTCGTTTCTTCCGATCAGGGACCCTATGAACGAGACACTACCAAACCACAACAAATCCCACGCCGTCAAGAAAGGGGATATCCAGGGGAGTATGCTTATGCTATCTTGCTCCATTAACAACATCTTCTCAAAAATCAATACTGCCCTAGATAACCTAAGTTCCAGGGTAACCATCATTGAAGAAGACCTTGTAAGAACCCGATCTCGTCTAACACAGCTAGAGCGGGCAAGGCAGCCGATCACCCAACTGAGCCATTTGAAGGGTGAGCACTCTTACGAAACTGACCGATACCCTCAAGATGGCAAGGCCGAGAGAGGTAACCCTCAAGTCACCTCTCCAAAAATCAAGAACCAGTCAAAAGAAAGGACATTTACCCACTTGGATATGTCCTACACCGTCGCTTTCAAAAGGTTAGTTCCGAAGGGCCTAGTGCTACCTATAGGCCCAACAGCCGACCCACCTGTGGAAAAACGTTCCAAAGCATGGAACGCCGAGCATTACTGCGAATTCCACAGAGGGAGGGGACACGATACAGAACAATCCTGGAAGCTGAAACACCTCATTCAAGACTTCCTCGATGCCGGGAAGACTCCCGTTTTGGAAACATTGTCACTTGCAAAGCCCTTCGTGGACTACACAGGGCCCGATGACCGAAGCATCCAATCTACCTCTCATGCACCCAAGAGTCCGGATTTGATTTAAGTCCGAGTCTGAGTCTGAGTCTAGGATGTTCTATTCCAAAGTCAAAGTCAAAGTCAGAGTCAGAGTCAATTGTATTCTGTCCTCTTTTTTCAAAATTCAATAAAATCAGCTTTCAATATTCTTTCTCATATATACTTTCCTTATGTGTTTCCGAGAACATGATGAGCACCATCATACACTGTGAGCACACGCACATGACTATTATAGGCACATCTATAATGACTGCAGAAAACCGAGCCCGTGTTTTCTTTTTACCTACTCCGTGTCTGGTATAGAAAAACCACATAACTACCCGTAGCAGGAGCGGTATCGAATCCTATGACAAATCTAGGTAATCTCCTAGTTTGGGTTCAAGACGGGAGGCAAGCCCATTTCCCACAATAAAACACCGCTCTAATAAGACTGACCAATCCCTACCTTAGGTGTTAGTCTGACCGGCAAAAAAAACGAAAGAGCACTGGACAAAAAAATCAAAAGTCAAAAAAAAAAAGGGGCCAAAGCAAAAAGAAGGCCATCAAAAAAAGAAAACTGGACAAAAAAAAAATCGAAAGTCCATGAAAAAAAAGCAAAAGGCCAAAACAAAAAAAGAAGGCCATTATCAAAAAATTCAGAATACCCATGACCGTGGTCAACGGTCAATTCAAGTGAGAGCCCCACGACCAGGGTACGGTCAAAATTATCAAAACCCAGGACCGCGGCTGAGAGGTCAATAAAAAAAATCAAATACCCATGACCGTGGTCAACGGTCAACTCAAGTGAAAATCCTTTGACCGTGGTATGGTCAAATTCAAAATTATCCATGCCATCCAATAGGGGAGTAACAATCAAGCTGGTCAGCTAACACCACACTCAGCCTTCCCACATTACAACCCTCAAGACCTTCCCGAGACCCAGGCCAGGGACAGCCCGGAATTTTGAGAATTCAAGCTCCATAGGATACCCCTAACAATTAGGGCCAGACATCGAAACCAGATCCCGCATTATCAAACCGGCTCTCGAAGCCTTAGCTCCACAGAACCGAGCTCCAGATTTCGAGTCATCAAGGCCATTTCCCGCATTATCAAACCGGCTCTCGAAGCCTTAGCTCCACAGAACCGAGCTCCAGATTTCGAGTCATCAAGGCCATTTCCCGCATTATCAAACCGGCTCTCGAAGCCTTAGCTCCACAGAACCGAGCTCCAGATTTCGAGTCATCAAGGCCATTTCCCGCATTATCCAACCGGCTCTCGAAGCCTTAGCTCCACAGAACCGAGCTCCAGATTTCGAGTCATCAAGGCCATTTACTTCCTAGCATCACATTCCCAAATACATCAATTCTCCGAGAGCAGAACTCGTTAAAAATCCCGAGAACAAAACTCGTTAAAATCCCGAGAACAATACTCGTTAAAATCCCGAGAACAAAACTCGTTAAAATCCCGAGAACAAAACTCGTTAAAATCCCATCCAAACCAGTTACCAACCCCGAACACGGGAACTCAACTTGCAGTCGACATAGAGCATGCCCAAATAGTTCACACCACCTCTGGGGGCTACCCCGGAGAACGCTCACAGTCACAGGATTAATATCCTAACCATTCAAGCCCTTTGATCAAGACATCACTGGGAATGCACCTAGCCTACAACTGTCATTATGGCTAGTTACACACGAAGTCCTATTAGAATAGGCACCATAATACATCTTCCGACACTGAACTGCGGCATGGTTTGATTTCACTACACGTGAATACGTAGGCAGCCTTTCAACAGAGGCACAACCACCCACATTGACACACATTTCAAAAAGTACTATCATTCCGGTCACAACACCATCATGTTCTCAATAGCTAGCTTTGTTGTCCCGGGGGCTTCTCCTAGGCAGAAGTTCTCCATCCACTCACAAAATCCAGATAAATCCAACAAAAAATCTAGCCTCCTTTCTGTAGTGTGTCCTAGTACTCGACTCAGTCGAAGACAAGAATCTGTCAGGACTCGAGGCAATACCCACTTTGGAAATGTATCATAAAATAGGAAATCCAGAAGGGCACCAGACTAAAACAGTCTCATTACAGGCTACTGCAATCCCCCCATAGCATATCTATCCCATTTCGATGTGCGGTCGTGTTGCCACTCGTCTAGGCTACGGGATAGCGCAACTTAAGAGTCTTGTTAGGCGGCCCACACCCCTACCGAGTCACGGTCCAACCCTTAGAGAGTCCAGTCCGTGTCGGTCAACTCGTCCTGTCGCATCCAGAGTCGAGTCTGTCGGTAGGCCTCTCTCTTCACATTCCACTTTGAGATTTGCAAAGTTTAGCCATTTGAAAAAAGATCTTTTTCGACAAGGTCAGATTTCAGTCTATTTAAACTGCGAATTTCTTTTCTACCTATTTCCATTTTGAAAACCTAGCTCGTGAGTGCTTTCAGGATTTCAAATTCAAAAATTCAAAATTTCAAAAAATATTTTTCCCCAGCACGAGTCATTTTACTACCTACGTGTTACAAACATTTTTATGTGACTTATACAGGTACGACTCAAACAGGGACATGCAAACCATCAAATCTCCCCAACAGCATTTTCCGGGATATCACGGGATGGGCCAACACACAGGCACACCCTGGGCTTACGCGACAAGCCCAAATTCCCCACGGAGTACGATCATCCAGCGCAGGTATGATTTCTGTCTTGTGGCTGGCGAGCCCTTCACGCAAGTCTAATGGACTATAAACGACCCGACCAGAAGTCTACCAGGTCTTAACAGGCTTGGTAGCTACTCTGACTTTCGCCTTGTCCAAGCCTCAGTCAGAGTGAGGGCTCTGTAGACACCCGCATTTTGACCGCAAGGTGTCTATGGTAGTTTCCAAAAAAACCCGATGATGATCGGACGCTAACGTGTCTCTATGCGCTCGGATGCGGGCTCAAATCCATTAATCATTGGCTAACACACTTACAGAGTACAAATCTCGCAAAACAGACCTCAAATCCAGGCCCAGTGGATCGTTCCGAGTCAAACAAGACTAATTTGGGCCAAAACCGACACCAAAATTAAAACCGACTTTTTGCGATTGGGTCAACCCCGGTCAAAATTGTTTCCGAGACACACAAAACAACCCATCAATCATCAAAAGTCCAAGTCAAACACAAAACCCATCAAAGTCAACGGACCTGCGCGACCCAGCTGGGCCACTCGATCGAGTGACCCACCCACTCGATCGAGTGGGCCTGTTTCGAGCCCGGCTGCAGGCTTCACGGGCCACTCGACCGAGTTAGCCCCATACTCGGTCGAGTAACCCTAATCCGGATGCCCTAGCCTTGCCTATATAAGCAACCCCCATGCAACACATAACACAACTTTTTCACCACCCTAAAAAACCCTAGAGCAACCCGACACACACACATACTACGTCTTTTACAAACCCTAATCAAACCCTAGCAATTCTACACTAGCAAAAACCCTAAACCTAGTTTTAGGAATCAATCCCGAGCCACCATAACTTAACCTTCATAAACCTCGAAGACTCTTGTGTTAAAGCCACGGTTACGAGTCCGTTCCGAGACAAGAACATGTAGGTTGAGGGTGTCAAAACCCTCTCTTTCCTTCCTCTCTTCTTCACGTCATCTTCATCTTCTTCGCGTCCTTTTTTTCGTTTTTTTATTATTTCGTTCATTGCATCATAATATCGATAATACTACTAATATCAAAGCATTAAAATACTTATGGATTTGTGTCGAACGTGAGTGATGGTGGGATAAGGAAAACCGCATATACAAGTGTATTGCACACGCGTCGTCGGTCGCTTATCCCATCACCCCGATCGTTTGATTATTGAAATAAGTTAACTTAAACAATAATCCATTTTTATTTTTGTAGTCATCATCATCCATCTTGCAACCATCAATTTTTAAAAATCAATTTTAATAAGGGTCGAAACCCGTTGACACAGATTCGACATCACAATCCCTAGGGATTTATTTCGATGTCGGAGAAGTCGAGGGAATCAAGTCTTTTTATTATTTATTTAATCAAAGTCGATTTTTCTAAATCACATCAAATCAATTCAACACGCAATTTTCGTTGATGCTAAAATAATTGTCAAAACAATTCGTTAGAATTATGGCATTATTAAACGCGAAGAAAATTTTATCACGTCACAACAATCAATTTAAAGCAATTTTAAAACGATTTTAAAATCAATGCAATTTTCACAAACGAATCATAATTCGTACAGAGGGCATTCGACCGAGTGCCTAGCCCACTCGGTCGAGTGGCACCTCAAAATCGGATCAGAATGCTTACCACGACCCCCACTCGATCGAGTCTCACAGTGACACCGTCGAGTGGCCATGTACTCGACCGAGTTGGTCAATAACTCGGCCGAGTATGGTCCATAACGCAAAACAGAATCGCCTTTTACAGGTCTACTCGATCGAGTCCATCGACCACTCGACCGAGTAGCCTCATCACGACCAAACAACGAGTCGTACATTCTTCTATTTTCTAAATTCGGTAGTGATTTCTGATTTAGGTCAACACGTGCTTAATTAATCATGTGTATTACTAACTTTTCAAACCATGCATCTCATATTTGCATCTGTTCATCTCATCTCATTTGCATAAACCGTTATTATTCATATCGTTACATCGTTACTAACGCGTTTGTTATTTCTTTTGTCAATTTAATTCTTGTTCGTTTATTGTACTAAATGAACCCACATGCTAAAATTCCACTTTGACGTAGAATTAATTGCATTAAATTGACATAGAAACCCTTTTCAATTCCATTCACATGTTTAGGGAAAATAATCTTTGCATATCATTTTCCCGTATTACTAACGCGCGTATTGGAAAGTCATTCGAATTCTTAGTAGAGACCGCTAAGTGCGGGCGGGGTTGGGTGTCCTTTGTGGGCTTCCCAACACGTACTCTCACCCCTTACTCAGAACCTTGGTTTCCGGATGCCCGAAACCGTTGGCGCACGAGAGTCATTCAATACACGATATCCGATAATGTCGGTATCGGTATCAAATGCAAAGGGACGAGCCCAATAAACTGTGACATCGGAAATGGGCCGTATTTTGTATACGGCCCACTACGACATAAAGTGGGCTCGAATGGTTCCGAATAACCACAAAATTCGGTGGCGACTCCACGTAGACCTAAATTTCAATTCGATCCATTCTCATATGGAGATTCATTCGCCTCCCCAATCCCGCGCGTGGCTGCGTCGGGGTGGACCTATGTCATGTCCACAGACGTGTACCTGTACGCTGTTTGAAAGAAGAGGGATTCTATGCAGACATGTGATATGGATTTTGAAGTCACACGGACAGAAGATGATACCAGCAGCTTACGTGTGTAAAAGGTGGTCGGTCGACACTTCAAGAGCAAATTTCGTTTACAGGGTTGATGAAAAACAGTTAGAGATGACGAAGTTGTGGTCCGAATTTCATGAAGCAGCAGGCGTGGTTCGTGAATTGGGTAAGGAAGATGTTCAGAAGTTGAGGGAAGTTGTTAGGGCTTTTATCGATAGCGTCAGTATGCTTGCCGTGCCACTGACCAAAGATCAGGAGTTTGAGAAATTGCTTGGTTGTACGTCTACTAGTGAAATAACTATTTTGCCTCCAAGAAAGTCGAAGACCAAAGGTAGTGGGAAAAGGATGTTGTCAACGAAGACGAAGGCAGCTGTCCTTGCGAGAAAACCGAAGCGGCTGTGCAAGAACTGCAAATGAATGACTCACCATGATAAGAGAAATTGTCTTAACCCGTTTGCGGAGCACCCACCGTCCAAGGATGAAGTTTCAGACTTTGTCGATAATGACGACGCAGATGATGGTGCGATGAGTTTGTGAGTTTAGTGATTTGGTATTATACTGTCGTATAACCGTGGCTGAGTAGAACTTGCTTTGTTGTGTCTTTATAGAAATATTTTTGTGGACTGGAATTGGGATTCCGCTGAAACTTCAGTTTAATTCCTTTATAAATTCACCACATTATTTATGAAACTTCGAAAATCGTGTCTACATGTGTTTCAATAGGTACTTTATCTTTGTCATGATGCTAGATTAAAATTTTAATTCCTAAAGTTTGACTTACGTGTAGAAATATTTGGTTTCTGTTATGTGTAACTTTAGTTCCATTCCGGTTAAACTTCAGTTTATTTCGTTTTTAACTTCAAGGCATTATATGTGAAACTTCAAAATTCGTAACTCCAAGTGTTTGTATAGGTAATTTAACAATCGTAGAAACATTTGGTTTTTTTTTATACATGCAACTTTAGTTCCATACATTTGAAACTGCGGCAGCATGTCGTACAACTTTAACACTACTAAATTGTAATTTTAGCAGTATGGTTACTGTATACATGCTACTTGAGTGTTGCGCATTCAAAACTGCGCATCTGTTATTGTCACAGACAATGGCACATGGTTGTTTAGATAGACGTATAGCGTTCATCATGTTTGGGGAAAACTGTTGTTTAGCCCATTCGTGTGTTTACAAAAGACAATGGAGAAATATACCAGTTTGGGGCTAAGTACATAGTAGTGGATGGAAATTTTTCTTGCCGAAAACAAATAGTTACGTAACCATGTTGGGGGAATTACTTCCTACGACTAGTGTGTAACACCCCTGATTTTTATAAAAATAAATTAAATTAAAATTATGTTCGTATTTTAATTTTTACGATTTAACTCGTAACTCTTAAAATTATTATAAAACAAAATCACCGTTTAAATCGTTTCAAACTCCTAAAATTCTATTTAACTCGGAAACTCTTCTTATATTTAAAACATATTCTCATTTTTTGTTTCAATTTATTTTATACATTTAATTTGATTCTTATCGAGAGTCTATTTCGGCGATTTAAATTCTAAATTCTTTTTTATTTATTTATATTTAAGCTCGAATTTCTATTTTTGGCTCGAAATTCATTTGTTTTAAGTTCGTCAAAACATTTATTACTTTTCCTCGAGAAATCAATTTAATTCACTTTAACGAAGATTTTTTATTTATCGGGAAATATTATTTTATTGTCTAATTATTTACTTCTATAAGCTTCGTTTTTGTCTCAAATAATTTATTTACTCATTTTATTTGGCGGCCCGATTATATATTGATTTTTATTAACTCGTTTCAATTCAACTCGTGGGTCAGTCAACTTATCGTTACGGAATTCGTCTCCTACCCAATTCGTTTAAGTTATCTGTATCTCTAATCCGTTTGTTTGTGTGCTGATTCAGCCCCTCTTCTTTTTGTTTTTCTCTACTCATTTAACCCACTTTTATTAATGTTTGTGATACCCAATTGATTCATTCCCTCTTCCTTTTAATTTAATTTCCACCGCTTCAACTAATTTGCTTTCCACTGCTCTCTCTTATGTTTCCCCTTCACCTCTTGTTGTTCTTCACTCATCCCGACCCCACGTCCTCCTATACTTCTTCCTTGTCTACCGCTCGTCCTCCACCTCTTCGATTCTTTTTCTGCGCACTGTCCTTCAGTCCTTTCCTTTTTCTTTCTCCGGCCAGCATCTTGTGCCCCTGCCCTTTCTCTTCCTCTGTTTTCACTGCAGGTTCCATCACCTGATTTCAATTAAGGTAACCCATTCCTTCTCTTTATCTTCGCTGCCGTCTTCGTGTTTCGGTGTTCTGCTGCTACTTTTCCTCTGCGTTTTATTGCTGCTGTTCTTATCGCTGCCGATTGTTGCTGTTCTTATCGATCTTCGTCGATGCCGCTGTTCTTTCTTCGTATTTGTTGCTGTTGTCGCTGCTATTTCTGTTTTTTGTTTTTCCTTCTTCGTTTCCCTTTTTGTCCCTCTTGTCTTCTTCGTTTCTGCTACTGTACTTTGTTGTTGTTATTGTCGTCGTATTGATGCGTCCTGTTCAGCATTTTTGTTACTGCTATTCCGTTCGTGTCCCTTTCTTTTCTTTATCATGTTTTCGGTTGCTGTTCTGTTTGTTACCGCTGCTGTCCTAGTTCTTACTACTACAAATATTGGAAAAGAAATCATTAATAAGAAACCATATAAATACAAAAATGATTTCTTTAATCAAAGAAACCTTTAATAAAAAATAGATGATTTCTTAAGTAGAACAAAGAAATCATTCTAATAAATAAAGGTTTCTTAGAAAAAACAAACAAATCATTTTAATAAAAAAAGTTTCTTAGATAGAAGTATACACCAAAGAAATCATTGTAATAAAAAAAGGTTTCTTAGACAGAAGTATAGAACAAAAGTTTCTTATAAAATTACATTTGTTTATTTACATATCAACTCGCAAATTTATCCCCAAATCCACCCACCCCTAACCCTATCTCTTTTACCCACCTCTGTCGCCGACCCACTATACCGGCGCCTCCCCCTGCCGGCGTTCCACCCTCCACGACCGGCGCCTCCTCGATCTCCCTTTTATTTATTTCTTTTTCTGTGTTGATGTTGCGGGGTTTGTTGTTTCACGATGGAATTGGTGCCGTCGACGGAGCTGGTTCCGTCATTGTTGTTGTTGTTGGAAATTTCTACTTGTAGTGACGCTAGTTTTTCTTATCTGAGTTAGGTTCTTCTCTATGACTATATTACGCTATTTGGTTCTTCTGTCTGTCTATCTTTATACTCCAGTTTCATTTCTAACTCGGCTGCGAAGGAGGGTGGTGTATGGTAGTGTGAGATGAAACTGCCGTTGGTGGTGGTTCCGTCATTGTTGTAGCATCACTACAGTATTCTCTCATTCCTCGTCGATTAGGTACACTTCCTTCATCTTATTTCAATCTTTGATTTGCCCCAACCAAAGAAATTCCTAATGTCTCGTATATTATGTATTACGGAGTATTGAATCGAATTGTGCATATATGTTACGATTAACATAGTAACATGTGTTTATACTATATATGGAGTACTAGCTTATTACGATTTAATATGTATATTATGTTTCTCATTTCTGCTTGTATTTTGTGTGAGGACTTCTCGAGTAGTGAAAGAATTGGTGCAAATGTCTGAAATCAAGCTCCTGCCAACATGATATAAACTTTGTTTTGTTTTGTATTTGCTTTGGTGTCGTAGGGTTAGTTTGTAGAAAGGCAACGAGTCTGAAGTTTGTTTGAGCTTCATTTAACAGCCTTTTGCAACGGAATTTGAGCTATTTGCAAGGTCGTCCGTTGCTATGACGATTTTTTTGTAGTGATATACTCCATATTACATTGATTTAACAAGTAAATGACTAGAATGGAGGGTGTCGTCTTCCATTAGCAGCTTGTTCTTTACTGTGATGCTGCCGATAAGTTTAGGTGTCTTCCATTAGTTTCCTTTCATGATATTCACTTCTGTGGGGTTTAGCTTTACTTGTTGTTATAGTCATGTACAGCTTTTGCTTTTGATATTCGATACCAGTTTGTGCTCTATTTTGCTAGTAGTTTGTACGTAGTAGTAGAATGAAATCAGTGGAGATTGCATAAGTTTATGAAATCAATGGTAGAATGTTAATACTCTCACATGTTTAAATGAATGTTAATAAGCAGAATGGGAAAGTAGAAATATCAAGAGTAGCAGAGGATAATGAAGAGGCAGCAACTACTGTTAATGTTGAAGATTCACAAATTAGTGAATTGGGAAGGGACATTGTGAATCACAGATTCAGTTTCAGACACTTTATTTTGGTATATGGTGGATCTGTCTATGATGCAGGTTCAATTGTGCATCAAATCAGGTACAGAACGTTAAGATAATCATTTACATAAGTTGATTCTCGTTCCCTTTGAAATAGGCTCGAACATCAACCAAATAAGTCGATTCTCGTTCATTTGCATGCCAAAAAAACATTAGTTCATATACGATTGATTGACGTCCTTATAGTATTATTATCATAGATTCAAATACGACTGATTTACGTCCTTATATAGAAAACGGGTGAAGTAGATACAATTTGGGTAGGGTAAGTTGTCTTTAAGGAAGAGTAACTATGAGTTTTTTTTTGGTTGAAAATGATAGGTGGAGCAAGTGCTATTGACATTACCATACTTATTTTCACAACTAGGAATGGTATCAGGAATAACACTTCAATTATTTTATGGGTTGATGGGAAGTTGGACTGCTTATCTTAATAAGTGTCCTCTATCTTGAGTATCATACCAAAAAAGAGAAGGAAGGTGTTTGCTTCAACCATCATGTTATTCAGGTCTCTCCATATTCTACACAGTTACGTGTTTGCTTCAACCATCATGTTCCATGTGTTATGATTGGATTTGTTATTCATTTTCACTATCTGCGCACTTGATGAGGCTCAATTTAGTTAGAGTAGAGCTATTGTTATTCGAGCAACTTGATTTTGTCGAACTGTTTTTGGATGCTGTATGTCGACTTATGTGAACAATTACGACTTTTTTCAGGAGCATTTCCGAACTGATTCTGCGTTTTGTATGCTTCAATCATCATCATTCCCCGAATCAATCATCATCTACCCACCTCAACAAGGTATCTACCCTGTTTCATTTTTAAGATTGGTTGAATTTTCTTGACGTAAACTTTAAAGTGATAACTTATGCCCAAGGAAAAGGTCTGTTATATGGTAGTGAACTAATGCCATTTTTTTGTCCACGGCGATGCAGATCACTATTTGGTGTCCGACATAGATGATAGCATCCCTGATATGTGGAGTAACATTGATTAGAACGTAACGATTGCATCGATGAAGTGGATATTTAGATTTATTTATATTTATTTTTTTGGAAAACATAATTTTTTTGGGATATTGATGTTATACGATATAATTGTGGGTTTCCAATGTAATTTTCCTCCCAATGTAAATTTGTATACATTTTGGCATCAATATATATATTTATGATATTTTCTTGAATATTGTGTACACATAATTAATTTTGAGTTATCGAAAATCTTAAAAGAAAAAAGAGGATATCAAAAAAATCATTTTACTAGAGGCTACTTACTGATCTTGAAATCCAGCAGCCCACCAAACCCAGTTGTGCGTACGGACTCTTTCTATCTGTCGTTTAGATTGAAAATTACCTTCGCGAGCCTATGTCCCCTACATCTGACAGGGACACTACCATCCTCCTCCTCCTCTGTTGGCTCATTGCTCGCAGCTTCAACAATTTGACGTTCTTCGGAAGACATATCAACTAAAAAATCTGCAACGATAAACAAAACCCACAACAGTAAAAAAATAGGCAATAAGAAGTTCAGACAAGATGACTTTTTACCTGACATTTTGCCTATTGACTTAGCATTATCCGAAATTCGTTTATAATCATAAAATTAGGGGTTCAACGATATTAGGTATAATCCCTAATTAGGTATAATCCCTAATTAGTTCAAGTGGGTAAACGAAACATGGATTACACAAAATTACGGATTAACCCGTAATAGGAGGATTATGGTTTAGGGTATCCTGATGAAGTTTCGATTAATCCTCATGAGGTTCAGGGTATCGAAATTTCTAACTCTAAATTCTGGATTACACAAAATTACGGATTACTCGTGAAAATTTCGATAAGCTAAACCATAATCTGATTATGAAAAATTACTAAAACATGACTAATCAATGAAGAAAAGAAGCATAACATGAAAATTTCGATGCTCTAAACCCTATGTAAAATTAGGTTTTCTCAAATTTCAAATTAGGGATTACTGTTCTCAATATGCAAAACCAACCGTATGATTTACCTGAGATGAAGAAATGTTGATAATGGAGGTGCTTCGATAGTAATGGAGATTCTTGATGGAAAGAGCATTAATGGATTCGTGAAGAGGAGAAGTTTCGACGGTGAAGGCTGAGATATTGGTGAAGAGGAGATGTTTTGGAGAGTATTGAATTGTGATGGGAAAAGGAAAAGCAAAGTAATCAATGTGATGGGAAAACAGAGGGTGGGAAAAAGAGGTAGGTATGGAAAACGTGAACATGATTTCTCATTTTTTTTAAATTAATTATAGCATAATTAATAATTGCCATTTTTTTAAGTTGAAACCGCCACATAGGATGCCAACATGGAGCCACGTAGGATGCATAAGTGGCTGAATATGAGGGCTCTATTTTCTTTAGCTTTAATATATAAAAGACTCCTAAAATCTTTATTTTAGCTCGAATTTCTATTTTCAACTCGAAACTCGTTAAAACGTTTTATTATTTATTTGAGAAATCATTTTATTATACTTCCGTTGAAAAATCATCATTTTGCTTTCGAGAAATCAATTTAATTCATTTTCGTTGAAAACTATTTATTCGTCGAGAAACTTAATTTCCTTGCAAACAATTATTTAAACTCGAGATTGACTCATTTGATTTATCGAGTCAACTAATTATTTTTATCAACTTTGAACCTGACCCAAATAATGTAATTTTACGACAAAATAATATTTTTAGCTCATCTCGAAATTTGGGCCTAATTCTTTTCTAATGCGATTTTTGAACCGATTTCTTCTTGTACCCATATTTTATTTTATATGTTTTATTCGATCGACTTTTAATATTTATTCAAACTGAATTATAAAATTTTATGAGTTGATCAGTTTTTACAAATTGCCTTAATATTTTTATCTAACTAATACTTATTCAAATCTTATCATCGTATTAATCGAAAACTTATCACAACGACTCGTCTCGCTTATCCTATTTCTTCTCTAATATTGACCAAATTAGTTGCTCATATTAGACTCCTACTCTACAACCAATTGAATGTTACATTCTGTTCCCCAATCCGTTTTATTTAATACCAAACACTTAGTTCTCATTCATCCTACTTTATGTTAAACTCTACCTCCTTTTATATTGTTTAGTTAGGTTTCTGCTGCAGTTACATCTCCTCTCTAATCTTCACGTTAAACTCTATTTTCTTCCCTCCAAGAGTCACGTAATCAACCTCTCATCATCTTTATTTATTGGCTGTTGCGGATACGATGTTGAACCGATGCTAATCTACTACTTCTCCTGCTTCTTCTTGCGGTTGTGATAGCTACACCTGCGTACTGGTGCTACGGCTGATGTTGCACGGTGCAGCTACTGCTGCGTTGCTATTGTGCTCCTGCTACGGAGGTTGCATTGCTGTGTATATTTCCAATTTCCGATTCTTATTATTATTCATCTCCTTCTTCTTTTTCTTATGTCTATTGCCGTCGTTGTATAGTACTGCTACCGTACTGCTGTTGTTACTGATCGGGATGGCTGGTCGTTGATCGTCGATGCCGAATCGTTGTTCTGCTACCGTTTTCCTATTGTCTTCTACTTCTGCTACGTGTTGTTGCTAATGTTATGTTGCTGTCGCTGTCCTGTTTTGTTACTATGAATGCTTCATGCTACTGCCGATGTTCTTGCTGTTTGTTAATGCTACTTTGCGGCTGTTTTGACGCTACTGCTGCTCGCCTTTGGAGCCTATTTCCATCTAATTTCGTTCATTGTTTCACTCTTATTCGTCCGTTATTCACTCTAATCTTGAGGGTAATTATATTACTCTTATTTCCCGTCTCATTCTCTCCTTTTAGTAACTTATATGGTTCTAATACCATATGTTAACTTATTTTGTAGGTTATTGTGCTAGTTTCGACGAAGACGGTTATTTTATTAACTCGGATCCCAGTGAAGGTAACACATGATGGCATGACTCGGTATTGCATGATATATATGTTGTAGGTGCTTGTAGTATCGTTTTAAAATCGAATCTTTATACGAATAAGCATGTTTTAATTATATTACGATAATATGCTTAAATCGATTTCATGTTTCTATCGCTTTTAATCTTCTCAATTTATTTCACAACGGATCTTCTAAAAGTATTATAAGACCGAGACAAAAATATACAAATAAGACTTTATTTCTGACTTTTCGTGATTTTTAATATAAATGATCAAATTGAAAGCTTTATTGTTTTTAACAAAGTTACAGCATGTTTCGAGATCTGTTAGTGTTTTTGTACGATTTATTACTCCAATTGAAAATACTTTATTTTCAAAAACTTTGAAAAGAGACTAATGTTTATTTTAAGTCTAGCTTACCTTTGTTTAATATCGTATAATAATTCCAAGAACTTAGGTCACAATAACCTTTTTACAAACAGACGTCGGATTAGTCCGCGAATCTGTCAGTTCTTATAAAACCTAATTTAAAACTTATGAAAAGCTTTGAATTTATTCACGTTAATTTATGTATGTAGACACCTGCATTTTACCTGCTAGTGTCTATAGCAGTCTCCAACAAAACACCCGATGATGATCGGACGTAAACGTGACTTAATACGCTCGAATACGGACTCAGAATCAATAGTATCCGACGAGGGCATTTAGCGGAGTACAAATCTCTCAAAACCAACCTCAAATCAAGGCCCAGTGGGCCGTTCCCAATAAAATGAGACTAATTTGGGTCAAAACCGACACCAAAAATAAAACCATCTTTTAGCGACCGGGTCAAAACCCGGTCAAAGACGAATCCGTCTCATAAACCAGCCAAATACAAAGCTTCTAGAACAAGCGCCCAATCAACATTTCAAATTTCATAAAATTCAACCACCTTCCTAAATTGGCTCACTCGCCCTATCCACTCGATCGAGTGCAGCTTCAAAAACCCGATCAGGCGCCTTTATTGGGCCACTCGGTCGAGTGCACTAGGGCCACTCGATCGAGTGACCCTAGGCTAGGGGACGTTCTCTATATATACTCCCCCATTCTCTTCACAAAGAAACAACTTTTTTGACACTATAACCATTTACATAACCTTTGCAAACCCTTATCATCATCTACAACTTTACCACCTTTCAATCATCCATCACCTACACACACATACACATTCAAAATCCCGAGATCAAAACTCGTCAAAGACCCAAGAGCATTCTCTCCCCAACCATATGCACCCTAACTCACCCTACATATCTCGACACTCCCGCGCACACATCGCTATTACGAGTCCGTTTCCGAGGCCATTTTAAGCATGTAGGTTGAGGGTGTAATTCAAATCCCGACATCTCTTTCTCCCTTCTTCTTTTTTCGTTTCTTTTATTTTATTATTATTATTATTATTATTATTATTATTATTATTATTATTATTATTATTATTATTATTATTATTATTATTATTATTATTATTATTACTACTACTACTAACCGCTAACACTAACATTTTTATTATTGTCGCATTTTATTTTTTCGTTCTTTTTATCATTACTTATATTTATACCGTCTATATTTATATAGTAATAAAAAACTTCGGATCTGAACACGTTTGACTCCGACAACCGCAAGTCCGTTTAATCCCTTTACGAGCCGCAACGGAGGTGGCACCCTTTCGAGGAGCGCCGCCCCAAGCACTCAAGGGCGTAACGCGATCGTGGTCGTACGTAGTTCAACGTGTCCGATTCCATTTCCGAGATTAGTACGGAACCCATTGACGCGAAAACCGACATCACATAATCCGTAAGGATTAGTATCGATGTCGTGACGCGGAGGGAGACAATTTCGTCACTAATCAAAATTTTCGATCCAATAATAACATCTTTTCATAAAATTCCGATGACGGTCCTATAATCGTATAGTACGCGATTATAGTACCGAAAACCGAGTTGAGTTTAAATCACGCGATGTTTTTACGTAACTCGGTCAACCATCGATTTTGAATAAATAAAAACGAAACTGCCACCTTTTTCAAAACGAGCCATGACTCGTACAGGTGGCACTCGACCGAGTGCCATGGGCCACTCGACCGAGTGCCATGGGCCACTCGATCGAGTAGCACTCCAAAATCCGGGCAGTAGGTCCTTCAAAGGCTCACTCGATCGAGTCTTTGCCATGACTCGGTCGAGTGGATTCCTTTGTCCAAGCAAGTCGAGTGCTTCTTTTATCATCCAAGCCTCGTCATTTTTTTTACGACTTAGTCGTCGCGTGCAAAGTCAATCACGTGATCCCTTTTTTCAAAACTCATGCATTTTATTCTACTTTCACGACTTTGATTAATGTCTTACACGATTAGTTTTGCTCGACGACTCTTTCGTCGTATCCAATGCATGACCAATCAAGACGCCAATCTTTTAATGTGATAAGTCGGGACAAGGCATCGAGATCCGGGATCGAGCTAGCACCATGCTTTGGTCCCATACGCGAACGCGTATTAAAATCTCCGTCCTCCGTTTAATACACAGTATAATGTGTATTTAATCGAAGTTTGTCCATTTATTTAATTTACGGTCTAGCTTATATTAACTATTTAACGGTCCGTTTATAGTTAATATTTACCGTTTCTTGATTCGCTTATTCTATTTTATTGCTCGTTGTATTGTAAATTCCGGGTTGTATTCCGCCCGTGTAATTTGTAATTTATTTACAATTTTTCTATTTTCGATGTTTGCCATTTATTGCCTTAAATGAACATCACATGCTAAATCACTTTGAAGTGAATCAAGATGCATTAAAATGACGTAGCTCACATAACTCGCATGATTAGCCGAAAACGTTGTTTGCATATCATTTAATCATTTTACTAGCGCGCGTACACGAACAAGAACGGTATCTTAGTAGAGGCCGCTAAAGAGCGGGCGGGGTTGGGTGTCCTTTTTGGGCTTCCCAACACGTACCCTCACCCCTTACTCAGAACCATGGTTTCCGGATGTCTGAAACCATTGGCGCACGTGCGTCATTCGATGCATGATATCCGATAACTCGGCATCGGTATCGTAATGCAAAGGGAAGAACTCATAAGCTCTAGCACTAAAAGCGGGCCGTGCTTTGTGCACGAAATGCCCAAGTGTAGAGTGAGTTCGAACGGGTCCGAATTCCCATAAAATTCGGTGGCGACTCCAACTATGATTTAAATTTCGACCCGAGATCAATCTTACCATGAGATTCATTAGCCTACCCAAACCCGCGCATGGCCGCGTCGGGGTGGACCTACGTCATGTCCACAATTTGGCGACTCCGCTGGGGATACCTGATGTACCACTAGTCATCGGGGTTTCTAGGGTGAGACTCGAAAAGAAATCGTTCGAATATTAATGTACGCGCATTAGTTTAATGATTCATGCATAACCCATTTTTACCCGGGCCGGTTACTTTTGACCGACGTCCCACTATACCGCGGTGCATTCCTAAATGGGTGCGCTAAAGACTTCTATGGCCGAACTCGTATGGGTTTCGCGGCATGTTCTAAGACCAATTCGGCTTAGGGAGTCCGTCCTAATTTACGAGAAAGCCATCGTTGTTGATATATACCCGATTTGGACCGACCGAGACTTAGTGTAAAGCATACATAAGTGTTGTTATAATGCTTGTTTGACTACGTGCTACTTGGTTTCCGTATCATTTTTCAAAAACCATCATTTCAAAAATGCATCTTTCAAAAATATCCAATTTCAAAAACTCGAAATGCTGCCAAATTTTAGACTTACGATTTGACTTAAAATAGCCTATTTTTAGCTAGCATGCTTCCCATTTCAAATTTCGAATTTTCGACTCCCTTTCGATTTTCGAATTTTCAAAATTCGATTTCAATTTCCAAATCTCCGAGATGCCGTTTTCGATTTTCAAATCTTCGGGATCTTATTTTTTATTTTCAAATTTTCAGAAATTTATTCTCGATATTCAAATTTTCAAATTTCAAAAAACCGGTCCTGTCGGCATACTGCCAATTTCAAAAGACGGGACCGTCTCCCAATTTTTCAAAACACGAAATTACTTGCAATCATTATAACATTTCAAAATGCCTGGTCCTATTGGCCCACTACCGATTTCAGGACCGTTTTCTCAATTTTCAAAATTCAATCATTTTTCAAATACCTTCCTTATTATAGGACCTACCGTAATCCGTGTGTTGGGTCTTTTCATAATTTGTCGAAGGTCTATAGCGTCGAAACTCCGTCGATCTTACATCATGGGTTTCTTTCCCATCCTAGTCCGCCTTATCCTAAAGGCACAACCGACCAACACGAGTCATACACGCGTAAATGGAAGGTTCATCTAAACACTCGAGTCCTAACTAGAAAGTCCCACGCGATTTTTCCCCCCGACAGGACGGTCCCCACGACCTTTCCTAAGGGAATCTCGCCCGTCATTCAAACCATTAGTCGAGTCATCCCAATTCAAAAATCCTTTAACTTAAGGGTCTACCCTAATCACAGGGTCATCCTTATTCAAGTCAAGTCGAGGGTCTCTAGCGTCGAAACTCCGCCGATCTTACATCGCAAGTTTCTTTCCTTACCCCGCCTACCTTTCCTCAAGGTCGAGTCAACCTTTTACAGGGCATAGCCCTGTAGCAAAAGGTTTGTGATCCTTACATCTAAGGGTCAATCGTCCGACACTCGAGTCTTAGCAAAACCTTCAATCTCACTTGGGGGCTACCCTTCAGCAGAGCGATCAATCACGGTTGCTCTAAGGGTCATGTCTTACACGTGTTGTCTCACGTCCCCCACTTTTCAGTCACTTAGATGCCACACCATCTGAGTCTTATAAGAGTCCTTAGTCTCGCTTGGAGGCTATTCTCCGACGGAGCGATTAATCACAGTCCCTCCGAGAATTGCACTCTACGTATTTGTCTTAGGAGAGTCTAACCGAGTCAAACCGAAGTTGTCTTTCCTCCCGCGCTATTTCCTGTGCCTTGGCGTGTTTGGGTCCCGAAGCAACATTTCTGATTACGTGGGTATTCTCGTAGAGTATGGCATCCACAACCGGGAATAGGGACACGGAAAACACCATCAATGAAATGAAGGCTTTGCTGGAAACAATGGTTAGTAAGCAGGCCATGTTTGAAACCCAACTAGGGTTCATAAAAACCGACAAAGAGGCCATGAATGCTCGTTTAACTGTCATTGAACGACAATACCTCAACTCTAGATCGGTAAATACTGGGCCATTTGCAAAACTGATCAGCACGGTGCGTGAGCTCGAACAATAGTTCCACGACCTTGAAGGGAATAACATTCGCATTGAAAACTCCCGAGACTATACACCCATTACTGAGAAACTACCACAGATCTCAATCTAGAAGGGTTACCCGTATTCGAAGGGACGGAGGATCCATTACTACACCTCCGAGCCTTCAAAGCATATATCGCGATCAAGGGGGTCAAAGCCGACATGTTCATCAATTTGTTCGGTGCATCCCTCGGGAAATACCCAAAAGCCTGGTTCTATAGGCTTAATGCAAAAAGATTCCCCACTTGGGAAGATGTGGCTACCGAGTTTGCTCAAAACTATTCTGATAATACTGAACTTCAGACTACCATGCGGACTTTAGAAGTCATGGCCCAAGATCCAACAGAGGGTTTCACCAAATACCTTCAACGTTGGCGGGCTGAGAGTGTTAAGCTGGTAGACAAGCCCAGCGAGAAAACACTAGTGGAGGCATTCATCAACAACCTCCTACCCTCCTACCGCGTCCATCTTAGGTATGTCGGCATTTCAAACTTTGCCGTGCTTACCGAAATGGGCACTAGGATTGAAGACGATCTTCGACATAACGAAGATATGGGTGAAGTTTCTACCGAAGGCTATACTGGATATCCACTTGAGTCCTTAGAAGCCGAAGACTACTGACAACCTCATCCAAGAGTCCTGATTTGATTTAAGTCCGAGTCTGAGTCAACTGTATTCTGTCCTCTTTTTTTTCAATCCAATAAAATCATCTTTTTCTATCTTCTCTATATGCTTCCCTTATGTGTTTCCGAGAACATGATGAACACCATCATACACTGTGAGCACATGCACGTGACTATTATAGGCACATCTATAATGACTGCAGGGAACTGAGATCCGTGTTTTCCTTTACCTGTTCCATGTCTGGTATAGAAAGCAACAAAACTACCCTTAGCAGGAGCGGTATCGAATCCTATGACAAATCTAGGTAGTCTCCTAGTTTGGGTTCAAGACGGGAGGCAAGCCCATTTCCCACAATAAACACCCCTCCAATAAGACTGACCGATCCCTACCTTAGGTGTTAGTCTGACCAGCAAAAAAAAAAAAAAAAAAAACTAGACAAAAAAAATCAAAAGTCCTAGGAAAAAGCAAAAGGCCAAAACAAAAGAGCTGGCCATGCCCAACATCCCTCGACCAGATACAGTCAATCCTTTGATCGGAGCACGGTCAACTCAAATGAAGAATCCCACGACCGGGGCTAAGAGGTCAACCCCAAAAAAAACAAAAACAAAAAAAATCAAATACCCACGACCGTGGTCAATGGTCAACTCAAGTGAAAGTCCCTTGATTGGGGTCTGGTCAATTCAAAAATTATCGATGCCCATACCATCAAATAGGGGAGAAACAATCAAGCTGGTCAGCTAACACCACACTTAGCCTTCCCACATTACAACCCTCAAGACCTTCCCGAGACCTAGGCTAAGGGACAACCCGGAATTCTGAGGATTCAAGCTCCATAGGATACACCCTAACCATTAGGGCCACACATGGAAATCAGATCCCGCATTATCAAACCTGCCCAATCGAAGTTCGAGTCATTTTTACTCCACTTCCCCCTTTTCTACCGCATTACAATACCTTACCCTCGAAGCCTTAGCTCCACAAAATCGAGCTCCAGATGTCAAAACATCACATCCACTTACTACCTAGCTCCACATTTCCAAAAACATCCAAACCAGTTACCAGCCCCAAACACGAGAACTCAACCTGCGGTCGGCATAGAACACGCCCAAATAGTTCACGCCACTTCTGGGGGCTACCCCGGAGAACGCTCACAGTCACAGGATCAACATCCTAACTGTTCCAGCCCTTTGATCAAGACATCATTGGGAACGCACCTAGCCTACACCGTCGCTATGGCTAGTTACACACAAAGCCCTAATAAACTAGGCACCATAATATATCCAGCAATCCATTGAACTACGGCTTGGTTTGATTTCACTCCACGTGAAAACGTAGGCAGCCTTTCAACAAGGGCACAACCACCCACATTGACACAAATTCAAAAAAACACCGTCACTCCGGTCACGACACTTTCATGTTCTCAACAGTTAGCTTTGTCGTCCTGGGGGCTTCTCTTAGACAGAAGACCGCCATCCATTCACAAAATCCAAAAGATTTTATCAAAACTAGTCTCCTTTCTATAGTGTGTCCTACTAATAGGCTCAGTCGAAGACGAGAATCCGTCAGGGACTCGAAACAACACCCACTTTGGGAACGTACCGCGAAACCAAAATTCAAAAGAGCACTAGTCTACAGCACTGTTGTAACAGCCCTAAATTTTCGCGACCAAAATAAGAGAATAAAATGGAAAATTCAAAGCCGTTACTCCGCACTTAGCTCACAAGGCCAAGTGCAAGGCAAAAGAATAGTATAAAAATTAAAAGAAATATAAATCCGATAAATAATTAAATGAAAATGTTGCAGCGGAAGACTTAAGTCCCACAAAATCCAAAACGGTTTAAAACAACTTCGACCCAAAATTCAACATAAATATAAATAATTTGGAGGTAAATGTTAAATAATAAAATTCTTCCTCGCTCAGCATCCTGAACCAAATGCACCCATGCAGCATATTAAGTGTACCTATCAACTGTACCCAAAACACAAATAGGTACAGGTTCCAGCGGGGGAACGACCCAAAACAAAAAGGACGTCAGCAAAGCTGAGTAAAAGTATAATATAATGAAAACGTACACAATACTTATAATTTGTAGTGATGGTAGGGATTTGTCACGTCCCTAACCGTCAATAAACAACCGGCTAGACCTAGTAGGTAGCTAGGGTAAGTCGGGATCGTATCCACGAGGACGGTATTGCAAGGGTTAGACTAGGTCGGCCTAGAACAAGACTAAATCACCAAACAAACACAAAGAAAGCTACAATTGACAAACTATTATGATTGGAGAAGAAGGAAGTGGACTAATAGCTACTATCTAGAACAATGCTAAAATGGGATAACTAAAGATCGAACTAATAAGTAAACTAGAAGAACGATGGCTAACTAGGAAGATGGATCAAATATGGAAAGGAAGTGGGGTAGGTCGGGTTCATAGGAGTAGAAGGGTAATTGGGGTGATCAAGGGTATAGGTGTCTCCTAGTTGCTAGGGTCGGTCCGGGCTCTCGCAACTTAGACCGATGTCAAGGTGGGTCCGGGCTCTCGCAACTTAGACCCTAGTCCGCACTCTCGTGACTACGACTATTCTCAACATTTCCGCATAATAGACAAACAATGAGAAGATGAGCACAAGTATGGGAAGCATGGCCACTACAACTCACACAAGCATATCAACAAACACATGGAGTGCCCACAATGTGACTAACAACAAAGTTTCACCCTTTTCCCTTAATCAACCCTAATCATCCATAATCTACCCCTAATTCCCCTACTAACCCCACAAGATTACTACTCACTCATTATCATGAACAAACTAACATTCACAAGAGAACTAGAACAAGCATCCAAACATTCATCATAAACAAACAATAACAATAACAATATGTAAAAGATGAAACTTGATTAAATAACAAAGAACAAGAGTAAAGAAAGATTATACCAACACTAGATGAAGAAAAGATGCAATCTTGTATTAATAAGAAACCCAAATAGAATCCAAAGGTTGTCAAGCTTGGAACAATCTTCAAGTATCCCCTTAATCCAAGACTAATTACAATGATTAACTAAGAATTAAAGAGAGATTAAAGCTAATATGAGAACACTAATCTAGGGTTTTGAAAGTCTAATGGAGGCTTAAACTAGTCTAGGGTATGATAAGATATGTTACTAATACAAGAAGGGAGTATATATATGGGTACAAGAATGAAGGAGAAGAAAAGAAAGGAGTGCGGCTGCCAGGTCCACGGTCCCGATCGGGACGGGTTGGTCCCGACCGGGACGGCCTGTCATCCCGACCGGGACGGGGTGGTCCCGATCGGGACGGGCCCACAGCAGCACCTTCTAACGTGCACCCCATCCCGAACGGGATGAGGCCTTCCCGAACGGGATGGGTCTTGTAGGCCTCCCTTAGGAGCTTTTTGGTCCTTCCTTGCCTCTCATGGGATTCTCCTCGATTCTCGGGACTCGGGATCGGGTCTCGGAGGCTCGGGATTGGGTCCCAAGGTCTCGGGGTCGATTCCAAGGCCTCGAGTCATCGTTCCTTTATCTCGTTGGCTCCAAAATGTGTATGTATCGAGTCGGAATCGCTCCATCTCTTCCAAATCGGTCTCGAGAACCTGAAACGAACTAAAGGAAGCATAAGAAACCCATAAATCGCTCCCAAGGAGCGATTCCACAAGGAAAATGGGACCAAAACACAGTAAAATAGACACTACAAACTACACTTATCAACTCCCCCACACTTAACCCTTACTCGCCCTCGAGTAAGCACATACTAACTACTTAACTATCCGAGCGGGTATTAGCGCACCCTATGCCCTTTCAACTCACGCGAGTACACTTAGAGGACAAGTGCACTCCGCAAGGCAAGTCGGGTCTTGCGACAAAACCGCGGATGCAACCGGACACAAAACACACAAAAAAACACTTAGACGGTTGCACCCAAAACAAAAGAAATACCACTTCCCTCTAAAGTGGTGAAAGAAGCACCGGTTTAGGACTCGAGGTAAGTGACAACGTTCCCAAGCTAGCAATACAAACCAAGGTGGAATAAACCCTAATAGTATGACAATAAAGCAACAAAAACGTTGTTAACTTACCTAGGTCCTCCTAACTTTCTAAAAACGTACTACGGGACGATCGGCGGAGTGGAAAACTGAAGAACCACGGTGTTAGTCGACACTGTAGGTAAGTGAGACCCCGCCCCCTTTAGCGTGAGCCAAGAGGGTCGTCCCGTGTCCAAAACCGCCTAACTAGTCCAAGTAAAAAGGTGGAAATATATGCAAAGTGAGGGAAGATCGACCCCTGCCGCTATCATCCTTCCTAGGGACTCGGTTCTTTGGTAGGCTCTTCACGGCAAAAGTCGGAAAAAGGCTTATTTTGAGAGGTAGGGGTTGTTTTTGTGAGTCGAGTTTTCTTTTGGCATTTTATCTTTTCTTTTCATTTTTGCTTTGTTTTGCTATGCCATTCTTTTTCTTCTTTTCTATTTTCTTTTTGGCTTTTGTGCCTTTTCTTTTTCTTCATTTCTTTTCTTTCTTTCATTTTTCTTTCTTTTCTTTTCTTTGCCCTTTCGGCTTGATTTGGCTTTTTGGCATTTCTTTGTGTAACAAGAAAGAGAGAAAATCAACAATTTGCAATTTTATTGAGTGGATGTGTGTAGGAGGTAGGGGAATGGGAGAGTCGGGGGCGCGCTTTCCCTCTTCAACCCCACAAAAAAGGGAAACTTGGACTAATCAAACAATCCTAAACATGGTCACCTAAGGGACGAGACTCGGTAACCAAGGCCTTTTCACACCGTGGGTGGTCATAATGGTCAAAATGCAAATCCCGTAGTAAATCCCTAGTAAGCTAGGTGGACACAAGGTAAAGGACCAACGAATTCATTGATTTAGGGTCATTCTACTAGGCTAAAGTCCAAGACTCAATTTACACTACTAGGAAGGGAAAGTAAGCACTTGCACACTAGCCTCTAAACCGGGTTTTCGAAAACCATTTACACACAAGACTCAACAAACATAACACAAAATAAAGACTCAACGAGAACGAAAGAAAAAGAAACAAAAAGGCAACAAAATAAAACAAAACAAGACAAACACATAAACAAAGCAAACACCACCCCGAATTTCCAAACAAGTCATCAAATCCACCACAAGTATGTACAAGCTCCACCCGAGCACACCTCAACACAACCTTCTCCAAACATCACAAGGAATAAAGAGGGAAAGAGGGTTAGAAGATGTTACCGGATGTCTTCAAAGCTTTCCAAACAACGTTGATTAAGCAACCTATAAGGAAAAGGGAGGCAAAATACACACAATACAAAACAAGTATACGACACAAGGAAAACACACAAAAGAAAATCTTTTTGATTTTTTGTGAATTTTTTCAAATTTTTAGGATTTTTGAAGATTTTTCAAAAAAAACTAAGAAAATAAAACTAACTACGGTAGAATATCGCTCCCCCACACTTAAACCGAGCAATGTCCTCATATGCTCAATTGTAGTGTGCGGAGAGACAAAAGAAAAAGAAAAGAAACTACGAAAATAAAGCTAAAAATCAAAGAATAAAGTGAAGAAAAAGGTAGAAGGTGTCCAGCCGGGGTGTAATCAAGTCCCCAAGGGCCAAGACAAGAAAAGATATGGATGGGGGAAGAAATAAAAGAAGGAATTAAAAGGAAATGGGAGGGGAGGGCTAGGTGTAATCAAGTCACCTAGCCCAGATTCCGCCTAAATCCGACTAAATCCTCAAAAAAAAGAAAGTGAAAATCTAAGAAACAAAACACACAAATACAAGCACAACTACTCTAAGGAAGAGGAGAGGGGAATATACAACATGACGGTTCTTTAGGAACTCCGTCAAACCTAGGATGGTGGACTCTTCTTCAACCGTAGCCCTCAAGGGCATGGAGGAGCAAGTCGAACGCGCTACCGACATCATAGTGAAGGCCCAAGAAGCGCTCGAGCTTAGCCGACCTCCACGGCCTCCAAGGAGGAGGCAAGAAGTAGGAATCCCAAGACCCGACATCATCTTGCACGTTGTCTCCGGGGTCTATCCATCTTACGAGCTCCACCGATCTCTTCCTCCCTAACCATCGCCTCCAATCACAAGCAAGCTTCATCTCTAAGAAACGAGGCACAAAAAGCGGTTTTGGCCTCACTTCTTCGTTGCACACCCCCACACTTGCCTCAAGTTGTGGTTCCCCATCTACATCACTCGGCCCCACATCATCATGGAGGAGAGAATCGAAACTTCTACTCGCGGTTTCAATCTCTTCCAAACCATCTCTCGGTGTACTAGCAAGGGGCTCTTGATGCTCATCCTCATTCTCGGACATGGGCAACTTGGGCTTGTCAAATTCACCCAACAACTTCACAAACTCCACCAAACCATCTAACTCACTATCCTCTTCTAATTCTTCGCCAATGATGCCTTCACCAAGAGCCATATCCTCATTCGTCTCTTTTTGGGTAGACGATTGAGGTTCTTCAAAGCAAAGTTCGCTCCTCATAGGGAATTCACTAACGGCCTCGTCATTGGGTTGTTCCCCTTCCCCAAATGAACATCCCTCATCAAGTTGTGAAGATCGAGTTAAGAACATGAGGGTTTGAGCCGTTAAGGCATTCAATCTAGCTTTAGATTTCTCCCTTTCCCTTAGGAGTTCGGCCAAGAGTTCATTATTCTTTTGCGATTGGATGGCCATTTCTTGTTGGTTCTTTAGCATTTGAAGCATCGATTGATGTAACTCTAAGTTTGGCATTTGGCGGTCATTGGGGTCTGGTATAGTTCCTTGAAAATCTTGATGATGCCCAAGGGGTGGGGCATCATATTGTTGGTAGTGAGGTTGAGGTGATTGGTAGTATTGTGGGTCATAGGGTTCATATTGTGGTTGGGGTGGAGGGTAATATTGTGAGTTTTGGGGGTATTGGCTTCCATAAGGTGAATCTTGATTGAAGATAGTGGGTTCACAATCATAACTCGAGTAATAGTCACCATGATCGTAGGATTGATAGTCATTCACTTGTTGGTAGCCGCATCCATATTCTTGAGGATCGTACCCGTCTTGATTACCCCAAGAAGCTTGATTATGGTAGGGGGACGTCATGTCATAGCTTTGGTTCAAAGAAGAAGAGGGGTAGCTCATATCGGCTTCCATGTGTAGGGAGTTTAGATCAAACCCCATGCTCGCTCGAAAATCGTAGCTCATACCCGGTTGGAAACCACTCATTCTAGCAACCGTCCGTTAAAGCGGCTCTAAGTTGCAAGAAGAAGATAGTCACCACCTCTAAGCACAAACTGTAGACTAAGAACAAACGTGAGAAGTCTAGTGCTTTTTGGGCACTAGACAAGAGAGAAATAAACCACACACACACAAGAAGCAAAGTAACAAAAAGAAAAAAAAAACACAAACACAAAGACTAAGTCAAGTAACTAGGAAAACAAAGTCCAAACTAGCACCGTCCCCGGCAACGGCGCCAAATTGATGGTAGGGATTTGTCACGTCCCTAACCGTCAATAAACAACCGGCTAGACCTAGTGGGTAGCTAGGGTAAGTCGGAATCGTATCCACAAGGACGGTATTGCAAGGGTTAGACTAGGTCGGCCTAGAACAAGACTAAATCACCAAACAAACACAAAGAAAGCTACAATTGACAAACTATTATGATTGGAGAAGAAGGAAGTGGACTAATAGCGACTATCTAGAACAATGCTAAAATGGGATAACTAAAGATCGAACTAATAAGTAAACTAGAAGAACGATGGCTAACTAGGAAGATGGATCAAATATGGAAAGGAAGTGGGGTAGGTCGGGTTCATAGGAGTAGAAGGGTAATTGGGGTGATCAAGGGTATAGGTGTCTCCTAGTTGCTAGGGTCGGTCCGGGCTCTCGCAACTTAGACCGATGTCAAGGTGGGTCCGGGCTCTCGCAACTTAGACCCTAGTCCGCACTCTCGTGACTACGACTATTCTCAACATTTCCGCATAATAGACAAACAATGAGAAGATGAGCACAAGTATGGGAAGCATGGCCACTACAACTCACACAAGCATATCAACAAACACATGGAGTGCCCACAATGTGACTAACAACAAAGTTTCACCCTTTTCCCTTAATCAACCCTAATCATCCATAATCTACCCCTAATTCCCCTACTAACCCCACAAGATTACTACTCACTCATTATCATGAACAAACTAACATTCACAAGAGAACTAGAACAAGCATCCAAACATTCATCATAAACAAACAATAACAATAACAATATGTAAAAGATGAAACTTGATTAAATAAAAAAGAACAAGAGTAAAGAAAGATTATACCAACACTAGATGAAGAAAAGATGCAATCTTGTATTAATAAGAAACCCAAATAGAATCCAAAGGTTATCAAGCTTGGAACAATCTTCAAGTATCCCCTTAATCCAAGACTAATTACAATGATTAACTAAGAATTAAAGAGAGATTAAAGCTAATATGAGAACACTAATCTAGGGTTTTGAAAGTCTAATGGAGGCTTAAACTAGTCTAGGGTATGATAAGATATGTTACTAATACAAGAAGGGAGTATATATATGGGTACAAGAATGAAGGAGAAGAAAAGAAAGGAGTGCGGCTGCCAGGTCCACGGTCCCGACCGGGACGGGTTGGTCCCGACCGGGACGGCCTGTCATCCCGACCGGGACGGGGTGGTCCCGATCGGGACGGGCCCACAGCAGCACCTTCTAACGTGCACCCCATCCCGAACGGGATGAGGCCTTCCCGAACGGGATGGGTCTTGTAGGCCTCCCTTAGGAGCTTTTTGGTCCTTCCTTGCCTCTCATGGGATTCTCCTCGATTCTCGGGACTCGGGATCGGGTCTCGGAGGCTCGGGATTGGGTCCCAAGGTCTCGGGGTCGATTCCAAGGCCTCGAGTCATCGTTCCTTTATCTCGTTGGCTCCAAAATGTGTATGTATCGAGTCGGAATCGCTCCATCTCTTCCAAATCGGTCTCGAGAACCTGAAACGAACTAAAGGAAGCATAAGAAACCCATAAATCGCTCCCAAGGAGCGATTCCACAAGGAAAATGGGACCAAAACACAGTAAAATAGACACTACAAACTACACTTATCAACTCCCCCACACTTAACCCTTACTCGCCCTCGAGTAAGCACATACTAACTACTTAACTATCCGAGCGGGTATTAGCGCACCCTACGCCCTTTCAACTCACGCGAGTACACTTAGAGGACAAGTGCACTCCGCAAGGCAAGTCGGGTCTTGCGACAAAACCGCGGATGCAACCGGACACAAAACACACAAACAAACACTTAGACGGTTGCACCCAAAACAAAAGAAATACCACTTCCCTCTAAAGTGGTGAAAGAAGCACCGGTTTAGGACTCGAGGTAAGTGACAACGTTCCCAAGCTAGCAATACAAACCAAGGTGGAATAAACCCTAATAGTATGACAATAAAGCAACAAAAACGTTGTTAACTTACCTAGGTCCTCCTAACTTTCTAAAAACGTACTACGGGACGATCGGCGGAGTGGAAAACTGAAGAACCACGGTGTTAGTCGACACTGTAGGTAAGTGAGACCCCGCCCCCTTTAGCGTGAGCCAAGAGGGTCGTCCCGTGTCCAAAACCGCCTAACTAGTCCAAGTAAAAAGGTGGAAATATATGCAAAGTGAGGGAAGATCGACCCCTGCCGCTATCATCCTTCCTAGGGACTCGGTCCTTTGGTAGGCTCTTCACGGCAAAAGTCGGAAAAAGGCTTATTTTGAGAGGTAGGGGTTGTTTTTGTGAGTCGAGTTTTCTTTTGGCATTTTATCTTTTCTTTTCATTTTTGCTTTGTTTTGCTATGCCATTCTTTTTCTTCTTTTCTATTTTCTTTTTGGCTTTTGTGCCTTTTCTTTTTCTTCATTTCTTTTCTTTCTTTCATTTTTCTTTCTTTTCTTTTCTTTGCCCTTTCGGCTTGATTTGGCTTTTTGGCATTTCTTTGTGTAACAAGAAAGAGAGAAAATCAACAATTTGCAATTTTATTGAGTGGATGTGTGTAGGAGGTAGGGGAATGGGAGAGTCGGGGGCGCGCTTTCCCTCTTGAACCCCACAAAAAAGGGAAACTTGGACTAATCAAACAATCCTAAACATGGTCACCTAAGGGACGAGACTCGGTAACCAAGGCCTTTTCACACCGTGGGTGGTCATAATGGTCAAAATGCAAATCCCGTAGTAAATCCCTAGTAAGCTAGGTGGACACAAGGTAAAGGACCAACGAATTCATTGATTTAGGGTCATTCTACTAGGCTAAAGTCCAAGACTCAATTTACACTACTAGGAAGGGAAAGTAAGCACTTGCACACTAGCCTCGAAATCGGGTTTTCGAAAACCATTTACACACAAGACTCAACAAACATAACACAAAATAAAGACTCAACGAGAACGAAAGAAAAAGAAACAAAAAGGCAACAAAATAAAACAAAACAAGACAAACACATAAACAAAGCAAACACCACCCCGAATTTCCAAACAAGTCATCAAATCCACCACAAGTATGTACAAGCTCCACCCGAGCACACCTCAACACAACCTTCTCCAAACATCACAAGGAATAAAGAGGGAAAGAGGGTTAGAAGATGTTACCGGATGTCTTCAAAGCTTTCCAAACAACGGTGATTAAGCAACCTATAAGGAAAAGGGAGGCAAAATACACACAATACAAAACAAGTATACGACACAAAGACACAAAAGGAAAACACACAAAAGAAAATCTTTTTGATTTTTTGTGAAATTTTTCAAATTTTTAGGATTTTTAAAGATTTTTCAAAAAAAACTAAGAAAATAAAACTAACTACGCTAGAATATCGCTCCCCCACACTTAAACCGAGCAATGTCCTCATATGCTCAATTGTACTGTGCGGAGAGACAAAAGAAAAAGAAAAAAAACTACGAAAATAAAGCTAAAAATCAAAGAATAAAGTGAAGAAAAAAGTAGAAGGTGTCCGGCCGGGGTGTAATCAAGTCACCAAGGGCCAAGACAAGAAAAGATATGGATGGGGGAAGAAATAAAAGAAGGAAATAAAAGGAAATGGGAGGGGAGGGCTAGGTGTAATCAAGTCACCTAGCCCGGATTCCGCCTAAATCCGACTAAATCCTCAAAAAAAAGAAAGTGAAAATCTAAGAAACAAAACACACAAATACAAGCACAAGTACTCTAAGGAAGAGGAGAGGGGAATATACAACATGACGGTTCTTTAGGAACTCCGTCAAACCTAGGATGGTGGACTCTTCTTCAACCGTAGCCCTCAAGGGCATGGAGGAGCAAGTCGAACGCGCTACCGGCATCATAGTGAAGGCCCAAGAAGCGCTCGAGCTTAGCCGACCTCCACGGCCTCCAAGGAGGAGGCAAGAAGTAGGAATCCCAAGACCCGACATCATCTTGCACGTTGTCTCCGGGGTCTATCCATCTTACGAGCTCCACCGATCTCTTCCTCCCTAACCATCGCCTCCAATCACAAGCAAGCTTCATCTCTAAGAAACGAGGCACAAAAAGCGGTTTTGGCCTCACTTCTTCGTTGCACACCCCCACACTTGCCTCAAGTTGTGGTTCCCCATCTACATCACTCGGCCCCACATAATCATGGAGGAGAGAATCGAAACTTCTACTCGCGGTTTCAATCTCTTCCAAACCATCTCTCGGTGTACTAGCAAGGGGCTCTTGATGCTCATCCTCATTCTCGGACATGGGCAACTTGGGCTTGTCAAATTCACCCAACAACTTCACAAACTCCACCAAACCATCTAACTCACTATCCTCTTCTAATTCTTCGCCAATGATGCCTTCACCAAGAGCCATATCCTCATTCGTCTCTTTTTGGGTAGACGATTGAGGTTCTTCAAAGCAAAGTTCGTTCCTCATAGGGAATTCACTAACGGCCTCGTCATTGGGTTGTTTCCCTTCCCCAAATGAACATCCCTCATCAAGTTGTGAAGATCGAGTTAAGAACATGAGGGTTTGAGCCGTTAAGGCATTCAATCTAGCTTTAGATTTCTCCCTTTCCCTTAGGAGTTCGGCCAAGAGTTCATTATTCTTTTGCGATTGGATGGCCATTTCTTGTTGGTTCTTTAGCATTTGAAGCATCGATTGATGTAACTCTAAGTTTGGCATTTGGCGGTCATTGGGGTCTGGTATAGTTCCTTGAAAATCTTGATGATGCCCAAGGGGTGGGGCATCATATTGTTGGTAGTGAGATTGAGGTGATTGGTAGTATTGTGGGTCATAGGGTTCATATTGTGGTTGGGGTGGAGGGTAATATTGTGAGTTTTGGGGGTATTGGCTTCCATAAGGTGAATCTTGATTGAACATAGTGGGTTCACAATCATAACTCGAGTAATAGTCACCATGATCGTAGGATTGATAGTCATTCACTTGTTGGTAGCCGCATCCATATTCTTGAGGATCTTACCCGTCTTGATTACCCCAAGAAGCTTGATTATGGTAGGGGGACGTCATGTCATAGCTTTGGTTCAAAGAAGAAGAGGGGTAGCTCATATCGGCTTCCATGTGTAGGGAGTTTAGATCAAACCCCATGCTCACTCGAAAATCGTAGCTCATACCCGGTTGGAAACCACTCATTCTAGCAACCGTCCGTTAAAGCAGCTCTAAGTTGCAAGAAGAAGATAGTCACCACCTCTAAGCACAAACTGTAGACTAAGAACAAACGTGAGAAGTCTAGTGCTTTTTGGGCACTAGACAAGAGAGAAATAAACCACACACACACAAGAAGCAAAGTAACAAAAAGAAAAAAAACACAAACACAAAGACTAAGTCAAGTAACTAGGAAAACAAAGTCCAAACTAGCACCGTCCCCGGCAACGGCGCCAAATTGATGGTAGGGATTTGTCACGTCCCTAACCGTCAATAAACAACCGGCTAGACCTAGTGGGTAGCTAGGGTAAGTCGGGATCGTATCCACAAGGACGGTATTGCAAGGGTTAGACTAGGTCGGCCTAGAACAAGACTAAATCACCAAACAAACACAAAGAAAGCTACAATTGACAAACTATTATGATTGGAGAAGAAGGAAGTGGACTAATAGCGACTATCTAGAACAATGCTAAAATGGGATAACTAAAGATCGAACTAATAAGTAAACTAGAAGAACGATGGCTAACTAGGAAGATGGATCAAATATGGAAAGGAAGTGGGGTAGGTCGGGTTCATAGGAGTAGAAGGGTAATTGGGGTGATCAAGGGTATAGGTGTCTCCTAGTTGCTAGGGTCGGTCCGGGCTCTCGCAACTTAGACCGATGTCAAGGTGGGTCCGGGCTCTCGCAACTTAGACCCTAGTCCGCACTCTCGTGACTACGACTATTCTCAACATTTCCGCATAATAGACAAACAATGAGAAGATGAGCACAAGTATGGGAAGCATGGCCACTACAACTCACACAAGCATATCAACAAACACATGGAGTGCCCACAATGTGACTAACAACAAAGTTTCACCCTTTTCCCTTAATCAACCCTAATCAACCCTAATCTACCCCTAATTCCCCTACTAACCCCACAAGATTACTACTCACTCATTATCATGAACAAACTAACATTCACAAGAGAACTAGAACAAGCATCCAAACATTCATCATAAACAAACAATAACAATAACAATATGTAAAAGATGAAACTTGATTAAATAACAAAGAACAAGAGTAAAGAAAGATTATACCAACACTAGATGAAGAAAAGATGCAATCTTGTATTAATAAGAAACCCAAATAGAATCCAAAGGTTGTCAAGCTTGGAACAATCTTCAAGTATCCCCTTAATCCAAGACTAATTACAATGATTAACTAAGAATTAAAGAGAGATTAAAGCTAATATGAGAACACTAATCTAGGGTTTTGAAAGTCTAATGGAGGCTTAAACTAGTCTAGGGTATGATAAGATATGTTACTAATACAAGAAGGGAGTATATATATGGGTACAAGAATGAAGGAGAAGAAAAGAAAGGAGTGCGGCTGCCAGGTCCACTGTCCCGACCGGGACGGCCTGTCATCCCGACCGGGACGGGCCCACAGCAGCACCTTCTAACGTGCACCCCATCCCGAACGGGATGAGGCCTTCCCGAACGGGATGGGTCTTGTAGGCCTCCCTTAGGAGCTTTTTGGTCCTTCCTTGCCTCTCATGGGATTCTCCTCGATTCTCGGGACTCGGGATCGGGTCTCGGAGGCTCGGGATTGGGTCCCAAGGTCTCGGGGTCGATTCCAAGGCCTCGAGTCATCGTTCCTTTATTTCGTTGGCTCCAAAATGTGTATGTATCGAGTCGGAATCGCTCGAACTCTTCCAAATCGGTCTTGGGAGCCTGAAATGAACTAAAGGAAGCATAAGAAACCCATAAACCGCTCCCAAGGAGCTATTCCACAAGGAAAATGGGACCAAAACACAGTAAAATAGACACTACAAACTACACTTATCATGTAGTAAACTGAAATCAGAGTTAAATGTCACCATCTCAAAACCAAACCACAATACTTTGAAAAACATGGTAGTTGAAATCAAAACCAACCAAAATATATGTTTCACTACTTATGTGCCAAGGTCCTACCCTTGCACGGTCTAGAGGTATCACCTGTGCTTAGTTCGACTTATATAGTGCTGTGGACATGACGTAGGTCCACCCCGACGCGGCCACGCACGGGTTTGGGTAGGCGAATGAATCTCGTGGTAAGATTGTTCTCGGGTTCAAAATTTAAGTCAAAATGGAGTCGCCACCAAATTTTGTGGTTATTCGGAACCATACGAGCCCACTCTATGTCATCATGGGCTGTACATAAAGTACGGCCTACTTCGATTTCAGAGTTTATGTGGCTCGTCCCTTTGCATTACAATATCGATACCGTTTACACAGGCTTTCGTATATAGAATGACTATCGTGCGCCAATGGTTTCGGACATCCGGAAACCAAGGTTCTGAGTAAGGGGTGAGGGTACGTGTTGGGAAGCCCACTAAGGACACCCAACCCCGCCCGCACATGGCAGCCTCTACTAAGACATCGTTCGTGTTCGTGTACGCGCGCTAGTAAAACGACTAAATGATATGCAAACAGCGTTTTCGAGCTAAACATGTGAATTATTGGTTTGCTACGTCATTTAATGCATCTAACTATTGTCGAAGTTGTTTAGCATGCGAGGTTCATTTATAAAGCGATAAGCAAGTAAATAAATAAAGCTCGAAATTAAATACGTACAAGTTACACGGGCGGAAATACAACCCGGAATTCACAATACAACGACTAATATAAATAATGAACAAAATAAGAAAAGCGATAAAAAAGATAGAAACGGACCCGTATATAAACTAGACCGTGAATTTGTGTAGATGGACGAACCCCGATTAAATACACATTATGTTGTGTACTAAACGAAGGACGGCGACATAGGACCCAAGCGTAATGCTAGCCCGATCCCATGCCTCTATGCCTTGTCCCAATTTATCACGTCGAAAAAATCGATCAAAGTTGTTCTAGTGTAATGATATGCATGTGTTTTGAAAAAAGAAGGGTCACGTGATTGTCTTTACACGTGATGACTAAAGTCGTAAAAAGACGAGGCTCGAAAAGTGTGTCAAAGCTCTCGGTTTTCTGGGTTACAGGACCCACTCGATCGAGTCGGAGTTTGACTCGGTCGAGTGTGTCCTTAAAGTAGCTACTGCTCAGTTTTTTGGGTGCTACTCGATCGAGTAGCCTACGTACTCGGTCGAGTGGCCCCTGTACGAGTGATGACTCGTTTCATTTTATTGTCCAAAGTCGATGGTTGGCCAAATTAAATACAAATATTGTACGATTTGCATTTAATTCGGCTTCCGGTGCTAGAATCGTGTATGCATGCGATTATAATACCGTTATCGAAATTTTGTAAAAATGATGTTATGAGATTTGAAAATGTTTGATACGAGATTATGGTCCTCCGCGTCACGACATCGGTACTAATCCTAACGGATTACGTGATGTCGGTTTTCGCCTCAAAGGATCTCGCATTAATCTTGAAAATGGGATCGAATACGTTCAACTATGACCGATCACGATCACATCATGTCCTTGAGCACATTGGGGCGGCGCTCCTCGAAAAGGCGCCACCTCCGTCGTTACTCGTAAAGGAATTAGACGGACTTTAGGCGATCATCATAGTCAAACGTATATGAAACCGAACTTTTCTACTAGTGTATATATATTCGCGGTATGTAATCGTTAATTGTTAGAATGCGAAATTGAAATGTTAGTAAACGATAAAGAAAAGTTAGTATTAGAGTTAGAGTTACTAGTACAATTATTATATAAAATACAAAAAACGTAAACAAAAGATTAGCGAAGATAAAGATCGAGATGGGGTTTAGGACACCCTCAACATACATGCTTAGTAAGGACCTCGGAAATGGACTCGAAAATAGCGACGGGACGCCGGAGTATCGAGGATGTACGCGAGTTATGGTGTGTGTGTGTGTGTGTGTATCGGTTTTACGAGGGATGTAGACTCGGTTTTTGTATAGTATTGCTTAGGGTTGCTAAGGGTTTGTAGTGTAGTGTAGTATAGGATGCTAGGGTGAAAATGTAGGGTAAATGTGCATTCATCCAAGCTTGAAAATGAGAGGGGTTTGTGGGGTATTTATAGATTTTACCCCACGACCTAGGGTCACTCGATCGAGTGGCCCTAGGGCACTCGATCGAGTGCCCTTGCAAACGGGCCAAACCCGGTTTAAGACGCTCCACTCGACCGAGTGGGTCAATCCACTCGATCGAGTGGATCAAGAGGATCGAGCTATTTTAGGAAGAAGTTGACTTTTGTTTTATTTTGAATTTTGATTTGGGCGCCAGTTTTGATGAGTGAATTTGGCTGATTTGCGATACGGGTTCGTCTTTGACCTGGTTTTGACTCGGTCGCCAAAAGACGGGATTTATTTTTGGTGTCGGTTTTGGCCCAAATTAGTCTTATTTTGCTCGGAACGACCCACTGGGCCTGGATTTGAGGTCTATTTTGTGAGATTTTTACTCCGCTAAAAGTCCATGTCGGATATTATTGAGTCCGAGCCCAAATTCGAGTATACTAAGTTAGGTTTGCGTCCGATCATCATCGGTTGTTTTTCGGAGACTACCATAGACACCTGGCAGTCAAAATGCGGGTGTCTACAGAGCCCCACTCTGACTGAGGCTTGGACAAGGCGAAAGTCAGAGTAGCTACCAGGCCAATCGCAGATTACGACTTGGCAGCCTTCCGGTCGGGTCGTTTATAGTCCAGTAGACTTGCATGAAGGGCTCGCCAGCCATAAGCAGAGGGTCATACCTGTCCTGATGATGGTAGCTCCGTGGGGATTAAAACTTGCCTTTCGGGGGGTGTAGGTGTACCCGTATGCTGACACATCACGTCTTGGATGAAGCATTTCGAGGAAATATTGACTCATGATGGGGAATAAAATGGCTGCGCGAAGACTTGCCTCTGAAGTCTGGGGTGTACCTGTATGCTGACACATAACAACTTGTATTTAACACATAGGCAAAACACTGACTCGCGCTGGGAGACAAGATACCGAATTTTTTGAAAATGCCACAATTTTTGAAAAGGATTTTATCACAATTTTTTATCACAGAATTTTTTTAGAAACTCTTAGGAAAGTTCGGGATGGCTTGATTCCTATTCCGGGTTCTTTGTTCGAAATCATGCCTGCGCGCGCATAGGGCCCAGGTTTGCTGAGGAGGCATGACAGTTAGGGTTGTAGTGGGTTTCAGTTAGGTTTTCCTATTATAAATATAGGAATCCCTGGTTCAACTTCTGCATTCCAACTCAAACTCTCCTTCTTTTTCTCAAAACCTTTTAGACTTTCAAGAAAACTAGGAATTTCTGTCATGGGTATCGATCACTTGACCGCCATGCTGCTCGCTTGGTCCCAGTACTTTCGGGACGAGGAAAAGGTTTGGCTGACCCAGATGGGAATTGTCAGCCTATTCCCTCTCCAACGTCTGATAATTGACTCAAATTTTTTGGACGCCTGCCTGACGTTTTGGGATACTACCCATCACGTCTTTGCGTTCCCAAGGGGAGATATATGCCCTCTTCCTGAGGAAATTGCAGCCATAGGTGGTTGAAGCCCTGCTGTTCAGCCTGCTACCCCTCTGTTCTACCCAGATCCAAGAAGGAGGCTGAGGGAGTTCTTGGGTCTGTCTCATGCTGAGACAAATCGGATGGTGCGGGGAAATACTGTTTCCCTATTCGACCTGTCTGACAAGTTCATGAACAGCCGGGATGTGAGGGCTACCCCTACTTACAGGCGTAGGGCATTCGCCTTCTGTATGCTGCACTGCTACGTTTTTGAAGGGTTGATGGAGCTCGACTCATGCATGGGTCAAATCAGGCTGATTGGAGTGGTTGACCAGATGGAGACTGGTCATAGCCCTGCTTGGCTAGCCACTGGGGAAATCATCATGGGTCTGGATGCTAGGCGACGCGATCCGAACCGACGGCTGACGGGAAGTATCCGTCTTTTACAGGTATACATCTCCTTTTTTTTTCTTTTTTTTTTCGCGTAAAAATCCTGATTTCCGTAAGTCACTCGATCGAGTGACACTCTTAACGAGCTGCTGCCTATTTTTGGAGGGCTTACTCGATCGAGTCAGCTGCTGTACTCGATCGAGTGGCCTGTAGCGGACCACTCTATTGCTTACGGATCCTGTGTGTACTTTTCAGATATGGTTGTCGGAGCGGCTAGCGATTATAGAGTCCCCTCCGAGCGTCCTCAATTTCCAGAGTAGTCAGATTAGCTCCAGAAGACGGCGGATAAGCTCGAGCCATCAAATAAACCGAGCGTACTGGGATGAGGAGCTAGTGTTCCATGGGGGTCCTTTGATCAGGTGGACCGTCGCCTGGTGGTTCCTCTCCAAACTGACGGGATTGGCCAAGAGGGACCAAGCCCGCTACATGGTGATTCTGTCCCTAGACTGGACAGTTCATATTTACCCGGATCGTCTCCTGAGGCAGTTCGGTTTGTCTCAGCGCATCCCTGAGACTGAAGCCATTATTAGCGTCTCGCTCCTATTGACGGACGTTATGTGCGACACATGGTTGCAGAGATGGTTCACCCGTCCTACATGGACTGTACCCAGCCCTTGCCAATCCGCTTGGGTTTCACGGGCTTACCATAAGTGGACTTCGAAGGAGTCCGAGGAAGCTCGTAAGGCTTTGAAGGTTGATGAGGCCTTCGAACTGGTTCGCCGAGAGACGGCGAAGGATAACAGGGATTTCTTCGACGGAGGACATACTCCTGATGCTGTAATCCGAGAAGAATCGGGTCTTAAGTCAGAAACTAAGACTCGGTCTAAGGAGGTCGGTTCTAGCAGCACACGGGGGCAGCCAATCCCCCAGACTGATTTAGAGAGACGCCTTGGGCCAAGGCTGGCGGCCCGGGACCGACTAGGTCCGCGTGACCGGCTCTCTGAGCCCGTGAGGGCCCGACTTGGGCCCATTGAATTGATAGAGGATTCGAGCTCAAACAAACGAGCTCGAGCTAGAGAGGTTCCCGTGGTGATTTGGGAACGCTCCCCTCCGCGTCGTCGCCAGTGGACGGCTAAGGAGGCCAAGGACAAGGGGAAGGGCAAGATGCCCTAAATGTCGAGTCCTTTAGCTTTTATTATTATTTAAGTATTATTACTATTTTTGTCGTGTGCTTCTTTTTTGTATTTTTTGGATTCCTGCATTTTGTAATTTCCCGAGTTTATCGGGGTTTTTTTTAATTAATAAAAGAAGTTTATTATTAAACCGCTCCTGTCTTTTCTCGACTGCATTGGTTGTACCCTTTTGAGGGGTTGCCTACGTATCCGCGTTTAGCAGAATCAAACCAAACGTAGTTCAGGCTTAGTAAATTTGCAATCTCGAATTACACCAAGACTATTGGTTCAAGATGTTTGCGACAGTAGAATAAATAATTCTAGCTCATTGACTTGCTTTTTTGTAAAAAATGATTTTGATAAATTTTGCTAATGACATTGAGAAAGGGCTAAGGGTAGTAACGCTTCAGCTGGTCCAGGTTGGTTGGGTTGATAAATTCATTCCCGTTCAGGTCCGTCAGCATCACTGCTCCCCCTGATAGGATCTTCTTTACTAGATATGGCCCAGCCCAATTGGGTTTGAATTTTCCCCTTGGGTCAACTGGTAGTAAAGCTCGAACAGACTTAAGGACTAGATCCCCTTCTTTAATGTTTCTGGGCCTTACTCTCTTGTTGAAGGCCCATTGGATCCTCTTCTGGTAGATTTGGATATTATTGAGGGCATGAGATCGTCGTTCGTCTAGTAGAACCAACGAGTCATAGCGTGCTCGAACCCAGCCAGCTTCGGGCACTTGGCTTTCTAGCAGAAATCTGAGGGATGGTACCTCTAACTCAACTGGCTGGACCGCCTCCGGTTAGGTAATACGGCGTTGCCCCGGTTGCGGTGCGAATTGACGTTCGGTATCCCCATAGGGCAAAAGGTATTTTGTCGGGCCAGTCCCGGTAATTATCAACCATCTTTTTTAGTATGGTGACAATTGTTTTATTGGCCGCTTCTACTGCTCCGTTTGTTTGGGGACGATAGGGCGATGACGTATGCCTTTGAATTTTATACTTGGTCAGCAGGGCCGCAGTCTCGGCTTGAAAATGGGTCCCATGATCACTGATAAATTCATAAGGAATTCCATACCGACATATTATCTTGTTCTGGATAAACTTGGCGACATGCTTAGCATTGAGAATGCGATATGATTCAGCTTCGACCCATTTGGGAAATAGTCGATAGCTACTAAAATAAAGCAGTGTCCATCAGTACCAGAGCGATTTATTTTCCCGATTATGTCGATGCCCCATGTCGAGAATGGCCAGGGTGACTTCATGGTATAAAGCAATGATGACGGCATATGTTGCACATTGCCGAAGATTTGACAGTTATGACAATGTTTGACGTATAACTGGCAGTCGGCTTCCATAGTATCCCAGTAGTAACCGAGCCTCATGATTTTTCAGACCAGCATGTGGGCATTCATATGTGGACCGTTTTCACCATCATGTACTTCGGCCATAACTTTCTCAGCCTTATATTTATCAACACAAAGGAGAAGAGCCCCCTGTGCCGTCTTTTTGTACAGCTGTCCGTCATCGGTACGGATGAACTGGGTGGCTAGCCTTCGTAAGGCTTTCTTGGCTCGACCTTCCGTCCCGGGAGGATATTCTCCGTTTGTCAGGTATGTTAACCCAGCCTGATACCATGGTTCGGGATCAGTTATCTCAATGTCTTCGACGTCGTGAATGTATGCCGGCTTGGACCGTCTTTCAACACAAATTGGCATACTGGTCACTTGGTCAGGTATGTTCAGTAAAGATGCCAATTTCGAGAGTGCATCTGCAAACTGATTCTCTTCTCGAGGCAGGTATATGTATTCTACCCTTTGGAATTGTTTCTCGAGATCCCTTACTTGTGCCTGGTAGGCCACGAGATTAGCATTCCGAGTCTTCCATTTTTAGAGTGCTTGGTTAATGACCAAGGATGAGTCACCATGTACCCGGAGATTTGTGATCCCTAGATTGGCGGCGGCTTGTAGCCCGTAAATGCATGCTTCGTACTCTGCTGCATTATTGGTAACATCATAGTCCAGTTTGATGGAGACGGGAGTGTGCTCCCCTCTTGGTGAGATTAGGAGGATCCCGACTCCGAACCCTCGAAAATTGGATGCTCCATCGAAGTATAAATCCCATGTTTCAGTATCGGTATGGAAAATATCTTCGTCTGGGAAGGACCAGGTGTCGGTGTGTCCTTCTTCGTTTACTGGGCTGTCGGCGAGAAATTCAGCTACAACCCGCCCCTTAATGGCCTTTAATGGTACAAGTTTCAGGTCGAATTCTGACAACATTAGAGTCCATCTAGAAATTCGGCCATTGAGAATGGGTTTCTCGAAGAGGTATTTGATGGGGTCCATCCTGGATAGCACATGGACCTCGTAGCTAAGCATATAGTGTCGGAGCTTCTTAGTAGCCCAAACCAGAGCCAAACACGTCTTTTCGAGCATGGTATATTTTCACTCATACTTTAAAAACTTCTTGCAGATGTAGTAGATAGCTCGTTCTTCGGAATCAACTGTCTGAGCCAGCATAGCCCCCATGGCTGTCTCGGTCGTTGTTAGGTATAACGACAGAGGCAAACCGGGTTGAGGTGGCATTAAGACCAGCGGAGCAGACAATATTTCCTTGATCTTGTCGAAAGCAGCTTGGCACTTGTCATCCCATAGCACCCGTTCTCCTACTTTCAGTTTCTTGAAAATTGGTTCACACGCCATGGTTATTTTGGAAATGAACCGACTGATATACTGGACTTTCCCGAGAAATCCCCTTATTTCTTTTTCGGTTTTGGGAGGTTGCATCTCGGTAATGGCTTTGATTTTAGCTGGGTCGACTTCGATACCTCGTTGGCTAACGATATGACCCAGTAATTTGCCTGATGTTACCCCGAAACTGCACTTCTGAGGGTTTAGCCTCATGTTGTACTTGCGCAGTCGGGTGAAGAATTTTCTTAGGGCGGTGATGTGACCGTCCCGTTCTTTAGATTTGACGGTCATGTCGTCTACATAAACTTCTACCTCTTTATGCATCATGTCATGTAATAAAGTGGTAGCGGTCCTTTGAGATGTGGCTCCGGCATTAATGAGACCGAATGGCATGACGGTATAGCAGTAAGTACCACAAGGTGTTGTGGCAGTAGGTCTTCTTCTGCCATTTTCATCTGATTGTACCCAGCATACCCGTCCATGAATGATAGAAGGGCATGATCGGCCGTGTTATCCACCAGTATGTCGATGTGTGGTAACGGAAAATCATCTTTCGGGCTCGCCTTGTTAAGATCCCGAAAATCTGCGCATACTCGCACCTTACCGTCCTTTTTAGGAACCGGCACGATGTTTGCTATCCAGTCCGGATACTCGAATACTTGTATGAAGCCGGCTTTGAACTGTTTGTCGACTTCTTCTTTTACCTTGAGACCACTCGGGCCTCATTCGGCGAAGTTTCTGCTTGACCGGTTTGCACCCGTCATTGATTGGTATGTGGTGCTCGGCTATTTCCCGGTCTATCCCCGACATGTCCTTGTAGGACCATGCGAAGACATCCTTGAACTCTTGGAGGAGGTTTATGAACTGTTGTTTCTCCTCGGGATCTAGGGATAACCCTATCTTAAGTGTCTGAGGCTCTAAGGTTGTTCCCACATTTATGGACTCGGTTTCTTCGATTACCGGGTTCCGGGATTCCCTTTGCTCTAGTTGCTCGATCAGATGCGGAGGTAAGGGTACCTGTTCGTCTGGTTTCTCAATGTCATTGCATAAAGTATTTTTGAAAACAGAATTTAAAAGAGACAAGTCGTAAGCCGAACGGTTGTTATTATTGATTGAAAATTTTGAAAACAGCTCGAAAAGAGCAGCCATCTGATCATTGGTCAGAGGCGGGATTGGTAAAGCACTCGGGACAGACCCGAAAGTGCCAGCAGCAAGAATGATAAAAGGGGGAGGGGTTACAAGAGTGATTCTAGCACCGACTTCCCTAGACTCGACCTCAGACTCCGACTCAGACTCCGACTCAGACTCAGACTCAGGCATGTCTCCCTCTCCAGTGACCAGTTTGTAGATTCTTCCCTGATCAGTCCACTTGACAGTCTTCCTCCAGGCCTTGTTTCCCGTCTCGGAACCAACATCCGAGATTAGCTTGGTCGGGTCAAACCTGTTGCTGCGGAGAATCAGGTTGACCAGGTCTTCCTTTGGAGTTGGGGCTATGGTGTCTTCCCCAAATAGTAGCCCCAGCGCGGGCTCGGCATTATCAGCTCCATCGGACTGGATGAGGGCGAACACATCATCCGGGATGTAGTTGCAGTCCCGGGCCAAGTGGGTCCCGAGGTGCACAGCATTGGGTTGGTATAGACCAACCTGAACAGCCCCAAACACCGGTGTGACAAAGTAGTCAGCCAACCGTGGGCTATAAGGGCTCAAGTGGATACCCTTAATAATGTTGCAGGCCTTTTCAATTCCTGCTCGGACAACATTGCCGGGAGTGATGGCATAACCGAGACCAAAGTGAGAGTCTTTGTCATTGAGGACCTCGATGATCCTCCCAGCTGAAAGATCGGGTCGAGAGGTAGCCCCCGGAAAGTATCCTAGGTTTTGGAGCATCGTGTCGATACTCGTAGTGAAGTAAGGCCTAAAGAGGTACTCTTCCTCGATCATCCCCACAAAATCGAACCCCTAGAGGTCCGTGCGTCCCGTGGCGTTACAGCTAGCCACCGTCATTGGTGTTGCCTCTAAAGTGATGGCATCGTTAAGCAGAGGCATTTTGATCTTTCGGTGGAGGGTGGAGGATACCGCCTTGACCGCGTGGATCCAAGGCCTACCTAGGAGCAAGTTGAATGATGAGGTGACATCGATCACCTGCTATTCGAGCTCCTTTTCTATCGGGCCTGTTATGATGGTCAGTTTCACGGCCCCAGCTACCGACTTTGGGCTCCCATCAAAGGCTTGGATGGTCTGAGCAGTCGGGATATAATCGGCCTCGGTAATGCCGAGGGCTTTGGCGGTCCTTAGAGGAAGGACATTTACAGCGGACCCATCATCAACCAGGGTCATAGGGAGGTATTTCCCTCGGTAAACCACCGTAATGTAGTGGGCCAGATTATGGGAGGCCCCGAATGGCGGTAGGTCGGCTTTGGAGAAAGTGATCATTGGGCCTTCTTCCTTAGCTTTGCCCTTCAGGTGGGGCAGGACCGTGGCTACCATCTCAGCAGGGGTAACCAAAGAGTCAACCTTAATTTGATCGAGAGCCTTAGTAAGTGCTTCTCGATGCTCTTGTGAGCTGACTAGGAGTTGCCATATGGTGAAGTCAACTCGGGTCTTCTTCAGCTGCTTCACGAGAGCCATTTCAGCAGTCGGCTCTTCAGGGGCGACTTCCGTCCTGAGTGGCTCAATGACGGATGACGGTTGTCGGGATGGGGGTGTTCCTAGAGCTAGTGGCTTGATAGGGACGATCAAGGTGGTTACGGGCAAAGACTCGGGATTTGGTCTTTCGGATCTCCTCGGAGGTGATGGGGACAGCTTCCCCTTTGGCGAGGTAGACGTCATCCTCGTCGTCGAACCAGATCCCGTTCACTTGCGGAATAAATGGAGAGATAAGGTGAGAGCAATCAATCACCTCCCCGGTAAAGATGGCGTGGGAGCTGAAAGGGTTCTCCTTGTTGCTGGGCTTATCTCCGGGTAGCGGGATTTTACCGCTTTCGATCAAGTCCTGGATCAGGTGTTTCAGCATCCAGCACTTCTCGGTATCATACCCATTGCCCCGGTGGTATTCGCAATAGGCCTGAGCATTATAGTTCTTGGAGCGTCGCTCGACCAGAACTTCAGGAGTTAGGCCTATCGGTTGGACTAGGCCTTTGGAGGATAGCCTTTGTAAGGCATAAGTATAGGTAGTACCTATATCAGTGAAAACCCGAGGTGGGGTGTTCTTCTTGGACGGGGCATCTAGTAGATTAACCGCGTCGAAAATGCTACGGGTTGCAGCTTGGGGTTTGGTGGTGGAGGAGGAAGCCCCTTGGTACCCTTTGCTAGCGGCCTTAGTAACGCCTTCCAGTCGTAGGTCGTCTTCGATCCTCATACCCATTTCAGTAAGAGTGTGAAATTGGGTATGACAGCGTACCGGAGGTGAACCCGGTAGGAGGGTAGGAGGTTCTTGACAAAAGCCTCCACCAAAGTCTTCTCACTGGGCTTATCGACCAGTTTCACGCTCTCGGCCCTCCAGCGCTGAAGGTATTTCGTAATACCTTCTTTCGGCTCTTGGTCCATAACCTCCAGAGATCGCATTGTGGTTTGGATCTCGGTGTTGTCAGCATAGTTCCGAGCAAACTTGGTGGCCACATCATCCTAAGTAGGGTATTTTTTCGGGTCTAGCCTGTAGTACCAGGCCCGTGGGTGCTTCTCAAGAGACGCTGCAAAAAGGTTTTTGAACATGGATGAATCCACTCCCTTGATGGCCATAAACTCTTTGAAGGCCCGTACATGTAGTAACGGGTCTTTGGTTCCCCCGAACATCGGTAGGCTCGTGAGGTTCAGGTTCGGAGGTAGCTTGTCGTTCACCGGGGCATACTCACGACTGTTTTCCCGATGAATGTTGTTACTCCCAGCTAAGTGGACTTGCTCTTCCAGTTGGTGAACTGCACTTAGTAGCTCAGTTAGAGACCCATTGGTCCCGGTATTAGGAGTCCTCTGCTCCACTGCAACCAAACGAGCAACAATAGCCACTTGACCAGCCTCATTTCAGTCAGTTGGGCTTCAATGTCGGTCTGTTTGTTGACCATGGCATCCACAGAGGTTTTCAGACTGTTCAAAGTAGCTTCCATCCTGCGGGTGTGTTTGGTTGTCGGCGGCTTGTCTGTAAGAACACCGTGTAATCAGAAACGGAACCCAGATCTTGGAATCAAAACAAGTACATCCCGAGCGACCCAAAAGAAAAGGACTGAGTGAAAAAGACTCGAGAAAGACACCTAGACGGATGACTCGTAGGTGGGATGACTTCCTTAGGACTTTGGCCTTGTGGGCCTAGTCCCGTTCGAAGGAAGGTCCACGTGAGATTATTCCCCAGACTTTTGACTCGAGTGTATGGACGGACTTTCCTTTGTAGGGGTATGCCCTACGCGGGTTGGTCGTGCCTTGACATATAAGGCGGACTCGGGAAAGGGGGGGGGGGAACTCGTGATGTAAGATCGACGGAGTTTCGACGCTATAAACCTTCTACGTACTACGCAAAGACCCGACATACGGATATACGGTAGGTCCTATAATAGGGAAGATTTATTTTAGGAAAGTTGGAAAGTTTGGAGTTGAAAATTTGAATATGTAATGGGTGAATTTCTGAGAGTTCGAAAATTGAAAACGGAATTTCGAAAACCAAGATTAGAATTTTGAAAAATTCAGAAAATCAAAACGGTGTCGGAAATCCGAGAGTTAAAACGGACAGCATGCCGGCTAAAGAAAAGGATATTTTGAGTCAAATCGTTGATCCTAAATTTCGGCGGCATTCCGAGTTTTGAAAATTGGATATTTTGAAAATATGGGCCTCGAAATAGGCAGCATTTCGGGTTTTTCAAAATTGGGTATTTTGGAAAGATGGGTCCCGAAATGGACAGTATTTCGGGTTTTTTTTTAAAATTTGGTATTTTTGGAAAGATGCAATTTTGAAATGACGGTTTTTGAAAAATGACACGGAAACCAAGTAGCACGTAGTCAAACAAGCATTATAACGACGCTTATGTATGCATTACGCTAAGTCTCGGTCGGTCAAAATAGGGTCTATACCAACAACGATGGCTTTCTCGTAAATCAGGACGGACTCCCTAAGCCGAGTTGGTCTTAGGACATGCCGCAAAACCCATACGAGTTCCACCATCGAAGTCTTTAGCGCACCCATCTAGGAATGCACCGCGGTATAGTGGGACGTCGGTCACAAGTAACCGGCCCGGGCAAATTTGGGTTATGCATGAATCATTAAACTAATGCGCGCACACTAATATTCGAACGATTTCTCTTCGAGTCTCACCCTAGGAACCCCGATGACATGTGGTACATCAGGTATCCCCAGCGGAGTCGCCAAATTGTGGACATGACGTAGGTCCACCCCGACGCGGCCACGCGCAGGTTTGGGTAGGCGAATGAATCTCGTGGTAAGATTGTTCTCGGGTTCGAAATTTAAGTCAAAATGGAGTCTCCACCGAATTTTGTGGTTATTCGGAACCATACGAGCCCACTCTATGTCGTCATGGGCTGTACACAAAGTACGGCCCACTTCGATTTCAGAGTTTATGGGGCTCGTCCCTTTGCATTACAATATCGATACCGTTTACACCGGCTTTCGTATATAGAATGACTCTCGTGCGCCAATGGTTTCGGACATCCGGAAACCAAGGTTCTGAGTAAGGGGTGAGGGTACGTGTTGGGAAGCCCACTAAGGACACACAACCCCGCCCGCACATGGCGGCCTCTACTAAGACATCGTTCGTGTTCGTGTACGCGCGCTAGTAAAACGACTAAATGATATGCAAATAGCGTTTTCGAGCTAAACATGTGAATTATTGGTTTGCTACATCATTTAATGCATCTAACTATTGTCGAAGTTGTTTAGCATGCGAGGTTCATTTATAAAGCGATAAGCAAGTAAATAAATAAAGCTCGAAATTAAATACGTACAAGTTACACGGGCGGAAATACAACCCGGAATTCACAATACAACGATTAATATAAATAATGAACAAAATAAGAAAAGCGATAAAAAAGATAGAAACGGACCCGTATATAAACTAGACCGTGAATTTGTGTAGATGGATGAACCCCGATTAAATACACATTATGTTGTGTACTAAACGAAGGACGGACACATAGGACCCAAGCGTAATACTAGCCCGATCCCATGCCTCTATGCCTTGTCCCAACTTATCACGTCGAAAAAATCGATCAAAGTTGTTCTAGTGTAATGATATGCATGAGTTTTAAAAAAAGGAGGGTCACTTGATTGTCTTTACACGTGATGACTAAAGTCGTAAAAAGATGAGGCTCGAAAAGTGTGTCAAAGCTCTCGGTTTTCTGGGTTACAGGACCCACTCGATCGAGTCGGGGTCTGACTCGGTCGAGTGTGTCTTTAAAGTAGCTACTGCCCAGTTTTTTGGGTGCTACTCGATCGAGTAGCCTACGTACTCGGTCGAGTGGCCCCTGTACGAGTGATGACTCGTTTCATTTTATTGTCCAAAGTCGTCCCAAAACGTCAGGTTACCCCCTACTCGTTTCATTTTTTTGTACGAGTGATAATTGACTCGTTTCATTTTACTCCCTAGCAAGTGGGGGCCGGTTACCCCACTCAAATGTAACTCGGGCCAAGAGTTCAGTTTCGGGACGAAGTCCCAGGAACGTCGTAAACGCACCTTAAACCAACTAGACCAACAGAGCTCCCAGAGTCTGTTATAACCTCCAAAAATTTTACCAAAACAATACCAATGTGTGACTCGTGTCACAAGTTCAATATCCAAAATATTAAGAGTATCATAAATTCATCATTGACAAAATAATTTACAAAACCGCTTTAAAAATATAATTTAAACCGAACATGCTCTTTACTTGAATGTGAAAAAGGGTAAAACGTCCTTACCTCTCGAACAGTCTATCCAAGCTAAGATTAACCAAAAAATTCTTTCTCCTCAAGTCGTCCACAAGCTACACATAATATAAATGGTTCAATAACTTTAACCCTCTGACTAATTAATACCAAGACGATACTAACTCACTATATCGACTCTCAGTTACTAATTAACTAATTCGCTAATAACAGTCACAATATCGTGATACTCAGGCTCAAGTCAATTTAAACGACATAATAGTTTAACCCTCGAGTCACCAAATCTCATATCATCCAACGATACAGGTACATACTAGATTTTCTCTCAATTATCAACCTCGTCTAATTGTTATAAGCTCGATCCTCTGCTATTATTCATCTCTGTGTCCAAACTAAAAATATCAATTTTTTATGCTACAACTTCTCGCACACCACACATCCATTCCCCTTTCATTTGCTTATGTGTATTTGATGATGTAAGGCTAAGCTCATCACTTCACACCTATCAATCTCACGTCAAAGAGAAACCAAAATTCGAGTATAACGCTCTTGATACAACGACCCAAAAATCACAACAGCATTGTCACTCTGATCCAATTATACGCCGACCTTCCGTTAATCAAATAACTCAACATAAAAATCACACCTGACAATCTACCCAACAATAATCACTCACATGACTACTAATTCATCCCAATGTTTTAAGAATCGATTTTTAAAAAGACAGTTTATAAAAAAAATTAAGTAGAACACTTACAATATTTGATGAAAAAATGTCAAAATGTTCTGGTGTAGGAACGAATCAAGACTCGATTTCCAATGGCCATTGATAAGTTGAAAATACAAGAAGGTGAAAAAGAACGAGGTAGGAGGCGGCAAAGAAAAGAAGGGTAAAAATATGGGAATTGTGATATTTGGAAAGAACAAGACGTTGGTGGGGTTTTAAAGGAATATCATTAGGTTATTATTATTATTATTATTATTATTATTATTATTATTATTATTATTATTTGAGTCCAAGTCCAAGTCCAAGTTGGATTATAATTAATGTTCCACTTTAAAAATAGGTCGAAACCGAGTTACTTTAAGAAGGCCCAAAATACTTTAATTTTTATAATGACATTAAAAATATTTTCCCGACTTAAGAACCCGATTTAAATAAAGGTAGAAAAGTTAAGCTTTATAATTAACTCGAAAAATAACGGGGTGTTACAACTGCTACTGCTAAGTCCTGTCGTGCAGTAACAGTCCCATTACAGACTACTGCAATTCCCTTATAACAGATCGTTCGCATTCGACCGTGTTGCCACTCGCCTAGGCTACGGAATAGCGTAGCTTAAGAGTCTTATCTTCTTCGGTGGCCCACCCCCCTACCGAGTCACGGTCCAACCCCTCGAGAGTCCAAGTCGTGTCTGTCAACTCGTCCTGTCACATCTAGAGTCGAGTCTAACGGTATATCTCTTTCTTCAAATTCCCGTTTTGAAATTTGCAAAACTTAGCCATTTGAGAAAATCCTTTTCGACAAGGTCAAACTTCGGTCTATTTAAAACTGCAAATTTCTAACTCTTTCAGTTTTGAAAACCTATCTACTAGCATGTGAGTTGCTTTCAGGATTTCGATTTCAAAATAAAGCAAAAAGTCATTTTCCCCAGCGCAAGCCAGTCCATAGATGCTAAATGCATTTCTTATGTGGTATCTTGCTATATATTATGCCTGCTATTTCTGCCTATGTATCTAACATTTCAGGTGCCAGCTAGTGCTTCCCAACGGAACAACAAAGACGGTGTTTCTCCTGGAATGCTACATCCAAGATGTGATGTGTCGGCATACGGGTACACCCAAGACTTCAGAAGCAAGTCCCGCACAGCTACTTTACTTCCCAGCGTGAGTCGGTGTTTCTCCTGGAATGCTACATCCAAAATGTGATGTGTCGGCATACAGGTACGCTTAGGACTTCAAAAGGAAGTCCGACCCCCCGCGAGGCTAATGGACTATAAACGACCCGACCGGAAGGCTGCCAGGTCGTAATCCTCGATTGGCCTGGTAGCTACTCTGACTTTCGCCTTGTCCAAGCCTCAGTCAGAGTGGGGGCTCTGTAGATACATGCATTTTGCCTGCTAGTGTCTATAGCAGTCTCCAACAAAACACCCGATGATGATCGGACGTAAACGTGAATTAATACGCTCGAATACGGACTCGGAATCAATAGTATCCGACGTGGGCATTTAGCGGAGTACAAATCTCTCAAAACCAACCTCAAATCCCGGCCCAGTGGGCCGTTTCCAATAAAATGAGACTAATTTGGGTCAAAACCGACACCAAAAATAAAACCATCTTTTAGCGACCGGGTCAAAACCCGGTCAAAGACGAATCCGTCTCATAAACCAGCCAAATACAAAGCTTCTAGAACAAGCGCCCAATCAACATTTCAAATTTCAAAAAAGTCAACCACCTTCCTAAATTGGCTCACTCGCCTTATCCACTCGATCGAGTGTGGTCAAGTCATTCGATCGAGTGACCCTAGGTCAGGGGACGTTGTCTAGATATACTCCCCAATTCTCTTCACAAAGAAAAAAGTTTTTTGACACAACTTTTTTAAAACTGCAACCATTTACATAACCTTTGCAAACCCTTATCATCCTCTACAACTTTACCACCTTTCAATCATCCATCATCTACACACACATACACATTCAAAATCCCGAGATCAAAACCCGTCAAAGACCCGAGAGCATCCTCTCCCCAACCATATGCACCCTAACTCACCCTACATATCTCGACACTCCCGCGCACACGTCGCTATTACGAGTCCGTTTCCGATGCCATTTTAAGCATGTAGGATGAGGGTGTAATTCAAATCCCGACATCTCTTTCTCCCTTCTTCTTTTTTCGTTTCTTTTATATATTTATGTATATATTATTATTATTATTATTATTATTATTATTATTATTATTATTATTATTATTACTATTATTATTATTATTATTATTATTATTATTATTATTATTATTATTATTTTTATTATATTATTATTATTTTTTTTATTATAAATGGGAGAATTTTATTGATGAATCAAAACGTAGTTTACAAAAAATTGGTGGGTAGCCGAGATACAATCTGGGCCCCCACCCCCTTAGCTATAGCAAAGCTAAGCCGAGTAAAAATAAAAGGAGCAGCGCGTGCTCCGGCATCCTGTGCTATCGAGAATTTTTGAATCCTTTTAAGTAAGCTGATAGCATCCGCCTCCAATTCCCCTAAAGAAGAAAAGGAAAAAGGCAAGAACCCATAACCTAGCCCCGCGCACAGGCCCTGATACTTGACGCACTTGCGCTGAGCAGCATCACCCACAACACGACCTGGTATGAAGTCGGAGAGCCCGGACTGAGTCCGTTATTACTATTATTATTATTACTAACCGCTAACACTAACATTTTTATTATTGTCGCATTTTATTTTTTCGTTCTTTTTATCATTACTTATATTTATACCGTCTATATTTATATAGTAATAAAAAAACTTCGGATCTGAACACGTTTGACTCCGACAACCGCTACAAGTCCGTTTAATCCCTTTACGAGCCGCAACGGAGGTGGCACCCTTTCGAGGAGCGCCGCCCCAAGCACTCAAGGGCGTTTTTCGATCCAATAATCAAATTTTTTCATAAAATTCGCGGAGGGAGACAATTTCGTCCCTAATCAAATTTTTCGATGCAATAATAACATCTTTTCATAAAATTACGATGACGCTCCTATAATCGTATAGTACGCGATTATAGTACCGAAAACCGAGTTGAGTTTAAATCACGCGATATTTTACGTAACTCGGTCAACCATCGATTTTGAATAAATAAAAACGAAACTGCCACCTTTTTCAAAACGAGCCATGACTCGTACAGGGGGCACTCGACCGAGTGCCATGGGCCACTCGATCGAGTAGCACCCCAAAAACCGGGCAGTAGGTCCTCCAAAGGCTCACTCGATCGAGTCTTTGCCATGACTCGGTCGAGTGGATTCCTTTGTCAAAGCAAGTCGAGTGCTTCTTTTATCATCCAAGCCTCGTCATTTTTTTTACGACTTAGTCGTCGCGTGCAAAGTCAATCACGTGATCCCTTTTTTCAAAACTCATGCATTTTATTCTACTTTCACGACTTTGATTAATGTCTTACACGATTAGTTTTGCATCGACGAGTCTTTAGTCGTATCCGATGCATGACCAATCAAGACGCCAATCTTTTAATGTGATAAGTCGGGACAAGGCATCGAGATCCGGGATCGAGCTAGCACCACGCTTTGGTCCCATACGCGCACGCGTATTAAAATCTCTGTCCTCCATTTAATACACAATATAATGTGTATTTAATCGAAGTTTGTCCATTTATTTAATTTACGGTCTAGCTTATATTTACTATTTAACGGTCCGTTTATAGTTAATATTTACCGTTTCCTGATTCGATTATTCTATTTTATTGCTCGTTGTATTGTAAATTCTGGTTTGTATTCCGCCCGTGTAATTTGTAATTTATTTACGATTTTTCTATTTTCGATGTTTGCCATTTATTGCCTTAAATGAACATCACATGCTAAATCACTTTAACGTGAATCAAGATGCATTAAAATGACGTAGCTCACATAACTCGCATGCTTAGCCGAAAACGTTGTTTACATATCATTTAATCATTTTACTAGCACGCGTACACGAACCGAACGGTATCTTAGTAGAGGCCGCTAAAGAGCGGACGGGGTTGGGTGTCCTTTGTGGGCTTCCCAACACGTACCCTCATCCCTTACTCAGAACCATGGTTTCCGGATGTCTGAAACCATTGGCGCACGAGAGTCATTCGATGCACGATATCCGATAACTCGGCATCAGTATCGTAATGCAAAGGGACGAACTCATAAGCTCTAGCACTAAAAGCGGGTCGTGCTTTGTGCACGAAACGCCCAAGTGTAGAGTGAGTTCGAACGGGTCCGAGTTCCCATAAAATTCGGTGGCGACTCCAATTATGATTTAAATTTCGACCCGAGATCAATCTTATCATGAGATTCATTCGCCTACCCAATCCCGCGCGTGGCCGCGTAGGGGTGGACCTACGTCATGTCCACAACGTACATTAACTTTAAAGAGTTTTAATTTTTCTAATTGGATTTGTTTTAAAATATTAAATAAATACGATCGGGTGTTGGATTCTATCAGTTTATAAAACTACGAATAAAAACCCTGTTAAGTTAAGAATTTTATTTTATCTAGAAACAAAAGTTATAGTTAAAGCTTTTAAAGTTTTCAACCACACTGAACTTACATTGTTTTTATTTTTATTGATTTAATTATGAATTTTATAGTAAGACGATGCAATTCGGAAAAATCTGTAAAGTTGTAATTTAATACTTTTAATTATTTCAACTCCAATATTTTGAGAAATAATTATAATTTTTACTTTCCTTGACTTTTAATCATTAATCGTACATTTACCTAATAAATATAATGTTTATGTCTCGGGGTCTAATATTAATTATTTTATATAACTCATATGTTAAACGATTTTTTTATTATAATAACACTTATTTTGGAAAGTTAATATTTGAAGAAAGTTTCTATCTTTGGAAAGTTACTATTTTGAGAATATTTGATGATATCTTCGGATAAAATACTTATTGGTTTGAATATGGAATAATGTTGGAAATGAGAATGTACAGTATATAAATCTAGGATATGTTATTTGTTGTCATCAGTTATATGGTTAGTGTATCTGCGTCAGGGACACATTGATTGTCGAATTGAGTATCGTTTATGCTCAGGAGTCATGCACATGTACTCAGGCTAGGACCTCACTGAACGCAGTCCTATTATAGTTTGAGTTGCATGGTGAGAGGGCCTAGGAGTCGCTTCGTGTGCATTGAGTTCCTCAACTAACTAGTAAGGCTTAGGAGCCGCTTCGTGGGCACTGAGTTCCTTATCTAGTGACACTTCGATGTTGTTTTCACATATCTCTAGTAGTAAAAGCTGTATTGATCATCAGTTTTATATTCCATTATTCGTTTTGATGCCGCCAGGCCGCTGAATTATTTTTTTGGTTTTGAATCTATTTTGTATATATAATGTTTTGACTTTTAATCTATTTTCATATATTACGCTTCTATTTCTATATGGCTGGGCGAACTGCCTTAGTTGCTCCCCACTGAATTGTGGTTGTTATGTTTATAACATGATATGTATTCCTTGTTCCGGGGTTTGGTGTGAGCTAACGAGTGGCATGGATCCTACTCTGCTTGATTTATATTTATTTATGGATTGTTAAACCCATTTGAAGAAGTTTTATTTTTACCCCTTTTGTAAAAGTGGCCTTTGTATTGACTGACCATTCTTTTGTAAAATTTTAAACATCAGTGTGTTTTAATACCAAATCTACAGTGTTTCCAGCACTGTATTGCATTAGAATTTATAGGGATTACAGTTGGTATCAGAGCATCGTTGCTCCCGACGCTCACACCTGATTTTAGGAAAAATACATGTAATCGATTTGAACATTAATAAAATACATAAAATATTAGTGAGAGAAGGGTAGAAACCAAATTAAGAACATAACTGTTAGGGTCCCTTGTTTTTGTAACTCAATGGTTAGTATCGAATGTTTGTTTTATATGCCCAAGTAGAGTATGAGTGGACAAGATGTTGACATGATGCTGCTCCATATTGGGACAAGACCTACTTAGCACTTTTAAGACCTGTTCACTTGAGCGGAAGACTTGGTGCTGCAAGGAAGATTCAATGGTGACTTTCCAGCCCAGATTCAGTTTGCTCAAGCTCTAGGTCAGATGATCAAGAGTAGATTCCAGTTCCATGATGGTGCAGTATACTCAGATGTGATTTCACTTTGGACTCAGATGCGACTTCATTTCAGTTTGGATCTAGATGGAGCTACCCTAAACTAGTGTGCTCGTTTCTCTACAAGAAGATGAAGAGATCCAACGAGTTCCCTTGTGAACTCTAGAGACACGAAATTCTTCTCATGTTCAAACCTTAATAATCTAGGATCCTTGATTCTTCTCTCCCAGTCTCTTCTTCTTCCTCTTCTTTCATTCTTCGATTTCCTTCTTCTTTTCTTATTCTTCTTCTCCTTATTGATGTTGTTGTGATGCTGTATTACTACGACCTGATGCTATTCGGCTCTCTGTTGTCACTTTTATGTTTTTATTCCTGTTGTCCGTGTGCTGCCACTGCTCTCTCTGTTAGTTTTTCTCTTCTTCCAATCCTCCTCATATAAATGGTAATTTTCATTCTCGTGGTGAATCCTTATTTTATTCTCCCATCTTACCCTCTATCCTCTTGAGATTCTCTGGTTAGACTTCTGTCTTAGTGAACCCCGCGAAAGTTAAAGATGTTTGAGGTTTAGTAGACCCTTGTTGCATGGTTTGAGAATTGCGAGTTCTACCCTACTTCTATGCAAGTAAGAACTTCTTGAAGATTGATTTCAATGGTATTAATTGATTGATGGAATTAAGATTGTACCTTAATTGTTGAGCTTGGATTATAATTTACTTGATTATATAAGGTACTTAGAGTGAACAAGGTTTCAGATAATAAGATTATATATTTTACATTGATGGATATCTAGTACCTAGCCTAGAACCGAACCTAGAACCGAACTTAGAACTGAACTAAGTGTAACTGGTAATATTACTTTAGGATTCCCAACTAATGTTGACTTAATGGAGTAGTCGTTAACTTTTGGGATCATAGACCATTGTTTAAAGGGTTAGCCTGAGTGTTGTGGTACCATAGGTTCTCATTATGTGTTTAGAAATTTCGGTTGACATAGATTAAACCTTGCTTCTTATGGATGAGATCATTGAGTTTGTTGTAACCTATGAACTTTTGAGTTGAGTGATCTAACAATTCTTGAGTGGATCCTTGTTAACCATAAGGAAGAGAAAGGTCATGCACAATATAATCACAGTTTGGGTTACAGTGTCGTTTGAGGAATACTTAATACAAATCTTTAAATGGAATTTATTTCAAGCCCTTTGACCAACGAGATTGTGGCTTCTTTGAGTCATTAGCCACATAGTTGTTTCACCATTACGAGTATAAATTTGATGGACTTCTAAGAAACCTTACTCGAATGACGTGTTGGGAAATGTGAGTGTCTGTCATGACATTTAAGGTCGAGTGTGCCTAGGTTTGGCTTACTTTCATAACTTTTGTCAAATGATGATGTTAAACATTTGGCGTGATCAATTTCGGGGACTTCGTGTTCAAGTTTGTTAATTGATGGATTTTGTTTAATATTTCTTACTCGAGAAATTTGGAATATACCTCGAGACAACCTGGTGAGCTTCAAACAGTGTTAGAGCCTTGTTGGTTAATTAGCTTAATAGTGTTGTGGCAGTTTGTAGAAATTCAGTAGCATGATTTAATTCTGAGTCATTTGGTGGATTCTTACCCTATAGATTGAGTGATTGTATGAGCAAGTGAAGCCTTGTATTGGGGGTTGTAGCTGTTGATAGTCTTAGCTTGGAAGTTGTAGCAAGTGATAATTTTGGAGGTTGTAGACTGTGTGGGACAACCCAGTTTCATGATATTAATGGACTTAGTATTATTTTTTGGAATTAGGAACCCGAGTTTGTGTGAGTCTACTAGGGAATCTCGAGAACCTTAAACTCCTCTGTAATCCTTGAGAGCCCCGATTGACTCTCATTTTCGTTCTTCCCTCTGCTTCTCTCGCTTCCTGTTACTCCTTTTGTGGCCTATCCCTGTGGTCTGTTCCTTCTACCCCTTCGTCGAGTTTGAAAACTTTGGTTTCAGTTTAATCCTTAAGCTTTTCATCAAACTCCCCGTTTTGCAAAATATTTTTAACTAATTAAAACTTTCGAGTCATCATTTTTAAGTTACAATTTTAAGCTTTAAAAACTTCATTTGACATTATCATTCTTGGTTGATTTCTATATTTAGTTCTTTTTAAAATATCTTAAAAACCTGTTTGAAACTAATTCGAAATTATTTAAAAAACTTTAATTTTCGAATGATCGGAATTTTCTGAATATTTTCGTTAAATACAAATACTTATGTTTCTGCAACAATTGGATTGTCTGAGGAAATTTGACTTTCAAAAATAATTTCATAAATTCATGCTTTCATTTTATTTTTGTTGGTGGACTTTAGGATCTGTTATTAGAAGCATCAGATGACTAGTTCGAGATTTCCCAACGCTAAATTCAATTTCTCAAATTTTGATTTTGTTTTGTCTTAAATCGATTTGCCGAATTTCTTATTCAAAATGTTTTACTGTTGTTTTGAAAATGTTTTGGGTAACCATTTTCCCTCGAGTTTATTTTATCAAATAATTTTATCTTGCGTTTTTAATAATTTGAAAATTTTAAAACTTCGGTAGCTTAGTGTAACATCCCTGATTTTATAAATTAAATTAATTTAAACTTAAGTTCGTATTTTTAATTTGTTTATGATTTAACTCGTAATTCTTAAAATTATTATAAAACGAATTTATCGTTTAATCGTTTCAAACTCCTAAAATTCTATTTGTCTTGAAAACTCTTCTTATATTTAAAACATTTTTTTATTTCTGTTTCGATTTATTTTATACAGTTGATTTAATTCTTATCGAATTTTTTTTCGACGAATTAAATCCTAAATTCTTTATATTTATTTAAGTTTAAGCTCGAATTTCTATTTTCGGCTCGAAGCTCATTTATTTTAAATTTCGTCAAAACATTTATTACTTTTCTTCGAGAAATCAATTTAAAATCGTACATTCAGGTCTTGCAACTTCACCCATTTTGGCACTTCCACTGCCTCTCTTTTGGTTAGGTCGGCACCATCCACCCAAGGCTTAAGGATGACTGGTTTTTTGTCAAACAAGACCCACTGACTGAGAGCTTTTTGCTGTTCTTCTTTAGTATTGAATCGGACCAAAAAAACTCCATTCTTCATAAAAGAGATCTTGTCCAACCCATTACTCTTCCATAATCTCTCCAGAAACCCCTGTACCACCTTCCATGGCGGATGAGCTCCAAGTATGTAACCATAGATAGCAGTTTCCCAAAAAACAAGTTCATTCTCTACATCTGCAACTTCCAGATGTACCAACGGGGGCTCTTCAAGCGCACCATTGCGTACAACATCAGTCAATTCCTGGCTCCGTTCATCACTAAGTGAATCATCCTCAACACCATCAAGGTCAAGATCATACTCAATAATGATCGGCTTCTTAGATGAACTCTCCTGTTCTTGCCTCTTGTTAGAGGATGCTTGCTGTTTAGGCTTTTCTGAATTTTTTTGATTTTTTTTTGTGATTTTTGCTATTATTTTTAGCTCTTCCCATACTTTCAAACTCAAGATCTTCCTAGATTTCAGTGATGGCTACTGTAGCTTTCTCTCTCTCTCATCGTTTTCTCTCTCTAGGGTTATTTATCCCTTTGTTAACTGCTACTTTGACTTCATCTTAAACTCCTAAAATCTTTATTTTAGCTCAAATTTCTATTTTCAACTCGAAACTCGTTAACAAGTTTTATTATTTCCTTGAGAAATCATTTTATTAAACTTTCGTTGAAAAATCATCATTTTGCTTTCGAGAAATTAATTTAATTCATTTTCGTTGAAAACTATTTATTCGTCGAGAAACTCAATTTCCTTACAAACAATTATTTAAACTTGAGATTGACCCATTTGATTTATCGAGTCAACTAATTATTTTAATAAACTTCGAACCTAACCCAAATAATGTAATTTTACGACAAAATAATATTTTTAGCTCATCTCGAAGTTTGGGCCTAATTCTTTTCTAATGCAATTTTTGAACCGATTTCTTCTTGTACCCATATTTTATTTTATAATTTTTATTCGATCAACTTTTAATATTTATTCAAACCGTAATATTAAATTTTATGAGTTGATCAGTTCGTTTTTACAAACTACCTTAATATTTTTATCTAACTAATACTTATTCAAATCTTATCATCGTATTAGTCGAAAACTTATCACAACGACTCGTCTCGCTTATCCTATTTCTTCTCCAATATTGACAAAATTAGTTGCTTATATTAGACTCCTACTCTACAACGAATTGAACGTTACATTCTGTTCCCCAATCCGTTTTATATAATACCAAACGCTTACTTCTCATTCATCCTACTTTACGTTAAACTCTACCTCCTCTTATATTGTTTAGTTACGTACATTTCTGCTGCAGTTAAATCTCCTCTGTAATCTTCACATTAAACTCTATTTTCTTCCCTCCAAGTTTCACGTAATCAACCTCTCATTGTCTTTATTTATTTGTTGTTGCGGATACGATGTTGAACTGATGCTAATCTACTACTTCTCCTACTTCTTCTTGCGGTTGTGACAGCTACACCTGCGTACTGGTGCTACGGCTGATGTTGCACGGTGCAGCTACTGCTGCGTTGCTATTGTGCTCCTGCTACGGAGGTTGCATTGCTGTGTATATTTCCAATTTCCGATTCTTATTATTATTCATCTCCTTCTTCTTTTTCTTATGTTTGTTGCCGTCGTTGTATAGTACTGCTACCGTACTGCTGTTGCTACTGATCGGGATAGCTGGTCGTTGATCGTCGATGCCGAATCGTTGTTCTGCTACCGTTTTCCTGCTGTCTTCTACTTCTGCTACGTGTTGTTACTGATGTTATGTTGCTGTTGCTATCCTGTTTTGGTACTACGAATGCTTCATGCTACTGCCGATATTGTTGTTGTTTATTAATGCTACTGTGCGGCTGTTTTGACGCTACCGCTGCTCGGCTTTGGAGCCTATTTCCATCTAATTTCGTTCATCGTTTCACTCTTATTCGCCCGTTATTCATTCCAATCTTGAGGGTAATTATATTACTCTTATTCCCCATCTCATTCTCTCCTTTTATTAACTTATATGGTTCTAATACCATATGTTAACTTATTTTGTAGGTTATCGTGCTAGTTCCGACGAAGACGGTTATTTTATTAACTCAGATCCCAGTGAAGGTAACACATGATGGCATGACTCGGTATTGCATGATATATATGTTGTAGTTGCTTGTAGTATCGTTTTAAGATTAAATCTTTATACGAATAAACATGTTTTAATTATTACGATAATATGCTTAAATCGATTCCATGTTTCTATCGCTTTTAATCTTCTCAGTTTACTTCACATCGGATCTTCTAAAAGTATTATAAGGCCGAGAATAAAACATACAAATAAGACTTTGTTTATGAATTTTCTTGATTTTTAATATAAATGATCAAATTGAAAGCTTTATTGTTTTTAACAAATTTACAGCATGTTTGGAAATCTGTTAGTGTTTTTATACGGTTTATTACTCCTATTTAAATACTTTATTTTCGAAATCTTTGAAAAGCGACTACTGCTTATTTTAAGTCAAGTTTACCTCCGTTTAATTTTGTATAATAATTACAAGTAATTTGGTTACAATAAATTGTTTACGAACAGACGTTGGATTAGTCCGCGAATCTGTCAATTCTTGTAAAACCTAATTTAAAACCTATGAAAAGCTTTGAATTTATTCTGGTTAATTTACGTATATTAACTTTATAGAGTCTAGTTATTGTTTCTAATTGGCTTTGTTTTAAAATGATTGCCTTATATAAAAAGGGAGAGGAGAATCCAACATACTTGCGTAATTTTCACTTGGACAATTTTGCCCCCAACTCTTATACAATACTCCAGGTAGTACTACTTTCAAATTTACATAATTGGCTAATTGCTTTGCTTGTTTTATTAGACTAATATTGTATAGCAAGAAGTGTATACTACGGAGTGTATATTATCCTTAATTATTTTAAGGAGTACATTTTACAATAAATAATTTTCTATGGTACAGTTTCACATAATTTTACTATGAGACCTCTCACGCACAAGTGAATATACGGTCAAATAACCGAATGAGTAAAAACAGTGGCTCAAAAGTGACGGATTAGTAAAAAAAGTATCGTCGGCGCTAAATAGAAAAAAAAAGTGGCACCCAAGTGACGAATTGGTAGAATAATTTGTTTAGGCCACTACAAGAATAGATGCCCCGGGCATCCATCCAGTGACTTTTGTCAGTGGACGCTATACGGGGACGGGCGTCCGCAAACAGACGCCAGAAAGCGGAAGCTACGACCAGTCGCCCATTTTTAGAACGGGCGTCCACTATTGGACGCCAAGACAATGGGCGTCTGACAGCGGACGCCATGGTTGGCGTCTGACTGTGGACGCCAGGTATCCCTGGATGGCGTCCACAGTTAGACGCCATATGCTTGACGTTGGTGTCCGACTGTGGACGCCAACCAGGGATACCTGGCGTCCAAAGTCAGACGCCATGGCCCCTGAATAGCTGCGAATTTTGGTCGATTTTAGCTTCCCCTGGCGTCTGGCATGGCGTCCATTATTGGACGCCATTTATGCTGGTGCATGGCCTTAAACATGCGTTCAATGTCTAGCCAAAACCTGCAAAATAAACCACAACCACAACTCTCAACCAACCACAACTGTCGACCATCCACAATACCTCAACCTCATTCATTCTCAATCAACCAAAACACTTCATCTCTCGACACATTTATGCTGAAAAAACATTCATACAAAAAAGTTTTAACATACGGTTTGAAGGTACATAAATCTAAACTAGTTCGAAGATACATAATCCATAAATCCAGTTACAACAACAACAAAAAACAATCAGCTAACTGTGAAGCTAGTTGAAGCACCAGAGTTACCACCATCCCCGTTAAAGGGGTCTCTGTCGTCTAGAGGGGAAGGGGGACGACCTTGATTGCATTTGTTGAATATGGCCTGAAACATGGCTATCTGTTCCTGCATTTTCCTTATGTGCTCCGCCTGCTCCTTCAGTTGCTGCTGTTGTGTCAGCTGCTCCTTCATTTCCTCCTTTTCCGGATCGGGCTGCTGAGATCCGGCCGGCGTTTACTCCATCTGTGTAGAGGTGCCGAGACGTGATGAGGGAGGTGTGAAGTACATACCGTGTGCATTTCCAACACCATACGCACTTCCTTTCTTGTACCCCGAGACAGTCTTGAAAAAAATCTGATTCGGGTCGACGTCGGTAGCATCAGGAGCATTTTCGAGGTTCGCTAGCTTTTCTTGGTAGGCATCCTGCATAGACAACAAAGATTTCAATTCAAGTTATTATTAGATGAAATCATTAAAGATAGTTATCTACCACCTAAAGTATAGACAAAGTTGGTTTATTTGGAATAGTTAGTACTCACCTAGATTGCCTGATCTTTCCTCGTCTTAAGAGTATGCCCTTTATCACCGCTCTTCCCGTGCATGTCGAAGAATACCTTCGGGGCGGTTGGCGTCCTCCCGAGTTCAGCTGCTAGCTATTAAATGAGTACGAACGTTAGTCGAATATATATTATGTGAACATAGTTTATGATTATTCAAGTAAGAGTACAATATTAGTAGAAATCATACCCTTTTGGCACGAAGAAACGAAGACTGAGAACCTCGATGATGTGTTGGGTCTGCCTTCCCCTCAAGCTCACAGTTCTTCATTTTGTTTCTTTGTGCCCTCTCCGACCTGACCTTTAAGTCCTTGCCGTCGTGGTACTTAACCCACCTCTCCAAATCTTCCCCTGAAATATGACGACACTAATATATTAGTTAATACAGTAAAAGATTGAAGTTAGATTGTTTGTTAAAATTGAGTACTATAAAAAACTACACCTTTAAGGTCTTGGAGCGCAGTCCCCCGCGTGTGGCGTTTGTTCATAACGCAGGAGAAACGTTATGTGCAAGTCTCGTTGTACCGCTCCCACACCCTTCCTTCTAACTCCTTCCTCCAAGCGAACTTCAACTACACAATCAAGGCGGATTATTAATTAGTACCAACATTATTTACAAAGTCTACATTATAAATTAAAAACTCGGTACCCAAAACAATCTACGTACCCGGAAGTTGTTGAACCACCACTCCCGTACGTCCATCGGCACCTGAGTCCAGCAGGCATATCCCCGCCCTTTGTCGGCCATGTAGCTGGCAGTACAGCCTTTGGTGACCACCCTATGCAGAAACCTGCACCGAGAAGAGAAGCACATATATGTACGAAATATTACAAGATGTATGTAGTCCAAAAATTCATATGTTACAAAAGAATGGACATGTTAGATTATATTACCATACGCGACCAGGGTCGATAATCACCCGGCCGTTCTCGTCCTTCTTTATCTCATCCTCCTGCCCCTGCTGCTGGTCCTCCTACTGCTCCTCATCATTCTGCTCCGGTCACGTTTCGGGGACATGTTCCTCCTTATCCTGCTGCGAGGTGGATGTGTGCACGGACCTACTTCCTCCGCCATGTCTCCTGGTCGATCTACCGCCTGCCATTATCTTAACCTTGCAACAAATTAGCAACAATTAGCAATTACAATCTAAGTTGATTGAAATAATGTACAAAATAAGTAACACAATGATCAATATGATTAACCTACTGCAACAACTCTAGTAGTCATCTTCGCTGTCGTTATTGTCTTCAGCCTCATCCTCCTCAGTCTGATCCTCCTCCTCCGTCTCCTCGCCCTCCACTTGATCGTCCTCCAAATTCTCTTCATCGTGTCCGTCATCCTCCTCAAGGATCTCCGGAACATCCCTAACCATGTAATCTTCTCCATCATCATCATCATCCTCAAAATCTTCCTCTCCCCCTTCATTCTGATCATCTTTGGAGAATATGGTCTCGTCACTAGGAGATAAGCGTGTACCACTTGAATCCGCATCTTCCTGGAACATAGAACTATCTATTTGCCTCAGTGGTTTAGTCGTAAAGACTGCCCACCATTGATTCTAATTTCTGTCATTTTTCGTGTAAGGAAAAGGAGCAAAGTAGACTTGCTTCGCCTGATGCGCGAGTATGAACGGATCGTACGTAGGATATTTCCTGGTGTGGTTAACTTCCACAATCTTGTAGCGTTCATGCACTCGGGTCCCGTTCACGGAGCTGTCTTTCCACTCACATTTGAATATCACAGCTCTATACCCCCGTTCTCTGCCAGCATAACATAACTCGAATATATCCTCCAAAATACCATAGTACTCATCACTATCAAGAGATGACACACTCACACCAAAATTGCATTTAGCCTTGTTCTTCCTGTAGTTGAATATATGAAAATTGAACCCATTCACCGAGTACCGGTTCCAATATTTAACCGCTCTCACTGGACCGTATGTCAAACTTCTAACCAAATCATCACGTATGTCTAAGGCAACTACGTGATCCTTGAGCCACTTAGGAAAATGTTCGTCATGCTTACTCCAAACGTCATCGGGGTTCACGTCAGGGTTTGCAGCGACATATTCAATTACAAATTGCTTCTCATATGGCTCTAAGATCTCACAATTAGAGAGTACGTAAAGGTGCGCTCGGTTGTACTCTTTCTCATCTAGCGTCCTAGAACCCTCAAAGGATGAAGTTCCTTCATCGTCCTTCTTTTGGAAAAACTCGGGTATAGTAGGATCAAGGGCGCCGAATGTTCTAGGTTCAGGTTCTTTGTTTTTGTTTGGACATCTTTCTTGAAGTAGAGGGAGCAGAAGTTTGCAATCTTTTCTGTAAATATGCATTGCAAATAAAACCCTCCACCCTAGCCTTGTTACCAATTTCCTTCTTCAAATGATTGAGGAACCTAAGTACACAAGTTATGTTTTTCAATTAATAAAAATTAGCTAAAGTGTAAATTAAATTTTTAAATGAAGTTACTAAAATCTATTTACCTTTCAAATGGGTACATCCATCTATACTGGACAGGTCCTCCAACCTTAGCCTCGTAGGGCAAGTGGACAGGGTAAATGCTCCATGGAATTAAAGAACGACGGTGGGAAGATCATCTCAAGTTTGCATAGTATCTGTGGAATTTGATCCTCCAGCCGAGTCATGTCCTCAATTGATATTGTAGAAGAACATAAATCTCGGAATAATTGAGATATCTTAGTTATAGAATTCCACATCGTCGGTGGCAGAAGTTGCTTAAGTGCAACCGGAAGTAACCTCTCCATGAAGACATGACAGTCCTGACTCTGTAACCCTTGCAGCTTTAGGTTCTTAAGATCAAAACAACGTTTGAAGTCGGAGGCGTACCCATCGGGGAACTTCAACTTCTCCACCCACTCCAACAACGCCTTCCTCTGAGCTTTAATTTGTCAAGGGTGAACAAGGCTCTCGGTTTGGATCCATCCCTTTTTATGTGCAGTTGAGGAAGGTCACAAAAATGCTTTACATCTCGCCAGGAGCCTGTAGTGTCACAACTCTTCCCCTCCACATCCATGACAGTGTGAATCAACTGCTCGAAGAAGTTCTTCTCTATGTGCATCACATCTAAATTGTGACGAAGTAACAAAGTCCTCCAATATGGTAGGTCAAAAAATATGCTACGTTTAAACCAACCATTTTTCAACTTTTTGAGATCTTTGAACTCCTGCTCGGTTCCGTCGACAGTAGACGGGTAATCGGAAATCAACTCCCATATTTCATCTCCTGGGAGTCGATCAGGTGCGTCGTCAAGCACAACCTCACCCTTCTTGAACGCCTTCTTATTCTTTCTATATGTGCGACCTTCTGGTAGGAACTGCCTATGACAGTCGAACCAACTTATTTTACTAGAATTTGGAAGATAAAAAGCTTTGCTCTCATCCATACAACACGGACATGCTTTCTGACCCTCAGTAGACCACCCCGAGAGCATACCGTACGCGAGAAAGTCGTTTATAGTCCACAACAGAGCTGCTTTCAACTGAAAGTTTTGTCTCAGGGAGACATCATAAGTTTCCACCTCTACCATCCACAGTTGTTTCAATTCCTCAATAACAGGTTGCAAGTAAACATCCAAATGATTTTTCGGGTTTTTGGGTCCAGGCACAATAAGAGATGGAAAGATGAAAGGCTGCTTCAAACACAACCAAGGAGGTAGGTTATAAGGTGTGATCATCACAGGCCAACAAGACTTCCCAAATTGGCCGAAAGGTGCAAATCCATCAGTACACAACACAAGCCTTACATTTCGGGGTTCTAACGCAAAGTGGGGATGTAGTCTATCGAAACGCTTCCACTCCTCACCGTCACTCGGATGACACATCTTCCCTGGTACCCCTAGTGTCCTCCTTGTGCCACCTCATTTGCTCCGCTATGGTTTTTGTGGCATACAATTTTTGAAGCCTAGGTGTAATAGGGAAGTGTAACACCCCTAATTTTATAAATTAAATTAAATTAAAATTTTGTTCGTATTTTTATTTTTACGATTTAACTCGTAATTCTTAAAATTATTATAAAACGAATTCTTCGTTTAATCGTTTCAAACTCCTAAAATTCTGTTTGTCTTGGAAACTCTTCTTATATTTAAAACATATTTTTATTTCTATTTCGATTCATTTTATACATTTAATTTAATTCTTATCGAAAGTCTATTTCGACGATTTAAATTCTAAATTCTTTTTATTTATTTATATTTAAGCTCGAATTTCTATTTTCGACTCGAAGTTCATTTAAACTAAGTTTCGTCAAAACATTTATTACATTTTCTCGAGAAATGTATTTAATTCACTTTATCGAAAAATTTATTATTTATCAGAAATATTATTTCATCGTCTATTTATTTCTATAAGCTTTGTTTTCGTATCAAATACTTTATTTACTCATATTATTTGATGGCCGATCATTTATAAATTTTATTGACTCTTTTAATTTAATTCGTGAGTCAGTCAACTTATCGTTACGGAACCCGATTCATTTATTTGACCCGTATACATCGTATACGTATCATCTCGGAAACCGTACACTTTTTGATGAATTGCATTCATCCCACTTGTGATTAACGTGTTCCCTTTATCTATTGGATTCAATGCTTATCACTTTGACTTCCCTCTTTCAATCCACCGCTTCACAACTCTTAAACCTTCCCTTCATTTCCTTCTTCTTTCGCGTACCCTCTTCCCCTGCCATCTCCCTCTTTATCCTTCTTCTCCAGCCTGCTACGTTGCTGACGCCTGCTTCTGCTGCTACGCCCCTGCTGCTGTCGTTGCTCTGCTGCTGTTTTTAACGTATTTCCTCCTCCTTCCTTTTCTCTCTTCTGTCTCCTTCTTCTTTCTTTTTCCCTCTGTATCATGGTCATTTTTAGGTGTTATTGCTGCTCCTCTTGTCGTTATATTGCTGCTGTGATGCACTCCTACTGTTGATTTCCTTTTTCTTCATCACATTTTCGATGCTTCTTGGATCCTATGTCGTTGTTCTAATTATTTTTCCTATCCTTATTCTTCCTCTGTCTCACCTCGTTATTTTTGTTTCCCTGTCGTTTTATCGATCACGGTTTTGAGACGCGGTTGTTGACCGTGGTTTATTACCTTGTCTCTGTCCGTCGTGTACTGTTGTCAGTTTGTTACTATCGTTCTGGCTGCTTCTGTTGTGTTACTGCTGCTGTTCGATGCCCATTCTTCTTCTTTTCTTATTCATCTTCTGTGTTTGTTTGTGTTTCTGCGTTTTTCTACTCTCCTTCCCTTCTCAGTTTTCTTCTTCTTCTCTTGTTTTATTCTCTCGATTTCTGCTGCTAATACTCTCGCTACTACTGTCTGCTATTGTTGTATGCGGTTTATTCGTCGGTCTTCTTCTTTTTCGTCATTGATTTGCTTTTCCTCGCTGCTGTTACTGTTGATATTCGAGTCGATTCGTCGTCATTCGATTGCTGTAAATGCTACTGCTACTGTTTCGATGTCACATCTGCTGCTGCTTAGTTTTCTGTCTGATTTCGTGTGTTCGTTGTTGCTTGATGCCTATGTTGGTGCTGTATTCGTTTTGTTGTTGTCGATGTTCTTACGTTTTTCTTTCTCCTTCTCACTCTCTTCCTTTTCTTCTCGACCTCCTTCCGTTCTCATTCTTCTCCTCCTTTTTCTACAATTGTTTGGTTCTCTCTTACCTGATCTGGTGTAGTGCTATCCGTCGCAGCTGTTATGGTTGTCCGGATGGGTTTCACGAAAGGCCTCGGAGTCCTATTGAATAGCAAGATCCGGGAACGCCTTTCAGATTCAAAGGTTGGGTTTGAACTAATCAAGAAGGACGAATACGTCTCCGTTTTGGACTCGACTCAAGGTAACTTTAGAACGTTACTCGATTTTATATCGTATATTTGAGTAGTAGTGTGTAGTAAATATTTTAACTTCGGTTTTCTAATTTTTGCTATTTATTATTTGCTAAATATTTTTTTTAAAATCATATGCCTTATAAATATTTTATAAGTTTTCAATATCGTTTTATAAATCGTTATAATATTTTGTCGGTTATCGTGACACTAGTAACTAAATAATAACTATTTCATATTTTCTTCATATTTCGTTAATTTATAATTTTAACTCAAAATCGTATTTTAATATTATAATCGAGAGTTTTATACATGTCCAATAAATTAATTTCGTTTTACGACTTATATTAATAAATAAGAAAATAGTCGATTTTATTTTAAATACATTTTTAGTCGAGACTATTTTCCCTAATAATCTCTTATTTGTTTCCGATTGACTATTTTTAGTAAAATCCGCATTATTTATTAATAAAAGCTATTTGTTAAAAATAATTCGAAATCTTCGTAAATCTCGTTTAATTTATAAAACTCGTTGACTCAATTAATTTTGATATCGTTTTTCTTAAAACATCTTTTTCTAAAATTTATATCTTTAACTCGATTTTCTAATTATTTAGAAAATGCTATATATTGACTTATTATATTTTTCTTTATATTTTGAGTAACGGATTTAGAAATATAATAAAGTTACGATAACGACGATAATAATAAAATGTTAATTTCGTTAGAAATGCTATTTTTATACATTTCACTTATTTTAATAACTTACGTATTTTCTATAAGACTTTCTATTTTAAGTAAGTTTCTAAAAATAGTAAGTTTCTACTTATAGAAAGTTTCCATTTTAATATAAAATGTTTATTCCCTTTATCCTCATAATGATTATATCTTTTGAATATCGATAATGGCTTGTTTTGGAGTTATGGAGTAAAGACAAGTGTGGGGTTAGAGTAATATAGTCTGCGACGTACGTTTTTGCCATCAGCTATAAAGTCGGTGTGTCTATTCGGGGCACATTTGGTCGTTGAACTGGGCGTAGTTTCGCCCAGGAGAGTGTTTGTTTTGACCTTATGCTAGATATCGCATCGTGTTAGTAGCCGTCAGGTGAACTAGACATATCTGTTGTCTAGGAGGGGTATGCACTACTTAAACCAGGATCTCGCTGCACGCAGTCCTGTTATAGTTGAGATGCCTAGTTAGAGACTGGATTCTGGTATGAGTTAAGTCTACAGTTCTCGAAGCTAGTTTCCAGTATTATCCTAGTGAAAGTCTAGCCTTGTGCACACTGATCGAATTTCCATAACGCCTTTTTGAATATTTTTATTATTATCGATATATTTTGGTTTGCAGGTTGGCAAATATTCGAAGTTTTCTTCTGAAAACTTGTTCCGATTTTATTGTTCTAATTTTTTAAGTTGTCTTCGAAAGCTTATTTTTATTATATCATTTAATGTTTTCCATTTTAAGTATTTTGATATAATAATACTATTATTTTTCCATATAATATAATATGGCTGGGAGAACGTCCGAGTTACTCCCCACTGATGTGGCTGTTATGTTTATAACATTACAGGTATTTTCTGCTGGGTTTTGGGTGTGAGCTAGCGAGTAGCGTGGATCCTACTCTTTCTTCATTCATGTTTACTTACGGATTTGTATAAACCCGTTTTGGAGATTTTACTTTTAGCCCTTTTGTAAAAAGAGGCCTTTGTATTGACTTACCATTTCTTTTAACAAGATATAGTTTGTCAGTGTGTTTTAATCCCAAGTCTACAGTGTTTCCGCCACTGTATTGTGTTAGAATTTCTAGGGGATTACAGGGAAGTACGTAAGCTGACTTATTGGGATCGGTTTCTTACCCCTAACACCGCTTTTCCCTTTTCTACCCCTCAAAATAATGTCCCCCTCAACCGTCTTATACCTACCCTTACCACATCTTCTACATTCATCAAGCATCGCATCGTCCTTCCAAAATAACATGCATCCATCTGGACAAGCATCAATCTTTTCATGCGGGAGTTGAAGGCCCTTCACAACCTTTTTGGTTGTGTAGAAAGTTCGGGTCATGATATTGTCTTTTGGGATAACTCTCTCAAGCAAGGCAGCAATACCATCGACACAAGCAAAGGGTAAGTTAAACTCACATTTAAGGCTAACTACCATAGATGCAACTTCTAACAAAGTCACATCGCACCCTCCGTATAACGGTTTCTCCGAAGCGTTCAACATGTCAAAAAACGCCTTTGCTCGTGGGTTAGGCTCCTGTGGGTTAGGTGAGTCTTGTGGGTTGGGTGAGTCTCGTGGGTTCTCGTTGTTAAACAAGTTGCACTCCACAACGTCAACTATCATACCTCTTAACCCCGCCTCATTTTGATAGTTTTCGGGTTCCTCAGACTGAGATGGCTCACCATGACAAATCCAATTATAATAATCGGGTGAGAAACCATTATAGATGACATGTTCCTTAACGGTAAGGACATCAAAAAAATTTAGGTTCTTGCATTTAGTACACGGACGCCCTAACCTCCCCCCTCGATGCATAGTCTACTGACTTTTTAGCGACCTCGACAAATGACTCAACATCCCTCAAAAAATCAACGGTGGGACGTCTTTTCTTATCAAGTCTTCCCTCATACATCCATTTCCGTTCAATTCTCTTCATTTTCTATGTTCAAAAAATATATATAACAAATTAAAGTTTAATTTTCCTAACTTAATTTAGAACTTACTAAACGCAAATGTAATTGCCATTTAACTTAAACTTAATTTTTCTAACTTAATTTCCATAACTGAGTTTCCTCAATTTAATCACTACTACGTCAAAGTAAACCCAAATGTCTTATTAATTTTGAATTGACCTTACGAAAATTAGTCAGCGAATTTAATCACAAATGTAATCACAATTTAATCCCAACTTACGAAAACCCTACTTAATTTATCAATTTAATCCCAATTTAACTGAACAAAACACAAAAAATTCATGGCTTAGGTCACACAGAAACAGCTTAAACAGGTCAAATAAGGTCAAATTTTCGGATACAGATATCAAAACTCCGAAAGCACCGATAAAACCTATTCACCACCCCGATCACGATAGAAGTTGTTTCGGGAAAATTCGGCATTAGTACGACACTTTTTGATCCGTCGTAAGTCACACAAAACCTCACGGATGGCCCTAGAGGTCATTCTAGCACAATTCAACCAAATTCATCAAACCCTAATCAAAATTGTGATGGGCAAAACTAATCTACCTAATCGAATTTGGGCTAAACTAATCAACCTAATCGAAATTTAGACCTAAACAATATTAACTAGCAAACTATCAATAAATAACGATAACAATCAGAAATAAGAACTAATTATAATGAATAAGAACTAAGTAAAGTAAGAAAACATACCACAAATTAAGAAAATATATGAAAAATGGAGGAGAGGAAGGGAGATTGGGCTCGGCGAGGAGAGGAAGAGAGGGTTTAGAGAGTGTTTTTTTTAGAGAGTGAAGGGGGGGAGGGGGGTGTGCGGGTATTTGACGCCACATCCAACCAGGCGGGCGTCCACGATCGGACGCCACATCCAGCCAAACTGGCGTTCGACTGTGGACGCCATATCTCCCTAGATGCGGCGTCTGACAGTGGACGCCATTTAGGGAATATGGCGTCCGCTTGTGGACGCCCGTCCAGCCTGAATTTCGTCCCCCCAGGTTCAGTCGGACGCCAAGTTTGGCGTCTGACTGTGGACGCCTATTTGTATTTTCAGAGGCCTTATAGGCGTTCATATGCTCAGGATGCCCGCCAAGTGGACGCCCGTAACTGTTTTTCTTGTAGTGGGCTAATCAATTACTCCCTTCGAGTTCCTATTATTGTCCCACTTTTCTTTTTGGGCTGAATTTGAATTTTGTCCCACTTTCCTTTTTAGGCAATCAATATGTGGTTCACAATTACTCTCCCATTTCTCTCTCTTCCTCCTTCTTTTTTGAACCACTCCTTTCCCCTTATTTTCCAATACAAAAGCTTTTAGGACAATAATAGGAACTCGGGGGGAGTTGATAGGTTTACTGACCAACCCTACCTTCATTATAAATGTAAGCACTTTGCTATGGTAATATACTCTTCCTAACATTTCTGAAAACTTTATACAGAGTAGTAGAATTAGTATTATGGTACAACGATTATACACTACATTATAATTTATGTTTGTTTAGTAGGTGCCCCTTAGACGGTTATCCAACTTCTATTTATAACGGGTCAAATAACAACTTTTATTCCTCCCTAAGCCTTTTCCTTTTATCTTTATCCCAAGGACATACACCGACAACATTAGAAGACGATCATCGTGAAAAATTTTGATTCGAAAAAACTTGAACGTCATAGGCCCAGCATCGCTGGGCCAAAGTTTTAAACGTGTTTTATTAAATAAAGACGATCGGGTGTCGTATTCTAACAGTTTTTAAAACTACGAATAAAAACCCATGTTAAGTTAAGAATTTCGATTTTATCCACAAACAAAAGTTGTAGTTAAGCTTTTCACGTTTTCAACCTCACTGATCTTACATCTTTTTTATTTTTATTGATTTAATTATGAATTTTATAGTAAGACAGTGCAATTCTGAAAAATCTGTAAACTTGTAATTTATTACTTTTAGATACTTCAACTACAACCTTTTGAGAAATAATTGTAATTTTTACTTTCCTTGACTTTTAATCATTAATTGTACATTTACCTAATAAATATAATGTTTATGTCTCAAGGCCTAATATTAAATATTTTATATAACTCGTATGTTACGATTTTTTTATTATAATAACACTTATTTTGGAAAGTTAATATTTGAAAGAAGTTTCTATCTTTGAAAGGTTACTATTTTGAGAATTTTTTAAGATATCTTCGGATAAAATACTTATTGGTTTGAATATGAAATAATGTTGGAAATGAGAATGTACAGTATATAAATCTAGGATATGTTGTTTGTTGTCATCAGCTATATGGTCAATGTATCTACGTCAAAGATACATTGATTGTCGAATAGAGTATCGTTTATGCTCAAGAGTCATGAGCATGTACTTAGGCTAGGACCTCGCTGAACGCAGTACTATTATAGTTTTAGTTGCCTGGTGAGAGGGCTTAAGAGTCGCTTCGTGGGCACTAAGGTCCTTAACTAACTAGTAAGGCTTAGGAGTCGCTTCGTGGGCACTGAGTTCCTTATCTAGTGGCACTTCGTTGTTGTTTTGACATATTTGTAGTAGTAAAAGTTGTACTGATCATCAGTTTTATATTCCATTATTCGTTTTGATGTCGTCAGGCTGCTGAATTGTTTTTTGGTTTTGGTTTTGAATCTATTTTGCATATATAATGCTTTGAGTTTTAATATATTTTCATATATTATGCTTTTATTGCTATATGGCTGGGAGAACTGCATTAGTTGTTCCCCACTGAATTGTGGTTGTTATGTTTATAACATGACAAGTATTCCTTGTTCCGGGGTTTGGTATGAGCTAGCGAGTGACATAGATCCTACTCTGCTTGATTCGTATTTATTTATGTATTGTTAAACTCATTTCAAGAAGTTTTATTGCCCTTTTGTGAAAAGTTGTCTTTGTATTGACTGACCATTCTTTTGTAAAATTTAGAACAACAGTGTGTTTTAATCCCAAATCTACAGTGTTTCCGCCACTGTATTGCGTGAAAATTTATAGGGGATTACAATTGATGTAAACACATCAGAATTTCTCTCCTGCGTAAATCAATTCCTCATCATCTCTCCCGCGTCATCCTTGCATCATCATCAGGACATATTGCACGTGGAGTAAATTTTTTTCTTGGAATATGTGATATTCTCTGTATATTTTTTTGTACGTATTATATATCTACTATATGGAATATGGAATATTTTTTGTACATAGTATCACATAGTAATTTGATTATGTTAGTGTAGATGGAATATTCTTTTGTCTATCGTAATCTATCGCTTTCCTAAACGTGAGTTTACGATGTTAAAATATAGAATTATATAGATTATGCGTTCTATATATTATGCATGGATTGAAGAATTATAATTCGGATATTAAATTTTCAGATTCACATAATTGACTATTCAGTTCATAAGGCGTCTAGTATTTTAGACCGTTCAATTGAAACAATAAGTTGCGAAAGTAACATCTTTTGCGTAAATTGAACGTTTTTAAAATATCAAGACCGTTCATGCAGGTAATGGTTTGCCCAAAGGAAGTCTATTATTTGGTCGAAATTTAATCATGCTTGTGGTAATAAATATGTAACGATTATACGGTTTCCATGTGAATATTAAGTCTGCCCAAAGGAAGTCTTAGTATTTGACAGGAATTTATTGTTAATATTTAATTACTACACCAAGATGACTACATACAAGTTAATTTTAAGTCCAAACACGAAATTAATATTGTGCTAGGTGTCATGTTATGATGGGATTTATTTGTCAGTGCTTGAATCTGATTATTTAAAATTGAATTTGGAATTTATTGTGAGCATGTTTGTATGATTTTTTGTTCTTTACCGTGAATGCTTCTGGTAATACGGTATCTGCTAACATCAATGCAATTCCAATGCTTGACGAAACGAATTTTAAGTATTGGAAGGAGAACGTTATGGTCGTTCTGGGTTGCATGGATCTAGACCTTGCTCTTCGGAAAGAGCGTCCCACTGAGATTACGGACTCCGGTTCCTCTGATGATAAGAGGGACATGGAGAAATGGGAGCGCTTAAATCGCATGAGTCTAATGATCATGAAACGTTAAATTCTAGAATCATTCAGGGGCACTATGTCCGAAGAGGGTAATGCCAAGAAGTTCCTCCTTGAACTTGAAAAGCGTTTTGCGAAAAAATGAAAAGGTTGAGACAAGTACTTTGTTAACGAGTCTTGTTTCAATGAAGTACAAAAGTTCAGGGAACGTAAGGGAGTACATTATGGAAATGTCTCATATTTCTTCAAAACAACGGCACTCAAGCTGGATTTGTTTGAGGACTTATTAGTGCATTTAGTCTTGATCTCTCTTCCTAAAAGTTTTAGTCAGTTTAACGTTAGTTATAACTGTCAAAAGGAGAAGTGGACTCTGAATGAGCTCATTTCCCATTGTGTTCAAGAGGAAGAGAGAATTAAGAAATTAAAGAAAAGATAGAAAGTGCTCATTTGGCTTCATCCTCTAAGGATGGTAGGAAAAGAAAGAAGGCTAAGGACGACGTTGCAGTTGCGCGACCACCAAAGAGGCAGAATAAGGAAACTAAGGAACCTAGAAAATAAAGACTTAGGATGCTTCTTTAGTGGAAAGCCAAGTCATAAGAAGAAACATTGCATAGGGTGTCACGCTTGGCGTGTGAAAAAGGGTACTTTCTTTTGTTTGTTCTGAGGTCAATTTAACTTCGGTACCAAAAGACACTTGGTGGATAGACTCCGGTGCTACTACTCACATAAGTTTGTCCATGCAGGATTGCTGAGTTGCCGAAATCCGGTTGATGCTGAAAGATACATATATGTAGGCGGTAGCAAGACAGTTGAAGTTAAGGCTATAGGGACATTTAGGTTATTACTAAAGACTGGAAATTATTTGGATTTTAAAGAGAATTTTGTTATACCATCATTTAGACGGAATTTGGTTTCATTTTCTACTTTGGACAAGTTTGGTTATCTATGTTCCTTTGGAAACAATAAATTTAGTCTTTTTCATAATTCAAAGTTGGTTGGTTCTGGCCTGGTTATTTATCTAGATATGATAACCTATACTTCCTAGAAACGCATGTCTATATTAATTAAACTTTGCATGTGAGCTAAAGTGGTACTAAAAGAAAATTGACAAATGAAAATTCATCATCGCTATGGCATAAACGCTTAGGGCATACCTCTAAACAAAGAATTGAAAGACTCTTGGCTGATGGAATTCTCGATTCCCTTGATTTTTCGGACATTAATGTATGCATTAATTGTATCAAAGGGAAACAAACAGACAAAAGGAGATTAGGTGCTCAGAGAACTTTAGATGTCTTAGAACTAATTCATACAGATATTTGTGGTCCATTCCCTACGACATCTTGGAATGGTTGATGGTAGGGGTTCGTCACGTCCCAACCGTCAATAATATAACCGGCTAACCTAACTAGGGTAGATAGGGTAAGTCTGGTCGAATCCACGGGGACGGTAAGAGGCGTCTAGACTAAGTCGGCCTAAGAACGAGACTAAGTCAACGAGCTAAGCTAAGGAATGATAGAAGGGGAGAAGGCTAGACTAAGACTAAAGAGAAACAACTAAGGAGAACGAGCTAGGATTAGGTCGGGTCAAAGGGGTAACGGAATGGTCGAGGAAGAGCTAGAGGTGAAGGAGGTAGTAGGGTAATCTAGGTATGGTCCGGGCTCTCGCAACTTAGACTCACCTAGAGGTTCCACCTAAAACCCAACTCGGCGATACACAACACAAACGGGGTACTAGCGTGCTATAGGCCTAAGTCGCATCCGGGCTCTCGCAACTTAGACCGACCTAGGGGTCGTCCTCACCGGGCTCTCGCAACTTAATGAGGGGACCGAACCCACAAACAAACTAATACCCACGAAAGAAAGGCAAGAAAACAAGCATTCGTACATACTTAGTCATTCAAGCAATTCAACAAACATGTGATGTGCATCATACAAGAGGAAACCCAAATCTTCCACCAACAACTCCAACAAAACCCTTAATCACCCAATCAACACCCTAATCACCCTACTAACCCTAGCAAGAACACTACTCTAACATATCTAATCTAGAATTAACACTAACAAGAAGAATCATCAAAGAAACAAAACAAACATCACAAACTAATGATACCAATGAACAAAGATTCAAACTTGATAAACAAAAATGGATTAAGAGTAAAAGGAGAAGAAGATTGTACCAAACTAGTGAAGAGGAAAGAACAAAACTTGCATTAATGAAGAAAACCCAAAACAAACCACCCAAGGTTGTCAATCTTGAGTGGATCTTGAAGAATTCCCTTAATACAAGTACTAATCTAAGATTTATAACTAATTACCGACTAATCTACACTAATCTAATCTAATCTAACCTAAAGTAGTCTAGGGTTTAAGGTCTAAAGGAGTGCATAAGCTTAACATAACAAGGGAAGAGTATATATAGGGTTACAAATAAAAGGGAGAAGAAAAGAAAACAAAGCAGAGTAGAAGTGGCCCGTCCCGGCCGAGACGGGGTGGTCCCGGTCGGGACGAGGTCGGTCCCGGTCGGGACGCCTCCATCCCGATCGGGATGGGCCCAGGTCAGCAGCTTCTCATTTTGCTCCTTCATCCCGAACGGGATGAGCCTTGTAGGCCTCCATTATGATCTTTTTGGTCCCTCCTTGCTTCTCATGGGCTTCTCACCGATTCTCAGGACTCGGGATCGGGTCTCGGAGGCTCGGGATTGGGTCCCAAGGTCTCGGGGTCGATTCCAAGGCATCGAGTCATCGTTCCTTAGCTTCGTTGGCTCCAAAATGTGTATGTATAGAGTCGGAATCGCTCCAACTCTTCCAAATCGGTCTCGGAAACCTGAAACGAACTAAAGGAAGCATAAGATGCCCCTAAACCGCTCCCAAGGAGCGATTCTACAAGGAAAACGGGACCAAAATACTACAAAATAGGCACTACAAATGACACTTATCAATGGTCAACAATACTTTTAAATGTTCATAGCCGTTTACTCTCGATATGGCTACCTATATCTGATTCATGAAAAATCTCAATTTGGACATGTTCAAGTGCTTTAAGGTTGAATTTGAAAATCAACTAGGAAAAACAATAAAGAAAGTCAGATTTGACCATGGTGGCGAATATTATGGCAGAAATGACGGATCTGGTGAACAACGTCCAGGACCATTTGCCAGATTCCTAGATGAGTGTGGTATCGTCCCTCTGTACACCATGCCAGGTTGTAGACACCCGCATTTTGCCTGCTAGTGTCTATAGCAGTTCCCGACAAAACACCCGATGATGATCGGACGCAAACGTGACTTAGTATATTCGAATATGGGCTCGGAATCAATAATATCCGACATGGACATTTAGCGGAGTACAAATCTCTCAAAACCAACCTCAAATTCAGGCCCAGTGGGTCGTTCCGAGTAAAATAAGACTAATTTGGGCCAAAACCGACACCGGAAATAAAAACCGTCTTTTGGCGACCGGGTCAAAACCCGGTCAAAGACGAATCCGTCACATAAATCAGCCTAGAGGAGCTTCTAGAAACTGGCGCCCAATACAAAATTCAAAATAATTCAAAAGTCAACTCCTTCCCTATTTAGGCTCGTCAACCTTATCCACTCGATCAAGTGGGTTGACCCACTCGGTCGAGTGGAACCTCAAAAACCGGACCAGACCCGTTTTCAAAGGCACTCGATCGAGTGCACTAGGGCCACTCGATCGAGTGACCCTAGGTCGAGGGGTAAACTCTGTAAATACCCCTCAAACCCTTCTCATTTTTGAGATTTTTTCCCATGCAAAAAAACCTACATTTCTACCCTAAACACTCTACATCAACCCTCCACTCCAACCCCTAGCAACCCTAATCAAAAAACCGAGCCATTCGTCCCTCGAAAAACCGACGAATCAACCCCACACACAAACACACACCATAACTCACGTACTTCCTCGATACTCCCGCGTCCGTGCTGCTATTACGAGGCCATTTCTGAGGCCTTTACTAAGCATGTATGTTGAGGGTGTCGTAAACCCCGTCTCAATCTTTATTACTTCATTTTTGTTTATTATTTACATCTTCGCTTTTTATATTGTAATCGCATTAGTATACTAGCACTAACGTTTGTTCTTTTTGCGTTTTCAAATTCTTTTTACTACTAACATTATATACCGTGTATATATATAATAGTATATATAAAACTCGGACCTAAACTCGTTTGACTACGATAACCAATTTAAGGTCCATTTAATCCCTTTACGAGCAACGACGGAGGTGGCACCCTTTCGAGGAGCGCCGCCCCAATGTACTTAAGGGCGTAACGCGATCATGGTCATTCGTGGTTGAACGCGTATGGATCCATTTCTGCGATTAGTACGGAACCCGTTGATACGAAAACTGACATCACATAATCCGAGAGGATTAATATCGATGTCGTGACATAGAGGGATACATTTCGTCACTAATCAAAATTTTCAATCTAATAACATTTTCATAAAATTCCGATGACGGTATTATAATCGTAAACATACACGATTATAGTACCGGAAGCCGAGTTAAATTTAAATCGTGCGATATTTTTATTTAACTCGGCCAACTATCGATTTTCAAACATAAAAACGAGACAAGTCATGCCTCGTACAGGTGCCACTCGACAGTGTATCATAGGCTACTCGATCGAGTAGCACCCCAAATCCTGGGCAGTAGCCTCCTCGAGGACACACTCGACCGAGTCAGACCACGACTCGATCGAGTGAGTCCTGTAGTCCAGAAAACCGAGAGCTTTTTTTTAATCATCCGAGCCTCGTCTTTTTTAAAACGACTTAATCGTCGCGTGTAAAGTCAATCACGTGATTCCATTTTTAAAACTCATGCATGTCACTACACCAAAACGACTTTGATCGACGGTCCCGCACTATTAATCTTGTGTCGACAACTCTTTAGTCGTATCCGATACATGATTAATTTAGACTCCATTTCTTGAGGTGATAAGCCGGGACAAGGTCCCAAATCTCCGTCCACTGATTAGTACACAATATAATGTATGTCTAATCGAAGTTAGTCCAATTGCACAACTTACGGTCTAGTTTGTATTTATTATATACGGGTCCGTTTTGAGTCATTTATTTTATTTATCGCTCTTCTTATTCTATTTATTCTTTTTTTTATTATTGTTTGTTGTATTGTGAATTCAGGGTTGTATTTCCGCCCGTGTATTTTGTACATATTTATTTTCGAGTTTTGTTTATTTTGGATGCTTATCGCTTTATAAATGAACCTCGCATGCTAAAGAACTTCGACCATAGTTAGATGCATTAAATGACGTAGTTCACTAATAATTCACATGCTTAGCCCGAAAACGCTGTTTGCATATCATTTAGCCGTTTTACTAGCGCGCGTACACGAACACGAACGATGTCTTAGTAGAGGCCACCATGTGCGGGCGGGGTTGGGTGTCCTTAGTGGGCTTCCCAACACGTACCCTCACCCCTTACTCAGAACCTCGGTTTTCGGATGCCCAAAACCGTTGGCGCACGAGAGTCATTCTATACACAATTACCGGTGCAGATGGTATCGGTATTGCAACGCAAAGGGACGAGCCCCATAAACTTTGGAATCAAAATGGGCCGTGCTTTGTGTACGGTCCATGACGACATAGAGTGGGCTCGAATGGTTCCGAATAACCACAAAATTCGGTGGCGACTCCAACTTTGACTTAAATTTCGAACCCGAGAACAATCTTACCACGAGATTCATTCGCCTACCCAAACCCGCGCGTGGCCGCGTCGGGGTGGACCTACGTCATGTCCACAATTTGGCGACTCCGCTGGGGATACCTGATGTACCACATGTCATCGGGGTTCCTAGGGTTAGACTCGAAGAGAAATCGTTCGTATATTAGTGTGCGCGCATTACTTTAATGATTCATGCATAACCCAAATTTGCCCGGGCCGGTTACTTGTGACCGACGTCCCACTATACCGCGGTGTATTCCTACATGGGTGCGCTAAAGACTTCGATGGTGGAACTCTTATGGGTTTTGCGGCATGTCCTATGACTAACTCGGCTTAGGGAGTCCGTCCTGATTTAAGAGAAAGCCATCGTTGTTGGTATAGACCCTATTTGACCGACCGAGACTTAGCGTAATGCATACATAAGCGTCGTTATAATGCTTGTTTGACTACGTGCTACTTGGTTTCCGTGTCATTTTTCAAAAACCGTCATTTCAAAATTGCATCTTTCCAAAAACAACCACATTTCAAAAAAAGCTGAGATACTGTCCGTTTCGGGAACCGCCTTTTCCAAAACACCAAATTTTGAAAAAACCCGAAATGCTGCTCATTTCGGGACTTGTTTTTTTTCAAATATCCAATTTTCAAAACTCGGAATGCCGCCGAAATTTAGGATCAATGATTTGACTCAAAATATCCTTTTCTTTAGTCGGCAAGCTGCCCGTTTTGACTTTCGAATTTCCGACGCCCTCACCACCTCGATTTTCTGAATTTTCAAAATTCTAATCTCGGTTTTCGAAATTCCGTTTTCGGTTTTCAAACTTTCGGAAATTCACTCATCCTTGCTTTCAAATTTCAAATATCAAACATCCAATTTTCCTAAAAATCTTCCTTATTATAGGACCTACTGTCTATCCGTGTGTCGGGTCTTTGCATAGTATGTCGAAGGTTTATAGCGTCGAAACTCCGTCGATCTTACATCATGAGTTTCCTCCCTTTCTCGAGTCCGCCTTATTTGTCAAGGAACGACCAACCCGCGTAGGGCATACCCCTACAAAGGAAAGTCCGTCTATACTCTCGAGTCAAAAAGTCTGGGGAAAAGTCTCACGTGGACCGTCCTTCGAGCGGGACTAGGCCCACAAAGCCGAGTCCTAAGGAAGTTATACCACCCACAAGTCATCCGTCTAGGTGTCCTCCTCGAGTCTTTTTCACTTAGTCTTTCCTTTTGTCGCTCGGGATGTACTTTTTATGATTCCAAGATCTGGGTTCGGTTTCTGATTACACGGTGTTCTTACAGACAGGCCGCCGTCAACCAGACACACCCGCAAGATGGAAGCAGCTTTGAACAGTCTGAAGACATCCGTGGACGCCATGGTCGTCAAACAGACCGACATTGAGGCCCAACTGACAGAAATGAGGGCTGGTCAAGTGGCTATCGTTGCTCGCATGGCTGCAGTGGAGCAAAGGACTCCTAGTACCGAGACTAATGGGTCTCTAACTGAGCTACTAAGTGCGGTTCACCGACTAGAGGAACAAGTTCACCTAGCTGGGAGTAACAACATTCATCGGGAGAATAGCCGTGAGTATTCCCCGGTGAACGACAAGCTACCCCCGAACCTGAACCTCACGGGTTTACCGATGTTTGAGGGAACCGAAGACCCGTTACTACATGTACGGGCCTTCAAAGAATTCATGGCCATCAAGGGAGTAGATTCTACAATGTTCAAGAATCTTTTTGCTGCGTCCCTTGAGAAGCACCCACGGGCCTGGTACTACAGGCTACACCCGAAAAAATACCCTACTTGGGATGATGTGGCCACCGAGTTTGCTAGGAACTATGCTGACAACACCGAGATCCAAACCACAATGAGATCTCTGGAGGTTATGGCCCAAGAGCCAAAGGAAGGTTTTACTAAGTACCTTCAACGCTGGAGGGCCGAGACCGTGAAACTGGTCGATAAGCCCAGTGAGAAGACTTTGGTGGAGGCTTTTGACAAGAACCTCCTCCCCTTCTACCGGGTTCACCTCCGGTACGCCGTCATACCCAATTTCACCACCCTTACTGAAATGGGTATGAGAATAGAAGACGACCTGAGACTAGAGGGCCTCACTAAGGCCTCTAGCAAGGGATACCAAGGGGCTTCCTCTTCCACTACTAAGCCCCAGGCTGCAACCCGCAGCATTTTTGACACGGTTAATCTACTGGATGCCCCGTCTAAGAAGAACACCCCACCTCGGGTTTTCACTGATATAGGTACCACCTATACCTATGCCTTACAAAGGCTATCCTCAAAAGGCCTAATCCAACCGATAGGCCCAACTCCTACCGCCGACCTATCGCCGTTCGGGGCCTTTCATAATCTGGCCCTCTATATTACGGCGATCTGCCGAGGAAAATACCTCCCAATGACCCTTGTTGATGATGGGTCTGCTGTGAATGTCCTTCCTTTAAGGACCGCCAAAGCCCTCGGCATTACCGAGGCCGATTATATTCCGATTGCTCAGACCATCTAAGCCTTTGATGGGAGTCCAAAGTCGGTAGCCGGGGCCATAAAGCTGACCATTATAACTGGCCCAATAGAAAGGAGCTTGAGTTCCAAGTGATCGATGTCACCTCATCCTTCAACCTGCTCCTAGGAAGGATGTGGATCCATGTGGTCAAGGCGGTGTCCTCCACCCCCCATCGAAAGATCAAGATGCCTTTGCTCGATAATGTCATTACTTTGGAGGCAACCCCAATGACCGTGGCTAGCTGTAACGCCACGGGCCGCACGGACCTCTGGGGGTTTGACATTGTGGGGATGATCGAGGAAGAGTACCTTTTTAGGCCCTACTTCACTACGAGTATCGACACGATGCTCCAAAACCTAAGGTACTTTCCGGGGGCTACCTCTCGACCCGATCTTTCAGCTGGGAAGATTATCGAGGTCCTCAAGGACGAAGACTCTCACTTCGGCCTTGGTTATGACACCACTCCGGGCAACGTTGTCCGAGCAGGAATTAAAAAGGCCTGCAACATCATTAAGGGTATCCACTTGAACCCTTATAGCCCACGGTTGGCTGACTACTTTGTCACACCGGTGTTTAAAGCTATTCAGGTGGGTCTATACCAACCCAATGCTGTGCACCTCGGGACCCAATTGGCCCGGGACTGCAACTACATCCCGGATGATGTGTTCGCCCTCATCCAGTCCGATGGAGCTGAAAATGCTGAGCCCGCACTGGGGCTACTCTTCGGGGAAGATACCATAGCCCCGACTCCAAAGGAAGACCTGGTCGACCTGATTCTCCGCAGCAACAGGTTTGACCCGACCAAGCTGATCGCGGCTGTTGGCTCCGAGACGGAAAGTAGGGCCTGGAGGAAGACTATCAAATGGACTGATAGTCAAGGAAAGATCTACAAGCTTGTCACCGGAGAGGGAGACATGCCTGAGTCTGAGTCCGAGTCTGAGCCAGAGTCTGAGGTCGAGTCTAGGGAAGTCGGTGCTAGAGTCACTCCTGTAACCCCTCTCCCTTTTGTCATTCTTGCTGCTGGCACTTCGGGGTCTATCCCGAGTGCCTTACCAATTCCGCCTCTGACCAATGATCAGATGGCTGGTCTTTTTTAGCTGTTTTCAAAATTCTCAATCAATAATAACAATCGTTCTGCTTACGACTTGTCTCTTTTAAATTATGCTTTCAAAAATGTTTATGCAATGACATTAAGAAACTCGACGAACAGGTGCCCTTACCTCCGCATCTGATCGAGCAACTAGAGCAAAGGGAATTTCGGAATCCGGTGATCGAAGAGACCGAGTCTATTAATGTGGGAACAACCTTAGAGCCCCAGATACTTAAGATAGGGTTATCTTTAGATCCCGAGGAGAAACAACAATTCACAAACCTCCTCCAAGAATTCAAAGATATCTTCGCATGGTCCTACAAGGACATGCCGGGGATAGACCGGGAAATAGCCGAGCACCGCATACCGATTAAAGACGGCTGCAAACCGGTTAAGCAAAAGCTCCGCCGAATGAGGCCCGAGTGGTCTCTCAAGGTAAAGGAAGAAGTCGACAAACAGTTCAAACCCGGCTTCATACAAGTGTCCAATTATCCGGACTGGGTTGCAAACATCGTGCCGGTTCCTAAAAAGGACTGTAAGGTGCGGGTATGCGTGGATTTTCGGGATCTTAACAGAGCAAGCCCGAAAGATGATTTTCCGTTACCACACATCGACATACTGGTGGATAACACGGCCGATCATGCCCTTCTATCATTTATGGATGGGTATGCCGGGTATAATCAAATCAAGATGGCGGAAGAAGATATGAGTAAGACTTTTTCTTTCACTACACCTTGGGGTACTTACTGCTACACCGTCATGCCGTTCGGTCTCATTAATGCCGGGACCACACACCAACGGACTGCTACGACCTTATTGCACGACATGATGCATAAAGAAGTAGAAGTTTATGTAGACGACATGATCGTCAAATCCAAAGAACGGGACGGTCACATCACCGCCCTAAGGAAATTCTTCACCCGTTTGCGCAAGTACAACATGAGGCTAAACCCTCAAAAGTGCAGTTTCGTGGTAACATCAGGCAAATTACTGGGTCATATCGTTAGCCAACGAGGTATCGAGGTCAACCCAGCTAAAATCAAAGCCATTACCGAGATGCAACCTCCTAAAACCGAAAAAGAAATAAGGGGATTTCTCGAAAAAGTCCAGTACATCAGTCGGTTCATCTCCAAACTAACCATGGTGTGTGAACCAATTTTCAAGAAACTGAAAGTAGGGGAACGGGTACTATGGGATGATAAATGCCAAGCTGCTTTCGACAAGATCAAACAAATCCTGTCTGCTCCACCAGTCCTAATGCCACCTCAACCCGGTTTGCCTCTGTCGTTGTACCTAACGACGACCGAGACAGCCATGGGGGCTATGCTGGCTCAGACAGTTAACTACGAAGAACGAGCCATTTATTACATCAGCAAAAAGTTTTTAGAGTATGAATGCAAATATACCATGCTCGAAAAGACATGTTTGGCTCTGGTTTGGGCCACTAAGAAGCTCCGGCACTATATGCTCAGCTACAAGGTCCATGTGCTATCCAAAATGGACCCAATCAAGTACCTCTTCGAAAAGCCCATTCTCAATGGCCGGATTTCTAGATGGACTCTAATGCTAGCAGAGTTCGACCTAAAATTTGTGCCATTAAAGGCTATTAAAGGTCGAGCAGTAGCTGAATTTCTCGCCGACAACCCGATAACTGAAGAAGGATACACCGACACCTGGTCCTTCCCAGACGAAGATATCTTTCATACCGATATCGAAACATGGGATTTATACTTTGATGGAGCATCCAATTTTCGAGGATTCGGAGTTGGGATTCTCCTAATCTTGCCAAAAGGAGAGCATACTCTCGTGTCCATCAAACTGGACTTTGACGTTACCAATAATGCAGCCGAGTACGAGGCATGCATTTACAGGCTACAAGCCGCCGCCAACCTGGGGATCACAAATCTCCGGGTACATGGTGACTCATCCTTGGTCATTAACCAAGCGCTTCAAAAATGGAAGACTCGGAACGCTAATCTCGTGGCCTACCAGGCACGAGTAAGGGTTCTCGAGAAACGATTCCAAAGGGTAGAATACATATACCTACCCCGAGAAGAAAATTAGTTTGCAGATGCACTCTCAAAATTGGCATCTTTACTGAACATTCCCGATCACGTGACCAGTATGCCAATTTGCATCGAAAGACAGTCCGAGCCGGCATACATTCACGACATTGAAGATATCGAGATAACTGATTCCGAACCATGGTATCAAGCCGTACTAACGTTCCTGAAAAACGAAGAATATCCTCCCGAGACAGAAGGTCGAGCCAAGAAAGCCTTACGGAGGCTAGCTACCCAATTCGTCCGTACCGATGACAGACAACTGTACAAAAGGACAGCACAGGGGGCTCTCCTCCTTTGTGTTGATAAATATAAGGCCGAAAAAGTTATGGCCGAAATACATGATGGTGAAAATGGCCCACATATGAATGCTCATATGCTGGTCCGGAAAATCATGAGGCTCAGGTATTACTGGAATACTATGGATGCCGACTGTCAGTTATATGTCAAACATTGTCATAACTGCCAGATCTTCGCCAATGTGCAACACCTGCCGTCATCATTGCTTTATGCCATGACGTCGCCTTGGCCCTTCTCGACATGGGGTATCAACATAATCGGGAAAATAAATCCCTCTGGTACTGGCGGACACTGTTTCATTTTGGTAGCTATCGACTACTTCACCAAATGGGTCGAAGCTGAAACATATCGCATTCTCAATGCTAAACACGTCGCCAAGTTTATCCAGAACAAGATAATATGTCGGTACGGCATACCGCATGAATTTATCAGTGATCACGGGACTCATTTTCAAGCCGAGACTGTGGCCCTGCTGACCAAGTATAAAATTCAAAGGCATACGTCCTCGCCTTACCGTCCCCAAACAAACGGAGCAGTAGAGGCGGCCAATAAAACAATTGTCACCATACTCAAAAAGATGGCTGATAATTATCGGGACTGACCTGACAAAATACCTTTTGCCCTTTGGGGATACCGGACGTCAATTCGCACCGCAACCGGGGCGACACCGTATTACCTAACTTATGGGATGGAGGCTTTCCAACCAGTTGAACTGGAGGTACCGTCCCTCAGAATTCTGTTAGAAAGTCAAGTACCCGAAGTTGACTGGGTTCGAGCACGGTATGACTCGTTGGTTCTACTAGACGAACGACGATCTCGTGCCCTCAACAACATTCAAATCTACCAGAAGAGAATCCAACGGGCCTTCAACAAAAGAGTAAGGCCCAGGAACATTAAGGAAGGAGATCTAGTCCTTAAGTCAATTCGAGCTTTACTACCAGTTGACCCAAGGGGAAAATTCAAACCTGGGCTGGGCCATACTTGGTAAAGAAAATCCTATCGGGAGGAGCAGTGATGCTGACAGACCTGGACGGGAATGAGTTCATCAACCCGACCAACCTGGACCAGCTGATGCGTTACTACCCTTAGCCCTTTCTCAATGTCATTAGCAAATTTTTAACAAGATCTTTTTTTTCAAAAAGCAAGTCAATGAGCTAGAATTATTTATTCTACTGTCGCAAGCATCTTGAACTAATAGTCTTGGTGTAATTCGAGATTACAAGTATATTGAGCTTGAACTACGTTTGGTTTGATTCCACTATTTGTGGATACGTAGGCAACCCCTCAAAAGGGTACAACCAGTGCAATCGAGAAAAGACATGAACAGTTTAATAATAAACTTCTTTTATTAATTCATAAAAAAAATCTCGATAAACTCGGGAAATTACAAAATGCAGGAATTCAAAAATACAAAAAAAGCAGACAACAAAAAAATAGTAATAATATTTAAATAATAATAAAAACTAAGGACTCGGTATTCAGGGAATCTTGCCCTTCCCCTTGTCCTTGGCCTCCTTGGCCATCCACTGACGACGACGCGGAGGGGAGCGTGCCCGAATCACCACAGGAACCTCCTTAGCTCGGGCTCGTTTGTTTGAGCTCGAGTCTTCTATCACCTCAATGGGCCCAAGCCGGGCCCTCACGGGCTCAGGAAGCCAGTCACGCGGGCCTAGTCGGTCCCGGGCCGCCAGCCTTGGCCCAAGTCGTCTCTCCAAATCAGTCTGGGGGCTTGGCTGCCCCCGCGTGCTGCTAGCACCAACCTCCTTAGATCGAGTCTTAGTTTGTGACTTAAGACCCGATTCTAATCGGACTAAAGTAGTAGGAGTGTCTCCCTCGTCAAAGAAACCCCTGTTGTCCTTCGCCGTCTCCCGGCGGACCAATTCGAAGGCCTCATCAACCTTCAAAGCTTTGCGAGCCTCCTCGGACTCCTCGGAAGTCCACGTCTGGTAAGCCCGTGAAACCCAAGCGGATTGGCAAGGGCTGGGTATGGCCCACGTGGGACGGGTAAACCACCTCTGCAACCATGTGTCGCACATTGCGTCCGTCAATTGTAGAGAGACACTAATGATGGCTTCAGTCTCAAGAATGCGCTGAGACGAATCGAACTGCCTCAGAAGGCGGTCTGGATAAATGTGAACTGTCTAGTCGAGAGACAGAATCACCAGGTAGCGGGCTTGGTCCCTCCTGGCCAATCCCGTCAGCTTCGAAAGGAACCACCAGGCAACGGTCCACCTAATCAAAGGACCACCATGGAACACCAGCTCCTCATCCTAATAAGCTCTGTTTATATGGTGACTCGAGCTTATACGACGCCTCCTCGAGCTAATTTGGCTGCTACGGTAATTGGGAATACTCGGAGGGGACTCTATAATCTAGAGACGTTCCGACAACCAAATCTGAAAGTATACACGAAATCCATGAGTAAGTGGTCCGCTACAACCCACTCGATCGAGTACAACAGCTGACTCGATCGAGTAAGCCCTCCTAAAACAGGCAGTCGCTCGCTAAGAGCGTCACTCGATCGAGTGACAGGTCCACTCGATCGAGTGACTTATGGACATCAGAAAATTCACGCGGAAGCGAAGAAAAAAAATAAAAAAATATAAAAAAATGGTGGAATGTATACCTGCAAAATACGGGTACTCCCCGTCAGCTGTCGTTCCGGGTCAAGACGCCTAGCATCCAGACCCATGATAATCTCCCCGGTGGCTAGCCAAGCAGTGCTATGACCAGTCTCCATCTGGTCAACCACACCAATCAATCGGATCTGACCCAAACACAAGTCAGCATCCATCATCCCCTCGAAGACGTAGCGGTGCAGCATGCAAAAGGCAAAAGCCCTATGCCTATGGGCAGTAGTGATCCTCACGTCTTGGAGGTTCATAAACTTGTCAGCCAAGTTGAAAAGGGAAACAGTATTTCCCCGCACCATTCGATATGTCTCGGCATGAGACAGACCCAAGAAATCTCTTAGCCTCCTTCTTGGATCCGGGTAGAATGGAGGGATAGCAGGACGGGCAATAGGGCTCCAACCACCTATAGCCGCGATCTCCTCAGGGAGAGGACATAATTCTCTCGCGGGAACGCAAAGACGTGATGGGTAGTATCCTAAAACGTCAAGCAGGCGTCCAAAAAGTGTGAGTCGATTATCAGACGTTGAAATGGGAACAGACTGACAATTCCCATCTGAGTCAACTGTACCTTTTCCTCGTCCCGAAAGTATTAGGACCAGGCAAAAAGCATTGCTGTCAAATGATCGATGCCCATGACAGAAATTTTGACTCTTGAAGGTCTGAGAGATTTTGAGGAGAAGAAGGAGAATTTGATTTGGGATGCAAAGGTTGAAGCAGGGAGACCCATATTTATAATAGGAAACCATAACTGTAACCCTAACTACCATGCCTCCTCACCAAACCTGGGCCCTACGCGCGCGCAGGTCTGATTGTAGTTCAGAACCTAGAACAGGAATCAAGTCGTCCCGAGCTTTCCTAAAAATTTCTAAAAAATTGTGATAAAAAAATTCTTTCAAATTTTTTTCTGCTTTCAAAAATCATTTTTTTTCCCCAGCATGAGTCGGTGTTTTGCCTATGTGTTACATGCAATTTGTTATGTGTCAGCATACAGGTACACCCCCAGACTTCAGAAGTAGGTCTCCGCGCAGCTATGTCACTCCCCAGCGTAAGTCAATGTTTTCCCCGGAATGCTACATCCAAGATGTGATGTGTCGGCATATGGGTACACCTACACCCTCAAAGGCAAGTTTGACTCCCCACGGAGCTACCATCATCAGGACAGGTATGACCCTCTGCTTATGGCTGGCGAGCCCTTCACGCAGGTCTACTGGACTATAAACGACCCGACCGGAAGGCTGCCAGGTCGTAATCTGCGATTGGCCTGGTAGCTACTCTGACTTTCGCCTTGTCCAAGCCTCAGTCAGAGTGGGGGCTCCGTAGACACCAGCATTTTGCCTGCTAGTGTCCATAGCAGTCCCGACAAAACACCCGATGATGATCGGACGCAAACGTGACTTAGTATACTCGAATATGGGCTCGGAATCAATAATATCCGACATGGACACTTAGCGGAGTACAAATCTCTCAAAACCAACCTCAAATTCAGGCCCAGTGGGTCGTTCCGTGTACAATAAGACTAATTTGGGCCAAAACCGACACCGAAAATAAAAACCATCTTTTGGCGACCGGGTCAAAACCCGGTCAAAGACGAATCCCTCACATAAATCAGCCTAGAGGAGCTTCTAGAAACTGGCGCCCAATACAAAATTCAAAATAATTCAAAAGTCAACTCCTTCCCTATTTAGGCTCGTCAACCTTATCCACTCGATCCAGTGGGTTGACCCACTCGGTCGAGTGGAGCCTCAAAAACCGGACCAGACCCGTTTTCAAAGGCACTCGATCGAGTGCACTAAGGCCACTCGATCCAGTGACCCTAGGCCGAGAGGTAAACTCTATAAATACCCCTCAAACCCTTCTTATTTTTGAGATTTTTTCCCATGCAAAAAAGCCTACATTTCTACCCTAAACACTCTACATCAACCCTCCACTCCAACCCCTAGCAACCCTAATCAAAAAACCGAGCCATTCGTCCCTCGAAAAACCGACGAATCACCCCCCCCCCCCCCCATACACCATAACTCACATACATCCTCAATACACCCGCGTCCGTGCCACTATTACGAGTCTATTTCCGAGGCCTTTACTAAGCATGTATGTTGAGGGTGTCGTAAACCCCGTCTCAATCTTTATTAATTCGTTTTTGTTTATTATTTACATCTTCGCTTTTTATATTGTAATCGCATTAGTATACTAGCACTACTGTTTGTTCTTTTTGCGTTTTCAAATTCTTTTTACTACTAACATTATATATCGTGTATATATATAATAGTATATAAAACTCGGATCTAAACTCGTTTGACTACGATAACCATTTTAAAGTCCGTTTAATCCCTTTACGAGCAACGACGGAGGTGGCACCCTTTCGAGGATCGCCGCCCCAATGTACTCAAGGGCGTAACGCGATCATGGTCATTCGTGGTTGAACGCGTATGGATCCATTTCTGCGATTAGTACGGAACCCGTTGATACGAAAACCGACATCACATAATCCGAGCGGATTAATATCGATGTCGTGACATAGAGGGATACATTTCGTCACTAATCAAAATTTTCAATCTAATAACATTTTCATAAAATTCCGATGACGGTATTATAATCGTATACATACACGATTATAGTACCGAAAGCCGAGTTAAATTTAAATCGTGCGATATTTTTATTTAACTCGGCCAACCATCGATTTTCAAACATAAAAACGAGACAAGCCATGCCTCGTACAGGTGTCACTCGACCGAGTACCATAGGCTACTCGATCGAGTAGCACCCCAAATCCTGGGCAGTAGCCTCCTCGAGGACACACTCGACCGAGTCAGACCACGACTCGATCGAGTGAGTCCTGTAGCCCAGAAAACCGAGAGCTTTTTTTAATCATCCGAGCCTCGTCTTTTTTAAAACGACTTAGTCGTCGCGTGTAAAGTCAATCACGTGATTCCATTTTTTAAAACTTATGCATGTCACTACACTAAAACGACTTTGATCGACGGTCTCGCACTATTAATCTTGTGTCGACGACTCTTTAGTCGAATCCGATACATGATTAATTTAGACTCCATTTCTCGAGGTGATAAGCCGGGACAAGACATCGAGATTCGGGGTCGGGCTAGCACCACGCCTAGGTCCCAAATCTCCGTCCTTTGATTAGTACACAATATAATGTATGTCTAATCGAAGTTAGTCCAATTGCACAACTTACGGTCTAGTTTGTATTTATTATATACGGGTCCGTTTCGAGTCATTTATTTTATTTATCGCTCTTCTTATTCTATTTATTCTTTTTTTTATTATTATTGTTTGTTGTATTGTGAATTCCGGGTTGTATTTCCGCCCGTGTATTTTGTACATATTTATTTTCGAGTTTTGTTTATTTTGGATGCTTATCGCTTTATAAATGAACCTCGCATGCTAAACAACTTCGACCATAGTTAGATGCATTAAATGACGTAGTTCACATATAATTCACATGCTTAGCCCGAAAACGCTGTTTGCATATCATTTAGTCGTTTTACTAGCGCGCGTACACGAACACGAACGATGTCTTAGTAGAGGCCGCCATGTGCGGGCGGGGTTGGGTGTCCTTAGTGGGCTTCCCAACACGTACCCTCACCCCTTACTCAGAACCTCGGTTTTCGGATGCCCGAAATCGTTGGCGCACGAGAGTCATTCTATAAACGATTACCGGTGCAGATGGTATCGGTATTGCAATGCAAAGGGACGAGCCCCATAAACTCTGGAATCGAAATGGGCCGTACTTTGTGTACGGTCCATGACGACATAGAGTGGGCTCGAATGGTTCCGAATAACCACAAAATTTGGTGGCGACTCCAACTTTGACTTAAATTTCGAACCTGAGAACAATCTTACCACGAGATTCATTCGCCTAACCAAACCCGCGCGTGGCCGCGTCGGGGTGGATCTAAGTCATGTCCACACAGGTACTCCACAACTGAATAGTGTCGCTGAGAGACGAAACAGGACCTTAAAGGACATGGTGAGAAGTATGATCAATCATACATCTTTACCAGAATCACTCTGGGAGAGGAAATTAAGACTGCAACCTACATCCAAAATAGAGTACCAACTAAAGAAGCTTCTAAAACCCCTTATGAACAGTGGACTGGTACGAAACCCAGTATAAGGCATCTTCACATTTCGGGTTGTCAAGCTCAGTCAAGGCCTTATAGGCTACATGAAGGAAAACTGAACCCTAGAACTGTTAGTTGTTATTTTGTAGGATATATCCTGAAAGATCTAGAGGGTTCAAGTTTTATGATCCCACTACTAAAGTAATTTTTGAGATGGGGAATGCCCGGTTTCTTGAGGATGTTGAGTTCGGGGGGAAAGATAAGGTCAAAGATTTCATTTTTGAAGAAGAAAATATCATTATTCCTACCCCGATTACTCAGAACCAGTCTATTAATTCTAATACGGTTTAGGAAACAACTCCAGAAATTCAAGTTGATCCTGAAATTCAGAATCCTGAGGAGCAACCTCGACCACTTCAAGAAGAATTGCCCTTAAGGAGATCCATTAGAGAAAGGATAAGTGCAATTCTAGATGACTACATCACTAACTTCCTTTTGGAAAGTGAGGATAATGATGTGGTAATAGAAAACCTTATGGGACTTCTCTCGGATAAAGAGTTAGATAATGGAGTGGTGGATGGTGATCCAATCACCGTTCGTCATGCCATTGAAGGTCCTAACTCTCAGAAATGGATTGATGCTATGAATGAGGAAATAAAGTACATGACAGACAATGACGTTTGGGACCTCGTTTAATTACCGGAAGGAAAGAAACCCATTGGTTGCAAATGGTTATTTAAGACCAAAACGGATTCAAATGGTAATGTAGCAAGGTATAATGCACGTCTCGTTGCCAAGGGCTACACTCAAAAGGAATGCATTGATTATAAGGAGACCTTTTCGCCTGTTTCATAAAAAGACTCCTTTAGGATTATAATGACAATTGTGGCATATTTTGATCTTGAGCTACATCAAATGAATGTTAAGACAAACGTTTCTCAATGGTGACATTGAAGAAACTATTTATATGCAGCAACCAGAACACTTTGTTTCAAACAATTCAAAGAACATGGTCTGCAAATTAAAGAATTCCATTTATGGGCTTAAGCAAGCTTCTCGTTAGTGGTACTTCAAATTTCATCATATAGTCATGTCTTATGGATTTGAGACAAATTTGGTTGATGATTGTGAATACCACAAGTTCAGTGGGAGTAAGCACATATTTCAGGTTTTGTATGTCGACGACATATTGCTTGCCAGTAACGATATAGGTTTTTTGGACGAAACCAAGAGATTTCTTTCACAGAGTTTCGAAATGAAAGATCTTGGGGACGCCTCTTTTGTGTTAGGAATTCAGATATGCCGAGATCGTGCCCAAGGCACTCTTGGTTTATCATAAAAGAGCTATATCGAGACAGTTATGAAAAGATTTGGCATGTTTGACTGCAAACCAATGGATACCCCTGTAACTAAAGGAGACAATTTCAGTATCGATCAATGCCCAAAGAATGATTTTGAGATTAAGGAAACGCATACAATTACATATGCTTCGGCAATTGGGAGTTTGATTTATGCACAAGTTTGTACATGACCCGCATTGCGTTCATAGTTGGGATGTTAGGAAGATATCTCAGCAATCCAGGGATGGATCACTAGAGAGCAGTCAAGAGGGTTTTGCGATACCTTAAAGGAACAAAGATTACATGCTCACTTACAACAGGTCAGATCAGCTTGAGGTCATTGGGTATTCTGACTCTGATTTGGGAAGATGCCTAGATAGCTTGAGATCCACATCAGGATACCTTTTCATAATGGCCGGAGGAGCTGTGTCTTGGAAAAGTGTCAAGCAATCACTCATATCTACTTCCACCATGGAAGCAGTATATATAGCTTGTTATGAGGCATCTAATCAAGCACTAAGTTTGAAGAATTTTGTCACGGGTTTGCGTATAGTGAATGGCATGGATAGGCCACTTCGGATGTTGTGTGACAAAAAAATCCACAGTGTTGTATATAAACAACAATAAAAGCTCGGCACAGTCAAAACATATTGATATCAACTTTTGAGCTTTGAAGGAAAGAGTGCAGAGTGGTCAATTATCTATACAGCATATCGGAACGAACTTCATGATTGCGGATCCGCTTACTAAGGGCCTACCGCCCAAAGTATTTCTAAGGCATACTGCTCGTATGGGTGTTATACCACTTTAGAATATACAGTTACAGTGGGAGTTTGTATTTTTCATTGCTAGTATGACAATTTTATTTGGTTAAGGATATGCATGCAATAAAGTTCTCTGTTTTTTAGTTTTTCTCTGCTTCTTGCTTATGTTGTTGACCTCAATTAAGAGGACCAGTTGGAAATATGCATATTTGGATCACATTCGGTTGTTGTTTCCATGCTACACTCCTATACTAGATTCATGTCGTTAGTCATGTTTGCATATGTGATCATTGATGGGTCCTGTTACAACAAACTGTGGCAAAGGCCGCTTTGGTTCTATGTACATATGATTAATGGACCGAATTACATAAGACGGTTAGAATGTTTGATAGCACTATTGAGCTCATAAGGTTGTAGTAATAAATACAATTCTAGTGTCACACATAGATTAGTATATGACCCAAGTGGGAGATTGTAAGAATTACGGGTCTAATACAATATATGTTGACAATATTATTTGGACCTACTGTATTTATTAGCTGTCACTTAAGTTGAGCCCAAATATGTGATCCGTCATAATAATAATAACACGGGCTTGTTTACGTCTTATAAAGTATGGGCCAGATTCTATAATAGTGTAGAGACCCATTTGGGCTTTAAGTGATGCATGATGGGCGTATCAACTAAAGCGACTAATATAGGTGATTTTGGTTTCACACCCCTCCCTATATATAGTCAGGGTGTCCCTGACAGGGGACTCTAACCTAAACTCTTATACATCCCATCAGTAGAGAGAACCCTAAAGTCGAGTTTAACTGTTAGAAGGCTATAATCAGGAGACTCTCGTTCCACCTCTCCTTCCCGATGGAGTCAGGTACGCTTCTGCTATTCGATATACCAATTCATTTAGTATGAAGTTAAGGAATAAATCTAATATAAATCTAGTTTAATACAAATTATCTCCGATTTTCATTTTATTTTCAATAGTTTTGGAACCTAATTTTATATGAAACATATGCATTAGTGGTGATTGAAATTTAAAACCATACCGCAAATACTACAAATGACAAATTTGATAGAATATGTGTAGCGGTGGACATTGGAATGGTCGGGTCGAGCCAAGTCTTGTCGGATCAATAATTAGCCGAGTCGACATAGATGAGACTATAACGATTTTTATAAAGGATTTTAATATATTTTAAAATAAATTTTATTTAATATTTAGAAGTTATTTTTTTTGTAAAGACGGTTAAGAACATCTGAAAAAAAAATTAATATTTTACTTTAACATTTTTGTAATTTTATAAGTTAACTTTTTTTTTTTACCTTCATTGGAATAGGTGAGGTCACTTTCGGATTTGGTCAATTTTGGGTCAGGTTCGGTCAACATTTGGGTCAAGTCGGGACGGATTAGATTAGGTCAGATAATTTATCGTGTTGTCTCGGGTTACGGGCCATCTCCGGTTGGGTTCGAGTCGGCTTGAAACAGGTTGTATCGGGTTACGGATGATCATCATCGAATCGAGTCAAGCTGGGTCATATCACTATATTTTCGGGTCAGATCAGAGCAAGTTAGAGTTAAGAGCTCTACCTATGATATCAGAGTTATTAGAGAGGATTTGCCCATCAAACAAGAAACCGACGCATTAAGGGGGCGTTTGGTTCGCAAACGGGTATGAGTTTGGAATCAGGAATCAAACCAGGGTGGTATCGGTTTGGAACTTTATTCCTGATACTTGTTGTTTGGTTCATTTTTTTAGATGATTGAGAATCAAATTCAAAATTATAATTTTGTAAAATGATAATTTAATAATTTTATTTTAATATATAAAAATTTATACTATAACTCAAAAAAATTATCTTGAAAGAAAAATACTTCGTAAAATAAGTTTCATCAAAACTCGTTGGCGACGAGTTTAAAAATCCTGAGTTACATTAATAAAATTTTAAGATTTTTTTTAATATCTTAAATTAGTGTTTTCCATAAAATATTTTAGTCATAGGATTTCAACAACAAAAAATTAAAATAATTTTTTTTCGGAAAATCGAACAAACTTGATTCCAAGGATATGAAACTCATACCTAAGAAGCCCTCCTTTGGGTATGAAAAATACATACCTTGAGGGTTTGAGACATGAGTATGAAGATTACAATTTTGTTAACCAAACACAAGGTATAAGTTTAGACAAGGTATAAATTTAGTTCATTATAAACTCATACCTAATATCTTTATTAAATTAACCAAACGACCCCTAAAGATATTGGTGGATATAATGTCCTACTCCGTAATTTTTTTTCTCATCTCCAAGTTACTATCAAGAAGTACTTTCTTACGTAGTTACGTGGACGTTGTTGAATATCTACGCATTAACTTATCAACTTGAAAATTTCCATGTGTGGACATGACGTAGGTCCACCCCGACGCGGCCACGCGCGGGTTTGGGTTAGGCGAATGCACCTCCATGTGAGAAGGATCGAATTGAAATTTAAGTCGAAATAGAGTCGCCACCGAATTTTATGGTTATTCGGAACCATTCGAGCCCACTCTATATCGCCATGGTCCATACACAAAGTATGGCCCATTTTGGTTTGAGAGTTTATTGGGCTCGTCCCTTTGCATATCGATATAGATGCCGACTTGAGCGGTTAATCGTATATTGAATGACTCTCGTTGCCAATGGATTCGGACATCCGGAAACCACGGTTCTGAGTAAGGGGTGAGGGTACGTGTTGGGAAGCCCACTAAGGACACCCAACCCCGCCCGCACTTAGCGGCCTCTACTAGGACATCGTTTGACTTTTTAATATGCGCGTTAGTGATTCGGTGAAATGTTATGCAAACAGCGTTTTAGCTAAGCATGCGAATTAAATGTGAGCTACGTCAATTTAATGCATCTAATTTATTGTCGAAGTGATTTAGCATGCGAGGGTTCATTTATAAACGGTAAAACGCAAATAAATAAAGCAAAGAGAAATAAATCGGTTACAGGTTACACGGGCGGAATACAACCCGGAATTCACAATACGGCGTACAATAAAATAGAACAATTGAAATATACAATTGAAATGACGAGCAATAATTATAAACGGACCCGTGTATAAACTAGACCGTGATTTTGTGTAGGTGGACGAACTTTAATTAGTTACACATTATATTGCGTATTAATCAAAGGACGGAGGTTCGAGACCTAGACGTGGTGCTAGCCCAATCTCGAGCCTCGATGCCTTGTCCCGATTTATCACCTCGAGAAATGGAGTCTAAATTAATTATACATCGGATACGACTAAAGAGCCGTCGGCATAAAATTAATAATGTGAGACCGTCGATCAAAATCGTTCAAGTGAAGTGACATGCATGAATTTTGGAAAAGCCACGTGATTGACTTTACACGTGTCGACTAGGTCGCTTAAAAAGGACGAGGCTCGAATGATAAAAAAAAAGCTCTCGGTTTCTGGGCTGCAGGACCCACTCGGTCGAGTCATGGCTGGACTCGGCCGAGTGCGTCCTGGAAGACGCTACTGCCCGTAATTTAGGGTGCTACTCGATCGAGTAGCAGGTGTACTCGGTCGAGTGGCACTTGTGCGAGTTATGACTCGTTTGTTTTAATGTGTTTTAAATCGATGATTGGCCGAGTCAAATAAAAATATTGACGGATTTAGATTTAACTCGGTTTGTCGGTATTATAATCATGTCTTATATGATTATAATATCGTTATCGGAATTTTGTAAAAAAGGTTATTGTTAGATAAAAAATTTGATTAGTGACGGAATTGCGTCCCTCTACGTCACGACATCGATATTAATCCTTGCGGATTATGTGACGTCGGTTTTCGTGTCAACGGGTTCCGTACTAATCTTTGAAATGGATCTATACGCGTTCAACTACGAATGATCGGGATCGTGTTAATAAACGAACCTTAAAATAATGATCATCGTAGTCAAACGAGTTCGGATTCGAGTTTTGATATTATTATATATATACACGGTACATACGATATTATAGTAAAATATAATAACGATGATTAAATGCGAAAAGTAAAATGTTAGTGTTAGTAAAAATGTCGTTACTATCGACTAAATAAAATACTATAAGCGTAAATAAAAATGTACGAATATATATATACAAAAAAGACGAGAAAAAGGAGGGAAGAAGGAGAAGTCGATGTTGAATGTTACACCCTCAACCTACATGTTCTTGCTTCTCGGGATACGGTTCGTCAAATGGCGGCAATGGCACGGGAACGTCGAGATATGTAGGAGGAGTTGACGGTGTGTGTATGAGGTTTTGTATGGAGACGGATTTTAACGAGTTTTGCTCTCGAAGTGTGTATAAGCGTGATGATGTTTGAGGGTCGGATTATGGCTGAAAATGAGAGGTTTTGGATGTGTAAAGTTGGCCGAAAATTCTGGTTGAGAAGTTGTCTTTTGTGCTTAGGATTGACGGGTATTTATAGGGAGCATGATATAGGGTTACTCGACCGAGTGGCGCGGGTGCACTCGGTCGAGTGCTCTCGCGGATGCACCTGGACCGTTTTTGTGAGGCTCCACTCGATCGAGTGGTCAATCCACTCGACCGAGTGGATCAATTAGGCCGTGCTAAATCGGGAAGGATTGGCCTTGATTTGCTCTTGATTGATTGTGATTGATTTTGGATGATTTTGAATGATTTTGGCTGATTTTTGAATCTGGTGCAAGTTTCGAGAATGCACCTGGTCGTTTTTTTGTGTCGGGTTTGTCTTGACCGGATTTTGACCCGGTCGCTAAAAGACAGGAATTATTTTTGGTGTCGGTTTTGACCCAGATTAGTCTTATTTTGCTCGGAACGACCCACTGGGCCTGATTTTGAGGTTAGTTTTGTGAAATTTGTATCCCGTTAAAAGCCCATGCCGGTCATTATTGATTTCGAGCCCGTATCCGAGCGCGTTAGAACACGTTAGCGTCCGATCATCATCGGGTGTTTTTTGGAAACTGCTATAGACACCTGGCGGTCAAATTTTGGGTGTCTACAGGACCCCCACTCTGACTGAGGCTTGGACAAGGCGAAAGTCAGAGTAGATACCAAGTCAATTAAGACCTGGTAGGCTTCCGTTCGGGTCATTTATAGTCCATTAGACTTGCGTGAAGGGCTCGCCAGCCATAAGTCAGAAATCATACCTGAGCTGCTGATGATACTTCGTGGGGAATCGGACTTGTCGCATAAGTCCTGGGTGTGCCTATATGCGGGCCCATCCCGTACCATTCCGGGGAAAATGTCGTTTCGGGCTTCCGTTGGGGAGATTTAGAGGGTTGCATGTCCCTGTTTGAGTCGTACCTGTATAAGTCACATAAAATGTATGCAACACGTAGGTAGTAAAATGACTCGCGCTGGGGAAAAATGTTTTTTGAATTTTTGAAAGTTTGAAATTTTTGAACCTTGAAATCGAAATCCTGAAAGCAACTCACATGCTAGGTTTTCAAATTGAAAGGGGTAGAAATGAAATTTGCAATTTAAATAGACCGAAATTTGACCTTGTCAATAAGGATTTTCTCAAATGGCTAAGTTTTGCAAATTTTAAAATGGGAATTTGAAGAGAGAGGTATACTGACAGACTCGACTCTGGACGTGACCGGACGAGTTGACAGACACGACTGAACTCTCAAGGGATTGGACCGTGACTCGGTAGGGGGGTGGGCCATCTAACAAGACTCTTAGGTTGCGCTATTCCGTAGCCTAGGCGAGTGGCAACATGGTCGAATCCTCGGAATGGGAAGGATGCGTTATCGGGGAATTGCAGTAGTCTGTAATGAGACTGCAACTGCACAATAGGGCTTAGCAATGTTGTTGTCTAGCGCTCTTGAATTCTTGGTTTCGAGGTATAGGCCCGAAGTGGGCGTGGTCTCGAGTCCTGACAGATCCTTGTCTTCGACTGATCCGAGTACTAGGACACACTATAGACAGGAGGCTAGTTTGAAGTCTTTTGGATTATGTGAGTGGATGGAGAACTTCTGTCTAAGAGAAGCCCCCAGGACAACAAAGCAAACTGTTGAGAACAAGACAGTGTCGTGACCAGAATGATGGCGCTTTTTGAATGTGTGTCAATGTGGGTGGTTGTGCCTGCGTTGAAAGGCTGCCTACGTATTCACGTGTAGTGAAATCAAACCATGCCGTAGTTCAGTGGATTGGAAGATATATTATGGTGCCTAAGCTAATAGGACTTTGTGTGTAACTAGCCATAGCGATGGTGTAGGCTAGGTGCGTTCCCAATGATGTCTTGATCAAGGGGATAGAATAGTTAGGATGTTGATCCTGTGGCTGTGAGCGTTCTCCGGGGTAGCCCCCAGAGGTGGTGTGAACTATTTGGGCATGTTCTATGCCGACTGCAAGTTGAGTTCCCGTGTTCTTGGTTTGGATGAGAAGAGTTGGGATGGGATTTTAACGAGTTCTGCTCTCGGGGATTTGACGAGTTCTGCTCTCGGGATTTTTGATGAATTTTGATCTTGGGTCTTTGGTGAGTTTTGATCTCGGGTCTTTGATGAGTTTTGATCTCGGGTCTTTGATGAGTTTTGATCTCGGGTCTTTGATGAGTTTTGATCTCGGGTCTTTGTATGGTGATTGTGAATTTTGTTATGTAAAGGGGAAGTCGAGAAAAATAGCTCGAACTTCGATTGGGATAGGTTTCGATAATGCGGGATCTGGTTTCCATGTCTGGCCCTAATGGTTAGGGGTATCCTATGGAGCTTGAATCCTCAAAATTCCGGGCTGTCTCTGTCCTGGGTCTCGGGAAGGTCTTGAAGGTTGTAATGTGGGAAGGCTGAGTGTGGTGTTAGCTGACCAGCTTGATTGAGTATTGATAACTTTGAATTTGACCGTTTTTACTACGGTCATGGGTTCTTGAATATTTGTTGGCTGACCTTTTAGCCCCGGTCATGGTTTTTTTTTTTGAATTTTTTTGTTTTTTTGGGTTGACCTCTTAGCCCCGGTCGTGGGATTCTTCATTTGGATTGACCGCTTTAACCTCGGTGGTGGGTGCCTCTTTGACAACGGCCCTTTTTTTGTTTTGGCCTTTTGCTTCTTTCCTGGACTTTTGATTTTTTTTTCCAGTTTTCTTTTTTTTTTTTTTTTTCGGCTACCCCCCGATGGTGTTGTGGGCGGATATGGGGGTGGGCCCATCGGTTGGATTAGGCTTGTGGAGCTAAACCTTTGTAAGGTGTAAGCCTAGTTGGTATTTGTGTGAGTGCAACTCATGGTGGAGTACTCTACGGTAAACATGGTGGTTTGTATCTCGGTATTGTCATCATAATTCCGAGCAGGCTTGGTGGGAGTATCGTCCCAAGTTGGGTATTTCGGGCATCTATAGAGTCACGATGCTTTTTTGCTTCTGGTCAGACAAAACGCTTAAGGTAAGGATTGGTTAGTCTTACTGGAGGGGTGTTTATTGTGGGAAATGGGCTTGCCTCCCGTCTTAAACCCAAACTAGGAGACTACCCGGATTTGTCATAGGATTTGATATGCTCCTGCTAAGGGTAGTTTTGTGGTTTTCTATACCAGACATGGAACAGGTAAAAGGAAAACACGGGTCTCAGTTCCTGCAGTCATTATAGATGTGCCTATAATAGTCACGTGCATGTGCTCGCAGTGTATGATGGTGTTCATCATGTTCTCGGAAACACAAAAGTGAAGCATATATGAGAGATTGAAAAAAGCTGATTTTATTGGATTGAAAAAGAGGACAGAATACAGTTGACTCTGACTCTGAAAGAGATAGAACATCCTAGACTCGGACTCAGACTCGGACTCAAATCAAATCTGGACTCTTGGATGATGTTGTCAGTAGTCTTCGGCTTCTAAGGACTCAAGTGGATGTCCAGTATAGCCTTCGGTAGAAGCTTCACCCATATCTTCGTTATGTCGAAGATCGTCTTCAATCCTGATGCCCATTTCGGTAAGCACTGCAAAGTTTGAAATGCCGGCATACCTAAGATGGACGCGGTAGGAGGGTAGGAGGTTGTTGATGAACGCCTCCACTAGTGTCTTCTTTCTGGGCTTGTCTACCAGCTTAACACTCTCGGCCCGCTAACGTTGAAGGTATTTGGTGAAACCTTCTGTTGGATCTTGGGCCATGACTTCTAAAGTCCGCATGGTTGTCTGAAGTTCAGTGTTATCAGAATAGTTTTTAGCGAACTCGGTAGCCACATCTTCCCAAGTGGGGAATCTTTTTGCATTAAGCCTATAGAACCAGGCTTTTGGATATTTTCCGAGAGATGTGCCGAACAGATTGATGAACATGTCGGCTTTGACCCCCTTGATTGCCATAAATGCTTTGAAGGCTCGGAGGTGTAGTAATGGATCCTCCGTCCCTTCGAATATGGGTAACCCCTCTAAGTTGAGATCTGTTGGTAGTTTCTCACTGATGGGTGTATAGTCTCGGGAGTTCTCAATATAAATATTATTTCCTTGAAGGGCGTGGAACTGTTGTTCGAGCTCACGCACCGTGCTGATCAGTTTGGAAAATGGCCCAGTATTTACCAACCCAGAATCGAGGTCTTGCCGTTCAATGGCAGTTAAACGAGCATTTATGGCCTCTTGGTTGGTTTTCAGGAACCCTATATGGGTTTCGGTTATGGCCTGCTTACTAGCCATTTTCTCCAGCAAAGCCTTTATTTCGTTGATGGCGTCTTCCATATCCCTATTCCCGGTTGTGGGTGCCATACTCTGCGAGAATACCCACGCAATCAGAAATGTTGCTTCGGAACTTGACTACACCAAGGCATAGGAAATAGCGCGGGAGGAGAGACAACTCTGGTTTGACTCGGGTTAGACTCTCCTAAGACAAATACGTGGGGTGCGATTCTCGGAGTGACTGTGATTAATCTCCCCGTCGGAGAATAGCCCCCAAGTGAGACCAAAGACTCTGATAGGACTCTGATGGTGTGACATCTAAGTGACTCGAAAATGGGGTACGTGAGACAACACGTGTAAGACGTGACCCTTAGAGCAACCGTGATTGACCGCTCTGCTAGAGGGTAGCCCCCGAGTGGGGTTGAAGATTTTGTTAAAACTCGAGTGTCGGACGAGTGACCCTTAGACGTAAGGACCGTGAACCTTTTTTATAGGGCTATGCCTTGTAAAAGGTTGACTCGGAAAAGACATCTAGACGGGTGACTCATGAAAGATGGGCCTTTCTTAGGATTCGGCGAGTGGGCCGAGTCCCGTTTGAAGAAAGGTCAACGTGAGACATCCCCAGACTTTGGACTCAATTGTGTAGACGGGCCCTCCTTTGTAGGAGTGTGTCCTACGTAGGTGGGCCATGCCTTAGTCAAATAAGGCGGACCGGGGTAGGGAGGAAACCCGTGATGTAAGATCAACGGAGTTTCGACGCTAAAGACCTTCGACGACTTATGACATGACCCGACACTGCTAAATACGGGAAGTCTTAAGAAGAGGAAAGTTTTGAAAATGATTACTTTTGGAAAGTCCGAGAAAACTCGGGGAAAGGCCCGATTTTTCAAGAAAAATCGGAAAGTGTATCGGGCCTAGGTTTTGAAAGTTTGAAAATATTTTCGAGTTTTGAATTGGGCAGCATACCGGCTAGAAAGTGGGCTATTTTGAGTAAAATCATAAGTCCTAAATTCGGTATGTATCCCGGGTTTTGAAAATTGGATATCTTGAAAATTGAGAAGATGGTCCTGAAATTGGACGTGGGCCAATAGGATCGGGCATTTTGAAATGTTAGAATGGTTGCGAGTAAATTCGCATTTTGAAAAATAGGGAGACGGTCCCGTTTTTTGAAATTGGCAGCATGCCGACAGGACCGGTTTTTTTGAAAAGTTGAATTTTTGAAATTTTGAATATCGAAAATAAATTTCCGAAAATTTGAAAATAGAAAATAAGATCCCGAAGATTTGAAAATCAAAAACGGCATCTCGAAGATTTGAAAATTGCGAAGGGCATCACGAGGATTTGAAAATCGAAATTGAATTTTGAAAATTCGAAAATCGAATGGTGGATCGGAAATTCGAATTTTGAAATGGGCGGCATGCCGGCTGAAAAAATAGGCTTGTTTTGAGTCAAATCTTAAGTCTAAATTTCGGCAGCTTTCCGAGTTTTTGAATATTTGAATATTTTTGGAACGATGTATTTTTTTGAAATGACGGTTTTTGAAAACGACACGAAAACCAAGTAGCACATAGTCACGCAAGCATTATAACGACGCCATGTATGCTTTACACTAAGTCTCGGTCGGTCTGAATAGGGTCTATACCAGTGTTCATAGTCTAGTCGAGAAACGGGACGGTCTTCCTAACTCGAGTGGAGCTTAGAACATGCCGCAAAGTCCATCCGAGTCGACCATGAACACCTTTAACGTATCCAAGGATGAATACGTCGTGGTATAGTGGGACGTCGGTCACTAGTACCGGCCCGGGCAAATATGGGGTTATGCATGAACCGTAAAACTAAAACGCATATTGTACTCATCAAGCGATTTCTATTCGAGTCTCACCCTGAGAACGCCGACGGTAAGCCACACATCGGTTGATCCCCAGCGGAGTCGCCAAATTGTGGACATGACGTAGGTCCACCCCGACGCAGCCACGCGCGGGTTTTGGGTTAGGCGAATGCACCTCCATATGAGAAGGATCGAATTGAAATTTAAGTCGAAATGGAGTCGCCACCGAATTTTATGGTTATTCGGAACCATTCGAGCCCACTCTATATCGCCATGGTCCATACACAAAGTATGGCCTATTTTGGTTTGAGAGTTTATTGGGCTCGTCCCTTTGCATATCGATATAGATGCCGACTTGAGCGGTTAATCGTATATTGAATGACTCTCGTTGCCAATGGATTCGGACATCCGGAAACCACGGTTCTGAGTAAGGGGTGAGGGTACGTGTTGGGAAGCCCACTAAGGACACCCAACCCCGCCCGTACTTAGCGGCCTCTACTAGGACATCGTTTGACTTTTTAATATGCGCGTTAGTGATTCGGTGAAATGTTATGCAAACAGCGTTTTAGCTAAGCATGCGAATTAAATGTGAGCTACGTCAATTTAATGCATCTAATTTATTGTCGAAGTGATTTAGCATGCGAGGGTTCATTTATAAACGGTAAAACGCAAATAAATAAAGCAAATCGAAATAAATCGGTTACAGGTTACACGGGCGGAATACAACCCGGAATTCACAATACGGCGTACAATAAAATAGAACAATTGAAATATACAATTGAAATGACGAGCAATAATTATAAACGGACCCGTGTATAAACTAGACCGTGATTTTGTGTAGGTGGACGAACTTTAATTAGTTGCACATTATATTGCGTATTAATCAAAGGACGGAGGTTCGAGACCTAGACGTGGTGCTAGCCCAATCTCGAGCCTCGATGCCTTGTCCCGATTTATCACCTCGAGAAATGGAGTCTAAATTAATTATACATCGGATACGACTAAAGAGCCGTCGGCATAAAATTAATAATGTGAGACCGTCGATCAAAATCGTTCAAGTGAAGTGATATGCATGAATTTTGGAAAAGCCACGTGATTGACTTTACACGTGTCGACTAGGTCGCTTAAAAAGGACGAGGCTCGAATGATAAAAAAAAAAGTTCTCGGTTTCTGGGCTGCAGGACCCACTCGGTCGAGTCATGGCTGGACTCGGCCGAGTGCGTCCTGGAAGACGCTACTACCCGTAATTTAGGGTGCTACTCGATCGAGTAGCAGGTGTACTCGGTCGAGTGGCACCTGTGCGAGTTATGACTCGTTTGTTTTAATGTGTTTTAAATCGATGATTGGCCGAGTCAAATAAAAATATTGACGGATTTAGATTTAACTCGGTTTGTCGGTATTATAATCATGTCTTATATGATTATAATACCGTTATCGGAATTTTGTAAAAAAGGTTATTGTTAGATAAAAAATTTGATTAGTGACGGAATTGCGTCCCTCTACGTCACGACATCGATATTAATCCTTGCGGATTATGTGACGTCGGTTTTCGTGTCAACGGGTTCCGTACTAATCTTTGAAATGGATCTATACGCGTTCAACTACGAATGATCGGGATCGTGTTAATAAACGAACCTTAAAATATTGATCATCGTAGTCAAACGAGTTCGGATTCGAGTTTTGATATTATTATATATATACACGGTACATACGATATTATAGTAAAATATAATAACGATGATTAAATGCGAAAAGTAAAATGTTAGTGTTAGTAAAAATGTCGTTACTATCGACTAAATAAAATACTATAAGCGTAAATAAAAATGTACGAATATATATACAAAAAAGACGAGAAAAAGGAGGGAAGAAGGAGAAGTCGATGTTGAATGTTACACCCTCAACCTACATGTTCTTGCTTCTCGGGATACGGTTCGTCAAATGGCGGCAATGGCACGGGAACGTCGAGATATGTAGGAGGAGTTGACGGTGTGTGTATGAGGTTTTGTATGGAGACGGATTTTAACGAGTTTTGCTCTCGAAGTGTGTATAAGCGTGATGATGTTTGAGGGTCGGATTATGGCTGAAAATGAGAGGTTTTGGATGTGTAACGTTGGCCGAAAATTCTGGTTGAGAAGTTGTCTTTTGTGCTTAGGATTGACGGGTATTTATAGGGAGCATGATATAGGGTTACTCGACCGAGTGGCGCGGGTGCACTCGGTCGAGTGCTCTCGCGGATGCACCTGGACCGTTTTTGTGAGGCTCCACTCGATCGAGTGGTCAATCCACTCGACCGAGTGGATCAATTAGGCCGTGCTAAATCGGGAAGGATTGGCCTTGATTTGCTCTTGATTGATTGTGATTGATTTTGGATGATTTTGAATGATTTTGGCTGATTTTTGAATCTGGTGCAAGTTTCGAGAATGCACCTGGTCGTTTTTTTGTGTCGGGTTTGTCTTGACCGGGTTTTGACCCGGTCGCTAAAAGACAGGAATTATTTTTGGTGTCGGTTTTGACCCAGATTAGTCTTATTTTGCTCGGAACGACCCACTGGGCCTGATTTTGAGGTTGGTTTTGTGAGATTTGTATCCCGTTAAAAGCCCATGCCGGTCATTATTGATTTCGAGCCCGTATCCGAGCGCGTTAGAACACGTTAGGCACCTGGCGGTCAAATTTTGGGTGTCTACACCATGTTTGAATAATCAATGTGAATCTCGTGATTAATAAACTCACTTAGGAAGGGTCTAATCTATGAATTACTTTTATTTTGTTAGACTTTTCTTCCAATCATAATCAAGAGAGTAAGAGACATATTGTATGCGCTCTTACATATGTTAACATTTTAAACTCCTCATCATGATTAAATATAAAAGAGATTTTGTATTATTTAAGTTATTCGCTTAAATATGAATACAAACAAACTCATCAAAAAAACAAACAAACTCATAATTATAATATCACGAAAATACCGTATCTAACTTATATTAGGATATCATAACAATATTATTCATTATTCTATTTTAGAAAATAATATCTAAAATATTCATACAATATGATTTATATTGTGTTTCCAAAACCTATTAGGTTACCGCATATACGGTAATATACGGTACATACGTTAATATATCCAAACTATTCATCTTTAAAGTGTAATTCCTTTTTACCAAACTATTCGTCTTTACGAGAAGAGCGATTTGGAGAAAATAAATGTCGAGTTCAATTCGGAACTCATGAGTAAGATATATGACCACTCAAATTAGAGTGTGATAAATCAAAAATACTTTGACATACAAGAATTCTTACTTACAAGTTTCGAGTTTTCGACTGTAACAATTTTTTTTCAAACTGTAGTTCTCGTAATGACGAGCTGTTTGGAAACAAAAATGAAACGTCATTTTCTTGTACATTTGATTACATTGGCGGATGTGTTTTTTTTGTATCTTTCCGATATTTATCAAAATGTTATATTACCATGTACAATACATTTTTTATCTCCACAATCTATAAACAATGACTGATTAATTAAACGTAATCACTTTATTAAACTATAAAAACTACAATGCAAGTAGACGGCTTTTAAAATTTCTCCCATGTTATTAAATGTAGGAAACTAATTTGTAACTAATTAATAACTAGAGTAGTTACATGGTTATTCCTACATTAAAATTAAGATGCATTGATTGCGGCCTGTCAGGCTACTGTCGCTGAGCTTAATGCTCTCCGTTTACAGGAGGAAACCTACTGGTACACTAGAGCAAGGCAAACCGATCTCAGAGATGGGGATAAAAACACCAAATAATTTCATCATAAAGCTTCCCAACGAAAAAAGCGTAATTTTATTAGGGGATTGGAGGACACGGAGGGGGTGTGGCGGACGGATGGGCAGGAGATTAAGAAGGTGATCGCGGTCTATTTTGAGACTATTTTCACAACGGAGGGGAATGATCAGGTGGAGGGCGTTTTGGAGGCAATTCCACGTGTCGTGTCTGAGGAGATGAATGCCGATTTTTTGCGGCCGTTATCTGACGAAGAAATCCGTTATGCATTGTTCGACATGCATCCTCATAAAGCTCCGAGACCGGATGGTATGCATGCCTTGTTTTTCCAGAAGCATTGGGAGATTGTGGGGAGGGATATTTGTGGTTTTGTTCGCTCATGGTGGAATGGGGGCTGTGACCTGGAGGCTATTAATAGGACCTCAGTTGTTTTGATTCCCAAATGCCGTGACCCGAGGAAGATAACCGAGTTTCGGCCCATTAGTTTATGTAATGTCTTGTATAAGATCATTTCCAAAACTCTTGCTAACCGGCGCAAGCCTTTTCTTGACTCCATTATTTCAGAGGAACAAAGTGCTTTTACCCCAGGACGACTTATTACGGATAATGGGATAATTGCCTTCAAGATTTTTCATGCGATGAAACGGGGTGGGGAAGGAAAACACGGGAATGTGGCGTTGAAACATGATATGAGTAAGGCCTATGATCGTGTTGAGTGGAGTTTCTTGAGTGGTATGATGGGGGCTATGGGTTTTGAGGCGGGCTGGATTAACCGTGTGATGGAGTGTATTACTTCTGTTCGATATAACATCCTGGTTAATGGGGAGCCTTCGAGGGAAATTAGGCCGACTCGGGGTCTCCGTCAAGGGAACCCGATTTCACCTTATCTCTTTCGTTTTTGTGCAAATGCATTTTCTCACCTTTTAAGGAAGTCTGTGTCGGAAGGCCTTCTCCACAGGGCCCGAATTTGTCGAGGAGCACCACGGATCTCACATCTTTTTTTCGTAGATGATTCGATTATTTTTGCTAGAGCCACTGTGGGAGAATGCTCGATGATAGCTAATATAATATTATTAGCCAATATGAACGATCCTTGGGATAGAAGATAAATTATGCCAAGACGGAGATGGTTTTTAGTAAAAAGGTGTTGAGTGGTGTGAAGAATGAGATTGTGCGCCGGTTGGGTGTTCGTGAGGTGGACCGGCATGAGAAATATTTGGGTATGCCTACAATTATTGGCCGCTCGAAAAAGGTTATTTTTAATAGTCTTATCGATCGAACCTGAAATAAGGTGAAGGGGTGGAAGGAAAAATTACTCTCGAAGCCGGGGAAGGAGGTTCTTATTAAGGCCGTTGCTCAAGCTATCCCTACGTACTTAATGAGTATTTTTGCGCTTCCCGAGGGGATAAACGATGCGCTTCACAAAACTATGGCCCGTTTTTGGTGGGGGTCTACGGGAACTAGCCGAAAATTTCACTGGCTCTCGTGGAAGAATCTATGCAAACCAAAGGTGTTGGGGGGAATGGTGTTCCGGGACCTTTGTATTTTTAACCAGGCTCTTCTGGCTAAGAAAGTGTGGAGAATTTTTACATCGCCTGATTCTTTGTTAGCCCAGATGTTGAAGGCCAGGTACTTTAAGAATTCTTCGATGCTTGAAGCGACTAGGGGCCATGACCCGAGTTTTTGTTGGAGGAGCTTATAAGGGGCGAAGTCGTTGCTCTTAGATGGTCTTAGGTGGAGGGTCGGTAATGGTGAGTCCATCCGCATATGGGGGGATCAGTGGATACCAAGCTCTGTGGGATTTCGATACCCTGCCATTAACATTGACGCCAATCCTGACTTGCGGGTCGCGGAGTTAATTGACAAAGAACAGGGCATGTGGGATGTTAACCGATTGCAAGAGTTGTTGGGCCCGACGGATGTTCACGCGGTGTTGGAGATCCCTCTATCGAAGAATGCTGTGGATGATGAGATGTTTTGGTGGCCTAACCCGGATGGCGTGTTCTCAGTTAAGTCGGCCTACCGATTGGGGTCCAATGGCTTTGTGAACATGGTGGCTCATGCTTTTGGGCCTGAAGATGGTGAGATATGGAATCGTATTTGGAGTCTCAAGATCCCACCCAAATTGGCTCATTTTCTTTGGAGGGCGTGCTCGGACACCCTCGGGGTCCGTCAACTTTTGCACCGTCGACATTGTGTTAGTGACCCTAGCTGCCAGTTATCTGAGCTGGCCGAGGAATCGACGCAATTATTCATGTCTTCTTTGATTGCCCGATCTTGCAAGCTGTCTGGGACGGGAGTGGATTTGAACACATCGTGGCTACCGTACCGAGATCGAGTTGGGTGGAGTGTTTTGTGTGGATTCTGAACCATGTCTCTGGCAAGGATGTGGGTAGATTCTTAGCCAATCTATAGGCGGCCTGGACTGCTCGAAACTCGCGGATTTTTGACGATTCCCCTCGCCCGATTGCTTCCACTGCTGTGGGGTTGGTGTCTTTGGTGCGTGACTATGTTGATTACTCGGCGAAAATCAGTGGGGGTTTGGAGAAGGCGCCACCTGTTTGCGCTCGTGGGTGGCAGAAACCTGAGGCGGGGTAGGTTAAGATTAACGTTGATGCGGCGTGTTTTGTGGAGGGTGAAGTTGGGGCTGGGGGCGGTGGCTAGAGATGAGCATGGTCGGGTTTTGTGGGTTGGAAGTTGTCAGGTAAAAGCAAATTGGTGTTCTATGGTGGATGAGGCTATGGCAGTAGTTTTTGGGTTGCAGATTGCTCAAGGAATGAATTGGTAGATGGTGTGGGTGGAGAGTGATTCTTCTTCGGTTGTCAAGGCGATTAAGACAAAACGGTTGTGGAGGAGCCCAATGGGGCTTTGCATTTATGATTTCCTCAAGCTAGCTGAGCTTTTTTTCTTCGTGTGTTTGTGACCACATTAAACGGGAAGGCAACATAGTTGCGCATCTTGTAGCGAGATTATGTCGTGTTGTCGGAGAGGAGTCTGTACTGTTTTCTGATTTCCTGCAAGCTATTTTGGACTTAGTGGAGCTTGATTTAATATAATCTCGATCCCGTTTTCAAAAAAAAAAAACTTAAGACGCGTTGAAGATGGTTAAACTTTTGGAATTCAGGCATGTCCTTTGGATCGACGGGTTAATTCGGAGTGGGCTAGTCCCGTGTGAAGAAAGACCTACGTGTGAGCTATTCCCCAGACTTTGGACTCGATTGTGTAAGTGGGCTTCCCTTTGTAGGAGTTTGTCCTACGTAGGTGGGCCGTGCCTTGCAAATAAGGCGGACTGGGATAGGGTAGAAACTTCGTGATGTAAGATCGACGGAGTTTCGACGCTATAGACTCTAACAACTTATGACATGACCCGACACTGCTAAATACGGGAAGTCCTAAGAAGAAGAAAGTTTTGAAAGGAGAATTTGGATTTGAAAACCGAGCAAAGTCGGATAGGATGGCCCGATTTTTTTGAAAATCGAAAAAAACGTTACCGGGCCGAAATTTTGGATTTTTGAAAAGGTTTGGACAGCATACCTGCTAGAAAATAGGCTATTTTGAGTCAAAATCGTAAGTCCTAAATTCGGTAGCTTTCCGGGTTTTGAAAAATGGATAGGTTTGAAAAAGATGAAAATTTTGAAAAAGACGGTTTTTTGAAAAGACGAGACACGGATCAAGTAGCATGTAGTCACGGAAACAGTATAATGACGCCATTTATGCTCTTAGTCTAAGTCTCGGTCGGTCGAATAGGGTCTACACCAACGACGATAGCTTTCTCGCAAATCAGGACGGTCTTCCTAACCCGAGTTGGTCTTAGAACCTGCCGTAAAACCTATGCGAGTTCCGCCATCGAAGTCTTTAGTGCGCCCATTTAGGAACGCACCGTGGTATAGTGGGACGTCGGTCACAAGTAACCGGCCCGGGAAAGAATTGGGTTATGCATGAACCATTGAACTAATACGTGTACATTACTATTCGAACGATTTCTTTTCGAGTCTCACCGTAGGGATGCCGATGGTAAGTGACTCATCAGTTAATCCCCAGCGGAGTCGCCAAATTGTGGACATGACATAGGTCCACCCCGACGCGGCCACGCGTGGGTTTGGGGAGGCGAATGAATCTCCATATGAGATGATCAAATTGAAATTTAAATCGAAGTAGGAGTCGCCACCAAACTTTGTGGGAGTTCGGGCCCGTTCGAACCCACTCTATGTCGTAGTGGGCCGTATATAAAATATATATACGGCCCATTTCCGATGTCAGAGCTTATGGGGTTCGTCCCTTTGCAATGTGATACCGATACCGACATTATCGGATATCGTGTATTGAATTACTCTCGTTGCCAATGGATTCGGACATCCGGAAACCATGGTTCTGAGTAAAGGGTGAGAGAACGTGTTGGGAAGTTCACTAAGAACACCCAACCCCGCCCAAACTTAGCGGCCTTTACTAAGATATCGTTCGTTTTTTATGTACACGCGTTAGTTCGACGGTTGAAAGATATGCAAAGATTATTTTCCCTAAGCATGTGAGAGAAAAATAAATGGGTTGCTAAGTCGTTTAATGCATATTAAACTAATAACGTCGAAGTTATTTTAGCATGCGAAGTTCGTTTTAGTCTAATAAAACAAAAGAAAGAAATAAATTGCTACAAACACGAGAAAACGAGTTAGTAACGATTGAATAAATTTAATAAAGATGTAAATACGATGATATGCATGATTTTGAAAAAGATTTGTGACACGTGATGGATTAACACGTGTTGACCGAGGTCAAAAAAGTACCTATCGAAATCTGAAAATATGTCGCGAAAGTCGCTTTTTTATGTAAGAATCGAAAAGAATAGAAAAGCGAGAAAACGAAAAAGAGGGGTTGGCCATCCAGGCTTCCGCGCGAGTCGCCTGGAGGGCGTGCGATTCGCGTGGAAGTCTGTCCGGTTTTTTTTTATTTTTCGAAAATCGACAATTTTGTATAAATCGCGTACAAATATGGATTAATTTATACTCGATTTATATTTTTGATATTCGTCGTATTCGATATTCGATTATGAAATCGATATCAAATAGTCGGAATGTTTTTAGAAAAGGTTTTGAAAAAAGTTTGTTTTGAACGAAAAGAGAAAAAAAAGGAATTTGGATGAAAAGAAGAAAAAAACATGTTAATTCTCTCCGCGTAAAAAAATCGTCTAATTTGTTTAAAAAAAGATGTAACGATTTTTTAGCATCAACGAGATTTAATTTAGTTCTTGTTGGATACGATATTCGATTAGAGAATCGATATCGTATATTTAGAACGTTTGTTTTATGAAAATATTTTTGTAATATCGATACTAGAAATATAAAAAAATATGCGACGAACGACCCGTAATAATAAAAAACGATGAACGACGCAAGAGAAAAAAACGTGGAGAAAGAGAAAGGAGGAAGAGTCGGGTTTGATTTTACACCCTCAACCTACATGCTTTGTTTTCTCGGAATAGAGCTCGTCGGAAAGTGGCTTAAACACGGGAGCGTCGAGATGATGTGGGATGAGTTTGGGTGTCGATTTGGTCGTGTGGGGTGACGGGTTTCGGCCGGCTTGGGGTCGGTTTCGTCGGGTCGAGGTTGCTCGGAAATTGTTTAGCGTAACGAGGCTGTATGCGGGAATAATGACGTGTAATGGTTGTGTAAATTTACGATGTATGAATTGTATCTTTGAATAATTAAATGATGGATGTTGAATGTGTTTTTTGAATGTGTCGGGAGGTCATATTTATAGGAGAGGTCCTCGACAGGAGCTAGGAGAGGTACTCTTGCTTAGGTGACAAGAAATACCGTTTTGGATAGGAATTGTAAGAGTTTGAAAGGGAACGAGAGTCTCATTTCTTGGTGGAGAAGTCGAGTATCTCCGCTGAAAGGGGGAGGGTTGGCCGAGTATTTTAATGCTCGGTTGGTAATTGATTCGGTTTTCGGATAGAATTCCTACTTGAGTTCGAATTCTATCCTTAAACGGATTTATTTAATATTTTCGAAGCTGATTTTTTTGTAGTAGTTGAGTCCAAACCGGACGTGTGGTGTCACGGCTGGTTCGTGTGACACGGGAAAAAATATCTTTGACCGGGTTTGACCCTGTCTCTAAAAGACGGTTTTGCCCCTGGTGCCGGATTCGACCCAAATTAGTCTTATTTGACTCGAAACGACCCACTGGGCCTGGATTTGAGGTTGGTTTTGTAAGATTTGTACTCCGTAATAGTCCCAAGCCAAATGTCCATGATTTCGAGCCCATATCCGAGTCCATTAAAGCATGTTTGCGTCCGATCATCATCGGGTGTTTGGCGGAAACTACTATAGACACCTGGCGGTCAAAATGTGGGTGTCTACAGAGCCCCCACTCTGACTGAGACTTGGACAAGGCAAAAGTCAGAGTAGCTACTAGGCCAATCGAGGATTAAAACCGACAACACGAGGCAGGGGAGTCTGATTCAATTTGAAAACAGGGAAAGAGAGGGTGCCGCTACTTGAACTATCGGCTGGGTGTGTTATATAAAATAAATGCCAAAAATCTATTCACCCAAACAATCATGCCTAAAACATGCAAATAGCCCAAAAAAAAAACTTTGATAACATCGATTGTGTATAAACAATTGATTACAAACATAACCATTACTTCAAATTTTCGTCAACTCTTGTTGCCGTCTTTCCTTGATTCAATCCTCAACAATAGTCAGAGTAATTCATCCAATTACCAAATTAAACAAACAAATGATATAAACACCACATTAACATTATCATTTTTCAACAAAATTGTAACAACAATATCTGCATCAACAATACCAAACCAACCATTTCACCAACGCCATCTAACGTAATTATAAATACCTAACATCAAACTAGAACATAAACATTCATCTTCTACTTGAGTGACCCCTCTTTTGCCTTCCTTGTGATAACGAACCACCCAGAGTGTCTTCTTGTGTGAGTTGACTAGGTCTTCTTTCTAGAAAGTCGTATCGCGAAGTTTGTTCCGATTCATTGAAGACATTATCAGAAGCATCGAGTAGGATTAGATGTCCTTGCCCAGTATTTTTCAAAGTTTGAAGAGACTGGCATTTGGATGGGGAACTGGCGACGGGGTCACTGCGGAATCAGTTGCGCTAAAAGGTGTCGTACCCACGTATATGTGAGGTGACAAGTGACGAGGGTATGCCCGCTATAGCTCTACCCTCTGACAGACAGCGTTCTAGTCCACAAATAAGAGCGTGTACGGATAGCATTACACGCGAAGTGGTTCCTCTACCACCAAGGATCGAGAGCAACGATCAACTGAAGGCTAGAGCCGTAGACGTAGGTTATCTCAACTGCGACATTTTTATACTATCAATTGAGTGTGATTATTTTTAATTGTTTGCGTGACTATGACTACATCAACTGCGACATTACATAATTTACTGCGTGACTGTGTTTATACTCCATTTAGGTTGTATAGTCACACAGTTGAAGTTGTATAGTCACACTCATTATGTTATAGGATCACACTTATTATGTTGTAGAAATCGCATACTTTCAGTTGTATAGTCACACTCATTATGCTGTAGAATCACGCAGCTGTACATTCATGATGTTGTATAGTCACACACTTTATGCTGTATAGTCACAGTCATTATGTTGCAGAATCACGCAACTGTACACTCGTTTTAGTCTTATTTCCTCTAGTTTTCATCATTATGCATGTTTTTGGTGTTATCTCCATTGTTATTGTTTTTGTAGTCTTCTTCATGAATTGTGAGTAGATTCTTGTTAAGGGTTAAGAGAGGAGGATTTTGGATAATATGAATTAAGGAATTGTGGTTTGGTTGCATGCTTGTTGATTTATCTTGTTTGAGGTTTTTGTGACTTTGTTGATTTAGTCCGGCCAACTAAATCGACCTTGACTCACTCCTATCAATATGGGGAAACTCGGGGTAGGAGTAACCTTGACTTGAGACTTACCATTTTTCACCACAAAAGCGGGATATAGATAAGTTGGGTGAAGAAATCGAAAGATGGCATTCTCCCTTTATCGACTTTGTGACCGACTCCATAATTCCTCGACTCATAGAACCCGATTTCCGATTCCCCACTCCCTCTAACACCTTTTCCTTATTGATTATTCTTCGTCTTTTATCGCATTATTAGTATAGACTCGACATAAAACTCCCCATTAAGACCCCAAACGCATTCGCTCTTTCTCAATCAACTCATCACTACAAGAGAAGTGCAGTTTAGCTACTAATTTAGCAACTGCATGAAATTTAGTCGCTAAATATATATATTAGCTAGTACTTTTGAGACATAAATATATTTAGTCTCAATTTTAGAGATTAAAATATAGTGGTAGCTAATTACATCGCTATTATGGTGACTAAATAAAGTCAATAGCACATTTGGTATCTAATTTGAGTTTTTAGATACGGAAAATCGTCAGTAGCTAGAGTCGTCTCTATATATGTCGACACAAAATTACATATAATGTATTTAGTTTTTATCTACGAGACCAAAGTAAATTCGTAAATAACTGTAGTAGTTGTTATAGAGATGAAACCCAGTGAGTAACAATTTTAGTATCTAATTTAAATTCTTATCTATGGAAATAAATTGGTAGCTAAATTTAGTTATTGGTTGTTGTTACCACATATTTTTTATTTTTTGGATTGATATAATATATTGATATTATTATTTTCTCATTATTGTATTATTAAATAAGTACCTTACAATCCACATTTTAATGATTAATTTTATCTTTATATATACATTCATTGCCCAAATAAATATAAATCTTCAAGTGGCTCAATGGTTTGAATGTTATCCAAGTATGAGAAGGTTATGGGTTTGATTCCTCTTGCGAACATTCACCAACAATTTCTACACAAGAGTCGGTGGTGCGGTGCATCGACGTACATGCGCATGGTTTAGTGAGCTAAGGGTGTGGCTCTATGTGTAGTGTAGTGGGCTAGCTAGGGGCTAGGGACATGTATCGGGGTATGACATGTATGCCAAAAATTCGAGTAGGTACTTTAAAATTTTGTGCCATTTTAGATACTAAAAAAGTATGTCGCTAATTTTGCTACAACTGAATCGGTCTCTAAGTTCATACCTAAATTAGCTACTATATGATTTGCGGGCGCTAATGTACCTACTAGAATTTTTGTCTCTATTATTGTCTCAAAATTTGCTACCACGCTTTCGTCGCAAAATTGGTAGCTAATTCTGGTCGCTAATCCAGTAGTTAAATTAGCGACAAGGCGTTTAGCTACTAATGAAATTTAGTCGCAAATTCCGTCTCTAAGCCAATTAGCTACGGAATATTGAAGATTTGCTACCAAAATTTCCGACTCTAAAATGACTTTATCTTGTAGTGTCACCGTTATCCCTGTGGACCGACCTCGACTTACCACGACTACATTTATTTGTTTTTGTGTTATTTTCGAGTCATATAAATATTGTTTGATCCCTTATCAATCGGTAACGACCGATCCTGGATGGGAGGCTATTAATTACCAGCAAACAGGTGGGGTTACGCTCGAGCCTGTTGTGGACGAGCCGTACAGCGAAGATATTGTCCCCAAACTAATGAGCAGGACGCATACTGTGAGGTGCAGCCATCGGTTGGTATAAATGAGACCGTAGTGGTAGCTCTGCGACAAGCAGGATGAGAGACCGCGGACGCACGCACTACTATGGACGAGCTGGCTTCAGAATCTGTCTCGCCAGCCACCAAAGAAGGTGTGACCGTTGACAATGGTGGGACGTCGCCCCAGGAGAGCCAGAAACTAGTACTGGCTCTGCAGCGGGCGGGTTGGGAGGGAGCGGAGGCGCGCACGACTGTGCTTGATGAGACCACAACTGTAAACCCAACGACGACCAATGTGGGCGGCAAAGTAAGTGCGAGCCTTAAGGTGGCGCTGCACAAGGACGAATAGGATGTGGCCGACACTGTGAACGTTAATGCCAATACAGCGGACATGGTCAAAGAGGATGCTCAGCGAACATGCGATATCGGGGCAGCCGATGTGCGTGATGCTGTGAGTGAGAAAAGACCAATGTACGTTCCCAAGACTGGCGGTGTACATCATCCCATCCTTTTCCACTCCGACGTGGCCTATGAGTCCAGAGATATCATGCTGGAAAATTTGGGTTGTTCAATGGACTGTGGGTCTTCGCAAAGGGGGCAGCCTATCGTATCTCGATTCATGTGCTCTAATATAGTCATCTTTTCAGATGTCTTCAGCGTGTGGAAGGATGTGATTGACTACATCTTTGACCGATTACCCGACCATTCAGAATGGTACGTACTACTTGTGATGTTCATGTATTTTGGAATACATGTCGTTTTATATACATGTGTTCTTCGAGACTTTGTTTGATCTACAACGAAGCATTTGTCAAGTACACAGTGTACGACAGTAACAACCCGGGTTTTAAAAAACTTTTAATAATATAAATAGTATAAATAATAAGGTCAAAGGTGGCGGAAACACCCGACCGAATTCGAATCGTCACTATCTCGACATTCAACTAATCCATTATTCAAAAGTGTTTAAACTGATAATTAAAGACTTAAATAAAGGGTCTCTCTCCAAAAGTCTTCCCCAACAACGAAGCATTCAACAACATCCTGAAAGACCTGAAGGGGGGGGGCGGTCCACAGTCAGTGAGGAGTAACTAGATGCTCTCCCAGTCCTCACTACAATAAGATGAAAGCAACTAATAATCAGCAATCAATGAATAATACAGATAAAGAAATACATGAAAGCATTATCATACTTGACCAATTAGGATCATACCATTCACTAAGAAACGGAATCATCCAAATTGGACTGATCACACACAAATAACCCTCTTACAGTACGTCTAAAGTATAGAGCGAACACCGGCTTGAGTGTATAACTGACACTCTCACCTGCCAGAGCATATAACTGATACTCTGACGGACAGGTCGTATAACAGACTTCCCATCGGTGTGGAGCATATAATTGATACTCCACGGTACTATGTATAGCCGTATAACTGACAACTAGATGTCTATGCCTAGCTAGGGCTCTTAATGCAATAATAGAACACCGATCGACACACGGGACCCAGAGGGTATAATTAACGTCTCAAGGCACGCCCAAACATAGACCAACGGCATTTGGTGCATTTTCATTCCGATTAGTATATAACTGATACCGCACGTCATCTATACCACTAGATTTCGTGTAACTATATAGTATAACTGACTGTACAAGACTCTTATGAACAGCGTCACGATTCCAATCCTAGTACAGTATAACTGACTGTACTAAATGGCAACCCACCCAAGTATAGTATAACTGACTATACGAGGTAGTAATACCATCCAATATAGTATAACCGACTATACTAGATACCAATCATGTCTCAAACAGAGGACAATATAACTGACTGAACTATGAAGAACATACATAGAAGTAACCTTTCAGCAATACGTGAATAGTAGATAGTACTACTAACTATAGCCATAAATTTAATCTTGCATATCTAATGGCTAATATAACCCAAGGTTAAGGTTCACTGACTATAACCTTGCCTACTAAGTTGAGGTTGACCTAACCTCAACCATAACCTCGTGGAGTTACATAAACTGCAACAAGATTATGATGTTACGACGATGTTACATTGACCTCAAGTGAAGTGGTGTAGTAACTTCTTAATGAAGGTACGTTAACTTCAATCAAGATTACATTAACCTTGGCTATAACATTAACTTATTGTTAAGGTTACATTAACCTCGGCTATAACCTTAACTCCTGTTAAGGTCATATGAATCTTAGTTATAACCTTAACTCCATGCTAAGGTTACCTTAACCTTCGCCCTAACCTTAACTTTAAGTTAAGGTTACATTAACCTTGACTATAACCTTGCAAAGTTCGGGAACCTTGACAAGATTATAACCCCGTGTTGAAGTTATCTTAACCTCAAGTAAAATTGCATATTACTTCTTAACGAAGTTACATTAACTTCAATTAAGGTTATATTAACCTCAACCCTAACCTCAACAACCGGGTGATGGTAGGTTGAGTCATCATTGAATCTAGAGTTTGAAACCCTAAAAGCCTCGATGAAACACCTTAGCATCCCCACCCAAGGAGGCCACGGTCAGTTCATGCGCGTCCTAGAAATCTATTAGAAATCGATTCACAAATTTCTAATTCATGACATAACGGTAATTTAACGTCTTAATGATAAAATTAACGAATACAATTAAATCGTGCAAGTATCAATGAAATAATAAACGTGCAATATAATACCACACAATATCTAATACCATATTATACATTCATTCATCATATTAATGGCATTCACATATCATAAACGCGATTAAAAGACACATCTAGTTACCTTTTGGCAATTAATGATAAACATTAATAAGAAGAGCCATGAAGAACATGACCAATACAACCTTGTCTCCAACACGTGTCACCATCCTCATGGATCGAGTTTGAAAACAAACCGAAACCCATGTGATATAAATTATACTACGCAAATCTTCTTTAAGAATGACCAAAAGAATCACATCTCCTTCTTTAATAAGACCCCAAAGGTAGGTCTAAAGGTTCATAAAAATGAATCCCATAAAATTAATTGGAGATGAATATGTTGTAGAGGAAAGAGCCAAGATTATGAAAATATAATTTATATATGCATTTGAAAGAAAGATAGATGCATAATAATGAGGTTTAATGGAGGAAAGAAGATGAAAGGAGAAGAAAGAGAGGATAAGGCGTGCGGCAAAACACACGCACAAACGTAATGTGTTTGACCTAGTTGCTTGCGAGGTTAAATCCTTTTTATAAGGCGATTAATAAATGGACTTTGGATCTATTAGCTCATACAATGGATCATCCAATTAAAAATTGGGTTGGACCGAGATAAAATGTTTGGAGAAGCAATATAGGTGGAGTGCATATTATAGTAAAATAGTCAAATCGTGTACGGACATTTTAACCCATTAAAAGTAAGTCAAAACGAGACATTTATTTAAAACGGATAATGGACGTAATAAAATACAGAATGTATATTATTATAAAACTCGAAAATAATATTTTTAAATAAATAACTTTCCGAATAAAATATTCTTATAAAATACGGGGTGTTACAACGACTGTATAGCGAGGGATGACATGCAGTCGCTTGAGTCTGGGCTGTAGGTGATAGTTAACATCACTGACTGCTGGTGTAGGCTACTGAACCAACTGATGTTCGAGAAATCCGCAACACGAATAACCGGTAGATGTTTTATCTCTCTTGGTCATACGGTACGTTCACCATCCCATCTACTTATCGCACCTTCCAAAAGTCTGCAAGTCCAAATGGCCGTATGAGCATCACTTTTCAGAAACTCGCACACTTTAGGTTGTATAGTCACACACTTTATGGTGTATAATCACACACTTTAGGTTGTATAGTCACACACTTTATGGTGTATAGTCACAATCTTTTGGTTGTATAATCACAGACTTTATGGTGTATAGTCACAGACTTTAGGTTGTATAGTCACACACTTTATGGTGTTTAGTCACACACTTTAGGTTGTATAGTCACACACTTTATGGTGTATAGTCACACACTTTAGGTTGTATAGTCACACAGTTTAGGTGTATAGTCACACACTTTAGGTTGTATAGTCACACACTTTAAGTTATATAGTCACACACTTTGAGATGTATACTCACTAACTACTTGTATTACATCGATGCATGTGAGAAGATGTCCATGCTACAATTGTGGAACCAAAAGACAAGGGCCTAATTCTGGACGAAGAGATATTCTACGTGTGGGACGAGTGGAGGCGAAACAGTTTCTCAGCATTTGCTTTGGACTCGGATATGGTATTACTATGCATAATGTTACACATATTGTTCGTTAGTAGAGATTCTCAGCATAATGTTATGACACTTTGGTTGCGGGTGTTTGTCCCGGTTTTATCCGGGGACAAAGATCACTATAGTTGCGCCTGCATAAACTTCCAATCGGAACAAGTAGAGTATCCTGACAAGAGGTTGTACAATGAAGATTTTGAAAAGTTACCTTACTGTGGCATTGCTCGTATAGCGGTAAGACCCACAAATGTGATGTGAGTCTTGTACGTGGCATGTGTCATTATTTGAATCAATTTTGTGACTCTGACTGTATTCAACAACTCATTTTGGTTTGATTTTTTTATAGGCTAATAAAATGGAGAATACATGGTAGCATAGGGGGTGAACAAGGGTGGGAGGGTCCGTAAATTTAGCATGGTGAACATACCACTATTTTGGCAAGGGGTAGGCTACTCGGCCAACAATTGTGGAGGGTACTTGATGATGCACATGATGTTGTACGCAGAGAGACCATTTCATTGCTCTTTAGGGACAATAGCGGCCAAAAATCTGTGCAGGGCGGAGATCGCCGCGACCCTTGTTTTTAGTAACGTGAACAAGGCGAGGGAAACTATTTTGAAGAGCGTAGCAAATTTCGCAAAATACAAGGAATCGCTAATGTTGAGCGTGTGAATAAAAAAACTTCCGTGACGACAACAGCCAAGAAGCAGAACCGTATGAGTACAACCCTGGTGACACCTGCCTCTAAACCTCGATCAGTCCCCCAAGAATGTTAGTCGGCAATCAAGGCTCGATCACGAGGCGGTGGGGATGGATTGGGTTTCTTTTTATACCAAGGAGAACCAGAACCCGGTGCCATCGTCGTGTCCCTCTTATTTCACATGAACCAACCGTTGACGAGTAAAATGATCCACCTGCGAAAACACATCGCCGACTACTGCTTCTTTGATGATAATGGCTACGATGGAAGGTATATAACCATTTTGCGCCCTGGTTCTTGTTGTATTGTAAACCATCTAACTAATATGTAACACAGGGAGCAATTGAGGTATTACAAAGCTCGTGCAAACCTAGAAAGAGATGACATTCAAACACTCTTGGGCGGCGGTAAAATGAGCGAGACGCTGTTGGAGTGTTGGTACCCTGCCCATCTGGAGTGACGATGGCGTGGTTCGGTATTCGTCACATGGTATGCCCTCCTCCCCCATCTATTAGATTGATTGGTAAAATGACTTCAGACACCTTAATTGAAGGTTGGATAATCATGACTCTACATGATTGTGGGTGTGACTCTAACGAAGAAGTGGTGTGATTGTACCACGTCAAACCTGTTTGTCACCTTATCTGAGACTATACTCTATTATGAGATTGAATAGTCACCTTATCTGAGAGTTGGATGTTCATGACTCTATATTGCTGTGGGTGTGACTCTGACGAAGGAGTTGTATGATTGTACCTTGTAAAGCGTGTGACTTCGATAGTCAGTCTTAACCTATACTCTTTTATGAAATTCGTAACCTATACTCTCCATTATTTACAACTAATATTTACCTACCCCCCCCCCCCCCCCCCCCCGCCCCGTTATGACTCACTTGCCCGTATACTGGACCAGCTCGACTCAAGTACCCCCGTGGACGAAAACTTTGACGGCGTGTACGCAGCATGGAACAGATTCGTTCGATATTGCAACGGAGCGTTCAACACGGACGCCAATATACTTTTTGTCCCGGTACATGTTAAGGGGCACTGCGCGTGCATCTGCATCAATTTTAGAGACCATACCGTGGACATCCTTGATCACCAAACACACGCTCCAGACTCGTATATGTTCGGGGTGTCAAGCTAAAGAGTAAGTTGCAATAATAATACTTAATTCAACACGTAACTTATTCTGCTACTTCCATTAGTGTTGACGTTTTGTTTTATCTAAAATTGCAATAGTCGTCCGCAGTGGCCGACTACATGGACGATATGGGACTGATGAAGGGCCTTAACATGCCGACGTTTACACACCGCCATATACAATTGGAATGGCAGAGCGTCAGAAAGAACGACACGGAATCCGCCATTTTCTATTTGATGCACATGCGCATGTACGATGGTGCGCCATTCATTCACGACGATATCAGGAGTAAGGTCAGGAAGCGTTATTTGTCATTCGAGATTGTATGGATGCTCGTCCGCCCCGCGCACGCCTGCGTGGGACCCTGGTCGCGGCGGCCACCCAAGTGGCCCCATCCGTCCTGGGGCCAGTCCGATCTCGCGTACGGGGCGATGTGTCGGACCTCGATTTGGTTGACGATCTGAATTGTACTAGATGGATGCAGGCATCCGTGTTTCCGTTAGAATTGATCGAGACATGGTTGTAAATGTTTAAAGGCCGATATGTTTGGTAAGACGACCTTTTTAGTGAACCGAATTCGTTGCCAATTTGTGGAGTTGCCACCGAGTTAAATTTGGAAACTCGGAAACCGTTCAAGTTAACCTTAATCCTTAGTCAACTCAAAGCTGAGTGACATGGGGACCTAAAGATAAAGACTTTTACCCTTAAGCATTCTGTGCCTAGAATGACTCTCATTGACAATGGTTTGGGACTGTAGACACCTGCATTTTGACTGCCAGGTGTCTGTGGCAGTTTCCAAAAAACACCAGATGATGATCAGACGCTAACGTGTTTCTACGCGTTCGGATACGGGATCAAAACCATTAGTTGCTGGCTAATGCACTTACGGAGTACAAATCTCACAAAACTGACCTCAAATCCAATCCCAGTGGACCGCTTCCAGTCAAGCAAGACTAATTTGGGTCAAAATCGACACCGGAAATAAAACCGACTTTTAGCGATTGGGTCAACCCCGGTCAAAGTCGTTTCCGAGACATACAAAAAACAGCCACGCAATCATCAAAAGTCTAAGTCAAACACAAAACTCAACAAACACCCAAAGCCACGATCCAAGAAGCTGACCCGCGCGACCCAGCTGGGCCACTCGATCGAGTGCCCAACCCACTCGATCGAGTGGGCCTTATTCAGGCCCGACTACAGGCACGACGGGCCACTCGACCGAGTCAGCTGGTTACTCGGTCGAGTAACCCTAACCGGGGAACCCTAGGCATGCCTATATAAACACCCCCATGCACATCCTTTCAAGGATCTTTTTTGGGCATATTTACAACCCTAATTCTACCCTAAGCAATACAATACTCAAGCCCTAAACCTAGCTTTAGGAATTCCAAACCCTAAACCACCACAACTCAATTTACATACTCGAACTCCCGTGCAATCTGTCACTACGAGTCCCGTCCGAGCATAAGAAACATGTGGGTTGAGGGTGCCAAAACCCTGTCTCTTCTCTTCCCTCCTTCCTTCTCGCGTCATACGTCGTTGTCATCATCATAATTGTCTCGTTTTTTTTATTTTGTTCGCATACTAATATCGATAATATAACTAGTATAAAGCATTAAAGTACTTGTCGATTTGTGTCGAGTATGACGGATGTCGGAATAAGGAAACCCGAATATACAAGTGTACCGACACATCATTGCCGGTCGCTTATTCCGACACCCCGATTACTTGATTATTGAAACAAGTTAACCTAAACGATAGTTTGTTTATTTTCGTCTGCATCATTGTTCAAGTCACGTATTTGCATCGATTTTCAAAACAAGTAATTTATTAAGGGTCGAAACCCGTTGACGCGGATCCGACATCACAATCTCTAGGGATTTATTTCGATGTCGGAGAAGCCGAGGGAATCAAGTCCTCTAATTCAAGCAAAGTGTTTAATCGTTAGATTCGATACCAATTCCATAATTGGATGTCAAATCTAACGATCTAGTCAATTTAATTAACTAATGCGATTCTTTTCGTTGATGCTAAAATAATTGTCATACGATTCGCTAGAATCACGACATTATTAAACGCGGAGAAAATCTATTCATATCGCGATAGTTAATTTGAAATGACTCAAAATAATTTTCCTTTTATTTTCACTCTAATATTCCATATCGATTCAATAATCGAATATGGGATATGACGAGTATCGAGGTTAAGTTTCGAGTATAAATTTCACAATATTTATGCCCGATTCGACAAACTCATCGAATTATCAAAAATCAAAAGAAAAACCGAAACGAACCAACAGTTCGTACAGGTGCCACTCGACCGAGTGCTATAGGCCACTCGATCGAGTGACATCACAAAACCGAGACAGAAGGGTCTGAATGACCTCCACTCGGTCGAGTCTCGCCATGACTCGATCGAGTGGCAACGTACTCGGTCGAGTTCGTCAGTAACTCGACCGAGTAGGGTCCTAAATCAGTAACAGAACCCCTTTTAGAGGATCCACTCGGTCGAGTCCCTCAATGACTCGGTCGAGTGGCCCCTTATCACGACAATACCGTGAGTCTTACATCCTCTTTTAGTCTCGGTGGTGTATTTTTATGACTTATGTCAACACGTGTTAATCCATCACGTGAAAATTTCACTTTTCAAAACTTTACGTCACCTTGTCTACATCATTCATCAATTTGAAAACCGTTATTACTCGTTATACCGTTACTAACCGTTTGTTATTTTCCTTGTTGATTTATTGTTTTTTTTAGTCCACTAAAATGAACCCACATGCTAAAATTCAACTTCGACGTTAAAATTAATTGCATTAAATCGACATAGAAACACTTTTCAATTTCATTCACATGCTTAGGGAAAACAATGTTTGCATAAGCATTTTTCACCGAATCAGTAACGCGCGTATTAGAAAGTCATTCGAGATCTTAGTAGAGGCCGCTAAGTGCGGGCAGGGTTGGCTGTCCTTTGTGGGCTTTCCAACACGTACCCTCATCCCTTACTCAGAACCATGATTTCCAGATATCCGAATCCATTGGCATACGAGAGTCATTCAATACACGGTATCCGATAATGTTCGTATAAACATAAAGTGGGCTCGAATGGGTCCGAAATCCCACAAAGTTCGGTGGCGACTCCACTTCGACCTAAATTTCAATTCGATCCATTCTCATATGGAGATTCATTCGCCTACCCAAACCCGCGCGTGGCCGCGTCGGGGTGGACCTATGTCATGTCCACAATTTGGCGACTCCGCTGGGGATTAATTGATGCGTGACTTATCATCGGCATCCTCAGGGTGAGACTCGAATAGAAATCGTTTGACTAGTACAATACGCGTTTTAGTTCTACGGTTCATGCATAACCCATATTTTCCCGGGCCGGTACTCGCAACCGACGTCCCACTATACCGTTGATTTACTCCAATATGGATATGTCAAAAGGTGTCCATAGTCGATTCGAGTGGGTTTCGCGGCATGTTCTAAGATCAACTCGACTTAGGAAGTCCGTCCCAATCAATGTCTAGACTATGTACACTGGTATAGACCCTCTATAGACCGACCAAGACTTAGTGTAAAGCATACATGGTGTCGTTATAATGCTTGCCTGACTAAATGCTACTAGGTTTCCGAGTCGTTTTTAAAAACTGTCTTTTTTCAAAGATTGCATCTTTTTCAAAACCATCTGTAGACACCCGCATTTTGACTGCCAGGTGTCTATGGTAGTCTCCGAAAAACACCCGATGATGATCGGACGCAAACATGACTTAGTATACTCGAATTTGGGCTCGGAATCAATAGTATCCGACATGGACTTTTAGCGGAGTAAAAATCTCACAAAACAGACCTCAAATCCAGGCCCAGTGGGTCGTTCCGAGCAAAATAAGACTAATTTGGACCAAAACCGACACCAAAAATAAATCTCGTCTTTTGGCGACCGAGTCAAAACCCGGTCAAAGACGAACCCGTCGCGCAAATCAGCCAAATTCACTCCTCGAAACTGGCGCCCAAATCAAAATTCAAAATAAAACAAAAGTCAACTTCTTCCTAAAATAGCTCGATCCTCTTGATCCACTCGATCGAGTGGATTGACCCACTCGGTCGAGTGGAGCGTCTTAAACCGGGTTTGGCCCGTTTGCAAGGGCACTCGATCGAGTGACCCTAGGTCGTGGGGTAAAATCTATAAATACCCCACAAACCCCTCTCATTTTCAAGCTTGGATGAATGCACATTTACCCTACATTTTCACCCTAGCATCCTATACTACACTACACTACAAACCCTTAGCAACCCTAAGCAATACTATACAAAAACCGAGTCTACATCCCTCGTAAAACCGATACACACACAAACACACCATAACTCGCGTACATCCTCGATACTCCGGCTTCCCGTCGCTATTTCCGAGTCCATTTCCGAGGTCCTTACTAAGCATGTATGTTGAGGGTGTCCTAAACCCCATCTCGATCTTTATCTTCGCTAATCTTTTGTTTACGTTTTTTGTATTTTATATAATAATTGTACTAGTAACGCTAACTCTAATACTAACTTTTCTTTATCGTTTACTAACATTTCAATTTCGCATTCTAACAATTAACGATTACATACCGCGAATATATATACACTAGTAGAAAAGTTCGGTTTCATATACGTTTGACTATGATGATCGCCTAAAGTCCGTCTAATTTGTTTACGAGTAACGATGGAGGTGGCGCCTTTTCGAGGAGCGTCGCCCCAATGTGCTCAAGGACATGATGTGATCGTGATCGGTCATAGTTGAACGTATTCGATCCCATTTTCAAGATTAATGCGAGATCCTTTGAGGCGAAAACCGACATCACGTAATCCGTTAGGATTAATACCGATGTCGTGACGCGGAGGACCATAATCTCGTCACTAATCAAACATTTTCAAATCTCATAACATCATTTTTACAAAATTCCGATAACGGTATTATAATCGCATGCATACACGATTCTAGCACCGGAAGCCGAATTAAATGCAAATCGTACAATATTTGTATTTAATTTGGCCAACCATCGACTTTGGACAATAAAATGAAACGAGTCATCACTCGTACAGGGGCCACTCGACCGAGTACGTAGGCTACTCGATCGAGTAGCACCCAAAAAACTGGGCAGTAGCTACTTTAAAGACACACTCGACCGAGTCAGACCCCGACTCGATCGAGTGGGTCCTGTAACCCAGAAAACCGAGAGCTTTGACACACTTTTCGAGCCTCGTCTTTTTACGACTTTAGTCATCACGTGTAAAGACAATCACGTGACCCTCCTTTTTTCAAAACTCATGCATATCATTACACTGGAACAACTTTGATTGATTTTTTCGACGTGATAAGTTGGGACAAGGCATAGAGGCATGGGATCGGGCTAGCATTACGCTTGGGTCCTATGTCTCCGTCCTTCGTTTAGTACACAACATAATGTGTATTTAATCGGGGTTCGTCAATCTACACAAATTCACGGTCTAGTTTATATACGGGTCCGTTTCTATCTTTTTTATCGCTTTTCTTATTTTGTTCATTATTTATATTAGTCGTTTTATTGTGAATTCCGGGTTGTATTTCCGCCCGTGTAACTTGTACGTATTTAATTTCGAGCTTTATTTATTTACTTGCTTATCGCTTTATAAATGAACCTCGCATGCTAAACAACTTCGACAATAGTTAGATGCATTAAATGACGTAGCAAACCAATAATTCACATGTTTAGCTCGAAAACGCTGTTTGCATATCATTTAGTCGTTTTACTAGCGCGCGTACACGAACACGAACAATGTCTTAGTAGAGGCCGCCATGTGCGGGCGGGGTTGGGTGTAACACCCCGTTATTTTTCGAGTCAATAATAAGCCTGACTTTTCTACTTTTATTTAAATCGGGTTTTAAGTGGGAAAAATATTTTATTATCATTATATTATTAAAGTATTTTGGGTCGTCTTATTATAAATCGGTTTTGACTTTCTTAAAGTGGAACATTATTTTATAAACCGACTTTGTATCGGGTTGGAATTTGGGTCAAACACAAATAAGGAAAGAAAAGAAAAAAAAAAAAAAAACTAACTAACCTATTTAACCCCTCCCCACCGTAGTGCCCTTTTCCTTCCTCCCCCAATTTCCAAGTTTCTTAAAGCCTTCTGCCGCCTCTCCTCTGTTAATCAATTTTGATCCTTCTTACACCATCGTGCTTTTATCCGTCTTTGTCAAATCTTTGTGGGTTCGAGGAGAAAGAATTCTTGGGATAATACTAGCTGAGTTGTGACCGTCTTGAGAGGTAAGGACGTTTTGACCTTTTCACCTTTAAGTAAAGAGCATGTTCGGTTTAAATTATATTTTTCAAACGGTTTTATAATTATTTTGTCAATTGTGAATTTTTACGATACTCTTGTGATATTTTGGATATTGGAATTTTGTGACACAAGTCAAATATTGGTATTATTTTGGTACAATTCTTTTGGTGGTTATAACAGACTCTGGGAGCTCTGTTGGTCTATGAGGTTAAGGTGCGTCTGAGATGTCCCTGGGATTTCGTCCCGAAACTGAACTCCTGGCCCGAGTTGTGTTAAGTGGGGGTTTTCCGGCCCCCCACTTGCTAGGTAGTTAGACTTCCTCCTTTGGCAGCCTCATCCTACTGACTGCCCAAATGTGAGTAGTGCGCACTATAGTAAGTCTAGCTAAGCATAGGTGGTACCTCTAGATCGTGCTAAAAGGGTAGGACCTTGGCACACAGGTGGAGAAAATATATTTTGGTTGAATTTCGTTTTGACTACTGTTTTCACAGTACTTTTGGTTTGGTTTTGAGACAATGATATTTAACTCTGATTTCAGTTTACTACAAATTATAATTATTGTTTTACGTTTTCAATATAATATATTTTACTCAGCTTTGCTGACGTTCTTTTGTTTTGGGTCGTTCCCCCGCTGGAACCTGTACCTATTTGTGTTTTGGGTACAGTTGATAGGTACAATTAATATGCTGCATGGGTGCATTTGGTTCGGGATGCTGAGCGAAGAAGGATTTTATTATTTAACATTTACCTCCGAACTATTTATATTTATTTTGAATTTTGGGTTGAAGTTGTTTTAAACCGTTTTGAATTTTGTGGGACTTAAGTCTTCCGCTGCAACGTTTTCATTTAATTATTTATCGGATTTATATTTCTTTTAATTCTTACTCCGTATAATATTCTTTTTCCTTGCATTTGGCCTTGTGAGCTAAATGCGGAGTAACGGCTTTAAATTTTCCTATTTTATTCTTTATTTTGGTCGCGAAAAATTTAGGGCTGTTACAGTTGGTATCAGAGCAATAGGTCTTTCCCAAATGTTTTGCAAAATTTGGAATGGTTTAAAAAAAAAAAAAAATTTACTACTTTATTTATTTATTTTATTTAAAAAAAAAAAACTTTCTTTTAAACCGAGAGTGATGGGTGGATTGGGTGCATTGCATACGCATGAATTATGTTATGTATGTATATTTATATTTGTCATGATTTAGTACTGTTATTATTCTTACCTAATTGAACTGTGATAGTGAGAAATGCTACTTACATTAATATTTGTGATTGAATCTTCTTATGCTTGGACTTATTAGAATATTGTTTACATTTATAGTAACAATGTCTCGAGGAAATGAAAACAATGATATGGCCGCTATGATGGCACAATTGTTAGCTCAGAATGCAGCTCTTCTCGAAGCTGTACAACAAATGACTGCTGTTACCCGGAATATGAATGATAGGGTTGAGAATGAGAATGATCCTACACCCACTGTAGCTGGAATGTCTGAAGCGGTACAGAAGAAGAAACCGCCGACTTTTACTGGGAAAGGGGATCCTAATGAACTAGATAATTGGGTTAGGGAGATGGAGAAAATTTTTCTAGCTGTAGGTTGTCCACATGAATTTCAGGCTAGGATCGCTGTCTTCTATTTGAAAGAAGAGGCGGATATTTGGTGGCAGACTGTGAAAGAGGACTTTATGAAACCAATTAGAAAAAAGAAACCCCAATGGCACACACACACTATATGATAAAGACTGGGATACTCTTAAGGAAATATTAGAAGCATAATTTTTCCCAGAACATGTGAAACATCAAAAATTAGCTGAATTTGGAGACCTAAAGCAAACTGATGAGATGAGTGTGAAAGACTTTTATAATAAATTTGTTGAACTTAGTCGTTTTGCTCAGGAGCTAGTGCCAACTGAGGGGATTAAAGCATCTAGGTTTGAGGATAAGTTACATTGGAAGATTAAGGGTAGATTTGCTGGAGAGACATTTACTTCATTAAGAGATGTTTATGCTAGGGCTGTTAATATTGAGAGGAGTAATCAAAAGATGGAGGTTGAGATGGGAAGTACTGGGAGTAAGAAGAGGGAGTTTCAGGGAAGTCAGTCTGACACCCGAGCGAAGAGAGGGAATTTCAATACTAATAATAACACCCAACACGGAGGGAATGAGAAGGAAGAAGGTAATAGTTGGAGAGGTAGAAACCAGGGAACACCTAATGACTTTACCCCACATTATTACTGTAAGTTATGCAAGGGAGATCACCCAGGCGTTGACTGTCAAGGAAATAAAGTGACATGCTACTGGTGCGGGAAGTTAGGACATCGAGAATTTGAGTGTAGGAACAAGAAGGCAGGGAAACCTCGTGCTACACAATCTGTTAGTGCTAGTGTGAATCAGAGTAACCGATTTGAGAGTCAGGGGAACACACAGAATTTTGGTAGGTCCCAAACTAACAATAATTTTAGGAATCCAGCTCCGACTCAAACCAACATTACCGCAGCTAGTAAACCCGCGGGCCAAGTAAATGTCGCACAGAATAGCAAGAAGCCTACTGGGAAGCTCTATGTCATGAATAGGGAGGAAGCCGAAAACACAGATATCGTTTCGGGTAATTTTCTAGTGAATTTTATTTTAGCTCATGTTTTATTTGATTCTGGTGCATCTCACTCTTTTATTTCGACTAAGTTTGTGGAAAATGAATGTTGAACCTAGTAGAATTGTGGATATTTGATTTTGATTTTTTTTTCTTTCTATCATGTCATTTGAGGACTTAGTAAACCGTAAAAGGATGTATAAGGATGTGTCCGTGTTTATTGGTGATCATTATTTTGAGGCAGACTTGTTAGAATTCCCATGATTTTACTTTGATGCGATTTTGAGGATGGATTGGCTCGAGTATCATCGACTAATATTGATTGTGGACATAGTAAAGTTTCCTTTCGAGGACCTAAAAATGTGAGAGTATCTTATCGGACATAGCTTATTTATCTACGGAAGTTGAGCTGATTTTGTGCTATATTAGGAATTTGAGGGCTAAATATCTCGATTTGAGTGAAGTTCTAATAGTGAGTGAGTTTGACGATGTGCTTTCTGAGGAATTAGTATTTGTTAAAGTTTTGAGGTGTGATTTTTGGCTGATACGAGTAATTTTGGGGAATATTATATCTAAGGATGGAGTATCGGTAGATCCTGCTAAATAAGGTTGTTAAGGAGTGATCTAACCCGGAATCTGTGGCTGAAAATTCGTAGCTTTTGGGCTTAGATGGTTACTATAGGAGATTTGTGAAAGATTTTTTTTTTTCCAAAATAGATAGATTAATGACTACACTGATGTAGAAAGCCATAAAATTTCATTGGGATGAGGGGTGTGAGGAATCGTTCGAATTTTAAAGGAAAAGATGTATTATGTTATTTGGGAGGTGATAAAATGCATACGGATTTGGAATGAGGATTTTGATGGTTTAGTATGCAAAAACAAATGACAGATTTTGTGGCTCAATACTTGATATATTAGAAAGTTATGAAGGAACATATAAGACATATGGAAAGTTAGATCCTTTAGGAGTTCTGAGTAGAAGTGGAGATTAATCTATATGGATTTTATAGTTGGGTTGTCAAGGTCAGAGGAAGGTAATAATATGATTTGGGTATAATTAATAGATTAATCAAGAGTGCTCATTTTATTCCAATGAAGGATATGTAAGAGAAGAAGCAACTATCATGGGGTCTCAAAGGATATTATATTAGGTAGCGAACAAATGTGTTCCAATATTTTGGGAGAAATTTGAGCCAACCATGAGAGACAAATAACTTCATCTTTTTGCGTAAGGTGAATTTTTTCGTGCTTCGAGGACGAAGCTTTATTTTAAGGTGGAGAGGAATATGCATGACTATTTGTTTTTGTGGTAATAAACTAAGCATGTTCTTGTGTGATTTCATGCTAATATCTATTTATTGGTCACAAATATGAATATTTTGGCTATTATCGATGCTTAATAAGCACAATGTCATTGGTTATTGGTTATTACTTGAAATTGACTTGTTTACACATATTTGTGATTTGTTTGTGCTCAACGCACATATTTGTGATTTGTTTGTGCTCAACGCACATATTGGTGATTTTGTGCTCAACGCACGTATTGATGGTTTGGTAGTACTAACCGCATTTATTTGATTAACTGTTTGATTTTGTGCATTACACACTTGGAAAACGGTTGAACTTATGAATTTCAAAATTTCAAAATTTATTTAAATATTTTGTCCGACATGCTCTTAACTTGGCAAGTGAAACTTTTACCTTAGAAGAGTATGAGAATTTTGGTGGCTTCGAACTTTGGTACGGAATATTATCTTATGGAATTAGGTGATTTTATCGTTGTGGATTTAGGTGATGGTGAAGTTGTATACTTTGAAATTTGAGGAATTAGGTAGTTATGGATTTCGAGGATTTAGAAATGTGAGATATCTGTAAGGTTGTGTTTAATTTGACGAATTTTGGGTATATGGAGTAAATGATTTATTTAGGAGATATATGATGAGTTTTGATGGATTTTGGTTATATGAAGTGAGCGAGTTATTTTGGACATTCGTGAGAAAGGTGAGACATTATTTTTGAGGATGAGTTTAAACTTCGAGGACGAAGTTTTGTTTTAAGGAGAGAAGTCTGTAACACCCCGTTATTTTTCGAGTCAATAATAAGCCTGACTTTTCTACTTTTATTTAAATCGGGTTTTAAGTGGGAAAAATATTTTATTATCATTATATTATTAAAGTATTTTGGGTCGTCTTATTATAAATCGGTTTTGACTTTCTTAAAGTGGAACATTATTTTATAAACCGACTTTGTATCGGGTTGGAATTTGGGTCAAACACAAATAAGGAAAGAAAAGAAAAAAAAAAAAAAAAAAAACTAACTAACCTATTTAACCCCTCCCCACCGTAGTGCCCTTTTCCTTCCTCCCCCAATTTCCAAGTTTCTTAAAGCCTTCTGCCGCCTCTCCTCTGTTAATCAATTTTGATCCTTCTTACACCATCGTGCTTTTATCCGTCTTTGTCAAATCTTTGTGGGTTCGAGGAGAAAGAATTCTTGGGATAATACTAGCTGAGTTGTGACCATCTTGAGAGGTAAGGACGTTTTGACCTTTTCACCTTTAAGTAAAGAGCATGTTCGGTTTAAATTATATTTTTCAAACGGTTTTATAATTATTTTGTCAATTGTGAATTTTTACGATACTCTTGTGATATTTTGGATATTGGAATTTTGTGACACAAGTCAAATATTGGTATTATTTTGGTACAATTCTTTTGGTGGTTATAACAGACTCTGGGAGCTCTGTTGGTCTATGAGGTTAAGGTGCGTCTGAGATGTCCCTGGGATTTCGTCCCGAAACTGAACTCCTGGCCCGAGTTGTGTTAAGTGGGGGTTTTCCGGCCCCCCACTTGCTAGGTAGTTAGACTTCCTCCTTTGGCAGCCTCATCCTACTGACTGCCCAAATGTGAGTAGTGCGCACTATAGTAAGTCTAGCTAAGCATAGGTGGTACCTCTAGATCGTGCTAAAAGGGTAGGACCTTGGCACACAGGTGGAGAAAATATATTTTGGTTGAATTTCGTTTTGACTACTGTTTTCACAGTACTTTTGGTTTGGTTTTGAGACAATGATATTTAACTCTGATTTCAGTTTACTACAAATTATAATTATTGTTTTACGTTTTCAATATAATATATTTTACTCAGCTTTGCTGACGTTCTTTTGTTTTGGGTCGTTCCCCCGCTGGAACCTGTACCTATTTGTGTTTTGGGTACAGTTGATAGGTACAATTAATATGCTGCATGGGTGCATTTGGTTCGGGATGCTGAGCGAAGAAGGATTTTATTATTTAACATTTACCTCCGAACTATTTATATTTATTTTGAATTTTGGGTTGAAGTTGTTTTAAACCGTTTTGAATTTTGTGGGACTTAAGTCTTCCGCTGCAACGTTTTCATTTAATTATTTATCGGATTTATATTTCTTTTAATTCTTACTCCGTATAATATTCTTTTTCCTTGCATTTGGCCTTGTGAGCTAAATGCGGAGTAACGGCTTTAAATTTTCCTATTTTATTCTTTATTTTGGTCGCGAAAAATTTAGGGCTGTTACATTGGGTGTCCTTAGTGGGCTTCCCAACACGTACCCTCACCCCTTACTCAGAACCTTGGTTTCCGGATGTCCGAAACCATTGGCGCACGAGAGTCATTCTATATACGAAAGCCGATGTAAACGGTATCGATATTGTAATGCAAAGGGACGAGCCCCATAAACTCTGAAATCGAAGTGGGCCGTACTTTGTGTACATCCCATGACGACATAGAGTGGGCTCGTATGGTTCCGAATAACCACAAAATTCGGTGGCGACTCCATTTTGACTTAAATTTCGAACCCGAGAACAATCTTACCATGAGATTCATTCGCCTACCCAAACCCGCGCGTGGCCGCATCGTGCTGGACCTACGTCATGTCCACAATTTGGCGACTCCGCTGGGGATACCTGATGTACCACATGTCATCGGGGTTCCTAGGGTGAGACTCGAAGAGAAATCGTTCGAATATTAGTGTGCGCGCATTAGTTTAATGATTCATGCATAACCCAAATTTGCCCGGGCCGGTTACTTGTGACCGACGTCCCACTATACCGCGGTGCATTCCTACATGGGTGCGCTAAAGACATCGATGGTGGAACTCGTATGGGTTTTGCGGCATGTCCGAAGACCAACTCGGCTTAGGGAGTCCGTCCTGATTTACGAGAAAGCCATCATTGTTGGTATAGACCCTATTTTGACCGACCGAGACTTAGCGTAATGCATACATAAGCGTCGTTATAATGCTTGTTTGAATACGTGCTGCTTGGTTTCCGTGTCATTTTTCAAAAACCGTCATTTCAAAATTGCATCTTTCCAAAATACCCAATTTTGAAAAACCCGAAATGCTGCCCATTTCGAGGCCCATCTTTTCAAAATATCCAATTTTCAAAACTCGTAATGCCGCCGAAATTTAGGATCAACGATTTGACTCAAAATATCCTTTTCTTTAGCCGGCATGCTGTCCGTTTTAACTCTCGGATTTCCGACACCGTTTTGATTTTCTGAATTTTTCAAAATTCTAATCTTGGTTTTCGAAATTCCGTTTTCAATTTTCGAACTCTCGGAATTCACCCATTACATATTCAAATTTTCAACTCCAAACTTTCCAACTTTCCTAAATAAATCTTCCCTATTATAGGACCTACCGTCTATCCGTATATCGGGTCTTTGCATAGTACGTAGAAGGTTTATAGCGTCGAAACTCCGTCGATCTTACATCACGAGTTTCCCCCCCCCCTTCCCGAGTCCGCCTTATATGTCAAGGCACGACCAACCCGCGTAGGGCATACCCCTACAAAGGAAAGTCCATCCATACACTCGAGTCAAAAGTCTGGGGAATAATCTCACGTGGACCTTCCTTCGAACGGGACTAGGCCCACAAGGCCAAAGTCCTAAGGAAGTCATACCACCTACGAGTCATCCGTCTAGGTGTCTTTCTCGAGTCTTTTTCACTCAGACCTTTTCTTTTGGGTCGCTCGGGATGCACTTGTTTTGATTCCAAGATCTGGGTTCAGTTTCTGATTACACGGTGTTCTTACAGACAGGCCGCCGGCAACCACACACCCGCAGGATGGAAGCTACTTTGAACAGTCTGAAAACCTTTGTGGATGCCATGGTCAACAAACAGACCGACATTGAAGCCCAACTGACTGAAATGAGGGCTGGTCAAGTGGCTATTGTTTCTCGTTTGGCTGCAGTGGAGCAGAGGACTCCTAGTACCGGGACCAATGGGTCTCTCACTGAGCTACTAAGTGCGGTTCACCGACTGGAAGAGCAAGTCCACTTAGCTGGGAGTAACAACATTCATCGGGAAAACAGTCGTGAGTATGCCCCGGTGAACGACAAGCTACCTCCGAACCTGAACCTCACGGGCCTACCGATGTTCGAGGGAACCGAAGACCCGTTACTACATGTACGGGCCTTCAAAGAGTTTATGGTCATCAAGGGAGTGGATTCATCCATGTTCAAAAACCTTTTTGCAGCGTCTCTTGAGAAGCACCCACGGGCCTGGTACTACAGGCTAGAGCCGAAGAAATACCCTACTTGGGATGATGTGGCCACCGAGTTTGCTCGGAACTATGCTGACAACACCGAGATCCAAACCACAATGCGATCTCTGGAGGTTATGGCCCAAGAGCCGAAAGAAGATTTTACCAAATACCTTCAGCGCTGGAGGGCCGAGAGCTTGAAACTGGTCGATAAGCCCAGTGAGAAGACTTTGGTGGAGGATTTTGTCAAGAACCTCCTACCCTCCTACCGGGTTCACCTCCGGTACGCTGTCATACCCAATTTCACCACTTTTACTGAAATGGGTATGAGGATCGAAGACGACCTAAGACTGGAAGGCCTTACTAAGGCCGCTAGAAAAGGGTACCAAGGGGCTTCCTCCTCCACCACCAAGCCCCAAGCTGCAACCTGCAGCATTTTCGACGTGGTTAATCTACTAGATGCCCCGTCCAAGAAGAACACCCCACCTCGGGTTTTCACTGATATAGGTACTACCTATACTTATGCCTTACAAAGGCTATCCTCCAAAGGCCTAGTCCAACCGATAGGCCCAACTCCTGAAGTTTCGGTCGAGCGACGCTCCAAGAACTATAATGCTCAGGCCTATTGCCAATACCACCGAGGCAATGGGCATGATACCGAGAAGTGCTGGAAGCTGAAACACCTGATCCAGGACTTGATCGAAAGCGGTAAAATCCCGCTACCCGGAGATAAGCCCAGCAACAAGGAGAACCCTTTCAGCTCCCACGCCATCTTTACCGGGGAGGTGATTGATTGTTCTCACCTTATCTCTCCATTTATCCTGCAAGTGAACGGGATCTGGTTCGACGACGAGGATGACGTCTACCTCGCCAAAGGGGAAGCTGTCCCCATCACCTCCGAGGAGATCCGAAAGACCAAATCCCGAGTCTTAGCTAGTAACCACCTTGGTCGTCCCTATCAAGCCACTAGCTCTAGGGACACCCCCATCCCGACAACCGTCATTGAGCCACTCAGGACGGAAGTCGCCCTTGAAGAGCCGACTGCTGAAATGGCTCTCGTGAAGCAGCTGAAGAAGACCCGAGTTGACCTCACCATATGGTAACTCCTGGTCAGCTTACAAGAGCATCGAGAAGCGCTTACTAAGGCTCTCGATCAAATTAAGGTTGACTCTTTGGTTACCCCTGCTGAGATGGTAGCCACGGTCCTGCCCCACCTGAAGGGCAAAACTAAGGAAGAAGGCTCAATGATCACTTCCTCCGAAGCCGACCTACCGTTCGGGGCCTCCCATAATCTGGCCCTCTACATTACGGTGGTTTGCCGAGGGAAATACCTCCCTATGACCCTGGTTGATGATGGGTCCTCTGTAAATGTCCTTCCTCTAAAAACCGCCAAAGCCCTCGGCATTACCGAGGCCGATTATATCCCAACTGCTCAGACCATCCAAGCCTTTGATGGGAGCCCAAAGTCGGTAGCTGGGGCCGTGAAACTGACCATCATAACAGGCCCGATAGAAAAGGAGCTCGAATTCCAGGTGATCGATGTCACCTCATCATTCAACTTGCTCCTAGGTAGGCCTTGGATCCACGCGGTCAAGGCGGTATCCTCCACCCTCCACCGAAAGATCAAAATGCCTCTACTTAACGATGTCATCACTTTAGAGGCAACACCAATGACGGTGGCTAGCTGTAACGCCACGGGACACACGGACCTCTCGGGGTTCGATTTTGTGGGGATGATCGAGGAAGAGTACCTCTTTAGGCCTTACTTCACTACGAGTGTCGACACGATGCTCCAAAACCTAGGATACTTTCCGGGGGCTACCTCTCGACCCGATCTTCCAGCTGGGAGGATCATCGAGGTCCTCAAAGACGAAGACTCTCACTTTGGTCTCGGTTATGCCATCACTCCCGGCAATGTTGTCCGAGCAGGAATTGAAAAGGCCTGCAACATTATTAAGGGTATCCACTTGAGCCCTTATAGCCCACGGTTGGCTGACTACTTTGTCACACCGGTGTTTGGGGCTGTTCAGGTTGGTCTATACCAACCCAATGCTGTGCACCTCGGGACCCACTTGGCCCGGGACTGCAACTACATCCCGGATGATGTGTTCGCCCTCATCCAGTCCGATGGAGCTGATAATGTCGAGCCCGCGCTGGGGCTACTATTTGGGGAAGACACCATAGCCCCAACTCCAAAGGAACACCTGGTCAACCTGATTCTCCGCAGCAACAGGTTTGACCCGACCAAGCTAATCTCAGATGTTGGTTCCGAGACGGGAAACAAGGCCTGGAGGAAGACTGTCAAGTGGACTGACAGTCAGGGAAGAATCTACAAGCTGGTCACTGGAGAGGGAGACATGCCTGAGTCTGAGTCTGAGTCCGAGTCTGAGTCGGAGTCTGAGTCAGAGTCTGAGGCCGAGTCTAGGGAAGTCGGTGCTAGAATCACTCCTGTAACCCCTCCCCTTTTATCATTCCTGCTGCTTGCACTTCGGGGTCTGTCCCGAGTGCTTTACCAATCCCGCCTCTGACCAATGATCAGATGGCTGCTCTTTTCGAGCTCTTTTCAAAATTTTCAATCAATAATAACAACCGTTCTGCTTACGACTTGTCTCTTTTAAATTCTGTTTTCAAAAATACTTTATGCAATGACATTGAGAAACCAGACGAACAGGTACCCTTACCTCCGCATCTGATCGAGCAACTAGAGCAAAGGGAATCCCGGAACCCGGTAATCGAAGAAACCGAGTCCATAAATGTAGGAACAACCTTAGAGCCTCAGACACTTAAGATAGGGTTATCCCTAGATCTCGAGGAGAAACAACAGTTCATAAACCTCCTCCAAGAGTTCAAGGATGTCTTCGCATGGTCCTACAAGGACATGCCAGGGATAGAACGGGAAATAGCCGAGCACCACATACCAATCAAAGACGGGTGCAAACCGGTCAAGCAGAAACTTCGCCGAATGAGGCCCGAGTGGTCTCTCAAGGTAAAAGAAGAAGTCGAAAAACAGTTCAAAGCCGGCTTCATACAAGTATCCGAGTATCCGGACTGGGTGGCAAACATCGTGTCGGTTCCTAAAAAGGACGGTAAGGTGCGAGTATGCGTAGATTTTCGGGATCTTAACAAGGCAAGCCCAAAAGATGATTTTCCGTTACCACACATCGACATACTGGTGGATAACACGGCCGATCATGCCCTTCTATCATTCATGGACGGGTATGCTGGGTACAATCAGATCAAAATGGCGGAAGAAGATATGAGTAAGACTACCTTCACAACACCTTGGGGTACTTACTGCTATACCGTCATGCCATTCGGTCTCATTAACGCCGGAGCCACATATCAAAGGACCGCTACCACTTTATTACATGACATGATGCATAAAGAGGTAGAAGTTTATGTAGAAGACATGATCGTCAAATCTAAAGAACGGGACGGTAACATCACCGCCCTAAGAAAATTCTTCACCCGACTGCGCAAGTACAACATGAGGCTAAACCCTCAGAAGTGCAGTTTCGGGGTAACATCAGGCAAATTACTGGGTCATATCGTTAGCCAACGAGGTATCGAAGTCGACCCAGCTAAAATCAAAGCCATTACCGAGATGCAACCTCCCAAAACCGAAAAAGAAATAAGGGGATTTCTCGGGAAAGTCCAGTATATCAGTCGGTTCATTTCCAAACTAACCATGGTGTGTGAACCAATTTTCAAGAAACTGAAAGTAGGAGAACGGGTACTATGGGATGACAAGTGCCAAGCTGCTTTCGACAAGATCAAGGAAATATTGTCTGCGCAGCCGGTCTTAATGCCACCTCAACCCGGTTTGCCTCTGTCGTTATACATAACAACGACCGAGACATCCATGGGGGCTATGCTGGCTCAAACACTTGATTCCAAAGAACGAGCTATCTACTACATCAGCAAGAAGTTTTTAGAGTATGAGTGCAAATATACCATACTCGAAAAGACGTGTTTGGCTCTGGTTTGGGCTACTAAGAAGCTCCGACACTATATGCTTAGCTACGAGGTCCATGTGCTATCCAGGATGGACCCCGTCAAATACCTCTTCGAGAAACCCATTCTCAATGGCCGAATTTCTAGATGAACTCTAATGTTCTCAGAATTCGACCTGAAATTTGTACCATTAAAGGCCATTAAGGGGCGGGTAGTAGCTGAATTTCTCGCCGACAGCCCAGTAAGCGAAGAAGGACACACCGACACCTGGTCCTTCCCGGACGAAGATATTTTCCATACCGATACCGAAACATGGGATTTATAATTCGATGGAGCATCCAATTTTCGAGGGTTCGGAGTCGGGATCCTCCTAATCTCACCAAGAGGGGAGCACACTCCCGTCTCCATCAAACTGGACTTTGATGTTACCAATAATGCAGTAGAGTACGAAGCATGCATTTACGGGCTACAAGCCGCCGCCAATCTGGGGATCACAAATCTCCGGGTGTATGGTGACTCATCCTTGGTCATTAACCAAGCACTCCAAAAATGGAAGACTCGGAATGCTAATCTCGTGGCCTACCAGACACGAGTAAGGGATCTCGAGAAACAATTCCAAAGGGTAGAATACATATACCTGCCCCGAGAAGAGAATCAGTTGGCAGATGCACTCTCGAAATTGGCATCTTTACTTAACATTCCCGACCACGTGACCAGTATGCCAATTTGCGTCGAAAGACGGTCCGAGCCGGCATACATTCACGACGTCGAAGACATTGAGATAACTGATCCCGAACCATGGTATCAGGCTGTGTTAACATACCTGACAAACGGAGAATATCCTCCCGGGACGGAAGGTCGAGCCAAGAAAGCCTTACGAAGGCTAGCCACCCAGTTCATCCGTACCGATGACGGACAACTGTACAAAAAGACGGCACAGGGGCTCTTCTCCTTTGTGTTGATAAATATAAGGCTGAGAAAGTTATGGCCGAAGTACATGATGGTGAAAACGGTCCACATATGAATGCCCACGTGCTGGTCCGAAAAATCATGAGGCTCGGTTACTACTGGGATACTATGGAAGCCGACTGCCAGTTATACGTCAAACATTGTCATAACTGTCAAATCTTCGGCAATGTGCATCATATGCCGTCATCATTGCTTTATACCATGACGTCACCCTGGCCATTCTCGACATGGGGCATTGACATAATCGGGAAAATAAATCCATCTGGTACTAGTGGACACTGCTTTATTTTAGTAGCTATCGACTATTTCACCAAATGGGTCGATGCTGCACTAGTAGAAAAAAGTCAAATTGCTGCTATGAGGCGTTTAGTAAAATAACAGCATATATTTCCCTTTTTTTAGCAAAAATGGTGCAATGGAGTCGTTTAAAAAAACAAAAAAAAAAAAAGTAATGGTGGTGCGGCGTCCATCTTGAAAAACTGACACCTCACCATATAATAATCAAACAATTAGTCAATTAAATGAAAGGCCCATCAACTTTAACATAAGAACCGGACCCTCTATTTCCTATTCGGGCGATAGTCGATACACAGACAGTTAGACACCCTCCTTCCATTTCAATTTCCAAAACCCTAGCCTGTCCATCCATCGCTCCTCCTTCCTCCTCCTTCCTCCTCCTTCGCCTGTTTTCAGTTCATCCTTCACCTGTTTTCAGTCAGCCCGTCAATGCTCCTTCTTCCGTCTGTCTTTTCTCCTCCGTCTTTTGCTGTTCTCGCTCCTTCTTCGTATTCCCCAGAAATCTCGCCGATCCTTGCTCAGGTTGTTGCTCCTTTCCGTCGTCAGTTTCATTTCAGGTCCTCAGGTCACTAAGTTAGAGTTTGTTATGGTTAGAGTACTTGAGATTTGAGAAAGATTGAAACTTTAGTTGTTGCAATTGAATTTCTTCCTTTTGTTGTTAATTATTTGCTAAACTTCATCAAGGTTTACCAGCTTTTGTCACTAATTTAGGTTTTTTTTAAATTAGTTTTTTGTTTTAAATTTGTTACAAGCCGAAAAACGGATTGAAACTTAGGGTACTGTACTGTGTTCTAAGTTTCTATATTGTGTTGCATTTCTGTGACAAAAATTGTTCATATAAGCTTTTGATTTAATAACACAGTGTGCATGTTGGTTATAATCTATTTATATAATGACAATAGTCTCGTGAATAATGGTAATATATTGATAACAGATAATCCTATGTCCATTCATGTGCATAAATTTTATGAAGTGTTGAATTAAAAAGTACCATATCATGTTGTTTAATGTAGAATAAGCCAACTGTACCGGCTTACTATGCTAGATGGTGTATAAGAACTTGAAAATGCATCAAGTACTTGCAATTGAATCACTGGGCCGTCGAATAGGGTGTTCAACCGGTTCCTAGAACCGGGGCCTAAGAGAGAAGGGGCGCAATATATAATTATTTTCCTTGAGGAATAAATCAGGTTTGAGGATGTGGTCGTGGTCGTGGTTATGTGCTATCAAAGTTGTAGTATAGACGCGGGATCGTGCCATTCCTTCATGTTGCCTAATTTTTGTCGTCCTCTTTAATGCACTTTAATTACCCGTATAACTGACAGCTTTTCTTCGCTAATTGCTTAAAAATTATATCTAGAATAGCAATCCATTAGTCCAATAGGAGTACAGCTGTGTACATTACGTCATAGTATAGGCTGCAGCCTCTGAGACACCTGCGCGGTTCTTTATTGCTCATACTTATTACTCGTATATTGTTCCTTTCAGCTTTTACAACGTGAATGTATCAGAATGGTCATTGCAGTTTTTTTTTCTATTTGTGGTAATTTGTGTAGAAGTCGAAAGGAATTGAGGAGTACATATGAGAACCAGGAAGTTCTTACACAGTCAGGCAGCTCGATTAAGTCTGGCAGAATAGATCCGTCAAGAGTAGTCCAACTGTCATGTCAGTTATTTTGACAAGAACTTTGTTCACAGGTAATTTGTTGTGCTACATGGCATTGTGAATAGGCAAATACTATTTTACTTTATAACTAAGCTCGATAATATAATAACCAGTTGTATTAACTGCTCTGTACTATGTATGATAGTATACATGAGATTTCTTACCTCCGGCAAATTCGAACTCTAGTGTGCATTACCATTGTCTGAAATTCATTGTAACATGGTCTTCATTTACAGAGGTTTTGTATCTGACGAAGAGTGCGATCATCTTATCTCCTTGGCAATCATTTTATGTCCATTCCTAGATGAACACATTGTGATTGAGTCAGTTTTCTTTAATGCGTTATGCACCGTGTAAATATTTTCAGGCTACTGGGAAGATGAACTCTCTGGTCAGTGATGTTGGAGGAGTGACTACTAGGTCGTCATTAGCTGAGATGGGTGTGAAAGTAAGTCCTCTTAGTTTAAAAATAAATTACACTAGTATTTTTTACTACCTTGCAATTGTATTAATGTTTTAGTCAGGTGATATTTTATCAGCATCTTGGTACTGGAGCGGTAACTCATAACTGTGTTTATTCAAGGTAATCTCTTCAAATTTGTCCGTGCTTCTCTGACTACCGATGAATTAAAAGACACTCGTATATACGTACTCCGTATGAAGCATATCTTCCCACTTTATGAATAAGCTTTGTTCATTACTAGGCTCATACATATATAGGTGGCAAATCTGGAATTTCATTAATAAGTACGGAGTATATTAATTACGGGTAGTACATAACAATAACAATAACAATAACAATAATCGACAAAGAAAAGAGATTAATTAGTACTCTTTACTTTGTCTAAACGATTTAAGAATTTGGTAGATTATAAAGTTACATCCACATTTTAGAATTTGGTAGATTATAAAGTTACATCCATAACTTAAAGGACTTATAAACTATATATGCAAACATGCTTAATACTCGACCCCTATTAGAATGCATGTAGATAAACATTAGTAGCAGATTAGTACGAGATCATGCCATGGTGCTCATGAATACTAAATAGTAAGAATAAAGCCTTCAGAATTTAATGATCAATGAACCAATGTGTTCCAAGCTACTCAAATTAGTGGGAGATCAAACAGTACACTAATGTATTCCAGTACATCAAGCAAGAATGATTAAATAAGCATGTTTAAACAACCAGACACATGCAAGCATTGTTTTTTGCTTACTAAATTGTATTTCATGACAGGGAGCCAATGTAGAAGGAGTACCAAAGAGACTAACCTTCGACGAGATTAAGAGCAAAAAATATATGGAAGTTAAAGGATCTGGGACTTCAAACCAATGCCCCACCATTGTAGATGGACTGGATTCCTTCGCCTTCAAACCCGGCAAATACCAAGCCAAGAAATTCTTCCTTGAGCCAACCAAGTTTGCCGTCAATGACGAGGGTGTGAGCAAAAACTCGACCCCATATTTCCAAGATACCAAAATTGATAATCCCCAGATTAGGTAATAGTAGGAACTAAATTGTGAGCTAAATTTTTTGTTTGATTTTGTCGTAGATTGTATGTGTATACTGAAGTCATCTAATATATATTAGAACAACTCGTTATTCTTGAGTTGTTTCATCTTATTGTATTGAACATAAATGGTATCAAAATTGATCAAGACTTAATTTGACTTCAGTTTCTTGTTTGTTAGATAGTTATCTGATGTACCATTTCTTGATTACCAAATATATACTAGAGCTGCAGTAAGCATTATGGACATAAAATGACCTACAGGAAATGGTTGCGGCAATGACGAGTTAAGGCACAGAAAAGCAGGAGGCGGAAAGGTGGCTTATTTAAGAGACAATGCTAAACGGAGACTTCAAATGAGAACCAACGAAGGCCCTTGGAATTTAAATGATAAGCCAATATGTTGCTGATAGAATTGCAAGGGTACTGTATATAACATAATTTATTTTATACTAGATACTCTGGGTATACAATTGCTGAGATTTTTTAGTTAAGTTTCATATGCTTTCACCCGCCAAATTTTCATGGTGTTACTCATTTTGCCTTGGAGACATTAACATGTGTGTACAGGTTGCAATGCGAAAACATTGATGGAGGTCTAGATTGCTTGTGATAGCATGATACATGAATTTAGTGTTGGCGGTGACAGGGATGTCGAAGATAGGAGCAAAAAATAGTAATCACGTGGTCGGCTACAATGCCTGCAATGATGATGCTCCTACAATGCGGAAGTCGGCAATGGTTGCAAACCTTGGTTGTTATCCACCATCGATCCAGGTCCCTCTTGTTCCTTTGTTGTAGCTTAGCTAATCCAAACATTCATTTTTATGATTTTACAAACTTAATTCGGGATATCCTGGCGATTAACTAATATAACTATCTTATGTGACTCATTTTCACTATAATCGTTTTGTTTTTGTTGTCAACACCCTACAGTTCACACGATATGAATGAATCACATTTGTTAACTCCAATAATAACCTGACCTTAACATTAAATGAAATTTTCAGTATAAAATTGTATTATATTGAACGAAAGATTGGAGCTCTCTATTTCTTCTGTAACACCCGCTATTTTATTATTATAAAACCGACTTCTGTTACGATTATATCGTAACTCTATACTCTATTCTGTCAATTTCGATATCTATTCCTATTTTTATTTTTATTCTTTTAATTCGAGTTAATCCGATTTCTCGGTAGACCCACATTTTATTTTACAATTTCTTTTTACGAACACTTTTATACCAACCCGTAAATTATTTTGGACCCGAACCGAGTCCAATATTAAGTCTTTCGAAACCAGTCGATAGTTGGCGACTTCTATTTATTCTGTAATTTAATTAGTCCTAGTATCCTACTCCTACTCCAAGTTTACGTAGGATTAGTTGGAATCGAGTTTGCAGTCAAACTCTCAACCTCTTTTTATTTGTTGCTGGTCCATATTAGGAAGCATATGAACGTTCTTCTTCCTCTCTATTTTTCAACCGTGCACCATCTCTAATCTACCTCACAAAAATCATCCTTCGTTCTTGCTCTTCATTCATCATCTTCCATTCTAAACTCAGGGTAATTTAATTACTCTTAATTCCCGTAGTCCTTAATTTGTAGAATAGTTTTTTATATGGTTGTAACACCATATATGTGTACCGTTTTGTAGGCTATTTGGAGGATCCCGAGGCAGACTAGTACATTGTCGATTCAGATCTCGAAGACTAACAAGGTAACAATGATGACACGACTCGGTATTGCATGATGTATATGTCGTAGTTGCTTGTAGTAATAATTAAAATCGTATTTTTACTAATAGACATGTTTTACTAAATTATTATGATAATAGTTTTAATCGATTTCTCACATGTTTTTATCGTTTTAATGTTACAAATCGCATGCTATAATTTGTCGTGCATCGAATCTACTAAATTATTATAAGACCGAGACTAAAGCATACAAATAATAATTTATCACTTAATTTTCGTGATTTTTAGTATGAAATACCAAATTGAAAGTTTTATTGTTTTTAACATAATTACATCATGTTTCAGAATCGATTAGTGTTTTTGTATGATTTTTTACTCATGTTTACAGATCTTATTTTCAAAAAGTTTTAAAAGAGACTAATGTTTATTGTAAGTCTATTATACGCCTGTTAAATTTCGTAAATTAATTCCAAGTATTTTCTTCACAATAAATTGTGTATGAAACTGTGACGGATTAGTTCGCGAATCTGTCAGTAAAACCTATGATAAACTTTGAGTTTAATTTTTATAATTTACGTACATTAACCTTAAAGAGTCTAGTTAATGTTTCTAATTGAATTTGTTTTAAAATAAAATTTTAAACGTGTTTTATTAAAGAAATACTATAGGGTGTCGGATTCTGACAGTTTATAAAACTACGAATAAAAACCCCTTTTAAGTTAGAAATTTTGATTTTCTCCAGAAACAAAAGTTGTAGTTAAGCCTTTAAAGTTTTCAACCTCACTGATCTTAAGTCGTTTTGATTTTTAATGATTTAATTATGAATTTTATAGTAAGACAGTGCAAATCTGAAAAATCTGTAAATTTGTAATTTGTTTCTTTTAATTACTTAAATTCCAACCTTTTGAGAAATAATTATGATTTTTACTTTCTTTGACTTTTAATCATTAATTACACATTTATCTAATAAATATAATGTTTATGTCTCAAGGCCTAATATTAAATATTTTATATAACTCATATGTTAAACGATTTCTAATTATAATAACACCTATTTTGGAAAGTTACTAATTGAAGAAAGTTTCTATCTTTGGAAGGTTACTATTTTGGGAATGTTTAAGATATCTTTGGATAAAATACTTATAATGGTTTGAATGTGGAATAATGTTGGAAATAAGAATGTACAGTATATAAGTTTAGGATATGTGGTGTTACCATCAGCTATATGGTCAGTGTATTTGCGTCAGGGATACATTGATTGTCGAACTGGGTATCGTTTATGCTCAGGAGTCATGCGCATGTACTTAGGCTAGGACCTCGCTGAACGCAGTCCTATTATAGTTTGAGTTGTTGGTAAGAGGGCTTAGGAGTCGCTTCGTGGGCACTGAGTTCCTTAACTAGTGAGTGGGCTTAAGAGTCGCTTTGTGGGCACTGAGTTACTTAACTAGTGACACTTCGGTGTTGTTTGACATATCTCTAGTAGTAAAAGTTGTACTGATCATCGGTTTTAAATTCCATTATTCGTTTTGACGCCGTCAGGCTACTGAATTGTTTTCAGGATTTTGAATCTATTTTGATATATAATGTTTTGAGTTTTAATCTATTTTCTTATATTATGCTTCTATTGCTTATATATTATGTAATATGGCTGGGAGAACTGCCTGAGTTGCTCCCCACTGAATTGTGGCTGTTATGTTTAACATGGCAGGTTATCTGTTTTGCGGGATCGAGTTTAAGCTAGCGAGTAGTCATGATCCTACTCATTTATATTATTGTTAATATTGTTTCTATGGATTGCTTTACCGGATTTTGGAAATTTTATTTTCGCCCTTTTTAGGAAAAGTGGCATTTGTTTCTGACTTACCTTTTTGATCATACAATAATCTATTAGACATCAATGTGTTTCAATCTCATCGACAGTGATTCCGCCACTGTTTTGCATTAGAATTTCTAGGGGATTACAGTTGGTATCAGAGCATCACTGCTCCCGACGCTTACACTTGATCTTAGGCAAAATATTAATAAATAGATGAGAAAATAATAAATCACTTAGTAATAAAAGGGTAGAAACCAAATAAGGACTTGTTTGGTAGCCTGTTTGCTCTTGATAACTCAATGATTAGCATTGATTAAATGATTACTTATTTTTGTCCCCGAAGAAGATGGCTGGACGTGGACGTGGACGTGAGGCTGCAAACCAGGATGGGATTAACCTTGCTGTTCTCAACTCGCCGAACACGTTGATGGAGAGGACCCAAAACATGGGCCATGGGCAACGTCCTTTCAGCTTCTCTAAGGCGGCAACGAAGATGGCTAAGAGCAAGTTGACCTTCTATAATGGTGCTGTTGATCCCGAGCAGATGTCACTCTGGACACGTCAGATGGAATGCCAGTTCGAGACTCACGAAGTACCGCCGCAACATAAGGTAGGCTTGGCAGTTCATTACTTGGAGGGTGAGGCTGACCGATGGTGGATTTTAGTGGGACCCAATGCTCTTCTTACTCCTGGATTTGGGTGGCAACAATTCAAAACCTTGCTGGAAACAAGATTCTATCCTGAGGAGCTGAAGCACAGGAAGTAGTTGGATTTCACATCACTTGAGCAAGGTTCACAGTTGAAGGTGCAAGAGTATACAGACCTATTTCATGAGCTAAGCCACTATGCCACAGAGTTGCTACCAAACGAGGCTCAAAGAGTGTTCTTCTTTAGGAAAGGTTTGAGACCAGACATTGCTCACACTATTCCCCGCGAAGCTGATACAGTAGAGAAGATATACAATGCTGCACTATGGGCTGAGAAGTCCCTAGAACGAATGCAGAACGCTGCTGCTCTTGTTTCTTCTGGCTATAAAAGGCCTTTCACTTCTTCCTATTCTTCTAATATTGGTTTTGCTTAGAGGTTCCAGCCAAGTTGAGGTCTGTCCACATCCTTTTTCTTAATCCTTCTTTTCTCTCCCTCTTTTGTGTTAGTAATTGTTGCTAACTATCTCTTACAAAGGTGCTGGTTCTAAGAAACCGTTTACCCCAGGACGTTTTGAGAAGAAGGATATGACCTGCTACAGGTGCAAGAAGGCTTTCCACCCAGGAAAGAATTGTGATGGATTGGTGATTACATGCTATGTCTGCAAGGAGGTTGGACACAAGGCAAACCAGTGTCCTAAGAAGACAACTGAAACTACTGCTAATGCTACTGCCTCTGGTGCTGTGGTTGCTCCCCGTCGTAAAGGCCGTCTGTTTCTGATGAGTCGAGCTGAAGCTGAGGCAAATCCCGATGTTGTTACGGGTATGTTTTTGATTTCTTGTTTTTGAGCTTCTATCCTGTTCGATACTGGTGCATCTGTGTCTGTTATATCTCCTAGTCTTGCTGTCAAAGCTTCTTTAGTATCCAGCCCAGCTGAATCTATCTTTATATCCTTACCTTCTGGGGAAATTCTTTCATCTGCCAAGGCATATGTGGATGTCCCTCTGTGGACATGACGTAGGTCCACCCCGACGCGGCGAAGCGCGGGTTTGGGTAGGCGAATGAATCTCGTGGTAAGATTGTTCTCGGGTTCGAAATTTAAGTCAAAATGGAGTCGCCACCGAATTTTGTGGTTATTCGGAACCATACGAGTCCACTCTATGTCGTCATGGGCTATACACAAAGTAAGCCCACTCCGATTTCAGAGTTCATGGGGCTCGTCCCTTTGCATTGCGATACCGATACCATCTATACCGGTAATCGTGTAAAGAATGACTCTCGTGCGCCAAGGGTTTCGGACATCCGGAAACCAAAGGTTCTGAGTAAGGGGTGAGGGTACGTGTTGGGAAGCCCACTAAGGACACCCAACCCCGCCCGCACATGGCGGCCTCTACTAAGACATCGTTCGTGTTCGTGTACGCGCGCTAGTAAAATGATTAAATGTTATGCAAACAGCGTTTTAGCTAAACATGCGAGTTTTGCGTTAACTACGTCATTAATGCATCTTATTGTTGGTCGAAATGATTTAGCATGCGAGGTTCATTTATAAAGCGTAAAAGCAATTAAATAAACAAAACTCGAAAGTAAATAAAAAAAAACGTACAAATTACACGGGCGGAAATACAACCCGGAGTTCACAATACAACAATACGTAAAGAAATGAAATAAAAAATGCGATATAATTAAAGGGACGGACCCGTATGTAAACTAGACCTCGAAAATATGTAGGTGGACTAACCTCGATTAAATACGCATTATGTCGCATATTAAACGAAGGACGGGAACATGAGACTGCGGCATATTGCTAGCCTAATCTCACGTCCCGTAGTCTTGTCCCGACTTATCACGTCAAAGTGGTCAAAGTCGTTCTACGTGTCGTGATGTGTGTGAGTTTTGAAAAATAGGAAGGTCGGATGATGGTCTAAAGTCGATAAAGAACGGGGCTCGAAATATGTGTCCAAGCCCTCGGTATTGTGGGTTATGAGACCCACTCGATCGAGTCATTGACTGACTCGGTCGAGTGTGTTATTAGCGTGGCTACTGCCCACTTTTTGGGGTACTACTCGATCGAGTGGCCCATGGCACTCGATCGAGTGCCCCCTGTACGAGTGATGGCTCGCTCGGTTTTATGACTCGAAATCGATAATCGGCCAAATCAAATACAAATATCGCACGACTTGTATTTGACTCGACCTTCGGTACTATAATCGTGTATGAACGATTATAATACCATTATCGGAGTTTATGAAAATGTTTACGTTAGATTAGGAAATTTTGAATTGGTGACGAAATGTATCTCTCTACGTCACGACATCGGGACTAACCCTTTCGGGTTACGTGATGTCGGTATTCGTGTCAGCGGGTCTCGTCCCAATTATAGAAATGGAATGAAATTCGTTCAACTACGACCGTTTGCGATCGCGTTACGCCCTTGAGTACATTGGGGCGGGGCTCCTCGAAAGGGCTCCACCTCCGTCGTTGCTCGTAAAGGGATTAAACGGATCTTTGGCAAACATCGTAGTCAAACGGATTTTGAACCGAAATTTGATACTAGTTTTATATATACGCGGTATTATTAATGATGTTAGTAATAGAAAAATGACAATACAAAATAGAGATGCAAAAAGGTATAAAAAAAAACGTTAGTGTTAGTGTCGGTGTTACTACGATCATAATACGAAAATGTACATAAAATGATATAGAAAAGAGATAGAAGAAGGGTTTAGGACACCCTCAACATACATGCTAGTATAGACCTCGGAAATGGACTCGTGAATAGCGACAAAGCTTGGAAGTATCGAGGATGTACGCGAGTTATGGTGTGTATAGATGTGTATGTGTATTACGTCGGCTTCCGAGGGACAAAGGGGCTCGGGATTGATGTGTTTTTGCTTAGGGTTTGAAGTGTAGAATGTAGGGTGGAAGTAGGGCAAAGTGTGACTGAAATGGCTTAAAAAAAGTTGTGAAATGAGGGGATGTCGTGGGGTATTTATAGGCATTACCCCACGACATAAGGGCACTCGATCGAGTGGCCCTAGTGCACTCGATCGAGTGCCTATGCAAATGGGCCTTATCCAGTTTAAGGCGCTCCACTCGACCGAGTGGGTCAATCCACTCGATCGAGTGGATCAAACAAATCGAGATAAAAGGGGAAATGTTTGACTTTGTTTGTTGTGATCATTTTTTGAATTTATTTTGTGCGCCTAATCTGAACTTGGCTGATTTATGAGACGGTTTCGTTTTTGATCGGGTTTTGACCCGGTCGCCAAAAGACGGGAATTATTTTTGGTGTTAGTTTTGGCCCAAATTAGTCTCATTTGACTCGGAACCACCCACTGGGCCTGAATTTGAAGTCTGTTTTGTGATATTTTTACTCCGCTAAAAGTCCATGTCGGATATTATGAATTCCGAGCCCAAATCCGAGCATACTAAGTCACGTTGACGTCCGATCATCATCGGGTATTTTTCGGAGACTACTATAGACACGTGGCAGTCAAAATGCGGGTGTCTACAGAGCCCCCACTCTGACTGAGGCTTGGACAAGGCGAAAGTCAGAGTAGCTACCAAGCCTGTTAAGACCTGGTAGACTTCCGGTTGGGTCGTTTATAGTCCAGTGGACTCGCGTGAAGGGCTCGCCAGCCATAAGCAGAGGGTCATACCTGTCCTGATGATGATAGCTTCGCGAGGAGTCAGACTTGTATCATAAGTCCTGGGCGCGCCTATGTGTGGGCCCATCCCGTATCATTTTGGGGAAAATGCCGCCTTGGGCGTTCCGCTGGGGAAATATAGGAGCTGTACGGGCTTGCTTCTGAAGCCTTGGGTCGCATTTGAGCTGATGATGATGCTCCGTGGGGAGTAAAGCCTGCCTCTTTTGGGGAGTAGGTGTACCCGTATGCCGACACATCGCACTTTGGATGTAGCACACCGGGGGAAAGCTGACTCCGTTGGGGAAATTAAATAATTTCGCGGGGACTTGCTTCTGAAGTCTGGAGTGTACCTGTATGCTGACACATAACAACTTGTATGTAACACGTAGGTAAAATGTTGACTCTCGCTGGGGAGAAAAAAGATTAAATATATTTTTTTGAAGGACAAAATTTTTTAACGCGAAGAAATTTTATCAAAATTTTTCTTTTAGAAACTCTTAGGAAAACTCGGGACAATTTGACTTCTATTCTGGGTTCAAGTTTGAAATCAGGCCTGCGCGCGCATAGGGCCCAGCTTGCTGAGGAGGCAGGGTAGTTTGGTTTTCTGTTAGGTTTCCTCATTATAAATATGAGAATCCCTGCTTCAGTTTTCTGCATCTTCAACTCAAATTCTTCTTTTCCTTCTCAAAATCTTTTAGACTTTCAAGAAAGTTAGAAATCTCCGCTATGGGTATCGACCATTTGACGGCTATGCTTCTCGCCTGGTCCCAATACTTTCGGGACGAGGAGAAAGTCCGGCTAACTCAGATGGGGATAGTCAATTTATTCCCTTTTCAGCGTCTGATAGTCGACTCACATTTTCTGGACGCCTGTCTGTCGTTTTGGGATACCACCCATCACGTGTTTGCATTCCCGAGGGGCGAGATGTGTCCTTTGCCCGAGGAGATTGCGGCCATAGGCGGCTGGGGTCTTGCTATTCAGCCCGCTATTCCTCCATTCTACCCGGATCCAAGGAGGCGTTTGAGGGAATTTTTAGGTTTGTCTCATGCTGAGACAAACCGAATGGTGCAGGGAGATACTATTTCCCTGTTTGATCTGGCTGACAAGTTCATGAACCCACGGGACGTGAGGGCCACCCCTGCTCATAGGCGTAGGGCATTCGCCTTTTGCATGCTGCATTGCTATGTCTTCGAAGGGTTGATGGAACTTGACTCATGCATGGGTCAAATTAGGCTGATCGGAGTGGTTGACCAGATGGAGACTGGTCATAGCCCTGCTTGGCTAGCCACTGGGGAGATCATCACGGGTCTGGATGCTAGACGGCTCGACCCGAACCGACGGTTGATGGGGAGTACCCGTTTCCTGCAGGTATACCTCTCGATTTTTATTTTATTTTTTTTCACGCGAATTTCCTGATTCTCGTAAGTCACTCGATCGAGTGGACCTGTCACTCGATCGAGTGACACTCATATCGGGCTACTGCCTGTTTTTGACAGGCTCACTCGATCGAGTCAGCTGCTGTACTCGATCGAGTGGGCTGTAGCGGACCACTCAATGACTTACGAAGCTCGTGTATGCTTTTCAGATATGGTTGTCGGAACGGCTCTCGATCATAGAGACCCCTCCAAGCATTCCCAATTATCGGAGCAGTCAGATTAGCTCCCGAAGGCGGAAAATAAGCTCGAGTCATCGGATAGATCGAGCTTACTGGGACGAGGAGTTGGTGTTCCATGGGGGTCCTTTGATCAGGTGGACCGTCGCTTGGTGGTTCCTTTCAAAATTGACCGGACTGGCTAAGAGAGACCAAGCCCGGTACCTGACAATCTTGTCCTTAGACTGGACAGTTCATATTTATCTGGACCGCCTCCTAAGGCAGTTCGGTTCGTCTCAGCGCATCCCTAAGACTGAAGCCATTATTAGCGTCCCGCTCCAATTGACGGACGCTATGTGCGACACCTGGTTGCAACGATGGTTCACTCGTCCTACATGGACTATACCCAGCCCTTGCCAATCCGCTTGGGTGTCACGGGCTTATCAAAAATGGACTTCTGAGGAGTCCGAGGAAGCTCGAAAGGCCTTAAAGGTTGATGAGGCCATCGAATTGGTTCAGCGTGAGTCGGCGAAGGATAATAGAGACTTCTTCACCGGGGAACACATTCCTGAGACCATAGTCCGGGGAGAATCGGGTCTTAAGTCACAAACTAAGACTCGATCTAAGGAAGTTGATTCTAGCAGCATTCGAGGGCAGACTGACTTGGAACGACGACTCGGGCCGAGGTTGGCGGTTCGGGACCGACTTGGTCCGCATGACCGGCTTCCTGAGCCCGTTAGGGCCCGACTTGGGCCTATTGATATGACAGGGGAGTCGGGCTCAAACACTCGAGCCCGAGCTAGAGAAGTTCCCGTGGTGATTCGGGAACGCTCCCCTCCGCGTCGTTGTCAGTGGACGACTAAGGAGGCTAAGGACAAAGGGAAGGGCAAGATGCCCTAAGTGCCGAGTCCTTTAGCTTTATTATTATTTAAGTATTATTATTATTTTTGTTGTGTGCCCCCCCTTTTTTTTTGTATTATTATATTTTTTTTTGATTCCTGCATTTTGTAATTTCCCGAGTTTATCGGGATTTTTTTTGAATTAATAAAAGGAAGTTTATTATAAAACCGCTCCTGTCTTTTCTTGATTGCATTGGTTGTACCCTTTTGAGGGGTTGCCTACGTATCCGCGATTAGCAGAATCAAACCAAACGTAGTTCAGGCATAGGAAATTTGCAATCTCGAATTACACCAAGACTATTAGTTCAAGATGTTTTTAACAGTAGAATAGATAATTCTAGCTAATTGACTTGCTTTTTGTAAAAAAAATGATTTTGATAAAATTTGCTAATGACATTGAGAAATGGCTAAGGGTAGTAACGCTTCAGCTGGTCCAGGTTGGTTGGGTTGACAAACTCATTCCCGTCCAGGTCCGTCAGCATCACTGCTCCCCCTGATAGGATTTTCTTCACCAGATATGGCCCAGCCCAATTGGGTTTGAATTTTCCCCTCGGGTCAACTGGTAGTAGAGCTCGGATAGACTTAAGGACCAGATCGCCTTCTTTAATGTGTCTGGGCCTTACTCTCTTGTTGAAGGTCTGTTGGATCCTCTTTTGGTAGATTTGGATATTATTGAGGGCACGAGACCGTCGTTCGTATAGTAGAACCAGTGAGTCGTATCGTGCTCGAACCCAGTCAGCTTCGGGTACTTGACTTTCTAGCAGAATTCTGAGGGACGGTACCTCTAGCTTGACTGGTTGGACTGCTTCCATTCCGTAGGTTAGGTAATACGGTGTCGCCCCGGTTGCGGTGCGAATTGACGTTCGGTATCCCCATAGGGCAAAAGGTATTTTGTCTGGCCAGTCCCGGTAATTATCAGCCATCTTTTTGAGTATGGTGACAATTGTTTTATTAGCCGCCTCTACTGCTCCATTTGTTTGGGGACGGTAAGGCGAGGAGGTATGCCTTTGGATTTTATATTTGGTCAGCAGGGCCGCAGTCTCGGCTTGAAAATGAGTCCCGTGATCACTGATAAATTCAGAGGGAATCCCATATCGACATATTATCTTGTTTTGGATGAACTTGGCGACATGCTTAGCATTGAGGATGCGATATGATTTAGCTTCGACCCATTTGGTGAAATAGTCGATAGTTACCAAAATAAAGCAATGCCCACCGGTACCCGAGGGATTTATTTTCCCGATTATGTCGATACCCCACGTCGAGAATGGCCAATGTGACGTCATGGTATAGAGTAGCGATGACGGCATATGTTGCACATTGCCGAAAATTTGACAGTTATGACAATGTTTGACATACGACCGGCAATCGGCTTCCATGGTATTCCAATAATAACCGAGCCTCATGATTTTCTGGACCAACATGTGGGCATTCATGTGTGGGCCGTTCTCACCATCATGTACTTCGGCCATGACCTTTTCAGCCTTATACTTGTCAACACAAAGGAGTAGAGCCCCTTGTGCCGTCTTTTTGTACAGTTGCCCGTCATCGGTACGGATAAATTGGGTGGCTAGCCTTCGTAAGGCTTTCTTGGCTCGACCTTCCGTCCCGGGAGGATATTCTCCGTTTGTCAGGTACGTTAACACAGCCTGATACCATGGTTCGGGATCGGTTATCTCAACGTCTTCTATGTCGCAAATGTATGCCGGCTCGGACCGTCTTTCGATGCAAATTGGCATACTGGTCACGTGGTCGGGAATATTCAGTAAAGATGCTAATTTTGAGAGCGCATCTGCAAACTGATTTTCTTCCCGGGGCAGATATATATACTCCACCTTTTGGAATTGTTTCTCGAGATCCCTTACTCGTGCCTGGTAGGCCACGAGATTAGCATTTCGAGTCTTCCATTTTTGAAGTGCTTGGTTAATGACCAAGGATGAGTCACCATGTACCCGGAGATTTGTAATCCCTAGATTGGCGGCGGCTTGTAGCCCGTAAATGCATGCTTCGTACTCTTCTTCATTATTGGTAACATCAAAGTCCAGTTTGATGGAGACGGGAGTATGTTCCCCTTTTGGTGAAATTAGGAGGATCCCGATTCCGAACCCTCGAAAATTAGATGCACCATCGAAGTATAAATCCCAAGTTTCAGTATCAGTATGGAAAATATCTTCGTCTGGGAAGGACCAAGTGTCGGTGTGTCCTTTCTCGGTTACTGGGCTATCGGCGAGAAACTCAGCTACTACTCGACCTTTAATAGCCTTTAACGGTACAAACTTTAGGTCGAATTCTGCCAGCATTAGAGTCCATCTAGAGATTCGGCCGTTGAGAACGGGCTTTTCGAAGATGTATTTGATGGGGTCCATTTTAGATAGCACATGGACCTCGTGACTGAGCATATAATGTCGGAGTTTCTTAGTAGCCCAGACTAGAGCCAAACACGTCTTTTCGAGCATGGTATATTTGCACTCATACTCTAAAAACTTCTTGCTGATGTAGTAAATGGCTCTTTCTTCGGAGTCAACTGTCTGAGCCAGCATAGCCCCCATGGCTGTCTCGGTCGTCGTTAGGTATAACGACAGAGGCAAACCGGGTTGAGGTGGCATTAAAACTGGCGGTGCAGACAGAATTTCCTTGATCTTGTCGAAAGCAGTTTGGCACTTGTCATCCCATAGTACTCGTTCTCCTACTTTCAGTTTTTTGAAAATTGGTTCACACACCATGGTTAGTTTGGAAATGAACCGACTGATGTACTGGACTTTCCCGAGGAATCCCCTTATTTCTTTTTCGGTTTTAGGAGGTTGCATCTCTGTAATGGCTTTGATTTTAGCTGGGTCGACTTCGATACCTCGTTGGCTAACGATATGACCCAGTAATTTGCCTGATGTTACCCCGAAACTGCACTTTTGAGGGTTTAACCTCATGTTGTATTTGCGTAGTCGGGTGAAACATTTTCTTAGGGCGGTGATGTGACCGTCCCGTTCTTTGGATTTGACGATCATGTCGTCTACGTAAACTTCTACCTCTTTATGCATCATGTCGTGTAATAAAGTGGTAGCAGTCCTTTGGTATGTGGCCCCGGCATTAATGAGACCGAAAGGCATGACGGTATAGCAGTAAGTACCCCAAGGTGTGGTGAAGGTAGTCTTACTCATGTCTTCTTCCGCCATCTTGATTTGATTATACCCGGCATACCCGTCCATGAATGATAGAAGGGCATGATCGGCCGTGTTATCCACCAGTATGTCGATGTGTGGTAACGGAAAATCATCTTTCGGGCTCGCCTTGTTAAGATCCCGAAAATCTACACATACCCGCACCTTACCATCCTTTTTAGGAACCGGCACGATGTTTGCCACCCAGTCCGGATACTCGGACACTTGTATGAAGTCGGCTTTGAACTGTTTGTCGACTTCTTATTTTACCTTGAGAGACCACTCGGGCCTCATTCGGCGGAGCTTCTGCTTGACCGGTTTGCACCCATCTTTGATTGGTATGTGGTGCTCGGCTATTTCCCGGTCTATCCCCGGCATGTCCTTGTAGGACCATGCGTAGACATCCTTGAACTCTTGGAGGAGGCTTATGAATTGTTGTTTCTCCTCGGGATCTAAGGATAACCCTATCTTAAGTGTTTGAGGCTCTAAGGTTGTTCCCACATTTATGGACTCGGTTTCTTCGATCAACGGGTTCCGGGACTCCCTTTGCTCTAGTTGCTCGATCAGATGCGGAGGTAAAGGTACCTGTTCGTCTGGTTTCTCAATGTCATAGCATAAAACATTTTTAAAAGCAGAATTTGAAGGAGACAAGTCGTAAGCAGAACGGTTGTTATTATTGATTGAAAACTTGGAGAACAGCTCAAAGAGAGCAGCCATCTGATCATTGGTCAGTGGCGGGATAGGTAGGGCACTCGGGACAGACCCCGAAGTGCCAGCAGCAGGAATAATAAAGGGGAGAGGGGTTACAGGAGTGACTCTAGCACCGACTTCCCTAGACTCGACCTCAGACTCTGACTCAGACTCCGACTCAGACTCGGACTCAGACTCAGGCATGTCTCCCTCTCCGGTGACCAGCTTGTAGATCCTTCCCTGACTGTCAGTCCACTTGACAGTCTTCCTCCAGGCCCTGTTTCCCGTCTCGGAACCAACATCCGAGATCAGCTTGGTCGGGTCAAACCTGTTACTGCGGAGGATCAGGTTGACCAGGTCTTCCTTTGAAGTTGGGGTTATGGTGTCTTCCCCAAATAGTAGCCCTAGAGCGGGCTCAGCATCTTCAGCTCCGTTGGATTGGATGAGGGCGAACACGTCATCCGGGATGTAGTTGCAGTCTCGGGCCAAGTGGGTCCCGAGCTGCATAGCATTGGGTTGGTATAGACCAACCTGGATAGCCCCGAACACCGGTGTGACAAAGTAGTCAGCCAACCGTGGGCTATAAGGGCTCAAGTAGATACCCTTAAGGATGTTGCAGGCCTTCTCAATTCCTGCTCGGACGACATTGTCGGGGGTGATGGCATAACCGAGACCAAAGTGAGATTCTTCGTCTTTGAGAACCTCAATGATCTTCCCAGCTGGAAGATCGGGTCGAGAGGTAGCCCCCAGAATGTACCCTAGGTTTTGGAGCATCATGTCGATACTCGTAGTGAAGTAAGGCCTAAAGAGGTACTCTTCCTCGATCATCCCCACAAAATCGAACCCCCAGAGGTCCGTGCGTCCCGTGGCGTTACAGCTAGCCACGGTCATTGGGGTTGCCTCTAAAGTGATGACATCGTCGAGCAGAGGCATCTTAATCTTTCGGTGGAGGGTGGAGGACACCGCCTTGACCGCGTGGATCCAAGGCCTACCTAGGAGCAAGTTGAATGATGAGGTGACATCAATCACCTGAAACTCGAGATCCTTCTCTATCGGGCCAGTGATGATGGTCAGTTTCACGGCCCCAGCTACCGACTTCGGGCTCCCATCGAAAGCTTGGATGGTCTGAGCAGTCGGAACATAGTCAGCCTCGGTAATGCCGAGGGCTTTTGCGGTCCTTAGAGGAAGAACGTTTACAGCAGACCCGTCATCAACTAGGGTCATAGGGAGGTATTTTCCTCGGCAGACCACCGTAATGTAGAGGGCCAGATTATGGGTGGCCCCAAATGGTGGTAGGTCGGCTTCGGAGAAAGTGATTACCGGTCCTTCTTCCTTAGCCTTGCCTTTTAGGTGGGGCAAGATCGTGGCTACCATTTCAGCAGGGGTAACCAAAGAGTCAACCTTGATTTGATCGAGAGCCTTTGTGAGTGCTTCCCGATGTTCTTGAGAGCTAACCAGGAGTTGCCATATAGTGAGGTCAACTCGGGTCTTCTTCAATTGTTTCACGAGAGCCGTTTCAGCAGTTGGCTCTTCAGGGGCGACTTCCGTAATGACGGTCGTCGGAATAGGGGTGTCCCTAGAGCTAGTGACTTGATAGGGACGACCAAGGTGGTTACTGGTTAAGACTCGAGATTTAGTCTTTCGAATCTCCTCGGTGGTAATGGGGACAGCTTCCCCTTTGGCGAGGTAGACGTCATCCTCGTCATCGAACCAGATCCCGTTCACTTGCGGGATAAATGGAGAGATAAGGTGAGAACAATCAATCACCTCCCCGGTAAAGATGGCGTGGGAGCTGAAAGGGTTCTCTTTGTTGCTGGGCTTATCTCCGAGTAGCGGGATTTTACCGCTTTCAATCAGGTCCTGAATCAAGTGCTTCAGTTTCCAGCACTTCTCGGTATCATGCCCATTGCCCCGGTGGTATTGGCAATAGGCTTGGGCATTGTAGTTCTTGGAGCGTCGCTCGACCGGAACTTCAGGAGTTGGGCCTATCGGTTGGATTAGGCCTTCTGAGGACAGCCTTTATAAGGCATAAGTATAGGTCGTACCTATATCGGTGAAAACCCGAGGTGGGGTGTTCTTCTTGGACGGGGCATCTAGTAGATTAACCGCGTCAAAAATGCTGCGAGTTGCAGCCTGGGGCTTAGTGGTTGAGGAGGAAGCCCCTTGGTAACCTTTGGCAGCGGCCTTAGTGAGACCCTCCAGTCTTAAGTCATCTTCGATCCTCATACCCATTTCAGTGAGGGTGGTGAAGTTGGGTATGACAGCATATCGGAGGTGAACCCGGTAGGATGGGAGGAGGTTCTTAACAAAGGCCTCCACTAAAGTTTTCTCACTGGGCTTATCGACCAGTTTCAAGCTCTCGGCCCTCCATCGTTGAAGGTATTTGGTAAAATCTTCTTTCGGCTCCTGGGCCATAACTTCCAGAGATCTCATTGTGGTTTGGATCTCGATGTTGTCAGCATAGTTCCGAGTGAACTCGGTAGCCACATCATCCCATGTAGGGTATTTCTTCGGGTCTAGCCTGTAGTACCAGGCCCGAGGGTGCTTTTCAAGAGACGCAGCAAAGAGGTTCTTGAACATGGTAGAGTCCACCCCTTTGATGGCCATGAACTCCTTGAAGGCCCGTACATGTAGTAACGGGTCTTCAGTTCCTTCGAACATAGGCAAACCGGTGAGGTTCAGGTTTGCAGGCAGCCTGTCACTTAGCGGGTTATACTCCCGACTGTTTTCCCGGTGAATGTTGTTACTCCCAGTTAAATGAGCTTGTTCTTCCAGTCGGCGGACCGAGCTAACTAGTTCAGCTAAAGGTCCGGTAGTTTCGGTAGTAGGAGTCCTGTGCTCCACCGAAGCCAATCGAGTGACGATAGCAACTTGCCCAGCCCTCATCTCATTCAGTTGGGCATCGATGTCGGCCTGCTTCTCGATCATGGCATCAACGGAGGTTTTCAGTTCAGCTAAGGCAGTTTCCATCCTGCGAGTGTGTCTGGTTGATGGTGGCCTGTCTGTAAGAACACCACGTAATCAGAAACCGAACTCAGTCTTGGAATCAAAGGAAACAGTACATCCCGAGCGACCCAAAAAGAAAGGACTGAATGGAAAAGACTCGAGAAAGACATCTAAACGGATGACTCGTGGGTGGTATGACTTCCTTAGGATTTCGGCTTTGTGGGCCTGGTCCCGTTCGAAGGAAGGTCCACGTGAGATTACTCCCCAGACTTTTGACTCGAGTGTATGGACGGACTTTCCTTTGTAGGGGTATGCCCTACGCGGGTTGGTCGTGCCTTGACAGATAAGGCGGACTCGGGAAAGGGGGAAACTCGTGATATAAGATCGACGGAGTTTCGACGCTATAAACCCTCTACGTACTATGCAAAGACCCGACACACGGATAGACGGTAGGTCCTATAATAAGGAAGGTTTATTTTAGGAAAGTTGAAAGTTTTGGAAAGGTTGAGGTTTGAATGCAAAATGAACGAACTTCCGAGGGTTTTGAAAACTGAAAACAGAATTTCGAAAACCGAGATTAGAATTTTGAAAAGGAAAATTCCGAAAATCAAGGTGGTGGGGGCGGAAATTCGAGAATTAAAACGGACAGCATGCCGACTACAGAAAAGGATATTTTGAGTCAAATCGTTGATCCTAAATTTTGGCAGCATTCCGAGTTTTTGAATATTGATATTTTGAAAAGACGGGTCCCGAAACGGACAGTATTTCGGGTTTTTCAAAATTTGGTATTTTTGGAAAGATGCAATTTTGAAATGACGATTTTTGAAAAGAATGACACGGAAACCAAGTAGCACGTAATCAAACAAGCATTATAACGACGCTTATGTATGCATTACGCTAAGTCTCGGTCGGTCAAAATAGGGTCTATACCAACAACGATGGCTTTCTCATGTGATGGACGGACTCCCTAAGCCGAGTTGGTCTTAGGACATGCCGCAAAACCGAGACGAGTTCCACCAACGATGTTTTTAGCGCACCCATGTAGGAATGCACCGCGGTATAGTGGGACGTCGGTCACAAGTAACCGGTCCGGGCAAATTTGGGTTATGCATGAATCATTAAACTAATGCGCGCACACTATTCTACGAACGATTTCTCTTCGAGTCTCACCCTAGGAACCCCGATGACATGTGGTACATCAGGTATCCCCAGCGGAGTCGCCAAATTGTGGACATGATGTAGGTCCACCCCGACGCGGCGAAGCGCGGGTTTGGGTAGGCGAATGAATCTCGTGGTAAGATTGTTCTCGGGTTCGAAATTTAAGTCAAAATGGAGTCGCCACCGAATTTTGTGGTTATTCGGAACCATACGAGTCCACTCTATGTCGTCATGGGCTATACACAAAGTAAGCCCACTCCGATTTCAGAGTTCATGGGGCTCGTCCCTTTGCATTGCGATACCGATACCATCTATACCGGTAATCGTGTAAAGAATGACTCTCGTGCGCCAAGGGTTTCGGACATCCGGAAACCAAAGGTTCTGAGTAAGGGGTGAGGGTACGTGTTGGGAAGCCCACTAAGGACACCCAACCCCGCCCGCACATGGCGGCCTCTACTAAGACATCGTTCGTGTTCGTGTACGCGCGCTAGTAAAATGATTAAATGTTATGCAAACAGCGTTTTAGCTAAACATGCGAGTTTTGCGTTAACTACGTCATTAATGCATCTTATTGTTGGTCGAAATGATTTAGCATGCGAGGTTCATTTATAAAGCGTAAAAGCAATTAAATAAACAAAACTCGAAAGTAAATAAAAAAAACGTACAAATTACACGGGCGGAAATACAACCCGGAGTTCACAATACAACAATATGTAAAGAAATGAAATAAAAAAATGCGATATAATTAAAGGGACGGACCCGTATGTAAACTAGACCTCGAAAATATGTAGGTGGACTAACCTTGATTAAATACGCATTATGTCGCATATTAAACGAAGGACGGGAACATGAGACTGCGGCATATTGCTAGCCTAATCTCACGTCCCGTAGTCTTGTCCCGACTTATCACGTCAAAGTGGTCAAAGTCGTTCTACGTGTCGTGATGTGTGTGAGTTTTGAAAAATAGGAAGGTCGGATGATGGTCTAAAGTCGATATAGAACGGGGCTCGAAATATGTGTCCAAGCCCTCGGTATTGTGGGTTAAGAGACCCACTCGATCGAGTCATTGACTGACTCGGTCGAGTGTGTTATTAGCGTGGCTACTGCCCACTTTTTGGGGTGCTACTCGATCGAGTGGCCCATGGCACTCGATCGAGTGGCCCATGGCACTCGATCGAGTGCCCCCTGTACGAGTGATGGCTCGCTCGGTTTTATGACTCGAAATCGATAATCGGCCAAATGAAATACAAATATCGCACTTGTATTTGACTCGGCCTTCGGTACTATAATCGTGTATGAACGATTATAATACCGTTATCGGAGTTTATGAAAAATGTTTACGTTAGATTAGGAAATTTTGAATTGGTGACGAAATGTATCCCTCTACGTCACGACATCGGGACTAACCCTTTCGGGTTACGTGATGTCGGTATTCGTGTCAGCGGGTCTCGTCCCAATTATAGAAATGGAATGAAATTCGTTCAACTACGACCGTTTGCGATCGCGTTACGCCCTTGAGTACATTGGGGCGGGGCTCCTCGAAAGGGCTCCACCTCCGTCGTTGCTCGTAAAGGGATTAAACGGATCTTTGGCAAACATCGTAGTCAAACGGATTTTAAACCGAAATTTGATACTAGTTTTATATATACGCGGTATTATTAATGATGTTAGTAATAGAAAAATGACAATACAAAATAGAGATGCAAAAAGGTATAAAAAAAACGTTAGTGTTAGTGTCGGTGTTACTACGATCATAATACGAAAATGTACATAAAATGATATAGAAAAGAGATAGAAGAAGAGTTTAGGACACCCTCAACATACATGCTAGTATAGACCTCGGAAATGGACTCGTGAATAGCGACAAAGCTTGGGAGTATCGAGGATGTACGCGAGTTATGGTGTGTATAGATGTGTATGTGTATTATGTCGGCTTCCGAGGGACAAAGGGGCTCGGGATTGATGTGTTTTTGCTTAGGGTTTGAAGTGTAGAATGTAGGGTGGAAGTAGGGCAAAGTGTGACTGAAATGGCTTAAAAAAAGTTGTGAAATGAGGGGATGTCGTGGGGTATTTATAGGCATTACCCCACGACATAAGGGCACTCGATCGAGTGGCCCTAGTGCACTCGATCGAGTGCCTATGCAAATGGGCCTTATCCAGTTTAAGGCGCTCCACTCGACCGAGTGGGTCAATCCACTCGATCGAGTGGATCAAACAAATCGAGATAAAAGGGGAAATGTTTGACTTTGTTTGTTGTGATCATTTTTTGAATTTATTTTGTGCGCCTAATCTGAACTTGGCTGATTTATGAGACGGTTTCGTTTTTGACCGGGTTTTGACCCGGTCGCCAAAAGACGGGAATTATTTTTGGTGTCGGTTTTGGCCCAAATTAGTCTCATTTGACTCGGAACGACCCACTGGGCCTGAATTTGAAGTCTGTTTTGTGAGATTTTTACTCCGCTAAAAGTCCATGTCGGATATTATGAATTCCGAGCCCAAATCCGAGCATACTAAGTCACGTTGACGTCCGATCATCATCGGGTGTTTTTCCGAGACTACTATAGACACGTGGCAGTCAAAATGCGGGTGTCTACACCCTCTCTTGTTTTCTAATGTGGTATTCCCTACTACATTACTCGAATTTCCTCTGGCCGAGTTCGACGTAATCCTCGGTATGGATTGGTTGGCTCATTATGATGCAAGATTCCTATGTCGAGACCATAAAATATCCTTGAAGGGTCCTGATAGTGCTCGTGTCACGTATCGAGGTGGAAGACGTTAAGAGGGTATTAAGATTATATCCGCTATGAAGATGCTGAGTTTACAGAGGAAGGGTTGTCAAGTATTCTTATGCTCTGTGACTAAAACTCTGGAGCTGCCTAAACTTGAAGAGGTACGCATTGTGAGTGAATACCCCGATGTGTTTCCTGAAGAATTACCTGGTATTCCCCCAGAGCGAGATGTTGAATTCACCATTCAACTCGTACCAGGTACTGGACCAATTGCTAAAGCTCCCTATAGAATGGCTCCTGCAGAATTGCAAGAATTGCGCAAACAGCTCGATGAAATGATTGAGAAGGACTTTATTCGTCCTAGTTCTTCCCCGTGGGGTGCTCCTGTACTGTTCGTAAAGAAGAAAGACGGTACTATGAGGCTATGTATTTGATAAGTGTAGTTTGTAGTGCCTTCTTCACTATGTTTTGGTCCCATTTCCTTGTGGAATCGCTCCTTAAGAGCGATTCATGGGCTTCTTATGCTTCCTCTAGTTCGTTTCAGGTTCCCGAGCCCGATTTGGAAGAGTTGGAGCGATTCCGACTCATTATATACACATTTTGGAGCCAACGGAGTAAAGGAACGATGACTCGACGCCTTGGAATCGACCCCGAGACCTCGGGACCCAATCCCGAGCCTCCGAGAGCCGATCCCGAGTCCCGAGAATCGACGAGAAGCCCATGAGAGGCAAGGAAGGACCAAAGAGCTCTTAAGGGAGGCCTACAAGACCCATCCCGTTCGGGATGGCCTCATCCCGTTCGGGATGGGGTGCACGTTGAAGGGTGCCACTGTGAGCCCATCCCGGTCGAGACCAACCCGTCCTGATCGGGATGACAGGGCCGTCCCGGTCGGGATGATCCGTCCCGGTCGGGAAGCTACAGGGGCAGCACGACTCTTTTATTTTCTTCTCCTTCATTCTTGTACCCATATATATATACTCCCTTCTTGTAATATTAAGACATATTATCATACCCTAGACTAGTTTAAGCCTCCATTAACATTCAAAACCCTAGATTATTGCTACTCTCATTAGTTTAATCTTCTCTTTAATCCTTAGTTAATCATTGTAATTAGTCTTGGATTAAGGGATTCTTGAAGATTGTTCCAAGCTTGACAACCTTGGGATTGTATTTGGGTTTCTCATTAATACAAGATTGCATCTTTTCTTCATCCAGTGTTGGTATAATCATCTCTACTCTTGTTCTTAGTTTATTTAATCTTGTTTGAATCTTTTCATATTGTTATTGTTATTATTCTTGTTATCCATTATGGATGCTTGTTTAGTGGTATTGATTTATTTTATGATTGTTAGTTTGTTCTTTATCATGAGTGAGTAGTCTTCTTTGTGGGGTTAGTAGGGGGATTAGGGGTAGATTATGGATGATTAGGGTTGATTAAGGGGAAAGGGTGAATCTTTGTTGTTAGTCACATTGTGGGCACTCTATGTGTTTGTTGATATGCTTGTGTGAGTTGTAGTGGCCATGCTTCCCATACTTGTGTTCATCTTCTCATTGTTTGTCTATGATGCGGAAATGTTGAGAATAGTTTAGTCGCGAGAGCGCGGATTAGGGTCTAAGTTGCGAGAGCCCGGACCCACCTTGACATCGGTCAAAGTTGCGAGAGCCCGGACCGACTCTAGTAACTAGGAGACACCTATACCCTTGATCACCCCAATTACCCTTCTACTCCTATGAACCCGACCTACCCCACTTTCCTTCCATATTTGAGTTCACCTCTTAGTTAGTCATTATTTCTATAGTTTCATTGTTTAGTTAGTGTTCATAGTTAGTCCATCATTAGTCTAGTCATACTTCTCCTCCACCATTAGTTATCCTTTTATCGTTTCTTTGTGTTTGTCTTGGTGACCTAGTCTTGTTTGTAGGCCGACCTAGTCTAAGCTTTGATATACCGTTCTCGTGGATACGATCCCGACTTACCCTAGCTACCCACTAGGTTAGTCGGTAGTTTATTGATCGATTAGGGACGTGACGAATCCATTACCATCAATTTGGCGCCGTTGCCGGGGACAGTGCATTGTTTAGACTTAGTTTGCTTATCTCTAGACTTAGTTACCCTTCTTTGTGTTCTCCCATCTTCTCTTGTGAATATTCTCTAGATTTTTCTTCTTTCCTTAGTTTTATTTCTTCTTTTTCTCTTTGTCTCTAGTTGTGCTTGTTTGTTGTCGTTGCCTAGTGCCCACAAAGCACTAGGTGTTCTCACGTTTGTTCTAGTGTGTAGTGTATGCCTAGGAGGGGAGGCGACTTCTATCTCTTTAATCCAGAGCCGGAGAGACTCTTTCGAGCCTTTCGCCAACGGACGATTAATCGGGTTAGGATCTCTCAACCGAGTGCAAGCAATACTCATCAAGGGCAAGCCCAAGGAGCCGACTTGAACAATCCACATCGAGAGACGGCCGAAAGGAATTTTGTAAATCCTTTTGGTGATTCTTCTTCTCCTAGTTCCCCCTCTTCATCTACATCAACACCGTCTACGCCACCATCCTCTCCCTTATATCCAATCATGCGTAAGTTTTCTTCTCACTCAACCTTCATGGAAGACATTTTGCCGGGTCCATCCACTGTACCGGAGGCATATACCGGAATTTTTGTGGCGAAAACACAATTTATCCAATTGGTCGAGAGAAGTCAATTTAGTGGGTTACCAACCGAAGATCCTAATCAACACATGGAAACCTTTTCGGATTATTGTGACGCTATTTCGCAAACGGGAATAACTCAAGACCAAATCCGGTGGGTATTATTTCCTTTCTCTCTTATTGGTAAAGCGAAACAATGGTTCAAGGGGTTGGATAAAGCAAGACTTGGCATTGATACTTGGAAGAAGCTAGCCTTAGCCTTCTACCAACAATTCTATCCCCCGGAGAAGACAAATCTATTGAGAGCTTCTACCACGGGTTTCCAACAACGTGATGATGAAAGCCTCTATGAATCGTGGGAAATATTCAAAGCCTTGATCCGTTCTTGTCCACACCATGGCTTATCACAATGCTTCCTCATAAAACAATTTTGGAATGGGCTATATGAAGACTCGAGGGCCATACTCAACATGGGATCTAACGGTAGGTTTACCGAAGTGGAGGATGACCAAACTTGGTCGAGAATCGAAGAGATGGCGGTGCATAATTCGCAATACTCTAGGCCTAGGAAGGCACATCGAGGAGGCATACATGAGGTTGATGATATCACTAAGTTAAGCATTGACCTTGGAGCTCAATTGAAAACACACATGGAGACTATTGACAAGAAGCTCCAAAGCCACCTCAACCAAGTCAAGGCACTAGTTCCTCACACCATCAACCGATTCAAGAAGTGAATGCTTTGGGGTTCACACCTCCTAAACCTTACTTTGGGATGTGCGACACTTGTGGAATCGTTGGTCATGACCCTATGAATTGTAGAGGAAGTATTGAGCAAGTGAACGCCTTTCAAGCGTTCAAGCAAGGTGCCTCCTACTCTAATCAATACCAACCTTCCAATCAAGTCCCTCAACAACAAGCACTTCAACATCAACAACAACATCGTCCCTATGTTCCACCTCCCTTACGGGACAACAATGAAAGTTACCAAGGTTATATGGGTAACCAAAGACCCTTCAACAATTTCAAGCAAAATAACCAAGGCAACTTCAACAACAAGCAAGGGTTCCAACAAGGGAACTTCAACCAAGGTGGTTTCCAAGGAAACCAAAATTTCCAAGGACAACAAAACCACAACCAAGGGTATCAAAGCTACAATCATGGCAACAATCAAGGCAAGTCTCATGGGTTCCAAGGGAACCATCAACAACAACAAGCAACACAAGGCAATCAACAAAGCAAGCCTAGGAGCCGGTGTCCTATTCATGACTATGGTACTCCATTAGCCCTCACCGATACTCCGCATAATCCATCATCCCCACCACGGGATTTCGACATACAAAAGAAAATGATGGATATGCAAAGGAATACTCAAGAAATGCAAAAGAGTCAATTGGAGGCACAAATGTCACAACAAGGAATCATTGCTTAAATTCTAATGGATAACAAGGAAATGAAAACTCACATGAAGATGATTGAGAATCAAGTGTCACAACTTGCATCGGGAAGTTCTTCAAGACAAAGGGGGCAATTACCTCCTCAAGGTGAAACTCCAAATTTTGAGCATGTCAATGCCATCACCTTAAGGAGCGGTGCCACCTATAATCCTCCCGTGTTTTCTAGTGAGCAAGAAGCAATGAAGGAAGTTGTGTCTCCAATTCAAGAAGATTCAAGCTCGGATAATCCAATGGAGGAACAAGTTCTATGGGAAGTTGAAAAACCCCAAGAAGACAACCCTCCCCCTCTTCAAGAGAAAGATAAAGGAAAAAGGAAAGTGTCCTTTGAAGAGTCCACCCCTATTGAGCAAAACAAGTACCAAATCAAGTTGCCTTACCCATCAAGGCAAATGAAGACTAAGGTGGACACTCAATACGACAAGTTCCTTAGTATTGTGAAGAAATTGGATGCGAATGTCCCATTCACCGAGTTACTTACCCAAATCCCGGCATATGGAAAATTCATGCGGGAAATCCTAGCTAGGAAGAGGTCCATCAATAAGGAAGAGACGGTAGCGTTCACGAGGGTGGTGAGCGAGCTTATTCAAGGTTCCACGCTTCCGAAGTTGAAGGACCCGGGTAGTTTCTCTATCCCATGCACCATCGGCAATTACAAGATCGAGAGAGCTATGTGTGATTTGGGTGCGAGTGTGAGCATTATTCCCTACACCATTTATGAGCGATTAGGGATGACGGAGTTGAAGTGTACGTCCATTACACTCCAAATGGCCGATAAGTCTCTTAACCGACCATTGGGAATGTTAGAGGATGTGCCGGTACAAATAGGGAAGTTTTTCATTCCGGTCGACTTCATTGTGGTTGACATGCCGGAGGATGCTAACACTCCCATCATCCTTGGACGCCCATTTTTACACACCGCCGGTGCCGTGATCGATGTGAAGAAGGGTAGGATCACCTTTCAACTAGGCGACGAAGAGTTAGTGTTCGACCTCCAAGGCAACACTTCGCCTATGACCGAGACATGTAATGTGATCCATGCCACGGAAGACATCGATCGAGGGAATGATTCGGGACAAAGCTTGAAGAAGTACTCTTTTGTACTTGAGGATGATGACTCCGATTTGGAGGAAGATGAGCGCCCAAATCATGGGTTGGATGACAAGTGCAATGACAAGGAAGAAGATGAGCCTCCCTTGGGGCCACGTGAGGATCGTTGGACGTTTGGGTATATCCCCAAAGACCAAAAGTACAAGTTCAAGCCGTTGAGCTTGGAAGATCGGGATGCCCCGGGAATGTCAAGGCAAGGCCATGAAGAGCCTTGGTATGTGGTCGGTTATATGACATGCTTGATTGAAGACTTCTCTAGGGCCTTCGACTTGTTCTTACGTGCCCTTGATGGAGATGGAACTAGTTATGGTTGTTGAAAAAGAATGAAGATTGCACCATCTTGGTTTGACGGAGTTCCACAAGAACCGTCCCATTGTATATATCTCTTTCTTGTAGTTAGTTGGATTTTTGTGAATTCTTGTTATTTGGATTGATTGATGAGCGTTTTGAGGGAGAGAGTTTGACGTGTGTTTGAGTATTGCTTGATAGGTGAAGTGAGAATGCTCCTAGAGAAGAATGGCTATGATATACCTTGGGTTGTAAGCACGAGGATCGGGTTTTTGAAGCTTGGAGCAAGCTTTTGGGATTGTGGAAGTTGAAGAAGGCCCATCCCGGTTGGGATGAGGCGTCCCGACCGGGACGGGTGTGGCATCCCGACCGGGAAGGATCCGTCCCGATCGGGATGGGTGTACCAAGATTCGAGCTCACTGTGGACCCATCCCGACCGGGATGAGGGCATCCCGACCGGGACGGGTGAGGTAACCCGATCGGGATCAATCTTCCCGACCGGGATGGTCCTCTTCTCCCCCTTTGTGATTCTTCTTCGCAAATCGAGTCCACCCAACCGTTTTATGCCCCCTCCTAACCTCCCTAGCTACCCTAGCCTTATCATATGCCCCATGTACTTCATTGTCATGCCCTCACTCCGTTTCCTATTCACTTTACACCGACTCTCACATCAAATACCATCCCCTCACACCATTACTACCCCAACCGTGAGTCCTTCTTGAGTGTGAAGCGAGATGGCAACCGAGAAGACAAGCGACGAGCCTCTAATGATCATCGAGACGATGGAGCAAGTGAGTTACTAGCCGCTCGGTTTGGGTAACTACCCTTACTTTTCCGTCTTTTTATCGCTTGTTTTTCATTGTTTGCCCCCTTCCCTCGAGTCATGGGATCTTAGTGGCCTTCGAGGCCGTAGTATGGTTGCCCCCGACTCCCGACGACGTGATTACGTCGAGAGTCAATCGATTAGTCCAATTTACAAGATTTTCACCTTCTTTTTGAGGATTTAATCCGATTTAGGCGGAATCCGGGCTAGGTGACTTGATTACACCTAGCACTCCCCTCCCATTTCCTTTTATTTCCTTCCTTCTTTTTATTTTCTTCCCCCATCCATATCTTTTTCTCGTCTCGACCCATGGTGACTCGACTACACCCCGGCCGGACACCTTCTACCGTTTTCTTCACCTTACTCTTTGATTTTTAGCCTTTTTTCGTAGTTTCTTTTCCTTTTCTTTTTTATCTCCGCACACTACGATTGAGCATATGAGGACATTGCTCGATTTAAGTGTGGGGGAGCGATATTCTATCGTAGTTAGTTTTATTTTCTTAGTTTCTCCAAAAAATCTTAAAAATACCTAAAAATTTGAAAATTTTCACAAAAATCAATAAGATTCTCTTTTTTTGTGTCTTTTTCTTTGGTGTCCTTGTGTCGTATATTTGTCTTGTTGTGTATGTTTGCCTCCCCTTTTCCTTTTAGGTTGCTTAACCACCGTTAATTTTGGAAAGCTTTGAAGACATCCAGTAACATCTTCTATCCCTTTTTCCCCTCTTTATTTCTTGTGAAGTTTGGAGAAAGTTGTGTTGAGGAGTGCTCGGGTGGAGCTTGTACATACTTGCGGTTGATTTGGTGATTTGTTTGGAAGATAGGGGTGGTGTTTGGGTTGTTTATATGGTTGTTGTGTTTTGTTTTTGTTTTGTTGCTTTTACTTCTTTTTCTTTCCTTCTTTGTGATGTCTTCATTTTGTGTTGTGTTAGTTGAGTCTTGTGTGTAAATGGTTTTCGAAAACCCGGTTTAGAGGCTAGTGTGTGAGTGTCTATTTTCCTTTCCTAGTTGTATAAATCGAGTCTTGGACTTTAATCTAGTAGAATGACCCTAAATCAATGATTTCGTTGGTCCTTTACCTTGAGTCCACCTAGCTTACTAGGGATTTACTACGGGATTTGCATTTTGACCATTATGACCACCCACGGTGTGAAAAGGCCTTGGTTACCGAGTCTCGTCCCCTAGGTGACCGTGTTCAGGATTGTTTTGATTAGTCCAAGTTCTCCTCTTTTTGTGGGTTTGAAGGGAAGGACGCTCCCCGACTCTCCCATTACCCTACCTCCTACACATATCCACACAATAAAATGCAATTTGATGAATTCTCTCTTTCTTGTTACACAAGGAAATGCCAAAAATGCCAAATCTTGCCAAAAAGGGCAAAGGAAAGAAAAGAAAGAAAAATGAAAGAAAGAAAAGAAATGAAGAAAAAGAAAAGGCACAAAAGCCAAAAAGAAAATAGAAAAGAAGAAAAAGAAATGGCATGGCAACAAACAAATCAAAACGTCGAAAAGAAAGAAAATGCCAAAAGAAAACCCGTCTCACAAAAAGAAATCCCCACAAAAATAAGCCTTTTTCCGACTTTTGCCGTGAAGAGCCTACCAAAGGACCGAGTCCCGAGGAAGGATGATAGCGGCATTAGTCGGTCTTCCCTCATTTTGCTTGTTTTCCACCTTTTTACTTGGACTAGTTAGGCGGTTTTGGACACGGGACGACCCTCTTGGCTCACGCTAAAGGGGGCGGGGTCTCACTTACCAACAGTGTCGACTAACACCGTGGTTCTTCACTTTTCCACTCCGCCGATCGTCCCGTAGTACGTTTTTAGAAAGTTAGGAGGACCTAGGTAAGTTACCAACGTTTTTGTTGCTTTATCGTCATACTATTAGGGTTTAGTCCACCTTGGTTTGTATTGCTAGCTTGGGAACGTTGTCACTTACCTCGAGTCCTAAACCGGTGCTTCTTTCACCGCTTTTAGAGGGAAGCGGTATTTCTTTTGTTTTGGGTGCAACCATCTAAGTGTTTGTTTGTGTGTTTGTTTGTTTGTGTGTTTTGTGTCCGGTTGCATCCGGGGTTTTGTCGCAAGACCCAACTTGCCTTGCGGAGTGCACTTGTCCTCGCGTGAGTTGAAAGGGCGTAGGGTGCGCTAATACCCATTCGGCTAGTATAATAGTTAGTATGTGCTTACTCGAGGGCGAGTAAGGGTTAAGTGTGGGGGAGTTGATAAGTGTAGTTTGTAGTGTCTTTTTCACTATGTTTTGGTCCCATTTCCTTGTGGAATCGCTCCTTAAGAGCGATTCATGGGCTTCTTATGCTTCCTCTAGTTCGTTTCAGGTTCCCGAGCCCGATTTGGAAGAGTTGGAGCGATTCCGACTCATTACATACACATTTTGGAGCCAACGGAGTAAAGGAACGATGATTCGACGCCTTAGAATCGACCCCGAGACCTCGGAACCCAATCCCGAGCCTCCGAGACCCGATCCCGAGTCCCGAGAATCGACGAGAAGCCCATGAGAGGCAAGGAAGGACCAAAGAGCTCTTAAGGGAGGCCTACAAGACCCATCCCATTCGGGATGGCCTCATCCCGTTCGGGATGGGATGCACGTTGAAGAGTGCCACTGTGAGCCCATCCCGCTCGGGACCAACCCGTCCCGATCGGGATGACAGGGCTGTCCCGGTCGGGAAGCTACAGAGGCAGCACGACTCTTTTATTTTCTTCTCCTTCATTCTTATACCCATATATATACTCCCTTCTTGTAATATTAAGACATCTTATCATACCCTAGACTAGTTTAAGCCTCCATTAACATTCAAAACCCTAGATTATTGCTACTCTCATTAGTTTAATCTTCTCTTTAATCCTTAGTTAATCATTGTAATTAGTCTTGGATTAAGGGATTCTTGAAGATTGTTCCAAGCTTGACAACCTTGGGATTGTATTTGGGTTTCTCATTAATACAAGATTGCATCTTTTCTTCATCCAGTGTTGGTATAATCATCTCTACTCTTGTTCTTAGTTTATTTAATCTTGTTTGAATCTTTTCGTATTGTTATTGTTATTATTCTTGTTATCCATTATGGTGGCTTGTTTAGTGGTATTGATTTCTTTTATGATTGTTAGTTTGTTCTTTATCATGAGTGAGTAGTCTTCTTTGTGGGGTTAGTAGAGGGATTAGGGGTAGATTATGGATGATTAGGGTTGATTAAGGGGAAAGGGTGAATCTTTGTTGTTAGTCACATTGTGGGCACTCTATGTGTTTGTTGATATGCTTGTGTGAGTTGTAGTGGCCATGCTTCCCATACTTGTGTTCATCTTCTCATTGTTTGTCTATGATGCGGAAATGTTGAGAATAGTTTAGTCGCGAGAGCGCGGACTAGGGTCTAAGTTGCGAGAGCCCAGACCCACCTTGACATCGGTCAAAGTTGCGAGAGCCCGGACCGACTCTAGTAACTAGGAGACACCTATACCCTTGATCACCCCAATTACCCTTCTACTCCTATGAACCCGACCTACCCCACTTTCCTTCCATATTTGAGTTCACCTCTTAGTTAGTCATTATTTCTATAGTTTCATTGTTTAGTTAGTGTTCATAGTTAGTCCATCATTAGTCTAGTCATACTTCTCCTCCACCATTAGTTATCCTTTTATCGTTTCTTTGTGTTTGTTTTGGTGACCTAGTCTTGTTTGTAGGCCGACCTAGTCTAAGCTTTGATATACCGTCCTCGTGGATACGATCCCGACTTACCCTAGCTACCCACTAGGTTAGTCGGTAGTTTATTGATCGATTAGGGACGTGACGAATCCCTTACCATCAGTATTGACTACCGAGAGCTCAATCGGGTTACGGTCAAGAACAAGTATCCTTTGCCTAGAATTGATGATCTGTTCGACCAGTTAAAAGGTGCTTCTGTGTTTTCCAAAATCGATTTAAGGTCTTGTTATCATCAGATCCCAGTTCGAGAGTCGGATATTCCTAAAACCGCTTTTAGCTCGAGGTACGGCCACTACGAATTCAAAGTAATGCCATTTGGACTAACCAATGCCCCTGCTGTCATTATGGATCAGATGAATCGCACATTCCGTGAGTATTTCGATAAGTGTGTCGTTGTCTTTATTGATGACATCCTGATTTATTCCAAGTCTGAGGATGAGCACATTGAGCATTTAAGAATCGTCCTAGGCATCCTGAGGAGTGAAAAGTGGTTTGCTAAATTCTCTAAGTGCGAGTTCTGGCTACCTGAGGTTGCCTTTTTAGGTCATGTAGTCATGAAAGACGGTATCAAGGTCGATCCAGCTAAGATTTCGGCCATTGCTGATTGGAATAGCCCCTCTGATATCGGTGAGATCCGTAGTTTCTTGGGCCTTGCAGGCTATTACAGGAGATTTGTGCAAGATTTCTCTAAGATCGCTCGTCCAATGACTCAGTTATTGAAGAAGGAATCCAAGTTTATTTGGTCTAAAGCCTGTGAAGATGCTTTTCTCGAGCTTAAAAAGAGACTCACTTCTGCTCCAGTTTTGACCCTACCTAACGAAGGTGTTGGTTTTGAATTATTCTGTGATGCTTCCAAGTTTGGTTTGGGTTGTGTCCTTATGCAAGGTGGTAAGGTGATCGCTTATGCCTCCAGACAATTGAAAGTTCATGAGGTGAATTACCGTACTCACGATTTGGAGTTGGCTGCTGTTGTACATGCCCTCAAGATTTGGAGACATTACCTATATGGAGTAAAGTGCAAGGTGCATACCGACCATAAGAGCCTACGATATCTCTTTACGCAGAAAGATTTAAATGCGAGACAGAGACGTTGGGTTGAATTGGCCAGTGACTATGATTTGGAACTGGTGTACTTCGAGGGGAGGGCTAATGTTGTGGCAGATGCCTTAAGCATAAAGAATATTCATGCCCTTGTTTCTCATCCTTGTCTACCTGAAGAGTTGGCTCGTAAGTTTGACAAGCTCACAATAGGTGTGGAGATGGACGGTGATGATGAGTGTGTTAGTGCCCTGGTTGCTGAACCTGCTTTATTCCGAGAGATCCGTGAGAAGCAGTTGTCAGATTCATTTATTGCTGGCATTCGAACCAAGATGGGTCTAGGTAAGGCTGTTGACTTCGTCGAAGATTCAAATGGTGCTTTGAAGTTCAAGGATCGTTGGGTCGTTCCTGCTGATGAGGAATTAAGGAAGAAGATTCTAGATGAAGCTCATAAGACTCCTTATTCTGTGCATCCTGGAGGTGATAAGATGTACAAAGACCTGAAGCTGCAGTTTTGGTGGCCATATATGAGAGACGATATTGCTGCCTATGTAAGTAAGTGCTTAACTTGTCAACAGGTGAAGTTCGAGCATAAGAGACCTGGTGGTTTGCTACAACCATTACCTGTGCCTGAATGGAAATGGCAGTGTATCGCGATGGACTTTGTTATGGCAATGCCTAGAACCGTTAATGGAAGAAATGGTATTTGGGTAATAGTTGATCGTTTGACCAAGTGTGCACGCTTTGTTCCTATTCGTGATACCTGGAGTTTGGAAAGACTTGCTGAAGTATATGTTGCTGAGGTGGTTCGTCATCATGGCGTGCCGTTAGAAATCGTGTCTGATCGAGACCCGAGATTCTGTTCTAAGTTCTGGAAGGCTTTGCAGAGTGCTTTGGGAAGTCAGTTGTTGATGAGTACTGCTTTCCATGCAGCGACTGATGGCCAATCTGAGAGAACTATTCAGACTTTGGAGGATATGCTCCGTGCTTGTGCCCTAGATTTTCAAGGTAGTTGGGACCGACATTTACCGTTGGTTGAGTTCTCCTACAACAACAGTTATCATGCTTCTATCAAGATGGCTCCGTTTGAGGCACTTTATGGTCGAAAGTGTCGTAGTCTTGTGTGTTGGGATGAACCTCGAGAAGTGAAGACTTTAGGACCTGATTTCTTAGCCGAGACTGTGGATGCGGTGCAGTTGATTCGTTCCAGGATGAAGGCTGCTCAAGATTGTCAGAAGTCTTATGCTGATGTGCGTCGAAGATCCCTTGAGTTTGAAGTAGGTGACTTAGTATTTTTGAAGGTCTCGCCGATGAAAGGTGTGAAGAGATTTGGGATAAAGGGTAAGCTTAGCCCTAAGTTTGTTGGACCATATCCCATAGTAGAGAAAATCGGTGTGGTGGCATATAAGCTGGAATTGCCTGCTTCTATGGGTAAGGTGCATGATGTGTTCCATGTCTCCCAGTTGCGTGGATACGTTAGTGATCATGAACATGTGCTGAAACCTGAGGTCCTCGAGTTAGAACCAGATTTGACTTATGAGGAGAGACCTATTCGTATCACCGATAGAAAGGAGAAGCGACTAAGAAATAAGGTTATTCCCTTGGTGAAAGTTCTATGGAGGTGTAATCGCTTTGAGGAGGAGACTTGGGAGACCGAATCTTTAATGTTATCCAAACATCCCCATCTGTTTGAGTAAGGTATACTCATTTCCTTACCGCTCTCTTTTCGTTCCTACAAGTTTCGGGGACGAAACTTTTTTTAGTGGGGAAGGTTGTAACACCCGCTATTTTATTATTATAAAACTGACTTCTGTTACGATTATATCGTAACTCTATACTCTATTCTGTCAATTTCGATATCTATTCCTATTTTTATTTTTATTCTTTTAATTCGAGTTAATCCGATTTCTCGGTAGACCCACATTTTATTTTACAATTTCTTTTTACGAACACTTTTATACCAACCCGTAAATTATTTTGGACCCGAACCGAGTCCAATATTAAGTCTTTCGGAACCAGTCGATAGTTGGCGACTTCTATTTATTCTGTAATTTAATTAGTCCTAGTATCCTACTCCTACTCCAAGTTTACGTAGGATTAGTTGGAATCGAGTTTGCAGTCAAACTCTCAACCTCTTTTTATTTGTTGCTGGTGCATATTAGGAAGCATATGAACGTTTTTCTTCCTCTCTATTTTTCAACCGTGCACCATCTCTAATCTACCTCACAAAAATCATCCTTCGTTCTTGCTCTTCATTCATCATCTTCCGTTCTAAACTCAGGGTAATTTAATTACTCTTAATTCGCGTAGTCCTTAATTTGTAGAATAGTTTTTTATATGGTTGTAACACCATATATGTGTACCGTTTTGTAGGCTATTTGGAGGATCCCGAGGCAGACGAGTACATTGTCGATTCAGATCTCGAAGACAAACAAGGTAACAATGATGGCACGACTCGGTATTGCTTGATGTATATGTCGTAGTTGCTTATAGTAATATTTAAAATCGTATTTTTACTAATAGACATGTTTTACTAAATTATTATGATAATAGTTTTAATCGATTTCTCACATGTTGTTTTTATCGTTTTAATGTTACAAATCGCATGCTATAATTTGTCGTGCATCGAATCTACTAAATTATTATAAGGCTGAGACTAAAGCATACAAATAATAATTTATCACTTAATTTTCGTGATTTTTAGTATGAAATAGCAAATTGAAAGTTTTATTGTTTTTAACATAATTACAGCATATTTCAGAATCGATTAGTGTTTTTGTACTTTTTTTTACTCATGTTTAAAAATCTTATTTTCAAAATGTTTTAAAAAAGACTAATGTTTATTTTACGTCTATTATACGCTTGTTAAATTTCGTAAATTAATTCCAAGTATTTTCTTCACAATAAATTGTTTATGAAACTGTGACGGATTAGTTCGCGAATCTGTCAGTTGTTGTAAAACCTAATTTAAAACCTATGATAAACTTTGATTTTAATTTTTATAATTTACATACATTAACCTTAAAGAGTCTAGTTAATGTTTCTAATTGAATTTGTTTTAAAATAAAATTTTAAAAGTGTTTTATTAAAGAAATACTATAGGGTGTCGGATTCTGACAGTTTATAAAACTACGATTAAAAACCCCTTTTAAGTTAGGAATTTAGATTTTCTCCAGAAACCAAAGTTGTAGTTATGCCTTTAAAGTTTTCAACCTCACTGATCTTACATCGTTTTGATTTTTAATGATTTAATTATGAATTTTATAGTAAGACAGTGCAAATCTGAAAAATCTGTAAATTTGTAATTTATTTCTTTTAATTACTTAAACTCCAACCTTTTGAGAAATAATTATGATTTTTACTTTCTTTGACTTTTAATCATTAATTATACATTTATCTAATAAATATAATGTTTATGTCTCAAGGCCTAATATTAAATATTTTATATAACTCATATGTTAAACGATTTCTAATTATAATAACACCTATTTTGGAAAGTTACTAATTGAAGAAAGTTTCTATCTTTGGAAGGTTACTATTTTGGGAATGTTTAAGATATCTTCGGATAAAATACTTATAATGGTTTGAATGTGGAATAATGTTGGAAATGAGAATGTACAGTATATAAGTCTAGGATATGTGGTGTTGCCATCAGCTATATGGTCAGTGTATTTGCGTCAGGGATACATTGATTGTCGAACTGGGTATCGTTTATGCTCAGGAGTCATGCGCATGTACTTAGGCTAGAACCTCGCTGAACGCAGTCCTATTATAGTTTGAGTTGTTGGTAAGAGGGCTTAGGAGTCGCTTCGTGGGCACTGAGTTCCTTAACTAGTGAGTGGGCTTAGGAGTCGCTTTGTGGGCACTGAGTTACTTAACTAGTGACACTTCGGTGTTGTTTGACATATCTCTAGTAGTAAAAGCTGTACTGATCATCGGTTTTAAATTCCATTATTCGTTTTGACGCCGTCAGGCTACTGAATTGTTTTCAGGATTTTGAATCTATTTTGATATATAATGTTTTGAGTTTTAATCTATTTTCTTACATTATGCTTCTATTGCTTATATATTATGTAATATGGCTGGGAGAACTGCCTGAGTTGCTCCCCACTGAATTGTGGCTGTTATGTTTAACATGGCAGGTTATCTGTTTTGCGGGATCGAGTTTAAGCTAGGGAGTAGTCATGATCCTACTCATTTATATTATTGTTAATATTGTTTCTATGGATTGCTTTACCGGATTTTGGAAATTTTATTTTCGCCCTTTTTAGGAAAAGTGGCATTTGTTTCTGACTTACCTTTTTGATCATACAATAATCTATTAGACATCAATGTGTTTCAATCCCATCGACAGTGATTCCGCCACTGTTTTGCATTAGAATTTCTAGAGGATTACATCTTCAGCTTTCAATAGACAAGAAGGTTTGTTTGAACCTCAGCATGGTTGGATAGCGCACTACATCAAAGTTAATCAATTTTTTATTCCTTTCAAAACTTGTTGCAGGAGTGGAGAGATCTAAAGTAGCAGCTCGGGGTTTTATTTAGTTCTTATGACAGTCATGATGGTCGGACACATAACAATAGCAAGCTCGTGCAATTCTCGTCATAATAGTTACAGTACGTCTAGAATGCTGAGTAACAATGGAGAAGGAAAACAAAAGTCTACATTCTTTGTATCTTTATCTGCTGGTGCTTTGTTATCTAAAATTCGTAATTATTGTCAAGGTTGAAGGGTCATTTTGGAGAGCTTGCAATGCATCCGTCCGGTTCTTCTACAGTTGAGAAGTGCTTCAACGCGAGTAATCTTTGACTAAAAGAAGCCATAGCATCTGAGTTGGGTGCTGTCCATAAAAAAACTCTCGAAGACGAGAAAGGGTCCTCTACTATTGAGAAACCTAGATGTTGACGGGTAAGTTTCTGTGGTACTCTGTGCTTTTCATCAGTAGTCTATGACAAATGTTCTTGGCTAATGTTGTCTCGTGTGTTTATACTTAACAGACGAGTCAGAGTTACATATTCATTGAAATGGTTTCTAACTTCTTATAATCCTCAAATTCGGCATTTAAATGAAGCCTCGTATTCTTCCCTTCTCCATATTTCTGTGTTCACCGAAATCTACTTGATTTTTTTTGAATTTGGAGTTTGTAACCCTTTAAAAGCTTATTATTAACTCTTTCAACTTAATTTTGCGTTTGAAACTGTATATTTATTTGTTCGCCGAAATCTATATAAAATCAGTCGTAGTTATTTGGTAGTTGATTTTGGTGATATTATTGTGGGTTTTGATGATGTTATTGTGGGTTTTGCCTTGTTGAAGATGTTTTGATTCATGTTGTTTTTCGATGATGAAATGATTGATTATTTGGGTAATTTTTATCTTGGTCATATTGTAGACATCCGCATTTTGACCGCCAGGTGTCTATGGCAGTTTCCAAAAAACACCCGATGATGATCGGACGCTAACGTGTTTCTATGCGCTCGGATACGGGCTCAAATCCATTAATCGTTGGCTAACACACTTACGGAGTACAAATCTCACCAAACGGACCTCAAATCCAGGCCCAGTGGATCACACTACTACAAATCCCTTACTTTCTAGACACTTTAAGGTCGATGCTTTTCAAAGCGTCTTACTCATATTCCACCTTTAATTAAAATAATATGCTTATCTCGCCAAAAGTTAGTAACGCGCCCATCCCATTATTCATTCTCGCGCTTTCTAAAAGAAAATCTCTTTTCATATGAAAACCCTAAGTGGAAGTGACTGCGCTCCATTCCTAATTGAATTTCTACATTAAGTTCTCATCAATTTCTCTCTAATTTGATGAATTAAATTGCATAATTTAGTAATCTTTCAACAATCTCTCTCCAATTTATTGAATTCTGATCAATTTGTGTAACGATTTGTTTATTGATTTGATTGTTGTTATGATTATAGAATTGGCAGAGAAGCTCCACAAATTATGCGGCCATACGGTGATTCTCCGGTGTCAACTCCGTCGGGAAATCTCAACGTCCTCGAAACAATCAAATCAAACGAAGATCTCACGAACATAATCGAAGAATACGACAAATCCTCAATAATTTCCGGCAAAAAAGCGAAAATCAGAGCACCCTCTCTCCTCTGAATTACTCCGCCTCATCACCGGCGTTGTTGATCTCGTCTTTTGCTTCTAGCCCCGACCTGTCGCCATCATCCAACGATCCACGCCGCAAATTGAATTTTGTGCCTTTCATTTGTCTTGCATATGCATGTGTGCCGATCGATCATCACCGTTGATCATTATTGTTTCAGTCAATTCTTCTCTGAGAGTTTAAGCAAGGTAGGTTTGTTGATTTTGGTAGGTTGCTAATTAAATTTTAGGTAGTGATTTGTTCGATTTAGATTGCAATTTAATTACTCTATGAGTTTTGGTTATGAAATGCCATTTTAGTTGGTTTAGTTGCATTTTGATATTGAATTAGTGACTTAATTCATTCTCCAACTTGGTTTTAACATCTGGCTAACCAATGTTGGATATGGATTAAACTTTAAGAAAAATAGAATTTGGCCGATGAGCCCGGATGACTTTTAACCAACCCCAAAAATATTATTAAGAGTGTTGTTTAGCAATTAATTTGTAAAACTGAACTCTATAAATTGGTTGATAAACTAGTTCTAGAGGGACGGTGAAGGTACCCACTACGCATTTGAATTCATTGGTGCATTTTTTATTGCTCTATTATTTATGTTAAAAACTATGTGATTGTTGCTTGATGAATAAATTGAATACTTAAACTTTCATACAAAGTATCATCTTGGGCTTTCTAAGTAGAATTTGTGTTCTAGGTGATGGCATTTGAAGTGGGGAGGAAACACCTGTCAGAATGAGCACGATATCAACTAGTATGTAAATCCATGAATTTGTAGTTTCTAAGATACAATTTCAACACAAGTGATATACTACTTGTTCATCCATTCATATATCCCGGCTTACATAGGAGTTGTACTGCAAAAGTAATCTGGTTTATCAATATGAAGCTCAATGTTTTCATTTTAGGTGATATTGATCTTCATCAGCTGGACATTCAGCTTACTGCTCGTCTTACATCTTTATGATCTCGGTAACAACGTAAACCTCCTTTAAGGTCTTATTACTTACTACTATTCATTTTTTTTTCTTATGTGTTTGTTTTATTACTCATAACCAACTACTCGTATTTAATAAGAACTTGGAGTTACTTAACAAGACCTTTTGAAACTTGAACTTGATCTGTCTTGGTCACCACCGGATATAAGCAAATGGTGTATACAATATTACTTAGTGCTTCCTCTCTTTCTTTATCATTTAATAAGCTGGTTTAATTAGTTTTTGTCGTGTTATGGTATGTTTTCGCATAGTTATTCCCAAGATACTCATGCCTTAAGAGGTATGTCTACCGTCTTCTACATAGAAAAAAATCCACCACATTTTCCACTTAATTAGCAAAATCCTAATAATAACCTTTTAAAAGTTCATACTAAGTACTCCTCTTCTGTTGGTCCTCGGTGTATTCAAAACCTAGATAACATTATATGTAATCGTACGTAGTTTCGATATCATCCTGATTTATCTTTTCTTGTTTTAGAAGCCCAATAAACCATCTTACTTAGTTTTTATGCCGTTGTCTTTCATCTCATTAGTGGTTTGCATCAAGTCTTACACGAGGCAATCTAATAATATGTGAAACGAACTGTGTCATCATTAATTTTTTTTTCTTTTCATTTGAATTAAAGAGAAGTATGTCTTAGGCCAGTCTCCTCTACGACTCTACCTTATCCATAATGTTGAATCATAAGGTGGGTCTTACTCCTAAACCCGTCTTATATAAGTTTAATTGTAGGTTGTTTGTTGCTTGTGAAGAGTGTATGTCGTATGAAAACCTTGTCAACCTTATCCATGATACCACTTGTTTTCTGCCAATTGAGAAGTCCCTACATGTGTGTATTATGTTAACGGGTACTGTAGAAGGGGTGATGCTTGCCTATATTCTCATTCCCTGGAGACCAAGAGGCCAGTTTGCAAATACTTTGCCACATTTCAGGTATTCATCTGCCTATACTTCTAATAGTGTGTCGCCCTCTTCCAGGTGACTAGTCATTGATTTAAACAATGGTCACTGAAGTTGTGTGATTTTATGTTTTCATATTGATATTTTCCGTATTAATTTGGTGTTTTTGCATTAGGAACAAAAATCTGACCTGGAACTCTTATAATTCTCCTTCATATGTACCCGAAACTCTTCAATCGTTTGTTTGGATCAGCTCATACATCCACAAACTGTAAAATAAATCAAAGGAATGGATAAGAAGGTGGAAACTATTTATTGATTCTATCCCTAGGATTTTTTTTATTGTTGCCGTGTACACCACCATGTGGTCCATGCCCAATGTTACCTACCGATATCCGAATTAAGAATATGAATAATCTGCACATGTGCTCAAGATTCAAACAGTGAATATATTGCTTTTTTTTCTCTTGTTGGTGAAAGAATAATAGGTGATTCATGTGCTTTCTCTCATGATATTACGTCACAAGTTGTGTCATCTCAACCAAGTTTATGTGTTCCTGAAGATGAAAATGTTGATGCCGTAGCGCTCATTAATATTTTCCTTATATCTTCTAGGGGCTCTGTGCTGCTGCTGGATGATGTGGATTTACATTTTTCAATGTCTTTTTTCTCAACATTACGATCCATTAAAGATTATATGCACAACTTCCCTTTCTGAAAGCTGTATATATGACGCATCTTTGTATGGTGTCAAGATTCTCTAGGATGTTTGTCATCCATTGGAGTGTGTTACCCCAAAAGCAGTTGAGAATCCTATTCCATGGAGCAAAGTTAAGCATGTCATTTGGTTCCCTAGATTTGGTGATGATGAAACTTCAGAAAAGCAAAAGCGTATGGTGCATAATTTCTTTGAGCATCTTGCTGCACGCATATTGGCTGATCGAATGATTGGCGTGCATCTGATCTTTGTGATGAACAACATCAAATTCTCACACCTTCAGGTATTAACCAATGAATTCTATATTAGAAGTTCTCTATAAGGTGAACAATTGATCAGGAGAAATGAAGTGCATAGTCAAGGTCTTGTGGTTAGGCCCTAATGGCTGCTTGTTTCATTTCCAATAGATCCGATCATCCGATGATACAGAGTAAAGCAAAACAAGTGCTAAATGGTTGCGGCTATTTTCACTCTTTCTTTTGTAGGAATCTTCTCTCCATTCTCCATGGAGCGAAAGCCTTCAATATTCGTTGATTCTGTAAAGTAAAATGACTCACCAAGTTGAAAAAGATACTTCAACTTTTCGGGATGTGCAAAAGGTTGTGGATTAGTTGATAGAGGAGAATAAGGGAATGAGGAGGAAAAATGAAGAGCTACAATTGAAGTGTGCTGAGACTAATTCGTTACTAAAAAATTTTTGAATGTAATGAGTAGTGGGGGGAACATCAGATGAGAGTGGAAATATGGCAAAGACAATCTTGCACAACATTGTTGATCCTAAGGTAATTTATTTCTCTAATATGCATTTATATTTTCTACCTATTTATGGTTCATTATATGGTCTATTCAGTTTTCCTCATTATATTTTGTTACCACTACAGGACGTTCTACAATACAAAAGGGGGATGATGACAGAATTGATGGATGACAAAATCGACTCACTATTTTTTAACATGGACATTAAATTCAATGTTTTTTCGGAGGAAAACACGTACCTTTTTAAATAATACTGTAGTTTTTTAGTAAATTTTTTTTATTTTACTTTGGATTGCGAAATATATGATTGGATGGAGATTATTCTAGCTATTCATCGTATGAAACTCTATTTATTGATTGCGAAATATATATATATATATATATATATATATATATATATATATATATATATATAGTTGGAGATTATTCTACTTATGTGTTTGTTTTCTAAACGACTAACTCGATCTTTGTGTATTATTGATATTGATTCAGTAAATATGGAGTCGCGCTTTTTAGACAACATAAATATGTAATCGCAAGCAATAGTCAGTTGTTGGAAATATTTAATATAATTATATATTATTATATTCTAAATGATAATATTCTCGACGCTTTTACGATATCAAAGTGTAGATAACTGATTTTTATATTATTATTTCTCGACTTTTTTAATAGGAGAAAGTCTCGCGATTTGAAAAAATTTTGACCGGGAAAAAATTCTGACATAGAAAAGCGTCGAGGTTGCATATTTTAGTGTACCACGTAGTGACGCAAAAAAGTGTCTTGAATCAAATATTCAACGTTTTAATGCGTCGAGAATGGTGACATAAAAATGTGTCGAGAATTCCCGACGCCCAAAATCTCCACGCTTTATGGAAGCGTCGAGAATTAAATTTGCGACACTTTAAAACGTCGAGAATCCACCTTTAAAGCGTCAAGAAACCAAAGGTTTTGTAGTAGTGTCATTCCGAGTCAAACAAGACTAATTTGGGCCGAAACCGACACCGGAATTAAAACCGACTTTTCACGATTGGGTCAACCCCGGTCAAAGTCGTTTCCGAAACACACAAAACAGCCATACAATCCTCAAAAGTCCAAGTCAAACACAAAACCCATCAAACACCCAAAGTCAAGGTCCAAAACAATGGACCCGCGCAACCCGACTGGGCCACTCGATCGAGTGGGCGTGTTTCAAGCCCGACGGCAGGCTTCACGGGCCACTCGACCGAGTTAGCCCCATACTCGGTCGAGTAACCCTAAACCGGTGCCCTAGCCATGCCTATATAAGCAACCCCCCATGCAACACAATTACACAACTTTTACACGTCCTTTTACAACCCTAGCAAACCCTAGAGCAACCATACACACACTACGTCCTTACAAACCCTAATCAAGACCTAGTAATCCTACACTAACAAAAAACCATAAACCTAGTTTTAGGAAATCAATCCCGAGCCACCATAACTTAATCTACATAAAACCTCGAAGACTCTTGTGTTGAACCCACGGTTACGAGTCCGCACCGAGACAAGAACATGTAGGGTGAGGGTGTCAAAACCCTTTCTCTCCTTCCTCCCTTTCTCACGTCATCTTCATCTTCCTTTTTCGTTTTTTTTCGTTTTTGTTATTTTATTTATTGTACCGTAATATCGATAATATCATTAATATTAAAATATTAAAATATTTATCGATTTGTGTCGAATAAGAAGGATACCGGGATAAGAAAAACCGCATATACAAGTGTATTGCACACGCGTCGTCGGTCGCTTATCCCGGTACCCCGATTATTTGATTATTGAGATAAATCAACTTAAACAACAATTCGTTATTATTTCTCGTCATCATCATCGATTTTTTACATTCATCTTTTTCTAAAATCAATTTTAATAAGGGTCAAAACCCGTTGACACGGATCCGACATCACAATCCCTAGGGATTTATTTCGATGTCGGAGAAGTCGAGGGAATCAAGTTTTTATTCAAGTAAAGTGTCGATTTTAGATTCGATACCAATTCCATAATTGGATATCGAATCTAACAATCAAGTCATATGAATTAATTAGCGTGATTTGTTCATATCACGACAATTAATTTAAAACGACTAAAATCAATTTATCTTTTTTTCTTTTTTTATTTCACTCTAATATTCTATATCGATTCAAATAATCGAATATGGGATATAACGAGTATTCAATATTAGAATCGAGTATAAATTAAACAATATTTATATTCGGTTCAACAAATTCGCGATTTATAAAAAACCAAGTCGAACATAAATTGTGCAATATTTATGTCCGATTCGGTAAAACCGTCGAATTATCAAAAATCAAAAGCAATTTCAAAATCAATAATTAAATTGCAAACGAACCAAGTTCGTACAGGTGCCACTCGACCGAGTGCCTTAGTCACTCGATCGAGTGACACCCTAAAATCGAGTCAGAATGTTAATTACGACCCCCACTCGATCGAGTCTCACAGTGACTCGGTCGAGTGGCCATGTACTCGACCGAGTCGGTCAATGACTCGGCCGAGTATGGTCCATAACGCAAAGCAGAATCGTCTTTTACAGGTCCACTCGATCGAGTCCATCAACCACTCGATCGAGTGACCCATAACGATTAACACAATAAATCGTACATTATTCTATTTTCAAAACTCGATAGTAATTTATGATTTAGGTCAACACGTGTTTAATCAATCATGTGTATTACTATCTTTTCAAACCATGCATCTCATATTTGCACCTTTTCATCTCATCTCATATTTACATAAACCGTTATTATTCGTTATATCATTACATCGTTTACTAACGCGTTTGTTATTTCTTTTGCCAATTTAATTATTGTTCGTTTATTGTACTAAATGAACCCGCATGCTAAAATACAACTTCGACGTTAATTTTAGTTGCATTAAGTTGACTTAGAAACCCGTTTCAATTCCATTCACATGTTTAGGGAAAAAAAATCTCTGCATATCATTTTCCCGTTTTACTAACGCGCGTATTGTAAGTCATTCGAATTCTTAGTAGAGGCCGCTAATGTGCGGGCGGGGTTGGGTGTCCTTTATGGGCTTCCCAACACGTACCCTCACCCCTTACTCAGAACCTCGGTTTCCGGATGCCCGAAACCGTTGGCGCACGAGAGTCATTCAATACACGATATCCGATAACGTCGATATCGGTATCAAATGGAAAGGGACGAGCCCAATAAACTCTGACATCGGAAATGGGTCGTATTTTGTATACGGCCCACTACGACATAGAGTGGGCTCGAACGGTTCCGAATAACCATAAAATTCGGTGGCGACTCCACATAGACCTAAATTTCAATTCGATCCATTCTCATATGGAGATTCATTCGCCTACCCAAACCCGCGCGTGGCCGCGTCGGGGTGGACCTATGTCATGTCCACACATATTTTGTTCGATGTCCCAAAAATGTCCCTCTTGAATCTTGAAGATTGCCTTTTTGGATGATCGAATATAATTTGTCAATTGCTCATGGTCATATTCTAAGCATGGTTGGTTTTGTTTTGTTTTGCTTTGCCTTGATAATTTGACTTTATTATTATATTTATGTGTATTCTTAAGGTTTGGCTCTCACATTACGAAGAACACAACAACTATGGTGAAGATGAGATGAATGAATAATGGACAAGTGGACTACATACTTCAAGAATCGTTGTTGTACGCGAACTAGACTAATTAATTTGAATATTGTTAGACTTGATTTCGTTTAAGGTTGGAATGGTCCATGCCATTTTTAGGCTTGTTTTAAAGTTACGAGTATTTTATTTTGTTAGATATCTTCTAATGGATCCATGTGGCTTTTTGCTCTTGTACAAATGTCATGTACGTATATTTGGATGATGTAAGAATCACATTTGGTTTTATTGAAATGCTGTTGTCAAAATCCTAAAAGATATGGAGTATATATATTTTTTAATTTATATAAGGACAACTTGCAACATTAATCACAAATGTACGGAAAATTATCTCAATAAATAAGATTATTTGCGGCTTTAAATTACCTCAAATAAGTCGATATTTGCGGCGTCATGAAGGAATTATGTTTCACATTATGGACGCATTTGAGGCGTTTTAAAGGAAGACGCCGCAAATAGTAAAGGCTATTTGAGGCATTTTTCAGAAATGACGCCGCAAATACTCATATTTAGGAGGCGTCTAGAAAACGCCACACCATATTTTTCTATGTGCGGCCCCGCAAAATGAAGCATCAAGAAAAACGCCTCTAAAGGGGGATTTTTTGGAGCCGCAATTCCACTTTTTTCTACTAGTGCTGATCATATCGCATTCTGAATGCTAAGCATGTCGCCAAGTTTATCCAGAACAAGATAATATGCCGGTATGGAATTCCTTATGAATTTATCAGTGATCATGGGACCCATTTTCAAGCCGAGACTGCGGCCCTGCTGACCAAGTATAAAATTCAAAGGCATACGTCCTCGCCCTATCGTCCCCAAACAAACGGAGCAGTAGAAGCGGCCAATAAAACAATTGTCACCATACTTAAAAAGATGACTGATAATTACCGGGACTGGCCTGACAAAATACCTTTTGCCCTATGGGGATACCGAACGTCAATTCGCACCGCAACCGGGGCAACGCCGTATTACCTAACCTATGGGATGGAGGCGGTCCAGCCAGTTGAGTTAGAGGTACCATCCCTCAGAATTCTGCTAGAAAGCCAAGTGCCCGAAGCTGACTGGGTTCGAGCACGGTATGCCTCGTTGGTTCTACTAGACGAACGACGATCTCGTGCCCTCAATAATATCCAAATCTACCAGAAGAGGATCCAACGGGCCTTCAACAAGAGAGTAAGGCCAAGAAACATTAAAGAAGGGGATCTAGTCCTTAAGTCTGTTCGAGCTTTACTACCACTTGACCCAAGGGGTGTAGACACCCACATTTTGACCGCCAGGTGTCTATAGTAGGTCCCGCCAAACACCCGATGATGATCGGACGCAAACATGCTTTAATGGACTCGGATATGGGTTCGAAATCATGGACATTTGGTTTAGGCTTATTGCGGAGTACATATCCTACAAAACCGACCTCAAATCCAGGCCCAGTGGGTCGTTTCGAGTCAAATGAGACTAATTTGGGTCGATTCTGACACCCGGGGTAAAACCGTCTTTTTACGACCGAGTCAAAAGCCGGTCAAAAATATTCTCGAGACACCCGAGTCAGCCGTGACACCTCACACGGCTGATTCGGTCCCAAATACTACAAAAATCATCTTCAAAAAATATTAAACAAATCCGTTTAAGGATAGAATTCGATCTCAAGTAAGAATTCTATCCGGAAACCGAATCAGACACCGACCGAGCTCCAAATAATCGGCCAAGACAGCCAAAATACTCGGCTAACTCTTCATGACAGCCGAAATACTTGGCTTCCCCACCAAGAAACGAGACTTTCGTTCCCTTTCGAACTCTCGTGTTTCCTATCCAAACCGGTATTTCTTGTCACACAAGCAAGACTACCTCGGCTCCTATAAATAGGACATCATATTCAACAACTTTTAACCAACAATTGCACATCATAAATCTACCATTCACGTATCCTTAACATCTAGTAAGAAATTCCGATACGATCCCGAAAGAACCTCGAAATACCGACGAATCCAACCCCACCGTCCGGCCGAAATCCGTCGCCTCACACACACATAAAAACGCTCCAAACCGACACCTTAACTCATCCCACATCATCTCGACGCTCCCGTGCCTAAGCCACCGTCCGACGAGCTCTATACCGAGAAACTAAAGCATGTAGGTTGAGGGTGTAAATTAAACCCGCTTCTCTCTTCTCTCTTCTCTTCTTCTTCGTCCTTTTCTTCTTCTTTTTTGTGTCGTCGGTATTTTTGTATTTTAATATGGGTCGTTCGTCACATATTTTTTATTTCTAATAATCGATACTATAAAAACTATTTTTATATAACGTTCTTAAAATACGATACCGATTATCTAATCGAATATCGTATCTACAAGAACTAAATTAATTAATTCTCGTTGATCCTAATAAAATCAGTACTCTTTTTAAACAAAATTCGATGATTTTAAACGCGGAGAGAATTAACATTTTTTTCGTTCAAAATTCTTTTTTTTCACTTTTCGTTTAAAACAAACTTTTTTTTTTAAACCTTTTCTAAAAACATTCCGACTATTCGATATCGATTTCATAATCGAATATCGAATACGACGAATATCGAAAATATAAATCGAGTATAAATTAATCCATATTTGTATGCGGTTTATAAAAATTAACAATTTTCGACAAAATAAAAAAAATCGGACAGACTGCCACACGAGTCGCGCGCCTGTCAGGCGACCCGCGCGGCAGCCTGATTCGCCGGTCTCTTTTTTTTTTCGTTTCCTCGCTTTTCTATTTTTAATTTTTTTCGAACCTTACACAAAAAGCGACTTTCGCGACATATTTCGATAAATACTTTTTTTTTCGACCTCGGTCAACACGTGTTAATCCATCACGTGTCATTAAATCTTTTTTCAAATCATGCATATTTTTATTCACATCTTTATTCGATTTATTCATCGTTACTAACTCGTTTTCTCGTGTTTGTAGCAATTTATTTGTTTTTATCGTTTTATTAGACTAAAACGAACTTCACATGCTAAAATAACTTTGACGTTATTAGTTTAATATGCATTAAACGACTTAGCAACCCATTTTATTTTTCTCACATGCTTAGGAAAATAATGTTTGCATATCATTCAACCGTCGAACTAACCCGTGTACACCAAAAACGAACGATATCTTAGTAAAGGCCACTAAGTGCGGGCGGGGTTGGGTGTTCTTAGTGAACTTCCCAACACGTACCCTCACCCCTTACTCAGAACCATGGTTTCCGGATGTCCGAATCCATTGGCAACGAGAGTCATTCAATACACTGTATCCGATAATGTCGGTATCGGTATCATAATGCAAAGGGACGAGCCCAATAAACTCTGACATCGGAAATGGGCCGTATTTTGTATACGGCCCACTACGATATAGAGTGGGCTCGAATGGTTCCGAATAACCACAAAATTCGGTGGCGACTCCTACTTCGATTTAAATTTCATTTTGACCATCTCATATGGAGATTCATTCGCCTCCCCAAACCCGCGCGTGGCCGCGTCGGGGTGGACCTATGTCATGTCCACAATTTGGCGACTCCGCTGGGGATCAACTGATGAGTCACTTACCATCGGCATCCTCAGGGTGAGGCTCGAAAAGAAATCGTTCGAATAGTAATGTACACGTTTTAGTTCAATGGTTCATGCACAACCCAATTCTTTCCCGGGCCGGTTACTTGTGACCGACGTCCCACTATACCACGGTGCGTTCCTAAATGGGCGCACTAAAGACTTCGATGGCGGAACTCGCATGGGTTTTACGGCAGGTTCTAAGACCAATTCGGCTTAGGAAGACCGTCATGATTTGCGAGAAAGCTATCGTCGTTGGTATAGACCCTATTCGACCGATCGAGACTTAGACTAAGAGCATACATGGCGTCATTATACTGTTTCCGTGACTACGTGCTACTTGATCCATGTCTCGTCTTTTCAAAAACCGTCATTTTCAAAAACTTGCATCTTTTTCAAAAATTGTTCATTTTTCAAAACCCGGAAGCTACCGAATTTAGTACTTATGATTTTGACTCAAGATAGTCTATTTTCTAGCCGGTACGCTGCCCAAACTTTTCAAAAATTCAAAATCTCGGCCCGATAAACCTTTTTTTCGATTTTCAAAAAAAAAGTCGGGCCTTCCAATCCGACTTTGTTCGGGTTTTTCAAATCCAAATCCTCTTTTCAAAGCTTTCTTCTTCTTAGGACTTCCCGTATTTAGCAGTGTCGGGTCTTGTCATAAGTTGTTAGAGTCCATAGCGTCGAAACTCCGTCGATCTTACATCACGAATTTCTCCCCCATCCCGTCCGCCTTATTTGTCAAGACACGGCCCACCTACGTAGGACAAACTCCTACGAAGGGAAGCCCATTTACACTTTAAGGTCCAAAGCCTAGGGATACTCACATGGATCTTCCTTCGAACGGGACTAGGCCCACTTTGCCAAAATCCTAAGGAAAACCCACCGTCCACGAGTCATCCGTCTAGGTGTCTTTTCCGGGTCATTTCCCTGTCAGGCTTTTTCCGCACTCGAGGGCTATTCTTCAGCAGAGCGATCAGTCACGGTTGCTTTAAGGATCATGTCTTACACGTGTCTCACCTACCCCACTTTTGAGTCACTTAGATGTCGCACCATCTAAGTCCTAACAGAGTCTTTAGTCTCACTTGGGAGCTGTCCTTCACCCGAGCAGTCGACCACGGTCACCTTAAGGGGTACCCTATGTTCATCCTACACCGGCGTCCTTATGATGCCTTCTTCGAGTCGTACCTATGCTAAGAACACTCGAGTCACCTAGGGTTAGGTCACCACGGTTGGGCCGAACACGCGACACGGTCAAACACGGTCGTCCCCATTTTCGGACTCACCCTTCCGCATCTCGAGTCCAAGTCGCGGTCGTTACTTTATCTAGGTCAACGTTCGAGTATCCCAGTCCAAGAGTCTTAGTCATTCCCGTCACCCCGGGCCATGTCTAGTTTGACTCTCTCTCTTGCATTTGCGCAAAGTCGAGTTTAGGCGAGTCGTGACACTAGTCGTTTTCTCCAATCAGAGACCTTACCAAAAATGAAACAACCAACCGAGCATCCGAAAGTCCAGATCTGATTCGAGTCTAAGTCTGAGTCCGAGTCTAGGATACCCTACATCCTCATTTCCAAATCAGAGTCAGAATCTTTTGCATTCTGTCCTCTTTTTCAAAATTCAATAAAATCAACTTTTCTATCCCTCATATATACTTTCCTTATGTGTTTCCGTGAACATGATTAACATCGTCATACACTGTGAGCACATGCACGTACTATTATAGGCACATCTATAACGACTGCAGGAAACTGAGACCCGTGTTTTCCTTTTACCTGTTCCATGTCTGACATAGAAAGCCACATAACCACCCTTAGTAGGAGTGATATCGAATCCTATGACAAATCTAGGTAGTCTCCTAGTTTGGGTTCATGACGGGAGGCAAGCCCATTTCCCACAATAAACACCCATCCAATAAGATCAACCAATCCCTACCTTAGGTGCTAGTCTGACCAACAGAAAAAAAAAAGAAAAAAGTTGGACAAAAAAAAATCAAAAGTCCAAGGAAAAAGCGAAAGGCCAAAACAAAAAAGCTGGCCATGATCAAAAAAAGAATTATCAACATCCCTTGACCAAACACGGTCAACTCAAATGAAGAATCCCATGATCGTGGCTAAGAGGTCAACCCAAAGAATTCAAAAACCCATGACCGTAGTTAACGATCAACTCAAGTGAAACGGTCAATTCAAAATTATCAAAACCCATACCATCAAATAGGGGAGAAACAATCGAGCTGGTCAGCTAACATCACACTCAGCCTTCCCACATTACAACCCTCAAGACCTTCCCGAGACCCAGGCCAGAGACAGCCCGGAATTTTGAGGATTCAAGCTCCATAGGATACCCTAACCATTAGGGCCAGACATGGAAATCAGATCCCGCATTATCAAACCTACCCCGATCGAAGTTCAAGTCATTATTACTCGACTTCCCCCTTTCCTACCACATTACAATACCTTACCCTCGAAGCCTTAGCTCTACAAAATCGAGCTCCAGATTTCGAATCATCAAAGCCACTTACTTCCTAGCACCACATTTCCAAAAACATCTAAACCAGTTACCAACCCCAAACACGGGAATTCAACTTGCGGTCGGCATAGAACATACCCAAATAGTTCACACCACCTCTGGGGGCTACCCCGGAAAACGCTCACAGTCACAGGATCAACATCCTAACTATTCTAGCCCTTTGATCAAGACATCATTGGGAATGCACATAGCCTACACCATCGCTATGGCTAGTTACACACAAAGCCCTAATAGACTAAGCACCATAACATATATTCCAATTCACTGAACTACGGCTTGGTTTGATTTCACAACACGTGAATACGTAGGCAGCCTTTCAAAAGAGGCACAACCACCAACAAATTCAAAAAAGCGTCATCATTCCGGTCACAACACTGTCATGTTCTCAGCAGCTAGCTTTGTCATCCTGAGGGCTTCTCCTAGGCAGAAGTTCTCCATCCACTCACATAATCCAAAGACATTCAAGAACTAGCCTCCTTTCTATAAGTGTGTCCTAGTACTCGGCTAGTCGAAGACGAGAATCTGTCAGGACTCGAAGCAATACCTACTTTGGGAATATACCCCGAAACCAAAAAAATTCAAAAGAACACCAGTCTACGGCATTGCTACCACAAAGCCCTATCGTACGGAAACAGGCTCATTCTGAGGATTCGACCATGTTGCCACTCGCCTAGGCTACGGAATAGCGCAACTTAAGAGTCTTGTTAGGTGGCCCACCCCCCTACCGAGTCACGGTCCAACCCCTCGAGAGTCCAGTCGTGTTTGTTAACTCGTCCGGTCACGTCCAGAGTCGAGTTTGTCGGTATGTCTCTCTCCAAATTCTCATTAGCCATTTGAGAAAATCCCTTTCCTAGTCACCACGGGAATAGGAATTTTTATCCCTAATTCATCTAGGCATACAGGCCTAACCAGAAGATTTTAGAAGTCCGTTTCAGAATCTGATCGGGAATCAAGTCATGCCAAGCATTCTAATTTCCAAAAAATTCAAAAATTTTCAGCGTTTCCAAAAATTTTCAGCATTTTCTTTCCAAAAATCAAAGAAAAATCATTTTTTTTCCCCAGCGTGAGTCGGTGTTTTATCTGAATGTTGCATGCAAAGCATACAGGTATCCCAAGACTCCCGGAGAATTCTCAAAGGAGAAAATTCCCAGAGAAAATTCAAGCAACATTTTTACTGAAGAAGCGGATGTATCAGTAAGCGGTACACCCGCAGCTTCTAATAGAGGCTCCCGCGCTATTCCGAGGTGGGATTATCAGTAAGCGGTATACCCACAGCTTCCAATGGAGGCTCCCGCGCAATTCTAAGATGGGATGTATTAGTAAACGGTATACCCACAGCTTCCAATGGAGGCTCCCGCGCCATTCCAAGATGGATGTGTCTGTAAACAGACACACCCAAGACTTTTTAGTTAGAAGTCCCCGCGCCATTGTTGACATCTACCCAGGTATGATTTCTGTCTTATGGCTGGCGAGCCCCACCAACGCAAGTCTAATGGACTCTAAACGACCCGATCGGAAGTCTGCCAGGTCTTAATCCTCGATTGGCCTGGTAGCTACTCTGACTTTCGCCTTGTCCAAGCCTCAGTCAGAGTAGGGGCTCTGTAGGCACCCACATTTTGACCGCCAGGTGTCTATAGTAGGTCCCGCCAAACACCCGATGATGATCGGACGCAAACATGCTTTAATGGACTCGGATATGGGTTCGAAATCATGGACATTTGGTTTAGGCTTATTGCGGAGTACATATCCTACCGACCTCAAATCCAGGCCCAGTGGGTCGTTTCGAGTCAAATGAGACTAATTTGGGTCGATTCCGACACCAGGGGTAAAACCATCTTTTTACGACCGAGTCAAAACCCGGTCAAAAATATTCTCGAGACACCCGAGTCAGCCGTGACACCTCACACGGCTGATTCGTTCCAAAATACTACAAAAATCATCTTCAAAAAATATTAAACAAATCCGTTTAAGGATAGAATTCGATCTCAAGTAAGAATTCTATCCGGAAACCGAATCAGACACCGACCGAGCTCCAAATACTCGGCCAAGACAGCCAAAATACTCGGCTAACTCTTCATGACAGCCGAAATACTTGGCTTCCCCACCAAGAAACGAGACTTTCGTTCCCTTTCGAACTCTCGTGTTTCCTATCCAAACCGGTATTTCTTGTCACACAAGCAAGACTACCTCGGCTCCTATAAATAGGACATCATATTCAACAACTTTTAACCAACAATTGCACATCATAAATCTACCATTCACGTATCCTTAACATCTAGTAAGAAATCCCGATACGATCCCGAAGGAACCTCGAAATACCGACGAATCCAACCCCACCGTCCGGCCGAAATCCGTCGCCTCACACACACATAAAAACGCTCCAAACCGACACCTTAACTCATCCCACATCATCTCGACGCTCTCGTGCCTAAGCCACCGTCCGACGAGCTCTATACCGAGAAACTAAAGCATGTAGGTTGAAGGTGTAAATTAAACCCGCTTCTCTCTTTTCTCTTCTGTTCTTCTTCGTCCTTTTCTTTTTTTTTTGTCGTCGGTCTTTTCGTATTTTAATATGGGTCGTTCGTCACATATTTTTTATTTCTAATAATCGATACTATAAAAATTATTTTTATATAACGTTCTTAAAATACGATACCGATTCTCTAATCGAATATCGTATCTGCAAGAACTAAATTAATTAATTCTCGTTGATGCTAATAAAATCAGTACTCTTTTTAAACAAAATTCGATGATTTTAAACGAGGAGAGAATTAACATTTTTTTCGTTCAAAATTCTTTTTTTTCACTTTCCGTTCAAAACAAACTTTTTTTTAAAACCTTTTCTAAAAACATTCCGACTATTCGATATCGATTTCATAATCGAATATCGAATACGACGAATATCAAAAATATAAATCGAGTATAAATTAATCCATATTTGTACGCGGTTTATAAAAATTAACGATTTTCGACAAAATAAAAAAAACCGGAAAGACTGCCACACGAGTCGCGCGCCTGTCAGGCGACCCGCGCGGCAGCCTGATTCGCCGGTCTCTTTTTTTTTCGTTTCCTCGCTTTTCTATTTTTAATTCTTTTCGAACCTTACATAAAAAGCGACTTTCGCGACATATTTCGATAAATACTTTTTTTTTTCGACCTCGGTCAACACGTGTTAATCCATCACGTGTCATTAAATCTTTTTTCAAATCATGCATATTTTTATTCACATCTTTATTCGATTTATTCATCGTTACTAACTCGTTTTCTCGTGTTTGTAGCAATTTATTTGTTTTTATCGTTTTATTAGACTAAAACGAACATCACATGCTAAAATAACTTTGACGTTATTAGTTTAATATGCATTAAACGACTTAGCAACCCATTTTATTTTTCTCACATGCTTAGGAAAATAATGTTTGCATATCATTCAACCGTCGAACTAACCCGTGTACACCAAAAACCAAAGATATCTTAGTAAAGGCCGCTAAGTGCGGGCGGGGTTGGGTGTTCTTAGTGAACTTCCCAACACGTACCCTCACCCCTTACTCAGAACCATGGTTTCCGGATGTCCGAATCCATTGGCAACGAGAGTCATTCAATACACGGTATCCGATAATGTCGGTATCGGTATCGTAATGCAAAGGGACGAGCCCAATAAACTCTGACATCGGAAATGGACCGTATTTTGTATACGGCCCACTACGACATAGAGTGGGCTCGAATGGTTCCGAATAACCACAAAATTCGGTGGCGACTCCTACTTCGATTTAAATTTCAATTTGACCATCTCATATGGAGATTCATTCGCCTCCCCAAACCCGCGCGTGGCCGCGTCGGGGTGGACCTATGTCATGTCCACAAGGGGAAAATTCAAACCCAATTAGGCTGGGCCATATCTGGTAAAGAAGATCCTATCAGGGGGAGCAGTGATGCTGACGGACCTGGACGGGAATGAATTTGTCAACCCAACCAACCTGGACCAGCTGAAGCTTTACTACCCTTAGCCATTTCTCAATGTCATTAGCAAAATTTATCAAAATCATTTTTTACAGAAAAGCAAGTCAATGAGCTAGAATTATTTATTCTACTGTCGCAAACATCTTGAACCAATAGTCTTGGTGTAATTCGAGATTGCAAATTTACTAAGCCTGAAGTACGTTTGGTTTGGTTCTGCTAATCGCGGATACGTAGGCAACCCCTCAAAAGGGTACAACCAATGCAGTCGAGAAAAGACAGGAGCGGTTTAATAATAAACTTCTTTTATTAATTAAAAAAAAAATCCCCGATAAACTCGGGAAATTAAAAAATGCAGGAATCCAAAAAATACAAAAAAGAAGCACACGACAAAAATAGTAATAATACTTAAATAATAATAAAAGCTAAAGGACTCGGCATTTAGGGCATCTTGCCCTTCCCCTTGTCCTTGGCCTCGTTAGCCGTCCACTGGCGACGACGCGGAGGGGAGCGTTCCTGAATCACCACGGGAACCTCTCTAGCTCGGGCTCGTTTGTTTGAGCCCGAATCCTCTATCATTTCAATGGGCCCATGTCGGGCCCTCACGGGCTCAGGGAGTTGGTCACGCGGACCTAGTCGTTCCCGGGCCGCCAGCCTTGGCCCAAGGCGTCTCTCTAAATCAGTCTGGCGGCTTGGCTGCCCCCGTGTGCTGCTAGAACCGACCTCCTTAGACCGAGTCTTAGTTTGTGACTTAAGACCGGATTCTTCTCGGATTACAGCATCAGGAGTATCTCCTCCGTCGAAGAAATCCCTGTTATCCTTCGCCATCTCTCGGCGAACCAGTTCGAAGGCCTCATCAACCTTCAAAGCCTTACGAGCTTCCTCGGACTCCTCCGAAGTCCACTTCTGGTAAGTCGTGAAACCCAAGCGGATTGGCAAGGGTTAGGTACAGTCCATGTAGGACGGGTGAACCATCTCTGCAACCATGTGTCGCACATAGCGTCCGTCAATTGGAGCGAGACGCTAATAATGGCTTCAGTCTCAGGGATGCGCTGAGACAAACCGAACTGCCTCAGGAGACGGTCCGGGTAAATATGAATTGTCCAGTATAGGGACAGAATCACCAAGTAGCGGGCTTGGTCCCTCTTGGCCAATCCCGTCAGTTTGGAGAGGAACCACCAGGCGACGATCCACCTGATCAAAGGACCCCCGTGGAACACTAGCTCCTCATCCCAGTAAGCTCGGTTTATTTGATGGCTCGAGCTTATCCGCCGTCTTCTGGAGCTAATCTGACTACTCTGGTAATTGAGGACGCTCGGAGGGGACTCTATAATCGATAGCCGCTCCGACAACCATATCTGAAAAGTACACACAGGATCCGTAAGCAATAGAGTGGTCCGCTACAGCCCACTCGATCGAGTACAACAGCTGACTAGATCGAGTAAGCCCTCCAAAAACAGGCAGCAGCTCGTTAAGAGTGTCACTCGATCGAGTGACTTACGGAAATCAGGATTTTTACGCGAAAAAAAAAGGAGATGTATACCTATAAAAGACAGGTACTTCCCGTCAGCCGTCGGTTCGGATCGAGTCGCCTAGCATCCAGACCCATGATGATTTCCCTAGTGGCTAGCCAAGCAGGGCTATGACCAGTCTCCATCTGGTCAACCACTCCAATCAGCCTGATTTGACCCATGCATGAGTCGAGCTCCATCAACCCTTCAAAAACGTAGCAGTGCAGCATGCAGAAGGCGAATGCCCTACGCCTGTAAGTAGGGGTAGCCCTCACATCCCGGCTGTTCATGAACTTGTCAGCCAGGTCGAATAGGGAAACAGTATTTCCCCGCACCATCCGATTTGTCTCAGCATGAGACAGACCCAAGAACTCCCTCAGCCTCCTTCTTGGATCTGGGTAGAACAGAGGGGTAGCAGGCTGAACAGCAGGGCTCCAACAACGTATGGCTGCGATTTCCTCAGGAAGAGGGCATATCTCTCCCCTCGGGAACGCAAAGACGTGATGGGTAGTATCCCAAAACGTCAGGCAGGCGTCCAAAAAATTTGAGTCAATTATCAGACGTTGGAGTGGGAATAGGCTGACAATTCCCATCTGGGTCAACCGAACCTTTTCCTCGTCCCGAAAGTACTGGGACCAAGCGAGCAGCATGGCGGTCAAGTGATCGATACCCATGACAGAAATTCCTAGTTTTCTTGAAAGTCTAAAAGGTTTTGAGAAAAAGAAGGAGAGTTTGAGTTGGAATGCAGAAGTTGAAGCAGGGATTCCTATATTTATAATAGGAAAACCTAACTGAAACCCACTACAACCCTAACTGTCATGCCTCCTCAGCAAACCTGGGCCCTATGCGCTCGCAGGCCTGATTTCAAACAAAGAACCCGGAATAGTAATCAAGCCATCCCGAGCTTTCCTAAGAGTTTCTAAAATTTTTCTGTGATAAAAAAATTGTGATAAAATCCTTTTCCAAAATTGTGGCATTTTCAACAAATTCGGTATCTTGTCTCCCAGCGCGAGTTAGTGTTTTGCCTATGTGTTACATACAAGTTGTTATGTGTCAGCATACAGGTACACCCCAGACTTCAGAAGCAAGTCTTCGCGCAGCCATTTCATTCCCCAGCATGAGTCAATATTTCCTCGGAATGCTACATCCAAGACGTGATGTGTCAGCATACGGGTACACCTACACCCCCCGAAAGGCAAGTTTTACTCCCCACGGAGCTACCATCATCAGGACAGGTATGACCCTCTGCTTATGGCTGGCGAGCCCTTCACGCAAGTCTACTGGACTATAAACGACCCGACCGGAAGGCTGCCAGGTCGTAATCTGCGATTGGCCTGGTAGCTACTCTGACTTTCGCCTTGTCCAAGCCTCAGTCAGAGTGGGAGCTCTGTAGACACCCGCATTTTGACTGCCAGGTGTCTATGGTAGTCTGCGAAAAACACCCGATGATGATCGGATGCAAACATGACTTAGTATACTCGAATTTGGGCTCGGACTCAATAATATCCGACATAGACTTTTAGCGGAGTAAAAATCTCACAAAACAGACCTCAAATCCAGGCCCAGTGGGTCGTTCCGAGCAAAATAAGACTAATTTGGGGCAAAACCGACACCAAAAATAAATCCCGTCTTTTGGCGCCCGAGTCAAAACCCGGTCAAAGACGAACCCGTCGCGCAATTCAGCCAAATTCACTCCCCGAAACTGGCGCCCAAATCAAAATTCAAAATAAAACAAAAGTCAACTTCTTCCTAAAATAGCTCGATCCTCTTGATCCACTAGATCGAGTGGATTGACCCACTCGGTCGAGTTGATCGTCTTAAACCGGGTTTGGCCCGTTTGCAAGGGCACTCGATCGAGTGCACTAGGGCCACTCGATCGAGTGACCCTATGTCGTGGGGTAAAATCTATAAATACCCCACAAACCCCTCTCATTTTCAAGCTTGGATGAATGCACATTTACCCTACATTTTCACCCTAGCATCCTATACTACACTACACTACAAACCCTTAGCAACCCTAAGCAATACTATACAAAAACCGAGTCTACATCCCTCGTAAAACCGATACACACACACACACACACACATACACCATAACTCGCGTACATCCTCGATACTCCGGCGTCCCGTCGCTATTTCCGAGTCCATTTCCGAGGTCCTTACTAAGCATGTATGTTGAGGGTGTCCTAAACCCAATCTCGATCTTTATCTGCGCTAGTCTTTTGTTTACGTTTCTTGTATTTTATATAATAATTGTACTAGTAACGCTAACTCTAATACTAACTTTTCTTTATCGTTTACTAACATTTCAATTTCGCATTCTAACAATTAACGATTACATACCGCGTATATATATACACTAGTAGTAAAGTTTGGTTTCATATACGTTTGACTATGATGATCGCCTAAAGTCCGTCTAATTCCTTTACGAGTAACGACGGAGGTGGCGCCTTTTCGAGGAGCGCCGCCCCAATGTGCTCAAGGACATGATGTGATCGTGATCGGTCATAGTTGAACGTATTCGATCCCATTTTCAAGATTAATGCGAGATCCTTTGAGGCGAAAACCGACATCACGTAATCCGTTAGGATTAGTACCGATGTCGTGACGCGGAGGACCATAATCTCGTCACTAATCAAACATTTTCAAATCTCATAACATCATTTTTACAAAATTCCGATAACGGTATTATAATCGCATGCATACACGATTCTAGCACCGGAAGCCAAATTAAATGCAAATCGTACAATATTTGTATGTAATTTGGCCAACCATCGACTTTGGACAATAAAATGAAACGAGTCATCACTCGTACAGGGGTCACTCGACCGAGTACGTAGGCTACTCGATCGAGTAGCACCCAAAAAACTGGGCAGTAGCTACTTTAAAGACACACTCGACCGAGTCAGACCCCGACTCGATCGAGTGGGTCCTTTAACCCAGAAAACCGAGAGCTTTGACACACTTTTCGAGCCTCGTCTTTTTTCGACTTTAGTCATCACGTGTAAAGACAATCACGTGACCCTCCTTTTTTCAAAACTCATGCATATCATTACACTAGAACAACTTTGATCGAATTTTTCGACGTGATAAGTTCGGACAAGGCATAGAGGCATGGGATCGGGCTAGCATTACCCTTGGGTCCTATGTCTCCGTCCTTCGTTTAGTACACAACATAATGTGTATTTAATCGGGGTTCGTCCATCTACACGAATTCACGGTCTAGTTTATATACGGGTCCGTTTCTATCTTTTTTATCGCTTTTCTTATTTTGTTCATTATTTATATTAATCGTTGTATTGTGAATTCCGGGTTGTATTTCCGCCCGTGTAACTTGTACGTATTTAATTTCGAGCTTTATTTATTTACTTGCTTATCGCTTTATAAATGAACCTCGCATGCTAAACAACTTCGACAATAGTTAGATGCATTAAATGACGTAGCAAACCAATAATTCACATGTTTAGCTCGAAAACGCTGTTTGCATATCATTTAGTCGTTTCACTAGCGCGCGTACACGAACACGAACGATGTCTTAGTAGAGGCCGCCATGTGCGGGCGGGGTTGGGTGTCCTTAGTGGGCTTCCCAACACGTACCCTCACCCCTTACTCAGAACCTTGGTTTCCGGATGTCCGAAACCATTGGCGCACGAGAGTCATTCTATATACGAAAGCCGGTGTAAACGGTATCAATATTGTAATGCAAAGGGACGAGCCCCATAAACTCTGAAATCGAAGTGGGCCGTACTTTATGTACAGCCCATGACGACATAGAGTGGGCTCGTATGGTTCCGAATAACCACAATATTCGGTGGCGACTCCATTTTGACTTAAATTTCGAACCCGAGAACAATCTTACCACGAGATTCATTCGCCTACCCAAAAACGCGCGTGGCCGCGTCGGGGTGGACCTACGTCATGTCCACATCATCCAATTTCAAAACCCGGGACGTATACCGAATTTAGGACTTATGATTTTACTCAAAATAGCCTATTTTCTAGCCGTCATCCACGTCATCCACGTCATCCAGGATATCGAGATAACTGACCCAGAACCTTGGTATCAATCCGTCCTAACCTACTTGGCAACGGGAGAATATCCCCCGGGAACTGAAAACCGGGCCAAGAAGGCCTTGCGAAGATTGGCGACCTAATCTGTTCGTACAGACGACGGGCAATTGTACAAAAAGACGGCACAGGGGGCTCTCCTCCTGTGTATCGACAAAATACAGGCCGAAAAGGTCATGGCCGAGGTACACGATGGTGAGAACGGTCCGCATATGAACGCCCATATGCTAGCCCAGAAAATCATGAGGACCGGGTATTACTGGAACACCATGGAAACAGACTGTCAGTTATATGTCAAACACTGCCATAACTGTCAGATCTTTGGCAATGTATAGCATATGCCGTCTTCCCTATTATATACCATGACATCACCAAGGCCATTTGCGACATGGGGTATTGACATAATTGGGAAGGTGAATCCTTCCGGGACGGGAGGTCATTGCTTCATTTTAGTGGCCATCGACTACTTCACCAAATGGGTCGAAGCCGAGTCATACCGTGTCTTGAACGCCAAGCATGTAGCCAAATTTATCCAAAATAAGATAATTTGCCGATACGGGATCCCACACGAGTTCATCAGTGATCACGGGACCCACTTTCAAGCTGAAACTGCTACATTGTTAGTAAAATACAAGATTCAGAGGCATACATCTTCACCCTACCGACCCCAAACAAATGAAGCGGTAGAAGCGGCCAATAAAACAATTGTCACCATACTTAAAAAGATGGTTGAGAATTACCGGGATTGGCCAGACAAAATACCCTTTGCCTTATGGGGGTATCGGACGTCAATTCGCACCGCGACCGGAGCAACTCCATATTATCTGACATATGGAATGGAAGCAGTCCAACCAGTCGAGCTAGAGGTGCCATTCCTCAGGATTTTACTTGAAAGCCAAGTACCTGAAGCAGATTGGGTCCAAGCCCGATATGATTCGCTAGTCCTTTTAGACGAACGGCGATCTCGGGCCCTCAACAATATCCAAGTATATCAAAAAAGGATCCAACGGGCCTTTAACAAAAGGGTCAGACCCAGAAACATCAAAGAAGGGGATTTGGTCCTGTAATCGGTTCGTGCCCTACTACCTGTTGACCCAAGAGGAAAATTCAAACCCAATTGGGCTGGGCCATACTTAGTCAAGAAGGTTCTATCGGGAGGAGCAGTGATGCTGACAGACCTAGACGGAAACGAGTTCGTCAACCCGACCAACTTGGACCAGCTGAAGCGCTACTACCCATAAACCCTATCTCAATGTAATTTGCAAAAATTTATAAAATCTGTCTTTTTATAAATTTTCAAAATTCTAGACAAGTCAATGAGTTAGAATTAAATATTCTACCGTCGCACATCTCGAATTAATAATCTTGATGTATTTCGAAAATTGCAAAAAAATCAATCGAATCAAATTTCGAACTACGTTTGGTTTGATTCCGCTAATTGTGCATACGTAGGCAACCCCTCAAAAGGGTACAACCACTGCAATAAACGAAAAGACGGGAACAGTATTCAATAATATGTCTTTTATTAAATCTCGATAAACTCGGGAATCACAAAAATAAAAAAAAAAAAAAACGCCGAAGTCGGTACACACACACAAAAAAATCACACTACAAAAATAGTATTAATATTCAAATAATAAAATAAAGGAGACTAATATCCGGGCATTTTGCCCTTCCCTTTGTCTTTTGGGTCACGAGGCGCCCGAGGTCGCCGGGGCGGGGAAGAGCGTTCCCGAATTACGAGAGGAACTTCCTTAGCCCGAGCCCGTTTCTTTGGCAGCGGGTCCTCTATCGTCTTCGGTCCAAGTCGAGCCCGTACGTGTTCGGGCAGTTTGTCCCGTGGACCAAGTCGGTCCTGCACGGCGAATCCTGGGCCCAGTCTCCTCTCCAAGTCAGTCCGGGGGCTCACCTTCCCCCAAGCACCTTTAGCGCTAGACCCTTCAGTTTGAGTCTTAGTCTTCTTCTTTTGACTTGACATTAGTCGGACCAGAGTAGCCGGGGTGTCTCCTTCATCAAAGAATCCCCTGTTGTCTTTAGCCTGCTCCCTTCGCAGCAAATCGAAAGCTTCATCAACCTTCAGAGCAGCTCGGGCTTTGGAATCGCCTGCTTTAGTCCACTTTCTATAGGAGTCTGAAACCCAGATCGAGTGGCAAGATTTGGAAATAGGCCAAGTATGCCGGGTGTACCATCTCTGCATCCAAGTATCACACATCACATCAGTCAGTTGGGTAGGGTCACTCACAACTGCTTCAATTTCTCGTATCCGTTGAGCCTGTCCGTATTGCCTTAGTATGCGATCCGGGTAGAGATGAACCGTTTGCTTGAAAGACAAGATTACTTGGTAACGAGTTCTGTCCCTCGGGTCCAAGCCGGTCCAAATGTAGATGGGCCACCACGGCACTACCCATCAAATTAGCCGACCACCATGGATTGATAATACCTCGTCCCAGTATTTCTGAGTAATCTGGCGAGAAAAATCAATGGCCCGTCTCCTCGTCATCAGATGGTTATGGCGGTAATTGCTAGCATCAAGGGGAGGATCTATCACTGATAGCCTCTCGTAAAGCCAAATCTGAAAAAGGAAATAAAAGTATGAGATCCCGAGACAAAAAAGGTGTCCGCCTTATGACACTCGATCGAGTGCCAGGGTGACTCGATCGAGTGGCATCCCTGAGAGCGAACAGGGGGATTTTTATGAAGGCACTCGATCGAGTGCCATGGTGACTCGATCGAGTGCCCGCTGCTGCAGTAAAAATCTCGAAAAAGAATAAAAATCAAGAAATCAAAAAAAAAAATATAGAAAATCCGACATACTTGCAGCAAACGGGTACTTCCGGTGAGACGGACGGATGAATCCCGCTTGCGATTGTCCAATCCTTGGATTATTTCACCCGTAATCAGCCAAGCCGGGCTCTGCTCCGTCTCCATTAAATCAACCACGGTCAAGAGACGGATATGACCCATACATGATAACAAGTCCATGTGACCCTCAAAGGCATAAACATGGAGCATGCAAAAAGAAAAGGCCCTACGGCTGTGAGTTGGTCTCACCCGGACGTCATGCCAGATCAATCAAAGAAACTGTGTTGTCGTCCCGGGCCATTCGGGACACCTCATTATGGGTGAGGCCTAAAAATTCTCAAAGCTTCCTCCTCAAGTCGTAGACCGAATACGGGACGGCGGGTCGATGTATTGGGTTCCATCCTCCTACCGCAGCAATCTCCTCAGGTAAGGGGCAGACTTCGCCCCTAAGAAAGGCAAAGACATGATATATGTCATCCCAGTAAGATAAGCACGCATCCAGAAAGAAACGATCAACCTGCATCTAGCGAAACGGGTACAGCTGAGTAATACCCGTCTGGTTGAGAGCCACCCTATCCGTGTCCCTGAAGCGTCGGGATCATACTTGCAACATAATAGTCAATCGATCAATACCCATGGTTAAAATTCTTGAGAAGAATAAGGAGCTTTCTTCTTGAGAAGGATGATTTGTGAGGAAATTATGAAGAAAATCAAGGACAAGGAGGGCTATATATAGCATCAACCTTACAACCTTCTTTCTTAATCTCTTCTTGCACAATAGTTTCCTAATCCCAAACGGAATCAACCCACAAGTCTAGTCTCGATACTAGCATGGAAATATTCATCCCGAACTTTCCTAACTTCTTTAGGAGTCAAAATTTCCAAAAAATTCCAAATTTTCAAAATTTCAAAAATTCAAAAATTCTTTTTTCCCCAGCACGATTCATTTTACTACCTACGTGTTGCATGCAAATTTTATGTGACTTATACAGGTACGACTCGAGCGGGAACATGCAACCCGGGACTTATACGACAAGTCCAAATCCTCAGCTGAATGCCCGAGGCGGCATTTTCCTCGGAAGAACACGGGATGGGCCCACACACAGGCGCACCCAGGACTTACGCAACAAGTCCTTATTCCCCACGGAGTTATTATCATCAGATCAGGTATGGCTCCTATCTTATGGCTGGCGAGCCCTTCACGCAAGTCTAATGGACTATAAACGACCCGAACGGAAGTCTACCATGTCTTGGTGGGCTTGGTAGCTACTCTGACTTTCGCCCTGTCCAAGCCTCAGTCAGAGTGGAGGCTCTGTAGACACCCGCATTTTGACTGCCAGGTGTGTATGGCAGTTTCCAAAAAACACCCGATGATGATCGGACGCTAACGTGTTTCTACGCGCTCGGATACGGGCTCAAAACCATTAGTTGCTGGCTAATGCACTTACGGAGTACAAATCTCACAAAACTGACCTCAAATCCAGGCCCAGTGGACCGCTTCCAGTCAAACAAGACTAATTTTGGTCAAAACCGACACCGGAAATAAAACCGACTTTTAACGATTGGGTCAACCACGGTCAAAATCGTTTCCGAGACATACAAAAAACTGCCACACAATCATCAAAAGTCCAATTCAAACACAAAAACCCAACAAACACCCAAAGCCACGGTCCAAGAAGCTGACCCGCGCGACCCAGCTGGGCCACTCGATCGAGTGCCCAACCCACTCGATCGAGTGGGCCTTATTCAGGCCCGACTGCAGGCACGACGGGCCACTCGACCGAGTCAGCTGGTTACTCGGTCGAGTAACCCTAACCGGGGAACCCTAGGCATGCCTATATAAACACCCTCATGCACAACCTTTCAAGGATCTTTTTTGGACATCTTTAGAACCCCAATTCTACCCTAAGCAATACAATACTCAAACCCTAAACCTAGCTTTAGAAATTCCAAACCCTAAACCACCACAACTCAATTTACATACTCGAACTCCCGTGCAATCCGTCACTACGAGTCCCGTCCGAGCATAAGAAACATCTAGGTTGAGGGTGGCAAAACCCCGTCTCTTCTTTCCCTCCTTCCTTCTCGCGTCATACGTAGTTGTCATCATCATAATTGTCTAATTTTTTTTATTTTGTTCGCATACTAATATCGATAATATAACTAGTATAAAACATTAAAGTACTTGTCTATTTGTGTCGAGTATGATGGATGTCGGAATAAGGAAACCCGAATATTTAAGTGTACCGCACACAGCGTTGCCGGTCGCTTATTCCGACACCCCGATTACTTGATTATTGAAACAAGTTAACCTAAACGATAGTTTGTTTATTTTCGTTTGCATCATTGTTCAAGTCACATATTTGCATCGATTTTCAAAACAGGTAATTTATTAAGGGTCGAAACCCGTTGACGCGGATCCGACATCACAATCTCTAGGGATTTATTTCGATGTCGGAGAAGCCGAGGGAATTAAGTCCTCTAATTCAAGCAAAGTGTTTAATCGTTAGATTCGATACCAATTCCATAATTGGATGTCAAATCTAACGATCTAGTCAATTTAATTAACTAATGCGATTCTTTTCGTTGATGCTAAAATAATTGTCATACGATTCGCTAGAATCACGACATTATTAAACGCGGAGAAAATCTATTCATATCGCGATAGTTAATTTGAAACGACTCAAAACAATTTTCCTTTTATTTTCACTCTAATATTCCATATCGATTCAATAATTGAATATGAGATATGACGAGTATCGAGGTTAAGTTTCGAGTATAAATTTCACAATATTATGCCCGATTCGACAAACTCATCAAATTATCAAAAATCAAAAGCAAAACCAAAACGAACCAACGGTTCGTACAGGTGCCAATCGACCGAGTGCTATAAGCCACTCGATCGAGTGACATCACAAAACGGAGACAGAAGGGTCTGAATGACCTCCACTCGGTCGAGTCTCGCCATGACTCGATCGAGTGGCAACGTACTCGTTCGAGTTCGTCAGTAACTCGACCGAGTAGGGTCCTAATTCAGAAACAGAACCCCTTTTAGAGGATCCACTCGGTCGAGTCCCTCAATGACTCGGTCGAGTGGCCCCTTGTCACGACAATACCGTGAGTCTTACATCCTCTTTTAGTCTCGGTGGTGTCTTTTTATGACTTATGTCAACACGTGTTAATCCATCACGTGAAAACTTCACTTTTCAAAACATTACGTCACCTTGTCTACATCATTCATCAATTTGCAAACCGTTATTACTCGTTATACCGTTACTAACCGTTTGTTATTTTCCTTGTTGATTTATTGTTTGTTTTAATCCACTAAAATGAACCCACATGCTAAAATTCAACTTCGACATTAGAATTAATTGCATTAAATCGACATAGAAACCCCTTTCAATTTCATTCACATGCTTAGGGAAAACAATGTTTGCATAAGCATTTTTCACCGAATCACTAACGCGCGTATTAGAAAGTCACTCGAGATCTTAGTAGAGGCCGCTAAGTGCGGGCGGGGTTGGGTGTCATTTGTGGGCTTCCCAACACGTACCCTCACCCCTTACTCAAAACCATGGTTTCCGGATATCCGAATCCATTGGCATACGAGAGTCATTGAATACACGGTATCCGATAATGTCGGTATCGGTATCAAATGCAAAGGGACGAGCCCAATAAACTCTGACATCGAAAATGGGCCGTATTTTGTATACGGCCCACTACGACATAGAGTGGGCTCGAATGGGTCCGAACTCCCACAAAGTTCGGTGGCGACTCCACTTCGACCTAAATTTCAATTCGATCCATTCTCATATGGAGATTCATTCGCCTACCCAAACCCGCACGTGGCCGCGTCGGGGTGGACCTATGTCATGTCCACAGGGACATCCGACAACCGTAGATTATGAGTAAGGGGTGAGGGTACGTATTGGGAAGCCAACGTCCGATAGACATCAACATCCAATCCCGCCCGCACGTAGCGGCCTCTACTAATCAATCGGTGGGCTGATAACTTCGTCCCATAATTGTGGCGGAAGTACGATAATATCCGTTGTTTAACCCTATGTCTTTGCTATTTCGGATGTTTAAGGATAAGTAAGCTTTTGTCGTCGAAGTAATTGGATTTACACTCTTTGCATGCGATTTCACGTGACATGCGGCCACGAAAAGATGCACGTAGGAGAGTAGAGAGTACTAAATATTATACGTATTAGCAAATAAGTTTTAACATGATAATGCGGATATTAGTCGTTCTTGTGGTATACCTTACCTGGTATTCTGGTTAAGGTGTGTCGGTTCGGTATTAATGGGGATGCATCGAACCACGTGTGAGGGGTGAGCATCAGAATTAATATGGAACCCGACCACCACTTGTTCAGTTTTATTTTGCTTACGTTTTCAATTCCGTGTTAGGTGATTTAGCATGCGATTATAGTCACAAAAGCGATAAATCATACGAAAGCGGTAAATACGAAATGTAAGTAAATCACATTGTGAGGAGTTGCACCCTCAGAGTGTACATTAAAGAAGACACGATGCGTAGATGCTTGAGAACGAATCTCGGAACTACTCGGGTTTAGTTTAGGGTGTTTTAGTGCTTATGGTTGAAGTTGTGAACGTTACGTATGTTTACGACGTGCCATGGACCTAGTGTCTATACGAGTTAGACTCGATGTTATCGAAGTGCATAAATAAAGAATACGGAATGTAAAGTTGTGTTAGATGACAACCTAGTGACGATACGACTTCTAAGGCGGATCCTCCTAGCTCTTCTTGCGGCAAATCCGGCAGAGCTTCGCTACTGTGTCTAGAGGTGGCTAGTCGAACACAGGTGCCCCTTTTCGTTCAAATCGGGTCAAGGAGTCGAGGAACTACGAGGAGTAGTCACTACAACAAATCGACACTTGCGCCACGAATTATGACGCGGGAATTTTTTATTTGTGGCTAAATTTTACCTAGCCATGGGAAAAATTTGATTCACTACTTGGGAAAAAAATATGTCACGAGAACATTTTTTTCCGTGGCAAAAATTCACTTACGCCACGAATTTATTAAAGCTGTGGCCAATAATAACTCTTGCCATGAAAGATGCCGCACCCGTGACAAAAATATATTTAGCCACGAATTTGTTCAGTGGCAAATATTATTTAGCCACGACATAATTAACTTCCGTGGCGAAATTATTTTTTAGCCACAGATTTAATAAACGCATGTGGCTAATGATTCTCCAAACTTTAATCAAATTACTTTCAAGTTAAGCCGAGTGTCAAATATTTATCTTAAAAAATTCATTAGAATTCAAAGTGAAATATAATATGAACAAAAAAAAATTAAATTTGAAAATATTTTACTAATAAAAAAATTTGTTATTAGTTTATTTAGTTTTAAGAAAAAATTTGATTTTTTGTAAAATTAAATACAAGAAAATTTTGGTTGTCTAATTTGTTGAGTTTTTACTAATCACCATATTTGAATTAATTGATTTCTCTTAATTTGACAATATTTTTTATTAAAATTCTATAATCTTAAGTATGACTTTTGAAAGACAACTAACATTTACATAGTATAATATATATCCTAGCTAAAATGTGGCGTATATAGCATATCAAGTAAAATATGTATGTAATGATTGATCATCCATCATTGAGACATCTAATATTATTTAAAACTCATTCATTTTTACCGCTTAATTAATTAATTCTTTAACATGTAATACACTTATTTTTAAGACAAAAAAACTTAAAAAAAAAATGACTAAGCATGATTTTTTTTCCAAATTATTGATTTTCTTACAATATTTTCAGTGTGAAAAAACCCGCTTTATTAAACTCGTATTTAAGAATTCTAATCGGTCTATATTTTTTTATGAAATTAAATTTGATTGTGAAAACAATAATTATGTTTTCAAATTAATTATCTTTCAAGTTGTTTGGTTTGGAAGAAAGTCGTGCCTAAGTTCAATAACCAGTCAAAATAATTTTAAAAAAAAAGAGAGGTATAAGTGACAAAATCAAATAATTAACAAATACAAGTAAAAAATTCAGGACTAATAATGAGAAAATCCAAAATTAATTTATCGTCAACTATTTAATTCAATAACTGTTCTATAATATTATTTGGAAGATATTTTAAAAAATGAATTTAAAAAAAATTACTTAATAAAAAATAAAATTTAGGTCAAACTTGAAGTAGACAAGAGAAAACTCAATGAGGATAAACAACTGATGAAATAAAATAACGACCGATAACGAAAAGAAAAAAACATATCGAAAGAACTAGCAATAAAAGAACGTGGAAAATAGAAACTAAAACAAAAATCGATAAATTAATGAAATCATGAGTCCGAAAATCAACTTCGAACCTTTTTTTTTTCCGGAATAATAGTTTTTTAATCATAATATGTGAATCATTGGGGAAAAAAAATTAATTACCCAAAAGTAAATGTAAAAGAATTCAAACCAATGATTATGTCAATAAAGTTCAATTTCATTTCTGGTAGCTGGCCATAAGAACTCCACAGTTAAGCGTGCTTGAGTGAGATTAGTGTTAAGATGGGTGACCTCATGATAAGGCTCTTCGATGCGTATGGTGAAATTAAAAAATATTGGAATGACTCAGAGCTAGTAACCATCTATAGGGGTAGAGAATTCTTACGGTTATAAATTTATTTAATTTATTACATACTTTTGTCACTGGAAAAAATATTTCACCACAAACATAATTAGCCACGGGATAATCCGTGGCAAAAAATTAATTCTATCCACGGGAGACTTCGTGCCAATAAAATCAATACCTACCACGCTTTTTTTTTTGTGGCTACTTGTCTGCCACGACCACTTGCGCCACGAATGGTCTTTCCGTGGCAAGGTACTTTAGCCACCAAAATTTAACATTTTTGCCACGAATTCAGTCGTGGCCCAAGTGCTCATTTGTAGTAGTGAGTGTTGATATGCGTATTAGCAACAAACAATCGAGTGGATCGTACTTAGTGTCGGAGTAGTGCGACGCTAAGTTAGAAGGAGAAGCTCGTAAAGAGGAGCGGGGAAGGGGATGAGAATTGAATTGTGTGTTGAAATGAGCGAAATAGGGGGGGTATTTATAGTTTTTCTCGCAGTTCAAATCAACTACTCAGGCGCCTGGTGGCTTGCGCACTAGAACTGAGGCGCCTGAGGGTGTGCGTAGGAACACTTAGTCAACTGGAGGAGGGCGATTTTATTTTTGAAGATCCGATTTCGAAACTTTCCAAAACGGGGATTATGCGTATCTTAGGCTTGCATCGGGGTTAAGACTTATTTCTTGACCTACCGCGTCAAGCACCGAGTGGGCCTTGGGCACGCGTCTCGAGGTTCGCTCGGTCTAACGTATTGACTCGGGTTTCACTCTGCGTGTTTCGGGACCGATTCGGAGCCCCGGTGTCGGAATTAACTCTAATTAGTATCGACGCGATCGTAATGACACGACTAAGGTCGTCTTGATGTGAAATAAATTTTTCCGAGTAATTATTTGATACGTTCTATAGAAAAAGCATCTAAATCATCATAAAAACGTGTCGTGTTGCAGTCTGATCATCATCGGGTGTTTGTCGTGTACTCCTGCAGCCACCAGGTCAGAATGCGGGTGTCTACAGCTTGCAGCAGCCGTCGTCCTTGCTAACATGAATGAGGTGCGTGGCGACACATTGGGCAAAATTAACGCTTTTATAGAGAACAAGCAGGCGATACGGGAACAAATCGATACTAGGCGTAAGTTACTAAAAAAGTTAACCGGGTAAATATCCTAACGTGTGAATTTATAGCAAAACAGTTTACGAATGGATTTTGACTAATATTTTAAGGAATCAATTGTTCAAGTATCGAAAAATCTCGTGTTGTCACTGCGTTGAATACTTGCATTAGAATAGTCACGAATATAATAAAGTAAAGTCGTTAACCAAATGAATAAAGTCATAGATGAATGACAACTCTTTTTTTTTTGGATTTATGATTTGGGCAAAGACTTTACTTCAGCAGAGTCACAAGCTTGACTTGGTACAATCACACCACTTCTTCGTTAGGGTCACAACCACCATCACGTAGTGTCATGACTGACATTCAACAATTCGCTGACTAATTCAATAAAGTCAAAGATGAATGACAATTCATTTCGTTTGTAAAAAATGAATCGTATATTACAAATCGAGTATGTTAATCTACATATCCAAAATATGATGATGAATCATATAATTAAACGCTAAAAAATACGATGGCATAATATATGATTAAACGCTAAAAAATAATCGATTTATATGATTCCTATAATCTCGTTAAAAACGCTCGGCATAATGATGACGTAATTGTAACACACGTATTAGAATTTGTACTCGGTGACCTTAAAGTAGTAACTATGTGGTTATCCAAGCTATTAATAAATTTATGGTATACATAAATTGATTTGACATCGAAATGCGTAAGTACAGACTACTTCACGAAAATATTCATCGTTGCACAAATGTTGACTGCAAAATTCGATACAAATCGAGTACGTTAACTTCACATCGGATTCACAAAACGAGAAAGAAGTGATGTTTGTGTGTCTCTTCTACCCCCATTAATTTTGGTAGGTAGACCCACCACCTAACCATCCGTCCTCCCTTCCCTTCCCCTTTAAATAGCACCCCCCATTTAACCTAATTCATGTTAACCTCTTTGACCTAATTCATCTTCAACCTAACAAAAAAATGTCCAGTGACATAGAAGAAGTAAGGGGTTTAATCGTGGAGTACGATGGTTTGGTGGCGTCGACAAAATCCAATGAGTTGATAGCCATGCTGTAGACACCCACATTTTGACCGCCAGGTGTCTATAGTAGTTTCCCCCAAACACCCGATGATGATCGGACGTAAACATGCTTTAATGGACTCGGATATGGGCTCGAAATCATGGACATTTGGTTTAGGCTTTTTATGGAGTACAAATCTCACAAAACCAACCTCAAAATCAGGCCCAGTGGGTCGTTCCGAGTCAAATAAGACTAATTTGGGTCGAATCCGGCACCAGGGGCAAAACCGTCTTTTAGCCACCAGGTCAAACCCGGTTAAAGATATTTTTTCCCGCGATACACGGACCAGCCGTGACACCTCACCAGTTCGGCCTAGGCTCAGATACTACAAAATATCAGCCTTGAAAATATTAAACAAATCCATTTAAAGATAGAATTCGATCTCAAGTAGGAATTCTATCCGAAAACCAAATCAATTCACCGACCGAGCATCAAAATACTCGGCCAACCCCATTTCAGCCGAGATACTTGGCTTCCTCACCAAGGAACAGAATTCTCGTTCCCTTCAAACTCCTACGTTTCCTATCCAAACCGGTATTTCTTGTCACCTAAGGAAGAATACTTCTCCTAGCTCCTATCAAGGACCTCACCTATAAATACACCCTCCTACACATTATTAAGAGATCAATTATTCACATCTACGAATTATCAATCAATTATTCCCATACACTCATCCACGACATACATCCAAAAATAGCATCAAAATACCGACAACCCGACGAATCCGTCCCCGAGTAGCCGGCCGAACCCGCTAGCCTAAACGTCCAAACACACCACCCTAAACTCATCCACATCGTCTCGACGCTCCCGTGCCTAGGCCACTTTCCGACGAACTCTTTTCCGAGAAAACAAAGCATGTAGGTTGAGGGTGTAAAATCAAACCCGATTCTTCCTCTTTCTCTTCCTTTTTCACGTTTTTTTCGTTTTTTTTCGTGTCGTCGGTCTATTTTTTTTACGGGTCGTTCGTCGCATATTTTTCATATCTCTAGTATCGGAATTATAAAAATATTTTCATAAAACGAAACGTTCTTAAAATACGATATCGATTCTCTAATCGAATATCGTATCTAACAAGAACTAAATTAAATCTCGTTGATCGTTACATCTTTTTTAAACAAAATTCGACGATTTTTATGCGGAGAGAATTAACTTTTTTTTCTTTTCCTTCAAACTCTTTTCAAAACAAACTTTACAAAACTTTTTCTAAAAAATCATTCCGACTATTTGATATCGATTTCATAATCGAATATCGGATATGACGAATATCGAAAATATAAATCGAGTATAAATTAACCCATATTTGTAGGCGATTTATAAAAATTAACGATTTTCGAAAAATAAAAAGATCGGGACAGACTCCCGCGCGAGCCGCACCCCTCCCAGGCGACTCACGCGAGAGCCTTGAAAAACGACCCCTTTTTTGTTTTGCTTGTTTTCTATTCTTTTCGTTCCTTACATAAAACAGCGACTTTCGCGACATATTTTCAGATTTCGATAAATACTTTTTCGACTTCGGTCAACACGTGTTAATCCATCACGTGTCATAAACCTTTTTCAAAATCATGCATATCATCGTATTTACATCCTTATTCGATTTATTCAATCGTTACTAACTTGTTTGCTCATGTTTGTAGCGATTTATTTTCATCCTTTGTTTTATTAGACTAAAACGAATTTCACATGCTAAATATAACTTTGACGTTATTAGTTTAAGATGCATTAAACGACTTAGCAACCCATTTAATTTTTCTCTCATGCTTACGGAAAATAATGTTTGCATATCATTCAATCGTCGAACTAACGCGTGTACACCAAAAACGAACGATATCCTAGTAAAGGCCGCTAAGTGCGGGCGGGGTTGGGTGTTCTTAGTGAACTTCCCAACACGTACCCTCACCCCTTACTCAGAACCATGGTTTCCGGATGTCCGAATCCATTGGTAACGAGAGTCATTCAATACACTATATCCGATAATGTCGGTATCGGTATCATAATGCAAAGGGACGAACCCAATAAGCTCTGACATCGTAAATGGGCCGTATTTTGTACACGGCCCACTACGACATAGAGTGGGTTCGAACGGGCCCGAACTCCCACAAAGTTCGGTGGCGACTCCTACATCGATTTAAATTTCAATTTGACCATCTCATATGGAGATTCATTCGCCTCCCCAAACCCGCGCGTGGCCGCGTCGGGGTGGACCTTTGTCATGTCCGCACATGCCACTAGTTGTCCGTGCCATACACATAAAGAACTTTGTGGCATCCAAGGGCGATACAATCACAGAGACCCAACTAGACGACTACATCCAAGGCTTGATGGCAAAATCTCTTGAGTGTTTCCACTATAGGAAATGTTTCCAGCGTGATTTGGCAAATTTGAAGAGGTTACTTCAGAATTACAGAGGATAAGTAGGTAGGTTAAAATGTAGCAAAAATATGATATGTAATGGATGTTTTTTGTGTAAGAACTTTCCAGCGTGTTTGGTGTAAAAATGTTTGTATAGGTAAAAATGTTAGCTAATGTGGGTTAGAATGTATTTATGTTTGACGTACTATATGTAAAAGATGAACTTTTTCTAATGTAAAAATATTTCCATCGCTATTTTTTTGTCATAATCACGCGAGGTCTATAGAAAAATCACTCATCCCATCCTTTCACCTTCAAAGTGACATATTATACAATTAAAACCACGCAGCTGTGCAACAATTGGTTTCCAGCCAAAAGTGGTCGTATAAGTAACATTTTTCAAAAGTTGTATCGTCACACTCGCCATATTGTATAGTCACACTCATAATGTTGTATAACCAGTACATATTTTGGTTTTTCAAATATCACACACTTCAATTTATATAGTCACACTCACCATGTTGTATAGTCACACTCATAATGTTGTATAACCAGTACAGATTTTGGTATTCCAAATGTATGACACTTCAATTTGTACAGTAACACTAACCATGTTGTAGAATCACACTCATTATGTTGTAAAATCACACTCATTATGTGATTAATGTCATAAGATTGTGACAGTCGCAGACCTTGACCATTTCAAACTTCGACATTCTTTATAAAGATTAAGTGCGTAATGTTCTTGTAGAGACGTATTACGTCGTATAGTCACACTCATTATGTTGTAGAATCACACTAATTACGTGCGTAATGTCAACGATTGTGATTAGCGACAATCGTTTACCTTCAAAACGTCACATATTATATGATTACAAACACGCAGTTGTACAACAATTGCGAATTGATAGTCTGATCTACTTATCAAATGATTGATATCTCATGGTATTGATTTGTATTTTTACAACCAATTGACCAAAAACAATTTAGTCCATACCTTTTGACTATGCCGTATTAGAAATGATTGAGGTCCGCGATAGGCGAAGACAATATCACGGACCTTGACCATTTCAAACGTTGACATTCTTTATGTTTCCAAAATTCTTTATGGACGTCCCAAAGAGGTGATTCAAAAACAATCCTCCGCATCCCCTACCACATCCACCTCCTCGTCCTCCTCGTCCTCGTCCTCCTCCATATCATCAACAAACACGTCGGCAATAGGTGGGCTCTCGGCAAACGGGTTGGGGTAGTTCCTCTTGTCATGGTGGTCCATCCTCTTGCAGTTGTTACACATACGTTTAGGCTTCACAGCAATAGCAACTGCCTTCGCCTTGGAAGACAGCACCCACTTCCCACTACTCTTGTTCTTGGCTTTCTTCGGGGGCAATACCGTGACTTCAATTGTGCTTGTACAGCAAAGGGTCTCCTCCAATTCTGGTGTCTTATTACGAGGATCATCGTGGAGCGCCACATCGGACCTGAAATCGCAAATAATGTCGGCTAGGCTACTTACGTCATCCCTACCCATTCTACTAACATGACTAATGGTCTCATAGAACTCCAACCACAGTCTCATGACTGTGACAGCCTTTTCATCGATTATGCAAGACTTTGTCGGAGGACGTGCGTTTGCATTACGTAGAGCATCCTTCGTCCATCTATCAACAACGTAACGTCCCGGGATCATGTTCTGCCCTTTGGAAGAATATATCTATACAGCGTGCCTACAAAGAATTCCGTATCATTCAAAATTCTTGCAAGTGCAACTGACCTCACACGTACCTTCAAGGACATTACGCAGACAAAGATTGTGGCTCATCGCATAGAGAGTGTGACTTTCCCAAAGTGTATAGTCACACTCATTATGTCGTATGGTCATACTCATTATGTTGTAGAATCACACTCATTACATTGTATAGTCACACTCATTGCATTTCAAAGTCACACACTTTAAGTTATATAGTAACATTCAGACTATGAGAGAGTGACTATACAACATAGAGAGTGTGACTTACTAAAAGTTATGCCAGATTCAGACTACCTGCATCGTATTCAACGAAGTAGTTGCGGTCCCGGATGGACTCCCTAATTGTTGTCTCTTCAATCCGTCGTTTTTCTGGCACCCACGAACGTTGGACATGTCCAGCGAACCCTTGACCTCTTCCTGAAAGTGTGCAAACGCTGTGTGCGTGTACACCCTTGCCACGTCGGTATCCATTGGATTCGTCGTTTCATTTTTAGGGTATCTCTGCCAGTTATCGCTGTCAAGCCTCTTCTACGTGTGTCTCTGTTGGTCCATCGCACTCTCGAACCGCATCAAGAACTGACGACGTACCCTTGTTGTCTTCAAACCTTTTGAAGAAGTTCTTCTCACTCTTGGATCTTTGCGTCGTCCTCATAATTGCAGACATCCTCAACTCCCTGCAATGCGCCATGACCCATTTCCTCCTGATGCCATACACGTAGTAGAACCATTCGATCCCCACCACGTCATGATCGATCATAAGCTTCCTCCACCTATCGTCGAACTCTGATGCTACGATGTCATCGTCCCAGATAATAGCATTGAGGCCTTTCACGAATTCTGAGGTCCCCTCTCTTAATCGGACGTGCTTCGATAGGACCTTGTTCATGATATGCCAAGTGCAGCACCGTTGGTGCGCTGTTTTCAATATTTTCGGGACAACTTTTAGGATCCCGGGGTACTGGTCTGTCATGATGTAGCACGGTTCCTTGCCGCCCATGGCTTCCAGGAAGCGAGTGACGACCTAGATAAATGACTCGTAGTCTTCTTTCAATAGCATAGCTCCGAATAACGTGACAAAGCGTTTGTGGTTGTCGAGTTTGATGAATGGAGTGAACACCATTGAACACATGTTGGTTCTGTAGGTTGGGTCAAACGAGATGGCATCACCGAATGGGGCGTAGTTCCTAGCGTCCACCCAAATGGCCCTACGTGGGCTTCCGTCTCCATCGACATCGTAGTCAAAGTAAAAGTCTTCCTGACTATCCCTCAAACTTTTGAACTGATCTATGAACAACTGACCATCCTGCTCGTGAACGACACTTAACGTCCCTACCCCAATTCTTGAAGTCAACCAACGATGCTTCAATGTTCTGAAATCCACCTGCCAGCTCCTTCCACATCTTGTATGTCTGGGTCTCCCCAATCTTTAGTTGTACACACAAATTGCAGTTGTATTAATCACGTGCACTGAACTGTTGTATTACCACAGCCCTTACGGACACAAACGAACACTAACAACATTATTCATAAACGTTACACACCCTTGACTTACAAACGATCATCTCTTTGTGATATCTTGAGAGATTTCGAGAGGACTTTTGAAACTGTCTGTCTTTCACCATCACAAGGTCGTGGTTGTGTTCGTCGATGAATTCTCCAATAAAGAACCCACCGATCATCATACAGAGCCTAATCCTTGCATGAAAACACGTCCTCGTCATCTTTGTCTTCCTTTTAGGTTCATACGATCCCACAAACTCTTGACCTTCCTTTTCTAGCGTGCTCGACACCTTGACTCATGCTCTACTGTGTTGTCTGGCCCTGCTTATTACATGCCAACAATTTCTTCTTAGTCGAACCATCATAGGATCTTGTTGTCGTGTACTTTTTCACATCAAAACTACGGGATAATGCGTACGATTTATAAAACACAAAATGTTTCGTCGATGTCCATGAACTTCTATCGTACGTAAGGAACACCAACTGTGTCTACACCTGACGCATACGTGAACGAAAATGCAAAAATCAGAGGTTTGAATGAACTTTATAACAGCAAAGCTGTGGTCTGAAGTTTATAATGGGAAAAAATGGAAAAAAACCACCCTAGATTAAACCCTAGAAAATATGAATCTTGCTACACATATATTAAGCTCTGAAATCAATGAAATGTGACTTTCCTCAACAACGACTGTGACTTTGCGCATATAACTATGTGATTATTAAAGCTGCATAGATTGACACCAAAAAATACAAGGAACAACTACAACTACAAAAAACGAAAAAGAAATACTCATATTACACAAATGGTTTAAATGAAAAAAACCATCACAAAAAAAACATCAACAAAAAAACCAGAAAAGAACAAATATTGACTTCATACCATTACTCAAAGACAAGTGATTTAAGTGGTAATGATGACGTAATATGTGATTAAAAAAATCCTAGATAAAACCCTAGAAACTATGAATCTTGCAACACACGTATTGAACTCTGACCTCAATGAAATGTGACTTTCCTCAACAACGGCTGTGACTTTGCTCATATAACTGCGTGATTATCACATCTAACAGATTGACACCAAAAAATACAAGGAACCACTACAACTACAAGAAAACAAAATGCAATACTCATCTTACACAAGTGGTTTGAATGAAAATAACAATCACAAGAAAACATCAACAAAAAAACGGAAAAAAAATAAAATAATTATTGACTTTATACCATTACACAAAGACTAGTGATTTAAGTGGTAATGATGACGTAATATGTGATTAAACCCTAAAAATATATGATGGAGTAATATATGATGACGTAATTGTAACCTACGTATTAATATCTGTACTCAGCGAATCGTGACTTTCCTTTTTATACAGTGTGATTCTCACGTTGTAAGTATGTGATTCTTCAAGTTAGCAAATTAATAAAGAGATGGAATACATAAATTTTCGAGCATATGAAATTAATTCAATTTACCAAATGCAAAAGTAAATATACTCTTCTTACCTCCTACATGTTCAACAACCTCAAGCATATGATCATCGAAGGAATATGTCAATTGCAAATTTTCGAAGAAAAGTACCATTGGAGCATATAGAGATGAATCTTGACAAAATTATTGATTGAATTGTAGAGAGGGAGTGGTTTGATTATATTGTATAGAAAAAAATTGGGTGTTGGGATGTATTAGTTTGAATTATAGTGATAGAGGTTGGTGTGATTGATAGTGTGAGAGGAGTCAAATGCCATCATATACATGTTGCTGCTTCAAAGCCATCCATTTAACCTATAATCAATGGACACAAACAAAACTTCCTAATTTCTCAATCCTTACCAATTTTCTTGATCCCATCTCTCTCTCTCTCTCTCTCTCTCTCTCTCTCTTATATATATATATATATATATATATATATATATATATATATATATATATATATATATATATATATATATATATTTCTTGATCCCATCTCTCTCTCTCTCTCTCTCTCTCTCTCTCTTATATATATATATATATAGAGAGAGAGAGAGAGAGGTAGGTTCAAATAAGGTCCACAATTTTTTTAAGTTTATATTGAAGTTACAAATGACATACGCTAAAGTTGCATTTGTAAACACCCTAACAATCTGAATCGTTGATCTTAATCTTGATCAACGGTTGAGATTAATCGTCAGAAGATAACATAACCCCCAAAAAAACCCTCACAACCTGCCTCTCTTTCTTTCTCCTCTCTTTCTCTCTCTTCTGTTTAGGGTTACATCAATTTTTTTCCCAAAAACCTCCAAATTTCCTCTCAAAAATTCATCATCCTAATTTACCAGAAATTCATTCATTCTATCATCCTAATTCGTTCTATCTCGAAAATTTGATCAATTGTATACGAAATTTGTTCAATTGGTATACAATTCGTTCAATTCAATTCAATTTTCAGAAACTCAATTCAATTCGTTCAATTTCCAGAAATTCATTATTGATGAGCATGGATTCCACCGAGCATGAACCTATTGTTGATGAACATGAAGGTAATGTCGTTATAATTCAATACCTATTCGTTTTTGAATAAGTATTCGTTTTTTAAGTGGAGTAATTGGAGTACTTGAGTATATGTGTTGGAATAGTTGAATATATGTGTTGGAATAGTTGAATATATGTGTTGAGGTAATTGAATATATGTGTTGGAGTAATTGGAGTACTTGAGTATATGTGATGGAATAAATGAGTATATGTGTTGGACTACTTGAATATATGTGCTGGAGTAACTGAGTATATGTGTTGGAGTAATTGGAGTACTTGAGTATATGTGTTGGAATAGTTGAATATATGTGTTGGAATAGTTGAATATATGTGTTGGAGTAATTGAAGTACTTGAGTATGTGTTGGAATAACTGAACATGAACATAGAATAACTGATGTCTAATATTGGAATAGCTGAACAGGAGCATTCGCAAGTATGGTTTCGTGGTGTACAAAAATATATAAGAAGACTGTAGTGTGTAACCTACAAGGTTTTAAAGAAGATCGAAAAAAGCCTACAAAAGTATCTAAAAGGACGGTTTGTGCAGAATCTGTCGTTGAAAAGGTGCAAGACAAACAATTGTCTAACCTTATTATGAAAAAACAAAAACAGAAAAAAAAAAAAAAAAAAAAAAAAAAGGTAAAAAAAAACGAAGGTTTGATCAAGTTGGTTGTAAGGCAAAGATACGGTTAGTAGCTTTTGAAAACGGATTTAAGATTGATCAGTTTGTTGAAGCACATAACCATATTCTTTGCCCGATGAAGGATACAGAATTCCAAAAGCTTTCAAGAAACCTGACGTTTTATCATAAGCAAACGATTGTTAACAATGCAAAACTGAACATAGGTGCTAGGAAAACATTTAGATTGATTATCGTCAATGCGAATGGGTATGAAAATGTTGGAGCATCTCTCATAGATTTTAAGAAATTTCTAAAAGACATCGAGCTCTACATTGGTGACCGTGATGCGGATTTGTTCATTGACTATCTTGAAACCCAGAAGAAAACCGATGATAGCTTCTACTTTGCTTACCATGCCGATGAAGACAATCATTTCTCCAGAGCATTTTGGGCAGATGGGCAGGCGAGGATGAATTACTTTATGTTCGGAGACGTTGTAACTTAAGACGCCACTTATGGTAACAACAAGTATTTTACGATGTTTACTCCTTTCACAGGGGTAAACCATCACAAAAATTCAGTGACTTTTGCCTCTGCGTTGCTTGCACATGAGGATGAAGTGTCTTTCAAATGGGTGTTTGAGGAGTTCCTTGATTGCATGGGTAATGAAGAACCTCAATGTTTTATCACGGATCAAGACCCTGGAATGAAGGGTGCCATAGCTCAGGTTTTCAAGACGGCAATACATCGTTTATGCAGTTGGCATATCATGGAAAAACTGACAAGTAAATTCGATTCCTCAATTTGCAGGTACGTTATTTTTTGGAATAACTGAACATGAACATAGAGTAACTGATGTCTAATATTGGAATAACTGAACATGAGCATTAGAGTAACTCAGAATTGAATATATGTGTTGGAATACGTGAATATATGTGTTGGAGTAATTGAATATATGTGTTGGAGTAACTGAGTATATAAGTTGGAGTACTTGAGTATATGAATCTCATAATTTTATATAGTACTTGAATATAAGTGTTGTAATATGGTTTGCTGCTCCATGTATTATCATAATTGAATATATATATATATATATATATATATATATATATATATATATATATATATATATATATATATATATATAGAGAGAGAGAGAGAGAGAGAGAGAGAGAGAGAGAGAGAGAGAGATTCGGGATCCATTGAGGCAGCCTAACTCCTTGCAACCGTTGAGGCAGCATCTGGGCCGTTAGATCTGATTGAGATCAACGGACCAGGCTTGATCAAAATTCAAAGCACAAAAACAAACGCTCGTCATCTCCTTCCTTTCCTTTTGAATTAGTCGACTTTCTCTCTCTAGAAATTTGTTTATTTTTTCATTCAAATCATTCGATCATCTTCATCAGTTCTGTTGCAGATCTTCATCGTTTGATCTTCATCATTTTTACTTGCAGATTTAATTGTGCTCACTCGTAAAATCGAGCGTCTTCATCATTTCAATTGCAGATCTTCATCATTCGATTATCATCATTTAAGCTGCGATTTCATTTTTTTCACTTTATAAATTCGTTCATAGAATTGATTTTACGAATTCTGTTCTTGATTATCAAGGAATTCTATGCTTGATTATCAACGATTTCTGTTCTTGATTTGATTGTCGTCATTTTCACTTGCAGATTTGATTGTAATCCTGAACAATTCGTTTAGAGAAAACTGATTATGAACCTGCTGATCCAAGTAGACAATCGATTATCAAGAATTACGTAGATTCTCTACTGATTCTCTGCTGAATTATTTTGATAACTTATGATGTACATATTTGTCACTGAATAATGTTGATATTTTGATATCAGTTGTACATAATCCATCTGAGGACATCACTAGACATAATTCTATATTAGTTGTACATAACTCATCTAGTTACATCTTAAAGTAGAAATTTTGTTGCGCTTGTAACAATTTACAAAGTATAGTATATATGTCATTATGTAATGTATATATTTACATATCAGTTGTAATTACGTTTATAACTCATTATGTACATATTTGTCACTAGATAATGTATATATTTTCATATCAGCTGTACATAATTTATCTGAGGACATCATTGTACATAATTCTATATTAGTTATACACTGTATATCTTCCTAAATAATTATGTACACTGTATTCATTATTATGTACAGGACGTAGGGTCATTATATAAGGTACATAATTCTATATCAGCTGTACATAACCCTTTTTCGTCCCGTCTTATGCAGTACCCTACTCTTAAGGTTCAGTGCCCCATCTTTGAATCACATCCACGACAGGGTTCACCAATACCCTCTTAGGGTTCAGTTTGTTGCGGATTTAGTGACCTTGAATAAGGAAAAGGGTTTAGGGTTGGATTAGGCGGAGCCGCGTAGCAGGTCCGCCTAATCCAACCCTAAACCCTTTTCCGTCCCGTCTTATGCAGTACCCTACTCTTAAGGTTCAGTGCCCCATCTTTGAATCACACCCACGACAGGGTTCACCAATACCCTCTTAGGGTTCAGTTTGTTGCGGGTTTAGTGACCTTGAATAAGGAAAAGGGTTTAGGGTTGGATTAGGCGGAGCCGCGTAGCGGGTCCGCCTAATCCAACCCTAAACCCTTTTCCGTCCCATCTTATGCAGTACCCTACTCTTAAGGTTCAGTGCCCCATCTTTGAATCACATCCACGACAGGGTTCACCAATACCCTCATAGGGTTCAGTTTGTTGCGGGTTTAGTGACCTTGAATAAGGAAAAGGGTTTAGGGTTTGATTAGGCGGAGCCGCGTAGCGGGTCCGCCTAATCCAACCCTAAACCCTTTTCCGTCCCATCTTATGCAGTACCCTACTCTTAGGGTTCAGTGCCCCATCTTCGAATCACATCCACGACAGGGTTCACCAATACCCTCTTAGGGTTCAGTTTCTTGCGGGTTTAGTGACCTTGAATAAGGAAAAGGGTTTAGGGTTTGATTAGGCGGAGCCGCGTAGCGGGTCCGCCTAATCCAACCCTAAACCCTTTTTCGTCCCGTCTTATGCAGTACCCTACTCTTAAGGTTCAGTGCCCCATCTTTGAATCACACCCACGACAGGGTTCACCAATACCCTCTTAGGGTTCAGTTTGTTGCGGGTTTAGTGACCTTGAATAAGGAAAAGGGTTTAGGGTTGGATTAAGCGGAGCCGCGTAGCGGGTTCGCCTAATCCAACCCTAAACCCTTTTCCGTCCCGTCTTATGCAGTACCCTACTCTTAAGGTTCAGTGCCCCATCTTTGAATCAAATCCACGACAGGGTTCACCAATACCCTCTTAGGGTTTAGTTTGTTGCGGGTTTAGTGACCTTGAATAAGGAAAAGGGTTTAGGGTTTGATTAGGCGGAGCCGCGTAACGGGTCCGCCTAATCCAACCCTAAACCCTTTTCCGTCCCGTCTTATGCAGTACCCTACTCTTAAGGTTCAGTGCCCCATCTTTGATTCACATCCACGACAGGATTCACCAATACCCTCTTAGGGTTCAGTTTGTTGCGGGTTTACTGACCTTGAATAAGGAAAAGGGTTTAGGATTGGATTAGGCGGAGCCGCGTAGCGGGTCCGCCTAATCCAACCCTAAACCCTTTTCCGTCCCGTCTTATGCAGTACCCTACTCTTAGGGTTCAGTGCCCCATCTTTGAATCACATCCACGACAGGGTTCACCAATACCCTCTTAGGGTTCAGTTTGTTGCGGATTTAGTGACCTTGAATAAGGAAAAGGGTTTAGGGTTGGATTAGGCGGAGCCGCGTAGCGGGTCCGCCTAATCCAACCCTAAACCCTTTTTCGTCCCGTCTTATGCAGTACCCTACTCTTAGGGTTCAGTGCCCCATCTTTGAATCACATCCACGACAGGGTTCACCAATACCCTCTTAGGGTTCAGTTTGTTGCGGGTTTAGTGACCTTGAAAAAGGAAAAGGGTTTAGGGTTGGATTAGGCGGAGCCGCGTAGCGGTTCCGCCTAATCCAACCCTAAACCCTTTTCCGTCCTGTCTTATGCAGTACCCTACTCTTAAGGTTTAGTGCCCCATCTTTGAATCACATTCACGACAGGGTTCACCAATACCCTCTTAGAGTTCAGTTTGTTGCGGGTTTAGTGACCTTGAATAAGGAAAAGGGTTTAGGGTTTGATTAGGCAGAGCCGCGTAGCGGGTCCGCCTAATCCAACCCTAAACCCTTTTCCGTCCTGTCTTATGCAGTACCCTACTCTTAAGGTTCAGTGCCCCATCTTTGATTCACATCCACGACAGGGTTCACCAATACCCTCTTAGGGTTCAGTTTGTTGCGGGTTTAGTGACCTTGAATAAGGAAAAGGGTTTAGGGTTGGATTAGGCGGGTCTGCCTAATCCAACTCTAAACCCTTTTCCGTCCCGTCTTATGCAGTACCCTACTCTTAAGGTTCAGTGCCCCATCTTTGAATCACATCCACGACAGGGTTCACCAGTACCCTCTTAGGGTTTAGTTTGTTGCGGGATTAGTGACCTAGAATAAGTTAAAGGGTTTAGGGTTTAGGGTTGTAAATTATCTTAGGACATCATTGTACATAATTCTATTTCAGGTGTACATAACCCATCTAAAGTAGTACTCTGTACATTTTATGTTTTTGACTATTTATAGAAGAACGTTATAGGTTAATTTTGTTGTACGTTTAACAATTTACAAAGTACAGTATATAGGTCATTATGTAATGTACATATGTACATATCAGCTGTACATAACCGACCTGAGAATGATTATAAAAGCATTGATGTTTATATAAATTCTTGTCATGGAGTAATGTTTACATCACTGACTGTTTACATACACACAGCTAAAATAGAATTTTATATTTTCTGTCAACTGTAAAATCCTTAACAAAGTTCTTATCCCACCTCATAAGATTTATGCATGTTTTACGACGAAAGTCATTGATGTCATTAAAATAATCTTTGTCTGTCCATTTCTCCTTGTCGCGTAATGCATTTATCCACTTCAAGACAAAAACACCACAATCAAATCCATTACTTTGTTGAGCTGCATTTTTAACATACTCCATTGGATATGTCGTCATTTTTTTGGAGATGTATTCATAGCCGGAGTAGTTTTGAAAGATGATTGCGACATTTGTCATTATTTTGTAGCAAACATCAATTCGTGCTTTGTTACCCTTCCTTTTATTTGAATCCAAGATGTAATTCGTCGTTTCAGTTTTAGGGTATGTCTGCCAGTTATCGCTGTCTAGCCTCTTCTACGTGTGTCTCTGTTGGTCCATCGCACTCTCGAACCGCATCAAGAACTGACGATGTACCCTTGTTGTCTTCAAACCTTTTGAAGAAGTTCTTCTCACTCTTGGATCTTTGCGTCGTCCTCATAATTGCAGACATCCTCAACTCCCTGCAATGCGCCATGACCATTTCCTCCTGATGCCATACACGTAGTAGAACCATTCGATCCCCACCACGTCATGATCGATCATAAGCTTCCTCCACCTATCGTCGAACTCTGATGCTACGATGTCATCGTCCCAGATAATAGCATTGAGGCCTTTCACGAATTCTGAGGTCCCCTCTCTTTATCGGACGTGCTTCGATAGGACCATGTTCATGATATGCCAAGTGCAGCACCGTTGGTGCGCTGTTTTCAATATTTTCGGGACAACTTTTAGGATCCCGGGGTACTGGTCTGTCATGATGTAGCACGGTTCCTTGCCGCCCATGGCTTCCAGGAAGCGAGTGACGACCTAGATAAATGACTCGTAGTCTTCTTTCAATAGCATAGCTCCGAATAACGTGACAAAGCGTTTGTGGTTGTCGAGTTTGATGAATGGAGTGAACACCATTGAACACATGTTGGTTCTGTAGGTTGGGTCAAACGAGATGGCATCACCGAATGGGGCGTAGTTCCTAACGTCCACCCAAATGGCCCTACGTAGGCTTCCGTCTCCATCGACATCGTAGTCAAAGTAAAAGTCTTCCTGACTATCCCTCAAACTTTTGAACTGATCTATGAACAACTGACCATCCTGCTCGTGAACGACACTTAACGTCCCTACCCCAATTCTTGAAGTCAACCAACGATGCTTCAATGTTCTGAAATCCACCCGCCAGCTCCTTCCACATCTTGTATGTCTGGGTCTCCCCAATCTTTAGTTGTACACACAAATTGCAGTTGTATTAATCACGTGCACTGAACTGTTGTATTACCACAGCCCTTACGGACACAAATGAACACTAACAACATTATTCATAAACGTTACACACCCTTGACTTACAAACGATCATCTCTTTGTGATATCTTGAGAGATTTCGAGAGGACTTTTGAAACTGTCTGTCTTTCACCATCACAAGGTCGTGGTTGTGTTCGTCGATGAATTCTCCAATAAAGAACCCACCGATCATCATACAGAGCCTAATCCTTGCATGAAAACACGTCCTCGTCATCTTTGTCTTCCTTTTAGGTTCATACGATCCCACAAACTCTTGACCTTCCTTTTCTAGCGTGCTCGACACCTTGACCCATGCTCTACTGTGTTGTCTGGCCCTGCTTATTACATGCCAACAATTTCTTCTTAGTCGAACCATCATAGGATCTTGTTGTCGTGTACTTTTTCACATCAAAACAACGGGATAATGCGTACGATTTATAAAACACAAAATGTTTCGTCGATGTCCATGAAATTCTATCGTACGTAAAGAACACCAACTGTGTCTACACCTGACGCATACGTGAACGAAAAAGCAAAAATCAGAGATTTGAATGAACTTTATAACAGCAAAGCTGTGGTCTGAAGTTTATAATGGGAAAAAAATGGAAAAAAAACAACCCTAGAAAATATGAATCTTGCTACACATATATTAAGCTCTGTCTCAATGAAATGTGACTTTCCTCAACAACGACTGTGGCTTTGCGCATATAACTATGTGATTATTAAAGCTGCATAGATTGACACCAAAAAATACAAGGAACCACTACAACTACAAGAAAACAAAATGCAATACTCATCTTACACAAGTGGTTTGAATGAAAATAACAATCACAAGAAAACATCAACAAAAAAACGAAAAAAAAATAAAATAATTATTGACTTTATACCATTACACAAAGACAAGTGATTTAAGTGGTAATGATGACGTAATATGTGATTAAACCCTAAAAATATATGATGGAGTAATATATGATGACGTAATTGTAACCTACGTATTAATATCTGTACTCAGCGAATCGTGACTTTCCTTTTATACAGTGTGATTCTCACGTTGTAAGTATGTGATTCTTCAAGTTAGCAAATTAATAAAGAGATGGAATACATAAATTTTCGAGCATATGAAATTAATTCAATTTACCAAATGCAGAAGTAAATATACTCTTCTTACCTCCTACATGTTCAACAACCTCAAGCATATGATCATCGAAGGAATATGTCAATTGCAAATTTTCGAAGAAAAGTACCATTGGAGCATATAGAGATGAATCTTGATAAAATTATTGATTGAATTGTAGAGAGGGAGTGGTTTGATTATATTCTATAGAAAAAAATTGGGTGTTGGGATGTATTAGTTTGAATTGTAGTGAGAGAGATTGGTGTGATTGATAGTGTGAGAGGAGTCAAATGCCATCATATACATGTTGCTGCTTCAAAGCCATCTATTTAACCTATAATCAATGGACACAAACAAAACTTCCTAATTTCTCAATCCTTACCAATTTTCTTGATCCCATCTCTCTCTCTCTCTCTCTCTCTCTCTCTCTCTCTCTCTCCCTCTCTCCCTCTCTCTCTTATATATATATATATATATATATATATATATATATATATATATATAGAGGTAGTTTTTTTTTAAGTTTATATTGAAGTTACAAATGACATACGCTAAAGTTGCATTTGTAAACACCCTAACAATCTGAATCGTTGATCTTAATCTTGATCAACGGTTGAGATTAATCGTCAGAAGATAACATAACCCCCAAAAAAACCCTCACAACCTGCCTCTCTTTCTTTCCCCTCTCTTTCTCTCTATTTTGTGTAGGGTTACATCAATTTTTTTCCCAAAAACCCCCAAATTTCCTCTCAAAAATTCATCATCCTAATTTACCAGAAATTCATTCATTCTATCATCCTAATTCGTTCTATCTCGAAAATTTGATCAATTGTATACGAAATTTGTTCAATTGGTATACAATTCGTTCAATTCAATTCAATTTTCAGAAACTCAATTCAATTCGTTCAATTTCCAGAAATTCATTTTTGATGAGCATGGATTCCACCGAGCATGAACCTATTGTTGATGAACATGAAGGTAATGTCGTTATAATTCAATACCTATTCGTTTTTGAATAAGTATTCGTTTTTTAAGTGGAGTAATTGGAGTACTTGAGTATATGTGTTGGAATAGTTGAATATATGTGTTGGAATAGTTGAATATATGTGTTGAGGTAATTGAATATATGTGTTGGAGTAATTGGAGTACTTGAGTATATGTGTTGGAATAAATGAGTATATGTGTTGGACTACTTGAATATATGTGCTGGAGTAACTGAGTATATGTGTTGGAGTAATTGGAGTACTTGAGTATATGTGTTGGAATAGTTGAATATATGTGTTGGAATAGTTGAATATATGTGTTGGAGTAATTGGAGTACTTGAGTATGTGTTGGAATAACTGAACATGAACATAGAATAACTGATGTCTAATATTGGAATAGCTGAACAGGAGCATTAGAGTAGCTGTGATTCTGGAATGGAATAGTTGAACATGTATAACTCAGAATTGAATATATGTGTTGGAATAGTTAAATATATATGTTGGAGTAGTTGAATATATATGTTGGTATGTTTGCAGAAGACACTCAATCTATTGATAGCAATCATACTCAAGTTAGCAACAATGCTCCCATTATGACAACACCAACTATTGAAAATAGAACCAATTCTCTAAGCTTGACTTAAACTCCGGGTGGTGGCGATAGTTAGCTAAGGACGGTAGAAGATGAGCTCACACCTAAGATAGGGAGATATTTCCGAACTCTTGAGGAAGGAATTAATTTTTATAAGATGTATTCCCTTAGGTGTGGTTTTGATCCTAGGTTGCATTCGCAAGTATGGTTTCGTGGTGTACAAAAATATATAAGAAGAATGTAGTGTGTAACCTACAAGGTTTTAAAGAAGATCGAAAAAAGCCTACAAAAGTATCTAAAAGGACGGTTTGTGCAGAATCTGTCGTTGAAAAGGTGCAAGACAAACAATTGTCTAACCTTATTATGAAAAAACAAAAACAGAAAAAAAAAAAAAAAAAAAAACGAAGGTTTGATCAAGTTGGTTGTAAGGCCAAGATACGGTTAGTAGCTTTTGAAAACGGATTCAAGATTGATCAGTTTGTTGAAGCACATAACCATATTCTTTGCCCGATGAAGGATACAGAATTCCAAAAGCTTTCAAGAAACCTGACGTTTTATCATAAGCAAACGATTGTTAACAATGCAAAACTGAACATAGGTGCTACGAAAACATTTAGATTGATTATCGTCAATGCGAATGGGTATGAAAATGTTGGAGCATCTCTCATAGATTTTAAGAAATTTCTAAAAGACATCGAGCTCTACATTGGTGACCGTGATGCGGATTTGTTCATTGACTATCTTGAAACCCAGAAGAAAACCGATGATAGCTTCTACTTTGCTTACCATGCCGATGAAGACAATCATTTCTCCAGAGCATTTTGGGCAGATGGGCAGGCGAGGATGAATTACTTTATGTTCGGAGACGTTGTAACTTAAGACGTCACTTATGGTAACAACAAGTATTTTACGATGTTTACTCCTTTCACAGGGGTAAAGCATCACAAAAATTCAGTGACTTTTGCCTCTGCGTTGCTTGCACATGAGGATGAAGTGTCTTTCAAATGGGTGTTTGAGAAGTTCCTTGATTGCATGGGTAATGAAGAACCTCAATGTTTTATCACGGATCAAGACCCCGGAATGAAGGGTGCCATAGCTCAGGTTTTCAAAACGGCAATACATCGTTTATGTAGTTGGCATATCATGGAAAAACTGACAAGTAAATTCGATTCCTCAATTTGTAGGTACGTTATTTTTTGGAATAACTGAACATGAACATAGAGTAACTGATGTCTAATATTGGAATAATTGAACATGAGCATTAGAGTAACTCAGAATTGAATATATGTGTTGGAATACGTGAATATATGTGTTGGAGTAATTGAATATATGTGTTGGAGTAATTGAGTATATAAGTTGGAGTACTTGAGTATATAAATCTCATAATTTTATATAGTACTTGAATATAAGTGTTGTAATATGGTTTGCTGCTCCATGTATAATCAGAATTGAATATATATATATATATATATATATATATATATATATATATATATATATATATATATAGATTCGGGATCCGTTGAGGCAGCATCTGGGCCGTTAGATCTGATTGAGATCAACGGACCAGGCTTGATCAAAATTCAAAGCACAAAAACAAACGCTCGTCATCTCCTTCCTTTCCTTTTGAATTAGTCGACTTTCTCTCTCTAGAAATTTGTTTATTTTTTCATTCAAATCATTCGATCATCTTCATCAGTTCCGTTGCAGATCTTCATCGTTTGATCTTCATCATTTTTACTTGCAGATTTAATTGTGCTCACTCGTAAAATCGAGCGTCTTCATCATTTCAATTGCAGATCTTCATCATTCGATTATCATCATTTAAGCTGCGATTTCATTTTTTTCACTTTGTAAATTCGTTCGTAGAATTGATTTTACGAATTCTGTTCTTGATTATCAAGGAATTCTATGCTTGATTATCAACGATTTCTGTTCTTGATTTGATTGTCGTCATTTTCACTTGCAGATTTGATTGTAATCCTGAACAATTCGTTTAGAGAAAACTGATTATGAACCTGCTGATCCAAGTAGACAATCGATTATCAAGAATTACGTAGATTCTCTACTGATTCTCTGCTGAATTATTTTGATAACTTATGATGTACATATTTGTCACTGAATAATGTTGATATTTTGATATCAGTTGTACATAATCCATCTGAGGACATCACTAGACATAATTCTATATTAGTTGTACATAACTCATCTAGTTACATCTTAAAGTAGAAATTTTGTTGCGCTTGTAACAATTTACAAAGTATAGTATATATGTCATTATGTAATGTATATATTTACATATCAGTTGTAATTACGTTTATAACTCATTATGTACATATTTGTCACTAGATAATGTATATATTTTCATATCAGCTGTACATAATTTATCTGAGGACATCATTGTACATAATACTATATTAGTTGTACACTGTATATCTTCCTAAATAATTATGTACACTGTATTCATTATTATGTACAGGACGTAGGGTCATTATATAAGGTACATAATTCTATATCCGCTGTACATAACCCCTTTGAGGACATCATTGTACATATTTCTATATCAGCTGTACATAACCCATTTGAGGACATCATGGTACATAATTCAATATCAATTGTACATAACCAATCTTAGGACATCATTGTAGATAATTCTATATCAGATGTACATAATATATCTGAGGACATCATTGTACATAATTCTATATTAGGTGTACATAACTCATCTATTTACATCTTAGACTGAAAATGTACAGATACTAAATAATTAGTTATATACACTGTATTCATAATTATGTATATCATATTTTTAATTAAAAAACACAATGCAAACTGTATATCTTCCTAAATAATTATGTACACTGTATTCGTTATTATGTACAGGACGTAGGGTCATTATATAAGGTACATAATTCTATATCAGCTGTACATAACCCTTTTCCGTCCCGTCTTATGCAGTACCCTACTCTTAAGGTTCAGTGCCCCATCTTTGAATCACATCCACGACAGGGTTCACCAATACCCTCTTAGGGTTCAGTTTGTTGCGGATTTAGTGACCTTGAATAAGGAAAAGGTTTTAGGGTTGGATTAGGCGGAGCCGCGTAGCGGGTCCGCCTAATCCAACCCTAAACCCTTTTCCGTCCCGTCTTATGCAGTACCCTACTCTTAAGGTTCAGTGCCCCATCTTTGAATCACATCCACGACAAGGTTCACCAATACCCTCTTAGGGTTCAGTTTGTTGCGGGTTTAGTGACCTTGAATAAGGAAAAGGGTTTAGGGTTGGATTAGGCGGAGCCGCGTAGCGGGTCCGCCTAATCCAACCCTAAGCCCTTTTCCGTCCCGTCTTATGCAGTACCCTACTCTTAAGGTTCAGTGCCCCATCTTTGAATCACATCCACGACAGGGTTCACCAATACCCTCTTAGGGTTCAGTTTGTTGCGGGTTTAGTGACCTTGAATAAGGAAAAGGGTTTAGGGTTGGATTAGGCGGAGCCGCGTAGCGGGTCCGCGTAATCCAACCCTAAACCCTTTTCCGTCCCATCTTATGCAGTACCCTACTCTTAAGGTTCAGTGCCCCATCTTTGAATCACATCCACGACAGGGTTCACCAATACCCTCTTAGGGTTCAGTTTGTTGCGGATTTAGTGACCTTGAATAAGGAAAAGGGTTTAGGGTTGGATTAGGCGGAGCCGCGTAGCGGGTCCGCCTAATCCAACCCTAAACCCTTTTCCGTCCCGTCTTATGCAGTACCCTACTCTTAAGGTTCAGTGCCCCATCTTTGAATCACATCCACGACAAGGTTCACCAATACCCTCTTAGGGTTCAGTTTGTTGCGGGTTTAGTGACCTTGAATAAGGAAAAGGGTTTAGGGTTGGATTAGGCGGAGCCGCGTAGCGGGTCCGCCTAATCCAACCCTAAACCCTTTTCCGTCCCGTCTTATGCAGTACCCTACTCTTAAGGTTCAGTGCCCCATCTTTGAATCACATCCACGACAAGGTTCACCAATACCCTCTTAGGGTTCAGTTTGTTGCGGGTTTAGTGACCTTGAATAAGGAAAAGGGTTTAGGGTTGGATTAGGCGGAGCCGCGTAGCGGGTCAGCGTAATCCAACCCTAAACCCTTTTCCGTCCCATCTTATGCAGTACCCTACTCTTAAGGTTCAGTGCCCCATCTTTGAATCACATCCACGACAGGGTTCACCAATACCCTCTTAGGGTTCAGTTTGTTGCGGATTTAGTGACCTTGAATAAGGAAAAGGGTTTAGGGTTGGATTAGGCGGAGCCGCGTAGCGGGTCCGCCTAATCCAACCCTAAACCCTTTTCCGTCCCGTCTTATGCAGTACCCTACTCTTAAGGTTCAGTGCCCCATCTTTGAATCACATCCACGACAAGGTTCACCAATACCCTCTTAGGGTTCAGTTTGTTGCGGGTTTAGTGACCTTGAATAAGGAAAAGGGTTTAGGGTTGGATTAGGCGGAGCCGCGTAGCGGGTCCGCGTAATCCAACCCTAAACCCTTTTCCGTCCCAGTACCCTACTCTTAAGGTTCAGTGCCCCATCTTTGAATCACATCCACGACAGGGTTCACCAATACCCTCTTAGGGTTCAGTTTGTTGCGGGTTTAGTAACCTTGAATAAGGAAAAGGGTATAGGGTTGGATTAGGCGGACCCGCTACGCGGCTCCGCCTAATCCAACCCTATACCCTTTTCCGTCCCGTCTTATGCAGTACCCTACTCTTAAGGATCAGTGCCCCATCTTTGAATCACATCCACGACAGGGTTCACCAATACCCTCTTAGGGTTTAGTTTGTTGCGGGTTTAGTGACCTTGAATAAGGAAAAGTGTTTAGGGTTTAGGGTTGTAAATTATCTTAGGACATCATTGTACATAATTCTATTTCAGGTGTACATAACCCGTCTAAAGTAGTACTCTGTACATTTTATGTTTTTGACTATTTATAGTAGAACGTTATAGGTTAATTTTGTTGTACGTTTAACAATTTACAAAGTACAGTATATAGGTCATTATGTAATGTACATATGTACATATCAGCTGTACATAACCGACCTGAGAATGATTATAAAAGCATTGATGTTTATATAAATTCTTGTCATGGAGTAATGTTTACATCACTGACTGTTAACATACACACAGCTAAAATATAATTTTATATTTTCTGTCAACTGTAAAATCCTTAACAAAGTTCTTATCCCACCTCATAAGATTTATGCATGTTTTACGACGAAAGTCATTGATGTCATTAAAATAATCTTTGTCTGTCCATTTCTCCTTGTCGTGTAATGCATTTATCCACTTCAAGACAAAAACACCACAATCAAATCCATTACTTTGTTGAGCTGCATTTTTGACATACTCCATTGGATATGTCGTCATTTTTTTTGGAGATGTATTCATAGCCGGAGTAGTTTTGAAAGATGATTGCGACATTTGTCATTATTTTGTAGCAAACATCAATTCGTGCTTTGTTACCCTTCCTTTTATTTGAATCCAAGATGTAATTCTTTTTGTCTTCAAAATCACACACAATCAAAATCCAGTGTGCTGGTGTCTCAATATGAACTGGGATAAAGATCTGAAAAAGTATACATTTCACAGTTATTGTAATACATATTTTCAACACATAGTAACTTATGTACATCAAAACAGACACTCCTATAACCATGTACAAATTCCAACATGTGCAACACATAATAACCTATGTACATCAAAACAGACACTGTTTTAACTAGGTAAACTTTGAATATGTGCAAAACATAGTAACTTATCTACATCAAAACAGACATTGTTTTAATTAATGTACAAATTTTAAACATGTGCTACAGACATTAACTTAACTACATCAAAATAGATGTGCTTTGACAACTTTTGCAACAGATATTAACTTATGTACATCAAAATACACACTGTTTTAATTAATGTACAAATTTTGAACATGTGCAACAGACATTAATTTATCTACATCAAAGCAGACACTTCTATAACCACGTACAAATTTCAACATGTCAACATATATTAACTTAAGTACATCAAAACAGACACTTCTATAATCATGTACAAATTTCAACTGTGTTAATGCTATAGGAGTATATAGATTAGATGGTTATACCTTTCTCAAGAATTTACCATCTTCAGGCAAGTATGATACAGTACAATATGGGGTTGTCAGAGTAGAGAATTTTTCTGGATTTAATTCCAGTAACAAAGGATACACAATAGGTAAACAACTGTATGATTATGTACCAAAAAAGTACTTAAATACAGGAATTTTGACATATTTTACCCCTGATTTTGTAGGAATGAATATTATATCATTCCTCATGTATGTTGCATATAGTCCACCTATATCGATTGCCTATTAAAAGAACATTTGTTAGATTGATTTGGCAGCATTTGAATTTATAATATTACTGTAACATTTACCATATCATATAGTTGTTCATTTGGTAATAACAAGCATTGCATCGCCTTTCGGCTTACATTCATCCATTGTGTATCAATAACATCTTCCCTGCAAGATAACATAGTACAAATAATCAACAATTTTAAAATTAATTATGATGAAAGAATTAAAAAACATTAGACAGGATAGAATATATTACATGTTATATGATATTAAAATGTTTTCATATGAGTCCTTCTTTTTCTCATTTGCCTTTCCTACAAAGGTCTTCTTCTTTGTTTCTTTTAAGAATTTTTGAATAATTTCTTCATCACTGAATATATTTTCCACATAGAGTTCCGCTGACCTACTGAGAAAAGTTATGGAACAGTAAATGTTAATGATTTATGCTTTATGTGCAATATATGGTAGTCATATGATAGCATAGTGCAAGTCTATAACATACAGAAGTTTCCTTGACATTTTTCTTGCATCTCTCAGAATAGTATCTTTCATCTGATTCCTGGTAGAGGTTAGTATTTTGTGGCAATACCGCACCTTCATCATCCTTACATACTTATCATATGTAACATTGCTCTGAACATGTACATCAATCAATAACATTTATATATGGAAATATAATCAAACATAAAATAATATCAATGATATTTACCGGTTTGAACACTTGTTGAAAAGTATTTTTATTCCCATTGTATATTTCCATGAGCCTCATTGACAAAATACCATTGTCAATTTCCAAATGACGACTAAAATCTGGAATAAATTCCGTTATTTGATAGTCTGTCACTTGATTGGCCCATTTGATCTTATTCTCGAATTTTTTAGAGAAATAATTACACTGCAAATATAACAAAGTATTCAACAAAGGTGACATAAATTTCAATGTACAAAAAACTAAAAACAATACGTCAGTGTCCTCACATATTTATCTTTAGCTTCAGAACTGTCCAGTTGGCTGTCACGTTCTTCAGGATACCCAAAGTGAATTACTTCAAATGACTTTGTCATTGAATTTAAACAGTAAATAACAATAGATGGTAATTCTGTTGTCCAGAAAAAGACCTTGAAGAAGATTGCACTATTAGTTTACAGAATGAATGAATCAATGAATGACTGAATGAATGAATGAATGAATGAAGGTTATAAGGAGTATCTATTTGTTTACCAATTGCACATCATCCAACTGCATTTCACTTGTAGGAATCTGAAATATTAAAGAAGTGTTTAGAAGAGATTCATGGGCAAAAATATATTTACACTGTTGACATTTTTAATGAAATATATAACATTACCACATATTTATCAAATGGAGACATATAAACACGCTTTACGGATGATGGAGATGATAGCTTTTCCAAATCATTCATCAATAATCCCCAAAGACTTAAAATTGGTTCCTCAAGTTTAGTTTCAGACTGCGACATCATCAACATCTGCCTTCTTGAAATCTGAATGGTATCAAACTTAAAGAGAGGTTCACTGTAAAATTAAAAAGTATTTAGTGTATTAGTTTTGGTATAGCAATCACTCATATGAAACAATTTTAACTATGACTTTCAAACTATTAGCATTTAAACACATTTTAACAGTGCTTTACTTATGTACATCAAAACAGACAGTGCTTTAGCTATGTAAATTAATTGTTTACCTTGGAGACATATCTAATGTAAATGCATAGTCTGTCACATATTTCTCCTCGGCACTCAGATTGGTTAAAAAGCTGATGTTCCTTTGTATGAAAGGAGACTTGAAAATAGCTGGTATTGCTTGTTTCCTCTTGTATTGTACTTCAATTTCTTTTTCATTCATTTCATCATCTTGCTGAGATGCATTCCTCACTATTTTTGGAGTGACCAAGTTTTCAATAATATATGGGCTCTTTCGAATGACATTTTTCACAGCACAAGGAGTTTCTAAGTTAACTTTTTCTACTGCATGTACAGGAGTAGATTCCATGTTCTCCACAAACTCCACAAGCTTTTTATTGAACATTTGTTCAGTACTATCTTCCACATCTACATTCTTCATATCCACAATTGGCACACTCTTGTAATTGAACACTTGTTCATTTATGAAGGGAGTTTTTTCTTTATCCACATTTTCCACATCTTCATTTATCTGAGGTGTAACTTGAGGGTCAGAATACATGTCAAGGTTAATATCTTGACTGAGTTGATAGCTCTCATCTGAGTTCAACAAACTGTATATGGGCATCATTGGGTCTCTCTCCTTCTTCTTCTTCTTCTTCATCATTGGTACCTCATTCTTTTTGGCAGAAACAACTTCTTCTACTATCTGATCTAAAATCTCTAATACGTGTGGAGTCAGTTCTTCTAGACCAAAGTCTGTATCTGAGAAGGTAGGGAAGTCCTTTTGACAAGTAGAAGGTATTTTGCCTTCTTCTTTTGTGTTGTCATCATTGACAACTTGTGATGCAATATTAGTAACATCCTTCAATTATCTCCAGATTCTAAGCAGTAAAAGATGAAAAATAAATACTGTATATAAGTTATAATTATACAACACATAGTAACTTATGTACATCAAAACAGACACTTTTGTAACCATGTATAAATTTCAATATGTGCAACACATATTAACTTATCTACATCAAAACAGACACTGTTTTAACCATGTACAAATTTCAATATGTGCAACAAATAGTAACTTATATACGTCAGAACAGACCCTGTATTAACCATGTACAAATTCCAAAATGTGCAACACATAGTAACTTATGAAACAGATATCAACTTATGTACGTCAAAACATGTACAAATTTGAACATGTGCAACAGATAGAAAATTAGTTATAAAAAAAATATTACCATTCTCTTTTGACGGCTGTTCTCTTCTCGTTTCTGCAAGTTTGTTTATAAATTCATTTGCCAAATTTTCGAAGTCTAGTAGTGGTTTGCATTGGGGGGAGGCAACTTTTGCAACTTTTATCGCATCTTTCAACCCCTTGAAAGACTTTGATAACTGAGAAGATTTGTTGATTAAATTTTGCACCCAGTGTATTGCTTCCTTTGGCTCATCATTCTCATCTTTTATTTCCCCCTCCACTTTCACTAGCTTCTCTTTTTCCATTACAGAAGAAACATTTGCAGTACAGGTTTTAGATTTATCCACCTTGTACCAATCAACCGGTTGTAATGGGATAACCAGACCATTACCAAATGTACCTGATTTCTTTGCTTCATCCATTATTCTCTTTGAAATGGACTCTTGTGTCCAGAACAACATTGTCGGGAAAGAACGAACAGGTGTGCTGTTTCTGTAACACATTCTTTGAAGATATATAAACACAAAGACCATTATAGGTCCACTAAAGCACTTGTTTCTCTCTGCTGTGTTCATCTTCCACAAATCAACGACCTCAATGAAAGCATCAAGGCAAAATTTGCACCAATTAAAGGTAGGTACCAATGACAAGTCGACTAAAGACATCAATATCTTTAAGCTTGGGGTTACAGAACAGCTACCCGCTATAAAAATAGAGCAAAGATAAACAATGAAGTTCCTCTTGAATTGATCCCCCCCATCCGTCTGTGTTGTTAGCACGTATTGTAACACATTGTTTGTTATCTTGGAACCTTTAAACTGTTCGTTGAACTCATTAATTAATTGATTATATTCAACATCCTTGTCATCATAGGATGCTAATACAATATCATTTGATCCCATAGGAAGCCCGGTTGCTATGTGTACATCCAAATTCGTAACTTGAAGTGTCTGACCTTTATATGATGATGAATCAGGCTCAAAATTGGAAACAAGCCAATGACCAAGTTTGGCTGGGACTTCTCTTACATTTAGAAAACTTATATCCCCGAACCCCAACTCCTTAATATCATCAATTTGCTTCTCTGACAGATTTCTTACAAATTTAAACAAACTTTCAAGGGACATCCTTGTGGTCAATGATGGGAGTTCATTCACTGCATGTAGAACCCTCTTCCTTCTATTTTTTTGTAGTTTTTGTAGGCTTATTAATGACAGCTGTAAATTTGAGTGAGCAAAACAGATTTAAATGATATGTATAGAGGGCATATGTAACAAGTTCAAGTTCTAAGAACAGATAATTAAAACAACTAATGTACATACCTACAATCGCATCTGAGAGTAAGTGTAATTGTGATTTCGGTGTTTAAAAACTAGAATCCTTAGAATCATCATAATTATCCTTAGAATCATTCTTAGAATCATCAGGAGCATCCTTAGAATCATCCTTAGAATCATCGTTTACTTCTACCCGTCTCTTTTTACATGCAACTATACATAATTAACAAAATATCAATATGCATCATTTACATTGAGAGTATGGGGTTCAATACGGAGTACTGTATAAGTTTATATACCTTCGATCTTATGAGCAGCTTCCCTCTTTGTTGCGCTTTTCTCCCGATTTTTTTTCATCTTTTTTGTTAACCTAATTAACGTCAAATAAAAATAAGAACAGAGATAACTGAGTACCTAATTTGCATAAGTTGAATAATCATCGATACTTGAATCCACAAGAACGCAGTAAAACCGTATTTAAACCTAGATCGGAAGTAATTGCATACACAATCTTGACTAACTATTATTTTATACCAATCTTCAAAAAATCATTTCAAAAAACAACAATATAACACACAGTACCGCAATGTCGAAGGTAATCGGAAAAGATAAGCTAGAATAAACTTACAATACTGAATTGTTGAAGATAATCCGGGGAAGATCTTAAGAGATCGCTTTCTTTTTTTTCTTTTTCTTTTGTGGCTATGAAGTAGGTCAGATACCAATTTTGAGTATTCTTTTTTGGGTTTTAATTAAATAATAAACGGGCTCCTGTTAAGATACGGAGTACTATGTTCGAGTATCGATTTATAATGCTGTTATGTTCATTGAAAATAAGACAGGTTCTAAGTGTATAAGATATTATATTTTGTACATAAGTGTACTGGAAAACATAAGAGATAAATACTTTTAGTGTACATAAAATATTATATGTTGTACATAAGTTTATAGTAAAACATCACTACTTTAAGTGTACTTAACGTAGATTGTAGTGTACATAGCGATAGTTGAACACAATTGAATGGCTTGATAATCTTTAAACTAGATTTATGAAGTACGAGTACTAAATAAAGGCAAATATCATCCTTAAAAAAAAGTCAAATATCAAGCTTATTTGAACATTATACAAAAACATAAGACATGACTATTTTAACCATACTCCATACATAATACTTTAAATGTATTTTGTTAGTTCAACATAATACAAGTAGTTTAAATGTACATAACATAAACTTTAGCATACATAGGGATCAGTTCAACATAATTGGCTGCCTTGATGATCTTCAAACTAGATTTATGATGCACAAAATAAGGCAAAGATCAACTTTACCGGTAAACACTCCTTCCGCAAAACAACGTTTTGTATGCTTCTTGTGTGAAGTTTACTATCTACAACACATATTTTGTCCAAGGTTATCTTAGAGATGTTCCTTGTACATATTTGTATTTTGATGCGTACATAACATATCCAATGATAAACAAATAATCCATTGATTGCCATTTTCATATTAATAGATCGTCTATTACAGTAATATAGCTAATTCTACATACAATTAAAATAAGATCTCATATTTTTCCTTAACACTGAAATTTGTCACATAGTTCTTTTCCCACTTCAAAAGATCCAAGCATGTTTCACGCCTAAATTCTTTGTTATTTGTAAAGTATGATTGACTTGTCCATTTCTTCTTGTCATGCAATGCCTTTATCCATTTCATAACAAAGATACCACAATCAACTTTATTGTCTTGCTTCGCTGCATTTCTAAACGCTTCCACTTGAAATTTTCCCATTTCTTTGGAAAATTTTTCATAGCCAGGGTAGTTTTGTAAAATGTTTGAAACATTATACACTACTTTTTCAACTTGCTTGTTCCTTTTTCTGTAAAACTTCGTCTTGCATGAATCAAGGACGTAATTCCTTTTATCTTCTAGATCACAGACAAGTAAAATCCAATGATCCGGGTCTTCGGTGTGAATTGGAACAAAGATCTGAAAATTTACATATTTCACAGTCATAAACATAGTTTTTTTATAGTTAATTATCGTCAACTTTTAATACAGTACTATAATCATTGGGTGTACCTTTCTCATAGATTTCGTATCATGAGGCATGTATGATACAGTACAGTTGTATCAAGAGAAGTACTGATCTTTGGGTCTAATTCCTGAAACAAAAGATAAGAATCAAATAAACAACTGTAACCTTAAATACCGAAAATAAGTACACCAATTTGATATACTTACCCCTGCCTTTGTTGGAAAGAATACGACATCCTTCCTTCCTAATGTGATATAAATTCCATACAAATCTATCGCCTATTAAAATGGAACTTGTTAGATTTATTTAGAAGCATTTGAATTTATAAGATTAAAACTTTTTAGACATTTTCTTACCATATCGAATAATTCCTCATCTACAAATAACAATGCTTGCATATCTATGCGGTTTAAACACATCCATTCAGTTTGTATAACGTTTTCACTGTAAAATAACACACAACGTGGGAGTAATAATCTTAAAATTAATTAATTATGATGAATGATTTCAAAAACAATGGAAAGGGTAGAATATATTACCTATTATACGATCGTAACATGTGATCGTATTCTTTCTGCTTGTCCTCTAATCCCTCTCCAGCAAAATTCTTTTTCGTTACTTTTTTCAAGAAATTTTGAACTATATGAGAATCGCTGTATTTTTTTGTTATTAAATTTTCCACTTCGAAGCTGATAAAAGTCATAGACCAGAATATGACTTTGTAATCGAAACAATATATAATAATTTATGTATGTCAAATTATGACTTATCAACAGCAAGTTATCAGATACATACAACATTTTTTTTGCCTCCTTCAACACAGTATTCTTCAGCTCATTCTTGTCTAAAGTTAGTATTTTGTGGCAATACGACACTGTCATCATCTTTACGTAATCATTGTATGAAATGGTGGACTGCACATATACATAATCATTACACATCTTTAGTATATTGGAAAATAATAAGATATAGATTAGTATCAGTGATGAATGTGTTGTGATTTTTAACTTACTGGTTTGAACTCTTCGGCATAATTGTCTTTATTGCCTTTGTATGTTTCAATGATTCTCATTGAAAGAATGCCATTGTTACTTTCCAAATCTTTAGAGAAATCTGGAATATATTCAATCAACTCATAGGTATCAAACTCATTCACCCATTCGATTGTATGTTTGAAATGTTCGTTCAAATAACCATTCTGAAAATATAAACCAATTATTCAGGTCAGATAAAATAAATTTTAAGGTACAAAAGAGCACATACTTATATATAAATGCCTAAAATTTTAATTAACAAAAAAACACAAACATAGAATTTGTAATGTTAATGCCTAGAGTATGCTCACATATATCATTTTAACTACAAGACCATAATCTTTGCTGTTAATTCCTTCATGAAACCCAAAATGAATCATCTCAAATTTCTTCGAGATTGAGTTTGCACAGTAAACAACATAACCTGCTGGATATCTATAGCAGAAAAGTGCCTTGAAAAAAATCACATTATTAGTTCTCACAATGATTAAATAAATAAATAAGAGTTACAAAGAATATCTTTTTGATTACCAGTTGCACATCATTAACGTCCATTTCACTTGTTGGAACCTGAAACATTGTAGTGATTGTTTAGTAGAGAATCATGAGTGAAAACAGTTTTAATCATATGTGAATGGAATACATAACATTACCTGATATTCTTGAAAAGGAGACATATACACACGTTTGATAGATGATGTCGGTGATAGCTTTTCCAAATCATTCATCAATAGGCACCACAAAATTAAAATTAACTCATTGATTCGGGTATCACAGGTTGCCATCATCGACAGGTCCCCACTTGAAAGCTCAATGTTTCCAAACTTAAACAGAATATCCCTGAAAAATTAAATTATTTAGTGTACTAGTTTTGCTATACCTGGTATAAATCTTATGTACAAAATATATTAATTTATGTACATCAAAACAGGCACTGATATAACCATGCACAAATTAATATCAAGTTATGTACATCAAAACAGACGGTGCTTTGACAATGTACAAATTGTGAACATTTGCAACAGATATCAACTTATGTACATCAAAACAGGAACTGATATGAAACTTGTTTAAAAGAATAATGAGACTTACTGCAAAGACTTTTCTTGTGCAAATACATAGTCTGACACATATATCTGCTAAGGTTTGAGAGAGGTCAAACAGCTGATGTTCCTATTAATAAAAGAAGATTTGAAAACAGCTACATTTCCTTGTTTTCCCTTTTGCTGTGCTTCAATCTTTTTTTTTTCAAGTGTATCAATTTCCTTGTTTTGATTTGTAAGAGATTCCAAATCCACATTTACAACATCATCAACAGAAGTTTCCATATCCACATCAACACTTTCCACAGTATGTGCATTCAAAAAATCTTTGTCTTCTACAGAAATAATTTGACTGTCATTCTTGATAGGAGTAGAAATAGGAGCATCTGTACAGATGTCTTCTGCAGCATCAACATTTTCCACAGTGTCCGCATCGAACACATCTTCATTTTCCTCGGAAATAATTTCACTGTCATTCTTGACAGGACTAGAAATAGGAGTATCTAAGTTCATGTCTTCTGCAGCATCAACATTTTGCACAGTTTCCGCATTGATCACATCTTCACTGTCATTCTTGACAGGACTAGAAATAGGATTATCATGAATATTAATGTCTTCTGCAGTATCAACATTCAACACATCTTCACTGTCATTCTTGACAGGACTAGAAATAGGATCATCATGAATATTGATGTCTTCTGCAGTATCAACATTCAACACATCTTCACTGTCATTCTTGACAGGACTAGAAATAAGATCATCATGAATATTGATGTCTTCTGCAGTATCAACATTCAACACATCTTCACTGTCATTCTTGACAGGACTAGAAATAGGATCATCATGAATATTAATGTATTCTGCAGTATCAACATTTTTCAGAAGTAGTACAGTATTCATTTCATCTATCTTCTCCTTTTCAAGATCAGTCTTCTTCAAAGAAGTAAGATCTTTTGCCATCTTATGTATCATATCCAGTATTTGTGGATTCTTTTCATTTTCTTCCTCCTCACCTATTTTGAAGCAATAGATGAAACATAAGTACTATATTTAACATATTATAACAAATGAATGGGGATAAAACCAATTGAAGAAAAATTCTTACCAAATTCTTCATCTTTTGTTATTGTTACAAGTTTTGCAACAAAATCATTGGTCAACATTTCCAATTTTGTTATTGGTTTGCATTGAGGGGAGGCAAACTTTGCAACATTTACAGCATCTTTGAACCCCTTGAAATTTTTTGTGAATTGAACAGATTTCAGCATTAAACTTTGTAACCAATCTCCTTCTTCCTTTCCCTCTTTCTTCATACTTTTCTTTACTTCCTCCCCCTTGTACCAATTAAGGGACTCTAATGGGATAACCAGACCATTACCAAACGTACCCGATTTTTTTGCTTCGTCCATTATTCTCTTTGAAATGGACTCTTGTGTCCAGAACAACATTGTTGGGAAAGAACGAACTGGTGTGCTGTTTCTGTAACGCATTCTTTGCAAATATATGAACACAAAGACCATAATAGGTCCATCAAAAAACTTCTCCTTCTCTGTTGTATTCATCTTCCATAAATCAACAGCCTCAATGAAGGCATTAAGGCAAAATTCACACCAATTATATGTAGGTACCAATGACAAGTCAACAAAAGACTTCAATATCCTAAGACCTGGAGTTGCAGAACTGGTACCTTGTATAAAATAAGAACATATATAAACTATAAAGTTCCTTTTGAATAGATCACCTCCATCCTTTTGATTACTAAGGATGGATTTCAATGCAGGGGCCGTAACCTTTGACCCTTCAAATTGATTCTTACATTCATTACGAAATTTTCTGTCATGTCTTGGTCATCATACGATGCAAGGACAATCTTGTTTGGTCCCATAGGAAACTCAGTTGCAATATGTACATCAAGATTTGTCACATCAAATGTATTATATTTAAATGTGGCTGAATCAGGAATGAAATTTGTAACAAGCCAATGAGCAAGCTTGCACGGGACTTCTTTTACTTTCAGATCAATTAAATCCCAAAACCCTAATTCTTTAATATCTGCAGTCTGTTTCTCTGACAAATCATTTAGAAATTTAACCAAACCATCAAGGGACATGCGTGTCTTCAATGATGGCAGTTCGTTCGTTGCATGTAGAACTCTCTTCCTCCTAGTCTTTGTAGTTTTAGGAGCAATACCTGTAAATTGTATGTTCATAACGCATTACACAATGCACATAACTTCAAACACAAATTGTATGTAAATTTTTAAAGCTATACTAAATAAAAAAAGTTCTTTTCAAACAATATTGAAACACAGTAGTCTATTTAATGAATATACCTTTATCTGCGTCTGTTATCAAACATAATTGTTTGTCTGATGTTTCTTCATAATTATCAGAGTCTGTATCCTTTTCTTCAGTTCGCCTCCTTTTACATTCAGCTACGAATAAAGAACACAAAATCAGTATAATTTCATTGTACATAATTTAAATTGTACACAAATACCTTAAATTGTACATAATTTAAATTGTACCTTTCTCCTTTTTATCAGTTTTCCACTTTGGTGCAGTCTTCTCCAGATTTGATTTCATCTTGTCTCGTGAATTACTTAACCCTAATTTTCAACAAAATCACTCTAAAAATCAAAAATATAACACACAAAACTGCATATGTACTTTATAAATAACGCGAATAAAAGACAAAATCTCCAAAGAATAAAAGATTGCAATTTTACTTTACTGTAAATTTCACAAAATCGTTCGAAAAACCAGTAGTTATGGCATGCAAAGAATCAAGAACATATCACTCACCAAAGAATCGTTGAAGATGATCGATATAAATTACAGTACTTCGAAAATTACTCCGTACTTGATTTTTCAAATTGTTGTGAAGTGATGCACTTTTTGAAATAGTTGAAGTGATTATAGGAATTCTCAGTAGTTGAAGTGAAATAGTTCAAATTATGCAATACTAGTAGTTGTCAAATGACTGTTGAAGTGATTATAGGAATTCTCAATAGTTATTTCCAAACTCTTAATAATACGTCATTTTCAAAAAGTCCTAATACGTCATAAATACGTCCTAGGGTAGTGGAATACTGAGTACTACTATATTTCAAAATAATGTGTCTAATACGGAGTACTTTATTATTATTATTATTATTATTAATTATTATTATACGGTGCTTTGACAATGTACAAATTGTGAACATGTGCAACAGATATCAACTTATGTACATCAATTTAGACACTGTTTTAACTATGTAAAAATATCGATATGTACAATATATGTTAACTTATGTACATCAATTCAGACACTGTTTTAACTATGTAAAAATATCGACATGTACAACAGATGTTAACTTATGTACATCAAAACAATCACTACTTTAAGTATGTAAAAAATTGACAAATACAACAGATATTATGTTATGTACATCAAAACAGATCCTGTTTAAACTATGCAACAGATATTATGTTATATGATGAGCAATTACTATATTTCAAAATATTATATACTAATACCGAGTACATAATATGTGTCTATTAATAACGTGTCTAATATGAGCAATAATGTGTCTACTACCGAGTACTACTTTATTATTATTATTATTATTATTATTATTATTATTATTAACGTTAATATTTTATACACTGTATTTTAAACTATGTATATCCTACGTATGTATTATATACACTGTATCTATGCATTGAATAAGAAATCATACAAAAAGCTTTTATACGGGTAGTTTTGTCAATACATAATGTACATATGTACATCAAAGCAAACATTTCTATAACCATGTACAAATTCCAACATGTGCAACATATAGTAACTTATGTACATCGAAAAAGGCACGGTTGTATATATATTAGAAACTTTTATACGGTTATATTAAAAATAATGTACATCTTGAAACAAGTACATATTAGTCATCAATACATAATGTACATATTTAAATATCAACTATACATATTAGTCATAGTAATAACCAAGAACAAGGTTGTACATATTTCTATAATTGTTGTACATAACTTATCTAGTTACATATTACTGGAATCAAATCATAAGTTGTTCTAATTACATTTATGGGGCAGTTGAACACAATTATATAAACATATAATATGTTACTCAGTTGAACACAATTATATACACTATGTATATAAAGTATGTCATTTATATAAACTATGTATATCATATCTATTATATACACTATATGTGTAATAAACTTTTACGTGCATTTAGACCCAGCAAACAGATCGGGTTGTATCCTGTTTGTGTTTGTGTCACTGGTAAACGGGTCATGAAACCCTTAACCTTATTTATTCTTATATGGGTAGTTTCTGCATAGTATATAGATCAATACATAATGTACATACTTACACATCAGCTTTACATATTAGTCATAGTAATAACCGTGAACATGGTGTACATATTTCTATAATTATTGTACATAACTCATCTACTTACATATTACTGGAACGAAATCATAAGTTATTCTAATTAGATTTATGTTTACTGAAGCACTCATAATCCGTCAAAAATAGCCTTATGTACAAATACATATAAAAACTCGTGATAAATAAATAATTTTATAACAAGTGTACATAAGTTCAAATTAACTTGAGATTCATCTTTCATATAGTTCAAACATTACATATATAAGGAAAAAACAAAATACAATTATATATCTGGATAAAAAATTGTTGGCTCAAACAGATATTCAGCAAAGGTAGATTATCGACGAAAATCTTCAGGAGAAGAACCATGAAGATGAACTACATCTTCTGGAGATGCAAGTCGAAGTTGCATATAGTGTAGAATATCTCTACAAAGCAGATCTTTAGTCAGATAGCATCTGCATTCCTTTAACAACAAGACACCATTCCTATGAAGAGAAAGTAATCCATTGTTAATGCTTGCATGCACACTCATACTGTACTCCATTTCTAAGAGAAGAGAATGAGGATGTGCCAAAAGTATTTGAGCCCATCTCTTGCAAACAAGAGTCAATTTTGCAAACTCTTGCTTTCTAAAAGTAGGGTTGAACCTTCTGAAAATTATTTCCATTATATTTTCATTTCCAAAAACCTTTTCAAGTAATTCAACATCTGAACTTGAAATAGGTCCATGAGAATCGGCAAATATAAAAGGCAACTTCTCCTTCTTTTGAGAAGCAAACCACAGTTTATGTTGTTGCCTAATATCGTATATCTTTCCATCACATGTAATATTCATCTTTTGTTGAGAAAGGAAGAGAGAAAAAGGGATACAGAGAGACACACAAAAAGAGAGGGAAAGAGAGAAACAGAGAGACAAATTGAGAATTTGTTGAGAATGTGGGATTTTATAGCACAAGTTTTTAATTTTTTAATGTTCTGAGACAGATTATGTGCACCAAAACAGAAGGTTCGTAGTACATAAATTTCAATGTATAAGAGAGTGAAGTGTGTATAAAATGTATAGGGCAAAGAATTGACCAATGTATAAAATGTACTCCGTATAAAATACATAAGACAGATTATGTACAAAGAAACTGATTAATGTATAAGGCAGTGATTTACCAATGTATAAAATGCGTTAACTGTAGTACATAAATTAAAATTGAAGTAAAGGTGAATAGTCTGTACACACATAAATTTAGGTTTAACCATTCAAATTCTGGATTCTATTAGACACAATTATTAACTTTGGTAAATGAGGTATTTCAAGGGTGAATTAAAATGTGTCTATCATGCAATAAATAAATATCTCAAAATTGCATTAGTAATAATTACAAAGGGGGTTGAGTCAATCAGTTATATATATACTCCTCAAGTTAAGATTGAGAGTAGTTAAACTTTGAAAATTAAAAAAAAAAAAAAAAAACCCAAAAATGTATGTAGAACTGATGTACCCTCCTAAATGCATTATTGCAAATTTACCATTTGAGGTGGTTGATAACAAGGTTACCAGTAGATCACTAACTGGTTTAAGGAACAGGTTAATTTGTGTAATAAATACTTACATGCATTGAATAAGAAATCATATACAAAGCTTTTATTAGATAAATTGTGTTTTTGTACATAACTAATAGATAAATCTATACTGTTTTAATGTTACATAAATTGTTGGGATAGATTAATACATACTGTATTATGTACAATATTTACATACTGTATTAAATAACTGGTAGTTTTGTTGTACATAGATTAGTATATACTGTACATATTTACATACTAGTAGATCACTAACTTGTTTAAGGAACAGGTTAACTGCCTTGGGTTATCCGGTGGAGAAGATTATGCTAAAGTGGATTTCCAGTCCAAATGGCCCGATCTTCACCAGAGCTGCAGTCATTTGTTTCAAGAGCGGTTATCAGAACTACCTCCACGCGTATCAGCTGCAACGGGCCTTTGAAGACTTCGGAAAAGGCAAACCTGAAATGGGGATGCAGATTCATCCATACGACGGACCTCGCTGTTGGGTTGCCTCTTGGATGGATGACCAATATCTGTCCAGGGACACGGACTACAGGATGGTTCCCCTGACGTTGAGGAGAGTGGGTGGATATTTGGCGGACATGACGGAAATCTGCCACTATGAGATATGCCTGGAGGCCTTGTGGCAGATTTACCCAAACTTCTACCCTTGAAAAGATGATCTAGGTAAGTGATCGAGGAACTCTAGGATATGGATGTTATTTTGCAAGCATATGAATTTTTGTGCATATGCAGTTACTGTTAACTCGGATTATAATTCTAATCCTACTTTGGATGTATTATACCGCAATTATTGATCACTTACATTTTGGAATGAACTGATTATAGTATGAATGTTAATTACGTATTTGACGTATGTGTTCTTGGTAGTACTGATCTGTACTGAGTATGCATGCAATTTTTGGTGAATAACTTCCAGTTCAGTCGATATGATTAGTATGCTCTATTCATTAAAACATTAGTCGATATGATCAATACCCCCAATCTGTTAAGGTTCATAAGGAGAGGAGTAGATGTGGTAAAGAATGGAAATGGTGATTATCAATTTTACATAATTCCATATGAGATGTACATATCTCAACTAGTTATCCATGTACAAATTTCACCATGTACAACAAATATTAACTTATGTGCATCAACCATCATAGGATATTAGAATTTGAAGTGTACATAAAGTAATTTTCAGTGTACATAGGGTATTATATGTTGTACATAAAGAAATTAATCAAGTACTACAAATTCATTTTATTTTTGGACTTTTAATCTACTACTGATTATCTATAAATAAGTTTAAGACAACTTTGTTAAAAGTTAAGTGAATTGGGAGCAAAACAGGTTGCAAGTTTGAGGTTTGCATATTCAAGGAGAAAAGACATTGTCCGATTAGGCACAATTCCTTGGCCCAAAAATGCAGCAACAAAAGCACATTTCCTCCTTTGAGGGTCACATGAGAGTCTTTCTCACCCTTGGAGTCCAAGTAACACGTGAGGACAATTACAATTAAAGAGAAGCACGCCTAAGGGGACAAATCTGATTTGTACTCAACTTTGCATTAATGATGTATTGTACTTAGTTTTCTTGCCTTGCTACACCTTGAACTTGTTACGTATTCGGCTGAATTGTAGTTCAAAGCTTGTCATTATCTAAAGATTTGATACACATAATATTAATAACCCTAAAGAGACAGTTATATATATATATATATGAATTATGTGCCGTATAAATTATGTGCAATAAAAAAATGTCTATATGTCTCAAAATATAATCAAGTAATTATAATCAATATAATCAAGTAATACAAAAAAGTTATGTGCAGTATAAATTACGGAGTATGTCGTATGTTATGTACAATAAAAAAGTCTCTGATTTAATAATATATACTGCCTTAATATAAACAATCAAATGCAATAAAAATTGAATAGTCTTGTATATGCAACTGACGTCAGTAAATCACTATGGGACAAATTGACGTGGTTCTCGCTGAATATGATGACAAATCTGATGAGTATTGTCAATTGGTTAAGACATTTAGGGATCATTTTAAAGGTGTGGTAAGACGTCAAACCCAATTCTCCAACACATCTTGAAGTTGTACCCTTGATGAAACCGAAGAATGTCGTCTCTAGTTTCGACACGTTATACCCTCACGGCTTTGTACCATTCAAGGGATTATAACGGTATCATATAACCTTGTGTTGATAACAGATCAACACAGGACTTGAACTTGCACCAATTCATCTGAGTTACTAAAGACAAATCAACTAAAGATTTTTTTGGAATAGTTCGTGATGAAATAACTCCATGAACATCTTCAATTCTCATTATTAATTAAATTTAATAATAAAGTAGTACTTTTTAATGCTTATGATAATATTTTTATAGTAGTTGCAGATGATAATATTTGAATTATAAAATATTGTAGAATAATATTTATAAATTAGATGATAATATTTTGATAGTTGTAGGGTTGTAGTAGGGAACGGAAGGATTATGGATGTGTTTGCGTGTGTGTGGATGTGTTTTTATACTGTGAATGTGAAAACTGTCATTAATTTGAAATGCTCCACGCGTTATACTGTAATTAATTTATACTGGGGAAGGTACTTTTTGGGGAAGGTATGTCATTAAATGCTCCACGCGTTAAAAGCATCATTTCCCATAATAACAAAGTTGTCCATGTACATTTTACACTGCATCTTCACTTTACATGTACAACATTGAACATGTGTGAAACAGATATAATGTTACGTACATCAAAACATATCAAAATAGACACTGCTTTAAATATGTAAAAATATCAACATGTACAACAGATATCAAGTTATGTACATTAAAACAGACAGTGCTTTAACTATTTACAGATTTTGAACATGTGAAACAGATATCAAGTTATATACATCAAAACAGACGGTGCTTTGACAATGCATAAATTGTGAACATGTGCAACAGATATCAACTTATGTACATCAATTCAGACATTGTTTTAAGTATGTAAAAATATCGATATGTACAACAGATATCTACTTATGTACATCAAAATAGACACTACTTTAAATATGTAAAAATATCAACATGTACAACAGATATCAAGTTATGTACATCAAAACAGACAGTGCTTTAACTATTTACAGATTTTGAACATGTGAAACAGATATCAAGTTATATACATCAAAACAGACGATGCTTTGACAATGCATAAATTGTGAACATGTACAACAGATATCAAGTTATGTACATCAAAACAGACGGTGCTTTAACTATTTACAGATTTTGAACATGTGCAACAGATATCAAGTTATATACATCAAAACATATACTGTTATAACTATGCATAAATTGTGAACATGTGCAACAGATATCAACTTATGTACATCAAAATAGACACTATTTTTACTATGTAAGAATATCAATATGTACAACTGATATCTACTTATGTACAACAAAACAGACACTATTTTTACTATGTAAAAATATCAACATGTACAACAGATATCAAGTTATGTACATCAAAACATACGGTGCTTTAACGATTTACAGATTTTGAACATGTGCAACAGATATCAAGTTATGTACATTAAAACAGACGGTGCTTTAACTATTTACAAATTGTGAACATGTGCAACGGATATCAACTTATGTACATCAATTCAGACACTGTTTTAATTATGTAAAATTATCGATATGTACAACATATGTTAACTTATGTACATCAAAACAAACACTACTTTAAATATGTAAAAATATCAACATGTACAACAGATATCAGGTTACGTACATCTAAAAAGACGGTGCTTTGACACTGTTTTACCTATGTAAAAATATTGATATGTATAAACAGATGTACGTCAAAACAGACACTGTTTTAACCATCTATATCTGTTGTATAAGTAGAAGAAATAAGTAGAATTGCTGAACATAAATTCAAATAGAGTTGTTCATATAATAAATCATTTTCAATTTTCAATTTATTATATTTAGAATATATTAAAATTGAGTAAAATTAAGAGAATGCATTATGATTAAACTTTGCCAGGACAATTTCTTGAATCATGGTATCTCATCTCTCCACAAGCATTACACTTCCGAGGAGGCTTCGTATGTTCTTTCATGGATTTTTCTTTAGACGAAATAAGTCGCCTTCCAGAACCTTTGGTTTTACACTGTTTTGGAGGCAAGATCTTATTGTCAGTGGGAATAGTGGCACCCATCAAAAACTCAATCTCAGACCTCTTGTCATTTCGCCGGTTTGTTCCTTCTTCCACAACCTTCTCCTTGAATGCTCTCACTACTTCTAAGAGTTCATCCACCTTCTCTTCCTTGTTCTCAACCACAGTCACACAATCAAAAATTTCAGTCCATAATTCTGCAATCTTTGTTTTTATTCCATCTGATGACCGATGATCAGAAAGAAGTGTGCCATTTGCATCAAACATTTCCCTGGATGTTGCAAACTTGTTCCAACGAGGAAGTAGATGTGAATTAGGTATCATTTTGGCACCTCTTTCTTTCAGGACCCAAAGAGCATGACGACACAACAGTCCACGCTGCTCGAACATCTTGCAGGCACAAACAATTTTCTCTTCTGCAGGTGTATAGTCAACTACATATACCCTATTTTTGATGTTGTCCTGTATAGATATATGTTCAACACCATCCTCCTTTATAATCTCATCAACACCACAATTGTACATGGATGCCTTTAACTCTTCCTGCAAGTCATAGAAGACAGTTCGTGTGTAGATTTCAGAAGCATGTTTTTCAAGAGAAAATAGACTGATCAAAGCAGCATAAGTGCTCTTAGATTCAGCAATCGGCTTGGACTGCTCCCATCTTTGGGCATCAATGGCACTGTCAAACCTCATGTAAAACTCAACAAGTGTCAGATGAGGATTCGTGAAGTTGTTGAAGAAGTTATTCTCAGACTCAGACCTTGAAGTTGTCCACATCAACCCTGAAAGAAACAGGTCACGGTGGTAAGCTGGTATCCACTTCTCTCGCATATCAAATATATATCATGAAGCCACTCGTTTTCCTCAAGATTGTACTTAGTAATAAGATCCTGCCACATTTGTTCAAACTGAGTTGGGTTTACATCCTCACCCCAAACAGCAGCATTTAGATCCTTGAGAAAATCTGTTTCAGTGCATATTTTTGAACCCACTTTATCTGTTACTTTCTTCATGATGTGCCACATGCACAATCTGTGAAATGTGTGGCTTCCAAAAACCTCCTTCACCCCAGCTTTGATTCCCAAATCCTGATCAGTGATAATGAATGAAGAAAAAAGTACCTCCCATTGCCTTTATAAAGTTTTCAAACAGCCAAGCAAAGCCGTCACCTACATGTGCTTTGAGGAGAGAGTATTATAAAATTGCTTATGTGCATCACGTATTATCTTCACAACAAAAAAAATGACAAAGATAGCAATAAGAAATGCTCTCACCATTCTCTCTCTCAACAAGGCCAGCATCAAATGTGACACATTTCTTGTGATGATCTATACCCGTGAAGGGAGCAAAGATCATGTTGTACTTATTCATTTTATACGTAGTGTCGAAAGACACCATATCACCAAATAACATGTAGTTCTTTATCATTATAGGGTCAGTCCAAAATAAACGAGTGATCCTTTGTTCATCATCAACATCAAAGTCGAAATAAAAAGAGTCACAAGGGCTTTCTTTTTCATAAGGATCTCAATGAACATTTGTCCATCAGAGTCCTTGATGAACTTCTTTTTATCTCTACCAAAATTTTTAAAATCAACCTTCGATGCAACTACATACTTATAACCCTTTACGAACTGCTTGAACATTCTGAATGTTTTAACGGCACCTTGGTTCACCATGGAGTTGTCAATGATCATCTTTTTATGCAAAATGGTGAGTTTCCTTGCCTAAAGGTGCATCATCGTGGAAGGTATGTTCAAAGGATGGTTATGTTCTTCAATAAATTCTGTGATTTTATATTTCCCATCAGATGTTCTGTCCAAGATGATTCTGGCCATACAAAGAATTCTTGTTATCTCCCTTCTTTGCTGTTGTCCCTTATGTTCATAATCACCTTCTTTATTACAGACAATGTACTTTTTTTTAACAATACCACGACTAGTGCGTCCAGTACTCTTCCTAGGAATGAAGCCACCAGCAGTTGCGTACTTGGAATAAAATTGAAATGCTTCTTCCAAGTCCTTAAAAATTTGACCCACATAAGGTTTCAAGTCTTTCGAACAACTTGGCATCTTCAAATCTTGCTTAGGTTTGGGAGTATCTATGTAAATTTAACACATAATATTAAATTCTACATCAAAATTATGAACAATTCTAAACATGTACAACAGATATTAAGTTATATACATCAAAGTAGCAACTGCTTTAACTATGAACAATTCTCAACATGTACAACAAATATTAAGTTATGTACATCAAAGCAGCAACTTCTTTAACTATAAACAATTTTAAACATGTACAACAGATACTCAGTTATATACATCAAAGCAGCAACTGCTTTAACTATAAACAATTCTCAACATGTACAACAGATACTCAGTTATCTACACCAAAGCAACAACTGCTTTAATTATGAACAATTCTCAACATGTACAACAAATACTCAGTTATCTACACCAAAGCAGCAACTGCTTTAACTATGAACAATTCTAAACATGTACAACAGATACTCAGTTATCTACACCAAAGTAGCAACTGCTTTAATTATGAACAATTATCAACATGTACAACAGATATTAACTTGTGTACATCAAAGCAGCAACTGCTTTAAATATGAACATTATCAACATGTACAACAGATATTAACTTGTGTACATCAAAGCAGCAACTGCTTTAAATATGAACCAAACAATATAAGATACGTCTCTATGAAAACTTGAACAATTGAATTGATGAAGTAATATAAACTAAAATTGAAAAATAGATGAATTAATGAAATATTTTACCTAATATATTAGAATCGCCCATCATTGAACATGTTGCAGTTGTTTCTTGACTATTTACTGCATTCAAAAAACGAATCACGGCATAAATAAATTAAGAATCAGACTTAAAATCTGAAATTGAATTTTAAAATAAATAGAAATTTTCTGACCTAAATCTGAAGTAATTGAAGGTGAAATTGAAAGTTTTTCATTTGTATCTAATTTTCGACGCTTTGATGAAGAATCAGTCGCCATTGAAGATGTAGAGTTACTAGCCATTGAAGTGGAGAGAAGAAGCGCGTGTTTTTTAGAATTTCAGAGTAGAGAGAGAAAGTAGGAGTGTTCAAATGATGGGGTTTTAGAAGGTGGAGAGGAGCAGCGCGTGTTTTTTAATCTTTTAATCTGGATCGTTAGATCAGATCTTAATCTAATGGTCCAGATGCTGCCTTTATGGGTGTAAGGAGTTGCCCTGCCTCACCGGAGCCCTCTATATAGGTAGGTAGGTTCAAATAAGGTCCACAATTTTTTTAAGTCTATATTGAAATTACAGATGACATACGCTAAACTTGCATTTGTTCAAAATTGATATATATACAAATGCAACTTTAGCGTATGTCATTTGTAACTTCAATATAGACTTAAAAAAATTGTGAACCTTATTTGAACCTACCTCTATATATATATATATATATATATATATATATATATATATATATATATATAGAGAGAGAGAGAGAGAGAGAGGAGAGAGGATCCGGTGAGTCCTCCTTCTTAGGTGAGTCCGTCCCGTAATTGAAGACCATTAGATCTAATGAAATCAATGGATCTCCTTGCGCCACGTCACAAATAATTGTTGTGTGTTCTTCATTTGCTCTAGTTTTACAACCCCTCGAGATATCATCTCCTTCTCTTCAGTCAGTCATCATCCCCCTTTTCTCATATTATTCAAATAAAAAAAATCCTTGAATCGTAAAAAAATCGTTGATTGCAAATCATTTTTGCAATTTTATTTGGGTAAAACGCTCGCAAAATTTCTGGAAGCTTTCTAAAATCAACTACAAAAATTAATGTTCAAAAGATCAAATTAATTGAAAATCACACAAAAATGGAGTGATGAAGATGCACATCGAGGAGATTGGCTATATATTTGTTTATGGAAATTATGTTTTGTGAAGAAACTTGAGTTATTTTATGTGTTTGAAGTTTGATTGAAGGAGTTACAATTATTATTATACTTCGTACATCATATTTAGGTAGAATTTTATTTTTTTTCTTTATGGATATTACCTCTTACGGAGCATGACTACGCAGGCTATGATCAAATCAAAGTCTATATTCTAGGTTCTCTATTCATTCGGCCAACATTGGTAAACTTTAAAAAAAATGGCAAGCATTAATACTTTGACACTAAGGAGAGTTGTTAATTGTTATGCAGAGTATCTGAATGGTTTTTTTTTTGTGAAGTGTAAGTATTAATAGCATTTGAATGGTTAGTTGGTTTGAAAATGTGAGTATTATTACTGAATGCTGAATCCATGATGTTACAGTAATATGATTACTGTATCAGTATTATATAATTATACTTGTGTTACTGTAATAGTGTGACAGTGTCACAGTAAGATATTTGTGTTACTGTAATAGTGTTCTGTTACTGTAACATTATTACTGTGACATTATTATTGTAATTCCTTATTACTGTGATAGTGTCACAGTAAGATAGTTGTGTTACTGTAACAGTGTTCTGTTACTGTAACAGTAAGATTATATACGATGAAGATGACGCTGAATCTCAGCCATTCATGTGATTTGATCATGTGGCTGTGATTCGCGGGACGGGCTCATTTAAGATAGAGAGACTCACGAGATGCAATTCCTATATATATATATATATATATATATATATATATATATATAGGTGGGATTTTGTGTAAACACCAATTTTGGTGTAAATACCCTAACAAATTGGACCGTTGATCTTAATCTTGATCAACGGCTCAAATTAGATCTCCCAAACAAACAAAAACCCTCCCCAAATCTCTCCCTTACCTCTCTTTTTCTCTCTCCTCCCTTTCATTACTCCAACATTACGTACAAACAAAAATTGCTCCCAAACTTGGAACCGTAACCTTACTTCAATCGTAAATTGGATCAATTATTCGGACAATTGCTCATCTGTAAGTTTCTATTGCTCAATCATTATATTAAATTGCAAATTACGTCTTTGAATCAACTTGAAAATTTCCAGAAATTTGTTAAAATTCGTTCGATTTTCCAGGAATTTTATTCAATTCTTTCGATTTTCATGATGAACATGAATTCCACCGACCATGAACATCATCGAAATCAAGCTCCTATTTTTTATGAACATGAAGGTTAGTTTTTCAGGTTAGAGTTTCAATTCGTTTTTGAACATCTTGTTGCATGCATATTCTGAAATTTTTTAACATCATGATTGATTTTCCATAATTCCTTATGATGAACATCGATTTCAATGTAGAAGACGGGACTCGAATTGAAGATAAACTCAAAATTTTAGAGTCCTTGAATTTATACATTGGAGTACTTGAATATGTATGCTGGAATACTTGAATATATATGTTGGAGTAACTGACTTGGATTGTTAAAATAGAGTATATATTTCAGAATTTTAGAGTACTTGAATTTATACATTGGAGTACTTGAATGTGTATGCTGAAGTACTTGAATATATATGTTGGAGTAACTGAATTGGAATGTTAAATAGAGTATATATTTCAGAATTCTAGAGTACTTGAATTTATACATTGGAGTACTTGAATATGTATGTTGGAGTACTTGAATATATATGTTGGAGTAACTGAATTGGATTGTTAAAATAGGTGCTTGAATTTTAGAATTTAGAGTACTTGAATTTATACATTGAAGTACTTGGGGAGTACTAATGTTGGAGTAACTGATATATGTGTTAGTTATTACACGATATTATTGTAGTTATTCCACAATATAAATGTTGTTATTTCAAGTCATTACAGTAGTTATTCCAAGTCAACAAAGTAGTATTCCAACCTCAATTACTCCAATTCATTAAAGTAGTTATTCCAAGCCATTACATCGATTATTCCAATGTATTCCGACTATTCCAATTTTGTTATGTTGTCTAATGTGGTCTGATGTTTGCAGGCTGGAGTCAATCATTGTGAAATGTCGACCTAAGGGGCTTGTGGAACCAATGAAAAGAAAAATTAGACCACATGAAAAAGAAGCCATACTTGGGAATGACGTTAAATTTTAGACTTAATGGAAATACTTGGAGAGCAAAGATGTCATAAAGTACTTCATTTAATGTGTAATTTTCTGTAGACGAACATTTTTGGTGGTTTGTAAATGATACGGAGTATGTAATTAGACGAACATAGTTATTTCAATGCTTGTAAGGAGCTACTTCATCATGTTTTGGTGGTTACTGCAACAATCATTCAAATTGTTGATTAAATCAATCAATTATTCATCTTCAATTACTCTAATGTTGTTGTTATTCCAATGCATATAATCAATTATTCTTATATTGGATAACATTTACTCCAACATTTATTAACTATTGACTGAATCAATCAGTTCTTATTCTTTAATTACTCTAATGTTGTTACTGCAATGCTTACAAAAGTTATTCCTATATTGGACAAGAGTTACTCTAACAGTTTACACCAAGATATAAGGTACCAAATAATTAAGATAACACCAAGTATTCCAAGATATAACACCATGTACTCCAACTAGGATCAAAATTACATGTAAGGGAATACATTTTATAAAAATTAATCAATTCCTCAAGCATCTCCTAACTTAGTGCAAACTCAACTTCTACCGTCCTTATCCAATTGTCGCTTCCACCCGGAGTGTGAGTCAAGTTTAGAGAGTTGGTGTTATTTTCAATAGCCGGTGTTGTCATCATTGGAGCATTGTTGGTAAGTTGTGTATTGTTGCTATCAATTGATTGAGTATCTGCAAACACGTCAAATTATCATTCAAGGACTCAAACATTCAAATTCAAGTAACTCTAATACATATATTCAAGTATTCTAAGTTGATCTATACTTATTTATAACTTAAATTACACATCATTTATTGAACTACTCCAACACATAATTTTTATGCATAGCTATTCTAGAGATCATATTCAAGTACTCTAATACATATATTCAAGTATTCTAAAATTACAATTCACCTAAAGTACTCTAATATATATTTTATCAATCAAATTCAACTACTTCAACACATAATTTTTGGTCACAACTATTCTAGTATTCATATTCAAGTATTCTAATATATATATATTCAACTATTCTAAGATTACAATTTCCCTAAATAAAGTACTCTAATATATATATTTTATCATTCAAATTCAACACCAACACAGAATTTTCATGCACAGCTATTCTAATATGCTTATTCAAGTACTCTAATATATATATTCAAGTATTCTAAAATCACCTAAAGTTGATCTATACTTAAACATACGAATTCAGTTATTCCAACCTATATATTCAAGTATTCCACAAAAAATGAGCATAAATAATGATGAAACATGGTTATATATATTCAAGTATTCTAATACATATATTCAAGTACTCCAATATTCGACATCAACTTTTTAATTATTCAATTACTCTAATACATATATTTAAGTACTCCAAAAATTAGAAACCCTAACTCGTAAATAATTTTAAAAACAACAAAAATTAAGCAAAATTGAAGAAATCAGAGTGAAGAAGGACAACAAGTTAAACTCGTCATTCATCAATGATAGTAATCGAGAACAAAATTACAAAAAAGAAGTCGTAAATGGACTGCGAAGTGTTGTACCATAATTGTTGAGGTAAAGCGATGTTAGGATTGAAATTGACGAAATTCACCTGAGAAATCAGCAAAACAACCGCACAAAAATCAGCAATCAACCACAAATCTCGAGAATTTAAAGTGAAAATTAAGAAATTACTCACCAAAACTGAAGAAATTAGGGCGCACAGAACTGTAGAAGAAAGCTGAAGTAATTAAGCCGAACTGTTAGAATGAAACTAAAGAAATTGAATGATGGTGATGGTGATGATGATGATGGAGATGATGATGGAGATGCTGGAGATGGGAAGGAAATAAAGAGAGGGGAAATGAAGAGAGAGAAAGAGAGAAATCAAATGAGCATCTAAGTGAGGGAGTGAAAGAGGGTTTTGTTTATTGGTGAGATCAAATCTAAGCCGTTGATCAAATATTAGATCAACGGTCCAGATTGTTAGGGTATTTACACCAAATTGGTGTGTTTACACCGGATCCTATTTCTATATATATATATATATATATATATATATAGATTTAGGATCCGGTCCTAACCACAAGTTCGGTCCGAACCGTCCGAACTATATATAATAGGAAGGAAAAAAAACACGCGAAGAAATACCCACGCCATTTCAAAACATACGCTTATTGTACATCCCCAATTCGCTAACTATTGTTCATCTCCAATTCATCCCCAATTCGACTACTGTTCATCCCCAATTCGTCTTCCCCAACTCGCTCGTTCTTCCCCAATTTCATCCGAACACAAGTTCAACACTCTCATCCTCACTGAGAAACCCCCAATTCATCAGGTAAATCAATTTCGCACTATTCCATTTTTTCTAATTCTAAATCGATTTCTTATTCGATTCATCAGGTGAATCTATTTGTATTTAGGGTTAGCTTACTCGATTTAAATCAATGATTAGTTTAATTTCATCTATTTCTGCTGTTGTTGTTGTCGATTTCATCTATTGCTGCTGCGGTTGTTGTCGATTTCGTTTTAGGTTAGCTTGCATCTCGATTTCGTCTCGATTTCGATCTCGATTTCGTCTCGATTTTATAGTGTTTAATATACAGAATTCCAATTTATTAGAATTGCAAAAATGAAACACAAACTGAAATATTGTTGATTTCTGTCAAAAAAGAAGATAATGGTAAAGCTTGAAGTAAAGTGTAATATGTCAAAAAAGAAGAAAATGAAACATACATGAAGGTAACCCTGGTTCATGGTGCATCCAATCATCACCAGAAAGAGCTTAAAATAAACTCAGACGCCACCGGAAATGCCAATTTGCAGCTCAAGGACGTGGACGTCGATTCTGATCATCTCCGCTTCCAAGTATTCCATCATCGCGTGTTGTTCCCAGACAAACACGTGGCTGCTCTCAACGTTCTTGGATCCGACCTTGTGTCTTCGTCTCCCGGAAGCGACCGCAACATCAGTCTAAAAGGCTGCTCTAGATGTGTCCTACGGTCTGATGATAATCATGACTACTCCAAAAGACACTGCAACATTTGTTTCGAGTTGTTATAAGAAACCGTCATCCGAGAGGCTAATTGCTTGAGTTCTTTGAAGTCGACTTTGTTTGTATTATTACTTTCTTAAAGAAATAAACTCATTAGTTTTGTTGTAACAAGAGTTTGCATGATTCATTCATTCATTCTCTTATATATATACCGTTTGTCTCAAAATATATTGTTTAACTAAAAAACAATGATGCGTACTATTGAAAGTTGTTGAACGTTGATATAGGTGGGATGATGATTGTATTTTTGACTTGCTAGAAGACAATGAAGGGTTGCGCTACCGGCTGTAGCATGTGGGAAGTAATAAAATGCAAGTTGTGGTGTGAAAGATGGACTAATTTAATGGCATTTCATTCTGCATGTCTGATTTTTTTTCCCACGTCTGTCGAATCCCCACAGCAAGGTTCGACACTGTATACCGTCTACGAGAGGGAAAATCCGTTTCTATGAATATCAAAAATGGTGGTTAAGACGGAGGGTCCGTGAATAAAAACTTACGAAATGACCAGACATACGTTTCTTCCATAACATAACTTCCTTAGAGACGATACAACATGTATTTAGAGACGATACAAGTCCTCAAGAACCAATACAAAAACAAGAACTCCATCAAACTGCCAGAAACTGGCCAAAACAGATGTAATAAGTCATTACAATGATCTGATTGTAAAGTAAACAGCAGTAACGCTTCTTTGAGACACCAAAAGTCTTTCCTTTACGACTTGTAGTCTTGGTGTGCTGACCACGGACTCTCAGCCCCAGTAGTGACGAAGACCACGATGGTTCCTATATGCCAGAGGTTGTAATCATGAGTATACTTGGAGGCACAACACGTAAAACATAATCATCAAACTAGAATGATCATTTTTTATTAATCAACTACTTTTACTAATCAACCCGAACACAATCTTCTATAGAAAAGGTTTTTGCATTGCATGAAAGAATAATAACCAATAAGTATATGAGAATATATGTCAATCAAAGAAAGTACCTGAATATTATACTACTTTTTAGTGATTCGTCCGGGGCAATTTCTACTGTCATGATTTGTCATTTCCTCACAAGCACGACAATTCCTTAGAGACTTATCACGCTCCTCCATTGCCTTTTCTTTGTTAGACTTCAACCTTTTTCCAGAACCCTTATTTTTTTTATTGTTTTGGAGGTAGAATAGTAACTTCTTTAGAGATTTTTGCACCATTAAGCATCTCAATTTGAGCTTTCTTATCTTTTGACTTCCGACCATCTCTTGAAAGCAACTTCTCATTGAAAAATTTAACCTACAAGAAAATGAGACAACTACACTTCTATAGTCTCTACTTACACTACTTTTAGTCTCTTGTTATACTTCTTAAGAAGTGTAAGTGGAGCCTTCAAAAAGTTTAAGTGGAGCCTTAAAAAGTGTAACCTACAAGAAATGAGATAATTATACTTCTATAATTCTACTTACACCTCTTTTAGTCTCTTCTTACACTTCTTAAGAAGTGTAAGTGGAGCCTTCAAAAAGTGTAAGTGGAGTCTCTAAAAGTGTAACCTACAAGAGAATGAGATAATTTCGTTTTAAAAGATCACATTAAAGATCGATATCCTTGATAAACCAAATGAAAAATTCATACCGGAAGATAAGAATTAGCTGTAATGGCGGAAAATCTCACTAACACTTTCAGAATTAAGCACAAATGCACAATTAATCAAATACTATAAGTTATCGATATCAAATTACCAAAAAAAAGGAGAAATGCTCGAGAATGCCGCAAGAACTAATTGCTTTTCTAGCTTCTAACATCATCCAAATATGAAATTTCTCGATTATGGCGGAAAATCTCACTAACAGTTTCAGAATTAAGCACAAATGCACAATTAATCAAATATTATAAGATATCGATATCAAATTACCAAAAACACAGTATCGATATCAATATTCAAGAAATTTCTCGATTATGAAATGGCGGAATCTAACTAAAACGATTCTATCAGACGAATCATCAAGCCATAAATTACTACTATCAAATACTAGAAATTATCAATTGCGGTGTATTAAATCAACAAAACATAAAAAAAAAATCGCAGTAAAATTGAAGAAGCAGTGGAGAAATACCTTAATCATCCATGGCGGCAAATCGGTGATGAGATGAGATGATCGCGCTGTTAAATACTTGCTTGAGAAATCGATTGATTGTTGAGGGTCGATTCTGAGACTTGATTGTTAAGGCTTGAATCGCGTGGGTTTTGAATTGGGGAAGAATGTCATGAACAGTAAGAGCGTATGTTTTAAATTGTGGTGTTTTTTTCTATTATATAGTTCGGACGGTTCGGACAGAACTAAGGTTCGGACCGGATCCCATCTATATATATATATATATATATATATATATATATATATATATATATATATATATATATATATATATATATATATATATATATATATATATATATATATATATATATATATATATATATATATATATATACATACATATATATATATACATACATATATATATATATACATATATATATATATATATATATATATATATATATAGTCAAGATCCGGTGGGAACCTATATCTCAATGAGAACTGTGAGAACCTTTTTAGAACCATTAGATCTTATTCAGATCTAACGCTTGACATTACTCTTAAATTTTTTTTTACTCCATCAAATTTCTTTCAGATTTAACGCTTCTCTTTACCCCTCATTTTACAAATTTCTTTCTCTCTTTCTTCATCTACCATGGATGAAATTGAAGAAAAACATTCAACAAAATTCGTCAAAAAAAAAAACAGATGAAGCTTTGTTCATCGCAAATTCAGAAGGTTTAATAAATTAGGTTTCTTGTGTTCATAAAGTTGAGGATTTATATACAATTTGGGATTTCTTAAAATTAGGGTTCATATTTTTGTTGTCTGATCTTTTTAAGGTTATGACTTAAGAAATTCCGAATTCGATGTATCGATGGAAGAGGAATCACTTATTTTAAGTATGTTGTTTTTTTAAAGTAAATTCATCTTATTTCTCGATTTTAATTGATGGGTTTTGATTTTTAGATGCTACTGTATTTTTTTTCTTGGATGATGATGTTTTAATTAGGAAAGTCAACTTGATTTCTTGTTTTTTAATTAATGGGGTTCTTATGATTTACTGCTAATTTGATTCACTTATCATATCATTTTAGTTGAATCAAAAATGAAAATGTAAGTAGCTAGCTTGTCATGCGATGAAGAGGAGTTGATGAAGAAACAAATGTGAGCAACTTTATTTGTTGTTGGAAGCACACTAGCTAGCTCCACAAAAGACAGAGAAAAGGAGTAACTTAGGAGAGGGATGAATGATGATGATGAATTGATGATGATGACGACGATGATGATGGATGGATCCTGTTTTGAATTAAAGGCAAGGGGTAGACACTAATAAACTCAATTAACATTGCTATTGATACAAGAGTACACCAAGGGTACACTAAAATTGAAAAATGTATGTTAAAATTCGAAAAGGATACACCACAATTTAAAAAGGGTACGTTAAAAGTGAAAAAAGATACGCTAAAATTTAAAAGGGGTATGCTAAAATTGAAATTGAAAAATGCTAAGTTAAAATTGAAAAAATGATACGCCAAAAGTAAAAAAGGGTACGCTAAAAGTAAAAAAGGGTACGCTAAAATTGAAATTGAAATTGAAAAAGGTACGTTAAAATAGAAAAAAAGTACACTAAAAGTGATAAAGGGTACGCTAAAATTTAAAAGGGTACACTAAAATTAAAATTAAAATTGAAAAAGAGTACTCTAAAATAGAAAAAATGGTACGCTAATAGTGAAAAAGGATACGTTAAAATAGAAAAAAGGGTACGCTAAAATTGAAATAGGGTACACCACAATTTAAAAAGAAAATTAAATCGAGTAGGGCTTGAAGAAGAAGTGTTTGTATTTCATAAAAAATCCGTACAAAAGGAAATTAAAGAACAATATTTTAGATGAACTCTTAAATCAATCAGGAAATTTGAAAAAAAAAACGATAACACACCATTGCTGAGATTATTGCAATTTTATTTGCCGACGATAATACTGTTACTATTGTAATGAATTAATGAATTTAATTGAATAAGTTAATCATAAAATGATGAATTTAAAAAAATAAATTAAAACTACTTAGGTTATTGGGGTTCAATATATACCCAATTGTGATGAATTAATGGATTGAAAAAAAAAACGATTGAAAAATTGATGGATTGAAGAATCAAATTCAATGGTCGATTGAAGAATTTATGGATTAAAGGATTATGGGTCGAAAAATTTTGTAGAAAGAGAAGAAGTTACGGGTTGAAGAATGAAGCAATTGTGATGAATTAATTAAATTGAAGAATTTTGAAGGATCCAACGAATGAGATTGAACACTATAATCCAATGGCTCATATTATAGTTCTCACAGTTCTCATTGAAGGGGTAGTTCTCACATGAACCTAAATCTATATATATATATATATATATATATATATATATATATATATATATATATATATATATATATATATATATATATATATATATATATATATATATATATATATATATATATATATATATATATATATATATATATATATATATATGTATATATATATATAGGATCCTTTGAGGCAACTCAACTCGCCGCACCCATTGAGGCACAATCTCAACCATTAGATTAAAATCAAATTAAAGGTTAAGATTAAAACAAAAACTCATACATAAAATATTTGTCCCCAAATTTTTTTCCCGGGGAAAAAAATCGATATTTTTCGGAAGATTTTTTTTTTCGGAAAAAAAAAAAATTCGGAATATTTTTTTCCAAAAAAAAATATAATTTTTTTTCGTAAAAAAAAAAAAAGAAATCCGAAAATTTTTTTCCAAAAAAAAAAAAAAAATCAGAATTTCAAATAAAATTGGTGTATATAAAAATAATTTCAGTGTACATAATAACTGTTTTAAGGTATATAACAATTCTATTATATCAAATAATTAAGTACATATGCCAATTATTTCAGTGTATATATGTTGATTAATTAGTGTACATAGTAACCATTTGAGTGTATATAACAATAACTATTTTACTGTATATATATTTAGTTCTTAAGTGTATATATATATATATATATATATATATATATATATATATATATATATAGTGAGTTTAATAGCGTATATAATGAGTTTTTTAGTGTATATAACAGTTATTTTTATGTATGTTCCATTGTTGATTAATTGATGTATATATTAATTATTTGGGTGTATATAACAATTATTTTACTGTATATATTGAGTTCTCAAGTGTATATATGCAGTGAATTTAATATCGTATATAATGAGTTTTTTTAGTGTATATAACAATTATTTTGATGTATGTTCCATTGTTGATTAATTGGTGTACATAATAACTATTTGAGTGTATATAACATTTTTTTATTTAAGTGTATATAACATTTTTTTTACTGTATATATTGAGTTCTTAAGTGTGTGTATATAGTGAGTTTAATAACGTATATAATAATTTTTTTTAGTTTATATAACACTTATTTGGATGTATGTCCCATCTTAATCTAATGGTTTAGATTGTGCCTCAATGGGTGTAAGGAGTTAACTTGCCTCACCAGAACCCACTTATTTGGATGTATGTCCCATCTTAATCTAACGGTTTAGATTGTGCCTCAATGGGTGTAAGGAATTAACTTGCCTCACCGGAACCCTCTCTCTCTCTCTCTCTCTCTCTCCCTCTCTCTCTCTCTCTCACACACATATATTTATAGAGGTAGGTTCAAATAAGGTCCATAATTTTTTTAAGTCTATATTGAAGTTACAGATGACATACGCTAAAGTTGCATTTGTATATATATCAATTTTGAACAAATGCAACTTTAGCGTATGTCATCTGTAACTTCAATATAGACTTAAAAAAATTGTGGACCTTATTTGAACCTACCTCTATATATATATAAGTAATTTAGTCATACAAATAAGCCTAAATATTTAAGTAAACAATTTATTAAGTTAGTAACACAATATACTTATATATATATAATGTTGTTAGAAGAAAAGTTTGGTTACTTTAAAAGTTATTACGGAGTATTTATTAAAATTATTAAGAATTAAAGGTCGTCAGGTCAATAATATTGTCTACGTTAGGAAAGTCGTTTCCTTATTCCCGATGCTTCAATGATAGAGAAGGACGAGGGATAAATATAGTATGTAGTACGAAGTAGGTAAGAGTAGTAGTATATATAGTACTAGGCGTAGTAGTATGTTAGTAAGTATTACTCGTAGTATGTAGTTTACGTAGGAGTAGTAGTAGCAATATACTCGTAGTACAAGTGTGTTTATAGTAGTAAGGTAAGGAGTAAGTGGGGTACGTAGGAGACTAGGAGTAGTGGAGTAGATGTAGAGGTGGCAATCGGGTCACTCGGGTCGGTTATGGGTCGGGTTAAAATGGGTCGGGTCATCTCGGGTTCGGGTTTTAACGGGTCAGTATACTTAGACGGGTTGTGTCGGATTCGAGTCGAGTCTCTTACGGGTCGGGTTTACTCAGGTTAAAAATTGTAACGGGTCGGTTATGGTTCGGGTCGGTTATCTAATAAATCGGGTTATAACGGGTCAATGGTCGGTTCTGGTTCGGGTCGGTTATCTATCGGGTCTATTCGGTCCAATCATTGGTATTCCATGGGTTAGTTGAGTCATTTTAATGTATTTTCAGGTCTAGTTTTGAAAATAATCGGGCCAATTCGAGTAATACAATAAATCGGGTCAGTTAAAATCAGACAATAAATTGGATTAATTCGGGTTAGACAACCAATCGGGTTAATTCGTGTAAAAATAACGAATCAGGTCAATGTGTTGGATTCAAATTGAGTCACTAATAATTTTTACTTTAAGAAAGTTAATACATGAACTCAAAATAATACATGAATCGGGTTACGGGTCAAGTCGGGTCGGGTCACAAGTCGGTTCGAGTCATGTCATTTCGGGTCCTATCGGGTTTGCAGTTAGCCTTCGGGTTGGGTCAGGTCGGGTTCGGTTCATAGTATTTTGGGTTGTATCAGTTACGGTTTGTCATTGGGTCGAGTCGGGTCGGTTTTGGTTCATCAAAAGTTTGGGTTCTATCGGATCGGGTTTCGGGTGGGTCGCATCGATTTCGTGGGTCGGGTCAGCTTTTGCCAGCTCTAGAGTAGAGTAGTAAGTTATAGTGTAGGCTTAGGTTTAGGTAATTAGGTGGAGTGATATAGTGTGTATAGCAGTATAGGTATGTACAAGACTCCTACACGGCGTCCCCATTGTGTTGATCAACAACTATTCAGAGGGAATATGGACGATACTTATACACCTAAAAGTAAGCTACTTTTTTTTTTTGGAAAAAGTTTAGTTACTTTTTTGTTGAAGCCTTGCTTAATCGACTCGACTTGAGATCCGATTATGGGTTTAAATCCGAGTAGAGAATCTTATTGTGCTTAATTGATGACTGCTTAATTGGTCCAGGTAAATACATTACCACTTAACTCAACTACATTCACGGATATAATGGTGATCGGAAGGTGTCTGGTTGAAAGTTCAGGGAAACTTAAGGTGATTGGTTCGAGTCAAGAATCTTCGGATGATTCTCGCGTTGGTGCTCGTTTTACTGGTCATATAATGGCGACCGGAGTTTATGTTGAAAGTTTCATTTCACCTTTTGTGGACGACTTATTGTAATACAAATCGTAAGAAATACTACCAGGTTGTTCCAAGCTTGCTTGTATCCAATAATGAACTGTACAACAAGAGGCATATAGACATATATGTGTAGTGTGTATCAGTTGGGATCATCTGTCCCACTTTTATGTCTCATCTCCTGTCCCATAACCTTTATCATGCGACACCTCATCTCTTAATTGATCAAAATAGTGACTAATTATGTGATAGTGATTACGTGTCAATAAGAGAAATGATGGGACAGGAGACGAGACACGATGGGACAGAGGATCTGCAATGATGTATAGGAGGCCAACATGAGAGGCTTAGAAGAAGGTCAAATTTTATCGAATTCCGGTCCGTTTTTCGTACAACGTCTTTCTTTCTTTCTTAAAAAGTTGAAATATAAGATCACGGAATTAAAATAATGGAAACCATAAAATCAATCCTTTATTATATAAAGCAGAAACATTTAAAGATCTCACATTCATCCACCTCAGCACGTACCTACATGGCGCCTACGTGTCGCTGAGTTGTCGAACATTGGTTCATTTGAGAAAAGTGACGGTTGACGGTAGTGATGCAGTTGCCAACATTATTGGCAGTTAATTAATAAATAGTAATAATCAATCAATTACACAATAAAAAATATAACTGACATCTAACTCCCCACTACTCCAACAAATAAATAAAAGAGTTTATCACTAATTACCCCCTTTTATGTTACTCATTTTTCAAATTACCCCCAAGAAATATTTCCGTTAAAATTACCCCGTGAAGTTGTAAAAAAATTAGATTTTACCCCCAGGCGTCCTTCTCTCCTCTTTTCGGTGACTTATGCGAATTTTCTTCCTGTTTTGCCCCTCCCCTTACTAACACACTCTCTTCTCTCCTTAACCCTTTTTTACTCACTCAAACACACTCAACCCTACCAAAACCCCCAAATTCCCCCAATTTCAAGAACCCTAACCCTAATTCCCAAAATCGACCCAAAATCGAGCACGACGACCAATTTGCAGACAATCGATCCATTTCTTAAGGTAATTTCTCTTCCTTCCTCTTCCCATTTTCGACTCTTCTCTTTTCGCGGTTAGGGTAAATTCTGATTAGGGTTTAGTGTTCGAAATTAAATTGAATACTACTGTTTATTGTTTGGGGGCACCTGTGTTCAGAGGGGAATCTAGCTAGTAGCAAAGGGTAGCATTCGCTACCCCAAATTTGAAAAAAATTGTTAAAATTATTGACCTTTGCTACTCCAAACTTCGTAAAAATAATACATTTTCATATGAAGTAAGCAAATATGATGAAATCGCTACCCAAAATTTGAACTCTGGATTCGCCCCTGCCTGTGTTTATGTCGTGGTTCTACATAAATTGAAAACAACGATGACATTAACATAACCCAGAAACAACGACATTTACATAGATTGAAGTTTGAATCACTACCATTGAAAACAACAACCCTAAACCCTAAATATAAACCCAGAAATTGGGAATGATTTTAATGAACCCAGAAATTCGAGTCACGTACTTCTATTGAAAACAACAGCCCTAAACCCTAAATGTAAACCCAGAAATTGGGAATGGTTTTTAATGAACCCATAAAATCGAGATAAATTTCGATTTCAAAAATCCTAACCGCGAAAAGAGAAGAGTCGAAAATGGGAAGAGGAAGAAAGAGAAATTACCTTAAGAAATGGATCGATTGTCTGCAAATTGGTCGTCGTGCTCGATTTTGGGTCGATTTTGGGAATTAGGGTTAGGGTTCTTGAAATTGGGGGAATTTGGGGGAATTTGGGAGTTTTGGTAGAGTAAAAGAGGGTTAAGGAGAGGAGAGAGTGTGTTAGTAAGGGGAGGGGCAAAACGGGAAGAAAAATTGCATAAGTCACCGGAAAGAGAAGAGAAGGACGCCTGGGGGTAAAATCTAATTTTTTTACAACTTCACGGGGGTAATTTTAACGGAAACATTTCTTGGGGGTAATTTGAAAAATGAGTAACATAAAAGGGGGTAATTAATGATAAACTCTAAATAAAAAAACGTAACTACCCATCTTTTAACTCCCCTGTAACTCATCTTCTCCCCCATCTTCTTCTCACCTTCTTCCGCGGATCCTAATGAAAACCCCAAAAAAAAAACTTAAAAAAAAAAAAAAGCAATCCAATCAAATCAATTCCCCCCAAAAATTCAATCAATCGATCAATTCAAGAATGGTATATTGTGGATCATGCGGTTGATGAATGGTACAAGCAAATGCCAATCATCACTTGATAATCGATTGTTCTCTCCATGTATGAACAATTTCAACACTTTTCATCTTAATACTTCGGTGTGTTTTTTTTTTTAAGTTTGATCTTTATTGTTTTTTTTTATTCAAGTTAATTAGTTAATTTGTTGATTAACTTGATGATTGAACAAAGGTTGGTTCTTTTGTAAGTTTGATCATTTCTCTTTCCACATATTTTTGTATTGAAATTTGATGGCATAAGGTTGAGATTTTTAGTTACGTAAATTCAGATTGATGCCATTTTTGTTATAGGTATGGGTCTTTTGGTTTACATATAGCCAAAGGTAAGGAATCAACTAATCAAGAATAGGATGCATTTGGATTGGAAATGATAATCCTTAATCCCCTTACCATTTCAAACAACTTCGCAGACTAACTATAAACTTATTACTCTGATATTCTGATATTCAAGTCGCAAGTGTTCTTATCGATATGTATGCGAAAAAAATTGCAGGTTATGTGAGGATAGGAGGGCGTTTGACGGAATGGCTACTCGGAATCTCATTACAAGGAACACTATGATTGACGGGGATTATCGATACTTCCATCGTTTGCTTAGTAATGATTTTAGTTTCTTTATATTACATTGAATTCCAACTATGCTACTTCAAATGAATTTTTGTCAATTTGGAACTAATTTAGTGTTCAAATTGGCAATCTTATAGATGAATTCGACGTTAAATTGCCGCTAAAGAGCAGAGGAGCATCATAACTTGAGCGAGTGGCATAGACGAGGAATTGGGTACAGTTTTGGCTAGAAATTGAGATTATAAGTAGCTCGGTTATTGAGATCTGAGGCACCGGGATAATGTTATAGCTGATCAAATCCGTGTCGAAATTATAAGCTTTTGAAGTTGTGCAAAGCTGCTATTTTTTAGGTTTTAAGATCTGCAAGAAAGTCGATTTTCTGAGGTATTTTTCCTTATTCTACTTTACTGAGCCTTTTTCTTGATTAGTGTCAGTCTTTCTTCTCTTCAATTTCGTCATAAAAATGTCACTTCTCAGTCGATTTCAATTGCGATATAAGTACAATTCGATCAATGATAATATATAACAAAGTTCCTGTAACAAGTATATTCAGTTCAAGTCATGTTTTTGAATGCATCACTATTGCCTCCGTAGCCTGAATTCAAGAACGACGTCTGAAACAAACACAATTGCAACCATCGTGGCGTAGGTGCCATACCAACTAGGGTCTTCCTTTCCGAGCCATACACCATAGAATAAGTTCGCATCATCAGAACAATTCTTCCTGCATTGTGGTGATTCCAGTTCTAATATTTCCGTATTTCGAACCTTCATTTTTTTCTGCGGTCTAACCAACCGTGCCGCAAAACCCACATTTTGCCTATTCATTTCTCCTTTTTGTTTTACAACCCAATTGGTAATTCTATCCTTTGCTAAGTTTTAATTTCAGTTTATGTATATAACTATGTTGAATTCCACTTCTGCTAACCGAAAAATTTGATGATTATGCTTCAGAACTAGATTTTCCATGTAATTTTCTTTGTTTTAGACTTTTAGTTATGTTTTTGTCAATTTTTGCATTGTGTGGTTTAATTGGGTTTAATTCTAGGGTTAAGTGGTCGTAGTTTGATTAGTTTGATGCTAGAGTACTTTTGCTCTAAATATTTTCCATGTAGATTTTTGCATGGCTTAATTTATGAAATTCGGTATGAGAAGAGGAATGGAAGATGAAAGTTGAGCTCGAGGATTTAGGGCTGAAGTGGCACATCTGAAAAATCAACAAGCAACAATAAGGAGACTAGAAGAACACAATCGTCAACTAGAACTACAAGTAGCGATGTGTGGAGTGGTTTTTGCTTGGACTTTTGTGCCATCTTTTGTAAGTATGGTTGTAGTAGTTCCACTGCCGTACGGACTAATATGATATCGCAGGAAGCACAAGTTATTAATAGAATATAAACGGGCATCAACCATCGCCTTAAGGTTTTGGTTGAGATGGTTCGTTCACATGGTATCAGAGCCCACGGTTATGAACTGGGTCTTGAATTAAACTGGACCGTTTGCCGCTGGGAGACGCTATTTCGTCCCAGTCGGGTTTATAAGTGGGATCACATGTGAGGGGGGAGTGTTGATATTTGACTCCTAAATCCAAATAATCACATGTGTCCCACATTGAAAGATGAGAGAAAGATGTTCCATCTTATAAAGCAAGAGATTACTCCCTCTATAGCCAATTGGTTTTAGAGTAGAACCCTCTTGTCTTGTGAGTGGATTCCCACCTTATAAAGCAAGGGGTTACTCCCTCTATTGCCAATTGGTTTTAGAATGGAACCCTCTTGTCTTGTGAGTGGACTCTTCCCCGTCTCGGGTGTGGCCCAGGCCCGTTATGTAATTTCACATAATAGAATATAAACGGGCCTCAACCATCGCCTTAAGGTTTTGGTTGAGATGGTTCGTTAACATGGTATCAGAGCCAGAGATCCCGAGTTCGAACCCTGGCAGTCCCCAATATCTCGAACTCTCAAGTGGAATCTCAGCACACGGTACGGGGGGAGCCGGTGCGCAGTAACAACTCTTCAAGCCCAAAGGACATTCGAGTGTAAACGGGCCTCAACCATCGCCTTAAGGTTTTGGATGAGATGGTTCGTTAACAGTTATTGTAAATTTGATTGATTAATTCCCAATTTTTTGATGTACGGTAATTCCTTTCCTAATAGTGGGTCAGATTAATGGAGTGAATTGGTGTAGATTCGAAAGATTGATCACTAAAGGAAATATTATATACTCCGTAGAATTTTCCCCTCATTTTGGTATCATTTCTCCAACAAAACGATTTGTTTGTAATAGTTGATAGTTCTCTTTTGGTATTGGAAAAAAAACTTTGGTATTAGTATGCACAAGAGCGAAAAATAACTTCTTGCTACAAACAACAATTATAGCGGTAAATTTGTCAATTTTTTAATGGCAAATCCGTCAATTTTCATAGAAATTTGCCTTACTGTCGTACTAAACAAAAACCATAATATCGCGGTGGAGAGGAGACACAAAATTTCTTGAAACCCCAATTTAATCAGTGAAAAAAAAAATACACAATGATGATTGACGATATCAGTTTTCAAAACACAAATGTTTTTATCACTTTTAGTTCATTATATACTAGAAAAAAAAAATAAGATCAAAGAAATTTGAAGGGGTATGACTACATGAGTTATGATGGTTGGTTACACTTAATAGCCATTTTGTTTTTCGATCCGTGTGAATCTTTGTCACATAGTATTTGTTTGATATAGACTACAAAATATATTACTCCATATGAAATTTATTCGAATGGGCCTAACTAAGACAAGGTGAGTCAAGTTGAAATACGAATTATGAATAAACAAAAGATATTTATTTGTAAGGTTTGTTGATAAGTTGAGGTTTGTAAATTTGGTTTCATTATACTAATTTAAGGGCTCAAAGAAATGGAGTATAGACCACGATGTTATATACCACGAACGAACCAACAATTGTTGACATGGAATGTGTATAATTGGAAATACGGAGTAGTAAAGATCTAAGTAGTGAATTTTTGGGTTGCATTATAATATTTTTTCATCTTAGTGTATAGAGTATTTTGCCACTCCTTACACTTTACGTCATCACTTTGCTAGGAACTATTTAAACTTTTAAATCTTGCAAATGCAACACTACCTAAAGTTCCGATTTTTTTTGTCAAGCATCACCAAAAGTACCATTAAGGCATCAAAAATATGAAAATAAACGGTTTTAAGTGCCGTTATCATAGCGCTAGAGTTTATTTTACTAAACTATACTAACGTTTCACCTAAGTTAATACGGAGTAACATTCAACCTATTTTGCACGAAACATTAGCTGAAACCTATTCAAAATATATTACTTGAATAAATTTTAAGTTTAAATTATATGTTTTTTTTTTTCAATTTCACTTTTTCTCAAAATTTGTGAGAAAAATTTATATATGTACACTATTTTAACTTTATAGAATAACACAGTATTTAAAGAAGTCTCATAGGAGACGGTCTCACAATAATTGTTTCACATCAGATGTTGTACAATTTTTTAAGGAACAACCGCGCAAACTGCGCGGGATCAAAACTAGTCAATATATATTAATAAAGCAGGAACTTTTCGAGCGATGTGATTGGTCGAAATTTTTTAATATATTTTTTATGTTAATAAAGAATATAAAAATTTGTATATGAAAAAAAAAATCCTACTCCACCTCAGACTTAATTTTTTTAAAATTTAGATTAAAAAATATATGAATTTGTATAGAAACAAACAATCCTACTCCATTTAAGATTAAAAAATTATCACTATATAAACCGACGATTATCACCTTAAAAGGCAACAAAAAGGTAAGGAAATTCTATTATTTAAATAAAAGCAATCACCATATCTAGATATCAATCCGAAAATCTTTTGAGTCCTAAAAGAAGATCTTAAAATTATAAATTTAAGTTGAATTATTCTATATCGAAAAATTATGATGAGCTTATGAAATTTTATATTATATCATAAATAAGAGAAATCATTCGTTTTAAATATTAATGAAAAATCTTTTGAGTCTAAGCTATAAATTGAAGGAAAATTATTCCACATCGACAAATTATAATAAGATGATGAAATATTATTATATAAATAAAAAAATCATTCGTCAACCAAATATCTTTTGAGTCATAAAAAGAGTTCAAGTAAAATTATCTCACATCAATAAATTTTGCTAAGGTGATGAAATTCTATATCATAAATAAAAAAAATCATTCATCCTCATATTATATCATTATATCTACATTCACGTATGTAGATAGTATTCGTTTACTATTATGCATTCTAACCTGAGGTCATTATCAACGTCACTAAAAATCGGTCTGTGCATCGCACGGGCTTTCCATCTAGATTTTTATAAAAATTTGTATATAAAAAAAAATTCTACTCCACCTCAAACTCGATTTTTTTTAAAAATTAGATAAAAAAACATATGAACTTGTATAAAAAAAACAATCCTACTCTATTCAAGATTATTTTTTTTTTATGAACGAGGGAACCCGCAGCCGCTACTATTTTGGTGCGTTCTGGGTAAACCCTCGAGTGTACACATAGCCTGCAAACCACGCAGACCAAGGTAAACCGCCCGTGGGCGACATGCTCGAAGTCTAGAAGGCATCGTCTCAAGCCATACAACTCTACAAGTTTTAACCACTAGGCAGCACCCTTATGTGCAAGATTAAAAAATTATCACTATATAAACCGGCGATTATCACCTCATAAGACAACAAAAGTTGGACCTCATACGATTATAAACTTAATTAAAAAAATCCCCTCATCGAAAAATTATAATAAGGCGAATAAAAGCCATCAATCTTTTAAGTCTAAAAAAAGCTAAAATATGATAAGCAGAAGTGATGAAACACTTCATTATAAATAATAGTAATAATTTATTTTTAGATATTAACAAACAATCTTGTCTAACAAAAGTTCCTAAGATTATAAAGGTAAGTAAAAATTATTCACATCGACAAATTATGATGGGTAATGATTATAAGAGTAATCATTATATCAACCAAAAAAATTAACCCACATCAAAAAATTATAAGAAAGTGGTGGAATATTATATTATAAATAAGATTATCAACCACATCGCATGGTGTTCAGACTCTAACGTGGTGAACAGAGTATCTACAAGACTACAATTATAAATATGAAGTTGTAATTTTGAACATTACTATCATTTCAAATGCATTCATAATTGTACTATTATAAATAAGCAAGGGTATGCATCGTTACTTTAAGATCAACATTCATTATTATAACTTGTGCGTTGATGATGACAAATTTATCTTTTATCACATGTTTCATCGTTGTTGACGGTAATATGTTCCCATTTTACCCAGTGAATATTTATATTTACGTATATTTATGTGCGAGGAACTTAAATTAGTCTTTTATTCTAACTACAACGCACCGTATATAATGCATATAATTTAATTTGACCTTTACCGTATATATTATCTCTGATTTTTTGAAACACAATTAGGTATATGGATAATATTTCTTTACTATTAAGCATACTCTAACCTCGACTGACTCTCTACTACTGTTGTAGAGAGTTTCACAAATTTATGCAATCATCCAACTTGGTGTTCTTATCAGCGTCACTAAAAAGCGGTCCGTGTAGCGCACGGGCTTTCCATCTAGTATATATAATTAGAGGAAGCTTTTTTTATTTTACAAACAATAGTAGCTATGTTATTATTATTTATTTTCGGGTTTTGAGTATATGAGGTTAGAAGTACACTTCTTAACTCTAACCTAAGACAGACTTTGAGTGAAAGTCGAATTTTTTTTATAAACAACACAAGTCTACTAATTACTAATTACATTACGATAATTACTATACGCAATACGGGTAATATGTCATATTATATACCGTATATAACAATAACAGTAATGCATGGGCTTAAAATTGATTGATTATGTAACACGTAAAGATGATTATCATTATACTGAGTAGTAATAGTATAAAATAATAAATTTTGATTGAAAGTAGAATTCATACTTTTAACCTTATAAGACCGATTTTTTTAATGTACATAATTTTTTTAAACAAATTTAAACATGTCGGGTCAAAATAATGAATACGGGTCGGTTTAATTATGGTTCGTGTTATATGGGTCCAAAACGGGTTATGGTCAGAATACGGATAATTTCGAATGTCGATTTTTTACCTCTTATTTTAATAGTAGTTCGTATTATTTTTAATCTTTAATTATGATGTTATATTTCAATTACTTAAACTAATATTCATCGCATGGACTTTATACTTCAATAAATTTTTAAAATTCTTTTCTAATTAAAAGATAAAAAATTAAATTGAATATTAGTTTATATTTTTAATTCAAATATCGAGTCATAGATCAATATTTAGAGATCTCGACTCTTAACCTAAAAACGAGTTGTCGGGTCAGGTTTTTTCTTATAGTAATGTTGAGTACTATTTAACACGGGAGAACACAACTTTTTTTCTCCTATGTGCAACTGTACATGAGAGTAAATTACTAAAAATGCTAGATGATTTAAGTTAAAAATTTTAAGAAAAAATGAAAAAGTAATAGGAAATTGGTGATATAGTGCATGTGATGAGAGAAAAATACTAATTAATAAATTTTCATATGAAAAAATGGAGCTAACTCAAAAAAAATCCTTAAAAGAAAATGGTGCTAAATCAAAAAATGGAGGAAGTATATATCCAATTGCTAATAGGTTAAAATTAAAGTTTTAACAAAATTTAGGCATAGGAATAGATTGACTGAAATTGTGTTTTTGGCTTTGTAGTATCTTCTTTCTAATAAGTTGAATGGGTCGGACCATGTCATGTCCCTAAATTAACCGGTAATTTAGTATTTGGGTCAAAAAACTGGATTCATGACCCAAAAAACAGCAGATTGGGTGGGACGAGTTTGCAGGTTAGGTCGAATTTAAAGCGAGATGATTGCATACAAACAAATATATTAGATGCAGTAGAGTCAATAGGCCAAATGTTCCAAATGAGTTGTCACATACATTAAAATTGCTAGGTATTATGATGAACACCGTTTGTTTAGCCATGTAGCTAATGTACACACTAGACATGTCACCGATCGCCCGGTGGGGCATACGGGTCATGATCAGAAATAGTTTTGAACGCCTAATTTTGTTATGCCTTTTAAAGTAAAAAAAATAGTACTGTATATATTAAATTATGATCGGGTTTATGGGTCGAGTCGAATTTGATAGGTCTAACCGTCTAAGTGTAGCATCATAACCCGCATCTGCTACTTTTCGTATAAAATACATGTTAATCCTCTAAAATGATAATTATTTGAAATAATCTTAATCATTCCATCGCAGTCAATAATTATAAAAAAAAAATATTAAGGTTGATTTAGTAATGTCATTGTTACACCCATACATCGTACGGGGATCAAAACTAGTTTATTTTAAAAAGAAGTTTATGAGACGATAAGTAAAATAGACGATGAATAGTTTTGTGAGACAGTAGTTATACGAAATCATTATTTTAAGAATTCGATAAATTATTTTTAAATTTTTACGAGACGAAAAAATGTCAAAACGACAGGTCAATATTAAAAATATTTTCGAGTTTTAAACTTTATTTAACGAAAGATAAATTTTTTATTAATTCGATAAATAAATTCTCACGTTTTATAACGGAATAATTTTTAATTTAACGAAAATAAAATATTTTATTCACGAAAATAATTTTTCGGCGTTAAACTTGATTTAAATAAATGTTTAAAATTTTAACACTATTTGAAAAATACGGGGAGTTACAAAGGGTACCATGTATACATGTAAAAAGTGTAGGGTACAAGGTAGAAAAGTAAAAAGTTCAGGGGTACCACGTAGAAAATCCCAACAAATTAAGCAAGTTATCAAATGGAGAAAAGCCTAGGGTCCGATTTCCTCCCCCGACACACCTCAATCACGTCATTGAAACCCCGTTAACAAGTCATCGAATAGTGAATTAGAGAGAAAACGCCTCTAAAGATCCAAACACCTCCCTCACGGGTACGTGAATAGATATAAATAGTAATCTCAAGTACCTTCCTCCCGAGCTCGTAATTGGTATCTTACGTCCTCACCGAAATCCAATTCCGTGGTATCCCGCTAAGAGCCTAAGTCATTAAGTCTCGCTAGATTCCCGTCCATCCCTCTCCCCCACCCGAGGTAAGAGTTCCGACCGAAAGTCAAGGGCACTAACATTAGGTTCTCATTCCCGTGTTCAATCCAAATAAGTGAGGTTAGTCAAATGAGTAATCAATTTTCCTTAACCTAATCGGCTCCCACCGATGGACAAGGGTTAAGAAACCATAACCAACCCAAAAGACTAATCGAATCCTAACCCCCCTAACAATTCCCAACTCAACATCTGATAACTCATTAAAATGGGCCAAATAACATAATCAAGGCATGTCGGGATTAATCGTCCCCTAGTAAAAGACTACTAACTACCCATAAAAATAATAATCAAAACACTAATAATTACTCTATACATGATAATAAGCATAATGAAAAAAATAAAGACTAAAACTTTGACTAATAAAATAAATTAAACTAATATAACATAACACATACTGATTACTCAACATAAAGACGAAACGCAAACTTAGAATCATATTACTAAACACAAAAAACTATAAAGACATAAATTTTAAGTAATTAACAATCTAAACATGAAATAAGATATAATCGAATTAAACTAGATAAGAAATTACTTGAAATAAGACGATCTAGAATGATTAAGAAAATATTAGACGATTAAACTTAAAAAAGAGGTAGAAAAAACGGAGGAATGGGCTGCGCACTGTTATTCAACTACTGCTACTTCTACCCTTTCTAGTCTCTATCTAAATCTAAATTCACTGCCTCTTAATTTTGAGGGTTTAGTTGTTTTAATATCTTACAATAACGGAAAGGACAAAAATGTCCCCAAATTAAAAGGAGTGGAACTAAGAGTTTAAAGGTAATTTGCTTCTTCAAATAAAACAAGCAGCCACATCAAAAAGAGACAATAAACACGGTAGATGAGTTGATCACGGTAAATTGCGCACGGTTCCAACTCTCATGTGCCAGTTACGCACGGTTCGACGTGCTTTGTTCTGGGCATGGGTATAGATGTGCTGCTCGACGCCCGGTGGTTGGTGGCTGAGCTCGGCTCCGGCACGATGCTGCTGGGTTGCTGACGTTCGCTGTCGATTCGACGGAGCAAGGGTGGCGCACGTCCGGTGGTGGTGCTGTCGGAGATGAGCGGAGAAGTGAAGGGAGATGGGGACGGAGGTTGGTGGTGAGATGGAAATTGAAATGAAAATGGAGAATGTGGTGGATTTTAATGGAGATGGTGATTGTTGATGATTCAATGATGAGGATAGGGATTGAATTAGAAATGGTGGATGAGAAAATTCAGGCCCGTCTTGGGGGTGGCGCTCTAGGTGCATTTGCACTGGGCCTCCAAAATTTTGGGGGCCACATAATATATTTGAAGTTCAAATTGTTCATATATTGAGAGTAGCTAGGTGGTTGAGGTGTTGGCTTTGTTGTTGAAGGTAGGGGGTTTGATTCCCTTCTAAATCCTTGTATGGAAACTTAACCATATAAAGAAAAAAAACTTGAATTAAAACGATAAGATATACGGAGTAACACGGTTATAAAGTGATTTAACTATATGATAATGAAGATGATATTTAGTCAATGATGACGAAGAATGATCAAGTAACCAGGCCACCCGTGGAAGAAAATTTATTGGTAAATTTTTGTTTTAACTCACGTAACCACTGCACCGTATTTGTTTTTTTTATGGTTATGAATTAGTCTATTTATTTTCAATTTCCCCATTTTTGAAGTCGTTTATTTGTAAATTATTTAGTCAATTATGACGACGAATGATCAAGTAACCACCCTTGGAAGAAAATTTATTGGTAAATTGTTGTTTTAACTCACGTAACCACTGCACCGTATTTGTTTTTTTTATGGTTATGAATTAGACTATTTATTTTCAATTTCTTCATTTTTGAAGTCGTTATAGTTGTATTGTGTAAAATGAATCTACAAATAGGATATTTCTACAAATTTCAATAATTTTTAATTATTCAGATGCGGTAGTTTTTTTATGATTTGTTGACTAACTATAAGAATCCTAATTAAAAAATAAAACATTTGGTAGAAAAATACTATTTAAAAGGGAAAATTATTTGTGAAAAAATCCTCATAATTTAACACTATAAATTGGTCATTCTAATTTAAAATTATTATTGATAAATTTGAACCCATTTTAAAATCTGCACCGGGCCTCATAATTTTCTGAGACAGCCCTGAGAAAATTGGTTGAAGATTGATTGGGAGATGATGTAATTACAGGAAGTCACGAAGAGTTTGAGTATGAATAGGGTGATTGACTTGGTCAAGCTCGGTTTTGAGTCAAGTTTTGCTTTATCTTGATTTGTCTTGACTTGTTTCCATTTTAGCCGAGTCAATCCTCCCGGTACCTATATTAAATGACTAAAGTAATATAAAAATTCTGACAAATATAATAAATGTACGTTAATTAGGTTAGATTAGACTAAGTCGCTAATTAAACATAAAACAGTTAAAGAAATATAATAAATGTACGTTAATTATGTTAGATTAGACTAAGTCGCTAATTAAACATAAAACAGTTAAATAATAGCAAAATGACTAACAAAGTTGACTAAATAAGAGTCGAAACGTGGGACAAAATAGGTGAAATAGCGCATTATTATAAATGCGCTTGAAAAATTTTTGACAAAAAATTAATAATTTAATTAAGGGTTATTTAACAACAATAATACCAACTATAGGGCGTCTTCCCGAAATAATAACAATTTCAATAAATCCGAGAATAATACGTATTATTGGAGTATTTAAACAAGAGTAGTATAAGTGAATTTATAACCTTCTACATCAGGTCACCTAATTAATATTTAACCTGCTACATATCCTCCATCCTCCTCCTTAGACAAGGATAACGGGTGAACTGTGTCGGGTCAGCTTTGGGTCAGGTCACTTTCGGGTTATAATAATCAGGTTGACTTCGGATCGGGTCAGATAATTTCGGGTTTGGTCATCCTCGGGTTTGATATTTTCAACCTTTTTAGGGATATCGACTAATTTTCTATAATAATAGTCGGGTCAGTTTCGGGTTAGCTCGGGTCAAAATCATGCTACGATTCGGGTGTCAGGTCGGTTTTGGTTTGGCTTATTCGGGTCGGGTCAGTTTTCTCAAGTCTACTCCTTCATCCTCTCTTTCCATTACTCTTCATCAAACTTCCGTTTTTTTTCTATAAGTTTCGTTTAGATTAACGTGTTGATTTTGGTGTAGAATTGTGTTGTTAGTCAGATTTGGTGAGGTTGAAGGAAGACGAACACCGAAGACGTTAATGACTTTTAATGCCTCGTATACTGAGTAAGTGAAAAAGATTGAACATTAAACAAATTAAAGGCGAAAAAGCAAGGTGAACGAGTTCTATCGTTAACTGGTCATCTATACTACTCTGATTTAACTACTCCAAAAATATGTATTATTCTCAGATTTATTAAAATTGGAATTATTTTCGGAAGATGCTATATAGTTGATATTATTGCCGTTAAATAAAATTAAAGGTGAAAAAGGAAGGTGGAAGGGTTCTACAGGTAACCGGTCACCCATACTACTCTCGTTTAACTACTTCAATAACACGTATTATTCTCAGATTTATTAAAATTGATATTATTTTGGGAAGACGTCCTATAGTTTGTATTATTGTTGTTAAATAACCCTTTAATTAATTATTATAACGAATTATATATGTACATTGATACGTTACGTATTCATATTCTAAAATGAGCAATTGATCGAAAAAATAATAATAAAATGATTCAATTTCACATATTGGTAAAGAAAATGGATCTAATTACCTCAATCAAAAGTTAAGGATTTGATTTCACAACAAAGTACGGGGACTTAATCACCATTTTTCCATTTACATAAATACTCTTATCTAAAGTACATTTAATATTAAACATACTTAATTTTTATCCACTTATGCATTTAACAATAAACAATCAGTTTTTTAGAAGTTGTGTAAAAAGTAAAAGGAAATGTTAAACTTGAATAGAAAGAATAATAAATTTATTTTTGAACATTATTTTGACAATTTTTTTTTTAAAAAGTACAAGAAAATCAAAGTTAAAAGGAGAAAGTAGTATAAAATGAATATCGCTTGCAAAAAAAATCAAACGACAGAATGGATACATCTCGAAGAAGTTAGAATGCACTAGTTGCAACAATTATTATTTCAATCTTTTCGATTCTCAACCAAGTAAAGGATCTTAGTAGTTGATACTTTTTCGGATAGAATTTTTTTTTTTTTTTTTTTTTGCCAACATTACAAAACCACCCTATTACAAATTTAGAACATTAACCATAAAGGTATTAGCTCTATTGTCTAGGGATCGATAGACGACATAATAAAACATACATAATGAACTAAAAGAGCTAAAATCATAACGCTCAAGATCAACGGGTTGGTAGAGACCAGTATTATGGGCACAGGCTTCAGCACACTTCACGTCTTCTTGGCTGGTTATTCCAGTAGACTGCATACTCCTTTGAAAGGTAAGAAACAATAAGAAGCTGCACTTACGCCACAAGGACGTAGAAAGAAAACGGGGAAAAACATACCAAAAGACTAGTCCCAGATGGAGATAAAACTCCTGCATCTTGGTAATCGAACTAGCCGAACAAAAGACCACTTATCCAAAGAGAGAATCCAACGGAGAGGAAATGAAGACCACCCCTTACCCAAACTTGTAGCTGTAGACACCAAGGAATAGAGCTCCAAAGTGTGACCAACATAAACCTGACCTAGAGACGAATAACATATTCTCCGCAAGGAGAAGATTATTACGGAAAAAGAAAGAAGCATTATATAAGGAAAAGACGTTATTGACTTAGAAGGAGACCCACCACTACAACCAAACCACACAACACCATGATTCCAACCTACTTCAACCTACTTCGATCGTAACGCAGCTAAGAACTCCACAGCATGAACAATTGACACCCAAACCCACAAGCATTGAGAACCAAGAAATCAGCACACACCAAAAACGCAACAGCCTCCTCAAACCGAGGAGACAAAAGCTAGAAAAACCAGAAACAAGAAGACTAGGCCAAATTAAACCGCGGGAAACAGCAATGAGGACCGTCAGAAAATCAACCAACAAAACCCAACGAAACAAAGAACCTACGGGACACAGAGGTCTATGACCTCAACAACAAAGGATTACACAATCGACGAACCAAGTCAGACCAACAAAAGGCTAAGGTGGGGGAGGGGGCGAGGGGAGGGAGGAACACCTAGCCAGGAGCAAGCCAGACAACAAAGGATCGAACAAAACAAAGAGACACACAGACCAAATCGACATACTAGATTATGGGGGAGGGGGGCGAGGGGAGGGGGGAACACACTCTAGCATCCGATCAGGACACGGAATGTCTGAGTGCATGGACGATCAGACCACACCGATAAGAAACCGACCCGAAAAACCACAAAAAAAGCTCGGACAGACCTCACGAAGAAGACGAAACCAATAGGCCAAAGAACGGATGGGGTAGGCCGAACGACATCTACGATCACCACACCCAACTCCCACAGATGATCAAAGGACCAATCCACAACAAACCCAGAACGAAAAAAAAAAAGACTAGACCGATAAAAAGGCAAACAACGACAACGGATCAGATAGACAAAAGGCACATGCAAATGGAGATCAAAGCTGCAAATTAAGATCGAAGGGCCGGAGATGGAGCTAAAGCCCCATCCCCGACAAAGGTTGCAAGGTAGGAGGAAGGATGGTTGGTGGCGGCAATAGTGATGGAAATTGGTTTTTTTGTTTGGTTAGCTTAAGAGAGAAGGATCCGATCTTCAGATAGATATGTGCAACACACTCACTTAAAAGTGCATGATGATTGCAAATCTGATGGGATTCAAGGAGCAAACACTTTAAAAAATGGTTCTTATTAGAGCAACCACAATGGAAGAACCCATATAAAGTTCTTCCATATGCTACCTCATCTTATACTATATCCTAGATATAAGAACTTTATACCACAATGGAAGAACTTTGCATAAAGTTCTTGGATACTTTTTTTTCTCACACAAGATTAAAATAAGCAAATATATATGATTGGTCTACCAATATTATTTTAAGGATGAACTTGGTTGTTAAATAAGAACTATTTAAGAACTACGTTCTTATTTTGAAGAACTCAAGGCAACCCCACAATGAAAGAACTTTTAGAAAAAAAAATCTTGGTGACAACCTCAAGAAAAAGAACCTTCATTGTGGTTACTCTTACTGCATTCGAAAACAACTTACTCGGTATTAGAGAAGCAAAAAGTGGCAGGTTGACCAATCATTTGGCTAACTTGGCAGGTAATCTCTTGTCGCCTGGGAGAAACGTTGTCGGAGTTATAAGGAGGGTGCTCCAGGAATTCAAGATGGGTTGTGAATTTGTGATGGTATGAGGCATGGTGAGTGCATTTAAAGGCCGACCACTTGTGTATTAAATGGTTCAATGTTTTATCTATATAAAAGGGGCAGACTGGACTACATGTCACCTTTCTCAACACTCTAGTTGGGCTTCGAGGTAAACATGAAGAGTGAAAAATGATTTTAATGAGGGGTATAGTGAAGGGAAATGGATTGATAATGTCAGCAAAGGTTATATGGTGAGTGACGGATAAAAGTGGCTTAAGAGACTAGGTGAAAAACAGGTGTGGTGGTCCGTTCTACGGTGTAGACTGGCCTATCCCAAACTCTCTTTTGTGCGGTGGATTTATGCTAACCACAGGCCCCTTACTACCGACCATCTTAAACAATTTAGCATCGTGCAGGACACTTGGTGGAATTGAAGAAGAGACACATAACCACCATCTGTTTTTTTGCTTGTGAGTACAGCAAGCACTGTTTCTACTTTCTTCAGGAACGGCCTCTGTCGCACTTCCTGCACAGTGCACAGAGGTTGCTGGTGTGCTCCTGCAGATTGAGTCTGTCCAGAAAGCAGGAGGTATTTGCTAGAATTCTTGAGCGAAACAGGTGCAGGCAAGATCCTGATGTTAAACAGCAGCAACCAATGCACGATGAAAGTACTTTATTATGCCGAGACTGGACAGGCAGTGGCAAATCTTTGTTTTGTTATCTGATTCTGATGTTAGATAATGCTTACTGTAATGTGCTGTGAGTAAAGAGAGGTGTAAATCTGAATTTTATAATTTGCTTGAGCGGAGGGAGTATGAACTAATGAAGGAAGGATGGCACAAAAACTATTCATTCCTGACCCCAAAACGAAAGTGGTTGAGATATCATGGTCGGCCAGGGCAACCAAGTTTGCTTCAAACTAACCCCTTCCGAGTAGTTTCACCTATTTTAGACTTCACCAGCTGATGCTAAGAAATATATAAAAAAAAAGAGTTCACTCAAGCAATATGTTAATACGGAAATTATATTAATTAAAGAAGCTGTTCAATACAATGATAGGCCTCCTAAAACCAGAAATGCAGCCACTTATAGATAGAAAAGATGGCTTGGTTTCTAGCAATTTAAGGTAACTCAGAATTTGGGGAAAGGAGAATTGACAGTCTTTTTTAATCATGGCACTGACATACATCAAAAAGGCTATTTATAGATCTACTAGATTGTGCTTAGCTAAGGATAGGACAAAGAACAGCTGGGGTGGTCCTTGCAGCAGATTCCTTTAATTTAGAGTTGTACTTCCTTCCTTGACAGCTCTTGGATGACCGTTGGAGGGGGGTCCTTATCTTGACTGAATGGTGGGTGATCTCCATGCTGTGAGTAGGCTCCTTCTAAAAGGTGTGCAGAGGTGATTGACGCAGCCCATGACCCATTAATGGTAGTCATGTTTGTTGTAGTCCATGGACTTTTAGCATTCCTGATTAGTGTATCAGTAGCAGTAGCAGTACTGGCAAAATTAGCATTCCCCTGTATACCAGTAGCATTCTCCTGTATACCAGTAGAGTTTGTATCATTACCTTCCCCTTGAGTTGATCCTTGTCCCCAAGGATCAAAATTTGGATGAGCCTTTTGTAAATCATATAAGAATTCCCATGTAGCATCCTCGATAGTGGCATTCTTCCATTTGACTAGCACCTTAGTGGCAGAAATACGCCCTCTTTTGACTGTTTTCCTAGCCATAATAAGCTCTGGTTCTTCAAGAGTTGGGCTGGGATCAGGGATTTGGTTACCTTGCGGGAGTTCGCCGTAGCATTTCTTAAGCATAGAGACATGGAAGGTAGGATGAATTTTTGCTGTGGCAGGAAGATTCAGTTTATAGGCAACGGGACCTATCCTTTTGATGATCTTGTAAGGGCCATAATACCTTTTTGATAGCTTCTGATTTCCTCTTCCTCCCACAGTAGTCTGCCTGTAGGGCTGGAGTTTAAGGAAAACCCAATCACCTTCTGAGAATTCCCTGTCACTTCTTTTCTTATCTGTCTGTTGTTTCATGCGATTCTGAGCTCTGGCTAAGTTTAGCCTAATTCCTTTCAGTGTTTCTTCCCTGTCTATCAGCAACTTCTCCACCGCTTCAACCTTACTTGCACCAGATAAATAGGGTAGATGAATTGGGGGCGGTTGTCCATATAGTACCTCATAAGAAGTACATTGCAGGGAGGTGTGATAAGAGGTGTTATACCAATATTCGGCTGCAGGTAACCATTTGCACCAGTCATTAGGATTTTCATGACAAAAACACCTTAAATATGTTTCAAGACACCTATTAAGAACTTCGGTTTGCCCATCAGTTTGTGGGTGGTAGGCTGAGCTGAGATTGAGTTCAACCCCTTGAACTGTAAATAATTCTTGCCAGAATTTACTGATGAATATAGGGTCTCGATCTGACACTACCTGTTCAGGCATGCCATGAAGCTTATAAATGGAATCGAAGTAGGTTTGAGCAACTTCAGTGGCTGTATATGGATGTTGTAAGGGTATAAAGTGTGCTGCCTTGCTTAGTCTGTCGATTACCACTAGTATAGAATCATTTTTCATGGACATGGGCAACCCATCAATGAAATCCATACTGATTTCAGTCCAAACTGATGTAGGGATAGGCAGGGGCTGTAGTTTCCCAGGTGATGCAGATCTGTCGTATTTGCATTGCTGGCATACTGGACATATTTTTATGTATTCCTTAATGTCCTCCTTCATTCCTTTCCAATAGAATTTCTGATTCAATCTATGGTAGGAAGCTTCTACCCCCGAATGGCCTGCTTGTGGAGTATCATGCATGATGGATATCAGCTCTTGTTGGATGCCATCCACTTTTCCCACTACTAGTTTCCCCTTTTTCTTGAGTTGCTCTATTCTTGTGAGAATTAGGATCCCTTTTAAGATCAGAGATGAGTGTAATTAGTTGTTCATCCTTCTGCCATGTCGATTGGATCCTTGAGTACAAATCAGTACTTATAGCATTCACAAAAATCTGTAATAACTCGGAACTGTGTACTCTGGAAAGGGCATCTGCAGCCATATTTTCTTTTCCTTTCTTATACTCAATGGTATAATTGTAACCCAACAATTTAGCCAACCACTTCTGCTGGAGCGGGGTCGCAATTCTCTGATCCAACAGGTATTTTAAGCTTTGATGATCCGTTTTTATATGGAATTGCCTATCTACCAGGTAAGGGCTCCATTTGGAGACAGCATGTATTATGGCAAGTAGCTCCTTCTCGTATATCGACATGGCCTGGTGTCTTGGGGCTAGAGCCTTGCTAATATAAGCAATGGGGTGTCCCTCCTGCATAAGCACTGCCCCAATACCTTCACCTGACGCATCAGTTTCGATGACAAAAGGTTTACCGTAATCTGGTAATCCTAACACGGGCGGGGTTGTCATGGCGAGCTTCAAATGTTCAAAAGCCTTTTGAGCCTCTTCATCCCATTTGAAGGCATTCTTCCTTAGCAATCTGGTCAGTGGTTTACATATTATTCCATAGCCCTTCACAAACCTCCTGTAGTAGCCAGTTAAACCTAGGAATCCTCTTAACTGTTTCAGGGTTTTAGGCTTAGGCCAATTCCTGACTGCAACTATTTTTGATGGCTCTGTTGCTACTCCCTCTTGTGATATCACATGTCCCAAGTATTCCAATTGATTGGCCCCAAAACAGCATTTAGAGGGTTTAGCAAACAATTGGTGTTGTTCCATAATTTGGAGAACTTTTTCAAGGTGTTGGAGGTGTTTCTCCCAATTAGGGCTGTACACGAGGATATCATCGAAGAAAACCAATACAAATTTCCTTAAATAAGGTTGGAATACTCTATTCATGAGGCTTTGGAAGGTTGAGGGAGCGTTGGTCAAACCGAAAGGCATGACTAGATATTCAAAGTGTCCATGATGTGTTTTGAACGCTGTCTTGTACACATCTTCAGGACTCATCCTGATTTGATGGAACCCTGATCTTAGGTCTAGCTTGGTGTAGTATTTAGACCCATGGAGCTCATCTAACAATTCCTCAATTAAGGGTATAGGGAATTTGTCTTTAACAGTTTGCTTGTTCAATGCTCTATAATCCACACACATCCTCCATGTTCCATCTTTTTTCTTGACTAATACCACGGGTGAGGCATAAGGACTTGTGCTATGCCTAAGGGTACCTCCTTCCAGTAATTCTTGGGTCATGGATTCAATGATGTCTTTTTGCACCAAAGGATACCTGTAGGGCCTGATATTGATAGGTTCACTGCCAGGTTTGAGAGTAATCTTGTGGTCATGCCCTTCTCTAAAAGGTGGAAGGCCCTGCGGATCCTCAAACACATGAGAGTAACTCTGCAATAACTCTTTAATTTCCTGATGGACCTCATCTCCTTGCAGCAGCTGCAGTGCAAAGAATTCTCCTTCTGTGGCAGTTTGCTGATGAATAATGGCAACTTGCCCTCCATCCTCTATCTCCTTATCTAGCCTCCTAACGACCTTCAAGCTAGACGGTTGAGAGCCTTTAAGGATATGTTTCCTTCCTTCAAAGTGGAATTGCATAGTCAATTTTTTGAAATCCCATGTAATGGGTCCCAAGGTTTCCAACCATTGGATGCCCAATACAGCGTCACATCCTCCCAATGGTATGGCATAGAAGTCTGCCTTGAACTCAGTGTTTCTGATCTTCCATTTGAGTTGTGGAATGATGTGGGAACACATAAGTTTACCCCCATTAGCTATGGAGATGGTAAAACTGTTCATAGGGTTCATTTTGATGCCCAACTTGTTAGCCAATCCAGCGTCCATGAAATTATGAGAGCTGCCGGAATCAACCAAAATACTTAAGGTCTTCTTCCCGATCTGTCCCGGAATTCTCATTGTTTGACACTGAGATTTTCCAGCCAAAGCATTTACTGATATTTGGGCAACCTCCCCTTGAATTTCCTGCGTTTCTTCCTCCTCCACTTCTATTTCCTCCTCGGTTCCTTCACCTTCAAGAACAAAGAGTTGTCTTTTGTTTTTGCACACATGTTGTGGAGTGAATTTCTCGTCACAGTAAAAGCATAACCCTTTAGCTTTCTTATCTTCCATTTCAGCATTAAAAGGCCTGTATTTTGGAGTTGGTTTCTGGAAGGTCGTTTTTTGTGGGGAAAAAGGAGTTTTTGGGGTATAGTTTTGATAGGTCTTTGGTGTGGGTAGTAAAGGTTTGGAACTAGTGGCTGATGGGTAGGTTTTTGGGGGTGTTTTTGGGTGGAGTTTCAGGGAAGTTTCTTGGAGTTTTGCTAACCCGTAGGCATCGGCAATGGTTTTTGGCTTAAGCATTCTTACCATGGTGGAGATCTCCTCCTTAAGGCCATTTAAAAAGCAACTTAAAGCGTAGTCGGATTGAAGATTAAGCTTACTTATCAGTATGTCGAATTCGTCATGGTAGTTCTGAACTGAACTGGTCTGCTTGAGTTGTAGCAACTCAGACATGGGATCCTCTTGTGTGTCTCCAAACCTGGCCTTAATAGCTTGTTCATACTCCTTCCACTGCAGAGTAGCTGTTGAATTCCTGTTCTTTATGAAGCCCTGGTGCCACGCCAGTGCCTTGTTCTGCAGGTGCATTGCCGCGTAAGTCACCTTGACGGTCTCATCTAATTCCGTTACTGAGAAGAATTGGCCACACTTGAACAACCAACCCTCTATGTCACTGCCATCAAATATAGGGAATTTGATGGTAGGTGAACGCACTAAATTGTTGTGATTCTGATCAGGCCTTCCACCACCATTTAGGGACATGGTAGCAAGCGTTCGAACTAATGTCTCCATCTGGAGTTTGAGTTGTTTAACATCTTCGGAAAGATTTGGGTCTGCCATGATTTTAATTGGAATTCTACGTTTCTTAACAATTTTGGTAGTAATAAAAGATGAGTTAAATATTTTTGTATTTTTTTGAGGATTGTTCCTTAAGTTTTCTCTAATTTTGGAAGAAAAAGATATGCACAGGCTGAGGAATGACTGCTCTGATACCAATTGATGCTAAGAAATATATAAAAAAAAGAGTTCACTCAAGCAATATGTTAATACGGACATTATATTAATTAAAGAAGCTGTTCAATACAATGATAGGCCTCCTAAAACCAGAAATGCAGCCACTTATAGATAGAAAAGATGGCTTGGTTTCTAGCAATTTAAGGTAACTCAGAATTTGGGGAAAGGAGAATTGACAGTCTTTTTTAATCATGGCACTGACATACATCAAAAAGGCTATTTATAGATCTACTAGATTGTGCTTAGCTAAGGATGGGACAAAGAACAGCTGGGGTGGTCCTTGCAGCAGATTCCTTTAATTTAGAGTTGTACTTCCTTCCTTGACAGCTCTTGGATGACCGTTGGAGGGGGGTCCTTATCTTGACTGAATGGTGGGTGATCTCCATGCTGTGAGTAGGCTCCTTCTGGAAGGTGTGCAGAGGTGATTGACGCAGCCCATGACCCATTAATGGTAGTCATGTTTGTTGTAGTCCATGGACTTTTAGCATTCCTGATTAGTGTATCAGTAGCAGTAGCAGTACTGGCAAAATTAGCATTCCCCTGTATACCAGTAACATTCTCCTGTATACCAGTAGAGTTTGTATCACCAGCGAATTAATATTTACAATAATAAAAGATCATAGTCCCAATTCAAACTATTCAAACTCCCGGAATTATGTATCATATCAAACTACAATTTTTGTTCAATTACCACACCCTTTCGACACTTTTTAATCTCAATTACTATATTCTGATGGTTGGCCAGAACTCAGATCTGCACAGTAAAAATATAAACATCAAAGAAGTGTCCAAATGAGAAAAATTAAAGCAAAAGGGTCATCATCAGAATGGAATTTCTTTCTCATTCACAGCACTTGGCAATGCTGTGTAGGAAGGTGTCCTAAGATTATTTTCCATATTTCATCACTTGATATATCATCCCAACATTTGTAAACAACAGGAGAGGATCAAATGCACACAAATCCACAAATGAACAACGAAAAATTTGTACGTACGATAATTTGATAAAAAAAAAGAGGTGTGAATGCTCAGTAGTGGCAATGTTTATTATTGGTTCGATTCTGCCAGCAATTGTCCTCAACTTTACTCAGAAGAGGGAGCTTGTTATCTTCATTGCAAACCCCGCTTTTTTCCTTAATACTCCGTATAACGAACAACTAAAATCAAATATTGTAAAATCAAGCTACAAAATTTTCAATTTAATTGAAATGGCATCAGTTCTCCAAGGTGAAACAATAAACATCAATGAAATTCAGAAGAACATTACCCATTAATTAAAATGAGATTCATCCCATGCCAAACTCGTTAAAAATAAGAACTCGCTAGATCAAATTAAATAACAAAATTAATAAAAGATTAATAAAAATGGTAGAAAATAGAAAACATCAAAGACAAATTCAGACGCAAATAACCCATTTGATTTTATGAATTTCATCACATACCCTTTTTATATCCCATCTTATCTAATTAAGAACAAAAACAAAATCAAAACACTACAACTTATTGAATGAAAATAATATTAGACGATCAGAAGCTGTAGAGATTCAAGGAGTCATCAAGAAATCAGTGGATTGACAGACTTGAAATTCTATCATCAATTCGTCTTTTTTATAAGAACAAAAAAAAAGGACCAACAAAAGTATAACAGAAGAAAATTAGAGGAATCAAGGGGGCTCAGAACTTCTTAGAGGTTGTGTTAGCCGTCAACGATGCCTCAAAAAAGAGGACACCTACGGTACACGGTTCAGTTTTCCTCACTGCCCTGAATTTAAGACGTATAAACACAATTGATAACAAATTGAACGAGGTTCCATTTCGAGGAGTTTTACAGTGAAGGATTGAATCAGAGACGGCTGATGGAATGATTATGTGGGATGATGGAGTTGAGGGGGGTTATTTCTACATATAAATAAACCCAAAGGCAAAAAAAAACCCTAATTTGTATAAGGGAGGACTGAGGAGGCCCTTTTAGGTTGGGAGTTTGGACTGTTGGAGTGCAAGGTTGAGAAACGATGGACATTCATCATCTAATTGGACTGTTTGACCTAACCTATATTCGGCCCATCATCATCTTTACTCATCCAATTGGTGCTGTTTTGATAAAAATTACTCCCTCTGATTGACTATTTTCTTTGTTGTTTTTCTTATTGGACTAAGTTTGATTTTCTACGTTATTTCTATTTAAGGAAAAAAAAATTCACCCACTTATCATCTTTTATTAATATAATATTTATCTTTCATATTTTTTCAATCAACATTTTCTCATTTAATTAATAACTAGTTTTGATCCCGTGCAAATTGCACGATAGCATTAAAAATTTTGTCACAAAGTGATTAACAGAATAACAAATAATTTACATGGATCCAAACCGCAATCGCTGAGATCAAAATAAATAAAAAATCAACGAATTTTCTAAACTGAAAATGGCATGTACTTGAAAATAAAAAAAAAACTAATAAGCAATGACAAAAGTAAATATTTGCACAAATATACAAACACAAAATTACAAATATTGGAACATTTTTTGATACCCACATTGGTAGTAGGGTCGGAAGTACATTTATTGCTATCATAAATAAGAATCTTCAACCATGCTTATTGGTAACCTTTGATATTGCAACGCATAGCTGATCATGGATGAACACGGACTTGGGGTGATAAAACCAACGTGAGACAATGATTGGTCTTGACTCTTGTTAATGCTCATGGCGAAGCAAATGGAAATAGGGTACTGTCGACGGGTAAACCATACAGAGAATTTGCTTGAGTCAGATGGAGATAGAAAAAATGCGTGATATAGACTTTATCGCCTTTATGGCTACCCGTTAGCACAGTACACCTTTCACGTGTATGTGTTGCTCCTCTACGTCTTATCTCTTATGTGATGCCTCGGAGGCCTCATTCTTCATGTTCCCCTTCTCTTTATTTACGGCTAAATTTAATGTTCTTGGGCTTAGCTCACTTTCGCCTTCTTTCCTTTTTTTTTTCCTTTTAATTTAATATCTTTATTACAGCTGATCATTTCTAGCATAATTTTCACCTATTAGATGATAGAATTTGATCTTCCTTTCTTCTACAAAGTTGTAACTTTCGAACTTAGATTCCAACGCATTATAGTTCACCTTATTCCGACATCATATGAGTGAGATATCGTCATTTTAAGGCAGCCCTACAAACCGTGTAAATAGGACTTTAATTGGTTGTCTCGCGATCTGACGATCTCAACTCAAATGGATTTTGGTAAATAATTAAAAATAAATATTAAAAAGCTAATTTAGAACAAAAATATTTTATATATCTTCCTTTTTATCTCTTTGAAATATACATATTCCTTTTAAATAAAACATATTTTTCTTTATTTCTAGATTATTTTTTTTTATTAATTTACCGTACTTTTTTATATTTTGTGTTTTTTGTATGATAACCCGTTTATTTAATATTTTAATTTTTATTATTAACTTATTTATATATTTAGGTAAAACCTTTTTTTTTAAAACTTTTAATTATATTTATTAGGTAAAACAAAATTATCATGTATATCTTCTGATGGGGGATAAATCCCCCAGGTATGTAGGCCGACTTAGATAGACGTGTAGGTCCGACCTCGGGTATATGGGCCGTCCTTAGGCACCGGACCCCGATCCCTGCTCGACCGATCCTCGGGTCGGCCGGACCCCGCGTAGACCGAACTCCGGGTCGGTCGGATCCTCGTACCGGCTGACCGTCCTTACGAGTCGCCACCAGTCGACTCGGAGTAGACCCCTCATGACATCATCCAGATGATGTCATCGGACGACATCACTCCGATGATGTCACCACCTCTCCCTTCCTCTATAAATGCCCCATTTTGGTAGAGAGGAAAGGGAGGCCAATTCATTACTACTCCCTCCACTATCTCGATCTTAACTATAATACGACTTATACATAAACGTAACATACACAATATACTGACTTGGGCGTCGGAGGCTCCGCCCCGGGGGCAATCCCTTGGGGTCGGAGTTCACTTTGCAGGAACGCCGACGACTCGCATCTGGATCTCGAGGAAAGCCGAACCGCTGCTCGAGCCGGGAACCATGTTTGTACCCCAAACAATTGGCGCCGTCTGTGGGGAACTTGAACAAAAAAGTCGCCTACTCTCAAAAATATCAATTTTTTCGGATCTAGTATTCAATCTTGAAGAACGATCCACACAAAATCAAACCCCAAAGCTAAAAATTCAACCACTACCGAGACAATTTTTCCAAATATAATTTTCCGTCTAGGCATTAGACAAAGATCTAGATGTCAAATTGATTATTATAAATAAAGTGGAGTGTATTTATGACCATTAAGTCTTGCATCTACTATATTTTATTATGAGAAATGTGTGTTTGAGGCAAAGAAACGGATCAATTTTCATTGAGTTGCCAAACTTTCAAGACTCATTTGCACACAAAAATAACGGTTTTCGGATCAAGTATTCCATCTTGAAGAACGATCCACACAAACAAAATCAACTACAAAAAATAGTCTGCCTAGATACAATTCAATTTCGACGGAAAAGAATAAAATAAAATTAAGAACGAAGAGACAGGAGCATCGAACAAGGTTTTTAAAGAGATGAAAAATGTAGAACGAACGGCTAATACTTACTAAGTGTAGACACCCACATTTTGACTGCTAAGTGTTTATAGCAGTTTCCGACAAACATCCGATGATGATCGGACGCAAACGTGCTTTAATATACTCGGAAACGGGCTCAAAATCATTGGCATTTAGCTTGGGCTTTTTACGGAGTACATATCTCACAAAACCAACCTTAAAATCAGGCCCATCGGGTCTTTTCGAGTCAAATAAGACTAATTTGGGTCGAATCCGGCACCAGGGGCAAAACCGTCTTTTAGCGACCGAGTCAAAACCCGGTCAAAAATATTCTCGAGACACGCGAGTCAGCCGTGACACCTCACGTGGCTGATTGGGGCTCCAACACTACAAAAAATCAGCTTCACAAAATATTAAACAAATCCGTTTATAGATAGAATTCGATCTCAAAGTAGGAATTCTATCCGAAAACCGAATCAGATACTCGACCAAGCATAAGCTCGGTCGAATCACTCCACCAACCAGCCGAGATTCGTTGCTTCTTCACCAAGCAACGGAATTTATGTTCCTCTCAGCTTCTTACGTTTCCTATCCTAAGCGGTAGTTCTAACCCAAACACTTCTCTTAGCCAAGGTCGAGAATATTCCTATAAATAGGCCCCTTGCACAACACAATTACGACACTTGAACACACGTACATCAACTCTTCACACATAAAATTCCTTACACTTAGCATCGAGAAACCGATATTGCATCCAAAAACCCGAAGGAAACCGGCCCCTATACCTGACACCCTTCACGTACCAAACCGAACCACCTTAACTCACCGACATCCACTCGACGCTCCCATGCCCAAGCCACGTTCCGACGAGCTAAAACATGTAGGTTGAGGGTGTAACCAAACCCGTCTTCTCTCTTTTCTCTCTTCTCCCTCTCGTTTTTTTTCTTTTCTCGTCCGTTTCTTATGGGTCATGCGTCGGTCGATTTCTTTTTACGGGTCATCATCGTATTTTTTTATTATTTCTAATATCGATACTACAAAACTATTTTTATAAAACAAACGTTCTTAAAAATATGATATCGATTCTCTATAATCGAATATTGTATAAAAAAGAACTAAATTAATCTCGTTGATGCTAAAAAATCGTTACATAATTTTCTTAAAACAAAATACAACGATTTTAACGCGGAGAGAGTCAAACACGTTTTTTTAGTTTAATTTTTAAAACGATTTACTAAAACCTTTTTTTTACCTTTTCTAAAAAAATCATTCCGAGTATTTAATATCGATTTCATTGTCGAATATTGAATATAACGAATATCGCAAAATTAAGTCGAATATAAATTATGCAATATTTATACGCGATTTAATAAAGCTAAAATTTTCCGAAAATCAATTTCGAAAACAGCCCGGGACGCGAGTCGCGTGCGTCCCGGGCGAGGCGCGCGGTTCCCTGAAAACGCGACACAAAAATCGATTTCGCTCTATTTTTTATTATTCTTCGAACATCGTTTTTTAGACAAAACAGCGGGTTTTAGGCATATTTCAGGTCTCGATATTTTTTCCTTGACCTCGGTCAACACGTGTTAATCCATCACGTGTCATAAAACTTTTCAAAATCATGCATATTATCGTATTTATTTTTATTATTCACAAATCGATACTAACCCGTTTGTTCATCTTTTGTAGCAAATTCATCTTTTTTTTCTTATCATTTGTTTTATTATACTAAAACGAATCTCACATGCTAAATTCAACTTTGACGTTAATTTTTTCATGCATTAAACCGACTTAGCAACCCATTCAATTCCTCGCATGTTTAGGAAAACAATGTTTGCATATCATTCATCGTATTACTAACGCGCGTATTCAAAAATCAAACGATATCTTAGTAGAGGCCGCTAATGTGCGGGCGGGGTTGGGTGTTCTTTGTGAACTTTCCAACACGTACCCTCACCCCTTACTCAGAACCTCGGTTTCCGGATATCCGAAACCATTGGCAACGAGAGTCATTCAATACACGGTATCCGATCAAGTCGGTATCGGTATCAAATGCAAAGGGACGAACCCAATAAACTCTGACATCGGAAATGGGCCGTATTTTGTACACGGCCCACTACGACATAGAGTGGGTTCGAACGGGCCCGAACTCCCACAAAGTTCGGTGGCGACTCCAACTTCGATTTAAATTTCAATTTGACCTTCTCATACGGAGATTCATTTTCGCCTACCCAAACCCGCGCGTGGCCGCGTCGGGGTGGACCTATGTCATGTCCACACTAAGTACGAGCTGGGGGGTCGGGAGAAATCAAAGAAATTTGCTCACTCCTCCATACACCTCCATGCTCAGTGGGCGACACCCAGGTCATAGCAAACTGACTCTTGAATCGACCCAGACAAAACTCGGTTCAAGAGTGGGGGCATGGAGAGTAGGATGAAGATTACGTTTACGTTTGTTTGGTAAGCTACGATAAAAATACCACTTCTTAATCATCCCGGCTCCGAACAGTTTCAAAAAAGAGCCGTCCGATCATCTCGGACTGACCGCAAAATCCGCCCGGCTAGCCGGCCATCTCACCAGCCGCCCTCATCAACCGTCAAACGTCCCAGCAACGACGTGGGTTGTGAGGACCTTAGGCTCAGTCCATTTAGATCGACCTCCGGCGAACCGTCTCACCGGCCACGACCTCGTACCCGTCCCCGAAAGAAAATGAAGATAAAAAGCAAAATTTATCAACAGAAATGAAATTTATGAATAGAAGATACTAAAACAAACTCAAAATTTGGAAAACCTACGAAGTTGGTTCGCTCAAACCTGCCGGCCACCTGACTCCGCATCCTAGGCCACCCAGCCAACCTAACATGCTAGGACAAGCCACCTGCCAAGTAGGCTGGCGATGAAAGAAGTAATGCCCCTTGGGCCGACATCAACTCACTCCAAGGGCCCACGGCCCGCCTCCGTCGGCCAGGCTGATCAAAACCGACCTCACCGGCGACTTCCAACAAGGTGGCGTCTCCAGCCAATCACGCCAGCTATGACGTCAACAACCGTCTTCACAGTGGGAAGTTCAGGCCTACCTCGTACTTCGATCACACCACAACCGATGAATCCATCGTGACCTACCGTCTCGAGCTTGGCATCGTCTACTGCCTCGAGCCTGGCGCCGTCTTCTTGATGGTGACGAGTCGGCCGGGTAGCCCAGACGATTGCTCGGCCATCATCTCCGGCCCTCACTCCGATCGCCGTGGTCAGAACCTCAACAAGTAAAATTAACCAACGTCGTCACCTCGGCTCGTAGGCGACCTTCTAATCTTGATTCACAAAGCAGGAGCTATCATCTCGTCACGAGATCAGTATCTTTCCTGGGAGTCGGTCTCCAGGCCCCATCCCCGACCACGATACATGCTTGTCGGCCAGTGATAATTACAAGTAAGCTTCATTAAAAATGTCAAGCAATCTCTAAAATGTTAGCCAGCTACCTTCAAATGGGTTCAAGGAATAAGAGGTCAAGACAGAAAACAAAAGAAAACAGAGGAAAGTATTGGGAATGTTTCAAAGGAAAATATTGGAAATGGCAAATAGGTGACAGCTATTCAAAGTAGTCTAGCAAGAGCAGTAACTACACTCCAAAAGTCCAAATATGTAGAAGAAGAAAAAAGGGGTCCATGATGTCAGAGGAAATGTGATACAACTATGCATGTGATAAACAATTGGCGCGCCCTATTATACGTGGATAAAAGCCACAACGGGAAAGTGTGAGCCTAATTTGGATAAGCCTTCATTTCACGAGGTCCCGATTTCTGCATTGCAACAAGGTTACTCAACTTTTTATTCCCCTAGAAAGTCACAAAATTATCCCGACATTATTAACCCACCACAAAAAGGATTGTGTTGAAGAATTACCCGCAAAAATCAACCTCCTTCAAAGTTCAATTTTTGGGATCGAGTATTCCGTCTTGAAGAACGAAACGCAAAAACCCGAAATAAAATTCGCAAGAATCACAAAATTGTCGGCCTAAAATTGTCGGCCACCGCCTTGGAGCGCCGACAAACCGAGCGTGTACTTGGCCGAGAAAAAATTGGTGACGAGCCGCCTTATTGTGCCGAAAGCTTGGTGACGAGCCACCTTTTTCCAGTCAGCCGCGCAAGTTAACAAAGGGACGATTATTAATTGAGTCGGCCTCACACAATCGCCCACCTAAGATAAAGTGACGAAATAAAGAGCGGGGAGAGCCCCGACCAAGCGTCATCCCGGTCAACGGACGAACCAACAACTTTGATGAGTTGACGACCCGATCAACATCTCGGCCTCGTCATCACTCTCACAGGCCAGTCAACGTCCTGGTCAACGGACGCGCCACCAACTTTGACGAGTTGACAACTCGATCAACCTCTCGGCCTCGTCGACACTACCACCGACACCGGCTTCCTTAGAGCCGGCTCAATCCTATCCCATCGGCCATCTTCAACGCCGATAAGCTTGACCACCGGCCACACACTTGAGTCGACCGCTAGAACTGACGGGTTTGGCTAATCGATAAATGTCATCCTCAGCCTCTCAACGGGAGGAAAAGAAATATGGCGACTGATAGTTTTAAGCAACGAAAAAAGCTCGATATCTACCCATCACCTGTTCATTACTCTCACAGATAATGGGCAGGGGACAATAAGGGGGGGAGCCCCTATTCACCTACCGTAAGGAGTGGACACCTCACCAAAAATCTCCCCCACCCAAAGCGTGGGGGCATAAGTCAGGAACCGTCTGTCTGTCTGTGGTCATAACCACAGCCGGCCCCTGGCCAAACCTCCCCCACCCAAAGCGTGGGGGCATAAGTCAGGAACCGTCTGTGGTCATAACCACAGCCGGCCCCCTGGCCAAATCTCCCCCACCCAAAGTGTGAGGGCATAAGTCAGGAACCGTCTGTGGTCATAACCATAGCCGGCCCCCTGGCCAAATCTCCCCCACCCAAAGTGTGGGGGCATAAGTCAGGAACCGTCTTTAATCATAGCCACAGCCGGCCCCCTGGCCAAATCTCCCCCACCCAGAGTGTGGGGGCATAAGTCAGGAACCGTCTGTGGTCATAACCATAGCCGGCCCCTAGCCAAATCTCCCCCACCCAGAGTGTGGGGGCATCAGCCTCCGAGTCCTCGGGCGTGTCTCCACACACAAAGAGTAGCGGCAAAACACCGGGCAGAGGTTGCGTCACTCCGAGTTGTATCAGCCGTGGTTCGTCTCTTCCAGGGATCATTTATCATTTGCCGGGCATGGGTTACGTCCCTCCGAGCGCTATCGTCAAAAGCAAAGGTATGACCCTTCTTAGGCTTATTTCCATTATTGTCTACTGGGTATGGGTTACGTCCCTCCGAGTTATATCAGTCGTTCCCTTCGCGACGTTATCATATTGTCTACCGGGTATGAGTCACGTCCCTCCGAGTTATATCAGTCGTTCCCTTCGCGATGTTATCATATTGTCTACCGGGTATGGGTTACGTCCCTCCGAGTTATATCAGTCGTTCCCTTCACGACGTTATCATTATTACCGGGCATGAGTTACGTCCCTCCGAGTACCGTGTTCCGAGTAAAATCGCGACGCCTCAAGCAGCCACGGTTCCGTGAAGAGGTTATTCATCATATATCCTTCTGTAGACACCCACATTTTGACCGCCAGATGTCTATAGCAGTTTCCAAAAAACACCCGATGATGATCGGACGCAAACGTGTTCCTACGCGCTTGGATATGGGCTCGAAACCGTTAGATGCTGGCTTATGAATTCACGGAGAAAAAAATCTCATAAAACAGACCTCAAATTCAGGCCCAGTGGGTCGTTTCCAATCAAACAAGACTAATTTGGGTCAAAACCGGCACCGGAAATAAAACCGACTTTTAGCGATTGGGTCAAACCCCGGTCAAAGCCGTTTCCGAGAACACATAAAAGCAACCACACAAACATCAAAAACTCAGCCCAAATACAAAACCCATCTTGAGGTCCAAAACATTGGACCCGTGTGATTCAGCTGACCCACTCGATCGAGTAGGCCCTTACGCAAGCTCGATTGCAGTCGCACTGGGCCACTCGACCGAGTTGTCCAGTTACTCGGTCGAGTAACCCTAGCCGGGGGTACGTAGCCTAGCCTATATAAACACCCCCATGCACACACTTCAAGACATCTTTTTTCAAACCCTAAAAAACTCTAATCGATCCTTAGTCTACACTAAAACCCTAACCCTAGCATCTAGGAATTCGAACCCTAATCACCATAACTTAGCCTATATCTCGATACTCACGTGCAAGCCGCAATTAACGAGTCCCGTCCGAGACAAGAACATGTAGGTTGAGGGTGCAAAAAAAACCCTTTCTTTCCCTTTTCTTCTTCTTCGCGCATCTTCAGTGTCGTCGTCGTTGTCCCGTTTTTTTTTTAGTTTTATTTTTTCTTTATCGTCATCATCGCATTCTAATATCGTTAATATCTACTAGTATAAAATATTAGAATACTCGTCAATTCGTGTCAAGCGTGACTGATGACGGGATAAGGAAAACCGAATATACAAGGGTATTGCACCCAGCGTTGCCGGTCGCTTATCCCGACACCTCGATCGCTTGATTGTTGAGACGAGTTAACATCAACCATAATTTTCCTATTGTTCGCATCATCTTTAATCGCATATCGTCTCATCCGTTTCAAATACTATTTTCGAATCAAACACCTTTTTTTATTTTACTAGAGTCGAAACCCATTGATGCGGATCCGACATCACACAATCCGTTAGGATTTTTTGTGATGTCGGGATGTGGAGGGAATCAAGATTTTTATTAAATTAAACACAAAGCGTCAATCTATTAGATTCGATACTAACTCAATAGTTGGATGTCGAACTTAAATAGTTTAGTCAAATAAATTAACTAATGCGATTTTCGTTGATGCAAAAATGGTGTCATTTAATTCTTTAGAATTAATTACGACACTATAAACGCGGAGAAAATCCATATCGTTTTAGTTAATTCAAACGACTTATATTACTTTCTTCAAGTTACCGTTCTAACATTACATATCGATTCCATAATCGAATATGGGATATAGCGAATAGCCCGAAACCGGGACGAAAGTCAGTCCGCCACGCGAGTCGCACGGGCTATGGGAGAGTCGCGTAGTGGTGCGAGTCGCGCTCTTCTCGTGCAGGTCGCACGGATCCCTGAAAATTGTGACATAAAATTAATTATTCCGTCTTAATTTAATGTAACAATTTTTCAAATATCTTTTTAGACGCACTCTAAAAATTCGATATCGTTTCCATAATCGAACATCGAATATTACGAGTATCGCAAATTTAAGTCAAGTATAAATTACGTCATATTTATACGTGATTTAATAAAATTATCGATTTTCGAAAAAACGACTTCGAAAACAGGCCGCCATGCGAGTCGCACGTGACCTGTGCGAGTCGCGCCATGTTCGCGCGGCCTCCTGAAATCCGCAGCATCAAAATGCAATTCCGTCTTATTTCTTCTAACCTCTTTGCTTTATTAAAACGGCGGTTCTCCTTGGCATATTTCGGGTTTCGATATATTTTCCTTGACCTCGGTCAACACGTGTTAATCCATCACGTGTCCTAAACTTTTTTCGAAATCATGCATATCATCATATTTATATTGTTTATTCGATTTACAAACCGTTATTATCGTTATATCGTTACTAACAAGTTTGCTATTTTCTTGTTGATTTATTTTGTTTATTTTATTGTAGTAAAATGGACCCGCATGCTAAATTTAACTTCGACGTCAGAATTAGTTGCATTAAATCGACATAGAAACCCTTTCAATTTCTCGCATGCTTAGGGAAAAATATGTTTGTATATCATTTAACCGAACTACTAACGCGCGTATTAGAAAGTCATTCGATATCCTAGTAGAGGCCGCTAAGTGCGGGCGGGGTTGGGTGTTCTTAGTGAACTTCCCAACACGTACCCTCACCCCTTACTTAGAACTTCGGTTTCCGGATGCCCGAAACCGTTGGCGCACGAGAGTCATTCAATACACGATATCCGATATCGAAACCGTTGTCGGTATCGGTATCAAATGCAAAGGGACGAACCAAATAAACTCTGACATCGGAAATGGGCCGTATTTTGTACACGGCCCACTACGACATAGAGTGGGTTCGAACGGGCCCGAACTCCCACAAAGTTCGGTGGCGACTCCACTTCGATTTAAATTTCAATTTGATCCATTCTCATATGGAGATTCATTCGCCTCCCCAAACCCGCGCGTGGCCGCGTCGGGGTGGACCTATGTCATGTCCACAATTTGGCGACTCCGCTGGGGATTAACTGATCTGTGACTTACCATCGGCATGCATAACCTTATATTTTCCCGGGCCGGTACTCGCGACCGACGTCCCACTATACCGTGATGTACTCCAATATGGATATGTCAAAGGTGTCCATAGTCGATTCGAGTGGGTTTCGGGCATGTTCTAAGCTCAACTCGACTTAGAAAGTCCGTCCCGATCAACGTCTAGACTATGTGCACTGGTATAGACCCTTTATAGACCGACCGAGACTTAGTGTAAAGCATACATGGCGTCGTTATAATGCTTGCGTGACTATATGCTACTTGGTTCCCGTGTCATTTTCAAAAACCGTCTTTTTCAAAAATTGCATCTTTTTCAAACTATCCAATTACAAAACCCGAGACGTATACTGAATTCAGGACTTATGATTTTACTCAAAACATCCTATTTCTAGCCGGTATTCTGCCCATTTCAAAACTCGAAAATATTTTCGAACTTTCAAAACCGAATCCCGATATTTGTTTCGATCGGGCCCCTCCACCGTTTTTTTTTCGTATTTTTTCTAAAAATCCTTTCCAAAACCAGCCTCTTCTTAGGACTTCTCGTATTTAGCAGTGTCGTGTCGGGTTGTGTCTTAAGTCGTCGAAGTCTCTAGCGTCGAAACTCTGTCGATCCTACATCACGAGTTTCTTCCCTATCCTTGTCCGCCTTATTAGACTAAGGCAAGACCCACCTACGTTGAACATACTCCTACAAAGGAGGGCCCGTTTACACAATCGAGTCCAAAGTCTGGGGATGTCTCACGTGAACCTTCCTTCGAACAGGACTCGGCCCACCCGCCGATTCCTAAGGAAGGCCCACCTTTCACATGTCACCCGTCTAGGTGTCTTTTCCGAGTCATTTCCCTTTTCAGTCTTGTTCGGGATGTATTTTCTATTCCGGGATTTGGGCTAGTTTCTGATTACGCGGTGTTCTTACAGACAGGCCACCCGAGACCAGATATCAACGTAAGATGGACGACTTGAAAGACGCGCTGGCCAAGATCGAGACTCAATTGACTGCCATCCAGACCGACCAAACCACTCTGGCCACCCGTCTGACTGCCGTGGAGAAGGGTACTCCCACTGGATCTGAGCCCACTGGGCCTATAGCCGAATTAATCGGCGCTGTTCGCAAGCTTAAAGAACAGGTCCACCTGTCGACAAAGAACTCGATCCACACTGAAAATGCTCGTTCCTACTCACCTTTGAATGACGAGCCACCTGCTAACCTCAACCTTACGGGAATTCCGATGTTTGAGGGTACCGAAGACCCGGTCCACCACATCCGAGCTTTCAAGGAGTTCATGGCGGTCAAAGGGGTGAAGTCCACCATGTTTAAGCACTTGTTCGCTTTTTCTCTCGAGAAGCACCCCAAGGCCTGGTACTACAGGCTCGATTCCAAGAAATACAAGACTTGGGACGATGTGGCTACTGAATTTGCTCGGAATTATGCTGATAATACCGAGATCCAGACTACAATGCGTACTCTGGAAGTGATGGCCCAAGAGCCCAAAGAAGGGTTCACAAAATATCTCCAAAAATGGGGGGCCGAAAGTGTGAAGCTGGTTGATAAGCCCAGCGAGAAGGTGCTAGTGGAGGCTTTTGTCAAGAATCTCCTCCCATCCTACCGGGTCCATCTCCGGCATGCCATCATCCCCAGTTTTGCCGCCCTTACTGAAATGGGCACAAGGATCGAGGATGACTTAAGGCTAGAGAGCCTGACTAAGACCTCTACCAAGGGATATCAAGGGCCTAGTTCATCTGTGAGCAAGCCCACACCTGCAGCTGCAACTCGCAGCATCTTTGATGAGGTTAATCTGCTTGACACCTCATCCAAAAAGAATACTCCAACTCGGGTATTCACGGATATAGGGACTACCTATACCTATGCCTTACAAAGGCTATCTTCGAAGGGTCTTATCCAACCTATAGGCCCGACTCCAGAAGTTCCAATGGAAAAGAGGTCCAAAAGCTACAATGCTCAAGCCTATTGCTAGTATCACCGAGGTAATGGGCATGACACGGAGAAGTGCTGGAAACTAAAGCATCTGATCCAAGATCTAATTGAGAATGGGAAAATACCGTTGTCCGGAGACAAGCCGAGTAACAAAGAAAACCCGTTCAGTGCCCATGCTATATTCACTGGAGAGGTAGTCGACTGTTCTCACCTCATTTCCCCTTATACCCACAAATCAATGGGATATGGTTCGATGATGAGGACGACGTTTACCTAGCCAAAGGGGAAGCTGTTCCCATCACCAGTGAAGAGGTTCGAAAAGCTAAGTCCAAAGCCTTAGCCACTAACCACCTCGCCACCGCCGGGCGTTCTACTCCAGCAACCGTCAGTGAACCTGCCAGGACGGATTCTACCCCCAAAGAACCAAGAAATGACACAACCTTGGTCCAACAATTAAAGAGGGTTGGGGCTGACCTAACCATATGGCAACTTCTGGTTAGCTTGCAAGCACATCGGGAAGCACTGACTAAGGCTCTCGATGAAATTAAGGTCGACTCACAGGTTACCCCCGCCGAAATTGTAGCCACTATTATGCCTTATCTCAAGGGCAAATCCAAAGAAGAAGGCCCGCTCATCACCTTCTCTGAATCTGATCTGCCACCGTTCGGGCCCAATCATAATCTGGCCCTATACATCACGGTCATTTGCCGAGGGAAGTACCTCCCAATGACCCTTATCGATGATGGGTCCGCTGTAAATGTCCTTCCCCTAAGGACCGCTAAGGCCCTCGAAATTACCGTGGCCGACTATCTCCCGACGGCGCAGACTATTCAGGGTTTCGACGGAAGCCCAAAACCAGTGGCCGGGGCCGTTAAGCTGACAATAATAACGGGCCCAATCGAGAAAGAATTGGAGTTTCAGGTTATTGATGTCACCTCGTCCTTCAACTTGCTGATCGGAAGGCCTTGGATCCACGTAGTCAAGGCCGTATCCTCCACCCTGCATAGGAAGGTCAAGATGCCACTTCAAGACGGTATCATCACACTAGAGGCCACCCCTATCACCGTGGCAAGCTGCAACGCTACGGGCCGGGCCGACCCGCGAGGATTTGATTTCGTGGGCATGATCGAGGAGGAATATCTCTTCAGGCCCTACTTCACCACTAGCATCGACACGATGCTACAAAACTTGGGCTACTTGCCGGGGGCTACCTTGAGACCTTATCTTCCGGCCGGGAAGATCATCGAGGTCCTAAATGACGACGAATCGCAATTCGGCTTGGGGTATGCTATAACCCCGGAGAACGTGGTCCTGGCCGGTATTCATAAGGCCACCAACCTCATCAAGGGTACTTACTTAGGCCCTTATAGTCCGAAACTAACCGATTACTTTGTTACTCCAATATTCGGGGCTATTCAAGTGGGCCTCTACCAACCCGCAATCACGTATCCTGAGACCAAAACGGCTCGAGAATGCAATTTCATCCCCGATGATATATTCACCCTTGTTCAAACCGAGTCCAGGGAAGGCGAGAACAACTCCGAGCCCGTGCTAGGGGTCCTATTCGGGGAAGACAAGGCCGTCCCCGCCCCAAAGGATGATCTGGTCAACCTGATCCTCCGCAGCAACCGGTTCGATCCAACGAAGCTGATCTCCGAAGTTGGGGCAGATACCGGGAAAGGGGCCTGGAGGAAGACCATCAAGTGGACCGACAACCAAGGACGAGTCTAAAAGCTAACCACCGGCGAGGGAGACATGCCGGATACCGAGTCTGAGTCAGAGTCGGAGTCAGAGTCGGAGTCAGAGTCCGAGTCTAGAGGGTCTGGTGCTAGAGTCCAATCTGTAACCCTTCTTCCCTTAGCCACTGGAGTCTCGGGGTCTGTCCCGAGATCACTCCCAATCCCGCCACTGACCAACGATCAAATGGCCGTTCTATTCGAGCTTTTCTCAAAATTTACTATTAATAATAATAACGAAAACCATTCTGCTTACGACTTGTCTTATTTCCAAAATTCTTCCAATTTAAAAATTTTTATATGCAATGACATTGAGAAACCCGACGAACAGGTACCTCTGCCTCCACATCTGATCGAGCAACTCGAGCAAAGGGAGTCCCGAGACCCGGTAATTGAAGAAACCGAGTCCATTAACGTGGGAACCACTTTAGAGCCCCAGATGCTTAAGTTGGGCCTATCTTTAGAACCCGAGGAGAGAAAACAATTCGCAGACCTCCTCCAAGAGTTCAAAGACGTCTTCGCATGGTCCTACAAGGACATGCCGGGAATAGATCGGGAAATAGCTGAACACCGTATACCCATCAAAGATGGGTTTAAACCGGTAAAACAGAAACTTCAAAGAATGAAGCCCGAATGGTCTCTCAAGGTCAAAGAAGAAGTCGACAAACAATTCAAAGCGGGCTTTATACAAGTGTCTGAATATCCAGACTGGGTTGCAAACATCGTGCCAGTATCCAAGAAGGACGGCAAGGTGCGGGTATGCGTGGACTTCCGGGACCTTAACAAGGCCAGCCCAAAAGACAATTTTCCGTTACCACACATCGACATACTGGTGGATAACACGGTCGATCATGCCCTTCTATCATTCATGGACGGGTATGCCGGATACAATCAGATCAAGATGGCAGAAGAGGATATGAGTAAGACCACCTTCATTACACCTTGGGGTACTTACTGTTACACCATTATGCCATTTGGGCTTATCAACGCCGGGGCCACTTATCAACGGACCGCCACTACTTTATTACTTGATATGATGCACAAAGACGTGGAGGTCTATTTCAACGACATGATCGTCAAGTCCAAAGATCTAAACGGGCACATCTTGGCCCTAAGAAAGTTCTTCACCAGACTGCGTAAGTATAACATGAGGCTGAACCCTAAAAAATGCAGTTTCGGGGTAACGTCGGGCAAGTTACTGGGCCACATCGTTAGCCAACGCGGCATCGAGGTTGACCCAACTAAAATCAAGGCCATCACCGAGATGCAACCACCCATAACCGAAAAAGAAATAAGGGGGTTCCTCGGGAAAGTCCAATACATCAGCCAGTTCATTTCAAAGTTAACCATGGTATTCGAGCCCATTTTCAAGAAACTGAAGATAGGAGAACGGGTACTGTGGGACGATAAATGTCAAATGACTTTTGAAAAAATCAAGGAGATTCTCTCTGCTCCGCCGGTATTAATGCCACCTCAACCCGGTTTGCCTTTGTCGTTATACCTAACAACGACCGAGACAGCCATGGGGGCTATACTGGCCCAGACAGTCGATTCGGAAGAACGGGCTATTTACTACATTAGTAAGAAGTTCCTAGAATACGAGTGCAAGTACACAATGCTCGAAAAGACGTGCCTAGCTCTGGTTTGGGCCACTAAAAAGCTCCGACACTACATGCTTAGCCACAAAGTACATGTTTTATCCAAAATGGATCCTATCAAGTACTTGTTCGAGAAGCCCATCCTTAACGGTCGAATGTCCAGATGGACTTTGATGCTAGCAGAGTTTGACCTTAAATTTGTACCGCTAAAAGCCATCATGGGCCGCGTAGTGGCAGAATTCCTCGCCGATAGTCCGATATTTGAGGAAGGACACACTGATACTTGGGCCTTTCCTGACGAAGACATATTCCATACCGACACCGAAACATGGGACTTGTATTTTGATGGGGTGTCCAATTTCCGAGGATTCGGAGTCGGGATTCTATTAATCTCGCCACAGAGGGAACACACCCCGTTATCCATTAAACTGGACTTTGACGTGACCAATAACGCAGCCGAATATGAAGCATGCATTCACGGGTTGCAAGCCGCCGCTAATTTAGGAGTAACGAATCTCCGGGTCCACGGTGACTCATCACTGGTCATCAATCAAGCACTCCAAAAATGGAAAACTCGGAATGCCAACCTCGTGGCTTACCAAGCACGGGTACGGGTTCTAGAGAAATAATTCCAGAAGGTGGAATATATCTATCTACCTCGGGAAGAAAATCAGTTCGCAGATGCACTTTCCAAATTAGCATCCCTGCTAAATATCCTGGAGTATCTAACTAGCATGCCAATCTGTGTCGAAAGGCGGTCTGGGCCGGCCTACATCCACGCCATCCAGGATATCGAGATAACTGACCCAGAACCTTGGTATCAGGCCGTCTTGACCTACTTGACAACGGGAGAGTATCCCCCGGAAACTGAAAACCGGACCAAGAAGGCCTTACGAAGATTGGCAACCCAATTTGTCCGTACGAACGACTGGCAGTTATACAAAAAGACGGCACAAGGGGGCTCTCCTCCTGTGTATCGATAAAATACAGGCCGAAAAGGTTATGGCCGAGGTACACGATGGTGAAAACGGTCCGCATATGAACGCCCATATGCTAGCCCGAAAAATCATGAGGCTCGGATATTATTTGAACACCATGGAAACGGACTGTCAGTTATATGTCAAGCACTGTCAGATCTTTGCCAACGTGCAACATATGCCATCTTCCCTATTATATACCATGACATTACCATGGCCATTTTCGACATGGGGTATTGATATAATTGGCAAGGTGCACCCTTCCGGAACGGGAGGTCATTGCTTCATTTTGGTGGCTATCGACTATTTCACCAAATGGGTCGAAGCCGAGTCATATCGTGTCTTGAACGCCAAGCACGTGGCCAAATTTATCCAGAATAAGATCATATGCCGATACGGGATCCCACACGAGTTTATCAGTGATCACGGGACCCACTTTCAAGCTGAAACCGCTGGGTTGCTAGCAAAATACAAAATTCAGAGGCATACATCTTCACCTTACCGACCCCAAACAAATGGAGCGGTAGAAGCGGCTAACAAAACAATTGTCACCATACTTAAAAAGATGTCTAAGAATTACCGGGATTGGCCCGACAAAATACCGTTTGCTCTCTGGGGGTATCGGACATCAATTCGCACCGCAACCGGAGCAACTCCATTTTATTTAACATATGGAATGGAGGCGGTCCAACCGGTCGAACTAGAAGTGCCATCCCTCATGATTTTACTTGAAAGCCAAGTACCTGAAGCAAATTGGGTCCAAGCCCGATACGATTCGCTAGTTCTTTTAGACGAATGACAATCCCGGGCCCTCAATAATATTCAAATATATCAAAAGAGGATTCAACGGGCTTTCAACAAAAGAGTTAGGCCCGGAAACATCAAAGAAAGGGATTTAGTCCTAAAATCGGTTCGTGCCTTACTACTGGTTGACCCAAGTGAAAAATTCAAACCCAATTGGGCTGGGCCATACTTAGTCAAGAAGGTCCTATCAGGAGAAGCGGTGATGCTGACAGACCTGGACGGGAACGAGTTCGTCAACCCGACCAACTTGGACCAACTGAAGCGCTACTACCCATAGGCTCTATCTCAATGTCATTTGCAGAAATTTATAAAAATTTGTCTTTTATAAATTTTCAAAAATTATAAGCAAGTCAATAAGCTAGAATTAATTATTCTACTGTCGCGCATCTCGAACTAATGGTCTTGATGTATTTTGGAAATTGCAAAAAAAATCAATCAATTTCGAACTACGTTTGGTTTGATTCCGCTAATTGTGGATACGTAGGCAACCCCTCAAAGGGGTACAACCGCTGCAATAACGAAAAGACGGGAACAGAATTCACTAATATGTCTTTTATTAAAATCCCGATAAACTCGTGAATTACAAAAAAAAAAAAAAACGCCGGAAACGGCAAACACAAAAACACACCACAAAAAATAGTAATAATATTTAAATAATAAAACAAAGGAGACTAGTGTTCGTGCATTTTGCCTTTCCCTTTATCCTTTGGGTCGCGTGGGGCCCGATGTCGCCGGGGCGGGGGCGAGCGTTCCCGAATCACGAGGGGAACCTCCTTAGCTCGAACTCGTTTATTTGACAGCGGGTCTTCTACTATTGTCTTTGGTCCAAGTCGAGCCCGCACGTGCTCAGGTAGTCTATCTCGTGGGCCAAGTCGGTCCTGAACTGCCAATCTTGGGCCAAGTCTCCTTTCTAAGTCGGTCTGGCGGCTCACTTTCCCCCGAGCACCTCTAGCATTAGACCCTTCACCTTGAGTCTTGGGCTTCTTCTTTTGACCTGACATATGACGGACTAAATTAGCTGGAGTGTCGCCTTCATCAAAGAAACCCCTGTTGTCTTTAGCTTGCTCCCTCCGTAGCAGGTCAAAGGCTTCATCGACCTTCAAAGCAGCTCGGGCCTTCGCGGAATCGGCTTTGGTCCACTTCACGTAAGAGTCTGAAACCCAGATTGAGTGACGAGATTTGGGAATGGGCCAAGTATGCCGGGTGTACCATCTTTGCATCCAAGTGTCGCACATCACATCAGTCAGTTGGGTAGATTCACTCACAACTGCTTCAACTTCTGGGATTTGTTGGGTCGAACCATATTGCCTTAGTATGCGATCCGGGTAGAGATGAACTGTCTGCCTGAAAGACAATATTACCTGATAGGGAGCTTTGTCCCTCGGGTCCAAGCCTGTCCAAACATAAATGGGCTACCATGGCACTACCCATCAAATCAATGGACCACCGTGAAAAGACAACACCTCATCCCAATACTTCTGAGTAATTTGGCGAGAAAAATCGATAGCCCGCCTCCTTGTCATCACTTGATTATGACAATAGTTGCTCGCGTCAAGGGGAGGGTCTATCACTGATAACCTCTCGTATAGCCAAATCTGAAAAAGGAAACAAAAATATGAGTTTCCGAGACAAAATAGGCGTCCGCCTAAGGGCACTCGATCGAGTGCCTAGGGGTCACTCGACCGAGTGCTACCTCTAAACACGAACATGGGGCTTTTTACGAGGGCACTCGATCGAGCGCCAGGGGACTCGATTGAGTGCCCACTGCAGCAGGAAAATCGCGAAAAGAAATCAAAAATCGAAAATCGAGAAAATAAAATCGAGTGAAAATCCGATTACCTGCAGCAAACTGGTGCTCCCGGTTAGACGAATCAATGAATCCCTCTTACGGTTGTCCAAGCCTTGGATGATTTCGCCCGTGATCAGCCAAGCCGGGCTGTGCTCGGTCTCCATCAGGTCGATCACAGTGAGAAGACGGGCATTACCCATACATGACAATAGATCCATGTGACCTTCAAAAGCATAAACGTGAAGCATACAAAAAGAAAAGGCCCTACGGCTGTGAATTGGTCTCACCCGGACATCATGCGGGTTCATAAATTTCCCGGCCAAGTCGATCAAGGAAATATTACCATCCTCCGTCATGCGAGACACTTCGTTGTGAGAAAGCCTTAAAAATTCTCGAAGCTTCCTCCTCGGGTCATAAACCGAATACGGGACGGCAGGACGAAGTATCGGGTTCCATCCTCCTATAGTAGCAATCTCCTCAGGTAAGGGACAAACTTCTCCCCGGGGAAAGGCAAAAAAGTGATATGTGTCGTCCCAATAGGACAAACAAGCATCAAGGAAGTAGCGATCAACTTGCATCTGGTGGAATGTATACAGCTGAGTAATACCCGTCTGATTGAGGGCCACCCTATCCGTGTCCCTAAAGCGTCGGGACCATTCTTGCAGCATCAAGATCAATCGATCAATTCCCATGGTTAAAATTCTTGAAAGAAATAAAGAGACTTTCTTTTTGAGAAGGGATGAATTATGAGGAAGTTGTGAATAAAATTGAAGCAAGGAGGGGTATATATAGCATCAAGGCCTACAACCCTCTTTCCATATCTTCTTCCCACAAAAGTTTCATAATTTGAACAAGGCTTAAACATACAAGCCTAGTCCCGATACTAGCACGGATTTAGTCATCCCGAATTTCCTAGATTTTTTAGGAGTCAAAAATTTCAAGAAAATTCAAAATTTCAAAAATTTCAAAATTCAAAAAACCTTTTTTTCCCCAGCGCGAGTCATATTTGTTTCACCTACATGTTGCATTCAAAATTTTATGTAAGTTATACAGGTACAATGCAAGACCGCACAATCCACATATCTCCCCAGCGGAAAGTCCAAGACGGCATTTTTCACGGGATGGGCCCACATGTAGGCGCACCCAGGACTTACGCGACAAGTCCAAATTCCCCACGGAGGTATTATCATCAGCTCAGGTATGACTTCTATCTTATGGCTGGCGAGCCCTTCACGCAAGTCTGATGGACTATAAACGGCCCGACCGGAAGTCTACCAGGTCTTAATTGGCTTGGTAGCTACTCTGACTTTCGCCCTGTCCAAGCCTCAGTCAGAGTGGAGGCTCTGTAGACACCCACATTTTGACCGCCAGGTGTCTATAGCAGTTTCCAAAAAACACCCGATGATGATCGGACGCAAACGTGTTTCTACGCGCTCGGATATGGGCTCGAAACCGTTAGTTGCTGGCTTATGCATTCACGGAGTAAAAATCTCATAAAACAAACCTCAAATTCAGGCCCAGTGGGTCGTTTCCAATCAAACAAGACTAATTCGGGTCAAAACCGGCACCGGAAATAAAACCGACTTTTAGCGATTGGGTCAAACCCCGGTCAAAGCCGTTTCGAAGAACACATAAAAGCAGCCACACAAACATCAAAAATTCAGCCCAAATACAAAACCCATCTCGAGGTCCAAAACATTGGACCCGTGTGATTCAGCTGACCCACTCGATCGAGTGCTCAGCCCACTCGATCGAGTGGGACCTTACGCAAGCCCGACTACAGTCGCACTGGGCCACTCGACCGATATGTCCAGTTACTCGGTCGAGTAACTCTAGCCGGGGGTACGTAGCCTAGCCTATATAAACACCCCTATGCACACACTTCAAGACATCTTTTTTCGAACCTTAAAAAACCCTAATCGATCCTTAGTCTACACTAAAACCCTAACCCAAGCATCTAGGAATTTGAACCCTAATCACCATAACTTAGCCTATATCTCGATACTCACGTGCAAGCCGCAATTAACGAGTCCCGTCCGAGACAAAAACATGTAGGTTGAGGGTGCAAAAAAACCCCTTCCTTTCCCTTTTCTTCTTCTTCTTCTTCGCGCGTCGTCCATATCGTTGTCGTTGTCCCGTTTTTTTTAGTTTTATTTTTTCTTTATCGTCATCATCGCATTCTAATATCGTTAATATCTACTAGTATAAAATATTAAAATACTCGTCAATTCGTGTCGAGCGTGAGTGATGACGGGATAAGGAAAATCGAATATACAAGGGTATTGCACCCAGCGTTGCCGGTGGCTTATCCCGACACCCCGATCGCTTGATTGTTGAGATGAGTTAACATCAACCATAATTTTCCTATTGTTCGCATCATCTTTAATCGCATATCTTATCCGTTTCAAATACTATTTTCGAATCAAACACCTTTTTTATTTTACTAGAGTCGAAACCCGTTGATGCGGATCCGACATCACACAATCCGTTAGGATTTTTCGTTATGTCGGGATGTGGAGGGAATCAAGATTTTTATTAAATTAAACACAAAGCGTCAATCTATTAGATTCGATACTAACTCAATAGTTATATGTCGAACTTAAATAGTTTAGTCAAATAAATTAACTAATGCGATTTTCGTTGATGCTAAAATGGTTGTCATTTAATTCGTTAGAATTAATTACGACACTATAAACGCGGAGAAAATCCATATCGTTTTAGTTAATTCAAACGACTTATATTATTTTTTTCAAGTTACCGCTCTAACATTACATATCGATTCCATAATCGAATATGGGATATAGCGAGTAGCCCGAAACCGGGACCGCAGTCAGTCCGCCACGTGAGTCGCACGGGCTATGAGCGAGTCGCGTGGTGGTGCGAGTCGCGCTCTTCTCGCGCAGGTCGCACGGATCCTTGAAAATCGTGACATAAAATTAATTATTCCGTCTTAATTTAATGTAACAATTTTTCAAATATCTTTTTAGACGCACTCTAAAAATTCGATATCTTTTCCATAATCGAACATCAAATATTACGAGTATCGCAAATTTAAGTCAAGTATAAATTACGTCATATTTATACGTGATTTAATAAAATTATCAATTTTCGGAAAAATGACTTCGAAAACAGGCCGCCATGCGAGTCGCACGTGACCTGTGCGAGTCGCATGGCAGCGCGAGTCGCGCCATGTTCGCGCGGGTCGTGCGGCCTCCTGAAATCCGCAGCATCAAAACGCAATTTCTTCTTATTTCTTCTAACATCTTTGCTTTATTAAAACGGCGGTTTTCCTTGGCATATTTCGGATTTCGATATATTTTCCTTGACCTCGGTCAACATGTGTTAATCCATCACGTGTCATAAACTTTTTCCGAAATCATGCATATCATCATATTTATATTGTTTATTCGATTTACAAACCGTTATTATCGTTATATCGTTACTAACAAGTTTGCTATTTTTTTGTTAATTTATTTATTTTATTGTACTACAATGGACCCGCATGCTAAATATAACTTCGACGTTAGAATTAGTTGCATTAAATTGACATAGAAACCCTTTCAATTTCTCGCATGCTTAGGGAAAAAGATGTTTGCATATCATTTAACCGAACTACTAACGCGCGTATTAGAAAGTCATTCGATATCCTAGTAGAGGCCGCTAAGTGCGGGCGAGGTTGGGTGTTCTTAGTGAACTTCCCAACACGTACCCTCACCCCTTACTCAGAACCTCGGTTTCCGGATGCCCGAAACCGTTGGCGCACGAGAGTCATTCAATACACGATATCCGATAATGTCGGTATCGGTAACAAATGCAAAGGGACGAACCCAATAAACTCTGACATCGGAAATGGGCCGTATTTAGTACACGGCCCACTACGACATAGAGTGGGTTCGAACGGGCCCGAACTCCCACAAAGTTCGGTGGCGACTCCACTTCGATTTAAATTTCAATTCGATCCATTCTCATATGGAGATTCATTCGCCTCCCCAAACCCGCGCGTGGCCGCGTCGGGGTTGACCTATGTCATGTCCACATTTTCGAGTACCGCTGCGCAAGGACTGAACTCTTTATTTGAGCAAATTATAGAAACAATTCTCGATTATTTATCATCTGAAACCGGACAAAAAGCTTCGACAGTTCCTACCGGATTTATAAGGCTAAACACGTGATACTACTCTAAAGTAAGGTCAGGTACATCATTCTTCTCATAGGTCGACCACACTCGGCACCAGACCCGGACACTAGTGTCCGACTCTGCTGAGGGCAAATTGATGGGGGATAAATCCCCCAGGCATGTAGGCCGACTTAGATAGACGTGTAGGTCCGACCTCGGGTATATGGGCCGTCCTTATGCACCTGACTCTGATCCCGGCTCGACCGATCCTCGGATCGGCCAGACCCCGCGTAGACCAAACTCCGGGTCGGCCAGACCCCGGGTCGGGTGGGGCCTCGTACCGCGAGGATCTAGTGTTGGTCAAATCCTCGTACCGGCTGACCGTCCTTACGAGTCGCCACCAGTCGACTCGGAGTAGACCCCTCATGACATCACCCTGATGATGTCTTCGGACGACATCACCCGGGCGACATTACTTTGATGATGTCACCACCTCTCCCTTCCTCTATAAATGCCCCATTTCGGTAGAGAGGAAAGGGAGGCCAATTCATTACTACTCCCTCCACTATCTCGATCTTAACTATAATACGACTTATACATAAACATACACAATATACTGACTTGGGCGTCGGAGGCTCCGCCCCGGGGGGCAATCCCTTGGGGCCGGAGTTCACCTTGCAGGAACGCCGACGACTCGCATCCGGATCCCGAGGAAAGCCGAACCGCTGCTCGAGCCGGGAACCATGTTTGTACCCCAAACATCTTCTTTATATTAACTAGTTTTCTTGTCGCGCGCGATGCGCGCGTATGGTTAGGTACAATTTGTGTATGTATTTTGATTGCGCATATTATTGTCGTTGATTGTCGAATTGTTGGCATAATTCGAGCTACTGTTTGAGATTGCGCTATGCGTGCGGAGTGTTACGCAGAGATTGTGTGCGTATTTTGTTGAAGCATATTGTTGTCCTTGGTTGTTCACTCGTTGGCATTAATCGAACCGTTGTTCGTGTTTCCTTTTCTTTTCGTCATACGTTTATACATTTCAAAGCAAAAACTATTTTGTACAAGCCTTTTAGCTGTAAAATTAACGAACTGTGGTACGCAAGGTGGAGCAGGTAGGGCAAAGTCCATTGGTTTCTGTAATTTCCGCTCATGTATACAAAATAAAAAGAAATTAACATACGCACACAGGACAATAGGACTTTTACATATCAATTGGTAATGGAGTGTTCTGGTACATTGTATATGAATACATTGACGTATTGGATATGAAAGAACCATAGGTGTACGACGTATTGGAAGATAATACTCCTTTTCCCTATCAAAATATGCGAGGTCCTAAATAATTCCCAGAATTCAAAAGGTAATTCATAGACATAGTACAAAGACACATGGTGAGCCCAAGTAGCGGAGATGGCCCTTTGAACAAACCTATCTATTGCATCAAATATCCCGCAAGAAGAGCAAGCCAAAAGCATCCACTAACTTTCTACTAAGAAACCTGATTGACGAAAATCTCGAAGGTTGCATATTAGCCCATGCTCGTGGCTCGGAAAAAAATTGCCATAAACAGGCCTATGGCAAAATTTCTTTTCCGAGTCGGGAACATGAGCTAATATGCAACCTTCGGGATCTGTGTCAATCAAGTTGCTTAATAGGAAGTTAGTGCATGTTTTTTGCTTTGTATTCTTGGGGAATTTTTGTGCAAGAGATCTTGTAGACACCCGCATTTTGACTGCCAGGTGTCTATGGTAGTCTCCAAAAAACACCCGATGATGATCAGACGCAAACGTGACTTAGTATACTCGAATTTTGGCTCGAAATCAATAATATCCGACATGGACTTTTAGCGGAGTAAAAATCTCACAAAACATACCTCAAATCCAGGCCCAGTGGGTTGTTCCGAGCAAAATAAGACTAATTTGGGTCAAAACCGACACCAAAAATAAAAACCGTCTTTTGGCGTCCGGGTCAAAACCCGGTCAAAGACGAACCCGTCACGCAAATCAGCCTAGAGGAGCTTCTAGAAGCTGGTGCCTAAATAAAAAATTCAAATAAAACAAAAAGTCAACCATTTCCTAAATTATCTCGATTTCCTTGATCCACTCGATCGAGTGAATTGACCCACTCGGTCGAGTGGAGCGCCATAAACCGGATCAGGCCCGTTTGCAAGGGCACTCGATCGAGTGCACCAGGGCCACTCGATCGAGTGACCCTAGGTCGTGGGGTAAAATCTATAAATACCCCTCAACCCCCACTCATTTGGAGAGTTTGGTCAAAGGCACATTTACCCTACATTTCTACCCTAATCCTCCCATCACACCACATTTCAACCCTAAGCAATACTACACAAAAAGCCGAGCCTACATCCCTCGTAAAACCGATACACACACACACACTATAACTTGCATACATCCTCGATACTCCGACGTCCCCGTCACTATTACGAGTCCATTTCCGAGGCCTTTACTAAGTATGTATGTTGAGAGTGTCCTAAACCCCATCTCGATCTTACTATCTTGTTTCATCTTTTATTTGCATTTTTCGTTTTTTGTATCATGATCGTATTAGTATAGTAACACGAACACTAGCATTTTCATACTTTTTTTGCATCTTCATTTTATCATTTATTTATCGTTATTAACATTATCATACCGCGTACATATATATAATAGTATATAAAAACTCGGATCCGAACACGTTGGACTACGACGTCCATTTAAGTTCCGTTTAATCCCTTTACGAGCAACGACGGAGGTGGCACCCTTTCGAGGAGTGCCGCCCCAATGTACTCAAGGGCGTAACGCGATCATGGTCATTCGTAGTTGAACGTGTATGGATCCATTTCTACGATTAGTACGGAACCCGTTGACACGAAAACCGACATCACATAATCCGAAAGGATTAGTTCCGATGTCGTGACGTAGAGGGATGCAATTTCGTCACTAGTCCAAAATTTCTAAACTAACGATAACATTTTCATAAAATCCCGATAACGGTATTATAATCGTATGCATACACGATTATAGCACCGGAAGCCGAGTTAAATTCAAATCGTGCGATATTTGTATTTAATTTGGCCAACTATCAATTTTGAACAAAAAATAAAACGAGTTGTCACTCGTACAGGGGCTACTCGACCGAGTACATAGGCTACTCGATCAAGTAGCACCCAAAAAACTGGGCAGTAGCTACCTTTGAGGACGCACTCGACCGAGTCAGACCATGACTCGATCGAGTGGGTCCTGTAGCCCAGAAAACCGAGAGCCTTTTTATCATCATCCGGGCCTCGTCTTTTTAAAAACGACTTAGTCGTCACGTGTAAAGCCAATCACGTGATTTCATTTTCTAAAACTCATGCATACCACTTCACTAGAACAATTTTGATCGGATCTTTTCGACGTGATAAGTTGGGACAAGGCACCGAGACTTGGGATCGGGCTAGCACTACGCCTAGGTCCCATGTCTCCGTCCTTTGTTTAGTACACAACATAATGTGTATTTAATCGGAGTTCGTCCATCTACACAAATTCACGGTCTAGTTTATATACGGGTCCGTTCCTATCTTTTATCGCTTCTCTATTTCATTTATTATTTTCGTTGATCGTTGTATTGTGAATTCCGGGTTGTATTTCCGCCCGTGTAACTTGTACATATTTTATTTTCGAGCTTTATTTATTTACTTGCTTATCGCTTTATAAATGAACCTCGCATGCTAAACAACTTCGACAATAGTTAGATGCATTAAATGACGTAGTTAACGCAAAATTCACATGCTTAGCCCGAAAACGCTGTTTGCATATCATTTAGTCGTTTTAGTAGCGCGCGTACACGAACACGAACGGTGTCTTAGTAGAGGCCGCCATGTGCGGGCGGGGTTGGGTGTCCTTAGTGGCTTCCCAACACGTACCCTCACCCCTTACTCAGAACCTTGGTTTCCGGATGTCCGAAACCATTGGCGCACGAGAGTCATTCTATATACGAAAGCCGGTGTAAACGGTATCGATATTGCAATGCAAATGGATAAGCCCCATAAACGCTGAAATCGAAGTGGGCCGTACGTCGTGTACAGCCCATGACGACATAGAGTGGGCTCGAATGGTTCCGAATAACCATAAAATTCGGTGGCGACTCCATTTTGACTTAAATTTTGAACCCGAGAACAATCTTACCACGAGATTCATTTGCCTACCCAAACCCGCGCGTGGCCGCGTCGAGGTGGACCTACGTCATGTCCACAATTTGGCGACTCCGCTGGGGATACCTGATGTACCACATGTCATTGGGGTTCCTAGGGTGAGACTCGAAGAGAAATCGTTCGAATATTAGTGTGCGCGCATTAGTTAATGATTCATGCGTGACCCATTTTTACCCGGGCCGGTTACTTGTGACCGACGTCCCACTATACCGCGGTGCATTCCTACATGGGTGCGCTAAAGACTTCGATGGTGGAACTCGTATGGGTTTTGCGGCATGTCCTAAGACCAACTCGGCTTAGGGAGTCCGTCCTGATTTACGAGAAAGCCATCGTTGTTGGTATAGACCCTATTTTGACCGACCGAGACTTAACGTAATGCATACATAAGCGTCGTTATAATGCTTGTTTGACTACGTGTTGCTTGGTTTCCGTGTCATTTTTCAAAAAACCGTCATTTCAAAAAATGCATCTTTCCAAAATACCCAATTTTGAAAAAACCCGAAATGCTGCCCATTTCGGGACCCGCCTTTTCAAAATATCCAATTTTCAAAACTCGGAATGCCGCCGAAATTTAGGATCAACGATTTGACTCAGAATATCCTTTTCTTTAGTCGGCATGCTGTCCGTTTTAACTCTTGAATTTCCGACACCGTCTTGATTTTCTGAATTTTTTAAAATTCTAATCTCGATTTTCGAAATTCCGTTTTCAATTTTTGAACTCTCGGAAACTCACCGATTGCATATTCAAATTTTCAACTTCAAACATCCAACTTTCCTAAAATAAATCTTCCCTATTATAGGACCTACCGTCTATCCGTTGTGTCGGGTCTTTGCATAGTATGTAGAAGGTTTTTAGAGTCGAAACTCCGTTGATCTTACATCACGAGTTTCCTCCCTTTCCCGAGTCCGCCTTATCTGTCAAGGCACGACCAACCCGTTTAGGGCATACCCCTACAAAGGAAAGTCCGTCTATACACTCGAGTCAAAAGTCTGGGGAATAATCTCACGTGGACCTTCCTTCGAACGGGACTAGGCCCACAAGGCCAAAGTCCTAAGGAAGTCATACCACCTACGAGTCATCCGTCTAGGTGGTCTCTCGAGTCCTTTTCGCTCAGTCAATAGCCTTTTCGCGGCGATTATTTTGGTATTTCGTGGCGATTCTATTCGACGCGGAAGGTTTCCCCATCGATTGTGTATTCGTTGAGGTAGGCGGCGTTGCCGTAGCTTTTCGTGGCAAATAATCTATTCGCTGGGTTAAATTCTTAAAATCGACGCGAAAGAAAGTGATTTTTAGTGGCAAATTTTGTGTCATTTATTTTCGATGCGGTAAATGGTTTACATTTCCCAACTAAATAGTAATTGCATCAATTGCATTCGACACGATAGATAATATAAAATGCCATTTAATAATGACAATTGTATTTGACACGATATGCGTTATAAAATGCAATCATATATTAAATTATGCTATTGATTTGATTCGATACAAAATAACACCTCTATCTCTCCAAATGCATCGATTACAATCGACGACATAGGTTAATTATATTAGTAGTACTATTGTTGATTGTTATATAACAATCTCGATAAGGTGCGAAAACTAAAAAGAAAAGTACAATAGAAGAAAATCATGTGACTTTTATATTAGGAGTATTACTTATAATTTTTGTTTTTCACATATATCCAAAATCGACTAAGCAAAATTATTATAAAAAAGAAAGGGTCTAAAATCAGTGCAATTGTGCAAATGATATTTTTTACAACCTAAAACTGTTCACTATATCTTTCGTCAGCCAAACTAAGCTCCTGCATTGCGTGAAGTAGTAGTGCCTCAGTAAATTGCAATAAACAAAGATAAATGTATAGGTAAAGATAGTACGAATTTATATTCATTTCTAGCATGCAAGAAAAAAATACTATTTTTCGTCTCGGACTCTTGGTCATTTGTTTACCTTTATTATATGTGAGGTGTATTATAATCAAAGGTAAACAAATGTCTCGGACGGAGAGGAGTACATGTTTTTTCTTAGATGTTCACGAATAGTTGGTGGAATATATAACAAAATGTCACATTAACAAAATGTCATATTAAAACAGATAACAAACACAAGCAATTTTAATAATCTAAATTTTGTTTAATATAGTTGTCAATGATTATACCTGCTCCTTTAACTCTCTAACTTCCAAAGATTTGTCTTTGTTTGCCTGAGTAGCTCCAAACTTTAATGTCGAAACACGCTCATCAAATGGCATTGGCCTCTAGACTTACTTGAACAAACATCAATGTCTTGGCTAGACCTCCTGAAATACACACATAAATACAAAGACACACACAATGAGATCTCCTAGTGCTGCAAGAGACTTCTTAATGTGTTGTGCTTCTTTCATTCTATCCCATGTTACTTCGGACTTATCGACTCTTTCACTTTTGGCCAAGTCAACTAGATGCATACATCCACACAACATTGTAGCTGATGTTAAGTCTTTCCTTGCACATGAACTATGCAACTGAAACCATACAAAGTAGTCAGTTTTACCCACGGGGAAGAGAAAAAAAAAACACTTTTTGGGAAAAATTTATGTCTTCCTTTCAGAAGATTAGGTTTAATGTTTATCCCTCGGAACCAATTGAGTCTTAATAATGACAAAATATTACTCGTATTATTTTAGCTTTACTACCTTTTTCCCTCATATGTACTACTCAGTATTCAAAAGACTGAATTTAAGAAGTCCTAAAATGGCGCATACATGATAGGGTAGGGTGTGAGCAAAATCATAGGTAAATTATGAAGTTTAGACATAGAGATTCAACCTATGTTACTGTGATACTTCACCTAGCTGTTGTGTCTCATATCCAGTACGACACAATACCTCTATACTTCATTTAGACCAAATTGCTGAAACTTTCACATAAAGTAGCCACTATGTATCGTGTCTGATACTTGCAGACGGGCAGGCGAACATTGATTTGAACCTGGGATAAAGTCAGTTCGTGTGTATGTAGTAACTCGAAAGACAGTATACCTATGCAATTCAGCAACAATTCAGTATCTCGATCACGGTACTCTACCAGCTTTAACCAGTACTTACGGATTAAAAATGCTACTTGAAATAATAGGATGTGTGACTACTTGCAAGCACAAACACACATAGGCATCATAAAAGCAGCCATGTTAAAGAAAGAGTCAGTTACAGCTAACCCAATTCATCTACTTAGAAAAAGTTGAAGAAAAGCAAATTTCTTAATTTAATGTATTCAACACGTTAAAAAAAATCTTACCTATTAATACACAGCCATACCAAATGGAATAATCGCCCCCAATCCGAACATCTCCAATAACAGAATTGCTCTAATTATAGACGATTCAGTAAAATAAATAACAGATGAAATTCTAGGACAATATTAACAACAAAGATGCTCTGTAACATTCTTAACTCAAAGAAGCCAAAAAAAAAGTTAAGCATATTACGCAGCTAAACAAAAATTTTAAGTTCAGATTACTTTATTAGTTTCAAAACGCAGGTGAGACGATGAGAGAGTAAGAAATTTCAAGTTCAGATAGTACGATAAACTGGTCAGCATACGCTATTCACAACATTCAATCTACCGAAATACTACAGAAATTAAATATTAGAAATTGAAATTAACTTAACCCTAAGTTTATAATTAACGAAAACATAAATAATTGAAGAGTAAAGATTGGCAAAACTTAAATATTAGAAGAAACAAAAAAGTGACTACTGCGAAAGGGATCCAACCTACGATGTTAATTGCAAAGAAATCGACGTTCCATATGAACTTGATGCTTCAGTTTCCGATGAATTGGTTAGGATTTGTGTCCGAGAAAAATCGACGAAGATGTGAACTTGGGGATAACATCTGAGGGTCGACGGGGGTCGAGCCAAGGGATGCTTAGGGTTATCATATGAGCGGATCAAGAACTAGGCTCTGGTGGTGTTGTGGTGGCAGAGTAGTGAGAGCGAGGTGATTTTGGTGTATTGTTTGGGTAGAAGATGAAGAAACCCTAGGACAGACTAGTATTAAACGAAAACTCCCAGAGAGGCGGCTAAATGGAAAAAAATCGAAAGAATTACAACATGCTACCTCATCGTTTAATGGGGTGTATTATTGGCGATTGATATTTGTTAGGCTAAGTTATTAACTATAAGAGTAATTGTGGGTTGTTTACGTCGATTTTTCAATCGTCACGAAATAATTGTCGTGAAAAGCCTTTTTTGTTGTAGTGGTCCATTTTCTTTTGGGTCGCTCGGGATGTACTTTTTTGATTCCAAGATCTGGGTTCGGTTTCTGATTACATGGTGTTCTTACAGACAGGCCGCCGTCAACCAGACACTCCCGCAAGATGGAAGCTGCTTTGAACAGTCTGAAAACCTCTGTGGACGCCATGGTCGTCAAGCAGACCGATATTGAAGCCCAACTGACTGAAATGAGGGATGGTCAAGTGACAATTGTTGCTCGTATGGCTGCAGTGGAGCAAAGTACTCCAAATACCGAGACCAATGGGTCTCTGACTGAGCTACTAAGTGCGATTCACCGACTGGAGGAACAAGTGCACCTAGCCGGGAGTAACAACATTCATCATGAAAACAGTCGTGAGTATGCCCTGGTGAACGACAAGCTACCCCCAAACCTGAACCTCACAGGCCTACCGATGTTCGAGGGAACCGAAGACCCGTTACTACATGTACGGGCCTTCAAAGAGTTTATGGCCATCAAGGGAGTGGATTCATCCATGTTCAAAAACCTTTTTGGTGCATCCCTTGAGAAGCACCCACGGGCCTGGTACTATAGGCTAGACCCGAAGAAATACCCTACTTGGGATGATGTGGCCACCGAGTTTGCCCGGAACTATGCTGACAACACCGAGATCCAAACCACAATGCGATCTCTGGAGGTGATAGCCCAAGAGCCGAAAGAAGGTTTTACCAAATACCTTCAACGCTGGAGGGCCGAGAGCGTGAAACTGGTCGATAAGCCCAGTGAGAAGACTTTGGTGGAGGCTTTTGTCAAGAACCTCCTACCCTCCTACCGGGTTCACCTCCGATACGCTGTCATACCCAATTTCACCACCCTTACTGAAATGGGTATGAGGATCGAAGACGATCTAAGACTGGAAGGCCTTACTAAGGCCGCTAGCAAAGGGTACCAAGGGGCTTCCTCCTCCACTACCAAGCCTCAAGCTGCAACCCGCAACATTTTTGACGCGGTTAATCTACTAGATGCCCCGTCCAAGAAGAACACCCCACCTCGGGTTTTCACTGATATAGGTACCACCTATACTTATGCCTTACAAAGGCTATCCTCCAAAGGCCTAGTCCAACCGATAGGCCCTACTCCTGAAGTTCCGGTCGAGCGACGCTCCAAGAACTACAATGCTCAGGCCTATTGCCAGTACCACCGGGGCAATGGGCATGATACCGAGAAGTGCTGGAAGCTGAAGCACTTGATCCAGGACTTGATCGAAAGCGGTAAAATCCCGCTACCCGAAGATAAGCCCAGCAATAAGGAGAACCCTTTCAGCTCCCACGCCATCTTTACCGGGGAGGTGATTGATTGCTCTCACCTTATCTCTTCATTTATCCCGCAAGCGAACGGGATCTGGTTCGACGACGAGGATGACGTCTACCTCGCCAAAGGGGAAGCTGTCCCCATCACCTCCGAGGAGATCCGAAAGACCAAATCCCGAGTCTTAGCCAGTAACCACCTTGGTCGTCCCTATCAAGCCACTAGCTCTAGGGACGCCCCCATTCCGACAACCGTCATTGAGCCACTCAGGACGGAAGTTGCCCCTGAGGAGCCGACTGCTGAAACGGCTCTCGTGAAGCAACTGAAAAAGACACGAGTTGACCTCACCATATGGCAACTCCTGGTTAGCTCACAGGAACATCGAGAAGCACTTACTAAGGCTCTCGATCAAATTAAGGTTGACTCTTTGGTTACCCCTGCTGAGATGGTAGCCATGGTCCTGCCCCACCTGAAGGGCAAAGCTAAGGAAGAAGGCCCAGTGATCACCTTCTCCGAAGCCGACCTACCACCATTTGGGGCCTCCCATAATCTGGCCCTCTGCATTACGGTGGTTTGCCGAGGAAAATTCCTCCCAATGACCTTGGTTGATGACGGGTCCGCTGTGTATGTCCTTCCTCTAAGGACTGCCAAAGCCCTCGGCATTACCGAGGCCGACTATATCCCGACTGCTCAGACCATCCAAGCCTTTGATGGGAGCCCAAAGTCGGTAGCTGGGGCCGTAAAACTGACCATCATAACAGGCCCGATAGAAAAGGAGCTCGAATTCCAGGTGATCGATGTCACCTCATCATTCAACTTGCTCCTAGGTAGGCCGTGGACCCACGCGGTCAAGGCGGTGTCCTCCACCCTTCACCGAAAGATCAAGATGCCTCTGCTTAACGATGTTATCACTTTAGAGGCAACCCCAATGACTGTGGCTAGCTGTAACGCCATGGGACGCACGGACCTCTGGGGGTTCGATTTTGTGGGGATGATCAAGGAAAAGTACCTCTTTAGGCCTTACTTCACTACGAGTATCGACACGATGCTCCAAAACCTAGGGTACTTTCCGGGGGCTACCTCTCGACTCGATCTTCCAGCTGGGAAGGTTATCGAGGTCCTTAAGGATGAAGACTCTCACTTCGACCTTGGTTTTGCCGTTACTCCGGGCAATGTTGTCCGAGCAGGAATTGAAAAGGCCTGCAACATCATTAAGGGTATCCACTTGAGCCCTTACAGCCCACGGTTGGCTGACTACTTCGTCACACCAGTGTTTGGGGCTATTCAGGTTGGTCTATACCAACCCAATGCTGTGCACCTCGGGACCCACTTGGCTCGGGACTGCAACTATATTCCGGATGATGTGTTCGCCCTCATCCAGTCCGATGGAGCTGACAATGCTGAGCCCGCGCTGGGGCTACTTTTCGGGGAAGACACCATAGCCCCGACTCCAAAGGAAGACCTAGTCAACCTGATTCTCCGCAGAACCAGGTTTGACCCGACCGAGCTGATCTCGGATGTTGGTTCCGAGACGGGAAACATGGCCTGGAGGAAGACTGTCAAGTGGACTGACAGTCAGGGAAGAATCTACAAGCTGGTCACTGGAGAGAGAGACATGCCTGAGTCTGAGTCCGAGTCTGAGTCGGAGTCAGAGTCAGAGTCTGAGGTCGAGTCTAGGGAAGTCGGTGCTAGAGTCACTCCTGTAACCCCTCTCCCTTTTATCATTCCTGCTGCTGGCACTTCGGGGTCTGTCCCGAGTACTTTACCAATTCCGCCTCTGACCAATGATCAGATGGCTGCTCTTTTCGAGCTGTTTTCCAAATTCTCAATCAATAATAACAACCGTTCTGCTTACGACTTGTCTCTTTTAAATTCTGTTTTCAAAAATACTTTATGCAATGACATTGAGAAACCAGACGAACAGGTACCCTTACCTCCGCATCTGATCGAGCAACTAGAGCAAAGGGAATCTCGGAATCCGGTGATCGAAGAGACCGAGACCATAAATGTGGGGACAACCTTAGAGCCTCAGACACTTAAGATAGGGTTATCCCTAAATCCCGAGGAGAAACAACAATTCATGAACCTCCTCCAAGAGTTCAAAGATGTCTTCGCATGGTCCTACAAGGACATGCCGGGGATAGATCGGGAAATAGCCGAGCACCACATACCAATCAAAGACAGGTGCAAACCGGTCAAGCAGAAACTCCGTCGAATGAGGCCAGAGTGGTCTCTCAAGGTAAAAGAAGAAGTCGATAAACAGTTCAAAGCCGGCTTCATACAAGTGTCCGAGTATCCGGACTGGGTTGCAAACATCGTGCCGGTTCCTAAAAAGGACGGTAAGGTGCGGGTATGCGTAGATTTTCGGGATCTAAACAAGGCGAGCCCGAAAGATGATTTTCCGTTACCACACATCGACATACTAGTGGATAACACGGCCGATCATGCCCTTCTATCATTTATGGACGGGTATGCCGGATACAATCAGATCAAGATGGCAGAGGAAGATATGAGTAAGACCACCTTCACAACACCTTGTGGTACTTACTGCTATACCGTCATGCCATTCGGTCTCATTAACGCCGGAGCCACATATCAAAGGACCACTACCACTTTATTACATGACATGATGCACAAAGAGGTAGAAGTTTATGTAGACGACATGATCGTCAAATCCAAAGAACGGGACGGTCACATCACCGCCCTAAGGAAATTCTTCACCCGACTGCGCAAGTACAACATGAGGCTAAACCCTCAAAAGTGCAGTTTCGGGGTAACATCAGGCAAATTACTGGGTCATATCGTTAGCCAACGAGGTATCGAAGTCGACCCAGATAAAATCAAAGCCATTACCGAGATGCAACCTCCCAAAACCGAAAAAGAAATAAGGGGATTTCTCGGGAAAGTCCAGTACATCAGTCAGTTCATTTCCAAACTAACCATGGTGTGTGAACCGATTTTCAAGAAACTGAAAGTAGGAGAACGGGTGCTATGGGATGACAAATGCCAAGCTGCTTTCGACAAGATCAAAGAAATATTGTCTGCTCCGTCGGTCTTAATGCCACCTCAACCCGGTTTGCCTCTGTCGTTATACCTAACAACGACCGAGACAGCCATGGGGGCTATGCTGGCTCAGACAGTTGACTCCAAAGAACGAGCCATTTATTACATTAGCAAAAAGTTTTTAGAGTATGAGTGCAAATATACCATGCTCGAAGAGACGTGCTTGGCTCTAGTTTGGGCTACTAAGAAGCTCCGGCACTATATGCTCAGCTACGAGGTCCATGTGCTATCCAAGATGGACCCCATCAAATACCTCTTCGAGAAACCCATTCTCAATGGCCGAATTTCTAGATGGACTCTAATGTTGGCAGAGTTTGACCTAAAATTTGTGCCCTTAAAGGCCATTAAGGGGCGGGTAGTAGCTGAATTTCTCGCCGACAGCCCGGTGACCGAAGAAGGACACACCGACACCTGGTCCTTCCCAGACGAAGATATTTTCCATACCGATACTGAAACATGGGATTTATACTTCGATGGAGCATCCAATTTTCGAGGGTTCGGAGTCGGGATCCTCCTAATCTCACCAAGAGGGGAGCATACTCCCGTCTCCATCAAACTGGACTTTGATGTTACCAATAATGCAGCAGAGTACGAAGCATGCATTTACGGGCTACAAGCCGCCGCCAATCTGGAGATCACAAATCTCCGGGTACATGGTGATTCATCCTTGGTCATTAACTAAGCACTCCAAAAATGGAAGACTCGGAATGCTAATCTCGTGGCCTACCAGGCACGAGTAAGGGATCTCGAGAAACAATTCCAAAGGGTAGAGTATATATACCTGCCCCGAGAAGAGAATCAGTTTGCAGATGCACTTTCAAAATTGGCATTTCTGCTAAATATCCCCGACCACGTGACCAGTATGCCAATTTGCGTCGAAAGGCGGTCCGAGCCGGCGTACGTTCACGACATCGAAGACATTGAGATAACTGATCCCGAACCATGGTATCAGGCTGTGTTAACGTACCTGACAAACGGAGAATATCCTCCCGGGACTGAAGGTCGGGCCAAGAAAGCCTTACGAAGGCTAGCCACCCAGTTCATCCGTACTGATGACGGACAACTGTACAAAAAGACGGCACAGGGGGCTCTTCTCCTTTCTGTTGATAAATATAAGGCCGAGAAAGTTATGGCCGAAGTACATGATGGTGGAAACGGTCCACACATGAATGCCCACATGCTGGTTCGAAAAATCATGAGGCCCGGTTATTACTGGAATACTATGGAAGCCGACTGCCAGTTATATGTCAAACATTGTCATAACTGTCAAATCTTCGGCAATGTGCAACATATGCCGTCATCATTGCTTTATACCATGACGTCACTCTGGCCATTCTCGACATGGGGTATCGACATAATCGGGAAAATAAATCCCTCTGGTACTGGTGGGCACTACTTTATTTTAGTAGCTATCGACTATTTCACCAAATGGGTCGAAGCTGAATCATATTGCATTCTCAATGCTAAGCATGTCACCAAGTTTATCCAGAACAAGATAATATGCGGGTATGGGATTCCTTATGAATTTATCAGTGATCACGGGACCCATTTTCAAGCCGAGACTGCGGCCCTGCTGACCAAGTACAAAATTCAAAGGCATACGTCCTCACCTTACCGTCCCCAAACAAATGGAGCAGTAGAGGCGGCCAATAAAACGATTGTCACCATACTCAAAAAGATGGCTGATAATTACCGGGATTGGCCCGACAAAATACCTTTTGCCCTATGGGGATACCGAACATCAATTCGCACCGCAACCGGGGCGACGCCGTATTACCTAACCTATGGATGGAGGCAGTCCAGCCAGTTGAGTTAGAGGTACCATCCCTCAGAATTCTGCTAGAAAGCTAAGTGCCCGAAGCTGACTGGGTTCGAGCGCGGTATGACTCATTGGTTCTACTAGACGAACGACGACGATCTCGCGCCCTCAATAATATCCAAATCTACCAGAAGAGGATCCAACGGGCCTTCAACAAGAGAGTAAGGCCCAGAAACATTAAAGAAGGGGATCTAGTCCTTAAGTCTGTTCGAGCTTTACTACCAGTTGACCGAAGGGGAAAGTTCAAACCCAATTGGGCTGGGCCATATCTGGTAAAGAAGATCCTATCAGGGGGAGCAGTGATGCTGACGGACCTGGATGGGAATGAATTCGTCAACCCAACCAACCTGGACCAACTGAAGCGTTACTACCCTTAGCCATTTCTCATTGTCATTTGCAAAATTTATCAAAATCATTTTCTTTACAAAAAAGCAAGTCAATAAGCTAGAATCATTTATTCTACTGTCGCAAACATCTTGAACCAATAGTCTTGGTGTAATTCGAGATTGCAAATTTACTAAGGCCTGAACTACGTTTGGTTTGATTCTGCTGATCGCGGATACGTAGGCAGCCCCTCAAAAGGGCACAACCAATGCAATCGAGAAAAGACAGGAGCGGTTTAATAATAAAATTCTTTTATTAAATACCCAAAAAAAAAATCCCGATAAACTCGGGAAATTACAAAATGCAGGAATTCAAAAAAATACAAAAAAGAAACACACGACAAAAATAGTAATAATATTTAAATAATAATAAAGCTAAAGGTCTCGGCATTCAGGGCATCTTGCCCTTCCCCTTGTCCTTGGCCTCCTTAGCCGTCCACTAGCGACGACGTGGAGGAGAGCGTTCCCGAATCACCACGGGAACCTCTCTAGCTCGGGCTCGTTTGTTTGAGCCCGAATCCTCTATCACTTCAATGGGCCCAAGTCGGGCCCTCACGGGCTCAGGGAGCCGGTCACGCGGACCTAGTCGGTCCCGGGCCGCCAGTCTTGGCCCAAGGCGTCTCTCCAAATCAGTCCGGGGGCTTGGCTGCCCCCGTGTGCTGCTAGCACCGACCTCCTTAGATCGAGTCTTAGTTTGTGACTTAAGACCCGATTCTCCTCGGACTATAGCATCAGGAATATCTCCCCCGTCGAAGAAATCCCTGTTATCCTTCGCCGTCTCTCGGCGAACTAGTTCGAAGGCCTCATCAACCTTCAAAGCCTTGCGAGCTTCCTCGGACTCCTCGGAAGTCCATTTCTGGTAAGCCCGTGAAACCCAAGCGGATTGGCAGGGGCTGGGTACGGTCCATGTAGGATGAGTGAACCATCTCTGCAACCATGTGTCACACATAGCGTCCGTCAATTGGAGCGGGACGCTAATGATGGCTTCAGTCTCAGGGATGCGCTGAGACAAACCGAACTGCCTCAGGAGACGGTCCGGGGAAATATGAACTGTCCAGTCAAGGGACAGGATCACCAAGTAGCGGGCTTGGTCCCTCTTAGCCAATCCCGTCAGTTTGGGGAGGAACCACCAAGCGACAGTCCACCTAATTAAAGGACCCCCGTGGAACACCAGCTCCTCATCCCAGTAAGCTCGGTTTATTTGTTGACTCGAGCTTATCCGCCGCCTTCTGGAGCTAATCTGACTGCTCCGATAATTGAGGACGCTCGGAGGGGACTCTATAATCGATAGCCGCTCCAACAACCATATCTGAAAAGAATACACAAATTTTTAAGCAACGGAGTGGTTCGCCAGGGTCCACTCGATCGAGTGCAGTAGTTGACTCGATCGAGTAAGTCCTCCAAAAACAGGCAGTAGCTCGCTAAGAGTGTCACTCGATCGAGTGACAGGTCCACTCGATCGAGTGACCTACGTATATAAGGAAATTCACAAAAAAAAAACGCGGAATGCATACCTACAGAAAACAGGTACTCCCCGTCAGGTGTCGGGCTGAGTCGAGTCGCCTAGCATCCAGACCCATGATGATTTCTCCAGTGGCTAGCCAAGCAGGGCTATGACCAGTCTCCATCTGGTCAAGCACTCCAATCAGCCTGATTTGACCCATGCATGAGTCAAGCTCCATCATCCCTTCAAAAAAATAGCAGTGCAACATGCAAAAGGCGAATGCCCTACGCCTGTAAGTAGGGGTGGCCCTCACATCCCGGTTGTTCATGAACTTGTCAGCCAGGTCAAATAAGGAAATAGTATTTCCCCGCACCATCCGATCTGTCTCAGCATGAGACAGACCCAAGAAATCCCTCAGCCTCCTTCTCGGATCTGGGTAGAACGGAGGGGTAGCAGGATGAACAACAGGGCTCCAACCACCTATAGCTGCGATTTCCTCAGGTAGAGGGCATATTTCTCCCCGCGGGAACGCAAAGACATGATGGGTAGTATCCCAAAACATCAGGCAGGCGTCCAAGAAATGTGAGTCGATTATCAGACGTTGGAGGGGGAATAGACTGACGATTCCCATATGGGTCAGTCGAACCTTTTCCTCGCCCCGAAAGTATTGGGACCAAGCGAGAAGCATGGCTGTCAAATGATCGATACCCATGACAGAAATTTCTAGTTTTCTTGAAAGTCTAAAAGATTTTGAGAAGAAAAAAGGAGAGTTTTGAGTTGGAATGCAAAAGTTGAAGCAGGGAGACCTATATTTATAATAGGAAATCCCACCTGTAACCCTAACTGCCATGCCTCCTCAGCAAACCTGGGCTCTATGCGCGTGCAGGCCTGATTTCAAACAAAGAACCCGGAATAGGAATCAAGCCGTCCCAAGCTTTCCTAAGAGTTTCTAAAATTTTCCGTGATAAAAAAATTGTGATAAATTTCCTTTCAATTTTTTTTGCCTTTTCAAAAATTCAATATCTTATCTCCCCAGCGCGAGTCAGTGTTTCGCCTACATGTTACATACAAGTTGTTATGTGTCAGCATACAGGTACACCCCAGACTTCAGAGGCAAGTCTCCGCACAGCTATTTCATTCCCCAGCATAAGTCGATGTTTCCTCCGGAATGCTACATCCAAGATGTAATGTGTCGACATACGGGTACACCTACATCCCCAAAAGGCAAGTTTGACTCCCCACAGAGTTACCATCACCAGGACAGGTATGACCCTCCGCTTATGGCTGGCGAGCCCTTCACGCAAGTCTATTGGACTATAAACGACCCGACCGGAAGACTGCCAGGTCGTAATCTGCGATTGGCCTGGTAGCTACTCTGACTTTCGCCTTGTTCAAGCCTCAGTCAGAGTGGGGGCTCTGTAGACACCCGCATTTTGACTGCCAGGTGTCTATGGTAGTCTCCAAAAACACCCGATGATGATCGGACGCAAACGTGACTTAGTATACTCGAACTTGGGCTCGGAATCAATAATATCCGACATGGACTTTTAGCGGAGTAAAAATTTCAGAAAACAGACCTCAAATCCAGGCCCAGTGGGTCGTTCCAAGCAAAATAAGACTAATTTGGGTCAAAACCGACACCAAAAATAAAAACCGTCTTTTGGCGACCGGGTCAAAACCCGGTCAAAGACGAACCCGTCACGCAAATCAGCCTAGAGGAGCTTCTAGAAGCTGGCGCCCAAATCAAAAATTCAAATAAAACAAAAAGTCAACCATTTCCTAAATTATCTCGATTTCCTTGATCCACTCGATCGAGAGGATTGACCCACTCGGTCGAGTGGAGCGCCATAAACCGGATTAGGCCCGTTTGCAAGGGCACTCGATCGAGTGCACTAGGGCCACTCGATCGAGTGACCCTAGGTCGTGGGGTAAACTCTATAAATACCCCTCAACCCCCATTCATTTGGAGAGTTTGGTCAAAGGCACATTTACCCTACATTTCTACCCTAATCCTCCCATCACACCAGATTTCAACCCTAAGCAATACTACACAAAAAGCCGAGCCTACATCCCTTGTAAAACCGATACACACACACGCACACACACACACACACTATAACTTGCATACATCCTCGATACTCCGACGTCCCCGTCACTATTACGAGTCCATTTCCGAGGCCTTTACTAAGCATGTATGTTGAGGGTGTCCTAAACCCCATCTCGATCTTACAATCTTGTTTCATCTTTTATTTGCATTTTTCGTATTTTTGTATCATGATCGTATTAGTATAGTAACACTAACACTAGCATTTTCATACTTTTTTGCATCTTCATTTTATCATTTATTTATCGTTATTAACATTATCATACCGCGTACATATATATTATAGTATATAAAAACTCGGATCCGAACACGTTGGACTACGACGTCCATTTAAGTTCCGTTTAATCCCTTTACGAGCAACGACGGAGGTGGCACCCTTTCGAGGAGTGCCGCCCCAATGTACTCAAGGGCGTAACGCGATCATGGTCATTCGTAGTTGAACGCGTATGGATCCATTTCTACGATTAGTACGGAACCCGTTGACACGAAAACCGACATCACATAATCCGAAAGGATTAGTTCCGATGTCGTGACGTAGAGGGATGCAATTTCGTCACTAGTCCAAAATTTTTAAACTAACGATAACATTTTCATAAAATCCCGATAACGGTATTATAATCGTATGCATACACGATTATAGCACCGGAAGCCGAGTTAAATTCAAATCGTTCGATATTTGTATTTAATTTGGCTAACTATCAATTTTGAACAAAAAATAAAACGAGTTGTCACTCGTACAGGGGCTACTCGACCGAGTACATAGGCTACTCGATCAAGTAGCACCCAAAAAACTGGGCAGTAGCTACCTTTGAGGACGCACTCGACCGAGTCAGACCATGACTCGATCGAGTGGGTCCTGTAGCCCAGAAAACCGAGAGCCTTTTTATCATCATCCGGGCCTCGTCTTTTTAAAAACGACTTAGTCGTCACGTGTAAAGCCAATCACGTGATTTCATTTTCTAAAACTCATGCATACCACTTCACTAGAACAACTTTGATCGGATCTTTTCGACGTGATAAGTTGGGACAAGGCACCGAGACTTGGGATCGGGCTAGCACTACGCCTAGGTCCCATGTCTCCGTCCTTCGTTTAGTACACAACATAATGTGTATTTAATCGGAGTTCGTCCATCTACACAAATTCACGGTCTAGTTTATATACGGGTCCGTTCCTATCTTTTATCGCTTCTCTATTTCATTTATTATTTTTGTTGATCGTTGTATTGTGAATTCCGGGTTGTATTTCCACCCGTGTAACTTGTACATATTTTATTTTCGAGCTTTATTTATTTACTTGCTTATCGCTTTATAAATGAACCTCGCATGCTAAACAACTTCGACAATAGTTAGATGCATTAAATGACGTAGTTAACGCAAAATTCACATGCTTAGCCCGAAAACGCTGTTTGCATATCATTTAGTCGTTTTACTAGCGCACGTACACGAACACGAACGGTGTCTTAGTAGAGGCCGCCATGTGCGGGCGGGGTTGGGTGTCCTTAGTGGGCTTCCCAACACGTACTCTCACCCCTTACTCAGAACCTTGGTTTCCGGATGTCCGAAACTATTGGCGCACGAAAGTCATTCTATATACGAAAGCCGGTGTAAACGGTATCGATATTGCAATGCAAAGGGACGAGCCCCATAAACTCTGAAATCGAAGTGGGCCGTACTTAGTGTACATCCCATGACGACATAGAGTGGACTTGAATGGTTCCGAATAACCATAAAATTCGGTGGCGACTCCATTTTGACTTAAATTTGGAACCCGAGAACAATCTTACCACGAGATTCATTCGCCTACCCAAACTTGCGCGTGGCTGCGTCGGGGTGGACCTACGTCATGTCCACAGGTCCGGTCAGAAGGGCCTCCACCGCTGCTCAGGATTCATCAAGTGTACCGAACAAATCTCAGATTAGTCAACGGTGTCCCAGGGAAATAATACTCGGAACAGACCAGTCTGGTTTGCTACAGCATTTGCACTCGTTGTCATTAGAAGCGGGACAAATTCGTACTGAGCTAATTCTGGCAAATACTGTATGTCGGCTCTCATATTTGTCGACTATACAACTTGCAGGATAGGCACACTGAGCAACAAAAGCTTGCAGGATATCATATTGATATACTTTAGTGAAGTGTGAAATACTAATCTCTTGCAGATAACAATCACAGTAGAATAAAGTATGTGCCTTTCCGATGACATGCAACAGCTCCAGGTAGATTAATTGCCGGTTATTATCAGCTAATATGACAACTAATCGTCAGTTATTATCAAAATTGAATATTTGAAACAGGGAGCTTTCACAAATTGCGGTTGATGTTTATCAAATAGTTTATCTCAGGATTTTTTTGATCATTTTTCTATAAACCGAAGTTATCTATTTTCTTGTTATATAGAGAGGAGAAATGGTGAAAAGGACACTAAAGACCAGTAGTTTCGTAAGCACTAAAGCAATTCAGTGACTAAATAATTGAGTGAGTACTGGCGACGAGAGTGCACTTACACCAATATCAAGCAAACACATGATCCAAGTTATGAACTATCAAAGAAAGCAAAAGCAGCAGTGTACAAGCTTCAAAATTGCAATCAGACTTCAGCAATTCAAGTAGATGTATACTATGATCTTCTGCTGATTATTTCAAAATTTGATGTCCAAGACACTATCATATCATCCAACCATAACACATCTACATTCAAAAACTAATGTCCAAGATACAGTCATAGCATCCAACCATAACACAGATACCTTCAGAAGAAAAGAAAAATATTCTCAGATGACACAGATAGCATGGATCACCTGTAGAAACGAAATCCATGCTAAGTTATGTTGATTTGTACCAAAAGAAGCAAACGTCAATCGAATGACATAGTTATAACATTACATCATTATATGAATTATCTCCAAATGAGTTCATCCCTAAAAGAAGCAAACGTCAATCAAACATGTGCAAAAACAACAAACAGATTGAATAACACTTTGATCATCCCCAAACCCAGAAACACTCAAACTTTAATCAAATATACCATCATAATGTTTAGTTTAAATCATAGTAGTAAGAAGTAAGTAATAGTATTTAAGAAACTTACACTCCTTAATAGTTGTGTTGACGGCGTCGTAATGAAATCCGACGTTGATTCTGGCGGTTGAGCAGGTGATTGTGAGTACTGGATTGGATGGGAAAGATGGAAGATAAAGAACATATGAGGAAGAAGCGTAATCAGAACGAGTATTTTTCGTTAGAAACACTACTCGTAGGTGTTGCGACTGTTCCTAAGCGAAGTACTACATTTTGCTGCATTGGAGAACCATAGAGTTGTCCTTCTTTTATCTTATTGAGGGGGAGGGTAATTATGGATTTGGTTGGGAGGTTTTCAGCAGTTTGACTATATTTAGGAGGGTGTCAATTAATAGGTTGGTGGTGAAGTTGGTAGTTCAACTGTAAAGTGGTCAATTAATAGGTTGGTGCTGACTGGTGTTTGTATGTACTTGGATACATAAGCTTGTTATCTAGTAGTAGTTGTGGACGTAGGTAGATAGTGGCTATTAATATTAGGTTGTCTGTGTCGGTATTGGTGGAACCCGTGTAACGTTCTATTTAGAGATCGATGTTCTTTTTTTTTGGTGAAAAGGGGGAATTCATATAATATCAATTTCTGCTAATTGAAAAATTGCACTCTGAAAGTCTAAAACATACATTCATAGAGTTTAGTGTGTTGAAAAGTGTGGAATTCCAATGCACCTTAGCATGGCAGGGCTAAGTAGTATGTCAGGAGTTTTGTTTTGTTTTTGAAATAAAATAATAATACCCGTCCCCATTTTTTCTCTTCCCTCTATTAAATTTGAAAGATTCTTCAGTAAGACAATTTTATATATTAGGTCGGGTTTGGTGAGTTTGATGTTGTAGGACCGTTTTACAGAAGAGTTGGTCATTAAACTCGATGTTTGAATATGAGGGGATAATATTTAAGTACGACGTAAATTCAGTCCACAGGCCACAACAGAGTCCACATGTATGCACCGTTTTTTTGGCCTATAAATATTGTACCTTTACTCGCTCTGCATCTACATTCAAATTGTGTAGATATCTTGGGGCCGACTTTATTGTTTGACTAATTTATTTGACTCGTAAATTGCAATTTTCTATTTAAAACAGTTATATTGTTTTAACCTTAATCTTAGCTCATCTAACCACGTTAAATGTTATTTATCATAAGACCCATTTTTTTCTCTCTTTTTGTTTGTTTTGAATAGTTATTAAATTAAGGATATCACTGAATCAAATATTTACAAAAATCGGCAAATATAAGCATAAGCAAAGTGATGACATTATATCTCAACTTCAAACCGGAGTTTTTCCATATAAATACCCCGTTACCCCAACTCATTTTACAATCTTTTTTACAAATTTTCTCCTACCTTCAAGCCTTCATATTTTCAGCCACAATCATCATCATCTCGACACCGACACACACACACACACACACACACATATACGTCCCTAACACCGAGATCAAAACTCGTCAAATCCATCTCTACAAATCATACACGCCATAACTCTCCTATATATCTCGATGCTCCCGTTCCAAAGCCACTATTAGACGAGCCAATTTTCGAGAAGCCAAAGCATGTAGGTTGATGGTGTTAATTGTAATCACCTAGAAAATCTAACGCGATATAGTGGCGGAAACACTGTAGAGTCGGGATTAAAACACACTGTAACTATGTCTTAATAAATTAAAATAGTAAAGTCAAACATTAGGCCATAAATAAAAATGGCCAAAATTTAAAACAATCCATAAAAGGGTTTGAACAATTCATAAGACAATATTATTAAATCAAACAACCAAGATCTACAATTGCTCATTAGCCCACACCCGGAGTAAACACGTATACCTGCCATGTTAAAACATAACAACCATAATCAGTGGGGAACAACGTCAACGTTCTCCCAGCCGTATAACAGGATTTTAAAGTTGTAATTACTATTATAGAAAAAAATAGTAAAAACGGAAAACATTAAAACACTATAATAAAATAAACTTTCAGTGAAAATCTTCACGTATCGAAACAATATAATAAAAACGAATTTTCCGAAGAAAACATAAAACATTTGCCAACCTGCAAACAAAATTATATCGATAATAATAAAAATAGTCAAAATGGCGCTATGAGTAGGATTAGTATAGACGGCTAGACTTTCACTAGGAGAATACTAAAAACTAGCTTCGAGAACTTAGTTCAAACAAATCAACTTCGATCTCTAACTAGGCTACTCAACCATAATAAGGCGGCGACTTATAAATGTGTGGCCCTAGTTTAAGATAATGCACACCCCTCCTGGGATTACCTGTCACCCAGTTCAACTTATGACGACGACTTACTGCGAGGCCTAAGCTTAAGGTGAAAATGTACACAACTCCCGGGATACTTGTCACCCTTTTCAACAACCAATGTACCGATTCCTGAAACACTGGCTTTATAGTTGATGGCAAAAACGTAGACCCTAGAATATATTACTATAACCTCACACTTGTCCTTATTCCATAACTCCAAAACAAAGATATTATCGATATTCAAACGAGATAATCATTGTACATAATAAGAGAACAAAAGGAGTAATCATCATATTCTAAAAGAGGAAACTTTCTATTTTTAGAAACTTTACTAAAAATAGCATCATATCAAAATATCAAAAATATTAGTTCATACTAACACAACATTTTTAGTAAACGGTATAGAATTATAAAACTAATACTTTTCGCCTTAACGATATTAATTGTTAAAGTGAGAACATTTGAGTTTATGAAATTTTTGAAAAACCATACAAGTGTTTATAAAATAATTAAAAATGTCTTAAACACTTTAGTACTGCGAGTACTAATTAGGGTGTTTCCAAAATTTATAAAACTAAAATTTCCTAATTATTATTAGTTTCAACAATACAAACATAAATAGGATTTTGCGGCAAATGTAAAAATAAATCTTTTAACATCTTTTATTTAGTTTAAATCATTAAGCAAATTTAGGATATGATAAGGGGTGATTTAACTATCAAAATATCAGATTCAAGTATTTTCAAAATTAATGGAAAAACAATTCATTTTGGTGAAACAGAGCATTTTAACGATAAACCGTAATTTTGTCCAAAATCAATACTATTAATTAAAAACTACGATAAATAGTAAAACAATTACGTAAAATAGCTCAAATATATTTTTGGACATTCTTTCCAGAAAAATAATTTTTCCAGAATCCTTAAACTCAGTTTTTAAAGGGTTTTCTTCTTAATAGTCTAATCTCGACAATAACGATTAATAAAAATAGTAATTACAAAACAATTGAAGTATTAATATCCAAAAATTATTATTAAAATTAAAAATCATGATTTTCCAGAATCTACCAATTTCCCAGACTTCCAAAATTCTAGATTTAACAAATTCCGTTAAAACCCGTTTTCACAATTAACGATTTCCTTAATCAAACTTGTCGTTCTTAATAATTGATTAAAGTACTAAAATCATAAAAACACATTTTTCCAAGAATCTTCAGAAACACATTTTCTCCAAATCGGAAATTAAAACGACAAACACGGTTTTAACGATAAACGATGATTTAAAGTGATTAATTAATTCACCAACTTAACAATTCCGAAAAATTATGAAAAAATTATAAAATTTTATTTCACCACAAATTTACCCATGTCAAATTTCAGATTAAAATAAAATGTTTAAGTGCTAGAACTAAAAATCGGCTTTTAATCGTTTTTGTCCGTAAACGATAATAATTCAATAATCGATAACAAAAATATCAGAAAAATACCAAATTATCAAAAATCATCAAAACATCATTTTTACAGAATATAATCATATATTACATGTTTAGGCCGAATATTACGATTTTACAAATTAATATAACAATTTAATCGTTAATCTCGTAAAAGCGATAAAAATACCGAAACATTCAAATTTTCAACTTTTAAAAATTTTCCAGATTACATGACATACATATATTGTCAAAAAATTTAAAATTTGAATTTTTTTGACAATATATGTATGTCATGTAATCTGGAAAATTTTTTAAAATATATGACATATGTATGTCAACTTTTAAAAATTTTCCAGATTACATGACATACATATATTGTCAAAAATGAAATATAAAAATATACATGCAATTACACAATTAAAATCAAGTAATACCGAGTAACATCGACGTTACCTCTAATAATCCAAATCGGAATCGATAATATACTCGTCGGCCTCGGGATCATGCACAAATCCTATAATACAGGAAAATCATGGCAGAAAAATACCATGAGAAAAACTAATACAATCAAGGTGAATAACGATCGAAAACAACATCGATTATTACCTTAACGAAAGGATCGGAATAAGGATTAATTTGACGATGAAAACGAGACGATTATGACTTGAGTTGGAGCAAGAATCAGCCTAGGAATGCTGGAGGATGTCACGTTTTTTTTGAGGGAAATGAAAGAGTACTTTTTTTGTTTATGAGAAAAATGAAGGTAAGAAAGAAATGGATGGTTTCTAAGTATAAATGATGATAATTTTTTTGATGAAAACTATGTAGAAATATACCAAATGACCAGCCAAAATAGTGATAGGTGGGAGAATGAAAGGTTGATCATAATGTATCAAATAAATGAAAAGAAAAGAATTACGTAATTACGTTTTAACGTAATAAAATGAAACGTAAAGATGAAAACATAGTAAAGGTGTGACAAGGAGATGGGTCGGTCCAAAACATGGGGAGAAGGTCCCAAATAATTTGTAAGTTGATAAAAAGAAGGATCGTAAAATAGTTAAAGTTATTTCAAAGCAATTCGAGTAAACCTCGCGATAGAAAATAATTATTTACGAACCTTCTTAAAAAAATCATAAATGGCTAGATTTTTGTAAATAAAAATATTTCTAAGTTGAAAATATTATATAAATATGTTTAGACACTTGTAGGAAAAGAAATAACTTAAATCCGAGCTTAAAAATGTTAATTTGTAAAGAAGTAGAATTCCTCGCGAAAAAATTAATTAGTTTACGAAAAAAATTAAATAAATAGATTTAAAAGAATTAAAATCTTTTAAAATAAAAATAAATATCATTAAACTCAAAATAAAAATAAAGCTTGGAAAAAAAATGATGAAACACAAGGCCGAAATGTGACAGAGTTATGACGAAGTCATAAAGGAAAGGATAAAAACGCTAGGAAAATAGCGGGTGTTACATTAATTCAAAATCCCGACATCTCCTTTTCTCTTCTCTCCTCTCCGTTTTTATATGTAGTGCATCTCTTTTTATTTTATTTCTTTTATTTTTCGTCACTAGTATCGTAACACTATAAAATATTCGCCTATACATATCGAATACGAGGGATGCTGGGATAAGGAAACACGAATACGAGAGTATTGCACTCGATGTTGTCGGTCGCTTATCCTTTTACCCCGAATATTTGGTTGTTGAAGCGAATCAACCCTTAAAAACAACGTTCTTTATTATTTCGTTTTATCATCGTCTTGTTAATCTAGTCTAGCATCATCGCTATTAAATAATACCGCGTATGCATAAATATACAAGCCGTTTTCGGATCGAACATGTTTAACTACGGTTACCGCTTCAAGTCCGTTTAATCCCTTTACAAGTCGTAACAGTGGTGGCGCCCTTTCGAGGAGCGCCGCCCTAAACACTTAAGGGCGTAACGTGATCATAGTAATACGTAGTTAAACACGTCCGATGCCATTTTCAAGGTTGGTACGAAACCCGTTGACGCAAAATCAAACATCACGTAATCCTTAAGGGTTAGTAATGATGTCGTGACGCGGAGGGAATTAATTTCGTCCTAATCAAATTCAAAATGATATTACAACGCCTTTTTCAAGATTCCCGATACTCGTAATCATAAAATACTTGTTACGAGTACCGAAAATCGAGTTGAATATAAATTACGTCATATTTTTATTTAATTCGGTCAGTTATCGATTTTTAAACAAAATAAATTCGGAGTTACCTCCTCACGAATTTCGAGCAACAGCTCAAACAGGGGCACTCGATTGAGTGCCATAGCCCACTCGATCGAGTAGCACCCCAAAACAGAGGCAGGGGGTCTGTAACAGGGTCACTCGATCGAGTCCCTCCTATGACTCGATCGAGTGGTCCCTTTTATGCTAAAGCGCGAGTCTCCTTCATCGTGTTAACCTCGTCAAATGTTTTTACGACCTTGGTCGTCACGTGTAAAGGCAATCACGTGTCCTTTCTTTTCAAAATCATGCATCATCTTATTGTCTTCAAGTCGTTTAATCCGTTTACGTTACCGTTACTATATCATTATTTCGACTTTGCTCGTTATTTTGTTTTGTCCTGGTTGTATTTCCGCCCGTGTAACTTGTAACTTATTCTCGTTTCATTTTGCTTTTATTTGTTTGCGTTTTACCGTTTTACAAATGAACCTAGCATGCTAAACCACTTTGACGTGAATTAAATGCATTAAAAACAACGTAGCAACCTATTCGATTTTTCTATGTATCTCGTAAAACGTTGTTTGCATAACATTTCACCGAATCACTAGTGCGCGTATTAAAAACTCGAATGATATCTTAGTAGAGGCCGCTAAGTGCGGGCGGGGTTGGGTGTCCTTTGTAGGCTTCCCAACACGTACCCTCAGCCCTTACTCAGAACCTCGGTTTCCAGATGCCCGAAATCGTTGGCGCACGAGAGTCATTCGATATACAATATCTGAAAACTCGGTATCGGTATCGTAATGCAAAGGGACGAGCCCCACAAGCTCTAATATCGAAGTGGGCCGTACTTTGTGCACGGTCCACCGAAATATAGAGTGGGTTCAAATGGGTCCGAACTCCCACAAAGTTCAGTGGCGACTCCAATTTTGATTTAAATTTCAACCCGAGAACTATCTCACATGAAAAACATCTCGCTGCCCAAACCCCCGCGTGGCCGCGTCGGGGTGGACCTATGTCATGTCCACACTTTCGCCAAAGGACAATTGCTAGAGTTAGGAATTATCAACCGGGTCCAATCACCGACAACGAGGAGCAAGCTTTTGGATTTGACTTGAACGAACCACCTCAATAGACCTCCGAAGGGAACTTCTTGAATCCCTTTGGTACATTATTCCAATCACCTTCTACTTCTCCTTCTACATCTCAATCAAGTTTAACACCATCATCATCAATCAATCACATCATGCCTAAGTTATCTTCACCTTCGACGTTCACCGAGGATGTTTTGCCCGGTCCCACCGCTTTACCGGACACATACCGGAAATTTTGTGGCTAAAACACAACTTATCCAATTGGTTGAACGAAGTCAATTTAGTGGCTTGCCTACGGAAGACCCACACCAACACATGGAGACTTTCTCCGACTATTGTGATGCCATTTTGCAAGCGGGAGTAACTCAAGACCAAATCCGGTGGGTTCTTTTCCCCTTCTCTTTGATTGGCAAGGCAAACAATGGCTTAAAGATCTCAACAAGATGGCTCTAGGTATAGACACATGGAAGAAGCTAGCTCTAGCATTTTACCAAAAGTTCTATCCACCGGAGAAGACCAACTTATTAAGAGCTTCAATCACGGGGTTTCAACAACATGACGAAGAGAGGCTCTATGAGTCGTGGTAAAGGTTTAAGGCCTTGGTTCGTTCTTGCCTCCATCATGGATTGTCTCAATGGTTTCTTGTCCAACAATTTTGGAATGGTTTGTATGAGGATTCAAGGGGTATACTTAACATGGGGTCTAATGGGCGTTTCACCGAAGTTGAAGATGATCAAACATGAGCTAGGATTGAGGAAATGGCTGTCCACAATTCTCAATATAGTAGGCCTAGGAAGGCCAATAGAGGAGGAAGGCATGAAATAGATGCTATCACATAACTTAGTGCCGATCTAGGTGCGCAATTGAAGACTCATATTGATCGATAAGAAGCTTCAAGGGCATGCTAATCAATTTCAAGGCACAAGTTCTTCCACCAAATCACCTATGCAACAAGTTAATGTTATGGACTCTATATTTAGTCCTTCCAATCATGGCATGTGTGACAATTGTGGGATTTTCAGACATGAATCTTATGAATGCTTGAGTAATGTGGAACAAGTGAATGCTTTCCAAGCATACAAGCAAGGCACCCCATTCTCAAACTACTATAATGCAAACACTCACAATCATCCTTTCTTATCTTACAAGACACAAAATGTCCAAAACCCTCAAGTCTCTCAAGGTTCTCAACAAGGCCAACAACAAGTTCAACAACAAGGCCGACAATCATATGTTGCTCCTCCCTTTAGAGGCAACCAAGGCAACCAAGGTTACCAAGGCAATCAAAGGCCTTTCAACAACTTTCAACAACAAAATGCTTATCAAAACCAAGGTGCCTCTAACAATCAACAAGGCTTCAACAAGGTGGTTTCCAAGGTAATCCTAACTCTCAAGGCTTTCAAAACAACAACCAAGGATACCAAAATCAAGGTTATTTTCAAGCTCAAGGTAATTTCCAAAATCAACAACAAGACACCAAGCCTAGGAGTAAATCTCCTACTTATGATTATGGCTTTCCCCTAGCCATCACAAATTCTCCACATACTCAACAAGCTCCAACACCTGATTTTGACATGCAAAAGACGATGTTGGACATGCAAGGAATCAAATGGAAATGCAAAGGAATCAACAAGAATTCTATGCTCAACTCCAAAAAGATAACAATGCTAGAGACACTCATGTGAAAATGTTGGAAACTCAATTGTCTCAAGTAGCCTCGGGTAGTTCTTCAAGGCAAAAATGGCAATTGCCTCCTCAAGGCACGACACCGAACCACGCTACCGCTAATGCTATCACCTTGAGGAGTGGTTCTAGGTATGAGCCGCCTATGATGCCTATTGAGGATGACTATGGAGAAAATCCAAGAGAGGAGCTTATACTTGATGAGGTTGATCAACCTCTAGAAGACTCTTGTGATGAAGAAGTCCCTAATCCGGACTTAGGGGAAGAAGTGCTTGTTGAAGATGTAGATCAGGGTGGTAATGTCCTTTCCTCACAAAAGACTTCATCTACTTTCATTCCTTATGAGAAGCCCAAAACCAAGGGAGCTTCTTCAAAGTCCAAAGAGGCTCATGGTGAGTTATTGAAGTCCAAGGAAGTGGGGGATGCTACTAAGGTTAACTTACCTTTTCCCTCAAGACAAGCCGAGTCCAAAACGGACAAACAATTCGAGAAGTTCCTTGAACTTGTGAAGAACCTAGAAGTGACTATTCCTTTTATCGAATTGATTATTCAAGTGCCTACCTATTCTTGGTTTATGAAGGAGATCCTATCTAGGAAGAGATTGTTGGGAGAACCCGAGACTATTGCCTTTACGGGAGGATGTAGTGAGATGTACCTACAACCATCCCCACCTAAATTCAAGGATCTGGGAAGCTTCTCCATACCATGCAAGATTGGAAATGTACACATCGAGAGAGCTTTGTGTGACTTGGGAGCGAGTGTCAGTGTTATACCTTAATCCATTTGTGAGAAGGTAGGCATGAATGAGCTTAAATGTACCGCTATTACTCTTCAAATGGCAGATCGATCAATCAAGCGCCCCCAAGGCACATTAGAGGATGTTCCAGTTCGCATTGGGAAGTTCTTCATCCCGGTTGATTTTATAGTGCTTGACATGGCCGAGGATGCCAACATTCCGATCATCCTTGGACGCCCGTTTCTCCATACGGCGGGTGCTCTAATCGTTGTAAAGAAGGAAAGACTAACCTTGGAGATTGGAGATGAGAAAGTATCTTTCGACCTCCATAGGACAATGAAGACTCCGAGCATCAACGACACTTGTTATGCGATTGTAGACACCCAGATTTGGACCTGGTGGCTGCAGGAGTGCCCAACAAACACCCGATGACGATCGGACTGCAACGCGACGCGAGTTCACGATGTTTTAGATAGTTTTTCTAAAGGAAGGATCAAATAATTACTCGGAAAGATTAAATTAACATCAAGGCAGGCTTAGTTGTGTCATTACGGTCGCGTCGACACTAATTAGAGTCAATTCCGACACCGGGGCCCCGAATCGGTCCCGAAATATGAAAAGTCAAACCCGAGTCAACGTGTCGGGCCGAGCGAATCTCGGGACACGCGCCCGAAGCATACCCAACACTCGACATGCTAGGGTTATAGAGAATCCTTAACCTCCAAGATAACTTAGGATATGCATCTTCTCCGTTTTGGAAAGTTTTGATATCGGATCTTCAAAACTTTGACAGCCCCAGCTCACGCTCCGAAAGACTGAACTGCCCCACACTGGGCGCCTGAAGACCGAGTCGCATGACCCCGGGCGTCTATATGGGTGACGTGGACCGAAAACACCTATAAATACCCCCCGCACCTCATTCATTCGACACACAATCACGAGTTCGTGCCTACTTCTACACAACTCGTTCTTTCCTCTCTTTTCTCTCGCTAAGAGCTCGCTCTCCGACACCCGAGGCAAACGATCCACTCGATCGTAGTTCTGATAAAGCGAAATCGACGCTACTTCTCACCTTCGAGCACTCTACTCGATCCCGATGTGCCTGTGTTCGACTAGCTCGAGTCTAGTAACGAAGTTCTGCCGGATTAGCCGCAGAAACGGTCCATAGTAACGAAGCTCTGACGGAATAGCCGCGGGAAGGGTCAACGGTAACAAAGTTCTGCCAGAATCACTGGTCAAGCTAGGAGGATCCGGCTGTTGAAGTCGAATCGTCACTAGGTTGCCATCTAAACAAAACTTTCCATACTCGCACTTTCAATTATTATGCACTACGACAACACTAGATGTGGGCACTAGGCCCACAAACATCTACTAAAATACGTAACGTCCCAACTTCAACCTTAAACACTAAAACACACTAAATAGACCCAAGTAATTCCAAGATCCGTTCTCAAACTATCTATGCATCGTGTCCCGTTTAGTGTATACTCCGAGGGTGCAACTCCTCACTACGTGATTTACTTACGTTCGCATTTACAGTTTTTCGTATGATTTATGGCTTTTATGACCTTATAATCGCATGCTAAATCACCTAACACGGAATTCAAAACGTAAAACAACTAAAATTGAACAAAGTGATGGTCGGGTTCCGTATTAGTCTCGGTGCTCGCCTTATTAGGTTCGACGCATCCCTATTAATACCGAACCGACGCATCTTAAGCAGAATACGAGGTAAGGTATACCACGAGAATGACTAATATCCGTATTATCGCGTTAAAACTGATTTGCTAATACGTATAATACTAGTACTCTCTACTCTCCTACGTGAATCTTTTCATGGCCTGCTTGTCACGTGAAATCGCATGCAAAGAATGTAAAAACAACTATTTTGACGACAAAAACTTACTTGTCCTTAAACAACCGACATATCAAAAGGTTTAGGGTTAAAACAACGGATGTTACAGTACTTCCACCACAACAAAAGAACTAGGATATCAGTCCACCGATTGATTAGTAGAGGCCGCTATAGTGCGGGCGGGATTGGGTATTGACATCTATCAGATGTTTACTTTCCAATACGTACCCTCACCCCTTACTCAGAATCTATGGTTTCCGGATGTCCGAAACCATTGGCAATGAGAGTCATTCGAGGCATGAAGTGCTTAAGAGTACAAGTCTTTATCTTTAGGTCCCGTGCCACTCAACTTTGAGCCGGCAAGGGATCAAAGTTGACTTGAACGGTTTCCTAGTCCCCATAATTGACTCGGTGGCGACTCCACAAATCGGCAACAACTTCAGTTCACTAAAATGGTCGCCTTACCAAACAAAACGGCCTTTAAACATTTACAACCACGACTCGATCGATTCCCAAACGGAAACACGAGTGTCCCCACCCATCTAGTACAAGTCCGGATCGTCATCCAAATCGAGGTCCGACACTTCGCCCCGTATGCGAGATCGGACCGGTCCCCGGCAGGGAGGGGGCCGCGTTGGTGGCCGCCGCCACACATTGAGAAACCAGGTCGATCCCGCTTGGGTGCGCGCGGGGTGACGGGCGGTGCGGACGGACGTCCACAGTTTGGCGACTCCGCTGGGGATTTGGAAACAAGTTTCCAGCGGTGGTGTAACTTGAACGATGTCGGTGAAGCTCATTTCTTAGTTCCTAGTTGTGGTCACTACAGGTTTTGGCCCTAAAAAGCCCACCCTAACCGATATCAGGACCAATCGACCTCTTCGCGGTAAGATCTTTAGGGACACGCGGTAAGATCCTCGGTTGACGCTCCGGCCGCCTAACGTGTACCCCGCGGGATAATAAGCGGATAGTTTCGAACGAACGGTATGACACTCGTCTCCCCAGATCGTTGTCAATACCTAAGTAAAGACTATTCGTGGGCGGTAGCCTACTCTAACCTACCCGTGTCTGCATCCTGCATGAATGTATGCATTCCTAGTTATGTGTAGCGTGTTTTGAACAATCCAACCCAAATAAAACACTAAAAATCTGGATTCAACCACGCCAACATATTCAACCGCACCCAACTCCATTTTCGAAAATATCTCATCTTTCCAAAACGACTTCTTAAACAGTGATACTCCGGTCAAATCATGATTTCTAAAAAAGAAAAAAACGTTTTCAAATGCCATCGTCATGGCCAATTTTACACTCGATATTTTCAAACAAAATATATTTTCAAACGTCATCATGCGGCTAAAGTAAACCCGCCAAACAACAAATACCATTAATACTACCGAGACTCCCAATTAATGGGATCAAGGCACACCAAACGGTTACACTTTATTTTCAAAAAAGAAAAGTTTTTACACACACACCGTTAATACAACCGAAGCTTCAATCAATGAAGTCAAAGAATCCAAAACGGTTACATTCTCGAAACACTTTTCACAACACACCACCATCCACTGTCGAATACTATTTATTGCAACCGACAAACGTGGATCACTCGTTTTAAAGAAAAAACAACTTTTCTAAAAACACTAATCGCTACTGAAACCCTTAATGAGGATTTAGTCACACCTTTAAAACACAGTCATTAGACTTCGCTCTACCGCGAGCATCACTTGCAGCGCAAATATCGAACTAGCTAATTAATAGTAGTCTCGATAAAAACGTCACTTCGTTATTTTCAAAACCGGTCCCCCTAAGGACCGTGTTCGTTTTAAAAAAAAAGAGAAGAGAAAACATTTACACTTTTGCTATCGTCGGATTCCCGACACACACATAGCAACGCACATTTCACATCACCAACGATGTTACCACACCATCGTCACCATAATTTTGCAAAATCACTTTTCAAAAAAAAGAGAAAAACTTTTCCCCTACGAGTATCGGTGTTTTAAAAAATGTCAAAATTCTTTGATCCTGAGCCGGGATCGCGATCAACTCCTTACGTCGTGCAACCGTGTGATTAACTGTCTGTGTTAGTTGCTAGGATCGCCTCTACTCGAGGTTTTACATTTTGGGTCGTCTCGTTTCGAGAAGTCCTCTTTAAGCCTCACCTCCGAGGCTTGTGTCAAATCGTCTCGTCACAGAGATTTTAAAATTCATTAGGCGTCTCACCGAATACACCAATAGTCTGAATACACACGCGAGTCAAGGGTCTTATTTTCGTGTCGCTCAATTACGGGCATTCCACGAGTCTTTAAGCCGTTTGGTAGATCCATTCTCATTAATACCACCCCTTCCAGTCATGTCAGGAGATTCAAGCACGGACGCTAGTAACCATAGTGGGAACAACGCCGAACAATCTGGGGATAACACCGTAGAAACCCTAACTAACCTGATTCAGGATTTACAAGCCACCGTTATCACGGTGAACGCATCCGTAAATAGCATAGACTCTCGCCTAAGCCATTTGGAAGATAGGGCCTCAGATGAACACCACAACCGGGTCCTCAACGAGGTCCTTTTAAATCCCACCCCGCTAGGTGGGGCACCCGTCAGCATCATCCCTAGTGATCCCGTTGCCCTACCTCAAGATAACACCCTCCAATCCGCTATGAATCGCATAGATTTCCTCGAAAGTCAAATGCGCCTAAACCAAGGCAACAATGTCCACCTCGAAAACAATAGGAAGTTTGAAATGGTGAACGATCAGCTACCAGAAAACTTTTCCTTAGCCGACATAACGAAATTCAAAGGAACAGAGGATCCCCTCAACCACATCCGGGCCTTTAATGATTACATGGCCATTAAGGGGGTCAAGCCCAGCCTTTTTGCTAGGATATTCCCATCCTCTTTAGAGGACACACCCCGATCTTGGTTTTATTCGCTTGATCCCAAAAACATATCCACCTGGGACGATATTTCCATAGAATTCGCAAAATAATATGCGGATAATTCCGAAACGCAAGTCACCATTAGAAGCCTCGAAGTCCTTTCCCAAAACGAGAAGGAAGCCTTCTCCGAATTTCTGACTAGGTGGAGAAAGGTCAGCATCCAATTAGTGAACCGCCCTGACGAGGCCACCCTAGTAGAGAAATTTGTCGATAACCTTAGACCCCCTTACGCCTCTCACCTTAGGTACCAAAACATCCATACCTTTAAAGAACTATCCACCCTAGGAATACGCCTAGAGGACGATATAAAAAAGGGAGTATTCTCCAAGATAATGGGGAAAGGCTATCAGGGACCAACCACTTCCAGGGGAACCCGGCCTTATGGAACATTCGGAAATAACAAAGCCGAGGAAGTACACCTTCTTGAACCAACCACTAGAGGGAAGACGAATTCCACCCCTAGGATATTTTCCAAGCTAGGCATCACATACGCCGAAGCCTTAAAAAGGCTAACTGAGCAAGGAAAGCTCAAGCCAATAGGTCCTACTACTGACCCACCCGCGAACAAGAGGAAAAGGGCATGGGATGCTAATGAATATTGCCATTTCCATCGTGGCAATGGCCATGATACTGAATCTTGTTTTCGGCTCAAGCATACCATACAAGATATGATAGAAAACGGGACGATTCCTCTCCTTCCACCCAAGAAACCAAACAATACCACAAACCCCTTTAGTGTCCATGCCATCTTTGACGACTGTACACCGTCGATTGTTCCCACCTCGACCCTATAGAGGAGAATGTTCTGAATATCGAGGAAAACCCCGTCTACCCGCGGGAACCCATCCAAGACAAGTGAATTTGTGTCCGAGTCAAAGTCTAGTTCGTCTTAGGGCCTAGACCTAATAGTATAACAAATGTCTGTTGTTTTTACTTCAAGTCAAGAGGTGCGAGGGGATATGTCCTCCACCTCCCCGAAAATAATACCTCGGGCACCTAGCCCGCTCATTACCATCAATAAGAAATAAACTTTTCTTCCTTTATAATACGCCTCGACAATCGCTTGATTTAATAAAGCACTTTCTTGCTAACAACTCGGTACTATGCCATTTATCAATAACAATCAAATATACCTCGAAACAACAAGGAAGTACAAGAACTGAGATCCCGTGTTCTTTTCTTTTACCTATTCCATGTCTGGTGTAGAAAGCCACATAATCTTCCCTTAGAACGAGCGTTACTGAGTCCTATGACAAACCTAGATAGTCTCTTAGCTTGTGATCAAAGACGGAAGGCAAACCCATTTCCCACAGTAAATATCCCTCAAATAAAGACCGACCAATTCCTACCATAGATGCTAGTCTGACAAAAAAAAAAAAGTCTGAAATGGCCAAAAGGAGCCAAAGAAAAAATGTAACCAAGGCCAAACTAAACCGGCCCAATTCGATGATCAAGACCAAACTCAACGGTCAAAATGAAACCCCCAATTATTCAACTCGACTTCGAATGCATGGTCCGAGCAAAAAAGAAAAAAAGAAAAAGAAAAAGAAAAAGAAAAAATGAACAGACTAGTCAACTAGTACCCAAATACTAGCCTCCCTACATTACAACCCTTAAGACCTTCCCGAGATACTTGTTAGGAGACAGTCCGGAATTTTGAGGATTCAAGCTCAATGGGATAATCCCAACCGTTAGGGCCAGACATGGAAATCAGATCCCACGTAATTTACAGCCCACCCGATTGAAGTCCGAGTCATTTTTACTCAGCTTCCTCTTTCCTACCACATTACGAAACCTTAGTCCATAGCCCTAACTCCACAAAAATCAAGCTCCAGATTTTGATCTATCGAAACCACTTACTACCTAGCCCCACATTCCAAAACCTTCCAAGCCAGTCGCCCTGACCCAAAACACGGTATCTCGGTAATCGTCACTTTCAAGAGGCCACACCCAACTACTCCACCTTAGTTCCTTAACTAGGGTGAATGCACACTAAACATCTCACATCGATAATTGGCATAACGAGTCTAAAGCAAAATCACTCACATCTATAAAGAACTACGAACATGGTTTGATTCCATCTAAACGGGGATACGTAGGTAACCCTTCCTCGGGTACAACCAACCAAATAATGAAATTGATTACTCGATTCACATGCAAGTCGGAACCACCCCTTTGTTCCGATTAACGAGTGATTTCAATGACGAAGTACAAATGACGAGCCGAGGACGGGGTGAAAACCCGGAAGGGCACCCCGGGCAAAATGAAGAAACGAGTTGCGAGCCATCGTTGAAAAAAAAAACAAACAAAAAAAAGAGAGGAAAAAAAAAGACAAAACAAAAGGTGAGCCGAGGACGGAGTGAAAACCCGAAAGGGCGCTCCGGGCAAAATGAAGAATCGAGTTGCGAGCCACCACAAAAAAATGTGCTTCTCATTAATAAAAAAAAAATCAGTTAAATCAAGCCTTTGTCGAGGCCATTTACATCAAGCGTCTGAAAATCCGGACATCCCGGAAAGCAACAACGTGTCAAAACTCTACAAAAAATTAGTACTAATACGCCACATAATATCAATTAATACAACATAGTACTAAACGGCTTGGCTCTACCGGTCCAACTTTTCCTTCCTCTAGCCATCCGGGTGTGCTTGCTCGATTCTCTCACCATTGACTCTCATAACGCAAGCTTCCACCGCCCTAGCCAAAAGGGAGCTCAGCCAATCCCACTTCCCCTCCTTACTCACATTTTTAATATGGGTCTTGTCGGTCTCGGCCCGTGTAGATGAACTGACGAACACTAGGATCGGTAACGTCGTCTTCGGTCGTGCACATAGCAACATTTGCCCGCATAGCTTCCTTATTCTGTAGCACGGTCATCTCCATAATCCTTAACCTTTCTCTCACACCCGACAACCCCATACGCCAGGAACGACCTTCTGGCGTCGATAAACCCCTTTCCAGCAGCCGAAATGTCCGCGCAAGAGTGACAGGTCCACACGGACGGTACATTTCGTCCATCGGATCCACCGGACTTAGATGTCTTTTCATTTTTTTCTTAAGGGGATAAGCTACCCCACCTAGGCGTGTTGTAGCCTTTAAAGGCTGTTGACAAGTCGCGTCTATAAGCCCAGTACGGCATTATCTTGGATATACAAAAATGTGGTCTAACTTGTTTTTCAAAGGTAGCCTAGATTTTGGCTTCGGCCTCATTATGAACGTCGAAACAACTACATTTGCATTTTAGTGCTCTTGGTCATAGCACGTTGACCTCTTACATTTCGTCCGTCTCGAGTCAAAATGTTTTAATCGACGTACTATCTGATCCAACTCTTGGCCCAAACTAACGCATTTCAAAAACTTGAAAAACCGCTTTCGTGCTCTCATGCAACCCCAACGCATTTTAAAACGTCCTAAACTACGATGAAATCACGAATAAAACAGCCATGAAGTGATTACTTGTCAATTTAGGTCAGCATTTCACAAAACAAAAACGCAAAGACTAAACTAAAACAACTCAAATACTAAAAAGTTAAATCGAGTTCACAAACCAGGGAGGACCCCTAAAAGCTGCGCCTATGGCTATCACAAGCCCAGCAATGTTGTCATCCAAACCTAGATCCTTCAAAATCAGGAGAGGAGACCCACTATCATCCATTCCCGACAACATATCTAGAGTAGCTGTCTCAGGAATCCCTCCAACATCCTCAGTAGCACCCGTAGCACGACCCGTAGCCTCAGCCTCAGCCTCTCTCCCTCTCAACCCGATGCCTAGCCTCACCCTGCACGGAGATCTCGCCCTGAGACCGAGCCAGCCGCTCCTTAAGTTGAGCAATCTCGTCGGCCCGAGATTGCAGGAGTTGTCGCGCCTCAGCCGCTTCCGCCTCAAGCTCGGTCACCCGAGTCTCCAGGTGTCCCACCATATCGGGAATGTCCTGCAAACATAACTCGCACTTGAGGAAAACACACAAACAATCTAAGAACCAACCCTAGGTACACGCACTTACCGATCGAGGTCCCGAAGTGTCACGGGAGACCATCGAGGCATAGACCCTGAAGTAGTTGGCGGCCTGCCACAACCGCTGATGGAAAGCCGACGAAACCTGAAAGGTGAAACCACGCAAGTTAGCCAAACAAAACCTAACCCTTAGAATCCAAAACAGAAACCGAAACTTACCCGGTCACACCACTCCATTCCAGCCTCCATCTCCTCAACGGAGCACGGGAAAAGAGGCTATGTAAAGGCTACCCCAGTCACATCGACCCTGAGCAGTGTCAAGGGGAAGTCTGGGGGCTAAATAGCATCAGCCGAATCGGCCAGCTAAAAGAAAAGCGAACCGTTCAAAATGAAACAAACACTTGACCATAGGACAAAACAAACGATAAAACCAAAATCGACACTTCAATAACCCTAAACCTTGGGGGCGACTAAATAGAACAAACTGTAAGAAAGAAACTTACATCTGCAAGGCGCAGCTAGTTCACCAGCAAATTCTCCGAAGAATAGTGACTCATCGTGCTCTTAGCCCGAGCCAACTTCCATTCAATCCCCCTCGGAAACCTAACCGGACAAGCACGCACCGTCTTAGGTGCAAATCCAGGGAGTTAGGAGTAAAATAAAACTCATAAAGCAAGCCTTAAAACCTCCTCTACTCGAAATCGACCCCCAGCAATAAACGAACACGAGAACCACGATTAACAAGAATGCTCGCGCTTGACCGCGTGATAAAATGAACAAAACAAATCTACAATACGATTAATAAGAATTCTCGCGCTTGACCACGTGATAAGGCGAACAAAACAAGTCGATCTACAACCCCAAAGCACTCGAAGCAATTTGTTATCCTAGCAAGTCCCTAAGCACAATCAATTCACATCCCAGGGGAATTATTATTCCCGGAATAATTCACTAAGCAAATCTAAAGCCCAAGAACTAATGCAAAGGGCTTACACATCAACACTAGTATGTTAAAGGCAAAACAATTACTAAAACTAACGCAGCCACCCGAGAGGGATAAATCTAACGTAGCCACCCGAGAGGGATAAATCTAACGCAGCCACCCGAGAGGGATAAATCTAACGCAGCCACCCGAGAGGGATAAATCTAACGTAGCCACACGAGAGGTATAAATCTAACGTAGCCAACTGAGAGGGGTAAATCTAACGCAGCCACCCGAGAGGGATAAATCTAACGTAGCCACCCGAGAGGGGTAAATCTAACGCAGCCACCCGAGAGGGATAAATCTAAGGTAGCCACCTGAGAGGGATAAATCTAACGCAGCCACCCGAGAGGGATAAATCTAACGCAGCCACCCGAGAGGGATAAATCTAACGTAGCCAACCAAGAGGGATAAATCTAACGCAGCCACCTGAGAGGGATAAATCTAACGTAGCCACCCGAGAGGGGTAAATCTAACGCAGCCACCCGAGAGGGATAAATCTAAGGTAGCCACCCGAGAGGGATAAATCTAACGCAGCCACTCGAGAGGGATAAATCTAACGCAGCCACCTGAGAGGGATAAATCTAACGTAGCCACCCGAGAGGGATAAATCTAACACAGCCACCCGAGAGGGATAAATCTAAGGGAGCCACCCGAGAGGGATAAATCTAACGTAGCCACCCGAGAGGGATAAATCTAACGCAGCCACCCGAGAGGGATAAATCTAAGGTAGCCACCTGAGAGGGATAAATCTAACGCAGCCACCCGAGAGGGATAAATCTAACACAGCCACCCGAGAGGGATAAATCTATGGTAGCTGCCCGAGAGGGATAAATCTAACGTAGCCACTCGAGAGGGATAAATCTAGCGCAGCCACCCGAGAGAGATAAATCTAAACGCAGCCACCCGAGAGGGATAAATCTAACGCAGCCACCCGAGAGGTCTAAATCTAACGCAACCACCCGGGAGGGATAAATCTAACTTAATGCAACCACCCACCAGGGATTAAATCGAAAATAAGACACCAATAAATACTTAAACAAGAAGTCCGAAACAACTAAAACAACAAACCCGAGAGGAGATAACAAGCGTGGACCCGGTCCCCGACAAGCAACTACAGGCAAGGGCGTCAGGTTTGATTTCTAAGCCTTGGCTGGCGAGCCTCAAAACGTAGTCCAACGGACTTAAAGCGACCTGACCGGACAGCCACCAGGTCGTAATCCTCGATTCACCTGGGTAGCTATACTTTGACTTTCGCCTTGTCCAAGCCTCAGTCAAAGTGAGGGCTTTTGTAGGCACCCAGATTTGGACTTGGTGGCTGCAGGAGTGCCCAACAAACACCCGATGACGATCGGACTGCAACGCGACGCGAGTTCGGGATGTTTTAGATAGTTTTTCTATAGAACGAATCAAATAATTACTCGGAAAGATAAAATTAACATCAAGGCAGGCTTAGTCGTGTCATTACGGTCGTGTCGACACTAATTAGAGTCAATTCCGACACCGGGGTCTCGAATCGGTCCCGAAATATGAAAAGTTAAACCCGAGTCAACGCGTCAGGCCGAGCGAACCTCGGGACGCACGCCCGAAGCCCACCCGGCACTCGACATGCTAGGGTTATAGAGAAGCCTTAACCTCTAAGATAACCTAGGATATGCATCTTCTCCGTTTTGGAAAGTTTTGATATCGGATCTTCAAAACTTCGACAGCCCCAGCTCACGCTTCTGAAGACTGAACTGCCCCACACACCGGGCGCTTGAAGACCGAGTCGCATGACCCCGGACGTCCATATGGGTGACGAGGACCGAAAACACCTATAAATACCCCCCTCACCTCATTCATTCAACACACAATCACGAGTTCGTGCCTACTTCTACACAACTCGTTCTTTCCTCTCTTTTCTCTCGCTAAGGGCTCGTACTCCGACACCCGAGGCAAACGATCCACTCGATTGTAGTTCCGATAATAAAAAGCGAAATCGACGCTACTCCTCACCTTCGAGCACTTCACTCGATCCCGAGGTGTCTGTGTTCGACTAGCTCGAGTCTAGTAACGAAGTTCTTCCGGATTAGCCGCAGAAACGGTTCATAGTAACGAAGCTCTGACGAAATAGCCGCGAGAAGGGTCAACGGTAACGAAGTTCTGCCAGAATCACTGGTCAAGCTTGGAGGATCCGCCTGTTGAAGTCGAATCGTCACTCGGTTGCCATCTAAACAAAACTTTCCATACTCGCACTTTCTATTATTATGCACTACGACAACACTAGATGTGGGCACTAGGCCCACAAACATTTACGAAAATACGTAACGTCCCAACTTCAACCACAAACACTAAAACACACTAAATAGACCCGAGTAATTCCGAGATCCGTTCTCAAACTATCTATGCATCGTGTCCCACTTAGTGTATACTCCGAGGGTGGAACTCTTCACTACGTGATTTACTTACGTTCGCATTTACAGTATTCCATATGATTTATTGCTTTTATGACCTTATAATCGCACGCTAAATCACCTAACACGGAATTCAAAACGTAAAACAACTAAAATTGAAAAAAGTGATGGTCGAGTTCCGTATTAGTCCTGGTGCTCGCCTTATTAGGTTCGACGCATCCCTATTAATATCGAACCGACGCATCTTAAGCAGAATACCAGGTAAGGTATACCACGAGAATGACTAATATCCGTATTATCGCGTTAAAACTGATTTGCTAATACGTATAATACTAGTACTCTCTTCTCTTCTACGTGCATCTTTTCATGGCCTGCTTGTCACGTGAAATCGCATGCAAAGAATGTAAACACAACTATTTTGACGACAAAAACTTAGTTGTCCTTAAACAACCGACATAGCAAAAGGTTTAAGGTTAAAATAACAGATGTTACAGTACTTCCACCACAACAAAAGAACTAGGATATCAGCCCACCGATTGATTAGTAGAGACCGCTATAGTGCGGGCGGGATTGGGTGTTGACATCTATCGGATGTTGATTTCCCAATACGTACCCTCACCCCTTACTCAGAATCGGCGGTTTCCGGATGTCCGAAACCATTGGCAATGAGAGTCATTCCAGGCATGGAGTGCTGAAGGGTACAAGTCTTTATCTTTAGGTCACGTGCCACTCAACTTTGAGCCGGCAAGGGATCAAAGTTGACTTGAACGGTTTCCGAGTCCCCATAATTAACTCGGTGGCGACTCCACAAATCGGCAACAACTTCAGTTCACTAAAAATGTCGCCTTACCAAACAAAACGGCCTTTAAACATTTACAACCACGACTCGATCGATTCCCCAAACGGAAACACGGGTGTCCCCACCCATCTAGTACAAGTCCGAATCGTCATCCAAATCGAGGTCCGACACTTGTCCCGTACGCGAGATCGGACCGGCCCCCGGCAGGGAGGGGGCCGCATGGGTGGCCGCCGCCACACGTTGAAAAACCGGGTCGGTCCCACGCGGGCGCGCGCGGGGCCCTGGGTGGTGCTGACGGACGTCCACAGCGATCGATGTACTTGATGAAGTTGTTGAAGATGCCACTGAGACATTCTTTGTGAATGACCCTCTTGAAGCTCTTCTTACAATGGAGCTTGAAAAAGTTAAAGATGGACTTTGGGACGAAGACTTGGGTGTACTCAAAGAGGCTCTAGATGGGGAAGAAGTTGCTCCTAAGAAATGGGTCAAAGATCAAGCTACACTTATTGGAACCTACTCGGTTGAGGTACAATCTCTTGATCTTAAACCCCTTCCCCCTAATTTATGTTATGCCTTTCTAGATGATAAAAAGTCTTATCCGGTCATAGTTAGCTCTAAGCTTGAGTCTAGCCAATTGGATGCTTTGCTTGAGGTTTTGAGGAAATACAAGAGCACCATTGGTTATAGCCTTGATGACATACAAGGGATTAGTCCCGACTTTTGCATGCATAGGATACACCTAGAAGATGACTTTAGGCCTAGTGTCCAAGGACAAAGGAGGCTAAATTTTAATATGCAAGAGGTTGTAAAGAAAGAAATCATGAAACTCCTTGATGCCGGGATTATATATCTCATCTCGAGTTCAAATTGGGTTAGTCCTATACAAGTGGTTCCCAAGAAAGGAGGAATCACGGTCATAAAGAATGAGAAAGATGAAGTAGTGCCCACTAGGTGTGTCACCGGTTTTAGGATGTGCATTGACTATAGGAAACTCAATAATGCCACAAAGAAAGATCACTTCCCAATCTCATTCATTGACCAAATGTTAGAAAGGTTGGCTTCCCACACTCACTTTTGCTTTCTAGACAGGTTTTCGGGATTTTTCCAAATCCCGATTCACCCGGAGGACCAACATAAGACCACTTTCACTTGTCCTTATGAAACCTTCGGATATAGGCGCATGCCGTTTGGTTTGTGTAATGCCCCGGCCACCTTACAAAGGTGTATGATGGGCATCTTTTCGGACTATATCGAGTCTATTGTTGAGGTTTTCATGGATGACTTTAGTGTTTATGGTAAAGATTTTGAGTCATGTTTGGTGAATTTGTCTAAAGTGCTTGCTAAATGTGAGGAAGTGAACTCGGTGCTAAATTGGGAGAAATGCCACTTCATGGTAAATGAAGGCATTGTGTTAGGTCATTTGAGAAAAGACCGGGGTATCCAAGTAGACGGGGCAAAAGTTCAAGTCATTGAGCATTTGCCCCCGCCTACTAATGTCAAGGGAGTTCGGAGTTTCTTCGGCCATGCGGGTTTCTACCGCTGTTTCATTAAAGATTTTTCAAAAATTGGTCAAGCCTCTCACTGAACTCCTCTTGAAGGATGCCCCATTTATATGGACTAACGCGTGTAATGAAGCATTTGATAGGTTGAAACAAGCATTGGTGACCGCCCCGATCATGAGGTCACCGAATTGGTCTAAGCCATTTGAAGTGATGTACGATGAAGTGATTTCGCGGTTGGGCCGTACTTGGTCAATGCGAGGGAAGGGCACTTTATGCAATTTATTATGCTAGAAAGACTCTAGATGGTGCCGAGTCCCGATATGCAACGACCGAGAAAGAGCGCTCGCCATTGTTTATGCATTAACCAAATTCCAATCCTATCTCATTGGCTCCACGGTGATTGTCTTCACCGATCACTCAGCCCTTAAGTACTTATTAGCCAAGAAGGAGACTAAACCGCGATTACTTCGATGGATTCTCCTACTACAAGAGTTTGATATGGAAATTCGTGACAAGAAGGGTGTCGAGAATGTTGTAGCGGATCACCTATCCCGCATTAGGGTTGAAGACATCGAAGATATCCGTATTGACGATTCGTTTCCGGAAGATGCCATAATGTCGGTTTGCATTGCTTCGTCGGACCAAACCCCTTGGTTCGCCGATTATGCAAGTTACATAGTCGAAAGAGTCCTACCCCCGAATCTAACTTATCAACAATGGAAGAAATTCTTGTATATGTCAAGCAATATTTTTGGGATGATCCGTTATTGTTCAAGGTATGCGCCGCTGGGCTTTATAGGAAGTGTTTTCCTCATTGGGAACAAGGAGATATATTGCATGCTTGCCACTCATCCCCGTATGGAGGACATCATGGCGCCTCCAAGACGGTTCCAAAAATCCTACAATCCGGGTTCTATTGGCCTATAATGTTCCAAGATGCAAGGGACTTCGTCTCCCGATGCGATGCGTGCCAAAGATCCGGGAATATATCTTGGAGGCATGAACTGCCACAAAGAGGAATTTTAGAGCTTGAGATATTTGATGTATGGGGCATAGATTACCAAGGCCCATTTCCATCTTCGAAGGGGAATCGCTACATTCTAGTGACCGTAGTTTACGTGTCAAAGTGGGTAGAAGCCGTTACCGCGCCCACAAATGACGCTAGAGTGGTGATGAATCTTCTAAAGAGGGTGATTTTCCCCAGTTTGGAGTCCCCCGTGCCCTTATAAGTGACGGTGGAACACATTTTCATGAAAAAACACCTTGATACTCTATTGTTGAAGTATGGCGTCCATCATAGAACCGGATTGGCCTATCACCCTCAAACAAGTGGCCAAGTGGAAATATCTAATCGGGAACTCAAATCGATTGTTGAGAAAGTTGTTACTAGAATTCGGAAGGATTGGAGCATGAAGCTCGATGACACGCTTTGGGCCTATCGAACGACGTTTAAGACTTCTATTGGCACATCGCCATATAGACTAGTCTATGGAAAAGCGTGCCATCTTCCGGTTGAAATGGAGTTCAAGGCTTTTTGGGCCATAGAAGAACTAAACCTCGATCCTACTTTGGTCGGTGAGAAGCATCTGCTTCAAGTTCATGAATTGGAGGAATTCCGACTACATGCTTATGAGAGTGCCCGAATTTACAAGGAACGCACTAAGCTATGGCATGACAAGAGGATTATCAAGAGGTCGTTTCAAGTTGGTGACAAGGTTTTATTGTTCAATTCAAGGCTAAGATTGTTTCCCGGAAATCTCCGTTCGCGTTGGTCGGGACCGTTCACTATCATGGAAGTCGGTCGGTATGAGGACTTCGAGCTAAGCAATGATAAGGGTGAACTATTCGGAGTCAATGGGCAAAGAATCTAGCTTTATAATGAAGGTGAAACAACGGGATCGGTGGAGGTTCTTTACCTCCAACCCATCCCCTCATAATCTCTCAAACATTCTCGGTTTGACGGAGTTCCTAAAGAACCGTCATGTTGTAAATATCTCTTCCTTTCTTCTTCTAATTTTTATGAATTATTTTTTGTTTTCTTTGATTTTTAGATTTTTGTGTGTTGAAATCTTGTCAGTTGGTATTTTCTTATGAGTGAAGTGAGGGAGGGCTTTTTAATGATTGTTATGGAGTTGTGTAGGAAGATTGAAGTTTGATAGGTAATTTTGTTGAGTTTTTGGAGGTGAAAATCTTGAAGCAATCTTGGGAGCGATTTTATTGTTACATGAAGTTTGATTTTTGGAGCTTTGATGAAGCTTGATGCTTGGATGAGTTTTTTTATAAATCAAGAGAAGCTTTATTATTATCTCCCATGATGAAGACAAGTCGTTCTTGCTCGGTTTTTCTATTTTTCCTACAAGTTTAAGCTCGATGGGATTTTTATTGGAAGACGTGAGCTAGAATGTCGGTTTTTGAGCTTGGTATAAGCTTTTGGGGACGGGATTTTGGATCCCGGGGTATTATTTCTCATTCGGGTGGAAGGCTCGGTGTGCTTATAATGAATGAAGGCTAAGGGAGGAACATGACCATGAGGCGTCATGACCATGACGGGGGCTACATGGTAGGGAGGAAGGTGGTGCAAAAGTGACACTCTACTGGATTGGGAGATGGCCATGTCAAGGGAGACATGGTCATGAGGCGACATGGCCATGAGGGAGGCAACATGGCCGGGTTGTTAGGTGCACAAAATCGACATGCCATTGTGATGAAACCCGACCATGTCCAGGAAGACATGGCCAGGATGGCTCCCGACCGTGATTGTGGCCTCACGGCCGTGAGGATTTGAACAAAAAAACTCAGCTCACTATGTCAGGACCCGGGCATGAGGCCCCTTTCACGACCATGAAGGGTCCCGACCGTGAGGGCCCAGGTCACGACCGGGACGGGTTTCCTTTGCCCACTTCACCCTTTGCACTCAACCCAGCCCTATCCCCTCCCCCTCTATTACTAACCCAACCCGCCCCACTATTAATACCTAGCCCGCCATCTCCCCTCACATTATAAAACCCAGCCCAACCCTATCTACTCCCCTCCTATAACCCAGCCCAGCCCGCCCCTCATATTTCCCAGCCCGCCCCTCTATCCCTCTCACACAATTAAAACCCAAACCCAGCCCGCCCCTTTCCATACTCACCTTCACAATTCAAATTTATTCATACTACTTCTACAACCTTCATACTACCTTTATCCTAAAAACCCCAACTTCACATAAACCCGAAGTCACCAAAACTCACCCAAATCTCGACCGTTTTTAACGATTCTTGTTCCTAAATCACTCCTAAACTAATTTCTACCAACCTCTTGGCATTATTTTGAAACGAAATCAATTTTTTAGCTCGAATTTAACATTTTAAATTCTAGGGTTTGCAAAAATTCGAGAATTTTATAGTGTTTTTTTTTTCCGAGTTTTTTTGGTTCCGTATTGTTCTAGAGTTATCCAAGGGTGGTGTGGACGAAAATTTGGGTTGATTAGGAACAATTTTGGTTAATTTAGGAGGCCCACAAAGTTACCATCTTCTTCACTAGTATCATTCTTCATCTTCAAGCTAAGGCTCATATATCATTATGGACAAACTGAGACGTCAAGGGAAAGCCCTAGTTCAGACTCCTTTGGTCAAAAAGAGGAAGAACGGACCTTCAACATCGACCTCAATTCCGACCGTCCCGTCCGTTGCCGAGCAACCTTCGGTTCCCGACGTCCATCCCGAAGTGGAGGAGGTAATCACTATCCTTACTTATAATGGCGTTACTTTTGTGTTACCCATGCATAAAGCTAGGTTCGAGAGACTCCTAGCTAAACGAGTCGTGTCCACCCGGTTTCTAGATTATAGTCTTCTTAAGAAGCTCAATATCTATAAGGAAACCAAAGATTTATTTATTGGACTTGGCATGGAGAAATTATTTGGTGTACATGAGGTGACTTATCTTGAGTTGACGGTGGAATTCAAAAGCTCTTTCCGTCGTGACAAAAACCCGCACAACGCGACCCTTACTTCCTTTCGCCTTGGGAATAGAAGGTATGCGTGTAGTATTAAAGAGTTTTGTGATCACTTGGGGGTTAGTGACACTAGTAGAGGGAGGAAGCCGGAAAATTTTGATCCTTCGGTCATGTGGAAGCACATGACGGGCCTTACACTTCCTAATACCAAAGCCTACCACGTAATAGGATCCACCACCCCGTTCTTAGACTTTGGGCTCGGTTTGTAGCCGGTAGTGTCTTCTCTAGGAAAGAACCGGGGGTTATTAACAAGATTGAGTTGACAATCCTAAAAGCTTACTTGAATCCAAGGGGCCGCACTATATTTCAAATTGAGATACAAGCTTACACGGTCTAAAAAATTGAGGATTTAGTTACTAGGAAGTTGACCTCATCTTTTAACTATGGTGGCCTAATAAATTTGCTTGCTAAGAAACTCGACCCTAATCTAGATTTTGAGGTGTACACGGTGGTTAAGGGGGGTTACATATTTGGATGGAGACCATTTGACAAATAGCTTCTTCATTCCATCGACCGACAAGAAGAGATAGGCTTGGCTAGTCCATGGCAAGCCCACCATATACCTCCCTTGTAACCGTCTCCCCTCTCTAGCACCACGAGCTCCGGGGGTCTTCACCTCCAAACAACCTCCTCTATCTCTTACCCAACGAGATAAAGGAGGGGGAAGTCCAAGCAAGGAGCAAGAGCAAGCAAGTCTATAGCCGAGGGGAAGGTTCCCAAACAAATCAAGATAATGTCCATGATGAGCAACCTAGTACACCAACACCTCCGAGACGCGTGTTAGTCCCGCCTTTTACCCCATATTTCCCCTTGGACATGCCCGCCGCCCTAGATGTGCATATTGGGGGTATGTTCCAAGCCTTGCACCTTCAACAATACAATATGCAAAGGGACAAATACTTCGCCTTATATCCGAGCTATTATGAAAGAGCCCAACAAGGCTTGATCGATCCTTCGGGTGGGGTACCGTCGTGGTTTCCGACGTCCGGTTTCCCGTCCATGGGCCCGGATGTCGGCACAACCGGGGATGGGGAGGCTATGGAGGTGGAGGAGGTTGGTGGTGCTGGTAATGATGATGATGATATCAATGATAATGAAGATGGAGATGACAATGATGATGAAGATAATGAGAACGAGGAGAGTGAGGAGGAGGGTGGAGACGAGGATGACGAGCATAGTGATGACTATGATATATGAGACGATGGAGATTGTTAGTTGCTAACCATTGGGTATGGCGACTTTCTTTTCTTTTCCGTTTTTGTTGCTCGTCTTGTTTATGTCCTTGTCCCCCTTTGTTATTGTGATTTGGTGGCCCTCGGAGCCTTTTGATGATCGCTCTCGGTGGTTCTTGATGACATGATTACATCAAGAATCACTTGAAAATCCAAATTGACAACTAGTTTCTTTAATTTTTCTTAGTTTCTTTTCTCCTTTTTCTTTTTTAGTTTAATCGTTAGAATTTAGTCGAAATCGGGCGGAATAGGGGCTAGGTGACTTAATTACACCTAGCCCTCCCCTCCCATTTCATTTTTATTTCTTTTTAACTTTCCCCCATCCATATCTTTTTTTTGCTCGGGTCTAGGTGACGTGATTACACATAGGCCCGACACATTCTACCACTTCTTCATTTTTAATGTAGTTTTTCGTTTTCATTCCTTTATTTTTCTTTTTTAGTGTCTTCCACACACTACCGATCGAGCATGAGGACATTGCTCGATTTAAGTGTGGGGGAGCGATAGTTTAGTTTAGTTTAGTTTTATTTTCATACTTTTTCGGAAAAAAATAATTAAAATTCCTGAAAATTTGAAAATTTTCATAAAAACCAAAAATATCTTTTGTGTCATTTTGTTTTTGTGTCTTTGTGTCGTATACTTGTTGTTTTGTGTGTTTTGCTTCCCGTTTTCCTTGTAGATTGTTTAATCATCGATAAAGTTCGGAAAGCTCCCGACATCTGGTAATATCCTTCTATCTCTTTCTCCCTTTTCCATTTTGGTGTTTGGAGGAGAGTTTGTGGTGATGTGTGCTTGGGCGGAGCTTTTTGGAGTTTGTGGATTGATGTGGTTGCTTGTTTGGAAGTTTCGGAGTGGTGATTGTTTATTTGTGTGTGTTTTTTGTTTTTGTTTTGTTTTGCTCTTTCCTTTGTCCTTGTGTAGACACCCACATTTTGACCGCAAGGTGTCTATAGCAGTTTCCGACAAACACCCGATGATGATCGGACGCAAACATGCTTTAACATACTCAGAAACGGGCTCAAAATCATTGGCATTTGGCTTGGGCTTTTTACGGAGTACATATCTCACAAAACCAACCTCAAAATCAGGCCAAGTGGGTCATTTCGAGTCAAATAAGACTAATTTGGGTCGATTCCGACACCAGGGGCAAAACCGTCTTTTAGCGACCGAGTCAAAACCCGGTCAAAGATACACACGGACCAGCCGTGACACCTCACACGTCCGGTTTGGACTCCAACACTACAAAAAATCAGCTACACAAAGTATTAAACAAATCCGTTTAAAGATAGAATTCGATCTCAAGTAGGAATTCTATCCGAAAACCGAATCAAACACCCGACCGAGCGCAAGACACTCGGCCGAGCAGCCCTTTTCCAGCCAGATTCAACGGCTTCCTCTCCAAGGAATGGAATCCTCGCTCATCTCAGCTTCTTACATTTTCTATCCTAAGCGGTAGTTCTAACCCAAACACTTCTCCTAGCCAAGGTCGGGAATATCCCTATAAATAGGCCCCTTCCACAACTCAAAAAAAAAACACTTTTAATCATCGATTATTCATACACATACATCAACTCTTCACACATAAACATAAACTCCTTACACTTAGCATCGAGAAACCTATAGTACATCCAAAACCCGAAGGAACCGGCCCCGATACCCGTCACCCTTCACGAGCCACCATAACTCACCGACATTAACTCGACGCTCCCGTGCCCTAGCCACAGTCCGACGAGCCCCGATCCGAGTAAACAAAAGCATGTAGGTTGAGGGTGTACCCAAACCCGACTTCTCTCCTTTCTCTCTTCTCCCTCTCGTTTTCTTCCTTTTCGTCGTCCGTCTTTTTTTTTTTCTCTTACGGGTCATCAGTCGTCCTTTTTTTTATTATGGGTCGTTCGTCGTTTTTTTATTATTTCTAATATCGATACTACAAAAACTATTTTCATATAACAAACATTCTTAAAAATACGATATCAACTCTATAGTCGAATATTGTATTAAAAGAATTAAATTAAATCTCGTTGATGCTAAAAAATCGTTACATTTTTTTTTTACAAAATACGACGATTTTAGCGCGGAGAGAATTAACATTCTTTTTTCCTTTTTTTCGATCAAAACCTTTTCAAAACGATTTCATAAAAACTTTTTCTAAAAATCATTCCGAATATTTAATATCGATTTCATAATCGAATATTGAATACGACGAATATTGAAAACATTAAATCGGGTACAAATTGTGCAATATTTGTATGCGATTTAATAAAACCATCGAACTTTCAAAAAATCAATTTCGAAAACAGGCCGGGACGCGAGTCGCGCGACTGGCTGGAACGCGACCCTTTCCTCGTTTTTTTTTTTATTTTCTCGAACATCATTTTTTAGACAAAACATCGTCTTTTTAGAAATATTTTCAGATTTCGACTAATATTTTCTCAATCTCGCATATTCATCATATTTGCTATATTTTTATTCACAATTCGATACTAACTCGTTTGTTCATCCTTTGTAGCAAATTCATCTTTTTATCGTTTGTTTTATTATACTAAAAAAAATCTCACATGCTAAATTCAACTTTGACGTTAATTTTTCATGCATTAAACCGACTTAGCAACCCATTCAATTCCTCGCATGTTTAGGAAAATAATGTTTGCATATCATTCATCGTATTACTAACGCGCGTATTTTAAAACCAAACGATATCTTAGTAGAGGCCGCTAATGTGCGGGCGGGGTTGGGTGTTCTTTGTGAACTTCCCAACACGTACCCTCACCCCTTACTCAGATCCTCGGTTTCCGGATGTCCCAAACCATTGGCAACGAGAGTCATTTAATACGCGATATCCGATCAAGTCAGTATCGGTATCAAATGCAAAGGGACGAACCCGATAAACTCTGACATCGGAAATGGGACGTATTTTGTACACGGCCCACTACGACATAGAGTGGGTTCGAACGGGCCCGAACTCCCACAAAGTTCGGTGGCGACTCCAACTTCGATTTAAATTTCAATTCGATCCATTCTCATATGGAGATTCATTCGCCTCCCCAAACCCGCGCGTGGCTGCGTCGGGGTGGACCTATGTCATGTATACAATTTGGCGACTCCGCTGGGGATTAACTGATGTGTGACTTACCATCGGCATCCTCATGGTGAGACTCGAATAGAAATCGTTTGACTAGTACAATACGCGTTTAGTTTTACGGTTCATGCATAACCTCATATTTTCCCGGGCCGGTACTGGTGACCGACGTCCCACTATAGTATTGATGTAGTCCAAATTGGATATGTCAAAGGTGTCCATTAGCCGATTCGTATGGGTTTTACGGCATGTTCTAAGCTCAACTCGACTTAGGAAGTCCGCCCCGATTCTCGATAGGCTATGTACACTGGTATAGACCCTTACAGACTGACCGAGACTTAGAATTAGAGCATACATGGCGTCGTCATACTTTTTCCATGACTACGTGCTACCTGATTTACAAGTCTTTTTCAAAAACCGTCATTTTCAAAAATTGCATCCTTTTCAAAATATCCAATTTCAAAACCTGGGACATATACCAAATTTAGGATCCACGATTTTACTCAAAATAGCCTATTTTTTAGCCGGTATTATGCCCATTTTAAAACTCGAAAATATTTTCGAAACTTTTCAAACCCGTCACCCGGCCCACATTTTCCGTTTTCTCGAAAAAGGCCGGGTTTCCCTCCCGAATTTTTCGGGCTTTCATAAATCATATTACGAAACCTTCCTCTTCTTAGGGACTTCCCGTATTTAGCAGTGTCGGGTCGTGTCTTAAGTCGTCAAAGTCTCTAGCGTCGAAACTCCGTAGATCTTATATCACGAGTTTCCTCCCTATCCCAGTCCGCCTTATTTGACTAAGGCAAAGCCCACCTACGTAGGACATACTCCTACGAAGGTTGGTCCGTCTACACAATCGAGTCCAAAGTCTGGGGAATGTCTCACGTAAACCTCCTTTCAAACAGGGCCCAGCCCACACAGCTGGATCCTAAAGGAGGCCCACCTTTCACGAGTCGCCCGTCTAGGAGTCTCTTCCGAGTCAACCTTTTACAAGGCATAGCCCTATAACAAAAGGTTCGTGACCCTTACGTCTAAGGGTCACTCGTCCGACACTCGAGTCTTAACAAAGTCTTTGAACCCGCTTAGGGGCTACCTTCTAGCAAAGCGATCAATCACGGTTGCTCTAGGGGTCATGTCTTACACGTGTCTCACGTACCCCACCTTTGAGTCACTTAGATGCCACACCATCTGAGTCCTTAGTCTCACTTGGGGGTTATTCCCCGACGGAACGATTAATCACAGTCACCCCGAGAATCGCACCCTACACATTTGTCTTAGGAGAGTCTAACCCGAGTCAAACATGGTCGCCCCATTTTCGGACACACCCTCGTGCTGCTTGAGTCTCATCGTCAAGTCAAAGCCAGGGTCGTTACCTCGTCCAGGTCAACGTTCGAGTATCCCGGTCCAAGAGTCTTTGTCGACCCGTCACCCCGGGCCATGTCTAGTTTGACTCCCTCTCTTGCATGTACGCAAAACCGAGCTTTGGCGAGTTCTAACACCCGTCATTTCTTCCGATCAGGGACCCTATGAGGGAGACCTCACCAAACCACAACAAGTCCCGCGCCGTCAAGAAGGGGGATATCCAGGGGAGTATGCTTATGCTGTCTTGCTCCATTAACAATATCTTCTCAAAAATCAATACCGCCCTAGATGACCTAAATGCCAGGATAACCACCATCGAAGAAGACCTTGTAAGAACCCGATCCCGTCTAACACAGCTAGAGCGGGTAAGGCAGCCAATCACCCAACTGAGCCATTTGAAGGGTGAACATTCTTACGAAACTGTCCGATGCCCTCAGGATGGCAAGACCGAGAGAGGTAACCCTCAAGTCACCTCTCCGAAAATCAAGAACCAGTCAGAAGAAAGGACATTTACCCACTTGGATATGTCCTACACCGTCGCTTTCCAAAGGTTGGTTTCGAAGGGCCTAATATCACCTATAGGCCCAACAGTCGACCCACCTTCAGAAAAACGTTCCAAGGCATGGAACACCGAGCACTACTGTAAATTCCATAGAAGAAGGGGACCGATACAGAGCAGTGCTGGAAACTGAAACACCTCATCCAAGACTCCCTCGATGCCGGGAGGACTCCTATTTTGGAAACGTTATCACTTGCAAAGCCCCTCATGGACTATACAGGGCCTAATGACCAAAGCATCCAATCTACCTCTCATGCATCCAAGAGTCCGGATTTGATTTAAGTCCAAGTCTGAGTCCGAGTCTAGGATATACTATTTATTTCAATTTCAAGGTCAGAGTCAGAGTCAATTGTATTCTGTCCTCTTTTTTTTCAAAATTTAATAAAATCAGCTTTCAATGTTATTTCTCATATACACCTTCCTTATGTGTTTCCGAGAATATGATGAACACCGTCATACACTGTGAGCATATGCACGTGACTATTATAGGCACATCTATAATGACTGCAGGAAATCGAGACCCGTGGTTTCCTTTACCTGTTCCATGCCTGACATAGAAAGCCACAAAACTACCCGTAGTAGGAGCGGTATCGAATCCTATGACAAATCTAGGTAATCTCCTAGTTTGGGTTCAAGACGGGAGGCAAGCCCATTTCCCACAATAAAACACCCCTCCAATAAGACCGACCAATCCCTACCTTATGTGTTAGTCTGACCGACAAAAAAAGGGGCCAAAACAAAAGCAGGCCATAAAAAAAAAAAGCAAAAGGACAAAACAAAAAGCAGGTCATTAAAAAAAAACTGGACAAAAAAAAAAGAAATAGAAAGTCCATGAAAAAAATAGCAAAAGGCCAAAACAAAAAAGCAGGCCATCATACCCGTGACCGTAGTAAAAATGGTCAATTCAAACAATTCAAAATTATCAAAACCCATACCATCCAATAGGGGAGCAACAATCAAGTTGGTCAGCTAACACCACACTCAGCCTTCCCACATTACAACCCTCAAGACCTTCTCGAGACCCAGGCTAGAGACAGCCCGAAATTTTAAGGATTCAAGCTCCATAGGATACCCCAAACCATTAGGGCCAGACATGGAAACCAGATCCCGTATTATCAAAACCAATCCCCGAGAGCAAAACTCGTTAAAATCCCCGAGAGCAAAACTCGTTAAAATCCCCGAGGGCAAAACTCGTTAAAATCCCCGAGGGCAAAACTCGTAAAAATCTCCGAGAGCAAAACTCGTTAAAATCCCGTCCCAATTCCTCTCATCCAACCAGTTACCAATCCCAAACACGGGAACTCAACCTGCGATCTGCATAGAACATGCCCAAATAGTTCACACCACCTCTGGGGGCTGCCCCGGAGAACGCTCCAGTCACAGGATCAATATCCTAACCATTCTAGCCCTTTGATCAAGACATCATTGGGAATGCACCTAGCCTGCACCATCATTATGGCTAGTTACACACAAAGTCCTATTAGACTAGGCACCATAATATATCTTTCAACACTGAACTACGGCTCGGTTTGATTTCACTATACGTAAATACGTAGGCAGCCTTTCAACAGAGGCACAACCACCCACATTGACACAATTCAAAAAGCGCCATCATTCCGGTCACGACACCATCATGTTCTCAACAGCTAGCTTTGTCGTCCTGGGGGCTTCTCTTAGGCAGAAAACCTCCATCCACTCACAAAATCCATATAAATTCAAAAAATCTAGCCTCCTTTCTGTAGTGTGTCCTAGTACTCGGCTCAGTCGAAGACAAGAATCCGTCAGGACTCGAGGCAATACCCACTTTGGAAATGTACCCTAAAATCAAAAATCCAGGAGAGCACTAGACTACAACAGTCTCATTACAGACTACTGCAACCCCGTATAGCATATCTATCCCATTTCGATGTTCGACCGTGTTGCCACTCGCCTAGGCTACGAAATAGCGCAACTTAAGAGTCTTGTTAGGTGGCCCACCCCCCCTACCGAGTCACGGTCCAACCCCTCGAGAGTCCAGTCGTGTCTGTCAACTCGTCCGGTCACGTCCAGAGTCGAGTCTGTCGGTATACCTCTCTTCAAATTCTCATTTTAAAATTTGCAAAACTTAGCCATTTGATAAAATCCTTTTCGCCAGGGTCAAATTTCAGTCTATTTAAACTGCAAATTTCTTTTCTACCCATTTCAGTTTTGAAAACCTATATCCTAGCACGTGAGTTGCTTTCAGGACTTCGATTTCAAAACTAAGCAAAAATCATTTTTATTCCCCAGCGCGAGTCATATTTGTTTCGCCTACATGTTGCATGCAAAATTTTATGTAACTTATACAGGTACAATTCAAGAGAACGCAATTCACATAACTCCCCAGCGGCATTTAACGGGATGGGCCCACATATAGGCACACCTAAGACTTATACGACAAGTCCAATTCCCCACGGAGTTATCATCATCAGCTCAGGTATTATTTCCAACTTATGGCTGGCGAGCCCTTTTACGCAAGTCTACTGGACTTTAAACGACCCGACCGGAAGCTGCCAGGTTTTAATCTTTGATTGACCTGGTAGCTACTCTGACTTTCGCCCTGTCCAAGCCTCAGTCAGAGTGGGGGCTCTGTAGACACCCACATTTTGACCGCAAGGTGTCTATAGCAGTTTCCGACAAACACTCGATGATGATCGGACGCAAACATGCTTTAACATACTCAGAAACGGGCTCAAAATCATTGGCATTTGGCTTGGGCTTTTTACGGAGTACATATCTCACAAAACCAACCTCAAAATCAGGCCCAGTGGGTCGTTTCGAGTCAAATAAGACTAATTTGGGTCGATTCCGACACCAGGGGCAAAACCGTCTTTTAGCGACCGAGTCAAAACCCGGTCAAAGATACACACGGACCAGCCATGACACCTCACACGTCCGGTTTGGACTCCAACACTACAAAAAATCAGCTACACAAAGTATTAAACAAATCCGTTTAAAGATAGAATTCGATCTCAAGTAGGAATTCTATCCGAAAACCGAATCAAACACCCGACCGAGCGCAAGACACTCGGCCGAGCAGCCCTTTTCCAGCCAGATTCCACGGCTTCCTCTCCAAGGAATGGAATCCTCGCTCATCTCAGCTTCTTACATTTTCTATTCTAAGCGGTAGTTCTAACCCAAACACTTCTTCTAGCCAAGGTCGGGAATATCCCTATAAATAGGCCCCTTGCACAACTAAAAAAAAACACTTTTAATCATCGATTATTCATACACATACATCAACTCTTCACACATAAACATAAACTCCTTACACTTACCATCGAGAAACCGATAGTACATCCAAAACCCAAAGGAACCGGCCCCGATACCCGTCACCCTTCACGAGCCACCATAACTCACCGACATTAACTCGACGCTCCCGTGCCCTAGCCACAGTCCGACGAGCCCCGATCCGAGTAAACAAAAGCATGTAGGTTGAGGGTGTAACCAAACCCGACTTCTCTCCTTTCTCTCTTCTCCCTCTCGTTTTCTTCCTTTTCGTCGTCCGTCTTTTTTTTTTCTCTTACGGGTCATCCGTCGTCCTTTTTTTTATTATGGGTCGTTCGTCGTTTTTTTATTATTTCTAATATCGATACTACTAAAACTATTTTCATATAACAAACATTCTTAAAAATACGATATCAACTCTATACTCGAATATCGTATTAAAAGAATTAAATTAAATCTCGTTGATGCTAAAAAATCGTTACATCTTTTTTTTACAAAATACGACGATTTTAACGCGGAGAGAATTAACATTCTTTTTTCTTTTTTTTCGATCAAATCCTTTTCAAAAAGATTTCATAAAAACTTTTTCTAAAAATCATTCCGAATATTTAATATCGATTTCATAATCGAATATTGAATACGACGAATATTGAAAACATTAAATCGGGTACAAATTGTGCAATATTTGTATGCGATTTAATAAAACCATCGAACTTTCAAAAAATCAATTTCGAAAACAGGCCGGGACGCGAGTCGCGCGCGTCCCGGGCGAGTCGCGCCAGACTCGGGCGAGTCGCGCGACTGGCTGGAACGCGACCCTTTTCTCGTTTTTTTATTATTTTCTCGAACATCGTTTTTTAGACAAAACAACGTCTTTTTAGCAATATTTACAGATTTCGACTAATATTTTCTCAATCTCGCATATTCATCATATTTGCTATATTTTTATTCACAATTCGATACTAACTCGTTTGTTCATCCTTTGTAGCAAATTCATCTTTTTATCGTTTGTTTTATTATACTAAAACGAATCTCACATGCTAAATTCAACTTTGACGTTAATTTTTCATGCATTAAACCGACTTAGCAACCCATTCATTTCCTCGCATGTTTAGGAAAACAATGTTTGCATATCATTCATCGTATTACTAACGCGCGTATTTTAAAACCAAACGATATCTTAGTAGAGGCCGCTAATGTGTGGGCGGGGTTGGGTGTTCTTTGTGAACTTCCCAACACGTACCCTCACCCCTTACTCACATCCTCGGTTTCCGGATGTCCGAAACCATTGGCAACGAGAGTCATTCAATACGCGATATCCGATCAAGTCAGTATCGGTGTCAAATGCAAAGGGACGAACCCGATAAATTCTGACATCGGAAATGGGCCGTATTTTGTACATGGCCCACTATGACATAGAGTGGGTTCGAACGGGCCCGAACTCCCATAAAGTTCTGTGGCGACTCCAACTTCGATTTAAATTTCAATTCGATCCATTCTCATATGGAGATTCATTCGCCTCCCCCAAACCCGCGCGTGGCTGCGTCAGGGTGGACCTATGTCATGTCCACACCTTGTCTTGTATAGTTTGTGTTAGGTGTAAGAATCGGGTTTTCGAAAACCCGGTTGTGTGATTCGGGTGCAAGTGCTTCTTATTCCCTAGTTGGCAACACATTTTGATTTGTGGACTTTATTCTAGTAGGATGACTTTTAATCAATGTTTATATTGACTATTTGCCTTTAGTCCATCTTTTCTACTAAGAATTTACACCGGGATTTGCATTTGACCACCTTGACCACCCCCGGAGTGTTTGGGCCTTGGTTACCGGGTTTCATTTCCTTAGGTGACCTTATTCAAGTAACCGCTTTATAGTCCAAAATTTTCACCTTTTTGTGGGTTAGGAAGGGGTGAACACCTAACTTACCTATTTTCCTACCATTCCTCCATTTCAAATAATAAGCTTTGCAAAACGAAATTGGCCAATTGCATTATAATGTCAAGCATGGGCAAACTAATCGAGAAAGAAAGGGCTTCGGAAAAAAAAACCCCAAACATTTGCCCTCAATTGATTGACTTAAGGGGAAAAGAAAAGAAAATCAAAAGTGAAAAATGTTAGCCCCAAGTCAAAAAGAAAAGAATAAACAATGAAAAACCCAAAAACCCCAAAATTATTCCCAAAAACAAAAATAATAAGCCTTTCCCTTTATTGATGCATCGTCGTGAAGGGCCTACCAACGGACCGAGTCCCGAGGAAGGAAGATAGCGGCGACTATTCAGTTACCCTCATTTTTGCTTAGCATGTTCGCCTTTTTGTTTGGACTAGTTGGTTACTTTGAATTTGGGACGATCCTCTAGGCTTTGCTTGGGGAATGAAATTTCACTTACCTACAGTGTCAAATCGCTCCGGGGTTCATCCTTATCCACTCCGTTTATCGTCTCGGTGTAGGTTTTCTTTAGTAGATTAGAAGGACCTAGGTAAGTTGTCAATATGATTGTTGCTTAGCCGTCATTCTATTAGAATTTGTGTCCCCATCATCTTGTGTAGCTAACTTGGGAATGTTTCACTTGCCTTGGGTTCATGCGCGGTGTCTTCCCCACCGTTTTGATGAGAAATTCGGTGTTTTCTTAGTTTGGATGCGTCTTTTCTTGTGTGTTTGTGTGCTTGTTTGTTTTGTGCGCGAGGCGCATCCACCATTTTTGTCACAAGACCTCACTTGTCTTGCGGGGAGTGTTCTACCTCATGGACACTTCGGCGTGATTTGAAGGGGCGTAGAGTGCGTGCGCTAATACCCACTCGTCTAGTAGTCTAGTTTTTAGTTAGTTAGTTAGTTCGTGCTTACTCGAGGGCGAGTAAAGGTTAAGTGTGGGGGAGTTGATGTACTAGATATATACCGTCTTTGCTTCTTGCTTTTCTTGTTTTTCCTTGGTTTAATCGCTCTTAGAAGCGGTTTTTGTGCTACTAATCTCTTCCCTTGAGATATTTTTGTGTTTCTAGGATCGTATGGTGATGGTAGGGATTTGTCGTGTATCCTAACCAACAATAAACTACCGGCTAGACCTAGTGAGTAGCTAGGGCAAGTCGGGATCGTATCCACGAGGACGGTATGGCAAAGGTTAGACTAGGTCGGCCTACAACAAGACTATGTCACCAAACGAACACAAAGGAACGATAAATGGAAAACTATGGTGGAGGGAGAAGTATGACTATGCTAATGATTGAACTAACAAATAAACTAGAAGAAACGATGACTAACTAAAAGGATGAACTCACTATGGAAAGGAAGTAGGGTAGGTCGGGTTCATAGGAGTAGAAGGGTAATTGGGGTAATCAAGGGTATAGGTGTCTCCTAGTTGCTAGGGTCGGTCCGGGCTCTCGCAACTTAGACCGATGTCAAGGTGGGTCCGGGCTCTCGCAACTTAGACCCTAGTCCGCACTCTCGTGACTACGACTATTCTCAACATTTCCACATCATAGACAAACAATGAGAAGATGAACACAAGTATGGGAAGCATGACCACTACAACTCACACAAGCATATCAACAAACACATGGAGTGCCCACAATGTGACTAACAACAAAGATTCACCCTTTTCCCTTAATCAACCCTAATCATCCATAATCTACCCCTAATCCCCCTACTAACCCCACAAGATCACTACTCACTCATTATCATGGTCAAACTATCAATCATAAGAGAAAACAAACTCACAAACCAAACATCCATTAAGAACAATGAGAATAATAACAAGAACAATATAAAAAGATTGAAACTAGATTAAATAAACAAAGATTAGAGTAGAGAAGATTATACCAACAATAAGATGATGAAAAAGATGCAATCTTGTATAAATAAGAACCCAAAATAAACCCCAAGGATGTCAAGCTTGGAGAATTCTTCAAGAACTTCTTAATACAAGAACTAATTACAATAGATTACTCAAGATTAACTAAGGTTACAGGAAGATTAAAACTAATGAGTGAAAGTAAATCTAGGGTTTTAGGGTTGTAGAGAGGCTTAAGGAATGCTAAACTATGATAAGCTATGTTACTAATACAAGAAGGGAGTATATATATGGGTACAAGAATGAAGGAGAAGAAAAGAAAGGAGTGCGGGTGCCAGGTCCACGGTCCCGACCGGGACGGGTTGGTCCCGACCGGAACGGCCTGTCATCCCGACCAGGACGGGCCCACAGCAGCACCCTTTAACGCGCACCCCATCCCGAACGGGATGAGGCCATCCCGAACGGGATGGGTCTTGTAGGCCTCCTTTAAGAGCTCTTTGGTACCTCCTTGCCTCTCATGGGTTTCTCGCCAATTATCGGGACTCGGGATCGGGTCTTGGAGGCTCGGGATTGGGTCCCAATGTCTCGGGGTCGATTCCAAGGCATCGAGTCATCGTTCCTTTACTCCGTTGGCTCCAAAAAGTGTATGTATAGAGTCGGAATCGCTCCAACTCTTCCAAATCGGTCTCGGGAACCTGAAACGAACTAAAGGAAGCATAAGAAGCCCATAAATCGCTCCCAAGGAGCGATTCCACAAGGAAATGGGACCAAAACATAGTGAAAAAGGCACTACAAACTACACTTATCAACTCCCCCACACTTAACCCTTACTCGGCCTCGAGTAAGCACAAACTAAGTACTAAACTAACCGAGTGGGTATTAGCGCACCCTACGCCCTTTCAACTCACGCGAGTACACTTACAAGAAAAGTGCACTCCGCAAGGCAAGTCGGGTCTTGCGACAAAACTGTGGATGCAACCGGACACAAAACACACAAACAAACAAACACACAAACAAACACATAATCGGTTGCACCCAAAAGAAAACAAATACCGCTTCCCTCAAAAAGCGGTGAAAGAAGCACCGGTTTAGGACTTGAGGTAAGTGACAACGTTCCCAAGCTAGCAATACAAACCAAAGTTGACTAAACCCTAATAGTATGACGATAAAGCAACAAAAATGTTGGTAACTTACCTAGGTCCTCCTAACTTTCTAAAAACGTACTACGGGACGATCGGCGGAGTGGAAAAGTGAAGAAACACGGTGTTAGTCGACATTGTAGGTAAGTGAGACCCCGCCTCCTTTAGCGTGAGCCAAGAGGGTCGTCCCATGTCTAAAACCGCCTAACTAGTCCAAGTAAAAAGGTGGAAATATGCAAAATGAGGGAAGACCGACTAATGCCGCTATCATCCTTCCTAGGGACTCGGTCCTTTGGTAGGCTCTTCACGGCAAAAGTCGGAAAAAGGCTTATTTTGAGAGTTAGGATTATTTTTTTGTGAAACGGGTTTTCTTTTGGCATTTTCTTTCTTTTCGACATTTTGATTTGTTTGTTTGTTGCCATGCCATTTCTTTTTCTTCTTTTCTATTTTCTTTTTGGCTTTTGTGCCTTTTTTTTTCTTCATTTCTTTTCTTTCTTTCATTTTTTTTTCTTTCTTTTTCTTTTCTTTGCCCTTTTGGCAAGATTTGGCATTTTGGCATTTCTTGACAATTAAGAAAGAGAGAATCAACAAATTGCAATTTATTGTGTGATATGTGTAGGAGGTAGGGAAATGGGTGAGTCGGGAGCGCGGTTTCCCTTCAAACCCACAAAAAGGGAAGAACTTGGACTAATCAAACAATCCCAAACACGGTCACCTAAGGGACGGGACTAGGTAACCAAGGCCTTTTCACACCGTGGGTGGTCATAATGGTCAAAATGCAAATCCCGTAGTAAATCCCTAGTAAGCTAGGTGGACTCAAGGTAAAGGACCAACGTAATCATTGATTTAGGGTCATTCTACTAGACTAAAGTCCAAGACTTGATTTATACAACTAGGAAGGGAAAGTAAACACTCGCACACTAGCCTCTAAACCGGGTTTTCGAAAACTGTTTACACACGCGACACACAACAAAACACAAAACAGAGACACAACGAAATTGAAAGAAAAAGAGACAAAACAAAACAAAACAAAACAAAACAAAACAAGGAGAAACAACACATAAACAAAACAAACACCACCCCGATCTTCAAAAAAGTCTCCAAATCCACCACAATCTTTACAAAGCTCCTCTCGAGCACACATCATCACAAATCTCCTCCAAACTCACAAGAAGCAAAGAGGGAAAAAGGGATGAAGAGATGTTACCGGAAGTCTTGAAAGCTCACCAAAGCTAACGCCGATTAGACAACCTATAAGGAAAAAAGGGGGGCAAAACACGCACAACAAAACAAAAATACGACATAACGACAGAAAAAGGAAAAGACACAAAAGAAAATCTTTTTGCTTTTTGTGAAATTTTTCAAATTTTTAGGGTTTTTTTGAAGAATTTTTCGAAAAACTAAGAAAATAAAACTAACGATGGCTAGAATATCGCTCCCCCACACTTAAACCGAGCAATGTCCTCATGCTCGATCGTAGTGTGCGGAGAGACAAAAGAAAAAGAAAAGAAACTACGAAAATAAAGCTAAAAATCAAAGAGAAAAGTGGAGAAAAGGGTAGAATGCGTCTGGTCGGGGTGTAGTCAAGTCACCATGGGCCGAGACAAGAAAAGATATGGATGGGGGAAGAAAATAAAAGAAGGAAATAAAAGGAAATGGGAGGGGAGGGCTAGGTGTAATCAAGTCACCTAGCCCGGATTCCGCCTAAATCCGACTAAATCCTCAAAAAAAGAAAGTGAAATCCTTGTAAAACTGGATTAATCGATCGACTCTCGACGTAATCACGTCATCGGGGGTCGGGAGAAACCATACTACGGCCTCGAAGGCCATTAAGACCCCATGACTCAAGGGAAGGGGGCAAACAATGAAAAGCAAGCAATAAAAAGACGGAAAAGTAAGGATAGTTACCTTACCGAGCGGTTGGTAACTCACTTGCTCCATCGTCTTGATGATCGTTAGTGGCTCGTCGCTTGTCTTCTCGGTTGCCATCTCGCTTCACACTCAAGAAGATGGTAAGGGATGGGATTTGATGCGAGAGTCGGTGTAAAGTGGATAGGAAATGGAGTGAGGGCATGTCAATGAAATAAATGAGGCATATGATAAGGCTAGGATAGCTAGGGAGGTTGGGAGGGGGCATAAAATGGTTGGGTGGAGTCAATTGTCGAAGAAGAAACACAAAGGGGGAGTAGAGGACCATCCCGATCGGGATGGTTGGTCCCGGTCGGGTTACCTCACTCGTCCTGGTCGGGACGCCCTCATCCCGGTCGGGACGAACCCACAGCATGCTCGAAATTTGGTACACCCATCCCGATCGGGACGGCACCCTTCCCGGTCGGGAGGCCTCACCCTTCCCGGTTGGGACGCCTCATCCCGGTCGGGATGGGCCTTCTTCAACTTCCACAATCCCAAAAGCTTGCTTCAAGCTTCAAAAACCGATTCTCGTGCTTACAACCCAAGCTCTATCATAGCCATTCTTCTCTAGGAAGCATTCTCACTTCATACCTATCAAACAAACTCAAACTCAACATCAAACTCTCGCCCTCGCATCGCTCATCAATCAATCTAAACAACAAGAATATCACCAAACTCAAACTAACTACAAGTAAGAGATATATACAATGAGACGGTTCTTGTGGAACTCCGTCAAACCAAGATGGTGCTTTCTTCAATCTTTTTCAACAACCATGACCAATTCCATCTCCATCAAGGGCACGTAAGAACAAGTTGAAGGCCCTAGCAAAGTCTTCAATCAAGCATGTCATATAACCAACCACATCCCAAGACTCTTCACGGCCTTGCCTCGACGTTCCCGGGGCATCCCGATCCGCTAAGTTCAAAGGCTTGAACTTGTACTTGCGGTCTTTCGGGATATACCCAAACGTCCACCGATCCTCATGCGGCCCCAAGGGCGGCTCATCCTTTTCCTTGCTTTGCAACTTGTCATCAAGCCCATGATTTGGGCACTCATCTTCCTCCAAATCGGAGTCATCATCCTCAAGTACATAAGAATACTTCTTCGAGCTTTGTCCCGGCTCACACCCTAGACCGACGTCTTTCGTGGCTTGGATCACATTGCATGACTCATCGCTAGTAGGCGAAGTGTTGCCTTGGAGGTCGAACACTATCTTTTCCTCGCCCAACTCAAATGTGATCCTACCATTCTTCACATCGATCATAGCACCGGCGGTGTGTAGAAATGGGCGCCCAAGAATAATGGGAGTGTTTGCATCCTCCGGCATATCGAGCACAATGAAGTCGACCGGAATGAAGAATTTTCCCATTCGTACCGGTACATCCTCTAGCATTCCCAATGGTCGGTTAAGAGATTTATCGGCCATTTGGAGTGTAATGGACGTACATTTCAACTCCTTCATCCCGAGTCGATAACAAATAGAGTAGGGAATGATGCTCACACTCGCGCCCAAGTCACATAATGCATTCTTGATCATGAAATTGTCTATGGTGCAAGGGATCGAGAAACTACCCGGATCCTTCAACTTCGGAAGCGTGGAACCTTGAATAAGCTCGCTCACCATCCTCGTGAACGCTACCGTCTCTTCCTTGTCGATGGACCTCTTCCTAGCCAAGATTTCTTTCATGAATTTACCATATGCCGGGATTTGGGTAAGTAGCTCGGTAAACGGGACACTAACATCCAATTTCTTCACAATACTAAGGAACTTGTCGTATTGAGTGTCCACCTTAGTCTTCATTTGCCTTGATGGGAAAGGCAACTTGATTTGGTACTTGTTTTGCTCAATAGGGGTGGACTCTTCAAAGGACACTTTCCTTTTTCCCTTGTCTTTCTCTTGAAGTGGGGGAGGGTTGTCTTCTTGGGGTTTCTCGACTTCCCATAAGACTTGCTCCTCAATTGGATTATCAAAGCTTGATTCTTCTTGAATTGGAGACACAACTTCCTTCATTGCTCGTTGCTCACTAGGAAACACGGGAGGATTATAGGTTGTACCTCTCCTTGTGGTGATAGCATTTGCATGCTCAAATATCGGTGTTTCACCTTGAGAAGGTAATTGCCCTCTTTGTCTTGAAGAACTTCCCGATGCAAGTTGTGATACTTGATTCTCAATCATCTTCATGTGAGTTTTCATTTCCTTGTTATCCATTAGAATTTGAGCATTGATTCCTTGTTGTGATATTTGTGTCTCCAATTGGCTCCTTTGCATTTCTTGAGTGCTCCTTTGCATATCCAACATTTGCTTTTGTATATCCAAATCCCGAGGTGGAGATTGTGGATTATGCGGAGTATCGGTGAGGGCTAATGGAGTACCATGGTCATGAAAAGGAGACCGGCTCCTAGGCTTGCTTTGTTGATTGCCCTGCGTTGCTTGTTGTTGTTGATGGTTCCCTTGGAACCCATGAGAATTGTCTTGATTAAGGCCTTGGTTGTGGTTTTGTTGTCCTTGAAAGTTTCGGTTTCCTTGGAAACCTCCTTGATTGAAGTTCCCTTGTTGGAACCCTTGATTGTTGTTGTGGAAGGTACCTTGGTTGTTTTGCTTGAAGTTGTTGAAGGGTCTTGGATTACCCACGTAACCTTGGTAACCTTGGTTGTTGTCCCTTAAGGGAGGTGGAACGTAGGGACGAGGTTGCATGGCTTGTTGTTGAGGGACTTGATTGGAAGCTTGGTATTGATTGGAGTATGAGGCACCTTGCTTGAACGCTTGAAAGGCGTTCACTTGCTCAATACTTCCCCGACAATGCATAGGATCATGACCAACTATCCCACAAGTATCGCACATCCCAAAGTAAGGAGTAGGGGGTACAACTCCCAAAGCATTAACATCATGAATCGAGTGTTGGTTGGAGGAACTAGAGCTTTGAACTTGGTTGAGGTGGCTTTGGAGCTTCTTGTCAATGGTCTCCATGTGAGTTCTTAGTTGAGCCCCAAGATCAATGCTCAATTGTGTAATGGCATCTACCTCGTGCCTACCTCCTCGATTCGCCTTCCTAGGCCTAGAGTATTGGGAATTGTGAACCGCCATCTCTTCAATCCTTGACCAAGTTTGGTCATCCTCCACTTCGGTAAACCTACCGTTAGATCCCATGTTGAGTATGGCCCTTGAGTCTTCATATAACCCGTTCCAAAATTGTTGGACAAGGAACCATTGTGATAAACCATGATGTTGGAAACCCGTGATAGAGGCTCTCAATAGATTTGTCTTCTCCGGGGGATAGAATTGTTGGTAAAAAGCTAAGGCTAGCTTCTTCCAAGTATCAATACCGAGTCTTGCTTTGTCCAACCCTTTGAACCATTGCTTCGCCTTACCAATAAGAGAGAAAGGAAATAATACCCACCGAATTTGGTCTTGAGTTATTCCCGTTTGCGAAATAGCGTCACAATAGTATGAAAAGGTTTCCATGTGTTGATGAGGATCTTCGGTTGGTAACCCACTAAATTGACTTCTTTCAACCAATTGGATGAATTGTGTTTTTGCCACAAAGTTACCGGTATATGCCTCCGGTAAAACGGTTGGACCCGGCAAAATATCTTCCGTGAAGGTTGAGTAAGAAGAAAACTTAGGCATTCTCGGATATAAGGGAGAAGATGGTGGTGTAGACGGTGTTGATGTAGATGAAGAGGGGGAACTAGGAGAATAAGAGTTACCGAAGGGATTGATGAAGGTCCCTCCGGCCGTCTCTCGAGGTGACTCGCTAAAGTTGGCTCCTTGAGCTTGCCCTTGATGAGTATTGCTTGCACTTGGTTGAGAGATCCTAACCCGGTTAATCGTCCGTTGGCGAAAGGCTCGAAAGAGTCTCTCCGGCTCTGGATTAAAGAGATAGAAGTCGCCTCCCCTCCTAGGCATACACTACACACTAAAACAAACGTGAGAACACCTAGTGCTTTATGGGCACTAGGCAACGACAATAAACAAGCACAACTAGAGACAAAGAGAAAAGAAAGCTAAGAAAACAAGAAAAACTAGAAAATATGCACAAGAGATGATGGGAGAACACAAAGAAAGGTAACTAAGTCAAGAAATAAGCAAACTAAGTCTAAACAATGCACCGTCCCCGGCAACGGCGCCAAATTGATGGTAGGGATTTGTCGTGTATCCTAACCAACAATAAACTACCGGCTAGACCTAGTGGGTAGCTAGGGCAAGTCGGGATCGTATCCACGAGGACGGTATGGAAAAGGTTAGACTAGGTCGGCCTACAACAAGACTATGTCACCAAACGAACACAAAGGAACGATAAATGGAAAACTATGGTGGAGGGAGAAGTATGACTAAGCTAATGATTGAACTAACAAATAAACTAGAAGAAACGATGACTAACTAAAAGGATGAACACACTATGGAAAGGAAGTGGGGTAGGTCGGGTTCATAGGAGTAGAAGGGTAATTGGGGTGATCAAGGGTATAGGTGTCTCCTAGTTGCTAGGGTCGGTCCGGGCTCTCGCAACTTAGACCGATGTCAAGGTGGGTCCGGGCTCTCGCAACTTAGACCCTAGTCCGCACTCTCGTGACTACGACTATTCTCAACATTTCTACATCATAGACAAATAATGAGAAGATGAACACAAGTATGGGAAGCATGGCCACTACAACTCACACAAGCATATCAACAAACACATGGAGTGCCCACAATGTGACTAACAACAAAGATTCACCCTTTTCCCTTAATCAACCCTAATCATCCGTAATCTACCCCTAATCCCCCTACTAACCCCACAAGATCACTACTCACTCATTATCATGGTCAAACTATCAATCATAAGAGAAAAAAAACTCACAAACCAAACATCCATTAAGAACAATGAGAATAATAACAAGAACAATATAAAAAGATTGAAACTAGATTAAATAAACAAAGATTAGAGTAGAGAAGATTATACCAACAATAAGATGATGAAAAAGATGCAATCTTGTATAAATAAGAACCCAAAATAAACCCCAAGGATGTCAAGCTTGGAGAATTCTTCAAGAACTTCTTAATACAAGAACTAATTACAATAGATTACTCAAGATTAACTAAGGTTACAGGAAGATTAAAACTAATGAGTGAAAGTAAATCTAGGGTTTTAGGGTTGTAGAGAGGCTTAACGAATGCTAAACTATGATAAGCTATGTTACTAATACAAGAAGGGAGTATATATATGGGTACAAGAATGAAGGAGAAGAAAAGAATGGAGTGCGGCTGCCAGGTCCACGGTCCCGACCGGGACGGGTTGGTCCCGACCGGGACAGCCTGTCATCCCGACCGGGACGGGTTGGTCCTGACCGGGACGGGCCCACAGCAGCACCCTTTAACGCGCACCCCATCCCGAACGGGATGGGTCTTGTAGGCCTCCCTTAAGAGCTCTTTGGTCCCTCCTTGCCTCTCATGGGTTTCTCGCCGATTCTCGGGACTCGGGATCGGGTCTCGGATGCTCGGGATTGGGTCCCAAGGTCTCGGGGTCGATTCCAAGGCATCGAGTCATCGTTCCTTTACTCCGTTGGCTCCAAAACGTGTATGTATAGAGTCGGAATCGCTCCAACTCTTCCAAATCGGTCTCGGGAACCTCAAACGAACTAAAGGAAGCATAAGAAGCCTATAAATCGCTCCCAAGGAGCGATTCCACAAGGAAATGGGACCAAAACATAGTGAAAAAGGCACTACAAACTACACTTATCATATGGCCAGAATGCGGATTTTGAAATTGATTTCTACGTCGTACGGACCTATTCCGAGTTACGAGATATCCACAAGGGTAAGGAAAAGCAAGAAGAAGTCGACCCGGGGAGATACATGGCCGGTTCATGGGCTATGAAGTGAAGATGAGAAAAATGAAGGATTAGTGGGGGCTCCGACCGTGACACCCATCATCACGGCCGAGACGGGCTTGCATCATAGTCGTGAGGCCCCATCTCACGGCCGTGAGCCCTCTGCTCCTACCCCGATTCGTTAATTCATTTCTCTTATTCATACAACCCTATATATACCTCCCTCTTGTAATCCTTTAAAGGCACGAAACCCTAGATAGAAACTCTTTACTTTTAGCTTAATCTTACATTAATCTCTCCTTAATCTTTCTCTAATCTTAGCTTAATCTTAGAACACTTATGTAATTTGGGAAGCTCTTGAAGATTTCATCACTATTGACACATTGGTGGATATTCTTGGGTTATCTTCTATACAAGTTTCAATCTTTCCATTTCTATCTTATGTTGGTATAATTTCTCTAGTCTCTCCTCTTTCAATCTTAGATTTTTAGTAATGTTTCAATATTTTTCTCTAGATTATTGTTTTCCATTGTTTATCTTGCATAATGAATGTGTTTACTTCTATGTTACTTTCCTTTGTTCATGTTAGTTGTGGTTTAGTCATGTGTGAGTAGATTATTGTGGGGTTAGTAGGGGGATTAGATGTTAATTGTGGGTGATTAGGGTTAAGTGTGAGTAAAGGTTGAGCCTTTATTGCTTGTCACTTGTTTTGCATGTTAAGTGTTTGATGAAATGGTTGTTAGGGTGGTAGTGGCCATACTACTTGATAAGTGTAGTTTGTAGTGCCTAATTTGCTGTGTTTGGTCCCGTTTTCCCTTGTGAAATCGCTCTTTGGAGCGATTTCTGGGCTACTTATACTTCTTCTAGTTCGTTTTAGGTTCCCAAGACCATTCATGGAGAATTGAAACGATTCCGACTCGTTTCATACACTTTTGGAGCCAACGAAGAGAACGAACGATCACATGTGCCTTGGATTCGATCCCGAGACCTTGGGACCCCTTCCCGAGCCCCTTAGACTCGATCCCGAGCTCCGAGAATCGATGAGAAGCCCATGAGAAGCAAGGAGGGACCTTATAGCTTATAATAGAGGCTTACAGATCCTTCCCCGGGCGGGAAGAGCATCCTTCCCGGTCGGGAAGGAGTGCACAAATCAATAGGCTATTGTTTGAGCCTTCCCGGCCGAGATGAGAGCTTCCCAACCGGGAAGGATGGTCCATCCTGAACGGGACCATTCCTTCCCGACCGAGAAGAGAGAGCTGAAGCCCGCGCCTCTTCTTTTCTCCTCCTTCACTCTTGTAACCTTATAAATACTCCTCCCTTGTATTGTTTAAGTATCATATATTATCAAACACTATCTTAGACCTCTCTACAACATTCAAAACCCTAGATTTAGTTTCTCCTCTCATTAGTTTAATCTTCCCTTAACTTTTGTTAATCTTAGATTAATTTAGTTAGTTAATCTTGTATTAAGGTTCTCTTGAAGAATCCATCAACTCTTGACAACTTTTGGTGGAGATTTTTGGGTGTTCTTTTAATACAAGTTCTCATCTTTTTCATTCTCTTGTAGTTGGTATAATCTCTTTTCTCTTGTTCTTTGTTTATTTCTTCAAGTTTTAATCTTTACATATTGTTTATTGTTCTTGTTAGTTCATAATGAATGTTTGGATTATTATGTTGAATTCTCTTGTTTATGTTAGTATTAGTTGGATAATGAGTGAGTAGACTCTTTGTGGGGTTAGTAGGGGGATTAAGTGTGGATTATGGCTAATTAGGTTTTGATTAAGGGAAAAGGTGGAATCTTTGTTACTAGTCACATGTTGAGCACTCTATGTGTTTGTTGAATTGCTTGTTTAAGTTGTAGTGGCCATGCTTCTCATACTTGTTTTCATCTTCTCATCTTGTAATCGATTTGTGGTTGAATGCTTATGTTTTGGGTAATACTTTGCATATGAGTATTCAGGTCTAGTCTTTGACACGAGAGTGCGGACTTGGGCTTTGACGCGAGAGCGCGAACCGACCTTAGTAACTAGGTGAAACCTATACCCTTGACCTCCCAATCATCCTAATACACTTATGAACCCAACCTAACCCTACTCTTTCCCATATTTGATTTCTCTATCTCTTTAGTCGATCATTTTCTCTAGTTTATTTGTTTAGTCAATCTTAGTTGTTTCAATTAGTACATGTTATATCTAATTCATTGTTAGTCCATTTTCATCTCCTCCAACCATCATAGTTAATCAATTCTTGTAGTTAGTCCCCCTTTGTGTTGTGTTGGTAATTTAGTCTTGTTTGTGAGTTGACCCTAGTCTAGACACCCATATAACCGTCTCTGTGGATATCGACCCGACTTACCCTAGCTACTAGTTAGGTATAGTTGGTATACTTGATCGGTAGGACCCACGGCAAATCACCTACCATCAATTTGGCGTCGTTGCCGGGGACGGTGCATGTTTAGACTTAGTTTACTTATTAGCTTGACTTAGTTACCCTTCTTGTGCTCTTCTTCTATCTCTTGTGCATATTTTGTAGGTTTTTCTTGTTTTTATAGCTTTCTTTTCTCTTTGTCTTCCGTTGTGCTCGTTTATTGTGTTTGCCTAGTGCCCATAAAGCACTAGGTGTTCTCACGTTTGTTCAAGTGCGTAGTGAATGCCTAGGAGGAGAGGCGACTTATTTCTCTTCAATCCAGAGCCGGAAAGACTCTTTAGAGCCTTTCGCCAACGGACGATTGATCGGGTTAGAACCTCTCAACCGAGTACTAGCAATACCATTGAAGAACAAGCTCAAGGATCCGACTTGAACGATACACCTCGAGAGACGGCCGAAGGTAATTTCATCAATCCCTTTGGTACTTCTAGTCATTCCTCTCAACCTAGTTCCCCTTCTACTTCTACATCAACACCGTCTACACCATCATCTCCCGCATATCCAACAATGCCTAAGTTCTCTTCTCATTCGACCTTTACGGAAGACGTTTTGCCCGGTCCAACCGCTTTACCGGCCGCATATACCGGCAATTTTGTGGCAAAAACACCGTTTATCCAATTGGTCGAAAGAAGTCAATTTAGTGGGTTACCAACCGAAGATCCTCATCAACACATGGAAACCTTTTCGAACTATTGCGATTTTATCCCACAACTGGGAATAATCCAAGACCAAATCCGGTGGGTATTATTTCCCTTCTCTTTGATCGGTAAAGCTAAGCAATGGTTCAAGGGTTTAGACAAGGCGGCTCTCGGTATTGATACTTGGAAGAAGCTAGCCTTAGCTTTCTACCAACAAGTTTATCCCCCGGAGAAGACCAATCTATTGAGAGCTTCTATCACGGGATTTCAGCAACGTGATGAAGAAAGCCTATATGAATCGTGGGAAAGACTCAAAGCCTTGATCCATTCTTGTCCTCACCATGGTTTATCACAGTGGTTCCTTGTTCAACAGTTTTGGAACGAGTTATATGAAGACTCAAGGGCCATACTCAATATGGGATCGAATGGAAGGTTTACCGAGGTGGATGATGACCAAACATGGTCGAGAATCGAGAAGATGGCGGTGCACAACTCTCAATACTTAAGGCCTAGGAAGGCGAATCGAGGAGGAAGGCACGAGATCAATGCCATTACACAATTAAGCATTGATCTGGGAGCACAATTAAAAACCCACATGGAATCTATTGACAAGAAGCTCCAAAGCCATTTTGATCAAGGTCAAAGTACAAGTGCCTCCCACCAACATTCAATTCAACAAGTCAATGCTTTGGGAGTTGTATCTCCTACATCTTATTATGGGATATGCGATATTTGCGGGATAGTTGGGCATGAGCCTCTACATTGTCGAGGTAGTATTGAGCAAGTGAACGCCATTCAAGCATTCAAGCAAGGTGCCCCCTATCCTCATATGTTCCAAGCTTCCCAACAACAATCTCTACAACACCGTCCATATGTTCCACCTCCCTTAAGGGACAACAACCAAGGCTACCAAGGTTATGTATGCAACCCAAGACCATTCAACAACTTCAAGCAACATAACCAAGGTACCTTCAACAACAATCAAGGGTTCCAACAAGGGAACTTTCATCAAGGTGGTTTCCAAGGAAACCAACACAACCAAGGACATCAAAACTACAACCATGGTAACACTCAAGGCCTTAATCAAGGCAACTCTCATGGGTTCCAAGGGAACCATCAACGACAACAAGGATCTCAAGGTAATCGACAAGAAAACAAGCAAAGGAGCCGGTCTCCAATTCATGATTATGGTACTCCCTTAGCCCTCACCGATACTCCACACAATCCACAATCTCCACCTCGAGATTTCGATATGCAAAAATCTATGTTGGATGTGCAAAGGAGTAATCAAGAAATGCAAAGAAGCCAAATGGAGATGCTAAGAAACCAACAAGAATTCTTTGCTCATCTTCAAAGGGAGAACATAGCAAGAAATGCTCGTATGAAGATGCTCGAAACCCAAATAGCTCAAGTTGCTTCGGGTAGCTCTTCAAGGCAAAAGGGGCAACTACCTCCTCAAGGTGAACCGGCGAAATTTGAGTGTGTAAATGCTATTACCTTGAGGAGTGGTGTATCTTATGACTCCCCCTTATTCCCTAGTGAGCAACAAGCAATGAAAGAAGTCGTATCTCCAACTCAAGAAAATTCAAGCTTGGGAAATCCAATGGAGGAACAAGTTTTGTGGGAGATTGAGAAACCCCATGAAGACAAGCTTCCCCCACTTCAAGGAAAAGACAAAGGTAAAGGGAAAATGTCATTTGAAAAGTCCAACCCTAACGAGCAAGACAAGGTACATATCAAGTTGCCTTTCCCAACAAGGCAAATGAAAACCAAGGTGGATATTCAATATGACAAGTTCCTAGATATTGTGAAGAAATTGGATGTGAGTGTCCCTTTTACCGAGCTACTTACCCAAATCCTGGCATATGGTAGATTCATGAAAGAAATCTTGGCTAGGAAGTGATCCGTCGACAAGGAAGAGACCATAGTGTTCACAAGAGAGGTGAGCGAGCTCATTCATGGTTCTACACTTCCCAAGTTGAAGAATCCAGGTAGTTTCTCAATCCCGTGCACCATACGCAACTTGAAGATTGAGAGAGCATTACGTGATTTGGGTGCGAGTGTAAGCATCATTCTCTATTCCATTTGTGAGCAACTTGGGATGAAAGAGCTCAAGTGTACTTCTATTACACTCCAAATGGCCGATCGTTCACTCAACCGACCATTGGGGATGTTAGAAGATGTGCCAATAAGAATCGGGAAGTTATTCATTCCGGTCGACTTCCTCGTGCTTGTGATGGGTAGGGATTTGTCGTGAATCCCAACCGTCAAATAAAATCGGCAAAACCTAACTAGGGTAGCTAGGGTAAGTCGGGTCGAATCCACAAGGACGGGAGGTCGGACTAAGGTATGCTACGGTTTAGGACTATGTTCGAGACAAGCTAGTCTAAAGGGGAGGCTAAGGCTATAACTATGGTAACAAAGAAAACAAACAATGAGAACGGGCTAGGATTAGGTCGGGGTCAAAGGGGTAATGGAATGGTCGACGAAGAACTAGAGTGAAGGGAGGTAGTAGGGTAATCTAGGTAATGCTCGGGCTCTCGCAACTTAGACTCACCTAGAGGTTCCACCTAAAACCCACCTTGGCGACACAAACGACAAACGGGGTTACTAGCGTGATATCGGGGCCTAGGTCGCATCCGGGCTCTCGCAACTTAGACCGACCTAGGAGTCGTCCTCACCGGGCTCTCGCAACTTAGTGAGGGAACCGAACCCACAAAAAAACTATCACCCACAAGAGAAAGGCAAGAAAAACAAGCATATGCACATACTAGTCATTCAAGCATTTCAACAAACATGTGATGTGCATCAAACCAAAGGGAAACCCAAATCTTCCACCAACATCTCCAACAATCCCTTAATCATCCATTAACACCCAAATCACCTTACTAACCCTAGCAAGAACACTACTCTAACATAATCAAACTAATACCAACAAGAACAAAAGGGATCAACACAAGAAACAAAACAAACATCTACAAACTAACAAAGATGAAGAACAAAACAATAAACAAGAACTAAAGATTCAAACTTGATTAATAAAACAAAGATTAAGAGAAAGGAAAAGAGATTATACCATACTAGAAGATGAAAAGAAGAAGAAAACTTGCATAAATGGAAGAACCCAAAACAAACGTCCAAGGTTGTCAAGCTTGAATGGAGATCTTGAAGAATTCCCAAATTACAAGCATTAATCTAAGATTAACGATAATCTAAAGACTAATCTACACTAATCTATGCTAAAACTATCTAGGATTTAGTGTAATATCAAGAACATAACATAAGATGGTGTCTTAATACAAGAGGGGGGTATATATAGGGTTACAAGTGGAAAGGAATTGAAAGGAAACAAGGCGAAGCTGCAGCATGGCCATCCCGGCCGGGATGAGGTGGTCCCGGTCGGGACGTGGTCGGTCCCGGTCGGGATGGACCCTCAGTAGCTTCATCTTTGTTTCCTCCTTCATCCCGGACGGGATGAGGCCATACCCGTTCGGGATGAGCCTTGTAGGCCTCCAATATGAACTTTTTTGGTCCCTCCTTTGTTCTCATGGGCTTCCCATCGATTCTCGGGACTCGGGATCGGGTCTCGGAGGCTCGGGATTGGGTCCCAAGGTCTCGGGGTCGATTCCAAGGCATCGAATCATCGTTCCTTTACTCTGTTGGCTCCGAAATGTATATGTATCGAGTCGGAATCACTCCAACTCTTCATGAACGGTCTCGGGAACCTGAAACGAGCTAAAGGAAGCATAAGTGGCCCATAAACCGCTCCCAAGGAGCGATTCCACAAGGGAAATGGGACCAAAACACTACAAAATAGGCACTACAAATGACACTTATCAACTCCCCCACACTTAACCCTTACTCGCCCTCGAGTAAGCACATACTAACTACTTAATTATCCGAGTGGGTATTAGCGCACCCTACGCCCTTTCAACTCACGCGAGTGCACTTAGAGGAAAAGTGCACTCCGCAAGGCAAGTCGGGTCTTGCGACAAAACTGTGGATGCAACCGAACACAAACACATAAACAAACACACAACCAAACAACCAAACAAACACATAATCGGTTGCACCCAAAGAAAAACAAATACCGCTTCCCTCTAAAAGCGGTGAAAAGACACCGGTTTAGGACTCGAGGTAAGTGACAACGTTCCCAAGCTAGCAATACAAAGTAAGGTGAACTAAACCCTAATAGTATGACGATAAAGCAACAAAAAACGTTGGTAATTTACCTAGATTCCTCCTAACTTTCTAAGAACGTACTACGGGACGATCGGCGGAGTGGAAAAGTGATGAACCACGGTGTTAGTCGACACTGTAGGTAAGTGAGACCCTGCCCCCTTTAGCCATGAGCCAAGAGGGTCGTTCCATGTTTAAAACCGCCTAACTAGTCCAAGTAAAAAGATGGAAATATGCAAAATGAGGGAAGACCGACTAATGCCGCTATCATCCTTCCTAGAGACTCGGTCCTTTGGTAGGCTCTTCACGGCAAAAGTTGGAAAAAGGCTTATTTTGAGAGGTAGGGGTTATTTTTGTGAATCGGGTTTTATTTTGGCATTTTCTCTTTTCTTTTGCATTTTTGCTTTGTTTTGCCATGCCATTCTTTTTCTTCTTTTCTATTTTCTTTTTGGCTTTTGTGCCTTTTCTTTTTCTTCATTCTTTTCTTTCTTTCATTTTCTTTCTTTTTCTTTTCTTTGCCCTTTTGGCTTGATTTGGCTTTTTGGCATTTCTTTGTATGACAAGAAAGGGAGAATTCAACAAATTGCAACTTATTGTGTGGATATGTGTTGGAGGTAGGTAAATGGGTAAGTCGGGGGTCGCGATCCCTCTTCAAACCCACAAAAAAAGGGGGAAACTTGGACTAGTCGAACAATCCTAAACACGGTCACCTAAGGGACGAGACTCGGTAACCAAGGCCTTTTCACACCGTGGGTGGTCATAATGGTCAAAATGCAAATCCTGTAGTAAATCCCTAGTAAGCTAGGTGGACTCAAGGTAAAGGACCAACGAAATCATTGATTTAGGGTCATTCTACTAGGCTAAAGTCCAAGACTCGATTTATACAACTAGGAAGGGAAAGTAAACACTCGCACACTAGCCTCTAAACCGGGTTTTCGAAAACGGTTTACACACACAAGACACAACTAACACAACATAAGACGAAGACATGACGAAAATGAAAGAAAAAGAGACAAAAGGCCACAAAACAAAAACAAAACAAAATAAGGAGAAACAACCACATAAACAACACAAACACCACCCCGATCATCCAAACAAGCCACCAAATCCACCACAAACTTTACAAAGCTCCGCCCGAGCACACAACATCACAAACCTTCTCCAAACTCCACAAGGAATAAAGAAGAAGAGGGGTGAAGAGATGTTACCGGAAGTCTTGCAAGCTCTCCAAAGTCAATGGCGATTAGGCAACCTATAAGGAAAAAGAGGGGCAAAACACGCACAACAAAACAAAATACGACATAACGACACAAAAAGGAAAAGACACAAAAGAAAATCTTTTTGATTTTTGTGAATTTTTTCAAATTTTTAGGGTTTTTTGAAGAATTTTTCGAAAAACTAAGAAAATAAAACTAACGACGATAGAATATCGCTCCCCCACACTTAATCCGAGCCATGTCCTCATGCTCGATTGTAGTGTGCGGAGAGACAAAAGAAAAAGAAAAGAAACTACGAAAATAAAGCTAAAAATCAAAAATAAAGTGAAGAAAAGGGTAGAAGGTGTCCGGCCGGGGTGTAGTCAAGTCACCATGGGCCGAGACAAGAAAAGATATGGAAGGGGGAAGAAAAATAAAAAGAAGGAAATAAAAGGAAATGGGAGGGGAGGGCTAGGTGTAATCAAGTCACCTAGCCCGGATTCCGCCTAAATCCGACTAAATCCAACAAAAGGGGTGAAAAACATGTAAATTTTGGATTTTGAAATGACTCTCGATGTAGTCACGTCATCGAGAGTCGGGAGCAACCATATACCAAGGCCTCGAAGGCCACCATGACACAAATATAAGGGGAAGGGGAGTATGCAAAGGGAGATAAGCTATAAAAGACGGAAAAGAAAGGATAGTTGCCATACCGATTGGTTGGCAACTCACTCACTCCATCATCTCAAAGATCAATGTTAGCACATAGCTAGTCTTCATCATTGCTATTCCTCTTCAAACTCGATAAGTACGCATGGTTAAGGTAGTAATGGTGTGAGGGGTGGAAATTGATGTGAAGGTCGGTGCCAAGTGGATAGAAGATGAAGTAAGGGTATGAAAATGAAGTATATGGATGGTATGATATGAGAAAGGATAAGTAGGGAGGTTGGGTGGGGGTATACAACGGTTGGGTGGGCTCAAGTGTCGAAGAAGAGGCCAAAAGAGGAGAAAGGGGACCATCCCGGTCGGGAAGATACACTCGTCCCGGTCGGGACGGCACTCCAGCAAGCTCCAATTTTTGCACCTCCATCCCGATCGGGACGGCTCCTTCCCGGTCGGGATGGCATATCCTTCCCGATCGGGAAGCTCCCTTCCCGCCCGGGATGGATCTTCTTGACCTCCAAAACCCCAAAAGCTTCACCGAAGCTTCAAAAACCGACTTCCATACTCACGATCCAAGCTCTATCATTAACCATTCCTCTCTAGGAATCATCTTCACTTCACACCTATGACAATAAGCTCAAATACAACATCAAATTCCCTCCCTCACATCGCTCATCAACAATCCAAATAAACAAGAATTCCACAAAGGCTAACAAATCCTAGAAACCAAACTATACAAACAAACATGAACACAAATACAAGCACAAAAGAAGGGAAAAGATATTTACACTAACTACTCTCACCAACAACGCCTCCATAGCCATCAAGAGCTCGAAGGAGTAAGTCAAATGCTCTAGCAACATCTTCATTTAAGCTCACATGGCCGAGCCTAGCCACTCTTAACAGCTTCCAAGTCGGAGGGAAGAAGCGATCATCTTCATTATGCTCGGGGTTATTGTGATCTTCCGGGTCTTCGGAACCAACATAGCTACGACTCTTATGACCATCCGGTAGGTATAGTGGTCTAGAGTCGTGCTCGGTGTCATGATGTGGGAGATCACACCCTAGAGGTGTCGCCTCTTCTACGGGGTCGAGAGTGGAACTCTTTTCCACCGTCCGAAAAGGATCCTCTTCACCAACCATCTCACAAGACAAGGGACTAGACATCGAGTGCGGTAGAGGAGGATAAGGCATCAAGTTTTCTTCATTGGAGGGTTTAGGATCCTCCAATTTCCCGTTCAAGGCAAGTTCCAAGGCATCTACTTCTTTTTCCCAAGTATTGCGCTCCTTTTCACTCACCTTGTCTATATGCCCTAGAGGAGGTATGTCTTCACTTGGCTTTGGATTGTCTAGATCCGGATCATCACGAAGAAAATCGAACAAATCCAATTTGATAGCCAATACATCGGCTCCCCAAGAATTATCTCGAGAATCATGTTCACTCCCCTCCTCATTGTTGGCCCTTGAAGCCTCAACTCCTTCTATTCTTCCCCTATCTTCACCACCCAAGCAACACTTAACAATGGTCTCTTGATCGACCCTCTCTTCTTCATTTGTAGCTTCAAGGTTGGGTTGACTTTCTTGTGGAGGCACCCGACCTTCTTGCCCAAATGAACCTTCCTCAACATGTTGTGGAGCTGGAGTGGCCAACATCGTGATATGAGCCATGAGTGCATTGATGCGAGCATCTTGCACCTCTATTTGGGCCTTGAACTCCTCCCTAACCCCTTGTATTTGAGTCAACATCAATTGTTGACCCTTTTGCAATAACATCATCATCTCATGTTGGCTCCCTTGTGTTTGGACCAACATTTGACAAGTCTCAAAGTTAGGGATATTTGGTTGTGGGTTATGTGAGGGTGTTTGGTAGTTGTTAGGATGTAGGAACGATCCTTGACAACTTTCTTGGTAACCATAAGAAGAGGGTTCATAAGATTGTTGATGAGGTTGATATGGTTGGTAAAGTTGTGGGATTTGGTAATTCGCCCCATAGTTTTCCCGTGATGATTGATGGTAGCTTGGACGCGCCATGTACATAACGTTGCTTTGGTACCTAGGATGAGCTAGAAGCACTTGAGCAAACGTTAGTATCCTAGTGCTTTTGAGGCACTAGGAAGGGAGAGTAACACACAAGAAGAAAAACGGAGATACACAAGGAGAAGAGAACACAAAAATCAAGAACAAAGTCCAAAACTAAGCAAACAAAAGTCTAAACTACGCCGTCCCCGGCAACGGCGCCAATTTAATGGGTAGGGATTTGTCGTGAATCCCAACCGTCAAATAAAACCGGCAAAACCTAACTAGGGTAGCTAGGGTAAGTCGGGTCGAATCCACAGGGACGGGAGGTCGGACTAAGGTATGCTATGGTTTAGGACTATGTTCGAGACAAGCTAGTCTAAAGGGGAGGCTAAGGCTATAACTATGGTAACAAAGAAAACAAACAAGGAGAACGGGCTAGGATTAGGTCGGGGTCAAAGGGGTAATGGAATGGTCGAGGAAGAACTAGAGTGAAGGGAGGTAGTAGGGTAATCTAGGTAATGCCCGGGCTCTCGCAACTTAGACTCACCTAGAGGTTCCACCTAAAACCCACCTTGGCGACACAAACGACAAACGGGGTTACTAGCGTGATATCGGGGCCTAGGTCGCATCCGAGCTCTCGCAACATAGACCGACCTAGGGGTCGTCCTCACCGGGCTCTCGCAACTTAGTGAGGGAACCGAACCCACAAACAAACTATCACCCACAAGAGAAAGGCAAGAAAAACAAGCATATGCACATACTAGTCATTCAAGCATTTCAACAAACATGTGATGTGCATCAAACCAAGGGGAAACCCAAATCTTCCACCAACATCTTCAACAATCCCTTAATCATCCATTAACACCCAAATCACCTTACTAACCCTAGCAAGAACACTACTCTAACATAATCAAACTAATACCAACAAGAACAAAAGGGATCAACACAAGAAACAAAACAAACATCTACAAACTAACAAAGATGAAGAACAAAACAATAAACAAGAACTAAAGATTCAAACTTGATTAATAAAACAAAGATTAAGAGAAAGGAAAAGAGATTATACCATACTAGAAGATGAAAAGAAGAAGAAAACTTACATAAATGGAAGAACCCAAAACAAACATCCAAGGTTGTCAAGCTTGAATGGAGATCTTGAAGAATTCCCAAATTACAAGCATTAATCTAAGATTAACGATAATCTAAAGACTAATCTACACTAATCTATGCTAAAACTATCTAGGGTTTAGTGTAATATCAAGAACATAACATAAGATGATGTCTTAATACAAGAGGGGGGTATATATAGGGTTACAAGTGGAAAGGAATTGAAAGAAAACAAGGCGGAGCTGCATCATGGCCATCCCGGCCGGGATGAGGTGGTCCCGGTCGGGACGTGGTCGGTCCCAGTCGGGACGCCATGGTCCCGGTCGGGATGGACCCTCAGTAGCTTCATCTTTGTTTCCTCCTTCATCCCGGACGGGATGAGGCCATACCCGTCCGGGATGAGCCTTGTAGGCCTCCAATATGAACTTTTTTTGGCCCTCCTTTGTTCTCATGGGCTTCCCATCGATTCTCGGGACTCGGGATCGAGTCTCGGAGGCTCGGGATTGGGTCCCAAGGTCTCGGGGTCGATTCCAAGGCATCGAATCATCGTTCCTTTACTCCGTTGGCTCTAAAATGTGTATGTATCGAGTCGAAATCACTCCAACTCTTCATGAACGGTCTCGGGAACCTGAAACGAGCTAAAGGAAGCATAAGTGGCCCATAAACCGCTCCCAAGGAGCGATTCCACAAGGGAAATGGGACCAAAACACTACAAAATAGGCACTACAAATGACACTTATCAGCTTGATATGCCGGAAGATGCTATCACTCCCATTATCCTTGGGCGCCCATTTCTACATATTGCCGGTGTGATGATTGATGTAAAGAATGGTAGGATCACATTTGAGCTAGGCGACGAGAAGCTTGTGTTTGACCTCCAAGGCAACACCTCGCCTACTAATGATGAGTCTTGTAATATGATCCACGCCATGAAAGACATCAATCTAGGGGATGAGTCGGGTGAAAGCTTAAAGAACAACTTCTATGGAATTGAAGATGATGATTCCGAGCTTGGGGCGGGTGAATGCCCATATCATGAGATTGAGGACAAGTTACAAGGAAAGAAGGAAGTTGAGCCTCCCTTGGGGCCACATGAAGATAGATGGACGTTTGAGTATATACCGAAGGATCGCAAGTACAAGTTCAAGCCGTTGATCTTAGTAGATTGGGATGCCCCGAGAACGTCGAGGTTAGGATGTGATGATCCTTGGAGTGGAGGTTGGTATTCCACTAGCTTGATCGAAGATTTCTCGAGAGCCTTCGATTTGTTACTCCATGCCCTTGATGGCGATGGAATTGAATATAGTGTTGTTAAAAAAAATGATTGAAGAATGCACCATTCTTGGTTTGACGGAGTTCCAAAAGAACCGTCTTATTTTATATATCCCTTTCTTGTAATTCTTTCGAATTTTGTGAGATCCTTGTAATTTGGTATTTTGATGAGTGATGTGAGGGAGGGATTTTGATGGATGTTTTGAGCTTATTTGTTAGGTGCGAAGTGAAGATGAATCTTTGAGAGAAGTGGTTATTGATAAGAGCTTGGATTTTGAGCAAGGGAGTCGGTTTTTGAAGCTTTGGACAAGCTTTTGGGGACATGAAGGGCATGAAGACTCTTCCTGGCCGAGAAGAGAGCATCCCGACCGGGAAGGATGAGCCATCCCGACCGGGAAGGATGTCATCCCGATCGGGATGAGTGTACCAAAAATTGAGTTTTCTGGAGTGTGATCCCGACCGGGAAGGGAGCTTCCCGACCGGGAAGGGAGCTTTCCGACCGGGAAGGGTTTGTCATCCCGACCGGGACCGTTCATCCCGACCGGGATGGTATCCTACTCCTCCTTTGGCCTCTTCTTTGTCATGTGAGCCCACCCTACCACTTTAGACCCCCTCCCAACCTCGCTACCTATCCTTGCACCTATCATATGACCCCTACACTTCATTTACATACCCCCACCTCATTTCTTCTTCACTATACACCGAGTTTCACATCAAATCCCACCTCCCTATACCTTTGCAAGCTTAATACTTGAACCATGCGGGCTTATCAAGATCGAAGAGGAATAACAATGACGAAGACTAGCTATGTGCCATCATCGAACTTTGAGACGATGGAGCGAGTGAGTTGCTAACCGATTGGTACGGCAACTATCCTTTCTTTTCCGTCTTTTATTGCTTGTCTTCCTTTGTTTGTTCCCTTCCCCTTATACACTTTTGTGTCATGGTGGCCCTCGGGGCCTTGGTCGTCATTGCTCCCAACTCTCGATGACGTGACTACATCGAGAGTCATCTCAAAATCCAAATTTACAAGAATTTTCACTTTTTCTTTGATTTTACTTTCTTTTAGTAGGATTTAGTCGGATTCGGGCGGAATCCGGGCTAGGTGACTTGATTACATCTAGTCCTCCCCTCTCATTTCCTTTTATTTTCTTCTTTTTATTTCTTCCCCCATCCATATCTTTTCTCGTCTCGGCCTATAGTGACTTGATCACACCCCGGCCGGACACATTCTACCCTTTTCTACATTATACCCTTTTCTTCGCTTTTCCTTTTGATTTTTAGCTTTATTTTAGTAGTTTCTTTTCTTTTTACTGTCTTCATACACTACGATCGAGCATGAGGACATTGCTCGGTTTAAGTGTGGGGGAGCGATATCCTAGCGTAGTTTAGTTTTATTTTCGTAGTTTTTTCGAAAAATCTTAAAAACCCTAAAAATTTGAAAAATCTTCAAAAAAATCAAAAAAAAATTCTTTTGTGTGTTTTCCTCTTGTGTCGTTGTGTCGTACTTTTGTTGTGTTTTGCCTCCCTTTTTCCTTGTAGGTCGCTTAATCATCGTTAACTTTGGAGGGCTTTCAAGACATCCGGTAACATCTTTATCCCTTTTTCCTCTTTGTCTCTTGTGGAGTTTGGAGGAGATTTGTGATGATGTGTGCTCGGGTGGAGCTTTGTAAAGTTTGATGTTGATTTGGTAGCTTGTTTGGAAGTTCGGGGTGATGTTTGTTCTCTTTATGTATTTGTTTTGTTTTGTTTTGTTTTGTTGTCTTTGTCTCTTTTTCATTCGTTTTTATCGCGTCTTTGTTTTGTGATGTGTAGTTGTGTCTTATGTGCAAAAAGGTTTGCGAAAACCCGGTTTTGTGGCTAGTGTGCAAGTGTTTACTTTCCTTTTCTAGTGATGTGAATCGAGTCTTGGACTTTATTCTAGTAGAATGACCCTAAATCAATAGTTTCGTTGGTCCTTTACCTTAAGTCCACCTAGTCTACTAGGGATTTACTACGGGATTTGCATTTTGACCACTATGACCACCCACGGTGTGAAAAGGCCTTGGTTGCCGAGTCCCGTCTCTTAGGCGATCATGTTTGAAATTGTTTGATTAGTCCAAGTTTTCCACCTTTTTGTGGGTTTGAAGGGAAAGCGCGCTCCCGACTCACCCATTCCCCTACCTCCTACACATATCCACCAAATAAGTTGCAAATTGTTGAAATCTCTTTCTTAGTTGCAAAAAGAAATGCCTACAACTCAAATCTAGCCAAAAGGGCAAACAAAGAAAAAGAAAGAAAATTAAAGAAAGAAATGAAGAAAAAAAAAAGGCGCAAAAAGTCAAGAAAAAGAAAATACAAAAGATGAAAAAGAAATGGCATAGCAACACACAAAGCAAAAATGCAAAAGAAAGAAAATGCCAAAGAAAATCACCTCACAAAAAGAATCCTCACCCCTCAAAAATAAGCCTTTTACCGACTATTGCCGTGAATAGCCTACCAAAGGACCGAGTCCCTAGGAAGGATGATAGCGGTAATGGTCGGTCTTCCCTCATTTTGCAAGCATATTCCACCTTTTTATTTGGGCTAGTTAGGCATTTTTGAACATGGGACGACCCTCTTGGCTCATCGCTAAAGGGGGCGGGGTCTCACTTACCTACAGTGTCGACTAACACCGTGGTTCATCCTTTTTCCATCCCGCCGATTGTCCCGTAGTACATTCTTAGAAGGTTAGGAGGACCTAGGTAAGTTACCAACGTTTCTATTGCTTTGTTGTCATACTATTAGGGTTTAGTCCATTTCGGTTTGTGTTATTAGCTTGGGAACGTTGTCACTTGCCTTGAGTCCTTAACCGGCGTCTCTTCACCGCTTGTTTGAGGGAAGCGGTATTTGTTTCCTTTTGGGTGCAACAGATTACTTGTTTGTTTGTATGTTTGTTTGTTTGTGTGTTTTTGTGTCCGGTTGCATCCACAGTTTTGTCGCAAGACCTTACTTGCCTTGCGGAGTGCACTTTTCCTCTAAGTGTACTCGCGTGAGTTGAAAAGGCGTAGGGTGCGCTAATACCCGCTCGGTTAGTAGTTTAGTACTCTTAGTTTTTAGTTAGTTGGTGCTTACTCGAGGGCGAGTAAGGGTTAAGTGTGGGGGATTTGATAAGTGTAGTTTGTAGTGCCTAATTTGATGTGTTTGGTCTCGTTTTCCCTTGTGTGGAGCGATTTCTGGGCTACTTATACTTCTTCTAGTTCGTTGTAGGTTCCCAAGACCATTCATGGAGAATTGGAACGATTCCGACTCATTTCATGCACTTTTGGAGACAACGAAGAGAAGGAACGATAACCCAGTGCCTTGGATTCGATCCCGAGACCTTGGAACCCATTCCCGAGCCCCTTAGACTCGACCCGAGCTCCGAGAATCGATGAGAAGCCCATGAAAAGCAAGGAGGGACCTTAGAGCTTATAATGGAGGCTTACAGATCCTTCCCGGTCAGGAAGGAGTGCACAAATCAATAGGCTACTGTTTGAGCCTTCCCGGCCGAGATGAGAGCTTCCCGACCGGGACCATTCCTTCCCGACCGGTAAGAGAGAGTTGAAGCCCGCACCTCTTCTTTTCTCCTCCTTCACTCAAGTAACCTTATAAATACTCCTCCCTTGTATTGTTTAAGTATCATACATTATCATACACTATCTTAGACCTCTCTACAACATTCAAAACCCTATATTTAGTTTCTCCTCTCGTTAGTTTAATCTTCCCTTAACTTTTGTTAATCTTAGATTAATTTAGTTAGTTAATCTTGTATTAAGGTTCTCTTGCAGAATCCATCAACTCTTGACAACTTTTGGTGGAGATTTTTGGGTGTTCTTTTAATACAAGTTCTCATCTTTTTCATTCTCTTGTAGTTTGTATAATCTCTTTTCTCTTGTTCTTTGTTTATTTCTTCAAGTTTTAATCTTTACATATTGTTTATTGTTCTTGTTAGTTCATAATGAATGTTTGGATTATTATGTTGAATTCTCTTGTTTATGTTAGTATTAGTTGGATAATGAGTGAGTAGACTCTTTGTGGGGTTAGTAGGGGGATTAAGTGTGGATTATGGCTAATTAGGTTTTGATTAAGGGAAAAGGTGGAATCTTTGTTACTAGTCACATGTTGAGCACTCTATGTGTTTGTTGAATTGCTTGTTTGAGTTGTAGTGGCCATGCTTCTCATACTTGTTTTCATCTTCTCATCTTGTAATCGATTTGTGGTTGAATGCTTATGTTTTGGGTAATACTTTGCATGAGTATTCGGGTCTAGTCTTTGACACGAGAGTGCGGACTTGGGCTTTGACGCGAGAGCGCGAACCGACCTTAGTAACTAGGTGAAACCTATACCCTTGACCTCCCAATCATCCTACTACACTTATGAACCCAAACCTAACCCTACTCTTTCCCATATTTGATTTCTCTATCTCTTTAGTCGATCATTTTCTCTAGTTTATTTGTTTAGTCAATCTTAGTTGTTTCAATTAGTACATGTTATATCTAATTCATTGTTAGTCCACTTTCATCTCCTCCAACCATCATAGTTAATCAATTCTTGTAGTTAGTCCCCCTTTGTGTTGTGTTGGTAATTTAGTCTTGTTTGTGAGTTGACCCTAGTCTAGACACCCATATAACCGTCTCCGTGGATATCGACCCGACTTACCCTAGCTACTAATTAGGTATAGTTGGTATACTTGATCGGTAGGACCCACGGCATATCACCTACCATCACTACTCTTACTTGTTTCTTCTTCCTTGATGTTTGCTTGATTTGTGATTGATTCCTCATGGTTTGGGTAATAAATTGCATGACTTTTCGGGTTTGTTTCCGTTGCGAGAGCACGAGCTTACCTTAGTGATTAGGCGACACCCTTATCCTCGTTTTCCTCACTAGCCTATTACGTCTATGAACCCGACCTAACCCTACTCCTTCTCCTATTTGAATTCATTTTCATCTTAGCTATTGCTCTAGTTGTTTGTTGTCTTAATTTAGTCTTTATTGATTCATTTAGTTTATGTTAATCTTAGTTTCTAGTCTTGTCCAAACCCAAAAATATTTTCCTCCATTGTTTCTTTGACTTTGTCTTGTCTCTAAGCATACTCTAGTCTAGCTTTTTACCGTCTCCATGGTTCGACCCGACTTGCCCCTAGCTACTAGTTAGGTTAGTTGGTTTAGTTGGTGTTGGGGTCGACAATAAATCCCTCCATCAATCTTCATCCAAATAAATACTCCAAGATGAAATCCAAATTCATCCATTCATCTCAAGCTAATCAAAACTAACAAACACAAAGAATATAATACATATATAAAAGGTGGTTGTTGAGGATACCACCAAACCTACATCAATTTGAGAGGGAGTTAAGCAACGCTCCCCAACGGGAGCTCTCCAAGTTTCACGGTGGCAAAGGTCTCACGAACGTGACCGGCATGGTAAATCTTCAAGCGTTGCCCATTAACCATAAATTCCCCGATTTCCGGGCTAGATATCTCTATCGATCCATATGGTTGCACCTTGGTCACTTCAAATGGACCCGATCATTTCGATTTCAACTTACCGGGGAAAAGCTTAAAACGAGAGTTGAAGAGTAATACCTTATCACCAACGGAGAAGTCCTTACGAAGTATTCTAGAATCGTGCCATTTGCGATTTCTCTCCTTGTAGATTTTTGAATTTTCGTAAGCTTCAAGTCTTAGTTCTTCCAATTCTTGTAATTGGAGAAGACGATTATTTACAACGACATTCTCGTCAAAGTTTAGCTCTTTGATAGCCCATTTTGTTTTGTGTTCTAATTCCACCGGTAAATGACAAGTAAGTCGATAAGGGGTGGTTTCAATTGGCGCTTTATAGGCCGTTCTCAATGCCCAAAGGGCGTCATTCAACTTCAATGAGCAAATTCTTTCGGTGTGTATTTACAACTTTTTCCAAAATTCCTTTGATTTGACGGTTGGAGATCTCGGCTTGCCCATTTGATTGAGGGTGGTAGGCTAGGGACATCTTGTGAGTGATACCATTTTTCTTAAGAAGGTGTTCAAACTTCAAAGGTATCTTTCCTAAAATGAGAGCCTCCATCACTAATTACGGCTCTAGGCATACCAAATCTCGGGAAAATCACATTCTTCAAAAGCTTGATTACAACCTTGGAGTCATTGGTAGGGGAAGCTACGACCTCGATCCACTTTGAGACATAATCAACCGCGACTAGGATGTATTTGTTGCCAAAAGAGGATGTGAACGGACCCATGAAATCAATGCCCCAAACATCAAACAATTCGATTTCTAGAATGGGTTGAAGGGGCATCTCATTTCTTCTTGTTATATTGTCACTTCTTTGGCAAGCATCGCATGTGAGAATGAAAGCTCTAATGTCTTTAAACATGGAAGGTGTAGACACCCACATTTGGCTGCTAGGTGTCTATAGCAGTTTCCAAAAAAAACATCCGATGATGATCGGACGCGAACATGCTTTAACATACTCGAATATGGGCTCAAAATCGTTAGTTTCTGGCTTGGGCTTTTTACGGAGTACAAATCTCGCAAAACCAACCTCAAATCCAGGCCCAGTGGGTCATTTCCAGTCAAATAAGACTAATTTGGGTCAAAACCGACACCAAGGGCAAAACCGTCTTTTAACGACCTAGTCAAACCCCGGTCAAAGACGTTTCTGAGGCATAAATATCTGCCGCGTCACTCCACAAATCTGACTTGGACTCAAAAACTACAAAAATCAGCTACAAAAAAGATTAAATAATTCCGTTAGAGCTAGAATTCGATCTCTAAAAAGAGCCTTCTACCCGAGCTAGACCCACTCGATCGAATGGACCGTCCCACTCGGTCGATTAGGTGATGGGTAGGTTTTGTCGTGAATCCCAACCGTCAAACAAAACCGGCAAGCCTAACTAGGGTAGCTAGGGTAAGTCGGGTCGAATCCACAGGGACGGGAGGTCGGACTAAGGTATGCTCGGGTCTAGGACTATGTTCGAGACAATCTATTCTAAGGAGGGGGAGACTAAGGCTAATCTAGGTCTAAAGCAAGATAACTATCAAAGGAAATGGGCTAGGATTAGGTCGGGGTCAAAGGGGTAACGGAATGGTCGAGGAAGAACTAGAGGTGAAGGAGGAAGTAGGGTAATCTAGGTAATGCCCGGGCTCTCGCAACTTAGACTCACCTAGAGGTTCCACCTAAAACCCAACTCGGCGATACACAACACAATCGGGGTTACTAGCACGCTATAGGCCTAGGTCGAATCCGGGCTCTCGCAACTTAGACCGACCTAGGGGTCGTTCTCACCGGGCTCTCGCAACTTATTGAGGGGACCGAACCCACAAACAATTATCACCCACAAGAGAAAAGCAAGGAAAACAAGCATTCATAACTACTTAGTCATTCAAGCATTTTTACAAACATGTGATGTGCACCAAACCAAGAGAAAACCCAAATCATCCACCAACATCTCCAACAATCCTTTAATCACCCAATTAACACCCTAATCACCTTACTAACCCTAGCAAGATACTACTCTACCATTTCTATACTAAAACTAACACTAACAAGATGGATTAACGAAAGAAACAAAACAAACATCTACAAACTAGTAAGTATGAAGAACAAAACAATAAACAAGAACTAAAGATTCAAACTTGAATAATAAAACAAAGATTAAAAGAAAGGAAAAGAGATTATACCAAACTAGAAGATGAAAAGAAGAAGAAAACTTGCATAAATGGAAGAACCCAAAAACATACATCCAAGGTTGTCAATCTTGGTGAAGATCTTGAAGAATTCCCAAATTACAAGCATTAATCTAGGATTAACGATAATCTAAAGACTAATCTACACTAATCTATGCTAATCTATCTAGGGTTCAGTCTCTAATGAAAGGCATAAGCTTAACATAACAAGGGAAGAGTATATATAGGGTTACAAATGGAAGGGAGAAGAAAAGAATAGAAGGCGGGGTAGCAGTGGCCCGTCCCGGCCGAGACGGGATGGTCCCGGTCGGGACGAGGTCGGTCCCGGTCGGGACGCCACCTTCCCGATCGGGATGGTCCACAGACAGCAGCTTCTCTTTTTGCTCCTTCATCCCGGACGGGATGAGCCTTGTAGGCCTCCATTATGATCTTTTTGGTCCCTCCTTGGTTCTCATGGGCTTCTCACCGATTCTCGGGACTCGGGATCGGGTCTCGGAGGCTCGGGATTGGGTCCCAAGATCTCGGGGTCGACTCCAAGTCATCGAGTCATCGTTCCTTAGCTTCGTTGGCTCCAAAATGTGTATGTATCGAGTCGGAATCGCTCCAACTCTTCCAAATCGGTCTCGGGAACCTGAAACGAACTAAAGGAAGCATAAGAAGCCCCTAAACCGCTCCCAAGGAGCGATTCTAAAAGGAAAATGGGACCAAAACACTACAAAATAGGCACTACAAATGACACTTATCATTAGGCTCACAAAACCGCGCAAAACCGGCGTCAGACCGGGCACTCGATCGAGTGCAATACACCACTCGATCGAGTGACTCCTTTTCCAGCCGGAAAAGGACTTCTCTCCACCCAACGATGGAATCCTTTTTCCTCTAGGATTGTGTGCTTTTCCTATCCAAAGCGGTGTTTCTTCTCACCCAAGAAAAGGTACCTTTCCTAGCCAAGGTCGGGAACCCCTCCTATAAATACACCCTTCACATACACAATTATAGATCAACAACAATTCCACACAACACATCAAGCATTCGACAACACAACAATTCACAACACAATTCATCCCCCGAAATTTCAGCAACCTTTAGCAAACCCGAGATCAAAACTCGTAAAAGACCCGAGAGCAATACTCGTCAAATCTCTTCCCAATTATAAACCACCATAACTCTTCCTATATCATCTCGAAGCTCCCGTGCCTAAGCCATATTCCGAGAAATTTAATAAATGTAGGTTGAGGGTGTCAAATTCAAACCCATTTTTTCCCTTTTCTTCTTCTCTTTCTCTCGTCCGTCCGTCTTTTTTATACGGGTCGTCATCGCGTCTTTTTTTTATTCCTTTTCATTTTTCTCGTTTCTAATACCGATATTATCGCAACTATCTAATTTTTATACAAAAACGGTCATTCTTAAAATATGATACCGACTCTATATTCAAATATCGTATCTACGAGAATCAAATTAATCTCGTTGATGCTAAGATAATCGTCACATAGTCCTAAAAATGAAATACGACGATTTCGACGCGGAGAGAATCTATTTTGTCTTACTTCAAATTTTAAACGATTTATAAACTTCTTTTCTAAAAAAGTCGCTCCGAATATTCGATATTGATTCCATAATCAAGTATCGAATATGACGAGCATCGAAAATTTAAGTCGAGTATAAATCGTATTATATTTTTACGCGACTTAAAAAAACAATTTTGACATCAAAAATAAAACGAACCGTAGTTCGTACAGGGGGCACTCGATCGAGTGCCTAGCCCACTCGATCGAGTGGCACCCCAAAAACCGAGGCAGAAACTTTTTTACGAGACCACTCGATCGAGTCCCTCAATGACTCGATCGAGTGGCTCCTGGTTCATCAAAACCGTGAGTTTTTCAGCATCTTTCGAGTCCCGATAAAATATTTTTAATGACTTCGGTCGACACGTGTCAAGTTGATCGCCTCCCAATCGGATCGGTCGTTAACGAAGGACGGGGGATCAAACGATATTTATAGACTCGGAATAACACAAAAACTACTAGACTAATCGTGGTAAGTCGAGGTCGGTCCACAGGGAACGGTGTACTATGATGAGTTCAAAGTGTCGTGTTTGATGTCTAGATGGGGGTTTTCTAAGGGTCGAGTCTATACTAGAGGAATGTCTACGATGATAGCTGTAGACACCCGCATTTCGACTGCCAGGTGTCTATGGTAGTTTTCAAAAAACACCCGATGATGATCGGACGCTAACGTGTTTCTACGCGCTCGGATATGGGCTCAAATCCATTAGTCGTTGGCTTAAGCACTTATGGAGTACAAATCTCACAAAATCAACCTCGAATCCAGGCCCAGTGGATCATTCCGAGTCAAACAAGACTAATTTGGGCCGAAACCGACACCGGAAATAAAACCGACTTTTTAGTGATTGGGTCAACCCTGGTCAAAGTCGTTTCCGAGACATACAAAAACAGCCATACAATCATCAAAAGTCCAAGTCAAACACAAAACCCATCAAAAAAACCCAAGTCACGGTCCAAAGCAATGGACCCGCGCAACCCAGCTGGGCCACTCGATCGAGTGCCCCACCCACTCGATCGAGTGGGCCCATATTCAAGTCCGACTGCAGGCATAACGGGCCACTCGACCGAGTCAGCTGGTTACTCGGTCGAGTAACCCTAACCGGGTGCCCTTGCCTTTGCCTATATAAGCAACCCCATGCACACAACTTTTATACAACTTTACGACCCTAATCAACATCAAACTTTCAACACATCAAATTCAACCCTAATTCAACTTTTCAACCCTCATCAAGATCAAACTCAAACCCTAATTCAAACTCTAAACCTAGTTTTAGGAATCGAAACCCTAGCCACCACAACTTAGCCTACATACTCGAAACTCCCGTGCAAGCCGCCACTACGAGTCCCCGTCCGAGCATAAGGAACATGTAGGTTGAGGGTGCCAAAACCCCTTTCTTTCCTTCTTCTCTTTCTCTCGTCATCTTCCTCCTTTTTCTCGTTTTCTTTGTTTTTTTTTTATTTTCTTTATCGCATCATAATATCGATAATACCGTTAGTATCAAAACATTAAAATACTTGTCGATTTGTGTCGAATGTGAATGATGGTGGGATAAGGAAAACCGAATATACAAGTGTACTGCACACAGCGTTGCCGGTCGCTTATCCCATCACCCCGATCATTTGATTATTGAAACAAGTTAACTTAAACAACAATCCGTTTTATTTCGTTTTCATCATTATTCAAGTCACATATTTGCATCGATTTTCAAAAACAAGCGTTCTATTTAATAAGGGTCGAAACCCGTTGACGCGGATCCGACATCACAATCTCTAGGGATTTATTTCGATGTCGGGGAAGCCGAGGGAATCAAGTTTTCTAATTCAAAGCAAGGTGTCGATCCATTATATTCGATACGAATTCCATAATTGGATGTCGAATCTAGCAATCTAGTCACATAAAGCATTAACGCGATTTACTCATATCGCGATAGTTAATTTAAGACGACTAAAATCAATTTAATATTTTCACTCTAGTATTTCATATCGATTCAATAATCGAATATGGTATACAACGAGTATTCAAATTCGGAATCGAGTATAAATCCCACAATATTATATTCGGTTCAACAAAATCAATGATTTATACAAATCCGAATCGAGCATAAATCATACAATATTTATGCCCAATTCGGTAAAATCGTAAAATTATCAAAATCAAGAGCAATTTCGAAATCATAACAAAATTGCAAACGAACCAGTAGTTCGTACAGGTGCCACTCGACCGAGTGCAATAGGCCACTCGATCGAGTGACATCACAAAAACCGAGCAGAATACATTTTCCGACCTCCACTCGGTCGAGTCTCGCAATGACTCGATCGAGTGGCAACGTACTCGGCCGAGTTGGTCAGTAACTCGGTCAAGTAGGGTCACGAAATCCGGACAGAACCTTTCTCAGAGGACCACTCGGTCGAGTCACTCAATGACTCGGTCGAGTCACTCAATGACTCGGTCGAGTGGCCCCTTTATCGCGTCAAACCGCGAGTCCTATAAGTTATTCGAGTCTCGTTCATATATTTTCATGACTTAGGTCAACACGTGCCTAATTAATCATGTGAAACATCTTTTCAAAACCATGCATTAATTCATTTGAATCATTCTATACAATTCAATATTTGCATAAACCGTTAAATATCGTTACATCGTTACTAACGCGTTTGTTGTTTCTATTGTCAATTTTGGTTGTTTATTTTATTGCATTAAAATGAACCCACATGCTAAAATTCAACTTCGACGTTAGAATTAATTGCATTAAATCGACGTAGAAACCCTTTCAATTCCATTCACATGCTTAGGGAAAATAGTCTTTGCATATCTTTTTTCCGTTCAACTAACGCGCGTATTAGAAATTCATGCGAGATGTTAGTTGAGGCCGCTAAGTGCGGGCGGGGTTGGGTGTCCTTTGTGGGCTTCCCAACACGTACCCTCACCCCTTACTCAGAACCATGGTTTCCGGATATCTGAATCCATTGGCACACGACAGTCATTCAATACACGGTATCCGATAATATCGGTACCGGTATCAAATGCAAAGGGACGAGACCAATAAACTCTGACATCGGAAATGGGCCGTATTTCGTATACGGCCCACTACGACATAGAGTGGGTTCGAACGGGCCCGAACTCCCACAAAGTTCGGTGGCGACTCCACTTCGACCTAAATTTCAATTCGATCCATTCTCATATGGAGATTCATTCGCCTACCCAAACCCGCGCGTGGCCGCGTCGGGGTGGACCTATGTCATGTCCACAATAGCTAGAGGTAATCAATCTAGGGAAAGGTGTTAGGGGGAAGTCGGGATTCGGTACTTGGAGTCTAAGAAAGTCGGAATCGAGTTTTTGTTGCAACATTGATAAAGGAGAATGCCACCTTTTGGTTTCTTCGCCTAACTCACCTAAAAACCCGCTTTCGCGGCGAATAAGGGTAAGTCTCTAGCTATGGTAATTTCTACCCCGAGTTTCCCCATATTGATAGAAACTTAGTCAAGGTCGGTCTAGTTGGCCGGACTAAAACAACAATGACATAAAAACCATAAACAAGATAAACCAACAAGCAAGCAACCCACCAACATCCCTTCATTCAAATAATCCAAGTCCTCATCCCTAAACCTCCCAACAAGAAATCTACTCACTAATCATAATGGAAGACAATAAAATATTAACTAGGGAGAAAATCACTACAACATGCATAATAACTAGATCTAAGGAAACTAACAACACTAATATGATGTAAACAAGACAATGATGAGAAAAAAAACATTAAAACTAAACTAGAGATTAGAGAGTGGAAGAGAAATATACCAACTACGAAGATATATAAGAAAAAATAATGTTGCATGAATAAAGATTGAATCTTTGATGAATAAAATGGAGAACTTATCACTAATCCTCCAAATAACCCAACAAATCTTCAAATAAAACTAGAATAAAAATAATCTAAAGATTGAATCTTTGACGAAGAAAGTGAAGAACTTGTCACTTAATTCTTAAATAAATCCACCAAATCTTCAAAATAATCTTCTACAAACTTGTAATCTAGTGAATTGTTGATAGAAACTAAGTAGATCTACTACTAATTACTATGTAAACTACTAGAATTATGGAGGATTTTTACTAGAATACTACTACTAAGGAGATGGTGTAATGGTGTAACTACACTAATGATGGGATATGAGGATGATATCATGGGCAACAAAATAGGGTAGATATATATATAGTAATCTCTTAATGGGTATTTAACCTAAAACCCAAATCCACTTTATGCTCCATTAGTGAGACAATCTCCCTTAGCATCTTCATGGGGTGAAACATCGCACTGCGGACTTGACGATAATTCCCACCGGGTGAAATTTTTTGCCCGGTGAGATTTTCTTCCTTTTTTGGCGTTTTTGGCACTTCTTTCCATCGGGCGAAATTTCACCCGGTGGACGAAATTTCGCCCGGTCAGTTTCGCCCGGTGGGGAGGTCTCGGAAAATCTTCGGGAGGCATTTTTACCGTCAGGTGAAATTTCGCCCGGTGGTATCTCACCGGGTGAAATTTAGCCCGGTCATTTATGTGGCCTCGATTCTTGTCTCATTCTTCGTCGATTGATTGGAAGGCTTTGAACTTTAAGTTGTGTGCTCTGCTCTTTGGACGGTATTCCCTTCTCTTTTGCCCGTGAAAGCTCAATCGTGAATTCGGTGCCAAATCCTATCAAAATGATAGAAAAACTACCAAAAACACGTAAAACGCACAAGAGGGACGCTAATGCGAGAAATACGCAAAATATGGAGATAATCGCACTCAAGACTCGCAAAACGAGGGAAAAAAGGGTCTAAATGGAGGGATAAACGGTCTAAATTTAGCACACAACAATTCCCCCACACTAAACTGTTGCTCGTCCTCGAGCAAAGACCCAAAAAGAAATTACAAACTACTACTACTAGCTAGACTATGCTAAGCCGATACGGAGCAATTAACGGGCCCGCTCCATCCCTTCAACTCATATCGAGATACTTATGAGGTAAACTACTCCCATGCAAGGCAAGTTGGGGCTTGCTCAAAATGGTGGATGCGACTAAACACACATAACACGAAAGAATAGATGCATCCAAAGCAAAAATAAAACACCGAATCCCTCATCGAGACGGCGGGGAAAGACACCGATTACTTACCTATAACAACAATAAACTTCCAAGATAAATCACCCACGTAAACAAGGACCAAAGCCTAATACTATGACATTTAAGCAATATAGATGTTGATAACTTAGCCTAGGTCCGCCTAATCTTCTAAAGGGGTACTACGGGGCGTATAACGGAGTTGAAAAAGTGAACCATGGATTCGTTCGACACTGTAGGTAGGTGCAGTCCCGCTCTCTTTGGCTAAGCCAAGAGGGTCGTTCCAAACTCGAATTTCCTAAATTAGCCCAAATAAGAAGGTGGAGTGTTTACAATTATTGGGGTGGATCGACTCATCACCGCTATCTTCCGACCTCGGGACTCGGTCCTCTAGTTGGCCCTTCACGGCGACGAATCAATCAAAGGGCTTTTTTTTTTGGAAGGAAAAGTTTTTGATAATTTGATTTTCATTTGAAGCTCCTTTTCTACTCCTTTGTTTTTCTCTGTTTTTCATATTTTTGTGCCCTTTTTCTCTTGCTTTGGTTTGCCCTTTTTTGGCTTTTTTGATGTGGTTTGTACGTAACCAAGCTTGGAGGTTATTTTTGTGTAAACTTATTGTGATGATGTATAGGTGGAGGAAAAATAGGTAATCGAGAACGCGCGCTATTCCCGGATAACCCACAAAAGATGGAAGAAATTTGGACTAAAGGTGCAATGGTCATTCGAGCAAGGTCACCTAGAAAACGGGATGCGGGAACCAAGGCCTAACTCATCCATCGGTGGTCAAGGTGGTCAAATGCAAACCCCGAAATAAACCTCTTGTAGAAAAGGTGGATTCAAAGCTAAAGGATCAACAAATTCATTGCCTAAGAGTCATTCTACTAGATTAAGGTCCAAAATCTACAATGGGTTATCTACAATGGAATGTAAACTCTTGTAAAAGATTTGTAATCGGGTTTTCGAAAAAATTTACTCCTAGACACGCTATACAAAAGCAAAACAAAAAGGAACGCACGAAAATGAAAAGGAAAAATAAAAGAAAACACAAGTAAGGTCATGAACTCCGTACTCCATCATCATACAAGCACACAATCAACCACAACACCAAAATGCTCAACTTCGAGAGCCTCCAAATAGCAACAACCTAACTCCTCTACAAAATTAAAGAAGAAAGAAGGAAGTTACCAAGTGGGTGCTTTCATAATCTCTTCAAATCGCGCTATTAAGGTGGTGGTTACCTGTAAGAGTAGAGAACAAGACCATACACGGGACACGAAACATAACGAGAAACGAGAAAAGAAAAGGAAAAGAAAAGAAAAATGTTTTTCATTTTTCGAGTTTTTCAAATTTTTATGGATTTTTGAAAAGATTTTTGAAAAATAAAAGATAGTAAACTCCTCCCCCACACTAAAACTGTACATTGTCCTCAATGGACAAGTAGGGGAAGATCGAAAAAGACGGAAAAGAAAAAGAAGAAAAATCTTTTTGGATTTTTATGAATTTTCAAATGTTTTTAGGTTTTATAAATTTTTGAATGTTTTTGGATTTTTCAAAAATTTTGAGAAAAGAAAAAGGAAAATAAAATAAGGAAAGCGGTAAAATAGTGGCGGGCCTAGGTGCAATCACATCACCTAGACCCTAGCCAAGTGGCTAAGAAAATAAAAATAAAATAAAATAAAATGGAAGGGTGAAAAATTGGGCATAGGTGTAGTCACGTCACCTAGTCCGGATTAAGAAAAATTGAGAAAGATTGATTAAAAATTTGGATTTTTCAAAGGGTCAATGGCGTAATCACATCGCCTAAAGACCGGGAGCAATACCAAGGCCGCGACGGCCCAAAAATCATTCAATGGGACGGTGGGACAGCTTGCAATTTTGTTTGAGATAAAGCAATCACAAAGATTATAATGATGGGACAAGGAACAATGAACAATATTAATTCAAAGACATACAATTGTAGATGATTAAGATTCACCGACTCCACACATATATAGCCACAACATATACAAACCATATAATCTACCGACTCTTGCAGGGGTGTCTAGGTCGAATAGTCATTTGACGCAAAAGAAGCTGTCGGAGTTCCTTCACCGGCATACTCCCAAACTCCTATTTCCCCTGATTCGGTGAGTCGGAATTCACAGGGACCTGGAGGTAGGTCTCAATTACGATGGTTATAAATATTAGTTCGGTATTTGTTGGGGACAATTTAGGCACGGCCGTGGCCAAGAGAGACGAGGCGGTGGTCAGGTACGTGAAAGATCCAAGTAGGGAAGTAAGCCTCGTCAAGCCAGACACGGGGGTCATGTGGTTTAAGATGGTCGGTCGCATAACCCAAATTTCTTGCTATTACAGTCACAAGACCACCACAGTCAACAGAGGGGCGTTGGTCAACTATAATTTGATGAAAGTTTAATGCCACGACGATAGGTAGGTCTAGGGGGTAAGAGTTACCGAGCAAAGAGTCACAAATCAATTGTAGGACACACACATTGAGATTAATGATATTGTCGGCAGAAGGCAAATGACAGTGGGAAAGAATTTCAGCGAAATAACGAATGGCTGAGTTTCAGATTTCAGCGGTAAAACTAGAATTCGGTTCGAAATCACGTTGACCTGGCACTATACGCCTCCACAAGTCTCTCCTAGTCGCACTACTTTGCGAATCACATAAGGGTCTACTTAGTCCGGTACCCGATGAGGGTAAACCTAGAGCTAAGCTAAAGTCGGAAATATTTAAACAGTGATTTCTACCAAACAAATTAAATTTGAACTCTCTAGGTGTGGTCGGGTTATCGATTGTAAAGCTACCTAGAAACTCACAAGTCTTTGTTTGTGAAAGGCACAAAATCAAGGAGTTTACTAGTACCAATTCTAGACGATAACTCTCTAATATCGTCCTTAATTCCTAGAATTTTTTTTGTGAATGGACAAGGCCATCTCATACTCTGAAAAGCTTTTTCAGAGAAGGTTTGAGCAAGGGGCGAATTAGGGCAAGGTAAAAGTTTTGGCCTAGAAGACTTACTAGAAGATGAACATTTAGAAGGATTAGAAGTCGAGGTCATACCTTGTTTACGCGCGGCTCGTTGGGCTCTTGTCTCCACGATGATATGCTTTGCAAGAAAAATCCCGAAACTTTTGCTTCTCCTTTCTTCAAAAACCTAAATAGATAATCACCAAGGATGAAAATGAAACTATGGATGGAGGTTTAAATGTAGTATGGAAGGTGGTATGGTGATTTTATGATGGTTGAAAGGGTGAAATGAATTGTGGGGTGAAAGGGTGATATAAATAAGGGTGGATGAGAGGGAAATGAAAAGTTTCAAAATTGGTGGTAAAAATTTGGTGTAAAAATTTTGGAGGGAAAGTTATGTTGGGGTAAGTATGAAGGAGGGAAATGAAAATGTAGTGAGTGAGTAAAAGGTGTAGGTGATCCAGCCAAGTCACACCGCCGGGTGAAATTTCACCCGGTCGGGCACCATCGGGTGAAATTTCACCCGACGGTTTTTCGTCGTGAAAATCGTTTTTGCCAACTTTTTCTCACCGGGTGAAATTTCACCCGGTGAAAATCTCACCGGGCGAAATTTCGCCCGGTGGTATCTTCTTCAATTCCGGTAATTCTGGCAACTTTTCGTGGGGCGAAGTTTCGCCGGGTCGAGTCTCACCAGGCGAAATTTCGCCCGGCGGTATTCTTTGCTGCGTTTTTCCACCTTGCCATTTCATGGCTCTTCAATAATCACCTAGAGATTAAAATATTGACTCGACACTGATAAGTGTAGTTTGTAGTGCCTAATTTGTTATGTTTTGGTCCCGTTTTCCTTGTGGAATCGCTCTTTGGAGCGATTTCTGGGCTACTCATGCTTCCTTTAGTTCGTTTTAGGTTCCCGAGACCGTTCATGGAGAATTGGAACGATTCCGACTCGTTTCATACACTTTTGGAGCCAACGAAGAGAAGGAACGATCACTTGGTGCCTTGGATTCGATCCCGAGACCTTGGGACCCATTCCCGGGCCCCTTAGACTCGACCCCGAGCTCCGAGATTCGATGAGAAACCCATGAGAAGCAAGGAGGGACCTTAGAGCTCATATTGGAGGCCTAGAGACCCTTCCCGGCCGAGAACTAGTGCCTTCTCGATCGGGAAGGAGTGCAAGAAAGAGCAGGCCACTGGAGGGGCCGTCTCGGCCGAGACAAAACTCGTCTCGGGCGAGACCACACCATCTCGGGCGAGACCACACCGTCTCGGGCGAGACCACATCCATCTCGGCCGAGATGGACCCAGAAATGGGTTGTTTCGCTTTTCTCGCCTCCCTTACTCTTGAAACCCTATATATACTCTTCCCTTGTTTTGTTAAGCATATGTTAGACATTAGAGACTAAACCCTAGATAATTTTAGCATAGATTAGCATAGATTAGTGTAGATTAGTCCTTAGATTATCGTTAATCTTAGATTAGTACTTGTAATTTGGGAATTCTTCAAGATCTTCACCAAGCTTGACAAACTTGGATGTTTGTTTTGGGTTCTTCCATTTATGCAAGTTTCTTTCTTCCTTTCTTCTCTAGTATGGTATAATCTCCTCTTCCTTCTTCTTAATCTTGTTTTTATCATTCAACTTTGATTCTTTAGTTCTTGTTTAGTGTTTTGTTCATTGTTAGATTAGTTTCTTCATGTTTGTTTTGATTGTTGTTTTGATTCCTCTTGTTAGTGTTAATTCTAGATTAGATATGTTAGAGTAGTGTTCTTGCTAGGGTTAGTAAGGTGATTAGGGTGTTAATTGGATGATTAAGGGATTGTTGGAGATGTTGGTGGAAGATTTGGGTTTCCTCTTATATGATGCACATCACATGTTTGTTGAAATGCTTGATTGACTAAGTATGTACGAATGCTTGTTTTTCTTGCTTTTCTTTTGTGGGTGATAGTTGTTTGTGGGTTCGGTCCCCTCATTAAGTTGCGAGAGCCCGGTGAGGACGACCCCTAGGTCGGTCTAAGTTGCGAGAGCCCGGATTCGACCTAGGCCTATAGCGTGCTAGTAACCCCGATTGTGTTGTGTATCGCCGAGTTGGGTTTTAGGTGGAACCTCCAGGTGAGTCTAAGTTGCGAGAGCCCGGGCATCACCTAGATTACCCTACTACCTCCTTCACCTCTAGTTCTTCCTCGACCATTCCGTTACCCCTTTGACCCCGACCTAATCCTAGCCCGTTTCCTTTGATAGTTCTCTAGTTTTAGACCTAGTTTAGTCCTTAGCCTCCTCCTTAGAATAGCTTGTCTCGAACATAGTCCTAGACCGTAGCATACCTTAGTCCGACCTCCCGTCCCTGTGGATTCGACCCGACTTACCCTAGCTACCCACTAGCTTTGCCGGTTAGTATTTGACGGTTGGGATTCACGACAAATCCTAACCATCAGACACACATTACATAATCAATATTTCCCACAAACATGCTTGTGGTCTTCAATTTAAGCTCCATAACTTCTCCAAAAGCTTGATCTTCATCCAAATTTATGCTCCATTGCGAAATCCAATTTCAATCATTCTTCTCAAGCTAACAAAACTAATAAACTCAAAGAAATATGATACTCCCTCCGACCCACTATGATTTACCCACTTATTATTTTAATCTCACCCATTTTGATTAAAAGTGGGTAAATCATTGTGGGGCGGAGGGAGTACATATATACAAGGTGGTTGTTGAGGATACCACCAAACCTACATCAACTTCGAGAGGGGGTTCAAACAACGTTCCCCGATGGGAGCTCACCAAGCTTCATAGTAGCAAAGGTCTCACGAATATGACCGGGATGATAAATCTTCAAACGTTCCCCATTAACCATAAACTTACCGGTTTCCGGGCTTGATATCTCGATTGAACCATATGGTTGCACTCCGGTCACTTCGAATGGACCTGACCATTTTGATTTCAACTTACCGGGAAAGAGCTTAAAGCGAGAGTTGAAGAGTAATACCTTATCACCAACGGAGAAGTCCTTACGAAGTATTCAAAAATCGTGCCATTGGCGAGTTCGTTCTTTGTAGATCTTCGAATTTTCGTAGGCTTCAAGTCTTAGTTCTTCCAATTCTTGTAGTTGGAGAAGGCGATTATCTCCTACAACACTCTCATCGAAGTTTAGCTCCTTGATTGCCCATTTGGCTTTGTGTTCTAATTCCACCGGCAAATGACAAGCTTTACCATACACAAGACGATAAGGAGTGGTTCCGATCGGCGCTTTGTAAGCCGTCCTTAATGCCCAAAGGGCGTCATTCAATTTTAATGACCAATCCTTTCGGTGTGTATTTACAACTTTCTCTAAAATTCCCTTGATTTGACGGTTGGAGATCTTGGCTTGCCCATTTTATTGAGGATGGTAGGCTAGGGACATCTTGTGAGTGATACCATACTTCCTAAGAAGGTGTTCAAAGGTATCTTTCCTAAAATGAGAGCCTCCATCACTAATTATGGCTCTAGGCATACCGAATCTCGGGAAAATCACGTTCTTGAAAAGCTTGATTACAACCTTGGAGTCATTGGTGGGGGAAGCTACGGCCTCGATCCATTTTGAGACATAATCAACCGCGACTAGAATGTACTTGTTACCAAAAGAGGATGTGAACGGACCCATGAAATCAATGCCCCAAACATCGAACAATTCAATCTCCAAGATAGGTTGAAGAGGCATCTCATTTCTTCTTGTTATATTGCCACTTCTTTGGCATGCATCGCACGTGAGAATGAAAGCTCGAATGTCTTTGAACATGGAAGGCCACCAAAACCCACTTTGGAGAACCTTGGCAATTGTCTTTTGGTTGACCAAGTGTCCACCATAAGATGTCGAGTGAAGGTGCTTCACAATATTATATCCTTCTTCGTCCATAACACATCGTCGGTAAATTCCATCTACACAACGGCGAAATAAATAAGGCTCGTCCCAATAATAGCGTCGGGGTTCATAACGTAGTTTCTTCCTCTCTTGCTTGAAATAATCGTCCGGAATATAATGAGACACTAAGAAATTGACGATATTGGCATACCAAGGTGTAATAGTTTCAACGGCCATCAAGGCCTCATCTCTCATAGCTTCATTGATGGGAATACCATCTTCTTCATTGCTTTCTTTATCAACCGTTAGTCTACTAAGATGATCCGCTACCAAGTTCTCCGATCTGGCCTTGTCTTTCATCTCAATATCAAATTCTTGCAAAAGGAGGACCCACCGAAAGAGTCGAGACTTTGTCTCCTTTTTAGACATGATGTATCAAATGGCCGCATGATCGGTGTGAATAATGAATTTGGAACCGGTAACATAATTTCAAAATTTCTCCATGGCATAGACAACGGCAAGCATCTCTTTTTCGGTTGTGGTGTACCTTGATTGGGCTTCATCTAGTGTTTTGCTTGCATAATAAATCACATGTAGCTTCTTATCAACCCGTTGACCTAGAATGGCACCAACGGCAAAATCGGATGCATCGCACATGATCTCAAATGGAAGACTCCAATCGGGAGCTTTGATAATTGGTGTGGTAGTGAGAACGGTCTTTATCCTGCAAAAGGCCTCAAGACACGAGTCATCAAAAACAAAAGGTGCATCTTTCATAATCAAAGAAGTCAAAGGCTTAGCAATTTTAGAAAAGTCTTTAATAAATCGTCTATAAAAACCGGCGTGACCTAGAAAACTCCTCACCCCTTTGACATTTGTAGGTGGTGGCAAGTTCTCAATCACGGAGACTTTCGCCTTATCGACTTCAACTCCTCTATTAGAAACAATATGACCTAGGACAACACCTTGTTCAACCATAAAATGACACTTTTCCCAATTTAAAACAAGTCTATAATCTTCACATCGAGCCAACACTTGATCAAGATTTTCAAGACAAGAATCAAAAGATGTCACTACAAGAAATACTGTCCCAGGCGTCCGCCTAATTGGCGTCCTTGGCATGTGGACGCCTAAATGGCGTCCGAAAAGTCCACCGGGCGTCCGTTGTCGGACGTCGGACTTGGCATCCGACTGAAGATGAGGATGGCTGAAGTTGAGGACAAAAGGCGTCCACAGTCGGACGCCATTTAGGCAAAATGGCGTCCGCTGTCGGACGCCAATTGACGTCCGCATGTGACGTCCGACAGCGGACGCCATCTGTCTTCAGTATGGCGTCAAATACCCGCTGCCCCCCCTCTCCCCCTTCATTTCCTAAAAAAAAATCGCTCTCTTCCTTCTCCCTCTACACTCGCCGACCCAAATCCCTCATTTTTCATCCTTTCTTCCTTATTTTCGGTATGTTTTCTTACTTTATTTCGTTTCTATTTAATTTAATTAGTTCATATTCTTCATTGTTAGGGTTATTTGTTGATAGTTATTAGTTAATTTCGTTTAGGTCTAAATTTCGATTAGGTTGATTAGTTTAGGCCAAGTTCGATTAGGTTGATTAGTTTATCCCAAACTCGATTAGTTAGATTATTTTTGCCCATCACTATTTTGACTAGGGTTTGATCAATTTGGTTTAAGCCCGTGAGGTTTTGTGTGACTTAAGACGGACCAAAAGGTGTCGTAATAATGCCGGATTTTCCCGAAACCACTTCTATCTTGATCGGGGTTGTGAATAGGTGTTAGCGGCGCTTTCAGAATTTTGATATCTGTATCCTAAAATTTGACCCTTTTTTGACCTGTTTAAGCTGTTTCTGTGTGCCCTAAGCCATGAATTGTTGTGTTTTGTTCGGTTGAATTGGGTTTACATTATATTGATAAATTAGCTAGGGTTTTTGTAAATTGGGATTAAATTGTGATTAAATTCGGTGACTAATTTTTTTAAGGAATTGAGTTTACTAAATTTTTGTAAGGTCAATTCTAAATTAATAATACATTTGGGTTTACTTTGACATATTAGTTAGAGAAATTAAGTTTAAATTAAATGGTGATTAAATATTCATTTAGTAAGTTATAAATTAAAGTAGGGAAATTAAACTTTAATATGTTATATATATTTTTTGAACATAGAAAATGAAGAGAATTGAACGGAAATGGATGTACGAGGGAAGACTTGATAAAAAGAGATGTCCAACCGTCGAATTTTTGAGGGGTGTCGAGTCATTTGTCGAGGTCGCTAAAAAGTCGGTAGACTACGCATCGAGGGGGGAGGTTAGGTGTCCGTGTACTAAATGCAAGAACCTAAAATTTCTTGAGGTCCTTGTAGTGAAGGAACATGTCATCTATAGTGGTTTTTCACCCGATTACTATTATTGGATTTGTCATGGTGAGTCATCTCAGTCTGAGGGAACCGAAAACCATCACGATGAGGGGGGATTGAGAGGTATGATAGTTGATGTTGTGGAGTGCAACTTGTTTAACTCACCTAACCCACGAGACTCACCTAGCCCACGAGACTCACCCAACCCACAGGATTCACCTAACCCACAAGAGCCTAACCGTCGAGCGAAGGCGTTTTTTGACATGTTGGAAGCTTCGGAGAAACCGTTATACGGAGGGTGCGATGTGACTTTGTTAGAAGTCGCGTCTATGGTAGTTAGCCTTAAATGTGAGTTCAACCTGCCCTTTGCTTGTGTCGATGGTATTGCTGCCTTACTCGAGAGAGTTATTCCAAAAGACAATATCATGACCCGATCATTCTACACAACCAAAAAGGTTGTGAAGGGACTTCAACTCCCGCATCAAAAGATTGACGCTTGTCCAGATGGGTGCATGCTATTTTGGAAGGACGATGCGATGCTTGATGAATGTAGGAGATGTGGTAAGGGTAGGTATAAGATGGTCGAGGGGGATATTGCTTTGAGAGGTAGAAAAGGGAAAAGTAGTGTCAGGGGTAAGAAACCAATCCCAATAAGTCAGCTTACGTACTTCCCTATTGCACCTAGGCTTCAGAAATTGTACGCCACAAAAACCATAGCTGAGCAAATGCGGTGGCACAAGGAGGACATTAGGGTACTAGGGAAGATGTGTCATCCGAGTGACGGTGAGGAGTGGAAGCGTTTTGATAGACTACATCCCCACTTTGCGTTAGAACCCCGAAATGTAAGGCTTGGGTTGTGCACTGATGGATTTGCACCGTTCGGTCAATTTGGTAAATCGTACTCTTGCTGGCCAGTGATGATCACACCTTACAACCTACCTCCTTGGTTGTGTTTGAAGCAACCTTTCATCTTCCTATCTCTTATTGTTCCCGGACCCAAAAACCCGAAAAATCATTTGGATGTTTACTTGCAACCTGTTATTGAGGAACTGAAACAACTGTGGGAGGTAGGGGTGGAAACTTATGATGTCTCTCTGAGACAAAACTTTCAGTTGAAAGCAGCTTTGTTGTGGACTATAAACGACTTTCCCGCGTACGGTATGCTCTCGGGGTGGTCTACTGCGGGTCAGAAAGCATGTCCGTGTTGTATGGGTGAGAGCAAAGCTTTTTATCTTCCAAATTCTAGTAAAATAAGTTGGTTTGACTGTCATCGGCAGTTCCTACCAGAAGGTCACCCATATAGGAAGAATAAGAAGGCGTTCAAGAAGGGTGAGGAGGTGCTTGACGACGCACCTGATCGACTCCCAGGAGATGAAATATGGGAGTTGATTTCTGATTACCCGTCTACTGTTGACGGAACCGAGCAGGAGTTCAAAGATCTCAAGAAGTTGAAAAATGGTTGGTTTAAACGTAGCATATTCTTCGAACTACCATATTGGAGGACTTTGTTAATTCGTCACAATTTAGATGTGATGCACATAGAGAAAAACTTCTTCGAGCAGTTGATTCACACGGTGATGGATGTGGAGGGGAAGAGTTGTGACACTACAGGCTCCCGGTGAGATGTAAAGATTTTTTGTGACCGTCCTCAACTGCACATAAAACGGGATGGGTCGAAACCAAGGGCCTTGTTCACACTTGACAAGGCTCAGAGAAAGGCGTTGTTGGAGTGGGTAGAGAAGTTGAAATTCCCTGATGGGTACGCCTCCGACTTCAAACGCTGTGTTGATCTTAAGAACCTGAAGCTTCAAGGGTTAAAGAGTCACGACTGTCACGTTTTCATGGAGAGGTTGCTTCCGGTGTCATTAAAGCACCTTCTGCCACCGACGGTGTGGAATTCCATAACTGAGATATCTCAGTTCTTCCGAGATTTGTGTTCCTCTACAGTATCAGTTGAGGACATGTCTCGGCTCGAGGATCAAATTCCGCAGATACTATGCAAACTTGAGATGATCTTTCCACCGTCATTCTTTAATTCCATGGAGCATCTACCCGTCCACTTGCCCTACGAGGCTAAGGTTGAAGGACCTGTCCAGTATAGATGGATGTACCCATTTGAAAGGTACGTAACTTTTAGTAACTTCATTTAAAAAAAATAAGCTTAACTAATTTGTATTGATTGAAATATATAACTTGTTTATTTAGGTTCCTGAATCATTTGAAGAAGAAAATTGGTAACAAGGCTAGGGTAGAAGGTTCTATTTGTAATGCATATTTGACAGAAGAGATTGCAAACTTCTGCTCCCTCTACTTCGATAAAGATGTGCAAACGAAAACCAAGAACCTGAACCTAGGACATTCGGTGTCCATTGACCCCTCTATACCCGAATTTTTTCAAAAGAAGGACGATGAAGGAACTTCATCCGTTGAGGGTTCTAGGACACTAGATGAGAAAGAGTACAACCGAGCGCACCTTTACCTACTTTCGAATTGTGAGATCTTAGAGCCTTATGAGAAACAATTTGTAACTGAATATGTCGCTGCGAACCCTGCCGTGAACCCTGATGACGTTTGGAGTAAGCACGACGAACATTTCCCGAAGTGGCTCAAGGATCACGTAGTTGCCTTAGACATACGTGATGATTTGGTTAGAAGTTTGGCATTCGGTCCAGTGCGAGTGGTTAAAACCTGGAACCGATACTCGGTGAACGGGTTCAATTTTCACACATTCAACTACGGGAAGAACAAGGCTAGATGCAATTTTGGCGTGAGTGTGTCATCTCTTGATGGTGATGAGTACTATGGTATTTTGGAGGATATTTTTGAGTTGTGTTACGCTGGCAAAGAACGAGGGTATAGAGCTGTAGTATTCAAGTGTGAGTGGAAAGACAACTCCGTGAACGGGACCCGAGTGCATGAACGTTACAAGATTGTGGAAGTTAATCACACAAGGAAATATCCTACGTACGATCCGTTCATACTCGCGCATCAGGCGAAGCAAGTCTATTTTGCTCCTTCTCCTTACACGAGAAATGACAGAAATCAAAGTCAATGGTGGGCAGTCTTTACGACTAAACCACGGGGACAAATAGACAGTTCTCTGTTCCAGGAAGATGCGGCTTCAAGTGGTACACGCTTATCTTCTATTGAAGAGAACATATTCTCCGTACAAGATCAGAATGAAGGGGCAGAGGAAGATTTTGAGGATGACGATGATGATGGACAAAGAGAGTACATGGTCAGGGATGTTCCGGAGAACCTTGAGGAGGATGACGGACACGATGAAGAGAACTCAGAGGACGATCAAGTTGGGGGCTCGGAGAACGAGGAGGAGGATCAGACTGAGGAGGATGAGGCTGAAGAAAATGAGGACAGCGACGGTGACTACTAGAGTTGTTGTATGTTTAAATGTTTACATGGTTAAGTTATTTTGATGTTTACTATAGTAGGCTATTTTACTTGAATAAAGTTAGAATGAAATTGTTGATAACATGGCTAATTGTTGTTAACATTGTTTAATTTTTTCACAGGTTAATATAATGGCAGGCGGTAGATCGACTAGGAGACGTGGTGGGGGTAGTAGGTCTGCTCACACGTCCACCACTCAGCAGGAGGACGAGGAGGTGGTCCCCGAAACGGGACCGGAGCAGACCGCTGAGCAGGAGGAGGAGGTGCAGCAACAGGGGCCGGATGAGGTGCTGGAGAAGGACGAGGAGGGGCGGTATGTTCTCAAGCCAACAGGCACATGGTAATATAATCTAACTTGTTGATTATTCTTTTGTAAATATTCATTTTTGGACTACATTTTGTATGATTGACTGCATATATGGTTTTCTCGACTCGGTGCAGGTTTCTGCACAAAGAGGTCGTCAAAGGCTGTACCAACAGCTTCATGGTCGACAAAGGGCAAGGGTATGCTAATTGGTCTCAGGTACCGGCTGAGATACGAGAGTGGTGGTTCAACCAGTTCAAGGTACGTGGATTGTTTTTGCTCCCGAGTTATTATTTTATAATCTGGACTTTGTAAATATTTTTCATACTACTTATTAATCTGTCTTGAGTGTACAGTTCAAGTTCAGCTGGGCCTCAGAGTTTGATGGTAGGGTCTGGGAACGGTATAATGAAACGTGCACACGACGTTTCGCCTGTGTGATGAATAAACGACGTACGCGGGGGACTCCGTTGAAGGACCTTAAAGGTGTTAGTTATTTTTTTTTGGGGTAATCAATTTTAACAAATAAACATCTAACTTCAATCTTTCACTGTATTAAATAATATATTGGGTCGTCATATTTTAGGGGAGGCGTTGGAGAGATGGATTGCCTATCACGATCAGAAAGAGTTTAAGGTGAGGTCCGAAATTGCCCAAAGGAACAAGTTGAAGAACTGTGACCATGAGGGCCAAGCGAACCCGACACATCATCGGGGTTCTCAGTCTTCTTTCACTCGTGTCAAGAGAGTATGATTTCCACTAATTAATACCGTACTCTTCCTTGAATAATCGTAAACTACGTTTGCGTAATTTATATTTGCCTAACTTTCGTACTAATTTAATAGCTGCGTGCTGAGCTCGGGAGGGAGCCAACCGCGGCGGATATATTCTACGACATGCATGGACAGACCGATGAAACAGGGACTACCTTCAAGTCGAAAAAGGATCAGGCGACCTGGGTGAGTACTAAATCGACTGTAGGTGATGGATAACTATCTTCAATGATTTCATCTAATAATAACTTCAATTGAGATCGTTCTTCTGTACGCAGGACACCTACCAACAAGAGATGGAGAGACTCGAGGCCGATCCTGATGTTGAGGAAGTCAACCCAAACGAGATTTGGTTCAAGGTCGTCAAGGGTTACAGGAAAGGGAGTGTGTACGGTGTGGGAAATGCACACGGTATGTACTTCAGACCTCCCACATCGCGTCTGAGCACCTCCACACAAATGGAGTACACGCCGGCCGGATCTCAGCAGACCGATCCGGAGAAGGAGCAAATGAAGGAGCAACTGAAGGAGCAGGCGGAACACATCAGGAAAATGCAGGAACAGATGGCCATGTTTCAGGCCATGTTCGACAAATGCAACCAAGGTCCTCCACCACCCTCTCCAGACGACAGAGACCCCTTTAGCGGGGGTGGCGGTAACTCTGGTGCTGCAGCTAGCTTCACAGTTAGTTGATTGTTTGTTGTTGTTGTTGTTTTAACTGTATCTTTGAACTACTTTACACTTGTGTACCTTCAAACCGTACGTTAAATCTGTTTATATAAGTTTTTTCAGCATAAATGAGTCGAGAGATGAACTCTTTTGGTTGACTGAGCTTGAATGTGGTTGAGGTATTGTGGATAGTCGACATTTGTGGTTGAGTTTTGGTTTATTTTGCAGGTTTTGGCTAAACATTGAACGCATGTTTACGGTCATGCAACAGCGTAAATAGCGTCCGATACCGGACGTCATAGCAGACGCCAGGGGACACTATAATGGCGTCCGACTGCGGACGCCGGATGTTCGTGAGTGGCGTCCACAGTCGGTCGCCAACTTCAGGCCCCAGGCGTCCGACAGTGGACGCCACTCGGAGGCACATGACGTCCACAGTCGCTCGCCAGCTTGGCGTCCACTGTCGGTCGTCATTCGTCCTGGCGTCCAATAGTGGACGCCCCTTTCAAAAAAGGGCGAGTAGGCGTGGCTTCCGCTTTCTGGCGTCTGTTTGCGGACGCCATGCGCCTTATGGCGTCCACTGTCGGTGCCCACCAGGTGGACGCCGAGGACAGTTATTCTTGTAGTGTGTACCATGGACACTAAAATCATCCATAAAAACTTCCATGGATTTTTCAATGAAATCGGAAAAAATAGCCATCATACATCTTTGAAACCTTCCCGGCGCATTACACAATCCAAATGGCATCCTTCTATAAGCATAGGTGCCATAGGGACATGTGAAAGTGGTCTTCTCTTGGTCATCGGGATGAATAGGAATTTGAAGAAATCCGGAATGACCATCGAGGAAACAAAAATAAGAATGATACGCCAATCTCTCAAGCATTTGATCAATAAAGGGAAGGGGAAAATGATCTTTTATGGTGGCCGTGTTCAATTTTTTATAGTTTATACACATGCGCCAACCGGTAATAGTCCTAGTGGAAATTGACTCACCCTTTTCTCCTTTAACAACCGTCATGCCTCCTTTTTTCGGCACAACTTGTACGGGGCTAACCCATTTACTTCCGGTTATTGGGTATATAATGTTAGCCTCATACAACTTGAAGACTTCCTTCATGACAACCTCTTTCATGGTGGGGTTCAACCTACGTTGACCCTCAACCGAAGGACGGTGGTCATCATCAAGGATGATCCTATGCATACAAACATTTGGGCTTATGCCTTGGAGGTCGGCAATGCTATACCCGATGGCCTTTTTGTGCTTTCTCAAAACAATCAAAATTTTTTCCAATTGAGGACCATCAAGGGTAGCATTGACGATAACGGTATAATTAGTTCCTTCAAGAAAAGCATATTTGAGGGAAGAGGGAAGTGGTTTAAGTTCAAGAATAGGAGGAGAAGATACCATACTCTTACCCACCGGTAGTGGTTCTACCTTTTCATCATGCAAACATTATTCTTCAAGAGGTGGAGAGTCAATTGGTTCCTCTTCTTGCTTATCATCATCTATCAAGCTATACTCAACCAAACTATCAATAACTTCAATGGAATGCATTTGTTCAATCATTGGTTGTTTAAGAGCTTGAGAAAGGGGAAACTCTACCGACTCGTTCCCTATGTTAAATGACAACTTTCCATTCTTAACATCAACTATAGTACCGCCGGTAGCCATAAAAGGTCGACCTAAGATAATGGGGGTAATAGTGTCTTCACGCATATCCATGACAACAAAGTCGGAGGGGATGAAGAACTTACCAACTTGAACGGGTACATCCTCAAGTATCCCAATTGGGTACTTGACGGACCTATCCGCAAGTTGAATCGACATACTAGTGGGTCTCATTTCCCCCACACTAAGTCTCTTAGCAATAGAATAGGGTAACAAACTAACACTATCCCCTAGGTCGCATAAAGCTTGATTAACAACAGCATTTCCTACCCGACAAGGGATGGAAAAACTACCGGGATCGTCTAGTTTCTTTGGCATTTCGTTCATAAGAACGACACTACATTGACCCGTGAGAGGGATACATTCTTTATCCTCTATTGTTCTCTTTTTAGTCAAGACATCTTTCAAAAACTTATAGTAGAGGGGCATTTGAGAAATTACCTCGGTGAAGGGTAAAGCTACCACTACTTTCTTTAACATATCCACGAAACGGCTAAATTGGGCATTCTCTTTGTGTGGCTTAGCTCGCTCGGGAAAAGGCAATGGAGGGACAAAAGCGGGAGGCGGTGGAACATTAGATTCTTCTTCTTCTACGGCTAATTGCTCCGCCTCTTTTCTTTTGGCTTGTTCGGCTTCCATTTGCTCTTTCTTCTTTCTTTGTTCTCTTAGTTCATTCTCCGCATTTTGGAGGATAGCAAACTCCTCTTGTATTCCCCGGTTTTGTTTGGGGGAAGTGGGAGATGATTCTTGTGGTGCACTTGGTTGATTCACTTTGGATGGGACACTCTTGGTGTTCAAGTTCAAGTTCTTATATGGGTCCTCAAGTTCTTTGCCACCTCTCAAAATGACGGCATTTGCTTTGTGTGAAGGGTCTCTTGGGTTTTGGGGTTGACCGGGCAAACCATGGGGTGGATGAATTGGGGCGGCTAAGGCTTTTGTTGCTTCTTGTGATTCTTAAACCTTTAGCCTTGCCTTAGTATCTTGATGTTCATTCCATAGTTGGCCAACGGTTCTTTGCAAATCATTATAATTTTCCCATGGGACTCCTCCTTGACCAAATTGAGAATTGCTTGATTGTCCATAAGATTGAGAGGGTTGATTAAATGGTTGGCTATTGTAACCTTGATTTCCTTGAAAGTTACCTTGGAACCCTTGATTGTATCCATGATTGAAATGATTACCATGTTGATTTTGGTAATTGTTGTAATTGTTAGGAACATGGAAGTTGCTACCTTGTTGATTGAAGTTGCTCCTTTGATGAGGAAGCATATATGGGGGCATCTTTGGAGGACCTTGGTTAAAGGTCCTTTGTTGACTTTGATTGAATGGGCTCATTTGACTCCCTTGGGCACGTGGCATCGGATTTTGAACATTTTGATTTCCATAAGAGAAATTAGGATGGAACTTTGTGTCGGCATTGTAAGTATTAGAAAAGGGATCAAATTGAGGTCTTTGCCCATATAATTGTATAGCTTGAACTTCATTTGACTCTTCAATATAAACTTCTTCATTAGGAATGCAAGAGCTAGAATCATGGCCATAATTGCCACAATGATCACATTGAACTTCCCATGTTAATTGCTTTGGAGGTGATGGTTGCCTTGGTGGAACACTCCCTTGAATTTGGTACATACCTCTAGGAGTGGGCTTAGAATTCATGGCATCCATTCTCCTTTTCAAATCTTCAACTTCTTCTTCATGTTTCAATTCATTAGAACTCTTGGATGAGTTCACTTCAACTTTGTTTCTTGAATCCCTCGATTGACCCATTCTAGAATCACTCATTGCCATCTTCTCAATAAGATTCTTAGATGCCTCAACGGTGAGAGAAGAGAAGTCTCCTCCGGCGACCGAATTGAGGTTTTCCTTGGTTCTCGATGAAAGGGTGTTATAAAACGTTTGGGTGGTTAGCCAATCGGGTATTCCATGATGTGGACATTTGCACAACAAATCTCTAAATCTTTCCCAAGCCTCGCTTAGGCTTTCAAATTCATCTTGCTTGAATGTTTGTATCTCCATGCGATATTGGTTAGTCTTTGACGGCGGAAAATATTTTTCCAAGAAGGCATTAAATAATTGAGCCCATGTTGTGAATGTATTAGCGGGATGGCCTTGAAGCCATCTACGAGCTCCATCTCTCAAGGTCTTCGAAAATAATAAACGATGCAATTGACATGAAGTTAATCCATTGAGACGGGCTCCTACTAATTTTTCTTTAAATGAAGCGATGTGCTCTTGAGCATCTTCTTGAGAAAAACCGTGAAAAGTATCTTGTTGGACCGCAGTTGTCAAAGAGGATTTCAATTCATAGTTCTCGGAAATCTCTCCGAAATCGACGGGAGAAGGTGTTTCTTCGTGTGTTAATTTAGAATGTGAACCTAGGGTCGCCATTTGTTGGATTGGTGGTGATGGTGGATTTGAATTTGGTGAATTTGGAGGGGATGGATTTGGTGGTGGTGTTTTCGGTGATGGTGGTGAATTTTGTGAAGTGGAAGGTATGGAAGGATTATTTGGGATGGGGTTGTGTGATGTAGAAGGTATAGAAGGTGTATGTGGTAGGATGGGATTAAGGTTAGGAGGTGATAATGAAGGATGTGGAATGATGGTGGCTGAGTTATTTCCTCGAAAACGCAATGCTCTAAAAGTCCTTTCCGGCTCCGGATCGAACCACAAGGGCGATGACGTGTTCCTGGGCATAAAAATCATTTAAACGGTGAGACTCCTAGCACCTCGCGGTACTAGGGAAAAGAAAGAAGGGAAAAGAATCAAACACAACAATTAAAACACAATAGTTACTCGCCGTTCCCCGGCAACGGCGCCATTTTGATCGCCTCCCAATCGGATCGGTCGTTAACGAAGAACAGGGGATCAAACGATATTTATAGACTCGGAATAACACAAAAACTACTAGAGTAATCGTGGTAAGTCGAGGTCGGTCCACAGGGAACGGTGTACTATGATGAGTTCAAAGTGTCGTGTTTGATGTCTATATGGGGGTTTTCTAAGGGTCGAGTCTATACTAGAGGAATGTCTACGATGATAGCTAGAGGTAATCAATCTAGGGAGAGGTGTTAGGGGGAAGTCGGGATTCGGTACTTGGAGTCTAAGAAGGTCGGAATCGAGTTTCTGTTGCAACATTGATAAAGGAGAATGCCACCTTTCGGTTTCTTCGCCTAACTCACCTAAAAACCCACTTTCGCGGCGAATAAGGGTAAGTCTCTAGCTATGGTAATTTCTACCCCGAGTTTCCCCATATTGATAGAAACTTAGTCAAGGTCGGTCTAGTTGGCCGGACTAAAACAACAATGACATAAAAACCATAAACAAGATAAACCAACAAGCAAGCAACCCACCAACATCCCTTCATTCAAATAATCCAAGTCCTCATCCCTAAACCCCCCAACAAGAAATCTACTCACTAATCATAATGGAAGACAATAAAATATTAACTAAGAAGAAAATCACTACAACATGCATAATAACTAGATCTAAGGAAACTAACAACACTAATATGATCTAAACAAGGCAATGATGAGAAAATAACATTAAAACTAAACTAGAGATTAGAGAGTGGAAGAGAAATATACCAACTACGAAGATCTATAAGAAATAATAATGTTGCATGAATAAAGATTGAATCTTTGATGAATAAAATGGAGAACTTGTCACTAATCCTTTAAATAACCCAACAAATCTTCAAATAAAACTAGAATAATAATAATCTAAAGATTGAATCTTTGATGAAGAAAGTGAAGAACTTGTCACTTAATTCTTCAATAAACCCACCAAATCTTCAAAATAATCTTCTACAAACTTGTAATCTAGAGAATTGTTGATAGAAACTAAGTAGATCTACTACTAATTACTATGTAAACTACTAGAATTATGGAGGATTTTTACTAGAATACTACTACTAAGGAGATGGTGTAATGGTGTAACTACACTAATGATGGGATATGAGGATGGTATCCTGGGCAACAAATTAGGGTAGATATATATAGTAATCTCTTAATGGATATTTAACCTAAAGCCCAAATCCACTTTATGCTCCATTAGTGAGACAATCTCCCTTAGCATCTTCATGGGGTGAAACTTCGCCCTACGGACTTGACGATAATTTCCACCGGGTGAAATTTTCGCCCAGTGAGATTTTCTTCCTTTTTTGGAGATTTTGGCACTTCTTTCCATTGGGCGAAATTTCACCCGGTGAGTGAAATTTCTTCCGGTCAGTTTCGCCCGGTGGGGAGGTCTCGGAAAATCTTCGGGAGGCATTTTTACCGTCAGGTGAAATTTCGCCCGGTGGTATCTCACCGGGTGAAATTTAGCCCGGTCATTTCTGTGGCCTCGATTCTTGTCTCATTCTTCGTCGATTGATTGGAAGGCTTTGAACTTTAAGTTGTGTGCTCTGCTCTTTGGACGGTATTCCCTTCTCTTTTGCCCGTGAAAGCTCAATCGTGAATTCGGTGCCAAATCCTATCAAAATGATAGAAAAACTACCAAAAACACGTAAAAGGCACAAGAGGGACGCTAATGCGAGAAATACGCAAAATATGGCGATAATCGCACTCAAGACTCACAAAACGAGGGAAAAACGGGTCTAAATGGAGGGAAAAATAGTCTACATTTAGCACACAACACAAGTCTATCACGTGATTCATCTTTTCAAAACCATGCATCGTATCATATCTACATCGTTTATTCAATTTGCAAACCGTTACTAACTCGTATGTTTTTGTCTTTGTATCTTATTTTCCTTGTTTGTTTTATTATACTAAAACGGACCTCGCATGCTAAATACAACTTCGACATAAATTCAAATATGCATTAAACGACGTAGATCAAACATAATTCACATGTTTAGTCGAAAATACTGTTTGCATATCATTCAACCGAACTACTAACGCCCGTATTTCAAAATCAAACGATATCTTAGTAGAGGCCGCTAAGTGCGGGCGGGGTTGGATGTTCTTTGTGAACTTCCCAACACGTACCCTCACTCCTTACTCAGAACCTCGTTTTTCGGATGTCCGAAACTGTTGGCGCACGAGAGTCATTCAATACACGATATCCGATAATGTCGGTATCGGTATCAAAATGCAAAGGGACAACCCCAATAAACTCTGAGATCCGAATGGGCCGTACTTCGTGCACGGCCCACTAAGATATAGAGTGGGTTCGAACGGGCCCGAACTCCCACAAAGTTCGGTGGCGACTCCAACTTCGATTTAAATTTCAATTCGATCCATCTCACATGAGATTCATTCGCCTCCCCAAACCCGCGCGTGGCCGCGTCGGGGGTGGACCTATGTCATGTCCACAGCAGGCCACCAAAACCCTCTTCGGAGAACCTTGACAATTTTGTCTTTTGGTTGGTCAAGTGTCCACCATAAGATGTCAAGTGAAGGTGATTCGCAATATTATATCCTTCATCGGCCGTAACACATCGGCGATAAATTCCATCTATACAACAGCGGAACAAATAGGGCTCATCCCAATAATAGCGTCGGACTTCATAACGTAGTTTCTTCCTCTCTTGCTTGGAATAATCGTTCGGAATATAGTGAGATACTAAGAAATTGACGATATCGGCATACCAAGGTGTAATAGTTTCAATGGCCATCAAGGCTTCATCTGTCATAGCTTCATTGATGGGTATACCATCATCTTCAATATTACTTTCACTAACCGCTAGTCTACTAAGATGATCCGCTACCAAGTTCTCCGATCCGGCTTCATCTCTAATCTCAATATCAAATTCTTGTAAAAGGAGAACCCACCGAAAGAGTCGGGACTTTGTCTCCTTTTTGGACATGATATAACAAATTGCCGCATGATCGGTATGAATAATGACTTTGGAACCGGTAACATAAGTTCGAAATTTCTCCATAGCATAGACAACAGCTAGAATCTCTTTTTCGGTTGTGGTATACCTCGATTGGGCTTCATCTAGTGTTTTACTTGCACAATAAATCACATGTAGCTTCTTATCCACCCATTGACCTAGAACGGCACCAACGGCAAAATCGGAAGTATCGCACATGATCTCAAATGGAAGATTTTAATCGGGTGCTTTGATAATTGGAGCGGTGGTGAGAGCGGTCTTTATCCTACAAAAGGCCTGAAGACACGAGTCATCAAACACAAAAAGTGCATCTTTCATAAGCAAAGAAGTTAAAGGTTTGACAATCTTAGAAAAATCTTTAATAAACCGCCTATAGAAGACGGCGTGACCTAGAAAACTCCTCACCCCTTTAACATTTGTTGGTGGTGGCAAATTCTCAATCACGGAGACTTTGGCCTTATCAACTTCGACTTCTCTATTACAAACAATATGACCTAGGACAACACCTTGTTCAACCATAAAATGACATTTCTCCCAATTCAAAACAAGTCTATACTCTTCACATCGAGCTAACACTTGATCAAGATTTTTAAGGCAAGAATCAAAAGATGTACCATGGACACTAAAGTCATCCATAAAGACTTCCATGGATTTTTCAATAAAATCGGAGAAAATAACCATCATACATCTTTGAAACATTCCCGGCGCATTACACAATCCGAATGGCATCCTTCGATAAGCATAGGTGCCACAGGGACATGTGAAAGTATTCTTCTCTTGGTCATCGGGGTGAATGAGAATTTGGAGAAATCCGGAATGACCATCGAGGAAACAAAAATAAGAATGATGCGCCAATCTTTCAAGCATTTGATCAATAAAGGGAAGGGGGATGGTCTTTTATGGTGGCCGTGTTTAATTTTCGAAAGTCTATACACATGCGTCAACCGGTAATAGTCCTAGTAAAATCAACTCTCCCTTTTCTCCTTTGACAACCGACATTCCTTCTTTTTTCGGCACAACTTGTATGGGGCTAACCCATTTACTTCCGGTTATAGGGTATATAATCTTAGCCTCATACAATTTGAGGACTTCCTGCATGACAACCTCTTTCATGGTGAGGTTCAACCTACGTTAACCCTCAACCGAAGGGCAGTGGTCATCACCAAGGATGATCCTATGCATACAAACATTAGGGCTTATGCCTTGGAGGTTGGCAATGCTATACTCGATGGCCTTTTTGTGTTTTCTCAAGATAATCAAAAGTTTTTCCAATTGAGGGCCATCAAGTGTGGCATTGACGATAACAGAATAATTAGTTCCTTCAAGGAGGGCATATTTGAGGGAAGAGGGGAGTGGCTTAAGTTCAAGATTAAGAGGAGAGGATACCATACTCTTACCCACCGGTAGTGGTTCTATCTTTTCTTCATTCATGATTTCATCTTCAAGAAGTGGGGAATCAATTGGTCCCTCTTCTTCTTTATCATCATCTATCAAGGTATACTCAACCAAACTATCAATAACTTCAATGGAATACATTTTTTCAATCATTGGTTGTTTAAGAGCTTGAGAAAGGGAAAACTCTACCGACTCGTTCCATATATTAAATGACAACTTTCCATTCTTTACATGAACTATAGTACCACCGGTAGCCATGAAAGGTCGACCTAAAATAATAGGGGTAATAGTGTCTTCGGGCATATCCATGACAACAAAATCGGAGGGGATGAAAAACCTACCAACTTGCATGGGTACATCCCCAAGTATCCCAAGTGGGTACTTGACGGACCTATCCGCAAGTTGAATCAACATACTAGTGAGTCTCATCTCCCCCACACTAAGTCTCTTGGAAATTGAATAGGGTAACAAACTAACACTAACCCCTAGGTCACACAAAGCTTGATTAACAACATTTCCAACCCGACAAGAGATGGAAAAACTACCGGGGTCCTCTAGTTTCTTTGGCATTTAATTCATAAGAATGGCACTACATTGTGCCGTAAGAGAGACACATTCTTTATCCTCTATAGTTCTCTTTTTAGTCAAGACATCTGTCAAAAACATAGAATAGATTGGCATTTGAGAAATTACCTCGGTGAAGGGTAAAACTACCTCCACTTTCTTCAACATATCCACAAAACGGCTAAATTGGGCATTCTCCTTATGTCGCTTAGCTCGTTCGGGAAAAGGCAATGGTGGGACAAAAGCGGGAGGCGGTGGAACATTTGATTCTTCTTCTTCCTCGGCTAATCGCTCCGCCTCTTTTCTTTTTGCTTCTTCGGCTTCTATTTGCTCTTTTTTCTTTCTAAGTTCTCTTTATTCAATCTCCGCATTTTGGAGAATATCAAACTCCGCTTGTATTCCCCGGTTTTGTTTAGGGGAAGTGGGAGATATTGCTTGTGGTGCACTTTGTTGATTAACCTTGGTTGTGGTGTTTTTGGTGTTCAAGTTCAAATTCTTATACGGGTCCTCAAGTTCTTTGCCACCTCTCAAAATGACGGTGTTTGCTTGGTGTGGAGGGTCTCTTGGGTTTTGGGGTTGGTTGGGCAAACTATAGGATGGATAAATTAGGGCGACTAAGGCTTTTGTTGCTTCTTGTGATTCCCAAACCTTTAGCCTTGCTTTGGTATCTAGATTCTCACTCCATAAGTGCCCAATGGCTCTTTGCAAATCACTAGTATTATCCCATGGAGCTCCTCCTTGACTATATTGAAAATTACTTGATTGGCCATAAGATTGAGAGGGTTGATTGAATGGTTGTTGGTTGTAACCTTGATTACCTTGGAAATTGCCTTGGAACCCTTAGTTGTATCCTTGATTAAAGCTATTACCATGTTGATTATGTTGATTATGGTAATTGTTGTAATTGTTGGGAACATGGAAGTCGTTACTACCTTGTTGATTGAAGTTGCTTCTTTAGTGAGGAGGTAAATATGGGGGCATCTTTGGAGGACCTTGATTAAAGGGCCTTTGTTGACTTTGATTAAATGGCCTCGGTTGACTCCCTTGGGCACGTGGCATCGGATTTTGAACATTTTGATTTCCATAAGAAAAGTTGGGATGAAACCTTGTGCCCGCATTGTAAGTATTAGAAAAAGGGAGAAAATTAAGGTCTTTGCCCATACACTTGTATGGTTTGGACTTCATTTGTCTCTTCAAAATAAGTTTCTTCATCAGGAATACAAGAGCTAGAATCATGGTCATAATTGCCACAATGATCACATTGAACTTCCCATATTATTTGTTGCTTAGGAGGTGATGGTTGCCTTTTTGGAACACTCCCTTGAATTTGGTACATACCTCTAGGAATTGGTCTAGAATTCATGGCATCCATTCTCTTTGTTAATTCTTCAACCCAATGTTACATAGTTCGTAATTCGATTCGGTTCGAATTCGAGATCGTAGTTCGTAATTCGCTTCTAACGGTGAATTGAGTTCGGAATATAAATACATATTCTATAAATTGAAGTGGGACAACTAATTTATCTTAATAAAATTAAGTGTCTTTTTAGTAAAATTAAATTAAATAAATAGGAGTAATTGGGAAGTGGTGTAGGAGAGAAGTCAAATAGGTGTATTTAATACTGTAAAACTGGTGGAGAACTTGGAAATACCTACTCTACCCTCACTTTTAAAAGATTATTTAATTGACATATTGACAACTGTGTACCACCATCCCCCATACAACTGTCTATCCTTTTGTTTAAAACCCTAGCCCTCGTTGCAGTCACCCAAAACACCAAGAAAACCAAAAAAACTCTAGAGCTTTCTTGTCTACCCCTTCAGTCTTCACCGAAGAACGTTGGCCTTCTCATAGTTCTTCAGGGCAACCTGGTTCGCTAATCTGACCTAACTTATTTGCGAACTCCGACGAACTCGGTACGGACGAACTGGTTCGGAGTTCACACCACCGAACTCCGAATCTGTTAACTTAGCTTCAACCTTTGCTTCAAGTTTCAATTCATTAGAACTCTTAGATGAGTTCACTTCAACTTTCTTTCTAGAATCCCTCGATTGACCCACTCTAGAATCACTCCTTGCCATATTTTCAATAAGACTTTTAGATGCCTCATCGGTAAGGGAAGAGAAATCTCCTTCGGCGGCCGAATTGAGGTTTTCTTTGGTTCTCGATGAAAGAGTGTTATAAAATGTTTGGGTTTTTAGCCAATCGGGTATTCCATGATGTGGACATTTACGCAATAGATCTCTAAATCTTTCTCAAGCCTCACTTAGGCTTTCAAATTCATCTTGCTTAAAAGTTTGTATTTCCATGCGATATTGATTGGTCGTTGACGGTGGATAGTAATTCTCCAAGAAAGCATTGGACAATTGAGCTCAAGTAGTGAATGTATTATCGGGATGGCCATGAGGCCATCTACGAGCTCCATCTTTCATTGTATTAGGAAATAACAATTGGTGTAATTGGCATGATGTTAACCCATTTAAACGGGCCCCTACTAATTTTTCTTTAAATGAAGCGATAGGGTCTTGGGCATCCTCTTGGGAAATACCATGAAAGGTATCTTGTTGAACCACATTTGTTAAAGAAACCTTCAATTCATAATTTTTGGGTATCTCCCCGAATTCAACCGGTGAAGGTGTTTCTTCGTGTGTAAGTTGAGAATGGAACCTAGGGTCGCCATTGGTTGGATTGGTGGTGTTGGTGGACTTGGATTTGGATGATTTGGAGAGGTTGGATTTTGATTTGGTGGTGGAGTTTTTGCTGATGGTGGGGTGGGTGGTGAATTTTGTGATGTAGATGGTGTGGAAGGATTATTTGGTGTAGACGGTGTATGTGGTGTAGGTGGTAAGATGAGATTAAGATTAGGAGGTGATAATGAAGGATGTGGAATAATAGTGGTTGAGTTATTTCCCCGAAATCGCAATGCTCTAAAAGTCCGCTCCGGCTTTGGATGGAACCACAAGTGCGATGACTTATTCCTGGGCATAAAACTCAATTTAAACGGTAAGTCTCCTAGCACCTATCGGTACTAGAGAAAAGGGAAAAATAAAACTAAAGCAAATAACCAAACACAACAACTAAAAACTCAATTAACTCGCCGTGTCCCCGGCAACGGCGCCATTTTTTTATCGCTTCCCAATCGGATCGGTCGTTTAGCGAAGGATGGGAGATCAAAACAATATTTGTAAGACTCGTAATAACACAAAAAAAATTAGTGTATTCATGGTAACTCGAGGTCGGTCCACAGGAAAACGGAAAGGAATTGAGTAGAAGCGACGTGTTTGGGATCTAGTGGGGGTTTTAAGGATCGAGTCTATACTAAATGCAATAAATAACGAGAGATGATCAAATATGGAAAACGTGTTAGGGGGAAGTCGGGAATCGGAAAATGGGTTCTAAGAAAATCGGAATTGGGTCGGTCACAACATTGGTATAGGGAGAGTGCCACCTTTCGGTTTTTTCACCCAACTCACCTAAAATCCCGCTTTCGCGGCGAAGAAGGGTAAGTCTCAAGTTAAGGTAATTTCAATCCCGAGTTTCCCCATATTGATAGAAATGAGTCAAGGTTGGTCTAGATGGCCGGACTAAAACAACAATGACACAACAACCTCAAGTAAGATAAACCAACAAGAAAGCAACCAAACCAAAATTCCTCAATTCAAACAATTCAAGATCCTCCTCCCTAAACCCCCCAACATGAAATCTACTCACAATTCATAATGAAAACTAACAAAACAATAACAAGGGAGAAAATAACTAAAACATGCATAATGATTAAATCTAGAGAAAATACCAACAAAACAATAAAGGGAATTACGATCAACAAAATAAACTAGAGAGCGATCTAAGAGCAATAAAAGTAAGACTAAAGAAAATAACAACAAGACAATAAAAACGATCTAAGAACAACACAAATAAAATCTAGAGAAAATACCAACAAAACAATGAATAAAATCGGAAACAACCAAACAAACCATAAAATGATCTAAGAACGATGGAAATGAAATCTAGAGAAAATAACATTAAGACAATGAATAAAATTGCATTCAACAAAATAAACAATAAAACGATCTAAGAATGATGCAAGTAAAAGAAATAAAAATGGTGCAATAATGAAAGAACGAAATTAAATCTAGTCTAGAGATTCGGGAGAGAAAGAGAAATATACCAACTATGAAGATCAACAATAAAGAAGAAGATTGCATAAATAAATAAGATGAAGCTCAATGAAGAGGACAAATGATTTGTCACTAATCCTTTAATAATCTCCAAGAATCTTCAATAAAAACTTGAATCCTACAAAGCTTGAATGTAAATCTAGAGAATTGATGAAGAAATTGATGAAAACTATGAAGATCTACTACTAGCTTACTATCTAAGCTAATGGAATTGTAGAGAACTAATGAAATTACTACTAGAATGATCTACTAAAAAGGATGGTCTAATTTCTAATGGAGTGATGAGTGGTAATGTGCAACTAACTAGGGTATCTATATATATAGTAAAGCCTTAATGGATCCTTAATTTCAAGCCCAAATCCAACTTTTTGCTCCATTAGTGATACTTCTACCCTTTAAGTCTTCATATGGTGAAATTTCACCCTTCGAAATCTGCCATACACGAGCCAATACCGCCGGGTGAAACTTCACCCGGTGGTTTCACCCGATGGACTTCCTTCCAGTTTTGCATTTTTGGACATCTTTGCCGTCGGGCAAAACTTCACCCAATGGGTGAAAGTTTCTCCCGGTCATTTCGCCCGGTGGAGAGACTTTCCTGAAGATCTTTGAGGAGGTGAAATTGTCGTCGAGCGAAACTTCGCCCGGTCATTTCTCATCGGGTGAAACTTCACCCGATAGTTTTCCGGCCTCTTTTCTTGTCTCATTCTTCGTCGTTTGATTGGATGGCTTTGAACTTTAAGTTTTGCGCTTTACTCTTGGATGTTATTCCCTTCTCTTGTCCTCGTGGAAGCTCAAACATGCTCTCGGTGTCAAATCCTACCAAAATCGATAGAAAAACTACAAAAAAACACGTAAAACGCACAGGAGGGACGCTATTGTGAGAAATACTTAAAATATGGCGATAATCGCACTCTAGTCTCGCAAAACGAGGGAAAAACGAGTCTAAATGGAGGAAAAACGGTCTAAATTTAGCACACATGAATGGTTTTGAAATTGCTGGAGCCCTTTTGTCATTGTCATAATTTATTAATCTGGTGTTGTATTAATGTGTTGTGGTATACTTCATTGTCTTCATTTCCATTTCATAATGACAGGAATGAACTTCTCTACCAATCGGTTTTAAAATGGGTATGTGTGTGGACATGACGTAGGTCCACCCCGACGCGGCCACGCGCGGGTTTGGGTAGGCGAATGAATCTCGTGGTAAGATTGTTCTCGGGTTGAAATTTAAGTCAAAGTTGGAGTCGCCACCCAATTTTATGGGAATTCGGACCCATTCGAGCCCACTCTATGTCGTCGTGGACCGTACACAAAGTACGGCCCATTTCGATTTAGAGTTTATGGGGCTCGTCCCTTTGCATTGCGATACCGATACCGTCACTAGCTACCGGTTATCGTGTATAGAATGACTCTCGTGCGCCAATGGTTTCGGACATCCGGAAACCGAGGTTCTGAGTAAGGGGTGAGGGTACGTGTTGGGAAGCCCACTAAGGACACCCAACCCCGCCCGCACTTAGCGGCCTCTACTAAGACATCGTTCGAGTTCGTGTACGCGCGCTAGTAAATTGATTAAATGTTATGCAAACAATATTTTAGCTAAGCATGTGAATTACGTGTGAGCTACGTCATTTAATGCATCTAAATTATTGTCGGAGTTGTTTAGCATGTGATGTTCATTTAAGGCAATAAATGGCAATCATCGAAAATAGAAAACTCGTAAATAAATTACAAATTACACGGGCGGAATACAACCCGGAATTTACAACACAACGAGCAATAAAATAGAATAATCGAATCAGGAAACGGTAAATATTAACTATAAACGAACCCGTAAATAGTAAATATAAGCTAGACCGTGAATTGAATAAATGGACAAACTCCGATTGAATACACATTATATTGTGCATTAAACGGAGGACGGAGACTTTAACACGCGTTTGTGTATGGGGTCGTAGCGTGATGCTAGCTCGATCCCGGGTCTCAAGGTCTTGTCCCGACTTATCATAGAAAAATGGAGATGCCTCGACCCGTCCAATAATGGATACAACTAAAGAGTCGTCAACTTAGGACTAGTCTTGTGAGACGTGGCTCAAAGTCGTAAAGGTGACTAGAATATAATGTGATGCATGGTTTTTGAAAATGTAGGCACGTGATTGACTTTACACGTGACGACTAAATTAAAAGTCGTAAAAAGGATTTGACTAGGCTTACAGTATTTAGAAGGCTCACGGTTTACGCATGATAAAAGACACTCGATCGAGTCATGGGGGAGACTCGATCGAGTGCGCCTCGTAGAGACCTTCTGCCTGTTATTTGAGGTGTCACTCGATCGAGTGAGTCAAGGCACTCGATCGAGTGCCCTCTGTTCGAAGGCCTACTCGATTCGGAAAAGGTGACGATTCCGATTTATTGTTTTTGAAATCGACATGTAATTACACTAAATATAAATATTGTTCAATTTATATTAGTGTAAATGTGGACATGACATAGTGTGGACATGACGTAGGTCCACCCCGACGCGGCCACGCACGGGTTTGGGTAGGCGAATGAATCTCGTGGTAAGATTGTTCTCGGGTTCGAAATTTAAGTCAAAATGGAGTCACCACCGAATTTTGTGGTTATTCGGAACCATACGAGCCTACTCTATGTCGTCATGGGCTACACACAAAGTAAGCCCACTTCGATTTCAGAGTTTATGGGGCTCGTCCCTTTGCATTTTTATACCGATACCGTTTACACCGGGTTTCGTATATAAAATGACTCTCGTGCGCCAAGGGTTTTGGACATCCGGAAACCAAAGGTTCTGAGTAAGGGGTGAGGGTACGTGTTGGGAAGCCCACTAAGGACACCCAACCCCGCCCGCACATGGCGGCCTCTACTAAGACATCGTTCGTGTTCGTGTACGCGCACTAGTAAAATAATTAAATGATATGCAAACAGCGTTTTCAGGCTAAGCATGTGAATTATTAATTTGCTACGTCATTTAATGCATCTTAGTTATGGTCGAATTGATTTAGCATGTGAGGTTCATTTATAAAGCGTAAAGCAAGTAAATAAATAAAGCTCGAAAATAAACAGAAATAACATACAAGTTACACGGGCGGAAATACAACCCGGAATTCACAATACAACATTACATTAAAAAAATAATAAACAAAATAAAAATAACGCAATACAATGATAGGAACGGACCCGTATGTAAACTAGACCGCGAATTAGGTAAAAGGACTAACCCCGATTAAATACGCATTATGTCGTGTACTAAACGAAGGACGGAAACATGAGACTGTGGCATATTGCTAGCCCGATCTCATATCCCGTAGTCTTGTCCCGACTTATCACGTCAAAAGTTGATCAAAGTCATTCTACGTGTCGTGATGTGCATGGTTTTGAAAATAGAAAGATCACGTGATAGTCTTTACACGTGATGACTAAAGTCGATAAAAGGACGGGGTTTGAAATGTGTGTCAAACCCCTCGGTTTTATGGGTTACAGGACCCACTCGACCGAGTCGTGGTGTGACTCGGTCGAGTGCACCTTTTACGTGGCTACTGCCCATTTTTATGGGTGCTACTCGATCGAGTGGCATACGTACTCGGTCGAGTAGCCTCTGTACGAATGATAATTCGTTTTGTTTTATGATTTGAAATCGATGGTCGGCCAAATCAACTACAAATATCGCACGATTTGTATTCAACTCGGCCTCCGGTACTATAATCGTATATGAACGATTATAATACCGTTATCGGAGTTTTAGGAAAATGTTTATCGTTATACTAGAAAATTTGAATTAGTAACGAAAGATGTCCCTCTACGTCACGACATCGAAACTAACCCTTTCGGATTACGTGATGTCGGTTTTCGTGTCAACGGGTTTCGTACCAATTATGGAAATGGGATTAAATACGTTCAACTACGACCGTTTGCAATCGCGTCACGCCCTTGAGTACGTTGGGGCGGGGCTCCTCGAAAGAGCTCCACCTCCGTTGTTGCTCGTAAAGGGATTAGACGGACTTTAGGCAAACATCGTAGTCAAACGGATTTAAAACCGGGTTTTGATACTAGTTTACGTATACACGGTATAATAACGATATTAGTAATAAAAAAAGATGATACAAAAATGAAAATGCGAAAAGTATAATAATATTAGCGTAGTGTTAGTGTTAGTGTTAGTGTTACTACGATTACGATTACTATACAAAGATACGATAAAATAAATGACAAAGAGACGAGATAGAAGGGATCGAAATGGGGTTTAGGACACCCTCAACATACATGCTAGGTATAGGCCTCGGAAATGGACTCGTAAATAGCGACGGGACGCCGGAGTATCGAGGATGTACGAGAGTTGTGGTGTGTGTGTGTGTTGCGTCGGTTTCCGAGGGACAAAGGGCTCGGGATTGGTGTGTTTGGCTTAGGGTTTCTAAGGCTTTGTGTAGGTGAGTTGTGGCTGAAAATGTAGGGTGAAAATGTAGGGTAAAAGTTCTGAAAAAAAGTAGTGAAATGCATGGGGGTGAAGCGGTATTTATAGGCGTTTCCCACGACATAGAGGCACTCGATCGAGTGGCCCTAGTGCACTCGATCGAGTGCCCTTGCAAACGGGCCAAACCCGGGTTCAAGACGCTCCACTCGACCGAGTGGGGTCAGTCCACTCGATCGAGTGGATCAATCGCGTGAGACAAATAAGGAAAGAATTGATCTTGTTGTTGTGATTGATTTTTTGAATTTAGACTTGTGCGCCAGCTGAATTTGGCTGATTTATGAGACGGTTTCGTCTTTGACCGGGTTTTGACCCGGTCGCCAAAAGACGGGATTTATCTTTGGTGTCGGTTTTGGCCCAAATTAGTCTTATTTGACTCGGAACGACCCACTGGGCCTGAATTTGAGGTCTATTTTGTGAGATTTTTACTCCGCTAAAAGTCCATGTCGGATATTATTGTTTCCGAGCCCAAATCCGAGTATACCAAGTCACATTTGCGTCCGATCATCATCGGGTGTTTTTCGGAGACTACCATAGACACGTGGCAGTCAAAATGCGGGTGTCTACAGAGCCCCCACTCTGACTGAGGCTTGGACAAGGCGAAAGTCAGAGTAGCTACCAAGCCTGTTAAGACCTGGTAGACTTCCGGTCGGGTCACTTATAGTCCAGTGGACTCGCGTGAAGGGCTCGCCAGCCATAAGCAAAGGGTCATAACTGTCCTGATGATGATAGCTTCGCGGGGAGTCAGACTTGTAGCATAAGTCCTGGGCACGTCTATATGTGGGCCCATCCCGTACCATTTCGGGAAAATGCCGCCTTGGACGTTCCGCTGGGGAAGTATGTGAGCTGTACGGGCTTGCTTTTGAAGCTTTGAGTCGTACCTGAGCTGATGATGATGCTCCGTGGGGAGTAAAGCTTGCCTCTTTTGGGGAGTAGGTGTACCCGTATGCCGACACATCATATCTTGGATGTAGCATACCGGGGAAAAGCTGACTTCGTTGGGGAATTTGAATAGTTTCGCGGAGACTTGCTTTTGAAGTCGGGAGTGTACCTGTATGCTGACACATAACAACTTGTATGTAACACATAGGCAAAACACTGACTCGTGCTGGGGAGATAAAAATATTTGAATTTTTGAAAAGACAAAATTTTGAAAAAAAAATTTATCGCGAAGTAACTTTAACACAGAAAAGTTTTAGAGACTCTTAGGAAAGCTCGGGACGGCTTGATTCCTATTCTGGGTCCTAGTTTGAAATCAGGCATGCGCGCGCATAGGGCCCAGTTTGCTGAGGAGGCAGAGTAGTTAGGTTTTCAGTTAGGTTTTCTCATTATAAATATGAGAATCCCTGCTTCAGTTTCTTTCATCTCAACTCAAATTCTTCTTTTCCTTCTCAAAATCTTTTAGACTTTCAAGAAAGCTAGAAATTCCTGTCATGGGTATCGATCACTTGACAACTATGCTTCTCGCATGGTCCCAATATTTTCGGGATGAAGAAAAGGTCCGATTGACCCAGATGGGAATTGTCAATTTATTCCCTTTTCAACGTCTAATAGTTGACTCGCATTTCTTGGACGCCTGCTTGTCGTATTGGGACACCACCCATCACGTATTCGCGTTCCCGAGGGGAGAGATATGCCCTTTACCCGAGGAGGTTACGGCTATTGGTGGTTGGAGTCCTGTTGCTCAGCCAGCTATTCCTCCGTTCTACCCGGATCCAAGGAGACGGTTGAGGGAATTCTTGGGTTTGTCTCATGCCGAGACAAATCGGATGGTGCGGGGAGATAGCGTTTCCCTATTCGATCTGGCTGACAAGTTTATGAACCCTCGAGATGTAAGGGTCACCCCTGCTCACAGGCGTAGAGCGTTTGCCTTTTGCATGCTGCACTGCTATGTCTTCGAGGGGCTGATGGAACTTGACTCATGCGTGGGTCAAATCAGGCTGATTGGAGTGGTTGACCAGATGGAGACTGGTCATAGCCCTGCTTGGCTAGCCACAGGGGAAATCATCATGGGTCTAGATGCTAGGCGGCTCGACCCAACCCGACGGTTGACGGGAAGCACCCGTCTTCTGCAGGTATACAGCTCGCGTTTTTTTTTTTCACGCGAAATACCTGAATTACGCAAGTCACTCGATCGAGTGGACCTGTCACTCGATCGAGTGAAACTTATACCGAGCTACTGCCTACTTTCAGAGGGCTAACTCGATCGAGTCGCCTTCTGCACTCGACCGAGTGGACCCTGGCGAACCCCTCCGTTGCTTATAAAACTTGTGTATACCTTCCAGATATGGTTGTCGGAGCGACTGTCAATCATAGAGACCCCTCCGAGCATACCCAATTATCGGAGTAGCCAAATCAGCTCAAGAAGGCAAAAGATAAGCTCGAGTCATCGGATAGATCGAGCTTACTGGGATGAGGAGATGGTGTTTCACGGGGGTCCTTTGATCAGGTGGACCGTTGCTTGGTGGTTCCTTTCGAAGTTGACTGGCCTGGCTAAGAGAGACCAAGCTCGCTACCTGGTGATCCTGTCCCTAGATTTGACAGTTCATATTTACCCGGATCGTCTCCTAAGACAGTTCGGTTCGTCTCAGCGCATCCCTGAGACTGAAGCCATTATTAGCGTCTCGCTCCAATTGACGGACGCTATGTGCGACACCTGGTTGCAAAGATGGTTCACTCGTCCTACATGGACTGTACCTAACCCTTGCCAATCCGCTTGGGTGTCACGGGCTTATCAGAAATGGACTTCTGAGGAGTCCGAGGAAGCTCGAAAGGCCTTGAAGCTCGATGAGGCCTTTGAATTGGTTCATCGCGAGACGGCGAAGGACAACAGGGACTTATTTACCGGGGAATACATTCCTGAGGCTACAGTCCGGGGAGAATCGGGTCTTAAGTCACAAACTAAGACTCGATCTAAGGAAGTCGGTTCTAGCAGCACTCGAGGGCAGACCGACTTGGAGAGACGCCTTGGGCCAAGGTTGGCGGTCCGGGACCGACTGGGCCCGCGTGACCGGCTCCCTGAGCCCGTGAGGGCCCGACTTGGGCCTATTGATGTGATAGAGGAGTCGGGCTCAAACAATCGAGCCCGAGCTAGAGAGGTTCCTGTGGTGATTCGGGAACGCTCCCCTCCGCGTCGTCGCCAATGGACGGCTAAGGAGGCCAAGGACAAGGGAAAGGGCAAGATGCCCTAAATGCCGAGTCCTTTAGCTTTATTATTATTTAAGTATTATTATTATTTTTTGTTGTGTGCCCTTTTTTTGTATTTATTTTTAAATTCCTGCACTTTTGTAATTTCCCGAGTTTGTCGGGATTTTTTTTTTTTTGAAATAATAAAAAAAGTTTATTATTAAACCGTTCCTGTCTTTTCTTAATTGCATTGGTTGTACCCTTTTGAGAGGTTGCCTACGTATCCGCGATTAGCAGAATCAAACCAAACGTAGTTCATGCTTAGTAAATTTGCAATCTCGAATTACACCAAGACTATTGGTTCAAGATGTTTGTGACAGTAGAATAAGTAATTCTAACTTATTGACTTGCTTTTTGAAAAGAATGATTTTTATAAAATTTGCTAATGACATTGAGAAGAGGCTAGGGGTAGTAACGCTTCAGTTGGTCCAGGTTGGTTGGGTTGACAAATTCATTCCCGTCCAGGTCCGTCAGCATCACTGCTCCCCCTGATAGGATCTTCTTTACCAGATATGGACCAGCCCAATTGGGTTTGAATTTCCCCCTTGGGTCAACCGGTAGTAGAGCTCGAACAGACTTAAGGACTAGATCGCCCACCTTAATGTTTCTGGGCCTTACCCTTTTGTTGAAGGCCCGTTGGATTCTTTTTTGATAGATTTGGATATTATTGAAGGCGTGAGATCGCCGTTCGTCTAGTAGAACCAACGAGTCATATCGTGCTCGAACCCAGTCAGCTTCGGGCACTTGGCTTTCTAGCAGAATTCTGAGGGACGGTACCTCTAGCTCAATTGGTTGGACTGCCTCCATCCCGTAGGTTAGGTAATACGGTGTTGCCCCGGTTGCGGTGCGAACTGACGTTCGGTATCCCCATAGGGCAAAAGGTATTTTATCGGGCCAGTCCCGGTAATTATCAGCCATCTTTTTGAGTATGGTGACAATTGTTTTATTGGCCGCCTCTACTGCTCCATTTGTTTGGGGACGGTAAGGCGAGGAAGTATGCCTTTGGATTTTAGATTTGGTCAGCAGGGCCGCAGTCTCGGCTTGAAAATGAGTCCCCTGATCACTGATAAATTCAGAGGGAATCCCATATCGACATATTATCTTGTTCTGGATAAACTTGGCGACATGCTTAGCATTGAGAATGCGATATGATTCAGCTTCGACCCATTTGGTGAAATAGTCGATAGCTACCAAAATAAAGCAGTGCCCACCGGTACCAGAGGGATTTATTTTCCCGATTATGTCAATACCCCATGTTGAGAATGGCCAGGGTGACGTCATGGTATACAGTAGTGATGACGGCATATGCTGCACATTGCCAAAGATTTGACAGTTATGACAATGTTTGACATACGACCGGCAATCGGCTTCCATGGTATTCCAGTAATAACCGAGTCTCATGATTTTCCGGACCAGCATATGGGCATTCATATGTGGGCCGTTTTCACCATCATGTACTTCGGCCATAACCTTTTCAGCCTTATACTTGTCAACACAAAGGAGAAGAGCCCCTTGTGCCGTCTTTGTGTATAACAGACCGTCGTCGGTACGGATGAATTGGGTGGCTAGCCTCCGTAAGGCTTTCTTGGCTCGACCTTCCGTCCCGGGAGGATATTCTCCGTTTGTCAGGTACGTTAACACAGCCTGATACCATGGTTCGGGATCAGTTATCTCAATGTCTTCGATATCGCAAATGTACGCCGGCTCGGAGCGTCTTTCGACGCAAATCGGCATACTGGTCACGTGGTCGGGAATGTTCAGCAAAGACGCCAATTTTGAGAGTGCATCTGCAAACTGATTCTCTTCCCGGGGTAGGTATATGTACTCTACCTTTTGGAATTGTTTCTCGAGATCCCTTACTCGTGCCTGGTAGGCCACGAGATTAGCATTTCGAGTCTTCCATTTTTGGTGCTTGGTTAATGACCAAGGATGAGTCACCATGTACCCGGAGATTTGTAATCCCCAGATTGGCGGCGGCTTGTAGCCCGTAAATGCATGCTTCGTATTCTGCTGCATTGTTGGTAACATCAAAGTCCAGCTTGATGGAGATGGGAGTGTGCTCCCCTTTTGGTGAAATTAGGAGGATCCCGACTCCGAACCCTCGAAAATTAGATGCACCATCGAAGTATAAATCCCAAGTTTCAGTATCAGTATGGAAAATATCTTCGTCTGGGAAGGACCAGGTGTCGGTGTGTCCTTCTTCGGTTATCGGGCTGTCGGCGAGAAATTCAGCTACTACTCGACCTTTAATAGCCTTTAACGGTACAAACTTTAAGTCGAACTCTGCCAGCATTAGAGTCCATCTAGAGATTCGGCCGTTGAGAACGGGCTTTTCGAAGATGTATTTGATCGGGTCCATTTTGGATAGTACATGGACCTCGTAACTGAGCATATAGTGCCGGAGTTTCTTAGTGGCCCAGACTAGAGCCAAACACGTCTTTTCGAGCATGGTATATTTGCACTCATACTCTAAAAACTTCTTGCTGATGTAGTAAATGGCTCTTTCTTCGGAGTCAACTGTCTGAGCCAGCATAGCCCCCATGGTTGTCTCGGTCGTCGTTAGGTATAACGACAGAGGCAAACCGGGTTGAGGTGGCATTAAGACTGGCGGAGCAGACAGAATTTCCTTGATCTTGTCGAAAGCAGCTTGGCACTTGTCATCCCATAGTACTTGTTCTCCTACTTTCAGTTTCTTGAAAATTGGTTCACACACCATGGTTAGTTTTGAAATGAACCGACTGATGTACTGGACTTTCCCGAGAAATCCCCTTATTTATTTTTCGGTTTTGGGAGGTTGCATCTCGGTAATGGCTTTGATTTTAGCTGGGTCGACTTCGATACCTCGTTGGCTAACGATATGACCCAGTAACTTGCCTGATGTTACCCCGAAACTGCATTTTTGAGGGTTTAGCCTCATGTTGTACTTGCGTAGTCGGGTGAAGAATTTTCTTAGGGCGGTGATGTGACCGTCCCGTTCTTTAGATTTGACGATCATGTCGTCTACATAAACTTCTACCTCTTTATGCATCATGTCGTGTAATAAAGTGGTAGCGGTCCTCTGATATGTGGCCCCGGCATTAATGAGACCGAACGGCATGACGGTATAGCAGTAAGTACCCCACGGTGTGGTAAAGGTAGTCTTACTCATGTCTTCTTCCGCCATCTTGATTTGATTATACCCGGCATACCCGTCCATGAATGATAGAAGGGCATGGTCGGCCGTGTTATCCACCAGTATGTCGATGTGTGGTAACGGAAAATCATCTTTCGGGCTCGCCTTGTTAAGATCCCGAAAATCTACACATACCCGCACCTTACCGTCCTTTTTAGGAATCGGCACGATGTTTGCTACCCAATCCGGATACTCTGATACTTGTATGAAGCCGGCTTTGAATTGTTTGTCGACTTCTTCTTTTACCTTGAGAGACCATCCGGGCCTCATCCGACGAAGCTTCTGTTTGACCGGTTTGCACCCGTCTTTGATTGGTATGTGGTGCTCGGCTATTTCCCGGTCTATCCCCGGCATGTCCTTGTAGGACCATGCGAAGACATCCTTGAACTCTTGGAGGAGGCTTGTGAACTGTTGTTTCTCCTCGGGATCTAAGGATAACCCTATCTTAAGTATCTGAGGCTCTAAGGTTGTGCCCACGTTTATGGACTCGGTTTCTTCGATCACCGGGTTTCGGGACTCCCTTTGCTCTAGTTGCTCGATCAAGTGTGGAGGTAAGGGTACTTGTTCGTCTGGTTTCTCATTGTCATAGCATAAAACATTTTTAAAAGCAGAATTTAAAAGAGACAAGTCGTAAGCAGAACGGTTGTTATTATTGATTGAAAATTTGGAGAACAGCTCAAAGAGAGCAGCCATCTGATCATTGGTCAGTGGCGGAATTGGTAGGGCACTCAGGACAGACCCCGAGGTGCCAGCAGCAGGAATGATAAAGGGGAGAGGGGTTACAGGAGTGATTCTAGCACCGACTTCCCTAGACTCGACCTCAGACTCTGACTCAGACTCCGACTCAGACTCGGACTCGGACTCAGACTCAGGCATGTCTCCCTCTCCGGTGACCAGCTTGTAGATCCTTCCCTGACTATCAGTCCACTTGACAGTCTTCCTCCAGCCCCTGTTTCCCGTCTCGGAACCAACATTCGAGATCAGCTTGGTCGGGTCAAACCTGTTGCTGCGGAGGATCAGGTTGACCAGGTCTTCCTTCGGAGTTGGGGCTATGACGTCTTCCCTAAATAGTAGCCCTAGCGTGGGCTCGGCATCTTCAGCTCCGTTGGATTGGATGAGGGCGAACACATCATCCGGGATGTAGTTGCAGTCCCGGGCCAAGTGGATCCCGAGCTGCACAGCATTCGGCTGGTACAGACCAACCTGAACAGCCCCAAATACCGGTGTGACAAAGTAGTCAGCCAACCGTGGGTTGTAAGGGCTCAAGTAGATACCCTTAATAATGTTGGAGGCCTTCTCAATTCCTGCTCGGACAACATTGTCGGGAGTTATGGCATACCCGAGACCAAAGTGAGATTCTTCATCTTTGAGAACCTCGATGATCTTCCCAGCTGGAAGATCGGGTCGAGAGGTAGCCCCTGGAAAGTACCCTAGGTTTTGGAGCATCGTGTCGATGCTCGTAGTGAAGTAAGGCCTAAAGAGGTACTCTTCCTCGATCATCCCCACAAAGTCGAACCCCCAGAGGTCCGTGCGTCCCGTGGCGTTACAGCTAGCCAAAGTCATCGGTGTTGCCTCTAAAGTGATGACATCGTTAAGCAGAGGCATCTTGATCTTTCGGTGGAGGGTGGAGGACACCGCCTTGACCGCGTGGATCCAAGGCCTACCTAGGAGCAAGTTGAATGACGAGGTGACGTCGATCACCTGGAATTCGAGCTCCTTTTCTATTGGGCCGGTTATGATGGTCAGTTTCACGGCCCCAGCTACCGACTTTGGGCTCCCATCGAAAGCTTGGATGGTCTGAGCAGTCGGGATATAGTCAGCCTCGGTAATAACGAGGGCTTTTGCGGTCCTTAGAGGAAGGACATTCACAGCAGACCCATCATCAATCAGGGTCATAGGGAGGTATTTTCCTCGGCAAACCACCGTAATGTAGAGGGCCAGATTGTGGGAGGCCCCGAATGGCGGTAGGTCGGCTTCGGAGAAAGTAATCATTGGGCCTCCTTCCTTAGCTTTTCCCTTTAGGTGGGGCAGGACCGTGGCTACCATCTCAGCAGGGGTAACCAAAGAGTCAACCTTAATTTGATCGAGAGCCTTTGTAAGTGCTTCTCGATGCTCTTGAGAGCTAACCAGGAGTTGCCATATAGTGAGGTCAACTCGGGTTTTCTTCAACTGCTTCACGAGAGCCGTTTAAGCAGTTGGCTCTTCAGGGGCGACTTCCGTCCTGAATGGCTCAGTGACGGTTGTCGGGATAAGGGTGTCCCCAGAGCTAGTGGCTTGATAGGGACGACCAAGGTGGTTACTGGTTAGGACTCGGGATTTAGTCCTTCGAATCTCCTCGGAGGTGATGGGGACAGCTTCCCCTTTGGCGAGGTAGACGTCATCCTCGTCGTCAAACCAGATCCCGTTTACTTGCGGGATAAATGGAGAGATAAGGTGAGAGCAATCAATCACCTCCCCGGTAAAGATGGCGTGGGAGCTGAAAGGGTTCTCCTTGTTGCTGGGCTTATCTCCGGGTAGCGGGATTTTACCGCTTTCGATCAGGTCCTGGATCAGGTGCTTCAACTTCCAGCACTTCTCGGTATCATGCCCATTGCCTCGGTGGTACTGGCAATAGGCTTGGGTGTTGTAGTTCTTGGAGCGTCGCTCGACCGGAACTTCAGGAGTTGGGCCTATCAGTTGGATTAGGCCTTTTGAGGATAGCCTTTGTAAGGCATAAGTATAGGTAGTACCTATATCGGTAAAAACCCGAGGTGGGGTGTTCTTCTTGGACGGGGCATCTAGTAGATTAACTGCGTCGAAAATACTGCGGGTTGCAGTTTGAGGCTTGGTAGTGGAGGAAGAAGCCCCTTGGTAACCCTTAGCAGCGGCCTTAGTGAGGCCTTCCAGTCTTAGGTCATCTTCGATCCTCATACCCATTTCAGTAAAGGTGGTGAAATTGGGTATGACAGCATATCGGAGGTGAACCCGGTAGGAGGGGAGGAGGTTCTTGACAAAAGCCTCCACCAAAGTTTTCTCGCTGGGCTTATCGACCAGCTTCACACTCTCGGCCCTCCAGCGTTGAAGGTATTTGGTAAAACCTTCTTTCGGCTCCTGGGCCATGACCTCCAGAGACCTCATTGTGGTTTGGATCTCGGTGTTGTCAGCATAGTTCCGAGCGAACTCGGTGGCCACATCATCCCAAGTAGGGTATTTCTTCGGGTCCAGCCTGTAGTACCAGGCCCGAGGGTGCTTTTCAAGAGACGCAGCAAAAAGGTTCTTGAACATGGAGGAATCCACTCCCTTGATGGCCATGAACTCCTTGAAGGCCCGTACATGTAGTAACGGGTCTTCAGTTCCCTCAAACATGGGCAAACCCGTGAGATTCATGTTTGCGGGTAGTTTGTCACTCACCGGGTTGTACTCACGACTATTCTCCCGATGGATATTATTACTCCCAGTCAAGTGAACTTGCTCCTCCAGTCGGCGTACTGAGCTAACCAGTTCAGCCAAAGGTTCCGTAACCCCCGTATTCGGAGTCCTTTGCTCCACTGCGGCCAGACGAGTGATGATAGCAATTTGCCCAGCCCTCATTTCATTCAGTTGGGCTTCGATCTCGGCCTGTTTGTCGACCATGGTGTCCACAGAGGTTTTCAGACTGCCTAAAGTAGCTTCCATCCTGCGAGTGTGTCTGGTTGCCGGTGGCCTGTCTGTAAGAACACCACGTAATCAGAAACCGAACCCAGATCTCGGAACCGTAAAAAAAGTACATCCCGAGCGACCTAAAAGGAAAAGGACTGGAGTGGAAAAGACTCGAGAAAGACACTTAGACGGATGACTCGTAGGTGGTATGACTTCCTTAGGATTTTGGCCTAGTGGGCCTAGTCCCGTTCGAAGGAAGGTCCACGTGAGATTATTCCCCAGATTTTTGACTCGAGTGTGTGGACAGACTTTCCTTTGTAGGGGTATGCCCCACGCGGGTTGGTCGTGCCTTGACAAATAAGGTGGACTCGGGAAAGGGGGGAAACTCGTGATATAAGATCGACGGAGTTTCGACGCTATAAACCCTCTACGTACTATGCAAAGACCTGACACACGGATAGACGGTAGGTCCTATAATAGGGAAGGTCTTTTCTAGGAAAGTTTGAGGTTTGAAGTTGGAATATGTAAAGGGTGAATTTCCGATAGTTCGAAGATGGAAAGCGGAATTTCAAAAACCAAGATTAGAATTTTGAAGAAAATTCAGAAAATCAAAACGGTGTCGGAAATTCGAGAGTTAAAACGGACAGCATGCCGACTAAAGAAAAAGATATTTTGAGTCAAATCGTTGATCCTAAATTTCGGCGGCATTCCGAGTTTTGAAAATTGGATATTTTTAAAAAGGATGAGTCCCGAAATGGGCAGCATTTCGGTTTTTTTGAAATTGGGCGTTTTGGAAATACGGGTCCCGAAATGGACAGTATTTCGGGTTTTTCGAAAGGTGGGTATTTTTGGAAAGATGCAATTTTGAAATGATGATTTTTTGAAAATTGACACGGAAACCAAGTAGCATGTAGTCAAACAAGCATTATAACGACGCTTATGTATGCTTTACACTAAAGTCTCGGTCGGTCAAAATAGGGTCTATACCAACAACGATGGCTTTCTCGTGTGATGGACGGACTCCCTAAGCCGAGTTGGTCTGAGGACATGCCGCGAAACCGAGACGAGTTCCACCATCAATGTCTTTAGCGCACCCATGTAGGAATGCACCGTGGTATAGTGGGACGTCGGTCACAAGTAACCGGCCCGGGCAAATTTGGGTTATGCATGAATCATTAAACTAATGCGCGCACACTAATCTACGAACGATTTCTCTTCGAGTCTCACCCTGGGAACCCCGATGACATGTGATACATCAGGTATCCCCAGAGGAGTCGCCAAATTGTGGACATGACATAGTGTGGACATGACGTAGGTCCACCCCGACGCGGCCACGCGCGGGTTTGGGTAGGCGAATGAATCTCGTGGTAAGATTGTTCTCGGGTTCGAAATTTAAGTCAAAATGGAGTCGCCACTGAATTTTGTGGTTATTCGGAACCATACGAGCCCACTCTATGTCGTCATGGGCTACACACAAAGTAAGCCCACTTCGATTTCAGAGTTTATGGGGCTCGTCCCTTTGCATTGTTATACCGATACCGTTTACACCGGCTTTCGTATATAAAATGACTCTCGTGCGCCAAGGGTTTCGGACATCCGGAAACCAAAGGTTCTGAGTAAGGGGTGAGGGTACGTGTTGGGAAGCCCACTAAGGATACCCAACCCCGCCCGCACATGGCGGCCTCTACTAAGACATCGTTCGTGTTCGTGTACGCGCACTAGTAAAATAATTAAATGATATGCAAACAGCGTTTTCAGGCTAAGCATGTGAATTATTGATTTGCTACGTCATTTAATGCATCTTAGTTATGGTCGAATTGATTTAGCATGCAAGGTTCATTTATAAAGCGTAAAGCAAGTAAATAAATAAAGCTCTAAAATAAACAGAAATAAAGTACAAGTTACACGGGCGGAAATACAACCCGGAATTCACAATACAACATTACATAAAAAAAATAATAAACAAAATAAAAATAACGCAATACAATGATAGGAACGGACCCGTATGTAAACTAGACCGCGAATTAGGTAAAAGGACTAACCCCGATTAAATACGCATTATGTCGTGTACTAAACGAAGGACGGAAACATGAGACTGTGGCATATTGCTAGCCCGATATCATATCCCGTAGTCTTGTCCCGACTTATCACGTCAAAAGTTGATCAAAGTCGTTCTACGTGTCTTGATGTGCATGGTTTTGAAAATAGAAAGATCACGTGATAGTCTTTACACGTGATGACTAAATTCGATAAAAGGACGGGGTTTGAAATGTGTGTCAAACCCCTCGGTTTTATGGGTTACAGGACCCACTCGACCGAGTCGTGGTGTGACTCGGTCGAGTGCACCTTTTACGTGGCTACTGCCCATTTTTATGGGTGCTACTCGATCGAGTGGCATACGTACTCGGTCGAGTAGCCTCTGTACGAATGATAATTCGTTTTGTTTTATGATTTGAAATCGATGGTCGGCCAAATCAAATACAAATATCGCACGATTTGTATTCAACTCGGCCTCCGGTACTATAATCGTATATGAACGATTATAATACCGTTATCGGAGTTTTAGGAAAATGTTTATCGTTATACTAGAAAATTTGAATTAGTAACGAAAGATCCCTCTACGTCACGACATCGAGATCGAGGATGTACGAGAGTTGTGGTGTGTGTGTGTGTTGCGTCGGTTTCCGAGGGACAAAGGGCTCGGGATTGGTGTGTTTGGCTTAGGATTTCTAAGGCTTTGTGTAGGTGAGTTGTGGCTGAAAATGTAGGGTGAAAATGTAGGGTAAAAGTTCTGAAAAAAAGATGTGAAATGCATGGAGGTGAAGCGGTATTTATAGGCGTTTCCCACGACATAGGGGCACTCGATCGAGTGGCCCTAGTGCACTCGATCGAGTGCCCTTGCAAACGGGCCAAACCCGGGTTCAAGACGCTCCACTTGACCGAGTGGGGTCAGTCCACTCGATCGAGTGGATCAATCGGGTGAGACAAATAAGGAAAGAATTGATCTTGTTGTTGTGATTGATTTTTTGAATTTAGACTTGTGCACCAGCTGAATTTGGCTGATTTATGAGACGGTTTCGTCTTTGACCGGGTTTTGACCCGGTCGCCAAAAGACGGGATTTATCTTTGGTGTCGGTTTTGGTCCAAATTAGTCTTATTTGACTCGGAACGACCCACTGGGCCTGAATTTGAGGTCTGTTTTGTGAGATTTTTACTCCGCTAAAAGTCCATGTTGGATATTATTGTTTCCGAGCCCATATCCGAGTATACCAAGTCACGTTTGCGTCCGATCATCATCGGGTGTTTTTCGGAAACTACCATAGACACGTGGCAGTCAAAATGCAGGTGTCTACAGTAAATTTCGATGGCTCGTCCTACTCAACATTCGGTTATGGAACCGTCATCTAGTATTTAGAGCGAATTTGCAAAATCGAGTTTGATCGGACTAGAACGAATATCGATTCCCTCCGCGTCATAATGTCGTAATCAATCCTTTCAGATCGTGTGACAATTAATTCGACGTCAACGGGTTTCGTTCTAACCCGATTTCTCGATAATCTTTTTAGAATAATATTTTGAAAGGAATGTGGTCGGACATATTTAACGATGAATCTCCACGATCTATTACGCCCTCAAGTGTTTAAGGCGGCGCACCTCAAAGGGCGCCACCTCCAATACAACTTGTGAAGGGATTAAATAGACTTTAGGCGGAATTCATAATTAAACATATTCAACCCAAAAAAACGACCGTTTTCGCAAACTTAGGTCCTCGGCATTTTAACATCGTAATTTGGCCTTTTAGGCCTACGATCATTAATTTAGCCTCAACGGACGTTGCTCGGATCGTTTTGAAAATAGTTTTTTTTTTATGATAAATATACGCGGTATTAATATTATAACAAAATGTAAACGACGATAATTAAATGTTAGAGGTTAGAATACGATAAGTAAATGTTAGATGTTAGTTGACATAAAATAATAATAATAATAATAATAATACTAGTAGTAGTAGTAGTAGTAGTAGTAGTAGTAGTAGTAGTAGTAGTAGTGGTAGTAGTGGTGGTAGTGGTGGTGGTGGTGGTGGTGGTGGTGGTGGTGGTGGTGGTGGTGGTGGTAGTGGTGGTAGTAGCTGATACGTGTCGTTTGTAGTGCCTATTTTGTAGTGTTTTGGTCTCATTTTCCTTGTGGAATCGCTCCTTGGGAGCGATTTATGGGCTTCTTATGCTTCCTTTAGTTCGTTTCAGGTTCCCGAGACCGATTTGGAAGAGTTGGAGCGATTCCGACTCGATACATACACGTTTTGGAGCCAACGGAGTAAAGGAACGATGCCTCGATGCCTTGGAATCGACCCCGAGACCTTGGGACCCAATCCCGAGCCCCCGAGACCCGATCCCGAGTCCCGAGAATCGATGGGAAGCCCATGAGAAGCAAGGAGGGACCAAAAAGTTCATATTGGAGGCCTACAAGGCTCATCCCGGACGGGTATGGCCTCATCCCGTCCGGGATGAAGGAGCAAACAAGGAGGCTACTGACCAGGGCCCATCCCGATCGGGAGCATGGCTTCTCGACCGGGACCAACCCCGTCCCGACCGGGACCATCCCGTCTCGGCCGGGACGGCCTAGCTGTAACCCGCACTTGTTTTCTTTCTTCTCCCTTTCATTTGTAACCCTATATATACTCTTCCCTTGTTATGTTAAGCTTATGCCTTTCATTAGAGACTAAACCCTAGATAGATTAGTGTAGATTAGTCTTTAGATTATCGTTAATCTTAGATTAATGCTTGTAATTTGGGAATTCTTCAAGATCTCCATTCAAGCTTGACAAACTTGGATGTTTGTTTTGGGTTCTTCCATTTATGCAAGTTTCATTCTTCCTTTCATCTCTAGTTTGGTATAATCTTCTTTTCTCTTCTCTTAATCTTTGTTTTATCATTAAAGTTTGAATCTTTGTTGTTTGTATGGTTCATAGTTTATAGTTCTTGTTAGTTCCTTCATGTTTGTTTTGATTGTTAAGTTGATTCCTCTTGTTAGTGTTAGTTTTAGAATAGATATGTTAGAGTAGTGTTCTTGCTAGGGTTAGTAGGGTGATTAGGGTGTTAATTGAATGATTAAGGGTTTGTTGGAGATGTTGGTGGAAGATTTGGGTTTCCCCTTGGTTTGATGCACATCACATGTTTGTTGAAATGCTTGAATGACTAAGTATGTGCGAATGCTTGTTTTTCTTGCCTTTCTCTTGTGGGTGACAGTTGTTTGTGGGTTCGGTCCCCTCTCTAAGTTGCGAGAGCCCGATGAGGACGACCCCTAGGTCGGTCTAAGTTGCGAGAGCCCGGATTCGACCTAGGCCTATAGCGTGCTAGTAACCCCGATTGTGTTGTGTATCGCTGAGTTGGGTTTTAGGTGGAACCTCTAGGTGAGTCTAAGTTGCGAGAGCCCGGGCATTACCTAGATTACCCTACTACCTCCTTCACCTCTAGCTCTTCCTCGACCATTCCGTTACCCCTTTGACCCCGACCTAATCCTAGCTCGTTTCCTTTGGTAGTTCTCTTGCTTTAGACCTAGCTTAGCCTTAGTCTCCCCCTCCTTAGAATAGCTTGTCTCGAACTTAGTCCTAGACCGTAGCATACCTTAGTCCGACCTCCCGTCCCTGTGGATTCGACCCGACTTACCCTAGCTACCCTAGTTAGGTTTAGCCGGTTTTATTTGACGGTTGGGATTCACGACAAATCCTACCCATCAAATTGGCGCCGTTGCCGGGGACGGCGTAGTTTAGACTTTTGTTTGCTTAGTTTTGGACTCTGTTCTTGATTTTTGTGTTCTCTTCTCCTTGTGTATCCCCGTTTTTCTTCTTGTGTGTTACTCTCCCTTCCTAGTGCCTCAAAAGCACTAGGATACTAATGTTTTCTCAAGTGCTTCTAGCTCATCCTAGGTACCTAAGCGACGTTATGGACATGGCTTGTCCAAGCTACCATCAATCGTCACGGGACAACTATGGGGCGAATTACCAAAACCCACAACTTTACCAACCATATCAACCTCATCAACAATCTTATGAACCCTCTTCTTATGATTACCAAGAAAGTTGTCAAGGATCGTTCCCACATCCTAACAACTACCAAACACCCTCACATAACCCACAACCAAATATCCTTGAGACTTGTCAAATGTTGGTCCAAACACAAAGGAGCCAACATGAGATGATGATGTTATTGCAAAAGGGTCAACAATTGATGTTGACTCAAATACAAGGGGTTAGGGAGGAGTTCAAGGCCCAAATAGAGGTGGAAGATGCTCGCATCAATGCACTCATGGCTCATATCACGATGTTGGCCACTCGAGCTCCACTACATGTTGAGGAAGGTTCATTTGGGCAAGAAGGTCGGGTGTCTCAACCCAATCTTGAAGCTACAAATGAAGAAGAGGGGGTCGATCAAGAGACCATTGTCGAGTGTTGCTTAGGTGGTGAGGATAGGGAAAGAGTAGAGGAAGTTGAAGCTTCAAGGGTCGACAATGAGGAGGGAGTTGAACATGATTATCAAGATAGCTCTTGGGGAGCCAATGTATTGGCTATCAAGTTGGATTTGTTTGATTTCCTTCGTGAAGAGCCGGATGTTGACAATCCAAACCCGAGTGAAGAGATGACCCCTCAAGGCCATATTGACAAGGTGAGTGAAAAGGAGCGCAATACTTGGGAAAAAGAAGTAGATGCCTTGGAACTTGCTTTGTATGGGAATTTGGAGGATCCTAAACCCTCCAATGAAGAAAACTTGATGCCTTCTCCTCCTCTACCGCACTCGATGTTTAGCCCTTTGTCTTGTGAGACGGTTGGTGAAGAGGATCCTTGTCGGGCGGTGGAAAAGAGTTCCACTCTCGACCCCGTAGAAGAAGCGACATCCCTAGAGTGTGATCTCCCACATAATGACACCGAGCACGACTCTAGACCACTATACCTACCGGATGGTCATAAGAATCGTGGCTATGTTGGTTCCGAAGACCCGAAGATCACGAGAACCCCGAGCATAATGAAGATGATTGCTTCTTCCCTCCGACTTGGAAACTTTTGGGAGTGGCTAGGCTCGGCCATGTGAGCTTAAATGAAGATGTTGCTAGAGCATTTGACTTACTCCTTCGAGCTCTTGATGGCTATGGAGGTGTAGTTGGAAAGAGTATTTTAGTGTAAATATCTTTTCCCTTTTCTTTTGTGCTTGTATTTGTGTTTATGTTTGTATAGTTTGGTCTCTAGTTTTTTTTAGCCTTTGTGGAACTCTTGTTCATTTGGATTTTTGATGAGAGATGTGAGGGAGGGAATTTGATGTTGTATTTGAGCTTAATGTCATAGGTGTGAAGTGAAGATGATTCCTAGAAAGGAATGGTTAATGATAGAGCTTGGATCGTGAGAATGGAAGTCGGTTTTTGAAGCTTCGGTGAAGCTTTTGGGGTTTTGGAGGTCAAGAAGACCCATCCCGGGCGGGAAGGGAGCTTCCCGACCGGGATGGGTGTGTCATCCCGACCGGGAAGAAGCCATCCCGATCGGAATGGAGGTGCGAAAATTGGAGCTTGCTGGAGTGCCGTCCCGACCGGGAAGGTGGCTTCCCGACCGGGACGAGTGTGTCTTCCCGATCGGGACCATCCATCCCGATCGGGATGGTCTCTTTTCTCCTCTTTTGGCCTCTTCTTTGACATTTGAGCCCACCCAACCATTGTATACCCCCACCCAACCTCCCTACCCATCCTCGCTCATGTCATATGACCCTTACACTTCATTTACATACCCTCACCTCATTTCTCTTCTCTTTACACCGAGTTTCACATCGAATCCTACCCCCCTCACACCATTACTACCTCAACCATGTGGTTCTATCAAGTTTGAAGCGGAATAGCAATGATGAAGACAAGCAAGTGCCTATATTGATCTATGAGACGATGGAGAGAGTGAGTTGCTAACCTATGGTACGGCAACTATCCTTTCTTTTCCGTTTTTGTTGTTGCTTGTTTTCCTTTGTTTATTCCCTTCCCCTTGTACACTTTTGTGTCTTGATGTCATGGTGGCCTTCGAGGCCTTGGTTTATGGTTGCTCCCGACTCTCGATGACGTGACTACATCGAGAGTCATTTCAAAATCCAACTTTTACAAGTTTTTCACTCTTTCTTCCTTTTTTGTTGGATTTAGTCGGATTTAGGCGGAATCCGGGCTAGGTGAATTGATTACACCTAGCCCTCCCCTCCCATTTCCTTTTATTTCCTTCTTTTATTTCTTCCCCCATCCATATCTTTTTCTCGTCTCGGCCCATGGTGACTTGACTACACCCCGGCCGGACACCTTCTACCCTTTTCTTCACTTTATTTTTTGATTTTTAGCTTTATTTTCGTAGTTTCTTTTCTTTTTCTTTTGTCTCTCCGCACACTACGATCGAGCATGAGGACATGGCTCGGTTTAAGTGTGGGGGAGCGATATTCTATCGTAGTTAGTTTTATTTTCTTAGTTTTTTCGAAAAAAAATCTTCAAAAATCCTAAAAATTTGAAAAAATTTCACAAAAATCAAAAAGATTTTCTTTTGTGTCTTTTCCTTTTTGTGTCGTTATGTCATATTTGTGTTTTGTTGTGCGTGTTTTACCCCCCTTTCTTTCCTTATAGGTTGCCTAATCGCCGTTAGCTTTGGAAAGCTTTGAAGACATCCGGTAACATCTTCTATCCCTTTTTTCCCTCTTTATTTCTTGTGAAGTTTGGAGGAGATTGTGATGTGGTGTGCTCGGGAGGAGCTTTGTAAAGTTTGATGTTGGTTGGTTGCTCATTTGGAAGCTAGGGGTGGTGTTTGTGTTATGTATGTGTTCGTTTTGTGTTGTTCTTGTTTTGTTGCTTTTGTTTCTTTTTTTTTTTTCGTTTTCGTTGAGTCTTTGTTTTGTGTTTTGTTGTGTGTCTTGTGTGTAATTGGTTTTCGAAAACCCGGTTTAGAGGCTAGAGTGCGAGTGTTTACTTTCCCCTCCTAGTAGTATAAATCGAGTCTTGGACTTTAGTCTAGTAGAATGACCCTAAATCAATGAATTCGTTGGTCCTTTACCTTGAGTCCACCTAGCTTACTAGGGATTTACTACGAGATTTGCACTTTTGACCATTATGACCACCCACGGTGTGAAAAGGCCTTGGTTACCGAGTCTCGTCCGTTAGGTGACCGTGTTTAGGATTGTTTTGATTAGTCCAAGTTCTCCACTTTTTGTGGGTTTGAAGGGAAATCGCGACTCCCGACTTACCCATTCACCTACTGATAAGTGTAGTTTGTAGTGCCTATTTTGCTATGTTTTAGTCCCATTTCCTTGTGGAATCGCTCCCTGGGAGCGATTCATGGGCTTCTTATGCTTCCTTTAGTCCGTTTTAGGTTCCCGAGACCGATTTGGAAGAGTTGGAGTGATTCCGACTCAATACATACACATTTTGGAGCCAACGAGATAAAGGAACGATGACTCGAGGCCTTGGAATCGACCCCGAGACCTTGGGACCCGATCCCGAGTCTCGAGAATCGACGGGAAGCCCATGAGATACAAGGAGGGACCCTAGAGCTCTATTTGGAGGAACACAAGACCCTTCCCGGTCGGGATAGTGGCCTTCCCGATCGGGAAGGGGTGCACGATTAGGAGCGTTACTGTGGGTCCTTCCCGGTCGGGTTGAATCCTTCCCGATCGGGAAGACAGAACCCTTCCCGATCGGGAAGATCCGTCCCGGTCGGGATGGGCTACAGCTCACCCGCACTTCTTCTTTTCTTCTCCTCCATTCTTGTACCCATATATATACTCCCTTCTTGTAATATTAAGACATCTTATGTTAGTTTAGACTCTCTTAAGCCTCCAAAACCCTAGATTTGCTCTCACTCATTTGTTTTAATCTTCCCTTAATCTTAGTTAATCCTTAGTTAATCATTGTAATTAGTTCTTGTATTAAGAGGATACTTGAAGAGTTCTCCAAGATTGACAACCTTGGGTTTTATTTGGGTTCTTATTTATACAAGATTGCATCTTTTCATCTTCTTAGTGTTGGTATAACCTTTCTTACTCTTAATCTTGTTTATTTAATCTTGTTTGAATCTTTTCATATTGTTAGTATTATTGTTCTTGTTATTCATTATGGATGTTGGTTTTGTAGTATTGATTTCTCTTGTGAATGTTGGTTTCCTCTTTTTAATGAGTGAGTAGTCTTCTTGTGGGGTTAGTAGGGGGATTAGGGGTAGATTATGGATGATTAGGGTTGATTAAGGGGAAAAGGTTATATCTTTGTTGTTAGTCACATTGTAGGCACTCTATGTGTTTGTTGATATGCTTGTGTGAGTTGTAGTGGCCATGCTTCCCATGCTTGTGTTCATCTTCTCATTGATTGCTTATTTTGTGGAAATGTCGAGAATAGTTTAGTCGCGAGAGCGCGGACTAGGGTCTAAGTTGTGAGAGCCCGGACCCACCTTAGCATCGGTCTAAGTTGCGAGAGCCCGGACCGACTCTAGCGATTAGGAGACACCTATACCCTTGATCGCCCCAATTACCCTTCTACTCCTATGAACCCAATCTACCCCACTTCTTTCCATATTTGTGTTAATCCTCCTAGTTAACCATCATTTACTCTAGTTTACTTGTTAGTTCGATCATTAGCTTAGTTCATCATTAGTCTAGTTCTTATTCCTCCTCCTTAACAGTTTTCCATACATCGCTTCTTTGTGTTTGTTTTGGTGACCTAGTCTCGTTGTAGGCCGACATAGTCTAAGCTTTGATATACCGTCCTCGTGGATACGATCCCGACTTACCCTAGCTACCCACTAGGTTGGTCGGTGTTTTATTGATCGGCTAGGGACGTGACAAATCCCTACCATCACCTACCTTCTACGCATATCACACAATAAAGTGCAATTTGTTGATTCTCTCTTTCTTAGTTGTCGAGAAATGCCAAAAAGCAAAATCTTGCCAAAAAAAAGGGCAAAGAAAAGAAAAAGAAAGGAAAATGAAAGAAAGAAAAGAAATGAAGAAAAAGAAAAGGCACAAAAGCCAAAAAGAAAATAGAAAAATAGAAAAAAAGAAATGGCATGGCAACAAACAAATCAAAAGGTCGAAAAGAAAGAAAATGCCAAAAGAAAACCCGTCTCACAAAAAGAAATCCCCACAAAAATAAGTCTTTTTCCGACTTTTGCCGTGAAGAGCCTACCAAAGGACCGAGTCCCGAGGAAGGATGATAGCGGCATTAGTCGGTCTTCCCTCATTTTGCATGTTTTCCACCTTTTTACTTGGACTAGTTAGGCGGTCTTGGACACGGGACGACCCTCTTGGCTCACGCTAAAGGGGGCGGGGTCTCACTTACCTACAGTGTCGACTAACACCGTGGTTCTTCACTTTCCACTCCGCCGATCGTCCCGTAGTACGTCTTTAGAAAGTTAGGAGGACCTAGGTAAGTTACCAACGTTTTTGTTGCTTTATCGTCATACTATTAGGGTTTAGTTCACCTTGGTTTGTATTGCTAGCTTGGGAACGTTGTCACTTACCTCGAGTCCTAAACCGGTGTTTCTTTCACCGCTTTTAGAGGGCGGTATTTGTTTTCTTTTGGGTGCAACCGATTATGTGTTTTCTTGTGTGCTTGTTTGTTTGTGTGTCTTGTGTCCGGTTGCATCCACAGTTTTGTCGCAAGACCCGACTTGCCTTGCGGAGTGCACTTTTCCTCTAAGTGCACTCGCGTGAGTTGAAGGGGCGTAGGGTGCGCTAATACCAATTCGGCTAGTATAGTAGTTAGTTTGTACTTACTCGAGGGCGAGTAAGGGTTAAGTGTGGGGGAGTTGATAAGTGTCGTTTGTAGTGCCTATTTTGTAGTGTTTTGGTCCCATTTTCCTTGTGGAATCGCTCCTTGGGAGCGATTTATGGGCTTCGTATGCTTCCTTTAGTTCGTTTCAGGTTCCCGAGACCGATTTGGAAGAGTTGGAGCGATTCCGACTCGATACATACACGTTTTGGAGCCAACGGAGTAAAGGAACGATGCCTCGATGCCTTGGAATCGACCCCGAGACCTTGGGACCCAATCGCGAGCCCCCGAGACCCGATCCCGAGTCCTGAGAATCGATGGGAAGCCCATGAGAAGCAAGGAGGGACCAAAAAGTTCATATTGGAGGCCTACAAGGCTCATCCCGGACGGGTATGGCCTCATCCCGTCCGGGATGAAGGAGCAAACAAGGAGGCTACTGACCAGGGCCCATCCCGATCGGGAGCATGGCTTCCCGACCGGGACCGACCCCGTCCCGACCGGGACCATCCCGTCTCGGCCGGGACGGCCTAGCTGTAACCCGCACTTGTTTTCTTTCTTCTCCCTTCCATTTGTAACCCTATATATACTCTTCCCTTGTTATGTTAAGCTTATGCCTTTCATTAGAGACTAAACCCTAGATAGATTAGTGTAGATTAGTCTTTAGATTATCGTTAATCTTAGATTAATGCTTGTAATTTGGGAATTCTTCAAGATCTCCATTCAAGCTTGACAAACTTGGATGTTTGTTTTGGGTTCTTCCATTTATGCAAGTTTCATTCTTCCTTTCATCTCTAGTTTGGTATAATCTTCTTTTCTCTTCTCTTAATCTTTGTTTTATCATTAAAGTTTGAATCTTTGTTGTTTGTATGGTTCATAGTTTATAGTTCTTGTTAGTTCCTTCATGTTTGTTTTGATTGTTAAGTTGATTCCTCTTGTTAGTGTTAGTTTTAGAATAGATATGTTAGAGTAGTGTTCTTGCTAGTAGTTCTTTGACCCCGACCTAATCCTAGCTAATCCTAGCTCCGTTACCCCTTTGACCCCTTTGACCATTCCGTTACCCCTTTGACCCCGACCTAATCCTAGCTCGTTTCCTTTGGTAGTTCTCTTGCTTTAGACCTAGCTTAGCCTTAGTCTCCCCCTCCTTAGAATAGCTTGTCTCGAACTTAGTCCTAGACCGTAGCATACCTTAGTCCGACCTCCCGTCCCTGTGGATTCGACCCGACTTACCCTAGCTACCCTAGTTAGGTTTAGCCGGTTTTATTTGACGGTTGGGATTCACGACAAATCCTACCCATCAGTAGCGGTGGTAGTGGTGGTGGTAGTGGTGGTGGTAGGTAGTAGTGGTAGTAGTAGGTAGTAGTAGGTGGTAGTAGGTGGTAGTAGTAGTGGTGTTGGTGGTGTTAGTGGTGGTAGTGGTGGTAGTGGTGGTAGTGGTGGTAGTAGTAGTGGTAGTAGTAGGTATTGGTGGTAGTAGTAGTAGTAGTAGTAGCAGCAGCAGCAGCAGCAGCAGCAGCAGCAGCAGCAGCAGCAGCAGCAGCAGCAGCAGCAGCAGCAGCAGTAGTAGTAGCAGTAGTAGTAGCAGCGTAGCAGCAGTAGCAGCAGCAGTAGTAGAGTAGTAGTAGTAGTAGTAGTAGTAGTAGAGAAAGAGATGATGGGATTTAATGACACCCTCAACCTACATGCTTAATCGATCTCGGAAACGGACTCGTAGTGGCGGCGTGTGCGCGGGAGTATCGAGAAATGTAGGGTGAGTTAGGGTGTATATTGTTAGGGAGAGGATGCTCTCGGGCCTTTGACGAATTTTGATCTCGAATTTGATTGTGTGTGTGTGTATGAGTGCGTAGAACTCAAGGGTGATGAAGGTTTGAAGGTTTAAGATGATTAGAGTTCAAAAAGCCTTATGAAATGGCTTAGGGTGATGGGGTATTTATAGAAGAAATACCCCAGTTTAGGGCCACTCGATCGAGTGGAGCGTGTGCACTCGATCGAGTGGCCGGTTTAGGGACAGTTCGGCCGGTTCACAGGCTTACTCGATCGAGTGGGCCTGAACCACTCGAGTAGGTCAAACCGGTTGGAGGCTAAATAGGGGAAGATTTGTTGACTTTTTTGAATTGATTTGGTAGTTTAGGCTAGCTTCTAGAAGCGCACTTGGCTGTTTTTTGTGTCGGGTTCATCTTTGACCGGGTTTTGACCCGGTCGCCAAAAGACGGTTTTATTTCCGGTGACGGTTTTGATCCAAATTAGTTTCATTTTATTGGGAACGACCCACTGGGCCTGGATTTGAGGTCGATTTTGAGAGATTTGCACTCCGCTAAATGCTAACGTCGGGTACTATTGATTCCGAGTTCGTATTCGAGCGTATTAAGTCATGTTTGCGTCCGATCATCATCGGGTGTTTTGTCGGGAACCGCTATAGACACTAGCAGGCAAAATATGGGTGTCTACAATGTGGTATCTGGAGCTAGTCAAACAGTTTGTGTCGTCTTGAGCAACGGTGTAAATATAAATGTGTAAACTTTATTTCATCTCTATAGTATATTAAAAACAAGAATGTGGTTAGTAATACAAAATGCGAGATCTGTTAATTACTTGAACATGCATATAAAGCATTCGAAAATTGGTGTATATGTGGGGATCTATTCTATATGTCGTGTATTATATGAATTAGAGTGATGTCATGTAAATGAGTTATAAAAAACAATGAACTAGTAGACACCCAGATTTGAACCTGGTGGTTGCAGAAGTGCCCAGCAAAGACCCGATGATGATCGGACTGCAACACGACACGATTTTACGATGTTTTAGACGGTTTTTCTATAGAACGTGTAACACCCCGGCCCAAACTAAGACCAGAAATGTTAGTCGCGGTAGCTCACCAGGCTCTGTACTGGTCCCACAGACCAACATGAGTCCTTTCCGGCGCATTTTGACCTCACTCATTCGCATCCTTGAGATCTTCCCAGGAGGTTACCCGTCCTTAGACTACTTCCAGCCAAGCACGCTTAACTGCGGAGTTCTTTTGCACGGATGACCAGAAAAGAAAGTGCACTTTGTTGATATAAGTAGTACTTTCAATCCTTTTAAGCACTAGTCATTTAAGCTCATAAATAGAACTTCTTCAATCAATGTGGGGTGTTTCAGAACGGATCAAATAATTACTCGGAAAAATTAATTCAACATCAAGACGGTCTTAGTCGTGTTATTACGGTCGCGTCGACACTAATTAAAGTCAATTCCGACTCTGAGGCTTCAAATCAGTCCCGAAACACGCAAAGTCAAACCCGAGTCAACGCGTCAGGCCGAGTCGAGCCTCCGGACGCGCGCCCAAGGCCCAAAGGCGCACGCACTAGGGCAAGAGGTGAATTCTTAACGTCCAAGCAATGCAAAGATCACATATAATCTCCGCTTTGAAAACATTTCAAATCGAATCTTCAAAATCTCAACCGCCTCACTTCTGACGCCTGTGTTTTCCATCGCCTGCATCCAGGCATCCCAATTCTAGGTCGCATGACATGCGACGCCTGAATCTCGGATTGAACTACGAGAAAAACTATAAATACCCCCCTCCTCCGTTCGTAATCAACACACCAAGAAATCATTCCCCTCTCTACGAGCTCCACACAACTTGCAGCTCTTCTCTAACATCGCACTCCACGATATTAGGCACGATCCACTCGATCATTATCTTCTTGATTTGCATTCTACGAATCAACACTACTCTTCGTAGTTCCTCGAGTTCCTGACTCGACAAGAACGAAAAAGGGCACCTATGTTTGCTCGTCGACTTCCCCCACCGTAGCGAAGCTCTGCCGAAATCACCGCAGGACGCTAGAAGGATCATCCTGTTGAAGTCGATATCGTCACTAGGTTGTCAACTAAACCAACCTTTACATACCGCACTTTAGTTATGCATTTCGATAACGTCGAGTTCAACCTATGTGGATACTAATTCCACGACGCGTCCATCACTTGCACTCCAAGTGGTGTATGGGCCTTACTCTTGTTTAGCCCAGTCAAGACCAACTCGTATAACATACGTAACGTCTACAGCTTCAACCTCAAGTACTGAAACACCTAAATCGAATCCGAGTAGTCACAAGATCCATTCTTGATCGTCTACACCTCGTACTTCGTTTAATGTACATTCTAAGGGTGCAACTCCTCATACAATGTGATTTACTTATATTTCGCATTTTACTGTTTTCGTATGATTTATCGTTTTTATGACCATAATCGCACGCTAAATCACATAACACGAAATTCAGAACGTAAAACAACTAATCTTAAACAGACAAGCAGTGGTCCCGTCCCGTGTTAATCTCGATGCTCAAACCTCACGTGTTTGAAAGAAAGACTGCCACTAAAGTCATTTACGAGGAATGACGATATCGACGACATAGTTAAATGAGAATATGGCCTGTCTTGGTGACTATCCATATATGTTGATCCCAAAGCGAGAGTGAGTTTGTTTGCTCTGTGAGACTGTGTTCAACTGCTTTATATTTACAGACTTGGATATATAATTGTTTGGAGTTTACTCAATTGGTGTTGAGACAAGTATGGTATGAGACTCGTAGGGTTGGCAACGGGGCGGGTATGGGTCGTCCGGCAGGACCCGGACCCGTGTCTCAAAAGTTGGACCCGGACCCGACCCGGACCCTTAAGGGTCCAAATTTTTTAGACCCTTATCCGGACCCGATGGGTACGGGTAGGGTCCGGATCCTTCACGGGTCCAATGTCGACAATTTATTAAGTATAGTAGATTAACAAATCAATTGTATTTAGACATTTAGTACCTAAAAGATATGAAATAATAAGATTGCTATAACTAACACTAGTATTAAAATCAAAATCCAATAACATTTTACCCTAATAACTTGCTTACACACAAAATTTCTTGATTGTTTTTTTATCCAGCAGTTTTTTTTTGTTTTTTTATTATTTAGCGAGTCTAAGGGTCGGGTCCGGGTCCGACTTGTAAGACCCGGACCCGGACCCGTAAATTTTTTAGAGGTTCCATACCCGACCCGTACCCACAGGATCCAAAAAAAATAGGACCCGTATCCGAGCCATTAGGGTAAGACCCAACGGGTCTGGACAGGGTCCTGGACCCATTGCCATACGCCATCCCTATATGAGAGTGCTCTCCCTTATGGTCGCACAATTGGTGTTCAGATACTCACTGAGCATTTCTCACTGAGATGGTTTTGAATGTTTGAATATGTTTGAACAATGTACTTGTTTCCCACCAAATTTCCATGTATAAACTTTTCGCTGTAAAATGCATTGATGGAAATCAATCCACCCTTGAATTACAGACTGTAAACCCCCTGTTTTACCACCAATTTTCCCTACACCTGCTTTTTCACCCCCAGCATTTTCTGCCTCTAAACTTTAAAAAAAGGAAAATAAATAAAGATACAAAAATGAAATGAAGAGCCTCAACCTAGACTACCTAAGCAAAATCCCAAAAAGGGAGAGAAGAGAAATGAAGCATAAAAGACTCGTACCCTAAATTTACCATCCCAATCCCCTTTTTTACAGTCTCCTGTCCTCCCATGGTTTTCTTCCCGGAACAACATTTCTACCAAGTCGATAAGCGGATTTTGTCGACCCAAGAGAAGTGCATCTGTTTCCCAGTACCAAAGCACCAGCAGACGATAGATGAACATCAACCTAGGGAGAGAATCACCAAGGAAGCCCATATTTGCTTTGGAACTCCGGTAGCAAAGCTGTCTTTTTGTTATACCAAATTTTAAGGGTATTTTCCTGACGATTTCCAAATTCTACCTTCAAGAGATACCACCATCACAGTTACATCATCATGGTACTTCCGACGATCACCTTGCGGGATATCCAACAAGTCGTGAAAATCCATACCTATTAAGATTGGGAATCATTGTAATCCAAATGTCAACAGATGCAATAATTTACTTAGTAGTTAATAATGATCAATAGCCAAACATGGCAAAATGACTTGCCTTAAATTAACCTAGACATAACCTCTAGACAGACCATTAATGAAACTATCCAAAGTGAGATTGGAAACCATCGAAAAATGACTACTTAATTTGAAATAAAACCTGAAAAGCGATAGGTAAATAATGACCCCAACACACAATAACCTAACCCAAACATAAATGAGCCGTCTGCTAGGTCAAAATAGCTCACTCTAAGTCAGCACAAAAATAAAAGTGACAAGACATGGATACGGTTGTAAAACATAAATCAGAACAAAAATATAAGTATACCAGCTTTCTTGGCAGCTCGATTGAGAAGCTCCTCAATTAAATGTTGAGCCGGATCTCCATCGGGATACTTCTCCAAGAAATTCTCGACAAAACAAACCACTTCTTGATTGCTGAGATACTGGTACAGCCCATCTGATGAGAGTACCAAAAATTGATCTCTGGGGCCAAGTTGATGGTGCCGAAGAGACGGGATACATGATACATATGGTGCATCACCAATGAACTTGTTTCTAAACATCTCCAGTAAGGAATCATTAAACTTCGCCTACAACATTACAAGGTCAAGTCAGTACAAGTTCCTCGATTAAGTGTTAGCACAGAGCTGCATGAGCTAAGGAAAGTAATCCCTTTGTCCATCGATAAACTGCCTACTTGAAATCTTTCTCCCATGTAGTTACTGGAGGTCGTTATTGGTGTCTGTGACATCACATCTTCGACAATGTTGCACTTTCATTCACATTGGTGGTACTTATGACCTAGGCTCCGACCCATTAGTATCTCTTTACACCAGAAAAAGCAATGCGCCACAAGTTTTGTGCAGAAAAATAAGGCTGTTCATTTATGGACATAGGGAATCTATCCAGAAGGCTATACTCCTTAGAATTTAAAATTTTAAGATTTAACAGTAACCAATGGGCCTAAAAGACTAAAAAACACTGGAATGGAGGCGAATAAAATGCAATCAGGTATTTCTCAAGCAACTTCCAAGAGTTCTACATGACCTAATCTTAGGAAGTATAAACAACACAGGTAAAGTGACATCAGATGAAGTGATGTTATACAGAAGATTCAAGAAAAGAAGGGGGAACTTCAGTAAATCATACTCCGTAGATCACAAACCTGTTTGAGAAATCCAGCTCCAAAAGCTCGGGTAACCTTAAGACGACCTTTTACTCTATCATTTACAATGCAATGATTATCATCTGGATGCTCCCTCTTAATTCTTTTAACTTCCTGCAGAATCGATGATAGCAACTTTAAAGAAAAGCTTCGATACGCAACAGAAAGCAAAGTCACAAGCAATAAGCATCACATTAATGATAGCTGAACTTTTGTACTAGGACGACTTCTGAAAGCTGAAACCCTTCAAGGAAAAAACATTGTGATTCTGATGACCTTGCCGTCACATATGACCCACAATTACACGTAATACTGAAAGCAACATTATTCCAATAGTTGAATTAACACAAAATAGCTGGCAAGTTTCAAGAAAATTTTAAATATTTCCAAGGATGATAATGGCATTGGCAACATAGCATTGATATTGAAGTTTGAAGTGCACCAAGTAATCTGCATGCACCTTCACCTATCTATTTTGAGGGAAGGGGGCTGAAAAGCCTAATACATGCTACGATAGATATCTCATTTGACCACAATAAGATATATGGTTTTATTATGAATATTGACACAATCTACTGACTCTATTCTTATTAAGGCATAAATTAAGTAATGTTAACTAGTATACATCCCGCGCAATAATGCACGATAAATTTAGAATTTTATATTTAGTAATTACTTATAAATACTCCATCCGCTTTTAAATGATTGTCCTGTTTCAATATAATACTCCTCACATATATTAGAGAAGCGGGACAATCATTTAAAACCGGAGGGAGTATCTAATTGGTAACCTATTAACTTTTCCCTTTTTTAATCTTTACATTTTCATTTGAGAAAATAATTTAAATTCCAAAGATAATCAAGATAAGCGAGCAATCTCATTCAATGTATATTTTAATAAACATATTTTATTTTGTTACAAAGCTAATGATAAATACATCCCCACTATAATTCACATCAGTTAGAGATTTTGTTTACAAATTAAAAGATAACATGATAATCAAATATTATTAGATGAAAAAGGTATTTTATTTATATTTTAAAATTAAAATTTTATACGGAGTAGTATTTTATATACTTTCTCCGATTTTCTTTTATCTTCTCATTTGCTCAATATATGAGTGGGGTATTATATTAAAATGAGAAGATAAAAGAAAACCAGAGTAAGTACTCCCTCCGAGTTTCTATTATTATCCTTAGGGGTGTCAACGATCAGAGCCGGCTCGTAGAGCCCTCGGAATCGGCTCGGTCAAAGCTCGGCTCAAGCTCGGTCAAAACGAGCTCGAACTCGAGCTCGAGCCGAGCTTGTTCAAATCCGAGCCGAACCCGAGCTCAGTAAGGCTCAGCTCGGAAGCTCGTTTGGACTCGTTTTTTTAGTTTTTTACATTATAAGTTTAATAATTTTAAATTCTAATAATTCAAAAAATATATTTATTTGATATTTATAATTATTATACTTTAAAATTTTGTAACAATATTTTTGTCTTTTACAAAAGTTATTTTTAGTTATATATATATATTTATAAAGAGACAAAAAAATATAATGGTAAACGAGCTTGGTACGAGCTTGAGCCGAGCCCGAGCTTTTTACGAGCCGAGCTCGAGCTTCAATTTTTTGAGCTCGACGAGCTTCGAGCCGAGCCCGAGCCCGAGTTCAAATTTACGAGCCGAACCCGAGCCCACCCGAGCTCGAGCTCAGATCGGCTCGTTTACACTCCTAATTATGAAGAGGAAATGAGTGGTTGAAAAAAGGAGGAAGAGAGAGAAATGGGAGAGTAATTGTGAACCACACATTGATGGCCTAGAAAGGAAAGTGGGACAAAAATCAAACTCAACCCAAAAAGGAAAGTGGGACAATAATAGGAACTCGGAGGGAGTACTAGTTTTTAACATCATCAAATATTTGTATACGTCAACACTTGGTTTTGATAGTTTTCGACACTTATATTTTGTTACCTAAGAAGATTACGTATCATAAATGTCTACTACTCCCCCGGTTTTAAATGATTGTCCCGTTTCATGAGTACATGTGAGGAGAATTATACTGTAATGGGGCAATCATTTAAAATGGAGGGAGCATTTTTTAATAGCCATTATTTTATTTATTGGAGGAATTACTTTGATTTGAATTTGGATATTATAATTATAGAAATTTAATGGTTCATTTATTTCTTTATTGAAGTGATAGTGTTTTAGAGGGAAAAAATTTCACGGGAGGCTGTCAGAGTTGTCACCTCAGAACACTCCCTTGCTCTTGTTATTCTCATGTAAGGGGGATTTAGCCAACAATTACCAAAACTGGAGAAGATACTTGGCTGAACACCAATAACTCTAGTACATGTTTCACAAGGTGCAAAATTTCTAAAATAATTTTCCAATATGTTGAAATAGGTCAACCTCAAAATGGTTAGCCAGACTATGCATTCCTATCCACAACAAATTAAAGAGCTCACACCATTCTCAAGCAAGGCTCGAGATAAACAGCACTTTTGGTGTTATCACTAAAGCATGAATGATGAATCCATGAGACACGTTTCGTTGGGCATACTCAGAGAAGAAAATGTCTTACCAAGCACGCCTTGCTTACTAGTGAGTAGGGACATTTTCACCACTCTTTCAGATATACAATTAAAAGCTGCTTACCATGCAAATCATATAATTAAAAGCGGTGTAAGTTTTGCCATTTTCTAGATGATAAACACATGCCAAATATTTACTATCCACAAGCTCTCCCAGTAATGATCATATCATAAAAATGATATATTTGCACCATAGCCAATCACAATATATAGTTTACAGCATGAGACAGACCATTTAGAAAAAAAAAGAGGCTTACTTCATCAACGCTTGTACTATGGTCGGTTGAGAGCTGCAAAGCCGCCAGTTTGATGGCTTCTGAAGGACACTCTTGAGCAACAGTACTAGGCTTCTCGCCTCTAGGTGTGCATTCCTCGACAATGCCTTCTGTACTGGAGCCACTCTCAGTCTTCTCCTTTGATCCCACATGAGAGCAACTCTGGTCAGGCTGAAATTGTGCAACAATAGCCCGGCTGTCACCCAAATTCATGACATACACATCCTCATCCCTCATCAAAACAACCAATAAACACGAACCCATGAGCGCCAGCTCAGGGTACCGATCAATAACCCTATCGGTCAAATCAAGATAAGCATTCTCCGTCTTCTCCAATGCCTGCTCCAACGCCCTCAAAACCAAATCATGGTCAACCTGCCCCATCTTCCTTCTCCTACCATTCCTACACACTCTCTCCTCTTCTTCCCCCTCCTCCTCAACCCTATCCCTATTCTCGATATCGACCTTATCTTTCTCCTCCACCCCAAACCTCCAATGAAACAACCCCCCTTTACTATGCCCATCCTTACTCCTACCCCACCCTTGCTTCAACTTAGACAATAACGACCTCCTAGTCAACGCTGACCCTACATTGCTAACATGAACCGCATCATCCACTGAAAATGCAAACCTATCTGACCCCGACAAATCAAGCCCATCGTCCAGTTCATCCTCAGCCAAAAACTCCCACAACTTTCTCCGGGCATCTCTCTTCTCATCCTCCTGCAAAAACGTCACCCTCTTGATCGCATTTCCCCCAATCCCGCCGTTTCCCTCTCTCTCAACCTCAACCTCAATTTCCTCACAACCCACACTCCTTCCTTGCTCATGCACCACCACAATACCATCACCATTTTCAATGCCGCCAGCATTGTTACTACTAACACCAGTATCATCCTCATTGTCCCAAAACAAGCCCTTGAGCTCATGAAACAAAGCCCTATACAAATGGCCCATCAAAAACTCCGGTGCATCCGGGCCATTAAACCCATCATAAATCCCGACAAACAACCACCCATGCTCTTCAGACACCACCACATGAACCCTATCCTCTCCCGCCTTCCCCAAGGCCCATTGCACATTGTTCCCATCCATCTCACCCTCCCTCCTCAACATCACCTCTCCCCCAACCCCAGCAACTCCATCCCCGCCCCCGTCTTTCCTCTCCACGGGCACCACCCATGGTCGCTTCTTCTCCGAAAAACTTCTCACCAAACTATTCTTAATCCCCGCCAAGCTCTTCTTCCTCCGCTTCTTGTAATAACCCCCATTACTACTACTGTTGTTATTATTAACACTATTAATATTACCGCCAGCTGGTCCGACACTTAAGGGGGCGGAGAAGGGGACCCGACCGGCGTCGGAGAAGGCGGCGGAAGAGTCGAGCGGACCGGACATGGCGCCCCGCTCGATCGGACCGGACAAAAAATGCCCAGCAGTGTGGTCTCCCCGCGGCACAGGCTGCAGCGGAACCGCCGCAAAGGAAGCCGAGCAATCGAAGCCTAACCCGTTAACCACCACAGACGCCCCGGACGCGTCCTCCTCATCCGTCACGGTCCTCGGCGTGGCGGTGTTGGCCGAGACCGCCGCGCCGGAAATCGCCCTGAACGCGGCGGTCCTGGGCGGCGGAGGTTCATCGAAGCGAAGCGAGTCGGAGAAGCGGTCGGAGCCCGTGGGGGAGAGAAACCTGGCGGAGGAGCGGACGTAGCAAAAAGAGTGACCTAGGGTTTCATCGAGGGGCTGCTCGGCAGTGAAAACGATGTCGTTAGGCGGCGCGTGAGGGTATTTGGGGGCGCGTGGGTCCCGGAGTTCAGGGTTCAGGCATGGAATGAGGTGAGAGATAGCGCCTCCCATCACATTTGAGGCCAATCACCGCCGTAACTACCGCCGTAAATACGACGTCGTTGAGGGTCGCCTCCCCCTTTATATTTGTTCTTTATGATTGCAGCTTGATTGAGATTTGGTGTTATTAGAAGAAGAAGAAGAAGAAGAAGTAGCAGCAGTAGTATTAGTCGATGTTGGTTTGTCTGAAAGAAAGGCGTGTGAGTCACACTACAAGTGAGAGTAAGAGGAGGAGGAGGAGGAGGAGGGGGAGGAGAGAAGAGAAGAAAGATAAAAGCGGAAAAAGAGTCAAACCTGATTCAAATTTCCACATTTTCTACGCTCACACTTCACACAGACACACATACCTGGATTACTCTATTTTCACAAAACGACTTCATTTTCCCAACCCCTTTTTCAGTTTAAAATATCACAATAAAATAAAATAAATTCTTGATTAAACTTTAAGGTGGTTGAGTGGGTGGGTTGGGGTTACTAGTACCTCCAATGCAGTGTATTAAATTTTAATACTATTATATTTTTTTTAAGCTTTTAAAAAAATAGGGTTATTTAAAGGAATAATACCAACTTTGAGTGGTATTCCATCAATAAAATCAACTTTAATTAATACGGAAATAAAATCAAGTAGGAGACATATTACACGAGAATGAAATATGCTTACTTGCTACTGCCTATACCCATTAACATTACCACTAACACAAATTTTATTGACACTCCGAAACTCCCAAACTTTTAACCTCATTATCACTTTTAACCTCATTTACTCGCAAACTTTAAACTTCATCTTCTCGATTCATCAATTCTCATCAATTCAAAACGTCTTCTTCATTCATTCATCACTTCAGTCGTGCTTCGTCGAAGGTAATTTTTACGGAACTTTTATTTTTTTATCTTTCTCAAACTTTTGTCAAACTTGGTCGAAGGTAATTGTCATTAATTTTGCTGAAAATCAATTTTCAGGGTATTGTCAAGTCCATTCCTCAATCTTGTGGTTCGACAATGTCAATGGTTAGTGTTTTTTTCATTTCCCGTAAATCGATTTTTCTGGATTGAAATTAGGGTTTTCGATTTTTTTCGATTTTTCTGGGTTTAACGGTTTTCGATTTTTCTGGGTTTAATTTGGGGTTTTAAGTGTCCAATTAGGCCCTGTTCTTTTCAGCTTATTTTCAGCCCGTTTCAGACCAGCTCAGCTTCTATCAGCTCAGCCCAGCTCGTATCAGCTCAGCCCAGCTCCTATAACCTCAGCTCAGCTCTAATATTTTCAGCTCAGCTCCAATATTTTCAGCTCCTAAAATAATACTTCAATAATAATAATAATAATAATAATAATAATAATAATAATAATAATAATAATAATAATATAATAGTCCCTCCCATTCATTGGAATCCTACCATTTTATTAAAATATACCTCACATATATTCAATAAATGTTAGGAATCCAACGAATGAGAGGTAATAATAATAATAATAATAATAATAATAATAATAATAATAATAATAATAATAATAATATTAATAATAATAATATTAATAATAATAATATTATTATTATTATTATTATTATTTTTTTTTTTTTTATAAAAACGGAACTTGCATTAAACACCAGAACAAATTACAAGAAGTTAGAGGGAAGCCGAGATACAATCTGGGCCCCCACTCCCTTAGCGATTGCAAAGCTAATTCTAGTGAAAATATGAACTGCGGCACGTGCTCTAGCATCCTGAGATAAAGCAAATTTCCGAATCCGCTGGAGCAGAGAAACAGCATCCGTGTCGAGCTCGCCGAGAGAGGAGAAGGAGAAAGGTAAGAAACCATACCCGATCGCCGTGCAGCGTGCCTGATACTTGGCACATTTACGACGGGCAGCATCAGCAACGACCCGTCCGGGCTCAAAAGCGGTGAGGCCAGTCAGAGTCAAGGGCGAGGACCCAGTCAGATCAACACAAACATCACGCCCCTTGTCCAACGAGTAGAGCAGGAGGTCGGTTGGTCGCAAGGGCTTGTCGTTATCGTCGCAGAGGCCAATCTCCACCTCCTTACTTGCAGAGATCCCGGTCCGGAAGCAAATATCCAACAGTGTGTCACGGACAAGGTTATGACGATGTTTAATCCCCACAGTACCAGCACATGAAACCGCGTGATCACAAAAAATATCGTCTCTGAGGCCCCTGGAGCAAGAAGAGCAGGTCCCGGAAAGCGGAAACAGAGGGACTCCAAGGCGGTAGCTAAGCACACTGCGATATGTCCGACCGTTCATGGTTTGCCCGAGCCCAGTAATAGGGACAGCCCTGATAAGTGTGGTTTGTAGTACCTATTTTGTAGTGTTTTGGTCCCATTTTCCTTGTAGAATCGCTCCTTGGGAGCGGTTTAGGGGCTTCTTATGCTTCCTTTAGTTCGTTTCAGGTTCCCGAGACCGATTTGGAAGAGTTGGAGCGATTCCGACTCTATACATACACATTTTGGAGCCAACGGAGTAAAGGAACGATGATTCGATGCCTTGGAATCAACCCCGAGACCTTGGGACCCAATCCCGAGCCTCCGAGACCCGATCCCGAGTCCCGAGAATCGATGGGAAGCCCATGAGAAGCAAGGAGGGACCAAAAAGTTCATATTGGAGGCCTACAAGGCTCATCCCGAACGGGTATGGCCTCATCCCGTCCGGGATGAAGGAGGAAACGAAGATGAGCTTACTGACTGCCCATCCCGACCGGGAGCAGGTCTTCCTGGCCGGGACCGACCCCATCCTGACCGGGACCACCTCGTCTCGGCCGGGACGGGCCTGCTACAGCTCCGCCTTGCTTTCTTTCTTCTCCTTTCTACTTGTAACCCTATATATACCCCCCTCTTGTATTAAGACACGATCTTATGTGATATTCTTGACCTCTCCTTAAACCCTAGACAACTTTAGGTTAGATTAGATTAGATTAGAGTAGATTAGTCGGTAATTAGTGGTTAATCCTAGATTAGTGCTTGTATTATTGGATCTCTTGAAGAATCCACCAAGATTGACAACCTTGGTGGAATTGTTTGGGTCTTCTTCTATGCAAGTGTTCTCCTTTTCCATTTCCTTTGTAGTTTGGTATAATCTTCTTCTCCTTTTACTCTTAATCCTTTATTATTCATCAAGTTCTCATCTTTTGTTCATAGTTCATCATTTTCACTAGTTTGTTTATGTTTGTTTTGATGTTTGTGATGATTCCTTTTGTTTGTGTTAGTTGTAGTTTGATTATGTTAGAGTAGTGTCTTCCTAGGGTTAGTAAGGTGATTAGGGTTTTAATTGGATGATTAAGGGTTTGTTGGAGATGTTGGTGGAAGATTTGGGTTTCCTCTTGGTTTGGTGCACATCACATGTTTGTTGAAATGCTTGATTGACTAGTAGTTGCAAATACTTGTTTTTTCTTGCCTTTCTCTTGTGGGTGATAGTTTGTTTGTGGGTTCGGTTCCCTCACTAAGTTGCGAGAGCCCGGTGAGGACGACCCCTAGGTCGGTCTAAGTAGCGAGAGCCCGGATGCGACCGAGGCCATTATAGCACGTTAAAACCCCGTTTGTCATGTGTGTCGCCGAGATGGGTTATAGGATGAACCTCTAGGTAGGTCTAAGTTGCGAGAGCCCGGACCAACCTAGATTACCCTACTACCTCCTTCGCTCTAGCTCTCCCTTGACCATTCCATTACCCCTTTGACCCCGACCTAATCCTAGCCCGTTTTCCTTGTTTGCTTTCTCCTTAGCCTTAGTCTTAGTCTAGCTTTCTCCCCTTCTATCATTCTTTAGTTTAGCTTAGCTCGTTGACTTAGTCTTGTTCTTAGGCCGACCTAGTCTAGGCTATACATTACCGTCCCCGTGGATTCGACCCGACTTGCCCTATCTACCGTAGGAATAGCCGGTTATATTATTGACGGTTGGGATTCCACGACAAATCCTTCCCATCAATTTGGCGCCGTTGCCGGGGACGGTGCTAGTTTAGACTTTTTTTTCCTATTTGCTTGACTTAGTCTTTGTGTTTGTGTTTTCCTTTTTCTTTTTGTTACTTTGCTTCTTGTGTGTGTGTGGTTTATTTCTCTCTTGTCTAGTGCCCAAAAAGCACTAGACTTCTCACGTTTGTTCTTAGTCTACAGTTTGTGCTTAGAGGTGGTGACTATCTTCTTCTTGCAACTTAGAGCCGCTTTAACGGACGGTTGCTAGGATGAGTGGTTTCCAACCGGGTATGAGCTACGATTTTCGAGCGAGCATGGGGTTTGATCTAAACTCCCCATACATGGAAGCCGATATGAGCTACCCCTCTTCTTCCATGAACCAAAGCTACGACATGATGACTCCTAATTACTATCAAGCTTCTTGCGGAGATCAAGACTCTAGTGGGTATGAATTTCAAGGTTATGAAAACGGCTACCAACAAGTGGACGATTATCACTCCTACGATCATGGTGGCTATTACTCAAGTTATGATTGTGAACCCACCATGTTCAATCAAGATTCACCTTATGGAAGCCAATACCCCCAAAACCCACAATATTACCCTCCACCCCAACCACAATATGAACCCCATGACCCACAATACTACCAATCACCCCAACCTTGCTACCAACAATATGATGCCCCACCCCTTGGGCATCATCAAGATTTTCAAGGAGCCTTACAAGACCCCAATGATCACCAATTGCCCGACATGGAGGTGTTTCAATCTATTCTTCAAATGCAAAGGAGCACCCAAGAAATGGCCATCCAAATGCAAAGAGAACAAAATGAATTGATGGCCCAAATTCTAAGGGAAAACGAGGCGAGGAATGCTCGATTAGACGCGTTAGCGGCTAAAACCGCAATGACTTTATTCCGAGCATCACAATTAGATGAAGGGTGCCCACTTGAGAAAGAGGAGCATCCTAACCATGAAGCCGCCAATGTAGTTCCCTTTGATAGAGAAGTTTGCTTTGAAGAACCTCAATCGTCTACCCAAAAAGAGACGAATGAGGATATGACCCTTGGTGAAGGCAACATTGGTGAAGAATTGGAGGAGGATAGTGGGTTGGATGAGGTGGTGGAGTTTGTGAGGTTGTTAGGTGAAATTGTTAGCCTCGAGTTGCCCTTATGCGATAATTTGGACAAGCATCAAGAGCCCCTTATTTGTACACCGAGAGATGGTTTGGAAGAGATTAAAACCGCCGGTAGAAGTTTCGATCCTCTCCTCCATGATGATGTGAGGCCGGATGATGAAGATGGGGAACCACAACTTGAGGAAAGTGTGGGGGTGTGCAACAAGGAAATGGGGCCAAAGTCGCTTTTTGTGCCTCGTTTCTTGGAAATTAAGCTTGCTTGTGATTGGAGGCAATGCTTAGGGAGGAAGAGGACGGTGAAGCTCGTAGGATGGATAGACCCCGGAGACTACTTGGAAGATGATTTTGGGTCTTGGGATTCCTACTTCTTGCCTCCTCCTTGGAGGCCGTGGAGGTTGGCTAGGCTCGAGCGCTTCTTGGGCCTTCACTATGATGTCGGTAGCGCGTTCGACTTGCTCCTCCATGCCCTTGAGGGCTACGGTTGAAGAAGAGTCCACCATCCTAGGTTTGACGGAGTTCCTAAAGAACCGTCATGTTGTATATTCCCCTCCTCTCCTCTTTAGAGTACTTGTGTTTGTATTTGTGTAGTTTTGTTTCTAGGACTCTTTTGTTTTTGTGGGATTCTTGTAATTGTTTTGGTATTTTGATGAGCGAAGTGAGGGAGTGAATTTGATGTGTATATTGAGTTTATTGTGATAGGTGAAGTGAAGGTGACTCCTAGAAAGGAGTGGTTAGTGATAGAGCTTGGATCGTGAGTAACGGAGTCGGTTTTTTGGGGTCATGGGAGTCATGAAGACCCTTCCCGACCAGGAAGGGTGTGTCGTGCCGACCGGGATGGGGCCGTCCCGATCGGGATGAGGGTGCCAAAAATTGAGTCCACTGGAGTGTCATCCCGGTCGGGAAGGAGGCTTCCCGACCGGGAAGGGTTTATCAGCCCGATCGGGACCATCCATCCCGACCGGGATGATCCCCTACTCCTTTTTGGTGCCTTTTCTTCGACATTTAAGCCCACCCAACCATTGTATACCCCCACCCAACCTCCCTACCTTCCTTTCTCATATCATACCACCCATGTACCTCATTTACATATCCTCACCTCATTTTCTCTTCACTTTACACCGAGATTCACATCAAATCCCACCCCCTCGCACCATTACTACCTCTACCATGCGGTTCTATCAAGCTTGAAGCGGGATAGCAATGATGAAGACAAGCAAGTGCCTATATTGATCTATGAGACGATGGAGAGAGTGAGTTGCTAACCTATGGTACGACAACTATCCTTTCTTTTCCGTTTTTGTTGTTGCTTGTTTTCCTTTGTTTATTCCCTTCCCCTTGTACACTTTTGTGTCTTGATGTCATGGTGGCCTTCGAGGCCTTGGTATATGGTTGCTCCCGACTCTCGATGATGTGACTACATCGAGAGTCATTTCAAAATCCAAATTTTACAAGTTTTTCACTTTTTTTTTTTTTGAGGATTTAGTCGGATTTAGGCGGAATCCGGGCTAGGTGACTTGATTACACCTAGCCCTCCCCTCCCATTTCCTTTTATTTCCTTCTTTTTATTTTCTTCCCCCATCCATATCTTTTCTTGTCTCGGTCCATGGTGACTTGACTACACCCCGGCCGGACGCCTTCTACCCTTTTCTTCACTTTATTTTTGATTTTTAGCATTATTTTCGTAGTTTTTTTTCTTTCTTTTGTCTCTCCGCACCCTACGATCGAGCATGAGGACATGGCTCGGTTTAAGTGTGGGGGAGCGATATTCTAGTATAGATAGTTTTATTTTCGTAGTTTCTTTGAAAAATCTTTAAAAAACCCTAAAAATTTGAAAAAATTTCACAAAAATCAAAAAGATTTTCTTTTGTGTGTTTTCCTTTTGTGTCTTTGTGTCGTGTATTCGTTTTGTTTTGTGTGTTTGCCTCCCTTTTTCCTTATAGGTTGCTTAAATCGCCGTTAGCTTTGGTGAGCTCCCAAGACTTCCGGTAACATCTCTTCACCCCTTTTCCTCTTTGTTCCTTGCGGAGTTTGGAGGAGTTGTGTGTTGTGGTGTGCTCGGGCGGAGCTTGTAGAGTTTGTGGTTGATGGGTGACTTGTTTGGAAATTCGGGGTGGTGTTTGTGTTGTGTTTGTGTTCGTTTTGTTTTGTTCTTGTTTTGTTGCTTTTGCTTCCATTTCTTTCGTTCGTTTTAGTCTTGTCTTTGTTTTGTTTTGTGTTGTGTGTCTTGTGCGTAAACCGTTTTCGAAAACCCGATTTAGAGGCTAGTGTGCGAGTGTTTACTTTCCCTTTCTAGTGATGTAAATCGAGTCTTGGACTTTAGTCTAGTAGAATGACCCTAAATCAATGAGTTCGTTGGTCCTTTACCTTGAGTCCACCTAGCTTACTAGGGATTTACTACGGGATTTGTACCTTTGACCATTATGACCACCCACGGTGTGAAATGGCCTTGGTTATCGAGTCTCGTCCCTTAGGTGACTGTGTTTAGGATTGTTTGATTAGTCCAAGTTCTCCCCTTTTTGTGAGTATGAAGGGAAATCGCGACCCCCTACTTACCCATTATCCTACCTTCCTCACATACACACACAATAAAATGCAATTTGTTGATTTCTCCCTTTCTTGTCATACAAAGAAATGCCAAAAAGCCAAATCAAGCCAAAAAGGGCAAAGAAAAGAAAAAGAAAGAAAATGAAAGAAAGAAAAGAATGAAGAAAAAGAAAAGGCACAAAAGCCAAAAAGAAAATAGAAAAGAAGAAAAAGAATGGCATGGCAAAACAAAACAAAAATGCAAAAGAAAAGAGAAAATGTCAAAAGAAAACCCGACTCACAAAAATAACCCCTACCTCTCAAAATAAGCCTTTTTCCCGACTTTTGCCGTGAAGAGCCTACCAAAGGACTGAGTCCCTAGGAAGGATGATAGCGGCAAAGGTCGGTCTTCCCTCATTTTGCATTATTTCCACCTTTTTACTTGGACAAGTTAGGCGGTTTTGGACATGGGATGACCCTCTTGGCTCACGCTAAAGGGGGCGGGGTCTCACTTACCTACAGTGTCGACTAACACCATGGTTCTTCACTTTTCCACTCCGCCGATCGTCCCGTAGTACGTTTTTAGAAAGTTAGGAGGACCTAGGTAAGTTACCAACGTTTTTATTGCTTTATCGTCATACTATTAGGGTTTAGTTCACCTTGGTTTGTATTGATAGCTTTGGAACGTTGTCACTTACCTCGAGTCCTAAACCGGTGTTTCTTTCACCGCTTGTTTGAGAGAAGCGGTATTTGTTCTCTTTTGGGTGCAACCGATTATGTGTTTGTTTGTGTGTGTGTTTGTTTGTTTGTGTGTTCGGTGTCCGGTTGCATCCACAGTTTTGTCGCAAGACCCGACTTGCCTTGCGGGGTGAACTTCTCCTCTAAGTGTACTCGCGTGAGTTGAAGGGGCGTAGGGTGCACTAATACCCACTCGGATAGTTTAGTAGTTAGTATGTGCTTACTCGAGGGCGAGTAAGGGTTAAGTGTGGGGGAGTTGATAAGTGTGGTTTGTAGTACCTATTTTGTAGTGTTTTGGTCCCATTTTCCTTGTAGAATCGCTCCTTTGGAGCGGTTTAGGGGCTTCTTATGCTTCCTTTAGTTCGTTTCAGGTTCCCGAGACCGATTTGGAAGAGTTGGAGCGATTCCGACTCTATACATACACATTTTGGAGCCAACGGAGTAAAGGAACGATGATTCGATGCCTTGGAATCAACCCCGAGACCTTGGGACCCAATCCCGAGCCTCCGAGACCCGATCCCGAGTTCCGAGAATCGATGGGAAGCCCATGAGAAGCAAGGAGGGACCAAAAAGTTCATATTGGAGGCCTACAAGGCTCATCCCGAACGGGTATGGCCTCATCCCGTCCGGGATGAAGGAGGAAACGAAGATGAGCTTACTGACTGCCCATCCCGACCGGGAGCAGGTCTTCCCGGCCGGGACCGACCCCATCCCGACCGGGACCACCTCGTCTCGGCCGGGACGGGCCTGCTACAGCTCCGCCTTGCTTTCTTTCTTCTCCTTTCTACTTGTAACCCTATATATACCCCCCTCTTGTATTAAGACACGATCTTATGTGATATTCTTGACCTCTCCTTAAACCCTAGACTACTATAGGTTAGATTAGATTATATTAGAGTAGATTAGTCGGTAATTAGTGTTTAATCCTAGATTAGTGCTTGTATTATTGGATCTCTTGAAGAATCCACCAAGATTGACAACCTTGGTGGAATTGTTTGGGTCTTCTTCTATGCAAGTGTTCTCCTTTTTCATTTCCTTTGTAGTTTGGTATAATCTTCTTCTCCTTACTCTTAATCCTTTATTATTCATCAAGTTCTCATCTTTTGTTCATAGTTCATCATTTTCACTAGTTTGTTTATGTTTGTTTTGATGTTTGTGATGATTTCTCTTGTTTGTGTTAGTTGTAGTTTGATTATGTTAGAGTAGTGTCTTGCTAGGGTTAGTAAGGTGATTAGAGTGTTAATTGGATGATTAAGGGTTTGTTGGAGATGTTGGTGGAAGATTTGGGTTTCCTCTTGGTTTGGTGCACATCACATGTTTGTTGAAATGCTTGATTGACTAGTAGTTGCAAATACTTGTTTTTTCTTGCCTTTCTCTTGTGGGTGATAGTTTGTTTGTGGGTTCGGTTCCCTCACTAAGTTGCGAGAGCCCGGTGAGGACGACCCCTAGGTCGGTCTAAGTAGCGAGAGCCCGGATGCGACCTAGGCCATTATAGCACGTTAAAACCCCGTTTGTCATGTGTGTCGCCGAGATGGGTTATAGGATGAACCTCTAGGTAGGTCTAAGTTGCGAGAGCCCAGACCAACCTAGATTACCCTACTACCTCCTTCGCTCTTGCTCTCCCTTGACCATTCCATTACCCCTTTGACCCCGACCTAATCCTAGCCCGTTTTCCTTGTTTGCTTTCTCCTTAGCCTTAGTCTTAGTCTAGCTTTCTCCCCTTCTATCATTCTTTAGTTTAGCTTAGCTCGTTGACTTAGTCTTGTTCTTAGGCCGACCTAGTCTAGGCTATACATTACCGTCCCCGTGGATTCGACCCGACTTGCCCTATCTACCGTAGGAATAGCCGGTTATATTATTGACGGTTGGGATTCCACGACAAATCCTTCCCATCAAGCCCTCAACCAATCCGAAGAATGGTCCCCCTGCTGAGATTTCCACAGGGCAACCTGTCGAGGAGTCAAGGAGAAAACAGATTCTGCCGCTGAAGCAACCCTCGTGAAATATATATCTGCCAATTTCTTCATAAGTTTTGGGGCGGCGATCTCAGATGGGTTACTCAAGAAGTCAGAACCGGTGGCCTCAACGAACCCACTCAAGGCAGACTCAAAGGCAAATCCGGGGGCAGCGATCTCAGAGGGACGAAGCAGCTTAGCTTGCAAATCGGCAGACTGGAGGCGAGAAGCAAGGAAGGCAAAGTGAAGGGCATCCGCGACGGCAAAGACACCGAGCCCCCCAAGGGAAAAGGAGAGGGTAGCCAGCCGCCACTGCCACTCCCCGAAACCGGGTCCGGACGCCGTGACAATACGGTTAAGGCTAGATCGGAGCGCAGTGTTGAAGGAAAGGTGGGCCGACCCAAAAGCAAGGGGAGAGCAAGTGCGCAAAGCAAAGTATAACTTAGAAATACCTGTGCACGCCCGAAGAAGAAGTAACTCACACTGGGGATCCTCAATCGTAGCAACCAAGTCCATGAGCTCTATAGTACGGGCGACCCTCTTCGAGACAAGAGCGCCACTGAAAGCTGGACACACGCTGAACGGTTCCCCCAGAACCTTAACACCGTGCAAGGGCCTGGCAATAGAGGTAGGGAAAACACCAACGCACCTGCTTCTCGGATCTTCGACAGGCTAAAAGACCTCCGTCTTCGTAACATTGAGGTGGAGGCCAGAACAGGGGCCCTCTTCCATGATCATCTGAAGAACCTTCCCCACAACAAGCCTGAAAGCAAAGATCAAAGGAATCCCTGATCCTACGAACCAAGGGATGCAGGACCAGAGAGAAAAGGAGGGGACCTAAAGGGTCACCTTGCTGAACCCCCTGACACGTGCGGAGACTGTGCTCTCCATAGTAGAGCCTGGCGGGGCTGGAGTAGCAAAACTCAACCCAATGGGAGAGGGCAGGGCACTGATGGCGAACCTCCTGAAGCATACTCGCCCGATCAACCAAGTTAAAGGCATTCTGGAAATCGACAAGTAGCATGAAGAGACCCACGTCCGTGCCACGGTCCTTTACAAGGCGGTTCAAGGAATGCAGAATAGCTTCACCCCCGCTAGAAACACCAACCTCGAATTGAAGACCCTCAAAATAGCCACATAAAGATGGGCCAACCAAGTAAGCTCCGACCTTAGAAACAAGGCGCCTCCAGATAGTGCCCACGGCAATAGGACGAACCCCACCCCCCGGCTTAACGAGCGGGGTGAGTGGAGCGCTGGCAATGAATTCACCTAACCCCTGTGGACACTTCCCCCCGAGAAAAAGGTTGACCACCCGAGCGATAGAGGCGGTGAGATCATCAGAAATGGCGATAGCAGCACCACCCAAACAATCCAGCAGATGCTGGGCCCGAAGCCCATCCCTCCCACAAGATGTCCCCCGCGAAAAACTCCGAATCATGTCCAAAACAACAGATACCGACGCATTAAGGCAGTGGTCGAGAGGATCAGACGAGATGACAGGGGAAGGAGCAGCCAGGTGCTTATCCAGAAGGGCCTGGAGGGTGGCATCAGTGTAAGGTGCGACACCGGACGAAGAAAGAACACGAACGGCTGCCGTATAATGACCATCAGAAATCTTCTTACGACACTGACGAATGTTAAGCTCACTTGGGTCGACCACCTCCTCCACACAAAAAGAAGGGGAGACCTCTGCCAAAGTCTCGCACAAGAGCAATAACTTTCCCCCCGGCACCCCCCAAGTACGAATAACACCAACAATAGCCTCCTCCTGACGTTGGCGTCGAATAGCAGATCGACATTCCAAATTACTCCTCGGGATGAAGGTCTTCAAAACACAAAGGGGTAACACGAGCAAAGCAACCCAACAAGATACATCAAAAGGAGCTCCCGCAACATCATCCAGGGCACCCTTTAAAGCCCGCGCGAACCCAAGCCGACACCTAGGGGGGATCGATTTAACCATGCGCAACCCCTTAGAGAACAAGTGATCAAGAGAAACCAAGGAGAGACAAGGGAGTGGGTCCTGATCACAAATTATTATTATCATCGTCATTGTCGTTGTCGTCATCATCATCGTCATTGTTATTATTATCGTTATTATTATTTTCTATTTTTTTATCATCATTGTTATTATGATAATTATTAATATTATTAAGCACTCCATAATATTTTGAGGTCTTGAAATAGATGTTACATTCAAATATTTACAACTCTGTCTTAATGTCATTAGGATTAATTTACGTTTTTTTACACTATTTTTGAGTGAATAAAATATCTAATATATATACACACACACAATATAGCATATGCGTATTATTTGTATTGTATTAAGATTTAAGAATATCAAAATTTAATTTTTTTTATATTACGTAATCAAAGATATATACATAACATTTTGTATTGCCAAGTACTAAAAAAACAAACGTAGAAATCAAATGAACTGGAGTGAGTACTATGTTGTTGTTATTATCATTATTATTATTATTATTATTATTATTAGTTTATTATTATTACTATTATAATTATTATTATTATTATTATTATTATTATTATTATTATTATTATTATTATTATTATTATTATTATTATTATTATTATTATTATTATTATTATTATTATTATTATTATTGTTATTATTATTATTATTATTATTATTATTTAGTGTTATAATTATTATTATATATATATATATAATTATATATAATTATATATATATATATATGTATATCATTTTTTAAAATATTATTAGATAATTTATACAAGTAGTTATTAGTTTCAGCTTCTTTTAATTCAGCTCAGCTCAGCCCAGCTTCTATCAGTCCAACTCAGCTTCTATCAGACCAGCTCAGCTCCTATCAGACCAGCTCAGCTCAGCTCAACCCTGTTTCAGCCGAAAAGAACAGGGCCTTAGTGTTCTTTTATAATTGGTTTAATTTAAATTGATGAGTTATCAATGGATTTGGAGAAAGGATGGTTTAGGAGAGAGAATTTGATTTAGGGCAATGAAGAAGATGAAGATGGGTGTTAATTAATAGCATGGGACCCACAAAACCGACTTCATCCGGTCATTTAAGAGGCAATTTCATTCTTGTGTAATATGTCTCATACTTGGTTTTATTCCCGTATTAATTAAAGTTGGTTTTATTGATGGAATACCACCCAAAGTTGGTATTATTCCGGTTAAATAACCCAAAAAAATAAGCTTGTTGGGATTTATTAGTGTCTTGAAGTTTTTATTGGTGTTGGATTTGGTGGTTCTTAGTTGCGTAGGTAGTTATCGAGAATCACTATTAGAAATGAGGCTTCGGGCTGCCTATGGACGCCTTTTGAAGACGGGCGTCCCCCCTCAAACGCCTGGCAGTGGAAGCCTGGGGTACTCACCATTTTTTAAAGCGGGCGTCCAAAGTTGGAAGCCAAACACGGGCGTCCAAAATGGTGTCCAAGTTTAGACGCCAACTTGAGAACGCGGGCGTCCAACTGTGGACGCCATATTGAAGTTCGTGGTGTCTATAGGTAGACGCCACTACAATCACAGGACGTCCACCTGAGGATGTCATATGCGCGAAAATGGCGTCCACTTGCAGACGCCGACCAACTGCATGGTTGCTGTGCTGGAGCCTGCGAGGTGTTCAGTCTGGCGTCTGGAAGGGGACGCCACCACTAGGCCTGGAAGACCGTAAATATTCGTTTACGGCCTATCCAAAGACTGCGAAAAAACAAATTTCTGCGAAACACAATACGCAACATTCACAACACAATAAGCAACATCCAAACACAATACCACAACACATTCAATCGGACATCGCCGTCCACACCACTATGCCCACTTCACAGCACGCCATTGAAGACGAAATGACGATAATATAAATAAATAATTACAAATTCGTCGTCATAAAACGCAAGTACATAAAAACTAAAGAGTTAAACTACATAAAAGAAGTTAGTTCGAACTAAATCCAACTAATCGTAAGTAGTTAAGCTTACAAGTAACATCGACAGTAAATCAGGAAACTGGGAAGCTAGCGGGGGCACCTGAATTCCCACAACCCCCGCTGAAAGGGTCTCTGTCATCTGGAGGACGAGGAGTAGGTCCTTGGTTGCAGTTGGCGAACAAAGTGCTCCACCCTTGCATTTCCTCACGCATCCTCCTAATCTCGTCGCCCTGACGCGCCATGTGCTCTTTCATTTCTTGCTCTCTTCGGGCGCCTTCCAGTTTGTTAGCCTCGCACCTAGACTGCAACTGGGTCAGAGTGGTAGGGGTGTACTCCATCTGTGATGAGGAGCCGCCAACACGCTCGGGGGAAGGCTTGAAAAACATAGGCGCGACATTCCCTATGCCATACACACTTCCCTTCTTGTGCCCGTCCACGACCTCAAAAAATGCAGCATTCGGGTCTTGGGTCGGGTCGGTGTAGTTGGCGATCTTCTCGACGTAGGCATCCTACATACACAATAAACAAGTGTTACCTCAGCTTTAGATATTATATGAACAAAATGATAAATTTATTACTTAACCAAATAGAATAAGACGAAGTGCATTATTTGAAGTAGATAGGGAGTGCTTACCCAAATTGCCCGATCCTTCTCCGTGACGAAGCGTGCTGGCCTCCCCCCCATCATCGTCTTCCTTCGCATGTATGTCCACGAAAAGCTCGGCTGCGGTGGGCAGTTTCCCTATATCTTTTTGGATCTGATTAATGCAGTTGAATGTTAGGCAACTACATACTATGTGAACATAATTTATGAGAACTTAAAAAATAATAGAAATCATACCCTCAAAGCCCTACGGTAAGATGATTGAGAACCATGGTGGTGGGTGGGGTTTGCCTTCCCCTTTAACTCTGCGTTCTTCATCTTGTTCTTGCTCGCCCGTTCCGATCGTTTCTTGAAATCCTGGCTCTCGTGGTTGGCTATCCACCTTTCCAACGTTTCCCCTGAAAGTTGAAGTGTCAAAGATATTAAGTAAGAGCCTAGTGAAGTTTGATTCTTTGTTAGCAACCGGATACAATATGTTGAAAACTACACCTTCCAGGTCCTTCAGCATCGTTCTTCTTTCGTGGCGTTTGTGCATGACGTCCACGAAGCGCTTCTTACTTGTTTTGTTGTACCGCTCCCACGCCTGCGCTTCCAGCTCCGGTTTCCAAGGGTACTTTAACTAAAAAAAAGGAGGATTGCTATTAACAAGAAGACGTACAAAGCCTGTAAATGTCAAAACATAAACATCATATAATGACAAAGTGAATAAGAAATTAAAACACACGCACCTTGAAGTTTTTGTAATACTGTTGACGATGATGCGGTGGCACTTGAGCCCAGTAAGTGTACCCCGCGCCGTTGTCATACGCCATGTAGCTTTGCGTGCACCCCGATACTACATCCTGAACCCAAAACTTGCACCGTCTCGAGAAATGTCAGAGGCAAAAAATCTTAGAAAATTATTCTAACAACTATATTAGAAATTGTGGGTTAGATTATATTACTAGTAGCGGTCGATGTCGAGTATCACCCTACCGTAGTCGGCAATCTAGGGTTCATCATTCCCTTGTGGCTGCTGCTGCTTAACCTCCTCCTCCTCCTCCTCTACCCTCTCTAGTGTCTCGGGGACCACTTCCTCCTCCAAGTTGCGCTGCCGGGAGGTCTGCGCCCTACTACTTCTACCCCGACTCCTTCCTCTGCCTGACATCTTCACCTTGCAAATGAATTAACAGTGTCGTAAATTGTCACTCAGAAAAGAGAATTGTAATAAGCGTAAAGCAAATGAGTAATACAGTGACGAAATAAACCTAAAAATTAATACCGATATACTACTCATCTTCGCTATCCTCATTGCCACCACCCCCACCCTCGTCCTCATCGTCCTCCTTCGTCTCATCACTGTCGAAGGCATCGCTATCCTCAACAGCATTAGAGTCCTCATAAACCTGCTCCTGTCCGTCCTCCTCCTCGAGCATCTCCCGATATTCTATGAGGATGTTATCGTTATGACCACCACTGTCGTCCTCTGAATCTTCCTCATTGCCATCGTTAGTTTGGTGTTCATCTGAGAATACGGTTTCATCGCTTGGAGATAAACGCGTACCCCGTGTCACAGCTTTTTCCTGAAAAAGAGTGTTGTCTACTTGCCCCCTTGATTTTGTCTTGAAAACTGCCCACCATTGACCTTGATTTCTATCATTTCTAATGGTCGGATAAGGGGCAATGTACACTTGGTGGGCTTGATGTGCTAGTATGAATGGATCATACGAAGGGTACTTCCTATTGTGGTTAACTTCAACTAACTTATAACTTTCATGCACTTTTATACCATTAACTGAGTTGTCTTTCCACTCACACTTGAACATCACAGCTCGGTACCCACGTTCGCTACCAACGTAACAAAGCTCGAGTATGTCCTCCAAGATACCGTAGTAGTCCTCACCATCAAGAGAACAAACAAACACACCGAAATTACATCTAGCCTTATTCCTCCTGTAGTCAAATGTGTGAAAATTGAACCCATTTACTGAATAATACCGGTTCCAGGTTCTAACCTCATGCAAAGGATCGTATGCCAAACTTCTAACCAAGTCATCCTATATATCTAAGGCTACTACATCCTCCTTAAGCCACTTAGGGAACTTGTCGTCGTGCTTACCCCAAACATCATCAACATTCACATTTGGTTTTGCAGCGACAAATTCGGCTACGAACTGCTTCTCATAAGGCTCTAAAATCTCACAGTTGGAAAGTAGGTAAAGGTGAGCTTGATTGTATTCTTTTTCATCCAACATTCTAGTACCCACAACTAATGATGTTCCTTCCTCGTCCTTGACTTAAAAGAAATCAGGTATGTTAGGATCAATAACCACTGATTTTGCAAGATTCAGATTATTGGTTCTAGTATGGACATCTTTCTCTGTTAATTAGGCATTACAAATAGTACCCTCTACCATAGCCTTGTTACCAATTTTTTTTCTTTAAATGATTAAGGAACCTACATGCGAAATATGAGCAAGTAAATTAGTAAATATTAAGTTTAAAATATAGTTACAGATGAAATTAATTTCAGAAGAAGTAACTTTCGAATGGGTACATCCATCTATATTGGGAATGTCCTCCAACCTTAACTTCATAGGGCAGGTGCACAGATAGGTGCTCCATGGAATTAAAGAAGGACGGTGGAAAGATCATCTCAAGTTTACAGAGTATCTGTGGAATTTGTTCCTCTAGCTGAGTCATGTCATCAGTTGATATTATAGAAGAACACAAATCTCGGAAAAACTGAGAAATATCAGTTAAAGAATTCCACACCGTCGGTGGTAGAAGCTGCTTCAATGACACTGGTTAGTAACCTCTCCATAAATACATGGTAGTCATGACTTTTTAAACCTTGCAGCTTCAGATTCTTATGATCGACACATCGCTTAAAGTCCGAGGCATACCCATCAGGGAACTTCAACTTCTCTACCCACTCCAACAACACCTTTCTCTGAGTCTTATCAAGGCTGTAGACGGCTTTGGGTTTGGACCCATCTCGTTTTATGTGGAGCTGTGGACAGTCACAAATTTTTTTCACATCTTGTCGGGACCCTACTGTGTCACATGTCTTACCGTCCACATCCATTACTGTGTGAATTAACTGTTCGAAAAAGTTTTTATCTATGTGCATCACATCTAAATTATGACGTAGTAACAAATTGCTCCAATATGGAAGGTCGAAGAAAATACTTCTTTTAAACCACCATTTTTTTACTTTTTCGGATTTTTGAAGTCCTGATCGGTTCTGTCAATAGTAGACGGGAACTCGGAAATCAACTCTTATATTTCATCCCCTTGGAGTCGAATAGGTGCGTCCTCAAGCACCACCTCACCTTTTTTGAATGCTCTCTTGTTCTTCCTATAAGGGTGACCCTCTGGTAGAAACTGTCTATGATAATCAAACCAACTAATTTTACTAGAACTCGGAAGATAAAAAGCTTTACTCTCATCCATACAACAAGGACATGCTTTTTGACCCGCAGTAGACCACCCCGTGAGCATACCATATGCGGGAAAGTCGTTTATAGTCCACAACAAAGCTGCTTTCATCTGAAGTTTTGTCTCAAAGACACATCATATGTTTCCACCCCTACTTCTTACAGCTCTTTCAATTCCTCAATCACGGGCTGTAAGTAAACATCCAAATGAGTTTTCGGGTTCTTTGGTCCGGGAACAATGAGAGACAAAAAGATGAAAGGTTGCTTTAAACTCAACCAAGGAGGTAAGTTATAAGGTGTGACCATCACAGGCCAACAGGAGTAAGACTTTCCAAATTGACCGAAGGGTGCAAATCTATAAGTACACAACCCAAGCCTTACATTTCGGGAATCTGTTGCAAAGTGAGGGTAACTATCAAAACGTTTCCACTCCTCACCGTCACTCGGATGACACATCTTTCCAGGTACCCTAGTGTCTTCTTTGTGCCACCTCATTTGCTCAGCTATGGTTTTGGTTGCGTATAATTTTTGAAGTCTAGGTGCAATTGGAAAGTAAGTAAGCTGACTAATTGGTATAGGTTTCTTACCACTACCACCACTCTTCCCTTTTCTACCCCTCAATACAATATCCCCTCAAGTGTTTTATACCTGCCCTTACCACACTTTCTACATTTATCAAGCGTGTCATCACCCTTCCAAAATATCATGCACCCATCGGGACAAGCACTGTCAATTTAAAGTTTCGGAATAACCTATCAATCAAGGAATCAAGAAACAAGGAAACAATTGAAAATTTCAGAAACTTTAGAAAAATTGATACAAGAGTTCTGGATTAACCCCAAGAGCTTATCAATGAAAGAACTAAGATACCCTAGGAGATCAACCCTTTCGATGATAAATATTTAGGGTGCCATGAGAACCATGAAATTTGATACGATTGATAATGGAGGATATACGAGTGAAAGTCCAGATAAACCTAAAGAGATCAAAACTAATAAATGTTTTGAAATTTTATGGAAATTAGGACAACCTTATTTCAATGGATTCATGCGATAACCAATGCCAAACCAGCATTTCTCAAGAAAAACATCTTATATCATTTTTAAGGAATTTAGATATTATCTGGTTTTGGAGTTAAAATCGATAGTGAAACAAATCTCGAAATGACCTGAGATTGTTCTACTTTTGGGAACTTGAGAATATCCTATGGATAAATAAGAACCTCCAAATAAAATAAAGGAAAAGGTTAGCCAAAAATTGGGGAAATATATACCTTACCAACCTAGTAGTTGCGAATTTCGAGGACGAAATTTTCTTAAGGGGGTAGACTGTAACACCCCGTGTTTTTTTTTAACAATTTTAGTCATTTGTAATAACAAGTAATATTAATAAATCGAGTCTCGAAAAACTATTTTAAATAGTAATATTCAATTCTTGTGCCTTTGGAACCTTTGTATTTCAGTTTACGGTTTGCAAAACTGAAATTTCGATCGTTATCGCAATTCTGTGCGATTTCGTAAAACGGTTCCTATTTTCTCATACGAACTCCGATTGAGGCGTCTCAAAACCCTAACTTTATTATTTTTCCAAAATCTAAACAATGGTTATATTAAAAAGTACATTTTATAAGTGAATAATAAAAATATTGCACGGGACAACCCGTTTGAAACGAAAATTGTCACCCGTATGTCGCTTCATTTTGATCAAAATTTATCCATCATTTAAACATAAAAAACCTTTCATTTAATTATCATTCATTTACAAAAAAAATAAGCAAAAACAACTCTCTTTTCCTCTCCTCTAGATTCCACACCGGGCGGAACAACACGGGGAGGAGCATCCTTCTGTAGCTCCTCGTCCTTAACTCTGCCCCCACATACCAGGGAAAACCCTCGTAGTTGGCCCAAGGACGGGCCACAAACTGCACAACCAAACCTACATTACATCACAAAACTTCTAACCTTAGGGGCTACCTAAGAAAACAAATAAGGGGAAGAACTTACATCCTCGAGACGCAACCGGTTCACCAACACGTTCTCTGTCGAGTAGTGGCTCATATTAGTCTTGGTCTGAGCCAACCTCCACTCGATTCCGGCCGGGAACCTAGCTGGGCGAGCCGGGACCGTCTTAGGTGCCAAGAAGGAGAAGTAAGAGTATATCCAAGCTTGCAAAACCCGAGATACCGTTAGCAAAACAAAAGAAAACTAATCAAAATCCAAAAAACCAAATGAAAGTTAAGTAACTGATGGGAAGGATTTGCCGTCAATCCCAAACACCAAGTAAAGCCAACAAAACCTAACTAGTAGCTAGGGAAGTCGGGTCGATACCCGCGGAGACGGTAATGGGTGTCTAGACTAAGGTCTACCTAAAAACAAGACTAGGTCACAAAAACACAAGAGGAAGAGAAATGACAAGAATTGACTAACTAGGATGATGAAAAGGGATGAAACTAGACTATCAATGAACTAGATATAACATGAACTAAATGAAACAACTAAAGCTAAATGAAACAACTAACTAAGGAAACAATGAATAAGAAGATGGAGAAATCAATTAAGGAAAGAGTAGGGTTAGGTCGGGTTCATAAGTGTTGTAGAATAGTTGGGAAATCGAGGGTGTAGGTTTCACCTAGTCACTAAGGTCGGTCCGCGCTCTCGTGTCAAAGACAAACCCGAATACTCATCCAAGATGCTACCCAATACAAAAGAATTCAACCACCTATCAACCAAACAATGAGAAGAATGAAACAAGCAAGAGAAGCATGACCACTACTACTCTAACAAGCAATTCATCAAACACATGGTATGCTTAACAAGTGACTAGTGACAAAGAATCCACCTTTACCCTCAATCAAACCCTAATCACCCATAATCAACACTTACTCCCCCTACTAACCCCACAATAAGTCTACTCATTCATATCTAAACTAACATTAACATGAACAAGAGAAATCAACACAAACATTAAAACATTCATTATGAAGATGAAACTAGCAAGAACAATGAACAATGAACAATGAACAAAGATTAAAACTTGAATAACAAAGAAAGATTGAGAGAAAAGAGAAGAGGAAGATTATACCAAGCTAACAAGAGGATGAAAAGATGAAAACTTGTACTCCCTCCCTTCATAACCAAACACACCATTTGCTTTTTCACATTTGCCGAGACGTGTTTTACACCATCGACATCTTTTATTTCGCTTTAGTAAAAATAATAAAAATGTGATATTCTTAATGAACTCGTAGAGACGAATCAAACAAGATCCCACATGACTATATTTACTCTTGTAGATTGCTGTGAATATCGAAGATTCTCTTAACACGTGAATAGTATCAAAAAGAGATATGGTGTGTTTGGATATGAAGGGAGGGAGTATATAAAGAACACCCAAAACCTCCACCAATATTGTCAAGATTGAATGGATTCTTCAAGAAATTTCTTAATACAAGAGTAACTAACTAGATTAAGCTAAGATTAACAAAAGATTAAGGAAAGATTAATGTAAAACTAAGCTAAGGATCAAGGAAATCTATCTAGGGTTTAGGGTAATGTAAGGTGCTTAAAACAATACAAGAGGGGGGTATATATAGGGTTTCACGAGTGAAGGAGGCGGAAAAGGCAAAGACAGGTATAACTAGGTCCTTCCCGACCGGGGAGGTGATGATCTCGGTCGGGAAGAGATCATCCCGGTCAGGAAGGCCTTCTTCTCGGTCGGGATGGAGCTTCAGAAGCTCCTGTTTGCTTCCCCTCTTCGTCTCGGTCGTGATGGATGTAATCTCGACCGGGATGGGTCTTGTAGGCCTCAAATATGATCTCATAGGTCCCTACTTGCTCTCCCTAGGCTTATTATCGATTCTTGGTGCTCGGGATCGAGTCTAAAGGGCTCGGGAATGGGTCCCAAGGGCTCGGGATCGAGTCTAAGCTACCGAGTGATCGTCGCTTCTCTTTATTGGCTCCAAATGTGTCGGAAACGAGTCCGAATCGTTCCATTTCTCTAAGATTGGCCTTAGGAACCTAAAACAAGCTAGAAGAAGCGTAAGTAGCCTCGAGACCGCTCCAAAGAGCGATTCCACAAGAGAAACCGGGACCAAACACAAGGAATAAGCACTACAAAACACACTTATCAACTCCCCCACACTTAACCCTTACTCGCCCTCGAGTAGGCACGAACTAACTAAAAACTAAAAGAAACTAGACTACTAACCAAGCGGGTATTAGCGCACCCTACGCCCTTTCAACTCACGCGATAACACTTAGAGGAAAAGTGCTCTCCGCAAGACAAGTGAGGTCTTGCGACAAAACTGTGGATACAACCGAAGACGAAAACACACAAACACACATCAAAACAAACAAACAAACAAACGGTTGCATCCAAGAATTAAGAAATACCGCTTCCCTCAACAAAGCGGTGAAAGAAGCACCGGTTAAGGACTTAAGGCAAGTGATAACGTTCCCAAGCTAATAACAGAAATCGATATGAACAAAACCCTAATAGTATGGCAACAAAGCAATAAAAACGTTGGTAACTTACCTAGGTCCTCCTAACCTTCTAATAACGTACTACGGGACGATAGGCGGGATGGAAAAAGGATGAACCACGAAGTTAGTCGACACTGTAGATAAGTGAAACCCCGCCCCCTTTAGCGACAAGCCAAGAGGGTCGTCCCATGCTAAAAAATAGCCTAACTAGTCCAAGTAAAAAGGTGGATAATGGTTGCAAAATGAGGGAAGACCGACCATTACCGCTATCATCCTTCCTAGGGACTCGGTCCTTTGGTAGGCTCTTCACGGTAACGATCGGTAAAAGGCTTATTTTTGAGAGGGTGAGAATCTTTATGAGAGATGATTTTCTTTTGGCATTTTTCTTTTGCATTCTGCTTTTGAGTTGCTATGCCATTTCTTTTTTCTTCCTTTGTATTTTGTTTTTGATTTGTTATGCCTTTTCTTTTTCTTCTTTCTTTTCTTTCTTTCTTTTTCTTTCTTTGTGACTTGGTTTGCCTTTTGGATAAATCATGTATTGTAGGCATTCAATCATAACCAAGCATGAAACTTCAACAAATTGCAACTTATTTGCGGAAAATGTGTAGAGAGTAGGGAAATGGGTAAGTCGGGAGCGCGCTTTCCCTTCAAACCCACAAAAAGGGGGAAACTTGGACTAATCAAACAAATTTCGAACACGGTCACCTAAGGGACGAGACTCGGCAACCGAGGCCTATTCACTCCGTGGGTGGTCATAGTGGTCAAAATGCAAATCCCGTAGTAAATCCCTAGTAGACTAGGAGGACTCAAGGTAAAGGACCAACGAAACTATTGATTTAAAGTCATTCTACTAGACTAAAGTCCAAGACTCGATTCATATCACTAGAAAGGGAAAGTAAACACTTGCGCACTAGCCTCGAAACCGGGTTTTCGAAAACCTTTTCTACACTAGACTCACAAACTATACAAGACACAACAAAGACGAAAGAAAAACGAAAGAAAACAAAACAAAACAATAACATTAACACAAGAAAATAATCAATCACCACCCCGAATCTTCCAAACAAACAACTACATCAACCAAAAACTCCAAAACGCTCCACGCGAGCACACATCATCACAAAATCTCCTCCGAACTCCACAAGAGAACAAAGAGGAAAAAGGGAAAATGATGTTACCAGATGTTTCAAAAGCTCTCCAAAGCTAACGGTGATCAAGCGACCTACAAGGAAAAAGGGGGCAAAACGCACACGCAAAACACAAAAATACGACACAAAGACAAAAAAGAAAAAGACCCAAAACAAAATCTTTTTTGGTTTTTATGAAAATTTTCAAATTCTAAGGAATTTTTTATGATTTTTTGAAAAAACTACAAAAATAAAACTAAACTATACTAGGATATCGCTCCTTCACACTTAAACCGAGCAATGTCCTCATGCTCGATCGGTAGTGTGTGGAGACACTAAAAAGAAGAGAAACTACGAAAATAAAGCTAAAAATCAAAAATAAAAGTGAAGAAAGGGTGGAATGTGTCCGTTCGGGGTGTAATCAAGTCACCAAGGGCCGAGACAAGAAAAGATATGGATGGGGGAAGAAATAAAAAGAAGAAAATAAAAAAAAATGGGAGGGGAGGACTAGGTGTAATCAAGTCACCTAGCCCGGATTCCGCCTAAATCCGACTAAATCCTAGCAAAAGGAAATAAAAGATAAAGAAAAAGTGAAAATACTTGTCAATTTGGATTTTTCAAAATATTCTCGATGTAATCACGTCATCGAGAACCGGGAGCAATAACTACCAAAGGCCCCGAGGGCCACCATGACACAAAAAGGATAAAGGGAAAGGGAACATGCAAAGAGAGACTAGCAATAAAAGACGGAAAAGAAAGGAGAGTCGCTTACCAAACGGTTAGCAACTCAATAATCTCCATCGCCTAAATGATCGTTATCGGCACTTTGCTTGTCTTCATCATTGTTATTCCTCCTCCTCCTAAATGTAGTCGCATGGTTGAAGTACTAGGCTTGCGTTGGTATAATGAGGGTGAGATTTGAGGTTAAATTCGGTGTATAGTGATGAGAAGATGAGATGAAGGTGTATATATGAAGTGTAAGGGTGAAATGATATAGGTAAGGGTGAGTAGGGAGGTTGGGAGGGGGTACAAAGGGGTGGGGTGGGGCTTAAATGAAGAAGCAAAGGCAAAGGGGGCTGCTTTACACCATCCCGGTCGTGACATAGCTCGTCCCGGTCGGGATGACAATGATCCCGGTCGGGATTGCTCGTCAGTAGCTTCTGTTTTGCATGCCCACTTCATCTCGGTCGAGATGACACCCTTCCCGGTCGGAATGACTCTTCTAGCTCTTCAATCCTCTTGATAGCTTCACCCAAAAGGCACCCAATACTTCGGGATCTTGAATCCCGTCCCCAAAAGCTTATGAAAAGCTCAAAAAATGACTTTCTTGCCCAAGATCCAAGCTTCTATCATCAAATACTCTTTATAACTCTTCATCTTCACTATCAACCTATCAAATAAACTCAATAAACACCATCAAAATCCCTCCCCCACATCGCTCATCAAAATACCAAATTACAAGAATTCCACAAACACACAAATCCAAAAAATCACACAAATACAACTACAAAAACACAAAGGAGAGGGAAAAGATATATACAACACGACGGTTCTTGAGGAACTCCGTCAAACCTATGATGGGGGATTCTTCATTCATTTTTCAACAACATGATAGACAACTCCATCGCCTTCAAGAGCACGGAGTAACAAATCAAAGGCTCGGGAGAAATCTTCAATCAAGCTCGTGGAGTACCAATCCACACTCCAAGGTTCCTCACAACCTTGCCTCGAAGTTCCCGGGGCATCCCGATCTACTAAGTTCAACGGCTTGAACTTGTACTTTCGATCCTTCGGTATATACCCAAACTTCATTTCATCTTCATGGGGCCTCAAGGGAGGCTCAACTTCCTTCTTTCCTAGCAACTTTTCTTCATTCACACAACAAGGGCATTCATCCACCCCAAGCTCGGAAGCATCATCATCAATTTCACATAAGTTGTTGTCAATCCCCAAGCTTCCATCCGACTCTTTCCCTATATCTATGTCATTCAAGGCATGGATCATATTACATGACTCTTCATATGTAGGCGAGGTAGTGTTGCCTTGGAGATCAAACACGAGCTTCTCGTCGCCTAGCTCAAAGGTGATCCTACCCTTCTTGACATCGATCATTGCACCGGCGGTATGTAAAAATGGGCGCCCAAGGATAATAGGAGTGATAGCATCCTCCGGCATATCAAGCACAAGAAAGTCGACCAGAATGAAGAATTTCCCGATTCTTAGTGGCACATCCTCTAACATTCCTAATGGTCGATTAAGCGAACGATCGGCCATTTGGAGTGTAATAAAGGTACACTTGAGCTCTTTCATTCCAAGTCGCTCACAAATAGAATAAGGAGAATGCTTACAATCGCCCCAAAATCACATAACGCCCTTTCGATCTTCAAGTTCCCTATGGTGCACGGGATTGAGAAATATTGCGTGCTAAATTTAGACCGTTTTTCCTCCCATTCAGACTCGTTTTTTTTTTCTCGTTTTGCGAGTCCAGCGAGCGATTATCGCCATATTTTGAGTAGTTTGTCCCTCTTGTGCGTTTTTCGTGTTTTTGGTAGTTTTTCTATCAATTTTGATAGGATTTGGCACCGAAATCACGATCGAGCTTCCACGAGCACAAGAGAAAGGAATATCGTCCAAAGAGCAAAGCACACAACTTAAAGTTTAAAGCCATCCAATCATACGATGAAGAATGAGACAAGAATCGAGGCCAGAAAAATGACCGGGTGAAACTTCACCCGGTGAGACACCACCGGGCAAAGTTTCACCCGACGGTAATTTGCCTCCCCCGAAGATTTTCCGAGACTTCCCACCGGGTGAAACTGACTGGGCGAAATTTCGGCCACCGGGTGAAATTTCGCCCGATGGAAAGAAGCGCCAAAAACCGCGAAAAGAGAAGAAAATCTCACCGGGCAAAATTTCACCCGGTGGGATTATTACGTCAAACCGCAGGGCGATGTTTCACCCCATGAAGATGCAAATGGTGATTGTCTCACTAATGGAGCAAAAAATTGGATTTGAGCTATAGGTTAAAGACCCATTAAGGCATTACTATATATATGTTACCCTACTTTGTTCCCCATAACCATCCATAATTATCTCCACTCCATCCACCATTAGTGTAGTTACACCATCCATTAGTAGAACAATCTAGTAGTATTCTTAGTAATTCTCTATAATTCTAGTAGTAATTTAGTAGTAGATCTACTTAGTTTCCATCAACAACTCTCTAGATTTCAAGTTTGTAGAAGATTATCTCAAGTTTTATTTGAAGATTTGTTGTGTTTATTGAAGAATTAGTGACAAGTTCTTCATTTTATTCATCAAAGATTCAATCTTTATCTATGCAATCTTCTTATTTCTTGTAGATCTTCATAGTTGGTATATTTCTCTTCCACTCTCTAATCTCTAGTTTAGATTTAATATAGTTTACTCATCATTGTCTTGTTTAGATCATAATAGTGTTGTTAGTTACTCTAGATTTTATTTATGATGTTCTAGACTATTCTCTAGGTTATTGTGTTAGATCTTATTTCTTCCATAGTTTAGTGGGTAATTGTTAGATCATAGTTTTTCCATTGTTTTGTTGTTACTTTCCTTAGATCTAATTATTATGCATGTTGTAGTTATTTTCTCCTTAGTTAATGTTTTGTTGTCTTCTATTATGATTAGTGAGTAGATCTCTTGTTGGGGGGTTTAGGGATGAGGACTTGGACTATTTGAATTAAGGGATGTTGGTGGGTTGCTTGCTTGTTGGTTTATCTTGTTTATGGTTGTTGTGTCATTGTTGTTTTAGTCCGGCCAACTAGACCGACCTTGACTAGTTTCTATCAATATTGAGAAACTTGGGGTAGAAATTACCATAGCTAGAGACTTACCTTTCTTCGTCGCGAAAGCGGGTTTTTAGGTGGGTTGGGTGAAGAAATCGAAAGGTGGCATTCTCCCTTTATCAATAATGTTGCGACAAAAACTCGATTCCGACCTTCTCAGACTCCAAGTACCGAATCCCGACTTCCCCCTAACACCTTTTCCTAGATTGATCACCCCTAGCTATCCTCGTAGTTATTTCTCTAGTATAGACTCGACCCTTAGAAACCCCCCTCTAGACATCAAACACACCGCTTTAAACTTGTCAACACATTCCGTTCCCTGTGGACCGACCTCGACTTACCACGATTACTCTAGTAGTTTTTGTGTTATTCCAAGTCTATAAATATTGTTTGATCCCCCGTCCTTCGCTAAAACTACCGATCCGATTGGGGCGCGATCAAAATGGCGCCGTTGCCGGGGAGCGGCTAGTAGTTGATTGTGTTTTTAGTTATTGTGTTTGATTGTCACTAGTAGAAAAAGGCCCATTGACATCAGTTATTTTTTACATTTACATCGCCTTTTGGGCGATGTATATCTAGGCGATGTATATGAGTGATTTGTCATTTACATCGTTTTTAAACCGATGTCATTATTTGTTTATTTACATCGGTTTTTGTAAAACTGATGTATATGTTGTGTCATTTACATCGCTTTTTGTCTCAAACCGATGTTTATTTTGTGTCGTTTACATCGCTCCTTGTTTCAAATTGATGTTAATGTTGTTTCATTTACATCGATTTTTACATAACCGATGTCAATGTTGTCTTATCTACATCAATTTGCACTATAAGCGATGCATATGTGTGGACATGACGTAGGTCCACCCCAACGCGGCGAAGCGCGGGTTTGGGTAGGCGAATGAATCTCGTGGTAAGATTGTTCTCGGGTTCGAAATTTAAGTCAAAATGGAGTCGCCACCGAATTTTGTGGTTATTCGGAACCATACGAGCCCACTCTATGTCGTCATGGGCTATACACAAAGTAAGCCCACTCCGATTTCAGAGTTTATGGGGCTCGTCCCTTTGCATTGCGATACCGATACCATCTACACCGGTAATCGTGTAAAGAATGACTCTCGTGCGCCAAGGGTTTCGGACATCCGGAAACCAAAGGTTCTGAGTAAGGGGTGAGGGTACGTGTTGGGAAGCCCACTAAGGACACCCAACCCCGCCCGCACATGGCGGCCTCTACTAAGACATCGTTCGTGTTCGTGATACGCGCGCTAGTAAAATAATTAAATGATATGCAAACAGCGTTTTGGCTAAGCATGCGAATTTTGCGTTAACTACGTCATTTAATGCATCTTATTATTGGTCGAAATGGTTTAGCATGCGAGGTTCATTTATAAAGCGTAAAAGCAAGTAAAATAAATGAAGCTCGAAAGGAAATAAAAGCGTACAAGCTACACGGGTGGAAATACAACCCGGAATTCACAATACAACATAAACGAAATAACATAAAATAAAGGTAGAACGAACCCGTATGAAAGCTAGACCGCGAAATATGTAGATGGACTAACCCCGCTTAAATACGTATTATGTTACGTATTAAACGAAGGACGGAAATGTGAGACTACGGCGTATTACTAGCCTAATCTCACATCCCGTAGTCTTGTCCCGACTTATCACGTCAAAGTGGTCAAAGTCGTTCTACGTGTCGTGATGTGTAGGTTTTGAAAAATGAGGAGGGTCATGCAATGGTCTAAAGTCGATAAAGAACGGGGCTCGAAATATGTGTCCAAGCCCTCGGGTTTGCGGGTTATGAGACCCACTCGATCGAGTCATTGACTGACTCGGTCGAGTGTGTCATTAGCGTGGCTACTGACCACTTTTTGAGGTGCTACTAGATCGAGTGGCCTATGGCACTCGATCGAGTGCCCCTTGTACGAGAGGTAACTCGCCTTGTTTTTTTGACTTAAAATCGATAGTCGGCCTAACCAAGTACGAATATTACGTGATTCGTACTTAATGCGACCTCCGGTATTATAATCGTATATGAGCGATTATAATACCGTCATCGGGACTTCATGAAAATGTTTTATGTTAGATTAGGAAATTTTGAATTGGTGACGAAATGTATCCCTCTACGTCACGACATCGGAACTAACCCTTTTGGGTTATGTGATGTCGGTTTTCGTGTCAAAGGGTTTCGTACCAATTATGGAAAGGGGATTAAATCCGTTCAACTACGACGGATCACGATCTCGTCACGCCCTTGAGTACATTGGGGCGGGGATCCTCGAAAGGGCTCCACCTCCGTCGTTGCTCGTAAAGGGATTAGACGGACCAAAAGTGATCATCGTAGTTAAACGTTTTAAAACCGATTTTGATACTAGTTTTATATATACGCGGTATTATTAATATAAACGACGATAAAATGATATAAAACAAAGATATAAAAGATGCAAAAAAATGTTAGTGTTAGCGTCGGTGTTACTACGATCATAATACGAAAATGTACATAAAACGATATAGAAAAGAGATAGAAAAGGGGTTTAGGACACCCTCAACATACATGCTAGTATAGGACCTCGGAAATGGACTCGTAAATAGCGGCACGGCTTGAGAGTATCGAGGACGTACGTGAGTTATGGTGTGTATGGGTGTTGTGTCGGTTTCCGAGGGACAAAGGGGCTCGGGATTGACGTGTTTTTGCTTAGGGTTTGTAGTGTAGAGTGTAGGGTGAAAGTAGGGTGAATGTAGGTTAAATGCCTTAGAAGAATTCTGAAAAAAAGAAAGGTTGTGAATGCATGGGGATGTCGTGGTATTTATAGGCATTTCCCACGACATAGGGGGCACTCGATCGAGTGGCCCTAGTGCACTCGATCGAGTGCCTTAGAAAATGGGCCAAGCCCAGGTAAAAAGGCTCCACTCGATCGAGTGGGGTCAATCCACTCGATCGAGAGGGTCAAACGGTTGAGCCAAAATAGGGAAGTTTTGACTTTGTTGATTTGGTTACTTTTTTTGAATTTTGATTTGTGCGCCAATCTGAACTTGGCTGACTTATGAGACGGTTTCGTCTTTGACCGGGTTTTGACCCGGTCGCCAAAAGACGGGAATTATTTTTGGTGTCGGTTTTGGCCCAAATTAGTCTTATTTGACTCGGAATGACCCACTGGGCCTGGATTTGAGGTCTGTTTTGTGAGATTTTTACTCCGCTAAAAGTCCATGTCGGATATTATGAATTCCAAGCCCAAATCCGAGTATACTAAGTCACGTTGACGTCCAATCATCATCGGGTGTTTTTCGGAGACTACCATAGACACGTGGCAGTCAAAATGCGGGTGTCTACAGAGCCCCCACTCTGACTGAGGCTTGGACAAGGCGAAAGTCAGAGTAGCTACCAAGCCTGTTAAGACCTGGCAGACTTCCGGTCGGGTCGTTTATAGTCCAGTAGACTTGCGTGAAGGGCTCGCCAGCCATAAGCAGAGGGTCATACCTGTCCTAATGATGATAGCTTCGCGGGGAGTCAGACTTGTAGCATAGGTCCTGGACGCGCCCATATGTGGGCCTATTCCGCATCATTTCGGGAAAAATGCCGCCTCAGGCGTTTAGCTGGGGAAGTATGTGAGCTGTACGAGCTTGCCTTCGAAGCCTTGAGTCGTACTTGAGCTGATGATGGTGCTCTGTGGGGAGCAAAGCTTGCCTTCTTTTGGGGAGTAGGTGTACCCGTATGCCGACACATCGCACTTTGGATGTAGCACACCGGGGAAAAGCTGACTCCGTTGGGGAAATTGTTTCACGGGGACTTGCTTCTGAAGTCTGGGGTGTACCTGTATGCTGACAGATAACAACTTGTATGTAACATATAGGCAAAACACTGACTCGTGCTGGGGAGAAAAAGATTGAAAATTTTGGAAAGACAAAATTTTGACGCAAAGAAATTTTTAGAAAATCTTAGGAAAGCTCGGGACAGCTTGATTCCTATTCTGGGTTCAAGTTTGAAATTAGGCCTGCGCGCGCATAAGGCCCAGCTTGCTGAGGAGGCAGGGTAGTTAGGTTTTCTGTTGGATTTCCTCATTATAAATATGAGAATCTCTGCTTCAGCTTTTTACATTCCAACTCAAACTCTCCTTCTCCTTTCTCAAAATCTTGTAGACTTTCAAGAGAGCTTAGAAATCTCCGCTATGGGTATTGATCATTTGAGGGCTATGCTTCTCGCCTGGTCCCAATACTTTCGGGACGAAGAGAAAGTCCGACTAACTCAGATGGGGATAGTCAATTTATTCCCTTTTCAGCGTCTGATAGTTGACTCGCATTTTCTGGATGCTTGTCTGTTTGTTTTGGGACACCACCCATCACGTGTTTGCATTTCCGAGGGGCGAGATGTGTCCTTTGCCCGAGGAGATTGCGGCCATAGGAGGCTGGGGTCTTGCTATTCAGCCTGCTATTCCCCCGTCCTACCCGGATCCAAGGAGGCGTTTGAGGGAATTTTTGGGTTTGTCTCATGCTGAGGCAAACCGAATGGTGCAGGGAGATACCGTTTCCCTGTTTGACCTGGCCGATAAGTTCATGAACCCACGGGACGTGAGAGCCACCCCTGCTCATAGGCGTAGGGCATTCGCTTTTTGCATGCTGCATTGCTATGTCTTCGAGGGGCTGATGGAGCTTGACTCATGCAGGGGTCAAATCAGGCTAATCGGAGTGGTTGACCAGATGGAGACTGGTCATAGCCCTGCTTGGCTAGCCACTGGGGAGATTATTACGGGTCTGGACGCTAGACGGCTTGACCCAACTCGACCGCTGAAGGGGAGTACCCGTTTTCTGCAAGTATGCACCTCGAATTTTTTTTTTTTTTTTTTTTTTTTTTCCGTTCACGTTTCGCGCAAATTTTCTGATTCTCGTAAGTCACTCGATCGAGTGGACCTGTTACTCGATCGAGTGGACCTGTCACTCGATCGAGTGACATTCGTACTGGGCCACTGCCTGTTTTTGACAGGCTTACTCGATCGAGTCAGCTGCTGTACTCGATCGAGTGGGCTGTAGCGGACCACTCAATGGCTTACGAAGCTTGTGTATGCTTTTCAGATATGGTTGTCGGAACGGCTGTCAATCATAGAGACCCCTCCAAGCATTCCCAATTACCGGAGCAGTCAGATTAGCTCCCGAAGGCGGAAGATAAGCTCGAGTCATCGGATTGATCGAGCTTACTGGGACGAGGAGTTGGTGTTTCACGGGGGTCCCTTGATCAGGTGGACCGTCGCTTGGTGGTTTCTCTCGAAGTTGACCGGGTTGGCTAAGAGAGACCAAGCCCGGTATCTGACGATCCTGTCCTTAGACTGGACAGTTCATATTTATCCGGACCGTCTCCTAAGGCAGTTCGGTTCGTCTCAGCGCATCCCTGAGACGGAAGCGATTATCAGCGTCCCGCTCCAATTGACGGACGCTATGTGCGACACTTGGTTGCAACGATGGTTCACTCGTCCCACATGGACGGTACCTAGCCCTTGCCAATCCGCTTGGGTATCACGGGCTTATCAGAAGTGGACTTCTGAAGAGTCCGAGGAAGCTCGAAAGGCCTTAAAAGTTGATGAGGCCATCGAATTGGTTCAGCGTGAGTCGGCGAAGGACAACAGAGACTTCTTCACCGGGGAACACAGTCCTGAGACCACAGTTCGGGGAGAATCGGGTCTTAAGTCACAAACTAAAACTCGATCTAAGGAAGTCGGTTCTAGCAGCACTCGAGGGCAGACTGACTTGGAACGATGACTTGGGCCGAGGTTGGCAGTCCGGGACCGACTTGGTCTGCGTGACCGGCTCCCTGAGCCCGTCAGGGCTCGACTTGGGCCCATTGATATGACAGGGGAGTCGGGCTCAAACACTCGAGCCCGAGCTAGGGAAGTTCCCGTGGTGATTCGGGAACGCTCCCCTCCGCGTCGTCGTCAGTGGACGACTAGGGATGCCAAGGACAAGGGGAAGAGCAAGATGCCCTAAATGCCGAGTCCTTAGATTTATTATTATTTAAGTATTATTATTATTATTATTTGTGTGCCCTTTTTTGTGTATATATTTTTTTTGATTCCTGCATTTTGTAACTTTCCGAGTTCATCGGGATTTTTTTTGAATTAATAAAAGAAGTTTATTATTAAACCGCTCCTGTCTTTTCTTGATTGCATTGGTTGTACCCTTTTGAGGGGTTGCCTACGTATCCGCGATTAGCAGAATCAAACCAAACGTAGTTCAGGCATAGGAAATTTGCAATCTCGAATTACACCAAGACTATTGGTTCAAGATGTTTATGACATTAGAATAAGTAATTCTAGCTCATTGACTTGCTTTTTGTAAAAAAAATGATTTTGATAAAATTTGCTAATGACATTGAGAAATGGCTAAGGGTAGTAACGCTTCAGCTGGTCCAGGTTGGTAGGGTTGACAAACTCGTTCCCGTCCAGGTCCGTCAGCATCACTGCTCCCCCCGATAGGATTTTCTTCACCAGATATGGCCCAGCCCAATTGGGTTTGAATTTTCCCCTCGGGTCAACTGGTAGTAAAGCACGGATTGACTTAAGGACTAGGTCGCCCTCCTTAATGTGTCTGGGCCTTACTCTCTTGTTGAAGGCTCGTTGGATCCTCTTCTGGTAGATTTGGATATTATTGAGGGCACGAGACCGTCGTTCGTCTAGTAGAACCAGTGAGTCATATCGTGCTCGAACCCAGTCAGCTTCGGGTACTTGACTTTCTAGCAGAATTCTGAGGGACGGTACCTCCAGCTCGACTGGTTGGACTGCCTCCATCCCGTAGGTTAGGTAATATGGTGTCGCCCCGGTTGCGGTGCGAATTGACGTTCGATATCCCCATAGGGCAAAAGGTATTTTGTCGGGCCAGTCCCGGTAATTATCAGCCATCTTTTTGAGTATGGTGACAATTGTTTTATTAGCCGCCTCTACTGCTCCATTTGTTTGGGGACGGTAAGGCGAGGAAGTATGCCTTTGGATTTTATATTTGGTCAGCAGGGCTGCAGTCTCGGCTTGAAAATGAGTCCCGTGATCACTCATAAATTCAGCGGGAATCCCATATCGACATATTATCTTGTTTTGGATAAACTTGGCGACATGCTTGGCAGTGAGGATGCGATATGATTCAGCTTCGACCCATTTGGTGAAATAGTCGATAGCTACCAAAATAAAGCAGTGCCCACCGGTACCCGAGGGATTTATTTTCCCGATTATGTCGATACCCCACGTTGAGAATGGCCATGGTGACGTCATGGTATAGAGTAGTGATGACGGCATATGTTGCACATTGCCAAAGATTTGACAGTTATGACAATGTTTGACATACGACCGGCAATCGGCTTCCATGGTATTCCAATAATAACCGAGCCTCATGATTTTCCGGACCAGCATGTGGGCATTCATATGTGGGCCGTTTTCACCGTCATGTACTTCGGCCATAACCTTTTCAGCCTTATACTTGTCAACGCAAAGGAGAAGAGCCCCCTGTGCCGTTTTCTTGTACAGTTGTCCGTCGTCGGTGCGGATGAACTGGGTGGCTAGCCTCCGTAAGGCTTTCTTGGCTCGACCTTCCATCCCGGGAGGATATTCTCCGTTTGTCAGGTATTTTAACACAGCTTGGTACCATGGTTCGGGATCTGTTAACTCAATGTCTTCAATGTCGCAGATGTATGCTGGCTCAGACCGTCTTTCGATGCAAATTGGCATACTAGTCACGTGGTCGGGAATATTCAGTAAAGATGCCAATTTTGAGAGTGCATCTGCGAACTGATTTTCTTCCCGGGGCAGATATATATATTCTACCTTTTGGAATTGTTTCTCGAGATCCCTTACTCGTGCCTGGTAGGCCACGAGATTAGCATTTCGAGTCTTCCATTTTTGAAGTGCTTGGTTAATGACCAAGGATGAGTCACCATGTACCCGAAGATTTGTAATCCCCAAATTGGGGGCGGCTTGTAGCCCGTAAATGCATGCTTCGTACTCTGCTGCATTATTGGTAACATCAAAGTCCAGTTTGATGGAGACGGGAGTATGTTCCCCTTTTGGTGAAATTAGGAGGATCCCAACTCCGAACCCTCGAAAATTAGATGCACCATCGAAGTATAAATCCCAAGTTTCAGTATCAGTATGGAAAATATCTTCGTCTGGGAAGGACCAAGTGTCGGTGTATCCTTCCTCGGTTATCGGGCTATTGGCGAGAAATTCAGCTACTACTCGACCTTTAATAGCCTTTAACGGTACAAACTTTAAGTCGAACTCTGCCAACATTAGAGTCCATCTAGAGATTCGGCCGTTGAGAACGGGCTTTTCGAAGATGTATTTGATGGGGTCCATTTTGGATAGCACGTGGACCTCGTAACTGAGCATATAATGCCGAAGCTTCTTAGTGGCCCAAACAAGAGCCAAGCACGTCTTTTCGAGCATGGTATATTTGCACTCATACTCTAAAAACTTCTTGCTGATATAGTAAATGGCTCTTTCTTCGGAGTCAACTGTCTGAGCCAGCATAGCCCCCATGGCTGTCTTGGTCGTTGTTAGGTATAACGACAGAGGCAAACCGGGTTGAGGTGGCATTAAGACCGGCGGAGCAGACAGAATTTCCTTGATTTTGTCGAAAGCAGTTTGGCACTTGTCATCCCATAGTACCCGTTCTCCTACTTTCAGCTTCTTGAAAATTGGTTCACACACCATGGTTAGTTTGGAAATGAACCGACTGATATACTGGACTTTCCCGAGGAATCCCCTTATTTCTTTTTCGGTTTTGGGAGGTTGCATCTCGGTAATGGCTTTGATTTTAGCTGGGTCGACTTCGATACCTCGTTGGCTAACGATATGACCCAGTAATTTGCCTGATGTTACCCCGAAACTGCACTTTTGAGGGTTTAACCTCATGTTGTATTTGCGCAATCGGACGAAGAATTTTCTTAGGGCGGTGATGTGACCGTCCCGTTCTTTGGATTTGACGATCATGTCGTCTACGTAAACTTCTACCTCTTTATGCATCATGTCGTGTAATAAAGTGGTAGCAGTCCTTTGGTATGTGGCCCCGGCATTAATGAGACCGAACGGCATGACGGTATAGCAGTAAGTACCCCAAGGTGTGGTGAAGGTAGTCTTACTCATGTCTTCTTCCGCTATCTTGATTTGATTATACTCGGCATACCCGTCCATGAATGATAGAAGGGCATGATCGGCCGTGTTATCCACCAGTATGTCGATATGTGGTAACGGAAAATCATCTTTCGGGCTTGCCTTGTTAAGATCCCGAAAATCTACACATACCCGCACCTTACCGTCCTTTTTAGGAACCGGCACGATGTTTGCCACCCAGTCCGGATACTCGGACACTTGTATGAAGCCGGCTTTGAATTGTTTGTCGACTTCTTCTTTTACCTTGAGAGACCACTCGGGCCTCATCCGACGAAGCTTTTGTTTGACCGGCTTGCACCCATCTTTGATTGGTATGTGGTGCTCGGCTATTTCCCGGTCTATCCCCGGCATGTCCTTGTAGGACCAGGCGAAGACATCCTTGAACTCTCGGAGGAGGCTTATGAACTGTTGTTTCTCCTCGGGATCTAAGGATAACCCTATCTTAAGTGTTTGAGGCTCTAAGGTTGTTCCCACATTTATGGACTCGGTTTCTTCGATTACCGGGTTCCGGGACTCCCTTTGCTCTAGTTGCTCGATCAGATGCGGAGGTAAGGGTACCTGTTCGTCTGGTTTCTCAATGTCATAGCATAAAACATTTTTAAAAGCAGAATTTGAAAGAGACAAGTCGTAAGCAGAACGGTTGTTATTATTGATTGAAAATTTGGAGAACAGCTCAAAGAGAGCAGCCATCTGATCATTGGTCAGTGGCGGGATAGGTAGGGCACTCGGGACAGACCCCGAAGTGCCAGCAGCAAAAATAATAAAAGGGAGAGGGGTAACAGGAGTGACTCTAGCACCGACTTCCCTAGACTCGACCTCAGATTCTGACTCAGACTCCGACTCAGACTCGGACTCGGACTCAGACTCAGGCATGTCTCCCTCTCCGGTGACCAGCTTGTAGATCCTTCCCTGGCTGTCAGTCCACTTGACAGTCTTCCTCCAGGCCCTGTTTCCCGTCTCGGAACCAACATCCGAGATCAGCTTGGTCGGGTCAAACCTGTTGCTGCGGAGGATCAGGTTGACCAGGTCTTCCTTTGGAGTTGGGGCTACGGTGTCTTCCCCAAATAGTAGCCCTAGAGCGGGCTCAGCATCTTCAGCTCCGTTGGACTGGATGAGGGCGAACACATCATCCGGAATGTAGTTGCAGTCCCGGGCCAAGTGGGTCCCGAGCTGCATAGCATTGGGTTGGTATAGACCAACCTGGATAGCCCCAAACACCGGTGTGACAAAGTAGTCAGCCAACCGTGGGCTATAAGGGCTCAAGTAGATACCCTTAAGGATGTTGCAGGCCTTTTCGATCCCTGCTCGGACAACATTGTCGGGGGTGATGTCATAACCGAGACCAAAGTGAGATTCTTCGTCTTTGAGAACCTCGATGATCTTCCCAGCTGGAAGATCGGGTCGAGAGGTAGCCCCCGGAAAGTACCCTAGGTTTTGGAGCATCATGTCGATACTCGTAGTGAAGTAAGGCCTAAAAAGGTATTCTTCCTCGATCATCCCCACAAAATCGAACCCCCAGAGGTCCGTGCGTCCCGTGGCGTTACAGTTAGCCACAGTCATCGGTGTTGCCTCTAAAGTGATGACATCGTTAAGTAGAGGCATCTTAATCTTTCGATGAAGGGTGGAGGACACCGCCTTGACCGCGTGGATCCAAGGCCTACCCAGGAGCAAGTTGAACGATGAGGTGACATCGATCACCTGAAACTCGAGCTCCTTCTCTATCGGGCCAGTGATGATGGTCAGTTTCACGGCCCCAGCTACCGACTTCGGGCTCCCATCGAAAGCTTGGATGGTCTGAGCAGTCAAAACATAGTCAGCCTCGGTAATGCCGAGGGCTTTTGCGGTCCTTAGAGGAAGGACGTTCACAGCAGACCCGTCATCAACTAGGGTCATGGGAAGGTATTTTCCTCGGCAGACCACCGTGATGTAGAGGGCCAGATTATGGGTGGCCCCAAATGGTGGTAGGTCGGCTTCGGAGAAAGTGATTACCGGTCCTTCTTCCTTAGCCTTGCCTTTTAGGTGGGGCAAGACCGTGGCTACCATTTCAGCAGGGGTAACCAAAGAGTCAACCTTGATTTGATCGAGAGCCTTTGTGAGTGCTTCCAGATGTTCTTGAGAGCTAACCAGGAGTTGCCATATAGTGAGGTCAACTCGGGTCTTCTTCAATTGTTTCACAAGAGCCGTTTCAGCAGTTGGCTCTTCAGGGGCGACTTCCGTAATGACGGTTGTCGGGATAGGGGTGTCCCTAGAGCTAGTGGCTTGATAGGGACGACCAAGGTGGTTACTGGTTAAGACTCGAGATTTAGTCTTTCGAATCTCCTCGGCGGTGATGGGGACAACTTCCCCTTTTGCGAGATAGACATCATCTTCATCATCGAACCAGATCCCGTTCACTTGCGGGATAAGTGGAGAGATAAGGTGAGAACAGTCAATCACCTCCCCGGTAAAGATGGCGTGGGAGCTGAAAGGGTTCTCCTTGTTACTGGGCTTATCTCCGGGTAGCGGGATTTTACCGCTTTCAATCAGGTCTTGGATCAAGTGCTTCAGCTTCCAGCACTTCTCGGTATCATGCCTATTGCCCCGGTGGTACTGGCAATAGGCTTGGGCATTGTAGTTCTTGGAGCGTCGCTCGACCGGAACTTCAGGAGTTGGGCCTATCGGTTGGATTAGGCCTTTTGAGGACAGCCTTTGTAAGGCATAAGTATAGGTCATACCTATATCGGTGAAAACCCGAGGTGGGGTGTTCCTCTTGGACGGGGCATCTAGTAGATTAACCGCGTCGAAAATGCTGCGGGTTGCAGCTTGAGGCTTGGTTGTGGAGGAAGAAGCCCATTGGTAACCCTTAGCAGCGGCCTTGGTGAGGCCTTCCAGTCTCAAGTCATCTTCGATCCTCATACCCATTTCAGTGAGGGTGGTGAAGTTGGGTATGACAGCATATCGGAGGTGAACCCGGTAGGATAGGAGGAGGTTCTTAACAAAGGCCTCCACTAAAGTTTTCTCACTGGGCTTGTCGACCAGTTTCACACTCTCAGCCCTCCAGCGTTGAAGGTATTTGGTAAAACCTTCTTTTGGCTCTTGGGCCATAACCTCCAGAGATCTCATTGTGGTTTGGATCTCGGTGTTGTCAGCATAGTTCCGAGCGAACTCGGTGGCCACATCATCCCATGTAGGGTATTTCTTCGGGTCTAGCCTGTAGTACTAGGCCCGAGGGTGCTTTTCAAGAGACGCAGCAAAGAGGTTCTTGAACATGGTGGAGTCCACCCCTTTGATGGCCATGAACTCCTTGAAGGCCCGTACATGTAGTAACGGGTCTTCAGTCCCTTCGAACATAGGCAAATCGAGTCTAAGAGGCTCGGGATTGGGTCCCAAGGTCTCGGGGTCGAATCCAAGGCATCGAGTGATCGTTCCTTCTCTTCGTTGGCTCCAAAAGTGTATGAAACGAGTCGGAATCGTTCCAATTCTTCATGAATGGTCTCGGGAACCTGAAACGAACTAAAGGAAGCATGAGTAGCCCATAAACCGCTCCCAAGGAGCGATTCCACAAGGAAAATGGGACCAAAATACAACAAAATAGGCACTACAAACTACACTTATCAACAACAACCGAAAAAGAGATGCTTGCCGTTTTCTATGCCATGGAGAAATTTCGAAATTATGTTACCGGTTCCAAGGTCATTATTCATACCGATCATGCGGCGATTCGATACATAATGTCCAAAAAGGAGACAAAGTCCCGACTCTTTCGGTGGGTGCTCCTTTTACAAGAATTTGATATTGAGATTAAAGACAAAGCCCGATCGGAGAACTTGGTAGCGGATCATCTTAGTAGACTAACGGTTAGTAAAGAAAGCAATGAAGATGATGGTATTCCCATCAATGAAGCTATGAGAGATGAGGCCTTGATGGCCGTTGAAACTATTACACCTTGGTATGCCGATATTGTCAATTTCTTAGTGTCTCATTATATTCCGGACGATTATTCCAAGCAAGAGAGGAATAAACTACGTTATGAAGCCCGACGCTATTATTGGGACGAGCCCTATTTATTTTGCCGATGCGTAGATGGAATTTACCGACAATGTGTGATGGCCGAAGAAGGGTATAATATTGTGAAGCACCTTCACTCTACATCTTATGGTGGACACTTGGCCTACCAAAAGACAATTGCCAAGGTTCTCTAAAGCGGGTTTTGGTGGCCTTCCATGTTCAAGGACATTCGAGCCTTCATTCTCACATGTGATGCATGCCATGAAGTGGCAATATTACAAGAAGAAATAAGATGCCCCTTCAACCTATATTGGAGATTGAATTGTTCGATGTTTGGGGCATTGATTTCATGGGTCCGTTCATATCCTCTTTTGGTAACAAGTACATCCTAGTCGCAGTGGATTATGTCTCAAAATGGATCGAGGCCGTAGCTTCCCCCACCAATGACTCCAAGGTTATAATCAAGCTTTTCAATAATGTAATCTTCCCGAGATTTGGTATGCCTAGAGCCATAATTAGTGATGGAGGCTCTCATTTTAGGAAAGATACCTTTGAACACCTTCTTAGGAAATATGGTATCACTCACAAGATGTCCCTAGCCTACTACCCTCAATCAAATGGGCAAGCCGAGATCTCCAACTGTCAAATCAAGGGAATTTTAGAGAAATTTGTAAATACACACCAAAAGGATTGGTCATTAAAATTAAATGACGCCCTTTGGGCATTGAGAACGGCTTACAAAGCGCCGATTGGAATCACTCCTTATCGTCTTGTGTATGGTAAAGCTTGTCATTTACCGGTGGAATTAGAACACAAAGCCAAAAGGGCAATGTAACAACCCGAATTTATAAAGACTAAATAATAATATCAATAGTATAAATAATAGGGTCAAAGGTGGCGGAAACACCCGACCAAATCCGAATCATTACTATCTCAACATTCAAACTAATACATTATTCAAAAGTCTTCAAAATGAAAATCAAAAGAAACTTAATAAAGGTCTCTCTCTCCACAGGTCTTCCCCAACAACATCGCATTCATCAGCATCTCGAAAGACTTGAAAGGGGGGTCCACAGTCAGTGGGGAGTAACTAGATGTTCTCCCAGTCATGGTTATAACAAGTTGAACATGAATAGCAATAATAATGAGAGATAACATAACCAAACGACATGTGAAGATATCAATACACTTGACCAACATGTTATTAGACACGGTCATATAATTTATTGCAATCCATAAATAATCATAACGATCGAGATAGATACTATGTATCCATCCACACAAGTCGGAGTAAGTAACAACATACTTCATACAAAGATGTATAGGACATAGAATGAACACCGGCTAGAGTATGTAACTGATACTCTAACTAGTCAGAGCGTGTAACTGACCCTCTGACACGGAGCGTGTAACTGACCCTCCGTTTTGTGAAGTATGTAACTGATACTCCATGGTACTATGTATAGCGTGTAACTGACGACTATATGTCTAAGACCTGGCCAGAGCTCTCGACGCAGTAACTGTACGTCGAGCGACACACGGGAACCCAGAACGTGTAACTGACGAATCTGGACCCACCGAACATAGACCAATTAAACCTCTTGCGAGCAGTATTGGTTCATTCTGATAGTATGTAACTGATACTACCGTCATCTATATCACTAACCATCATGTACGTTGCACAGTGTAGCTGACTGCCAACTGCGTGAGCAACCTCACGACTTCTACCTAGTACAGTGTAACTGACTGCAGTATGTAGTAATCCGACCTAGTATAGTGTCACTGACTATACCAGGGAAAATCAGGCCCTAGATAGTGTAACAGACTATACCAAGTATTAATCATTCGTGATAAACATCACGACTCAAACGTAGAACAATGTAACTGATTGTTCTAAAGGAACGAGTATAGAAGTAATCAAACAATGATAACATAATGAAGCTATAGCACATTGATAACATAATGATAACAATGTAACTGATTGTTCTAACGTGTATTAGTATTCAAGGTCAAGGTAAGGCTACATTAACCTTGTCTACTAAACTGAAGTTATGTATATAACGTCAACCCGAAGGTGGTGTCATAGTATAACTACTATAACGTCAACTTCAAGTTAAGATTACATTAACCTCGACTATAACCTTCTGAGGTTACCTTAGCCTCAGTGAGTTTATAGCTTCGTAACGGTGTTACGTAATCCTCAAGTGAAGGATATCGTAACTTCCCATTGAAGTTACTTGACTTCAAGTAAGGTTACATTAACCCTGTTAAAACCTCGTGAGGTTACTTTAACCTCCGTGAGATTATAACTCGCATTAAGGTTACATTAACCTCGTGTGAAGTTGCATAGTAACTTTCCAATAAAGTTACGTAAACCTCAACTAAGGTTACCTTAACCTTGATCATAACCTCGTGGAGTCACTTAAATTGACCCCCCATCGAGACTATAACCCCGCATTGAAGTTACCTTAACCTTAAATGAAGTTGTATAGTAACTTTCCAATAAAGTTACATGATCTTCAATCAAGGTTAGATTAACCTCAACCCTAACCTCCACCTCGGGCGATGATAGGACGAGTCATCTAATACTTAGGGTTGGAACCCTAAAGCCGTCGATGAAACAACCCTAGCATCTCCAAACGGAGAGGCCAAGCGGCTCACGTACTAATTTTAGATGTTACAACGGATTAGATCTAACAATTCTAATATAAGCGCAAACGACAATTATAGATCTAATGATAATAATAAATCGTTCAATTAACATACTAATTAATTAGACTCTTTATATCATGAATGAAGACACAACACAAATCAATTAAATCATGTTACAAATCATTAAAATCACACAACACATTCAAAATGCATAAACACGAAAGGAATCACATCTAGTTACCAATTTGCGATTTAATCAACGATCTTTCCTTCAACGACGTAAACGTCTTCCCCCGGGCACATCTCCTTGTCTATACCATCATCAATCACGTGCCAACACCAAAAAAAACCCCAATTAAACACTACTAAAAACAATTACGAAAAACTAGCGCGAAAGGAAGCGAAACTTACGGAACGATGCAAAGGATTGCGCTAGGATCGATTAGGATTCAAAAGGGATGAAGATCAACTCTTTAATGAAGAGGAGGAGGCACGAAAGTATGGAGAAGAAGGAGGTATGAGGCGTGGCTAGGAGTAAAAGAAGAGAGGAGAGGGTGAAAACCTAGAATTAGGGTTTGCAAATGAGAATAAGAGGTGAAACTCTCACCCTAATCACCTATATATAGGCAAGATCATGGGCAAACCCTACTTGGGCCCAAATCCCAATGCTCCATCATCAATCCAAACATGGGAAGCAAGGATGGGTTAGCCTTGGCCCACATTCCAAGCTAAACCGACAAAAGGTTACAAGGATGCGGTTTTCGGACAATTAAACTGGAAAAGAGAATATCCGAATAGAAAAATTATAGGAATTGAATTAAATAAATAATTTCGGATATTAGAATATATGAAATGTAATAAATAATTATGTCCGAAAATTTGGGGTGTTACAATCCAACCCCCTAAAAAGAAGTTTCGTCCTCGAAACTTGAAGTTCAAAGACAAGATCAAAAGAATATAAGAATTACAACTGATCATCACCACAAGTCGTCTCGGAATCCAAACCGCTGCGCACTCTGATCCTTAGAAACAATCAAACCACAAAAGTGTATCTTAAGTCCTCAATGTTAAATAATCATTATCCATTCTAAAACCTCAATCACATTAATCCCAAATAATCACTACCCAAAATAATCGCTAAACCAATACCGTCTTCCAAATAGTCGTCTATTTTATCCCGATATGACCTTATCGAGTAAAACTGGTCGACATTTCCACACCAGCATCACCTTAAGCATGTGATTAACTCGCATAAATACCATTACATCTCAGATCCCATAATATCAATGATTGCTTTACGTTCACCAAGTATTCTCAACACCCTTAAGTAATACTCATCGATGTACAACATCTTATCTCATGAATTACCAACTTTTACTTCATTTATTTCAAACATTATCCACAAATATCAGTCATCATTCCAAAACATATATGCTCTCTCATCATTTGTACGAACTTATTACTATACACCACAAAAGATGAAATCGACCAGAGTTCCATATAGATAATCTTTAAACGAAAAATATCTTCTGAATGACCTAGAAAACTCTTATGTTCACTAGATCCATGATGCTCCCAAAGGGAGTGGTGATGCCATACGCAAAAAGGAAGAGACTCATAGAATGGCATCCTCAAAGTAAGTAGTGATTACTATCATCCACAACTCTAATGCTCAAAATCCTTTAATATAATATCACTAATCTTCTCGGTATATGTATTACTGTCCAAATCCACAAACTTAAGACCTTAAATCTAATTATAACTATCACAAACTCAATGCAACCTCAATCTCATGGCATAATTATTAGCCACACGCACAAAATCCAATCACTTCCTTTGAACACATCTGATCACACTATTCCTAGGCGCCCAAAGAATCATACACCTTTAGTCAAGCTATTACTCAATGTAACACAATATTACTAGTCCATTGATAATGCAATTCCACAAAAGCATTGAATCATAAAATCACCATACAAGTCTCATCATCAATATAACAACCAAGCTTATAACCTCAATTTTTAATTACAATTTGCTATCCATCAATAAATGTTTTAACCTTTAAAGTCCATCAAAGGAATGCCTAAATCTATGTCCTTCAATAAATGACTCATGCGCTGAAATGAAACACCTTATCTCCAAAGTTTTCTATATAGCTTTTGAAGGAACAAATTAATATCCATGTGCCCTTAATGTAATAACATCCTCAAACTTTCGGAGCTCGGTATAAGACCTTAAATACAACACTTCCAAAACACCATATATTACTCCAATTCATACTCATATACTATGTTCTATGCTCTCAACATCAATTAACCCAACCTCAAACTCGAAGTACAAACATTTCGCCAAAGGATCCAAACTTCCACTATGAGATGATCACAAGTAGTTATGAAGAAGGAATCAAATGTTTTCACATTACCATGAAAGAAAAACTAGCACGTGAACAAAAATGAAATATTTTTGTGCAATACCACAAGGTAAAAAGTTTGAGAAGCTGCAGCAGAAGGTGAGATCAAGGTGAAAGAAAAATTACAAAAAGTTGAAGGAAGAGAAAGTTGGAGTTGAAATAATGATCAAATAGAGGGTATCGAAAGATCAAACAACTAAAGGACAAATATAAAAGGAAGCTTTTGGTTGGTATGAAAATATGAGAGACACGGTTGATACGATCAAGGAGACAAGGATAGATGACTCAAGACAATTCCATCTAACCGAAGACGACACCTTATTAACATAAATAAAGCACGAAAATCAGGGTCTTACAATTCTCGTACAATCATCACTCAAGGTATCTCTGTCTCACAGCAACCTTTAATCATATTATCATACTACCTCAAGACAAACAAATCTCTATGTAATTGTCCCTTCACAATCACTATGTTCCTCAGATAATCATTCTCTAGACTATTAAGTCCCAATACCTTCATCTAATCATATATAATGAATAAAACCATAGAATCCTCTGCATTCTTAAAAAGACAAATATCACGATTCATTATCTCCATCTTCAATATGGTAGTTCACTACATCAACAACATTAACATCTTATAAGTTCATAAGTCATACTTCTTCCCTTCCAATTGATCCTTAAAAGTCATAGTCAATAAATAAGTACTCAATAAATAAATCATAAGTTCATTTCGTCAAACATTGATTGCCATTAATGGTTCTTACTCCTCGAATATGTTATTCCAATTCATGACAAGCCTAGTTCCCAAAACTCTCATCGATCAATGTAAATCCACAATAACCTTCAATTCAGTACCATCGTCATATTCTTAATCAATAAGTAACCCATATAACCTATTTTCCTTAAGACAAATTTCAATAATTCTCCTTATTAAAGGCATAAGTCACAATATTCCCAATTAATATACCATAAGATATACGTGTCTCACTCCTTCTAAAATCCTGAAACCATAGTCATACATCTTACATCATACACAAACACTCAATATCATCAATACAGATTTCCTCAAAAATAAAAGGACTTAACACTCATAATCCCAAAGTAAACATCGTCATAACAACCTCTATTCCCAAAGTAAACTTCATCCAACGATCTCTAATCCCAAAGGAAACATCATCTCACAACCTTTAATCTCAAATTAGACTTCTTCGTGACCGAACTCTTGATAATAATTGCTCTTTTCTTTCATACTCGAGCATCTCCAAATATAATCAATCCTAACTAACTTATTATTCCAAGGCCAAATCACACGGGTAAAACTCCCAAAGTTACCTTAATAAGCAGAGACGGCACCACCAAGTGATCCAAAAGGATAACAGTACGAGAAGAGTAAAGCTCGGGTTATCACAGATTAAAAGTTTTGACAAACATATATATATAACCAAACGTACGGTGTGTATGTAACATTAAAGAGACATTTTTTTCCAAAATAACCGTGATTTAAATCAACAAAGCATGCTTGAAAAAGTCTTTACACGAACCTTGCACTTAATACAATTATTAACGATAAACCTTCAGGCATAAACAATTAAAAACATGAACACCACATGCAACACAATTGATAACCAGACGAAGCGTTAAACATAAAGAAGCAAGTACATGATCAAAACATGTAATACAATTAATAACGATACGAAACACTAAGGCATAAACAAATAAATCCTTAATTGTTTCTACACCCATTTACTCTCACTCAATTACTAAGTCAAGTTATTCCTTTAATGATTAACCGAGAGTTGAGAGCGTGTTCGCTCTGATACCAACTGTAACAACCCGGATTTATAAAGACTAAATAATAATATCAATAGTATAAATAATAGGGTCAAAGGTGGCGGAAACACCCGACCAAATCCGAATCATTACTATCTCAACATTCAAACTAATACATTATTCAAAAGTGTTCAAACTGAAAATCAAAAGAAACTTAATAAAGGTCTCTCTCTCCACAGGTCTTCCCCAACAACATCGCATTCATCAGCATCTCGAAAGACCTGAAAGGGGGGTCCACAGTCAGTGGGGAGCAACTAGATGTTCTCCTAGTCATGGTTATAACAAGTTGAACATGAATAGCAATAATAATGAGAGATAACATAACCAAACGACATGTGAAGATATCAATACACTTGACCAACATGTTATTAGACACGGTCATATAATTTATTGCAATCCATAAATAATCATAACGACCGAGATAGATACTATGTATCCATCCACACAAGTCGGAGTAAGTAACAACAGACTTCATACAAAGATGTATAGGACATAGAATGAACACCGGCTAGAGTATGTAACTGATACTCTAACTAGTCAGAGCGTGTAACTGACCCTCTGACACGGAGCGTGTAACTGACCCTCCGTTTTGTGAAGTATGTAACTGATACTCCACGGTACTATGTATATCGTGTAACTGACTATATGTCTAAGACCTGGCCAGAGCTCTCGACGCAGTAACTGTACGTCGAACGACACACGGGAACCCAGAACGTGTAACTGACGAATCTGGACCCACCGAACATAGACCAATTAAACCTCTTGCGAGCAGTATTGGTTCATTCCGATAGTATGTAACTGATACTACCGTCATCTATATCACTAACCATCATGTACGTTGCACAGTGTAGCTGAATGCCAACTGCGTGAGCAACCTCACGACTTCTACGTAGTACAGTGTAACTGACTGCACTATGTAGTAATCCGACCTAGTATAGTGTCACTGACTATACCAGGGAAAATCAGGCCCTAGATAGTGTAACAGACTATACCAAGTATTAATCATTCGTGATAAACATCACGACTCAAACATAGAACAATGTAACTGATTGTTCTAAAGGAACGAGTATAGAAGTAATCAAACAACGATAACATAATGAAGCTATAGCACAACCGACTATAACCTTCGAATAATAATAGGGTTAAGGTCTAACGGACTATAATCCTGAACATCTAACGTGTATTAGTATTCAAGGTCAAGGTAAGGCTACATTAACCTTGTCTACTAAACTGAAGTTATGTATATAACGTCAACCCGAGGGTGGTGTCATAGTATAACTACTATAACGTCAACTTCAAGTTAAGATTACATTAACCTCGACTATAACCTTCTGAGGTTACCTTAGCCTCAGTGAGATTATTGCTTCGTAACGGTGTTACGTAATCCTCAAGTGAAGGATATCGTAACTTCCCATTGAAGTTACTTGACTTCAAGTAAGGTTACATTAACCCTGTTAAAACCTCGTGAGGTTACTTTAACCTCCGTGAGATTATAACTCGCATTAAGGTTACATTAACACTACTACAAATGAGTACTTGGGCCACGACTGAATTTGTGGCAAATATGTTAAATTTTCGTGGCTAAAGTACTTTGCCACGGAAAAACCATACGTGGCGCAAGTGGCCGTGGCAATCCAATAGCCACAGAAAAAAATAACCGTGGCAAGTATTGTTTTTATTGCCACAGAGTCTCCCGTGGCTAGAATTAATTTTTTGCCACGGGTTATCCCGTGGCTAATTATGCTTGTGAAGAAACATTTATTCCGGTGAAAATATATAATAAATTAATTAATTAATAACCGTAAGAATTCTCTACCTCTAGAGTAGTCACATCTGAAACGGTTACTAACTTTATAGCCGAGTCATTTCAACATCATTTAATTTCACCAGCCGCACGCATCGAAGAACCTTCCCAGGAGGTCACCCATCTTAACACTACTCTCACTCAAGCACGCTTCCCAGGAGGTCACCCATCTTAACACTACTCTCACTCAAGCACGCTTAACTGTGGAGTTCTTATGACCAGCTACATGAAATGAATTTGAACTTTATTGACATAATTATTGTTTGAATTCCTTTAAAATGATTTTTTTTCCACAAACTACATTTACTTTTGAGTACTTAATTGTTTTTTCTCCAATGATTTACTATTTATGATTAAAAAAATTATTCCGGAAAAAAAAATCAAGTTTCCAAATTGATTTTCGGACTCATGATTTCATTAATTTATTGATATTTGTATTTTAATTTCTATTTTTCACGTTCTTTTATTGTTAGTTATTTCGATATGTTTTTTCCTTACATTATTGGCTTAATTAGATATTTTATTTACATTGAACTATCGGTCGTTATTTTATTTCATCAGTTTTTATCCTCATCGAGTTTCCTCTTATCTACTCTAAGTTTTACCCGAATTTTATTTTTCGTTAAATTAATTTTGTTTTATATTCATTTTTTTAAAATATGTTCCAAATAATATTACAGAATAGTTATAGAATTAGACAGTTGACGATAAATTAAAAGGGTTATTTCATGAGAATAATACCAACTATGCGTCTGCTTCTTAAATTAATACAAACTATACGTAATCTCATTTTAATACGAACTATGTCTTCATCAACTTCGCTTTGCTACGAGTGACCGGCTACCTGTGGAACCTCCCTTATTCAACTCTTTATCTGACTCTTCTTATTCTGATTTACATTTCGTGTTCATTTTCGGCCATTGAATTTTTTTTTTCTTCTGAAAATTCATCTTCTATTTCTTTTTCATTTAGGCTTATAGAAGCTATGAAAAAAATGTTTCTATTGTTACGATGACTGCAACAGACCTAATAAAATCCTAGAAAATTACAACAAGTCACTATGACTTGTAATAGCAAGTCATAATTTCATACATAACAAAACGAGATTAATGAATCCGTAGTTCATATTAAAATGAGATTACGTATAGTTTGGATTATTTTAAGAAGCACACACATAGTTGATATTATTTCCATGAAATAACCCATTAATTTTTTATTTTCTCACTAGTAGTCCTTAATTATTAGATTTTATTACATGCATTTGTTAATTATTTGTTTTTCTCAATTATAACTCTCTTTTTTTGAATTTTTTTTTGACTGATTATTAAACTTAGGTATGACTTTTCAAAACATTAATCTTTCTTCCAAACCAAACAACTTGAAAAAAATTAATTTACAAAAATAATCATTATTTTTGCAGTCAAAGTTAATTCCATAAAAAATATTGGTCGATTAGAATTCTTAAATACGAGTTAAAAAACAATTTTTTTCACACTGAAAATATTGTAAGAAAATAAATAAGTAAATTAAAAATTACTCCCTTTTAAGATACCAATTTTAAATTTACTCCCTTTTGAAATTTTTCTTAAAAATAACTCCCAAAATCTATTAAAAGTTAAAAAATTGCTCCAAAATATAATTTTTGGACGAAAATGCCCCTAACTGTTTTATGCCATATTGCTTCACCTCACTCTCTAGCCAAGGGTATTTTCGTCCTAAAAATAAATTTGGGAGCAATTGTTGAACTTTTGATAGATTTTGGGAGTTATTTTTGACAAAAATTTCAAAAGGGAGTAAATTTTAAAATTGGTATTTTAAAAGGGAGTAATTTTTAATTTACTCAAAATAAATCAATAATTTGAAAAAAAATAATACAACGCTCGAAAGTTGTGGTTATAAGTCATGCTCGATCACTTTTTTTTAAAGTTTTTTTATCTTCAAAAGAGGTTTAATACATGTGAAAAAATTAATTAATTAAGCTATAAAACTGAAAGAGTGTCAAATAATATTAGACATGTCAATGATAGATGATAAATCACATACTTATTTTTACTTGCTATGTACGCCGCATATTAGCTAGCATATATTACATTATTTAAATGTCATCCAGTCTTTCAAAAGTCATACTTAAGATTATATAATTTTAATTAAACATATTGTTAAATTAAGAGAAATCAATGATTTCAAAAATTATGATTTGTTGAAAATCAACAAATTAGACAACCAAAGTTTTCTTTACTTGTATTTTGTTTTACAAAACATTTTTTTTAAAACTAAATAAAAGAATGACAATTTTTTTTTTGAGTAATAAAATATTTTCAAATTTAATATTTTTATTTACTTTCATATTATCTATAACTTTGAATTTTAATGAATTTTAAGACTAAAATTTAACATTTGGCTTAACTTGAAAGCAATTTATTAAAGTTTGAAGAACCATATTAGTCACATGCGTTTATTACATAAGTGGCTAAAAAATAATTTCGCCAGGGAAGTTAATTACATCGTGGCTAAAAAATATTTGCCACAAAACACATTCGTGGCTAATTATATTTTTGCCACGGGTGTGGCAACTTTCGTGGCAAGAGTGATTATTGGCCACGACTTTAATAAAATTCGTGGCGTAAGTTAAATTTAACCACGGGAAAAATTGTCCCGTGGCATATTTTTTTCTCTGGTAGTGAATCAAAATTTTCCCGTGGCTAGGTAAAAATTAGCCACGAATAACAAATTACCGTGGCATAATTCGTGGCGCAAGTGGCCATTTGTTGTAGTGTAACCTTGTGTGAAGTTGCATAGTAACTTTCCAATAAAGTTACGTAAACCTCAACTAAGGTTACCTTAACCTTGATCATAACCTCGTGGAGTCACTTAAATTGACCCCCATCGAGACTATAACCCCGCATTGAAGTTACCTTAACCTTAAGTGAAGTTGTATAGTAACTTTCCAATAAAGTTACATGATCTTCAATCAAGGTTAGATTAACCTCAACCCTAACCTCCACCTCGGGCGATGATAGGACGAGTCATCTAATACTTAGGGTTGGAACCCTAAAGCCGTCGATGAAACAACACTAGCATCTCCAAAGGGAGAGGCCAAGCGGCTCACGTACGAATTTTAGATGTTACAACGGATTAGATCTAACAATTCTAATATAAGCGCAAACGACAATTATAGATCTAATGATAATAATAAGTCGTTCAATTAACATACTAATTAATTAGACTCTTTAAATCATGAATAAAGACACAACACAAATCAATTAAATCATGTTACAAATCATTAAAATCACACACACATTCAAAATGCATAAACACGAAAAGAATCACATCTAGTTACCAATTTGTGATTTAATCAATGATCTTTCCTTCAACGACATAAACGTCTTCCCCCGGGCACATCTCCTTGTCTATACCATCATCAATCACGTGCCAACACCAAAGAAAACCCCAATTAAACACTACTAAAAACAATTACGAAAAACTAGCGCGAAAGGAAGCGAAACTTACGGAACGATGCAAAGGATTGCGCTAGGATCGATTAGGATTCAAAAGGGATGAAGATCAACTCTTTAATGAAGAGAAGGAGGCACGAAAGTATGGAGAAGAAGGAGGTATGAGGCGTGGCTAGGAGTAAAAGAAGAGAGGAGAGGGTGAAAACCTAGAATTAGGGTTTGCAAATGAGAAGAAGAGCTGAAACTCTCACCCTAATCACCTATATATAGGCAAGATCATGGGCAAACCCTACTTGGGCCCAAATCCCAATGCTCCATCATCAATCCAAACATGGGAAGCAAGGATGGGTTAGCCTTGGCCCACTTTCCAAGCTAAACCGACAAAAGGTTACAAGGATGCGGTTTTCGGACAATTAAACTGGAAAAGAGAATATCCGAATAGAAAAATTATAGGAATTGAATTAAATAAATAATTTCGGATATTAGAATATATGAAATGTAATAAATAATTATGTCCGAAAATTTGGGGTGTTACAGGCAATCAAAGAGCTAAACTTCGATGAGAGTGTTGCAGGAGATAATCGCCTTCTCCAACTACAAGAATTGGAAGAACTAAGACTTGAAGCCTACGAAAATTCCAAGATCTACAAAGAACGAACTCGCCAATGGAACGATTCTCGAATACTTCGTAAGGACTTCTCCGTTGGTGATAAGGTATTACTCTTCAACTCTCGCTTTAAGTTCTTTCCCGGTAAGTTGAAATCAAAATGGTCGGGTCCTTTCGAAGTGACCAAGGTGCAACCATATGGATTAATAAAGATATCTAGCCCGGAAACCGGGAAATTTATGGTTAATGGTCAGCGTTTGAAGATTTATCATCCCGGTCACGTTCATGAGACCTTTGCTACTGTGAAGCTTGGTGAGCTCCCATTGGGGAGCGTTGTTTAACCCCCTCTCGAAATTGATGTAGGTTTGGTGGTATCCTCAACAACCACCTTGTATATATGTATCATATTTCTTTGATTTTATTAGCTTTGTTAGCTTGAGAAGAATGGTTGAACTTGGATTTCACCATGGAGCATTAATTTGGATGATCATCAAGCTTTTTGAGGAGCTATGGAGCTTATTTGAATACCACAAGCATGTTTGTGGGAGGCATTGATTATGTAATGTGAGTCGAGTCAATATTTGAAATTCTAGGTGATTATTGAAGAGCCATGAAATGGCAAGGCGGAAAAACGCAGCAAAGAAGACCGCCGGGCGAAATTTCGCCCAGTGGGACTTGATCGGGCGAAACTTCGCCCTACGGAAAGTTGCCAGAACTGCCGGAATTGAAGAAGATACCACCGGGTGAAATTTCACCCGGTGGAAAAAAGTTGGCAAAATCGATTTTCATGACGAAAAACCGTCGGGTGAAATTTTACCCGACGGTGCTCGACCGGGTGAAATTTCACCCGGCGACGTGACTTGGCCGGATCACCTACACCTTTTTACTCACTACATTTTAAATTCCCTCCTTCATATTTACCCCACATGACTTTCCCTCCAAATTTTTTACACCAAATTTTTACCAATCACCTTAAAAATTTTCATTTCCCGGTTAACCACCCTTAATTATATCACCTTTTTCACCTCACTCTTCATTTCACCCTTTCACTCATTATAACATCATTAAATCACCTTCCATACACCCCGACCTCCATTCATAACTTCATCTTCCACTTGGGTGATTCTAATTTTGGGTTCTTGAAGAAGAGGAAGAAAGTTTTGGGATTTTCTTGCAAAGCATATTATTATGGAGACAAGAGCTCAACGTGCCGCGCATAAACAAGGTATGACTTCAACTTCTAAACCTTCTAAATGTTCTACATCTTTTAGTAAGTCTTCTAAGCCCAAACTTTTACCTTGTCCTAATACACCCTAAGCTCAAACCTTCTCTGAAAAGACCTTTCAGAGCACAAGGTGGCCTTGTCCATTCATATTGGAAATTTTAGGAATAGAGGACGATATTAGAGAGTTATCGTCAAGGACCGGAACTAGCGGACTCCTAAGTTACGTACCTTGCACATATAAAGACCTTGCATGTGAACTCTTAGGTACCTTTACTATCGATAACCCGACAACACCAAGAGAGTTTAGATTTTGTTTGTTCGGTAGAACCCACTGTTTAACTGTTTCCGAATTCGGCCTAGCCCTAGGTCTACCCACATCGTGTACCGGAGTTACTGAACCTTTGAGGGTTGTACAAGCTAGTGCGACTAGGAGAGACATGTGGAGGTGCATAGCACGAGGTCAACGAGATTTCGAACCCAATTCAAACTTTACCGCAAAAATCCGTAACCCTTCTATTCGTTACTTCGCCGAGATACTTTCCCATTGTGTGATACCATCTACCGACAATATTATAAATCTTGATGTGTGAGTCTTACAATTGATTTCCGACTCCTTACTTGGTAACCCTTACCCCCTTGACCTACCTATTGTCGTGGCGTTACACTTTTATCAAATTATTGTTGCCCAACGCCCCTCCGTAGACTGTGGTGGTCTTGTGACTTTAATCGCGAAAAACTTGGGTTATGCGACCGACCATCTTATCCCACATGACAATCGTGTCTGGCTTGACGAGGCCTACCTCCCTACTTGGATCTTTAATGTACCTGACCATCGCCTCATCTCTATTTGCATGACCATGCTTTAATAGTCCCCAACGTATACCGAACCAATATTTACAATTGTCACAATTGGGACCTACCTTTAGGTCCCGGTGAATTCCAACTGAACGAATCGGGGGGAATAGGAGTTTGGGAGTACGACGGTGAGTTGGAACCCATAGAGGGCACTCCGACGGCTTCTTTTGCGTCAAATGATTACCCGATTTCAACCCCCTAACAAGAGTCGGTAGATAATATGGTTTGTATGTGTTGTGGGTATTTGTGTTGGTTGGTTGGTGAGTCTACAATTGTATCTTCTTAGATTAATTTCGTCCCTTGTTCCCTGTTATATCATCTTATAACCATTGTAATTGCTTTATCTTGAATCAAAAATTGCAAGCTGTCCCACTGTCCCATCGATTTTCGCGGTCGAAGCGGCCTCGGTATTGCTCCCGGTCTCTTGGCGATATGATTACGCCATTGACCCTTTGAAAAATCCTAATTTTTATTCAATTTTCTCAAGTTTTCTTAATCCGGGCTAGGTGACGTGACTACACCTACGCCCAAATTTTCACCATTTCATTTTAATTTTCTTTTCTTTTTGTTTTTCTTCATTTTCATTTTCTTAGCCACTTGGCTAGGGTCTAGGTGATGTGATTGCACCTAGGCCCGCCACTATTTTACCGCTTTCTTTATTTTATTTTTCTTTTTCTCTTCTCAAAAATTTTGAAAAATCCAAAAACATTCAAAACTTATAAAAATCCAAAAACATTTGAAAAATCATAAAAATCCAAAAAGATTTTTCTTTTACTTTTCCTTTCCGTCTTTTTCGTTCTTCCCCTACTTGTCCATTGAGGACAATGTACAGTTTTAGTGTGGGGGAGGAGTCTACTATCTTTTATTTTCTCAAAAATCTTTTCAAAATCCATAAAAAATTGAAAAACTCGAAAAATCAAAAACATTTTCCTTTTCTTTTTCTTTTCTTTTCTTGTTTCTCGTTATTTTTCGTGTCCCATATACGGTCTTGTTCTCTACTCTTACAGGTAACCGCCACCTTAATAGCGCGATTTGTAGAGATTATGGAAGCACCCGCTTGGTAACTTCCTTCCTTCTTTTTTCTTTAATTTTTGTAGAGGAGTTAGGATGTTGCTATTCGGAGACTCTCGAAGTGAGCATTTTGGGTGTTGTGGTTGATTGTGTGCTTGTATGTCGATGGAGTATGGAGTTCATGACCTTACTTGTGTTTTCTTTTATTTTGCCTTTTCCTTTTCGTGAGTTTCTTTTGCTTTTGTATAGTGTGTCTAGGACTAAAACTTTTCGAAAACCCGATTACAAATCTTTTACAAGAGTTTACAATCCATTGTAGATAACCCATTGTAGATTTTGGACCTTAATCTAGTAGAATGACTCTTAGGCAATGAATTTGTTGATCCTGTAGCTTGAGTCCACCTTTTCTACTAGAGGTTTACTTTGGGGTTTGCATTTGACCACCTTGACCACCCATGGAGGAGTTAGGCATTGGTTCCCGCATCCCATTTTCTAGGTGACCTTGCTCGAATGACCATTGCACCTTTAGTCCAAATTATTTCCGCCTTTTTGTGGGTTATCCGGGAATGGCACACGTTCTCGATTACCTATTTTTCCTCCACCTATACATCACCACAATAAGTTCACACAAAAATAACCTCCAAGCTTGGTTACAAACCACGTCAAAAAGCCAAAAAAGGGCAAACCAAAGCAAGAGAAAAGGGCACAAAAACATGAAAAAGAAAAACAAAGGAGAGAAAAGGAGCTTCAAATGGAAAATCGTATCATCAAAAATGTCTCCTTAAAAAAAATCCCTTTGATCGATTTGTCGCCGTGAAGTACCAACTAGAGGACCGAGTCGCGAGGTAGGAAGATAGCGGTGATTAGTCGATCCACCCAATAATTGTAAACACTCCATCTTTTTGTTGGGCTAATTTAAGAAATTCGAGTTTGGAACGACCCTCTTGGCTTAGCCAAAGAGAGCGGGACTGCACCTACCTACGATGTCGGATCCGCGTCAATGGGTTTCGACTCAACTAAAATTTTTTTTATTTAAAAAAATAGTTTTAAAATTGATAAAAATGCGATGAATGATGATTACGACGCGACAAGAATAAAAAGAAACGATTTTATTGACGTTGACTCGCTTCAACAATCAAATATTCGGGGTGTCGGGATAAGCGACCGGCCATGTAGGTGAAACACCTTTGTATTCGGAGTTCCTTATTCCGTCATCCTTCATATTTGACACGAATTAGCGAGTAATTTAATGTTTTAATATTAGTAGTATTACCAATATTAGAAGAACGAAAAAGAAAAGAAAAAAAAAGGATGATGAAGATGGACGGACAACACGAGGAAGAGAAAGAGAGAAGAAATTGGGATTGTTGCACCCTCAACCTACATGTTTCGTATTCTCGAACGGGACTCGCTTAATTGTGGCTTGAGCACGGGAGTATCGAGGTTTACGTAAGTCGAGTTATGGTGGTTTAGGTTTGATTCCTAGATGCTAGGGTTTGGGGTTGTAAGGATGTGTAGGGTTTTTTGGAAGTGTAAGATTATATGGTTGAAAAAGTTGTTTTTGTGCATGCAAAAGGGTGTATATATAGGCAATGGTTACCTCACTCGTCTAGGGTTACTCGACCGAGTGTCCTGCTGACTCGGTCGAGTGGCCCAAAGCAGCCGCAGACGGGCCTGTTTGAGGGCCCACTCGATCGAGTGGGCTGACACTCGATCGAGTGGGTCAGCTGGAACGAAGGGATCCGGAGTTTTGACTCCGGGTTGGGTATTTTTGTAGGCATTGTATTTGTGTTGGCCTTTTTATGTTTGCATGACTATTTTTGTGTCTCGGAAATGGCTTTGACCGGGGTTTGACCCAATCTCTAAAAGTAAGTTTTATTTCCGGTGTCGGTTTTGACCCAAATTTGTCTTATTTGATTGGAAATGACCCACTGGGCCTGAATTTGTGGTCGGTTTTGTGAGATTTGTACTCCATAAAAATCCCAAGCCAGAAACTAATGGTTTCGAGCCCGTATCCGAGCGCGTGGAAACATGTTTGCGTCCGATCATCATCGGGTGTTTTTCGGAAACCGCTATAGACACCTAGCAGCCAAATGTGGGTGTCTACAGAGCCCCCACTTTGACTGAGGCTTGGACAGGGCGAAAGTCAAAGTAGCTAACGGGCCAATCGAGGATTAAGGCCCAGTAGACTTCCGGTCGGGTCGCTTATAGTCCATTGGACTTGCGTGAAGGGCTCGTCAGCCACAAGATAGAAATCATACCTGAGCTGATGATGATTACTTCGTGGGGAATTCAGACTTGTTGTATAAGTCCTGGGTGCGCCTATATGTGGGCCCATCCCGTGAAAAATGCCGCCTTGGGCTTTCCGCTGGGGAGATATGTGAGCTATGTGGGCTTGTTTCTGAAGCCTTGAGTCGTACCTGTATAAGTTACATAAAGTTTGCATGCAACACGTAGGTAAGACACGACTCGCGCTGGGGAATAAAAATTGCATTTTTTGAATTTTGGAATTTTTTGAAAGTTTTTGAATTTTTGAAATTTTTTGACTCCATAAAAATTAGGAATGCTCGGGATGACTAATTGCCGTGCTAATATTCTGAGACTAGGCCTGTATGTTTAAGCCTACTAGAATTAGGAAACTTTGTGGAAAGGAGATATGGAAAGAGGGTTGTAGGGCTTGATGCTATAAATACCCCTCCCTTGTCTTAATTTTCTTCACAACTTCTCATAATTCCCTTTTCCTAAAAAAGAAAGCTCTTTATTCCTTTCAAGAATTTTAGTCATGGGAATCGAGCGATTGACCGCGATGCTGCAAGAGTGGTCCCGACGCTTTAGGGACACGGATAGGGTGGCTCTGAACCAGACGGGTATTACTCAGCTGTATACATTTCGTCAGATGCTGGTTGACCGCTATTTTCTTGATGCTTGCCTGTCCTATTGGGACGACACATACCATGTCTTTGCCTTTCCTCGGGGCGAAATTTGTCCTTTACCCGAGGAGATTGCTGCTGTGGGAGGTTGGAACCCGATACTCCGCCTGCTGTCCCGTTTTCGGTCCACGATACAAGGAGGAAGCTTCGAGAATTTTTAGGACTTTCCCACAATGAAGTATCTCGAATGGCTGAAGACGATACTATTTCCTTAATTGATTTGGCCGAGAAATTTATGAATCCGCCTGATGTCCGGGTCAGACCGATTCATAGCCGTAGGGCTTTCTCTTTTTGTATGCTCCACGTTTATGCTTTTGAAGGTCACATGGATTTATTGTCATGCATGGGCGACGTTCGTCTTTTTACCGTAGTTGATCTATTGGAGATGGAGCATAGTCCGGCTTGGCTGATTACAGGAGAAATTATCCAGGGTTGGATAACCGTAAGAGGGATTCGTCGGTTCGTCTGACCGGGAGCACCCGTTTATTGCAGGTATATCCCTTCAGATTTTTCTGATTTTTTTTCGATTTCTCAATTTTCGATTTTTTATTTTTTTTGCGATCTTTCTGCTATAGTGGGCACTCGACCGAGTCACCCTGGCACTCGATCGAGTGCCCTCTTAAAAACATTCTGTTTCAATTTCAGAGGTGCCACTCGATCGAGCGACCCCTAGGCACTCGATCGAGTGCCCTTAGGCGGACGCCTATTTTGTCCCGCGAACTCATATTCTTGTTTTTTTTTTTCAGATCTGGCTATTTGAGAGGCTATCAGTCATAGATCCTCCCCTTGACTCGAGTCGATACCGTCCTAATCAGGTGATGACTAGGAAACGGGCTATCGATTTTTCTCGCCAGATTACTCAGAAGTACTGGGATGAAGTGTTGTCTTTTCATAGCGGTCCGTTGAATCGATGGGTAGTGCCATGGTGGCCCATCTATGTTTGGACAGGCTTGGCTCCGAGAGATAAGGCTCGTTACCAGGTAATTTTGTCTTTCAGGCAGACGATCCATCTTTATCCCGACCGCATACTAAGGCAGTATGGTTGGTCCCAGAGGATCCCAGAGGTTGAAGCAGTTGTGAGTGAATTTACCCAACTGACGGACGTGATGTGTGATACTTGGATGCAAAGATGGTACACCCGGCACACTTGGCCCATCCCCAAATCTCTTCATTCAATCTGGGTTTCAGACTCCTATGTGAAGTGGACTAAAGCAGATAATGCCAAAGCCCGAGCTGCTTTAAAAGTTGATGAAGTTTTTGACCTGCTACGAAGGAAGCAAGTCAAAGATAATAGGGGCTTTTTTGATGAAGGTGATACTCCGGCTACATTGGTCCGTCTTATGTCGGGTCAAAGAGGGAGGACTAGGACTCAAGCTGAAGGGTCCAATGCTAGAGGTGCGCGGGGGAAAGTGAGCCCTCAGACTGACCTAGAAAGGAGACTTGGCCCAAGACTGGCAGTGCAGGACCGTCTTGGCCCGCGAGACAAGCTACCTGAGCACGTACGGGCTCGACTTGGACCGGTGACAATGGCAGAAGACCCGCTGTCGAAGAAACGGGTTCGAGCTAAGGAGGTTCCTCTCGTGATACGGGAACGCTCGCCCCCGCCCCGGCGACCTCGGGCTCCGTGCGACCCAAAGGACAAGGGAAAGGGCAAAATGCATGAACACTAGTCACCGTTATTTTATTATTTAAATATTATTACTATTTTTTGTAGTGTGTTTTTTTTTCGTTTTTGCCGTTTTTTTTATGTAATTTTGAAATTCCCGAGTTTATCGGGTTTTTAATAAAAGACATATTAGTGAATACCGTTCCCGTCTTTTTCGTTATTGCAGTGGTTGTAACCTTTTGAGGGGTTGCCTACATATCCAAAATTAGCGGAATCAAACCAAACATAGTTCAAACAGATTTTTTGCAATTTTCGAAATACACCAAGACTATTAGTTCGAGATGTGCGACAGTAGGATAAGTAACCGTAACTTATTGACTTGCTTATAATTTTTTTTGAAAATTTACAAAAAAGACAAATTTTTATAAACTTTTGCAAATGACATTGAGATAAGGTTTATGGGTAGTAGCGCTTCAACTGGTCCAAGTTGGTTGTCTAATTCGTTCCCATCCAAGTCTGTCAGCATCACCGCTCCTCCTGATAGGACCTTCTTTACTAAGTACGGCCCAGCCGAATTGGGTTTGAATTTTCCTCTTGGGTCAACCGGTAGTAATGCACGAACCGATTTTAGGACCAGATCCCCTTCCTTGATGTTTCTGGGCCTGACCCTTTTGTTGAAGGCTCGTTGTATCCTCTTCTGATATATTTGAATGTTGTTGAGGGCCCGAGACCGCCGTTCGTCCAAAAGAACTAGCGAATCATATCGTGCTTGGACCCAATCTGCTTCCGGCACTTGGCTTTCAAGTAAAATCCGGAGGGATGGCACTTCCAACTCGACCGGTTGGACCGCTTCCATTCCATATGTCAAATAATATGGAGTTGCTCCGGTCGCGGTACAGATTGACGTCCGATACCCCCATAGGGCGAAAGGTATCTTGTCGGGCTAGTCCCGGTAATTCTCAGCCATCTTTTTAAGTATGGTGACAATTCTTTTATTGGTTGTCTCTACCGTTCCATTTGTTTGGGGACGGTAGGGCGAAGATGTATGCCTTTGAATTTTATGTTTCGCTAGCAACGCAGCGGTTCAGCTTGGAAATGGGTCCCGTGATTACTGATAAATTCGTGCGGGATCCCGTATCGGCATATGATCTTGTTTTGGATAAATTTGGCAACATGCTTGGTGTTCAAAATCCGATATGACTCGGCTTCGACCCATTTGGTGAAATAGTTGATACCTACCAAAATGAAACAGTGGCCTCCCGTCCCGGAAGGGTGTACTTTGCCAATTATATCAATACCCCATGTCGAAAATGGCCATGGTGATGTCATGGTGTATAGTAGGGACGATGGCATATGTTGCACATTGGCGAAAATCTGACAGTTATGGCAGTGTTTGACATATGACTGGCAGTCAGTTTCCATACTATTCCAATAATATCCGAGCCTCATGATTTTTCGAGCAAGCATATGGGTTCATATGCGGGCCATTTTCGCCATCGTGTACCTCGGCCATAACCTTCTCGGCCTGTACTTTATCGACACATAGGAGGAGAGCCCCCTGTGCCGTCTTTTTGTATAACTGCCCGTCGTCGGTACAGACAAATTGGGTGGCCAACCTTCGCAGGGCTTTCTTGGCCCGATTTTCCGTTCCCGGAGGATACTCTCCCGTTGTTAAGTAGGTTAGAATGGCCTGATACCAAGGTTCCGGATCAGTTATTTCGATGTCTTGTACGGCGTGGATATAGGCCGGCTCGGACAGCCTTTCGATGCAAATCGGCATGCTGGTTAGGTGCTCCGGGATATTCAATAAAGATGCTAATTTGGAAAGTGCATCTGCGAATTGATTCTCTTCCCGAGGTAGTTAGATGTATTCTACCTTTTGAAATTGTTTCTCGAGAACCATTACCCGCGCTTGGTAAGCCACGAGATTGGCATTTCGAGTTTTCCATTTTTGAAGAGCTTGATTGATGAACAGCGATGAGTCACCGTGGACCCGGAGGTTTGTTATCCCTAAATCAGCGGCGGCTTGCAACCCGTGAATGCATGCTTCATATTCGGCTGCGTTGTTAGTCACGTCAAAGTCCAGTTTAATGGATAATAGGGTGTGTTCCCCTTTTGGCGAGATTAACAGAATCCCGACCCCAAATCCTCAGAAGTTGGACGCCCTGTCAAAATACAAATCCCATGTCTCTGTGTCGGTATGGAATATGTCTTCATCTGAGAAGGCCCAAGTATCGGTGTGTCCCTCTTTAGCTACCGGATTATCGGCTAGGAACTCTGCTATTACCCGACCTTTGATAGCTTTTAAAGGTACGAACTTAAGGTCAAATTCCGCTAGCATCAAAGTCCGGTTGGACATCCGACCGTTAAGGATGGGCTTCTCGAACAAGTACTTGATAGGATCCATTTGTGATAGAACATGTACCTCATGGCTAAGCATATAGTGTCGGAGCTTTTTAGTGGCCCAAACTAAGGATAGACACGTCTTTTCGAGCATTGTGTACTTACACTCATATTCCAGGAACTTCTTACTGATGTAGTAGATAGCCCGTTCTTCTGAGTCGACTGTCTGGGCCAGCATAGCCCCCATGGCTGTCTCGGTCATTGTTAGGTATTGCGATAAAGGCAGACCGGGTTGAGGTGGCATTAGCACTGGCGGAGCAGACATAATCTCCTTGATTTTATCAAAAGCCGTTTGACATTTATAGTCCCATAGTACCCGTTCTCCTATCTTCAGTTTCTTGAAAATGGGCTCGCATACCATGGTTAGCTTTGAAATGAACCGGCTGATATATTGGACTTTCCCGAGAAACCCCCTTATTTCTTTTTCAGTCTTCGGTGGCTGAATCTCAGTGATGGCTTCGATTTTAGCTGGGTCGACCTCAATGCCACGTTGGCTAACGATATGGCCCAGTAATTTGCCCGATGTTACCCCGAAATTGCACTTTTGAGGGTTTAGCCTCATATTATACTTACGCAATCGGGGAAAGAATTTTCTTAGGGCCGCGATGTGCCCACTTCAGTCTTTGGACTTGACGATCATGTCGTCTACATAAACCTCCACTTCCTTATGCATCATGTCATGTAATAGGGTCGTGGCGGTTCGTTGATAAGTGGCTCCGGCGTTGATAAGCCCAAATGGCATGACGGTGTAACAGTAAGTACCCCAAGGTGTAATGAAGGTGGTCTTACACATGTCTTCCTCCGCCATTTTGATCTGATTGTATCCGGCATACCCGTCCATGAATGATAAAAGGCCATGATCGGCCGTGTTATCCACCAGTAGGTCGATGTGTGGTAACAGAAAATGGTCTTTTAGGCTGGCCTTGTTAAGGTCCCGGAAGTCCACACATCCCCGCAACTTACCGTTCTTTTTAGGTACCGGCACGATGTTTGCAACCTAGTCTGGATATTCAGACACTTGTATAAAGCCCGCTTTGAATTGCTTGTCGACTTCTTCTTTGACTTTGAGGGACCATTCGGGCCTCATTCTTCGGAGTTTCTGTTTTACCGACTTGCACCCATCTTTGATGGGTATACGGTGTTCAGCTATTTCTTGGTCTATTCCCGGCATGTCCTTGTAGGACCATGAGAAGACATCCTTGAATTCTTGGAGGAGGTCTATGAATTGTTTTTTCTCCTCGGGATCTAAGGATAGGCCTAACTTAAGCATCCGGGGCTCTAAAGTGGTTCCCACATTGATGGACTCGGTTTCTGCAATCACCGGATCTCGGGATTCCCTTTGTTCAAGTTGCTCGATCAGATGCGGAGGCAGAGGTACCTGTTCGTCGGGTTTCTCAATGTCATTGCATATAAAATTTTTGAAATTGAATTTTTTTTGGAAATAAGACAAGTTGTAAACGGAACGGTTTTCGTTATTATTAATAGTAAATTTTGAGAACAGCTCGAAGAGAGCGGCCATCTGATCGTTGGTCAGAGGCGGGATAGGAAGTGCTCTCGGGACAGGCCCCGAGACTCCAGTGGAAATGGCTAAAGGGATAGGGGTTACAGACCGGACTTTAGCACCAGACCCTCTAGATTCGGACTCTGACTCCGACTCTGACTCAGACTCGGACTCCGTATCCGGCATGTCTCCTTCGTCGGTGGTCAGCTTGTAGACTCGACCCTGACTGTTGGTCCACTTAATGGCCTTCCGCCAAGCCCTTTTTTCGGTGTCTGCGCCAACCTCGGAAATCAGCTTCGTCGGGTCGAACCGGTTATTGCGGAGGATCAGGTTGACAAGATCTTCTTTAGGAGCAGGGATGGCCTTGTCTTCTCCGAATAGAAGCCCCAGCACGGGCTCAGAATTGTCGGCGCCCTCCTTGGATTCCGTCTGGAGAAGGGAAAATATGTCATCAGGGATGAAATTGCATTCCCGAGCCATTTTGGTCTCAAGATATGTGATAGTGGGTTGATAAAAGCCCACTTGAATTGCCCCAAATACTGGAGTGACAAACTTGATAACATTTGCCCGGTCCACATTTCCCGGGGTCATAGTGTACCCCAAGCTGAATTGAGACCCTCCGTCATTTAGGACCTCGATAACCTTCCCAGCCCGAAGATATGGCTTCGAAATAGCCCCTGGTAAATAATCCAAGTTTTGTAACATCGTAGTAATGCTAGTAATGAAGTAGGGCTTGAAGAGATATTACCCTTCAATCATTCCCACGAAGTCGAATCGTCGTGGTTCGGCCCGGCCCGTGGCGTTGCAGCTAGCCACGGTTATGGGGGTTGCCTCTAGTATGATGACACTATCCTGAAGAGGCATTTTGACCTTCCTATGAAGGGTAGAAGACACGGCTTTGACTGCATGGATCCAAGGCCTCCCGAGTAGTAAGTTGACGGATGAGGTGACATCGATCACCTGAAACTCCAACTCTTTTTCAATTGGGCCCATTATGATTGTTAGTTTAATGGCCCCCGCAACCGGTTTTGGGCTTCCGTCAAAAGCCTGGATAGTTTGCGCCGTCGGGAGGTAGTCGGCCTCGGTGATGCTGAGGGCCTTAGCGGTCCTTAAAGGAAGGACATTTATTGCGGATACGTCGTTGATTAGGGTCATTCGGAGGTACTTCCCTCGGCAAATGACCGTGATGTACAGGGCCAAGTTATGGGCGGCCCCGAACGGTGGAAGATCGGACTCGGAGAAGGTGATGAGTGGGCCTTCTTCCTTGGACTTTTCCTTGAGATAGGGCATAATAGTGGCTACCATTTCAGCGGGGGTAACCTGTGAGTCGACCTTAATTTGATCGAGAGCCTTAGTCAGTGCTTCCCGATGTTCCTGTGAGCTAACCAGAAGTTGCCATATGGTTAGATCAGCTCAGACCCTCTTCAATTGCTGGACCAAAGCCGTGTCGTTGCTTGGTTCCTCGATGGTAGATTCCGTCCTGGCAGGTTCAGTGATGCTTGCTGGGGTAGAGCGTCCGGCGGTGGCAAGGTGGTTAGTGTCTAAGGCTTTGGACTTAGCTTTTCGGACCTCTTCACTGGTGATGGGGACAGCTTCCTCTTTGGCTAGGTAGATATCTTCCTCATCATCGAACCATATCCCGTTGATTTGTGGGATAAAAGGGGAAATGAGGTGTGAACAATCGATTACCTCTCCAGTGAATATAGCATGGGCACTGAACTGGTTTTCCTTGCTGCTCGGCTTGTCTCCGGGTAATGGGATTTTCCTGCTTTCGATCAGATCTTGGATCAGATGCTTCAATTTCCAGCATTTCTCCGTATCATGCCCATTACCCCGATGATATTGGTAATAGGCCTGAACATTGTAGCTTTTGGATCTTTTCTCCATTGGAACTTCTGGAGTTGGGCCTATTGGTTGGATCAGGCCCTTTGAAGATAGCCTCTGTAAGGCGTAGGTATAGGTAGTCCCTATATCCGTGAATACCCGAGTTGGAGCATTCTTTTTGGATGAGATATCGAGCAGATTAACCTCATCGAAGATGCTGCGAGTTGCAGCCGCAGGTGTGGGTTTACTCACAGATGAACTGGCCCCTTGATATCCCTTGGTAGAGGCCTTAGTCAGGCTCTCTAATCTTAAGTCATCCTCGATCCTTGTGCCCATTTCAGTTAGGGTGGCGAAGTTGGGAATGACAGCTTACCGGAGGCGGACCCGGTAGGAAGGGAGGAGGTTCTTGACAAAGGCCTCCACCAAGACTTTCTCGATTGGCTTATCCACCAGCTTCACGCTCTCGGCCCTCCACCTTTGGAGGTATTTGGTGAACCCTTCTTTAGACTTTTGGGCCATAACTTCCAGAGTACGCATTGTAGTCTGGATCTCGGTATTATCAGCGTAATTCCGAGCAAATTCAGTCGCCACATCGTCCCAAGTCTTGTACTTCTTGGAATCGAGCCTGTAGTACAAGGCTTTTGGGGGCTTCTCAAGGGAAGAAGCGAACAAGTGTTTGAACATGGTGGATTTCACCCCCTTGACAGCCATAAATTCTTTGAAAGCCCGAATGTGGTGGACCGGGTCTTCAGTACCCTCAAACATTGGTATTCCCGTAAGGTTAAGGTTGGCAGGTAGCTCGTCATTCAGAGGCGAGTAGGAACGAGCATTCTCCGTATGGATCAAGTTGCTTGTTGACAAGTGGACCTGTTCTTCAAGCTTGCGAACAACGCTGATTAGTTTAGCCATGGGCAAAGTGGGCTCAGATTCAGCAACAGGAGTCCCTTTCTCCATGGCACTCAAACGGGTAGCAAGGGTTGTTTGGTCGGTCTGGATGGCAGTCAATTGGGTCTCGATCTTGGCCAGTGCGGCGGTCAATTGATCCAAAGTTTCTTGCATTTTCTGGCGTTTGGTTATCGGTGGCCTGTCTGTAAGAATACCGCGTAATCAGAAACTAACCCAGATAAAAGTACATCCCGAGCAAAGGAAAGACTGAAAAGGTAAAAGACACCTAGACGGGTGACTTGTGAAAGGTGGGCCTCCCTTAGGATCCGGCAATGTGGGTCGGGTCCTGTTCGAAGGAAGGTCCACGTGAGACATCCCCAGACTATGGACTCGAGTGTGTAAACGGGCCCTCCTTTGTAGGAATATGTTCTATGTAGGTGGGCCTTTCCTTAATCAAATAAGGCGGACTGGGATAGGGAGGAAACTCGTGATGTAAGATTGATAGAGTTTCGACGCTAGAGACTTCGACGACTTATGACACGACCCGACACTGCTAAACACGGGAAGTTCTAAGAATAGGAAGGTTTTGAAAAGGATTTTTTTAGAAGACCCGAAAAATTCGGGGGAGGGCCCGATATTTCGAAAAAAATGGAAAAGTGTATTGGGCCACAGCTTTGAAAGTTCGAAAAATATTTTCGAGTTTTGAAATGGGCAGAATATCGGCTAGAAATAGGCTATTTTGAGTAAAATCATAAGTCCTAAATTCGGTATACTTCCCGGGTTTTGAAATTGAATATTTTGAAAAAGGATGCAATTTTTGAAAATGATGGTTTTTGAAAAAAAAACGACCTTAGAAACCAAGTAGCACATAGTCACGCAAGCATTATAACGACACCATGTATGCTCTACACTAAGTCTCGGTCCGTCTATAAAGGGTCTATACTAGTGCGCATAGCCTATCCGAGAATCGGGACGGACTTTCTAAGTCGAGTTGAGCTTAGAACATGCCGCGAAACCCATGCGAATCGACTATGAACACCTTTGACATATCCATGTTGGAGTATATCACGGTATAGTGGCAAGTCGGTCACCAGTACCGGCCCGGGAAAATATAGGGTTATGCATGAACCGTAAAACTAAAACGCGTATTGTACTAGTCAAACGATATCAATTCGAGTCTCACCCTGAGGATGCCGACGGTAAGTGACGCATCAGTTAATCCCAAGCGGAGTCGCCAAATTGTGGACATGACATAGGTCCACCCCGACGCGGCCACGCGCGGGTTTGGGGAGGCGAATGAATCTCCATATGAGATCGATCGAATTGAAATTTAAATCGAAGTGGAGTCGCCACCGAACTTTGTGGGAGTTCGGGCCCGTTCGAACGCACTCTATATCTTAGTGGGCCATGCACAAAGTATGGCCCATTCAGATGTCAGAGTTTATTGGGCTCGTCCCTTTGCATTTGATACCGATATCGACATTATCGAATACCATGTATTGAATGACTCTCGTGTGCCAATGGATTTGGATATCCGGAAACCATGGTTCTGAGTAAGGGGTGAGGGTACGTGTTGGGAAGTTCACAAAGAACACCCAACCCTGCCAGCACATTAGCGGCCTCTACTAAGATATCGATTGACGTTTTAATACATACGTTAGTAATACGACGGAATGATATGCAAACAACGTTTTGACTAAACATGCGAAAATTAGAATAAGTTGCTACGTCGATTTAATGCATCTAAAATTAATGTCAAATTTATATTTAGCATGCGAGATTCTTTTAGTACAATAAAAGAAATAACGAAAATAAATCGACAAAAATAGAAACAAACATGTTAGTAACGATAATGATAATAATGGTTTGCAAAGAATATAGGATAAGTACGACGCGTGATTGATTTGACACGTGTTGACCTAAGTCATAAAAAAGTATTATCGAAACTAGAAAGCTTTGTGGGGGACTCACAGTTTTGACGTGATAAGGCCACTCGATCGGGTCATTGAAGGACTCGACCGAGTGGTCCTCGGAAAAAGTTTCTGTCCCGTTCTTTTAGAGGTCACTTGATCGAGTTATTGAAGAACTCGACCGAGTGAGAAGCCACTCGATCGAGTCATTGCGAGACTCGACCGAGTGGTGGTCAAAAAACCTTGTGTCTCGGTTTTTGGGGTGCCACTCGATCGAGTGGGCTAGACACTCGATCGAGTGCCCTCTGTACGAACTAGGGTTTGCTTCGCAATTTATTATTGATTTCGAAATTGCTTTTTGATTTTGATAAATCGTTGATTTTGTTGAGTCGGGCATAAATATTGTATGATCTATGCTCAATTCGGACTTTGATACTCGTCGTATCCGATATTCGATTATTGAATCGTTATCGAATATTTAGAGCGAAATCTAGAAAAGTATGTTGTAAATCGTTTTAAATCAACTAACACGAAATAGATTATCTCCGCGTTTATAGTGTCGTAACTAATTCTTTCGAATTATGCGATCACTATTTTTAGCATCAATGAATTCGTATTAGTTAGATTCATTTGATTAATTCGTTTAGATACGACATCCAATTATGGAATTGGTATCGAATCTAAAGAATGACTCTTTACGATTATTTGAATTAAAGTGGACTCGATTTGATTCCCTCGGCATCCTGACATCGTAATAAATCCTTGCGAAATGTGTGATGTCGGATCCGCGTCACCGGGTTTCGACTAAACTAAAAAAAAATTATTTAAAAAATAATAGTTTTAAAATTGATGAAGATGCGATGAATGATGATTACGACGCGACAAGAATAAAAAGAGACGATTTTATTGACGAAACAATCAAATATTCGGGGTGTCGGGATAAGCGACCGGCCACGTAGGTGAAACACCTTTGTATTCGGATTTCCTTATTCCGTCATCCTTCATATTCGACACGAATTAGCGAGTAATTTAATGTTATAATATTAGTAGTATTACCGATATTAGAAGAACGAAAAAGAAAAGAAAAAAAAAGGATGATGAAGATGGACGGACGACGCGAGGAAGAGAAAGAGAGAAGAAATTGGGATTGTTGCATCCTCAACCTACATGTTTCGTATTCTCGAACGAGACTCGCTTAATTGTGGCTTGAGCACGGGAGTATCGAGGTTTACGTAAGTCGAGTTATGGTGGTTTAGGTTTGATTCCTAGATGCTAGGGTTTAGGGTTGTAAGGATGTGTAGGGTTTTTTGGAAGTGTAAGATTATATGGTTGAAAAAGTTGTTTTTGTGCATGCAAAGGGGTGTATATATAGGCAATGGTTACCTCACTCGTCTAGGGTTACTCGTCTGAGTGTCCTGCTGACTCGGTCGAGTGGCCCAAAGCAGCCGCAGACGGGCCTGTTTGAGGGCCCACTCGATCGAGTGGGCTGACACTCGATCGAGTGGGTCAGCTGGAGCGAAGGGATCCGGAGTTTTGACTCCGGGTTGGGTATTTTTGTAGGCCTTGTATTTGGGTTGGACTTTTGATGTTTGTATGGCTATTTTTCTGTCTCGGAAACGGCTTTGACCGGGGTTTTACCTAATTGCTAAAAGTCGGTTTTATTTCCGGTGTCGGTTTTGACCCAAATTAGTCTTATTTGATTGGAAACGACCCACTAGGCCTGAATTTGAGGTCGGTTTTGTGAGATTTGTATTCCGTAAAAATCCCAAACCAGAAACTAATGGTTTCGAGCCCGTATCCGAGCGTGTGAAAACATGTTTACGTCCGATCATCATCGGGTGTTTTTCGGAAACCGCTAATAGATACCTAGCAGCCAAATGTGGGTGTCTACAGGCGCGATGAAGAAACTATCCGGATCCTTCAACTTAGGAAGTGTAGAGCCTTGAATGAGCTTGCTCACCTCTCTTGTGAACGTTATGGTCTCTTCCTTGTCCAAGGATCTCTTCCTAGCCAAGACTTCTCTCATGAACTTTCCATAGGCCGGGACTTGGGTAATTAGCTCGGTGAAAGGGATGCTCACATCCAATTTCTTCACAATATTGACAAACTTGTCAAATTGAACATCCACCCTTGTCTTTAATTGCCTTGATGGGAATGGCAATTTTATGTGTATCTTGTCTATCTTGTTCATTAGATTTAGATTTTTCATTTGACATCTTCTTCTTTGATTTGTCTTCTTCTTGGGGTGGGGGAAGCTTGTCTTCGATAGGTTTTTCAATTTCCCACAAGTCTTGCTCCTCCATGAGATTTCCCCAATTTTCATTGCCTTGAGATGGAGATTGCACTTCTTTCATGGCCTCTTGCTCATTAAGGAACAAGGGAGAGTCATAAGATGCACCGCTCCTCAAAGTGATAGCATTCACATGTTCAAATTTCGTCGGTTCACCTTGAGGAGGCACTTGACCCTTTTGCCTTGAAGAACTACCCGAAGCAACTTCAGCTAGTTGGGTTTCGAGCATCTTCCTATGAGTACTTTCCCTTTGAAGTTGAGCATAAAGTTCTTGTTGAGCTCTTTGCATCTCCAAATGGCTTCTTTGCGTCTCCAAAATTGCCTTTTGCATCTCGAGATCTTGAGGTGGAGATTGTTGATTATGTGGAGTGTTGGTGATGGCTAAGGGAATGCCATAATTATGAGTGGGAGATTTACTCCTAGGCTTGGCATCTTGTTGTTGATTTTGGAAATTTCCTTGAGATTGAAAATTACCTTGATTTTGGCCTTGGGAATTACCTTGATTTTGGTACCCTTGGTTGTGGTATCGTTTGTTGTTGCTTTGAAAGCCTTGCACCTTGATGATTGAAGCTCCCTTGATTTTGGAACCCTTGATTGTTGTTAAAGGCACCTTGGTTTTGTTGTTGGAAGTTGTTAAAAGGCCTTTGATTGCCTTGATAACCTTGGTAGCCTTGGTTGTCCCTTAAGGGAGGAGCAACATAGAATGGATGGTGTTGTTGTTGGGCTTGTTGTTGGGAGGCTTGGAACATGTGAGGATTTGGCACATTTTGAGCCTTGAAGTTAGAGTATGGGGCACCTTGCTTGTATGCTTGAAAAGCATTCACTTGCTCAATGCTACTTCGACAATGTGAAGGCTCATGTCCATATATTCCACAAATCTCACATATTCCATAATAAGATGTAGGAGAAACCACTCCCAAAGCATTAACTTGATGAATTGAATGTTGGTAAGAAGAACTTGTGCTTTGACCTTGATTAAAATGACCTTGGAGCTTCTTATCAATAGCTTCCATGTGGGTCTTCAATTGTGCTCCAAGATCGGCACTAAGTTGTGTAATGGCATCAATCTTGTGCCTTCCCCCTCTATTCGCCTTCCTAGGCCTACTATATTGGGAATTGTGGACCGCCATTTCCTCAATTTTTGACCAAGTTTGGTCATCATCTACCTCGGTGAACCTTCCATTAGATCCCATGTTGAATATGGCCCTTGAATCTTCATATAACCCATTCCAAAATTGTTGGACAAGGAACCATTGTGATAAACCATGATGGGGGCAAGATCTAACCAAAGCTTTGAATCTCTCCCATGCTTCATAAAGACTCTCCTCATCCCGTTGTTGGAAACCGGTAATGGAGGCTATTAGCAAATTTGTCTTCTCGGGAGGGTAGAACTTTTGATAGAACGCCAATGCAAGTTTCTTCCAAGTATCAATCCCCATGGTTGCCCTATCGAGACTCTTGATCCATTACTTTGCCTTACCAATAAGAGAGAACGGGAAAGAACCCAACGAATTTGATCTTGAGTATTCTCGGTTTGAGAAATAGCATCACAATAATTGAAGAAAGTCTCCATATGTTGGTGCGGGTCTTCGGTAGGCAAACCACTAAATTTATTTTGCTCTACAAGTTGAATGAATTGTGTCTTTACCACAAAATTTCCGGCATAAGCGGCCGGTAAAGTGCTCGGTCTCGGCAAAACATCCTCGGTGAAAGTAGAGTGAGATGAGAACTTCGGCATGATTGGATGTAAGGGAGATGATGGTGTAGATGGTGTTGATGTAGATGTTGAAGGAGAACTAGGTGGAGAAGAGTGAATAGATGTACCAAAGGGATTGATGAAGGTCCCTTCGGTGGTCTCTCGAGGTGCTTCGTTCAAGTCGGATCCTTGGATTTGTTCTTCAATGATATTGCTAGTACCCGGTTGAGAATTTCTAACTCAATCAATTGTCAGTTGGCGAAAGGCTCTAAAGAGTTTAGGGTAATGTAAGGTACTTAAACCACTCCCCTCTTCCCTCAAATATGCTTTTCTTGAAGGAACTAATTATCCCGTTATCGTCAATGCTACCCTTGATGGACCTCAATTGGAAAAACTTGTAATTGGTTTGAGAAAGCACAAAAAGGCCATCGGGTATAGCATTGCCGACCTCCAAGGCATAAGCCCTAATGTTTGCATGCATAGGATCATCCTTGATGATGACCACCGTCCTTCGGTTGAGGGTCAACGTAGGTTGAACTCCACCATGAAAGACGTTTTCATGAAGGAAGTCCTTAAGTTGTATGAGGCTAACATTATATATACCCAATAACCGGAAGTAAATGGGTTAGCCCCGTACAAGTTGTGCCGAAAAAAGGAGGCATGACGGTTGTTAAAGGAGAAAAGGGTGAGTCAATTTCCACTAGGACTATTACCGGTTGGCGCATGTGTATAAACTATCAAAAATTGAACACGGCCACCATAAAAGATCATTTTCTCCTTCCCTTTATTGATCAAATGCTTGAGAGATTGGCGCATCATTCTTATTTTTGTTTCCTCGATGGTCATTCCGGATTTCTTCAAATTTCTATTCATCCCGATGACCAAGAGAAGACCACTTTCACATGTCCCTATGGCACCTATGCTTATAGAAGGATGCCATTTGGATTGTGTAATGCGCCGGGAACGTTTCAAAGATGTATGATGGCTATTTTTTCCGATTTCATTGAAAAATCCATGGAAGTTTTATGGATGATTTTAGTGTCCATGGTACATCTTTTGATTCTTGTGTTGAAAATCTTGATCAAGTATTAGCTCGATGTGAAGGGTATAGACTTGTTTTGAATTGGGAAAAGTGTCATTTTATGGTTGAACAAGGTGTTGTCCTTGGTCATATTATTTCTAATAGAGGAGTTGAAGTCGATAAGGCGAAAGTCTCCGTGATTGAGAACTTGCCACCACCTACAAATGTCAAAGGGGTGAGGAGTTTTCTAGGTCACGCCGGTTTTTATAGACGATTTATTAAAGACTTTTCTAAGATTGCTAAGCCTTTGACTTCTTTGCTTATGAAAGACGCACCTTTTTGTTTTTGATGACTCGTGTCTTGAAGCCTTTTGTAGGATAAAGACCGCTCTCACTACCACACCAATTATCAAAGCGCCCGATTGGAGTCTTCCATTTGAGATCATGTGCGATGCATCCGATTTTGCCGTTGGTGCCGTTCTAGGTCAACGGGTTGATAAGAAGCTACATGTGATTTATTATGCAAGCAAGACCTTAGATGAAGCCCAATCGAGGTACACCACAACCGAAAAAGAGATGCTTGTCGTTGTCTATGCCATGGAGAAATTTCGAAATTATGTTACCGGTTCCAAAGTCATTATTCAAACCGATCATGCGGCGATTCGATACATCATGTCCAAAAAGGAGACGAAGTCCCGACTCTTTCGATGGGTGCTCCTTTTACAAGAATTTGATATTGAGATTAAAGACAAGGCCGGATCGGAGAACTTGGTAGCGGATCATCTTAGTAGACTAACGATTGGTAAAGAAAGCAACGAAGATGATGGTAGTCCCATCAATGAAGCTATGAGAGATGAGGCCTTGATGGCCGTTTAAACTATTACACCTTGGTATGCCGATATCGTTAATTTCTTAGTGTCTCACTATATTCCGGACGATTATTCCAAGCAAGAGAGGAAGAAACTATGTTATGAAGCCCGACGCTATTATTGGGACGAGCCCTATTTATTCCGCCGTTGTGTAGATGGAATTTACCGACGATGTGTTACGGCCGAAGAAGGATATAATATCGTGAAGCACCTTCACTCGACATCTTATGGTGGACACTTGGCCAACCAAAAGACAATTGCCAAGGTTCTCCAAAGCGGGTTTTGGTGGCCTTCCATGTTCAAAGACATTCGAGCTTTCATTCTCACATGCGATGCATGCCAAAGAAGTGGCAATATAACAAGAAGAAATGAGATGCCCCTTCAACCTATCTTGGAGATTGAATTGTTCGATGTTTGGGGCATTGATTTCAAGGGTACGTTCACATCCTCTTTTGGTAACAAGTACATTCTAGTTGCGGTTGATTATGTCTCAAAATGGAACGAGGCCGTAGCTTCCCCCACCAATGACTCCGAGGTTGTAATCAAGCTTTTCAAGAAAGTAATTTTCCCGAGATTCGGTATGCCTAGAGCCATAATTAGTGATGGAGGCTCTCATTTTAGGAAAGATACCTTTGAACACCTTCTTAGGAAGTATGGTATCACTCGCAAGATGTCCTTAGCCTACCACCCTCAATCAAATGGGCAAGCCGAGATCTCCAACCGTCAAGTCAAGGGAATTTTAGAAAAAACTGTAAATACACACCGAAAGGATTGGTCATTAAAGTTGAATGACCCCTTTTGGGCATTGAGAACGGCTTATAAAGCGCCGATTGGAACCACTCCTTATCGTCTTGTGGATGGTAAAGCTTGAGAACACAAAGCCAAATGGGCAATCAAAGAGCTAAACTTCGATGAGAGTATTGTATGAGATAATCGCCTTCTCCAACTACAAGAATTGGAAGAACTAAGACTTGAAGCCTACGAAAATTCGAAGATCTACAAAGAACGAACTCGCCAGTGGCACGATTCTCGAAGTCTTCGTAAGGACTTCTCCGTTGGTGATAAGGTATTGCTCTTCAACTCTTGCTTTAAGCTCTTCCCCGGTAAATTGAAATCAAAATGGTCGGGTCCATTCGAAGTGACCGGAGTGCAACCATATGGTTCAATAGAAATATCAAGCCCGAAAACCGGGAAGTTTATGGTTAATGGGAAACGTTTGAAGATTTATCATCCCGGTCACGTTCGTGAGACCTTTGCTACCATGAAGCTTGGTGAGCTCCCATCGGGGAGCGTTGTCTAACCCCCTCTCGCAATTGATGTAGGTTTGGTGGTATCCTCAACAACCACCTTGTATATATGTATCATATTTTTTTTTTAGCATGAGAAGAATGATTGAAATTGGATTTCACAATGGAGCATTAATTTGGATGAAGATCAAGCTTTTGGAGAAGTTATGGAGCTTAATTGAAGATCACAAGCATGTTTGTGGGAGATATTATTTATGTAATGTGAGTCGAGTCAATATTTGAATCTCTAGGTGATTATTGAAGAGCCATGAAATGGCAAGGCGGAAAAACGCAGCAAAGAAGACCGCGCCCGGTGAGACTCGACCGGGCGAAACTTCGCCCCACAGAAAAGTTGCCAGAATTGCCGGAATTGAAGAAGATACCACCGGGCGAAATTTCGCCCGGTAATATTTTCACCGGGTGAAATTTCACCCGGTGGAAAAATGTTGGCAAAAATTGATTTTCACGAGAAAAAACCGTCGAGCGAAATTTCACCCGATGGTGCCCGACCGGGTGAAATTTCACCCCGCGGCGTGACTTGGCCGGATCACCTACACCTTTTACTTACTCACTACATTTTCATTTCCCTCCTTCATACTTACCCCCAACATAACTTTCCCTCCAAAAATTTTTACACCAAATTTTTACCACCAATTTTAAAACTTTTCACTTTCCCTCTCATCCAGCCTTATTTATATCACCTTTTTCACCTCACTCTTCATTTCACCCTTTCACCCATCATAAAATCACCATACCACCTTCCATACTACATTTAAACCTCCATCCACAGTTTCATTTCCATACTTGGTGATTATCTATTTGGGTTTTTGAAGAGAGGAGGAGCTAAAAGTTTCGGGATTTTTCTTGCAAATTATTATTATGGAGACAAGAGCCCAACGAGCCGCGCGTAAACAAGGTATAGCCTCGACTTCTAATCCTTCTAAATGTTCATCTTCTAGTAAGTCTTCTAGGCCAAAACTTTTACCTTGCCCTAATTCGCCCCTTGCTCAAACCTTCTCTGAAAAAGCTTTTCAGAGTACGAGATGGCCTTCTCCATTCACAAAAAAATTCTAGGAATTAAGGACGATATTAGAGAGTTATCGTCTAGAATTGGTACTAGTAAACTCCTTGATTTTGTGCCTTTCACAAACAAAGACTTGACTTGTGAGTTTCTAGGTAGCTTTACAATCGATAACCCGACCACACATAAAGAGTTCAAATTTAATTTGTTTGGTAGAAATCACTGTTTAAATATTTCCGACTATAGCTTAGCTCTAGGTTTACCCTCATCGGGTACCGGACTAAGTAGACCCCTATGTGATTCGCAAAGTAGTGTGAATAGGAGAGACTTGTGGAGGCGCATAGCGCCGGGTCAACGTGATTTCGAACCCAATTCTAATTTTACTGCTGAAATCCGAAACCCAGACATTCGTTATTTCGCTGAAATCTTTTCCCACTGTCTTTTGCCATCTATCGACAATATCATTAACCTCAATGTGTGTGTCCTACAATTGATTTGTGACTCTTTTATCGGTAACCCTTACCCCCTAGACCTACCTATTGTCGTGGCGTTACACTTTCATCAAAATATAGTTAACCAACGCCCCTCTGTTGACTGTGGTGGTCTTGTGACTGTTATAGCAAGAAATTTGGGTTATGCGACCGACCATCTTAAACCACTTGATAACCGTGTCTGGCTTGACGAGGCTTACTTCCCTACTTGGATCTTTCACGTGCCTGACCACCGTCTCGTCTCTCTTAAGCACGGCCGTGCCTTAATTGTCCCCAACAAATATCGAACTAATATTTATAACCATCGCAATTGGGACCTACCTCCAGGTCCCTGTGAATTCCGACTCACCGAATGGTTCGTGTATGTTGTGGGTATATATGTGTGGTGTCGATGATTCTTAATCATCTACAATTGTATGTGAATTAATATTGTTCCTTGTTCCCTGTCCCATCATTATAATTTTTGTGATTGCTTTATCTCGAACAAAATTGCAAGCTGTCCCACCGTCCCATTAAATGATTTTTGCGGCCGTCGCGGCCTTGGTATTGCTCCCGGTCTCTTGGCGACGTGATTACGCCCTTGACCCTTTGAAAATCCAATTGTCTAACCAATTTTCTCAAATTTTTCTTAATCCGGGTTATGTGAGGTAATTACACCTACGCCCAATTTTTCACCATTTCATTTTATTTTCTTTCATTTTCATTTTCTTAGCCACTTGGCTAGGGTCTAGGTGATGTGATTGCACCTAGGCCCACCACTATTTTACCGCTTTCCTTATTTTATTTTCCTTTTCTCTTCTAAAATTTTTGAAAAATCCAAAAACATTCAAAAATTAAAAAACCCAAAAACATTTGAAAAACCATAAAAGTCCAAAAAGATTTTTCGTCTTTTTCTTTTCCCTCTTTTTTGATCTTCCCCTACTTGTCCATTGAGGACAATGTACAGTTTTAGTGTGGGGGAGGAGTCTACTATCTTTTATTTGTCAAAAATCTTTTAAAAATCCATAAAAATTTGAAAAACTCGAAAAATCAAAAACATTTTCTTTTCTTGTTTATCGTTATGTTTCGTGTCTCGTGTACGGTCTTGTTCTCTACTCCTACAGGTAACCACCACCTTAATAGCGCGATTTGAAGAGATTATGGAAGCACCCGCTTGGTAACTCCCTTCCTTCTTTCTTCTTTAATTTTGTAGAAGAGTTAGGTTGTTGCTATTTGGAGGCTCTCGAAGTGAGCATTTTGGTGTTGTGGTTGATTGTGTGCTTGTATGATGATGGAGTATGGAGTACTTGACCTTACTTGTGTTTTCTTTTATTTGTTTCTCTTTTCATGCGTTTTGTTTTGCTTTTGTATAGTGTGTCTAGGATTAAAACTTTTCGAAAACCGGATTACAAACTTATTACAAGAGTTTACATTCCATTGTAGATAACCCATTGTAGAATTTTGGACCTTATTCTAGTAGAATGACTCTTGGGCAATGAATTTGTTGATCCTTTAGCTTTGAGTCCACCTTTTCTACTAGAGGTTTACTTCAAGGTTTGCATTTAACCACCTTGACCACCCATGGAGGAGTTAGGCCTTGGTTCCTGCATCCCGTTTTCTAGGTGACCTTGTTCGAATGACCATTGCACCTTTAGTCCAAATTTCTTCCATCTTTTGTGGGTTATCCGGGAATGGCGCACGTTCTCGATTACCTATTTTTCCTCCACCTATACATCATCACAATAAGTTTACACCAAAATAACCTCCAAGCTTGGTTGCAAACCACATCAAAAAGCCAAAAAAGGGCAAACCAAAGCAAGAGAAAAAGGGCACAAAAATATGAAAAGCAAAGAAAAACAAAGGAGAAGAAAAGGAGCTTCAAATGAAAAATCAAATTGTAAAAAACATCTCCTTCAAAAAAAAAAGCCCTTTGATCGATTCATCGCCGTGAAGTGCCAACTAGAGGACCGAGTCCCGAGGTCGGAAGATAGCGGTGATGAGTCGATCCATCCCAATAATTGTAAACACTCCACCCTTTTCATTTGGGCTAATTTAGGAAATTCGAGTTTGGAACGATCCTCTTGGCTTAGCCAAAGAGAGCGGGACTGCACCTACCTACAGTGTCGAACGAATCCATGGTTCACTTTTTCCACTCCGTATACGCCCCGTAATACCCCTTTAGAAGATTAGGCGGACCTAGGCAAAGTTATCAACATCTATATTGCTTAATTGTCATAGTATTAGGCTTTGATCATTGTTTACGTGGGTGATTTATCTTGAAAGTTTATTGTTGTTTTAGGTAAGTAATCGGTGTCTTTCCCCGCCGTCTCGATGAGGGATTCGGTGTTTTATTTTTGCTTTGGATGCGTCTATTCTTTCGTGTTATGTGTTTTTGTGTGTTTAGTCGCATCCACCATTTTGAGCAAGCCCCAACTTGCCTTGCATGAGAGTACTTTACCTCATAAGTATTTCGATGTGAGTTGAAGGGACGGAGCGGGCCCGTAAATTGCCCCGTATCGGCTTAGCATAGTCTAGCTAGTAGTAGTAGTTTGTAATTTCTTTTTGGGTCTTTGCTCGAGGACGAGCAACGGTTTAGTGTGGGGGAATTGTTGTGTGCTAAATTTAGACCATTTTTCCATTCATTTAGACCCGTTTTTCCCTCATTTTACGAGTCTTGAGTGCGATTATCGTCATATTTTGCGTATTTCTCGCATTAGCGTCCCTCTTGTGCGTTTTACGTATTTTTGGTAGTTTTTCTATCATTTTGAAAGGATTTGGCACCGAAATCACGATTGAGCTTCCACGAGCACAAGAGAAGGGAAAACCGTCCAAAGAGCAAAGCACACAACTAAAAGTTTAAATCCATCCAATCAATCGACGATGAATGAGACAAGAAAGAGGCCAGAAATATGACCGGGCGAAATTTCACCCGGTGAGACACCACAGGGCGAAATTTCACCAGACTGTAAAAATGCCTCCCGAAGATTTTCCGAGACCTCCCCACCGGGCGAAACTGACCGGGCGAAATTTCGCCCACCGGGTGAAATTTCGCCCGATGCGAAGAAATGCCAAAAACACCAAAAAAGGAAGAAAATCTTACCGGGCGAAATTTCACCCGGTGGGAATTATCGTCAAGTCCGCAGGGCGAAGTTTCACCCCATGAAGATGCTAAGGGAGATTGTCTCACTAATGGAGCATAAAGTGGATTTGGGCTTTAGGTTAAATACCCATTAAGAGACTACTATATATATATATCTACCCTAGTTTGTTGCCCAAGGCATCCCATCATTAGTGTAGTAAAGGCATCCATCCATACTCACAACCATCCACCATTAGTGTAGTAAAAACTCTCTCTTTAGTAGGGCTGTTCATCAAACCACCCGGACCGGTGAAACCGACCTGCCCGGACCGGTGAAACCGACCTACTCGGACCGGTTGGTCTAGACCGGACCGGACCGGCAGCCCTTAGGTCCGGTCGCCGGGTTCAGAATTCGCGTTAGCCGGTCCCTGGTCTTCACCGGTCCAGACCCGCGGTTTACCCGATCTAACACGGTCTGGACCGGCTGTGATCAGAAATTCAAAAAAAAAAATGCGAAGATTGCGAACCACTTAACCAGAAACAGAATTAGCAGAAATCCAGAATTATGAATTAACAAAGATCTTGATTGAGAAATATATGAGATTTTCAAATTTGAATGATACAAAATAATCCTTATATCTTAAACTACTCCCTAATATGAAGGAAAGAAATATAATTAGTATATTTATTTATTAAGTTTACCTAAACAGACTAAATTACTGAAACTCTGAAAGAATCGAAGAAAACACATATATACATATACTCACATTTATCTTTTACTTCATATTCATATACTCAATTATCAATTACTGTCTTACTAATATACCAATATACCTAATAGGCTAATACCTCCATTGGCTCCATATACGTTTACCTTTGTTTCAATTAATTCATCCTTTCTCAGTTTCTCTGCATCTTCTCTGTTCACCAAGAGAAGCAAGAGTCCAAGACACCAAGTCGGCAAGGTAATTGATTCATCCTTTCTCTGCTGTAGCCTGTATGTCGCCTCATCTTTTGGCTTTCTGCCTTTATCTGTTGTTGACTTGTTGTATACATATATGATTCATTATAAGAATTGTCATTATAAGAACTTTTTGATTCGTTTGATCTCTGCCTTTCTCTTGTTCTGCCTCATCCTTTTGCTTTCTGCCTTTCTCTGCTTTCCATATACGATTCGTTTGATTTTGATTTTGTTTCTCTGTTCTTATTCGACTTCCTCTATTTTATTATTAATAGACTACTAAGTACTACTCGTAATTAGATTAGTAGGATAATAGGAGAAGGAGTAAGATAAAGACGTAAAGTAGAGAGCTAATGAGTAGAGAAAGCAAGTTAGCAAGATAGGCAAATTGTGAATTTGTGATTGAGTTTAGCCTTATAGATCTATAGTTAATTAGTTAGTTAGTCACATGTCTTTGAGTCTGTCACTCTATCAGTGTCATCATTTATGAATTAAAAAATTTGAGGTGTATGTGTATGTAATGTCAGTATGTGACTAACTGACTATGTGGGGCGGTGGGGAGTTGGGGACTGTGGTTTACTGGTTTGTGACTTTGTCACTTTATGTTTGTGAAATTGTGAATTGGGCATTTGGGCTGTCCGGCTGTACTGTACTGCTTAGGGCTGTACAGTTGAGTTTGAGTATTTGTTTCATTGTTTGGTACTTCATACTTGGTAGTATTGACTATTGAGTATTGATTATTGATACTTTATTAGTTTATTTCCTATTAATAATATATTGATATTATTAATTGATTACTAACTTGGTACTTTTTGTTAATCTTTACTTCGTAGATGGTTAGCACCGAACATAAAAATAAGCGAGCACGCACTAATTTCGAAGATGGAAATGGTGCAACATATATAAGTGACGATGATATCCAAGAGAAACATGTTGACAAAACAAAACCTTTGTTACCGCCTCGGCCTCCAATTGAAGTTCAGAATTATAACACCATCAAAAGGAAAGCATCATACTGGATCCATTTTCGAGATTACTTGGACGAGCATGGTAAGCAAAGGTCTGAATGCATATATTGTGATAATAAAAATTTTGCGCCCGACGGAGCAACTAATGGCTCAAAAAACATTAAAAACCATTGGAATGTATGCCCGTCCAATCCAGATTCTTCAAAATAATAAGTCAAAAATGAAACAAACTGAGCTAGTATTTGATCGAATGGCTAATGACGGGGAAGGTACATTGAAGGGTTGGACTTTGGACCTAAATAAGGTTAGGGAAGCTGTAGTTTATTTTATCATCATGGATGAGTATCCATTTCGTGCTGTTGAGAAAGAGGGATTTAGGTACCTAATGTCTGTTACTGCTCCTTCGTTTCATATTCCATCTTGCATTACTATTGCTCGTGATGTGTATAAACTTCACCTGAATTAGAAGAAGAAATTGACAGAGTTTCTTCTTAAGTCATCCCAAAGAGTGTCATTTACGACCGACACATGGACAAGCATTCAAAAAATCAATTATATGTGTCTAACAGCCCATTTTGTGGATAATGAGTGGAACTTGCATAAGAAGATAATTGTCTTTTGTCCCATCTATAGTCATAAAGGTAAAGATATTGCTAATCTTCTTGATGATTGCTTTAAAACATGGGGGTTGGAGGATAAGGTATTCACCTTGACAGTGGACAATGCAATTTCTAATGACACGGCTTGTGTAGAATTGAAAAAACTTCTTCAAAAGAAGCGAAATTTGATTGGTAGGGGAGATTACTTGCATATGAGATGTGTCGCTCACATAATTAACCTTATTGTGTGGGATGGATTGAAAATGAATAAGAAGTCTATAAGTAAGGTCAGGTATGCTGTTAATTTTGCTAACAGTTCTCCAAATAGAATACATTACTTCAAACAATGTGCTAAAAAGTATACACAATGCCAGTTGTCCTTAAGTCTTGATTGTCCCACTAGATGGAATTCTACGTTTACAATGTTGGAAACTGCTTTGAAATATAAAGATGCATTTGGTGATATTGATGTTCCTGTTAACCCCCAAGGTGATAAGGTTGATTCAACTGTTGAGTTTGTAGATGAATATGGCAATCTCATTCAGAGTGAAATTGAAAATTCTGGTGCTCCTAGTGACAATGATTGGACTATTGTGGAATCATTGGTTCTGTTTCTTAAAGAGTTTAAAACATTGACGGAACAAGTTTCCGGTTCATTGTATGTTACAAGTAATTCTAGCTTCTTTTTATTGCTCGTGTGCTTGAACAATTGAATAAATGGAGCAAGAGTAGTGATGAGGGTTTTAAACAAATGGCGTGTGCCATGAGAAAGAAATTTGACAAGTATTGGGGGGATGTGGATAAAATGAATGTGTTAATCTACATGGGTGTTATTCTTGATCCAAAGGTGAAGTTAATGGGGTTGAAATTTGCTTTCACTCGTATATATGGGGCACCTAAGGATGAAGAGTTAAAAGAGCAAGTGTACAATAAGGCAAATGATCTTTTTGATGAGTACAGAAGGTTGTATAGCCCTTTAACTCCTCCAAATGAAGATTCTACACATGATATTCGTCCTACCCTTGAAGAAGGAGATTATTTGGATTTCAAAAAATCCATTGAAATGCAAGTTCGATTGCGAAGAGGTGATGATGGATATGACAAGTCCGAATTTGATAGGTATTTGAATGAGGTGCTTGGTGACCATGAGAGAAATTGCGATGTATTGACATGGTGGAAATTGAATGGTCATAGATATCCTATTTTAGAACGTTTGGCCCGTGATGTTTTAGGAATACCTATTTCTACCATGGCCTCGAAATCGACATTTAGCGCAGGTCGACGTCATCTTACACCATTTAGAAGTTCGTTAACTCCTAAGGTACTCTTTAAAAGTTCTACACATGATATTTTGTATTGTATTAACTATTAATCTTTTGAATATTATTATTGGGTGATATGTAATTTTGTTTGTTCATTGTGATGTGGCTACTAAAAGCTTGTCGAAGCACTAATATGTACTCAAGATTGGTTTCATCCAAGAAAGGATAGCGGGATTGATGTGGAGGAAAAATTGGAAGAGCTAGAAAAAGTTGAGAAAGGTATAAGATCAAACTACTATATTGTTTTAACAACTTTTTCGGTGCTACTTTGCGTATTAACTGGTTTATATATTTTTTTTATTAGAGGTGGAGAATACGATGATAATCAACGACGATCTCCTGGATGTTGCAAATCATTGATGAGGAGAAGATTTTGGATTTTATGTGTTGCTTACTTGCTTGGTTTAAGATAATAATAGTTATAATACATTGTTACTTTCAAATTCTCGTCATTTTATTTGGGACTTTTATAAATTAATCGTATAAGTTTATAACTTTTAAGTTTTTTAATTTGTAAGTTAAATGGTCATTAACTTATTATAGTTGATTTAGTTTTTGCTAGGTTTAAATCCACTAAGAACAAGGAATAGTCAAATTAATACATTTATACATGGCCGGATCCCGGATGGCCCAACAAACAATTGAACAATCCAAGCTTCAAAATTACAAAACAATGGTCCGACGGGTCTAAAGGGTCGGTCCACCGGTTCGGACCGGACATAAGGGTCGGTCCCGGTCCGGGTGTGCATGCAAGCGGTCCGGTTCAAGGGTCATGCTTTTGAGACCAGCCGGTCCACGGTCCATCCCGGGTCGGTCCGGCTAGGTCCGGTTCTGGCCCTTTGAACAGCCCTACTCTTTAGTAGTAATCTAGTAATTTTCTAGTAAATCCTCCATAATTCTAGTAGTTTACATAGTAATTAGTAGTAGATCTACTTAGTTTCTATCAACAGTTTGATGGTAGGGATTTGTCGTGGAATCCCAACCGTCAATAATATAACCGGCTATTCCTACGGTAGATAGGGCAAGTCGGGTCGAATCCACGGGGACGGTAATGTAAAGTCTAGACCAAGGTCGCCTAAATACGAGACTAAGTCAACGAGCTAAACTAAAGAATGAAAGGAGGGAGAAGGCTAGACTAAGACTAAGGTGCCGAAGAAAACAACTAAGGAAAAATGGGCTAGGATTAGGTCGGGGTCAAAGGGGTAACGGAATGGTCAAGGAAGAACTAGAGTGAAGGAGGTAGTAGGGTGATCTAGGTTGGTCCGGGCTCTCGCAACTTAGACTCACCTAGAGGTTCCACCTAGAACCCATCTCGGCGACACACACGACAAACGGGGTTCTAGCGCGCTATGGTCCTAGGTCGAATCCGGGCTCTCGCTACTTAGACCGGCCTAGGGGTCGTCCTCACCGGGCTCTCGCAACTTAGTGAGGGGACTGAACCCACAACAAACTAACACCCACAAAAGAAAGGCAAGAAAAACAAGCATTCGTACATACTTAGTCATTCAAGCAATTCCACAAACATGTGATGTGCATCAAACAAGAGGAAACCCAAATCTTCCACCAACATCTCTAACAAACCCTTAATCATTCAATTAACACCCTAATCACCTTACTAACCCTAGCAAGAACACTACTCTAACATATCTAAAGGAAATACTAACAAAAACAAGGTAAACAAACTCAAACAACCAAACATACACAAACAACCTAGTGAAAACAATAAACAAGAACTAAAGATGTAAACTTGATGAATAATAAAGGATTAGGAGTAAAAGGAGAAGAGGATTGTACCATACTACAAAGGAAATGGAAAAGGAGAACACTTGTATATAAGAAAACCCAAATAATTCCACCAAGGTTGTCAAGCTTGGATGGATTCTTCAAGAGATCCAATAATACAAGATTAAACTAAGATTAACTACTAATTACCGACTAATCTACACTAATCTAATCTAATCTGACCTAAAGTAGTCTAGGGTTTAAGGCTTAATGAAGTCCATCTCTTTTACATAACAAGGGAAGGGTATATATAGGGTTACAAATGGAAGGAAGAAGAAAGAAAACAAGCGCGGGTTACAGCAGGCCCGTCCTGGCCGAGACGGGTTGGTCCCGGTCGGGACGAGGTCGGTCCCAGTCGGGACGCCACCTTCCCGATCGGGATGGACCCAGGTCAGCAACCTTCTTGTTTGTGCACTTCATCCCGAACGGGATGAGGCCATCCCGAACGGGATGAGCCTTGTAGGCCTCCAATATGCACTTTTTGGTCCCTCCTTGCTTCTCATGGGCTTCTTACCAATTCTCGGGACTCGGGATCGGGTCTCGGAGGCTCGGGATTGGGTCCTAAGGTCTCGGGGTCGACTCCAAGGCATCGAGTGATCGTTCCTTTACTCCGTTGGCTCCAAAATGTGTATGTATCGAGTCGGAATCGCTCCAACTCTTCCAAATCGGTCTCGGGAACCTGAAACGAACTAAAGGAAGCATAAGAAGCCCCTAAACCGCTCCCAAGGAGCGATTCTACAAGGAAAATAAGACCAAAACACTACGAAATAGGCACTACAAATGACACTTATCATAGTTCTCTAGATTACAAGTTTGTAGAAGATTATTTTGAAGATTTGTTGGGTTATTGAAGAATTAAGTGACAAGTTCTTCATCTTCTTCATCAAAGATTCAAGATTATTATTCTAGTTTTTTTGAAGATTTGTTGGGTTTATTTGGAAGATTAGTGACAAGTTCTTCATTTTATTCATCAAAGATTCAATCTTTATTCATGCAACATTATTATTTCTTATAGATCTTCATAGTTGGTATATTTCTCTTCCACTCTCTAATATCTAGTTTACTTTTAATGTTATTTTCTCATCATATTCTTGTTTAGATCATATTAGTGTTGTTAGTTTCCTTAGATCTAGTTATTATGCATGTTGTAGTGATTTTCTCCTTAGTTAATGTTTTATTGTCTTCCATTATGATTAGTGAGTAGATTTCTTGTTGGGGGGTTTAGGGATGAGGACTTGGATTATTTGAATATAGGGATGTTGGTGGGTTGCTTGCTTGTTGGTTTATCTTGTTTATGGTTGTTATGTCATTGTTGTTTTAGTTCGGCCAACTAGACCGACCTTCACTAGTTTCTATCAATATGGGGAAACTTGGGGTAGAAATTACCATAGCTAGAGACTTACCCTCATTCGCTGCGAAAGCGGGTTTTTAGGTGAGTTAGGTGAAGAAACCGAAAGGTGGCATTCTCCTTTATCAATGTTGCAACAAAAACTCGATTCCGATCTTCTTAGACTCCAAGTACCGAATCCCGACTTCCCCCTAACACCTTTCCCTAGATTGATTACCTCTAGCTATCATCGTAGACATTCCTCTAGTATAGACTCAACCCTTACAAAACCCCCATCTAGACATCAAACACGACACTTTGAACTCATCATAGTACACCGTTCCCTGTGGACCGACCTCGACTTACCACGATTACTCTAGTAGTTTTTGTGTTATTCCGAGTCTATAAATATCGTTTGATCCCCCGTCCTTCGTTAACGACCGATCCGATTGGGAGGCGATCAGGTTAGTAGGAGGATTGGCTTTTATTAGGGATGATTAGGGTGATATGGGTGATGCTAGTTGTTGTTTTTGTTGTTTCCTATTGCCTTGCACTACATGTTCGATGAAATGCTTGTGAGACTTGAGACGATCACTCCTTGTTTTTCTTGTCTCTTCTCTTGCATGTTCTTGTTTGGTGATGGGTTGAGTTCCTCTACTAGGAGCGAGAGCGTGGTGAGGAGACCCCTAGGCCATTTAAGTAGCGAGAGCCCGAATGTAACCTAGGCCACGAAACATGCCAGCAACCCTGTTTCCCCTTGGTCTCCTTGGCATCCATGAACCTGACCTAGCCCTAGTTTCCTTCTTATTGATTTAATTCGCTTTTCATTATCATTAGTTGTTTGTTTTGCCTTTTTATTTCATGTTCTAGACTTTAGTTTAGTCATTAGTTAACCTTAGTCATCACTTTAGGTTGTCTTGAACCTAGTCTTGGACCAGAGCACCCATTAGTTTGGAACTCCCGTCCCTGAGGATCTCGACCCGACTTACCCTAGCTACCTACCTTAGGTTTGTTGGTTATTATTTTGACCGGTAGGATAGACGACAAACAGCTGCCGTCAAAATTGGCGCCGTTGCCGGGGACGGCGTAGTTTAGACTCTTGTGTGCTTGGTTTTAGACTTTGTTCTTGATTTTTGTGTTTTCTTCTCTTTGTGTATCTCCGTTCTTTCTTCTTGTGTGTCTATTTCTCTCTTCCTAGTGCCTCGAAAGCACTAGGCTTCTAACGTTTGCTCAAGTGTTTCTAGTTCATCCAATGTATCAAGGCAACGTTATGACAATGGCGCATCCAAGCTACCATCAATCGTCATGGGACAATCATGGGACAAATTACCAAGGCCCACAATTCTACCAACTATCTCAATCTCATCAACAATATTATGTACCCCCTTCATTTGGTTACCATGAAAGTTGTCATGGATCATTCCAACATCCTAACAATTACCAAATACCTTCACATTACCCACAACCAAAAATCCCCAACTTTGAGCTTTGTCAAATGATGATTCAAATGCAAAAGAGTCAACAATAGATGATGATTCAAATGCAAAGGGACCAAGAGGAGTTCATTGCCCAAAAAGAGGTGCTTCATGCTCAAATTAATGCACTCATGGCTCGTTACACGATGTTGACCACTCGAGCTCCGCAACTTGTTGAGGAAGGTTCATTTGGGCAAGAAGATCGGTTGTCTCCACAAGGCAATCGACCCGATTATGAAGCCACGAATGAACAAGGGAAGGTCTACCAAGAGATCATTGTTGAGAGTTGCTCGGATGGTGAAGCTATGGGAATAATGGAGGAAGTTGAAGCTTCAAGGGTTGATCATGAGGAGGAAATTGAACATGATTCTCAAAGTAACTCTTGGGAAGCCAATGTATTGGCTATTAAATTGGACTTGTATGATTTTCTTCGTCATGAACCGGATGTTGACAATCCAAACCCAAGTGAAGAGAAGACTCCTCTAGGCCAACTTGACAAGGTGAGTGAAAATGAAGGCGATACTTGGGAGAAAGAGATAGATGCCTTAGAACTTGCCTTGAATGGGAGGTTAGGGGAGCCTATTGGGAGATTTGGAGATGCTATGCTAGACCAAACCGTCGAAGAAATTGAGGCCGCCATCAAAGGCCTTGAATTTCCTCATGGTGAGAATTCTAGTAAGGACAACGATGAGGTCTCCCCTAGAGCCAATAATAAAGAAAACTTGATGCCTTCACCTCCTTTATCGCACTTAATTCCGAGTCCCTTGTCTTGTAATATGGTTGATGAATTGGATCCTTGTCGGGCGGAGAAGAAGAATTTTATTCTTGATCCCGTAGAAGAAGCAACACCCTTAGGGTGTGATCTCCCAACCCATAACGCCAAACATGACCTTAGACCACTATACCTACTGGATGGTCATAATAGTCGTTGCTTTGTTGGTTGGAAAGACCCGGGAGATCACGAGAAACCCGAGCATGAAGATGATCGCTTCTTACCTCTGACTTGGAAGCTTTTGAAGATAGCTTGGCTCGGCCACATGAGCCTTCATGAAGATGTTGCTAGAGCATTTGATTTACTCCTCCGAGCCCTTGATGGCTATGGGGTCGTAGAAGATGAGAGTATCATGTTGTAAATATCTCTTTCCTCTTATTTTGCATTTTTGTATTTGTATTTGTGTGTTTGGTAGGTTTGTTTCTAGGATTTGTAAGTGTAGACACCCAATGATGATCGGACGCTAACGTGTTTCTACGCGCTCGGATACGGGCTCAAAACCATTAGTTGCTGGCTTAAGCACTTATGGAGTACAAATATCACAAAATCAACCTCAAATCCAGGCCCAGTGGATCATTCCGAGTCAAACAAGACTAATTTGGGTCAAAACCGACACCGGAAATAAAACCGACTTTTAGCGACCGGATTAAAACCCGGTCAAAGCCGTTTCCGAGTAGCTCACCCACGGTCCACCTCCAAACGGGCCATCAAATCAAGTCCGTCAAGGCACAAAACCCTAGACACCAAGGTGCCCTTGCCTTTGCCTATATAAGCAACCCCATGCAACACACATTAGACATCTTTTACAACTTCAAAAAACCCTAATCAACTCATCAAATTCAACCCTAGTCTACACTAGTCTACATACATTCAAACCCTAATACTAAAAACCCTAAACGTAGCTTTAGAAAATCGAAACCCTAACCACCATAACTCAACCTCCATAATCCTCGAAACTCCCGTGATAAAGCCACGACTACGAGTCCGATCCGAGACAAGAACATGTAGGTTGAGGGTGCCAAAACCCCTTTCTTTCCTTCTTCTTTTCCTCTCGTCATCTTCCTCCTTTTCCCACGTTTTTTTTTCGCCTTTTTATTTTCTTTATCGCATCATAATATCGATAATACCGCTAATATTAAAACATTAAAATACTTGTCGATTTGTGTCGAGTATGAGGGATGTCGGAATAAGGAAACCCGAATATACAAGTGTACTGCACACAGCGTTGCCGGTCGCTTATTCCGACACCCCAATTGCTTGATTATGGAAACGAGTCAACCTAAACAATAATTTGTTTATTTTTTGCATCGTTATTCAAATCGCATATTCGCAATCGATTTTCAAAACAAGTATTGTATTTTAATAAGGATCGAAACCCGTTGACGCGGATCCGACATCACAATCCCTAGGGATTTATTTCAATGTCGGAGAAGTCGACGGAATCAACTCCTCTAATTCAAGCAAAACGTCGATCCGTGAGATTCGATACCAATTCCATAATTGAATGTCGAATCTAACGATCTAGTCAATTTAATTAACTAATGCAATTTTTTTGTTGATGCTAAAATAATTGTCATATGATTCGCTAGAATCACGACATTGTTAAACGCGGAGAAAATCTATTCATATCGCGATAGTTAATTTAAAACGACTCAAAGCAATTTTTGTCTTTTATTTTCACTCTAGTATTCCATATCGATTCAATAATCGAATATGGGATATGACAAGTATCGAGGACAAGTTTCGAGTATAAATTTCACAATATTTATGCCCGATTCAACAAACTCATCAAATTATCAAAAATCAAAAGCAATTTCAGAACCGATACAAAATTGCGAACGAACCCCATGTTCGTACAGGGGGCACTCGACCGAGCGCCTAGCCCACTCGGTCGAGTGGCACCCCAAAAAATCGAGTCAGAATGTTTTCATGACCTCCACTCGGTCGAGTCCCACAGTGACTCGGTCGAGTGGCTACGTACTCGATCGAGTTGGCCAATAACTCGACCGAGGAAGGTCTAAAATACGAAACAGAAACCTTTTTTAGAGGTCCACTCGACCGAGTCCAAAACGGTTTACAAAATTGAAAATGTTACAGCGGAAGTCTTGAGTCTTACAAAATCCAAAACGGTTTAAAACAATAGCAAACTAATAAATCCTATAATAGTATAAATAGTTTGGTAAATAATAAAAAGTCTTTCCTCGCTCAGCACAACCCAATACCAGAATGCACCCATGCAGCAATTCAAGTGTACCTATCAGTTGTACCCAAAAACACAAATAGGTACAGGTTCCAGCGGGGGAACGACGCAAAACAAAAGGACGTCAACAAAGCTGAGTAAAAAAATAATAATAAAATAAATCGTGAAATAATAATGATAACAATAATAATAATAATTATTATTATTATTATTATTTATAGTAAACTGAAATCGGAGTTAGAATCACCATTTAAATACCAAAATACCATAAAAGAGTAGTCAAAACCAAACCAACCAAAATATATATTTTTCGCAACATGTGTGCCAAGGTCCTACCCTTGCACGGTCTAGAGGTAACCACCTGTGCTTAGCTAGACTCATAATAGTGCGCACCTATCACATTTGGACAGTCAGTAGGATGAAACTGCCAAAGGAGAAAGTCTAACTCCCTAGCGAGTGAGGGCCGGACAATCCTCACTCAAAAATAGTTTCGGGACAAAGTCTCAGGAACGTCTTAGACGCACCTAAAAACCGTCTAGACCAACAGAGCTCCCAGAGTCTGTTATAAGTTACCAAAATTTTCCAAAATAATACCAAATCACAAAGTTCAATATCCAAACATTACGAGTATTAGAAAATATTTATGATCGACAAAGTAATTTACGAAACCGTTATAAAAATATATTTTGATCCGAACATGCTCTTTACTTAAAAGTGAAAAGGGTAAAACGTCCTTACCTCTCAAGACGGACAAAACTCAGCTATTATTAGTCCAAAACTCTTTCTCCTTGAACCCACAAGCTACAATAATAATACAAACATAATTCAATAACTAATTAACATAAAAACGGCCTAACCTATATAACATCCATCTATACTATCGAAACCCCTCAACCTCAAGACACTAACTATGTACTCACCCGATAATGTCAAAAGACGACAAAATCCTGAAGCTAATCTGAAATATGACCTGATTTGACCTACTCGACCAAGATCACGGACAACTCTTTCATTAAGTTAGAACTCACTATCTACGGTCATCAATGGAACTCTAGACTGACATCACTTAATATTCTTAATTACCAAAGTAAATTGCAACAACTAAATTTCCATGTGCTGCAAAACTTCACGCACCCCCTGCAACTTTAATTACCTCTCATCCTGCATCATCACTGCGCAACATCACACAAATAACACACCTACGTTTCTCCTCCTGTGCAAATTACCAACAGAGAACCAATATCCAGGAAAAATTACTACGCCTCACTCATCGTCACTACGCCTCACTCGTCCTCACTACGCCTAACTTAATTTACCCAAATTACCAATTACTAATCCACGGACAAGAATAATACAATCGGAATGACCCGATACCAACACCTATAAACAAATCGTTTGACACAACATTCCTTCATTCCGACCCATGATATTTAAAACTTAAATCGATTTATAGAATTGCACAAAACAAGATTTAATAAACTGAAACGAGTCAAAGTGAAAAACTTACAATTAGGGTGATATTGAAGGAGGGGAAGGAAACAATCAAACGGTGCTTGAATGGTGAAAATTGGAAGCAAGAAAAACAGAGGAAGAGCCGTGTCCCTTTTTTTTTTGCGGCAGAGTAGGTAGAAAGTAGGGTGAATGAATGACGTGAATTGAGAAAAGGGGCGTGGGGGTTTATATGGGATTAATGGTTTCCTTTTTTTTTCTTTTTGTTTTTACTGAAAGGTCCAACCCGAAACCCAAACAGTTTATGACTGCTCTGCTTTTAGGAAAAGAGTCCAAAATTCATTTATTTTAAGAAAGTCCGAAATGCTTTAAATTTTAAAATAACCCCGAAAATATCTTTCCAACTTAAAATAAAGAAACCGATTTAAATAAAATAAAATAAAATAAGTAACGCCTTAAAATTGACTCGGAAAGTAACGGGGTGTTACAAGAATCAAGGTAAATAACGATCGGAAATAACATCGATTATTACCTTAACGAAGGGAAAAGAAAGACGATAATTTAGAAGGCGAAAATAGGACGATCAAAGCTTGATTATGGATGAAAATGGCTGCTGAAAATGGGCAGGAACACCATCCAAAAATAGAGAGAAAGAAGAGGTTTTTGTTAAAATAAAATTGATGCAAAAATGAATAAGAAAAATATGAAGGGATGGTGGATGAATGAAGCATTAAAATTGACAAAAACAATGTGAATATAGTCTTAAAATTTCAGCCAAAATGAATGAGATGATAGCATGAAAAGTTTGTAATTTAATCATGTAAATCAATTAAAAAGAAAAAATATCTTTTTACTTAAAGTATAAACATAAAGTGTTATGTACATAAAAGTTGTAATCAAAGGTGTGACTACATGGTGTCACGGTCCAAAAAGGTCTCTTTGTAGTTGTAGGTTGATAAAAATAAGGATCGTAAAATTTTTAAAAGCATTTCAAAGGAATTCGAGTAAACCTCGCGTTAGAAAATAATTATTTACGAAACTTCGTAATAAAATCATTAAAGGGTAAATTTTCGTAAATAAAAACATTTATTAGTTGGAAATATTATATAAATGTGTTTAGACATTTTTTTAGGAAAAGAAATAACTTAAATCCGAGCTTAAAACGTTAATCGTAGAGAAATAGAATTTCTCGCGAATAAATAAATTGTTTACGATAAAAATCAAATAAATATGTTTAAAATAAAAATAAATATTATTTGACTCAAAAATAAAAAAACAAAGCTTGGAAAACTGATGAAACAGAATGCCGAAACGTGATAGAGTTATAATGAAGTCATTGCGGAAAGGATAAAAGCGCTAGGAAAATAGCAGGTGTTACACTTGAGATCCGTTCTTGATCGTCTACACATCATATCTCGTTTAGCTTACACTCTGAGGGTGCAATTCCTCATATAATATGATTTACTTACATTTCGCATTTACAGATTTCATATGATTTACCGCCTTTATGACCAGAATCGCATGCTAAATCACCTAACACAAAATTCAAAATGTAAACGGAATAAAACTGAACAAGCGATGGTCCAGTCCCGTATTAATCTCGATCCTCACCCCTCACATGTGGTCTGAGGCATCCTTCTTAATACCGAACTGACGCACGTTAAGTAGAATACCATGTAAGGTATACCACAAGATGACTAACATCCGTATTATCACGTTAAAACTAATTTGCTAATACGAATACTGTCTAGTACTTTCTACTCTCCAACGTGCATCTTTTCATGGTCTGCCTGTCACGTGACATCGCATGTAAAGAATGTAAAAGCACTTACTTCGATGAAAACCCTACTTGTCCTTAAATAACCGACGTAGCAAAAACATAGATTTAAAACAACAGATGTTATTGCATTTCCGCCACAAATAGGAACGATTTATCATCCCATCGATTGATTAGTAGAGACCGCTACGTGCGGACGGGATTAGGTGTTGATGTCTATCAGACGTTGGCTTCCTAATACGTACCCTCACCCCTTACTCATAATCTACGGTTTCCGAAAGTCGGAAACCATTGGCAATGAGAGTCATTCTAGACATGAAATGCTTTAGGGTACAACTCTTTATCTTTAAGTCCCCATGTCACTCAGCTTTGAGCCGGCTAAGGATCAAAGTTGACTTGAATGGTTTCCGAGTATCCCAAAGTTACTTGATGTCAACTCCACAAATCGGCAACCAATTTGGTTCACTAAAAAGGTCGTCAGACCAAACATATCTGTCTTTAAACATTTACAACCACGTCTCGATTGATTAAAGGAAACATGGATGTCCCCACATATATCTACTACAATTCAAATCGTCAACCAAATTGAGATCAGATCAGTCCCCGGGGACGCGAGGCCCTGTGGGTAGCCGTCGCCGATCCTTGCGCGGATACGCGCGGGCAGCGGTGTGGCAGCGTCCACAAGTACTAGAGCTTGTGTGGTTCGACTCTTTGCATAAAGATACCGATGTTGAATTATATAATATCGTATATCGAACGACTCTTGTTGCCAATGGTTTCGGGCATTCGGAAACTGAAGGTTTTGAGTAAGGAGTGAAGGTACGTGTTGGGAAGCCCACGAAGGACACCCAACCCCACCCGCACCCCACCTGCACATAGCGGTCTCTACTAAGATATTGATTAGTGTTCGTGTACGCGCGTTAGTAAGACGATGAAAATGTATGACAACCATTTTTTTAGACTACACATGCGAATTAAGTGTACACTACGTCATTTAATGCATCTTTAGAATTTTTTGGAGTTTAATTTAGCATGTGAGTTCATTTAAAAGCGATGAATGCCACGCAAGTAAAGTAAACAAACTTAAAATATAGATTACAAGTTACACGGACGGAATACAACCCGGGAATCACAATATGACAAGCAATTGTAATATCAAGTTAGAAATGGTAGACGCAAACTATAAACAAACTCGTAAATATAAACGTAAATAGAAACCATAAATCGAACGATTGGACAAACTTCGATCAGTTATGCATTATGTTGCGCAATGCTCTGAGGACAGAAGCTCAGGCGCGTGAAACCGTGCGTCCTGGAACTCAGATGCATGGGGTTCAGCGCCTTCAGGCGCGGGCACTGGCGTCTGAGTCAACAGTGTTCAAGACCAAAGCGTGATACTAGCTTGATCCCGAAGCCTTGAAGTCTTATCCCGACTTATCCTAGTGAAATTTGATTGCCTTTATTTATCAAATATTGTGTCCGACTAAAGAGTCGTCGACATAGGATTAATATTGTGAGGCATTCACTCAAAGTCGTAAATGAAAAACGGTAATTGAATGAAAATGGATATGAGATGTGGATTCTGAGAGGGAACACATGATGGATTGACACGTGTTGACTTATGTCACAAGTATAATTCCCTAGGCGAGACTTGTATCGTTGTTTGACTACTTTGAAAGTCTATGATACCTCGTTTTGGCCTTAATTGGGTACTTGTCCTTAATCGTTCCGATTTATGATATGAATCGATATATCGACTAAATCCAAATATCGCAGCCTTCTGTATCGCGGCGTCACTCAGGACTTGTGGATCCTATGACGCTCGGATTGACATCATTAGATTTCGTATTAGTTCGATTTTAGGTGACTCTTTATGCATGACATTCGATTATAGAATCGACGTCGAACATTTAAGAGCAAGGATTATAAACGATATCGAAAACGTGTAGGGAATGGTTCTACAATCGTGTCATAACCCTGGGATCAGGTGCACGCCATAGGGCACCCTGATCCTCAGGCGCCTATAATGGCGCACCTCAAAATTGAGGCGCCACTACCCTAGCGCCCTGTCGGGTTATTATACGGACTTTGGGCAGAAACTTTCGTTGAACGAATTCGTTTTGAAAATGATCAATCCGAGCTAAACCCTTTGCACTATTCGACATTGACATTAGACCATAGGTCCATGAAGTGTGAATTGGCGTCATGGGACGTTTACTCAGAATTGATAACGAATTGTCCTTGTAGGCATTAGGTCCTACGTATCTCGACATCGTTATTTGATCATTGAGATCTACGATGTCGATACTGTCATCGGACGCCCCCTCGAGTCGTGTTAAATAATAGTTTTGATGAATATATATACACTGTAGTAATGAAATGAAAACGTAAAAGCTTTTAAAAGGTTGACACGCGAGGTGACGAGATAAGCGACCGGCGACGCGAGTGTGATACTCTTGTGTTCGAATTTCCTTATTTCGTCACCCTTAGTATTTGATACGTGAAAGATCGAGTATTTTAGTGTTGGCTGATGTTAGTAGTCAAAAGTTAGGAACGAAAAGTGAATGTTAGATGCGAATAATTAAAATGTTAGTATAGTTAGTTATGATAATTAAAGGAGTTTAGAGTTTAGAATCGGGGTTTGGACACCCTCAACCTACATCTCAAATGCTTCGAATACGGACTCGTGGAGTATTGTCGTAGACACGGGGAGCGATTCGATGTACATAGGAAGAGTTAAGGTGTGTTTTGAGTGTATGTGGCACGGATCCCGTGGTGCTGGTAAGGTTTTTGTTTTTATATAAGCAACCTTCTGCGTCATTTTCTTTCACTTGTCTTTGCACCATTTTTCAAAAATTCAAATTCTTGTAACACGCACCCGCTATTTTCCTAGCGCGTTTATCTTTTCCAGTTATGACTCTGTCATAACTCTATCGCATTTCGCCTTTCTATATCCTCATTTTTAAAAGCTTTATTTTATTTAAGAGTTAAATAATATTTATTTTTATTTTAAATATATTTTAATTCGTTTAATTTCTTAGCATAAACCTATTTATTTAGTTTTCGTTATAAACTATTTATTTATTCGCGAGGGATTCTATTTCTCTAGAAATTAACGCTTTAAGCTTGAATTTAAGTTATTTATCTTTTCTATAAATATCTAAACACGTTTATACGACATTTCCAACTAAGAAATGTTTTTTGTTTATGAAAATTTACCATCTAATGATTTCTTTACGAACTTTCGTAAATAATTATTTTCTAACGCGAGGTTTACTCGAATTGCTTTGAAATCTGTTTAATAGTTTTATGATCCTTATTTTTATCAACCTACAACTAAAAGATGCCTTTTTTGGACCATTTTGGACCATGACCCTTATCACAGACCACATCTACATTTTTTTTATCCATTTTACAATTTATAAATTTGTAGATTTTTTTTATCCTCCTCATTTATTTTGATGACTATGTAAACTTTTCAATCACCATTTCATTCACTTGGCTGGTCATATGTACATGTATGTGGTTCATTTTGATCAAAATTTATCCATCATTTAAACATAAGAAAACCTTTCATTTAATTATCATTCATTTACAAAAAAAATAAGCAAAAACAACTCTCTTTTCCTCTTCATGTGGCCATGTTTTCGAGCAGCCACCAGCGCTATTTTGTGCAAAATCGAGTCTTGATCATCCTCTTTCCGTAACTTAATTCATTCTTATTCGATCTTTATTCCATCTCCTTGGATAAGGTAATAATCAATATAGTTTTCGATCATTATATACCTTTTTTTTCCAGCGTTATTATGGTATTTATGTACCATGAAAATCTTGTTTGTGTAGGCTTTTTGGATGACCCGTAAGAAGACGAATATACAATCGATTTGGACTTAGATTAAAGGTAATGACGATGTTACTTGGTTTATTTTTATATTCTAAACTTGTTTAATTATTTAATAAATAAAAGACGTTAAATAGTTTATTTTGATATTTGTCGTAAAATCCAATTTATGCTTGTTTCGTCAAAATTATTAATAATTAGGGAATTTTAGTTTTATAAAGTTTTTTTTTTGGTAAAAGGTAAGTAGATTAAAAAGGGAAGAACAAAACAAAAAGCAGTGACTACATCAAGTTATGCAGCCACCTAGCATCCTTAGCAGTTACAGGGTATTTGATCTTACACAAAATTCTATTCTTTACATCCAACAAGATCAATTTAACTATCTCCTTTGGATGCCGTAGAACTTTCTCAAATATGGAATTATTCCTCTGCCTCCATATATGATAGATAGTCGCATTGATCAGAGCTCGAAGGACATTACACTGAAGCTTCGAGCCTCTCAATTTCGTAGCCCACTCCAATCCCGTGTTACTTGGGATTCGTTTCTTCGTCCACTTACTCAATAATCCGATTACCCGAGAACTCCAACCGCATCTGAAAAAAATATGATCTAAGCTCTCGGCATCCAGCTCGCATAAATAGCACCGGTCTGTATCAGCGACACCGATCCTAAAAAGCTTCTCCCTCGTATTAAGGGCCCCACGAAACACTAACCACGAAATGAAGCTATGCCTCGGGACACTCCACGCACTCCAAACCAGTCTCGCCCACGGGACCACCGGAAAATGAGGTCTCAAATCATGGTAGGCGCTCGCAACTGAATAATTAGAATCCAGTCCAAACCACTTACCATCCACGAACTTGTTCTTTATTTTCTCTTTCACCTGACATATCTTCCTCCAAGCCCAAGTTACATCAGAATGCGGTAGATAATCATACCATCCCACACCCTTCAGATAAATGCAATTAACCCACCGAACCCACAAACGATCCGGCTGGTCAAAAATCCACGATGCTAACTTTGCCACAGCAACTTCATTCCAGATATACAAATCCCTAATTCCCAAACCTCCTTCATCTTTAGGCCGACAAATTTTCTCCCAACTAACCAAAGCTCGATTATTTCCTTCTACGCCACCTTCCCATAAGAAATTACGACATAGTGAAATAATTCAAGCCATGACAAACTTAGGAATGATAAACACCATTGCCCAATAATTATGCAGTTGAGACAGAACAGATTGAACCAGAGTTAGTCTCCCAGCATATGACAGCTTACGGGCTCCAATACCAGAGATCCTCGAAATAATACGGGCTATCAATTTTTCATAATCAAGTTTACCTAAACGAGTACTTTGGATAGGTAACCCAAGATACCGAAAAGGAAACGTACCTTCGACGCAACCCGAGAGCTGAAGAATCGCAGCCTTCCTGTCCTCATCCACTCCAGCAAAATAGGCATGAGACTTACCCACACTCAAGCTCAGACCCGAGGCCCTACTAAAAGTAGCAAAGGCACTCCACAAGAATTCCATCGATTCTCGATCCCCTTTACAAAAAAGGAGGAGATCATCCGCAAAGAGCAGGTGAGTCAGCTTCAAAGGACCACACTTCGGATGGAATTTAAAATTCCTATCCACTCTTCCAAAATTCATGATTCGAGAGAAATAGTCCATGCAAATCGTGAATAACAAAGGCGACATGGGATCCCATTGTCTCAACCCCCTTTTCCCTCGAAAAAACCCGAAATTGTCACCATTAGCACAAAGAGAGTAAGAAACGGTCTCTACACATTCCATAACCAAACTACGAAAGTGGTCAGGAAAGTCCAGAGCTCTCAACATCTGGTCAACAAATTTCCACTCAACACTATCATATGCCTTATGAATATCAACTTTAAACAGGCATCTTGGCGAAATTCGCCTTCTCTTATACATACGCACCAAGTCCTGACAAATCAACACATTCTCCACTATACTCTGGCCTTCAATAAAACCTCCTTGAGTAGGAGATATTATCTGGGGCAGAACCTTAGCCATCCTTGCACTAATAATTTTAGCAATACACTTGTACAAGACATTACAGCAAGCAATCGGCCTGAACTCTTTCACATTTTGAGGCCTATTCACCTTTGGAATCAGAACGATATTCGCACAATTAAGTTGTTTTAAAAGCTTACCTGAGATAAAGAAATCCTGGATACCCACCACAACTTCTTCACCAATAATGTCCCACGAATCAATAAAGAATTGACTCGTGAAACCATCCGGTCCAGGCAATTTATCCCGAGGAATACTAAAAAGCGCCCTCTTGATCTCATCCGGTGTCACAATTGCCTCCAGAATCAGTTTATGTTCCTGTGAGCAAATGGGACCCCGTCGAATCAAGTCAACATCAATATCCTCAACAACCCGTGAATCACCGAGAAGCCCACGATAATACCGCGTGAAAGCATCCTCGATCGAGGCCTTATTCTCGCACTCTAGGCCGTCCGCATCTGAAATCTTAGCTATAGCATTGTGAGCACGTCGTCCTCGGAGGAGGCCGTGAAAGTACGCCGAATTGACATCACGATCACGGACCCATTTTATCTTAGCTTTTTTACTCCAAAAATCAGCCCTAGCAGCCTGTAGAACCCTAACCTGCTCGTTCATCTCGCTCTCCTCTTGCAAAAGATCCACAGACAAGTCAGTTCTGAGACGCTGCTGCAAAAGGTCGAGCCTGAGCTCAGCCTGATTACACCGACTTTCTATATCAGAGAAACAGTCAGCATTCATCATCTTCAACGGTCTTTTGAGACAGCCCAATTTCTTCACTATCCGAAACATAGGCGTCCCAAAGATCGTCTCCTTCCACACATCCGCGACACAAGTACGAAAATTCGGGGCTTTGCTCCACATATTCATGTACTTGAAGCTAAGATTCTTCCTTACCGGAGGATGCTCCAGTTGAACAATACAAGGACAATGGTCAAAAGTTCCTTCAGGTAAGAAGTTCGCAAACCCATTCGGAAACAGACCCATCATCTCATCATTAATTAGGCACCTATCAATACGACTATAAACTCTAGTTTCGGCCACCCTATGTTTATTATTCCAAGTGAACCAAGACCCACTAGCCTTGCAATCACTTACCTCACAGTTCGCCAAACAGTCACGAAATTGATTTATAGCTTCCTCCGGAGAAGTCCCCCCCAGACGTTCACGAGCTTCCACAACACAGTTGAAGTCCCCCATTATCATCCAAGGCCCTTTATGAGCATAACTTTCTAGTCTTCTCCAAAGCTTTGTTCTCCCCGAAGCCGAGTTAAAGGCATACACAAGAGTGAGCCAATAATCCTTTCCCGATAAAGTAGTAACTTTGATATGAATACTTTGATTACTATACTCCACAATCGTCAAATTAACCCTTTCATGTTTCCACAAAAGCCAGATTCGACCTCCTTCATGACAATGATTATTAGTCGTAATGCTCCAATCAGAGAAGATATTCTGTTGAACTTTAGCATATGATTTATTTTTGATTTTAGTCTCTAGGAGACCAAAAATATCTACCTGCTGTTTCCTAACCAAGTCACAAATTGTACGCTGCTTACTTAAGTTACACATGCCGCGCACATTCCAACATCCGATATTATGAACTTCCATGAACAACCAATTCCAACCCCACTCCTTCCTTTTCTTCCAATCTCAAATTATTTGGTGAACCTCTTACCATATCCACGAAGGGGACATCAGTTTTATAAAGTTTAGAAACACCCTAATTAGTAGTAACAAAATATTTAAGACATTTAATAATTAAACAAACACTTGTATGATATTTCAATAATTTCATAAACTCATTTATTCTCGATTTGGAAATTAATATCGTTAAGGCAGAAAGTAGTAGTTTTATAAATCTATATCGTTTACTAAAAATATTGTATTAGTACGAACTAATATTTTTGAATATTTTGATATGATTCTATTTTTAGTAAATTGTCTAAAATAGAAAGTTTCATCTTTTAGAATATAATGATTATTCCTTTTATCTCCATATTATTTATAATGATTATCTCTTTTCAATATCGATAATGTCTTTGTTTTGGAGTTACGGAATAAAGAGAAGTGTTGATTAGAGTAATATAGTCTGGGATGTACGGTTTTGCCATCAACTATAAAGCTGGTCTGTCTATTTGGGTCACATTTGGTAGTTGAACTGGGCGTAGTTTCGCCTAGAAGAGTGTATGTTTTGACCTTAAGCTAGATATCGCATCGTGTTAGTCATCGTCAGTTAAACTAGACATAAATATTGTCTAGGAGGGGCGTGCACTACTTAAACCAGGACCTCGCTGCACGATGTCCTACTATAGTTGAGTTACCTAGTTACAGACTAAAGTCCGATATGTGTTAAGACTAAAGTTTTCGATGCTAGTTTTTAGTATATCCCTAGTGAAAGTCTAGCCTTGTGCACACTGATTCTATCCATAACGCCAGCATTGATTATTATTTTTTGTAGAAAAATTATCATTTCATATCAAATATGTGAAATTAAAAGTTAATGAAAAAAAAGCTATCACACTAGATCACCTCAATTTAGGATGAACAATGCCATCAAAACGAGCAGTCACAACAAGCTTGATTTGAGCAAAAATCTGATCCACTAGAGTACTTTTGCCTGTGACACTCTTTTGTTCCTCTTCTTCCAAACCGCTGTAACAGTGGCCGCTTGAATAACGACCAACCAAGGGATCTTCCAATGTCTTCTTTGTGTATAGTGTAGACTCCATCTAATGATGCCTTTCAAAGAATAAGAAGGAATGCTAACATCTATCCAATCTTGACATAGTTGCCATACATGATGAGCTATTTTACATCCAAAGAAAAGATGAGTATGATTATTTCACTTTCCTGCAAACAATAAGCACATCAATTTACCATGCATATTCCCCTTTTTGCAAACTGATCCACTGTAGGCAACTGACACTGCACTGCCAGAGACAGCAGAATTCTGTTATTGGGCACTAAAAGAGAGTTAGAACCTATAGTCCTAGGAATAACTTTAGCACTCTTGTCAGTGAGGCGCAGATAAATCCTCTGAACATTGATCAGAAAATCCTGAGCCTCCTGTACAGAACCACATAACTCCACAATGTAATCTTTAACTTTGATAATGTTTTTAAGGCTAGAGGGGAAATATTCCTTAAAGCTGATAGCCCAAACCAAGTTCTGCTGAAGGAATACGCTGAACACCACTGAGCCCAAGCATTTCCTTTTCCCTCTGCAAGCTTCCATACCCATCTGCTCATTAATACAATATTCCATTTCTCTAAATCTTTGAGATTGAAACCCCCTCCTGACCATGGAGCACAAATATCCTTCCATTTCTTAAATACTAATCTTTTACTACCACTTTTGATCCCCCCCCCCCCAAAAAAAAGTCCTTGCAAAGTTTATTTTTGAAGAACAGCTTTTGGAAAAAGAACACTTGAACACCAAAAATTCTCAAGCCCAAAAACAATCAAAAAGACTTACAGAGATCCTGGAGTCAGAAAGAGGCACTCCCAAGTATCTGAAGGGAAAATCTGTAATCCCCTATAAATTCTAATGCAAAACGGTGGCGGAATCACTGTTGAGATGGGATTAACACACTGATAACTAAATTTTAATAATGAAAAGGTAAGTCAGTACAACTGCCACTTTTATAAAAAGGGCAAAAATTTAAAATCCTCAAAAATGTTAAACATACAAACCATAGTATGAAAATAAATTCAACGACGCAAGACCAAATGCCGCTCGCTAGCTCACACAACCCGAACAGATAATACCTGCCATGTGATAAACATAACAGCCACAATTCAGTGGGGAGTAACGACGACGTTCTCCCAGCCATATTACATGATATTAATGCACAATTACTACTATATCAAAATAGTTGAAAAATGGAAAACATTTAAAATGATACGGTAAAATAATTCGAAATGATTGTCAACCTGCAAATCCATGTCAATCAATCAAAATAACGGCGCTATGGAAGTCAATCAGTGTAACGGAATAGACTTTCGCTAAGATCATACTAAACTAGGTTCGAGAATTTTCAAAACAAATTAGACTTCAGTCTCTACCTAGGCAACTCAACTATCACAGGACTGCGTGCAGCGAGGTCCTGGCTTAAGTAATGTACACCCTCCTGGACACCAACCGTAATCCAGTTCAACCCGACGGCGACTTACACGATGCGATATCTAAGTTTAAGGTCAAAATATACACACTCCTGAACACAAACCATGCTCAGTTCAACGACCAATGTGTCTCTAACTAGACACACCAGCTTTATAGTTGATGGCAAAACGTATACCCTAGACTGTATTACTCTACCCGTACACTTATCCTTATTCCATAACTCCAAAACAAAGTTGACAAAACGTTCTTGATGGGGATAAAACCCCCAGACGCATAGGCCCGACTCCTAGGACTGAGAAGGCCCAACTGGGTCCTAGCCGACCCTAGAGGCCCAACCCCCTATCAGACGATCCCCCTTACGGGTAGTCATTAACTGACTCAGAGAGACTTCTCTACTGATCACCATGCTGATGTCATGGTGACATCACCCTACCACATCCTTTCCCCTACAAATACCCCACTTAGGGTGAGGGGAAAGGAGGCAATTCATTCACACATATTCCTCCCTATTCTCTCTCTACCTCTCTTATCTCCCTAAATATTTATATTCAGTCATACATTTTACTGACTTGGGCATCGGAGGCTCCGCCCCGGGGGTTCCCCCGGGCCCGGAGTTCACCTTGCAGGATCCCTGTCGGCACGCACCCGGAGCCGAGGAGAACCGCGAAGCCCAAGGTCAGGAACCCGTTTCCATACCGGAACAATTTGGCGCCGTCTGTGGGGAGAACGGTTGTGCTCACGAATTACCCACAAAAATCAACCACTCCCAAATACAAACTTTTCCAGATCTAATCTTCATCTTTGAGATAGATCTAAAGAAATCAGTGACACAAAATAGAAAAAATGGGTGTTCATAGTGGTTGTTCATCACTGTGAACGAACGGAGCTTCCAAGTCAATTAAAACAAAGGCCCCATCAAACGGATTGGGTATACAATTAGGGATGAGGAATCCACTAGAAGATAGTAAGGAGAAAAGTTCGTCCAATATTAATCCGTTACAAAAGAGGATGAAACTGCAAATCCCAGATCTGATTTTTTGAGAAGATAAGCAACGAGTCAGCCTGTCGAATTCATTTCACACTCAAATCATATATTGGAGTTTACCTCCACTATATTTAATTATTCAATTAAATCAAAGATGATAACCTTGATTCTCAAGGAATAAATACGGAATACTTCGCAAGTGAACAATGAAGTTACCCCATCCATTTGAAGCTACGAGTGTTAGCCGAGGAGCTCGCCTGCCTGACTGATACACGGGTTATGTCAGTTGGAGTATCCAATCGAGACCCACCAAACTCATCATGGATCGATGCGTAATGTACTCGGGCCAGCTGTCAGTTACATTGATTGAGTGCATCGATCGACTTAGGTAGCCGCCAAAATCAACTTAGGTCGGCCGCTTGAATTTGCTCAGGGCGGCCACTTGGGCCGACATATTGACTCGGCCACTGGAATCGACATGTTGGGTCGGCAGATAGTCAACTTGGATGATTGGCCATCTGAATCAGATTTTCACAAAACCCCCACATTGATTTATTTTGATTAGGCGAGTCCCACGTCTACTATATCCAAACTAGGCTAAATTACTACTTGGAAAGGCTTGATCTTGGTCAGCAGAAGGAAGAGCTAAAGGGCTGCCCAAATAAAAGTCAAGATGGAGAAGATGAAATAGAGCATCCGAAATCATGAAAGCTAAGTCCATTTTATTTTAAATGAATGATAGAGCATGAAGTTCCTTTTGGTGCATTTTATTGTGAGTCCTCATCCGTATCCTTTGACCTCAGTCAAGGATTTGTATAAATAAAACCCAAGAAACGCCAGCCTCAAGGACAAATGGATCACAAAAATTACCCAAATTTTCCATCCCACCACAAGAAATTCACAAATACTTCACAAAAATTAGCCAAAAATTGTCGAAGTTGTGAGACAAAAAATGACCCAACTTTTTGCCCGTCACAATAAACTCCTCAAAAAAAAAAAAAATTTACCCGAACAATGGTGAAGATAAGTCACAAAAATGGGTATCAAATGAGCTCAATGTTTGTAACTTGACAGAGACTCGGCCCTACCGACTTACGGCTCGGCCAAGATGTTGCCCTGCCGATTTACGGTTCGCCCTGCCGACTTACGGCTCGGCCAAGATGTTGCCCTGCCGATTTACGGTTCGCCCTGCCGACTTACGGCTCGGTCCTACCGACTTACGGCTCGGCCAAGATGTTGCCCTGCCGATTTACGGTTCGCCCTGCCGACTTACGGCTCGGTCCTACCGACTTACGGCTCGGCCAAGATGTTGCCCTGCCGATTTACGGTTCGCCCTGCCGACTTACGGCTCGGTCCTACCGACTTACAGCTCGGCCAAGATGTTGCCCTGCCGATTTACGGTTCGCCCTGCCGACTTACGGCTCGGTCCTACCGACTTACGGCTCGGCCAAGATGCTGCCCTGCCGATTTACGGTTCGCCCTGCCGACTTACGGCTCGGCCAAGATGTTGCCCTGCCGATTTACGGTTCGCCCTGCCGACTTACGGCTCGGTCCTACCAACTTACGGCTCGGCCAAGATGTTGCCCTGCCGATTTACGGTTCGCCCTGCCGACTTACGGCTCGGTCCTACCGACTTACAGCTCGGCCAAGATGTTGCCCTGCCGATTTACGGTTCGCCCTGCCGACTTACGGCTCGGTCCTACCGACTTACGGCTCGGCCAAGATGCTGCCCTGCCGATTTACGGTTCGCCCTGCCGACTTACGGCTCGGTCCTACCGACTTACGGCTCGGCCAAGATGTTGCCCTGCCGATTTACGGTTCGCCCTGCCGACTTACGGCTCGGTCCTACCGACTTACGGCTCGGCCAAGATGCTGCCCTGCCGATTTACGGCTCGGTCCTACCGACTTACGGCTCGGCCAAGATGTTGCCCTGCCGATTTACGGTTCGCCCTGCCGACTTACGGCTCGGTCCTACCGACTTACGGCTCGGCCAAGATGCTGCCAGCCGACTTACGGCTCAACCTCGACGTCTACAGAGACCGCCTAGATCCGCCAACCACCATGTGGAATTCTACGAAGACGGGATTAATATTTACCCATCACCTGTTCATTACTCTCACAGCTAATGGGCAGGGGGCAATAGGGGAAGGGCCCCCTGTTGCATAACCCTGAGAAAATAGACCCCCCAACAAAAAATAAGGCCTGATACACATTCAGCTTTCTACAGAGCATAAGTCCCTCTGCCTACCTCTGGGCAGGCAGGGGGCAGGCCCCCTGGACTTCGAATAGAAGCCAGGGTCAGGCCCGGCCCCATGCGCCGAACTACAAGTCCCTCTGCCTACCCCTGGGCAGGCAGGGGGCAGGCCCCCTGGACTTCGAATAGAAGCCAGGGTCAGGCCCGGCCCCATGCGCCGAACTACAAGTCCCTCTGCCTACCTCTGGGCAGGCAGGGGGCAGGCCCCCTGGACTTCGAATAGAAGCCAGGGTCAGGCCCGGCCCCATGCGCCGAACTACAAGTCCCTCTGCCTACCCCTGGGCAGGCAGGGGGCAGGCCCCCTGGACTTCGAATAGAAGCCAGGGTCAGGCCCGGCCCCATGCGCCGAACTATAAGTCCCTCTGCCTACCTCTGGGCAGGCAGGGGGCAGGCCCCCTGGACTTCGAATAGAAGCCAGGGTCAGGCCCGGCCCCATGCGCCGAACCACAAGTCCCTCTGGCTACCTCTGGGCAGGCAGGGGGCAGGCCCCCTGGACTTCGAATAGAAGCCAGGGTTAGGCCCGGCCCCATGCGCCGAACTACAAGTCCCTCTGCCTACCTCTGGGCAGGCAGGGGGCAGGCCCCCTGGACTTCGAATAGAAGCCAGGGTCAGGCCCGGCCCCATGCGCTGAACTACAAGTCCCTCTGCCTACCCCTGGGCAGGCAGGGGGCAGGCCCCCTGGACTTCGAATAGAAGCCAGGGTCAGGCCCGGCCCCATGCGCCGAACTACAAGTCCCTCTGCCTACCCCTGGGCAGGCAGGGGGCAGGCCCCCTGGACTTCGAATAGAAGCCAGGGTCAGGCCCGGCCCCATGCGCCGAACTACAAGTCCCTCTGCCTACCTCTGGGCAGGCAGGGGGCAGGCCCCCTGGACTTCGAATAGAAGCCAGGGTCAGGCCCGGCTCGGGTTAGGCCCCCTGGACTTCGAATAGAAGCCAGGGTCAGGCCCGGCCCCATGCGCCGAACCACAAGTCCCTCTGGCTACCTCTGGGCAGGCAGGGGGCAGGCCCCCTGGACTTCGAATAGAAGCCAGGGTTAGGCCCGGCCCCATGCGCCGAACTACAAGTCCCTCTGCCTACCCCTGGGCAGGCAGGGGGCAGGCCCCCTGGACTTCGAATAGAAGCCAGGGTCAGGCCCGGCCCCATGCACCGAACCACAAGTCCCTCTGCCTACCTCTGGGCAGGCAGGGGGCAGGCCCCCTGCACTTCGAATAGAAGCCAGGGTCAGGCCCGGCCCCATGCGCCGAACTATAAGTCCCTCTGCCTACCTCTGGGCAGGCCCCCTGGACTTCGAATAGAAGCCAGGGTCAGGCCCGGCCCCATGCGCCGAACCACAAGTCCCTCTGGCTACCTCTGGGCAGGCAGGGGGCAGGCCCCCTGGACTTCGAATAGAAGCCAGGGTTAGGCCCGGCCCCATGCGCCGAACTACAAGTCCCTCTGCCTACCTCTGGGCAGGCAGGGGGCAGGCCCCCTGGACTTCGAATAGAAGCCAGGGTCAGGCCCGGCCCCATGCGCTGAACTACAAGTCCCTCTGCCTACCCCTGGGCAGGCAGGGGGCAGGCCCCCTGGACTTCGAATAGAAGCCAGGGTCAGGCCCGGCCCCATGCGCCGAACTACAAGTCCCTCTGTCTACCCCTGGGCAGGCAGGGGGCAGGCCCCCTGGACTTCGAATAGAAGCCAGGGTCAGGCCCGGCCCCATGCGCCGAACTACAAGTCCCTCTGCCTACCTCTGGGCAGGCAGGGGGCAGGCCCCCTGGACTTCGAATAGAAGCCAGGGTCAGGCCCGGCTCGGGTTAGGCCCCCTGGACTTCGAATAGAAGCCAGGGTCAGGCCCGGCCCCATGCGCCGAACCACAAGTCCCTCTGGCTACCTCTGGGCAGGCAGGGGGCAGGCCCCCTGGACTTCGAATAGAAGCCAGGGTTAGGCCCGGCCCCATGCGCCGAACTACAAGTCCCTCTGCCTACCCCTGGGCAGGCAGGGGGCAGGCCCCCTGGACTTCGAATAGAAGCCAGGGTCAGGCCCGGCCCCATGCGCCGAACCACAAGTCCCTCTGCCTACCTCTGGGCAGGCAGGGGGCAGGCCCCCTGCACTTCGAATAGAAGCCAGGGTCAGGCCCGGCCCGGGGCAGGCCCCCTGGACTTCGAATAGAAGCCAGGGTCAGGCCCGGCCCCATGCGCCGAACTACAAGTCCCTCTGCCTACCTCTGGGCAGGCAGGGGGCAGGCCCCCTGGACTTCGAATAGAAGCCAGGGTCAGGCCCGGCCCCATGCGCCGAACTACAAGTCCCTCTGCCTACCCCTGGGCAGGCAGGGGGCAGGCCCCCTGGACTTCGAATAGAAGCCAGGGTCAGGCCCGGCCCCATGCGCCGAACTACAAGTCCCTCTGCCTACCCCTGGGCAGGCAGGGGGCAGGCCCCCTGGACTTCGAATAGAAGCCAGGGTCAGGCCCGGCCCCATGCGCCGAACTACAAGTCCCTCTGCCTACCTCTGGGCAGGCAGGGGGCAGGCCCCCTGGACTTCGAATAGAAGCCAGGGTCAGGCCCGGCCCCATGCGCCGAACTACAAGTCCCTCTGCCTACCCCTGGGCAGGCAGGGGGCAGGCCCCCTGGACTTCGAATAGAAGCCAGGGTCAGGCCCGGCCCCATGCGCCGAACTACAAGTCCCTCTGCCTACCCCTGGGCAGACAGGGGGCAGGCCCCCTGGACTTCGAATAGAAGCCAGGGTCAGGCCCGGCCCCATTCGCCGAACTACAAGTCCCTCTGCCTACCTCTGGGCAGGCAGGGGGCAGGCCCCTGGACTTCGAATAGAAGCCAGGGTCAGGCCCGGCCCCATGCGCCGAATCACAAGTCCCTCTGCCTACCTCTGGGCAGGCAGGGGGCAGGCCCCCTGAACCTAGACAAGGTTCATAAACTACCCTAGCAGGCCTCTGGCACCCTGACACATCCGTATGAGATATACCAGGGCATGAGCGTTGATCACAGGGCTTAGTGATCTGATTACCTAGTCACGTATAGAATGATAAAACCTCATGTACACCTCCGAGTACACAAAAGGCACGACGTCTGACGCCCTGACAGAGTCCAAATGACGCCAGGGCAGACGCGCCAACAAGGCCTAATGAATACTTGGCTTTGCATAAAAAACAAATTCTGTCATTCAGTTTGTCGGTCCAACCATGCTTGGCACCAGACCCGCATACTCAGTATCCGACTCCGCTGAGGGCAAATTGATGGGGATAAAACCCCCAGACGCATAGGCCCGACTCCTAGGACTGAGAAGGCCCAACTGGGTCCTAGCCGACCCTAGAGGCCCAACCCCCTATCAGACGATCCCCCTTACGGGTAGTCATTAACTGACTCAGAGAGACTTCTCTACTGATCACCATGCTGATGTCATGGTGACATCACCCTACCACATCCTTTCCCCTACAAATACCCCACTTAGGGTGAGGGGAAAGGAGGCAATTCATTCACACATATTCCTCCCTATTCTCTCTCTACCTCTCTTATCTCCCTAAATATTTATATTCAGTCATACATTTTACTGACTTGGGCATCGGAGGCTCCGCCCCGGGGGTTCCCCCGGGCCCGGAGTTCACCTTGCAGGATCCCCGTCGGCACGCACCCGGAGCCGAGGAGAACCGCGAAGCCCAAGGTCAGGAACCCGTTTCCATACCGGAACAATTCTTAAAAGGAAACTTTCTAATTTGGGAAACATTCTAATATAGGAAACTTTCTGATTTAGGAAATTTTCTATTTTAGGAATTTTTCTCGGAATAACGATACGATGAAAATAGCGTTATAGAAAAATATCGAGAATAGTAATTTACTCTAACTATAAAGTAAATATTATTAATTTCGCAAACTACTACTTTCGGCCTTAACAATTTTTAAGTTCTAAATCGAGTATAAATTGTTTATAAGATTTATCGAAATACTTCACAAACGTATTATTATTATTATGAATTAGGGTGTTTCGAAAATATATAAAACTAAAATTCCCTAATTATTATTAGTTTCGACGGAACGAGTATAAAATAATGTTTTACGACAATTATCTTTATAAAAGTAATTTATTAACTTTCTTTATTTTATTAAACATTCAAATTATTTTTGAATAACATAAAAGGTGACTTAAGATGAAACGGTTAAATTTTTAGAAGGTTCGAAATTGCTGGAAATTTAAATAAGTTGCTGTAAAATCGTGTTTTAACGATTATTCCCGATTTCGCTTAAAAATTGATTCTATCATTTAAAAGCTTCAAAAAATAGTGTAAAAATTACGATAAATAATTAAAACTAATATTTAGACAATCTGTCCAGAAACTAATTTTTTTCAAAATCTGGAAACTCGGTTTTAAAGGCTTTTACGGAAAACGCGTTAATTAAACGTTAACGATTAAAAATAAAAGCTAAATTCAAAACGATTTGTGCACGGTTGTTAAAAATCATAACTTATCAAGGAAATAAAATTTTTCCAGAAACTTTTCAGTTTTAAAAAAAATGAAAATTCCAGAATTAAAATAAAAAGGAAAAACCGTCTTTTAATCATCGGTTTCGTTTTAAATGGTTAAATAACGATTTATCGCTCTTTTTATTTTATTAAATCTCGAATGTCACTAAAATAATTATTTGTTAGAAAATATCAGAAAATTTATTTTGAATCGAGAATTAAAATTAAAAATCAGAAATTAAAAGGAATATTCGGTTTTAACGATAAACGGTGTGTTAGGACTATTAATTTTTTTACCCACTTATAAAATTGAAAAAAATACGAAAATTTCCATAAAATTAATTTTGGTCAGAATGTACGTACACAAAAATGTTCAGATTTAAATACGTAATTTAGGCATTTGAACATTAAATCGGTTTTAAATCGATTTTGTACGAAATCGGTTAAAAATCCATTAAACGACTCTAAAAATTCGAAATCTGTAAAATTTATTTTTTGACAGGAACTTTAAGATTATATTAGTGTATCGGCCAAATATTATGATTTAATAACTATTATAACGATTTATTCACTAATCTCGTAAAAACGAACACAACAACGAAATAATTGAAAATTAACGATTCTAAAACTTTTAAATAAAAATTAATGACATACTATAATAGCCAAACAAAAACTTAAATTCTATACATGTAACTACGAAAAAAAATCAAGCAATACCGAGATCGTCGTGTTACCTTAATCAAGATCTGAGTCGATAATGTACTCGTCTTCCTCGGGGTTGTCTCAAAAACCTATAAAAAAATATAAAAAGGTACAAGACCCTTATTAGCGTCGTAAATCGAGAAGTAGGAAGGAGGAATAGGGATTTCGATGATTACCCTTGAATTAAGATGAACACGGAATGAAGAGAATGATCGAAAACGGAAAAAAAGAATGAAGAACAGTGCACTGACCGTTGTTGTTGTTTACGTTCTTTTTTTTTTGAGTAGAGAGGAGAACGTACAATGGAAGGGGGTATAGTTGGAGTTTAAAGGGAGTTGGGGTAACTGCAAAAAGTTGGTTAAGGGGTAACTGCAACAGGATAAGGAAGGAAATAGAGGAGTCGGTTTTTACTTTCTCAACCGACTACGAAAATATCTCAGTCCGTTGAGGGAAACGCTCGGGTCTGCTACAATCTGAGCCCGATTCGCGATTAAAATAATTAATGGATCACTTTTAAAAAATAATAATAATAATAATAATAATAATAATAATAATAATAATAATAATAATAATAATAATAATAATAATAATAATAATAATAATAATAATAATAATAATAATAATAATAATAATAATAATATGACGGAAAACATATGAGAACGTGTTTATGAGAAAGAAGTATTAAAATCACGTTTCGAAAATAATTATAAGCGAAATCGCGTAGAAAAATATTAAATAGAAATTTCTCGAGATTAATTAAAATTCTCGCGAACAAGGAAATTAAAATTGGTTTTGAACGAAAATTTATTAAAGTGTTATACGAAGATCGAAATTAAGCTGGATGAAAAATAACGAGACTCGATAAGAGTCGATTTAATCGCAACGGGACGGATATCAAAGTTGTAAATTTTACGGGTGTTACAACCCTCCCCACTAAAAAGAAGTTTCGTCCTCGAAACTGGAAAAGACGGAAAGGAAGGAATCGAGATTACCTTACTCGAAGAGATGAGGATGTTTGGCTTGCATCGCCGCTTCGGTTTCCCAAGTTTCTTCTTCGAACTTGTTACAGCGCCATAAAACCTTCACCAAGGGTACAACTTTATTCCTCAAGCGATTCTCTCGTCGATCAGTAATCTTCACAAGTCTCTCCTCGTATGTCAGGTCAGGTTCTACATCAACAATTTCTGGTTCTAGAACGTGCTCGGGGTCACTAACATACCTCCTCAGCTGAGATACGTGAAAGACGTCATGAACTTTGCCCATCGAAGCAGGAAACTCTAGCTTGTAAGCCACTTCACCTACCTTCTCGATCACGGGGTACGGTCCAATGAACTTAGGACTAAGTTTACCTTTGATTCCGAATCGTTTCACCCCTTTCATCGGCGATACCTTAAGAAATACCAGATCACCAACTGCAAACTCCAGAGGTCGGCGGTGGACATCCGCATAGGATTTCTGACGTTCCTGAGCAGCTTTCATCCTGGAACGAATTAATTCCACTGTGTCAACGGTCTCGGCCAGCAGATCAGGACCCAAAGTCTTCACCTCACCAGGTACGTCCCAACACAATGGGCTACGACACTTACGACCATACAGTGCTTCAAACGGGGCCATCTTGATGGAAGCATGATAACTGTTGTTGTAGGAGAATTCCACCAATGGAAGATGTCGGATCCAATTATTCTGAAAATCCAACGCACAAGCCCGTAACATGTCTTCTAAGGTCTGAATCGTCCTCTCGGATTGACCATCGGTAGCGGCATGAAAAGCGGTACTCATCAACAATTGACTTCCCAAGGCACTTTGTAATGCCTTCCAGAATTTAGAACAGAACCTTGGATCTCGGTCGGACACGATCTCGAGTGGAACACCGTGATGATGGACCACCTCGGCAATATAGACTTCTGCAAGCTTCTCCAGACTCCAAGTGTCACGAATAGGAACAAATCGTGCACATTTGGTCAAACGATCTATTATGACCCAAATACCGTTTCTTCCATTTACGGTTCTCGGTAATGCCACTACAAAATCCATGGCTACACACTGCCACTTCCACTCTGGAACAGGGAGCGGCTGTAGCATACCAGCAGGTTTCTTATGTTCAAACTTAACCTGCTGACATTAGGGCTGAGCAAATTATCCGACTATCCGAATCTGATCCGCTATTCGATTCGTATTCGATCCGAAAAACCGGATATTCGATCCGAAAAATGATTTCGGATCGGATATCCGATCCGAACATTTCGGATATCGGATCGGATTCGAATATCCAAAATAATTTTTTTGGATATCCGATCCGATCCGAACAATGGGTTATTTTTGTAATTTTTATTTTGGATTAATGTATTATAGTGTAGATAGGTTATAATTTAATTCATTTTACATTAAGTCTTGGTGACATTTTTTTATTGCCTTAAATATAGAATAGTGTACTCCGTATAATACTAGATTAATTAAAATTAGGATTTTTTTCTGGTTGAATTGAACTTCATTTAGAATTTTATTTGACCAAAAATCTCAACCAAATCGGATATCGGATAGTTCGGATATCCGGTCCGAAATTTTCGGATATCAAAAATCGGATATCCGAAGTGATTCGGATCGGATATTAAAATTTTCAGATTTTCGGATCGGATATCCGATCCGAAAACCTGATTCGGATCAGATATCCGATCCGTGCTCTGCCCTAGCTGACATGTCAAACACTTGCTCACAAATTTGGCAATGTCGTCCCTCATGAATGGCCACCAGAAATTAAGCTTCAAATCCTTGTACATTTTACCACCTCCAGCATGTACAGAATATCTCGACTTATGAGCTTCGGTCAAAATCTGCTTCCTGACTTCCACCTCATCTGGAACGACCCAACGGTCCCTAAACTTCAGAGCTCCACTAGAATCCACAGAGAAATCGAGAGCTTTACCCTGTTTCATCTTCTCACGGATATCGGCAACGAGAGGATCTTCCAACTGTTTATCACGAATCTCCTGAAAAAGAGCTGGTTCAACAACTAAGGCATTGATCCGCCCATCAGAACCTTCGATAACCACATCAGTTGTCATCTTTGCGAACTCTCGGGACAGATCTTCAGAAATGCCAGAACATGGAGTTAAGGAATGTAGGATCTTTCTGCTAAGAGCATCTGCAACCACATTGGCTTTACCCTCGCAGTACACCAATTCAAGGTCGTAATCGTTCACCAACTCTACCCACCGTCTCTGTCTCGCATTAAGGTCTTTCTGCGTAAAGAGATATCGTAGGCTTTTGTGGTCAGTGTACACCTTGCACCTTACTCCATAGAGATAATGTCGCCAGACCTTTAGAGCATGAACTACAGCAGCTAACTCAAGATCGTTGGTAGGGTAATTCACCTCATGAACCTTTAACTGTCTAGAGGCATAAGCGACTACCTTACCACCTTGCATGAGAACACAATAACCATGCTTAGAAGCATCACAATAAACTTCAAAGTTAACGCCTTCCTCGGGTAGGGTCAAAACTGGAGCAGTAGTAAGCCGTCTCTTAAGCTTGGAGAAGGCATCTTCACAGGCCTGCTTCCATAGGAACTTAGACTCTTTCTTAAGCAGCTGAGTCATAGGACGGGCTACCTTAGAGAAATCTTGAACGAATCTTCGGTAATATCCAGCAAGACCTAAGAAACTTCGAATCTCACCAACATCTTTCGGACTTGTCCGATTCTTGATAGCGGAAATCTTAGCCGGGTCCACTTTAATACCGTCTTTAGCAATGACATGACCCAAGAAAGCCACTTCAGAGAGCCAGAATTCACACTTAGAGAACTTAGCATACCACTTTTGATCTCGCAGGATGCCAAGAATGATCTTAAGATGCTCGGCATGCTCAACCTCGGATTTAGAATAGATTAGGATGTCGTCAATAAAGACAACAACACACTGGTCTAGATACTCCCGGAACGTTCGGTTCATCTGATCCATGAATACTGCAGGAGCATTGGTCAGTCCAAAAGGCATAACTTTGAACTCATAATGTCCATACCTCGAACTGAAAGCCGTCTTGGGAATATCTGATTCACGGACAGGGATTTGATGATAACCCGATCTGAGATCGATCTTGGAAAATACAGAAGCGCCCTTAAGTTGATCGAAGAGATCATCGATTCTGGGCAAGGGATATTTGTTCTTGATCGTAACCTTGTTAAGGTCATGATAGTCAATACATAAGCGCATAGTACCGTCTTTCTTCTTTACAAACAGTACAGGAGCACCCCATGGAGATGAACTAGGACGAATGAATTCCTTCTCAATCATATCATCCAACTGTTTACGCAATTCTTGCAACTCAGCTAGAGCCATTCTATAAGGAGCCTTGGCAATAGGGCCAGTACCTGGTACGAGCTCGATGGTGAATTCTACATCTCGCTCAGGGGGAATATCAGGTAATTCCTCGGGAAATACATCTGCATATTCACTGACTATGCGTACTTCCTCAAGTTTGTGTAATTCTGCAGTTACAGTCACCGTACATAAAAATGCTTGGCAACCTTTTCTCTACAAACGAATAGCTTTCATAACAGAAATGATCTTGATACCCTTCTGGCGTCGACCACCACGATAAGTAATACGAGAACCACTAGGAGTCTTCAGAAAAATCTTCTGGTCTCGGCACTGAAATCTAGCATCGTAGTAGGATAACTAATCCATGCCCAAAAAAACATCGAACTCTGCCAGAGGAAACTCGAGAAGAGTTGAAGGAAGGATAATACCGACAAAAAGAATAGGAACAGCTTGATATGCTTTAGAACAAGCAACGATTTCACCAGAAGGAAGAGTGATAGAAATAGGCTAGGCTTGGGAAGGAATAAGAGATAATTACGAAGCAAAGCTGGAGGAGATAGCGGATATGGAGGCACCAGTATCAAATAATATAAAGGCACTAACACCAGAGATCGTAAACATACCCGTAACTACGTCAGGGTTAGCCTCAGCGTCGGCTCGGCTCATCAAGAATATGCGCCCCTTACGAGCAGGTGTGGTGACAACATCGCTGGTTGCATCCTTCGGACATCTGGTCGAAATATGTCCCGGTTCTCCGCAGGTGAAACAGACGATGGGAGAGCCGTCACAGTTCTTGCCCGGGTGGAAATCCTTCTTGCATTTGAAGCAGGCAGTGCTCTTCTTGTCTTGAAATCGGGAGTTAGAGTTGTTCCTTTTTCCTGTAAAACATATGATGTGATTCTGATATGTAACAAGATAAGAAGAAAGAAAACAAAGGAATATCTCAGACCTCCAGAAGAATGGAATTTCTTCGATGAAGAAGAAGTGTTGCCAGAAGATTGGAATGGTCTCTTGTAACCAGCAGCAGTGGTCTCCATTTTCTTGACTTCCTTCCGTGATGACTCGGTAAACAGCGCGACATTGTAGATATCTTGTACAGTCTCCAAATCCCTGGGAATATTGTGTGCAATGTCTGCTCTGAGCCCCTCTCTGAAATAAAAGGCTCGATTGTCCTCAGTTTGTAGCAGACCTTCAGCATAATGCGCCAGGAAATGGAATTGTTGCGAGTACTCAGCCACGGTCATGTTGTTTCCTTGGACAAGATTGCTGAACTCCCTCATTCTTTGCTTCTTTAGCTCCTTGGGATAGAACCTACGTTCCAACAGGATCTTGAATTGAGCCCAACCAAAACCCGGAGTCTGCAAGGTAGTTGGGCCAACTAGGCTCCACCATCGATCGGCTTCATCAGACAAGTAAAGCACGGCCAGGCCCACCTTCTGGTCCTCGGGAGCAAAATAAATCCCGAATTGCCTCTCCATCAACCGGAACCAACGATTCATGACTTCAGGATCTACAGAGCCGTCGTAAAATTCTAACTTGCTCTTGGCCATTCCTTCAGCTGCGTGCGAGAAGCTAAAGGGTCGCTGGTTGTTTGCGTTCCTGTTGGTCAATTCGTGGTGTGTTTGCACCATCGCATTCATGTGTTTGACAAACGCAGCATTGATGTCATTCTGGTTCGTTCGGCCGTTCATCTTCAACCACAAAAGAAACACATAATCAATGCTAACCATTGAGTTCAGGAACATATATACTAAACAAGTAAGTCCTTATTTTGGTTTCTACCCATCTCTCACTAATATCTTATCTAATGTTTAACCCATTTACTGATATTTTTCCTAAAATCATGTGTGAGCGTCGGGAGCAACCTGACTCTGATACCAACTGTAATCCCCTATAAATTGTAATGCAAAACGGTGGCGGAATCACTGTTGAGCTGGGATTAACACACTGATAACTAAATTTTAATAATGAAAAGGTAAGTGAGTACAACTGCCACTTTTATAAAAAGGGCAAAAATTTAAAACCCTCAAAAATGTTAAACATACAAACCATAGTATGAAAATAAATTCAACGGCGCAAGACCAAATGCCGCTCGCTAGCTCACACAACCCGAACAGATAATACCTGCCATGTTATAAACATAACAGCCACAATTCGGTGGGGAGTAACGACGACGTTCTCCCAGCCATATTACATGATATTAATGCACAATTACTACTATATCAAAATAGTTGAAAAATGGAAAACATTTAAAATGATACGGTAAAATAATTCGAAATGATTGTGAACCTGCAAATCCATGTCAATCAATCAAAATAACGGCGCTATGGAAGTCAATCAGTGTAATGGAATAGACTTTCGCAAGGATCATACAAAACTAGGTTCAAGAATTTAGTCAAAACAAATTAGACTTCAGTCTCTAACTAGGCAACTCAACTATAATAGGACTGCGTGCAGCGAGGTCCTGGCTTAAGTAATGTACACCCCTCCTGGACACCAACCGTAATCCAGTTCAATCCGACGGCGACTTACACGATGCGATATCTAAGTTTAAGGTCAAAATATACACATTCCTGGACACAAACCATGCTCAGTTCAATGACCAATGTGTCTCTAACTAGACACACCAGCTTTATAGTTGATGGCAAAACGTATACCCTAGACTGTATTACTCTACCCGTACACTTATCCTTATTCCATAACTCAAAAACAAAGTTGACAAAACGTTCTTAAAAGGAAACTTTCTAATTTGGGAAACTTTCTAATATAGGAAACTTTCTGATTTAGGAAATTTTCTATTTTACGAAATTTTCTATTTTAGGAAATTTTCTCGGAATAACAATACGATGAAAATAGCGTTATAGAAAAATATCGAGAATAGTAATTTACTCTAACTATAAAGTAAATATTATTAATTTTGCAAACTACTACTTTCGGCCTTAACAATTTTTAAGTTCTAAATCGAGTATAAATTGTTTATAAGAATTATCTAAATACTTCACAAACGTATTATTATTATTATGAATTAGGGTGTTTCGAAAATATATAAAACTAAAATTCCCTAATTATCATTAGTTTCGACGGAACGAGTATAAAATAATGTTTTACGACAATTATCTTTATAAAAGTAATTTATTTAACTTTCTTTATTTTATTAAACATTCAAATTATTTTTGAATAACATAAAGGGTGACTTAAGATGAAACGGTTAAATTTTTAGAAGGTTTGAAATTGCTGGAAAATTAAATAAGTTGCTGTAAAATCGTGTTTTAACGATTATTCCCGATTTCGCTTAAAAATTGATTCTATCATTTAAAAACTTCGAAAAATAGTGTAAAAATTATGATAAATAATTAAAACTAATATTTAGACAATCTGTCCAGAAACTAATTTTTTTTTAAAATCTGGAAACTCGGTTTAAAGGCTTTTACGGAAAACGCGTTAATTAAACGTTAACGATTAAAAATAAAAGCTAAATTCAAAACGATTTGTGCACGGTTGTTAAAAATCATAACTTATCAAGGAAATAAATTTTTTCCAGAAACTTTTCAGTTTTAAAAAAAATGAAAATTCCAGAATTTTTAAAAAAATGGAAAAACCGTCTTTTAATCATCGGTTTCGTTTTAAATGGTTAAATAACGATTTATCGCTCTTTTTATTTTATTAAATCTCGAATGTCACTAAAATAATTATTTTTTTAGAAAATATCAGAAACTTTATTTTGAATCGAGAATTAAAAATAAAAATCAGAAATTAAAAGGAATATTCGATTTTAACGATAAACAGTGTGTTAGGACTATTAATTTTTTTACCCACTTATAAAATTGAAAAAAATACGAAAATTTCCAGAAAATTTATATTGGTCAGAATGTACGTACACAAAAATGTTCAGATTTAAATACGTAATTTAGGCATTTGAACATTAAATCGGATTTAAATCGATTTTGTACGAAATCGGTTAAAAATCCATTAAACGACTCTAAAAATTCGAAATCTGTAAAATTTATTTTTTGACAGGAACTTTAAGATTATATTAGTGTATCGGTTAAATATTATGATTTAATAACTATTATAACGATTTATTCACTAATCTCGTAAAAACGAACACAACAACGAAATAATTGAAAATTAACGATTCTAAAAATTTTAAATAAAAATTAATGACATACTATAATAGCCAAACAAAAACATAAATTCTATACATGTAACTACGAAAAAAAAATCAAGCAATACCGAGATCGTCGTGTTACCTTAATCAAGATTTGAGTCGATAATGTACTCGTCTTCCTCGGGGTTGTCTCAAAAACCTATAAAAAAATATAAAAAGGTACAAGACCCTTATTAGCGTCGTAAATCGAGAAGTAGGAAGGAGGAATAGGGGTTTCGATGATTACCCTTGAATTAAGATGAACACGGAATGAAGAGAATGATCGAAAACGGAAAAAAAGAATGAAGAACAGTGCACTGACCGTTATTGTTGTTTACGTTCTTTTTTTTTTTGAGTAGAGAGGAGAACGTACAATGGAAGGGGGTATAGTTGGAGTTTAAAGGGAGTTGGGGTAACTGCAAAAAGTTGGTTAAGGGGTAACTGCAACAGGATAAGGAAGGAAATAGAGGAGTCAGTTTTTACTTTCTCAACCGACTACGAAAATATCTCAGTCCGTTGAGGGAAACGGTCGGGTCTGCTACAATCTGAGCCCGATTCGCGATTAAATTCATTAATGGATCACTTTTAAAAAAAATAATAAATAAATTATAATAATAATAATAATAATAAGACGGAAAACATATGAGAACGTGTTTATGAGAAAGAAGTATTAAAATCACGTTTCGAAAATAATTATATACGAAATCGCGTAGAAAAATATTAAATAGCAATTTCTCGAGATTAATTAAAATTCTCGCGAACAAGGAAATTAAAATTGGTTTTGAACGAAAATTTATTAAAGTGTTATACGAAGATCGAAATTAAGCTGGATGAAAAATAACGAGACTCGATAAGAGTCGATTTAATCGCAACGGGACGGATATCAAAGTTGTAAATTTTACGGGTGTTACAAAATCCCCAGTTTTGAAACCAGTCTGCTCTAGAATAAAATCTTGTACTTCTGAATCAACACCTCTAAAATAGATGTTAGTCTTATCAGGATTAGCAAAAAGACCCGAGATTGAACAAGATTTCTGTAATGCAGTAGTAATAGCTAAAACTGAGGGGAGATCTCCTCTTGAAAATATCATTAGGTCATCAGTAAAGACCATATGTGTTAGTCCCACTTTAGAGCATTTAGGATGATAAGAAACATTAGGTTCATGACAAAGTAACCTAAGATGTTTGGATAAAACTTCCCTGCTTAAAACTAAAATATAAGGGGATAGTGGATCACCTTGCCTGATCCCACTTTCCCCCTTGAAAAATCCCTCAATACTATAAGCCCATTACCCATTTGACAAATTGAGAGGGAAAACCCAATCCTATAAGCTTTTGCTCTATAAACTCTCATTGCAAAGTATCAAAGGCTTTCTTGATATCAACCTTAACAAGGCATCTAGGAGATAGATACTTTCTATTATAGCCCTTAACTAGGGCTTGAGAAAGGAGAATGTTTTCAAAAATATCTCTACCTTGAACAAAGGTTGCTTGCTCCTCGCCAATTAAATATGGCAGGAGAGGTTTAAGTCTGTTAGCAAGGACCTTTGAGATGGCCTTATAAAAGACAGTACAATAAGATATTGGCCTGAAATCTAGAACACTCTTGGCTCCAGGCTTTTTAGGAATTATTATTATTATTATTATTTTGCAAGAAAAGTTATGCCTCATTTTATTAATAAAGAAGCAGGGTTCTTACAAAAAGTCATATCCCCTAGAGTTTTCAAAACTCATCAAAAGACAATGCCACTACTACAATATTGCTTATAAGCTAAATTTATTCCTTTGCTATTTAGCCTTACAAAAACTTCAAATTTTATTTTCCCAACTATGCTTTGATAAGACTCAATTGTGTTACCAAAAATCCTATTATTTCAATTCGCTCCTGCCAGATACTGTATGTTGTTGCTGCTATACTAGCATTAAACCAAGCGTTCTTTCAATGTGTTTGAACTCGTCTTTTTGTTCCCCACTGCAGCTCAGTAACTAGATCGTAGCTTCTCCCAGTAATTTGCATCTAGTTCAATAGATGTTGCCAAATCAGTCTCGAGAATGAACACAAGAAGAACAAATGTTGATGTGATTCATTCTCTTGCTTACACAGAATGCATCTATTAGTAATATACATCCCCCTCCTTTGCATGTTATCCATCATTGCTAATATATTATGGCCAGCCATTGCAACAATCAACCTGTGCTTTGGAACGAAATGCATTCGCTTCATTCTAGCCATCCAAGGAACAGTCGGAAGTTTATGTCTGAACCATTCATAGGCTAATCTAACCCTGAATTTACCATCCTTACACCAGTTGTTACACAGCAATTTCGCTTCCTCTTCTCCACCAGTCTTATTAAGGATCTCATCCCTGATTTGTAGTATGCTTTTGAATGTAGCTGTATGCCTTTCCTTCTTCTGAATTTGCCAAATACTCTCGGAACTAAGAACATAGTTTTGATGCCACTTTGCCCAGTTTCCTTTCTTGTCATTTTGGATTTTCCAAAGCTAGTGATGGTAAGGGATTTGTCACGTCCCTAACCAACAATAAACTACCGATTACACCTAGTGGGTAGCTAGGGTAAGTCGGGATCGTATCCACGAGGACGGTAAGGCGAAGCTTAGACTAGGTCGGCCTACAAACGAGACTATGCTACCAAACAAACACAAAGAGACGATAAAAGGAAAACTAATGGTGGAGGAGAAGTATGACTAAGCTAATGATCGAACTAATAAATAAACTAGAATAAACTATGACTAACTAAGGAGTTGAATCAAATATGAAAGAAAGTGGGGTAGGTCGGGTTCATAGGAGTAGAAGGGTAATTGGGGCGACCAAGGGTATAGGTGTCTCCTAATCGCTAGAGTTGGTCCGGGCTCTCGCAACTTAGACCGATGTCAAGGTGGGTCCGGGCTCTCGCAACTTAGACCCTAGTCTGCGCTCTCACGACTAAACTATTCTCAACATTTCCGCATCATAAACAAACAATGAGAAGATGAACACAAGTATGGGAAGCATGGCCACTACAACTCACACAAGCATATCAACAAACACATAGAGTGCCCACAATGTGACTAACAACAAAGATGTAACCTTTTCCCCTTAATCAACCCTAATCATCCATAATCTACCCCTAATCCCCCTACAAACCCCACAAGATCACTACTCACTCATTATAAAGAGAAAACTAACATTCACAAGAGAAATCAATACTACAAAACCAACATCCATAATGAATAACAAGAACAATAACAATAACAATATGAAAAGATTCAACCAAGATTAAATAAACTAAGAACAAGAGTGGAGATGATTATACCAACACTAAGGAGATGAAAAGATGCAATCTTTTATAAATAAGAACCCAAATAGAATCCCAAGGTTGTCAATCTTGGAACAATCTTCAAGAACTTCTTAATACAAGAAATAATTACAAGAATTAACTAAGGATTAACTAAGATTAAAGGAAGATTAAAACTAATGAGTGAAAGTAAATCTAAGGTTTAAGGGTTTTTGGGAGGCTTAAGAAATGCTAAACAATGATAAGATGTCTTAACCTTACAAGAAGGGAGTATATATATGGGTACAAGAATGAAGGAGCATGAAATAAAAGAAGGCGTGCAGCAGCATCACGGTCCCGATCGGGAAGGGCTCACAGCAGCACCTTTCAACGTGCACCCCATCCCGAACGGGATGGGTCTTGTAGACCTCCCATAAGAGCTCTTTGGTCCCTCCTTGCCTCTCATGGGCTTCTCGCCGATTCTCGGGACTCGGGATCGGGTCTCGGAGGCTCGGGATTGGGTCCCAAGGTCTCGGGGTCGATTCCAAGGCATCGAGTCATCGTTCCTTTACTCCGTTGGCTCCAAAATGTGTATGTATTGAGTCGGAATCGCTCCAACTCTTCCAAATCGATCTCGGGAACCTGAAACGAACTAAAGGAAGCATAAGAAGCCCATAAATCGCTCCCAAGGAGCGATTCCACAAGGAAAATGGGACCAAAACACAACAAATAGGCACTACAAACTACACTTATCAACTCCCCCACACTTAACCTTTACTCGCCCTCGAGTAAGCACATACTAACTACTATACTAGCCGAATGGGTATTAGCGCACCCAACGCCCTTTAAACTCACGCGAATGCACTTAGAGGAAAAGTGCACTCCGCAAGGCAAGTGGGGTCTTGCGAGAAAACCGCGGATGCAACCGGACACTAAACACATAAACAACAAACACACAAACAAGCAAACAAACAAACACAAGGTTGCACCCAAAGGAAAACAAATACCGCTTCCCTCTAAAAGCGGTGAATGAAACACCGGTTTAGGACTCGAGGTAAGTGACAACATTCCCAAGCTAGACATACAAACCAAGGTGAACTAAACCCTAATATTATGACGATAAAGCAACAAAAACGTTGGTAACTTACCTAGGTCCTCCTAACTTTCTAAAAACGTACTACGGGACGATCGGCGGAGTGGAAAAGTGAAGAACCACGGTGTTAGTCGACACTGTAGGTAAGTGAGACCCTGCCCCTTAGCGTGAGCCAAGAGGGTCGTCCCGTGTCCAAAACCGCCTAACTAGTCCAAGTAAAAAGGTGGAAAACATGCAAAATGAGGGAAGACCGACTAATGCCGCTATCATCCTTCCTCGGGACTCGGTCCTTTGGTAGGCTCTTCACGGCAAAAGTCGGGAAAAGACTTATTTTTGTGGGAATTTCTTTTTGTGAGACGGGTTTTCTTTTGGCATTTTCTTTCTTTTCGATGTTTTGATTTGTTTGTTGCCATGCCATTTCTTTTTCTTCTTTTCTATTTTCTTTTTGGCTTTTGTGCCTTTTCTTTTTCTTCATTTCTTTTCTTTCTTTCATTTTTTTCTTTCTTTTCTTTTCTTTGCCCTTTTGGCTTGATTTGGCTCTTTGGCACTTTCATTGTATAACAAGAAAGGGAGAATCAACAATTTGCAATTTATTGCGTGTATATGTGTAGGAGGTAGGGAAATGGGTAAGTCGGGAGCGCGCTTTCCCTTCAAACCCACAAAAAAGGGAAAACTTGGACTAATCAAACGATCCTAAACACGGTCACCTAAGGGACGAGACTCGGTAACCAAAGCCTTTTCACACCATGGGTGGTCATAATGGTCAAAAGTGCAAATCCCGTAATAAATCCCTAGTAAGCTAGGTGGACTTAAGGTAAAGGACCAACGAGTTCATTGATTTAGGGTCATTCTACTAGAGTAAAGTCCAAGACTCGATTTATACAACTAGGAAGGGAAAGTAAACACTCGCACACTAGTCTCTAAACCGGGTTTTCGAAAACGTTTACACACACGACACACTTACACACAAAACAAAGACATGACGAAAACGAAAGAAAAAAAAACAAAAGGCAACAAAAAGAAAACATGAACAGACAAACACCACCCCAAACTTCCAAACATATCACCAAATCAACCACAAGTATGTACAAGCTCCACCCGAGCACACCTCAACACAACCTTCTCCAAACTTCACAAGGAATAAAGAGGGAAAGAGGGTTAGAAGATGTTACCGGATGTCTTCAAAGCTTTCCAAACAACGGTGATTAAGCGACCTATAAGGAAAAGGGAGGCAAAACACACACAATACAAAACAAATATACAACACAAAGACACAAAAAAGAAAATCTTTTTGATATTTTGTGAAATTTTTTCAAATTTTTAGGTATTTTTTTAAAGGTTTTTTCGAAAAAGGGAAAAATAAAACTAACTACGATAGAATATCGCTCCCCCACACTTAAACCGAGCAATGTCCTCATATGCTCAATCGTAGTGTGCGGAGAGACAAAAGAAACGGAAAAGAAACTACGAAAATAAGGCTAAAAATCAAAGAATAAGGGTAAGAAAACGGTAGAAGGTGTCCGGCCGGGGTGTAGTCAAGTCACCATGGGCCGAGACAAGAAAAGATATGGAAGGGGGAAGAAATAAAAAGAAAGAAAATAAAAGGAAATGGGAGGGGATGGCTAGGTGTAATCAAGTCACCTAGCCCGGATTCCGTCCAAATCCGACTAATTCCTAAAAAGGTTGAAAATCTTGCATACAAGGATTAATCGATTGACTCTCAACGCAATCACGTCGTCGGGAGTCGGGAGCAACCATACTACGGCCTCGAAGGCCACTAGATACCATGACACAAGGGAAGGGGGCAAACAATGAAAAACAAGCGATAAAAAGACGGAAAAGTAAGGATAGTTACCCAAACCGAGCGGCTAGTAACTCACTTGCTCCATCGTCTCGATGATCATTAGAGGTACGGGGCTTGTCTTGTTGGATGCCATCTCGCTTCACACTTGAAGAGAACTCGCGGTAGAGGTAGTAATGGTAAGGGGTGGGATTTGATGTGAGAGTCGGTGTAAAGTGGATAGTAAATGGAGTGAGGGTATGACAATGAAGTACATGGGGCATATGATAACGCTAGGATAGCTAGGGAGGTTGGGAGGGGGCATAAAACGGTTGGGTGTACTCGATTTGCGAAGAAGAAACACAAAGGGGGAGCAGGTGCCCGTCCCGGTCGGGAAGCTCGGTCCCGTTCGGGATGTCTCACCCGTCCCGGTCGGGACGCTTCCTTCCCGGTCGGGATGGACCTCCAGTGAGCTCGAATTTGTGCACCCCCATCCCGATCGGGATGACTCCTTCCCGGTCGGGATGCCACGCCCGTCCCGGTCGGGAAGCCTCTTCCCGGCCGGGATGGGTCTTCTTCAACTTCCACAATCCCAAAAGCTTGCTCCGAGCTTCAAAAACCCGATCCTTGTGCTTACAACCCAAACTCAATCATAGCTATTCTTCTCGAGGAATCATCCTCACTTCATACCTATCAAATAAACTCAAACTTAACATCAAACTCTCTCCCTCACACCGCTCATCGATAATCCAAAATTACAAGAATTCACCAAGAAAGACCAAACTAACTACAAGTAAGAAATATATACAATGAGACGGTTCTTGTGGGACTCCGTCAAACCAAGATGGTGCTATCTTCAATCTTTTTCAACAACCTTGATCAATTCCATCTCCATCAAGGGCACGTAAGAACAAGTCGAAGGCCCTAGAGAAGTCTTCAATCAAGCATGTTATATAACCAACCACATCCCAAGACTCTTCATGGCCTTGCCTAGACGTTCCCGGGGCATCCCGATCTACTAAGTTCAATGGCTTGAACTTGTACTTGCGATCCTTCGGGATATACCCAAACGTCCAACGATCCTCATGTGGCCCCAAGGGAGGCTCATCCTTCTCCTTGCTTATCAACTTGTCATCAAGCCCATGATTTGGGCACTCATCTTCCTCCAAATTGGAGTCATCATCCTCAAGTACATAAGAGTACTTCTTCAAGCTTTGTCCCGGATCATTCCCTCGATCGATGTCTTTCGTGGCATGGATCATATTACATGTCTCGGTCATAGGCGAAGTGTTGCCTTGAAGGTCGAACACTAACTCCTCGTCGCCTAGTTGAAAAGTAATCCTACCCTTCTTCACATCGATCACGGCACCGGCGGTGTGTAAAAATGGGCGTCCAAGGATGATGGGAGTGTTAGCATCCTCCGGCATGTTAACCACAATGAAGTCGACCGGAATGAAGAACTTCCCTATTTGCACCGGCACGTCCTCCAACATTCCCAATGGTTGGTTAAGAGACTTATCGGCCATTTGGAGTGTAATGGAAGTACATTTCAGCTCCGTCATCCCTAATCGATCACAAATGGTGTAGGGAATAATGCTCACACTCGCACCCAAATCACACATAGCTCTCTCGATTTTGTAATTGCCGATGGTGCAAGGGATAGAGAAACTACCCGGATCCTTCAACTTTGGAAGCGTGGAACCTTGAATAAGCTCGCTCACCACCCTCGTGAACGCTACCGTCTCTTCCTTGTCGATGGACCTCTTCCTAGCTAGGATCTCCCGCATGAATTTTCCATATGCCGGGATTTGGGTAAGTAACTCGGTGAATGGGACACTAACATCCAACTTCTTCACAATGTTAAGGAACTCGTCGTATTGAGTGTCCACCTTAGTCTTTATTTGCCTTGATGGGAAAGGCAACTTGATTTGGTACTTGTTTTGCTCAATAGGGGTGGACTCTTCAAAGGACACTTTCCTTTTTCCCTTGTCTTTCTCTTGAAGAGGGGGAGGGTTGTCTTCTTGGGGTTTTTCAACTTCCCATAAAACTTTCTCCTCAATTGGATTTTCATAGCTTGCATCGTCTTGAGAGGGGGGTATGACTTCTTGTCTTGGTTCTTGCTCACTAGGGGAAAAAGGGGGTTCATAGGATGTACCTCTCCTTGTGGTGATAGCATTTACATGCTCAAATGTCGGTGTTTCACCTTGAGAAGGTAATTGCCCCTTTTGCCTTGAGGAGCTCCCCGAAGCGAGTTGAGATACTTGAGTCTCAAGTATCTTCATACGGGTATCTCTCATCGCGTTTTCCCCTTGAATATAAGTGAAGAGCTCATGATGGTTTCTTGACATGTCCACTTGACATTGTTGCATATCTTGATTGCTCCTTTGTATTTCCATCAAAGTCTTTTGAATGTCAAAATCCCGTGGTGGGGATGATGGATTATGTGGAGTGTCGGTGAGGGCAAGAGGAATGCCATAATCCTGAGTAGGAGACCGGCTCCTAGGCTTGCCTTGTTGTTGATTACCTTGTGTAGCTTGTTGTTGACGGTTCCCTTGGAACCCATGAAAATTGCCTTGATTAAGGCCTTGGTTGTGGTTTTGTTGTCCTTGAAAATTTCGATTTCCTTGGAAATTTTGGTATCCTTGGAAACCACCATGATTGAAGTTCCCTTGTTGGAACCCTTGCTTGTTGTTGAAGTTACCTTGGTTATTTTGCTTGAAATTGTTGAAGGGTCTTTGGTTACCCACATAACCTTGGCAACTTTCATTGTTGTCCCGTAAGGGAGTTGGAACATAGGGACGATGTTGTTGTTGATGTTGAAGCGCTTGTTGTTGAGGGACTTGATTAGAAGCTTGGTATTGGTTAGAGTAGGAGGCACCTTGCTTGAACGCTTGAAAGGCGTTCACTTGCTCAATACTCCCTCTACAATTCATAGGGTCATGACCAACGATTCCACAAGTGTCACACATCCCAAAATAAGGTGTAGGAGGTGCGAACCCCAAAGCATTCACTTCTTGAATCGGTTGATGGTGGGAGGAACTAGTGCCTTGGACTTGGTTGAGATGGCTTTGGAGCTTCTTGTCAATAGTCTCCATGTGTGTTTTCAATTGAGCTCCAAGGTCAATGCTTAATTTGGTGATAGCATCGACCTCATGCATGCCTCCTCTATGTGCCTTCCTAGGCCTAGAGTATTGCGAATAATGCACCGCCATCTCTTCGATTCTCGACCAAGTTTGGTCATCATCGACCTCGGTAAACCTACCATTGGAGCCCATGTTAAGAATAGCTCTCGAGTCCTCATAAAGACCATTCCAAAATTGTTGCACCAAGAACCATTTGAGTCCATGATGAGGGCACGATCTTACCAAAGACTTAAACCGCTCCCAAGCTTCATATAGGCTCTCTTCATCCCTTTGTTGGAACCCGGTGATGGAGGCCCTAAGCAAATTCGTCTTTCCGGAGGGTAAAACTTTTGGTAGAACGCCAAGGCAAGCTTTTTCCAAGTATCGATACCCATGGTTGCCCTATCGAGACTCTTGATCCATTGCTTCGCTTTTCCAATAAGAGAAAACGGGAAAAGTACCCAACGAATTTGATCTTGAGTAACCCCGGTTTGAGATATAGCGTCACAATAATCGGAGAAAGTCTCCATGTGTTGGCGCGGGTCTTCGGTGGGCCACCCACTAAATTGGTTCCTCTCCACAAGTTGGATAAAATGAGTCTTCGCCACAAAATTCCCGGTATAAGTATCCGGTAATGCACTCGGTCCCGGCAAGACATCTTCGGTGAATGTGGAGTGAGAGGAAAACTTAGGCATTCTTGGATATAAGGGAGAAGATGGTGGTGTAGACGGTGTTGATGTAGATGAAGAGGGGGAACTAGGAGAAGAAGAATCACCAAAAGGATTTATGAAATTCCCTTCGGCCGTCTCTCGATGTGGGTTGTTCAAGTCGGCTCCTTGGGCTTGCCCTTGATGAGTATTGCTTGCACTCGGTTGAGAGATCCTAACCCGATTAATCGTCCGTTGGCAAAAGGCTCGAAAGTGTCTCTCCGGCTCTGGATTAAAGAGATAGAAGTCGCCTCCCCTCCTAGGCATACACTACACACTAGAACAAACGTGAGAACACCTAGTGCTTTATGGGCACTAGGTAACGACAATAAACAAGCACAACTAGAGACAAAGAGAAAAACAAGAAATAAAACTAAGGAAAGAAGAAAAATCTAGAGAATATTCACAAGAGAAGGTGGGAGAACACAAAGAAGGGTAACTAAGTCTAGAAATAAGCAAACTAAGTCTAAACAATGCACCGTCCCCGGCAACGACGCCAAATTGATGGTAAGGGATTTGTCGCGTCCCTAACCAACAATAAACTACCGATTACACCTAGTGGGTAGCTAGGGTAAGTCGGGATCGTATCCACGAGGACGGTAAGGCGAAGCTTAGACTAGGTCGGCCTACAAACGAGACTATGCTACCAAACAAACACAAAGAGACGATAAAAGGAAAACTAATGGTGGAGGAGAAGTATGACTAAGCTAATGATCGAAATAATAAATAAACTAGAATAAACTATGACTAACTAAGGAGTTGAATCAAATATGGAAGAAAGTGGGGTAGGTCGGGTTCATAGGAGTAGAAGGGTAATTGGGGTGACCAAGGGTATAGGTGTCTCCTAATCGCTAGAGTCGGTCCGGGCTCTCGCAACTTAGACCGATGTCAAGGTGGGTCCGGGCTCTCGCAACTTAGACCCTAGTCTGCGCTCTCGCGACTAAACTATTCTCAACATTTCCGCATCATAAACAAACAATGAGAAGATGAACACAAGTATGGGAAGCATGGCCACTACAACTCACACAAGCATATCAACAAACACATAGAGTGCCCACAATGTGACTAACAACAAAGATGTAACCTTTTCCCCTTAATCAACCCTAATCATCCATAATCTACCCCTAATCCCCCTACTAACCCCACAAGATCACTACTCACTCATTATAAAGAGAAAACTAACATTCACAAGAGAAATCAATACTACAAAACCAACATCCATAATGAATAACAATAACAATAACAATAACAATATGAAAAGATTCAAACAAGATTAAATAAACTAAGAACAAGAGTGGAGATGATTATACCAACACTAAGGAGATGAAAAAATGCAATCTTGTATAAATAAGAACCCAAATAGAATCCCAAGGTTGTCAATCTTGGAACAATCTTCAAGAACTTCGTAATACAAGAACTAATTACAAGAATTAACTAAGGATTAACTAAGATTAAAGGAAGATTAAAACTAATGAGTGAAAGTAAATCTAAGGTTTTAGGGTTTTTGGGAGGCTTAAGAAATGCTAAACTATGATAAGATGTCTTAACCTTACAAGAAGGGAGTATATATATGGGTACAAGAATGAAGGAGCATGAAATAAAAGAAGGCGTGCAGCAGCATCACGGTCCCGATCGGGAAGGGCTCACAGCAGCACCTTTCAACGTGCACCCCATCCCGAACGGGATGGGTCTTGTAGGCCTCCCATAAGAGCTCTTTGGTCCCTCCTTGCCTCTCATGGGCTTCTCGCCGATTCTCGGGACTCGGGATCGGGTCTCGGAGGCTCGGGATTGGGTCCCAAGGTCTCGGGGTCGATTCCAAGGCATCAAGTCATCGTTCCTTTACTCCGTTGGCTCCAAAATGTGTATGTATTGAGTCGGAATCGCTCCAACTCTTCCAAATCGATCTCGGGAACCTGAAACGAACTAAAGGAAGCATAAGAAGCCCATAAATCGCTCCCAAGGAGCGATTCCACAAGGAAAATGGGACCAAAACACAACAAATAGGCACTACAAACTACATTTATCAGCTAGTGACCCATCAATGCTCTATTCCAGTATACCAGATCCTTAATATCGAATCCCCCTTCCTGCCAAGGCACACTGATGCTCTTCCAACTTTTTTAGACCATCCCTACTTCCGCTCCAGAAATAGTTCTTGCAAATCTGGTTAATTCTTTTTGTAACATTAACTGGAAAGAGTGTGTTGGCGCTCCAGTAACTAGTCAGACCAAATACCACGGAGTTCAAGAGTTGAACTCTGCCAGCATAAGTCAAAAGCTTCGCGGACCAGCAGAAAATGTTATGCTGTATCTTATTTATGAGAGCCCCATACTGTTCCTTCTTATTGCTAATGGAATTGAGGGGTAATCCGAGATAACGACAAGGAAAGGAGCCTTGTTGAAACCCAGTTTCTCGCAAAATTAGTTCCCTAACTGAATCATCTACCCCTCCAAAAAAGATGCTTGTTTTGTGTCTGTTGGCCTGTATGCCTGATTCTCATGCAAATCCTTCAAGAGCATCAACAACAGCTCTCACAGATGGATTATCTCCTCTGGTGATGATCATCAGATCGTCCGCGAACACAAGGTGATTTAACTTGAGTTTACGGCACTTTGGGTGGTAGGATACAACAGGATTCAGTACAATTTGTCTCAGCCTTCTAGATATAACCTCCATGCTAAGCACAAAGAGGTAAGGCGACAAGGGATCCCCTTGTCGTACCCCACTTCCTCCTTTAAAGAACCCATGATTTGCTCCATTTACTTTGATAGAAAACAAGGATCCTGTGATACATTGCATAATCCAGTTCGTGAATTGCTTTGGAAACTTAAATGCGTCCATCATTTGCTCAGGAAAGCTCCATTGCAGGGAGTCAAAGGCCTTCCTGAGATCTATCTTCATCAAACATCTTGGGGTGATATATTTTCTTCCATGGCTTTTAATTAGGGATGGCTATAGGGCAATGTTTTCATGGCCTGGATACTCCTTTCCTGAACAAAAGCTGCCTGCTCAGGTCCTATCAGATCTTGCATCACTACTTTTAGCTTGTTTGTTAAGATTTGGCTCACCGACTTATAGAATACTGAACAGCATGATATGGGTCTGAAATCCAAAACCGTATTGCATATATCCTTCTTTGGAATGAGTGTGATAGTCGTAGTGTTCGCTTGCTTTATCATCCTTCCCTTTTTGAAGAACTCCCAAACTGCAGCACAATAGTCTTCTTTGATAATGTGCCATGAGGACTTATAGAATTCTGATGAGAAGCCATCTAGTCCTGGACTCCTGTCAGACCCGATATCAAAAACAGCAGCCCTGATCTCTCTCTCAGTGGGTACGCTGAGAAGCTGGTCCCAAAAACTTTCATCCACTACTTTACCCGTACCCATAGTTACAGTATCTAGAGCACTGGTAGAGTGAGATTCACCCAAAAGTTCCTCATAGTAATCAAGGAATCCCTGAGCAACCTCCTGCAATCCTACCCTTGGATTTCCTTTGTTATCTATTATACTACCAATCACTTGTTGTTTCCTTCGCTCTTTTATCCTTGCGTGAAAGTAGGAGGTAGATTCATCCCCATAGGCCAGATTTTCCATTTTTTATCGCTGCTGCAGTATGCTAATTTCAGCTTGTTTAAGAGCTTTATATTTATCCAACAACTCCTGCTTCTTATTTATGAGGATTAAGGAGAGAGGATCCCTTTAAAGTGCATTTTGACACCTTTCCAAGTCCTTACCCACCTCATTTATTCGTTTATCCAGGCAAGTATAGTTGAGAAAATGAAGATTTTTTTAAAGCAGTTCGAATATTCCTAAGTTTGGTGAAGAGTTTGAACCCTTCAGTCCCATTTACTTTCTTCCTCCAAGCATTTTGAACAATCAAAGAGTATTGAGGGTGCTTAATCTAGCAATTAAGAAAGCTAAACCCAGCCTTCCTCCTCGCATCATTAGAAAGAGTAATCACAATAGGAGAGTGATCCGATATAGCTGACTTCAAGAAGCAGGCATGAGAATCAGGAAAGGAAGTTGCCCAATCCTCATTAATTAATGCTCCGTCTAGTTTTGACCATACTCAAGTTGTGGATTCCTGCTTATAGGTCCACGTATATTCACATCCTTGTCCGACCATTTCTACTAAATCATTCTCCAAGATACAATTGTTAAAATCATCCATGTCTCCTTTTGCAGGCAATGTGCCTCCTACCTTCTCTTGCTCTCTCCTTACAATGTTAAAATCACCTAGCACAACCCATCTCTGAACATTGTGACTGATCTCCTTTATCCCCTCCCATAGAGCAATTTTATCCTTACCCTCATTTCTCCCATATACTATAGTCATAAAAAACTCCTTCCCATCAGCATAATTCTGAACATGACTGTGTATAAATTGCTCATGAACCTGAATGATCTTAACCCCCGTGGTGCCAGGGTTCCAAATTAAACGGTCTGTTAAGTACTAATAATGGAAACATGCTAAGAGTATAACAACGATGGTGATGCACTCCCTTCCCGAACATCAAATCCCTTCAGTTAAGCACACATCAATGATCCATATCTGCATCAATAATGTGCTCCCCAAAAGACCGAAAATGTCAATTGGATCGTCGCAGGCCCCCAATAGAAAATAGGGTGACAAATTAGACAGAGAAAACTGTTAGAATATGCTAACATAAAAAAAACCATGAACGTAATATAAAACATCCAGTCTCAACCATATCAGTACCATCATCGGTACCAATCAATAGTGTCATCTCCACATTCTCAGTACCTTACGGTACCTTATAAGGAGGGTAGATTGTAATACCCGCATTTTGTAGCAAATTAAACCGAGTCATTATTTTATACTAAGTCAAACCCGATCAATGATAACCCGACACACATATTAAATTTTTAAGGGATTTTCTACGTGGTACCCCTGAACTTTTTACTTTTCTACCTTATACCCCTACACTTTTTACATGTACACATGGTACCCTTGTACTTTACTAAAACTTTCTTTGGTACCCCTAAACTTTATTATTATCTTTATTGGTACACCTAAACTTTTTTTTCTGTCATGTTTTGGCAACAAATTACCTTTTTATGCTCAAGATTAAAAGTTAAACGTCATCTAACATACCTAATTAACCGATAATTAGACTTAAACTAACAATTTTGTACGTGTTTGCAGTTTATATTCCAGATCTAAACGAATTATATTTTTGACATTATATTGTCAAATCAAATGATAACACTTTAATTAAGCTAAGTTACTTGTTAATTATCTAAGTTAAATGATATTGAAGTCTTAATTTTAAGCTAAAAACATAATCTAACGACAAAACTTGATGGAAAAAAAAATTTGGGGCGCTAGTTAAATTAATAATAAAATTCAAGGGTATCATGTATAGACATAGAAAATGTAGGGGTACCATGTAGAAAAGTGAAAAACATAGGGGTACCGTGTAGAAAATCCCAATTTTTAAACAACTTGAGCATGTATCGGGCTTGGGCTCAATTGGTGTATGTGTTAACAAACCAAAAACCCACGTACTGTTTATATAATAATACTCCCTAATACCCTAACCCTACACCCTTTAAGAACACTTTACAAACCACCTCATCAAATACACAATACGGCACACGCACAGCCAGATACACAATACAACACCAGCCGCTCGTAACGAGAGAAGAAGAGGAAGGCCCTAGGAGTCGGATCGAATCATAGTGTAGACACCCGCATTTTGACCGCCAGGTGTCTATGGCAGTTTCCAAAAAACACCCGATGATGATCGGACGCTAACGTGTTTCTATGCGCTCGGATACGGGCTCAAATCCATTAATCGTTGGCTAACACACTTACGGAGTACAAATCTCACCAAATCAACCTCGAATCCAGGCCCAGTGGATCATTCCGAGTCAAACAAGACTAATTTGGGCCAAAACCGACACCGGAATTAAAACCGACTTTTCACGATTGGGTCAACCCCGGTCAAAGTCGTTTCCGAGACACACAAAACAGCCATACAACCATCAAAAGTCCAAGTCAAACACAAAACCCATCGAGCAATCGAGGTCAAGGTCCAAAACAAGACCCGTGCGACCCATCTAGGCCACTCGATCGACTGACCTATCCACTCGATCGACTGACCTATCCACTCGATCGAGTGGGCCGACTTTGAGCCCGGCGGTTGGCATAACGGGCCACTCGACCGAGTTGGCCTCCTACTCGGTCGAGTAGCCCTAAATCGATGCCCTAGCCTAGCCTATATATACACCCCATGCAACACCCTACAACACATTATTCACATCCCTTAAAAACCCTAAACACCTTCACAACCCTAATCCCGGTGCATCCTCAAGCAACCCTAGACAAACCCTAGGAAAATCGACTTTAGCAAACCCTAAACCTAGTTTTAGGAATCCAACCCGAGCCACCACAACTTAGCCTCCATATACCTCGAAGACTCTCGTGTCATAGCCGCGTTTACGAGCCTTAGTCCGAGACAAAAACATGTAGGCTGAGGGTGACAAACCTCTTTCTTTTCCTCCTTTTTCTTTGCGTTGTCATCTTCCTCTCTTTCCTATTTTTTTCGTTTAGTATTATTATTATTGTTATTATTACGTTTATTATTATTATTATTATTATTATTATTATTATTACGCTTATTATTATTATTATTATTATTATTACGTTTATTATTATTATTATTATTATTATTATTATTATGCTTATTATTATTATTATTATTATTGCGCTTATTATTATTATTATTATTATTATTATTATGTTTATTATTATTATTATTATTATTATTATTATGTTTATTATGTTTATTATTACGCTTATTATTATTATTATTATTATTACGTTTATTATTATTATTATTATTATTATTATTATTATTATTATTATTATTATTATTACGATTATTATTATTATTATTTACCTCGTTATCATTATTGCATCTTAGTATCGCGCATTCATCTTTTTTTTCAAGCAATTATTCTTAAGGGTCGAAACCCGTTGACACGGATCCGACATCACAATCTCTAGGGATTTATCGATGTCGGAGAAGTAGAGGGAATCAAGTTCTTTTATTATTTAATCAAAGAGTCAATCTTTCTAAATCGCATTAAATCAATTTAGGGCAATTTTCGTTGATGCTAAATAATTGTCAAAACAATTCTTTAGAATTATGACATTATTAACGCGGAGAAAATTTAATCACATCTCAATAATCAATTTAAAACGATTTTCGACATAAAACACGATTTTACAAACGAATCTTAATTCGTACAGAGGGCACTCGACCGAGTGACGAGCCCACTCGGTCGAGTGGCACCTCAAAATCAAGTCAGAATGCTAATCACGATCATCACTCGATCGAGTCTCACAGTGACTCGGTCGAGTGGCCATGTACTCGACCGAGTTGGTCAATAACTCGGCCGAGTACGGTCCATAATGTAAAATAGAATCGCTTTTTACAGGCCTACTCGATCGAGTCCATCGACCACTCGATCGAGTAGCCTCATAACGACTAAAACGCAAGTCGTACATTATTCTATTTTTCAAACTCGATAGTATTTTATAATTTAGGTCAACATGCGTATAATTAATCATATGTATACTATCTTTTCAAATCGTGCATCCTCATATTTGCATCTTTTCAATTCAATTCAATATTTGCAAACCGTTATTATTCGTTATATCGTTACTAACACGTTTTTTGTTTCTTTCGTCAATTTAATTATTATTCGTTTATTATACTAAATGAACCCGCATGCTAAAATGCAACTTTGACGTTAATTTTAGTTGCATTAAATTGACTTAGAAACCCTTTCAATTCCATTCGCATGTTTAGGGAAAATAAACCTTTGCATATCATTTTCCCGATTTACTAGCACGCGTATTAGAAAGTCATTCGAGTTCTTAGTAGAGGCCGCTAAAGTGCGGGCGGGGTTGGGTGTCCTTTGTGGGCTTCGCAACACGTACCCTCACCCCTTACTCAGAACCTCGGTTTCCGGATGCACGAAACCGTTGGCGCACGAGAGTCATTCAATATACGATTAACCGCTCAAGTCGGCATCTATATCGATATGCAAAGGGACGAGCCCAATAAACTCTGACATCGGAAATGGGCCGTATTTTGTATACGGCCCACTACGACATAGAGTGGGCTCGAATGGTTCCGAATAACCACAAAATTCGGTGGCGACTCCACATAGACCTAAATTTCAATTAGATCATTCTCATATGGAGATTCATTCGCCTACCCAAACCCGCGCGTGGCCGCGTCGGGGTGGACCTATGTCATGTCCACAATTTGGCGACTCCGCTGGGGATTAACTGATGCGTGACTTACCATCGGCATCCTCAGGGTGAGACTCGAATAGAAATCGTTTGACAAATACAATACGCGTTTTAGTTTTACGGTTCATGCATAAGCCATATTTTCCAGGGCCGGTACTCGCGACCGACGTTCCACTATACCGTCGATGTACTCCAATATGGATATGTTGAAAGGTGTCCATAGTCGATTCGAGTGGGTTTCGCGGCATGTTCTAAGATCAACTCGACTTAGGAAGTCCGTCTCGATCAACGTCTAGACTATGTACACTGGTATAGACCCCCTATAGACCGACCGAGACTTAGTATAGAGCATACATGGCGTCGTTATAATGCTTGTGTGACTACGTGCTACTTGGTTTCCGAGTCGTTTTCAAAAACCGTCTTTTTTCAAAGATTGCATCTTTTTCAAACTATTCAATTTCAAAACCCGGGACACATACCGAATTTAGGACTTATGATTTTTACTCAAAATAGCCTATTTTCTAGACGGTATGCTGCCCAATTCAAAACTCGAAAATACTTTCGAACTTTCAAAACTAGTGGCCCAATAACTTTTCGTTTTTTTTCGGAAATTGGGTCCTCAAACCGAGTTTACTCGGTCCATTTTTCAAAAACAAAACATCAATTTTCAAAACTTTCCTCTTCTAGGACTTCCCGTATTTAGCAGTGTCGGGTCGTGTTTTAAGTTGTCAAGGTCCGTAGCGTCGAAACTCTGTCGATCTTACATCACGAGTTTCTTCCCCTTCCTAGTCCGCCTTATTAGACTAAGGCAAGGCCCACCTACGTAGGACAAACCCCTACAAAGGAGGGCCCGTCAACACGATCGAGTCTAAAGTCTGGAGATGTCTCACGTGAACCTTCCTTCGAACAGGACTAGGCCCACTCGCCAAATCCTAAGGAAGGCCCACCTTTCGCAAGTCACCCGTCTAGGTGTCTTTTCCGAGTCATTTCCCTTTTTAGTCTTGTTCAGGATGTACTTTCTATTTTGAGATTTTGGGCTAGTTTCTGATTACGTGGTGTTCTTACAGACAGGCCACCCGTGACTAGACATCAACGTAAGATGGACGAATTGAAAGATGCTCTCGCCAAGCTCGAGACTCAACTAACTTCCATCCAGGCTAACCAAACAACGTTAGCCACCCGACTGAGCGCCGTAGAGAAGACGGCCCCTTTTGAAGGATCCGAGCCCAATGGGCCCATGGCCGAGCTGGTCAGTATTGTTCGTAGGCTCGAGGAACAAGTCTCCCTATCGACGAACAACTCGATCCACACCGAGAATGCTCGTATTTATTCACCTTTAGACAACGAGCTTCCCGCTAACCTCAACTTAACGGGACTTCCTATGTTTGAGGGTACCGAAGACCCGGTCCACCACATCCGGGCTTTCATAGACTTCATGGCAGTAAAGGGGGTGAAGTCAACTATGTTCAAGCACTTGTTCCCTTCTTCCTTGGAGAAACACCCTAAAGCCTGGTTCTACAGGCTCGACCCCAAGAAATACAAGACTTGGGATGATGTGGCGACCAAATTTGCTCGGAACTACGCCGATAACACTGAAATCCAGACTACAATGCGTACTCTGGAGGTAATGGCCCAAGATCCCAAAGAAGGGTTCACAAAATATCTGCAACGGTGGAGGGCTGAGAGTGTGAAGCTGGTCGACAAGCCCGGCGAGAAGGCCCTAGTGGAAGCCTTCGTCAAAAATCTACTCCCATCCTACCGGGTCCATCTCCGGTATGCTATTATCCCAAACTTTGCTGTCCTTACTGAAATGGGCACAAGGATCGAAGATGATCTAAGGTTAGAGAGCCTGACTAAGGCCTCTACCAAAGGCTATCAAGGGGCTAGTTCGTCCACAAACAAGCCCACACCTGCAGCTGCAACCCGCAGCATCTTTGATGAGGTAAATCTGCTCGACACCTCATCCAAAAAGAATACACCAAATCGGGTATTCACAGATATAGGGACTACCTATACTTATGCCTTACAAAGGCTATCTTCAAAGAGTCTGATTCAACCAATAGGCCCAACTCCAGAGCCTCCAGTAGAGAGGAGGCCCAAATACTACAATGCTCAAGCCTACTGTCAGTATCACCGGGGCAACGGACATGATACTAAAAAATGTTGGAAATTAAAGCATTTAATCCAAGATCTTATCGAGAGCGGGAAAGTCCCGTTGCCCGGAGACAAGCTGAGCAACAAAGAAAACCCGTTCAGCGCCCATGCCATATTCACGGGGGAGGTAATTGATTGTTCTCACCTCATTTCTCCTTTTATCCCACAAATCAATGGGATATGGTTCGATGACGAGGACGATGTATATTTGGCCAAGGGGGAAGCTGTCCCCATCACCCTCGAAGAGGTCCGAAAAGCCAAATCCAAGGCTTTAGCCACCAACCACCTCGCCACTGCTGGGCGTGCCACTTCAACATCCGTCACTGAACCTGCCAGGACGGAACCGACCCCCGAGGAACCAAGCAATGACGCGGCTTTGGTCCAACAAATGAAGAGGGTTCGAGCTGACTTAACCATATGGCAACTACTGGTTAGCTCACAGGCTCATCGAGAAGCACTGACTAAGGCTCTCGATGAAATCAAGGTTTATTCAGAAGCTACCCCCGCTGAAATGGTAGCTACTATCATGCCCTACCTCAAGGGCAAGTCCAAGAACGAGGGCCCACTCATAACCTTCGCCGAATCTGATCTACGGCCATTTGGGCCCAATCACAATCTGGCCCTATACATCACGGTCATCTGCAAGGGTAAGTACCTTCCAATGACCCTTATCGACGATGGATCAGCCGTGAACGTCCTACCCCTAAGGACCGCCCGGGCCCTCGGCATCACTGATGCCGACTATCTCCCGACAGCACAAACTATTCAGGCTTTCGATGGAAGCCCAAAACCAGTAGCTGGGGCCGTTAAACTGAAGATCATAACAGGCCCAATCGAAAAGGAGTTGGAGTTTCAGGTGATAGACGTCACCTCATCATTCAACCTCTTACTAGGAAGGCCTTGGATCCACGCAGTCAAGGCCGTGTCGTCTACCCTCCATCGCAAAGTCAAGATGCCACTTCAAGACGGTATCATAACACTGGAGGCAACACCGATGACCGTGGCTAGCTGCAATGCCACGAGCTGGGCCGAACCACGAGGTTTCGATTTCGTGGGTATGATCGAAGAAGAATATCTTTTCAAGCCCTACTTCGCCCCTAGCATCGACACGATGCTACAAAATCTGGGTTACCTACCCGGAGCTACTTCAAGGCCATATCTTCCGGCAGGGAAGATCATTGAGGTCCTAGACAATGCAGAATCCCGACTCGGATTGGGATATACTTTAAGCTCAGAGAATGTGGGCCGGGCCTCTGCAATCAAATTTGTCACTCCGGTCTTCGGAGCCATCCAAGTGGGCCTCTACCGACCCACCATCACATATCCCGAGACCAAAACGGCTCGGAAATGCAACTACATCCTCGATGACATATTCACTGTTATCCAGGATGAGTCCGAGAAAAGGGAAAGCAACTCTGAGCCCGTGCTGGGGCTCTTATTTGGAGAAGACAAGACCGTCCCTGCTCCGAAAGATGACTTGGTCAACTGATCCTCCGCAGCAATCGGTTCGACCCAACCAAGCTCATTACCGAGGTCGGCACCAACACCAAGACGAGGGCTTGGAGGAAGACTATAAAATGGACCGACAGTCAAGGACGGGTCTACAAGCTAACCGCCGGCGAAGGAGACATGCCGGATACCGAGTCTGAGTCCGAGTCTGAGTCAGAGTCAGAGTCGGAGTCTGAGTTGAGGTCTAAAGGGTCTGGTGTTGGAGTCGAGTCTGTAATCACTCTTCCCTTAGCCACCGAGGTCTCGGGGTCTGTCCCAAGACCTCTCCCTATCCCGCCACTGACCAACGATCAGATGGCAGCTCTATTCGAGCTATTTTCAAAATTCACCATTAATAATAATAACGAACACCGTTCTGCTTACGACTTGTCTTATTTCCAAAATTTTCTCAATTTCAAAAATTTTATATGCAATGACATTGAGAAACCCGACGAACAGGTACCTCTACCACAACATCTGGTCGAGCAGCTCGAGCAAAGGGAATCCCGAGATCCGGTAATCTAAGAAACCGAGTCCATCAACGTGGGAACCACTTTAGAGCCCCAGATGCTTAAGTTGGGCCAATCTTTAGATCCAGAGGAGAGACAACAGTTCACGGACCTCCTCCTAGAATTTAAAGACGTCTTCGCATGGTCCTACAAGGACATGCCGGGAATAGATCGAGAAATAGCTGAACACCGAATACCCATCAAAGATGGGTACAGACCGGTAAAGCAGAAGCTCAGAAGAATGAAGCCCGAATGGTCTCTTAAAGTCAAAGAAGAGGTCGATAAACAGTTCAAAGCAGGCTTTATACAAGTGTCTGAATATCCAGACTGGGTCGCAAACATCGTGCCGGTACCCAAGAAGGACGGCAAGGTGCGGGTATGCGTGGACTTCCGGGACCTAAACAAGGCCAGCCCAAAAGATGATTTTCCGTTACCACACATCGACATTTTGGTGGATAATACGGCCGACCATGCCCTTCTATCATTCATGGATGGGTATGCCGGATACAATCAAATTAAAATGGCAGAAGAGGATATGAGTAAGACTACCTTCATCACACCTTGGGGTACTTACTGTTACACCGTCATGCCATTTGGGCTGATTAATGCAGGGCTGATGCATAAGGAAGTGGAGGTCTATGTGGACGATATGATCGTTAAGTCTAAAGACCGAAGCGGGCACATCACGGCCCTAAGAAAGTTCTTTACCAGACTACATAAGTACAACATGAGACTGAACCCACAAAAATGCAGTTTTGGGGTAACGTCGGGCAAATTACTGGGCCATATCGTTAGCCAACGCGGCATCGAGGTCGACCCAGCTAAAATCAAAGCCATTACCGAGATGCAGCCACCCAAGATCGAAAAGGAAATAAGGGGGTTTCTCAGGAAAGTCCAATACATCAGCCGTTTCATTTCGAAGTTAACCATGGTATGTGAGCCCATCTTCAAAAAGCTAAAAATCGGAGAACGGGTACTATGGGACGACAAATGTCAAATGGCTTTTGACAAAATCAAGGAGATCCTGTCTGCCCCGCCAGTACTAATGCCACCTCAACATGGTTTGCCTTTGTCGTTATACCTAACAACGACTGAGACAGCCATGGGGGCTATTTACTACATCAGTAAAAAGTTCCTCGAGTACGAGTGCAAATACACAATGCTAGAAAAGATGTGTTTAGCATTGGTTTGGGCCACTAAAAAGCTCTGACATTACATGCTCAGTCACGAGGTACACGTGTTATCCAAAATGGATCCTATCAAGTACTTATTCGAGAAGCCCATCCTCAATGGCAGGATGTCAAGATGGACTTTAATGTTATCCGAGTTCGACCTCAAATTTGTACCATTAAAAGCCATCAAAGGTCGGGTAGTTGCCGAGTTCCTCGCTGACAGCCCAATACCCGAAGAAGGCCACACTGACACATGGGCCTTCCCTGATGAAGACATATTCCATACCGATACCGAGACATGGGATCTGTATTTCGATGGAGCATCCAACTTCCGAGGATTTGGGGTCGGAATTATATTAATCTCACCCCAAGGGGAACACACTCCCTTATCCATCAAATTGGATTTTGACGTGACCAACAACGCAGCCGAATACGAAGCATGCATTCACGGGTTGCAAGCCGCCGCTGATTTAGGGGTAACAAACCTCCGGGTCCACGGTGATTCATCATTGGTCATCAATCAAGCACTCCAAAAATGGAAAACTTGGAACGCCAATCTCGTGGCTTACCAAGCGCGAGTACGGGTTCTAGAGAAACAATTCCAGAAAGTCGAGTATATTTACCTACCGCGAGAGGAAAATCAGTTTGCAGATGCACTTTCCAAATTAGCATCTTTACTGAACATCCCGGATCACCTGACAAGCATGCCAATCTGTGTTGAAAGGCGGTCAGAGCCGGCCTACATCCATGCCATTCAAGATATCGAGATAACTGACCCAGAACCTTGGTATCAAACCGTCTTAACATACCTAACAACGGGAGAATATCCCGCGGGAGCTGAAAATCGGGCCAAAAAGGCCCTACGAAGATTAGCAACCCAATTCGTTCGTACTGATGACGGGCAATTGTATAAAAAGACGGCACAGGGGGCTCTCCTCCTATGCATCGACAAAATACAAGCCGAAAAAGTCATGGCCGAGGTCCACGACGGTGAAAACGGCCCGCATATGAACGCCCATATGCTATCTCGTAAAATCATGAGGCTCGGGTATTACTGGAACACCATGGAAACAGACTGCCAGTTATACGTCAAGCATTGCCATAACTGTCAAATCTTCGGTAATGTACAGCATATGCCATCTTCCCTGTTATATACCATGACATCACCATGGCCATTTTCGACATGGGGTATAGACATAATTGGGAAAGTACACCCTTCCCGGACGGGAGGACATTGCTTCATTTTGGTGGCCATCGACTACTTCACCAAGTGGGTAGAAGCCGAGTCATACCGTGTCTTGAACGCCAAGCACGTGGCCAAATTTATCCAAAATAAGATTATATGCCGGTATGGGATCCCGCACGAATTTATCAGTGATCACGGGACCCACTTTCAAGCTGAAACTACTGCATTACTGGCAAAATACAAAATTCAAAGGCATCCATCCTCACCTTACCGACTCCAAACAAATGGAGCGGTAGAAGCGGCCAACAAAACAATTGTCACCATACTTAAAAAGATGGCTGAGAATTATCGGGACTGGCCCGACAAGATACCTTTTGCCTTATGGGGATACCGAACTTCAATCCGCACTGCAACCGGAGCAACTCCATATTACCTGACATATGGAATGGAAGCAGTCCAACCGGTTGAGTTAGAAGTACCATCCCTAAGGATTCTACTTGAAAGCCAAGTACCAGAAGCAGATTGGGTCCAAGCCCGATACGATTCGCTAGTCCTCTTGGACGAACGACGGTCCCGGGCCCTCAACAATATTCAAGTATATCAAAAGAGAATCCAGCGGGCCTTCAACAAAAGAGTTAGGCCCAGGAAAATCAAAGAAGGTGATTTGGTCCTAAAATCGGTTCGTGCCTTACTACCGGTTGACCCAAGGGGAAAGTTCAAGCCCAATTGGGCTGGGCCATATTTAGTCAAGAAAATCCTATCAGGAGGAGCGGTGATGCTAACGGACCTGGATGGCAACGAGTTCGTCAACCCGACCAACTTGGACCAGCTGAAGCGCTACTACCTATAAACCCCTGTCTCAATGTCATTTGCAAAAATATATAAAACTTTGTCTTTTTATAAATTTTCAAAATTTCAGACAAGTCAATAAGTTAGAATTAACTATTCTACCGTCGCACATCTCGAATCAATGATCTTGATGTATTTCGAAAATTACAAAAAAAAATCAAATCGATCAAATCAATTTTGAACTACGTCTGGTTTGATTCCGCTAATTGTGGATACGTAGGCAACCCCTCAAAAGGGTACAACCACTGCAATATCGAAAAGACGGGAACGGTTTCAAATAATATGTTTTTTATTAATATCTCGATAAACTCGGAATTGCAAAAAAAAATGGCACATACAAAAAAAATCATCACACCAAAAAATAAATAGTAATATTCAAATAATAAAATACGGAGACTAATATCCGGGCATCTTCCCCTTTCCCTTGTCCTTCGGGTCGTGTGGAGCCCGAGGTCGTCGAGGAGGGGATGAGCGTTCCCTAATCACTAGGGGAACCTCCTTAGCACGAGCCCGCTTCTTTGACGACGGGTCTTCAATCACAGTCTTTGGCCCAAGTCGGGCCCGGACATGCTCGGGTAGCCTATCCCGTGGGCCAAGTCGGTCCTGCACGGCTAGTCTAGGGCCCAGTCTCCTTTCCCATTCTGTCTGGGGGCTCACTTTCCCCCGAGCACCTTTAGCACCGGACCCTTTAGCTTGAGTCTTAGCCTTCTTCTTTTGCCCGGACATTAGACGGACTAGGGTAGCTGGAGTGTCTCCCTCATCAAAGAACCCTCTGTTGTCTTTAGCCTGTTCTCTCCTCAGCAGGTCAAAGGCTTCATCCACCTTCAAAGCAGCTCGGGCTTTAGCATCACCTGTTTTAGTCCACTTGGTATATGAGTCTGAAACCCAAATCGAATGCCGAGATTTGGAAACGGGCCAAGTGTGCCGGGTGTAACATCTTTGCATCCACGTGTCGCACATCATATCCGTCAATTGGGTAGGATCACTCACAATGGCCTCTATTTCTGGTATCCGCTGAGTTCGTCCATACTGCCTTAGTATGCGATCCGGGTAGAGATGAACCGTCTGGTTGAAGGACAAGATCACTTGGTAACGGGCCCTCTCCCTCGGGTCCAAGCCTGTCCAAGCTGGGATAGGCCACCATGGCACGACCCATCGAATCAACCGCCCACCGTGGATTGATAGCACCTCATCCCAATATTTTTGGCTAATCAAGCGAGAAAAATCGATGGCCCGTCTCCTCGTCATCAACTGGTTTTGACGGTAATTGCTGGCATCAAGTGGGGGATCTATCACTGATAGCCTCTCATTAAGCCAAATCTGAAAAAAGAGAACAAAAGCATTAGATTTCGAGACGAGGCAGACGACACTCGATCGAGTGACAGCGTGACTCGATCGAGTGGCGTCACTGGAAGCAAACAGGAAGCCTTTTTACGAAGGCACTCAATCGAGTGCCGGGGTGACTCGATCGAGTGCCCACTGCAGTAGCTGAGTTCTCGAAAAATTCAAAAATCGAGGAATCGAAAAGTAAAAAAAATCCTACTTACTTGCAATAAACGGGTGCTTCCGGTGAGACGAACAGACTGATCCCTTTTGCGATTATCCAACCCTTGGATGATTTCGCCCGTGATTAACCAAGCCGGACTATGTTCAGTCTCCATCAAATCCACCACGGTTATGAGACGGGCATTACCCATGCAAGATAACCAATCCATGTGACCTTCAAAAGCATAAACATGGAGCATGCAGAATGAAAAGGCCCTACGGCTATGGGCTGACCTTACCCGGACATCATGCGGGTTCATGAATTTCTCGGCCAAGTCGATCAGAGAAATGTCGCCACCTTCCATCATACGGGACACTTCGTTATGGGATAGCCCTAAAAATTCCCTCAACTTCCTCCTTGGATCGTAGACTGAATACGGGACTGCGGGCCGAAGCATTGGGTTCCATCCTCCGATAGCTGCAATCTCCTCAGGTAAAGGGCAGATCTCACCCCGAGGGAAAGCAAAGACATGGTATATGTCATCCCAGTAAGCCAAGCAGGCATCCAAGAAGTAACGATCTACCACCATCTGACGGAATGGGTACAGCTGAGTTATACCCGTTTGGTTCAAAACCACCCTATCGACATCCCTAAACTGTCGGGACCATGCCTGCAACATAGCACTCAACCTGTCGATTCCCATGATAAATTTCTTAAAAGGATAAAGAGACTCTCTTTTTGCCTTAAGGGAAGTAAAAGACTTTCTCGTGATGGGAATTATGAAGAAGTTCAAGAGCATAGAAGGCTATATATAGCATTAGCCTTGCAAATTCCTTTCCATATCACTTCTAGGAAAAGTTTCCTAATTACAAACGGAAAGCCACGAGCCTAGTCTCGATACTAGTGTGGAGATAATCATCCCGCTAATTTCTTTAGGAGTCAACTTCAAAATTTCAAAAAAAAAAAAAAAAAAATTCAAAATGTCAAATTTCAAAAATTCAGAGTCATTTTCCCCAGCATGAGTCATTTTACTACCTACGTGTTGCATACATTTTTATGTGACTTATACAGGTACGACTCAAGCGAAGACATGCAAGTCATCAAATCTCCCCAGCAGCATTCTCCGGGATAGCACGGGATGGGCCAACACACAGGCACACCCAGGGCTTACGCGACAAGCCCAAATTCCCCACGGAGTACAATCATCAAGCTCAGGTATGATTTCTGTCTTGCGGCTGGCGAGCCCTTCACGCGAGTCCAACGGACTATAAACGACCCGACCGGAAGGCTACCAGGTCATAACGGGCTTGGTAGCTACTCTGCCTTTCGCCTTGTCCAAGCCTCAGTCAGAGTGGGGGCTCTGTAGACACCCGCATTTTGACCGCCAGGTGTCTATGGCAGTTTCCAAAAAACACCCGATGATGATCGGACGCTAACGTGTTTCTATGCACTCGGATACGGGCTCAAATCCATTAATCGTTGGCTAACACACTTACGGAGTACAAATCTCACCAAATCAACCTCGAATCCAGGCCCAGTGGATCATTCCGAGTCAAACAAGACTAATTTGGGCCAAAACCGACATCAGAATTAAAACCGACTTTTCACGATTGGGTCAACCCCGGTAAAAGTCATTTCCGAGACACACAAAACAGCCATACAACCATCAAAAGTCCAAGTCAAACACAAAACCCATCGAGCAATCGAGGTCAAGGTCCAAAACAAGACCCGTGCGACCCATCTAGGCCACTCGATCGAGTGACCTATCCACTCGATCGAGTGGGCCGACTTTGAGCCCGGCGGCTGGCATAACGGGCCACTCGACCGAGTTGGCCTCCTACTCGGTCGAGTAGCCCTAAATCGATGCCCTAGCCTAGCCTATATATACACCCCATGCAACACCCTACAACACATTATTCACATCCCTTAGAAACCCTAAACACCTTCACAACCCTAATCCCGGTGCATCCTCAAGCAACCCTAGACAAACCCTAGGAAAATCGACTTTAGCAAACCCTAAACCTAGTTTTAGGAATCCAACCCGAGCCACCACAACTTAGCCTCCATATACCTCGAAGACTCTCGTGTCATAGCCGCGTTTACGAGCCTTAGTCCGAGACAAAAACATGTAGGTTGAGGGTGACAAACCTCTTTCTTTTCCTCCTTTTTCTTTGCGTTGTCATCTTCCTCTCTTTCCCGTTTAGTATTATTATTATTATTATTATTATTATTACGTTTATTATTATTATTATTACGCTTATTATTATTATTATTACGTTTATTATTATTATTATTATTATTATTATTATTATTATTATTATTATTATTACGCTTATTATTATTATTATTATTATTATTATTGCGCTTATTATTATTATTATTATTACGTTTATTATTATTATTATTATTATTATTATTATTACGCTTATTATTATTATTATTATTATTATTATTATTATTACGTTTATTATTATTATTATTATTATTATTATTATTACGATTATTATTATTATTATTTACCTCGTTATCATTATTGCATCTTAGTATCGCGCATTCATCTTTTTTTCAAGCAATTATTCTTAAGGGTCGAAACCCGTTGACACGGATCCGACATCACAATATCTAGGGATTCATCGATGTCGGAGAAGTCGAGGGAATCAAGTTATTTTATTATTTAAATCAATTTAGGGCAATTTTCGTTGATGCTAAATAATTGTCAAAACAATTCTTTAGAATTATGACATTATTAACGCGGAGAAAATTTAATCACATCTCAATAATCAATTTAAAACGATTTTCGACATAAAACACGATTTTACAAACGAATCTTAATTCGTACAGAGGGCACTCGACCGAGTGCCTAGCCCACTCGGTCGAGTGGCACCTCAAAATCAAGTCAGAATGCTAATCACGATCACCACTCGATCGAGCCTCACAGTGACTCGGTCGAGTGGCCATGTACTCGACCGAGTTGGTCAATAACTCGGCCGAGTACGGTCCATAATGCAAAACAGAATCGCTTTTTACAGGCCTACTCGATCGAGTCCATCGACCACTCGATCGAGTAGCCTCATAACGACTAAAACGCAAGTCGTACATTATTCTATTTTTCAAACTCGATAGTATTTTACGATTTAGGTCAACATGCGTATAATTAATCACATATATACTATCTTTTCAAATCGTGCATCCTCATATTTGCATCTTTTCAATTCAATTCAATATTTGCAAACCGTTATTATTCGTTATATCGTTACTAACGCGTTTTTTGTTTCTTTTGTCAATTTAATTATTATTCGTTTATTATACTAAATGAACCCGCATGCTAAAATGCAACTTTGACGTTAATTTTGGTTGCATTAAATTGACTTAGAAACCCTTTCAATTCCATTTGCATGTTTAGGGAAAATAAATCTTTGCATATCATTTTCCCGTTTTACTAGCACGCGTATTAGAAAGTCATTCGAGTTCTTAGTAGAGGCCGCTAAAGTGCGGGCGGGGTTGGGTGTTCTTTGTGGGCTTCCCAACACGTACCCTCACCCCTTACTCGGAACCTCGGTTTCCGGATGCCCGAAACCGGTTGCGCACGAGAGTCATTCAATATACGATTAAGCGCTCAAGTCGGCATCTATATCGATATGCAAAGGGACGAGCCCAATAAACTCTGACATCGGAAATGGGCCGTATTTTGTATACGGCCCACTACGACATAGAGTGGGCTCGAATGGTTCCGAATAACCACAAAATTCGGTGGCGACTCCACATAGACCTAAATTTCGATTCGATCATTCTCATATGGAGATTCATTCGCCTACCCAAACCCGCGCGTGGCCGCGTCGGGGTGGACCTATGTCATGTCCACACATAGGCAGGCTAGACCTTGTCTATACCCGTTAGTCGGGTATGCTAGACCGTATTTTACGTTTTATAACATGTTTAACGTACATTCGGGTCGAATTATCGAAGTCGGGATTGGTATTGTCGGGTTTAGCCATTGTTTTACGCCATTGTTGTTGTTGTACATATTGGTCTAGATTATCATTGTTGTCATTAACTCATTATGGTAACAATGTCGTACTATTGTTATCGGGAATTGTGTCGGTCAATGTACGGCTATGTCGGCTGCTTTGTACTGTCTGTAATTGCTGCTATTGTTGTACATTTGTGGGAGGACCGAAGCATTAAAGTGTGGACTAGTATTGTGGGTATCGTAATTGTGAGTGGGGCTATTACGTTTTGGTTACCGCCATTGTTGTAATTGAAGGTGCAATGGAATGTTGTGCGTATTGTCAATTCTTTTATTATTATTGTAGATGCTAAGGGGTGATAGTAACAAGATTAATTTATATATAGTAGCAGCTTGTTTTGGTGGGTGATAACCCTTATTATTATTATTATAATAATAATAATAATAATAATAATAATAATAATAATAATAATAATAATAATAATAATAATAATAATAATATTAATATTAATAATAATGATAATAATAATAATAATAATAATAATAATAGGGATTATAATATTGATGATGGTGTAATCCCCTATAAAATCTAATGCAATACAGTGGCGGAAACACTGTAGATTTGGGATTAAAACACACTGATGTTCTATATTTTACAAAAAGAACGGTCAGTCAATACAAATGCCACTTTTTACAAAAGGGCTAAAAAATAAATATTCTCCAAATGGGATAAAGAATCCATAAATGAACATAACTCAAGCGGAGTAGGATCCACGCCACTCGCTAGCTCACACCAAACCCCGGAACAAATAATACATGCCATGTTATAAACATAATAGCCACAATTCAGTGGGGACAATTCAGTAGGGAGCAACTCAGGCAGTTCTTCTAGCCATATTACATAATATTAAAACATAATTACTATTATATCAAAATAGTTGAAAACGAAAAACATTTAAAATGATACGGTAAAATACTTCAAAATGATTGTCAACCTGCAAATCAATGTCAATCAATAATAATAAAGGCGTTATGGAAATTAATCAGTGTAACGGAATAGACTTTCACTAGGATCATACTAAACTAGGTTCGAGAATTCAGTCAAAACAAATTAGACTTCGGTCTCTAATTAGGCAACTCAACTATAACAGGACTGCGTGCAGCGAGGTCCTGGCTTAAGTAATGTACACCCCTCCTGGACACCAACCGTAATCCAGTTCAACCCGACGGCGACTTACACGATGCGATATCTAAGTTTAAGGTCAAAATATACACACTCCTGAACACAAACTATGCTCAGTTCAACGACCAATGTGTCTCAACATAGACACACCAGCTTTATAGTTGATGGCAAAACGTATAACCTAGACTGTATTACTCTACCCGTACACTTGTTCTTATTCCATAACTCCAAAACAAAGTCATTGTCGTAATTCGATAGGATTATCAAAACGTTCTTAAAAAGAAACTTTCTAATTTGGGAAACTTTCTTCAAGTATTAACTTTCCAAAATAGGTATTATTATAATTAGAAATCGTTTAACATTTGAACTATATAAAATAGTTATATTAGGCCTCGAGACATAAACATTATACTTATTTTATAAATATATATTTAATGATCACAAGTCAACGAAAGTCAAAATCATAATTATTTGTCAAAAGGTTGAAATATAATAAGTAATTAAAAGTATTAAATTACAAATTTACAGATTTTCCGGAATAGCACTGTCTTACTATAAAATTCGTAATTAAATCATTAAAAATCGAAACAACGTAATATCAGTGGGGTTGAAATCTTTAGAAACTTAGTTACAACCTTTATTTCTGGAGTAAATCCAAATTCCAAATAAAACATGGGTTTTCATTTATATTTTCACAAACTGACAGAATTCGACACCCGATAGTATCTCATTAATAAAATACGTTTAATAATTTATTTTAAAGCAAAACCAATTGGAAACATTAACCAGACTTTTCAAAGTTTATGTAGGTAAATTATCCAAATTAAATTCAATGTGTATCAAAGGTTTTAAATTAGTTTTACAACAACTGACAGATTCGCGGACTATTTTGACATCTGATCGTAAACATTTTATTGTGACCAAAATACTTGGAATTAATTTACAAAGTTTTAAATACATATAATGGACTTAAAATAAACAGTAGTCTATTTTCAAACTTTTTGAAAATAAAGTCTATAAACAGGAGTAATAAATCGTTCAAAATCACTAATCGATTCTGAAACATGCAGTAATTATGTTAAAATTAATAAAAACTTTCACTTTGCTACTTTATATTAAAATCACGAGAATTCAGAAATAAAGTCTTATTTGTATGTTTTAGTCTCGGTCTTATAATACTTTTAGAAGATCCGAGGTGAAATAAATTGAGAAGATTAAAAGCGATAGAAACACGAAATCGATTTAAGCATATTATCGCAATATAATTAAAACATGCTTATTCGTATAAAAATTCGATTTTAAAATGATACTACAAACAACTACAACATATATATCACGCAATACCGAGTCATGCCATCATGTGTTACCTTCATCGAGATCAGAGTCAATAATATACTCGTCCTTCTCGGGGTTGTCTTGAAAGCCTATAAAAAAAATTATAAACAAGGTTCAAGACCCTTATTAGTATCATAAATCGAGAAGTAGGAAGAAGGAATTAAGAATTCGATGATTACCCTTCGAATTAGAATGAACCGGGATGAGAAGAATAATCGGAATTGAGAAAAATATGATGTACGTTCAATTAATTTTTTTGTAGAGAAGAGCAGATGAGGAAAGACTGTATTGGTGTTTAAGAGAAGTTGGGAGAGCACAAACAGTCAGGAGAACGTGCATAGAACTAGGAGAGAAAAGAGGAGTCGGTTTTGACTTTCTCAACCGAACTACGAAAAAAATATCCCAGTCCGATGAGGGAAACGGTCGAGTCTTCTACAATCTGAGCCCAGTTCGCGCTTAAAATCGTAAATGGATCACTTTAAAATAAAATATAATAATAATAATAAGTAGACGGAACGAACTCGTATAATAATAAACCGTCGAAACGGAAACTCGAAGAGAAATAAAATGAGTAAATCGGATGAAACGTAAGTAAGATACTTTTTTTAAACATAACAAATGACTTTTCGAGGTAAATAGGATTTTACGTGTTCAAACGATTGAAAAAATGAATCTGTTTTATAATTATTTAAAAAATACGAGTTAAATTGTAAACAAAATAAAATATTAATAAAATTTAATATATATAAAAATCAGGGGTGTTACAACCTTCCCCACTAAAAAAAAAGTTTCGTCCCCGAAACTTACAGGAACACGAAAATATAACACAAAACAAAGTTATTTCACTTGAACAAAATGAGAATGCTTAACTCGCATCAAAAAATTTATTTAAAAAGAAAAATTTAAAACTTCAAACGAGATATGAAGTCGAATGCACAAATTTATCTCAAGATTAACTAGGTTAAGCTACACGAAACTTGAAAACTTTTCAAATTATTAAAAACGCAAGGTAAAGTTATTTGATAAAATAACGATGTTTAAATAACATTTTTAAACGAACTCGAGGAAAAAAGAGTACCCAAAACATTTTCAAAACAACAGTAAAACATTTGGTTTAAGAAATTCGGCAAATCAATTTAAGACAAAACAAAATCAAAATTTGAGAAATCGAACTTAGTGTTGGGAAATCTCGAACCAATCATTAGATGTTTCCAATAACAGATCCTAAAGTCCACCGACAAAAATAAAATGAAAGCCCGATTTTATGAAATTATTTTCAAAAGTTAAATTTACTCAGACAATCCAATTGTCGCAGAAACACAAGTATTTGTACTTAACGAAAATATTCATAAAACTCATATCATCCGAAAATTAAAGATTTGAAATAATTTTGAATTAATTTCAAATAGGTTTTTAAGATATTTTAAAAATAACTAAATATAAGTTCAACCAAAAACGACAAAGCAAAATTTTTAAAGCTTAAAATTGAAACAAAAAAAAATAAGATAACTCAAAAGTTTAAATTAGTCAAATATTTTTCAAAGCGTGGAGTTTGGTTAAAAATTTAAGGATTAAATCGAAACAAAAATTTTTAAACTCGATAAAGGGGTAGAAGGGATACCAAACTCGATAAAGGATAGAAGGGATACCAACAACAGTTGGGAGGAGTAGAATTCAAGAGAAGCGGAGGTGAGGACGAAATCGAGAATTAAACAAAACTCTCAAAGATTACAAAGGAGTTTAAGATTCTCGAGACTTCTAGTACGACTCCTATAACTCAGGGTACTCCCACAACTCAAGGTTCTATTTCCACCAAATAATACTAAGTCCATTAATATCAGAAAGCTGGATTGTCTTACACAATCTACAACCTCCAAAATTATCAAATACCACAACTCCCAATACGAAGTCTCACATACTTATTCAATCCTTCAATCAACAGGGTAAGAATCCTCAAATGACTCAGAATCAAATCATGCTACCGAAATTCCATAAACCACAACACGATCAAACCAATCAACCAATAAGGCTCTAAAACTATTCAAGATTTACCAGATTATACTCGAGGTACATTCCATGGTACTCGAGTAAGGGACACTAAACAAAATCCACCAATTTAACAAAGCTCGGGTACTAAGTCCTCAAAAATGATTATACCAACATGTTTGACATCACCAAATCACAAAAGGTATGAAAATAAGCCAAACCTAGGCACACTCGACCTCAAATGTAATGACAGACACTCACATTTTTAAGCACGTCATCTATATAAGGTCTCTCAGAAATCCATCAATTCTAATCGCAATGGTGCAACCACAATATGTTTAATCACCCAACGAAACCACAATTTCGTTGGTGCATAGGTATCGAAAATTCCATTAGGATGATTGGCACTAAAGTATTACTCAAAATGACACAATAAGTCCAAACTGTGATTCTGCAAGATATTTCTCTTTCTCAAGGTTAACAATAATCCATCCAAGTTTAGATCACTCAACTCCAAAGCTCATAGGTTAAAACCTTCTCAGACTCACTGATCTAATCCATAAGAACCAAGGTTTAATCTATGTCAACCAAAATTACTGAAAATCTTAACGAGAACCTGAAATGGAACCATAACACTCGGGTTAGAGCTCTAAACGATGATCTATAACCTCAAAAGTCAACGACTAGTCCATTAAGTCAACCTTAGGTGGGATTCCCAAAGTAATATTACCAGTTAGACTTAGTCCAGTTCTAAGTTCGGTACTATATATATATCCATCAAAATAAAATATAATCTTACCATCAAAAACCTTATTCCCTCTAAGTACTTTAGATAATCAAGTAAATTATAAACCAAGATCAACACTTAAGGTACGATCCTAATTCCATCAATCAAATAATATTAATGAAATCAATCCTCAAGAAGTTCCCACTTGCTTAGAAATAGGGTAGAGCTCGCAATTCTGAAACCATATAACAAGGGGTTTACTAAACCTCAAACATCTTTAACTATCGCAAGGTTCACTAAGACAGGAGTCTAACTAGAGAATCTGAAGAGGATAGAGGGTAAAATGAGAGAATAAAACAAGGATTCGCCACGAGAATGAAGATGACCATTTATATGAGGAGGATTGGAAGAAGAAAAGAGAAACTAACAGGGAGAGCAGTGGAAACCTAGCCAGCAGGAATAACAACACGTGACAGTAGAGAGCCGAACGACATCATGCCGACACAACAACATCCATAAGGAGAAGAAGAATAAGAGAAGAAGTAAAAGAAGAAGAAGAAGAAGAAGAAGAAGAAGAAGAAGAAGAAGAAGAAGAAGAAGAAATTGGGAGAAAAGAACAAGGATCCTAGACTACCAAGATCTTGAACGTAACCAGAGAGGAGTCTTCGTGTCTCCGGAGTTCACAAGGGAACTCGTTGGATCTCTTCATCTCTTGTAGAGAAACGAGCACACCAGTCTTCTTCGGTCGCTCCATCTGGATCCAAACTGAAATGAAGTTGAATCTGGGTAGAGTGAAATCACATCTGGTTCTACTGCACCATCGCGAACTGGAATCTACTCTTGATCATCTGGCCTGTAGCTTGAGCAAACTGAATCTGGGCTGGAAGGTCACCATTGTATCTTCCTTGTAGCACCAAGTCGTCTACTCGAGTCATCAGGTCTTAGAAGTGCTAAGTAGGCCTTGTCCCGATCTGGAGCAGCATCACGTAAGCATCTTGTCCACTCGTCTTCTTCTTGGACAAATAAAACAACTATTCAATGCTAATCATTGAGTTACAAGAACACGAGAACCTAACAGTTAAGTCCTTAATTTGGTTTCTACCCATCACTCACTATTATTTTATTAATGTTCAAATCATTTATGGGTATTTTCTTCCTAAAATCAGGTGTGAGCGTCGGGAGCTACAATGCTCTGATACCAACTGTAATCCCCTATAAATTCTAATGCAATACAGTGGCGGAAACACTGTAGATTTGGGATTAAAACACACTGATGTTCTATATTTTATAAAAAGAACGGTCAGTCAATACAAAGGCCACTTTTTACAATAGGGCTAAAAAATAAAAATTCTCGAAATGGGATTAAGAATCAATAAATGAACATAACTCAAGCGGAGTAGGATCCACGCCACTCGCTAGCTCACACCAAACTCCGGAACAAATAATACCTGCCATGTTATAAACATAACAGCCACAATTCAGTGGGGAGCAACTCAGGCAGTTCTCCCAGCCATATTACATAATATTAAAACATAATTACTATTATATCAAAATAGTTGAAAACGGAAAACATTTAAAATGATACGGTAAAATACTTCAAAATGATTGTCAACCTGCAAATCAATGTCAATCAATAATAATAAAGGCGTTATGGAAATCAATCAGTGTAACGGAATAGACTTTCACTAGGATCATACTAAACTAGGTTCGAGAATTCAGTCAAAACAAATTAGACTTCGGTCTCTAATTAGGCAACTCAACTATAACAGGACTGCGTGCAGCGAGGTCCTGGCTTAAGTAATGTACACCCCTCCTGGACACCAACCGTAATCCAGTTCAACCCGACGGCGACTTACACGATGCGATATCTAAGTTTAAGGTCAAAATATACACACTCCTGAACACAAACCATGCTCAGTTCAACGACCAATGTGTCTCAACATAGACACACCAGCTTTATAGTTGATGGCAAAACGTATAACCTAGACTGTATTACTCTACCCGTACACTTGTTCTTATTCCATAACTCCAAAACAAAGTCGTTGTCGTAATTCGATAGGATTATCAAAACGTTCTTAAAAAGAAACTTTCTAATTTGAGAAACTTTCTTCAAGTATTAACTTTCCAAAATAGGTATTATTATAATTAGAAATCGTTTAACATTTGAACTATATAAAATAGTTATATTAGGCCTCGAGACATAATCATTATACTTATTTTATAAATATATATTTAATGATCATAAGTCAATGAAAGTCAAAATCATAATTATTTCTCAAAAGGTTGAAATATAATAAGTAATTAAAAGTATTAAATTACAAATTTACAGATTTTCCGGAATAGCACTATCTTACTATAAAATTCGTAATTAAATCATTAAAAATCAAAACAACGTAATATCAGTGGGGTTAAAAAATTTAGAAACTTAGTTACAACTTTTATTTCTGGAGTAAATCCAAATTCCAAATAAAACATGGGTTTTTATTTGTATTTTCACAAACTGACAGAATTCGACACCCGATGGTATCTCATTAATAAAATACGTTTAATAATTTATTTTAAAGCAAAACCAATTGGAAACATTAACCAGACTTTTCAAAGTTTATGTAGGTAAATTATCCAAATTAAATTCAAAGTGTATCAAAGGTTTAAAATTAGTTTTACAACAACTGACAGATTCGCGGACTATTTTGATATCTGTTCGTAAACATTTTATTGTGATCAAAATACTTGGAATTAATTTACATAGTTTTACAGACATATAATAGACTTAAAATAAACAGTAGTCTCTTTTCAAACCTTTTGAAAATAAAGTCTATAAACAGGAGAAATAAATCGTTCAAAATCACTAATCGATTCTGAAACATGCAGTAATTACGTTAAAAATAATAAAAACTTTCACTTTGCTACTTTATATTAAAATCACGAAAATTCAGAAATAAAGTCTTATTTGTATGTTTTAGTCTCGGCCTCATAATACTTTTAGAAGATCCGAGGTGAAATAAATTGAGAAGATTAAAAGCGATAGAAACACAAAATCGATTCAAGCATATTATCGCAATAAAATTAAAACATACTTATTCGTATAAAAATTCGATTTTAAAACGATACTACAAACAACTACAACATATATATCACGCAATACCGAGTCATGCCATCATGTGTTACCTTCATCGAGATCAGAGTCAATAATATACTCCTCCTTCTCGGGGTTGTCTTGAAAGCTTATAAAAAAAATATAAACAAGGTGCAAGACCCTTATTAGTATCATAAATCGAGAAGTAGGAAGAAGGAATTAAGAATTCGATGATTACCCTTCAAATTAGAATGAACCGGGATGAGAAGAATAATCGGAATTGAGAAAAATATGATGTACGTTCAATTATTTTTTTTTGTAGAGAACAGCAGATGAGGGAAGACTGTATTGGTGTTTAAGAGAAGTTGGGAGAGCACAAACAGTCAGGAGAACGTGCATAGAACTAGGAGAGAAAAGAGGAGTCGGTTTTGACTTTCTCAACCGAACTACGAAAAAAATATCCCAGTCCGATGAGGGAAACGGTCGAGTCTTCTACAATCTGAGCCCAGTTCGCGCTAAAAATCGTAAATGGATCACTTTAAAATAAAATATAATAATAAGTAGACGGAACGAACTCGTATAAGAATGTGTTTACGAGAAAGTAGTATTAAAATCAAGTTTCAAAAATAATTATGTATGAAATTGCGTAGAAAAGGATTAAATAGCAATTTCTCGATATTAATAAAAATTCTTGCGAGTGAGGTAATTAAAATGGGTTTCGAGTTTAAAATAAGAATTCAAGTTTATATAAAGATAAACTCGGGAATATAAACCGTCGAAACGGAAACTCGAAGAGAAATAAAATGAGTAAATCGGATGAAACGTAAGTAAGATACTTTTTTTAAGCATAACAAATGACTTTTCGAGGTAAATAGGATTTTACGTGTTCAAACGATTGAAAAAATGAATCTGTTTTATAATTATTTAAAAAATACGAGTTAAATTGTAAACAAAATAAAATATTAATAAAATTTAATATATATAAAAATCAGGGGTGTTACAACCTTCCCCACTAAAAAAAAAGTTTCGTCCCCGAAACTTACAGGAACACGAAAATATAACACAAAACAAAGTTATTTCACTTGAACAAAATGAGAATGCTTAACTCGCATCAAAAAATTTATTTAAAAAGAAAAATTTAAAACTTCAAACGAGATATGAAGTCGAATGCACAAATTTATCTCAAGATTAACTAGGTTAAGCTACACGAAACTTGAAAACTTTTCAAATTATTAAAAACGCAAGTTAAAGTTATTTGATAAAATAACGATGTTTAAATAACATTTTTAAACGAACTCGAGGAAAAAAGAGTACCCAAAACATTTTCAAAACAACAGTAAAACAATTGGTTTAAGAAATTCGGCAAATCGATTTAAGACAAAACAAAGTCAAAATTTGAGAAATCGAACTTAGTGTTGGAAAATCTCGAACCAATCATTAGATGTTTCCAATAACAGATCCTAAAGTCCACCGACAAAAATAAAATGAAAGCCCGATTTTATGAAATTATTTTCAAAAGTTAAATTTACTCAGACAATCCAATTGTCGCAGAAACACACATATTTGTACTTAACGAAAATATTCATAAAACTCATATCATCCGAAAATTAAAGATTTGAAATAATTTTGAATTAATTTCAAACAGGTTTTTAAGATATTTTAAAAATAACTAAATATAAGTTCAACCAAAAACGACAAAGCAAAATTTTTAAAGCTTAAAATTGAAACTAAAAAAAAAATAAGATAACTCAAAAGTTTAAATTAGTCAAATATTTTTCAAAGCGTGGAGTTTGGTTAAAAATTTAAGGATTAAATCGAAACAAAAATTTTCAAACTCGATAAAGGGGTAGAAGGGATACCAAACTCGATAAAGGATAGAAGGGATACCAACAACAGTTGGGAGGAGTAGAATTCAAGAGAAGCGGAGGTGAGGACGAAATCGAGAATTAAACAAAACTCTCAAGATTACAAAGGAGTTTAAGATTCTCGAGACTTCTAGTACGACTCCCATAACTCAGGGTACTCCCACAACTCAAGGTTCTATTTCCACCAAATAATACTAAGTCCATTAATATCAGAAAGCTGGATTGTCTTACACAATCTACAACCTCCAAAATTATCAAATACCACAACTCCCAATACGAAGTCTCACATACTTATTCAATCCTTCAATCAACAGGGTAAGAATCCTCAAATGACTCAGAATCAAATCATGCTACCGAAATTCCATAAACCACAACACGATCAAACCAATCAACCAATAAGGCTCTAAAACTATTCAAGATTTACCAGATTATACTCGAGGTACATTCCATGGTACTCGAGTAAGGGACACTAAACAAAATCCACCAATTTAACAAAGCTCGGGTACTAAGTCCTCAAAAATGATTATACCAACATGTTTGACATCACCAAATCACAAAAGGTATGAAAATAAGCCAAACCTAGGCACACTCGACCTCAAATGTAATGACAGACACTCACATTTTTAAGCACGTTATCTAAATAAGGTCTCTCAGAAGTCCATCAATTCTAATCGCAATGGTGCAACCACAATATGTTTAATCACCCAACGAAACCACAATTTCGTTGGTGCACAGGTATCGAAAATTCCATTAGGATGATTGGCACTAAAGTGTTACTCAAAATGACACAATAAGTCCAAACTGTGATTCTGCAAGATATTTCTCTTTCTCAAGGTTAACAATAATCCATCCAAGTTTAGATCACTCAACTCCAAAGCTCATAGGTTAAAACCTTCTCAGACTCACTGATCTAATCCATAAGAACCAAGGTTTAATCTATGTCAACCAAAATTACTGAAAATCTTAACGAGAACCTGAAATGGAACCATAACACTCGGGTTAGAGCTCTAAACGATGATCTATAACCTCAAAAGTCAACGACTAGTCCATTAAGTCAACCTTAGGTGGGATTCCCAAAGTAATATTACCAGTTAGACTTAGTCCAGTTCTAAGTTCGGTACTATATATATCCATCAAAATAAAATATAATCTTACCATCAAAAACCTTATTCCCTCTAAGTACTTTAGATAATCAAGTAAATTATAAACCAAGATCAACACTTAAGGTACGATCTTAATTCCATCAATCAAATAATATTATTGAAATCAATCCTCAAGAAGTTCCCACTTGCTTAGAAATAGGGTAGAGCTCGCAATTCTGAAACCATATAACAAGGGGTTTACTAAACCTCAAACATCTTTAACTATCGCAAGGTTCACTAAGATAGGAGTCTAACTAGAGAATCTGAAGAGGATAGAGGGTAAAATGAGAGAATAAAACAAGGATTCGCCACGAGAATGAAGATGACCATTTATATGAGGAGGATTGGAAGAAGAAAAGAGAAACTAACAGGGAGAGCAGTGGAAACCTAGCCAACAGGAATAACAACACGTGACAGTAGAGAGCCGAACGACATCATGCCGACACAACAACATCCATAAGGAGAAGAAGAATAAGAGAAGAAGTAAAAGAAGAAGAAGAAGAAGAAGAAGAAGAAGAAGAAGAAGAAGAAGAAGAAGAAGAAGAAGAAGAAGAAGAAGAAGAAGAAATTGGGAGAAAAGAACAAGGATCATAGACTACCAAGGTCTTGAACGTAACCAGAGAGGAGTCTTCGTGTCTCCGGAGTTCACAAGGGAACTCGTTGGATCTCTTCATCTCTTGTAGAGAAACGAGCACACCAGTCTTCTTCGGTCGCTCCATCTGGATCCAAACTGAAATGAAGTTGAATCTGTGTAGAGTGAAATCACATCTGGTTCTACTGCACCATCGCGGACTGGAATCTACTCTTGATCATCTGGCCTGTAGCTTGAGCAAACTGAATCTGGGCTGGAAGGTCACCATTGTATCTCCCTTGTAGCACCAAGTCGTCTACTCGAGTCATCAGGTCTTAGAAGTGCTAAGTAGGCCTTGTCCCGATCTGGAGCAGCATCACGTAAGCATCTTGTCCACTCGTCTTCTTCCTGGACAAATAAAACAACTATTCAATGCTAATCATTGAGTTACAAGAACACGAGAACCTAACAGTTAAGTCCTTAATTTGGTTTCTACCCATCACTCACTATTATTTTATTAATGTTCAAATCGTTTATGGGTATTTTCTTCCTAAAATCAGGTGTGAGCGTCGGGAGCAACAATGCTCTGATACCAACTGTAATCCCCTATAAATTCTAATGCAATACAGTGGCGGAAACACTGTAGATTTGGGATTAAAACACACTGATGTTCTATATTTTACAAAAAAAACGGTCAGTCAATACAAAGACCACTTTTTACAAAAAGGCTAAAAAATAAAAATTCTCCAAATGGGATTAAGAATCCATAAATGAACATAACTCAAGCGGAGTAGAATCCACGCCACTCGCTAGCTCACACCAAACCCCGGAACAAATAATACCTGCCATGTTATAAACATAACAGCCACAATTCAGTGGGGAGCAACTCAGGCAATTCTCCCAGCCATATTACATAATATTAAAACAAAATTACTATTATATCAAAATAGTTGAAAACGGAAAACATTTAAAATGATACGGTAAAATACTTCAAAATGATTGTCAACCTGCAAATCAATGTCAATCAATAATAATAACGGCGTTATGGAAATCAATCAGTGTAACGGAATAGACTTTCACTAGGATCATACTAAACTAGGTTCGAGAATTCAGTCAAAACAAATTAGACTTCGGTCTCTAATTAGGCAACTCAACTATAACAGGACTGCGTGCAGCGAGGTCCTGGCTTAAGTAATGTACACCCCTCCGGGACACCAACCGTAATCCAGTTCAACCCGACGGCGACTTACACGATGCGATATCTAAGTTTAAGGTCAAAATATACACACTCCTGAACACAAACCATGCTCAGTTCAACAACCAATGTGTCTCAACATAGACACACCAGCTTTATAGTTGATGGCAAAACGTATAACCTAGACTGTATTACTCTACCCGTACACTTGTCCTTATTCCATAACTCCAGAACAAAGTCATTGTCGTAATTCGATAGGATTATCAAAACGTTCTTAAAAAGAAACTTTCTAATTTGGGAAACTTTCTTCAAGTATTAACTTTCCAAAATAGGTATTATTATAATTAGAAATCGTTTAACATTTGAATTATATAAAATAGTTATATTAGGACTGGAGGCATAAACATTATACTTATTTTTTAAATATATATTTAATGATCACAAGTCAACGAAAGTCAAATTCATAATTATTTCTCAAAAGGTTGAAATATAATAAGTAATTAAAAGTATTAAATTACAAATTTACAGATTTTCCGGAATAGCACTGTCTTACTATAAAACTTGTAATTAAATCATTAAAAATCAAAACAACGTAATATCAGTGGGGTTGAAAACTTTAGAAACTTAGTTACAACTTTTATTTCTGTAGAAAATCCAAATTCCAAATAAAACATGGGTTTTTATTTGTATTTTCACAAACTGACAGAATTCGACACCCGATGGTATCTCATTAATAAAATACGTTTAATAATCCCCTATTCACTAAAACAAAAACCAAGGGGCAAAGACGTCATTTCAACTTTCCCGCCTAAATCTACCTCTCATTACCTCAATTGGGCTTGACAAAATAAACTTTTAACCAAACTCATTACAAGCCCAGTTCTGCAATATCCATTCATAAAATAACAAAAAAAATCTTACATCTATCAATTTTTACCAATTATACAAATTTGAAAAAAATGTAACATAATAACAAAAAAAAATTCATACTTTTTAATAGGCATGTGAAACGGGTTGGACGGGTCATGTTATCTGGGTTGGACATAATACGGGTTTGGTTAAATACATGTCACAGGTCAATTAGGGTTAGAATACTAGACTTATATAATTTCTAACGCCTTACAATTTATCAATAAAAATTAATTTTTTAATATAGTAATCACATTAAATATCACTAATGTTATTAAAATCAATACTTAACATATTTGTCACTAAAATGAGGCATAACTTTATTAAAAAAAATATTTGACTTACTATTAAAATAATATTTTATTATTAAATGCTATTAACAATTATTATTATTAATTTTTTTTTTTTGGTAGTTTACAATATTAAAGTTAATAATTTTTAAACTTATATTTTAAATATAACATACTCATATAAATACCAAGAGCAAGTAATATTGCAATAATTTTAATTAACAGATCATTTCAAGTTTAAGCCAAACGGGTCGCAGGTCAAAATTTTAGGGTCTTGACTCTTGAGCCTAAACAAATGGGTCGAGTTTATGAGTCGAATCGAAATCTAACAGATTTATATACTAATTTAAAGATCCTCTATCTTATCATAATCTTCGAAAATTTAGAAACAAATCAATTACCTAAGAATACTATACTAAGCATAATAAGAATACTAATGTTGAATGTGATCTAAAAGTAAAAAAAAATCCAACTTAAAATAAGTAAAAAAAAGGTATTTAGTACTATTATTTCTTACTTATATTATGGCATAAACTAGACGCGACCTGATTTATTTGTCAAAAATATATTGTACTTTTTTTTTCGTATAAATTATCATTTTATGAATGTCATATAAAAATAAAATAAAATCGTAAATAATATATTGTACTTATTATATGACTGGTCATATTAGTAATTTTACATTCATGTTGTCCTAATAGAATGTTAATCTATGCATAAAAACAAGGTAGTGAGATAAAAATTATTTTTATTATTCTTAAAACAAAAAGTAGAGGATAAAGTCTACCCAAAACATAAATGGTTGACTGAATCACTAAAAACATAAAAATTAATATATATATATATATATATATATATATATATATATATATATATATATATATATATATATATATATATCTTTGTAAGTCACTAAACTATTTGTAAATACAAAATTTAATTAAAAAACCGTGCATAGGCACGGGTTTTGCACTAGTTTATTTTAAAGCAAAACCAATTGGAAACATTAACCAGACTTTTCAAAGTTTATGTAGGTAAATTATCCAAATTAAATTCAAAGTGTATCAAAGGTTTTAAATTAGTTTTACAACAACTGACAGATTCGCGGACTATTTTGACATCTGTTCGTATACGTTTTATTGTGACCAAAATACTTGGAATTAATTTATAAAGGTTTACAGACATATAATGAACTTAAAATAAACAGTAGTATCTTTTCAAACTTTTTGAAAATAAAGTCTATAAACAGAAGTAATAAATCGTTCAAAATCACTGATCGATTCTGAAACATGCAGTAATTATGTTAAAAATAATAAAAACTTTCACTTTGCTACTTTATATTAAAATCACGAAAATTCAGAAATAAAGTCTTATTTGTATGTTTTAGTCTCGGCCTTATAATACTTTTAGAAGATCCGAGGTGAAATAAATTGAGAAGATTAAAAGCGATAGAAACACGAAATCGATTTAAGCATATTATCGCAATATAATTAAACTTGCTTATTCGTATAAAAATTCGATTTTAAAACGATACTACAAACAACTACAACATATATATCACGCAATACCGAGTCATGCCATCATGTGTTACCTTCATCGAGATCAGAGTCAATGATATACTCGTCCTTCTCGGGGTTGTCTTGAAAGTCTATAAAACAATTATAAACAAGGTTCAAGACCCTTATTAGTATCATAAATCGAGAAGTAGGAAGAAGGAATTAAGAATTCGATGATTACCCTTCGAATTAGAATGAACCGGGATGAGAAGAATAATCGGAATTGAGAAAAATATGATGTACGTTCAATTATTTTTTTTGTAGAGAAGAACAGATGAGGGAAGACTGTATTGGTGTTTAAGAGAAGTTGGGAGAGCACAAACAGTCAGGAGAACGTGCATAGAACTAGGAGAGAAAAGAGGAGTCGGTTTTGACTTTCTCAACCGAACTACGAAAAAAATATCCCAGTCCGATGAGGGAAACGGTCGAGTCTTCTACAATCTGAGCCCAGTTCGCGCTTAAAATTGTAAATGGATCACTTTAAAATAAAATATAATAATAATAATAAGTAGACGGAACGAACTCGTATAAGAATGTGTTTACGAGAAAGTAGTGTTAAAATCAAGTTTCAAAAATAATTATGTATGAAATTGCTTAGAAAAGGATTAAATAGCAATTTCTCGATATTAATAAAAATTCTTGCGAGTGAGGTAATTAAAATGGGTTTCGAGTTAAAATAAATTCAAGTTTATATAAAGATAAACTCGGGAATATAAACCGTCGAAACGGAAACTCGAAGAGAAATAAAATGAGTAAATCGGATGAAACGTAAGTAAGATACTTTTTTTAAGCATAAAAAATGACTTTTCGAGGTAAATAGGATTTTACGTGTTCAAACGATTGAAAAAATGAATCTGTTTTATAATTATTTAAAAAATACGAGTTAAATTGTAAACAAAATAAAATATTAATAAAATTTAATATATATAAAAATCAGGGGTGTTACAACCTTCCCCACTAAAAAAAAAGTTTCGTCCCCGAAACTTACAGGAACACGAAAATATAACACAAAACAAAGTTATTTCACTTGAACAAAATGAGAATGTTTAACTCGCATCAAAAAATTTATTTAAAAAGAAAAATTTAAAACTTCAAACGAGATATGAAGTCGAATGAACAAATTTATCTCAAGATTAACTAGGTTAAGCTACACGGAACTTGAAAACTTTTCAAATTATTAAAAACGCAAGGTAAAGTTATTTGATAAAATAACGATGTTCAAATAACATTTTTAAACGAACTCGAGGAAAAAAGAGTACCCAAAACATTTTCAAAACAACAGTAAAACAATTGGTTTAAGAAATTCGGCAAATCGATTTAAGACAAAACAAAATCAAAATTTGAGAAATCGAACTTAGTGTTGGGAAATCTCGAACCAATCATTAGATGTTTCCAATAACAGATCCTAAAGTCCACCAACAAAAATAAAATGAAAGCCCGAATTTATGAAATTATTTTCAAAAGTTAAATTTACTCAGACAATCCAATTGTCGCAGAAACACAAGTATTTGTACTTAACGAAAATATTCATAAAACTCAAATCATCCGAAAATTAAAGATTTGAAATAATTTTGAATTAATTTCAAACAGGTTTTTAAGATATTTTTAAAAATAACTAAATACAAGTTCAACCAAAAACGACAAAGCAAAATTTTTAAAGCTTAAAATTGAAACTAAAAAAAAAAAAAAAGATAACTCAAAAGTTTAAATTAGTCAAATATTTTTCAAAGCGTGGAGTTTGGTTAAAAATTTAAGGATTAAATCGAAACAAAAAATTTCAAACTCGATGAAGGGGTAGAAGGGATACCAAACTCGATAAAGGATAGAAGGGATACCAACAACAGTTGGGAGGAGTAGAATTCAAGAGAAGCGGAGGTGAGGACGAAATCGAGAATTAAACAAAACTCTCAAAGATTATAAAGGAGTTTAAGATTCTCGAGACTTCTAGTACGACTCCCACAACTCAGGGTCCTCCCACAACTCAAGGTTCTATTTCCACCAAATAATACTAAGTCCATTAATATCAGAAAGCTGGATTGTCTTACACAATCTATAACCTCCAAAATTATCAAATACCACAACTCCCAATACGAAGTCTCACATACTTATTCAATCCTTCAATCAACAAGGTAAGAATCCCCAAATGACTCAGAATCAAATCATGCTACCGAAATTCCATAAACCACAACACGATCAAACCAATCAACCAATAAGGCTCTAAAACTTTTCAAGATTTACCAGATTATACTCGAGGTACATTCCATGGTACTCGAGTAAGGGACACTAAACAAAATCCACCAATTTAACAAAGCTCGGGTACTAAGTCCTCAAAAATGATTATACCAACATGTTTGACATCACCAAATCACAAAAGGTATGAAAATAAGCCAAACCTAGGCACACTCGACCTCAAATGTAATGACAGACACTCACATTTTCAAGCACGTCATCTAAATAAGGTCTCTCAGAAATCCATCAATTCTAATCGCAATGGTGCAACCACAATATGTTTAATCACCCAACGAAACCACAATTTCGTTGGTGCAAAGGTATCGAAAATTCCATTAGGATGATTGGCACTAAAGTATTACTCAAAATGACACAATAAGTCCAAACTGTGATTCTGCAATATATTTCTCTTTCTCAAGGTTAACAATAATCCATCCAAGTTTAGATCACTCAACTCCAAATCTCATAGGTTAAAACCTTCTCAGACTCACTGATCTAATCCATAAGAACAAAGGTTTAATCTATGTCAACCAAAATTACTGAAAATCTTAACGAGAACCTGAAATGGAACCATAACACTCGGGTTAAAGCTCTAAACGATGATCTATAACCTCAAAAGTCAACGACTAGTCCATTAAGTCAACCTTAGGTGGGATTCTCAAAGTAATATTACCAGTTAGACTTAGTCCAGTTCTAAGTTCGATACTATATATATCCATCAAAATAAAATATAATCTTACCATCAAAAACCTTATTCCCTCTAAGTACTTTAGATAATCAAGTAAATTATAAACCAAGATCAACACTTAAGGTACGATCCTAATTCCATCAATCAAATAATATTATTGAAATCAATCCTCAAGAAGTTCCCACTTGCTTAGAAATAGGGTAGAGCTCGCAATTCTGAAACCATGTAACAAGGGGTTTACTAAACCTCAAACATCTTTAACTATCGCGGGGTTCACTAAGACAGGAGTCTAACCAGAGAATCTGAAGAGGATAGAGGGTAAAATGAGAGAATAAAACAAGGATTCGCCACGAGAATGAAGATGACCATTTATATGAGGAGGATTGGAAGAAGAAAAGAGAAACTAACAGGGAGAGCAGTGGAAACCTAGCCAACAGGAATAACAACACGTGACAGTAGAGAGCCGAACGACATCATGCCGACACAACAACATCCATAAGGAGAAGAAGAATAAGAGAAGAAGAAGAAGAAGAAGAAGAAGAAGAAGAAGAAGAAGAAGAAGTTGGGAGAAAAGAACAAGGATCCTAGACTACCAAGATCTTGAACGTAACCAGAGAGGAGTCTTCGTGTCTCCGGAGTTCACAAGGGAACTCGTTGGATCTCTTCATCTCTTGTAGAGAAACGAGCACACCAGTCTTCTTCGGTCGCTCCATCTGGATCCAAACTGAAATGAAGTTGAATCTGGGTAGAGTGAAATCACATCTGGTTCTACTGCACCATCGCGGACTGGAATCTACTCTTGATCATCTGGCCTGTAGCTTGAGCAAACTGAATCTGGGCTGGAAGGTCACCATTGTATCTTCCTTGTAGCACCAAGTCGTCTACTCGAGTCATCAGGTCTTAGAAGTGCTAAGTAGGCCTTGTCCCGATCTGGAGCAGCATCACGTAAGCATCTTGTCCACTCGTCTTCTTCTTGGACAAATAAAACAACTATTCAATGCTAATCATTGAGTTACAAGAACACGAGAACCTAACAGTTAAGTCCTTAATTTGGTTTCTACCCATCACTCACTATTATTTTATTAATGTTCAAATCGTTTATGGGTATTTTCTTCCTAAAATCAGGTGTGAGCGTCGGGAGCAACAATGCTCTGATACCAACTGTAATCCCCTATAAATTCTAATGCAATACAGTGGCGGAAACACTGTAGATTTGGGATTAAACACAATGATGTTCTATATTTTACAAAAAAAACGGTCAGTCAATACAAAGGCCACTTTTTACAAAAGGGCTAAAAAATAAAAATTCTCCAAATGGGATTAAGAATCCATAAATGAACATAACTCAAGCGGAGTAGGATCCACGCCACTCGCTAGCTCACACCAAACCCCGGAACAAATAATATCTGCCATGTTATAAACATAACAGCCACAATTCAGTGGGGAGCAACTCAGGCAATTCTCCCAGCCATATTACATAATATTAAAACAAAATTACTATTATATCAAAATAGTTGAAAACGGAAAACATTTAAAATGATACGGTAAAATACTTCAAAATGATTGTCAACCTGCAAATCAATGTCAATCAATAATAATAACGGCGTTATGGAAATCAATCAGTGTAACGGAATAGACTTTCACTAGGATCATACTAAACTAGGTTCGAGAATTCAGTCAAAACAAATTAGACTTCGGTCTCTAATTAGGCAACTCAACTATAACAGGACTGCGTGCAGCGAGGTCCTGGCTTAAGTAATGTACACCCCTCCGGGACACCAACCGTAATCCAGTTCAACCCGACGGCGACTTACACGATGCGATATCTAAGTTTAAGGTCAAAATATACACACTCCTGAACACAAACCATGCTCAGTTCAACAACCAATGTGTCTCAACATAGACACACCAGCTTTATAGTTGATGGCAAAACGTATAACCTAGACTTTATTACTCTACCCGTACACCTGTCCTTATTCCATAACTCCAGAACAAAGTCGTTGTCGTAATTCGATAGGATTATCAAAACGTTCTTAAAAAGAAACTTTCTAATTTGGGAAACTTTCTTCAAGTATTAACTTTCCAAAATAGGTATTATTATAATTAGAAATCGTTTAACATTTGAATTATATAAAATAGTTATATTAGGCCTCGAGACATAATCATTATACTTATTTTATAAATATATATTTAATGATCACAAGTCAACGAAAGTCAAAATCATAATTATTTCTCAAAAGGTTGAAATATAATAAGTAATTAAAAGTATTAAATTACAAATTTACAGATTTTCCGGAATAGCACTGTCTTACTATAAAACTCGTAATTAAATCATTAAAAATCAAAACAACGTAATATCAGTGGGGTTGAAAAATATAGAAACTTAGTTACAACTTTTATTTCTGAAGAAAATCCAAATTCCAAATAAAACATGGGTTTTTATTTGTATTTTCACAAACTGACAGAATTCGACACCCGATGGTATCTCATTAATAAAATACGCTTAATAATTTATTTTAAAGCAAAACCAATTGGAAACATTAACCAAACTTTTCAAAGTTTATGTAGGTAAATTATCCAAATTAAATTTAAAGTGTATCAAAGGTTTTAAATTAGTTTTACAACAACTGACAGATTCGCGGACTATTTTGACATCTGTTCGTAAACATTTTATTGTGACCAAAATACTTGGAATTAATTTATAAAGGTTTATAGACATATAATGAACTTAAAATAAACAGTAGTATCTTTTCAAACTTTTTGAAAAGAAAGTCTATAAACAGGAGTAATAAATCGTTCAAAATCACTAATCGATTCTGAAACATGCAGTAATTATGTTAAAAATAATAAAAACTTTCACTTTGCTACTTTATTTTAAAATCACGAAAATTCAGAAATAAAGTCTTATTTGTATGTTTTAGTCTCGGCCTTATAATACTTTTAGAAGATCCGAGGTGAAATAAATTGAGAAGATTAAAAGCGATAGAAACACGAAATCGATTTAAGCATATTATCGCAATATAATTAAAACATGCTTATTCGTATAAAAATTCGATTTTAAAACGATACTACAAACAACTACAACATATATATCACGCAATATCGAGTCATGCCATCATGTGTTACCTTCATCGAGATCAGAGTCAATGATATACTCGTCCTTCTCGGGGTTGTCTTGAAAGTCTATAAAAAAACTATAAACAAGGTTCAAGACCCTTATTAGTATCATAAATCGAGAAGTAGGAAGAAGGAATTAAGAATTCGATGATTACCCTTCGAATTAGAATGAACCGGGATGAGAAGAATAATCGGAATTGAGAAAAATATGATGTACGTTCAATTATTTTTTTTTGTAGAGAAGAACAGATGAGGGAAGACTGTATTGGTGTTTAAGAGAAGTTAGGAGAGCACAAACAGTCAGGAGAACGTGCATAGAACTAGGAGAGAAAAGAGGAGTCGGTTTTGACTTTCTCAACCGAACTACGAAAAAAATATCCCAGTCCGATGAGGGAAACGGTCGAGTCTTCTACAATCTGAGCCCAGTTCGCGCTTAAAATTGTAAATGGATCACTTTAAAATAAAATATAATAATAATAAGTAGACGGAACGAACTCGTATAAGAATGTGTTTACGAGAAAGTAGTGTTAAAATCAAGTTTCAAAAATAATTATGTATGAAATTGCGTAGAAAAGGATTAAATAGCAATTTCTCGATATTAATAAAAATTCTTGCGAGTGAGGTAATTAAAATGGGTTTCGAGTTTAAAATAAGAATTCAAGTTTATATAAAGATAAACTCAGGAATATAAACCGTCGAAACGGAAACTCGAAGAGAAATAAAATGAGTAAATCGGATGAAACGTAAGTAAGATACTTTTTTTAAGCATAAAAAATGACTTTTCGAGGTAAATAGGATTTTACGTGTTCAAACGATTGAAAAAATGAATCTGTTTTATAATTATTTAAAAAATACGAGTTAAATTGTAAACAAAATAAAATATTAATAAAATTTAATATATAAAAATCAGGGGTGTTACAACCTTCCCCACAAAAAAAAAGTTTCGTCCCCGAAACTTACAGGAACACGAAAATATAACAAAAAACAAAGTTATTTCACTTGAACAAAATGAGAATGCTTAACTCGCATCAAAAAATTTATTTAAAAAGAAAATTTTAAAACTTCAAACGAGATATGAAGTCGAATGCACAAATTTATCTCAAGATTAACTAGGTTAAGCTACACATAACTTGAAAACTTTTCAAATTATTAAAAACGTAAGGTAAAGTTATTTGATAAAGTAACGATATTTAAATAACATTTTTAAACGAACTCGAGGAAAAAAGAGTACCCAAAACATTTTCAAAACAACAGTAAAACAATTGGTTTAAGAAATTCGGCAAATCGATTTAAGACAAAACAAAATCAAAATTTGAGAAATCGAACTTAGTGTTGGGAAATCTCGAACCAATCATTAGATGTTTCCAATAACAGATCCTAAAGTCCACCAACAAAAATAAAATGAAAGCCCGAATTTATGAAATTATTTTCAAAAGTTAAAATTACTCAAACAATCCAATTGTCGCAGAAACACAAGTATTTGTACTTAACGAAAATATTCATAAAACTCATATCATCCGAAAATTAAAGATTTGAAATAATTTTGAATTAATTTCAAACTGGTTTTTAAGATATTTTAAAAATAACTAAATATAAGTTCAACCAAAAACGACAAAGCATAATTTTTAAAGCTTAAAATTGAAACTGAAAAAAAAAAAAGATAACTCAAAAGTTTAAATTAGTCAAATATTTTTCAAAGCGTGGAGTTTGGATAAAAATTTAAGGATTAAATCGAAACAAAAATTTTCAAACTCGATAAAGGGGTAGAAGGGATACCAAACTCAATAAAGGATAGAAGGGATACCAACAACAGTTGGGAGGAGTAGAATTCAAGAGAAGCGGAGGTGAGGACGAAATCGAGAATTAAACAAAACTCTCAAAGATTATAAAGGAGTTTAAGATTCTCGAGACTTCTAGTACGACTCCCACAACTCAGGGTACTCCCACAACTCAAGGTTCTATTTCCACCAAATAATACTAAGTCCGTTAATATCAGAAAGCTGGATTGTCTTACACAATCTACAACCTCCAAAATTATCAAATACCACAACTCCCAATACGAAGTCTCACATACTTATTCAATCCTTCAATCAACAGGGTAAGAATCCTCAAATGACTCAGAATCAAATCATGCTACCGAAATTCCATAAACCACAACATGATCAAACCAATCAACCAATAAGGCTCTAAAACTATTCAAGATTTACCAGATTATACTCGAGGTACATTCCATGGTACTCGAGTAAGGGACACTAAACAAAATCCACCAATTTAACAAAGCTCGGGTACTAAGTCCTCAAAAATGATTATACCAACATGTTTGACATCACCAAATCACAAAAGGTATGAAAATAAGCCAAACCTAGGCACACTCGACCTGAAATGTAATGACAGACACTCACATTTTCAAGCACGTCATCTAAATAAGGTCTCTCAGAAATCCATCAATTCTAATCGCAATGGTGCAACCACAATATGTTTAATCACCCAACGAAACCACAATTTCGTTGGTGCACAGGTATCGAAAATTCCATTAGGATGATTGGCACTGAAGTATTACTCAAAATGACACAATAAGTCCAAACTGTGATTCTGCAAGATATTTCTCTTTCTCAAGGTTAACAATAATCCATCCAAGTTTAGATCACTCAACTCCAAAGCTCATAGGTTAAAACCTTCTCAGACTCACTGATCTAATCCATAAGAACCAAGGTTTAATCTATGTCAACCAAAATTACTGAAAATCTTAACGAGAACCTGAAATGGAACCATAACACTCGGGTTAGAGCTCTAAACGATGATCTATAACCTCAAAAGTCAACGACTAGTCCATTAAGTCAACCTTAGGTGGGATTCCCAAAGTAATATTACCAGTTAGACTTAGTCCAGTTCTAAGTTCGGTAGTATATATATCCATCAAAATAAAATATAATCTTACCATCAAAAACCTTATTCCCTCTAAGTACTTTAGATAATCAAGTAAATTATAAACCAAGATCAACACTTAAGGTACGATCCTAATTCCATCAATCAAATAATATTATTGAAATCAATCCTCAAGAAGTTCCCACTTGCTTAGAAATAGGGTAGAGCTCGCAATTCTGAAACCATGTAACAAGGGGTTTACTAAACCTCAAACATCTTTAACTATCGCGGGGTTCACTAAGACAGGAGTCTAACCAGAGAATCTGAAGAGGATAGAAGGTAAAATGAGAGAATAAAACAAGGATTCGCCACGAGAATGAAGATGACCATTTATATGAGGAGGATTGGAAGAAGAAAAGAGAAACTAACAGGGAGAGCAGTGGAAACCTAGCCAACAGGAATAACAACACGTGACAGTAGAGAGCCGAACGACATCATGCCGACACAACAACATCCATAAGGAGAAGAAGAATAAGAAAAGAAGTAAAAGAAGAAGAAGAAGAAGAAGAAGAAGAAGAAGAAATTGGGAGAAAAGAACAAGGATCCTAGACTACCAAGGTCTTGAACGTAACCAGAGAGGAGTCTTCGTGTCTCCGGAGTTCACAAGGGAACTCGTTGGATCTCTTCATCTCTTGTAGAGAAACGAGCACACCAGTCTTCTTCGGTCGCTCCATCTGGATCCAAACTGAAATGAAGTTGAATCTGGGTAGAGTGAAATCACATCTGGTTCTACTGCACCATCGCGGACTGGAATCTACTCTTGATCATCTGGCCTGTAGCTTGAGCAAACTGAATCTGGGCTGGAAGGTCACCATTGTATCTTCCTTGTAGCACCAAGTCGTCTACTCGAGTCATCAGGTCTTAGAAGTGCTAAGTAGGCCTTGTCCCGATCTGGAGCAGCATCACGTAAGCATCTTGTCCACTCGTCTTCTTCTTGGACAAATAAAACAACTATTCAATGCTAATCATTGAGTTACAAGAACACGAGAACCTAACAGTTAAGTCCTTAATTTGGTTTCTACCCATCACTCACTATTATTTTATTAATGTTCAAATCGTTTATGGGTATTTTCTTCCTAAAATCAGGTGTGAGCGTCGGGAGCAACAATGCTCTGATACCAACTGTAATCCCCTATAAATTCTAATGCAATACAGTGGCGGAAACACTGTAGATTTGGGATTAAACACAATGATGTTCTATATTTTACAAAAAAAACGGTCAGTCAATACAAATGCCACTTTTTACAAAAGGGCTAAAAAATAAAAATTCTCCAAATGGGATTAAGAATCCATAAATGAACATAACTCAAGCGGAGTAGGATCCACGCCACTCGCTAGCTCACACCAAACCCCGAAACAAATAATACCTGCCATGTTATAAACATAACAGCCACAATTCAGTGGGGAGCAACTCAGGCAGTTCTCCCAGCCATATTTCATAATATTAAAACATAATTACTATTATATCAAAATAGTTGAAAACGGAAAACATTTAAAATGATACGGTAAAATACTTCAAAATGATTGTCAACCTGCAAATCAATGTCAATCAATAATAATAACGGCGTTATGGAAATCAATCAGTGTAACGGAATAGACTTTCACTAGGATCATACTAAACTAGGTTCGAGAATTCAGTCAAAACAAATTAGACTTCGGTCTCTAATTAGGCAACTCAACTATAACAGGACTGCGTGCAGCGAGGTCCTAGCTTAAGTAATGTACACCCCTCCTGGACACCAACCGTAATCCAGTTCAACCCGACTGCGACTTACACGATGCGATATCTAAGTTTAAGGTCAAAATATACACACTCCTGAACACAAACCATGCTCAGTTCAACGACCAATGTGTCTCAACATAGACACACCAACTTTATAGTTGATGGCAAAACATATAACCTAGACTGTATTACTCTACCCGTACACTTGTCCTTATTCCATAACTCCAGAACAAAGTCGTTATCGTAATTCGATAGGATTATCGAAACGTTCTTAAAAAGAAACTTTCTAATTTGGGAACATTTCTTCAAGTATTAACTTTCCAAAATAGGTATTATTATAATTAGAAATCGTTTAACATTTGAATTATATAAAATAGTTATATTATGCCTCGAGACATAAACATTATACTTATTTTATAAATATATATTTAATGATCACAAGTCAAAGAAAGTCAAAATCATAATTATTTCTCAAAAGGTTGAAATATAATAAGTAATTAAAAGTATTAAATTACAAATTTACAGATTTTCCAGAATAGCACTGTCTTACTATAAAGTTCGTAATTAAATCATTAAAAATCAAAACAACGTAATATCAGTGGGGTTGAAAACTTTAGAAACTTAGTTACAACTTTTATTTCTGGAGTAAATACAAATTCCAAATAAAATATGGGTTTTTATTTGTATTTTCACAAACTGACAGAATTCGACACCCGATGGTATCTCATTAATAAAATACGCTTAATAATTTATTTTAAAGCAAAACCAATTGGAAACATTAACCAGACATTTCAAAGTTTATGTAGGTAAATTATCCAAATTAAATTCAAAGTGTATCAAAGGTTTTAAATTAGTTTTACAACAACTGAAAGATTCGCGAACTATTTTGACATCTGTTCGTAAACATTTTATTGTGACCAAAAAACTTGGAATTAATTTACATAGTTTTACAGACATATAATAGACTTAAAATAAACAGTAGTCTCTTTTCAAACTTTTTGAAAAGAAAGTCTATAAACAGGAGTAATAAATCGTTCAAAATCACTAATCGATTCTGAAACATGCAGTAATTATGTTAAAAATAATAAAAACTTTCACTTTGCTACTTTATATTAAAATCACGAAAATTCAGAAATAAAGTCTTATTTGTATGTTTTAGTCTCGGTCTTATAATACTTTTAGAAGATCCGAGGTGAAATAAATTGAGAAGATTAAAAGCGATAGAAACACGAAATCGATTTAAGCATATTATCGCAATATAATTAAAACATGCTTATTCGTATAAAAATTCGATTTTAAAACGATACTACAAACAACTACAATATATATATCACGCAATACCGAGTCATGCCATCATGTGTTACCTTCATCGAGATCAGAGTCAATGATATACTCGTCCTTCTCGGGGTTGTCTTGAAAGCCTATAAAAAAATTATAAACAAGGTTCAAGACCCTTATTAGTATCATAAATCGAGAAGTAGGAAGAAGGAATTAAGAATTCGATGATTACCCTTCGAATTAGAATGAACCGGGATGAGAAGAATAATCGGAATTGAGAAAAATATGATGTACGTTCAATTATTTTTTTTGTAGAGAAGAACAGATGAGGGAAGACTGTATTGGTGTTTAAGAGAAGTTGGGAGAGCACAAACAGTCAGGAGAACGTGCATAGAACTAGGAGAGAAAAGAGGAGTCGGTTTTGACTTTCTCAACCGAACTACGAAAAAAATATCCCAGTCCGATGAGGGAAACGGTCGAGTCTTCTACAATCTGAGCCCAGTTCGCGCTAAAAATCGTAAATGGATCACTTTAAAATAAAATATAATAATAAGTAGACGGAACGAACTCGTATAAGAATGTGTTTACGAGAAAGTAGTATTAAAATCAAGTTTCAAAAATAATTATGTATGAAATTGCTTAGAAAAGGATTAAATAGCAATTTCTCAATATTAATAAAAATTCTTGCGAGTGAGGTAATTAAAATGGGTTTCGAGTTTAAAATAAGAATTCAAGTTTATATAAAGATAAACTCGGGAATATAAACCGTCGAAACGGAAACTCGAAGAGAAATAAAATGTGTAAATCGGATGAAACGTAAGTAAGATACTTTTTTTAAGCATAAAAAATGACTTTTCGAGGTAAATAGGATTTTACGTGTTCAAACGATTGAAAAATGAATCTGTTTTATAATTATTTAAAAAATACGAGTTAAATTGTAAACAAAATAAAATATTAATAAAATTTAATATATATAAAAATCAGGGGTGTTACAACCTTCCCCACTAAAAAAAAGTTTTGTCCCCGAAACTTACAGCAACACGAAAATATAACACAAAACAAAGTTATTTCACTTGAACAAAATGAGAATGCTTAACTCGCATCAAAAAATTTATTTAAAAAGAAAATTTTAAAACTTCAAACGAGATATGAAGTCGAATGCACAAATTTATCTCAAGATTAACTAGGTTAAGCTACACGAAACTTGAAAACTTTTCAAATTATTAAAAACGCAACGTAAAGTTATTTGATAAAATAACGATATTTAAATAACATTTTTAAACGAACTCGAGGAAAAAAGAGTACCCAAAACATTTTCAAAACAACAGTAAAACAATTGGTTTAAGAAATTCGGCAAATCGATTTAAGACAAAACAAAATCAAAATTTGAGAAATCGAACTTAGTGTTGGGAAATCTCGAACCAATCATTAGATGTTTCCAATAACAGATTCTAAAGTCCACCAACAAAAATAAAATGAAAGCCCGAATTTATGAAATTATTTTCAAAAGTTAAAATTACTCAGACAATCCAATTGTCGCAGAAACATAAGTATTTGTACTTAACGAAAATATTCATAAAACTCATATCATCCGAAAATTAAAGATTTGAAATAATTTTGAATTAATTTCAAACAGGTTTTTAAGATATTTTAAAAATAACTAAATATAAGTTCAACCAAAAACGACAAAGCAAAATTTTTAAAGCTTAAAATTGAAACTAAAAAAAAAAAGATAACTCAAAAGTTTAAATTAGTCAAATATTTTTCAAAGCGTGGAGTTTGGTTAAAAATTTAAGGATTAAATCGAAACAAAAAATTTCAAACTCGATAAAGGGGTAGAAGGGATACCAAACTCGATAAAGGATAGAAAGGATACCAACAACAGTTGGGAGGAGTAGAATTCAAGAGAAGCGGAGGTGAGGACGAAATCGAGAATTAAACAAAACTCTCAAAGATTATAAAGGAGTTTAAGATTCTCAAGACTTATAGTACGACTCCCACAACTAAGGGTACTCCCACAACTCAAGGTTCTATTTCCACCAAATAATACTAAGTCCATTAATATCAGAAAGCTGGATTGTCTTACACAATCTACAACCTCCAAAATTATCAAATACCACAACTCCCAATACGAAGTCTCACATACTTATTCAATCCTTCAATCAACAGGGTAAGAATCCTCAAATGACTCAGAATCAAATCATGCTACCGAAATTCCATAAACCACAACACGATCAAACCAATCAACCAATAAGGCTCTAAAACTATTCAAGATTTACCAGATTATACTCGAGGTACATTCCATGGTACTCGAGTAAGGGACACTAAACAAAATCCACCAATTTAACAAAGCTCGGGTACTAAGTCCTCAAAAATGATTATACCAACATGTTTGACATCACCAAATCACAAAAGGTATGAAAATAAGCCAAACCTAGGCACACTCGACCTCAAATGTAATGACAGACACTCACATTTTCAAGCACGTCATCTAAATAAGGTCTCTCAGAAATCCATCAATTCTAATCGCAATGGTGCAACCACAATATGTTTAATCACCCAACGAAACCACAATTTCGTTGGTGCACAGGTATCGAAAATTCCATTAGGATGATTGGCACTAAAGTATTACTCAAAATGACACAATAAGTCCAAACTGTGATTCTGCAATATATTTCTCTTTCTCAAGGTTAACAATAATCCATCCAAGTTTAGATCACTCAACTCCAAATCTCATAGGTTAAAACCTTCTCAGACTCACTGATCTAATCCATAAGAACCAAGGTTTAATCTATGTCAACCAAAATTACTGAAAATCTTAACGAGAACCTGAAATGGAACCATAACACTCGGGTTAGAGCTCTAAACGATGATCTATAACCTCAAAAGTCAACGACTAGTCCATTAAGTCAACCTTAGGTGGGATTCCCAAAGTAATATTACCAGTAGACTTAGTCCAGTTCTAAGTTCGGTACTATATATATCCATCAAAATAAAATATAATCTTACCATCAAAAACCTTATTCCCTCTAAGTACTTTAGATAATCAAGTAAATTATAAACCAAGATCAACACTTAAGGTACGATCCTGATTCCATCAATCAAATAATATTATTGAAATCAATCCTCAAGAATTTCCCACTTGCTTAGAAATAGGGTAGAGCTCGCAATTCTGAAACCATGTAACACGGGGTTTACTAAACCTCAAACATCTTTAACTATCGTGGGGTTCACTAAGACAGGAGTCTAACCAGATAATCTGAAGAGGATAGAGGGTAAAATGAGAGAATAAAACAAGGATTCGCCACGAGAATGAAGATGACCATTTATATGAGGAGGATTGGAAGAAGAAAAGAGAAACTAACAGGGAGAGCAGTGAAAACCTAGCCAACAGGAATAACAACACGTGACAGTAGAGAGCCGAACGACATCATGCCGACACAACAACATCCATAAGGAGAAGAAGAATAAGAGAAGAAGTAAAAGAAGAAGAAGAAGAAGAAGAAGAAGAAGAAGAAAAGAACAAGGATCCTAGACTACCAAGGTCTTGAACGTAACCAGAGAGGAGTCTTCGTGTCTCCGGAGTTCACAAGGGAACTCGTTGGATCTCTTCATCTCTTGTAGAGAAACGAGCACACCAGTCTTCTTCGGTCGCTCCATCTGGATCCAAACTGAAATGAAGTTGAATCTGGGTAGAGTGAAATCACATCTGGTTCTACTGCACCATCGCGGACTGGAATCTACTCTTGATCATCTGGCCTGTAGCTTGAGCAAACTGAATCTGGGCTGGAAGGTCACCATTGTATCTTCCTTGTAGCACCAAGTCGTCTACTCGAGTCATCAGGTCTTAGAAGTGCTAAGTAGGCCTTGTCCCGATCTGGAGCAGCATCACGTAAGCATCTTGTCCACTCGTCTTCTTCTTGGACAAATAAAACAACTATTCAATGCTAATCATTGAGTTACAAGAACACGAGAACCTAACAGTTAAGTCCTTAATTTGGTTTCTACCCATCACTCACTATTATTTTATTAATGTTCAAATCGTTTATGGGTATTTTCTTATTAAAATCAGGTGTGAGCGTCGGGAGCAACAATGCTCTGATACCAACTGTAATTCCCTATAAATTCTAATGCAATACAGTGGCGGAAATACTGTAGATTTGGGATTAAAACACACTGATGTTCTATATTTTACAAAAAGAACGGTCAGTCAATACAAAGGTCACTTTTTACAAAAGGGCTAAAAAATAAAAATTCTCCAAATGGGATTAAGAATCCATAAATGAACATAACTCAAGCGGAGTAGGATCCACGCCACTCGCTAGCTCACACCAAACCCCGAAACAAATAATACTTGCCATGTTATAAACATAACAGCCACAATTCAGTGGGGAGCAACTCAGGCAGTTCTCCCAGCCATATTACATAATATTAAAACATAATTACTATTATATCAAAATAGTTGAAAACGGAAAACATTTAAAATGATACGGTAAAATACTTCAAAATGATTGTCAACCTGCAAATCAATGTCAATCAATAATAATAACGGCGTTATGGAAATCAATCAGTGTAACGGAATAGACTTTCACTAGGATCATACTAAACTAGGTTCGAGAATTCAGTCAAAACAAATTAGACTTCGGTCTCTAATTAGGCAACTCAATTATAACAGGACTGCGTGCAGCGAGGTCCTGGCTTAAGTAATGTACACCCCTCCGGGACACCAACCGTAATCCAGTTCAACCCGACGGCGACTTACACGATGCGATATCTAAGTTTAAGGTCAAAATATACACACTCCTGAACACAAATCATGCTCAGTTCAACGACCAATGTGTCTCAACATAGACACACCAGCTTTATAGTTGATGGCAAAACGTATAACCTAGACTGTATTACTCTACCCGTACACTTGTCCTTATTCCATAACTCCAAAACAAAGTCGTTGTCGTAATTCGATAGAATTATCAAAACGTTCTTAAAAAGAAACTTTCTAATTTGGGAAACTTTCTTCAAGTATTAACTTTCCAAAATAGGTATTATTATAATTAGAAATCGTTTAACATTTGAATTATATAAAATAGTTATATTAGGCCTCGAGACATAAACATTATACTTATTTTATAAATATATATTTAATGATCACAAGTCAACGAAAGTCAAAATCATAATTATTTCTCAAAAGGTTGAAATATAATAAGTAATTAAAAATATTAAATTACAAATTTACAGATTTTCCGGAATAGCACTGTCTTACTATAAAACTCAGAATTAAATCATTAAAAATCAAAACAACGTAATATCAGTGGGGTTGAAAACTTTAGAAACTTAGTTACAACTTTTATTTCAGTAGTAAATCCAAATTCCAAATAAAACATGGGTTTTTATTTGTATTTTCACAAACTGACAGAATTCGACACCCGATGGTATCTCATTAATAAAATACGCTTAATAATTTATTTTAAAGCAAAACCAATTGGAAATATTAACCAAACTTTTCAAAGTTTATGTAGGTAAATTATCCAAATTAAATTCAAAGTGTGTCAAAGGTTTTAAATTAGTTTTACAACAACTGACAGATTCGCGGACTATTTTGACATCTGTTCGTAAACATTTTATTGTGACCAAAATACTTGGAATTAATTTACAAAGGTTTACAGACATATAATAGACTTAAAATAAACAGTAGTCTCTTTTCAAACTTTTTGAAAATAAAGTCTATAAACAGGAGTAATAAATCGTTCAAAATCACTAATCGATTCTGAAACATGCAGTAATTATGTTAAAAATAATAAAAACTTTCACTTTGCTACTTTATATTAAAATCACGAAAATTCAGAAATAAAGTCTTATTTGTATGTTTTAGTCTCGGTCTTATAATACTTTTAGAAGATCCGAGGTGAAATAAATTGAGAAGATTAAAAGCGATAGAAACACGAAATCGATTTAAGCATATTATCGCAATATAATTAAAACATGCTTATTCGTATAAAAATTCGATTTTAAAACGATACTACAAACAACTACAATATATATATCACGCAATACCGAGTCATGCCATCATGTGTTACCTTCATCGAGATCAGAGTCAATGATAAACTCGTCCTTCTCGGGGTTGTCTTGAAAGCCTATAAAAAAATTATAAACAAGGTTCAAGACTCTTATTAGTATCATAAATCGAGAAGTAGGAAGAAGGAATTAAGAATTCGATGATTACCCTTCAAATTAGAATGAACCGGGATGAGAAGAATAATCGGAATTGAGAAAAATATGATGTACGTTCAATTTTTTTTTTTGTAGATCGAGAAGAGCAGATGAGGGAAGACTGTATTGGTGTTTAAGAGAAGTTGGGAGAGCACAAACAGTCAGGAGAACGTGCATAGAACTAGGAGAGAAAAGAGGAGTCGGTTTTGACTTTCTCAACCGAACTACGAAAAAAATATCCCAGTCCGATGAGGGAAACGGTCGAGTCTTCTACAATCTGAGCCCAGTTCGCGCTTAAAATTGTAAATGGATCACTTTAAAATAAAATATAATAATAATAATAATAATAATAAGTAGACGGAACGAACTCGTATAAGAATGTGTTTACGAGAAAGTAGAATTAAAATCAAGTTTCAAAAATAATTATGTATGAAATTGCGTAGAAAAGGATTAAATAGCAATTTCTCGATATTAATAAAAATTCTTGCGAGTGAGGTAATTAAAATGGGTTTCGAGTTTAAAATAAGAATTCAAGTTTATATAAAGATAAACTCGGGAATATAAACCGTCGAAACGGAAACTCGAAGAGAAATAAAATGATTAAATCGGATGAAACGTAAGTAAGATACTTTTTTTAAGCATAAAAAATGACTTTTCGAGGTAAATAGGATTTTATGTGTTCAAACGATTGAAAAAATGAATCTGTTTTATAATTATTTAAAAATACGAGTTAAATTGTAAACAAAATAAAATATTAATAAAATTTAATATATAAAAATCAGAGGTGTTACAGATGGTGTTACTGTGAGGTCTTATTAGTAATCGTACGGAGTAATAAGAATAGTACTCCGTAGATGTGGTGCGCTATAGTGTACGTACATTAGCATAATTAGAGTGATCGTACGACGAGCAGGTATAACAAGTAAGTTGTGGTAGTCGAATTTAATTAGAATAATACCGGTTCGTGTTGCAATCAAATACGCTACGATGGATATATATATATATATATATATATATATATATATATATATATATATATATAATATTATTAGGATCGGACTTCGTAGAATCTCCGTGGTGAATTGGACTGCCGATGCTGTGGTGATCTGCTAATCATGTAAGGTTTTCCTTACTTGGAATATGTTAATATTATAATGGCTATGTATTTATGATATGATATTGATATGGATTAGATTGAGTAGTATAGCGAAATCCTGGCCGGGAGGCCCATTGAGTAGTGTAGCGAAATCCTGGCCAGGAGGCCCATTGAGTAGTATAGCGAAATCCTGGCCGGGAGGCCCATTGAGGAGTATAGCGGAAATTATTGGTACCGTGAGGTACTGAGAATGTGGAGATGACACTATTGATTGGTACCGATGATGGTACTGAGATGGTTGAGACTGGATGTTTTATATTACGTTCATGGTTTTTTTTTATGTTAGCATATTCTAACCGTTTTCTCTGTATAATTTGTGACCCTATTGTCTCTTGGGGGCCTGCGACGATCCAATTGACATTTTCGGTCTTTTGGGGAGCAAAATATTGATGCAGATATGGATCATTGATGTGTGCTTAACTGAAGGGATTTGATGTTCGGGAAGGGAGTGCATCACCATCGTTGTTATACTCTTAGCATGTTTCCATTATTAGTACTTAACAGACCGTTTAATTCATGTAGTCATTTTGGATTTTTGTAGTCATACTTAGTCTCGAACCTGGTTTGCCCCTTTGGATAATCTATTAAACTCGGCTGTGTTTCAGTATTGTTTTGTGATGGGACTACTTCCTCTGTTAACCCGAGATGGTAACACTCCCATTTACCGAGAAGGCCTAGTTAAGGCTCTTGGATAAACGGGGGTGTTACAGACCCCATATCCGACTGCTGATTTGTCGCTCTTGTCTGCACAGTTGTCAGCGTTGAAGGAAACTCGCTATCCCTTCTGCTGTATTCATCGATCCCCACCAAATGATCAAAAACCTCATATGACGGAGTATTACCGTAGTATTGTTTTGGATCAGGTTCAGAATAACCATACTTGTAGTAATTCATACTATCTGGTGAATATGCACCATCCTGCACCAATTTATAAACAGAGTTCAATCACAAATTATAAAGGGCATCTTAACAAAATTACTCGACTAGGGTCGTTTTATGCAGTCTTCTACCCTCCTTACGCTAATGATGGTCTTTATACGAATAAACCGTTTTATGCACCAAATTATCAGTCTTGCACCCCTTCTAATAGTGTGCCTTACTTTATACAAATAGATCGTTTCATACACTAAAAACCAGTCGTGTACCCCATGTAATAGAAGGCCTTACAGGTTACACTAAAGACGGTCTTTATACAAATAGATCATTTTGTACCAGTCATGCATGTATCCAATCTAATAAAGTACCTTACAGGTTACACTAATGACGGTCTTTGTACAAATAAATCGTTTTATGCACTAAAAACCAGTACAGTAACCCTCTTAAGAATAGTTCGTTTTATGCATCCATTAGTAATTTTCAAAGACACCCTATCACGAATTCACGACTTTCAAAGCTAATGGCAATGACGGTTCTTTATGAAAATGAAGAGAGAGAAGTAAAAGGTTATGCAGCTTCAAATCCATCAAGCTTGAAAAACCATCTTTGCCGATGATTTGATGTTATTCTGCAAGGGTGACTCACAATCTATCATGCTACTAATGAGAACACTCTTATCCTTCACCAAAGCTTCGGGATTACAGATGAATACAGCAAAATCAGCTATATATTTTAACGGTATGAAAACAGGGCTGAAGGATGACGTTATCCAGGCTACGGGATTCAGGGAGGGAACGATGCCGTTTTACCTACCTAGGTATTCCAATTAAGCCCAGGAAACTATCAAAGAAAGAATGCTCTATGGTTGCTGACAAGATGGTAGCGAGAATAAGGAGCATCGGGGCCAGGAAGCTCTCTTATGCCGGAAGGGTAGTCATAATCCACTCTATTCTTAATACCCTTCACAACTATTGGTCTAGTATATTCCTTTTTCCAAAGGGTGTCATGAAAAGAATTGAGGCCATTTATAGGAACTACCTCTGGGAGGGAAATGCAGAATACAATCGAGTACCACTGGTCTCATGGGATAGAGTTACTCGACCTAAGAGTGAAGGGGGGCTGGGGATCGTTAAAGCGGAAACCTGGAACCTGGCAGCAGTTGGTAAGTTGGTAAATTGGATTTATGAGAAGAGCGACAAACTCTGGATTCGGTGGGTCGATCATAACTATCTAAAAGGGGGCGATTGGGATGATTATAATCCTCCCCCGGACATCTCTTGGTCTTGGAGATCGATATGTAAAGCAAAAGGAAAGCTGAAAAATGGGTTCTCAAATGGTATATGGAGACACGATAATACAGGGTATTCTATTTAGGGAGGCTATAAGTGGCTGCGTGGAATAGGACCTGCGATGTCTTGGCATCATTTCGTCTGGGATAAATGGAGCATTCCTAAGCATACTATTATATCCTGGCTAATGATCAATAACGGACTAAATACAAGAGCAAAATTATCCAACTTCACATGCTGTACTGATCGAGAATGCTGTATTTGTGGAGTAAAAGAGGAAACTGCAATTCACTTGATGTGTGAATGCGAATACAGTATACAAATTCGGAAAAATTTGATGGACTGAACTGAGTTGAGCATGCCTATACAACCTGAGTATACTCTGACTGATGGAGCGCGAGGAAGGATTCAAGCGATGACCCTGAATGCATATCACCATGCCATTTGGACAAGTCGGAATACAGCTAGACATGAGAATATGTTACTGCATCCTAAAGTGGTTTACAAAATAATACAAACGGAGATGAGGAGTAGGATTAGCGGTCTTCTACAAAATCCTAACATCACAATTGAAGAAAGGAAGTTGTTGTTAAAACTGGAGGGGAAGTAGTAATCGGTGTGCTGTTTCCGCTATATTGTACATGTTTGAATATAAACCATGCCTGTAAATCTTCCGTGATTGGAATAAAATATACTCACATTACACCCAAAAAAAGCTTGAAAAACCAAACAAAAATGAATCATAAAATCATGTAATTAATATAATGAATGACTCACCTCATATATATTTAACTTGTTTCCACATACGTACATCATTAGCTGACTCCATGAATTCAACTTGCTTTTCCATATGGACACTTGATATCATCCTAGTAACACCACTCATTTCACTGCCAAATTCAACAACCAAAGTTTTTCAATTAAGACATGAGAGAAATTAAGAAACCTGGATTCAAAGAATGAATAAATTGCCAGAAACAACATGACGAGTCGCCCAAGGTCAAATCCTCCTATCGTATCGATTTCGTGCCACCTTCAAGGCCATCGAAAAAACCGACCATCCAAACTCCAATCACTCAATCAAAATAAAACAATCGACTCCTAACATTCAATTTCACCAAAAGTTTGGAAATAAAACCTAGCATAATACTATAAAAATTAATCATTACAATTCCAAATTGCATCAATTATACGCTAAAAATAAAAAAATTAAAACTCGTATATCATTATTCAAAACAATAATTTGAAATTAAAAACATACGACTACCTTCTCTAAGTTGCGAATTTTGGAGGAAATGAGGGAAACGATGCGAGGTCGTTTAGCAATAGTATACGAGGTCACCGCAAACGGATCGGAGATCAAAAGCCTAAGAATTTTAGGAAATTGGAGGTCGGAAAGAGATGGAGGTTGAAGAATTGATATTTTTAGCCATGGTAGAGGTTGAAGATTGATACTGTATAAGAATTAAGAACCCTAGATTGTTTTTGAAGTTGAGTGTTTGGTGAAAGGAAGAATGCAATTTGAGAGAGATGGGGAATAAGGATCAGAGACAGAAGTGTAATTCTAATACGGAGTAGGATGGGTATAAGTGTATAACCTACATTTACCGTTTTAATTTACATTCATTAAAGAGGACAGCTACATTGGCCAATAGTCCTTATATTATTAAACTAACAGCACGGTTCATTAAGCGACCCGTCCTATTTAAGCTCCAATATCACGCGCCAAGTTTTAGGTGATTAAAGAGGACGGTTCTGTGTCAAAGTGTACTATTTAGGTCGTCCCTTAAAATCATAATTGTAGTAGTTAATTTCCTTCTCAAATTAGTGGGTGAAAGGGGCCTTTTATAAGGGCTTGCGAGGTGCTTTATTTAGCTCACACACGTGCGCGCGCGCCTAACCCGACCCGGCTCGGCTCGGGATTTGGGATTTGGTAAATCGCCTACCCTGCCAGGCTTTTAGACCCATTAAGGTTGATTTGTGTGAGTGTGTCCAGATTCATCCTAAGAGAGCCTTTTTTTTCAGTCAGACGAATTAAACAATGTTTTTGGTTCTTTATTCTGTCTCTATGAGCACTGTCCAGATATGAGTCTGTGCTCGTCCAGATACGATTTTGTGCTCGTCCAGATTCTTCCTCTGCGATTTTGTGCTCATTTGCTAGCTATAAAAGGATGATCAGTCTTGGTTTAATCACACAGCAACTTCACTCTTCTTCTCCTCTTCTCTTCTTCTTCCACACAAATTCTGAATAAAGTTTAGGTTCCTGTCGTTCCAAGTGTCTGGTGTCAAGTGAGCGATTTTGGATACTGTAGTGTTAAACTTGGGGAACTACCGGCAGCAGCTGATCGCCACCACGGTCGTGTTGAAAATGTTTTCAAGGCAGTGGCTTCCATACCACGGCTCCATGACAACTTGGTTGTATTTTCTAGTCATTTCTTTCATTGTTACGGTTATATCTAACCAACAATTTGAAAACTATTTGTTTGCTGTAATGATGGGAAGGATTTTTCGCGGATCCCGCCACCAAATAATAACCAACTAACCTAACTAGGGTAGCTAGGGCAAGTCAGGTCGATCCACAGGGACGAAAATGGGTTTAGACTAATGGGTGCTACGGTCTAGGACTAGGTTCGAGACATGCTAATCTAGGGTGATGGCTAATGACTAGGCTAAGGTCTAAAACACGGAAAAGGAAGACAAAACAAGTGACTAAAGACTAAGGGAAGCGAGGATAACGATAAAAGGAAAACTAGGGTTAGGTCGGGTTCATGGATGCAAAGGAGGCAAAAAGGGGAAAGACGGGGTCACTAGCAGGCTTTCGTAGCCTAGATACCGCCGATCGGGCTCTCGCTACGTAATCGGCCTAGGGGCCGTCCTCACCGGGCTCTCGCTACGTAATGAGGCGACCAAACCAACCAACCAAACACATACATACAAGAGAATATGCAAGAAAAACAAGGATTGATCGTCTCTAGTCTCACAAGCATTTCATCAAACATGTGGAGTGCAAGGTAAATGGGAAACAGCAAAAACAACATCTAGTACCACCCATCTCACCCTAAATCATCCACAATCACAACCAATCACCCTAATAACCCTAGCAAGAGTCTACTCAAACATAATTATGCTAAAACTAACACTAACAAGATAAACCAAAACAAGAACAAGAGCATACATATGTAAAACTAACAAGGATGATGAACAAAACAATAAACAAGATCTAAAGATTGAAACTTGAATAATAAAACAAAGATTAAGAGAAAGGAAAAGAGATTATACCATACTAGAAGATGAAAGCAAGAATGAAAACTTGTATAAAAGAGAAAACCCAAAACAATCTCCCAAGGTTGTCAATCTTGGTTGAATCTTGAAGAATTCAATTAATACAAGGGTAATCTAAGATTAAGAAGTAATTAACGACTAATCTACACTAATCTATAATAATCTATGCTAAACTATGCTAGGGTTTCATAAGATAGTGTATCAATACAAGAGGGGGGTATTTATAAGGTTACAAGAGTGAAGGAGAAGAAAAGAAGAGTCACGAGCTACAGCTGCTCCTTCCCGGTCGGGAAGGAATGATCCCGGTCGGGATGGGCCATCCTTCCCGGTCGGGAAGCTCTCTTCCCGGTCGGGATCAAGCATAACACCGGGCTGTGTTATCAATAACACCATGCGGTGTTATTTTTCTTCCCGGTCGGGAAGGGTTCTTCCCGGTCGGGACGACCAGATCAGTAGCCTCTTCATTCATGCACTCCTTCCCGACCGGGAAGGCTACCCTTCCCACCCGGGAAGGGTCTTGTAGGCCTCCAATATGATCATAAAGGTCCCTCCTTGCTTCTCATGGGCTTCTCATCGAATCTCGGTGCTCGGGATCGAGTCTAAGGGTCTCGGGATCGAATCTAAGGCACCGAGTGATCGTTCCTTCTCTTCGTTGGCTCCAAAAGTGTATGAAACGAGTCGGAATCGTTCCAATTCTTCATGAATGGTCTCGGGAACCTAAAACGAACTAAAGGAAGCATAAGTAACCCATAAACCGCTCCCAAGGAGCGATTCCACAAGGAAAACGGGACCAAAACACAACAAATTAGGCACTACAAACTACACTTATCAACTCCCCCACACTTAACCCTTACTCGCCCTCGAGTAAGCACATACTACTACTAAACTATCCGAGTGGGTATTAGCGCACCCTACGCCCCTTCAACTCACGCGAGTACACTTAGAGGAAAAGTGCACTCCGCAAGGCAAGTGAGGTCTTGCGACAAAAATGTGGACGCAATCGGACACGAGAACTCACAAACAAACAAACATACAAACAAACAAATAATCGGTTACACCCAAGAAGAAAAAAATACCGCTTCCCTCTACAAAGCGGTGAAAGAAGCACCGGTTTAGGACTCAAAGCAAGTGACAACGTTCCCAAGCTAATAACACAAATGGAAATGAACTAAACCCTAATAGTATGACGACAAAGCAATAAAAACGTTGGTAACTTACCTAGGTCCTCCTAACCTTCAAAGAACGTACTACGGGACGATCGACGGGATGGAAAAAGGATGAACCGCGGTGTTAGTCGACACTGAAGGTAAGTGTAGACACCCACATTTTGACCGCCAGGTGTCTATAGCAGTTTCCGACAAACACCCGATGATGATCGGACGCAAACGTGCTTTAAATACTCAGAAACAGGCTCAAAATCATTGGCATTTGGCTTGGGCTCATTATAGAGTACATACCTCACAAAACCAACCTCAAAATCAGGCCCAGTGGGTCGTTTCGAGTCAAATAAGACTAATTTGGGTCGATTCCGACACCAGGGGTAAAGCCGTCTTTTAACGACCGAGTCAAAACCCGTCAAAAATATTCCCGAGGTACGTGAGTCAGCTGTGACGCCTCACACGGCTGATTCGAACTCTAATCCTACGACAAATCAGCTTCACAAAATATTAAAACAAATCCGTTTAAGGATGGAATTCGATCTCAAGTAGGAATCCTATCCGAAAACCGATTCAAACACCCGACCGAGTGCAAACACTCGGCCGAAGTAGCACAAACCAGCCGTGTTTCCCTTGCCTCCTCGACAAGTAAGCGAAATTCTCATGCCTTTCAGCTTCTTATATTTCCTATCTTAAACGGTAGTTCAAACTCTTCTAGCCAAGGTCGGGAACTCCCTATAAATAGCCCCTTGCATACAACACTTTTTACAACGAAAAACCAGACAACTACAACGTCAATTATTCTCATACATTCATAGCATCAAATATAGAAATCGACATCCGTACACACACATTCATACAAGCATAGAAACTAGGCACCGAGGAACCGATATCTCGTCCAAAACCCGAAGGAAATCCGGCCCTATACCCGACACCCGTCACGACCAAACTGAACCACCATAACTCACCGACATCTACTCGACGCTCTTGTGCCCAAGTCACGTCCCGACGAGCCCCGATCCGAGTAAACAGAAGCATGTAGGTTTAGTGTGTAACAAAACCCGATTTCTCCTTTTTCTTCTCTTCTCCTCCTCGTCCGTCTTATTTTTTTATGGGTCGGTCGTCGCTTTTTTATTTTTTTTTCTAATATCGATATTATTAAAAACTATTTTCATATATCGAACATTCTTAAAAATATGATATCGATTTTCTATAATCGAATATTGTGTCAAAAAGAATTATATTAAGATCTCGACGATGTTAAAAATCGTTACATCTTTTTTTGTTCAAACTTCTTTTTTACAAAACTTTTTTTTATCATTCCGAATACTTGATATCGATTTCATAATCGAATATCGGGTACGACGAATATCGAAAACGTAAAATCGAGTATAAATTAATTCATATTTTGTACGCGATTTATCAAAATTAGCAACTTCGAACAAAAAATAAAAAACCGGACAGACCCGCACGCGAGTCGCGCCACACCCAGGCGACTCGCGCACGGGCCTGAACCCGAGTCCCTTTTTTTAGCTTTTTTCGTTCGTTTTATTTTATTATTCTACGAAACGATTTCTAAAATTTATATCTTTTCGAAAACTATTCTGAGTATTTGATATTGATTTCGTAGTCAATTATCGAATATAACGAATATCGAAAATATTAGATCGAGTATGAATTATGCAATATTCGTACGCGATTTAATAAAAGCATCGAACTTTCAAAAATCGGTCTCGAAAACAGACCGGGACGCGAGTCGCGTGCGTCCCGGGCGAGCCGCGCGGCCGACTGAAAACGCGGCTCGTTTCTCGTTTTTTTATTATTTTTTTCGAACTTCGTTTTTTATACAAAACAGCGTTTTAACAATATTTTTTCAGATTTCGATTAATATTTATTTTCTCGATCTCGTATATTTATTTCATTTGCTATATTATTTTTGCAAGTCGATACTAACTCGTTTGTTTATTTTGTAGCAAATTCACATTTTTTCATCTTTTGTTTTATTATACTAAAACGAATCTCACATGCTAAATTCAACTTTGACGTTAAATTTTTCATGCATTAAACCGACTTAGCAACCCATTCAATTCCTCGCATGTTTAGGAAAACAATGTTTGCATATCATTCATCGTATTACTAACGCGCGTATTAAAAAATCATTCGATATCCTAGTAGAGACCGCTAATGTGCGGGCGGGGTTGGGTGTTCTTAGTGAACTTCCCAACACGTACTCTCACCCCTTACTCAGAACCGTGGTTTTCGGATGTCCGAATCCATTGGCAACGAGAGTCATTCAATATACGATTAACCGATCAAGTCGGCATCGGTATCGAACTGCAAAGGGACGAGCCCAATAAACTCTGACATCGGAAATGGGCCGTATTTTGTATACGGCCCACTACGACATAGAGTGGGCTCGAACGGTTCCGAATAACCATAAAATTCGGTGGCGACTCCAACTTCGATTTAAATTTCAATTTGACCATCTCATATGGAGATTCATTCGCCTCCCCAAACCCGCGCGTGGCCGCGTCGGGGTGGACCTATGTCATGTCCACAATTTGGCGACTCCGCTGGGGATCAGCTGATACGTTACTGACCTTCAGCATCCTCAGGGTGAGACTCGAATAGAAATCGTTTGACTAGTACAATACGCGTTTTAGTTTTACGGTTCATGCATAACCCCATATTTTCCCGGGCCGGTACTGGTGACCGACGTCCCACTATACTATCGATGTAGTCCAAATTGGATATGTCGAAGGTGTCCATTAGCCGATTCGTATGGGTTTTACGGCATGTTATAAGCTCAACTGGACTTAGGAAGTCCGCTCCGATTCTCGATAGGCTGTGTACACTGGTATAGACCCTTTCAGACTGACCGAGACTTAGAATTAGAGCATACATGGCGTCGTTATACCGTTTTCATGACTACGTGCTACCTGATTTACAAGTCGTTTTTCAAAAACCGTCATTTTCATAATAACATCCTTTTCAAAATATCCAATTTCAAAACCCGGGACATATACCAAATTTAGGATCCACGATTTTACTCAAAATAGCCTATTTTTAGCCGGTATTATGCCCATTTCAAAACTCGAAAATATTTCCGAACTTTCAAAACCCTCCCCGGTCCGCCTTTCCGTTTTCTTTTTCGAAAAAAAGGGCCGGGCTCCTCTTCCCGATTTTACTCGGGCTTTCAAAAATCAATTTCAAAACCTTCCTCATCTTAGGACTTCCCGTATTACGGGTTTATATAAGTCGTCAAGTGTTGGGTCATAAGTCGTCAAGGTCTTCTAGCATCGAAACTCCGTCGATCTTATATCACGGGTTTCCTCCTTATCCCAGTCCGCCTTATTAGACTAAGGCAAGGCCCACCTACGTAGGACATACTCCTACAAGGGTCGGCCCGTCTACACAATCGAGTCTAGAAGTCTGGGGAATGTCTCACGTGAACCTCCTTCCGAACAGGGCCCAGCCCACACAGCTGGATCCTAAAGGAGGCCCACCTCTCACAAGTCATCCGTCTAGATGTCTTTTCCGAGTCGCTTCCTCTCTAGTTTCCCTTTTCCTTGCTCAGGATGTACTTTAGTTCTATGACTTGGGCTAGTCGCTGATTACGTGGTGTTCTTACAGACAGGCCACCTCACACCCGAACCATGACTAAGGACTCAATTGATCAACTGAACGCCGCATTGGCCAAGATCCAAGAACAACTCGACCAAATCAGGGGTGACCAGATCGCCATTGTTACCCGGGTTAGCGCCATAGAACAGGATAGGCCGAGTGATGAAGATGAAACTAAGGGCCCATTAGCCGAATTGACTAGCGCGGTCCTCAAGCTATAAGAGCAGGTCCACTTGTCGACCCACAACTCGGTCCATACGGAAAATGCTCGAACCTATTCTCCCCTGACCGACCAACTGCCTGCCAATCTCAACTTGATAGGCCTCCCGATGTTCGACAGAACCGAAGACCAGGTATTACATATCCGGGCCTTCAAAGAGTTTATGGCCCTAAAAGGAGTCAAGTCGGACATGTTCAAGCATCTGTTTGCCTCCTCGCTAGAGAAGCACCCGAAGGCTTGGTTCTATAAGCTCGACGCTAAAAAATACAAGTCTTGGGACGACGTAGCAACGGAATTCGCTCGGAACTATGCCGACAATGCGGAAATCCAGACAACCATGCGTACTCTCGAGGTCATGGCCCAAGAGCCAAAGGAGGGTTTCACCAAATACCTCCAAAGGTGGAGGGCCGAAAGTGTCAAGCTGGTCGACAAGCCCAGCGAAAAGGTACTAGTGGAGGCCTTCGGGAAAAATCTCCTCCCATCTTACCGGATCCACCTCCGGTACGCTATCATTACCAATTTCGCCACTTTAACCGAGATGGGTACAAGAATCGAAGATGATTTAAGGTTAGAGAGCCTTACTAAGGCCTCTACAAAGGGTTATCAAGGAGCCAGTTCATCTTCTGGCAAGCCCGCAACTACAAATGCGGCTCGAAGCATCTTTGACGAGGTCAATCTGCTAGATACCTCGACCAAAAAGAGTACTCCGGCCCGAGTATTCACGGACATAGGGACTACTTATGCCGACACCCTACAAAGGCTATCTTCTAAAGGCCTGATCCAACCTATAGGCCCAATGCCAGAGGTCCCTGTCGAGAAACGGTCCAAAAGCTACAACGCTCAGGCCTATTGCCGCTATCACCAAGGCAACGGGCATGACACCGAAAAATGCTGGAAGTTAAAGCATCTCATTCAAGATCTGATCGAGAGTGGGAAGATACCATTACCCAGCGATAAGCCCAGTAACAAAAACAACCCTCTTGCAACTCACGCCATTTTTTCGGGAGAAATAGTCGACTGTACTCATCTCATTTCCCCTTTCATTCCCCAAATCAACGGGATATGGAATGACGATGAAGACGATGTTTACTTAACTAAGGGGGAGACTGTCCCCATCACTGCCGAAGAGATCCGGAAGGCCAAAACCAAAGCCCTGGCCGGTACTCATGTCATCACGGCCGGACCTTCGACCCCGGGATCCGTCACTGAACCCGCCAAGACGGACTCTATACTTGAAGAGCCAGACGACGACACGGCCCTAGTCAAGCAACTGAAGAGGGTCCGAACTGATCTTACCATATGGCAGCTTCTGGTTAGTTCTCAAGAACATCGGGCAGCACTTACTAAGGCTCTCGATGAGATCAAGGTAGACTAGTCGGTTACCTCCACTGAAATGGTAGCCACTATTCTGCCTCATCTCAAGGACAAGTCCAAAGGAGAAGGCCCACTTATCACCTTCTCTGAGTCCGATCTGCCACCATTTGGGGCCACCCATAACCTGGCCCTATATATCACGGTGATCTATCGAGGCAAGTATCTACCCGTGACCCTAATCGATAACGGGTCAGCTGTGAACGTCCTTCCCTTAAGGACTGCAAAGGCTCTTGGCATTACCGAGACTGACTATCTTCCTACTGCACAAACTATCCAGGCTTTCGATGGGAGCCCAAAATCAGTTGCTGGGGCCGTCATACTAACCATCATAACTGGCCCAATTGAAAAAGAACTCAAATTCCAAGTGATCGATGTCACTTCATCTTTCAATCTGCTACTTGGAAGGCCTTGGATCCATGCGGTTAAAGCCGTATCCTCCACTCTTCACAGAAAGGTCAAGCTACCTTTACAAGACGGGGTCATCACCCTCGAAGCTACCCCAATAGCCGTGTCAAGCTGTAACACGGCTAGTTCAATCGACCCGCGAGGATTCAATTTCGTGGGAATGATCGATGAAGAGTATCTCTTTAGGCCCTACTTCACAACCAACATCGACAAAATGCTGCAAAACTTGGGTTACTTACCGGGGGCTACTTCAAGGCCTGGTCTCCCTGCTGGCAAGATCATCGATGTTTTAAGCGCTGAAGATTCGAAATTCGGTTTAGGGTATGCCTTAACCCCAGAAAATGTGGTCCGAGCCGGCATCCAAAAGGCCTGCAATATTCTCAAGGGTACCTACTTGGACCCTTACAGCCCAAGACTGAGCGATCACTTTGTCACTCCAGTATTCGGAGCTGTCCAGACAGGTCTCTATCAGCCCACTATAACCTATCCTGAGGTCAATTTCATCCCAGATGATATCTTTACTCTCATCCAGACCGAATCAAAGGAGGATTCGAACCAAGCCGAGCCCATGCTGGGGCTCTTGTTCGGGGACAGCAAGATCATCCCAACTCCTAAGGAGGAATTAGTCAACCTGATCCTCCATAGCAGCAAGTTCGATCCAACCAAGCTGATCTCTGAAGTAGGTGCTGATACTGGAAAAAGGGCTTGGAGGAAGACAATCAAGTGGACCGACAGCGAAGGTCGAGCCTACAAGCTCAGTACCGGCGAAGGAGACATGCAGGGCGACGAGTCCGAATCCGAGTCCGAGTCAGAGTCGGAGTCGGAGTCTGAGTCTAGGTCTAGAAGGTCCAGTACTAGGGTCGAGTCTGTAACCCCTTTTCCTTTAGCTGCACCTCAAGGAGTCTCGGAATCTGTCCCGAGAGCACTCCCTATACCGCCTCTGACCAGCGATCAGATGGCTGCTCTCTTTGAGCTATTTTCAAAGCTCTCTATCAATAATAACGATAACCGTTCTGCTTACGACTTGTTTTATTTTCAAAACGTTTTCAAAAACTTTATTTGCAATGACATTGAGAAACCCGATGAACAGGTACCACTACCTCAGCATCTAGTCGAGCAACTCGAACAAAGGGAGTCCCGAGATCCGGTGATCGAAGAAACTGACTCCATCAATGTAGGAACCCCTTTAGAGCCTCAGATGCTTAAGTTAGGTTTATCCCTGAACCCCGAGGAGAAACAACAATTCACAGATCTCCTCCATGAATTCAAAGAAGTCTTTGCATGGTCCTACAAGGACATGCCGGGAATAGACCGGGAAATAGCCGAACACCGTATACCTATCAAAGACGGGTGTAAGCCAGTGAAGCAAAAACTCCGAAGAATGAGGCCTGAATGGTCTCTCAAAGTCAAAGAAGAAGTTGACAAGCAATTCAAAGCGGGCTTTATCCAAGTGTCTGAATATCCAGACTGGGTTGCAAATATCGTACCGGTACCCAAAAAAGACGGAAAGGTACGAGTTTGTGTAGATTTCCGGTACCTTAATAAGGCCAGCCCGAAAGACGATTTCCCGTTGCCACACATCGACATACTGGTGGACAACACGGCCGACCATGCCCTTCTATCCTTTATGGACGGGTACGCCGGATACAATCAGATCAAAATGGCAAAAGAAGACATGAGTAAGACCACCTTCACTACACCTTGGGGGACTTACTGTTACACTGTTATGCCATTTGGATTTATCAACGCCGGAGCCACTTATCAACGGACCGCCACTACCTTACTACATGACATGATGCATAAGGAAGTAGAGGTCTACATGGACGATATGATCGTTAAGTCCAAAGAACGAAGCGGGCATATTCCGGCCCTTAGGAAGTTCTTCACCCGACTACGCAAGTACAACATGAGACTAAATCCTCAAAAATGCAGTTTCGGGGTAACATCGGGTAATACTGGGCCATATCGTCAGCCAGCGCGGCATCGAGGTTGACCCAGCCAAAATCAAGGCCATTACCGAGATGCGGCCACCTAAAACCGAAAAGGAGATTAGAGGGTTTCTCGGCAAAGTCCAATATATCAGCCGGTTTATTTCGAAGCTAACCATGGTATGTGAGCCCATTTTCAAGAAACTGAAGATAGGAGAACGGGTACTATGGGACAACAAATGTCAAGCAGCTTTCGATAAGATCAAAGAGATTCTGTCATCTCCGCCGGTATTAATGCCACCTCAGCACGGTCTGCCTTTGTCGTTATACTTGACAACGACCGAGACAGCCATGGGGGCTATGCTAGCCCAGACAGTCGACTCAGAAGAACGAGCCATTTACTACATCAGTAAAAAGTTCCTGAAATACGAATGCAAATACACGATGCTCTAAAAGACGTGTCTAGCTCTAGTTTGGGCCACTAAAAAGCTCCGACATTACATGCTTAGCCACGAAGTGCACGTACTATCAAGAATGGATCCAATCAAGTATCTATTCGAAAAGCCCATCCTCAATGGTAGAATATCTAGATGGACTTTAATGCTAGCTGAGTTCGACCTCAAATTCATACCATTAAAAGCCATCAAGGGCCGGGTAGTAGCCGACTTCCTCGCCGATAGTTCGGTATCTGAAGAGGGACATACCGATACTTGGGCCTTCCCTGACGAAGATATATTCCATACCGACACGGAGACATGGGATCTATATTTTGATGGGGCATCCAACTTTCGAGGATTTGGTGTCGGGATTTTACTAATCTCACCACGAGGGGAGCACACCCCGTTATCCATCAAGTTAGACTTCGACGTGACTAATAATGCAACCGAATACGAAGCATGCATTCACGGGTTGCAAGCCGCCGCTGATTTAGGAGTAACAAACCTCCGGGCCCACGGTGACTCCTCATTAGTCATTAATCAAGCACTCCAGAAATGGAAAACTTGGAACGTAAATCTCGTAGCTTACCAAGCACGAGTAAGGGTTCTTGAAAATCAGTTTCAAAAGGTGGAGTACATTTATCTACCCCGAGAAGAAAACCAGTTTGCAGGGATGCGCTATCCAAACTAGCATCTTTACTGAATATCCCGAAACACCTAACCAGCATGCCGATTTGCGTCGAAAGGCGGTCCGAGCCGGCATATATCAACGCTATCCAAGACATCGAAATAACCGAACCAGAACCTTGGTACCAGGCTGTTCTTACCTACTTGACGTCGGGAGAATATCCTCCGGGATCTGAAAACCGGGCCAAGAAAGCCCTACGAAGATGGGCCACTCAGTTCATCTGCACAGACGATGGACAATTGTACAAAAAGACGGCACAGGGGGCTTTACTCCTATGCATCGATAAAACACAGGTCGAAAAGGTCATGGCCGAGGTGCACGATGGTGAGAACGGCCCGCATATGAATGCCCATATGCTAGCTCGAAAAATCGCCAAACTCGGGTACTATTGGAATAGCATGGAAACCGACTGTCAGTTATATGTCAAGCACTGTCACAACTGTCAGATTTTCGGCAACGTCCAGCATATGCCGTCATCCCTGTTATATACTATGACATCACCATGGCCATTTTCAACATGGGGAATTGATATAATCGGAAAAGTGAACCCTTCCGGGACGGGAGGTCACTGCTTTATTCTAGTGGCTATTGACTATTTCACTAAATGGGTCGAAGCCGAGTCATATCGTGTCTTGAACGCCAAGCACGTTGCAAAATTTATCCAAGATAAAATTATATGCCGATACGGGATCCCGCACGAATTCATTAGTGATCACGGGACCCATTTCCAAGCCGAAACCGCTACTTTGCTAGCAAAATATAAGATTCAAAGGCATACATCTTCGCCTTACCGTCCCCAAACCAATGGAGCGGTAGAAGCAGCAAATAAAACAATTGTCACCATACTTAAAAAGATGGCTGATAATTACCGGGATTGGCCTTATGGGGATACCAGACCTCAATCCGCACTGCAACCGGGGCAACTCCATACTATCTGACATATGGGATGGAGGCGGTCCAGCCGGTCGAGCTTGAGGTACCATCTCTAAGGATTTTACTCGAAAGTCAGGTGCCTGAAGCAGATTGGGTCCAAGCCCGATACGATTCGTTGATTCTTTTGGACGAACGACGATCTCGAGCCCTTAACAACATCCAGATATACCAAAAAAGGATAAAACGGGCTTTCAACTAAAGGGTTAGGCCCAAAAATATCAAAGAGGGCGATCTAGTCCTAAAATCTGTCCGGGCTTTGCTACCAGTCGACCCAAGAGGAAAATTCAAACCTAATTGAGCCGGACCGTATTTAGTGAAGAAGGTTTTATCAGGAGGAGCAGTAATGCTGACAGACTTGGATGGGAACGAATTTGTCAACCCAACCAACTTGGACCAGTTGAAGCGCTACTACCCCTAACCTTATCTCAATGTCATTTGCTAAAAGTTTATCTTTTTATATAAAATTTTCAAAAATTAAGCAAGTCAATGAGTTAGGATTACTGATCCTACTGTCGCACATCTCGAACTAATAGTCTTGGTGTATTTCGAAAATTGCAAAATTCTACGTCTGAACTACGGTCGGTTTGATTCCACTAATCGTGGATACGTAGGCAACCCCTCAAAAGGGTACAACCACTGCAATAACGAAAAGACAGGAACGGTTTTCACTAATATGTCTTTTATTATTTCAAAAAATGCCTCACGCAAAAATAAATCACACAAAAATCACAAAAAAAATTGTAGTAATACTTAAATAATAAAATTTAGGAGACTACTCGTACATTTTTTCCTTCCCCTTATCTTTCGGGTCACGCGGATCCTGAGGCCAACAAGGTGGGGGCGAACGTTCCCTAATCACAAGTGGAACTTCCTTTGCTCGAACCCACTTCTTCGACTTCGGTTTCTTCGTCCCCTGCACCGGTTCGATCCGAGCCCGTACGTGCTCGGGAAGTCTATCCCGAGGACCAAGTCGGTCCTTAGCTGCCAGTCTTGGACCGAGTCTCCTTTCTAAGTCCGTCTGGGGGCTCATCTTCCCCCATGTACCTTTAGTACTGGACCCTTTAGTCAAAGTCTTGGTCTTCCCTTTCTGGCCTGACATCAGTCGGACCATTGTAGCTGGGGTGTCGCCGTCATCAAAGAAACCTCGGTTATCTTTAGCCTGTTCTCGGCGCAGCAAGTCAAAGGCGTCATCAGAATCTGCCTGGGTCCACTTCGTATAAGAATCTGATACCTAGATCGAGGGAGAAGCTTTAGGAACGGGCCAAGTGTGCCGGGTATACCATCTTTGCGCCCAAGTGTCACACATCACGTCCGTTAGCTGAGTAGATTCACTCACGACCGCCTCGATTTCCGGGATTCTTTGGGCACGACCATATTGCCTGAGTATGCGATCGGGATAGAGATGAATCGTCTGCCTAAAAGATAGGATTAGTTGATAACGGGCCCTGTCTCGCAATTCTAATCCAGTCCAGGCGTAAATGGGCCACGAAGGTACGGTCCAACGGATCAATGGGCCTCCATGGAAAGATGATGAGTAGGATTTGTCATGAATCCCAACCGTCAAACAAAACCGGCAAAACCTAGTGGGTAGCTAGGGTAAGTCGGGTCGAATCCACAGGGACGGGAGGTCGGACAAAGGTTTGCTCGGGTCAAGGACTAGGTTCGAGACAAGCTAATCTAAGGGGAGGAGGCTAAGGCTAAGATAGGTCTAAAGCAAGAGAACTATCAAAGGAAACGGGCTAGGATTAGGTCGGGGTCAAAGGGGTAACGGAATGGTCGAGGGAGAACTAGAGGTGAAGGAGGAAGTAGGGTAATCTAGGTAATGCCCGGGCTCTCGCAACTTAGACTCACCTAGAGGTTCCACCTAAACCCAACTCGGCGATACACAACGACAAACGAAGTACTAGCATGCTATAGGCCTAGGTCGCATCCGGGCTCTCGCAACTTAGACCGACCTAGGGGTCGTCCTCACCGGGCTCTCGCAACTTAATGAGGGGACCGAACCCACAAACAACTATCACCCACAAAAGAAAAGCAAGAAAAACAAGCATTCACACATACTTAGCCATTCAAGCATTTCAACAAACATGTGATGTGCACCAAACAAGAGGAAACCCAAATCTTCCACCAACAACTCCAACAATCCCTTAATCATCCAATTAACACCCTAATCACCTTACTAACCCTAGGAAGATACTACTCTACCATATCTAAACTAAAACTAACACTAATAAGATGAAACAACATAACAATCAAAACAAACATGAAGAAACTAACAAGAACTATGAACTATGAACCAAAACAAGAACAAAGATACAAACTTGAATGATAAAAACAAGATTAAGAAGAAGGAAAAGGGATAATACCAAACTAGAAAATGAAAAGAAGAAGAAAACTTGCATAAATGGAAGAACCCAAAACATACATCCAAGGTTGTCAATCTTGGTGAAGATCTTGAAAAATTCTCAAATTACAAGCACTAATCTATGATTAACGGTAATCTAAAGACTAATCTACACTAATCTATGCTAATCTATCTAGGGTTTAGTCTAATATGAAGTGCATAACATAAGATGGTGCCTTAATACAAGAGAGGGGGTATATATAGGGTTACAAGTGGAAAGGAGAAGAATAGAAACAAAGCGAAGCTGCAGCAGGCCCGTCCCGGCCGAGACGGGGTGGTCCCGGTCGGGACGAGGTCGGTCCCGGTCGGGACGCCACCTTCCCGATTGGGATGGACCCAGGTCAGCAACCTCCTTGTTTGTGCACTTCATCCCGAACGGGATGAGCCTTTTAGGCCTCCATTATGATCTTTTTGGTCCCTCCTTGGTTCTCATGGGCTTCTCATTGATTCTCGGGACTCGGGATCGGGTCTCGGAGGCTCGGGATTGAGTCCCAAGGTCTCGGGGTCGATTCCAAGGCATCGAGTCATCGTTCCTTTACTCCGTTGGCTCCAAAATGTGTATGTATCGAGTCGGAATCGCTCCAACTCTTCCAAATCGGTCTCGGGAACCTGAAACGAACTAAAGGAAGCATAAGAAGCCCATAAACCGCTCCAAAGGAGCGATTCCACAAGGAAAATGGGACCAAAACACTACGAAATAGGCACTACAAACGACACTTATCAACTCCCCCACACTTAACCTTTACTCGCCCTCGAGTAAGCACATACTACTACTAAACTATCCGAGTGGGTATTAGCGCACCCTACGCCCCTTCAAATCACGCGAGTACACTTAGAGGAAAAGTGCACTCCGCAAGGCAAGTCGGGTCTTGCGACAAAACTGTGGATGCAACCGGACACAAAACACACAAACAAACACATAATCGGTTGCACCCAAAAGAAAACAAATACCGCTTCCCTCAAAAAGCGGTGAATGAAACACCGGTTTAGGACTCGAGGTAAGTGACAACGTTCCCAAGCTAGCAATACAAACCAAGGTGAACTAAACCCTAATAGTATGACGATCAAGCAATAAAAACGTTGGTAACTTACCTAGTTCCTCCTAACTTTCTAAAAACGTACTACGGGACGATCGGCGGAGTGGAAAAGTCAAGAACCACGGTGTTAGTCGACACTGTAGGTAAGTGAGACCCCGCCCCCTTTAGCGTGAGCCAAGAGGGTCGTCCCATGTCTAAAACCGCCTAACTAGTCCAAGTAAAAAGGTGGAAAACATGCAAAATGAGGGAAGACCGACTAATGCCGCTATCATCCTTCCTCGGGACTCGGTCCTTTGGTAGGCTCTTCACAGCAAAAGTCGGAAAAAGGCTTATTTTGAGAGGTAGGGGTTATTTTTTTGTGAATCGGGTTTTCTTTTGGCATTTTCTCTTTTCTTTTGCATTTTTTTCTTTGTTTTGCCATGCCATTCTTTTTCTTTTTTCTATTTTCTTTTGGCTTTTTGTGCCTATTCTTTTTCTTCATTCTTTTCTTTCTTTCATTTTCTTTCATTTTCTTTTCTATGCCCTTTTTGGCACAATTTGGCTTTTTGGCGCTTCTTGATAATTAAGAAAGAGAGAATTCAACAAGTTGCAAATTATTGTGTGGATATGTGCGGGAAGTAGGGAAATGAGTATGTCGGGACGACGTCTTCCCTTCATACTCACAAAAAGGGGGAGAACTTGGACTAATCTAACGATTCCAAACATGGTCATCTAAGGGACGAGACTCGGTAACCAAGGCCTTTTCACACCGTGGGTGGTCATAATGGTCAAAATGCAAATCCCGTAGTAAATCCCTAGTAAGCTAGGTGGACTCAAGGTAAAGGACCAACGAAATCATTGATTTAGGGTCATTCTACTAGATTAAAGTCCAAGACTCGATTTACACTACTAGGAAGGAAAAGTAAACACTTGCACACTAGCCTCTAAACCGGGTTTTCGAAAACGTTTTACACACACAAGACACAACAAAACACAAAACAAAGACACGACGAAAACGAACGAAAGAAAAAGAAGCAAAAGCAACAAAACAAAACAAAACAAAACAAAACAAAACGAACATATAACAAAACACAAACACCACCCCGATCTTCCAAACAAGTCTCCAAATCAACCTCAAACTTTACAAAGCTCCACCCGAACACACCGCAACACACAAATCTCCCAAACTCCACAAGGAACAAAGAGGAAAAAGGGGTGAAGAGATGTTACCAGAGGTCATGAAAGCTCTCCAAAATTAGCGGCGATTTTAGCAACCTATAAGGAAAAGAGGGCAAACACAACAAAACAAAACAAATACACGACACAAAGACACAAAAGGAAAACACACAAAAGGAAAATCTTTTTGATTTTTGTGAAATTTTTCAAATTTTTAGGGTTTTTAAGATTTTTTTCGGAAAAACTACGAAAATAAACTAAACTATGCTAGAATATCGCTCCCCCACACTTAAATCGAGCCATGTCCTCATGCTCGATCGTAGGGTGCGGAGAGACGAAAGAAAGAAAAAGAAACTACGAAAATAAAACTAAAAATCAAAAATAAAGATGAAGAAAAGGTAGAAGGTGTCCGGCCGGGGTGTAGTCAAGTCACCATGGGCCGAGACGAGAAAAAGATATGGATGGGGGAAGAAAATAAAAAGAAGGAAATAAAAGGAAATGGGAGGGGAGGGCTAGGTGTAATCAAGTCACCTAGCCCAGATTCCGCCTAAATCCGACTAAATCCTCAAAAAGGAAAGTGAAAAACTTGTAAAATTTGGATTTTGAAATGACTCTCGATGTAGTCACGTCATCGAGAGTCGGGAGCAACCATAAACCAAGGCCTCGAAGGCCACCATGACATCAAGACACAAAAGTGTACAAGGGGAAGGGAATAAAAAAAGGAAAACAAGCAACAACAAAAACGGAAAAGAAAGGATAGCTGTCGTACCATAGGTTAGCAACTCACTCTCTCCATCGTCTCATAGATCAATATAGGCACTTGCTTGTCTTCATCATTGCTATCTCGCTTCAAGCTCGATAGGTACGCATGGTAGAGGTAGTAATGGTGCGAGGGGGGGGGGGATTCGATGTGAAACTCGGTGTAAAGGGAAGAGAAATGAGGTGAGGGTATGTAAATGAAGTGTAACGGCCATATGACATGAGCAAGGATGGGTAGGGAGGTTGGGTGGGGGTATACAATGGTTGGGTGGGCTCAAATGTCAAAGAAGAGGCCAAAAGAGGAGAAAAGAGACCATCCCGGTCGGGATGGATGGTCCCGATCGGGAAGACACACTCGTCCCGGTCGGGAAGCCACCTTCCCGATCGGGACGGCACTCCAGCAAGCTCCAATTTTTGCACCTCCATCCCGATCGGGACGGCTTCTTCCCGGTCGGGATGGCACATCCTTCCCGGTCGGGAAGCTCCCTTCCCGCCCGGGATGAGTCTTCTTGACCTCCAAAAACCCCAAAAGCTTCACCAAAGCTTCAAAAACCGACTTCCATTCTCACGATCCAAGCTCTATCATTATCTACTCTCCTCTAGGAATCACCTTTCCTTCACACCTATCACAATGAACTCAAATACAACATCAAATTCCCTCCCTCACATCGCTCATCAAAAAATCCAAATGAACAAGAGTTCCACAAAGGCTAACAAATCCTAGAGACCAAACTATACAAACAAACACAAACACAAATACAAATACAAGCACAAAAGAAAAGGGAAAAGATATTTACACTAAAATACTCTCTCCAACTACACCTCCATAGCCATCAAGAGCTCGAAGGAGTAAGTCAAATGCTCTAGCAACATCTTCATTGAAGCTCACATGGCCGAGCCTAGCCACTCCCAAAAGTTTCCAAGTCGGAGGGAAGAAACGATCGTCTTCAATATGCTCGGGGTTCTCGTGATCTTCCGGGTCTTCCAAACCAACATAGCTACGACTATTATGACCATCCGGTAGGTATAGTGGTCTAGAGTCGTGCTCGGTGTCATGATGTGGGAGATCACACCCTAGAGGTGTCGCTTCTTCTACGGGGTCGAGAGTGGAACTCTTTTCCACCGCCCGACAAGGATCCTCTTCACCAACCGTCTCACAAGACTAAGGGCTAGACATCGAGTGCGGTATAGGAGGAGAAGGCATCAAGTTTTCTTCATTGGAGGGTTTAGGATCCTCCAAATTCCCATACAAAGCAAGTTCCAAGGCATCTACTTCTTTTTCTCAAGTATTGCGCTCCTTTTCACTCACCTTGTCAATATGGCCTAGAGGGGTCATCTCTTCACTTGGGTTTGGATTGTCAACACCCGGTTCATCACGAAGAAAATCAAACAAATCCAACTTTATAGCCAATACATTGGCTCCCCAAGAGCTATCTTGATAATCATGCTCAACTCCCTCCTCATTGTGGGCCCTTGAAGCCTCAACTTCCTCTATTCTTCCCCTATCTTCACCGCCCAAGCAACACTCAACAATGGTCTCTTGATCGACCCCCTCTTCTTCATTTGTAGCTTCACAATCGGGTTGACTTACTTGTGGAGGCACCCGACCTTCTTGCCCAAATGAACCTTCCTCAACATGTTGTGGAGCTCGAGTGGCCGACATCGTGATATGAGCCATGAGTGCATTGATGCGAGCATCTTGCACCTCTATTTGGGCCTTGAACTCCTCCCTAACCCCTTGTATTTGAGTCAACAACAATTGTTGACCCTTTTGCAATAACATCATCATCTCATGTTGGCTCCCTTGTGTTTGGGCCAACATTTGACAAGTCTCAAGGATATTTGGTTGTGGGTTATGTCAGGGTGTTTTGTAGTTGTTAGGATGTGGGAACGATCCTTGACAACTTTCTTGGTAACCATAAGAAGAGGGTTCATAAGATTGTTGATGAGGTTGATATGGTTGGTAAAGTAGTGGGTTTTGGTAATTCGCCCCATAGTTGTCTCGTGATGATTGATGGTAGCTTGGACAAGCCATGTCCATAACGTCGCTTAGGTACCTAGGATGAGCTAGAAGCACTTGAGCAAACGTTAGTATCCTAGTGCTTTTGAGGCACTAGGAAGGGAGAGTAACACACAAGAAGAAGAACGGAGATACACAAGGAGAAGAGAACACAAAAATCAAAAACAATGTCCACAACTAAGCAAACAAAAGTCTAAACTACGCCGTCCCCGGCAACGGCGCCAATTTGATGGGTAGGATTTGTCGTGAATCCCAACCGTCAAACAAAACCGGCAAAACCTAGTGGGTAGCTAGGGTAAGTCGGGTCGAATCCACAGGGACGGGAAGTCGGACTAAGGTATGCTCGGGTCAAGGACTAGGTTCGAGACAAGCTAATCTAAGGGGAGGAGGCTAAGGCTAAGCTAGGTCTAAAGCAAGAGAACTATCAAAGGAAACGGGCTAGGATTTGGTCGGGGTCAAAGGGGTAACGGAATGGTCGAGGGAGAACTAGAGGTGAAGGAGGAAGTAGGGTAATCTAGGTAATGCCCGGGCTTTCGCAACTTAGACTCACCTAGAGGTTCCACCTAAACCCAACTCGGCGATACACAACGACAAACGGAGTACTAGCATGCTATAGGCCTAGGTCGCATCCGGGCTCTCGCAACTTAGACCGACCTAGGGGTCGTCCTCACCGGGCTCTCGCAACTTAATGAGGGGACCGAACCCACAAACAACTATCACCCACAAAAGAAAAGCAAGAAAAACAAGCATTCACACATACTTAGCCATTCAAGCATTTCAACAAACATGTGATGTGCACCAAACAAGAGGAAACCCAAATCTTCCACCAACAACTCCAACAATCCCTTAATCATCCAATTAACACCCTAATCACCTTACTAACCCTAGGAAGATACTACTCTACCATATCTAAACTAAAACTAACACTAATAAGATGAAACAACATAACAATCAAAACAAACATGAAGAAACTAACAAGAACTATGAACTATGAACCAAAACAAGAACAAAGATACAAACTTGAATGATAAAAACAAGATTAAGAAGAAGGAAAAGGGATAATACCAAACTAGAAAATGAAAAGAAGAAGAAAACTTGCATAAATGGAAGAACCCAAAACATACATTCAAGGTTGTCAATCTTGGTGAAGATCTTGAAGAATTCCCAAATTACAAGCACTAATCTATGATTAACGGTAATCTAAAGACTAATCTACACTAATCTATGCTAATCTATCTAGGGTTTAGTCTAATATGAAGTGCATAACATAAGATGGTGCCTTAATACAAGAGAGGGGGTATATATAGGGTTACAAGTGGAAAGGAGAAGAATAGAAACAAAGCGGAGTTGCAGCAGGCCCGTCCCGGCCGAGACGGGGTGGTCCCGGTCGGGACGAGGTCGGTCCCGGTCGGGACGCCACCTTCCCGATCGGGATGGACCCAGGTCAGCAACCTCCTTGTTTGTGCACTTCATCCCGAACGGGATGAGCCTTGTAGGCCTCCATTATGATCTTTTTGGTCCCTCCTTGGTTCTCATGGGCTTCTCATCGATTCTCGGGACTCGGGATCGGGTCTCGGAGGCTCGGGATTGAGTCCCAAGGTCTCGGGGTCGATTCCAAGGCATCGAGTCATCGTTCCTTTACTCCGTTGGCTCCAAAATGTGTATGTATCGAGTCGGAATCGCTCCAACTCTTCCAAATCGGTCTCGGGAACCTGAAACGAACTAAAGGAAGCATAAGAATCCCATAAACCGCTCCAAAGGAGCGATTCCACAAGGAAAATGGGACCAAAACACTACGAAATAGACACTACAAACGACACTTATCAAACGACAACAGCTCGTCTCAGAATTTTTGGGTAGTAAAGCGAGAAAAGTCAACAGTCCGTCTTCTTGTCATCACTTGATTCGGGCGATATCGGCTTACATCTAGAGGAGGACCCAAGATCGACAATCTCTCAAAAAGCCATAGCTGAAAAGTCAAAATCGCGAAAAGTCAAAATCGATTTAAAAAAAAATGTCGCAAAGTCGAAAAAAATCGCGAAAATCGAGAAAAAATCAGCCTACCTGTAGAAGACGGGTGCTACCGGTCAGCCTGATCGACGGGTCCCTCTTACGATTATCTAAGCCCTGGATAATCTCCCCAGTAATCAGCCAAGCTGGGCTATGCTCTATCTCCATTTGATCCGCTACGGCGAGAAGTCTGACGTGGCCCATACAAGATAGCCAATCCATATGGCCTTCAAAAGCATAGACATGAAGCATGCAAAAAGTAAAGGCTCTACGGCTATATGTCGGCTTGGCCCGAACGTCATTTGGATTCATAAATTTTTCAGCCAGATCGATCAAGGAGACTGTATTTCCTTCCAGCATACGGGACACCTCCATATGAGAAAACCCTAAAAATTCTCTTAATTTCCTCCTGGGATCATGAACTGAAAAGGGGATAGCGGGACGAAGAATGGGATTCCACCCTCCTACAGCAGCTATTTCCTCAGGAAGGGGACAGATTTCGCCCCGAGGAAACCTAAAAACATGATAAGTGTCATCCCAATAGGACAGGCAAGCATCCAAAAAGTGACAATCCACCTGCATCTGACGGATTGTGGATAGCTGGGTGACACCATTCTGATTCAAAATAACTTTATCAGCATCTCTGAAAATTCGGGACCAATCTTGCAACATTCCGACTAATTGATCAATACCCATGATGAATTTCAAAAAAGAGGACTAAGTTTTTTCAGAGCTTGTTTTTTCTTTGAAGGAAGAAAGGGAGTTGTAAGATCTATGAATAAATTGTGAGCAGGGAGAAGGGTATTTATAGCGTGAAATCAAAATTCTCCTCCTCACTTTGGGATTCCTAATCCCAAGGGATTTAGCATACAGGCCTTATCCTAGGATCTAGCTAAGTCATCCCGAGCATTCCTATTTCTTCTCAAAGTCAAAATACCTTATTTTCAAAATCCTTCCAAATTCAAAATTTCAAAAAAATTTCTTCAAAACTTTATTCCCCAGCACGAGTCATTTCTCCTAAAAATGTGTTACATGCAAACTTTGCATAAATCATTATACAGGACGACTCAAGCAAAACTGTGCAATCAACTCCCCAGCAGCATAGACTTATACGACAAGTCCGATTCCCCACGGAGTTATCATCATCAACTCAGGTACATTTCTAGTCTCCGGCCGGCGGGCCCTTTACGCAGGTCTAATGGACCTTAAACGACCCGACCGGAAGTCTGTCAGGTCTTAATCTTTGATTGGCCTGGTAGCTACTCTGACTTTCGCCTTGTCCAAGCCTCAGTCAGAGTGGGGGCTCTATAGACACCAACATTTTGACCGCCAGGTGTCTATAGCAGTTTCCGACAAACACCCGATGATGATCGGACGCAAACGTGCTTTAAATACTCAGAAACGGGCTCAAAATCATTGGCATTTGGCTTGGGCTCATTATAGAGTACATACCTCACAAAACCAACCTCAAAATCAGGCCCAGCGGGTCGTTTCGAGTCAAATAAGACTAATTTGGGTAAAACCGTCTTTTAACGACCGAGTCAAAACCCGTCAAAAATATTCCCGAGGTACGTGAGTCAGCCGTGACGCCTCACACGGCTGATTCGAACTCTAATCCTACAAAAAATCAGCTTCACAAAATATTAAACAAATCCGTTTAAGGATGGAATTCGATCTCAAGTAGGAATCCTATCCGAAAACCGATTCAAACACCCGACCGAGTGCAAACACTCGGCCGAAATAGCACAAACCAGCCGTGTTTCCCTTGCTTCCTCGACAAGTAAGCGGAATTCTCATGCCTTTCAGCTTCTTATATTTCCTATCTTAAACGGTAGTTCAAACTCTTCTAGCCAAGGTAGGGAACTCCCTATAAATAGCCCCTTGCATACAACACTTTTTACAACGAAAAACCAGACAGCTACAACGTCAATTATTCTCATACACTCATAGCATCAAATATAGAAATCGACATCCGTACACACACATTCATACAAGCATAGAAACTAGGCACCGAGGAACCGATATCTCGTCCAAAACCCGGAGGAAATCCGGCCCTATACCCGACACCCTTCCCGACCAAACTGAACCACCATAACTCACCGACATCTACTCGACGCTCTTGTGCCCAAGCCACGTCCCGACGAGCCCCGATCCGAGTAAACAGAAGCATGTAGGTTGAGGGTGTAACAAAACCCGATTTCTCCTTTTTCTTCTCTTCTCTGGCCTCCTCGTCCGTCTTATTTTTTTATGGGTCGGTCGTCGCTTTTTTATTTTTTTTTCTAATATCGATATTATTCAAAACTATTTTCATATATCGAACATTCTTAAAAATATGATATCGATTTTCTATAATCGAATATTGTATCAAAAAGAATTATATTAAGATCTCGACGATGTTAAAAATCGTTACATCTTTTTTTGTTCAAACTTCTTTTTTACAAAACTTTTTTTTATCATTCCGAATACTTGATATCGATTTCATAATCGAATATCGGGTACGACGAATATCGAAAACGTAAAATCGAGTATGAATTAATTCATATTTTGTACGCAATTTATCAAAATTAGCAATTTCGAACAAAAAATAAAAAACCGGACAGACCCGCACGCGAGTCGCGCCACACTCAGGCGACTCGCGCACGGGCCTGAAACCCGAGTCCCTTTTTTTAGCTTTTTTCGTTCGTTTTATTTTATATTCTACGAAACGATTTCTAAAATTTATATCTTTTCTAAAACTATTCTGAGTATTTGATATTGATTTCGTAGTCAATTATCGAATATAACGAATATCGAAAATATTAGATCGAGTATGAATTATGCAATATTCGTACGCGATTTAATAAAAGCATCGAACTTTCAAAAATCGGTCTCGAAAACAGACCGGGACGCGAGTCGCGTGCGTCCCAGGCGAGCCGCGCGGCCGACTGAAAACGCGGCTCGTTTCTCGTTTTTTTATTATTTTTTTCGAACTTCGTTTTTTATACAAAACAGCGTTTTAACAATATTTTTTCAGATTTCGATTAATATTTATTTTCTCGATCTCGTATATTTATTTCATTTGCTATATTATTTTTACAAGTCGATACTAACTCGTTTGTTTATTTTGTAGCAAATTCACATCTTTTTCATCTTTTGTTTTATTATACTAAATCGAATCTCACATGCTAAATTCAACTTTGACGTTAAATTTTTCATGCATTAAACCGACTTAGCAACCCATTCAATTCCTCGCATGTTTAGGAAAACAATGTTTGCATATCATTCATCGTATTACTAACGCGCGTATTAAAAAATCATTCGATATCCTAGTAGAGGCCGCTAATGTGCGGGTGGGGTTGGGTGTTCTTAGTGAACTTCCCAACACGTACCCTCACCCCTTACTCAGAACCGTGGTTTCCGGATGTCCGAATCCATTGGCAACGAGAGTCATTCAATATACGATTAACCGATCAAGTCGGCATCGGTATCGAACTGCAAAGGGACGAGCCCAATAAACTCTGACATCGGAAATGGGCCGTATTTTGTATACGGCCCACTACGACATAGAGTGGGCTCGAACGGTTCCGAATAACCATAAAATTCGGTGGCGACTCCAACTTCGATTTAAATTTCAATTTGACCATCTCATATGGAGATTCATTCGCCTCCCCAAACCCGCGCGTGGCCGTGTCGGGGTGGACCTATGTCATGTCCACAGTAAGTGAGACCCCGCCCCCTTTAGCGATGAGCCAAGAGGATCTTCCCATGTTCTACACCGCCCAACTAATCCAAGTAAAAAGGTGAATAAGATTGCAAAATGAGGGAAGACCGACCATTAGCGCTATCATCCTTCCTAGGGACTCGGTCCTTTGGTAGGATCTTCACGGTAATAGTCGGTAAAAGGCTTATTTTTGAGATGTGGGGATTCTTTTTGTGAGACGGTTTTCTTTTGGCATTTTTCTTTCTTTTGCATTTTTGCTTTGTGTGTTGCTATGCCATTTCTTTTTTTTCTTTCTTTTTTTCTTTTTTTTGCCCTTTTGGCTAGATTCGAGTTGTAGGCATTTCTTTGCAACTAAGAAAGAGAGATTTCAACAAATTGCAAATTTATTTTGTGGATATGTGTAGGAGGTAGGGGAATGGGTGAGTCGGGGATCGCGATTTCCCTTCAAACCCACAAAAAGGGGAAAACTTGGACTAATCAAACAATTCCGAACACGGTCACCTAAGGGACGGGACTCGGCAACCAAGACCTTTTCACACCGTGGGTGGTCATAATGGTCAAAATGCAAATCCCGTAGTAAATCCCTAGTAAACTAGGTGGACTCAAGGTAAAGGACCAACGAAATCATTAATTTAGGGTCATACTACTAGACTAAAGTCCAAGACTCGAATCATACTACTAGAAAGAGAAAGTAAACACTTTCACACTAGCCTCAAAACCGGGTTTTCGAAAACCTTTTTACACACTAAACACAACTACACATCACAAGACGAAGACACGACAAGAATGAAAGGAAAAGAGACAAAAGGCAACAAAACAAAACAAGATAAAACAAACACATAAACAAAACAAACACCACCCCGAACTTCCAACCAAGTCACCAAATCAACCACAAATATGCACAAAGCTCCACCCGACCACACAGCATCACATATCTCCTCCAAACTCCACAAGGGCAAAGAGGAAAAAGGGGTGAAGAGATGTTACCGGATGTCTTGAAAGCCCTCCAAAGTTAACGGTGATTAAGCGACCTACAAGGAAAAAGGGAGGCAAAACACGCACAACACAACAAATATACGACATAACGACACACACGGAAAACACACAAAAGAAAATCTTTTTGATTTTTATGAAAATTTTCAAATTTTTAGGTTTTTTAAGGATTTTTCGAAAAGACTACGAAAATAAAACTAACTACGATAGAATATCGCTACCCCACACTTAAACCGAGCAATGTCCTCATGCTCGATCGTAGTGTATGGAGACACTAAAGAAAAGAAAATAAACTTCGAAAATAAAGCTAAAAATCAAAAATAAAGTGGAGAAAAGGGTAGAATGTGTCCGGCCGGGGTGTAGTCAAGTCACCATGGGCCGAGACAAGAAAAGATATGGATGGGGGAAGAAATAAAAAGAAGGAAATAAAAGGAAATGGGAGGGGAGGACTAGGTGTAATCAAGTCACCTAGCCCGGATTCCGCCTAAATCCGACTAAATCCTACAAAAAAGGGTGAAAACCTTGTAAATTTGGATTTTGAAATGACTCTCGATGTAGTCACGTCATCGAGAGTCGGGAGCAATAGCCACCAAGGCCCCGAGGGCCACCATGACACAAAAGTGTATAAAGGGAAGGGGACCAACAAAGGAAAACAAGCGATAAAAGACGGAAAAGAAAGGATAGTTGTCGTACCCATCGGTTAGCAACTCACTCGCTCCATCGTCTCATAGTTCAATATCGGCACATAGCTTGTCATCGTCATTGCTATTCCTCTTCAATCTTGATAGGCCTGCATGGTTGAAGTATTAAGCTTGCAATGGTGTGAGGAGGTGAGATTTGATGTGAGGCTCGGTGTAAAGTGAAGAGAAAATGAGGTGTGGGTATGAAAATGAAGTGCATAGGTCGTATGATATGTGCAAGGATAGGTAGGGAGGTTGGGAGGGGGTATAACATGGTTGGGTGGGCTCGAATGTCGAAGAAAAGGCAAAAGGTGGAGCAGGGGGCCATCCCGGTCGGGATGGACTTCTTCCCGGTCGGGAAGACTCCTTCCCGGTCAGGACGAACTTGGTCCCGGTCGGGAACACACTCCAGAAGATCCAATTTTCAGCCCACTCATCCCGATCGGGATGACATCCTTCCCGGTCGGGATGCTCTCTTCTAACCCTTCATTCCTTGGTAGCTTCACCCACATGTCCACCAATTCGAGACATAGAATCTCGTCCCCAAAAGCTTGTCAAAAGCTTCAAAAACCGACTCTCATGCCCAAATCCAAACTTCTATCATCAACTACTCTCTCAAGACTTCATCTTCACTATAACCTATCAAATGGACTCAATAAACACCATCAAAATCCCTCCCTCACATCGCTCATCAAAATACCGTACAAGAATTCCACAAAAGCTAACAAATCCTAAAAACCAAACTATCCAAACAAACATATACAAAAACAAAAACAAAAGAAAAAGAAAAAACGATATTTACATGATACTCTCACCATCTACTCCTCCATAGCCATCAAGGGCTCGAAGGAGAAAGTCAAATGCCCTAGCAACATCTTCATTGAAGCTTACATGGCCGAGCCTAGCTACTTTTAAGAACTTCCAAGTCGGAGGCAAGAAGCGATCATCTTCATTATGCTCGGGGTTCTCGTGATCTTCCGGGTCTTCCAAACCAACATAGCAACGAATCTTAAGACCATCCGGTAGGTATAGTGGTCTAGAGTCATGCTCGGTGTTGTGCTGTGGGAGATCACACCCTAAGGGGATTGCTTCTTCTACGGGGTCGAGAATGGAACTCTTTTCCACCGCCCAACAAGGATCCTCTTCATCAACCGTCTCACAAGACAAGGGACTAGAAATCGAGTGCGATAGAGGAGGAGAAGGCGTCAAGTTTTCTTCATTGGAGGCAATTGGCTCCTCCAATTTCCCATTCAAGGCAAGTTCCAAGGCATCTACTTCTTTCTCCCAAGTATTACGCTCCTTTTCACTCACCTTGTCAATAGGGCCTAGAGGAGGTATGTCTTCACTTGGCTTTGGATTGTCTAGATCCGGTTCATCATGAAGAAAATCAAACAAATCCAATTTAATAGCCAATACATTGGCTACCCAAGAGTTACCTTGAGAGTCATGTTCACACCCCTCCTCATTGTCGACCCTTGAAGCTTCAACTTCCTCTATTGTTCCCATATCTTCACCATCCAAGCAACACTCAACAATGATCTCTTGATTCTCCCTCTCTTCTTCATTCGTAGCTTCATGATCGGGTTGACTTCCATGTGGAGTCAACCGACCTTCTTGCCCAAATGAACCTTCCCCAACAATTTGTGGAGCTCGAGTGGCCAACATCGTGATATGAGCCATGAGTGCATCGATTCGAGCATCTTGCACCGCTTTTTGGGCCCTAAACTCCTCCCTAACCCCTTGTAATTGAATCATCATCTCTTGTTGACTCTTTTGCATTAGAGTTATCGCCTCTTGTTGACCCTTTAGCAATTGAATCATCATTTGACAAGTCTCAAAATTGGGGATTTTTGGTTGTGGGTCACGTGGGGGTATTTGGTAGTTGTTAGGATGCTGGAATGATCCTTGACAACTTCCATGGTAACCATATGGAGGGCGTTCGTAAGATTATTGATGAGGTTGATATGGTTGGTGAAATTTTGGGACTTTGCAATTTGTCCCATAGTTGCCCCGTGACGATTGATGGAAGCTAGGACGTGGCATTTCCATAACGTTGCTTTGATACCTAGGATGAATTAGAAGCACTTGAGCAAACGTTAGTAGCCTAGTGCTTTTGAGGCACTAGAAAGAGAGAATAGCACACAAGAAGAAAAACGGAGATACACAAGGAAAGAAAACACAAAAGTCAAGAACAAAGTCTAAAACTAAGCAAACAAAAGTCTAAACACTAGTAGAATTCAAGCGAATGGCATCGGTACAATGGTATCAGTTCTAATAAAATCGATGCCAATTGCAATTTAAAGTGTAATTGGCATCGGCCATGACTTAAGAATCGATGCTATTTATTATTTTTCTATAATTGGCATCGATTATTAACTTAGACGACTCCAATTTTATATTATTGGCATCGGTTGTTAGATTACTATCGATGCCAAATTTGTTAAATATATACAAAAAAAATAACTAGCACCGGTAATTCGCTGGAACCGATGCCATTTTTATTTTATTTTTGCATCAGTGGTTTGCTACTACTGATGCCAATTTTATTTTTTTGGCTTAGTATCCTTAGTTAAATTAGAATCGATGTCAATTTTGTTTATTATATGCAAAAAAAATAACTGGCATCAGTGGTTTGCTGGAACAGATGCCATTTTCATTTTTTTGGCATCAATGATTCGTTGGTACTTATGCCATTTTATTTTATTTTTGGCATCAATTTCTGAATCAAAACTGATGCTAATTTTCTTTAACATATTGCCATAAGATGTTATATTGAAACTGATGCCAATTCTATCGGCATGGATGATTCAATCGAAATCGATGCTAATGTTTTGTAATCGTATCATTTGTTATTAAATTATAACTGATGCCAATTTTTATTTCATTGAAAGTGGTTACCACGGACGAAGCTACATTAAGGACGGACTGGGCCTCGGCCCGGGGTAGTTTGTGAAGGTTATGTACTATTTAGCGAGGCATGCATTGATGTGTTAAGCTTCTTTGTCTAAGTTGGTTATTGCAGAAAAAGTAGGTTGACCTTTACTCATTTAGTCATGTGTTCGACTTCTAATGCCAGTTTTTTATTTCCTTCTTTAATCACCATAGGGCGTACGCCCTATTACTTCGTTCAACTCCTTTCCTTTCTTTAGTTAATTACTGTGTAAATGTTTTATATTTTATTTTCTTCATTACACTTTTAATTTTAATCCTTGTTATTCACAAGATAGTATTTTAAAAAATTATATGTTCACTTACCCAATTCGAAAGTGGTCATGCAATTTCTCACCATTTTTAACACATAACTCTTTAATCTCCATGATATTCCAATTTATTTTTGGGCATAGTTTCATATACGAATATAGATATGTTAATTTTATAATGTAGGTTTTATATCTGTGTAAATTTATTGGATGTCAAAATTTTGTCATTTGATTTCAAAAAGTGAAATTTAAAATTATCTTAATTAATACGGAATACCGTCTACGACAATCTATTAGTAAGGGGGATTTATTGTTATCATCAACCTTCAAATATAACCATGACAAATCGAAGAGTGGTCCGAAGTATGCTTTTTTACTCGACGCAATTCCAATTTTACTCGATGCAGTACTCTTTTCACATGATTATCCATTTGTACCCTTAGACTAAGAGAATATAACTGTTTTTTCTCTATGATTAAAATTAAGAACAACATTATTTTTTCCTTAATTATACTTCTAAACTCTAGAACTATCCAATTTATATTATCAATATGGTTGAGATTACGGACTCAAGTTTGACCCGTAACTCAATCGACCCAAGCTAACCCGAAACTGACCCGACTATTATTATAGAAAATGAGTCGATATCCCTAAAAAAGTTGAACATAGCAATCTCAAAAATGACCCAAAACCGAAATGACCCGAACCGAAATCAGCATGATTCTTATAACTCGAAAGTGGCCAACACGAAGCGTACACGCCCCGAATCCGACCCGGTTCACCCGTTTTCATGTCTATCATAATTTTCATGAGTTATATAACCACTAAAATTATTTTAAAGGTATCGTATACTTTATATTTGAATACAATAGATTATAATATCATTACTAATTAAAAAAATGGAAAAACACTAAAAATATGAGGTCTTTCGTATAATGAGTATTTTTAATTTGGTTCTATCAGTTCAGCTCTTATAGATTCAGAAATAAATATGTTTACTTATCATTCAGTTATTATTGTTGAACTCAATTCGATTTGGATTGAGACAAAATTTGTATACTATTGAGCATACTGATATCGCGTGTTTGATCGGTTATTAATTCATATGTAATTCTTGGTCTATTTTTGGATTCGGGTTTTCTTCGTCAGGTTTTTAATATTAGGTTTATATATATGACAATCGATGTCATAATTTAATACTTATCAAATGGGTCCCGGGTGTTGGACATGGGTCGGGTCGGGTCGGGTCAAATACAAGTCGTGTTGTACAAGTCCTGAGTCAAGTTCATGTCATAATCAGTATCAGAAATAGTTTCCGACACCTTACTTATTACCACTTTTTAAGTCAAAATATATTTTTTTTGTATTAAATAATACGGATTATTTGTTTTAATACTAATGTAAGGAGTACTCATTAGTTACTTATTTTTAAATTAATATTAAAACTACATTAATTACATAGTTCTTTATTTATCAAATGATATTGAAGTTGTATAAGCTTTCATATTCTATAATATTTTTAATTTAAAATAATATAATTAATAATTGAAAATATTACTTTAACTATAATATTTAAATATCGATGTATTACTCTGTATAATTTTAATGGCTTTCGGTGACTTAAGTACTCAACTATCTAAGCGGGTTAGGTCGGGTGTCAGTCTAGACCTGACAAAACGGGTCAACGGGTCGGGTCGACTTCAGGTCGGACCACTTTTGTTTTATTAAAATCGGGTTGACTTTGGATCGGACTCGGTCATTTCATGTTCGGGTCATTTTCGGGTTTGCGATTTTCAATTTTTTTAGGAATATCGACTCGTTTTTTATAATAATAGTCAGGTCAGTTTAAGATTAGTCCAGGTCAATTCGCGTTATGGGTCAACTTTGGGTCATCGGTTCAAGTGTCGGGTCAGGTTTGTGTTGACTTATTCGGGTTGGGTTAGTTATCCTAGGTCTAAGTGTCACCCTAATATTAATGTGTCGTTTTAGATTCAATTTATTTCAAAAAACGAGTCAAACTTTGGCACTTTACTCTTAACTCTATAAAAATGGTTAGATCGGATCAAGTTTGCGGCTTACGTCAAAATTTCCTATAAACAAGCAACCCAAATTTGATGGGTTGTTCAAACAGCACTGCAGCTCCTTAAATCAAATTAATCTCCATTCACACTATTCAAAATAAACCCTCACATTATTATTTAAACTAAACCCTCCTACATAAGTGTAACACGTTCCTCAAAATCGTCATACACCCCTCACCTTCACAAACTCTCATCCTCAGTTCTACAGTAACTGCTTTCTTTAATCACCTGCTTTCTTTAATCACCATTTCAGCAACCATCAGCTACGTTCTGCTCTGCTCCCACAATTGATTGGTTTGTTCTCTCCAACGTTAAACAACCTACCGAGTACTAGGTAAATCAGTTACTGCACTAAAAAAAAAAATTATCACACAATTACTTGACCTAATTTGTCACTTCATAATATAATTCTTGTCACTTCATCATATAACTCATGGTTTCGTTTGAATTTTTTTCCTTCAGTAGCTTCGTGCTGCATTTACCACGAAATCTGCAAGACTTTTAGCTTTTCCGTAATTCAGACATCACGATCAAGGTATGTCTCTGATTTTCTTTCTCTTTTTTTTTTGTAAGATACTTTTGTGGGGCAATCTCGTTGAAGTTAAGGGGAATCGATTGGTGAGCGTGAGAGAATCGATTGTTATTTGATGCCTTAATCCTTGCAACTCTTTAACACACGCCTCATTCATCCATGTAATTCGAGGTGGTATAACATGCTATGATACAACTCAACCCTTTACCTTGTTTACCTGGAAATGAAAAGGATTAAGAACTCGGGATGACCAGGATATAGTTACACTTTCATATGAATATGAAAATTAGTAAGAACTCGGGATAACCAGGCTATAGTTAGAACTTCATACGAATAAATCCTATTCTCAAAATCTAAAATGAACTATCAATAATCTAGTTAAACCATAAAACAAATGTACATATAACTAAGGAGAAGCATGAAATAATTAAACCTCGAGCGTGAAATAATTCAAAGGTAAACTTTATCTACTCCATATTATATAGGAACTTACGAGTTAAAATTCAAAAATGAGTATAGAGTTGGGAAAATGGGTCTGATTAAGTGTAATAATAGTGGGTTATAGTAGAAAAATGCATGTCTATAAGCTTGATAGAATGACGAAGAATAAACGTGAGTTTTGAGAAATACTAATAGTAAACGACTAAAAACAAGAAATCAAATTAAAGTATGTTGGGGGATGAAACAAACCAAAACTTGCAAGTGTGTTCGACGTATGACCGTATAGGAATTTCACTATGCTTCTTCCAAATGACTCTCTGGTTGAATTATTTCTTTTTTAATAGATCGATTATTTAGAAAAGAAGGAGGTCAAGGAGAAAGACAGGAAATAGAGTGAGTGTCCATATTTGCCGGCTTTTGGAAATATAGAGGAAATCTAGGTGTATGTTTAGTAACATTAAGGTTATGTTTAACAAAAGTGACAAACTCAAATTAGGAAAAATTGAAATAGCAAAAGTACTGACACTAGTTTAGTACTGATACTTCTAGCTTGGCTAAGAATACAAATTTCAGATCATGAGTAGCATTAATCAGATTACTTCCATTTCTGCTACTAACTATGAATAATTAAAAGTAATTGAAGTACATCATATCGTTTTGTTTTAAATCAGAGGGAACAGTTTGGCCATGGGTAAAAGGTACAATAGTACATAACACGCCTTTGAGCAAGCAAAATGTTCGAGTTTCGATTGATAATATCGTAGATGACAAGTCAACACTTCCAGTTCCATGGGATGAGAACTTACGGGTTGCCGAAGTTGTTGGAAGTTTTGCACAATGGCCTAAATCATTGGTTTTGATGGGAACTAGTGAGGTAACTAAGTAAAAGCCCTAAACTTTCATAAAATTAATTAATGAATCGTATCAAGAAAGATTAGACTGTTTAGAGTGTTATTAGGTATTATTTATGGGGTAATTTTTGAGTTATAGGCTTTCATGATGATAAATTTTATAACAATTCATAATGCACTTATTAAATTATAAATTTGTAAGTTGACCTTATTTTCTGACGTTATACAGTTTTGATACTGAAATACGCAATAAAATTATAAAACTCACCATTAAATGTTTATTTGATATTTTGAATTGATTACAACTTATACACTTTGATCAGGTCTCTAAAGTTTCTTAAACTATAAGGAACATAGAAATTGGATATTTTATGATGAAGTTAATTATTTTATAATCAACTAAAGCTCCAGAATACCGTGAATTGTATGTTTGGATGAGTTCGATTATATGTTATCAATGACAAAGTACATTCAATTTTTTCCTAGCAAATGTTTTTATAAAATAACACGTGATAAATGTCAGAATTTTTTATTGTAATTATAGGATCTGTCTAATGACGAGCTTGAGAAAAATGTAAGAACAAAAGACTCCAAGAAACGTAGTAATAAGGATTCACATATTGAGACCATCAAGTCCTTAAACAAGGAAAAGGTAAATTTTAATAATGTACCACGACTTAGTTTCTATGTAATAACGAGAACTTCGATACTAAAGTTTCTTCTTTTTTAGGTGAAATCTATGAAGATGTCCCAACCAAAAGTTGACATGTCTTTCAATAGTAATGGTCCAACGGTAAATATAAAAATTATCATTTATGCCTTTTTTTACATGTTTTTTGTTAACTTTTTGAACTTTATCACTATAAGTACTGGATAAGGTGAAAAAAGGACCATTAAGTGAGGATGAGATGAGTTAGGGGAACATTGTCAGAGGTTGGAAAGGAATATTTGCTCGGCTACGGTTGGAGGGTATTCTTATTTTAGTTTAAAGATTAATAAGTCAGTGTACAAGTACGAAGAAGATGTTGAGTTGTGCATGCTTTTCGACGACATCAGGGAGATGCTTAGAAACTATTGTTTAAACATAACTATCCTTCAACTTTGGGGAAGGTATTATAATTATTTTATTTTTAATTGCATAACTATTTTTGGTGTTTATATTTGCTAACAATTTAATGTTATATTTAATATAGTTTCTTATTTGACTATGGCACACGGATGGAAGTGATACCAGAAGTTGGATTTTTGTGTCCTAATATTCGTTGCACTTATTCACGTTCCCCTCTTGACATGGAGGCGTACGTAGCGTATGCTTTGAAGGAACAAGAAAATAAGAAATATATGTGATAGGTGCTTTCCATGAGGCGTGAGTATTTAATGATTTCGATTCGTTGTATATAATAATATAAGTCTGTTACTCTTATATGTTTCTGACACTTGTATAGGTACCATTGGATGCTAGTTGTGTTTGATCTTGGAGACAACCTCTTATACATTGTTTACTCGGCTCAAGCGCCAAAGAAAAAATACTCAATCAAACATTCGTTAATAGAGTAAGATTGCAAACTCAACCATCATAATGTTACAATTTTAAATGAAAGTACGTGTTCATAATTATATTTTAATCTTTTTCAATTAAAGTGAATGGAAATCATACACTTGGAGGGCGGGGAGGTGTCATCCGTACAAAAAGAAAATACTTCAAGTCAAAATAATCGAGGTATGTACTAATAACTAGCTTACTCTTTTATCGTAAAATGTGGAATACACATATACAAAAAAAGAAAAGAAAAAACTCATATGATTTAACATAATTAAGACTTTACTTGATAAATTGTAGTGTCCGCAACATCCATCTAGTTACGAGTGTGGTTACTTTGTCATGAAATGGATGTTTGACATCAATCTACATCATTCAACCTCTGAAGATAGCTTTGAAAAGGTATTTTAAAAATTCATCTCTTTGTTTGAACTCTTATATTTATCATTTTTAGACATCATATTTACAATGATAAATATATTTATCATTCAACCTCTGAAGATAGCTTTGAAAAGGTATTTTAAAAATTCATCTCTTTGTTTGAACTCTTATATTTATCATTTTTAGACATCATATCATTGTCGTACTTGTTTATGTAGTGTATTTCAGGATCAGCAATTACAACTAAAGAAATGAACGAGGTTCGGGAGCTTTGGGCTCTATATTGCAAAGATAATGTAATGATGTAGGTAGTGAACGATTGACTTGGATATTATAGTAGAGTTCTTATATAGAGAATTATACGATAAAAGATATTAATGTAAATAGTTGTGAATGAAGCACTGAATTTATGTTGTGAATGGTTGTATCAGGTTTTTGTTATTAAAATTTTAAGTTAATTATTCTATTTGGATTGTTCATATGATGAGGAAAATGCTGTTGCATTTTGTATATAATTCGAACGAAACAAAATTTGGAGGTCTTGTACGTAAAACGTGCATTAGATATGTCAGTTTGACAGAACGCTATCGACTATAAGTGATGTCACTTTCATAAAATTGGCATTGGTTGTTAAGGGCATTCGATGCCAATGTAGTGAAAGTGGCATCGATGACAATCATATTTAAGTCAAATTGGCATCGATATAGATCAATGCTACTTTTGCAACAATGGCATCGGTTGAAATCGATGGCATCGGTACAGGCATCGGTACAGTGGCATCGATTTACAACCGATGCCAATTGCACATATTGGCATACATATTGGCATCAGTTGTAATCGATGCCACTTCTTGAATATTGGCATCAGTTTAAAACCGATGCCAATTTTGTTTGCCATTAGCATCGCCTTGATCGGCATCGATGGAAAAACGATGCCAATGGCCATTTACAACTGATGCCATTCGCTTGAATTCTACTAGTGAAACTACGCCGTCCCCGGCAACGGCGCCAATTTGATGGGAAGGATTTGTCGCGGATCCCGCCACCAATTAATAACCAACTAACCTAACTAGGGTAGCTAGGGCAAGTTGGGTCAATCCACAGGGACGGAAATGAGTTTAGACTAATGGGTGCTACGGTCTAGGACTAGGTTCGAGACAGGCTAATCTAGGGTGATGGCTAATGACTAGGCTAAGATCTAAAACACGGAAAAGGAAGACAAAACAAGTGACTAAAGACTAAGGGAAGCGAGGATAACGATAAAAGGAAAACTAGGGTTAGGTCGGGTTCATGGATGCAAAGGAGGCAAAAAGGGGAATGACGGGGTCACTAGCATGCTTTCGTAGCCTAGATACCGCCGATCGGGCTCTCGCTACGTAATCGGCCTAGGGGTCGTCCTCACCGGGCTCTCGCTACGTAATGAGGCGACCAAACCAACCAACTAAACACATATATACAAGAGAATATGCAAGAAAAACAAGGATTGATCGTCTCTAGTCTCACAAGCATTTCATCAAACATGTGGAGTGCAAGGTAAATGGGAAACAACAAAAACAACATCTAGTACCACCCATCTTACCCTAAATCATCCACAATCACAACCAATCACCCTAATAACCCTAGCAAGAGTCTACTCAAACATAATTATGCTAAAACTAACACTAACAAGATAAACCAAAACAAGAACAAGAGCATACATATGTAAAACTAACAAGGATGATGAACAAAACAATAAACAAGATCTAAAGATTGAAACTTGAATAATAAAACAAAGATTAAGAGAAAGGAAAAGAGATTATACCATACTAGAAGATGAAAGCAAGAAAGAAAACTTGTATAAAAGAGAAAACCCAAAACAATCTCCCAAGGTTGTCAATCTTGGTTGAATCTTGAAGAATTCAATTAATACAAGGGTAATCTAAGATTAAGAAGTAATTAACGACTAATCTACACTAATCTATGCTAATCTATGCTAAACTATGCTAGGGTTTCATAAGATAGTGTATCAATACAAGAGGGGGGTATTTATAAGGTTACAAGAGTGAAGGAGAAGAAAAGAAGAGTCACGAGCTGCAGCTGCTCCTTCCCGGTCGGGAAGGAATGATACCGGTCGGGATGGGCCATCCTTCCCGGTCGGGAAGCTCTCTTCCCGGTCGGGAAGCTCTCTTCCCGGTCGGGATCAAGCATAACACCGGGCTATGTTATCAATAACACCAGGCGGTGTTATTGTTCTTCCCGGTCGGGAAGGGTTCTTCCCGGTCGGGACGGCTAGATCAGTAGCCTCTTCATTCATGCTCTCCTTCCCGACCGGGAAGGCTACTCTTCCCGCCCGGGAAGGGTCTTGTAGGCCTCCAATATGATCATAAAGGTCCCTCCTTGCTTCTCATGGGCTTCTCATCGACTCTCGGTGCTCGGGATCGAGTCTAAGGGGCTCGAGAATGGGTCCCAAGGTCTCGGGATCGAATCTAAGGCACCGAGTGATCGTTCCTTCTCTTCGTTGGCTCCAAAAGTGTATGAAACGAGTCGGAATCGTTCCAATTCTTCATGAATGGTCTCGGGAACCTAAAACGAACTAAAGGAAGGATAAGTAACCCATAAACCGCTCCCAAGGAGCGATTCCACAAGGAAAACGGGACTAAAACACAACAAATTAGGCACTACAAACTACACTTATCATGTAACAATGTCGACGGTGTTTAAACTTGTTCCTGATTTGTCTAAACTCGAATCACTCGACGGTAACAATTACAAACGTTGGTATCAAAAATTGCTGATATTTTTTTGAACTACTTGAACTTGATTATGTATTGTCTGAGGAGCCTCCGGTTCCGGTTTCTGCATCGTCCGGTTTTGACGTTACTCCTCCTATCGCTTCTATTATCAAGTCGAATGTTGATTCGATTAAGATAATAAAATTGCTCGCTTTCATATCCTAAACCACGTGACTAATACCTTGTTCGATTTATTTATGGTTCATAAATCTGCTAAAGTCATCTGGGAGTCTTTAGAGTCGAAATATGGGTCTGATGATGCTGGAAATAAAAAGTATGTTGTTGGGAAATGGCTTGGGTTTCATATGGAAGATGGGAAGTCTATCATGGAACAAGTGCATGAATACGAAAATTTATGTGCTAATGTTGTAAATGAAGGAATGAAATTGGATGATGTCTCCTTAGCTAATGTTTTGTTAGAATATTTTCCTCCTTCTTGGTCTGAATATCGTAACCATCTTAAGCATAAGAAAAAAGACCTTACCTAAAAGAACTTGTAGGGCATATGAGGACCAAGGAGGCCAATCGCCTCAAAGATAAACCTGTTAGTCGTCATTCTGTTAGCAATTATGTTGGTGTTGCAAAGGTTAATCTGGCTGAGTCTGGTGGTTCCTCTAATGCTGAAAAATTGATGGGCAAAAATAAGAATAAGGGGGAAAACAAGAATGGTCGGAATCAAGCTAAGAAGAACGGTCTTGGCAAACCTGTTCCCAAGATCCAGAAGCCTCTAGTCTGCTATGTCTGTGGAAAGGGCGGACAAAAAGCTTACCAGTGCACTGAAAAGAAGTCCACTGAAGCAAACATGGCATTGACTGATGACATTATTGTTGTTGTGGTCATGGAGGCTAATCTGGTGGGAATGCTGATGAATGGGTTTCGGACACTAGAGCTTCGAGACACCTCTGTGCCAACAAGGGATTATTTGCTAAGTTCGAGGAGTTTGCTAATGGAGAATGCGTTTACATGAGTAATTCTTCATCTGTTGTGATCACAGGAAAAGGCAAGGTCTTTCTCAATCTCACCTCAGGGAAAACTCTTGCTCTTAATAATGTTTTGTATGTACCCTCATTACGTCGAAACCTCGTGTCTGGTGCTTTATTGAACAAAGCTAGTGTGAAGCTTGTTTTTGCAGCTGACAAGGTTGTAATGTCGCGTATGGGGAATTTGTGGGCAAGGGTTATCTGTCTGGGGGCATGTTTATTATGAACTCTATTTCTGAAATTAATAATAATGCTTCGACTTCTACTTATATTGCTGAGTCTATTGATGTTTGGCATAATAGACTAGGTCATGTGAATGTTGAATCCATTAAAAAGACTTAGAACGATGTCACTAATTCCAAGTTTGACCAATAAAGAATTATCTAAATGTGTTAGCTGTGTTGAGGCTAAGTTTACAAGAAAACCTAGTAAACCAGTTAAAAATAGGGAAACGAGTCTTCTTGAATTGATTCACACCGACCTAGCTAATTTCAAAAGTACTATGAGTCGAGGTGGTAAACATTATTATGTCTCTTTTATTGACGACTATTCTAGATATAGTAAAGTATAACTGCTTAGGACTAAGAATGAAGCAAAACAATCGTTTATAAAATTCAAGGATGAGGTCGAAAATCAACTCGATAGGAAGATTAAAAGGGTTAGGTCCGATAGGAGAGGTGAATATGGTTCTAACTATTTAATCGACTTCTGTGAGAAGAACGGACTAATCCATGAGACTAGTCCACCCTACCAACCACAGTCAAATGGAGTAGCTGAACGGAAAAATAGATCATTAAAGAAAATGATGAATGCTATGCTTTTAATTAAGTTCTGGCCTATCTGAAGATAAGGGGGGGAGCGGGGCTTTCTGCTTGTTATATTCTTAACTGTGTACCATATAAGAAAATTGACAAGACACCCTACGAAATCTGGAAGGGCTATCCCCCTAACCCAAGTTTCGTTAGAGTATGGGGTTGTTTGTCTAAGCTGGGTTTACCCAACTTTAGGTGACCTACAGTTGGACCAAAAACTTATAATTATGTGTTTATTGGGTATGCTCAAAATAGTTCTGCTTATAGATTTATTTCATTGAATGATCATTCACATATGTGAAGCTAGCCAGAGACGCTGAGTTTGTTGAGCATGTTTTTCCTCTCAAGAAGAATGTTGTGGCATTACCTGATTTGTCTGATTTACCTGTTGCTTCTGTTTAAAATTTTTATGCATTCTAGTACTAGTACTTATGTTGATCATAGTATTGAACCTAGAAGGAGTAAGAGACCTAGAGTTGAAAAGTCTTTTGGTAATGATTTTGTTACAACATTCCTATCTGAGTATGGTTATGTTGTTTGTGCTAGTGAAGAATTTGTTTTAGCCTTTTTAATAGAAGAAGATCCAAAAACCTATAGTGAAGCAATGAGATCAATTGATGCTAATTTTTGGAAAGACGCTATTGAAAGTGAACTTGACTCTATTCATGATAAGTGTAGTTTGTAGTGCCTATTTTGTAGTGTTTTGGTCCCATTTTCCTTGTGGAATCGCTCCTTGGGAGCGATTTATGGGTTACTTATGCTTCCTTTAGCTCGTTTCAGGTTCCCGAGACCATTCATGAAGAATTGGAACGATTCCGACTCGTTTCATATACTTTTAGAGCCAACGAAGAGAAGGAACGATCACTCGATGCCTTGGATTCGACCCCGAGACCTTGAGACCCAATCCCGAGCCTCTTAGACTCGATCCCGAGAACCGAGAGTCGGTGAGAAGCCCATGAGAACCAAGGAGGGACCAAAAAGATCATAATGGAGGCCTACAAGGTCCTTCCCGGGCGGGATAGTGGCCTTCCCGACCGGGAAGGAGTGCACAAAACCAACAGCTCCTGTCTTGAGCCCGTCCCGGCCGAGAAGGACTCGTCTCGGGCGGGACCATCTCGTCCCGGGCGAGACCATCTCGCCCCGGGCGGGATGAGTGAGCTGTAGCACGCAACTCATTCTTTTCTTCTCCTTACTCATTGTAACCCTATATATACTCTTCCCTTGTTTTGTTAAGCTTATGTTCTTCATATTACATTAAACCCTAGATTATTTTAGCATAGATTAGCATAGATTAGTGTAGATTATTCTTTAGATTATCGTTAATCTTAGATTAGCTCTTGTAATTTGGGAATTCTTGAAGAATCCAACCAAGATTGACAACCTTGGTTGATGTATTTGGGTTTTCTTCCATTTATGCAAGATTTCTTCTTTTCATCTTCTCTAGTATGGTATAATCTCCTTTTCTCTTCTCTTTATTTTTGTTTTGTTATTCAAGTTTGAATCTTTATATCTAGTTTATTGTTCTTGCTTGTTCTTCTTTTGGTTATTTTGATTCTTATGTTGATTTCTCTTGTTAGTGTTAGTTTTAGTATAGATATGTTAGAGTAGATTCTTGCTAGGGTTAGTAAGGTGATTAGGGTGTTAATTGGATGATTAAGGGATTGTTGGAGATGTTGGTGGAAGATTTGGGTTTCCTCTTGGTTTGATGCATATCACATGTTTGTTGAAATGCTTGAATGACTAGTATGTGCATGTGCTTGTTTTTCTTGCTTTTCTCTTGTGGGTGATAGTTGTTTGTGGGTTTGGTTCCCTCACTACGTAGCGAGAGCCCGGTGAGGTCGACCCCTAGGTCGGTCTAAGTAGCGAGAGCCCGGATGCGACCTAGGCCACTATAGCGCGCTAGTAACCCCGTTTGTCATGTGTATCGCCAAGGTGGGTTTTAGGTGAAACCTCTAGGTCGGTCTACGTAGCGAGAGCCCGGACCACACCTAGATTACCCTACTACTCCCTTCGCTCTAGTTCTTCCTCGACCATTTCGTTTCCCCTTTGACCCCGACCTAATCCTAGCCCGTTCTCCTTGTTTGTTTTCTTTGTTACCATAGTTATAACCTTAGCCTCCTCCCCTTAGATTAGCTCGTCTCGAACCTAGTCCTAGACCCGAGCATACCTTAGTCCATCCTCCCATCTCTGTGGATTCGACCCGACTTACCCTAGCTACCTTAGTTAGGTTAGTTGGTTTTATTTGACGGTTGGGATCCACGACAAATCCCTTCCCATCAATTCACTACAACAAATATTGGAATAAGTAACGCCACATAGTGAACGATTGAGTTAGTTAACCGCTTTCTAGGACTAAAGAGAACGCCTTTCTAAGGCAACTGTTATTTGAAAGAATAATAGAGAACGCCTTTCTAAGGCAACAGTTATTTGGAAAAAAAATAGAGAACGCATCTCTACGGCAACAGTTATTTGAAAGAAAATAGAGAACACCTTGGTAAAATAACAGTTACTTTGAACAAGAATAGAGAACACCTACACACATGCGCTTTTCATTTTTTTTGTTAAAAATATACCCCACCCTAAATTACAAATAAAAATAGACAATGAAAATCTAAAATAGGACAGCCATAGATAGTGTTTCAATCCAAAGGCCATGTTAATAGCCACATCATCGATCCATGCAATAAAATTTTATTCTTATGTTAAAATTTTACGGATTATAGGAAATAACTCAACAAATTCATCCTTGACCTTAGAAAATAGAAATTACCCACATACCTATCACTGCCTATTTCCGATCTCATCAGTCTTTACAGTCGTTATCTCAATCACCGAACACCACCATAAATGTAACCTCAAATACCACCTCCTCTTCCCTCTTGTCTCTCCCATCTCACAATGACTAATGAACACAAACAACAAACATTAAAAAGCTTGACAACAACAACAACACCGACAAACTAGTCAGATCAACATCGGCGAACTCGTCAAATCTGATTTTTAATTTCATTACTAGTGTCTTCAATTTTGATTCATGTGGGTCAAATCAGGGTTTAATCTTGATTTTATTGGGGCTTTTGTTGGTGAGTAGGAGAAGTTTGCGGTATGGTGTTGGGTACATGAGGGTAAAGGTGAGTCAAATATTCTTTTAGTGATTAATAATTGTTAGTCATTTTTCTTTGTTCAATCCGTAAGAAAATGGAATGTTGGAGGCAATTCCTCAAAGTGGATCACAAATTCCAAAACTTATTGTTGCACATGAAGCCATGAACCACACAAATAATTCCTTTTTTTGTTTGTTTTATTACTTTCAAATTTATCATTTTTAAATTAAAAATACACTACTTTGGATGATTAATGGTGTTTTTTTGCTGGGTTATGGTAGATAATTCTACTTCATCTGGATAAACCACTTTAATCAAAGTATCTATTCTCTTCTTTTAATTACAATTTTGTGTCTAGCTAATCCTTTTATTTTATTTTATTAAAATTAATGTGGGGAAAAAGAAGGTGGACAGTGCAAACATTAAAATGTTGCAATGCAATTGATACTATTGCTTTTATAATATTGTTACTGATTTAATGATGTGGCTGTTTCTTTGTAATTAGGTTCAATTCGTGATCCAGCTGTGTGTCGGAAAAGTTCGGGATGGCCCTGGCGAGGAATAGGATTACGGTTCCAGAACTCGATAGACTTTTGTGAAGGAATGCCGATTTTTAAGTTAATTAATTATGTTTAGGGAGAATAATATGGAAAGGAAATTAATCTTTCTATGTCATTAGTACTCAGTATAGTTGATATCTTATTTGTATAAATACGAAGTTTGATGGTTTATTTTGTAATCCGTATAAACATTTTCTTGTCATGAATAATACATGTATTTGAATTTGTATTGGAATTATGAGTATTTATTAATCCAAATAATGAAGCATAATTTTTTTTTGAAAAAATAAAAGAGCTAGAGAACAGTTATCTTCCCCACTGTTCTCTATAGTATAGGAAAATAGAACTGTGTAGTATAGGAAAAGAGAACACCTATTTAAAGGAGGCGTTATCTATAGCTATGGAAAAGATAACACCTTCCTAGCTCAGGTGTTTTCTATCTATTGCTTTATAAAACACACCCTCCAACTGCTCTCTATTCAATAGAGAACGCTGAGTTAGAAAACTGTTCAAAAGCGTTCTCTAAAGCTCATTTTAACAGTTCTCTAAAGCTATTTTTGTAGTAGTGATTGTAGCTAACCAGCCTTGGGAGTTGACCGATTTACCTAAAGGGAGTAAACCTATTAGTAGTAAATGGGTCTTCAAAAGGAAAATGAGACCTGATGCCACAATAGAAAGGTTCAAAGCCAGACTTTTTGTTAGAGGTTTTACACAAAAGAAAGATATCGATTATTTTGATACTTATTCTCTGTGACTAAAATATCGACTAATAGAAATCAGATCGCTTTCTTGAATGGAGAACTAAGGGAAGAAATTTATATGTCGCAACTAGAGAGGTTTGTGGTTAAAGGTCAAGAGGATAAGGTGTGTAAGCTTAACAAGTCATTATATGGTTTGAAACAAGCACCTAAACAGTGGTATGAGAAGTTTAACAACACTTTGGTACAAGATGGCTATATGGTTAATAAATTTGATTCTTGTGTATTCAAAAGTATTAGAATTTGGTTATGTGATCATTTGCTTCTATGTTGATGACATGTTGATACTTGGTAATAATTTGGATGTCGTAATTAAAACCAAAGAATTTCTGTCATCACAATTTGAGATGAAGAACTTAGGAGAAGTTGATGTTATCATAGGAGTTAAGGTTATCCGAAACTCTAGTGGAATTATTTGCCTAAGTCAATCTCATTATGTACACAAAGTGTTAGAAAAGTTTGACTACACAGACGTTGAACCTGCTGGAACTCCCTATGATGCTAGTATACCTCTAAGTAAGAACTTTGGTAAGAGTGTATCCCAAGGAGAGTATGCTAAAATCATAGGAAGTGTCATGTTTTTAATGAACTGTACTCGAACTGACATTGCATATGCTGTTAGCAGATTAAGTCGATATACCCATAACCCAAGTAATGAACATTGGAATGTTGTTAATCGTTTACTAAGGTATCTAAAAGGAACTATAGATCTATGTTTGCATTACAAAAAGTTCTCCGCCGTGTTGGAAGGGTACTGTGATGCAAATTGGATGATTGGATCGCTTGTAACGATGAAATTAAGTGTACAAGTGGTTATGTGTTTACCATGGGTGGAGGAGCTATATCACGGAAGTCTTCAAAGCAGACTTGTATGGCTCTCTCTACCATGGAATTTGAGTTCATTGCGCTTGAGTTAGCAAGACAGGAGGCAGATTGGTTGAGAAACCTACTAGCGGATATACCAATTTGGGGAGGTCGGTCGGCCTCAATCTCCCTACATTGTGATTCACAAGCTGCCATAGGCGTGCATAAGAACAATGTCTATGACGCGAAGAAACGACACATGAGAAGTAGACACGCCGCAGTGAAACAACTCCTGAAAAACGGGGTGATTGCTATAGACTATGTGAAGTCCGAAAGAAATATCGTTGATCCCTTGACAAAAGGGTTGACTAGGAGACTAGTCATTGAGACTTCAAGGGAAATGAGACTTAAGACTCTAAAGTCAAGTAAAGAGTGTAATACTTGATTGAGTCTAAAGTCCTTATCTCTAAGATGTCTACTGATTCATAGCCTCTGTGGTGGTGCTTTGAGACGCACTTGATGAATCATGGGTTAGATTTACGTCCTTAATGGCTTGTGATACAAGTACTATCGAGAAGTACTTAAGACACCTACATAAGTGTAGAGGCCACGAGACTAAGAGAAGTCTTATTCCCACTTATTAAAACCAAGGAAACGCATGGCATTAAAGAGCGCGTTGCACTTAGATCGCGGAACAACCATTAACTTGAAGGTATGACATGTGTTGTGAGGGATATCAGCCAAAGCTCAGTAAGAAAATTCAAATCGCAAGATATTTATCTAGCTGTAAGTAAGTTGTTACCTCACTTCACTAATGTGTCAATTCAAATCGAAAGATATTGATACCTAACTGTCAAATCCTTCCTTTACTCAGAATTTTTTCCTCTTCTGTCTTCTCTATCGTCCCTAGTGGGGGATTGTTGGAAATTGGGGCTTGATTTTTGGTCAAGTGATTATTTCACTATCCAACATAGGAAAGTAAGTGAAGTGTATTGATGCTTATATATCTCAATAATCTTTCCTTCTTAAACTAGTGGGTGAAGGGGGCCTTTTATATGGGCTTGCGAGGTGCTTAATTCAGCTCGCACATGTGCGCGCGCCCGACCAGACCCGGCTCGGCTCGGGCTCGGGATTTGGTAAATCGCCTACCCTGCCAGGCTTTTAAACCCATTAAGGTTGGTTTGTTTGAGTGTGTCCATATTCATTCTAACACTACTACAATTCTAGCCTACCATGACGCTTATTAGAGTACGGTCACACACGGAACCGTGCTCTAGATAAAAAATTTTATTCCTTAAAGCGACATAAATGTTAATAAGAAATAGTAATATTTATTGCAACTTGCTCTTGCAAACCTAACCTGACTCTTCACTTCTCTAAATAACCCTCTAACTCAAATCCAAAACCCTAATTGTTTCACCCAAAATGAACGCACCTCTTCTGCCAACAACATTCATCGTCCATTCGTGCTCACCTTCAACCACAACTCCGAATTCCTGTCTCGTTTGCCCTGCGTCCATCTTTCTCCGTCCTCCGTTCACAGCACCGAACACCAAGTCTCGTCCTCCGTTCACAGCATTCTAGGTTAGCAGCAGCAGAGGAAGTACGTCGAGTACCGCCATGGAAGCAGTGACAGTGTCCTCTGCAAAGCTAGGACTCGGATGCCACCAACTCTACAACCGACTTCTGTCTCAGACCCCGTTTCGTCATAATCACCTTTCAATTTCTCTAATTCTCCATACTCGCCCCCACATTCCGCACTATCAGGTGTTCTTTCTCTGCAAAACCCTCCTCGGAGCTCCGTAAATCGAATCAATCACCGTCGCCTTTGGATAACAAACTTATTGCCTTGCGCCGCCTCTTCGCTAACCCTGCCGTCAATATCGACGCTTACGTCATTCCTTCCAAAGATGCTCACCAGGTCTCTCTCTATGTCTTTTTTTTCTCTCTTTTAACACTTGATTGCTTATATCATTAACATTTTTGTATTTCGTTTTGTTCTGCTGATTGGATAGAAAGGAGTATGTTTCATGGAAATTAAGATTACGGTGTATTAGAATTGTGCAATTAGGCTATAAAAAAGGGACTAGAATTAAGAGTTTATATGAGAACCTTGTTGTATATTCATAGCCCGAATGAAAAACCCATTTCGTATATTACCTCAAAGAGCAAGGTCGATAAGTTTTTGGGATTGAGAGGGGATTACCTTAATTATGCTAACCACTAACAACGGGACCAACTCCCATCCTTTTCCTCCTTAATTCAATGTCTAATTAGCTAGCTAGGTACCACCTATCATCCACATCCACATTATATACGTACACGGCACACCCCTTTCTATATGAAAATCAAAATACTTTAATATGCATGTTAGGGTTTAACACTCGAGAAGTAATCTTGGTATGTAATACACTAATTAATCAGTGATTATTACGAAAAATTTACAAAAATTGGTTACTTTTGCTTGATTTTTGAATAGTTTTCTCAACATTTCATGAAAAAAAATGAGTTGAAGCTATGGTGCACATAAGTAGAGTTGTCCCTTTCCTCTACATTATTTATTGAGTCCCCCATTACTATTCACATTTGTACTATAACAGTACATTTAATTAACTCTAATGAATTGATAACCTCGCCAATGAAGTTGCACATAGCGAGCTGTATCAATCTACCCACTTTAATTTCAATTTATTATTATTAGTCTATTTAGCAATAATGATTTGTATTGATTGTCGGGAAAACACTTTTCCTTTGTGATCTTCTAGCTTAATTGTTATGGAAATGGAATACAATGCAACCATTTATGTGAACCAAGGCTTAGTATATAACGTCCTAGATATTGATTAGGCATCAACCATTAGTCATCGTCTCTTTTGATATTTTAATCTAAGGTCCCAAGTAGCTCAAAGGGATTACCTCAAAGGGCTCATTTTGCTTGTATCTTTGGTATTTGAGAGGGGATTTGAATGAGGTTTTGGAGAGGATTGATAGGAGTTTGGTGATGACATGTTTGCAGAAAGTAGTTGAGGATAGAAGGGTGTTGGGTCTCATCAAATCGGCTTCAGTGGAGCCTCGCGGTTGCCAATCGGAATGTACGTACTGATACAAACATATATTGTTTCTTTGTATATATCATATATTCATTTCTCTTGTACAGGTCTGTTTTTATTAATACTCCAGCTCGATCTGTAGATCTGTCAATCCCGAATCCCGACCACCTTCTTGTACATGCCAGTTTTTGTTCGTCTTCCCCTTGGTTTTCCTTGAAATGTGTGTATTATTGTTAATTGAAATACTTCTCTGGTTTTCAAAGTACTTCTCTGAATTTCTTTATTTTTCTTACGTCGTTTCTTTGCATTATATTGTTTGATGTGTAATTCTGGAACCATGTTCAACAATCTGTTCAAGAAATTCTGTTAATTTATCGGAGTTGCTCCGTAGTCGAATGTGTTTTTGGCTAAAGTTCTGCATTTTTGCTAATTAAAGCATTCAAATGTGTTGTTCGATTTTTGAGTGTATGTTATGTTGTTCGTGCCGCTGTTGTTTCGCATTAACCTACTATAAAGTGAATATTTCATTTGTAGAATGTCTCTATTGTTTGTTCCAATACGAAATGTAAAGAATTGATAGAGGGGGATGATATGTATCAACGTATGTATATGTCTGATCATGAGTTTCTATTTTAGTTCCCCTAAGCAGCCTCCAGGCACCATTCTATGCGGATATTATGTTTGTCGATACATGTTGGAGATCATCCGAGGAAATACATAGCTATTATTCCTTAAGTATGTTTTTATCTCGGAATTCATATATACTTATTTTATTTTTGGCTTTTACTCTATATATCATACATATATTATTCTCGTTGCTTAATTTTATTTTTATATATAAGTTTATGATTAGATCCCAAAAGACATTCGGCTCAGCAAATTGACGAGGTGTGTGATATTTGGGCTAGTTATGCACTCCAATTTAAGCAGTAATAAGTGTTGTTGATGTTCAAGTTAGCCAAGATGAATTTCTATCTAACTTTAGTCTCAATTCGTATGTAGTACAATATATTGGCTTCTACCGACACCAAGAAGACTTTCATTATTATCTTTTCTGTCTATGTCTGTATGATTATTATGTTACGTTAATGCTTACCTTGCCTTCTAAGTTTATTTGTTATTGTGTCAGGTATCTGAGTGAACTTACTGTGCGTAACGTTTGCCATAATGCTTGTGAATTCTTGTGCCCCGAGACATTGTCTTAATTGACAAGTGTTCAAGATGAAACACTCCAATTCAAGCAACAATAAATGTTGCTAAAGTTCAGGTTAGCCAAGATGAATTTCTATCTAACTTTATGCATATAGCACCAATTCTATTCATATATAGTTCATGTTTTAGTGATTAAGGCCCTGTTCTTTTGGACTTATATGCAGACACTTTCAGTTCAGTTAGTTTCAGTCCAAAAGAACGGAGCCTAAATTTGACTTTTGGGAATTAATAATTGGATGTTTAAATCTATTAACAAGTAGTTTTGTGATGTTTATTTAGTACTTTCAAGTGAAACTTATCAAAGCTATATGGCTACTTAATAAGTAACAAGCTTTCATTTATAGGTTTTTTTCGTTCTCTAGCGTATTCGCAATTTCTACATGAAGTTACCCGGCACTTGGAGTGGATTGACTTTGGTGGCATTCACTGATTTGCAAAGACCATGTACTTATAAGTTGCTATTTTGATATATTTTGGTTTGTTTTTGAAAGAATATGTATTTTGCTTGTAGATATTGAAGTTGTTGCAGTCACCTTCATGTGTGTGAAGTTTTTTTTAAGGAATTCCAACTGTTTTTTACAAGTAATATATATTGTAGTTCATGGAATCGCCTTTTCTTTTGTAACTTTATTATTTGGAATGCGATGTTGGGCTCTATTGGATTGTAGGATGGATTATATGGTCAACATAATTGAAAACAAATTGTATAAACTAAAATATGTGACAGTATCGCGGTTGGTCTATACGATAAAAACCAATCGTGATTTTATTATATATTATTGTTTACAACGATGACGGTTTTAACAACGAAGCATGTTCTTTTAGAAGGGCAACAAAGATCACGGTTTTGACAAGGCATTGTCCTCTTTCATAAGAATAACAAAGATGACGGTTTCAGAAAGAAAGCGTGCTCTGGAAGTATAACAACAATGACGGTTCTGTAGTTCAACCGCGATCTTTGATAACAACAAAGAGGACGTTTTGACTTGCTTTAAACAGTGATTGATTATCAACGATCACGGTGACCTATATGACGGTTATAATCTTATTCAATGACGCTTTTGAACCGTGATCTTTTCTATGTTTTGTAGTAGTGAGAGAGCCTTTTTTTCAGTCAGACGATTAAACAATGTTTTTGGTTCGTTATTCTGTCTCTATGAGCATTGTCCAGATACGAGTCTGTGCTCGTCCAGATTCGCACTGTTCAGATGCGATTCTGTGCTCGTCCAGATTCTTCGTCTACGATTTTGTGCTCATTGGTGGCTTTAAAAGGACGATCAGTCTTGGTTCAATCACACAACAACTTCACTCTTCTTCTCCTCTTCTCTTCTTCTTCCACACAAATTTTGAGTAAAGTTTTCGTTCCTGTCGTTCCAAGTGTCCGGTGTCGAGTGAGCGATTTCGGATACTGTAGTGTTAACCTTGGGGAACTATAGCTACCGGCAACAACTGATTGCCACCACGTTCGTGCCGAAATAGTTTTCAAGGTAGTGACTTCCATACCACGGCGGTACGACAAGTCGGTTGTATTTTCTGATGAAAGAAACCATGATGACACCTATTTCCAAGAAAGGGTGATACTTAGGCCTCTGAATGAGACAACAGACTTGATAAACAGTTTTTGTCTGCTCTCCGTCCTGAGGAGCAAATGTTGTATAGGAGTTGTGACGAGATATGTTCTTCATCAACAGAGTGTAAAGAACAGCTTGCGTTATACCCGATTGAGTATTTGAACAACTTGGCCGTACAAGGTTTGCCACATCACGAACCGAGACTCAAAGTAGGTATGTCTGTTATGTCTTAACCCGTCCCGAGGATTATGTAATGGAACATGACTTATTATAACAAAGCTTGGAAAGTTTGTTGTGGAAGGCAAGATAATAACGGGATCAAGGATCAGCGACAAGGTCTTAATCCCCAGGATAATCATGACATCAAAGGATCCAAAGATCCCCGTTGTTCTCAAGCGACGACAGTATCCTTTACGGAAATGCTACGCAATGATGATAAATAAAAGCCAAGGCCCGTCGCTAAACATGTTGGAGTTTATCTCCCGCAACCGGTTTTTAGCAATGACCAACTTTACGTGGCTGCTTCGAGAACGACATCGCCGGAGGGGTTAAGGTTCTACATCGATGACAGGGAGCAACAATTCAAGGGACACACGAGAAACATTGTTTACAAGGAGGTGTTCACGAATTTACCTAACGATAGTTATTCCTCATAGTTTTGCACTGCATTTATCTGCACTAGCATAGCCTCGACTACGATTAATCTACTATCGGATGGAGTTGTATTTGTTGATACTTTAACTAATATCATTCATTATTATAACTGGGGTGACGGTCAAGATACATTCATTATTAACATAACTACGAGTCATTATCGTTGGTACTTTTTTTTTTTTTTTTTTTTTTTTGAAAACCAAATAAAGCATGTGTTGGTCATTGCTTGATTTCTGAAGGTTCGGCCATGGGCATGTGTTTGTAATATGAAACCCTCAAACAAAAGTCAATCAAATTTACCTCGGGATTAAAATTTGCAAATTAGATGGGTGAGATTGAAGTTGATGAAAGCAGCGATAGTGCTCCCATCAATTCCGTCAAAATTATCCTCAAGACTATTGGTCCTTCTCGCCCTACTCATCTCAGAGTCCCTATTCACATTAAGGTACTCTAATCAAACATGATTCTCTCTTAATTACTCTATCTTTCAAGCTGGGTTTTTGCTTTTGATTTGTTTTAATCCCTTTTTTTTTTTATTGACGGGTTTTATCCATTTGTTGGTTGGGGGTGAATGTTTGATCAAATTTATGTTTATGTTTGGTATAATTCGATTCTCTGTGCCTTATATAGTTATATTTGATGGATGTCATCTACCATGGGTGTACTGTGTACATGTTGAAGCTGTTTAAGGTGTTGCATGCCCAATTATATCCGTTAGGAGGTTATCTTGTGTTTGAATGATTGTTAGTTTTTGTAATTTTGGGTCAGTTTGTAGGAATCGTGGCAAAATTCAGAGCTTATTGCGGCGTTATGAGAAGGAATGATGATTCCTAAACTGAATATTGGGGTAGTTTGTAAGGAACTGATACTTTTCTTTTTATAAGCCTGGAATTATTACTTCCGAGCGAAATGCATGCATTCATCAGCAGTTGAGAGAGTGATGGCGTCTGAGCAGCTATCTCCACCTACAAATGCTGATGGTGTAGCTGCTCCTTATACCTAAGTATGCTTCAGTTCCTGAATGAGCTTCATTGCGGCGTCTGATCAGCTATCTCCAACTACAAATACCCCTTTCTTAGGTAGAAACCGCGTTCGAGCTCATAGTAAGCACTAATAAGAATTTGGTGCTAGTCTTGGTGACCCAGTGGTCCATTGTGCTATTACAGACTAAGCAGATAATTGAATGGAAGAAAAGTGGTTTAGGAGTAAAATCGCTAAATAAATAGTAGTTCTTGAGTGGAGGTGATGTTTCAAGGAGGGAAAGTGTGGGGAACTTTCACCTTATTTGGTGGTAACCAATATCCATATTTTGGGAAGTAACCACTACCTCCCTTCTCACTCTCTCCGCCATTTCTAACTTGCAGAAATGTTGAAATACGTGGTTACAGTTTGCTATTTGTTTCGCGTCACTTTTGGGGATTCATGATCGGAGAAATCTTCTATGAAAATTTCTCAAACTGCCACCTGTTGGCTTTCATGTCTTAAACCAGTATATTTCTTGTACCATACACTAAAATATCAGATCAGTCAAGTAATTCAAGGTTAAAGAGTAGAGAAATATTTTCTAGTTGCTAGAGTCAGAGTGTTTATTCTTCGGATGGGTTGATCATCAAATGCGCTACCTTTCTCTTGTTTGAACCTTTTGCCTCTTTTTATGGGAGTTGGGGATGAAATTTGACATGATTTTTGCTGTTGATCTGCAACAGGTACGAGATTTGAGGAAATTAGTTGCAGAAAGAGAACAATTACCGAATGAAAGTGTAAGACTTATTTTGCGGGGGAAAGCATTGCATGATAGCAAAAATGGAGAAGATGTGCACATCAAACTTGCTGATGGTGGTATGGATCTTATTTTTTTTTACAATACAACTAAACCATCTGCATCATTCTTTTTCAGTTCTATAAATATGGTATGGACTATGGATCAGTTATTCTATGGTTCAATCTCAAGTTGTTCCGAGTGCAAATCTAAATGTAGCCATCAAACATAACACATGTCCAGCTTATGGACAGAATGATCAGATTCTCAATCCATATAAGGTTATGTAGTTTGATGCCTCTTTGTCTATGTCATGTTCCATTGAATGCTTTAATGTTAAGTTAATCGCTTCTGTAATGAATGTTGTCTGTCCTTCAATCTACAAGTCTTCTTTATCACTTGAGCTTCCCTTCTCTAGTTTATGCTTTCAAAGTTTCAATCTTTCTGATTTGGCTTAACACAGCTACTCCTGTCAATGTCAAGCTGAGTTGTGAGGACAATGAACTTCCATGATAGACTAGGATATGAATGAATTTGGTTACATTTTTCAGCTGGTCGGACTGCAACTTTCAGAGTAATATACACTATGGGTGATTTTTCAGATTCCGTCATTGTAGCAGTTAGGCCCAAGGCACCACCAAAACATGTAACACCTGGATATGATGATGATGAGGAGGAGGAGGATGATCTGGTGAGAATTGGAGAAATACTACTCGTATTTTAGTTTTAAGCGAGTCTTGTGTGAGAGGTCTCACATGTGAGGCTCTCACCAGATCGTTATGTATTTTCTCTTTTTAACTATTAGGTGAGACTAATTTGTCTGTCTCACATATAAGATTGTCTCATTATTTTATGTTTATTTCTTGCTTCACTATAACGACGTCTTTTCTTGCCTTGAGCTGACTTGATTGCTTCTTGCTTGTTGAGTCGTTTGGAGTATAGAAATTTCAGCTTCCTGAGTCTGCAAGTCGATGGAAGTGGAGGCTCTTTTGCATTTTACATGATAAGCTGAAACTACCTGGTGAGTACCTAAGTTGAATCCTACGTAGTTTACTTGACTGATATGCTGATGTGAACTTATGTTTCATTCGTAGATATCGTTTTGATCGCAATTTTCTCTCTCAGCTTAAAGGCATGGGTCTGTATCATCCTGTGGTTTATGTTGGCTCCTGTTGCACATCGATGGGAATTGGGACCTTTATATGTAAGTTTATGACTCAAACATTCTTGATTCAGCTTACTTGCCATGATTTCCATGTTGTTGCTCATCTTATAGTTCTACATTGTTATTGAAGAACTTGAAAACCTTAGTTTGAAAAGGAATGAAGTGTACCAAGGCGTATGGGCAAAGGAAAGGTGTGTCTCTTATGCACACGAGGCACACCATTTTTACAAACAAAACTTTATTAGCAAAATTATATACTGTGAAGCAGTACCCTTTTTAAAAGTTTAAGTAGGGATAACATGTTAAGTATAACATGGCAAAGGGAAGGAAAGAATAAAAGAATTAGAATAAAAAATATGGAATTTGCGTAGCAGTGTGCTTCGCCTACTGTTCTTAATGCATGACGCTGACCTAAGGTGGCACGAGGTGTTGTGGCTAGTGTCTCACACAGGCTTGTTCCCAAGTGTTGCCGAGACGCAATTTCAATCCTAAGGTTTATACCAAGTGAATCAGTCAGTGTACTTGGTTGATCAGAAACACAATGAATTAGTCAAATACTTGTACCGAGATGGTTGGACATGATTATTTTTGTGGGACTGATCTATTTAATATTTATGTACTAATATTACTTAATATGGAGTTAAATGGAAAATTGGTTTTGTTTCACACTTGATCTTACTTGACTGTCCTGGCGTGCATTTATACAATATTCTTTTAGATGTGAAGATGTTCTGCTATCTTCCTGCACAGTATATTGTGGGAATGTGATGGGATGACCTAATTAGCTGGCTAAAATAGTATTTCTCCGTTATAATCAGTTTTGATTTGAAAAAGGATAAGAGGAATAGTTTGGAAATGCTTGCTATCTGTCTGGAAAAGTTAAGGCGTATAGGAAATCCCGAAAGACTTTTTTAGTGCATGAATTTGAAGCGTTAATTTGGTTTTTATTGTAACTTTATATTCTCTCCCCTTGGTTTCTTGGGTTATGGTGACACCGTATTTACCTAACTGTTTGTTATGGCACAGATACTTGCAACGGGGTTTGCTACCATCTTTTTAAATCTTGGACACCGCCAAGCAGGTGAACTAAGGTAGATCTTAAAAGGCCACCACTTATATGTTTTTTGTGTTAGTTATTTTCCATTTTCCCTGGATCTATTGTTCAATACAGAGCACAATAACAAAATTACACCAATGTCGTAGCCCCGGGGTGCTTTGTCGCTTTAAACTTGCTGATTTCTCACCTCCAAGCTGTGCTGCCGTTTTATGATTATTGCGGTGTTGCATACTCGCTTTATATTCCCTCTTCCAGTCTTTTCGTTTGTCTTCTGATTTCCAATGCTAAAATGCAGTGCATATTCTATCTTCAACGAGAATTTCAGAGAGCTTCCTGGAACGTTCAACGCAGATCGTGTGGATAGAGACATCCGAACAGGTCAGCTTTGAAGTCATGTTCGACTTAATTCTCATATAAAATAGTCCCCAAGCACGTAAATAGCCTGGATTGTATATCTTATGGGATTGATGACATTGTTCCAATTTTGAACATTCAATCCCAGTTTCTTTTAAAAGAAGTGTTTAGTAGAAGTATTTGCGAAGCCCTGTTGCATTGTTGTGCATCTTTTTACTGAAGTTAAAAGGGTGGGTCACAAGTTCATGAACGCTTAATTAAATGACGAGAAGATGAGGATGTAAGTTGTTAGTATAAAAGATTCAGTGCTTCGAGTTTGTGTTCATCATCTTTTTTCTTTTTTTCTTTTGGGGGTCCTATTTTCGCCTGATTCCAATGTTGAAAAGGCATTAAAAATGGCTTTTGTGAAGGCTGAAAGCATTCTTCCCCTGGATGAAGTGATCAAAAAACTACAGTACCATTTTGCTGTTGATAGAATGATAGGGTCATCCCTTCATAATTAACAAGTACGGAGTATAGTATTTAGTGAGTTTTGACGAGGTGGTGTGCTGGATCGTGACTCATGACAAGTACACTGTTGATGTCTTCATAAATTTGGGTGAAGATTCTCATTGCTCAGTTCTTCCTTCCCTTCAGCTATCTGTGTTCCAATGAAGGATGAAAACCGATGGGAATATAAGTTTGACTCATTTGGTGACTCTGACCCGACCTAACCGTTATCCATTCCTTCTGAACCCGTGTTTATAGAAGTATATTTGAATTTGAATGTGATAAAAGTAAACAAAATATGGAGTAATTAAAAAAATTGATCTGACCTTTATTAACCTGTTGACACTTGACACTCTAGCTTTAATTATCAATGTAACTCTCTTGATTATCACAATAATAATGTAATTTAGTTGATCAATGAACATAAAAGATACTCTGCACATAGATTAAGGGTAGTCATGTGTTCGAGTATTGGCAACATGTATTCAGTAGGCGAAATTTTACATCGTTGCCTCTTGGTGTATGTTGTACTCCCGAGTTGACAGCGGATATTTATTACGGAGCAAGAAGTAACCTTTTTTTTTTTTTTTTTTTTTTTTTTTTTTTTTTTGCCAACGTGAAAAACAAGTTCTAACCATTTTTACGTGCCGAGATGGTTAGTCCATGAGCACGCTTATTAAAAATTCTAGGAATGTACTTAAAAGAAATACAATGAAAATAACCCGCTAACTGTAAAATATCTTCGAGAACTCCCCTGAGTTCATTCCTGTAGTTCAAATGCCTACTCAGAGCCTCTATAAGATTCAAGCAGTCACTAGCAATAGTGAGATGAAGTATTTTGCGTCTTCTAGCCCAGTTACACGCATTAAGAACAGCAACAGCCTCAGCAATAATAGGGGTGGAAGAAGAGAAAATACATTGTCCTTCCTCAAGAACGCGTTTATTAGCATCTGTAAGTACCCAGCCACCAGCGGCTTTTAGATCCGGAGTCCAGGAGGCATCAACGCAGATAGAAAGAACTTCATGGCAGGGATTGGCTCCGATCAGATTGATTAGCTGGCCACCGTGGATATTAAGAGGAGAGCCGTTGAGCTGCGAGTCAGAACTAACAGTATAACCATTAGTACTAGTAGAAAGAGGCTGGTAGTTGTTGATTTCATTGATGGCAGTGTTAAGAGGAATTAAAGAACCATTGAAGACATGATTATTTCTACAAATCCAGAGAGTCCAAAGAGTACCCAAGAACTTGCATTGAAGCCAATCACCATCTCTCTTGGTTTTAAGATAAAGAATCCAATTGATTATCCAAGTAGCCAAATCAATATGCTTGGCAGACTCACAATTGATCCCAAGGGGACCTCCAGACCAGAATCTTGAAGCTAGTGGGCAATCTCTGAAGAGATGTTCACGAGACTCTAAAATTTCGGAACCAGTAGCTTCACAATGCACACAGAAGTGATGCTGAAAGATATTGCGTTTTTGAAAAGCCGCGCCAATAGGAAGACAGTTAAAGAGGATCTTCCAAAGAAAAACTTTCCATTTGTGAGGACATTTAATCTTCCAAAGAGTGGATTTGCAGAATTTTTTTAATTCAGGGGACACTTTGATATTGCTAGTCTTGGAATGATCTTCGAGGTGGAGATTGAGAGCCTGTTTATACCCAGACTTAACCGAATATCGACCATCGAGAGTACCATTCCAGTAGATGTCATCCCGGTCCAAGCTGTGAGAAACATAAATCCCTTGAATACTTTTAACCCAGCTAGGGGCGAAGTAGTGATTCAGCCTATCCGAATCCCACTTTCCTGATGTATTAAAAAGCTCCGAAACAAAAATAGGGATGTTTTCATCGGTTAAATTGACCCCAGTTTTAGCCATAGGAGTATTGCCTTGAACCCATTTAGCTTTCCAGATACCAATTCTGCTGCTCAAACAGGGAGACCAGGCCAACTGCTTAGTAAGTAAACAAAGTCCCCATCTAATGCTTCTCCATCCCCAGGAGCAACCGTAGTTAGCCTTCTCAAGATAGTCCTGAAAAGTACATCTATTCAACTTATATTTGGCAGCAAAAGTCTTGCTAATTAGTGAGTCGGTATCCGTTAAGATTTTCCAAGCAGTCTTGGCCAGCAAGGCCTGATTTAGACACATAGTGTTTCTCACACCAATCCCACCTTCAGATTTAGGTAGACTAATAAAGTCAAAACTTCTCCAGTGTACTGTACGTCCACTTCTAGTTCCAGCCCATCAGAAATGTGGTAAAAGAGAATTAATCCTCTTAGTCACACTTATCGGTATACGAAATACCGATAGGAAATAAATTGAGAGTGAGGAGAGAACAGAAGCGATCAGAGTTAGTCTACCCCCAGGTGAAAGTGAGGACCCACTCCACGAGTAGATTCGTTTCTTGATTCTTCCAATAATGTCGTTATAGAAATCTTTTTTGTTATCTTCAATTAAGATAGGGATACCCAAATAATTGCCCATCGGATTGCATTTTTTAATGTTGAAAATTCGCAGGCATCTATCGACATTAACGAGGGGAGTAGAATTGCTGAAGTGAAAGGCCGACTTGCTGTAATTTATTAGTTGCCCTGAAATTTTGCAGTAGTCTTGGATAACACTGTTGAGGGTAGATATGGATTTGTGATCACAGTGAGAAAAGAAGATAGCGTCGTCGGCAAAGAAGAGATGGCTTATACTTGGAGCACAACGACTTATTTTAACACCCTTGAGCTTACCTTCAGATTGGACCTTAAGAAGATTTGTTGAGAGTACCTCCATAGTCATAATAAAGAGGTAAGGCGACATTGGATCGCCTTGTCGAAGCCCTTTTCTAGGGAAGAAATTCCTCGTAGGAGAACCATTCACAAGAACTTCGTAAGAAACAGTCGTGATGCAATTCATTACAAGATTAACAAATTTTTCCGGGAAGAGAAGAGAAGTAAGAACACGTCTAAGGTAGAGCCAATCCACCCTATCAAATGCCTTGCTCATATCCACCTTAAAGGCCATAAGACCTGATTTATGTCTCTTGTTTTTATTAATATGGTGAATTAATTCTTGAGCAATCAAAATATTATCATTGCAGGAGCGACCCGGCATAAAACCACTTTGAAAAGAGCCAATGACACTTGAGATAACACGTCTTAGCCGGTTAGCTATACACTTGGTAATGATCTTCATAATAGTGTTGCACAAGCTTATTGGTCTATAATTTTCTACACATTCAGGATGATCAATTTTTGGGACCAAGGTGATGAATGTGCGATTCAGTTCTTTCAAAATATTGCCACTGTTTAGACAGTGGCAGACAGCAAGTGTAACATCATCCTTGATGAGAAACCATAGGCGTTGAAAAAAGATAGCTGAGATTCCGTCAGGACTAGGAGATTTAAGTGAACCAAGCTGGAAGACAGCAGTCCGGACCTCTTTAAGTGTGAAGGGAGTATTGAGATAGTTTATATCATTCTCTGAAAGTTTATTTGTGAGACTATCAAAAAGGTATTGGAGACCGTCTGGGACATCAAGTGAAGAAGAAGAGAGCAGGGCACTGTAATCTTCAAGAGATGAAACATCCCCATAGCTTTTAGAAAAGTATTCAAAGAAAGTATTACTAATATTCTTTTGGCAGTAGGTCCAGTTACCGTCAGCATCTTTGACTCCAGCAATGAAATTTTTGATAGCTCTCCCTCTTACCCAATTGAAATAAAATTTAGTGCATGTATCTCCATTTAAATCCCAATTGAGCTTGGACCTTTGCTTCCAATACTTAGCCGCAGCCGTGCAAAATTCTAGTAACTTATTATGATTGTTATTAAAAGTAGTAATTTCAGCTTCATTACCTCTGAAGATTGCATCCAGATCAGCCCCAAGAAGATCGTCAAAATCAAACCATTTTTTTCCCCATTCCAGACGCTTATCAAGGGACCATTTCTTCATAGTAGTCCTAGAAGCAGCCAACTTCTTCGCAAGAATAAAGGAGGGCGAGCCTCTAATATCACAAACAGTAGGATGATTATACCAAGCTTCTGAAATTTTAGCTTTGCAATCCTCATAATCCAGATTCCAGGCTTCAATTTTATAAGGACGGAATTTACGATCCAAGCACAGGTGAAGATCGACTTCAATTAAGGCATGGTCACTAACTTGAATCGGATAATGCTTGACCGCTGTGTTTGGGAAAATTGCAAGCCAAGAAGGTGAGGCTAGAGCCTTGTCGATTCGCTCATATATTCTGTCTTTACCATCTCTATTGTTACACCAAGTGAAACGGGGACCTTTAAAGGGAATATCAATTAAGTTACAGTCAAGTTTCCACCTAGTGAAAGAATCAGCACCCCTAAGACTTTTATTATTATGACTAAGCTTATCTTCAGGTAGTTCAACCTGATTAAAATCACCCATAAGGATAACCGGTAAATCAAGGGAGTTAACCTCCATACCTAACTTATTCCAGACCATACTCCTTTCGGTTAGATACGGGCTGCCATAAACAAAAACAAGGTAGCAAAAGAGTCCTTTTATTAGAGCTTTCATGATGATAAAGTTGTTACAACTGAAGATAAATTGCAACGTGATAGAGCTTCTCCAGCCAACCCACAACACACCACAAGTACCAAGTGCATTAACACCTTCCGAGTGAACAAAACCAAGCGAACAACCAATTCGACTAACCTTAGAGACAGAGCATTTGGTTTCACTAAGAAAAAGGACATCATAACTATTCTTCTTGACCATCGCTCTTAGTTTTGGAATTGCAGGGGTGAGCGGGTCATTAAGACCCCTGCAATTCCAGAGAAGAGCTCTCATGGCTGCTTGGGATACTGTTGTGGGACAGTCTCCATAACCCTATTGAAGCCAGAAGTCACAAGCTCAGCATCTTCAAAGTCAGCATCCGTCACAGTCATTCTGAAAGCCTTATTTATAGGCTCATCAAACTTGAGTTTCTTACCGAGTGAGAGAAGGTAAGTCTTTGCAGAAATCTTATCATTAAAAGAGTTTTCCTCAAGAATTTGAAGGTCAGGAACAGAGTTAGTCTTTCTCTTGGCACTAGAATTCTTCCGGGTACTGTAGAATAGTGGTTTCTCAGTGGGGGGGCCAAACACCATTGCTGGATATGGTTTCTTAGGTGGCTTGTCTTGGGAGCGAAGGAGGAGATCCGCTTCAAGTGGCCCAAAAAGATCGGTCGAGAAACCCTTCAATTTATTGTCAAGATCCTGAAAAAGAGATAGAACAGCAGGGGTAGTCACGCTAGCCTTAGGACGAGAAGCCAAGAGTTTACTAGAATATTCAGATTTAGAGTTCTCAATAGGTGAGATCAGCTTATTGCGTGCGACAGGTAACTTAGCTGATGGAGAAGTGAATGTAATTGGAACAGCAGGAGCTAGAATCTGTTGAGTGGGCGAGTCATCCCTAGCGTCAACAAATACTTGGTCGGAGGAGTTGGAGTCAGAAGAAATTTGAATAACACAGTAGTAGTTATTGTGCTCTTCTAAGCTATACAGTGGCCATTCAGGTGACGACCTCTCAGATGAATCCCCCTCGCTCCAGTTGCCATCATTAAATCCATTGTTATTCTCGTCGTCAAGAGGACCTTGGTACCCTCCATGGTTGGCACCCGCATCATCATCATTAATTGATGGTTCATTGTACTGAAGATTAAGATTAGGAGGTATTTCAAAGGTTTGTGCCCAACCTCTAGCATCATCAATGGCAAATGCAACTTTGTAATCTCCCTCCAGTCTATAGTTCATTGATTCATGTTTCCTAATATCTGCATCCCAAGAGTAGCACCAGTTCATCTTGCTTAAATAGGGAGCAAGTAGAGGGTCCTCCGCATAGCACGTCGACAAGGGATATATGCAATTGTAAGGAGTTTGATAGGGAACTCCACGCCACTCCCTACTACCGTTTCTGACTGAAAGTGGATCCGCAGATTGATCATCATGTTCAAATTCATAGACACGGCCACGAGCAGAGGAGACATTAACTTTGAGATGGTTATTTCCAATAGCAGGACTTTTGAATGGTTGGGAGGTAACCAAGAATTTCATGCCTGGATAAACTTTACCACCAGGGGAAAGACCGAGATTGTAATCGATATAATATTCCACAAATTTGTCAGCAGGCACAGGCCGGTTAGCGAAGCATCCAACGCGGAAACTGGAGGTAAGACACTTAGAAGAAGTAGGGAACGCTCTTAGATCGAGGTTAAATATCGTGTGTCGCCCACAGGCCTCAAGAATCGTAAATCCTTTATCATGAATGGTCTTCAGAGTTTGGTCCAGCTTGTCTGAAACACTGGAAGCAAGCTCCTCGCATTGGAGAGCCTTATGCCCAACCCGACCACATTTGGTACAATATTTGAATACTTCCTCATATTGAAACTGGATCCAAAGGAGATACTCATTGTTACAAACTAGAAAGAAGCCCGACCTGAGAGGTTCACCAAGCGCGACGCAAGCTCTGTTTCGAAGATAGTCATTAGGGGGAATGACGTTAAAAGGCTCCACTTCGAATTCATTGCCGATGAGAGGCCCAATAGTGTTAGCAGTCCCCATATTAAGATATTCAAAGGGCAGACCGCAAACACGAACCCATAAGTGGGCCATTGGAAATCTGACAGTACGCGGAACAGATTCAGGGGACCATTTCGCGAGAACGATAATAGCACCATGAATAGAAACAAATGAGCGCTCTAAAAGGTCTTCTCTGTCAAGAAAATCAGCACAATGGAAAATGTACAGATCATCCATCTTGTGGACTTGAATAGGGCCCCGGGTAGTCCAATGGTCTTCAATGACCACATTAATAAGGTCAGCACTATGGCCCTCGTAGTCCACCGTATAACCCAAGAGACAGCGATTCCAGAAGGCAAAAGAATAACCGAGGAAGTCCGGGTTCATATTGATAACCGGGCCTGTGCGTGGGTATCTCCAAGCCGTCTCTACAATATTGGAAACTCTTGGGATACTGGGACCCACTTCAGCAAAGAAGTTATTAGTGAAGCTGATGGAAGCAAGAGAATTATTGGGAGTGGGGTTTGAGGCCATATTTAGCGAGCAAAGAACACATTTGGTTTGGTTGAGTATGTGTTTTAATGGTGGTTGTTTTCTGATGAACTGAACAAGAACAATATGCCATATATAAATAGAGTCCATTTCAAGTTTGAAACAGGTGAAAGGATATTCACAGGAAGTAGTGAAATGCTGTGGATTGGGTAGAAAAACGGTGACCATTGCATGAGGAGTAATTACAATGATTTAGAAAGGAGTAGAAGTCTAGGAGTTTCATGGATAACAAGAACAGATTGTCGTTCTTGGAAAGGAGGAAGAAAGAAGAAGAAGCAGTAAAATAGGCGTGCGGTAGGTTAAAACAAAAGATGACAAAACGAGGTAGGTAGACTCAAAGTGTAATGAATGAGACTGGCATTAAATGACTGGCCGTTAGGGTTTTATTGGCTCAAGGTAGTAGAGATGAGCTGGAGAAGAAAGCTGTAACTAGACAAACCTGAAATGGAGCTGAACCTATGATTCAGATTGATTTGATTGATTAGAAAAGGCAAAGAAAAGGAGATAACGATTGTTACTATAGGGATTATTGATCTGGGCAGAAAAAAATTAGGGTTTGGGAAGGACAAATTAATTTGGGGATTTTGAATTTGATATTTTACTTTCTTCAAACAATTTTTGATAAGTGAAGGAACTATGATTAAAAATTGAGAGGTTAATTTTGTTTTTGGATTGTGATTGTTTAAAGTATATTTGATAATTAGATTCAAATTGATTTGGGGTTAATTGATTTGGGATATTTGGATAAGGGCTCTCTTAGAGAGAGAGAGAGGCTCCATCAATGGCATTTAGTTTTGAGAGATCACGTTTCTGAGCCGCTACAAAGAAAATTGGTGTGCGTAGAAGTAACCTTTTTGTATGTATTATCTTTGGAGAATTTTTTTTATTTTTTTTTAAAAATAAGGGTTAAAATTTAACTTTAGCTTCTTGTCGTCCACAATTATATTTAGTGCCGTCCGTATTTTAACTAATATACGCATTTTAGTCTCACTTTGTTTAACCCTTTTTACCCACCCTCCCCTTTTACTCATTCAATCCCCTATTCACTAAAACAAAAACCAAGGGGCAAGAGAGTCATTTCAACTTTCCCGCCTAAATGCTTCTTATAATTATGGAAAGTGGGTTTTCTAATCAAACAATCTCATTTCAACTTGAAGGCCCAATTAAATGAATCATAAGACAATTTTATTTAAAAAACGAGTTCAATAATTCGCCAAGATAATTTTAGAAAGAACATATTTCTAACAACTGTATTTTCTAATTTTTTAAAATAATTATAATCCTTAATAAATAACTCCGTAGGTTACAAAATAGGCAAATGAATACATAATAATAACCAAATAACATATCAAAAGTTATACGGAGTACTAAACATAATTTCAGAATACTAGGCGGATACATAATTTCCGAAGCCTTACTTTTTACAAATTAAAAATCCAGTCATTTGTTTAATCGTAGTAATCATATTTAACGTCGTTAATGTAATTAAATTAAAATAATTACCGTATCTTATCATTAAATGGTATAAAAATTATACTTCTTTAATTACAATATTTTATAATTATTTTTGTAATTTACAATATTAACACTATAAATTTTTAGTAATTATTTTAATTATTATTTTTTAATGACACGTCATCAAACTAACGGGTCAACCCGGGTTTTGATCCTAAATTAACGGATCATTTCAGGTTTAAGCGAAATGGATCATGAGTCAAAATTTTAGGGTCTTGACCTTAAAAAGATGCGATAGATTTATGAGTCAAGTCAAAATTCGACATGACTATTTTCTAATCCAAAAAATCTTCTTAATTTGTATGATTACCCGATCTAATTTGCATTTTTGTCGTTCCTATCCCAATTAAAAAATCACTGATCATTATAATCCCCTAATTTAGAAATAAAATAATTTTCGAAATACTCTACTAAACAGAGAGGTAAATTGCTGACGGAAGCACTAAAAAAAAGGCGTAAGTCATTGGATTAGACGGAGGGAATATAATTTTATCACGTCACTAAACTCTTTCAGAAACAAAATTAATTAAAAAAACCGTGCGTAGGCACGAGTTTTGAACTAGTTACAATTAACCTCGAACACTCAACTCATCAACTTCCATCTTATTTCAATTACAATTAAACCTACAATTGAACTGTTTATGCTCAATCCGACTCCAATTAATTCAACCTTGACATACTAATTTTGAGTTCAAGGTATCGTTTTTTTTAATTTCTGTGATCAGCTGGATTACGATTTCAGTTTATTATATGATTTCTTATCGAATTGAGATCAAAATATATGATTGACTCGTTCTAGATCTAAGTGCAGAAAAATTACACTCTAACCCAAATTAAGGCGTAGAGCCGTCACTCCCTAACCTAGAGTAAGGCGCAAAACCGTCACTCTTTAGTCTAGGCTTAGTCGCAGATCAGCCAGGTCTTAGTCTTAGTTGAGACGTAGATCTCCAACGTTTCTGTCTATATTGAATCGTAGATCTCCCAAGACTCAGTCTAGGTTTAGATGCAAATCTCCCATGCCTCAGTCTAGGTTAAGATGCAAATCTCCCACCCCCAAACCCAGTAATTTTTGTGTCGATTCAGTTTCGTTGATGCTGTTGTTTTCGTACTGTTATTGTACGTTGTTGGTTGATTAGTTAACGTGATTGGGTGTGGTGTGTTTCATTTGAGTCATTGAGATGTTAGTATGACCAGGGGTGTAGAATTCAGTCAAATAAAAATGTAGTGCAAGGGTTCGAATCCTAAATTATATACGGAGTATGTTCTTTCTTAATTACATTATTTATTTATCAAACAAATGTCCCGTATCTTATTTTTTTGATAATCTAGTACTCCGTACTTATTATGCAAAATTTAATTGTTATAAAAAAATCCAATATTTTTACGTACCACTCTTTAAGACTTTTCTCATCAGGATTAATATTATCCATATCTCGATTATCTATATTACATGTCCATTTTTAACTGATAATTAGACCACGAAATCAAGGTCGTGTCAAGTTCATCTTTGTGTCATTTTTATCAAAAAAATCTAAACAATCCAAACCCGACCTATTTAAAACCTGTGTCGTGTTCATGTCGATTCACTTACGTAAATGAGTCATCAAGTATTAATCCAAACCGGGTCTGATCCACTAATTTCGCGTAGGTTTGTATCATTGTTTGTCAGCTCTACCAGCAATATGTTTTAGTGATCGCCTCCCAATCGGATAGGTCGTTTAGCGAAGGATGGGGGATCAAAACAATATTTGTAAGACTCGGAATAACACAAAAACAACTAGTGTATTCGTGGTAAGTCGAGGTCGGTCCGTAGGGAAACAGAACAAAATTGAGTAGAAGCGACGTGTTTGGAATCTAGTGGGGGTTTTAAGGGTTGAGTCTATACTAAAATGCAATAAGTAATAAGAGATGATTAAATATGGAAAAGATGTTAGGGGGAAGTCGGGAATCGAAAATTGGGGTCTAAGAAAATCGGAATCGGGTCGGTCACAACATTGGTATAGGGAGAGTGCCACCTTTCGGTTTCTTCACCCAACTCACCTAAAAACCCGCTTTCCCGGCGAAGAAGGGTAAGTCTCAAGTTAAGGTAATTTCTAGCTACCCCGAGTTTCCCATATTGATAGAAATGAGTCAAGGTCGGTCTAGTTGGCCGGACTAAAACAACATTGACACAACAGCCTCAAGCAAGATAAACAAACAAGCAACCAACCAACCAAAACTCCTGAATTCAAATAATTCAAGATCCTCCTCCCTAAACCCCAAACAAGAAATCTACTCACAAGTCACATTTATTACGTTGTATAGTCACACTCGCTAAGTTGTAGAATCACGCAACTTTAGAATATCTTGGGATTAAGGTATCATTCGTTTAATCATCTTCATCTTCATGCTTGTTTTATTTTTCATACCTTTTTTTTTTTGGTATTTATAAAATTATTCATTTTCATTATAAAAAAAAAAGTTGAATATGGATGAATGGACAACTATGACTTTCCTCAGTAACGACATTCTAAAAAAACGAAAGTATCAATCACATACAAAAGTATTTAAGCATTCATTAAATATTCAACCTTCATTCATGTTGGTTTCTTTTACAATTGATTTCATGTTTGTAAGACGCATTTAAAAATTCGGAAAATTACTGACTCCCATCACAAATATTACAACAGGTGATTGTTAGACGTAAAATGAGCGACTTCGATTCATCCAACAAAAAAGAAGAATTTCTTCATCTTCACGATTCGTTCATCCAGAAAAAAGAACAACTTCATTTTCCAATTTCATTCATCCAACAAAAAAATATTCTAATTAATATATGTTCTAGTTAGAAATATTATTTTGATTGACTGTAAAAACATTTTAAATAAAAAAAGAACAACTCATTTTTTGCTTAACGTTCTTGCAGAATTGTCAGGTCACACACTTTCAGTTATATAGTCACACTCATTATGCTGTATAGTCACACTCATTATGTTGACGTTTGACATTACGCACAAGATGAGTGTGATTCTACAACATAATGAGCGTGATTCTACTGCATGACGAGTGTGACTATACGAAATGAAAAACCAAAATCTGTCCCGATTATACAATATTAGCAATGTGACTATACAACATAGCGAGTGTGACTATACAACAAGGCGAATGTGACTATACAAATACGACCACTTTTGGCTACAAACCAATTGGTGCACAGCTGCGTGGTTTTAAAGGTGAAAGGATAAGTGATTTTGCTATAGACCTCGCGTGATTAATTATGAAACCAGAAAATAGCGATGAAAATATATTTACATTAGAAAAAGTCCATCCTTTACCTATAGTACGTCAAATATAAAAACATTCTAACCCACCAAACATCCTTTACATATAGTACGTTCATCCTAAAGTAAATATTTTATCCCATATAAATACTCAAGAGTTTAATGATGGTCTCTGGTACGTGCGCAACAATACATTGTCCAATTACGTGGTCGGTCGCTGTATCTTCCACGACCTTCTTCTTCCCACCGCTCCTTTTACCAACATTTCTCTTTCCACCAATCATTTCGCTGCAACAAAACACACAATTAATCTAAATCACACATACAACTGAATATGTGACTACAATGATTGTACAACTGCATGATTGTACAACATAATGAGTGTGACTATACAACTTTAACTGTGTCACTATACAACATAAACGGTGTGATCCTACAACATAATGACTGTGATCCTACAACATAACGAGTATGACTATACAACTTAAACTGTGTGACTATACAATCTAATATCTGTGATTATACAATTAAATTATACTTATTTATACTTCAATCATCATTAGCAAAGATGATTACATACACTAATCATTGCAAGAATTTGTGTGATTCTACAATATAATGAGTGTGACTCTACAACATCAACTGTTTGACTATACAACCTAAAGTGTGTGACTACAAAAGTGAAACCGTAAAATGGAAAATAAAAGCCATATAGTCAATTATTCTTCAATCATCATTAGCAAAGTCACATTCATAATTAGAAAGATGATTATACATACGATTCAGAACAAATTATTTAAACATCATTAAATATTCAACCTTCATTCATTCATATTCAACCTTCATTCTTTTTGTGAATAATGAGATAAATAATATTATAAATACCAAAAAAGGAAGGAATGAAAAATAAAACAAGCATTAGGATGAAGATGATTAATTATTTTAAAGATAAAAACAAATACCTGAAAATCGTCGAGGTTCGGAACTAGGGATTTGACGAACGTGGAATCTTGAACGTAGATAAAAAAATACCAGAAAAACGTCACACACTTTAAGTTGTATAGTCACACACTTTCAGCTGTATAGTTATACTCATTATGTTGCATAGTCACACTCATTATGTTGTAGAATCAAGCAGCTGTAGAATACCTTGGGATTAGGGTATCATGCGTTTAATCATCTTCATCTTCGTCTTCGTGCTTGTTTTATTTTTCATACTTTTTTTTTTGTATTTATAAAATTATTCATCTTCACTATCCACAAAAAATGAAAGTTGAATATGAATGAATGGACGACTGTGACTTTAAAAAAACGAAAATATCTAAACATCATTTAATATTCAACCTTTATTCATCCATATTCAATCTTCATTTTTTTTGGACAATGAAGATGAATAATTTTATAAATGCCAAAAAAAAGAAGGTATGAAAAGTAAAACAAGCATGAAGATGAAGATGAAGATGATTAAACGCATGATACCTTAATCCCAAGGTATTCTACAGCTGAGTGATTCTACAACATAAAGAGTGTGACTATACAACATAATAAGTGTGACTATACAACTGAAAATGTGACTACAATGAGTGTACAGCTGCGTGATTCTACAACATAATGAGTGTGACTATATAACTGAAAGTGTGTGGTCTTGCAATTCTGTAAGAACATTACGCACAAATGACTTGTTCATCTTCATCTTCAACCTTCATTCATCCCACAAAAAAAGAACAACTTCATCTTCAAACTTCATCTTGAAGATGAAGTTGTTCTTTTTTTTGTGGATAATGAAGATGAATAATTTTATAAATACAAAAAAAAGATATGAAAACTAAAAAGAAGCATGAAGATGAAGATGAAGATGAAGATGATGAAGAAAAAGAAGCATGAAGCATGAAGATGAAGGTGATGAAGATGAAGATGAACATACCTTCGTATGATTATCGAAGTTTCTGACGGAGTATGTTGGGTTAAAAACGCAGTATGGTCGGAGTAGTTGACGGAGTATGGTCGGAGTTATTAATGGTGATTTTTTGTTGGGGTTTTGTTAGAGAGAGATTTATTGAGTTGAGAAATGAATTGAAAATGAGAGGATTGGGAAGTGTATGAGGGAATTAATGTAGGGATTGATTTGGGTGAGGGGATGTTTGGCAGCCTTATGACAGTCTTCCCTTTTTTTTTTTTTTTTTTTTTTTTTTTTTTTTTTTTTATAATTAAAGCCCATCCATCCATCTATCTTAAGATGAATGGAAGGTTAGGATTAAGACTAAGGGACTCTTAGGGAGTTAGTAACTCCCTTGATCCCCTCTCTCTCTCTCTCTCTCTCTATATATATATATATATATATATATATATATATATATATATATATATATATAGAGAGAGAGAGAGAGAGAGAGAGAGAGAGAGAGAGAGAGAGAGAGAGAGAGAGAGAGAGAGAGAGAGAGAGAGAGAGAGAGAGAGAGAGAGAGAGAGAGAGAGAGAGAGATTCACATAAGGTCAACAACTCTTATAAGTTCATAAGTTCCAGTGTTTTTTTGGTGCGCTCATAAGTTCCAGTGTTAAAGTTACAAAAAAAAGTGCTTAAAGTTACACGAGATGAGTGTTAAAGTTGCACATTATCACTTGAAGTGATAACAGTGCTGAATGTTATAGTTACATATCAATCTTGAACAAATGCAACTTTAACGTATGTCATCTGTAACTTTAATATATACTTAATGACATATGGTGAACTTATTTGATCTCTTATATATATATATATATATATATATATACATATATATATATATAGAGAGAGAGAGAGAGAGAGAGAGGTTCACATAAGGACACCTCTCCCTATAAGTACATAAGTCTTATTTTGGCACATAGGATGAGGTAAGGATGTATGGTTGAGATTTGATCTAAATACACAAATTTCCACCCTAATTCACACTCCCTATGTAGCAATTACTACCCTCTCAAATCATTTCTCTCTCCTTCCACCACATTAATCAACTTACGTACAAATTTAATTTTAAAAAAAAACCAGATTTATTTAATTACTCTAATTTCCTCTCTTCTTGTTTTATTTTCGTTTTATCTTCACCACCGTCCATTTTGTTGATTAGTAGGAGTTTTTTTGCATAATATACGAACATGATTGGAGTTACAATATATATGATCTGAAGTTACAAAATATATAAACTGAAGTTACGTGATATATAAACTGAAGTTACAAAAATATATGAAATGATTAGAATTGAAGTTACAAAAATGGATTTGAGTTACAACATACGATCTGAAGTTACAAAATATGTGAACTGAAGTTACAAAATATGTGAAGTAAAATTACAAAAATATATGAACTGATTAGAATTGAAGTTACAATATACGATCTGAAGTTACAAAATATGTGAACTAAAGTTACAAAATATGTGAACTGAAGTTACAAATACTGAAATTACAAATATCTATAAAAAGCAACTCATTTACAAAACTCGTACGACCTTCATCTTCATTTTTAATTCTTCCTCTTCGTCTTCATCTCCATTTTTAATTCTTCATCTTCATCAAAAATCTGCAATTATTAATTGAAAAACATATACTATATTAATTGAAATTCAAAAACATAATGAAAAAAATATTAATTAGCATACAATAGTCAAAACAAATGAAAAAGGTGGAAATAAAGATGCAATGAAGCAAAAACCAAGAAAAAAATCAGTAAACATAAACCCAATGAAAAAAAATCCCAGAAAAAATCAGTAAATACCATAAAAATTGATTTGGAACAATATTACCACCAGAAATTGAATAGAAACAATAAACGTAGAAACCCCCAAATTGACAAAAAAAACCCTAATTTCATTTGTGAACTAAATCAATTTTACGTTTATTGTTCCTAAGCAATAAATTGAAAAAAAAACCCTAATTTCATTTGTTTCTACGTTTATTGTTCCTAAGCAAAAGATTTACCTGAGAAAAAAAATCAGTAAACACCATAGAAATTTGATTAAACACCATAAAAATTGATTTGGAACAATATTACCACCAGAAATTGATTAGGAGCAATAAACGTAGAAACCCCCACATTGAAAAAAAACCATAATTTCGCCGAAAACTCCCAAAAAACGTGAATTTAAACAACGAATCCCCAGATTATTCTAAATATAAGAAGAAAAAACCATAACAAATTAACGGTAAAGAGCAAAAGATTTACCTGAGAAAAGAGCGAAACTTTGGTGCAGTTGGATGACGATGGCGATGGAGCAAAAAGATGATGACGGTGGCTGAGAATTTGGAGCAATTGAATTTTTTTTTTCGATCATCAGTTTTGGAAAAAAAAAGAATGACGATTGAGAATTTGGTGGGAGTAGAATGAAGTATGGTTTGGGTAGAATGAGAATTTGGAAGAGATAGAGGGAGAGAGAGTATACGTGAAATTGGTTGAATGAATGAATGAAATTGATTAGGGTGGGGGACAAAGATATGTGGGTATACGTGAAATCAGTATAGAAAATTGGGTTATAAAAACAATCTCAGCCATCCATTCCATTTTGATCTAAAGGATGAAAATGGAACTTATGGACTTATAGAGAGGTAAGGGACTAATATGATCCCTTCTCTCTCTCTATATATATATATAGAGAGAGAGAGAAAGAGATAGATTCACATAAGGCCAACAACTCTTATAAGTTCATAAGTTCCAGTGTTAAAGTTACACAAAAAGTGCTCAAAGTTACACGAGATGAGTGTTAAAGTTGCACTTTATCACTTGAAGTGATAAAAGAGCTGAATGTTATAGTTACATATCAATTTTGAACAAATGCAACTTTAACGTATGTCATCTGTAAAACTTTAATATAGACTTAATTACATATGGTGAACTTATTCCAGACCATACTCCTTTCAGTTAGATACGGGCTGCCATAAACAAAAACAAGGTAGCAAAAGAGTCCTTTTATTAGAGCTTTCATGATGATAAAGTTGTTACAACTGAAGATAAATTGCAACGTGATAGAGCTTCTCCAGCCAACCCACAACCCACCACAAGTACAAGTGCATTAACACCTTCCGAGTGAACAAAACCAAGCGAACAACCAATTCGACTAACCTTAGAGACAGAGCATTTGGTTTCACTAAGAAAAAGGACATCATAACTATTCTTCTTGACCATCGCTCTTAGTTTTGGAATTGCAGGGGTGAGCGGGTCATTAAGACCCCTGCAATTCCAGAGAAGAGCTCTCATGGCTGCTTGGGAGACTGTTGTGGGACAGTCTCCATAACCCTATTGAAGCCAGAAGTCACAAGCTCAGCATCTTCAAAGTCAGCATCCGTCACAGTCATTCTGAAAGCCTTATTTATAGGCTCATCAAACTTGAGTTTCTTACCGAGTGAGAGAAGGTAAGTCTTTGCAGAAATCTTATCATTAAAAGAGTTTTCCTCAAGAAGTTGAAGGTCAGGATCAGAGTTAGTCTTTCTCTTGGCACTAGAACTCTTCCGGGTACTGTAGAATAGTGGTTTCTCAGCGGGGGGGCCAAACACCATTGCTGGATATGGTTTCTTAGGTGGCTTGTCTTGGGAGCGAAGGAGGAGATCCGCTTCAAGTGGCCCAAAAAGATCGGTCGAGAAACACAAGAGACAACGATAACCACATTGATAAGGTCAGCACTATGGCCCTCGCAGTCCACCGTATAACCCAAGAGACAGCGATTCCAGAAGGCAAAAGAATCACCGAGGAAGTCCGGGTTCATATTGATAACCGGGCCTGTGCGTGGGTATCTCCAAGCCATCTCTACATCTATTTCATAGCCAATATGCTCCCCGGCAGGGATATTGGAAACTCTTGGGATACTGGGACCCGCTTCAGCAAAGAAGTTATTAGTGAAGCTGATGGAAGCAAGAGAATTATTGGGAGTGGGGTTTGAGGCCATATTTAGCGAGCAAAGAACACGTTTGGTTTGGTTGAGTATGTGTTTTAATGGTGGTTGTTTTGTGATGAACTGAACAAGAACAATATGCCAGATATAAATAGAGTCCATTTCAAGTTTGAAAGAGGTGAAAGGATATTCACAGGAAGTAGTGAAATGCTGTGGATTGGGTAGAAAAACGGTGACCATTGCATGAGGAGTAATTACAATGATTTAGAAAGGAGTAGAAGTCTAGGAGTTTCATGGATAACAAGAACAGATTGTCTTTCTTGGAAAGGAGGAAGAAAGAAGAAGAAGCAGTAAAATAGGCGTGCGGTAGGTTAAACAAAAGATGACAAAACGAGGTAGGTAGACTCAAAGTGTAATGAATGAGACTGGCTTAAAATGACTGGCCGTTAGGGTTTTATTGGCTCAAGGTAGTAGAGATGAGCTGGAGAAGAAAGCTGTAACTAGACAAACCTGAAATGGAGCTGAACCTATGATTCAGATTGATTTGATTGATTAGAAAAGGCAAAGAAAAGGAGATAGCGATTGTTACTATATGGATTATTGATCTGGGCAGAAAAAATTAGGGTTTGGGAAGGACAAATTAATTTGGGGATTTTGAATTTGATATTTTACTTTCTTCAAACAATTTTTGATAAGTGAAGGAACTATGATTTAAAATTGAGAGGTTAATTTTGTTTTTGGATTGTGATTGTTTAAAGTACATTTGATAATTAGATTCAAATTGATTTGGGGTTAATTGATTTGGGATATTTGGATAAGGGCTCTCTTAGAGAGAGAGAGAGGCTCCATCAATGGCATTTAGTTTTGAGAGACCACGTTTCTGAGCCGCTACAAAGAAAATTGGTGTGCGTAGAAGTAACCTTTTTGTATGTATTATCTTTGGAGAATTTTTTTTTATTTTTTTTTAAAAATAAGGGTTAAAATTTAACTTTAGCTTCTTGTCGTCCACAATTATATTTAGTGCCGTCCGTATTTTAACTAATATACGCATTTTAGTCTCACTTTGTTTAACCCTTTTTACCCACCCTCCCCTTTTACTCATTCAATCCCCTATTCACTAAAACAAAAACCAAGGGGCAAGAGAGTCATTTCAACTTTCCCGCCTAAATGCTTCTTATAATTATGGAAAGTGGGTTTTCTAATCAAACAATCTCATTTCAACTTGAAGGCCCAATTAAATGAATCATAAGACAATTTTATTTAAAAAACGAGTTCAATAATTCGCCAAGATAATTTTAGAAAGAACATATTTCTAACAACTGTATTTTCTAATTTTTTAAAATAATTATAATCCTTAATAAATAACTCCGTAGGTTACAAAATAGGCAAATGAATACATAATAATAACCAAATAACATATCAAAAGTTATACGGAGTACTAAACATAATTTCAGAATACTAGGCGGATACATAATTTCCGAAGCCTTACTTTTTACAAATTAAAAATCCAGTCATTTGTTTAATCGTAGTAATCATATTTAACGTCGTTAATGTAATTAAATTAAAATAATTACCGTATCTTATCATTAAATGGTATAAAAATTATACTTCTTTAATTACAATATTTTATAATTATTTTTGTAATTTACAATATTAACACTATAAATTTTTAGTAATTATTTTAATTATTATTTTTTAATGACACGTCATCAAACTAACGGGTCAACCCGGGTTTTGATCCTAAATTAACGGATCATTTCAGGTTTAAGCGAAATGGATCATGAGTCAAAATTTTAGGGTCTTGACCTTAAAAAGATGCGATAGATTTATGAGTCAAGTCAAAATTCGACATGACTATTTTCTAATCCAAAAAATCTTCTTAATTTGTATGATTACCCGATCTAATTTGCATTTTTGTCGTTCCTATCCCAATTAAAAAATCACTGATCATTATAATCCCCTAATTTAGAAATAAAATAATTTTCGAAATACTCTACTAAACAGAGAGGTAAATTGCTGACGGAAGCACTAAAAAAAAGGCGTAAGTCATTGGATTAGACGGAGGGAATATAATTTTATCACGTCACTAAACTCTTTCAGAAACAAAATTAATTAAAAAAACCGTGCGTAGGCACGAGTTTTGAACTAGTTACAATTAACCTCGAACACTCAACTCATCAACTTCCATCTTATTTCAATTACAATTAAACCTACAATTGAACTGTTTATGCTCAATCCGACTCCAATTAATTCAACCTTGACATACTAATTTTGAGTTCAAGGTATCGTTTTTTTTAATTTCTGTGATCAGCTGGATTACGATTTCAGTTTATTATATGATTTCTTATCGAATTGAGATCAAAATATATGATTGACTCGTTCTAGATCTAAGTGCAGAAAAATTACACTCTAACCCAAATTAAGGCGTAGAGCCGTCACTCCCTAACCTAGAGTAAGGCGCAAAACCGTCACTCTTTAGTCTAGGCTTAGTCGCAGATCAGCCAGGTCTTAGTCTTAGTTGAGACGTAGATCTCCAACGTTTCTGTCTATATTGAATCGTAGATCTCCCAAGACTCAGTCTAGGTTTAGATGCAAATCTCCCATGCCTCAGTCTAGGTTAAGATGCAAATCTCCCACCCCCAAACCCAGTAATTTTTGTGTCGATTCAGTTTCGTTGATGCTGTTGTTTTCGTACTGTTATTGTACGTTGTTGGTTGATTAGTTAACGTGATTGGGTGTGGTGTGTTTCATTTGAGTCATTGAGATGTTAGTATGACCAGGGGTGTAGAATTCAGTCAAATAAAAATGTAGTGCAAGGGTTCGAATCCTAAATTATATACGGAGTATGTTCTTTCTTAATTACATTATTTATTTATCAAACAAATGTCCCGTATCTTATTTTTTTGATAATCTAGTACTCCGTACTTATTATGCAAAATTTAATTGTTATAAAAAAATCCAATATTTTTACGTACCACTCTTTAAGACTTTTCTCATCAGGATTAATATTATCCATATCTCGATTATCTATATTACATGTCCATTTTTAACTGATAATTAGACCACGAAATCAAGGTCGTGTCAAGTTCATCTTTGTGTCATTTTTATCAAAAAAATCTAAACAATCCAAACCCGACCTATTTAAAACCTGTGTCGTGTTCATGTCGATTCACTTACGTAAATGAGTCATCAAGTATTAATCCAAACCGGGTCTGATCCACTAATTTCGCGTAGGTTTGTATCATTGTTTGTCAGCTCTACCAGCAATATGTTTTAGTGATCGCCTCCCAATCGGATAGGTCGTTTAGCGAAGGATGGGGGATCAAAACAATATTTGTAAGACTCGGAATAACACAAAAACAACTAGTGTATTCGTGGTAAGTCGAGGTCGGTCCGTAGTGAAACAGAACAAAATTGAGTAGAAGCGACGTGTTTGGAATCTAGTGGGGGTTTTAAGGGTCGAGTCTATACTAAAATGCAATAAGTAATAAGAGATGATTAAATATGGAAAAGGTGTTAGGGGGAAGTCGGGAATCGAAAATTGGGGTCTAAGAAAATCGGAATCGGGTCGGTCACAACATTGGTATAGGGAGAGTGCCACCTTTCGGTTTCTTCACCCAACTCACCTAAAAACCCGCTTTCCCGGCGAAGAAGGGTAAGTCTCAAGTTAAGGTAATTTCTAGCTACCCCGAGTTTCCCATATTGATAGAAATGAGTCAAGGTCGGTCTAGTTGGCCGGACTAAAACAACAATGACACAACAGCCTCAAGCAAGATAAACAAACAAGCAACCAACCAACCAAAACTCCTGAATTCAAATAATTCAAGATCCTCCTCCCTAAACCCCAAACAAGAAATCTACTCACAAGTCACATTTATTACGTTGTATAGTCACACTCGCTAAGTTGTAGAATCACGCAACTTTAGAATATCTTGGGATTAAGGTATCATTCGTTTAATCATCTTCATCTTCACGCTTGTTTTATTTTTCATACATTTATTTTTGGTATTTATAAAATTATTCATTTTCATTATCAAAAAAAAAAGTTGAATATGGATGAATGGACAACTATGACTTTCCTCAGTAACGACATTCTAAAAAAAACGAAAGTATCAATCACATCAAAAGTATTTAAGCATTCATTAAATATTTAACCTTCATTCATGTTGGTTTCTTTTACAATTGATTTCATGTTTGTAAGACGCATTTAAAAATTCGGAAAATTACTGACTCCCATCACAAATATTACAACAGGTGATTGTTAGACGTAAAATGAGCGACTTCGATTCATCCAACAAAAAAAGAAGAATTTCTTCATCTTCAAGATTCGTTCATCCAAAAAAAAGAACAACTTCATTTTCCAATTTCATTCATCCAACAAAAAAATATTCTAATTAATATATGTTCTAGTTAGAAATATTATTTTGATTGACTGTAAAAACATTTTAAATAAAAAAAAGAACAACTCATTTTTTGCTTAACGTTCTTGCAGAATTGTCAGGTCACACACTTTCAGTTGTATAGTCACACTCATTATGCTGTATAGTCACACTCATTATGTTGACGTTTGACATTACGCACAAGATGAGTGTGATTCTACAACATAATGAGCGTGATTCTACTGCATGACGAGTGTGACTGTACGAAATGAAAAACCAAAATCTGTCCCGATTATACAATATTAGCAATGTGACTATACAACGAGTATGGTGACCATTGTTTTATTGGCCGCCTCTACTGCTCCATTTGTTTGGGGACGGTAAGGCGAGGAAGTATGCCTTTGGATTTTATATTTGGTCAGCAGGGCCGCAGTCTCGGCTTGAAAATGAGTCCCGTGATCACTGATAAATTCAGAGGGAATCCCATATCGACATATTATCTTGTTCTGGATAAACTTGGCGACATGCTTAGCATTGAGAATGCGATATGATTCAGCTTCGACCCATTTGGTGAAATAGTTGATAGCTACCAAAATAAAGCAGTGCCCACCGGTACCAGAGGGATTTATTTTCCCGATTATGTCAATACCCCATGTTGAGAATGGCCAGGGTGACGTCATGGTATACAGTAGTGATGACGGCATATGCTGCACATTGCCAAAGATTTGACAGTTATGACAATGTTTGACATACGACCGGCAGTCGGCTTCCATGGTATTCCAGTAATAACCGAGTCTCATGATTTTCCGGACCAGCATGTGGGCATTCATATGTGGGCCGTTTTCACCATCATGTACTTCGGCCATAACCTTTTCAGCCTTATACTTGTCAACACAAAGGAGAAGAGCCCCTTGTGCCGTCTTTTTGTATAACTGACCGTCGTCGGTACGGATGAATTGGGTGGCTAGCCTCCGTAAGGCTTTCTTGGCTCGACCTTCCGTCCCGGGAGGATATTCTCCGTTTGTCAGGTACGTTAACACAGCCTGGTACCATGGTTCGGGATCAGTTATCTCAATGTCTTCGATATCGCAAATGTACGCCGGCTCGGAGCGTCTTTCGACGCAAATCGGCATACTGGTCACGTGGTCGGGAATGTTCAGCAAAGACGCCAATTTTGAGAGTGCATCTGCAAACTGATTCTCTTCCCGGGGTAGGTATATGTACTCTACGTTTTGGAATTGTTTCTCGAGATCCCTTACTCGTGCCTGGTAGGCCACGAGATTAGCATTTCGAGTCTTCCATTTTTGGAGTGCTTGGTTAATGACCAAGGATGAGTCACCATGTACCCGGAGATTTGTAATCCCCAGATTGGCGGCGGCTTGTTGCCCGTAAATGCATGCTTCGTATTCTGCTGCATTGTTGGTAACATCAAAGTCCAGCTTGATGGAGATGGGAGTGTGCTGCCCTTTTGGTGAAATTAGGAGGATCCCGACTCCGAACCCTCGAAAATTAGATGCACTATCGAAGTATAAATCCCAAGTTTCAGTATCAGTAAGGAAAATATCTTCGTCTGGGAAGGACCAGGTGTCGGTGTGTCCTTCTTCGGTTATCGGGCTGTCGGCGAGAAATTCAGCTACTACTCGACCTTTAATAGCGTTTAACGGTACAAACTTTAAGTCGAACTCTGCCAGCATTAGAGTCCATCTAGAGATTCGGCCGTTGAGAACGGGCTTTTCGAAGATGTATTTGATCGGGTCCATTTTGGATAGTACATGGACCTCGTAACTGAGCATATAGTGCCGGAGTTTCTTAGTGGCCCAGACCAGAGCCAAACACGTCCTTTCGAGCATGGTATATTTGCACTCATACTCTAAAAACTTCTTGCTGATGTAGTAAATGGCTCTTTCTTCGGAGTCAACTGTCTGAGCCAGCATAGCCCCCATGGCTGTCTCGGTCGTCGTTAGGTATAACGACAGAGGCAAACCGGGTTGAGGTGGCATTAAGACTGGCGGAGCAGACAGGATTTCCTTGATCTTGTCGAAAGCAGCTTGACACTTGTCATCCCATAGTACCTGTTCTCCCACTTTCAGTTTCTTGAAAATTGGTTCACACACCATGGTTAGTTTGGAAATGAACCGACTGATGTACTGGACTTTCCCGAGAAATCCCCTAATTTTTTTCGGTTTTGGGAGGTTGCATCTCGGTAATGGCTTTGATTTTAGCTGGGTCGACTTCGATACCTCGTTGGCTAACGATATGACCCAGTAATTTGCCTGATGTTACCCTGAAACTGCATTTTTGAGGGTTTAGCCTCATGTTGTACTTGCGTAGTCGGGTGAAGAATTTTCTTAGGGCGGTGATGTGACCGTCCCGTTCTTTAGATTTGACGATCATGTCGTCTACATAAACTTCTACCTCTTTATGCATCATGTCGTGTAATAAAGTGGTAGCGGTCCTCTGATATGTGGCTCCGGCATTAATGAGGCCGAATGGCATGACGGTGTAGCAGTAAGTACCCCAAGGTGTTGTGAAGGTAGTCTTACTCATGTCTTCTTCCGCCATCTTGATTGGATTATACCCGGCATACCCGTCCATGAATGATAGAAGGGCATGATCGGCCGTGTTATCCACCAGTATGTCAATGTGTGGTAACGGAAAATCATCTTTCGGGCTCGCCTTGTTAAGATCCCGAAAATCTACACATACCCGCACCTTACCGTCCTTTTTAGGAACCTGTACGATGTTTGCCACCCAGTCCGGATACTCGGACACTTGTATGAAGCCGGCTTTGAATTGTTTGTCGACTTCTTCTTTTACCTTGAGAGACCACTCGGGCCTCATCCGACGAAGCTTCTGTTTGACCGGTTTGCACCTGTCTTTGATTGGTATGTGGTGCTCGGCTATTTCCCGGTCTATCCCCGGCATGTCCTTGTAGGACCATGCGAAGACATCCTTGAACTCTTGGAGGAGGCTTATGAACTGTTGTTTCTCCTCGGGATCTAAGGATAACCCTATCTTAAGTATCTGAGGCTCTAAGGTTGTACCCACGTTTATGGACTCGGTTTCTTCGATCACCGGGTTTCGGGACTCCCTTTGCTCTAGTTGCTCGATCAAGTGTGGAGGTAAGGATACCTGTTCGTCTGGTTTCTCAATGTCATAGCATAAAACATTTTTAAAAGCAGAATTTAAAAGAGACAAGTCGTAAGCAGAACGATTGTTATTATTGATTGAAAATTTGGAGAACAGCTCAAAGAGAGCAGCCATCTGATCATTGGTCAGTGGCGGAATTGGTAGGGCACTCGGGACAGACCCCGAGGTGCCAGCAGCAGGAATGATAAAAGGGAGAGGGGTTACAATAGTGACTCTAGCACCGACTTCCCTAGACTCGATCTCAGACTCTGACTCAGACTCGGACTCGGACTCAGATTCAGGCATGTCTCCCTCTCCGGTGACCAGCTTGTAGATCCTTCCCTGACTGTCAGTCCACTTGACAGTCTTCCTCCAGGCCCTGTTTCCCGTCTCGGAACCAACATCCGAGATCAGCTTGGTCGGGTCAAACCTGTTGCTGCAGAGGATCAAGTTGACCAGGTCTTCCTTCGGAGTTGGGGCTATGACGTCTTCCCCAAATAGTAGCCCTAGCGCGGGCTCAGCATCTTCAGCTCCGTTGGATTGGATGAGGGCGAACACGTCATCCGGGATATAGTTGCAGTCCCGGGCCAAGTGGGTCCCGAGCTGCATAGCATTGGGTTGGTACAGACCAACCTGAATAGCCCCAAATACCGGTGTGACAAAGTAGTCAGCCAACCGGGGGGTGTAAGGGCTCAAGTGGATACCCTTAATAATGTTGCAGGCCTTCTCAATTCCTGCTCGGACAACATTGTCGAGAGTTATGGCATACCCGAGACCAAAGTGAGATTCTTCATCTTTGAGAACCTCGATGATCTTCCCAGCTGGAAGATCGGGTTGAGAGGTAGCCCCCGGAAAGTACCCTAGGTTTTGGAGCATCGTGTCGATACTCGTAGTGAAGTAAGGCCTAAAGAGGTACTCTTCCTCGATCATCCCCACAAAATCGAACCCCCAGAGGTCCGTGCGCCCCGTGGCGTTACAGCTAGCCACAGTCATCGGTGTTACCTCTAAAGTGATGACATCGTTAAGCAGAGGCATCTGGATCTTTCGGTGGAGGGTGGAGGACACCGCCTTGACCGCGTGGATTCAAGGCCTACCTAGGAGCAAGTTGAATGACGAGGTGACGTCGATCACCTGGAATTCGAGCTCCTTTTCTATTGGGCCGGTTATGATGGTCAGTTTCACGGCCCCAGCTACCGACTTTGGGCTCCCATCAAAGGCTTGGATGGTTTGAGCAGTCGGGATGTAATCGGCCTCGGTAATGCCGAGGGCTTTCGGGGTCCTTAAGGGAAGGACATTCACAGCGGACCCATCATCAACCAGGGTCATAGGGAGGTATTTTCCTCGGCAAACCACCGTAATGTAGAGGGCCAGATTGTGGGAGACCCCGAATGGCGGTAGGTCGGCTTCGGAGAAAGTGATCATTGGGCCTTCTTCCTTAGCTTTGCCCTTTAGGTGGGGCAGGACCGTGGCTACCATCTCAGCAGGGGTAACCAAAGAGTCAACCTTAATTTGATCGAGAGCCTTTGTAAGTGCTTCTCGATGCTCTTGAGAGCTAACCAGGAGTTGCCATATAGTGAGGTCAACTCGGGTTTTCTTCAACTGCTTCACGAGAGCCGTTTCAGCAGTTGGCTCTTCAGGGGCGACTTCCGTCCTGAATGGCTCAGTGACGGTTGTCGGGATAGGGGTGTCCCTAGAGCTAGTGGCTTGATAGGGACGACCAAGGTGGTTACTGGTTAAGACTCGGGATTTAGTCCTTCGAATCTCCTCGGAGGTGATGGGGACAGCTTCCCCTTTGGCGAGGTAGACGTCATCCTCGTCGTCAAACCAGATCCCGTTCACTTGCGGGATAAATGGAGAGATAAGGTGAGAGCAATCAATCACCTCCCCGGTAAAGATGGCGTGGGAGCTGAAAGGATTCTCCTTGTTGCTGAGCTTATCTCCGGGTAGCGGGATTTTACCGCTTTCGATCAGGTCCTGGATCAGGTGCTTCAGCTTCCAGCACTTCTCGGTATCATGCCCATTGCCCCGGTGGTATTGGCAATAGGCTTGGGCATTGTAGTTCTTGGAGCGTCGCTCGACCTGAACTTCAGGAGTTGGGCCTATCGGTTGGATTAGGCCTTTTGAGGATAGCCTTTGTAAGGCATAAGTATAGGTCGTACCTATGTCAGTGAAAACCCGAGGTGGGGTGTTCTTCTTGGACGGGGCATCTAGTAGATTAACCGCGTCGAAAATGCTGCGGGTTGCAGCTTGAGGCTTGGTAGTGGAGGAAGAAGCCCCTTTGTAACCCTTAGCAGCGGCCTTAGTGAGGCCTTCCAGTCTTAGGTCATCTTCGATCCTCATACCCATTTCAGTAAGGGTGGTGAAATTGGGTATGACAGCATATCGGAGGTGAACCCGGTAGGAGGGGAGGAGGTTCTTGACAAAAGCCTCCACCAAAGTTTTCTCGCTGGGCTTATCGACCAGCTTCACACTCTCGGCCCTCCAGCGTTGAAGGTATTTGGTAAAACCTTCTTTCGGCTCTTGGGCCATAACCTCCAGAGATCTCATTGTGGTTTGGATCTCGGTGTTGTCAGCATAGTTCCGAGCGAACTCGGTGGCCACATCATCCCAAGTAGGGTATTTCTTCGGGTCTAGCCTGTAGTACCAGGCCCGAGGGTGCTTTTCAAGAGACGCAGCAAAAAGTTTCTTGAACATGGTAGAGTCCACCCCTTTGACGGCCATGAATTCCTTGAAGGCCCGTACATGTAGTAACGGGTCTTCAGTCCCTTCAAACATGGGCAAACCGGTGAGGTTCAGGTTTGCGAGCAGCTTGTTGCTTAACGGGTTATACTCGGGACTATTCTCCCGATGGATATTGTTAGTTCCAGTCAAGTGGACTTGTTCTTCCAATCGGCGAACCGAGCTAACCAGTTCAGCCAAAGGTTCCGTAACCCCCGTATTTGGAGTCCTTTGCTCCACTGCGGCCAGACGAGTGATGATAGCAATTTGCCCGGCCCTCATTTCATTCAGTTGGGCTTCGATCTCGGCCTGTTTGTCGACCATGGCGTCCACAGAGGTTTTCAGATCAGCTAAAGCAGCTTCCATCTTGCGGGTGAGCCTAGTGGATGGTGGCCTGTCTGTAAGAACACCACGTAATCAGAAACCGAACCCAGTCTTGGAATCAAAGGAAAAAGTACATCCCGAGCGACCCAAAAGGAAAGGACTGAGTGGAAAAGACTCGAGAAAGACACCTAGACAGATGACTCGTGGGTGGTATGATTTCCTTAGGATTTCGGCTTTGTGGGCCTAGTCCCGTTCGAAGGAAGGTCCACGTGAGATTACTCCCCAGACTTTTGACTCGAGTGTATGGACGGACTTTCCTTTGTAGGGGTACACCCTACGCGGGTTGGTCGTGCCTTGACAGATAAGGCGGACTCGGGAAAGGGGGGAAACTCGTGATATAAGATCGACGGAGTTTCGACGCTATAAACCCTCTACGTACTATGCAAAGACCCGACACATGGATAGACGGTAGGTCCTATAATAAGGAAGGTTTATTTTAGGAAAGTTGAAAGTTTTGGAAAGGTTGAGGTTTGAATGCAAAATGAACGAATTTCCGAGAGTTTTGAAAACTGAAAACGGAATAAAAACCGAGATTAGAATTTTGAAAAGGAAAATTCCGAAAATCAAGGTGGTGGGGGGCGGAAATTCGAGAATTAAAACGGACAGCATGCCGACTACAGAAAAGGATATTTTAAGTCAAATCGTTGATGCTAAATTTCGGCGGCATTCCGAGTTTTGAAAATGGGATATTTTTGAAAAGGTGAGTCCCGAAATGGACAGTATTTCGGGTTTTTCGAAAGGTGGGTATTTTTGGAAATATGCAATTTTGAAATGACGATTTTTTGAAAATTGACACGGAAACCAAGTAGCATGTAGTCAAACAAGCATTATAACGACGCTTATGTATGCTTTACACTAAGTCTCGGTCGGTCAAAATAGGGTCTATACCAACAACGATGGCTTTCTCGTGTGATGGACGGACTCCCTAAGCCGAGTTGGTCTTAGGACATGCCGCGAAACCGAGACGAGTTCCACCATCGATGTCTTTAGCGCACCCATGAAGGAATGCACCGTGGTATAGTGGGACGTCGGTCACAAGTAACCGGCCCGGGCAAATTTGGGTTATGCATGAATCATTAAACTAATGCGCGCACACTAATCTACGAACGATTTCTCTTCGAGTCTCACCCTGGGAACCTCGATGACATGTGGTACATCAGGTATCCCCAGCGGAGTCGCCAAATTGTGGACATGACATAGTGTGGACATGACGTAGGTCCACCCCGACGCGGCCACGCGCGGGTTTGGTTAGGCGAATGAATCTCGTGGTAAGATTGTTCTCGGGTTCGAAATTTAAGTCAAAATGGAGTCGCCACCGAATTTTGTGGTTATTCGGAACCATACGAGCCCACTCTATGTCGTCATGGGCTACACACAAAGTAAGGCCACTTCGATTTCAGAGTTTATGGGGCTCGTCCCTTTGCATTGTTATACCGATACCGTTTACATCGGCTTTCGTATAAAAAATGACTCTCGTGCGCCAAGGGTTTCGGACATCCGGAAACCAAAGGTTCTGAGTAAGGGGTGAGGGTACGTGTTGGGAAGCCCACTAAGGACACCCAACCCCGCCCGCACATGGCGGCCTCTACTAAGACATCGTTCGTGTTCGTGTACGCGCGCTAGTAAAATAATTAAATGATATGCAAACAACGTTTTCGGGCTAAGCATGTGAATTATTGATTTGCTACGTCATTTAATGCATCTTAGTTATGGTCGAAGTGATTTAGCATGCGAGGTTCATTTATAAAGCGTAAAGCAAGTAAATAAATAAAGCTCAAAGATAAATAGAAATAACGTACAAGTTACACGGGCGGAAATACAACCCGGAATACACAATACAACATTACGTAAAAAAATAATAAACAAAATAAAAATAGCGCAATACAATGATAGGAACGGACCCGTATGTAAACTAGACCGCGAAATATGTAAATGGACTACCCCGATTAAATACACATTATGTCGTGTACTAAACGAAGGACAGAAACATGAGACTGTGGCATATTGCTAGCCCGATCTCATATCCCGTAGTCTCGTCCCGACTTATCATGTCAAAAATTGATCAAGATCGTTCTATGTGTCGTGATGTGCATGGTTTTGAAAATAGGAAAGACACGTGATAGTCTTTACACGTGATGACCAAAGTCGATAAAAGAGCGGGGCTTGGAATGTGTGTCCAAGCCCTCGGTTTTCTGGGTTACAGGACCCACTCGATCGAGTCGTGGGCTGACTCGGTCGAGTGCGCCCTTTACGTGGCTACTGCCCATTTTTTGGGGTGCTACTCGATCGAGTAGCATATGTACTCGGTCGAGTAGCCCCTGTACGAGGGATAACTCGCTTCGTTTTTTTGGTTTAAAATCGATGGTTGGTTAAATTGAATACAAATATCGCACGATTTATATTCAACTCAACCTCCGGTATTATAATCGTGTATATACGATTATAATATCGTTATCGGAGTTTTAGAAAGATGTTTGTCGTTATACTAGAAAATTTGAATTAGCAACGAAAGATGTCCCTCTACGTCACGACATCGAAACTAACCCTTTCGGGTTATGTGATGTCGGTTTTCGTGTCAACGGGTTTCGTACCAATTATAGAAATTGGATTAAATACGTTCAACTACGACCGTTTGCAATCGCGTCACGCCCTTGAGTACGTTGGGGCGGGGCTCCTAGAAAGGGCTCCACCTCCGTTGTTGCTCGTAAAGGGATTAGACGGACTTTAGGCAAACATCGTAGTCAAACGGATTTAAAACTGGATTTTGATACTAGTTTACGTATACACGGTATAATAACGATATTGGTAATAGAAAAAATGACACAATAATTAAAATGCAAAAAGTATAATAATGTTAGTGTAGTGTTAGTGTTAGTGTTACTACGATTACGGTTACTATACAAAGATACGATAAAATAAATGACAAAGAGACGAGATAGAAGGGATCGAAATGGGGTTTAGGACACCCTCAACATACATGCTAGGTATAGGCCTCGGAAATGGACTCGTGAATAGCGACGGGACGCCGGAGTATCGAGGATGTACGCGAGTTGTGGTGTGTGTGTGTGTTGCGTCGGTTTCCGAGGGACAAAGGGCTCGGGATTGGTGTGTTTGGCTTAGGGTTTATAAGGCTTTGTGTAGGTGAGTTGTGGCTGAAAATGTAGGGTGAAAATGTAGGGTAAAAGTTCTGAAAAAAGTTGTGAAATGCATGGGGGTGAAGCGGTATTTATAGGCATTTCCCACGACATAGGGGCACTCGATCGAGTGGCCCTAGTGCACTCGATCGAGTGCCCTTGCAAACGGGCCAAACCCGGGTTCAAGACGCTCCACTCGACCGAGTGGGGTCAATCAACTCGATCGAGTGGATCAATCGGGTGAGACAAATAAGGAAAGAATTGATCTTGTTGTTGTGATTGATTTTTTGAATTTAGACTTGTGCGCCAGCTGAATTTGGCTGATTTATGAGACGGTTTCGTCTTTGACCGGGTTTTGACCCGGTCGCCAAAAGACGGGATTTATCTTTGGTGTCGGTTTTGGCCCAAATTAGTCTTATTTGACTCGGAACGACCCACTGGGCCTGAATTTGAGGTCTGTTTTGTGAGATTTTTACTCCGCTAAAAGTCCATGTCGGATATTATTGATTCCGAGCCCAAATCCGAGTATACCAAGTCACGTTTGCGTCCGATCATCATCGGGTGTTTTTCGGAGACTACCATAGACACGTGGCAGTCAAAATGCGGGTGTCTACAATACCTTAATCCGAAGGTATTCTACAGCTGAGTGATTCTACAACATAAAGAGTGTGACAATACAACATAATGAGTGTGACTATACAACTGAAAATGTGACTACAATGAGTGTACAGCTCCGTGATTCTACAACATAATGAGTGTGACTATATAACTGAAAGTGTGTGGTCTTGCAATTCTGTAAGAACATTACGCACTAAATGACTTGTTCATCTTCATCTTCAACCTTCATTCATCCCACAAAAAAAGAACAACTTCATCTTCAAACTTCATCTTGAAGATGAAGTTGTTCTTTTTTTTGTGGATAATGAAGATGAATAATTTTATAAATACAAAAAAAAGATATGAAAACTAAAAAGAAGCATGAAGATGAAGATGATGAAGAAAAAGAAGCATGAAGCATGAAGCATGAAGATGAAGATGATGAAGATGAAGATGAACATACCTTCGTATGATCGAAGTTTCTGACGGAGTATGTTGGGTTAAAAACGCAGTATGGTCGGAGTAGTTGACGGAGTATGGTCGGAGTTATTAATGGTGATTTTTTGTTGGGGTTTTGTTAGGGAGAGATGAATTGAGTTGAGAAATGAATTGAAAATGAGGGGATTGGGAAGTGTATGAGGGAATTAATGTAGGGATTGATTTGGGTGAGGGGATGTTTGGCAGCCTTATGACAGTCTTCCTTTTTTTTTTTTTTTTTTTTTTATAATTAAAGCCCATCCATCCATCTATCTTAAGATGAATGGAAGGTTAGGATTAAGACTAAGGGACTCTTAGGGAGTTAGTAACTCCCTTGATCCTCTCTCTCTCTCTCTCTCTCTATATATATATATATATATATATATATATATATATATATATATATATAGAGAGAGAGAGAGAGAGAGAGAGAGAGAGAGAGAGAGAGAGATTCACATAAGGTCAACAACTCTTATAAGTTCATAAGTTCCAGTGTTTTTTTGGTGCGCTCATAAGTTCCAGTGTTAAAGTTACAAAAAAAGTGCTTAAAGTTACACGAGATGAGTGTTAAAGTTGCACTTTATCACTTGAAGTGATAACAATGCTGAATGTTATAGTTACATATCAATCTTGAACAAATGCAACTTTAACGTATGTCATCTGTAACTTTAATATATACTTAATGACATATGGTGAACTTATTTGATCTCTTCTATATATATATATATATATATATATATATATATATATACAGAGGAGGGCTCCGGTGAGGCAGGGCAACTCCTTACACCCATAGAGGCAGCATCTGGACCAATAGATTAAGATCTGATCTAACGACCCAGATTAAAAGATTAAAAACACGCGCTGTTCCTCTCCACCTTCTAAAACCCTATCATTTGAACACTACTACTTTCTCTCTCTACTATGAAATTCTAAAAAACACGCTCTTCTCCTCTGCACTTCAATGGCTAGTAACTCTGCATCTTCAATGGCGACTGATTCTTCATCAAAGCGTCGAAAATTAGATATAAATGAAAAACTTTCAATTTCACCTTCAATTACTTCAGATTTAGGTCAGAAAATTTCTATTTATTTTAAAATTCAATTTCAGATTTTAAGTTTGATTCTTAATTTATTTATGCCGTGATTCGTTTTTTGAATGCAGTAAATAGTCAAGAAACAACTGCAACATGTTCAATGATGGGCGATTCTAATATATTAGGTAAAATATTTCATTAATTCATTTATTTTTCAATTTTAGTTTATATTACTTCATCAATTTAATTGTTCAAGTTTTCATAGAGACGTATCTTATATTGTTTGGTTCATATTTAAAGCAGTTGCTGCTTTGATGTACACAAGTTAATATCTGTTGTACATGTTGATAATGTTCATAATTAAAGCAGTTGCTGCTTTGGTGTAGATAACTGAGTACCTGTTGTACATGTTTAGAATTGTTCATAATTAAAGCAGTTGCTGCTTTGGTGTAGATAACTGAGTATCTGTTGTACATGTTGATAATGTTCATAATTAAAGCAGTTGCTGCTTTGGTGTAGATAACTGAGTATTTGTTGTACATGTTTAGAATTGTTCATAATTAAAGCAGTTGCTGCTTTGGTGTAGATAATTGAGTATCTGTTGTACATGTTGATAATGTTCATAATTAAAGCAGTTGCTGCTTTGGTGTAGATAACTGAGTATTTGTTGTACATGTTTAGAATTGTTCATAATTAAAGCAGTTGCTGCTTTGGTGTAGATAACTGAGTATCTGTTGTACATGTTGATAATGTTCATAGTTAAAGCAGTTGCTGCTTTGGTGTAGATAACTGAGTATCTGTTGTACATGTTTAAAATTGTTCATAGTTAATGCAGTTGCTGCTTTGATGTACATAACTTAATATTTGTTGTACATGTTGAGAATTGTTCATAGTTAAAGCAGTTGCTGCTTTGATGTATATAACCTAATATCTGTTGTACATGTTTGGAATTGTTCATAATTTTGATGTAGAATTTAATATTATGTGTTAAATTTACATAGATACTCCCGAACCTAAGCAAGATTTGAAGATGCCAAGTTGTTCGAAAGACTTGAAACCTTATGTGGGTCAAATTTTTAAGTATTTGGAAGAAGCATTTCAATTTTATTCCAAGTACGCAACTGCTGGTGGCTTCATTCCTAGGAAGAGTACTGGACGTACTAGTCGTGGTATTGTTAAAAAAAAGTACATTGTCTGTAATAAAGAAGGTGATTATGAACATAAGGGACAACAGCAAAGAAGGGAGATAACAAGAATTCTTTGTATGGCCAGAATCATCTTGGACAGAACATCTGACGGGAAATATAAAATCACAGAATTTATTGAAGGACATAACCATCCTTTGAACACACCTTCCACGATGATGCACCTTAAAAAGGCAAGGAAACTCACCATTTTGCACAAAAAGATGATCATTGACAACTCCATGGTGAACCAAGGTGCCGTTAAAACATTCAGAATGTTCAAGCAGTTCGTAAAGGGTTATAAGTATGTAGGTGCATCGAAGGTTGATTTTAAAAATTTTGGTAGAGATATAAAGAAGTTCATCAAGGACTCTGATGGACAGATGTTCATTGAGATTCTTATGAAAAAGAAAGCCCTCTGTGACTCTTTTCTGACTGCTATGTTTGTCATTATTTGTATTTTGAAGATAACATGTGTTGCACATAAAGAATTTTATTATACTGTCTCCTCAATGCATGTGCAGGTAACGACTTTACTTGGCTGTTTAAAAACTTTATAAAGGCAATTGAAGGTACTTTTCCTTCCTTCATTATCACTGATCAAGATTTGGGGATCAAAGCTGGGGTGAAGGAGATTTTTGGAAGCAATACGTTTCACAGATTGTGCATGTGGCACATAATGAAGAAAGTAGCAGATAAAGTGGGTTCAAAAATATGCACTGAAACAAATTTTCTCAAGGATCTAAATGCTGCTGTTTGGGGTGAGGATGTAAACCCAACTCAGTTTGAACAGATGTGGCAGGATCTTGTTACTAAGTACAATCTTGAGGAAAATAAGTGGCTTCAGGATATATTTGATATGCGAGAGAAGTGGATACCAGCTTACCACCGTGACTTGTTTCTTTCAGGGTTGATGAGAACAACTTCAAGGTCTGAGTCTGAGAATAACTTCTTCAACAACTTCACGAATCCTCATCTGACACTTGTTGAGTTTTACATGAGGTTTGACAGTGCCATTGATGCCCAAAGATGGGAGCAGTCCAAGCTGATTGCTGAATCTAAGAGCACTTCTGCTGCTTTGATCAGTCTATTTTCTCTTGAAAAACATGCTTCTGAAATCTACACACGAACTGTCTTCTATGAGTTGCAGGAAGAGTTAAAGGCATCCATGTACAATTGTGGTGTTGATGAGATTATAAAGGAGGATGGTGTTGAACATATATCTATACAGGATAACATCAAAAATAGGGTATATGTAGTTGACTATACACCTGCAGAAGAGAAAATTGTTTGTGCCTGCAAGCTGTTCGAGCAGCGTGGATTGTTGTGTCGTCATGCTCTTTGGGTTTTGAAAGAAAGAGGTGCCAAAAGGATACCTAATTCATATCTACTTCCTCGTTGGAACAAGTTTGCAACATCCAAGGAAATGTTTGATGCAAATGGCACACTTCTTTCTGATTATCGGCCATCAGATGGAATAAAAACAAAGATTGCAGAATTATGGACTGAAATTTTTGATTGTGTGACTGTGGTTGAGAACAAGGAAGAGAAGGTGGATGAACTCATAGAAGTAGTGAGAGCATTCAAAGAGAAGGTTGTGGAAGAAGGAACAAACCGGCGAAATGACAAGAGGTCTGAGATTGAGTTTTTGATGGGTGCCATTATTCCCACTGACATTAAGATCTTGCCTCCAAAACAGTGTAAAACTAAAGGTTCTGGAAGGCGACTTATTTCGTCTAAAGCAAAAGCCATGAAAGAACATAAGAAGCCTCCTCGGAAGTGCAATGCTTGTGGAGAGATGGGATACCATGATTCAAGAAATTGTCCTGGCAAAGTTTAATCATAATGCATTCTCTTAATTTTACTCAATTTTAATATATTCTAAATATAATAAATTGATAATTGAAAATGATTTATTATATGAACATCTGTTTTGACGTACATCTGTTTATACAACAATTCTGTTTATACCATGGTTTGAATTTATTTTCAGCAATTCTACTTACATAACAGATATAGATGGTTAAAACAGTGTCTGTTTTGATGTACATCTGTTTATACATATCAATATTTTTACATAGGTAAAACAGTGTCTGAATTGATGTACATAAGTTGATATCCATTGCACATATTCACAATTAGTAGATTGTCAAAGCACCGTCTGTTTTGATATATATAACTTGATATCTGTTGCACATGTTCAAAATCTGTAATAGTTAAAGCACCGTCTGTTTTGATGTACATAACTTGGTATCTATTGCACATGTTCAAAATCTGTAAATAGTTAAAGCACCGTCTGTTTTGATGTACATAACTTGATATCTGTTGTACATGTTGATATTTTTAGATTGTAAAAATAGTGTCTGTTTTGATGTACATAAGTAGATATCAGTTGTACATATTGATATTCTGACATAGTAAAAATAGTGTCTATTTTGATGTACATAAGTTGATATCTGTTGCACATGTTTACAATTTATGCATACTTATAACAGTATATGTTTTGATGTACATAACTTGGTATCTATTGCACATGTTCAAAATCTGTAAATAGTTAAAGCACCGTCTGATTTGATGTACATAACTTGATATCTGTTGTACATGTTGATATTTTTGGATTGTAAAAATAGTGTCTGTTTTGATGTACATAAGTAGATATCAGTTGTACATATTGATATTCTTACATAGTAAAAATAGTGTCTATTTTGATGTACATAAGTTGATATTTGTTGTACATGTTTACAATTTATGTATAGTTACAACAGTATATGTTTTGATGTACATAACTTGGTATCTATTGCACATGTTCAAAATCTGTAAATAGTAAAAGCACCGTCTGATTTGATGTACATAACTTGATATCTGTTGTACATGTTGATATTTTACATAGTAAAAATAGTGTCTAATTTTACGTAACTTTGTTATTATGGGAAATGATGCTTTTAACGCGTGGAGCATTTAATGACATACCTTCCCCAAAAAGTACCTTCCCCAAAAAGTACCTTCCCCAGTATAAATTAATTACAGTATAACGCGTGGATCATTTCAAATTAATGACAGTTTTCACATTCACAGTATAAAAACACATCCACACACACGCAAATACATCCATAATCCTTCCGTTCCCTACTACAACCCTACAACTATCAAAATATTATCATCTAATTTATAAATATAATATTCTACAATATTTTATAATTCAAATATTATCATCCGCAACTACTATAAAAATATTATCATAAGCATTAAAAGTACTAATTTATTATTAAATTTAATTAATAATGAGAATTGAAGATGTTCATGGAGTTATTTCATCACGAACTATTCCAAAAAAAATGTTTAGTTGATTTGTCTTTAGTACCTCAGATGAATTGGTGCAAGTTCAAGTCCTGTGTTGATCTGTTATCAACACAGGGTTATATGATACCATTATAGTCCCTTGAATGGTACAAAGCCGTGAGGGTATAACGTGTCGACACTAGAGACGACATTCTTCGGTTTCATCAAGGGTACAACTTCAATATGTGTTGGAGAATTGGGTTTCACATCTTACCACACCCTTAAACTGATCCCTAAATGTCTTAACCAATTGACAATACTCATCAGATTTATCATCATATTCAGCGAGAAACACATCAATTTGTCCCATAGTGATTTACTGACGTTGTTCTCGCTGAATATGATTATAAATCTGATAAATCTATCGTCATTTGGTTAAGACATTTAGGGATTGATTTAAAGGTTGTAAGATGTCAAACCCAATTCTCCACACACATCTTAATTAACCAGAAGCAGGTGGATTTATCCAAGAGGAACTTCATCGTTTACATATGCTCTGTTTTTATACATGGGAGTGTTAGTTCAATTCCTAGCTTAAAGATACTGATATGTGGCAGGGAAATGCAACTGAGCAAATAAACAAGTACTTTGATGCTTAGTTCAGTTGTACTTGTAATCTTTCGTTTTCTTTTAGGTGCTGAAAAGTGTTATGTGCAAGTAATATAGAAATATGTACAATGAACCACTTTAATATGTACCTTTTGTTTTTTAATTAAAAATATGACAATACATACGGAGTAATTATATAGTGTATACTCTATATAATTTATGATTTGACAATATATACGGAGTAATTGATGTACATAGGTTGATATCTTTTGGATATTTTCACAATTTGTACATTGTCAAAGCACCGTCTTTTTTGATGTACATAAGTTTATATCCGTTGCACATATTCACAATTAGTACATTGTCAAAGCACCGTCTTTTTAGATGTACATAACTTGATATCTGTTGTACATGTTGATATTTTTAAATATTTAAAGTAGTGTCTGTTTTGATGTACATAAGTTAACATATGTTGTACATATCGATAATTTTACATAATTAAAGCACCGTCTGTTTTGATGTACATAACTTGATATCTGTTGCACATGTTCAAAATCTGTAAATAGTTAAAGCACCGTCTGTTTGATGTACATAACTTGATATCTGTTGTACATGTCGATATTTTTACATAGTAAAAATAGTGTATGTTTTGTTGTACGTAAGTAGGTATCAGTTGTACATATTGATATTCTTACATAGTAAAAATAGTGTCTGTTTTGATGTACATAAGTTGATATCTGTTGCATATGTTTACAATTTATGCATAGTTATAACAGTATATGTTTTGATGTACATAACTTGGTATCTATTGCACATTTTCAAAATCTGTAAATAGTAAAAGCACCGTCTGTTTTGATGTACATAACTTGATATTTGTTGTACATGTTGATATCTTTACATATTTAAAGTAGTTTCTATTTTGATGTACATAAGTAGATATCTGTTGTACATATTGATATTTTTACATACTTAAAACAGTGTCTGAATTGATGTACATAAGTTGATATCTGTTGCACATGTTCACAATTTATTCATTGTCAAAGCACCGTCTGTTTTGATGTATATAACTTGATATCTGTTTCACATGTTCAAAATCTGTAAATAGTTAAAGCACCGTCTGATTTGATGTACATAACCTGATATCTGTTGTACATGTTGATATTTTTAGATAGTAAAAATAGTGTCTGTTTTGATGTACATAAGTAGATATCAGTTGTACATGTTGATATTTTTACATAGTAAAAATAGTGTCTGTTTTGATGTACATAAGTTGATATCTGTTGCACATGTTTACAATTTATGCATAGTTATAACAGTATATGTTTTGATGTACATAACTTGATATCTACTGCACATGTTCAAAATCTGTAAATAGTTAAAGCACCGTCTGTTTTGATGTACATAACCTGATATCTGTTGTACATATTGATATTTTTAGATAGTAAAAATAGTGTCTGTTTTGATGTACATAAGTAGATATCTGTTGCACATGTTTACAATTTATGCATAGTTATAACAGTATATGTTTTGATGTACATAACTTGATATCTGTTGCACATGTTCAAAATCTGTAAATAGTTAAAGGACTGTCTGTTTTGATGTACATAACTTGATATCTGTTGTACATGTTGATATTTTTACATAGTAAAAATTGTGTCTGTTTTGATGTACATAAGTAGATATCAGTTGTACATATTGATATTCTTACATAGTAAAAATAGTGTCTATTTTGATGTACATAAGTTGATATCTGTTGCACATGTTTACAATTTATGCATAGTTATAACAGTATATGTTTTGATGTACATAACTTGGTATCTATTGCACATGTTCAAAATCTGTAAATAGTTAAAGCACCGTCTGATTTGATGTACATAACTTGATATCTGTTGTACATGTTGATATTTTTACATAGTAAAAATAGTGTCTGTTTTGATGTACATAAGTAGATATCAGTTGTACATATTAATATTGATATTCTTATAAGTTGATATCTGTTGCAGATGTTCACAATTTATGCATAGTTATAACAGTATATGTTTTGATGTATATAACTTGTTATCTGTTTCCCACATGTTCAATGTTGTACATGTACAGTGAAGATGCAGTATACAATGTACATGGACAACTTTGTTATTATTGAAAATGATGCTTTTAACGCGTGGAGCATTTAATGACATATCTTCCCCAAAAAGTACCTTCCGCAGTACAAATAAATTACAGTATAACACGTGGAGCATTTCAAATTAATGACAGTTTTCATATTCACAGTATAAAAACAAATCCACAAACACACAAACACCTACACCCACATCCATAATCCTTCTGTCTATGCGTTGAAAAATATTTATTATTTAATTTAATGAGTAATAAAGATGTTCATGGAGTTATTTCATCACGCACTATTCAAAATAAAATCTTTAGTTGATTCGTATTTAGTACCTCGGATGAATTGGTGCAAGTTCAAGTTTTGTGTTGATCTGTTATCAACACAATGGTATGTGATACCGTTATAGTCCCTTAAATGGTACAAAGTAGTGAGGGTTTAACGTGTTGAATATACCCGGGTTGATTTCCTCGGATACTTCCTCTTGAGTCTTTACCCTCTTGTCAACTAGGATCATGAGTGGCTAACTACCATAGAGCCTATTTGTCAATTAGGATCATGGGTGGTAAGATGTCAAACCCAATTCTCCAACACATCTTAGTTAACCAGAAGGAGAGTGGAGATTTAATAGTCTCCCGAGAAGAAGCAAGGATAAAATCTGCCTGAATCACAAACGGGAAGTTTGTGACCATTGAGGTTGGGAGGAAAGCGAAAACTCCAATTGACGACGTTCCTCTATGTAGCCTTCTTCCTTCACTGAATTAATGTACCGTCTGTTTTAATGTACATAATTTGATATCTGTTGTACATGTTGATATTTTTACATATTTAAAGTAATGTCTATTTTGATGTACATAAGTAGATATCTGTTGTACATATTGAACATAAGGAATGCATATAAGTTGATAAACGGGTGTACATAAGTTACTTTCTGAATAAACGGGAGTTCCTACCACAACCATAAGTAGACATTCCTAAAACAGTACTTATGAATGAAAATCCCAAAACATACAAATGGTTGGCTAATTAATCACTCCATAGAATAAGTCATTCAATCATGAAAATTTCTTCTTGGCTATAGAGAATTTTACTTAATCTACATCCTTTTAAATAATCTCTTAAAGAAAAATGTGATCTGTAATCTTCCTCTTCCGTAGATTCAATAATCTTCAAATGTTCATTTTCTTCAGATCCAAGTTGAAAGCTGTGCAATAATTTTCTAGCATGCATATTGTTCGTCAAATAACATCTACATCTCTTGGAAACTTCAATTCCATCTCTACGAACAGTAGTCATTCCTTTAATATGAGTTGTTCCCAATCTTCTATTATAATCTATATTCCATTTTGGTGCATCGGACCGTAATAGAAACATTTGGGACCACCTCTTGCAAACCATAGCCATGTTAGCTTTGTCATAATCAGAGGGAAGCCTTTGAAAGATTTTTTCCATGAAATCTTCATTGCACATTACTTCAATTGTTGATGAAAATCGACTTCCATGTATTTCAACTTCATGATGATGATTATAAATGAAAGATAGATGATTAATTTTCTGTTCCTTGCTCTTATTAATGGTTGTTACTCTATCTTCAATTTCATTATTCTTCGCCCATCCCTTACACAATATTTTCATGGTTTTATTAATGAGATGAAGAGAAAAAGGTGAAATGGAAAGATGTATAAACAAGTACTATAAAGTTGATACAATATTTCAACTTCAGAAGTCTTTGAATTTACTGAATAGTCTTCGTATTAATTGCCTACCCCAGCTTGGTTCTTTACGCGTGGATATACATTACTTTACCAACCCCATCTCATACCTACCCCATTTATACCTTCCCCACCTAGACTTTATTATGTCTTTAGATGGAATATGAATATATACATTATGTAGTGTAATATATGCATTAATTAGTGGAATATACTGTATGTCTTTTGATGTAAAGTGTGATGTAAATTGGAATATAAATTTAAATTTTAAAATACATAGTTAAAATAGTGTTTGTTTTGGTGTACATAAGTAGATATCTGTTGTACATATTGATATTTTTACATAGTAAAAATAGTGTCTATTTTGATGTACATAAGTTGATATCTGTTGCACATGTTCGCAATTTATGCATAGTTATAACAGTGTATGTTTTGATGTACATAACATAATATCTGTTGCACATATGTTCAAAGTTATAACAGTGTATAAAACAATGTACACTGTTATCTAGGAATTGGGGTCCGGGTAAGATACAATGTACAGTGAAGCATTTAATGACATATCTTCCCCAAAAAATTACCTTCCCGAGTACAAATTAATGACTGTTTTTACATTGACGATATAAAAACATACATTTGTACTTGGACACGTTTGTCATTTTGGGAAAGGATGCTCTTGACCATCAGCATTTATATTCTCTCATATATACCTACACCAGTTATACCTTCCCAATGTATACCTTCTTTTTTTTTCTAATTAATGACTTTTTGCCACTTACAGTATAAATTGACGAAAGCACAATACATTCCTCTTTGCATTATTTAATTAGAAATAATTATAATTATCCATCAAATACCATGCAAATAAATTCTTTAGCTGATTTGTCTTTAGTACCTTAGATGAATTAGTGCAAGTTAATGAACATATAATTTGCACCAATTCATCTGAGGTACTAAGGAAAAATTTGCTAAAGATTTTATTTGAAATGGAGTTGGGGTATTAAATACTCACTAAGGGAGTTTAGTCTTCTATGTTTTGTTGTTTTACTGTACATAATAGGTATAGCACTGTCAAAGTATAGAGTAAGAGTATTATTTTAACCATAAAAAATTATTTTTAATATTCTAAAGTAATACTGACTGCAAAGTAATCATGACTTTTTCATACTCAACTACCCCAGGCGACTTTTCATTTCAAAGTATTGATTATGGTATACTCTATTAAGTTGTAGTACATATTGAATCAAAGTAATGTTACATAACTTACGATTTGTTGTATATAAGTTGTACTGCACATATTCAAAGGTATAGCACTGTCGATTCTATATTTAAAATATTATTAATGGTGTGTTTTAAAATTGTTTTAATGTTAATGTAATTTATGTATATTAAAACAGTAAATACTATGTACATAAAGTTATACTGTGTTGTACATAAACTTATACTGTGTATTGGTGTACATAAGTAAATGTGCGTTGTACATGATACATGTCTGATAGCAGTGTTTCTTTTAAAGGATATATGTACATATAAAATGCTATATTTCAAGTACATATAAAGCAGTGTGTATTGTTTGAACTAAAGGTCAGTAAATTAAAGGTCAATATATTTTATTTATAAATAAAATATTTGATGGACTGGTTGCCCGACTCTAGATTATGGGCTGGTTGCTCATTAAATTTAACTTGTTTGAACTCCAATGTCAATATTGGGATTTCGCACTGAAATGAATTTGTATTACTTGATTAATTTCTTTATGTACAACATATAATACCCTATGTACACTAAAAATTACTTTATGTACACTCCAAATTCTAATGTCCTATGATGGTTAAAGCAGTGTCCGTTTTGATGCACATAAGTTAATATTTGTTGTACATTGTGAAAATTGTACATGGATAACTAGTTGAGATATGTACATCTCATATGAAATTATGTAAAATTGATAATGACCGTTTGCATTCTTTACCAACATCTACTCCTCTCTCTATGAACCTTAACATTGCATCAAAAGAAGTAGTGGAGATTTGAGGGATTTGAGAATTATTCCAAGCCCCTTGTTATTCACCAACATATGGACTGGAAATTATTCACCAAAAAGTGCATGCATACTCAGTACAGATCAGTACTACCAAGAACACATACGTCAAATCCGTAGTTAACATTCATACTATAATCAGTTAATTCCAAAATGTAAGTGATCAATAATTGCAGTACAATACATCCAAAGTAGGATTAGAATTACAATCCTAGTTAACAGTAACTGCATATGCACAAAAATTCATAAACTTACAAAATAACATCCATATCCGTCATCCATCATCCGTCATCACTTACCTAGATCATCTTTTCAAGGGTAGAAGTTTGGGTAAATCTGCCACAAGGCCTCCAGGCAGATCTCATAGTGGCAGATTTCCGTCATGTCCGCCAAATATCCACCCTCTCCCCTCAACGTCAGGGGAACCATCCTGTAGTCCCTCGACAGATATTGGTCATCCATCCATGAGGCAACCCAACAGTGAGGTCCGTCGTATGGATGAATCTGCATCCCCATTTCAGGTTTGCCTTTTCCGAAGTCTTCAAAGGCCCGTTGCAGCTTATATGCGTGGAGGTAGTTCTGATAACCGCTCTTGAAACAAATGACTGCAGCTCTGGTGAAGATCGGGCCATTTGGACTGGAAATCCACTTTAGCATAATCTTCTCCACTGGATAACCCAAGGCAGTTAACCTGTTCCTTAAACAGTTAGTGATCTACTAGTATGTAAATATGTACAGTATATACTAATCTATGTACAACAAAACTACCAGTTATTTAATACAGTATGTAAATATAGTACACAATACAATATGTATTAATCTATCCCAATAATTTATGAATAACAGAATAGATTTATCTATTAGTTATGTACAAAAACACAATTTATCTAATAAAAGCTTTGTATATGATTTCTTATTCAATGCATGTAAGTTTTTATTACACAAATTAACCTGTTTCTTAAACCAGTTAGTGATCTACTGGTAACCTTGTTATCAACCACCTCAAATGGTAAATTTGCAATAATGCATTTAGGAGGGTACATCAGTTCTACATACATTTTTTTGGGTTTTTTTTTTTTTTTTTTAAATTTTCAAAGTTTAACTACTCTCAATCTTAACTTGAGGAGTATATATATATAACTGATTGAAAGTCCACTCAACCCCCTTTGTAATTATTACTTATGCAATTTTGGATATTTATTTATTGCATGATAGACACGTTTTAATTCACCCATGAAATACCTCATTTACCAAAGTTAATAATTGTGTCTAATAGAATCCAGAATTTATGTGTGTACAGACTATTCACCTTTACTTCAATTTTAATTTATGTACTACATTTAACGCATTTTATACATTGGTAAATTACTGCCTTATACATTAATATGTTTCTTTGTACATAATCTGTCTTATATATTTTATACGGAGTGGAGTACATTTTATACATTGGTCAATTCTTTGCTCTATACATTTTATACACATTTCACTCTCTTATACATTGAAATTTATGTACTACGAACCTTCTGTTTTGGTGCACATAATCTGTCTCAGAACATTAAAAAATTAAACACTTGTGCTATAAAATCCCACATTCTCAACAAATTCTCAATTTGTCTCTCTGTTTCCCTCTCTTTTTGTGTGTCTGTCTCTGTATCCCTTTTTCTCTCTTCCTTTATCAACAAAAGATGAATATTACATGTGATGGAAAGATATACGATATTAGGCAACAACATAAATTGTGGTTTGCTTCTCAAAAGAAGGAGAAGTTACCTTTTTATATTTACCAATTCTCATGGACCTATTTCAAGTCCATATGTTGAATCACTTGAAAAGGTTTTTGAAAATGAAAATGAAATGGAAATAATTTTCAGAAAGATCAACCATACTTTTAGAAAGAAAGAGTTTGCAAAATTGAGTCTTGTTTGCAAGAGATGGGCTCATATACTTTTGGCACATCCTCATTCTCTTCTCTTAGAAATGGAGTACAGTATGAGTGTGCATGCAAGCATTAACAATGGATTACTTTCTCTTCATAGGAATGGTGTCTTGCTGTTAAAGGAATGCAGATGCTATCTGACTAAAGACCTGCTTTGTAGAGATATGCTACACTATATGCAACTTCGACTTGCATCTCCAGAAGATGTAGTTCATCTTCATGGGTTTTCTCCTGAAGATTTTCGTCGAACATCTACCTTTGCTGAATATCTGTTTGAGCCAACAAATTTTTATCCAGATATATAAGTGTATTTTGTTTTTTCCTTATATATGTAATGTTTGAACTATATGAAAGATGAATCTCAAGTTAATTTGAACTTATGTACACTTGTTATAAAATTATTTACTTATCACGCGTTTTTATATGTATTTGTACATAAGGATATGTTTGACGGATTATGAGTGCTTCAGTAAACATAAATCTAATTAGAATAACTTATGTACAACAATTATAGAAATATGTACACCATGTTCACGGTTATTACTATGACTAATATGTAAAGCTGATGTGTAAGTATGTACATTATGTATTGATCTGTATACTATGCAGAAACTACCCATATAAGAATAAATAAGGTATGATATACATAGTTTATGACCTGTTTACCAATGACACAAACACAAACAGGATACAACCTGATATACATATAGTGTGTATAATAGATATGATATACATAGTTTATATAAATGAAATACTTTATATACATAGTGTATATAATTGTGTTCAATTGCCCCATAAATTTAATTAGAACAACTTATGATTTGATTCCAGTAATATGTAAGTAGATAAGATACATACAACAATTATAACTTGATATCTGTTGCACATATTCAAAATCTGTAAATAGTTAAAGCACCGTCTGTTTTGATGTATATAACTTGATATCTGTTGCACATATTCAAAATCTGTGAATAGTTAAAGCACCGTCTGTTTTGATGTATATAACTTGATATCTGTTGCACATGTTCAAAATCTGTAAATAGTTAAACCTCCGTCTGTGTTGATGTAAATAACTTGATATCTGTTGTACATGTTGATATTTTTACATATTTAAAGTAGTGTCTGTTTTGATGTACATAAATAGATATCTGTTGTACATATCGATATTTTTACATAGTTAAAACAGTGTCTGAATTGATGTACATAAGTTGATATCTCTTGCACATGTTCACAATTTGTACATTGTAAAAGCACCGTCTGTTTTGATGTACATAACTTGATATCTGTTGCACATGTACAAAATCTGTAAATAGTTAAAGCACCGTCTGTTTTGATGTATATAACTTGATATCTGTTGCACATGTTCAAAATCTGTAAATAGTTAAAGCACCGTCTGTTCTGATGTACATAACTTGATATCTATTGTACATGTTGATATTTTTACATATTTAAAGTAGTGTCTATTTTGATGTACATAAGTAGATATCTGTTGTACATATCGATATTTTTACATAGTTAAAACAGTGTCTGAATTGATGTACATAAGTTGATATCTGTTGCACATGTTCACAATTTGTACATTGTCAAAGCACCGTATGATAATAATTAATTAATAATAATAATAATAATAAAGTACTTCAACAGTCATTTGACAACTACTAGTATTGCATAATTTGAACTATTTCACTTCAACTACCGAGAATTCCTATAATCACTTCAACTATTTCAAAAATTGCATCACTTCACAACAATTTGAAAAATCAAGTACTGTAATTTATATCGATCATCTTCAATGATTATTTGGTGAGTGATATGTTCTTGATTCTTTGCATGCCATAACTAATGGTTTTTCGAACGATTTTGTGAAATTTACAGTAAAGTAAAATTGCAATCTTTTATTCTTTGGAGATTAGGTCTTGTCTATCATTCGCGTTATTTATAAAGTACATATGCAGTTTTGTGTGTTGTATTTTTGATTTTTAGAGTGATTTTGTTGAAAATTAGGGTTAAGTAATTCACGAGACAAGATGAAATCAAACCTGGAGAAGACTGCAGCAAAGAGGAAAACTGATAAAAAGGAGAAAGGTACAATTTAAATTATGTACATTTAAGGTATTTGTGTACAATTTAAATTATGTACAATGAAATTATACTGATTTTGTGTTCTTTATTCGTAGCTGAATGTAAAAGGAGGCGAACTGAAGAAAAGGATACAGACTCTGATAATTATGAAGAAACATCAGACAAACAATTATGTTTGATAACAGACGCAAATAAAGGTATATTCATTAAATAGACTACTATGTTTCAATATTGTTTGAAAAGAACTTTTTTTATTTAGTATAGCTTTAAAAATTTACATACAATTTGTGTTTGAAGTTATGTGCATTGTGTAATGCGTTATGAACATACAATTTACAGGTATTGCTCCTAAAACTACAAAGACTAGGAGGAAGAGAGTTCTACATGCAACGAACGAACTGCCGTCATTGAAGACACGCATGTCCCCTGATGGTTTGGTTAAATTTCTAAATGATTTGTCAGAGAAACAGACTGCAGATATTAAAGAATTAGGGTTTGGGGATTTAATTGATCTGAAAGTAAAAGAAGTCCCGTGCAAGCTTGCTCATTGGCTTGTTACAAATTTCATTCCTGATTCAGCCACATTTAAATATAATACATTTGATGTGACAAATCTTGATGTACATATTGCAACTGGGTTTCCTATGGGACCAAACAAGATTGTCCTTGCATCGTATGATGACCAAGACATGGAATACAGAAAACTTCTTAAGGAATGTAAGAATCAATTTGAAGGGTCAAAGGTTACGGCCACTGCATTGAAATCCATCCTTGATAAACAAAAGGATGGAGGTGATCTATTCAAAAGGAACTTTATAGTTTATATCTGTTCTTATTTTATAGAAGGTACCTCTTCTGCAACTCCAAGTTTTAGGATATTGAAGTCTTTAGTCGATTTGTCTTTGGTACCTACGTATAATTGGTGCAAATTTTGCCTTGATGCCTTCATCGAGGCTGTTGATATGTGGAAGATGAACACAGCAGAGAAGGAGAAGTTTTTTGATGGACCTATAATGGTCTTTGTGTTCATATATTTGCAAAGAATGCGGTACAGAAACAGCACCCCAGTCCGTGCTTTCCCAACAATGCTGTTCTGGACACAAGAGTCCATTTCAAAGAGAATAATGGACGAAGCAAAAAAATCGGGTACGTTTGGTAATGGTCTGGTTATCCCATTAGAGTCCCTTGATTGGTACAAGGGGGAGGAAGTAAAGGAAAGTATGAACAAAGAGGGAAAGGAAGAAGGAGATTGGTTACAAAGTTTAATGCTGAAATCTGTTGAATTCACAAAAAATTTGAAGGGGTTCAAAGTTGCTATAAATGTTGCAAAGTTTGCGTCCCCTCAATGCAAACCAATAACAAAATTGGAAATGTTGACCAGTGATTTTGTTGAAAAACTTGTGACAATAACAGAACATCATGAATTTGGTAAGAATTTTTCTTCAATTGGTTTTATCCCCATTCATTTGTTATAATATGTCGAATATAGTACTTATGTTTCATCTTTTGCTTCAAAATAGGTGAGGAGGAACAAAATGAGAAGAATCCAGAAATACTGCATATGATACATAAGATGGCAAAAGATCTTACTTCTGTGAAAAAGACTGATCGTGAAAAGGACAAGATAGATGAAATGAATACTGTACTACTTCTGGAAGATGTTGATACTGCAGAAGACATCAATATTCATGATAATCCTATTTCTAGTCCTGTCAAGAATGACAGTGAAGATGTGTTGAATGTTGATGCTGCAGAAGACATCTGTACAGATGCTCCTATTTCTAGTCCTGTCAAAAATGACAGTGAAATTATTTCCGAGGAAAATGAAGATGTGTTCGATGCGGACACTGTGGAAAATGTTGATGCTGCAGAAAACATCTGTACAGATGCTCCTATTTCTACTCCTGTCAAGAATGACAGTGAAATTATTTCTGAGGAAAATGAAAATATGTTCAATGCGGACAATGTGGAAAATGTTGATGCTGCAGAAGACATCTGTACAGATGTTCGTATTTCTACTCCTATAAAAAATGACAGTGAAATTATTTCTGTAGAACACAAAGATTTTTTGAATGCACATACTGTGGAAATTGTTGATGTGGATTTGGAAACTTTTGTTGATGATGTTGTAAATGTGCATTTGGAATCTCTTACAAATCAAAACAAGGAAATAGATACACTTGAAAAAAAAAAGATTGAAGCACAGCGAAAGGGAAAACAAGGAAATGTAGCAGTTTTCAAATCTTCTTTTATTAATAAGAACATCAACTGTTTGACCTCTCTCAAAGCTCAGCAGAAATATGTGTCAGACTATGTATTTGCACCAGGAAAGTTTTTGCAGTAAGTCACATTAATCTTTTAAACAAGTTTCATATCTGTTCCTGTTTTAATGTACATAAGTTGATATCTATTGCACATGTTCACAATTTGTACATTGTCAAAGCACCGTCTGTTTTGATGTACATAACTTGATATCAATTTGTACATTGTCAAAGCATGGTTATAACATGTCTTGATGTACATGATTTGCAGATGGTTTTGATGTACATAAATTAATATATTTTGTACATAAGATTCATACCAGGTATAGCAAAACTAGTACACTAAATAATTTAATTTTTCAGGGATATTCTGTTTAAGTTTGGAAACATTGAACTTTCAAGGGGGGACCTGTCGATGATGGCAACCTGTGATACCCGAATCAATGAGTTAATTTTAAATTTCTGGTGCCTATTGATGAATGATTTGGAAAAGCTATCACCGACATCATCTATCAAACGTGTGTATATGTCTCCTTTTCAAGAATATCAGGTAATGTTATGTATTCCATTCACATATGATAAAAACTGTTTTCACTCATGATTCTCTTCTAAACAATCACTACAATGTTTCAGGTTCCCAAAAGTGAAATGGACGTTAATGATGTGCAACTGGTAATCAAAAAGATATTCTTTATAACTCTTATTTATTTATTTATTTAATCATTCATTCATTGTGAGAACTAATAATGTGATTTTCTTCAAGGCACTTTTCTGCTTTAGATATTCAGCAGGTTATGTTGTTTACTGTGCAAACTCAATCTCGAAGAAATTTGAGATGATTCATTTTGGGTTTCATGAAGGAATTAACAGCAAAGAGATTGGTCTTGGAGCTAAAGAGATTTATGTGAGCATACTCTAGGCATTAACATTACACATTCTATGTTTGTGTTTTTTCATTCATTAAAAAAACATTCTATATATAAGTCTGTGCTCTTTTGTACATTAAAATTTATGTTATCTGGCCTGAATAATTGGCTTATATTTTCAGAATGGTTATTTGAAGGAACATTTCGAACATAAAATCGAATGGGTGAAAGAGTTTGATACCTATGAGTTGATCGAATATATTCCAGATTTCTCTAAAGATTTGGAAAGTAACAATGGCATTCTTTCAATGAGAATCATTGAAACATACAAAGGCAATAAAGACAATTATGCCGACGAGTTCAAACCAGTAAGTTAAAAATCACAACACATTCATCACCGATACTAATCTATATGTTATTATTTTCCAATATACTAATGTTATCATGTGTAATGATTATGTATATGTGCAGTCCACCATTTCATACAATGATTACGTAAAGATGATGATGGTGTCGTATTGCCACAGAATACTAACTTCAGACAGGAATGAGCTGAAGAATACTGTGTTGAAGGAGGCAAAAAAAATGTTGTATGTATCTGATAGCTTTCTGTTGATAAGTCATAATTTGACATACATAAATTATTATATATTGTTTCGATTACAAAGTCATATTCTGTTCTATGACTTTTATCAGATTGGAAGTGGAAAATTTAACAACACAAAAATACAGCGATTCTCATATAGTTGAAAATTTCTTGAAAAAAGTAACAAAAAAGAATTTTGCTGGAAAGGGATTAGAGGACAAGCAGAAAGAATACGATGCCATGCTACGATCGTATAATAGGTAATACATTCTACCCTTTCCATTGTTTTTGAAATCATTCATCATAATTAATTAATTTTAAGGTTATTACTCCCACGTTGTGTGTTATTTTACAGCGAAATCATTATACAAACTGAATGGATGTGTTTAAACCGCATAGATATGCAAGCATTGTTATTTGCAGATGAGGAATTAGTTGATATGGTAAGAAAATGTCTAACAAGTTTTAATCTTACAAATTCAAATGCTTCTAAATAAATCTAACAAGTTCCATTTTAATAGGTGATAGATTTGTATGGAATTTATATTACATTAGGAAGGAAGGATGTTGTATTCTTTCCAACAAAGGCAGGGGTAAGTATTTCAAATTGGTGTACTTATTTTCGATATTTAAGGTTACAGTTATTTATTTGATGCTTATCTTTTGTTTCAGGAATTAGACCCAAAGAGCACTACTACTCTTAATACTCTGTACTGTACTGTATCATACATGCCTCATGATACGAAATCTATAAGAAAGGTACATCCAATGATTAAAGTATTAAAAGTTGACGATAATTAACTATAAAAAAACTATGTTTATGACTGTGAAATGTGTAAATTTTCAGATCTTTGTTCCAATTCACACTGAAAACCCGGATCATTGGATTTTACTTGTCTGTGATCTAGAAGAGAAAAGGAATTACGTCGTTGATTCATGCAAGACGAAGTTTTACAGAAAAAGGAACAAGGAAGTTGAAAATGTAGTGTATAATGTTTCAAACATTTTACAAAACTACCCTGGCTATGAACAAATTTCCAAACAAATGGGAAAATTTCAAGTGGAAGCGTTTAAAAATGCAGCGAAGCAAACCAATAAAGTTGATTGTGGTCTCTTTGTTATGAAATGGATAAAGGCATTGCATGACAAGAAGAAATGGACAAGTCAATCATACTTTGCAAATAACAAAGAATTTAGGCGTGAAACATGCTTGGATCTTTTGAAGTGGGAAAAGAACTATGTGACAAATTTCAGTGTTAAGGAAAAATATGAGATCTTATTTTAATTGTATGTAGAATTAGTTATATTACTGTAATAGACGATCTATTAATATAAAAATGGCAATCAATGGATTATTTGTTTATCATTGGATATGTTATGTACGCATCAAAATACAAATATGTACAAGGAACATCTCTAAGATAACATTGGACGAAATATGTCTTGTAGATAGTAAACTTCACACAAGAAGCATACAAAACGTTGTTTTGTGGAAGGAGTGTTTACTGGTAAAGTTGATCTTTGCCTTATTTTGTGCATCATAAATCTAGTTTGAAGATCATCAAGGCAGCCAATTATGTTGAACTGATTCCTATATATGCTAAAGTTTATGTTATGTACATTTAAACTACTTGTATTATGTTGAACTGACAAAATACATTTAAAGTATTATGTATGGTTAAAATAGTCATGTCTTATGTTTTTGTATAATGTTTAAATAAGCTTGATATTTGACTTATGTTCTCTAAATTCTATATTATGTACACTAAAAGTATTTATCTCTTATGTTTTCCAGTACACTTATGTACAAAATATAATATCTTATATACTTAGAATCTGTCTTATTTTCAATGAACATAACAGCATTATAAATCGAATACTTGAACATAGTATTCCGTATCTTAACAGGAGCCCGTTTATTATTTAATTAAAACCCAAAAAAGAACATAATTGGTATCTGACCTACTTCATAGCCACAAAAGAAAAAGAAAAAAAAGAAAGCGATCTCTTAAGATCTTCCCCGGATTATCTTCAACAATTTAGCGATTTCTGTAAGTTTATTCTAGATTATCTTTTCCGATTACCTTCGACATTGCGGTATATTGTTGTTTTTTGAAACGATTTTTTGAAGGTTGGTATAAAATAATAGGCAGTATGCAATTACTTCCGATTGTGTTTAAAACGATTTCTTCTGACAGATTATTCAACTTGTGCAAATTAGGTTAACAAAAAAGATGAGAACAAATCGGGAGAAAAGCGGAACAAAGAGGGAAGCTGCTCATAAGATCGAAGGTATATAAACTTATACAGTACTCCGTATTGAACCCTATACTCTCAATGTAAATGATGCATATTGATTTTTCGTTAATTATGTATAGTTGCATGTAAAAAGAGACGGGTAGAAGTAAACGATGATTCTAAGGATGATTCTAAGGATGCTCCTGATGATTCTAAGGATAATTCTGATGATTCTAAGGATTGTAGTTTTCAGACACCGAAATCACAATTACACTTACTCTCAGATGCGATTGTAGGTATGTACATTTGTTGTTTTAATTATCTGTTCTTAGAACTTGAACTTGTTACATATGCCCTCTATACATATCATTTAAATCTGTTTTGATCACTCAAATTTACAGCTGTCATTAATAAGCCTACAAAACCTACAAAAACTAGAAGGAAGAGGGTTCTACATCCAGTGAATGAACTCCCATCATTGACCACAAGGATGTCCCTTGAAAGTTTGTTTAAATTTGTAAGAAATCTGTCAGACAAGCAAATTGAAGATATTATGGAATTGGGGTTCGGGGATATAATTTCTCTAAATGTAAGAGAAGTCCCAGCCAAAGTTGGTCATTGGCTTGTTTCCAATTTTGACCCTGATTCATCATCATATAAAGGTCAGACACTTCATGTTACAAATTTGGATGTACACATAGCAACCGGGCTTCCTATGGGATCAAATGATATTGTATTAGCATCCTATGATGACAAGGATGTTGAATATAATCGATTAGTTGATGAGTTCAAGGAACAGTTTAAAGGTTCCAAGATAACAAACAATGTGTTACAATACGTGCTAACAACACAGAAGGATGGGGGGGATCAATTCAAGAGGAACTTCATTGTTTATCTTTGCTCTATTTTTATAGCGGGTAGCTGTTCTACAACCCCAAGCTTAAAGATATTGATGTCTTTAGTCGACTTATCATTGGTACCCACCTTTAATTGGTGCAAATTTTGCCTTGATGCTTTCATTGAGGCAGTTGATATGTGGAAGATGAACACCGTAGAGAGAAACAAATGCTTTGATGGACCTATAATGGTCTTTGTGTTCATATATCTACAAAGAATGTGCTATAGAAACAGCACCTGTTCGTTGTTTCCCGACAATGCTGTTCTGGACACAAGAGTCCATTTCAAAAAGAATAGTGGACGAAGCGAAGAAATCGGGTACATTCGGTAACGGCTTTGTCTTGCCATTACAACCGGTTGATTGGTACAAGGTGGATAACTCTAAAACCTGTACTGCAAATGTTTCTTCCGTAATGGAAAAAGAGAAGCTAGTGAAAATGGAGGAAATAAAAGATGAGAATGATGAGCCAAAGGAAGTAATACACTGGGTGCAGAATTTAATCAACAAATCTTCTCAGTTCTCAAAGTCTTTCAGGGGGCTGAAAGATGCGATAAAAGTTGCAAAAGTTGCCTCCCCCCAATGCAAACCACTATTGGACTTTGAAAATTTGGCAAATGAATTTATAAACAAACTTGCAGAAACGAGAAGAGAACAGCCATCAAAACAGAATGGTAATATTTTTTTTTTATAATTAATTTTCTATCTATTTATATATGTTTATAGAACTATCTGTTTTAACGTACATAAGTTGATATCTGTTGCATAAGTTACTATGTGTTGCACAATTTGGAATTTGTACATGGTTAAAACAGTGTGTCTGTTCCTACGTATATAAATTACTATTTGTTGCACATATTGAAATTTGTACATGGTTAAAACAATGTCTGTTTTGATGTAGATAAGTTACTATATGTTGCACATATTGAAATTTATACATGGTTAAAACAGTGTTTGTTTTGATGTACATAATTTACTATGTGTTGGACATGTTGGAATTTGTACATGATTATAGAAGTGTCTGTTTTGATGTACATAAGTTACTATGTGTTGTATAATTATAACGTATATACAGTATTTATTTTTCATCTTTTACTGCTTAGAATCTGGAGATAAATGGAAGGATGTTACTAATATTGCATCACAAGTTGTCAATGATGACAACACAAAAGAAGAAGGCAAAATACCTTCTACTTGTCAAAAGGACTTCCCTACCTTCTCAGATACAGACTTTGGTCTAGAAGAACTGACTCCACACGTATTAGAGATGTTAGATCAGATAGTAGAAGAAGCTGTTTCTGCCAAAAAGAATGAGGTACCAAAGATGAAGAAGAAAAAGAAGAAGGAGAGAGACCCAATGATGCCAAGATACAGTTTGTTGAACTCAGATGAGAGCTATCAACTCAGTCAAGATATTAACCTTGACATGTATTCTGACCCTCAAGATACACCTCAGATAAATGAAGATGTGGAAAATGTGGATAAAGAAAAAACTCCCATCATAAATGAACAAGTGTTCAATTACAAGAGTGTGCCAATTATGGATATGAAGAATGTGGATGTGAAAGCTACTACTGAACAAATATTCAATAACAAGCTTGTGGAGTTTGTGGAGAACATGGAATCTACTCCTGCACATGCAGTACAAAAAGTTAACTTAGAAGCTCCTTATGCTGTGAAAAATATCATTCAAAAGAGCCCAGATATTGTTGAAAACTTGGTCACTCCACAAATAGTGGGGAATGCATCTCAACAAGATGATGAAATGAATGAAAAAGAAATTGAAGTGCTATACAAGAGGAAACAAGCAATACCAGCTATTTTCAAATCTCCTTTCATACAAAGGAACATCAGCTTTTTAACCAATTTGAGTGCCGAAGAGAAATATGTGACAGACTATGCATTTGCATTAGATATCACTCCAAGGTAAACAACTAATTTACATAGTTAAAGCACTGTCTGTTTTGATGTATGTAAGATACTATGTGATGCACATGTGTGAAATTTGCACATTATTAAACCAACGTCTGTTTTGATGTAGATAAGTTAGAACTTATTGTATATAACTCATACAACAGATGTACATAAGTATAGCACTGTTAAAATATGTTTAAATGCTAATAGTTTGAAAGTCATAGTTAAAATTGTTTCATATGAGTGATTGCTATACCAAAACTAATACAATAAATACTTTTTAATTTTACAGTGAACCTCTCTTTAAGTTTGATACCATTCAGATTTCAAGGAGGCAGATGTTGATGATGTCACAGTCTGAAAGTAAAGTTGAGGAACCAATTTTAAATCTTTGGGGATTATTGATGAATGATTTGGAAAAGCTATCATCTCCATCATCCATAAAGCGTGTTTATATGTCTCCATTTAATAAATATGTGGTAATGTTATATATTCCATCAACAATGTCAACAGCGTAAATATATTTTTGCTCAAGAATCTCTTCTAAACACTTCTTTAATGTCTCAGATTCCTACAAGTGAAATGCAGTTGGATAATGTGCAATTGGTAAACAAATAGATACTCCTTATAACCTCCATTCATTCATTCATTCATTCATTCATTCATTCATTCTGTAAACTAATAGTGCAATCTTCTTCAAGGTCTTTTTCTGGACAACAGAATTACCATCTATTGTTCTTTACTGTTTAAACTCAATGACAAAGTCATTTGAAATAATTCACTATGGGTATCCTGAAGAACGTGACAGCCAACTGAACAGTTCTGAAGCTAAAGATAAATATGTGAGGACACTGATGTATTGTTTTTACTTTTTTGTACATTGAAAATTATTTCATCTTTGTTGAATACTTTGTTATATTTGCAGTGTAATTATTTCTCTGAAAAATTCAAGAATAAGATCAAATGGGCCAATCAAGTGACAGACTATGAAATAGCGGAATTTACTCCAGATTTTAGTCGTCATTTGGAAATTGACAATGGTATTTTGTCAATGAGGCTCATGGAAATATTCAATGGGGATAAAAATTATTTTGCCCAAGTGTTCAAACCGGTAAACTTAATTATTCTACTTATATCATTGATACTATTTTATGTTTGATTATATTTCCATATATAAATGTTATTGATTGATATATATGTTCAGAGCAATGTTACATATGATAAGTATGTAAGGATGATGAAGGTGCGGTATTGCCACAAAATACTAACCTCCACCAGGAATCAGATGAAAGATACTATTCTAAAAGATGCAAGAAAAATGTCAAGGAAACTTCTGTATGTTATAGACTTGCACTATGCTATCATATGACTACCATATATTGCACATAAAACATAAATCATTAACATTTACTGTTCTATAACTTTTCTCAGTAGGGCAGCGGAACTCTATGTGGAAAATGTATTCAGTGATGAAGAAATTATTCAAAAATTCTTAAAAGAAACAAAGAAGAAGACCTTTGCAGGAAAGGCAAATGAGAAAAAGAAGGACTCATATGAAAACATTTTAAAATCATATGACACGTAATATATTCTATCCTGTCCAATGTTTTTTAATTCTTTCATCATAATTAATTTTAAAATTGTTGATTATTTGAACTATGTTATCTTGCAGGGAAGAGGTTATGGAAACACAATGGATGAATGTAAGCCGAAAGGCGATGCAATCCTTGTTATTACCAAAAGAACAACTATATGATATGGTAAATGTTACAGTAATATTATAAATTCAAATGCTGCCAAATCAATCTAACAAGTGTTCTTTTAATAGGCAATCGATATAGCTAGAATATATGCAACATTCATGAGGAACGATATACTATTCATTCCTACAAAATCAGGGGTAAAATATGTCAAAATTCCTGTACTTCAGTACTTTTTTGGTACATGATAATCATACAGTTGTTTACCTATTGTGTATCCTTTGTTACAGGAATTAAACCCAGAAATATTCTCTTCTCTGACAACGCCATACTGTACTGTATCATACTTGCCTGAAGATGGTAAATTCTTGAGAAAGGTATAACCATCTAATCTATATACTCCTATAGCATTAACACAGTTGAAATTTGTACATGGTTATAGAAGTGTCTGTTTTGATGTACTTAAGTTAATATGTGTTGAAAATATGTATTACAATAACTATGAAATGTATACTTTTTCAGATCTTTATCCCAGTTCATATTGACACACCATTACACTGGATTTTGATTGTGTGTGATTTTGAAGACAAGAAGAATTACATCTTGGATTCAAGTAAAAGGAAGGGTAACAAAGCACGAACAGATGTTTGCCACAAAATAATGACAAATATCGCAATCATCATTCAAAACTACTCGGGCTATGAATACATCTCCAAAAAAATGACGACAAATCCAATGGAGTATGTCAAAAATGCAGTTCAACAAAGTAATGGATTTGATTGTGGTGTTTTTGTCTTGAAGTGGATAAATACATTTCACGACAAGGAGAAATGGACAGACAAAGATTATTTTAATGACATCAATGACTTTCGTCGTCAAACATGCATAAATCTTATGAGGTGGGATAAGAACTTTGTTAAGGATTTTACAGCTGACAGAAAATATAAAATTCTATTTTAGCTATGTGTATGTAAACAGTCGGTGATGTAAACGTTACTCCATGACAAGAATTTATATAAACATCAACGTTTTTATAATCATTCTCAGGTGAGTTATGTACAACTAATATGTACATATGTACGTTACATAATGACCTATATACTGTACTTTGTAAATTGTATAACGTTCTCCTGTAAATAGTCAAAAACATAAAATGTATAGAGTAATCTAAACCTATAAAATTAACCTATAAAAGTAGTCAAAAACCATGCTATAGAACTGTCTGTTATGACGTACATAAGTTGATATCTGTTGAATAAGTTACTATGTGTTGCACATTTTGGAATTTATACATGCTTAAAACAGTGTCTGTTATGATGTACATAAGTTACTATGGTTAAAACAGTGTCTGGTATTGGTGAACCCTGTCGTGGATGTGATTCAAAGATGGGACACTGAACCTTAAGAGTAGGGTACCGCATAAGACGGGACGGAAAAGGGTTTAGGGTTGGATTAGGCGGACCCGCTTCGCGGCTCCGCCTAATCCAACCCTAAACCCTTTTCCTTATTCAAGGTCACTAAACCCGCAAGAAACTGAACCCTAAGAGGGTACTGGTGAACCCTGTCGTGGATGTGATTCAAAGATGGGACACTGAACCTTAAGAGTAGGGTACCGCATAAGACGGGACGGAAAAGGGTTTAGGGTTGGATTAGGCGGACCCGCTTCGCGTCTCCGCCTAATCCAACCCTAAACCCTTTTCCTTATTCAAGGTCACTAAACCCGCAAGAAACTGAACCCTAAGAGGGTATTGGTGAACCCTGTCGTGGATGTGATTCAAAGATGGGACACTAAACCTTAAGAGTAGGGTACCGCATAAGACGGGACGGAAAAGGGTTTAGGGTTGGATTAGGCGGACCCGCTTCGCGTCTCCGCCTAATCCAACCCTAAACCCTTTTCCTTATTCAAGGTCACTAAACCCGCAAGAAACTGAACCCTAAGAGGGTATTGGTGAACCCTGTCGTGGATGTGATTCAAAGATGGGACACTGAACCTTAAGAGTAGGGTACCGCATAAGACGGGACGGAAAAGGGTTTAGGGTTGGATTAGGCGGACCCGCTTCGCGGCTCCTCCTAATCCAACCCTAAACCCTTTTCCTTATTCAAGGTCACTAAACCCGCAAGAAACTGAACCCTAAGAGGGTATTGGTGAACCCTGTCGTGGATGTGATTCAAAGATGGGACACTGAACCTTAAGAGTAGGGTACCGCATAAGACGGGACGGAAAAGGGTTTAGGGTTGGATTAGGCGGACCCGCTTCGCGGCTCCGCCTAATCCAACCCTAAACCCTTTTCCTTATTCAGGGTCACTAAACCCGCAAGAAACTGAACCCTAAGAGGGTATTGGTGAACCCTGTCGTGGATGTGATTCAAAGATGGGACACTGAACCTTAAGAGTAGGGTACCGCATAAGTCGGGACGGAAAAGGGTTTAGGGTTGGACTAGGCGGACCCGCTTCGCGGCTCCGCCTAATCCAACACCCAAAACCCTTTTCCTTATTCAAGGTCACTAAACCCGCAAGAAAGTGAACCCTAAGAGGGTATTGGTGAACCCTGTCGTGGATGTGATTCAAAGATGGGACACTGAACATTAAGAGTAGGGTACCGCATAAGACGGGACGGAAAAGGGTTTAGGGTTGGATTAGGCGGACCCGCTTCGCGGCTCCGCCTAATCCAACCCTAAACCCTTTTCCTTATTCAAGGTCACTAAACCCGCAAGAAACTGAACCCTAAGAGGGTATTGGTGAACCCTGTCGTGGATGTGATTCAAAGATGGGACACTGAACCTTAAGAGTAAGGTACCGCATAAGACGGGACGGACAAGGGTTTAGGGTTGGATTAGGCGGACCCGCTTCGCGGCTCCGCCTAATCCAACCCTAAACCCTTTTCCTTATTCAAGGTCACTAAACCCGCAAGAAACTGAACCCTAAGAGGGTATTGGTGAACCCTGTCGTGGATGTGATTCAAAGATGGGACACTGAACCTTAAGAGTAGGGTACCGCATAAGACGGGACGGAAAAGGGTTTAGGGTTGGATTAGGCGGACCCGCTTCGCGGCTCCGCCTAATCCAACCCTAAACCCTTTTTCTTATTCAAGGTCACTAAACCCGCAAGAAACTGAACCCTAAGAGGGTATTAGTGAACCCTGTCGTGGATGTGATTCAAAGATGGGACACTGAACCTTAAGAGTAGGGTACCGCATAAGACGGGACGGAAAAGGGTTTAGGGTTGGATTAGGCGGACCCGCTTCGCGGCTCCGCCTAATCGAACCCGAAACCCTTTTCCTTATTCAAGGTCACTAAACCCGCAAGAAACTGAACCCTAAGAGGGTATTGGTGAACCCTGTCGTGGATGTGATTCAAAGATGGGACACTGAACATTAAGAGTAGGGTACCGCATAAGACGGGACAGAAAAGGGTTTAGGGTTGGATTAGGCGGACCCGCTTCGCGGCTCCGCCTAATCCAACCCTAAACCCTTTTCCTTATTCAAGGTCACTAAACCCGCAAGAAACTGAACCCTAAGAGGGTATTGGTGAACCCTGTCGTGGATGTGATTCAAAGATGGGACACTGAACCTTAAGAGTAAGGTACCGCATAAGACGGGACGGAAAAGGGTTTAGGGTTGGATTAGCCGGACCCGCTTCGCGGCTCCGCCTAATCCAACCCTAAACCCTTTTCCTTATTCAAGGTCACTAAACCCGCAAGAAACTGAACCCTAAGAGGGTATTGGTGAACCCTGTCGTGGATGTGATTCAAAGTTGGGACACCGAACCTTAGGAGTAGGGTACCGCATAAGACGGGACGGAAAAGGGTTTAGGGTTGGATTAGGCGGACCCGCTTCGCGGCTCCGCCTAATCCAACCCTAAACCCTTTTCCTTATTCAAGGTCACTAAACCCGCAAGAAACTGAACCCTAAGAGGTATTGGTGAACCCTGTCGTGGATGTGATTTAAAGATGGGACACTGAACCTTAAGAGTAGGGTACCGCATAAGACGGGACGGAAAAGGGTTTAGGGTTGGATTAGGCGGACCCGCTTCGCGGCTCCGCCTAATCCAACCCTAAACCCTTTTCCTTATTCAAGGTCACTAAATCCGCAAGAAACTGAACCCTAAGAGGGTATTGGTGAACCCTGTCGTGGATGTGATTCAAAGATGGGACACTGAACCTTAAGAGTAGGGTACCGCATAAGACGGGACAGAAAAGGGTTTAGGGTTGGATTAGGCGGACCCGCTTCGCGGCTCCGCCTAATCCAACCCTAAACCCTTTTCCTTATTCAAGGTCACTAAACCCGCAAGAAACTGAACCCTAAGAGGGTATTGGTGAACCTTGTCGTGGATGTGATTCAAAGATGGGACACTGAACCTTAAGAGTAAGGTACCGCATAAGACGGGACGGAAAAGGGTTTAGGGTTGGATTAGGCGGACCCGCTTCGCGGCTCCGCCTAAGCCAACCCTAAACCCTTTTCCTTATTCAAGGTCACTAAACCCGCAAGAAACTGAACCCTAAGAGGGTATTGGTGAACCCTGTCGTGGATGTGATTCAAAGATGGGACACTGAACCTTAAGAGTAGGGTACCGCATAAGACGGGACGGAAAAGGGTTTAGGGTTGGATTAGGCGGACCCGCTTCGCGGCTCCGCCTAATCCAACCCTAAACCCTTTTCCTTATTCAAGGTCACTAAACCCGCAAGAAACTGAACCCTAAGAGGGTATTGGTGAACCCTGTCGTGGATGTGATTCAAAGATGGGACACTGAACCTTAAGAGTAAGGTACCGCATAAGACGGGACGGAAAAGGGTTTAGGGTTGGATTAGGCGGACTTGCTTCGCGGCTCCGCCTAATCCAACCCTAAACCCTTTTCCTTATTCAAGGTCACTAAACCCGCAAGAAACTGAACCCTAAGAGGGTATTGGTGAACCCTGTCGTGGATGTGATTCAAAGATGGGACACTGAACCTTAAGAGTAGGGTACCGCATAAGACGGGACAGAAAAGGGTTTAGGGTTGGATTAGGCGGACCCGCTTCGCGGCTCCGCCTAATCCAACCCTAATCCCTTTTCCTTATTCAAGGTCACTAAACCCGCAGGAAACTGAACCCTAAGAGGGTATTGGTGAACCCTGTCGTGGATGTGATTCAAAGATGGGACACTGAACCTTAAGAGTAAGGTACCGCATAAGACGGGACGGAAAAGGGTTTAGGGTTGGATTAGGCGGACCCGCTTCGCGGCTCCGCCTAATCCAACCCTAAACCCTTTTCCTTATTCAAGGTCACTAAACCCGCAAGAAACTGAACCCTAAGAGGGTATTGGTGAACCCTGTCTTGGATGTGATTCAAAGATGGGACACTGAACCTTAAGAGTAGGGTAGCGCATAAGACGGGACGGAAAAGGGTTTAGGGTTGGATTAGGCGGACCCTCTTCGCGGCTCCGCCTAATCCAACCCTAAACCCTTTTCCTTATTCAAGGTCACTAAACCCGCAAGAAACTGAACCCTAAGAGGGTATTGGTGAACCCTATCGTGGATGTGATTCAAAGATGGGACACTGAACCTTAAGAGTAAGGTACCGCATAAGACGGGACGGAAAAGAGTTTAGGGTTGGATTAGGCGGACTTGCTTCGCGGCTCCGCCTAATCCAACCCTAAACCCTTTTCCTTATTCAAGGTCACTAAACCCGCAAGAAACTGAACCCTAAGAGGGTATTGGTGAACCCTGTCGTGGATGTGATTCAAAGATGGGACACTGAACCTTAAGAGTAGGGTACCGCATAAGACGGGACGGAAAAGGGTTTAGGGTTGGATTAGGCGGACCCGCTTCGCGGCTCCGCCTAATCCAACCCTAATCCCTTTTCCTTATTCAAGGTCACTAAACCCGCAAGAAACTGAACCCTAAGAGGGTATTGGTGAACCTTGTCGTGGATGTGATTCAAAGATGGGACACTGAACCTTAAGAGTAGGGTACCGCATAAGACGGGACGGAAAAGGGTTTAGGGTTGGATTAGGCGGACCCGCTTCGCGGCTCCGCCTAATCCAACCCTAATCCCTTTTCCTTATTCAAGGTCACTAAACCCGCAGGAAACTGAACCCTAAGAGGGTATTGGTGAACCCTGTCGTGGATGTGATTCAAAGACGGGACACTGAACCTTAAGAGTAAGGTACCGCATAAGACGGGACGGAAAAGGGTTTAGGGTTGGATTAGGCGGACCCGCTTCGCGGCTCCGCCTAATCCAACCCTAAACCCTTTTCCTTATTCAAGGTCACTAAACCCGCAAGAAACTGAACCCTAAGAGGGTATTGGTGAACCCTGTCTTGGATGTGATTCAAAGATGGGACACTGAACCTTAAGAGTAGGGTAGCGCATAAGACGGGACGGAAAAGGGTTTAGGGTTGGATTAGGAGGACCCTCTTCGCGGCTCCGCCTAATCCAACCCTAAACCCTTTTCCTTATTCAAGGTCACTAAACCCGCAAGAAACTGAACCCTAAGAAGGTATTGGTGAACCCTGTCGTGGATGTGATTCAAAGATGGGACACTGAACCTTAAGAGTAGGGTACCGCATAAGACGGGACGGAAAAGGGTTTAGGGTTGGATTAGGCGAACCCGCTTCGCGGCTCCGCCTAATCCGACCCTAATCCCTTTTCCTTATTCAAGGTCACTAAACCCGCAGGAAACTGAACCCTAAGAGGGTATTGGTGAACCCTGTCGTGGATGTGATTCAAAGATGGGACACTGAACCTTAAGAGTAGGGTAGCACATAAGACGGGACGGAAAAGGGTTTAGGGTTGGATTAGGCGGACCCTCTTCGCGGCTCCGCCTAATCCAACCCTAAACCCTTTTCCTTATTCAAGGTCACTATACCCGCAAGAAACTGAACCCTAAGAGGGTATTGGTGAACCCTATCGTGGATGTGATTCAAAGATGGGACACTGAACCTTAAGAGTAAGGTACCGCATAAGACGGGACGGAAAAGAGTTTAGGGTTGGATTAGGCGGACTTGCTTCGCGGCTCCGCCTAATCCAACCCTAAACCCTTTTCCTTATTCAAGGTCACTAAACCCGCAAGAAACTGAACCCTAAGAGGGTATTGGTGAACCCTGTCGTGGATGTGATTCAAAGATGGGACACTGAACCTTAAGAGTAGGGTACCGCATAAGACGGGACGGAAAAGGGTTTAGGGTTGGATTAGGCGGACCCGCTTCGCGGCTCCGCCTAATCCAACCCTAATCCCTTTTCCTTATTCAAGGTCACTAAACCCGCAGGAAACTGAACCCTAAGAGGGTATTGGTGAACCCTGTCGTGGATGTGATTCAAAGACGGGACACTGAACCTTAAGAGTAAGGTACCGCATAAGACGGGATGGAAAAGGGTTTAGGGTTGGATTAGGCGGACCCGCTTCGCGGCTCCGCCTAATCCAACCCTAAACCCTTTTCCTTATTCAAGGTCACTAAACCCGCAAGAAACTGAACCCTAAGAGGGTATTGGTGAACCCTGTCGTGGATGTGATTCAAAGATGGGACACTGAACCTTAAGAGTAGGGTACCGCATAAGACGGGACGGAAAAGGGTTTAGGGTTGGATTAGGCGGACCCGCTTCGCGGCTCCGCCTAATCCAACCCTAAACCCTTTTCCTTATTCAAGGTCACTAAACCCGCAAGAAACTGAACCCTAAGAGGGTATTGGTGAACCCTGTCGTGGATGTGATTCAAAGATGGGACACTGAACCCTAAGAGTAAGGTACCGCATAAGACGGGACGGAAAAGGGTTTAGGGTTGGATTAGGCGGACCCGCTTCGCGGCTCCGCCTAATCCAACCCTAAACCCTTTTCCTTATTCAAGGTCACTAAACCCGCAAGAAACTGAACCTTAAGAGGGTATTGGTGAACCCTGTCGTGGATGTGATTCAAAGATGGGACACTGAACCTTAAGAGTAGGGTACCGCATAAGACGGGACGGAAAAGGGTTTAGGGTTGGATTAGGCGGACCCGCTTCGCGGCTCCGCCTAATCCAACCCTAAACCCTTTTTCTTATTCAAGGTCACTAAACCCGCAAGAAACTGAACGCTAAGAGGGTATTGGTGAACCCTGTCGTGGATGTGATTCAAAGATGGGACACTGAACCTTAAGAGTAGGGTACCGCATAAGACGCGACGGAAAAGGGTTTAGGGTTGGATTAGGCGGACCCGCTTCGCGGCTCCGCCTAATCCAACCCTAAACCCTTTTCCTTATTCAAGGTCACTAAACCCGCAAGAAACTGAACCCTAAGAGGGTATTGGTGAACCCTGTCGTGGATGTGATTCAAAGATGGGACACTGAACCTTAAGAGTAGGGTACCGCATAAGACGGGACGGAAAAGGGTTTAGGGTTGGATTAGGCGGACCCGCTTCGCGGCTCCGCCTAATCCAACCCTAAACCCTTTTCCTTATTCAAGGTCACTAAACCCGCAAGAAACTGAACCCTAAGAGGGTATTGGTGAACCCTGTCGTGGATGTGATTCAAAGATGGGACACTGAACCTTAAGAGTAAGGTACCGCATAAGACGGGACGGAAAAGGGTTTAGGGTTGGATTAGGCGGACTTGCTTCGCGGCTCCGCCTAATCCAACCCTAAACCCTTTTCCTTATTCAAGGTCACTAAACCCGCAAGAAACTGAACCCTAAGAGGGTATTGGTGAACCCTGTCGTGGATGTGATTCAAAGATGGGACACTGAACCTTAAGAGTAGGGTACCGCATAAGACGGGACAGAAAAGGGTTTAGGGTTGGATTAGGCGGACCCGCTTCGCGGCTCCGCCTAATCCAACCCTAATCCCTTTTCCTTATTCAAGGTCACTAAACCCGCAGGAAACTGAACCCTAAGAGGGTATTGGTGAACCCTGTCGTGGATGTGATTCAAAGATGGGACACTGAACCTTAAGAGTAAGGTACCGCATAAGACGGGACGGAAAAGGGTTTAGGGTTGGATTAGGCGGACCCGCTTCGCGGCTCCGCCTAATCCAACCCTAAACCCTTTTCCTTATTCAAGGTCACTAAACCCGCAAGAAACTGAACCCTAAGAGGGTATTGGTGAACCCTGTCTTGGATGTGATTCAAAGATGGGACACTGAACCTTAAGAGTAGGGTAGCGCATAAGACGGGACGGAAAAGGGTTTAGGGTTGGATTAGGCGGACCCTCTTCGCGGCTCCGCCTAATCCAACCCTAAACCCTTTTCCTTATTCAAGGTCACTAAACCCGCAAGAAACTGAACCCTAAGAGGGTATTGGTGAACCCTATCGTGGATGTGATTCAAAGATGGGACACTGAACCTTAAGAGTAAGGTACCGCATAAGACGGGACGGAAAAGAGTTTAGGGTTGGATTAGGCGGACTTGCTTCGCGGCTCCGCCTAATCCAACCCTAAACCCTTTTCCTTATTCAAGGTCACTAAACCCGCAAGAAACTGAACCCTAAGAGGGTATTGGTGAACCCTGTCGTGGATGTGATTCAAAGATGGGACACTGAACCTTAAGAGTAGGGTACCGCATAAGACGGGACGGAAAAGGGTTTAGGGTTGGATTAGGCGGACCCGCTTCGCGGCTCCGCCTAATCCAACCCTAATCCCTTTTCCTTATTCAAGGTCACTAAACCCGCAAGAAACTGAACCCTAAGAGGGTATTGGTGAACCCTGTCGTGGATGTGATTCAAAGATGGGACACTGAACCTTAAGAGTAGGGTACCGCATAAGACGGGACGGAAAAGGGTTTAGGGTTGGATTAGGCGGACCCGCTTCGCGGCTCCGCCTAATCCAACCCTAATCCCTTTTCCTTATTCAAGGTCACTAAACCCGCAGGAAACTGAACCCTAAGAGGGTATTGGTGAACCCTGTCGTGGATGTGATTCAAAGACGGGACACTGAACCTTAAGAGTAAGGTACCGCATAAGACGGGACGGAAAAGGGTTTAGGGTTGGATTAGGCGGACCCGCTTCGCGGCTCCGCCTAATCCAACCCTAAACCCTTTTCCTTATTCAAGGTCACTAAACCCGCAAGAAACTGAACCCTAAGAGGGTATTGGTGAACCCTGTCTTGGATGTGATTCAAAGATGGGACACTGAACCTTAAGAGTAGGGTAGCGCATAAGACGGGACGGAAAAGGGTTTAGGGTTGGATTAGGAGGACCCTCTTCGCGGCTCCGCCTAATCCAACCCTAAACCCTTTTCCTTATTCAAGGTCACTAAACCCGCAAGAAACTGAACCCTAAGAAGGTATTGGTGAACCCTGTCGTGGATGTGATTCAAAGATGGGACACTGAACCTTAAGAGTAGGGTACCGCATAAGACGGGACGGAAAAGGGTTTAGGGTTGGATTAGGCGAACCCGCTTCGCGGCTCCGCCTAATCCGACCCTAATCCCTTTTCCTTATTCAAGGTCACTAAACCCGCAGGAAACTGAACCCTAAGAGGGTATTGGTGAACCCTGTCGTGGATGTGATTCAAAGATGGGACACTGAACCTTAAGAGTAGGGTAGCACATAAGACGGGACGGAAATGGGTTTAGGGTTGGATTAGGCGGACCCTCTTCGCGGCTCCGCCTAATCCAACCCTAAACCCTTTTCCTTATTCAAGGTCACTATACCCGCAAGAAACTGAACCCTAAGAGGGTATTGGTGAACCCTATCGTGGATGTGATTCAAAGATGGGACACTGAACCTTAAGAGTAAGGTACCGCATAAGACGGGACGGAAAAGAGTTTAGGGTTGGATTAGGCGGACTTGCTTCGCGGCTCCGCCTAATCCAACCCTAAACCCTTTTCCTTATTCAAGGTCACTAAACCCGCAAGAAACTGAACCCTAAGAGGGTATTGGTGAACCCTGTCGTGGATGTGATTCAAAGATGGGACACTGAACCTTAAGAGTAGGGTACCGCATAAGACGGGACGGAAAAGGGTTTAGGGTTGGATTAGGCGGACCCGCTTCGCGGCTCCGCCTAATCCAACCCTAATCCCTTTTCCTTATTCAAGGTCACTAAACCCGCAGGAAACTGAACCCTAAGAGGGTATTGGTGAACCCTGTCGTGGATGTGATTCAAAGACGGGACACTGAACCTTAAGAGTAAGGTACCGCATAAGACGGGATGGAAAAGGGTTTAGGGTTGGATTAGGCGGACCCGCTTCGCGGCTCCGCCTAATCCAACCCTAAACCCTTTTCCTTATTCAAGGTCACTAAACCCGCAAGAAACTGAACCCTAAGAGGGTATTGGTGAACCCTGTCTTGGATGTGATTCAAAGATGGGACACTGAACCTTAAGAGTAGGGTAGCGCATAAGACGGGACGGAAAAGGGTTTAGGGTTGGATTAGGCGGACCCTCTTCGCGGCTCCGCCTAATCCAACCCTAAACCCTTTTCCTTATTCAAGGTCACTAAACCCGCAAGAAACTGAACCCTAAGAAGGTATTGGTGAACCCTGTCGTGGATGTGATTCAAAGATGGGACACTGAACCTTAAGAGTAGGGTAGCGCATAAGACGGGACGGAAAAGGGTTTAGGGTTGGATTAGGCGGACCCTCTTCGCGGCTCCGCCTAATCCAACCCTAAACCCTTTTCCTTATTCAAGGTCACTAAACCCGCAAGAAACTGAACCCTAAGAAGGTATTGGTGAACCTTGTCGTGGATGTGATTCAAAGATGGGACACTGAACCTTAAGAGTAGGGTACCGCATAAGACGGGACGGAAAAGGGTTTAGGGTTGGATTAGGCGAACCCGCTTCGCGGCTCCGCCTAATCCAACCCTAATCCCTTTTCCTTATTCAAGGTCACTAAACCCGCAGGAAACTGAACCCTAAGAGGGTATTGGTGAACCCTGTCGTGGATGTGATTCAAAGATGGGACACTGAACCTTAAGAGTAGGGTAGCGCATAAGACGGGACGGAAAAGGGTTTAGGGTTGGATTAGGCGGACCCTCTTCGCGGCTCCGCCTAATCCAACCCTAAACCCTTTTCCTTATTCAAGGTCACTATACCCGCAAGAAACTGAACCCTAAGAGGGTATTGGTGAACCCTATCGTGGATGTGATTCAAAGATGGGACACTGAACCTTAAGAGTAAGGTACCGCATAAGACGGGACGGAAAAGAGTTTAGGGTTGGATTAGGCGGACTTGCTTCGCGGCTCCGCCTAATCCAACCCTAAACCCTTTTCCTTATTCAAGGTCACTAAACCCGCAAGAAACTGAACCCTAAGAAGGTATTGGTGAACCCTGTCGTGGATGTGATTCAAAGATGGGACACTGAACCTTAAGAGTAGGGTACCGCATAAGACGGGACGGAAAAGGGTTTAGGGTTGGATTAGGCGGACCCGCTTCGCGGCTCCGCCTAATCCAACCCTAATCCCTTTTCCTTATTCAAGGTCACTAAACCCGCAGGAAACTGAACCCTAAGAGGGTATTGGTGAACCCTGTCGTGGATGTGATTCAAAGACGGGACACTGAACCTTAAGAGTAAGGTACCGCATAAGACGGGATGGAAAAGGGTTTAGGGTTGGATTAGGCGGACCCGCTTCGCGGCTCCGCCTAATCCAACCCTAAACCCTTTTCCTTATTCAAGGTCACTAAACCCGCAAGAAACTGAACCCTAAGAGGGTATTGGTGAACCCTGTCTTGGATGTGATTCAAAGATGGGACACTGAACCTTAAGAGTAGGGTAGCGCATAAGACGGGACGGAAAAGGGTTTAGGGTTGGATTAGGCGGACCCTCTTCGCGGCTCCGCCTAATCCAACCCTAAACCCTTTTCCTTATTCAAGGTCACTAAACCCGCAAGAAACTGAACCCTAAGAAGGTATTGGTGAACCCTGTCGTGGATGTGATTCAAAGATGGGACACTGAACCTTAAGAGTAGGGTACCGCATAAGACGGGACGGAAAAGGGTTTAGGGTTGGATTAGGCGAACCAGCTTCGCGGCTCCGCCTAATCCAACCCTAATCCCTTTTCCTTATTCAAGGTCACTAAACCCGCAGGAAACTGAACCCTAAGAGGGTATTGGTGAACCCTGTCGTGGATGTGATTCAAAGATGGGACACTGAACCTTAAGAGTAAGGTACCGCATAAGACGGGACGGAAAAGGGTTTAGGGTTGGATTAGGCGGACCCGCTTCGCGGCTCCGCCTAATCCAACCCTAAACCCTTTTCCTTATTCAAGGTCACTAAACCCGCAAGAAACTGAACCCTAAGAGGGTATTGGTGAACCCTGTCGTGGATGTGATTCAAAGATGGGACACTGAACCTTAAGAGTAGGGTACCGCATAAGACGGGACGGAAAAGGGTTTAGGGTTGGATTAGGCGGACCCGCTTCGCGGCTCCGCCTAATCCAACCCTAAACCCTTTTCCTTATTCAAGGTCACTAAACCCGCAAGAAACTGAACCCTAAGAGGGTATTGGTGAACCCTGTCGTGGATGTGATTCAAAGATGGGACACTGAACCTTGAGAGTAGGGTACCGCATAAGACGGGACGGAAAACGGTTTAGGGTTGGATTAGGCGGACCCGCTTCGCGGCTCCGCCTAATCCAACCCTAAACCCTTTTCTTTATTCAAGGTCACTAAACCCGCAAGAAACTGAACCCTAAGAGGGTATTGGTGAACCCTGTCGTGGATGTGATTCAAAGATGGGACACTGAACCTTAAGAGTAAGGTACCGCATAAGACGGGACGGAAAAGGGTTTAGGGATGGATTAGGCGGACCCGCTTCGCGGCTCCGCCTAATCCAACCCTAAACCCTTTTTCTTATTCAAGGTCACTAAACCCGCAAGAAACTGAACGCTAAGAGGGTATTGGTGAACCCTGTCGTGGATGTGATTCAAAGATGGGACACTGAACCTTAAGAGTAGGGTACAGCATAAGACGGGACGGAAAAGGGTTTAGGGTTGGATTAGGCGGACCCGCTTCGCGGCTCCGCCTAATCCAACCCTAAACCCTTTTCCTTATTCAAGGTCACTAAACCCGCAAGAAACTGAACCCTAAGAGGGTATTGGTGAACCCTGTCGTGGATGTGATTCAAAGATGGGACACTGAACCTTGAGAGTAGGGTACCGCATAAGACGGGACGGAAAAGGGTTTAGGGTTGGATTAGGCGGACCCGCTTCGCGGCTCCGCCTAATACAACCCTAAACCCTTTTCCTTATTCAAGGTCACTAAACCCGCAAGAAACTGAACCCTAAGAGGGTATTGGTGAATCCTGTCGTGGATGTGATTCAAAGATGGGACACTGAACCTTGAGAGTAGGGTACCGCATAAGACGGGACGGAAAAGGGTTTAGGGTTGGATTAGGCGGACCCGTTTCGCGGCTCCGCCTAATCCAACCCTAAACCCTTTTCCTTATTCAAGGTCACTAAACCCGCAAGAAACTGAACCCTAAGAGGGTATTGGTGAACCCTGTCGTGGATGTGATTCAAAGATGGGACACTGAACCTTAAGAGTAAGGTACCGCATAAGACGGGACGGAAACGGGTTTAGGGTTGGATTAGGCGGACCCGCTTCGCGGCTCCGCCTAATCCAACCCTAAACCCTTTTCCTTATTCAAGGTCACTAAACCCGCAAGAAACTGAACCTTAAGAGGGTATTGGTGAACCCTGTCGTGGATGTGATTCAAAGATGGGACACTGAACCTTAAGAGTAGGGTACCGCATAAGACGGGACGGAAAAGGGTTTAGGGTTGGATTAGGCGGACCCGCTTCGCGGCTCCGCCTAATCCAACCCTAAACCCTTTTTCTTATTCAAGGTCACTAAACCCGCAAGAAACTGAACGCTAAGAGGGTATTGGTGAACCCTGTCGTGGATGTGATTCAAAGATGGGACACTGAACCTTAAGAGTAGGGTACCGCATAAGACGGGACGGAAAAGGGTTTAGGGTTGGATTAGGCGGACCCGCTTCGCGGCTCCGCCTAATCCAACCCTAAACCCTTTTCCTTATTCAAGGTCACTAAACCCGCAAGAAACTGAACCCTAAGAGGGTATTGGTGAACCCTGTCATGGATGTGATTCAAAGATGGGACACTGAACCTTAAGAGTAAGGTACCGCATAAGACGGGACGGAAAAGGGTTTAGGGTTGGATTAGGCGGACCCGCTTCGCGGCTCCGCCTAATCCAACCCTAAACCCTTTTCCTTATTCAAGGTCACTAAACCCGCAAGAAACTGAACCCTAAGAGGGTATTGGTGAACCCTGTCGTGGATGTGATTCAAAGATGGGACACTGAACCTTAAGAGTAGGGTACCGCATAAGACGGGACGGAAAAGGGTTTAGGGTTGGATTAGGCGGACCCGCTTCGCGGCTCCGCCTAATCCAACCCTAAACCCTTTTCCTTATTCAAGGTCACTAAACCCGCAAGAAACTGAACCCTAAGAGGGTATTGGTGAACCCTGTCGTGGATGTGATTCAAAGATGGGACACTGAACCTTGAGAGTAGGGTACCGCATAAGACGGGACGGAAAACGGTTTAGGGTTGGATTAGGCGGACCCGCTTCGCGGCTCCGCCTAATCCAACCCTAAACCCTTTTCTTTATTCAAGGTCACTAAACCCGCAAGAAACTGAACCCTAAGAGGGTATTGGTGAACCCTGTCGTGGATGTGATTCAAAGATGGGACACTGAACCTTAAGAGTAAGGTACCGCATAAGACGGGACGGAAAAGGGTTTAGGGATGGATTAGGCGGACCCGCTTCGCGGCTCCGCCTAATCCAACCCTAAACCCTTTTTCTTATTCAAGGTCACTAAACCCGCAAGAAACTGAACGCTAAGAGGGTATTGGTGAACCCTGTCGTGGATGTGATTCAAAGATGGGACACTGAACCTTAAGAGTAGGGTACAGCATAAGACGGGACGGAAAAGGGTTTAGGGTTGGATTAGGCGGACCCGCTTCGCGGCTCCGCCTAATCCAACCCTAAACCCTTTTCCTTATTCAAGGTCACTAAACCCGCAAGAAACTGAACCCTAAGAGGGTATTGGTGAACCCTGTCGTGGATGTGATTCAAAGATGGGACACTGAACCTTGAGAGTAGGGTACCGCATAAGACGGGACGGAAAAGGGTTTAGGGTTGGATTAGGCGGACCCGCTTCGCGGCTCCGCCTAATCCAACCCTAAACCCTTTTCCTTATTCAAGGTCACTAAACCCGCAAGAAACTGAACCTTAAGAGGGTATTGGTGAACCCTGTCGTGGATGTGATTCAAAGATGGGACACTGAACCTTAAGAGTAGGGTACCGCATAAGACGGGACGGAAAAGGGTTTAGGGTTGGATTAGGCGGACCCGCTTCGCGGCTCCGCCTAATCCAACCCTAAACCCTTTTTCTTATTCAAGGTCAGTAAACCCGCAAGAAACTGAACGCTAAGAGGGTATTGGTGAACCCTGTCGTGGATGTGATTCAAAGATGGGACACTGAACCTTAAGAGTAGGGTACCGCATAAGACGGGACGGAAAAGGGTTTAGGGTTGGATTAGGCGGACCCGCTTCGCGGCTCCGCCTAATCCAACCCTAAACCCTTTTCCTTATTCAAGGTCACTAAACCCGCAAGAAACTGAACCCTAAGAGGGTATTGGTGAACCCTGTCATGGATGTGATTCAAAGATGGGACACTGAACCTTAAGAGTAAGGTACCGCATAAGACGGGACGGAAAAGGGTTTAGGGTTGGATTAGGCGGACCCGCTTCGCGGCTCCGCCTAATCCAACCCTAAACCCTTTTCCTTATTCAAGGTCACTAAACCCGCAAGAAACTGAACCCTAAGAGGGTATTGGTGAACCCTGTCGTGGATGTGATTCAAAGATGGGACACTGAACCTTAAGAGTAGGGTACCGCATAAGACGGGACGGAAAAGGGTTTAGGGTTGGATTAGGCGGACCCGCTTCGCGGCTCCGCCTAATCCAACCCTAAACCCTTTTCCTTATTCAAGGTCACTAAACCCGCAAGAAACTGAACCCTAAGAGGGTATTGGTGAACCCTGTCGTGGATGTGATTCAAAGATGGGACACTGAACCTTGAGAGTAGGGTTCCGCATAAGACGGGACGGAAAACGGTTTAGGGTTGGATTAGGCGGACCCGCTTCGCGGCTCCGCCTAATCCAACCCTAAACCCTTTTCTTTATTCAAGGTCACTAAACCCGCAAGAAACTGAACCCTAAGAGGGTATTGGTGAACCCTGTCGTGGATGTGATTCAAAGATGGGACACTGAACCTTAAGAGTAAGGTACCGCATAAGACGGGACGGAAAAGGGTTTAGGGATGGATTAGGCGGACCCGCTTCGCGGCTCCGCCTAATCCAACCCTAAACCCTTTTTCTTAGTCAAGGTCACTAAACCCGCAAGAAACTGAACGCTAAGAGGGTATTGGTGAACCCTGTCGTGGATGTGATTCAAAGATGGGACACTGAACCTTAAGAGTAGGGTACAGCATAAGACGGGACGGAAAAGGGTTTAGGGTTGGATTAGGCGGACCCGCTTCGCGGCTCCGCCTAATCCAACCCTAAACCCTTTTCCTTATTCAAGGTCACTAAACCCGCAAGAAACTGAACCCTAAGAGGGTATTGGTGAACCCTGTCGTGGATGTGATTCAAAGATGGGACACTGAACCTTGAGAGTAGGGTACCGCATAAGACGGGACGGAAAAGGGTTTAGGGTTGGATTAGGCGGACCCGCTTCGCGGCTCCGCCTAATACAACCCTAAACCCTTTTCCTTATTCAAGGTCACTAAACCCGCAAGAAACTGAACCCTAAGAGGGTATTGGTGAATCTTGTCGTGGATGTGATTCAAAGATGGGACACTGAACCTTGAGAGTAGGGTACCGCATAAGACGGGACGGAAAAGGGTTTAGGGTTGGATTAGGCGGACCCGCTTCGCGGCTCCGCCTAATCCAACCCTAAACCCTTTTCCTTATTCAAGGTCACTAAACCCGCAAGAAACTGAACCCTAAGAGGGTATTGGTGAACCCTGTCGTGGATGTGATTCAAAGATGGGACACTGAACCTTAAGAGTAAGGTACCGCATAAGACGGGACGGAAACGGGTTTAGGGTTGGATTAGGCGGACCCGCTTCGCGGCTCCGCCTAATCCAACCCTAAACCCTTTTCCTTATTCAAGGTCACTAAACCCGCAAGAAACTGAACCTTAAGAGGGTATTGGTGAACCCTGTCGTGGATGTGATTCAAAGATGGGACACTGAACCTTAAGAGTAGGGTACCGCATAAGACGGGACGGAAAAGGGTTTAGGGTTGGATTAGGCGGACCCGCTTCGCGGCTCCGCCTAATCCAACCCTAAACCCTTTTCCTTATTCAAGGTCACTAAACCCGCAAGAAACTGAACCCTAAGAGGGTATTGGTGAACCCTGTCGTGGATGTGATTCAAAGATGGGACACTGAACCTTAAGAGTAGGGTACCGCATAAGACGGGACGGAAAAGGGTTTAGGGTTGGATTAGGCGGACCCGCTTCGTGGCTCCGCCTAATCCAACCCTAATCCCTTTTCCTTATTCAAGGTCACTAAACCCGCAGGAAACTGAACCCTAAGAGGGTATTGGTGAACCCTGTCGTGGATGTGATTCAAAGATGGGACACTGAACCTTAAGAGTAAGGTACCGCATAAGACGGGACGGAAAAGGGTTTAGGGTTGGATTAGGCGGACCCGCTTCGCGGCTCCGCCTAATCCAACCCTAAACCCTTTTCCTTATTCAAGGTCACTAAACCCGCAAGAAACTGAACCCTAAGAGGGTATTGGTGAACCCTGTCTTGGATGTGATTCAAAGATGGGACACTGAACCTTAAGAGTAGGGTAGCGCATAAGACGGGTCGGAAAAGGGTTTAGGGTTGGATTAGGCGGACCCTCTTCGCGGCTCCGCCTAATCCAACCCTAAACCCTTTTCCTTATTCAAGGTCACTAAACCCGCAAGAAACTGAAACCTAAGAGGGTATTGGTGAACCCTGTCGTGGATGTGATTCAAAGATGGGACACTGAACCTTAAGAGTAAGGTAACGCATAAGACGGGACGGAAAAGGGTTTAGGGTTGGATTAGGCGGAGCCGCTTCGCGGCTCCGCCTAATCCAACCCTAAACCCTTTTCCTTATTCAAGGTCACTAAACCCGCAAGAAACTGAACGCTAAGAGGGTATTGGTGAACCCTGTCGTGGATGTGATTCAAAGATGGGACACTGAACCTTAAGAGTAGGGTACCGCATAAGACGGGACGGAAAAGGGTTTAGGGTTGGATTAGGCAGACCCGCTTCGCGGCTCCGCCTAATCCAACCCTAAACCCTTTTCCTTATTCAAGGTCACTAAACCCGCAAGAAACTGAACCCTAAGAGGGTATTGGTGAACCCTGTCGTGGATGTGATTCAAAGATGGGACACTGAACCTTAAGAGTAGGGTACCGCATAAGACGGGACGGAAAAGGGTTTAGGGTTGGATTAGGCAGACCCGCTTCGCGGCTCCGCCTAATCCAACCCTAAACCCTTTTCCTTATTCAAGGTCACTAATCCCGCAAGAAACTGAACCCTAAGAGGGTATTGGTGAACCCTGTCGTGGATGTGATTCAAAGATGGGACACTGAACCTTAAGAGTAGGGTACCGCATAAGACGGGACGGAAAAGGGTTTAGGGTTGGATTAGGCGGACCCGCTTCGCGGCTCCGCCTAATCCAACCCTAAACCCTTTTCCTTATTCAAGGTCACTAATCCCGCAAGAAACTGAACCCGAAGAGGGTATTGGTGAACCCTGTCGTGGATGTGATTCAAAGATGGGACACTGAACCTTAAGAGTAAGGTACCGCATAAGACGGGACGGAAAAGGGTTTAGGGTTGGATTAGGCGGACTTGCTTCGCGGCTCCGCCTAATCCAACCCTAAACCCTTTTCCTTATTCAAGGTCACTAAACCCGCAAGAAACTGAACCCTAAGAGGGTATTGGTGAACCCTGTCGTGGATGTGATTCAAAGATGGGACACTGAACCTTAAGAGTAGGGTACCGCATAAGACGGGACGGAAAAGGGTTTAGGGTTGGATTAGGCGGACCCGCTTCGTGGCTCCGCCTAATCCAACCCTAATCCCTTTTCCTTATTCAAGGTCACTAAACCCGCAGGAAACTGAACCCTAAGAGGGTATTGGTGAACCCTGTCGTGGATGTGATTCAAAGATGGGACACTGAACCTTAAGAGTAAGGTACCGCATAAGACGGGACGGAAAAGGGTTTAGGGTTGGATTAGGCGGACCCGCTTCGCGGCTCCGCCTAATCCAACCCTAAACCCTTTTCCTTATTCAAGGTCACTAAACCCGCAAGAAACTGAACCCTAAGAGGGTATTGGTGAACCCTGTCTTGGATGTGATTCAAAGATGGGACACTGAACCTTAAGAGTAGGGTAGCGCATAAGACGGGACGGAAAAGGGTTTAGGGTTGGATTAGGCGGACCCTCTTCGCGGCTCCGCCTAATCCAACCCTAAACCCTTTTCCTTATTCAAGGTCACTAAACCCGCAAGAAACTGAAACCTAAGAGGGTATTGGTGAACCCTGTCGTGGATGTGATTCAAAGATGGGACACTGAACCTTAAGAGTAAGGTAACGCATAAGACGGGATGGAAAAGGGTTTAGGGTTGGATTAGGCGGACTTGCTTCGCGGCTCCGCCTAATCCAACCCTAAACCCTTTTCCTTATTCAAGGTCACTAAACCCGCAAGAAATTGAACCCTAAGAGGGTATTGGTGAACCCTGTCGTGGATGTGATTCAAAGATGGGACACTGAACCTTAAGAGTAAGGTACCGCATAAGACGGGACGGAAAAGGGTTTAGGGTTGGATTAGGCGGACTTGCTTCGCGGCTCCGCCTAATCCAACCCTAAACCCTTTTCCTTATTCAAGGTCACTAAACCCGCAAGAAACTGAACCCTAAGAGGGTATTGGTGAACCCTGTCGTGGATGTGATTCAAAGATGGGACACTGAACCTTAAGAGTAGGGTACCGCATAAGACGGGACGGAAAAGGGTTTAGGGTTGGATTAGGCGGACCCGCTTCGTGGCTCCGCCTAATCCAACCCTAATCCCTTTTCCTTATTCAAGGTCACTAAACCCGCAGGAAACTGAACCCTAAGAGGGTATTGGTGAACCCTGTCGTGGATGTGATTCAAAGATGGGACACTGAACCTTAAGAGTAAGGTACCGCATAAGACGGGACGGAAAAGGGTTTAGGGTTGGATTAGGCGGACCCGCTTCGCGGCTCCGCCTAATCCAACCCTAAACCCTTTTCCTTATTCAAGGTCACTAAACCCGCAAGAAACTGAACCCTAAGAGGGTATTGGTGAACCCTGTCTTGGATGTGATTCAAAGATGGGACACTGAACCTTAAGAGTAGGGTAGCGCATAAGACGGGACGGAAAAGGGTTTAGGGTTGGATTAGGCGGACCCTCTTCGCGGCTCCGCCTAATCCAACCCTAAACCCTTTTCCTTATTCAAGGTCACTAAACCCGCAAGAAACTGAAACCTAAGAGGGTATTGGTGAACCCTGTCGTGGATGTGATTCAAAGATGGGACACTGAACCTTAAGAGTAAGGTAACGCATAAGACGGTACGGAAAAGGGTTTAGGGTTGGATTAGGCGGACTTGCTTCGCGGCTCCGCCTAATCCAACCCTAAACCCTTTTCCTTATTCAAGGTCACTAAACCCGCAAGAAATTGAACCCTAAGAGGGTATTGGTGAACCCTGTCGTGGATGTGATTCAAAGATGGGACACTGAACCTTAAGAGTAGGGTACCGCATAAGACGGGACGGAAAAGGGTTTAGGGTTGGATTAGGCGGACCCGCTTCGCGGCTCCGCCTAATCCAACCCTAATCCCTTTTCCTTGTTCAAGGTCACTAAACCCGCAGGAAACTGAACCCTAAGAGGGTATTGGTGAACCCTGTCGTGGATGTGATTCAAAGATGGGACACTGAACCTTAAGAGTAAGGTACCGCATAAGACGGGACGGAAAAGGGTTTAGGGTTGGATTAGGCGGACCCGCTTCGCGGCTCCGCCTAATCCAACCCTAAACCCTTTTCCTTATTCAAGGTCACTAAACCCGCAAGAAACTGAACCCTAAGAGGGTATTGGTGAACCCTGTCTTGGATGTGATTCAAAGATGGGACACTGAACCTTAAGAGTAGGGTAGCGCATAAGACGGGACGGAAAAGGGTTTAGGGTTGGATTAGGCGGACCCTCTTCGCGGCTCCGCCTAATCCAACCCTAAACCCTTTTCCTTATTCAAGGTCACTAAACCCGCAAGAAACTGAACCCTATGAAGGTATTGGTGAACCCTGTCGTGGATGTGATTCAAAGATGGGACACTGAACCTTAAGAGTAGGGTACCGCATAAGACGGGACGGAAAAGGGTTTAGGGTTGGATTAGGCGGACCCGCTTCGCGGCTCCGCCTAATCCAACCCTAAACCCTTTTCCTTATTCAAGGTCACTAATCCCGCAAGAAACTGAACCCTAAGAGGGTATTGGTGAACCCTGTCGTGGATGTGATTCAAAGATGGGACACTGAACCTTAAGAGTAGGGTACCGCATAAGACGGGACGGAAAAGGGTTTAGGGTTGGATTAGGCGGACCCGCTTCGCGGCTCCGCCTAATCCAACCCTAAACCCTTTTCCTTATTCAAGGTCACTAATCCCGCAAGAAACTGAACCCTAAGAGGGTATTGGTGAACCCTGTCGTGGATGTGATTCAAAGATGGGACACTGAACCTTAAGAGTAAGGTACCGCATAAGACGGGACGGAAAAGGGTTTAGGGTTGGATTAGGCGGACTTGCTTCGCGGCTCCGCCTAATCCAACCCTAAACCCTTTTCCTTATTCAAGGTCACTAAACCCGCAAGAAACTGAACCCTAAGAGGGTATTGGTGAACCCTGTCGTGGATGTGATTCAAAGATGGGACACTGAACCTTAAGAGTAGGGTACCGCATAAGACGGGACGGAAAAGGGTTTAGGGTTGGATTAGGCGGACCCGCTTCGTGGCTCCGCCTAATCCAACCCTAATCCCTTTTCCTTATTCAAGGTCACTAAACCCGCAGGAAACTGAACCCTAAGAGGGTATTGGTGAACCCTGTCGTGGATGTGATTCAAAGATGGGACACTGAACCTTAAGAGTAAGGTACCGCATAAGACGGGACGGAAAAGGGTTTAGGGTTGGATTAGGCGGACCCGCTTCGCGGCTCCGCCTAATCCAACCCTAAACCCTTTTCCTTATTCAAGGTCACTAAACCCGCAAGAAACTGAACCCTAAGAGGGTATTGGTGAACCCTGTCTTGGATGTGATTCAAAGATGGGACACTGAACCTTAAGAGTAGGGTAGCGCATAAGACGGGACGGAAAAGGGTTTAGGGTTGGATTAGGCGGACCCTCTTCGCGGCTCCGCCTAATCCAACCCTAAACCCTTTTCCTTATTCAAGGTCACTAAACCCGCAAGAAACTGAAACCTAAGAGGGTATTGGTGAACCCTGTCGTGGATGTGATTCAAAGATGGGACACTGAACCTTAAGAGTAAGGTACCGCATAAGACGGGACGGAAAAGGGTTTAGGGTTGGATTAGGCGGACTTGCTTCGCGGCTCCGCCTAATCCAACCCTAAACCCTTTTCCTTATTCAAGGTCACTAAACCCGCAAGAAACTGAACCCTAAGAGGGTATTGGTGAACCCTGTCGTGGATGTGATTCAAAGATGGGACACTGAACCTTAAGAGTAGGGTACCGCATAAGACGGGACGGAAAAGGGTTTAGGGTTGGATTAGGCGGACCCGCTTCGCGGCTCCGCCTAATCCAACCCTAATCCCTTTTCCTTGTTCAAGGTCACTAAACCCGCAGGAAACTGAACCCTAAGAGGGTATTGGTGAACCCTGTCGTGGATGTGATTCAAAGATGGGACACTGAACCTTAAGAGTAAGGTACCGCATAAGACGGGACGGAAAAGGGTTTAGGGTTGGATTAGGCGGACCCGCTTCGCGGCTCCGCCTAATCCAACCCTAAACCCTTTTCCTTATTCAAGGTCACTAAACCCGCAAGAAACTGAACCCTAAGAGGGTATTGGTGAACCCTGTCGTGGATGTGATTCAAAGATGGGACACTGAACCTTAAGAGTAGGGTACCGCATAAGACGGGACGGAAAAGGGTTTAGGGTTGGATTAGGCGGACCCGCTTCGTGGCTCCGCCTAATCCAACCCTAATCCCTTTTCCTTATTCAAGGTCACTAAACCCGCAGGAAACTGAACCCTAAGAGGGTATTGGTGAACCCTGTCGTGGATGTGATTCAAAGATGGGACACTGAACCTTAAGAGTAAGGTACCGCATAAGACGGGACGGAAAAGGGTTTAGGGTTGGATTAGGCGGACCCGCTTCGCGGCTCCGCCTAATCCAACCCTAAACCCTTTTCCTTATTCAAGGTCACTAAACCCGCAAGAAACTGAACCCTAAGAGGGTATTGGTGAACCCTGTCTTGGATGTAATTCAAAGATGGGACACTGAACCTTAAGAGTAGGGTAGCGCATAAGACGGGACGGAAAAGGGTTTAGGGTTGGATTAGGCGGACCCTCTTCGCGGCTCCGCCTAATCCAACCCTAAACCCTTTTCCTTATTCAAGGTCACTAAACCCGCAAGAAACTGAAACCTAAGAGGGTATTGGTGAACCCTGTCGTGGATGTGATTCAAAGATGGGACACTGAACCATAAGAGTAAGGTACCGCATAAGACGGGACGGAAAAGGGTTTAGGGTTGGATTAGGCGGACTTGCTTCGCGGCTCCGCCTAATCCAACCCTAAACCCTTTTCCTTATTCAAGGTCACTAAACCCGCAAGAAACTGAACCCTAAGAGGGTATTGGTGAACCCTGTCGTGGATGTGATTCAAAGATGGGACACTGAACCTTAAGAGTAGGGTACCGCATAAGACGGGACGGAAAAGGGTTTAGGGTTGGATTAGGCGGACCCGCTTCGTGGCTCCGCCTAATCCAACCCTAATCCCTTTTCCTTATTCAAGGTCACTAAACCCGCAGGAAACTGAACCCTAAGAGGGTATTGGTGAACCCTGTCGTGGATGTGATTCAAAGATGGGACACTGAACCTTAAGAGTAAGGTACCGCATAAGACGGGACGGAAAAGGGTTTAGGGTTGGATTAGGCGGACCCGCTTCGCGGCTCCGCCTAATCCAACCCTAAACCCTTTTCCTTATTCAAGGTCACTAAACCCGCAAGAAACTGAACCCTAAGAGGGTATTGGTGAACCCTGTCTTGGATGTGATTCAAAGATGGGACACTGAACCTTAAGAGTAGGGTAGCGCATAAGACGGGACGGAAAAGGGTTTAGGGTTGGATTAGGCGGACCCTCTTCGCGGCTCCGCCTAATCCAACCCTAAACCCTTTTCCTTATTCAAGGTCACTAAACCCGCAAGAAACTGAAACCTAAGAGGGTATTGGTGAACCCTGTCGTGGATGTGATTCAAAGATGGGACACTGAACCATAAGAGTAAGGTACCGCATAAGACGGGACGGAAAAGGGTTTAGGGTTGGATTAGGCGGACTTGCTTCGCGGCTCCGCCTAATCCAACCCTAAACCCTTTTCCTTATTCAAGGTCACTAAACCCGCAAGAAACTGAACCCTAAGAGGGTATTGGTGAACCCTGTCGTGGATGTGATTCAAAGATGGGACACTGAACCTTAAGAGTAGGGTACCGCATAAGACGGGACGGAAAAGGGTTTAGGGTTGGATTAGGCGGACCCGCTTCGTGGCTCCGCCTAATCCAACCCTAATCCCTTTTCCTTATTCAAGGTCACTAAACCCGCAGGAAACTGAACCCTAAGAGGGTATTGGTGAACCCTGTCGTGGATGTGATTCAAAGATGGGACACTGAACCTTAAGAGTAAGGTACCGCATAAGACGGGACGGAAAAGGGTTTAGGGTTGGATTAGGCGGACCCGCTTCGCGGCTCCGCCTAATCCAACCCTAAACCCTTTTCCTTATTCAAGGTCACTAAACCCGCAAGAAACTGAACCCTAAGAGGGTATTGGTGAACCCTGTCTTGGATGTGATTCAAAGATGGGACACTGAACCTTAAGAGTAGGGTAGCGCATAAGACGGGACGGAAAAGGGTTTAGGGTTGGATTAGGCGGACCCTCTTCGCGGCTCCGCCTAATCCAACCCTAAACCCTTTTCCTTATTCAAGGTCACTAAACCCGCAAGAAACTGAACCCTAAGAAGGTATTGGTGAACCCTGTCGTGGATGTGATTCAAAGATGGGACACTGAACCTTAAGAGTAGGGTACCGCATAAGACGGGACGTAAAAGGGTTTAGGGTTGGATTAGGCGGACCCGCTTCGCGGCTCCGCCTAATCCAACCCTAAACCCTTTTCCTTATTCAAGGTCACTAAACCCGCAAGAAACTGAACCCTAAGAGGGTATTGGTGAACCCAGTCGTGGATGTGATTCAAAGATGGGAAACTGAACCTTAAGAGTAAGGTACCGCATAAGACGGGACGGAAAAGGGTTTAGGGTTGGATTAGGCGGACCCGCTTCGCGGCTCGGCCTAATCCAACCCTAAACCCTTTTCCTTATTCAAGGTCACTAAACCCGCAAGAAACTGAACCCTAAGAGGGTATTGGTGAACCCTGTCTTGGATGTGATTCAAAGATGGGACACTGAACCTTAAGAGTAGGGTAGCGCATAAGACGGGACGGAAAAGGGTTTAGGGTTGGATTAGGCGGACCCTCTTCGCGGCTCCGCCTAATCCAACCCTAAACCCTTTTCCTTATTCAAGGTCACTAAACCCGCAAGAAACTGAACCCTAAGAGGGTATTGGTGAACCCTGTCGTGGATGTGATTCAAAGATGGGACACTGAACCTTAAGAGTAAGGTACCGCATAAGACGGGACGGAAAAGGGTTTAGGGTTGGATTAGGCGGACTTGCTTCGCGGCTCCGCCTAATCCAACCCTAAACCCTTTTCCTTATTCAAGGTCACTAAACCCGCAGGAAACTGAACCCTAAGAGGGTATTGGTGAACCCTGTCGTGGATGTGATTCAAAGATGGGACACTGAACCTTAAGAGTAGGGTACCGCATAAGACGGGACGGAAAAGGGTTTAGGGTTGGATTAGGCGGACCCGCTTCGCGGCTCCGCCTAATCCAACCCTAATCCCTTTTCCTTATTCAAGGTCACTAAACCCGCAGGAAACTGAACCCTAAGAGGGTATTGGTGAACCCTGTCGTGGATGTGATTCAAAGATGGGACACTGAACCTTAAGAGTAAGGTACCGCATAAGACGGGACGGAAAAGGGTTTAGGGTTGGATTAGGCGGACCCGCTTCGCGGCTCCGCCTAATCCAACCCTAAACCCTTTTCCTTATTCAAGGTCACTAAACCCACAAGAAACTGAACCCTAAGAGGGTATTGGTGAACCCTGTCTTGGATGTGATTCAAAGATGGGACACTGAACCTTAAGAGTAGGGTAGCGCATAAGACGGGACGGAAAAGGGTTTAGGGTTGGATTAGGCGGACCCTCTTTGCGGCTCCGCCTAATCCAACCCTAAACCCTTTTCCTTATTCAAGGTCACTAAACCCGCAAGAAACTGAACCCTAAGAAGGTATTGGTGAACCCTGTCGTGGATGTGATTCAAAGATGGGACACTGAACCTTAAGAGTAGGGTACCGCATAAGACGGGACGGAAAAGAGTTTAGGGTTGGATTAGGCGGACCCGCTTCGCGGCTCGGCCTAATCCAACCCTAAACCCTTTTCCTTATTCAAGGTCACTAAACCCGCAAGAAACTGAACCCTAAGAGGGTATTGGTGAACCCAGTCGTGGATGTGATTCAAAGATGGGAAACTGAACCTTAAGAGTAAGGTACCGCATAAGACGGGACGGAAAAGGGTTTAGGGTTGGATTAGGCGGACCCGCTTCGCGGCTCGGCCTAATCCAACCCTAAACCCTTTTCCTTATTCAAGGTCACTAAACCCGCAAGAAACTGAACCCTAAGAGGGTATTGGTGAACCCTGTCTTGGATGTGATTCAAAGATGGGACACTGAACCTTAAGAGTAGGGTAGCGCATAAGACGGGACGGAAAAGGGTTTAGGGTTGGATTAGGCGGACCCTCTTCGCGGCTCCGCCTAATCCAACCCTAAACCCTTTTCCTTATTCAAGGTCACTAAACCCGCAAGAAACTGAACCCTAAGAAGGTATTGGTGAACCCTGTCGTGGATGTGATTCAAAGATGGGACACTGAACCTTAAGAGTAGGGTACCGCATAAGACGGGACGGAAAAGGGTTTAGGGTTGGATTAGGCGGACCCGCTTCGCGGCTCCGCCTAATCCAACCCTAAACCCTTTTCCTTATTCAAGGTCACTAAACCCGCAAGAAACTGAACCCTAAGAGGGTATTGGTGAACCCAGTCGTGGATGTGATTCAAAGATGGGAAACTGAACCTTAAGAGTAAGGTACCGCATAAGACGGGACGGAAAAGGGTTTAGGGTTGGATTAGGCGGACCCGCTTCGCGGCTCGGCCTAATCCAACCCTAAACCCTTTTCCTTATTCAAGGTCACAAAACCCGCAAGAAACTGAACCCTAAGAGGGTATTGGTGAACCCTGTCTTGGATGTGATTCAAAGATGGGACACTGAACCTTAAGAGTAGGGTAGCGCATAAGACGGGACGGAAAAGGGTTTAGGGTTGGATTAGGCGGACCCTCTTCGCGGCTCCGCCTAATCCAACCCTAAACCCTTTTCCTTATTCAAGGTCACTAAACCCGCAAGAAACTGAACCCTAAGAGGGTATTGGTGAACCCTGTCGTGGATGTGATTCAAAGATGGGACACTGAACCTTAAGAGTAAGGTACCGCATAAGACGGGACGGAAAAGGGTTTAGGGTTGGATTAGGCGGACTTGCTTCGCGGCTCCGCCTAATCCAACCCTAAACCCTTTTCCTTATTCAAGGTCACTAAACCCGCAGGAAACTGAACCCTAAGAGGGTATTGGTGAACCCTGTCGTGGATGTGATTCAAAGATGGGACACTGAACCTTAAGAGTAGGGTACCGCATAAGACGGGACGGAAAAGGGTTTAGGGTTGGATTAGGCGGACCCGCTTCGCGGCTCCGCCTAATCCAACCCTAATCCCTTTTCCTTATTCAAGGTCACTAAACCCGCAGGAAACTGAACCCTAAGAGGGTATTGGTGAACCCTGTCGTGGATGTGATTCAAAGATGGGACACTGAACCTTAAGAGTAAGGTACCGCATAAGACGGGACGGAAAAGGGTTTAGGGTTGGATGAGGCGGACCCGCTTCGCGGCTCCGCCTAATCCAACCCTAAACCCTTTTCCTTATTCAAGGTCACTAAACCCACAAGAAACTGAACCCTAAGAGGGTATTGGTGAACCCTGTCTTGGATGTGATTCAAAGATGGGACACTGAACCTTAAGAGTAGGGTAGCGCATAAGACGGGACGGAAAAGGGTTTAGGGTTGGATTAGGCGGACCCTCTTCGCGGCTCCGCCTAATCCAACCCTAAACCCTTTTCCTTATTCAAGGTCACTAAACCCGCAAGAAACTGAACCCTAAGAAGGTATTGGTGAACCCTGTCGTGGATGTGATTCAAAGATGGGACACTGAACCTTAAGAGTAGGGTACCGCATAAGACGGGACGGAAAAGAGTTTAGGGTTGGATTAGGCGGACCCGCTTCGCGGCTCGGCCTAATCCAACCCTAAACCCTTTTCCTTATTCAAGGTCACTAAACCCGCAAGAAACTGAACCCTAAGAGGGTATTGGTGAACCCAGTCGTGGATGTGATTCAAAGATGGGAAACTGAACCTTAAGAGTAAGGTACCGCATAAGACGGGACGGAAAAGGGTTTAGGGTTGGATTAGGCGGACCCGCTTCGCGGCTCGGCCTAATCCAACCCTAAACCCTTTTCCTTATTCAAGGTCACTAAACCCGCAAGAAACTGAACCCTAAGAGGGTATTGGTGAACCCTGTCGTGGATGTGATTCAAAGATGGGACACTGAACCTTGAGAGTAGGGTACCGCATAAGACGGGTCGGAAAAGGGTTTAGGGTTGGATTAGGCGGACCCGCTTCGCGGCTCCGCCTAATCCAACCCGAAACCCTTTTCCTTATTCAAGGTCACTAAACCCGCAAGAAACTGAACCCTAAGAGGGTATTGGTGAACCCTGTCGTGGATGTGATTCAAAGATGGGACACTGAACCTTAAGAGTAGGGTACCGCATAAGACGGGACGGATAAGGTTTAGGGTTGGATTAGGCGGACCCGCTTCGCGGCTCCGCCTAATCCAACCCTAAACCCTTTTCCTTATTCAAGGTCACTAAACCCGCAAGAAACTGAACCCTAAGAGGGTATTGGTGAACCCTGTCGTGGATGTGATTCAAAGATGGGACACTGAACCTTAAGAGTAATGTACCGCATAAGACGGGACGGAAAAGGGTTTAGGGTTGGATTAGGCGGACTTGCTTCGCGGCTCCGCCTAATCCAACCCTAAACCCTTTTCCTTATTCAAGGTCACTAAACCCGCAAGAAACTGAACCCTAAGAGGGTATTGGTGAACCCTGTCGTGGATGTGATTCAAAGATGGGACACTGAACCTTAAGAGTAGGGTACCGCATAAGACGGGACGGAAAAGGGTTTAGGGTTGGATTAGGCGGACCCGCTTCGCGGCTCCGCCTAATCCAACCCTAATCCCTTTTCCTTATTCAAGGTCACTAAACCCGCAGGAAACTGAACCCTAAGAGGGTATTGGTGAACCCTGTCGTGGATGTGATTCAAAGATGGGACACTGAACCTTAAGAGTAAGGTACCGCATAAGACGGGACGGAAAAGGGTTTAGGGTTGGATTAGGCGGACCCGCTTTTCGCGGGTCCGCCTAATCCAACCCTAAACCCTTTTCCTTATTCAAGGTCACTAAACCCGCAAGAAACTGAACCCTAAGAGGGTATTGGTGAACCCTGTCTTGGATGTGATTCAAAGATGGGACACTGAACCTTAAGAGTAGGGTAGCGCATAAGACGGGACGGAAAAGGGTTTAGGGTTGGATTAGGCGGACCCTCTTCGCGGCTCCGCCTAATCCAACCCTAAACCCTTTTCCTTATTCAAGGTCACTAAACCCGCAAGAAACTGAACCCTAAGAAGGTATTCGTGAACCCTGTCGTGGATGTGATTCAAAGATGGGACACTGAACCTTAAGAGTAGGGTACCGCATAAGACGGGACGGAAAAGGGTTTAGGGTTGGATTAGGCGGACCCGCTTCGCGGCTCCGCCTAATCCAACCCTAAACCCTTTTCCTTATTCAAGGTCACTAAACCCGCAAGAAACTGAACCCTAAGAGGGTATTGGTGAACCCAGTCGTGGATGTGATTCAAAGATGGGAAACTGAACCTTAAGAGTAAGGTACCGCATAAGACGGGACGGAAAAGGGTTTAGGGTTGGATTAGGCGGACCCGCTTCGCGGCTCGGCCTAATCCAACCCTAAACCCTTTTCCTTATTCAAGGTCACTAAACCCGCAAGAAACTGAACCCTAAGAGGGTATTGGTGAACCCTGTCGTGGATGTGATTCAAAGATGGGACACTGAACCTTGAGAGTAGGGTACCGCATAAGACGGGACGGAAAAGGGTTTAGGGTTGGATTAGGCGGACCCGCTTCGCGGCTCCGCCTAATCCAACCCGAAACCCTTTTCCTTATTCAAGGTCACTAAACCCGCAAGAAACTGAACCCTAAGAGGGTATTGGTGAACCCTGCCGTGGATGTGATTCAAAGATGGGACACTGAACCTTAAGAGTAGGGTACCGCATAGGATGGGACGGAAAAGGTTTAGGGTTGGATTAGGCGGACCCGCTTCGCGGCTCCGCCTAATCCAACCCTAAACCCTTTTCCTTATTCAAGGTCACTAAACCCGCAAGAAACTGAACCCTAAGAGGGTATTGGTGAACCCTGTCGTGGATGTGATTCAAAGATGGGACACTGAACCTTAAGAGTAGGGTACCGCATAAGATGGGACGGAAAAGGGTTTAGGGTTGGATTAGGCGGACCCGCTTCGCGGCTCCGCCTAATCCAACCCTAAACCCTTTTCCTTATTCAAGGTCACTAAACCCGCAAGAAACTGAACCCTAAGAGGGTATTGGTGAACCCTGTCGTGGATGTGATTCAAAGATGGGACACTGAACCTTAAGAGTAGGGTACCGCATAAGACGGGACGGAAAAGGGTTTAGGGTTGGATTAAGTGGACCCGCTTCGCGGCTCCGCCTAATCCAACCCTAAACCCTTTTTCTTATTCAAGGTCACTAAACCCGCAAGAAACTGAACCCTAAGAGGGTATTGGTGAACCCTGTCGTGGATGTGATTCAAAGATGGGACACTGAACCTTAAGAGTAGGGTACCGCATAAGACGGGACGGATAAGGTTTAGGGTTGGATTAGGCGGACCCGCTTCGCGGCTCCGCCTAATCCAACCCTAAACCCTTTTCCTTATTCAAGGTCACTAAACCCGCAAGAAACTGAACCCTAAGAGGGTATTGGTGAACCCTGTCGTGGATGTGATTCAAAGATGGGACACTGAACCTTAAGAGTAATGTACCGCATAAGACGGGACGGAAAAGGGTTTAGGGTTGGATTAGGCGGACTTGCTTCGCGGCTCCGCCTAATCCAACCCTAAACCCTTTTCCTTATTCAAGGTCACTAAACCCGCAAGAAACTGAACCCTAAGAGGGTATTGGTGAACCCTGTCGTGGATGTGATTCAAAGATGGGACACTGAACCTTAAGAGTAGGGTACCGCATAAGACGGGACGGAAAAGGGTTTAGGGTTGGATTAGGCGGACCCGCTTCGCGGCTCCGCCTAATCCAACCCTAATCCCTTTTCCTTATTCAAGGTCACTAAACCCGCAGGAAACTGAACCCTAAGAGGGTATTGGTGAACCCTGTCGTGGATGTGATTCAAAGATGGGACACTGAACCTTAAGAGTAAGGTACCGCATAAGACGGGACGGAAAAGGGTTTAGGGTTGGATTAGGCGGACCCGCTTTTCGCGGGTCCGCCTAATCCAACCCTAAACCCTATTCCTTATTCAAGGTCACTAAACCCGCAAGAAACTGAACCCTAAGAGGGTATTGGTGAACCCTGTCTTGGATGTGATTCAAAGATGGGACACTGAACCTTAAGAGTAGGGTAGCGCATAAGACGGGACGGAAAAGGGTTTAGGGTTGGATTAGGCGGACCCTCTTCGCGGCTCCGCCTAATCCAACCCTAAACCCTTTTCCTTATTCAAGGTCACTAAACCCGCAAGAAACTGAACCCTAAGAAGGTATTCGTGAACCCTGTCGTGGATGTGATTCAAAGATGGGACACTGAACCTTAAGAGTAGGGTACCGCATAAGACGGGACGGAAAAGGGTTTAGGGTTGGATTAGGCGGACCCGCTTCGCGGCTCCGCCTAATCCAACCCTAAACCCTTTTCCTTATTCAAGGTCACTAAACCCGCAAGAAACTGAACCCTAAGAGGGTATTGGTGAACCCAGTCGTGGATGTGATTCAAAGATGGGAAACTGAACCTTAAGAGTAAGGTACCGCATAAGACGGGACGGAAAAGGGTTTAGGGTTGGATTAGGCGGACCCGCTTCGCGGCTCGGCCTAATCCAACCCTAAACCCTTTTCCTTATTCAAGGTCACTAAACCCGCAAGAAACTGAACCCTAAGAGGGTATTGGTGAACCCTGTCGTGGATGTGATTCAAAGATGGGACACTGAACCTTGAGAGTAGGGTACCGCATAAGACGGGACGGAAAAGGGTTTAGGGTTGGATTAGGCGGACCCGCTTCGCGGCTCCGCCTAATCCAACCCGAAACCCTTTTCCTTATTCAAGGTCACTAAACCCGCAAGAAACTGAACCCTAAGAGGGTATTGGTGAACCCTGCCGTGGATGTGATTCAAAGATGGGACACTGAACCTTAAGAGTAGGGTACCGCATAAGACGGGACGGAAAAGGTTTAGGGTTGGATTAGGCGGACCCGCTTCGCGGCTCCGCCTAATCCAACCCTAAACCCTTTTCCTTATTCAAGGTCACTAAACCCGCAAGAAACTGAACCCTAAGAGGGTATTGGTGAACCCTGTCGTGGATGTGATTCAAAGATGGGACACTGAACCTTAAGAGTAGGGTACCGCATAAGATGGGACGGAAAAGGGTTTAGGGTTGGATTAGGCGGACCCGCTTCGCGGCTCCGCCTAATCCAACCCTAAACCCTTTTCCTTATTCAAGGTCACTAAACCCGCAAGAAACTGAACCCTAAGAGGGTATTGGTGAACCCTGTCGTGGATGTGATTCAAAGATGGGACACTGAACCTTAAGAGTAGGGTACCGCATAAGACGGGACGGAAAAGGGTTTAGGGTTGGATTAAGCGGACCCGCTTCGCGGCTCCGCCTAATCCAACCCTAAACCCTTTTTCTTATTCAAGGTCACTAAACCCGCAAGAAACTGAACCCTAAGAGGGTATTGGTGAACCCTGTCGTGGATGTGATTCAAAGATGGGACACTGAACCTTAAGAGTAGGGTACCGCATAAGACGGGACGGAAAAGGGTTTAAGGTTGGATTAGGTGGACCCGCTTCGCGGCTCCGCCTAATCCAACCCTAAACCCTTTTCCTTATTCAAGGTCACTAAACCCGCAAGAAACTGAACCCTAAGAGGGTATTGGTGAACCCTGTCGTGGATGTGATTCAAAGATGGGACACTGAACCTTAAGAGTAGGGTACCGCATAAGACGGGACGGAAAAGGGTTTAGGGTTGGATTAGGCGGACCCGCGAAGCGGCTCCGCCTAATCCAACCCTAAACCCTTTTCCTTATTCAAGGTCACTAAACCCGCAAGAAACTGAACCCTAAGAGGGTATTGGTGAACCCTGTCGTGGATGTGATTCAAAGATGGGACACTGAACCTTAAGAGTAGGGTACCGCATAAGATGGGACGGAAAAGGGTTTAGGGTTGGATTAGGCGGACCCGCTTCGCGGCTCCGCCTAATCCAACCCTAAACCCTTTTCCTTATTCAAGGTCACTAAACCCGCAAGAAACTGAACCCTAAGAGGGTATTGGTGAACCCTGTCGTGGATGTGATTCAAAGATAGGACACTGAACCTTAAGAGTAGGGTACCGCATAAGACGGGACGGATAAGGTTTAGGGTTGGATTAGGCGGACCCGCTTCGCGGCTCCGCCTAATCCAACCCTAAACCCTTTTCCTTATTCAAGGTCACTAAACCCGCAAGAAACTGAACCCTAAGAGGGTATTGGTGAACCCTGTCGTGGATGTGATTCAAAGATGGGACACTGAACCTTAAGAGTAATGTACCGCATAAGACGGGACGGAAAAGGGTTTAGGGTTGGATTAGGCGGACTTGCTTCGCGGCTCCGCCTAATCCAACCCTAAACCCTTTTCCTTATTCAAGGTCACTAAACCCGCAAGAAACTGAACCCTAAGAGGGTATTGGTGAACCCTGTCGTGGATGTGATTCAAAGATGGGACACTGAACCTTAAGAGTAAGGTACCGCATAAGACGGGACGGAAAAGGGTTTAGGGTTGGATTAGGCGGACTTGCTTCGCGGCTCCGCCTAATCCAACCCTAAACCCTTTTCCTTATTCAAGGTCACTAAACCCGCAGGAAACTGAACCCTAAGAGGGTATTGGTGAACCCTGTCGTGGATGTGATTCAAAGATGGGACACTGAACCTTAAGAGTAGGGTACCGCATAAGACGGGACGGAAAAGGGTTTAGGGTTGGATTAGGCGGACCCGCTTCGCGGCTCCGCCTAATCCAACCCTAATCCCTTTTCCTTATTCAAGGTCACTAAACCCGCAGGAAACTGAACCCTAAGAGGGTATTGGTGAACCCTGTCGTGGATGTGATTCAAAGATGGGACACTGAACCTTAAGAGTAAGGTACCGCATAAGACGGGACGGAAAAGGGTTTAGGGTTGGATTAGGCGGACCCGCTTCGCGGCTCCGCCTAATCCAACCCTAAACCCTTTTCCTTATTCAAGGTCACTAAACCCACAAGAAACTGAACCCTAAGAGGGTATTGGTGAACCCTGTCTTGGATGTGATTCAAAGATGGGACACTGAACCTTAAGAGTAGGGTAGCGCATAAGACGGGACGGAAAAGGGTTTAGGGTTGGATTAGGCGGACCCTCTTCGCGGCTCCGCCTAATCCAACCCTAAACCCTTTTCCTTATTCAAGGTCACTAAACCCGCAAGAAACTGAACCCTAAGAAGGTATTGGTGAACCCTGTCGTGGATGTGATTCAAAGATGGGACACTGAACCTTAAGAGTAGGGTACCGCATAAGACGGGACGGAAAAGAGTTTAGGGTTGGATTAGGCGGACCCGCTTCGCGGCTCGGCCTAATCCAACCCTAAACCCTTTTCCTTATTCAAGGTCACTAAACCCGCAAGAAACTGAACCCTAAGAGGGTATTGGTGAACCCAGTCGTGGATGTGATTCAAAGATGGGAAACTGAACCTTAAGAGTAAGGTACCGCATAAGACGGGACGGAAAAGGGTTTAGGGTTGGATTAGGCGGAACCGCTTCGCGGCTCGGCCTAATCCAACCCTAAACCCTTTTCCTTATTCAAGGTCACTAAACCCGCAAGAAACTGAACCCTAAGAGGGTATTGGTGAACCCTGTCGTGGATGTGATTCAAAGATGGTACACTGAACCTTGAGAGTAGGGTACCGCATAAGACGGGTCGGAAAAGGGTTTAGGGTTGGATTAGGCGGACCCGCTTCGCGGCTCCGCCTAATCCAACCCGAAACCCTTTTCCTTATTCAAGGTCACTAAACCCGCAAGAAACTGAACCCTAAGAGGGTATTGGTGAACCCTGTCGTGGATGTGATTCAAAGATGGGACACTGAACCTTAAGAGTAGGGTACCGCATAAGACGGGACGGATAAGGTTTAGGGTTGGATTAGGCGGACCCGCTTCGCGGCTCCGCCTAATCCAACCCTAAACCCTTTTCCTTATTCAAGGTCACTAAACCCGCAAGAAACTGAACCCTAAGAGGGTATTGGTGAACCCTGTCGTGGATGTGATTCAAAGATGGGACACTGAACCTTAAGAGTAATGTACCGCATAAGACGGGACGGAAAAGGGTTTAGGGTTGGATTAGGCGGACTTGCTTCGCGGCTCCGCCTAATCCAACCCTAAACCCTTTTCCTTATTCAAGGTCACTAAACCCGCAAGAAACTGAACCCTCAGAGGGTATTGGTGAACCCTGTCGTGGATGTGATTCAAAGATGGGACACTGAACCTTAAGAGTAGGGTACCGCATAAGACGGGACGGAAAAGGGTTTAGGGTTGGATTAGGCGGACCCGCTTCGCGGCTCCGCCTAATCCAACCCTAATCCCTTTTCCTTATTCAAGGTCACTAAACCCGCAGGAAACTGAACCCTAAGAGGGTATTGGTGAACCCTGTCGTGGATGTGATTCAAAGATGGGACACTGAACCTTAAGAGTAAGGTACCGCATAAGACGGGACGGAAAAGGGTTTAGGGTTGGATTAGGCGGACCCGCTTTTCGCGGGTCCGCCTAATCCAACCCTAAACCCTTTTCCTTATTCAAGGTCACTAAACCCGCAAGAAACTGAACCCTAAGAGGGTATTGGTGAACCCTGTCTTGGATGTGATTCAAAGATGGGACACTGAACCTTAAGAGTAGGGTAGCGCATAAGACGGGACGGAAAAGGGTTTAGGGTTGGATTAGGCGGACCCTCTTCGCGGCTCCGCCTAATCCAACCCTAAACCCTTTTCCTTATTCAAGGTCACTAAACCCGCAAGAAACTGAACCCTAAGAAGGTATTCGTGAACCCTGTCGTGGATGTGATTCAAAGATGGGACACTGAACCTTAAGAGTAGGGTACCGCATAAGACGGGACGGAAAAGGGTTTAGGGTTGGATTAGGCGGACCCGCTTCGCGGCTCCGCCTAATCCAACCCTAAACCCTTTTCCTTATTCAAGGTCACTAAACCCGCAAGAAACTGAACCCTAAGAGGGTATTGGTGAACCCAGTCGTGGATGTGATTCAAAGATGGGAAACTGAACCTTAAGAGTAAGGTACCGCATAAGACGGGACGGAAAAGGGTTTAGGGTTGGATTAGGCGGACCCGCTTCGCGGCTCGGCCTAATCCAACCCTAAACCCTTTTCCTTATTCAAGGTCACTAAACCCGCAAGAAACTGAACCCTAAGAGGGTATTGGTGAACCCTGTCGTGGATGTGATTCAAAGATGGGACACTGAACCTTGAGAGTAGGGTACCGCATAAGACGGGACGGAAAAGGGTTTAGGGTTGGATTAGGCGGACCCGCTTCGCGGCTCCGCCTAATCCAACCCGAAACCCTTTTCCTTATTCAAGGTCACTAAACCCGCAAGAAACTGAACCCTAAGAGGGTATTGGTGAACCCTGCCGTGGATGTGATTCAAATATGGGACACTGAACCTTAAGAGTAGGGTACCGCATAAGACGGGACGGAAAAGGTTTAGGGTTGGATTAGGCGGACCCGATTCGCGGCTCCGCCTAATCCAACCCTAAACCCTTTTCCTTATTCAAGGTCACTAAACCCGCAAGAAACTGAACCCTAAGAGGGTATTGGTGAACCCTGTCGTGGATGTGATTCAAAGATAGGACACTGAACCTTAAGAGTAGGGTACCGCATAAGATGGGACGGAAAAGGGTTTAGGGTTGGATTAGGCGGACCCGCTTCGCGGCTCCGCCTAATCCAACCCTAAACCCTTTTCCTTATTCAAGGTCACTAAACCCGCAAGAAACTGAACCCTAAGAGGGTATTGGTGAACCCTGTCGTGGATGTGATTCAAAGATGGGACACTGAACCTTAAGAGTAGGGTACCGCATAAGACGGGACGGAAAAGGGTTTAGGGTTGGATTAAGCGGACCCGCTTCGCGGCTCCGCCTAATCCAACCCTAAACCCTTTTTCTTATTCAAGGTCACTAAACCCGCAAGAAACTGAACCCTAAGAGGGTATTGGTGAACCCTGTCGTGGATGTGATTCAAAGATGGGACACTGAACCTTAAGAGTAGGGTACCGCATAAGACGGGACGGATAAGGTTTAGGGTTGGATTAGGCGGACCCGCTTCGCGGCTCCGCCTAATCCAACCCTAAACCCTTTTTCTTATTCAAGGTCACTAAACCCGCAAGAAACTGAACCCTAAGAGGGTATTGGTGAACCCTGTCGTGGATGTGATTCAAAGATGGGACACTGAACCTTAAGAGTAATGTACCGCATAAGACGGGACGGAAAAGGGTTTAGGGTTGGATTAGGCGGACTTGCTTCGCGGCTCCGCCTAATCCAACCCTAAACCCTTTTCCTTATTCAAGGTCACTAAACCCGCAAGAAACTGAACCCTAAGAGGGTATTGGTGAACCCTGTCGTGGATGTGATTCAAAGATGGGACACTGAACCTTAAGAGTAGGGTACCGCATAAGACGGGACGGAAAAGGGTTTAGGGTTGGATTAGGCGGACCCGCTTCGCGGCTCCGCCTAATCCAACCCTAATCCCTTTTCCTTATTCAAGGTCACTAAACCCGCAGGAAACTGAACCCTAAGAGGGTATTGGTGAACCCTGTCGTGGATGTGATTCAAAGATGGGACACTGAACCTTAAGAGTAAGGTACCGCATAAGACGGGACGGAAAAGGGTTTAGGGTTGGATTAGGCGGACCCGCTTTTCGCGGGTCCGCCTAATCCAACCCTAAACCCTTTTCCTTATTCAAGGTCACTAAACCCGCAAGAAACTGAACCCTAAGAGGGTATTGGTGAACCCTGTCTTGGATGTGATTCAAAGATGGGACACTGAACCTTAAGAGTAGGGTAGCGCATAAGACGGGACGGAAAAGGGTTTAGGGTTGGATTAGGCGGACCCTCTTCGCGGCTCCGCCTAATCCAACCCTAAACCCTTTTCCTTATTCAAGGTCACTAAACCCGCAAGAAACTGAACCCTAAGAAGGTATTCGTGAACCCTGTCGTGGATGTGATTCAAAGATGGGACACTGAACCTTAAGAGTAGGGTACCGCATAAGACGGGACGGAAAAGGGTTTAGGGTTGGATTAGGCGGACCCGCTTCGCGGCTCCGCCTAATCCAACCCTAAACCCTTTTCCTTATTCAAGGTCACTAAACCCGCAAGAAACTGAACCCTAAGAGGGTATTGGTGAACCCAGTCGTGGATGTGATTCAAAGATGGGAAACTGAACCTTAAGAGTAAGGTACCGCATAAGACGGGACGGAAAAGGGTTTAGGGTTGGATTAGGCGGACCCGCTTCGCGGCTCGGCCTAATCCAACCCTAAACCCTTTTCCTTATTCAAGGTCACTAAACCCGCAAGAAACTGAACCCTAAGAGGGTATTGGTGAACCCTGTCGTGGATGTGATTCAAAGATGGGACACTGAACCTTGAGAGTAGGGTACCGCATAAGACGGGACGGAAAAGGGTTTAGGGTTGGATTAGGCGGACCCGCTTCGCGGCTCCGCCTAATCCAACCCGAAACCCTTTTCCTTATTCAAGGTCACTAAACCCGCAAGAAACTGAACCCTAAGAGGGTATTGGTGAACCCTGCCGTGGATGTGATTCAAAGATGGGACACTGAACCTTAAGAGTAGGGTACCGCATAAGACGGGACGGAAAAGGTTTAGGGTTGGATTAGGCGGACCCGCTTCGCGGCTCCGCCTAATCCAACCCTAAACCCTTTTCCTTATTCAAGGTCACTAAACCCGCAAGAAACTGAACCCTAAGAGGGTATTGGTGAACCCTGTCGTGGATGTGATTCAAAGATGGGACACTGAACCTTAAGAGTAGGGTACCGCATAAGATGGGACGGAAAAGGGTTTAGGGTTGGATTAGGCGGACCCGCTTCGCGGCTCCGCCTAATCCAACCCTAAACCCTTTTCCTTATTCAAGGTCACTAAACCCGCAAGAAACTGAACCCTAAGAGGGTATTGGTGAACCCTGTCGTGGATGTGATTCAAAGATGGGACACTGAACCTTAAGAGTAGGGTACCGCATAAGACGGGACGGAAAAGGGTTTAGGGTTGGATTAAGCGGACCCGCTTCGCGGCTCCGCCTAATCCAACCCTAAACCCTTTTTCTTATTCAAGGTCACTAAACCCGCAAGAAACTGAACCCTAGGAGGGTATTGGTGAACCCTGTCGTGGATGTGATTCAAAGATGGGACACTGAACCTTAAGAGTAGGGTACCGCATAAGACGGGACGGAAAAGGGTTTAGGGTTGGATTAGGTGGACCCGCTTCGCGGCTCCGCCTAATCCAACCCTAAACCCTTTTCCTTATTCAAGGTCACTAAACCCGCAAGAAACTGAACCCTAAGAGGGTATTGGTGAACCCTGTCGTGGATGTGATTCAAAGATGGGACACTGAACCTTAAGAGTAGGGTACCGCATAAGACGGGACGGAAAAGGGTTTAGGGTTGGATTAGGCGGACCCGCTTCGCGGCTCCGCCTAATCCAACCCTAAACCCTTTTCCTTATTCAAGGTCACTAAACCCGCAAGAAACTGAACCCTAAGAGGGTATTGGTGAACCCTGTCGTGGATGTGATTCAAAGATGGGACACTGAACCTTAAGAGTAGGGTACCGCATAAGATGGGACGGAAAAGGGTTTAGGGTTGGATTAGGCGGACCCGCTTCGCGGCTCCGCCTAATCCAACCCTAAACCCTTTTCCTTATTCAAGGTCACTAAACCCGCAAGAAACTGAACCCTAAGAGGGTATTGGTGAACCCTGTCGTGGATGTGATTCAAAGATGGGACACTGAACCTTAAGAGTAGGGTACCGCATAAGACGGGACGGATAAGGTTTAGGGTTGGATTAGGCGGACCCGCTTCGCGGCTCCGCCTAATCCAACCCTAAACCCTTTTCCTTATTCAAGGTCACTAAACCCGCAAGAAACTGAACCCTAAGAGGGTATTGGTGAACCCTGTCGTGGATGTGATTCAAAGATGGGACACTGAACCTTAAGAGTAATGTACCGCATAAGACGGGACGGAAAAGGGTTTAGGGTTGGATTAGGCGGACTTGCTTCGCGGCTCCGCCTAATCCAACCCTAAACCCTTTTCCTTATTCAAGGTCACTAAACCCGCAAGAAACTGAACCCTAAGAGGGTATTGGTGAACCCTGTCGTGGATGTGATTCAAAGATGGGACACTGAACCTTAAGAGTAGGGTACCGCATAAGACGGGACGGAAAAGGGTTTAGGGTTGGATTAGGCGGACCCGCTTCGCGGCTCCGCCTAATCCAACCCTAATCCCTTTTCCTTATTCAAGGTCACTAAACCCGCAGGAAACTGAACCCTAAGAGGGTATTGGTGAACCCTGTCGTGGATGTGATTCAAAGATGGGACACTGAACCTTAAGAGTAAGGTACCGCATAAGACGGGACGGAAAAGGGTTTAGGGTTGGATTAGGCGGACCCGCTTTTCGCGGGTCCGCCTAATCCAACCCTAAACCCTTTTCCTTATTCAAGGTCACTAAACCCGCAAGAAACTGAACCCTAAGAGGGTATTGGTGAACCCTGTCTTGGATGTGATTCAAAGATGGGACACTGAACCTTAAGAGTAGGGTAGCGCATAAGACGGGACGGAAAAGGGTTTAGGGTTGGATTAGGCGGACCCTCTTCGCGGCTCCGCCTAATCCAACCCTAAACCCTTTTCCTTATTCAAGGTCACTAAACCCGCAAGAAACTGAACCCTAAGAAGGTATTCGTGAACCCTGTCGTGGATGTGATTCAAAGATGGGACACTGAACCTTAAGAGTAGGGTACCGCATAAGACGGGACGGAAAAGGGTTTAGGGTTGGATTAGGCGGACCCGCTTCGCGGCTCCGCCTAATCCAACCCTAAACCCTTTTCCTTATTCAAGGTCACTAAACCCGCAAGAAACTGAACCCTAAGAGGGTATTGGTGAACCCAGTCGTGGATGTGATTCAAAGATGGGAAACTGAACCTTAAGAGTAAGGTACCGCATAAGACGGGACGGAAAAGGGTTTAGGGTTGGATTAGGCGGACCCGCTTCGCGGCTCGGCCTAATCCAACCCTAAACCCTTTTCCTTATTCAAGGTCACTAAACCCGCAAGAAACTGAACCCTAAGAGGGTATTGGTGAACCCTGTCGTGGATGTGATTCAAAGATGGGACACTGAACCTTGAGAGTAGGGTACCGCATAAGACGGGACGGAAAAGGGTTTAGGGTTGGATTAGGCGGACCCGCTTCGCGGCTCCGCCTAATCCAACCCGAAACCCTTTTCCTTATTCAAGGTCACTAAACCCGCAAGAAACTGAACCCTAAGAGGGTATTGGTGAACCCTGCCGTGGATGTGATTCAAAGATGGGACACTGAACCTTAAGAGTAGGGTACCGCATAAGACGGGACGGAAAAGGTTTAGGGTTGGATTAGGCGGACCCGCTTCGCGGCTCCGCCTAATCCAACCTTAAACCCTTTTCCTTATTCAAGGTCACTAAACCCGCAAGAAACTGAACCCTAAGAGGGTATTGGTGAACCCTGTCTTGGATGTGATTCAAAGATGGGACATTGAACCTTAAGAGTAAGGTACCGCATAAGACGGGACGGAAAAGGGTTTAGGGTTGGATTAGGCGGACCCGCTTCGCGGCTCGGCCTAATCCAACCCTAAACCCTTTTCCTTATTCAAGGTCACTAAACCCGCAAGAAACTGAACCCTAAGAGGGTATTGGTGAACCCTGTCGTGGATGTGATTCAAAGATGGGACACTGAACCTTAAGAGTAGGGTACCGCATAAGACGGGACGGAAAAGGGTTTAGGGTTGAATTAGGCGGACCCGCTTCGCGGTTCCGCCTAATCCAACCCGAAACCCTTTTCCTTATTCAAGGTCACTAAACCCGCAAGAAACTGAACCAGAAGAGGGTATTGGTGAACCCTGTCGTGGATGTGATTCAAAGATGGGACACTGAACCTTAAGAGTAGGGTACCGCATAAGACGGGACGGAAAAGGTTTAGGGTTGGATTAGGCGGACCCGCTTCGCGGCTCCGCCTAATCCAACCTTAAACCCTTTTCCTTATTCAAGGTCACTAAACCCGCAAGAAACTGAACCCTAAGAGGGTATTGGTGAACCCTGTCTTGGATGTGATTCAAAGATGGGACATTGAACCTTAAGAGTAAGGTACCGCATAAGACGGGACAGAAAAGGGTTTAGGGTTGGATTAGGCGGACCCGCTTCGCGGCTTCGCCTAATCCAACCCTAAACCCTTTTCCTTATTCAAGGTCACTAAACCCGCAAGAAACTGAACCCTAAGAGGGTATTGGTGAACCCTGTCGTGGATGTGATTCAAAGATGGGACACTGAACCTTAAGAGTAGGGTACCGCATAAGACGGGACGGAAAAGGGTTTAGGGTTGAATTAGGCGGACCCGCTTCGCGGCTCCGTCTAATCCAACCCTAAACCCTTTTCCTTATTCAAGGTCACTAAACCCGCAAGAAACTGAACCCTAAGAGGGTATTGGTGAACACTGTCGTGGATGTGATTCAAAGATGGGACACTGAACCTTAAGAGTAGGGTACCGCATAAGACGGGACGGAAAAGGGTTTAGGGTTGAATTAGGCAGAACCCGCTTCGCGGCTCCGCCTAATCCAACCCGAAACCCTTTTCCTTATTCAAGGTCACTAAACCCGCAAGAAACTGAACCCTAAGAGGGTATTGGTGAACCCTGTCGTGGATGTGATTCAAAGATGGGACACTGAACCTTAAGAGTAGGGTACCGCATAAGACGGGACGGAAAAGGTTTAGGGTTGGATTAGGCGGACCCGCTTCGCGGCTCCGCCTAATCCAACCTTAAACCCTTTTCCTTATTCAAGGTCACTAAACCCGCAAGAAACTGAACCCTAAGAGGGTATTGGTGAACCCTGTCTTGGATGTGATTCAAAGATGGGACATTGAACCTTAAGAGTAAGGTACCGCATAAGACGGGACGGAAAAGGGTTTAGGGTTGGATTAGGCGGACCCGCTTCGCGGCTCCGCCTAATCCAACCCTAAACCCTTTTCCTTATTCAAGGTCACTAAACCCGCAAGAAACTGAACCCTAAGAGGGTATTGGTGAACCCTGTCGTGGATGTGATTCAAAGATGGGACACTGAACCTTAAGAGTAGGGTACCGCATAAGACGGGACGGAAAAGGGTTTAGGGTTGAATTAGGCGGACCCGCTTCGCGGCTCCGCCTAATCCAACCCTAAACCCTTTTCCTTATTCAAGGTCACTAAACCCGCAAGAAACTGAACCCTAAGAGGGTATTGGTGAACACTGTCATGGATGTGATTCAAAGATGGGACACTGAACCTTAAGAGTAGGGTACCGCATAAGACGGGACGGAAAAGGGTTTAGGGTTGGATTAGGCGGACCCGCTTCGCGGCTCCGCCTAATCCAACCCGAAACCCTTTTCCTTATTCAAGGTCACTAAACCTGCAAGAAACTGAACCCTAAGAGGGTATTGGTGAACCCTGTCGTGGATGTGATTCAAAGATGGGACACTGAACATTAAGAGTAGGGTACCGCATAAGACGGGACGGAAAAGGGTTAAGGGTTGGATTAGGCGGACCCGCTTCGCGGCTCCGCCTAATCCAACCCTAATCCCTTTTCCTTATTCAAGTTCACTAAACCCGCAGGAAACTGAACCCTAAGAGGGTATTGGTGAACCCTGTCGTGGATGTGATTCAAAGATGGGACACTGAACCTTAAGAGTAAGGTACCACATAAGACGGGACGGAAAAGGGTTTAGGGTTGGATTAGGCGGACCCGCTTCGCGGCTCCGCCTAATCCAACCCTAAACCCTTTTCCTTATTCAAGGTCACTAAACCCGCAAGAAACTGAACCCTAAGAGGGTATTGGTGAACCCTGTCTTGGATGTGATTCAAAGATGGGACACTGAACCTTAAGAGTAGGGTAGCGCATAAGACGGGACGGAAAAGGGTTTAGGGTTGGATTAGGCGGACCCTCTTCGCGGCTCCGCCTAATCCAACCCTAAACCCTTTTCCTTATTCAAGGTCACTAAACCCGCAAGAAACTGAACCCTAAGAGGGTATTGGTGAACCCAGTCGTGGATGTGATTCAAAGATGGGAAACTGAACCTTAAGAGTAAGGTACCGCATAAGACGGGACGGAAAAGGGTTTAGGGTTGGATTAGGCGGACCCGCTTCGCGGCTCGGCCTAATGCAACCCTAAACCCTTTTCCTTATTCAAGGTCACTAAACCCGCAAGAAACTGAACCCTAAGAGGGTATTGGTGAACCCTGTCGTGGATGTGATTCAAAGATGGGACACTGAACCTTGAGAGTAGGGTACCGCATAAGACGGGACGGAAAAGGGTTTAGGGTTGGATTAGGCGGACCCGCTTCGCGGCTCCGCCTAATCCAACCCGAAACCCTTTTCCTTATTCAAGGTCACTAAACCCGCAAGAAACTGAACCTTAAGAGGGTATTGGTGAACCCTGTCGTGGATGTGATTCAAAGATGGGACACTGAACCTTAAGAGTAGGGTACCGCATAAGACGGGACGGAAAAGGGTTTAGGGTTGGATTAGGCGGACCCGCTTCGCGGCTCCGCCTAATCCAACCCTAAACCCTTTTCCTTATTCAAGGTCAGTAAACCCGCAAGAAACTAAACCCTAAGAGGGTATTGGTGAACCCTGTCGTGGATGTGATTCAAAGATGGGACACTGAACCTTAAGAGTAGGGTACCGCATAAGACGGGACGGAAAAGGGTTTAGGGTTGGATTAGGCGGACCCGCTTCGCGGCTCCGCCTAATCCAACCCGAAACCCTTTTCCTTATTCAAGGTCACTAAACCCGCAAGAAACGGAACCCTAAGAGGGTATTGGTGAACCCTGTCGTGGATGTGATTCAAAGATGGGACACTGAACATTAAGAGTAGGGTACCGCATAAGACGGGACGGAAAAGGGTTTAGGGTTGGACTAGGCGGACCCGCTTAGCGGCTCCGCCCAATCCAACCCTAAACCCTTTTCCTTATTCAAGGTCACTAAACCTGCAAGAAACTGAACCCTAAGAGGGTGTTGGTGAACCCTGTCGTGGATGTGATTCAAAGATGGGACACTGAACCTTAAGAGTAAGGTACCGCATAAGACAGGACGGAAAAGGGTTTAGGGTTGGATTAGGCGGACCCGCTTCGCGGCTCCGCCTAATCCAACCCTAAACCCTTTTCCTTATTCAAGGTCACTAAACCCGCAAGAAACTGAACCCTAAGAGGGTATTGGTGAACCCTGTCGTGGATGTGATTCAAAGATGGGACACTGAACCTTAAGAGTAGGGTACCGCATAAGACGAGACGGAAAAGGGTTTAGGGTTGGATTAGGCGGACCCGCTTCGCGGCTCCGCCTAATCCAACCCTAAACCCTTTTCCTTATTCAAGGTCACTAAACCCGCAAGAAACTGAACCCTAAGAGGGTATTGGTGAACCCTGTCGTGGATGTGATTCAAAGATGGGACACTGAACCTTAAGAGTAGGGTACCGCATAAGACGGGACGGAAAAGGGTTTAGGGTTGGATTAGGCGGACCCGCTTCGCGGCTCCGCCTAATCCAACCCTAAACCCTTTTCCTTATTCAAGGTCACTAAACCCGCAAGAAACTGAACCCTAAGAGGGTATTGGTGAACCCTGTCATGGATGTGATTCAAAGATGGGACACTGAACCTTAAGAGTAGGGTACCGCATAAGACGGGACGGAAAAGGGTTTAGGGTTGGATTAGGCGGACCCGCTTCGCGGGTCCGCCTAATCCAACCCGAAACCCTTTTCCTTATTCAAGGTCACTAAACCCGCAAGAAACTGAACCCTAAGAGGGTATTGGTGAACCCTGTCGTGGATGTGATTCAAAGATGGGACACTGAACATTAAGAGTAGGGTACCGCATAAGACGGGACGGAAAAGGGTTTAGGGTTTGATTAGGCGGACCCGCTTCGCGGCTCCGCCTAATCCAACCCTAAACCCTTTTCCTTATTCAAGGTCACTAAACCCGCAAGAAACTGAACCCTAAGAGGGTGTTGGTGAACCCTGTCGTGGATGTGATTCAAAGATGGGACACTGAACCTTAAGAGTAAGGTACCGCATAAGATGGGACGGAAAAGGGTTTAGGGTTGGATTAGGCGGACCCGCTTCGCGGCTCCGCCTAATCCAACCCTAAACCCTTTTCCTTATTCAAGGTCACTAAACCCGCAAGAAACTGAACCCTAAGAGGGTATTGGTGAACCCTGTCGTGGATGTGATTCAAAGATGGGACACTGAACCTTAAGAGTAGGGTACCGCATAAGACGGGACGGAAAAGGGTTTAGGGTTGGATTAGGCGGACCCGCTTCGCGGCTCCGCCTAATCCAACCCTAAACCCTTTTCCTTATTCAAGGTCACTAAACCCGCAAGAAACTGAACCCTAAGAGGGTATTAGTGAACCCTGTCGTGGATGTGATTCAAAGATGGGACACTGAACCTTAAGAGTAGGGTACCGCATAAGACGGGACGGAAAAGGGTTTAGGGTTGGATTAGGCGGACCCGCTTCGCGGCTCCGCCTAATCCAACCCTAAACCCTTTTCCTTATTCAAGGTCACTAAACCCGCAAGAAACTGAACCCTAAGAGGGTATTGGTGAACCCTGTCGTGGATGTGATTCAAAGATGGGACACTGAACCTTAAGAGTAGGGAACCGCATAAGACGGGACGGAAAAGGGTTTAGGGTTGGATTAGGCGGACCCGCTTCGCGGGTCCGCCTAATCCAACCCGAAACCCTTTTCCTTATTCAAGGTCACTAAACCCGCAAGAAACTGAACCCTAAGAGGGTATTGGTGAACCCTGTCGTGGATGTGATTCAAAGATGGGACACTGAACATTAAGAGTAGGGTACCGCATAAGACGGGACGGAAAAGGGTTTAGGGTTTGATTAGGCGGACCCGCTTCGCGGCTCCGCCTAATCCAACCCTAAACCCTTTTCCTTATTCAAGGTCACTAAACCCGCAAGAAACTGAACCCTAAGAGGGTATTGGTGAACCCTGTCGTGGATGTGATTCAAAGATGGGACACTGAACCTTAAGAGTAAGGTACCGCATAAGACGGGACGGAAAAGGGTTTAGGGTTGGATTAGGCGGACCCGTTTCGCGGCTCCGCCTAATCCAACCCTAAACCCTTTTCCTTATTCAAGGTCACTAAACCCGCAAGAAACTGAACCCTAAGAGGGTATTGGTGAACCCTGTCGTGGATGTGATTCAAAGATGGGACACTGAACCTTAAGAGTAAGGTACCGCATAAGATGGGACGGAAAAGGGTTTAGGGTTGGATTAGGCGGACCCGCTTCGCGGCTCCGCCTAATCCAACCCTAAACCCTTTTCCTTATTCAAGGTCACTAAACCCGCAAGAAACTGAACCCTAAGAGGGTATTGGTGAACCCTGTCGTGGATGTGATTCAAAGATGGGACACTGAACCTTAAGAGTAGGGTACCGCATAAGACGGGACAGAAAAGGGTTTAGGGTTGGATTAGGCGGACCCGCTTCGCGGCTCCGCCTAATCCAACCCTAAACCCTTTTCCTTATTCAAGGTCACTAAACCCGCAAGAAACTGAACCCTAAGAGGGTATTAGTGAACCCTGTCGTGGATGTGATTCAAAGATGGGACACTGAACCTTAAGAGTAGGGTACCGCATAAGACGGGACGGAAAAGGGTTTAGGGTTGGATTAGGCGGACCCGCTTCGCGGCTCCGCCTAATCCAACCCTAAACCCTTTTCCTTATTCAAGGTCACTAAACCCGCAAGAAACTGAACCCTAAGAGGGTATTGGTGAACCCTGTCGTGGATGTGATTCAAAGATGGGACACTGAACCTTAAGAGTAGGGAACCGCATAAGACGGGACGGAAAAGGGTTTAGGGTTGGATTAGGCGGACCCGCTTCGCGGCTCCGCCTAATCCAACCCTAAACCCTTTTCCTTATTCAAGGTCACTAAACCCGCAAGAAACTGAACCCTAAGAGGGTATTGGTGAACTCTGTCGTGGATGTGATTCAAAGATGGGACACTGAACGTTAAGAGTAGGGTACCACATAAGACGGGACGGAAAAGGGTTTAGGGTTGGATTAGGCGGACCCGCTTCGCGGCTCCGCCTAATCCAACCCTAAACCCTTTTCCTTATTCAAGGTCACTAAACCCGCAAGAAACTGAACCCTAAGAGGGTATTGGTGAACCCTGTCGTGGATGTGATTCAAAGATGGGACACTGAACCTTAAGAGTAGGGTAGCGCATAAGACGGGACGGAAAAGGGTTTAGGGTTGGATTAGGCGGACCCGCTTCGCGGCTCCGCCTAATCCAACCCTAAACCCTTTTCCTTATTCAAGGTCACTAAACCCGCAAGAAACTGAACCCTAAGAGGGTATTGGTGAACCCTGTCGTGGATGTGATTCAAAGATGGGACACTGAACCTTGAGAGTAGGGTACCGCATAAGACGGGACGGAAAAGGGTTTAGGGTTGGATTAGGCGGACCCGCTTCGCGGCACCGCCTAATCCAACCCGAAACCCTTTTCCTTATTCAAGGTCACTAAATCCGCAAGAAACTGAACCCTAAGAGGGTATTGGTGAACCCTGTCGTGGATGTGATTCAAAGATGGGACACTGAACCTTAAGAGTAAGATACCGCATAAGACGGGACGGAAAAGGGTTTAGGGTTGGATTAGGCGGACCCGCTTCGCGGCTCCGCCTAATCCAACCCTAAACCCTTTTCCTTATTCAAGGTCACTAAACCCGCAAGAAACTGAACCCTAAGAGGGTATTGGTGAACCCTGTCGTGGATGTGATTCAAAGATGGGACACTGAACCTTAAGAGTAGGGTAGCGCATAAGACGGGACGGAAAAGGGTTTAGGGTTGGATTAGGCGGACCCGCTTCGCGGCTCGGCCTAATGCAACCCTAAACCCTTTTCCTTATTCAAGGTCACTAAACCCGCAAGAAACTGAACCCTAAGAGGGTATTGGTGAACCCTGTCGTGGATGTGATTCAAAGATGGGACACTGAACCTTGAGAGTAGGGTACCGCATAAGACGGGACGGAAAAGGGTTTAGGGTTGGATTAGGCGGACCCGCTTCGCGGCTCCGCCTAATCCAACCCGAAACCCTTTTCCTTATTCAAGGTCACTAAACCCGCAAGAAACGGAACCCTAAGAGGGTATTGGTGAACCCTGTCGTGGATGTGATTCAAAGATGGGACACTGAACATTAAGAGTAGGGTACCGCATAAGACGGGACGGAAAAGGGTTTAGGGTTGGATTAGGCGGACCCGCTTAGCGGCTCCGCCCAATCCAACCCTAAACCCTTTTCCTTATTCAAGGTCACTTAACCCGCAAGAAACTGAACCCTAAGAGGGTGTTGGTGAACCCTGTCGTGGATGTGATTCAAAGATGGGACACTGAACCTTAAGAGTAAGGTACCGCATAAGACGGGACGGAAAAGGGTTTAGGGTTGGATTAGGCGGACCCGCTTCGCGGCTCCGCCTAATCCAACCCTAAACCCTTTTCCTTATTCAAGGTCACTAAACCCGCAAGAAACTGAACCCTAAGAGGGTATTGGTGGACCCTGTCGTGGATGTGATTCAAAGATGGGACACTGAACCTTAAGAGTAGGGTACCGCATAAGACGAGACGGAAAAGGGTTTAGGGTTGGATTAGGCGGACCCGCTTCGCGGCTCCGCCTAATCCAACCCTAAACCCTTTTCCTTATTCAAGGTCACTAAACCCGCAAGAAACTGAACCCTAAGAGGGTATTGGTGAACCCTGTCGTGGATGTGATTCAAAGATGGGACACTGAACCTTAAGAGTAGGGTACCGCATAAGACGGGACGGAAAAGGGTTTAGGGTTGGATTAGGCGGACCCGCTTCGCGGCTCCGCCTAATCCAACCCTAAACCCTTTTCCTTATTCAAGGTCACTAAACCCGCAAGAAACTGAACCCTAAGAGGGTATTGGTGAACCCTGTCATGGATGTGATTCAAAGATGGGACACTGAACCTTAAGAGTAGGGTACCGCATAAGACGGGACGGAAAAGGGTTTAGGGTTGGATTAGGCGGACCCGCTTCGCGGGTCCGCCTAATCCAACCCGAAACCCTTTTCCTTATTCAAGGTCACTAAACCCGCAAGAAACTGAACCCTAAGAGGGTATTGGTGAACCCTGTCGTGGATGTGATTCAAAGATGGGACACTGAACATTAAGAGTAGGGTACCGCATAAGACGGGACGGAAAAGGGTTTAGGGTTGGATTAGGCGGACCCGCTTCGCGGCTCCGCCTAATCCAACCCTAAACCCTTTTCCTTATTCAAGGTCACTAAACCCGCAAGAAACTGAACCCTAAGAGGGTGTTGGTGAACCCTGTCGTGGATGTGATTCAAAGATGGGACACTGAACCTTAAGAGTAAGGTACCGCATAAGATGGGACGGAAAAGGGTTTAGGGTTGGATTAGGCGGACCCTCTTCGCGGCTCCGCCTAATCCAACCCTAAACCCTTTTCCTTATTCAAGGTCACTAAACCCGCAAGAAACTGAACCCTAAGAGGGTATTAGTGAACCCTGTCGTGGATGTGATTCAAAGATGGGACACTGAACCTTAAGAGTAGGGTACCGCATAAGACGGGACGGAAAAGGGTTTAGGGTTGGATTAGGCGGAGCCGCGAAGCGGCTCCGCCTAATCCAACCCTAAACCCTTTTCCTTATTCAAGGTCACTAAACCCGCAAGAAACTGAACCCTAAGAGGGTATTGGTGAACCCTGTCGTGGATGTGATTCAAAGATGGGACACTGAACCTTAAGAGTAGGGTACCGCATAAGACGGGACGGAAAAGGGTTTAGGGTTGGATTAGGCGGACCCGCTTCGCGGCTCCGCCTAATCCAACCCTAAACCCTTTTCCTTATTCAAGGTCACTAAACCCGCAAGAAACTGAACCCTAAGAGGGTATTGGTGAACTCTGTCGTGGATGTGATTCAAAGATGGGACACTGAACGTTAAGAGTAGGGTACCACATAAGACGGGACGGAAAAGGGTTTAGGGTTGGATTAGGCGGACCCGCTTCGCGGCTCCGCCTAATCCAACCCTAAACCCTTTTCCTTATTCAAGGTCACTAAACCCGCAAGAAACTGAACCCTAAGAGGGTATTGGTGAACCCTGTCGTGGATGTGATTCAAAGATGGGACACTGAACCTTAAGAGTAAGGTACCGCATAAGACGGGACGGAAAAGGGTTTAGGGTTGGATTAGGCGGACCCGCTTCGCGGCTCCGCCTAATCCAACCCTAAACCCTTTTCCTTATTCAAGGTCACTAAACCCGCAAGAAACTGAACCCTAAGAGGGTATTGGTGGACCCTGTCGTGGATGTGATTCAAAGATGGGACACTGAACCTTAAGAGTAGGGTACCGCATAAGACGAGACGGAAAAGGGTTTAGGGTTGGATTAGGCGGACCCGCTTCGCGGCTCCGCCTAATCCAACCCTAAACCCTTTTCCTTATTCAAGGTCACTAAACCCGCAAGAAACTGAACCCTAAGAGGGTATTGGTGAACCCTGTCGTGGATGTGATTCAAAGATGGGACACTGAACCTTAAGAGTAGGGTACCGCATAAGACGGGACGGAAAAGGGTTTAGGGTTGGATTAGGCGGACCCGCTTCGCGGCTCCGCCTAATCCAACCCTAAACCCTTTTCCTTATTCAAGGTCACTAAACCCGCAAGAAACTGAACCCTAAGAGGGTATTGGTGAACCCTGTCATGGATGTGATTCAAAGATGGGACACTGAACCTTAAGAGTAGGGTACCGCATAAGACGGGACGGAAAAGGGTTTAGGGTTGGATTAGGCGGACCCGCTTCGCGGGTCCGCCTAATCCAACCCGAAACCCTTTTCCTTATTCAAGGTCACTAAACCCGCAAGAAACTGAACCCTAAGAGGGTATTGGTGAACCCTGTCGTGGATGTGATTCAAAGATGGGACACTGAACATTAAGAGTAGGGTACCGCATAAGACGGGACGGAAAAGGGTTTAGGGTTGGATTAGGCGGACCCGCTTCGCGGCTCCGCCTAATCCAACCCTAAACCCTTTTCCTTATTCAAGGTCACTAAACCCGCAAGAAACTGAACCCTAAGAGGGTATTGGTGAACCCTGTCGTGGATGTGATTCAAAGATGGGACACTGAACCTTAAGAGTAGGGTAGCGCATAAGACGGGACGGAAAAGGGTTTAGGGTTGGATTAGGCGGACCCGCTTCGCGGCTCCGCCTAATCCAACCCTAAACCCTTTTCCTTATTCAAGGTCACTAAACCCGCAAGAAACTGAACCCTAAGAGGGTATTGGTGAACCCTGTCGTGGATGTGATTCAAAGATGGGACACTGAACCTTGAGAGTAGGGTACCGCATAAGACGGGACGGAAAAGGGTTTAGGGTTGGATTAGGCGGACCCGCTTCGCGGCACCGCCTAATCCAACCCGAAACCCTTTTCCTTATTCAAGGTCACTAAATCCGCAAGAAACTGAACCCTAAGAGGGTATTGGTGAACCCTGTCGTGGATGTGATTCAAAGATGGGACACTGAACCTTAAGAGTAAGGTACCGCATAAGACGGGACGGAAAAGGGTTTAGGGTTGGATTAGGCGGACCCGCTTCGCGGCTCCGCCTAATCCAACCCTAAACCCTTTTCCTTATTCAAGGTCACTAAACCCGCAAGAAACTGAACCCTAAGAGGGTATTGGTGAACCCTGTCGTGGATGTGATTCAAAGATGGGACACTGAACCTTAAGAGTAGGGTAGCGCATAAGACGGGACGGAAAAGGGTTTAGGGTTGGATTAGGCGGACCCGCTTCGCGGCTCCGCCTAATCCAACCCTAAACCCTTTTCCTTATTCAAGGTCACTAAACCCGCAAGAAACTGAACCCTAAGAGGGTATTGGTGAACCCTATCGTGGATGTGATTCAAAGATGGGACACTGAACCTTGAGAGTAGGGTACCGCATAAGACGGGACGGAAAAGGGTTTAGGGTTGGATTAGGCGGACCCGCTTCGCGGCACCGCCTAATCCAACCCGAAACCCTTTTCCTTATTCAAGGTCACTAAATCCGCAAGAAACTGAACCCTAAGAGGGTATTGGTGAACCCTGTCGTGGATGTGATTCAAAGATGGGACACTGAACCTTAAGAGTAGGGTACCGCATAAGACGGGACGGAAAAGGGTTTAGGGTTGGATTAGGCGGACCTGCTTCGCGGCTCCGCCTAATCCAACCCTAAACCCTTTTCCTTATTCAAGGTCACTAAACCCGCAAGAAACTGAACCCTAAGAGGGTATTGGTGAACCCTGTCGTGGATGTGATTCAAAGATGGGACACTGAACCTTAAGAGTAAGGTACCGCATAAGACGGGACGGAAAAGGGTTTAGGGTTGGATTAGGGTTTAAGAATACGGTACCGCATCTAAGATGTAAATAGATGAGTTATGTACAACTAATATAAAATTATGTACAATGATGTCCTCAGATAAACTATGTACAGCTGATATAGAATTATGTACAGCTGATATAGAAATATGTACAATGATGTCCTCAAATGGGTTATGTATAGCTGATATTGAATTATGTACCTTATATGATGACCCTACGTCCTGTACATAATATTGAATACAGTGTACATAATTATTTAGGAAGATATACAGTTTGCATTGTGTTTTTTAATTAAAAATATGATATACATAATTATGAATACAGTGTATATAACTAATTATTTAGTATCTGTACATTTTCAGTCTAAGATGTAAACAGATGAGTTATGTACAACTAATATAAAATTATGTACAATGATGTCCTCAGATAAACTATGTACAGCTGATATAGAATTATGTACAGGTGATATAGAAATATGTACAATGATGTCCTCAAATGGGTTATGTACAGCTGATATAGAATTATGTACCTTATATAATGACCCTACGTTCTGTACATAATATTGAATACAGTGTACATAATTATTTAGGAAGATATACAGTTTGCATTGTGTTTTTTAATTAAAAATATGATATACATAATTATGAATACAGTGTATATAACTAATTATTTAGTATCTGTACATTTTCAGTCTAAGATGTAAATAGATGAGTTATGTACAAATAATATAAAATTATGTACAATGATGTCCTCAGATAAACTATGTACAGCTGATATAGAATTATGTACAATGATGTCCTCAAATGGGTTATGTACAGCTGATATAGAATTATGTACCTTATATAATGACCCTATGTCCTGTACATAATATTGAATACAGTGTACATAATTATTTAGGAAGATATACAGTTTGTAAATTGTTACAATCGCAACAAAATTTCTACTTTAAAATGTAACTAGATGAGTTATGTACAACTAATATAGAATTATGTCTAGTGATGTCCTCAGATGGATTATGTACAACTGATATCAAAATATCAACATTATTCACTGACAAATATGTACATCATAAGTTATCAAAATAATTCAGCAGAGAATCAGTAGAGAATCTACGTAATTCTTGATAATCGATTGTCTACTTGGATCAGCAGGTTCATAATCAGTTTTCTCTAAACGAATGTTCAGGATTACAATCAAATCTGCAAGTGAAAATGACGACAATCAAATCAAGAACAGAAATCGTTGATAATCAAGCATAGAATTCCTTGACAATCAAGAACATAACTCCTTGATATACGAACGAATTTACAAAAGTGAACAAAATAAAATCTGCAACTTAAATGATGATAATCGAATGATGAAGATCTGCTATTGAAATGATGAAGACGCTCGATTTTACGAGTGAGCACAATTAAATCTGCAAGTAAAAATGATGAAGATCAAACGATGAAGATCTGCAACGGAACTAATGAAGATGATCGAATGATTTGAATGAAAAAATAAACAAATTTCTAGATAGAGAAAGTCGACTAATTCAAAAGGAAAGGAAGGAGATGGCGCGCGTTTGTTTTTGTGCTTTGAATTTTGATCAAGCCTGGTCCGTTGATCTCAATCAGATCTAACGGCCCAGATGCTGCCTCAACGGTTGCAGGGAGTTAGGCTGCCTCAATGGATCCCGTATATATATATATATATATATATATATATATATATATATATATATATATATATATATATATATATATATATATATATATATATATATATATATATATATATATATATATATATATATATATATATATATATATATATATATATATATATATATATATATATATATAGAGGTAGGTTCAAATAAGGTCCACAATTTTTTTAAGTCTATATTGAAGTTACAGATGACATACGCTAAAGTTGCATTTGTATATATATATCAATTTTGAACAAATGCAACTTTAGCGTATGTCATCTGTAACTTCAATATAGACTTAAAAAAATTGTGGACCTTATTTGAACCTACCTCTCTCTCTCTCTCTCTATATATATATATATATATATATATATATATATATATATAGAGAGAGAGAGAGAGAGGTTCACATAAGGACACCTCTACCTATAAGTACATAAGTCTTATTTTGGCCCATAGGATGAGGTGAGGATGTATGGTTGAGATTTGATCTAAATACACAAATTTCCACCATAATTCACACTCCCAATGTAGCAATTACTACCCTCTCAAATCATTTCTCTCTCCTTCCACCACATTAATCAACTTACATACAAATTTAATTTAAAAAAAAAAAATCAGATTTATTTAATTACTCTAATTTCCTCTCTTCTTGTTTTATTTTCGTTTTATCTTCACCACCGTCCATTTTGTTGATTAGTAGGAGTTTTTTTGCATGATATACGAACATGATTGGTGTTACAATATATATGATCTGAAGTTACAAAATATATAAACTGAAGTTACGTGATATATAAACTGAAGTTACAAAAATATATGAAATGATTAGAATTGAAGTTACAAAAATGGATTTGAGTTACAACATACGATCTGAAGTTACAAAATATGTGAACTGAAGTTACAAAATATGTGAAGTAAAATTACAAAAATATATGAACTGATTAGAATTGAAGTTACAATATACGATCTGAAGTTACAAAATATGTGAACTAAAGTTACAAAATATGTGAACTGAAGTTATAAATACTGAAATTACAAATATCTATAAAAAGCAACTCATTTACAAAACTCGTACGACCTTCATCTTCATTTTTAATTCTTCCTCTTCCTCTTCATCTCCATTTTTAATTCTTCATCTTCATCAAAAATCTGCAATTATTAATTGAAAAACATATACTATATTAATTGAAATTCAAAAACATAATGAAAAAAAATATTAATTAGCATATAATAGTCAAAACAAATGAAAAAGGTGGAAATAAAGATGCAATGAAGCAAAAACCCAGAAAAAATCAGTAAACATAAACCCAATGAAAAAAAATCCCAGAAAAAAATCAGTAAACACCATAAAAATTGATTTGGAACAATATTACCACCAGAAATTGATTAGAAACAATAAACGTAGAAACCCCCAAATTGAAAAAAAAACCCTAATTTCATTTGTGAACTAAATCAATTTTACATTTATTGTTCCTAAGCAATAAATTGAAAAAAAAACCCTAATTTCATTTGTTTTTACGTTTATTGTTCCTAAGCAAAAGATTTACCTGAGAAAAAAAATCAGTAAACACCATAGAAATTTGATTAAACACCATAAAAATTGATTTGGAACAATATTACCACCAGAAATTGATTAGGAGCAATAAACGTAGAAACCCCCACATTGAAAAAATACCATAATTTCGCCGAAAACTCCCAAAAAACGTGAAATTAAACAACGAATCCCCAGATTATACTAAATATAAGAAGAAAAAACCATAACAAATTAAAGGTAAAGAGCAAAAGATTTACCTGAGAAAGGAGCGAAACTTTGGTGCAGTTGGATGACGATGGCGATGTAGCAAAAAGATGATGACGGTGGCTGAGAATCTGGAGCAGTTGAATTTTTTTTTTTCGATCATCAGTTTTGGAAAAAAAAAAGAATGACGATTGAGAATTTGGTGGGAGTAGAATGAAGTATGGTTTGGGTAGAATGAGAATTTGGAAGAGATAGAGGGAGAGAGAGTATACGTGAAATTGGTTGAATGAATGAATGAAATTGATTAGGGTGGGGGACAAAGATATGTGGGTATACGTGAAATCAGTATAGAAAATTGGGTTATAAAAACAATCTCAGCCATCCATTCCATTTTGATCTAAAGGATGAAAATGGAACTTATGGACTTATAGGGAGGTAAGGGACTAATATGATCCCTTCTCTCTCTCTCTCTCTGTATATATATATATATATATATATATATATATATATATATATATATATATATATATATATATATATATATATATATATATATATATATATATATATATATAGAGAGAGAGAGAGAGAGAGAGAGAGAGAGAGAGAGATTCACATAAGGCCAACAACTCTTATAAGTTCATAAGTTCCAGTGTTAAAGTTACACAAAAAGTGCTTAAAGTTACACGAGATGAGTGTTAAAGTTTCACTTTATCACTTGAAGTGATAAAAGAGCTGAATGTTATAGTTACATATCAATTTTGAACTAATGCAACTTTAACGTATGTCATCTGTAACTTTAATATAGACTTAATTACATATGGTGAACTTATTTGATCCCTTCTCTCTCTCTCTCTGTATATATATATATATATATATATATATATATTGTAAAGCCTTAATGGATCCTTAAGCTCAAGCCCAAATCCAATTTTTTGCTCCATTAGTGAGACTTTCACCCTTTGAGATCTACCATGCACGAGCCAATTCCGCCGGGTGAAACTTCACCTGGTGGACTTCCTTCCAGTTTTGCATTTTTGGACTCTTTTACCGTCGGGCGAAACTTTCACCCATATCGGGTGAAGTTTCGCCCGGTCGTTTCGCTCGGTGGACAAGCTTTTCTGAAGATCTTTGGGTGGGTGAAATTGTTGTTGGGCGAAACTTCGCCCAGTCGTTTCTCATCGGGTGAGACTTCACCCGATGGTATTCAGGCCTCTTTTCTTGTCTCATTCTTCGTCGTTTGATTGGATGGCTTTGAAGTTTAAGTCTTATGCTTTGCTTCATGGACGACATTCCCCTCTTTTGTGCTCGTGGAAACTCAAACATGGTCTCAGTGTCAAATCCTACCAAAATCGATAGAAAAACTACCAAAAACACGTAAAATGCACAAGAGGGACGCTAATGCGAGAAAGACTTAAAATATGGCGATAATCACACTCTAATCTCGCAAAATGAGGGAAAAAAGAGTTTACATGGGAGGAAAAACGGTCTAAATTTGGCACACATCAATTCCCCCACACTAAACCGTTGCTCGTCCTTGAGCAAATACCTAAAAAGAAATTACAAACTACTACTACTAGTAGCTAGACTATGCTAAGCCGATACAGGGCAATTAACGGGCCTGCTCCGTCCCTTCAACTCATATCGGAGTACCCATGAGGTAGAGTATTCCCATGTAAGGCAAGTTGGGGCTTGCTCAAAACGGTGGATACGACTATACACACAAAAACACATAACACGAAAGAATAGACGCATCCAAAGCAAAAAAAAAAAACACCGAATCCCTCATCGATATGGCGGGGAAGACACCGATTACTTACCTAAAACAATCATAAACATTCCAAGATAAATCACCCACGTGAACAAGGAACAAAGCCTAATAGTATGACAATTAAGCAATAAAGATGTTGATAACTTAGCTAGGTCCTCCTAATCTTCTGAAGGGGTACCACGGGGTGTTAAACGGACTGGAATAAGCGAACCATGGATTTGTTCGACACTGTAGGTAGGTGCAATCTCGTTCTCTTTGACTAAGCCAAGAGGGTCGTTCCAAACTCGAATTTCCTAAATTAGCCCAAACAAAAAGTGAAGTGTTTACAATTTTTGGAGTGGATCAACTAATCACCGCTATCTTCCTACCTCAGTACTCGATCCTCTAGTAGGCACTTCACGGCAAAAAGTAGATCAAAGGCCTTTTTTTTATGCGATTTTGATTGATGCTTCTTTTCTCTCCTTTGTTTTTCATATTTTTGTGCCCCTTTATCTTGCTTTGGTTTGCTCTTTTTGGCTTTTGATGTGGTTCGAAACCAAGCTTGGAGGTTTTTTTGTGTAAACTTATTGTGGCGATGTATAGGTGGAGGAAAAATAGGTAATCGAGAACGCGCGCCATTCCCGGATAACCCACAAAAAGGCGGAAAGAATTTGGACTAAAGGTGCAATGGTCATTCGAGCAAGGTCACCTAGAAAACAGGATGCAGAAACCAAGGCCTAACTCCTCCATGGATGGTCAAGGTGATCAAGTGGAAACCCCGAAGTAAACCTCTAGTAGAAAAGGTGGACTCAAGCTAAAGGATTAACAAGTTCATTGATTTAAAGTCATTCTACTAGATTAACGTCCAAAATCTACAATGGGTTATCTACAATGGAATGTAAACTCTTGTAATAGGTTTGTAATCGGATTTTCGAAAAGTTTTTAATCCTAGACACACTATACAAAAGCAAAATAAACACAAGAAAAGGAAAAGACAAATAAAAGAAAACACAAGTAAAGCCATGTACTCCATACTCCATTGATATACAAGCGCACAATCTAGATCACGGCCGTGTGCGCATTCCTAGGTATATTTACGTTTTCAGTTATGTTTTAGTATCGTAGGTTGACTTAGTGATGATATAGGGTTGTAGTCGGGGATGTTGTGATTGGTATCAGATCTGCCTTTATTGTTTTCGGAGTTAGTTGTTGTTCTTCTACTGTTGTTGTCGTTAAGGCTACTGTTCGTGTCGGAGTACGCCCACTATTGTCAGGTTGTTACCGTGTTGTTTTGTACTGGTCGTGCTATGGTAATGATAGTTGGTACGATAGCCGCAGGGGTACGAAGTGGGTTCTTGGAGTATAGTCTTGTTGTCGGGTATTTGTGTTGTTGTGACGGTTACTACCATGGTGCCGTTTCTGTCGGTGTGTCATTGTTGTCGCCGGTGGTGTTGTTATCGGGTTGATTAGTTGGGATCGGTTAGGATTTTGTTGTGGGTATTTTGTCACGGTTACCTGCATCGGTCTCAGTTTATATATAATCTAATTAGGTCAGGTGGGTCTCATTTTATAATGTAGAGGGGTCGATATCGGTTTCTTTTTATAATTTAGTTAGAACGATATAGATGTTATTTTATTATGTAGCCACGTTAAGACCGATATTAATTTAAATATATATAATATTTTATTAGGGTCGCAAACGTAGAATTTCCATGCTGATTTGTGCTGCCGACGCGGTGATGACTTGCTGACTGGGTCAGGTTTTTCCTTACTTAGAATACGTTAATATTATTATGCATGTATGAATTACGAGTACAATGTGATATCGTGCTAATGAGAATAACGTTGAATATTGATGGGAGGATTGTTGAATATTGTTATATTGGAGTTGGTGAGGCTAGCTTAGACCTAGCCGGGGCCTCTGATCACGGTCCCCTCCCTAATTTCTCCTCGCGGGTTGTTGAACCTGCGGGGGGTGTGCACACTCGGAATGAAAGGGCCTGCCAGAAGAGTTGAGATGAGAATATTGATATGGTACCGTGATGGTACTGGGTGTTGAAAGGAGATTATTGATTGGTACCGTGATGGTATCGAGAATGTGGAGATGATATTAATAATTGATACTGATGATGGTACTGAGACGGTTGAGACTGAATGTTTTATATTAGGTACCTGTGTTATAATGTTAGCATGTTCTAACCATTTTTTTCTGTCTATATTGTCACCCAATGTCTTGGGGGCCTGTGATGATCCAATTGATATTTCCGATCAATTGGGGAGCAGTCTATAATACAGGTTATATATATCGTGATTTATTTGGATGCTGGGATGTTTGTACGGGATTGGGGTGAACGCGAGAATGATCATGGTCGTAGCACGGGTCAATGCGTAGGCATTCCTGTTTATATAGATTGTATAGCTTCCGCTGTGTACCAAAGTTGTAATAGTTAATGAGTTGTACTATTTAAATCAGATGTCGGTTTGGCATCCTATGTTTTATTGTAATGAGCTACTACCTTGGGAAACCGAGATGGTGACACCTTTATTTATTCGAGAATGTCTTGATAAGGCTCCTGGGTAAATGGGGGTGTTACAAAGTGGTATCAGAGCGAACGAACCTGGAGCCTAAATTAAATGAACCTAGGAAAATAAAATGAACCCCGGTGATGGACCATCAGGAGCCCCCCTGAAATTCGGTTGAGGAGATGTCCTTATACCAACCCCGGCCCTCCTGGTCATGACCCGGTAACAGCGTGTGAGAATGAGATGGGTATATAATAGGAAGGGATACGTTGTGATGCAATGAATGCCTTGTGATGATTGTCTGTGATAACTGATTGCACTGTTTTATACGTGTGATGTAGTAAGTTACATAAGATGATCGTTGTCTAGTACGTAGTTACGGTGTTAGCATGGTATAGTAATTAGTACGAGGTTATATGAATTATATGTTATAGTACGTAAGGTCAAGGTAAGTGTTGATCATCCTTGAGTGAGAGACGGTCATAGGCAGGGTTGGTAGTAACGTTGTATACAGTTCCTAGGTGTTCGTACGTAGTAGTGTCGTAAGCGATAAACGAGGTCGTAATCTGCGTCTATCTCATATAAATAATATACTGGGGTCGTCTTATGTTACTGAAAATTGGTTTGGTACCTGGTAATAGTTTGAGTATCGTAATGGTTTGAGTATCGTAATATGTCAAGAGGGTCGATCGATAACTTACGTGGTTTAAGTGTGTCCTAATGAGAATACAATTCAAAAGTACTTGGATACTTGCATTCTGTTTCGATTATCATATGTTTCCTTGCCAACCGTAATGTACAAGTTGCCTTCATGTTAACAAGGATCGATATATAGGGATTTAATGGTGTTGTAATGTATTAATGAAGCTTTGTCTCATGTGAATCAAGTATGAGTTAATGAGACTAATAGTCGAACAATGTAAAAATACTTAAGGCAGGTCCGTTTCGAGTTAATATGAGTTACTTGCTTATATTTATCCGAGTGGTGTCCTTATTGGCCCTCATCCTTCTGTCGTAATAGCATAAATGAACTTGTCTATTAATTAGTCCTTGAAAGCGTATGTGGTATCTTGAATCATGTCGATTTGTTTGTATTATAGGGAGCAATAATGTATTTATAAACGCGTCGTTTCTATTTCACCCTGATTAATTAGTACAATGTGCGATTGACAAGATAAAGTATGAAATCAAAATCTGTTTATAACTTAAATTTGAGTACAATGTGTTCTTAAAATTATTTATCTGTAGTGTCGTATTCATTAACGTGCATTTCTGTCAAAGTCACTTGGACATTCGTGTTTTGTTCCGAGTTTATATGCTTCCCCGTCAATGTGATAGGTTCCGAGTCGTACCTTGTTGATTTTATTCTTGAAAGTTTAAATGAGTATTTACAAAAAAAAAAAAAAAAACCGTGTTGAGTTAATAGTAAACACATTAATAGCACTTCATGTAACTTGAATAACGTGTTTACTAAGATTTGTTTTGATGGCCTAAATAGACATGTTTGCTAACCGTGAAAAGATAATGTCAGAACAACTTAAAACTCCTTTGTTAACATGAATAATGTGTTACTGAATTGTTACATTTGTTTATAGTGCCTATTTCATAAATGTTTGAAAAGAGACTCACGTTTATTTTAAGTATAGTTATTCACTGTGAAATTTCGGGATCTAAATCCAAGTACTCCAACCTATTTGCTTGTAGTCAAGTTTTCCCTTATAAACCATACTTTGAGATTAAATTATCCCTGGGAACTTTTACCGAGGTCACTTTGAAGAGTTTGGATAATGTTGGAAATGAGTTTTGCTTAAAAAAAACAAAAAAAAAGACTTGAAACTTGTTTTTATCAATCGAAGTTTTTTCAAGGTGAAAATCTGTCATTTCATGAAAATGACTTTGCAAATCGTCGTTAGTTAAGAATTTGAAAAGAGTTTAAAACTAGGAAGTTGTAGAAGGTTGTCTTTCAAATCTAACCTCATTGCTTTTTGTGGACATGACATAGGTCCACCCCGACGCGGCCACGCGCGGGTTTGGGGAGGCGAATGAATCTCCATATGAGATGGTCAAATTGAAATTTAAATCGAAGTAGGAGTCGCCACCGAATTTTGTGGTTATTCGGAACCATTCGAGCCCACTCTATGTCGTAGTGGGCCGTATACAAAATACGGCCCATTTCCGATGTCAGAGTTTATTGGGCTCGTCCCTTTGCATTACGATACCGATACCGACATTATCGGATACCGTGTATTGAATGACTCTCGTTGCCAATGGATTCGGACATCCGGAAACCATGGTTCTGAGTAAGGGGTGAGGGTACGTGTTGGGAATTTCACTAAGAACACCCAACCCCGCCCGCACTTAGCGGCCTTTACTAAGATAACGTTCGTTTTTTATGTACACGGGTTAGTTCGACGGTTGACGGGGTCGGTTTCGTCGGTATTTCGAGGTTCCTTCGGGATCGTACCGGGATTTCTTACTAGATGTTAAGGATATGTGAATGGTAGATTTATGATGTGTAATTGTTGTTGTAAAACGTTGTTCTTTGTGTTCGACGGGAGGTCCTATTTATAGGGGCCGAGGTAGTCTTGGTTGTGTGACAAGAAATACCGGTTTGGATAGGAAACACGAGAGTTCGAAAGGGAACGAAAGTCTCGTTTCTTGGTGGGGAAGCTAAGTATCTCGGCTGGTTGGGGGAGTGTTTCGGCTGTTTGGGGTGTTCTCGCCGAGTATTTGAACTCGGTTTTTGAACTGTTTCGGTTTTCGGATAGAATTCCTACTTGAGATCGAATTCTATCCTTAGACGGATTTGTTTAATATTTTTTGAAGCTGATTTTTTGTGGTATTGGAGACCGAATCAGCCACGTGAGGTGTCACGGCTGACTCGTGTGTCTCGGGAATATTTTTGACCGGGTTTTGACTCGGTCGCAAAAAGACGGTTTTACCCCTGGTGCCGGAATCGACCCAAATTAGTCTCATTTGACTCGAAACGACCCACTGGGCCTGGATTTGAGGTTGGTTTTGTAAGATATGTACTCCGTAATAAGCCTAAACCAAATGTCCATGATTTCGAGCCCATATCCGAGTCCATTAAAGCATGTTCGCGTCCGATCATCATCGGGTGTTTGGCGGGAACTACTATAGACACCTGGCGGTCAAAATGTGAGTGTCTACAGAGCCCCCACTCTGACCGCGGCTTGGACAAGGCGAAAGTCAGAGTAGCTACCAGGCCAATCGAGGATTAAGACCAGGCAGACTTCCGATCGGGTCGTTTAGAGTCCATTAGACTTGCGTGAAGGGCTCGCCAGTCATAAGATAGAAATCATACCTGGATAGATGTCAATAATGTCGCGGGGACTTTTCTTAAAAAGTCTCGGGTATGTCTGTTTACAGACAACCCCATCTTGGAATTGCGCGGGAGCCTCCATTGGAAGCTGTGGGTATACCGCTTACTGATAATCCCACCTCGAAATAGCACGGGAGCCTCCATTAGAAGCTGCGGGTGTACCGCTTACTGATACATCCCATCTTAGAATTGCGCGGGAGCCTCCATTGGAAGCTGTGGGTATACCGCTTACTGATAATCCCACCTTGGAATAGCGCGGGAGCCTTCATTAGAGGCTGCGGATGTACCGCTTACTGATACATCCGATTCTTCAGTAAAAATGTTGCTTGAATTTTCACTGGGAATTTTCTTTTGAGAATTCTCCATGAGTCTTGGGATACCTGTATGCTTTGCATGCAACATTCAGATAAAATACCGACTCACGCTGGGGAAGAAATGATTTTTTTTTATTTTTGGAAAGAAAATGCTGAAATTTTTTGAAAATTTTTGGAAACGCTCAAAAGTTTTGATTTTTTTTGGAAATTAGAATGCTTGAGATGACTTGATTCCCGATTAGATTCTGACACGGACTCCTAAGATCCTTCGGTTAGGCCTGTATGCCTAGATGAATTAGGGATAAAGATTCCTATTCCCGTGGTGACTAGGAAAGGGATTTTCTCAAATGGCTAATGAGAATTTGGAGAGAGACATACCGACATACTCGACTCTGGACGTGACCGGACGAGTTGGCAGACACGACTAGACTCTCTAAGGGATGGACCGTGACTCGGTAGGGGATGGGCCACCTAAGATGACAAGACTCTTAAGTTGCGCTATTCCGTAGCCTAGGCGAGTGGCAACATGGTCGAATCCTCAGAATGAGCCTGTTTCCGTACGACAAGGCTTTGTGGTAGCAATGCGGTAGACTGGTGTTCTGTTGAATTTTTTTGGTTTCGGGGTATGTTCCCGAAGTGGGTATTGCCTCGAGTCCTGACTGATTCTTGTCTTCGACTGAGCCGAGTACTAGGACACACTATAGAAAGGAGGCTAAATTTGAAAGTTATTTGGATTATGTGAGTGGATGGAGATTTTCTGCCTAAGAGAAGCCCCCAGGATGACAAGGCTAACTGTTGAGAACATGACAGTGTCGTGACCGAAATGATGACGCTTTTTGAATTTGTGTTAGTGTGGGTGGCTGTGCCTTTGTTGAAAGGCTGCCTACGTATTCACGTATGGTGAAATCCAACCAAGCCGTAGTTCAGTGTTGAAAGATATATTATGGTGCCTAGTTTATTAGGGCTTTGTGTGTAACTAGCCATAGCAATGGTGTAGGCTAGGTGCATTCCCAATGATGTCTTGATCAAAGGGCTAGAATGGTTAGGATGTTGATCCTGTGACTGTGAGCGTTCTCCGGGGTAGCCCCCAGAGGTGGTGTGAACTATTTGGGCATGTTCTATGCCGACTGCAAGTTGAATTCCCGTGTTTGGGCTGGTAACTGGTTTAGATGTTTTTGGAAATGTGGTGCTAGGAAGTAAGTGGCTTTGATGATTCGAAATCTGAAGCTCGATTTTGTGGAGCTAAGGCTTCGAGGGTAAGTTATTGTAATGTGGTAGGAAATGGGGAAGTCGAGTAATAATGACTCGAACTTCGATCGGGGTAGGTTTGATAATGCGGGATCTGATTTCCATGTCTGGCCCTAATGGTTAGGGTATCCTATGGAGCTTGAATCCTCAAAATTCCGGGCTGTCTCTAGCCTAGGTCTCGGGAAGGTCTTGAGGGTTGTAATGTGGGAAGGCTAGATGTGGTGCTAGCTGACCAGCTTGACTGTTTCTCCCCTATTTGATGGTATGGGTTTTGAAAATTTTGAATTGACCGTTTCACTTGAGTTGATCGTTAACTATGGTCATGGGTTTTTGAATTCTTTGGGTTGACCTCTTAGCCCCGGTCATGGGATTCTTCATTTGAGTTGACCGTGTTTGGTCGAGGGATGTTGGCAATTCTTTTTTGATCATGGCCAGCTTTTTTGTTTTGGCCTTTTGCTTTTTCCTTGGACTTTTAATTTTTTTTTGTCCAACTTTTTTTTTTGTCGGTCAGACTAACACATAAGGTAGGGATTGGTTAGTCTTGTTGGATGGGTGTTTATTGTGGGAAATGGGCTTGCCTCCCGTCTTGAACCCAAACTAGGAGACTACCTAGATTTGTCATAGGATTCGATACTGCTCATGCTAGGGGTAGTTATGTGGCTTTTCTATACCAGACATGGAACAGGTAAAAGGAAAACACGGGCTCGGTTTCCTGCAGTCATTATAGATGTGCCTATAATAGTCACGTGCATGTGCTCTTAGTGTATGATGGTGTTCATCATGTTCTCGGAAACACATAAGGAAATATATGAGAAAATAGAAAAGCTGATTTTATTGAAATGTGAAAAGAGGACAGAATGCAAATGACACTGACTCTGATTTGGAAATGAGGATGTAGGGTATCCTAGACTCGGACTCAGACTTAGACTCGAATCAGATCCGGACTCGGATGCTCGGTTGGTTGTTTTTTTTGGTAAGGTCTTCGACAAGTGCCACGACTCGCCTAAACTCGGCTTTGTGCAAATGCAAGAGAGGGAGTCAAACTAGACATGGCCCGGGGTGACGGGATGACAAAGGCTCTGGGATCGGGATACTCGAATGTTGGCCTAGACAAAGTAACGACCGCGAATTGGACTCGAGCTACATAAGGGTGAATCCGAAAATGGGGGCGACCGTGTTTGACCGTGTCGCGTGCTTGGCCCAACCGTGGTGACCTAACCCTAGGTGAATCGAGTGTTCGTAGCATAGGTTCGACTCGGAGAAGGCATCATAAGGACGCCGGTGTAAAGTACCCCTTAAGGTGACCGTGGTCGACTGCTCGGGTGAAGGACAGCCCTGAGTAAGACTAAAGACTCAGATGGTGTGACATCTAAGTGACTCAAAAGTGGGTACGTGAGACAACACGTGTAAGACCTGATCCTTAGAGCAACCGTGTCTGATCGCTCTGCTGAAGGGTAGCCCCCGAGTGGGGGTGAAGACCGACTCCTAGACGGGTGACTCGTGGACGGTGGGCCTTCCTTAGGATTTCGACAGAATGGGCCTAGTCCTGTGTGAAGAAAGACCTACGTGTGAGCTATTCCCCAAACTTTGGACTCGACTGTGTAAGTGGGCTTCCCTTTGTAGGAGTTTGTCTTACGTAGGTGGGCCGTGCCTTGACTAATAAGGCGGGCTTGGGATGGGGTGGAAACCCGTGATATAAGATCGACGGAGTTTCGACGCTATGGACTTTAACAACTTATGATAAGATCCGACACTGCTAAATACGGGAAGTCCTAAGAAGAAAACTTTGAAAAGAGGATTTGGATTTGAAAAAAAAACCCGAGCAAAGTCGGGTTGGAAGGCCCGATTTTTTCTGAAAATCGAAAAAAAGGTTTATCGGGCCGAGATTTTGAATTTTTTTTTGAAATGGTTTGGACAGCATACCGGCTAGAAAATAGGCTATTTTGAGTCAAAATCATAAGTCCTAAATTCGGTAGCTTTCTGGGTTTTGAAATTGGATGATTTTCGAAAAAAAATGCAAGTTTTTGAAAACGACGGTTTTTGAAAAGACGAGACATGGATCAAGTAACACGTAGTCACGGAAACAGTATAATGACACCAAGTATGCTCTTAGTCTAAGTCTCGGTCGGTCGGATAGGGTCTATACCAACGACGATAGCTTTCTCGCAAATCAGGACGGTCTTCCTAAGCCGAGTTGGTCTTAGAACCTGCCGTAAAACCCATGCGAGTTCCGCCATAGAAGTCTTTAGTGCACCCATTTAGGAATGCACCGTGGTATAGTGGGACGTCGGTCACAAGTAACCGGCCCGGGAAAGAATTGGGTTATGCATGAACCATTGAACTAAAACGTGTACATTACTATTCGAACGATTTCATTTCGAGTCTCACCCTAGGGATGCCGATGGTAAGTGACTCATCAGTTGATCCCCAGCGGAGTCGCCAAATTGTGGACATGACATAGGTCCACCCCGACGCGACCACGCGCGAGTTTGGGGAGGCGAATGAATCTCCATATGAGATGGTCAAATTGAAATTTAAATCGAAGTAGGAGTCGCCACCGAATTTTGTGGTTATTCGGAACCATTCGAGCCCACTCTATGTCGTAGTGGGCCGTATACAAAATACGGCCCATTTACGATGTCAGAGTTTATTGGGCTCGTCCCTTTGCATTACGATACCGATACCGACATTATCGGATACCGTGTATTGAATGACTCTCGTTGCCAATGGATTCGGACATCCGGAAACCATGGTTCTGAGTAAGGGGTGAGGGTACGTGTTGGGAATTTCACTAGGAACACCCAACCCCGCCCGCACTTAGCGGCCTTTACTAAGATATCGTTCGTTTTTTATGTACACGGGTTAGTTCGACGGTTGACGGGGTCGGTTTCGTCGGTATTTCGAGGTTCCTTCGGGATCGTACCGGGATTTCTTACTAGATGTTAAGGATATGTGAATGGTAGATTTATGATGTGTAATTGTTGTCGTAAAACGTTGTTCTTTGTGTTGGACGGGAGGTCCTATTTATAGGGGTCGAGGTAGTATTGCTTGTGTGACAAGAAATACCGGTTTGGATAGGAAACACGAGAGTTCGAAAGGGAACGAAAGTCTCGTTTCTTGATGGGGAAGCTTAGTATCTCGGCTGGTTGGGGGAGTGTTTCGGCTGTTTGGGGTGTTCTAGCCGAGTATTTGAACTCGGTTTTTGAACTGTTTCGGTTTTCGGATAGAATTCCTACTTGAGATCGAATTCTATCCTTAAACGGATTTGTTTAATATTTTTTGAAGCTGATTTTTTGTGGTATTGGAGACCGAATCAGCCACGTGAGGTGTCACGGCTGACTCGTGTGTCTCGGGAATATTTTTGACCGGGTTTTGACTCGGTCGCAAAAAGACGGTTTTACCCCTGGTGCCGGAATCGACCCAAATTAGTCTCATTTGACTCGAAACGACCCACTGGGCCTGGATTTGAGGTTGGTTTTGTAAGATATGTACTCCGTAATAAGCCTAAACCAAATGTCCATGATTTTGAGCCCATATCCGAGTCCATTAAAGCATGTTCGCGTCCGATCATCATCGGGTGTTTGGCGGGAACTACTATAGACACCTGGCGGTCAAAATATGGGTGTCTACACTTTTACACTATTTTGAGTACGATGATTTAATTATTTACTTTTCTATCATGACTGCAATGTCCTGAAAACGTGTCTAAACCCACCGAATAATAATTGTTTCGCCTTGTCCAAATTAATGCACCAATGTTAAAGTGCCTACCTTATCGTATGGTGTAATAGAGTTATACTTATATGTTAATGATGAATCATGAGTAAATTCGGGTCACGAGAGGTCATACTGGTTTGTGTTGTATAATTGTCTTAACGTGGATCTTACGGATCAGCTGTGTTGCTGTTTGATAAATTATCATGGTCATAAGTCGCTTATGTGATAAAGAACATCGATACATGTATTCGTTAGGTTGGATTGTTTCATTGAAGATTGAAAAAAAATCGAGTCTTTAAACCACAGACAGAGTATATTATCTGCATCTAAGTGAAGAAGACGTCAGTTTTGAGTTTTGGTCATAATATATGTAAAGAATTTCGACATGTTTGTCATTGGTAAACCAACCAAATATTGGTCATAATTGTCCTCGTTCAATCATGATGAGCTTTCGTCCTTAAGTGACCTGTCATTGAGTGCATAGGCTCAGATAAATGAATGTTTTATGATGTCGGTGGAGTGGTTCTTGTTTTAAGTCACATGATAATGTCTAAATCAAATGTTATGCAGCCATAAAACCTGATGAACTACTCGATCAATTGTTGGAGTCCTGAGGAATGAATGTAATCTGTCATTTGCCTAAGAGTCTGAGGTTATTAACATGGTCATTTAATAGTGTCCAATTGTGTTACCATTTTGCCGTAATAGTTGTCTTACTTTCCTAAATGTTCCTCTCGCACGTATGTAGGTATGTGAATTCGAACTTGTTAACGATACAATCGTGTCTGCATGTTATCATATTATAGATTAAGAGTACGTGTCTTAATAATAAAATCGAGTTGTGAGATATAATGAAGGAATGTTCTGAGAATACGGTGTCGTTTATATCACTTGTTAGAATATCGCATTCAATAATGGTTGCTAACGAGCCTAATAGTATAAATAAGAGTAATAACATCAGCAGGGTGGAAAGAGAGTCACAATTTTAAAATCCATTAAAGAAAGATAATAGGAATAGTAATGGATATGAAATAACGAATGGGGTCCAAGGTATATTTGTGAATTCATCGTGTCATCATATATGTTTAGATGTCAGAAGGTCGGGCTATAATACATGGTAATAACGTCACAATCTCGAGTCTATACAGTAAAGTATAATGTCACAGGGTACCAAGTGTCGAATGTGGACCAACTGTCTGTGTGTGAACTAGTTGTTTTATTTGCATGATAGTCGTGGTGTCCATATATGTAAGAGCGTCTCAGAGCAAGGGTTCACACCACTATGCAAAGTTTCAGTTATATTAGTTGTGACATGCCAGCATGTGAAATGAGTCATGACAAGTATAATGAGTAAGAAGGCAATAGTATAATAAGTGATCCGTTTTTCTGAAACTATGTAAAGTATGATATAGGAGTATGCATATACAAGTAGTCTGTTGGTACTTATGTTGAATCATGATAACAGTTTAAGTAATAATGCATGATGTGGTTAGTAAAAAGAGAATTATGTCGTGAAATGTGGATCAATGCGGTGATAGAAAACCCTCGCGATCAGTTGATGGGTGAGTAAGTTGAGAATCTAGATAAAACATGAACGAACTGTTATGTTCGGCATGATGCAAAAAGAAATGGAGGCCATGAAATGACCTAGAGATGTTATGCGTGTGACAAGGGTGTTGAAGATTGTAGTAATGGAACGCGTGAATTGATTATGAATATTATCGACTTACTCACCTCTGATCAGGGCTTCCAGGTTTATTCATTTAAAAGTTTACAGTTGTGTCTTCTTATAATTGAATAACATTTTATATGATAAGATCGAGAATGAGTAAACTCGCTAGTGTCAAGATAGTATTGTAATATACTGAATGTGTTTGGGTAGAGTGAGACTAAGATTACTGAACTTCGGGGCGATGTTCCTTGTAAGGAGGGTAGGAGCTAGTATCGTTACCCTCAGCGATTGTCAAATATCCTTGTTGTCATTGTCATCCTCTTATTGTAGTTATGTTGTTGTTGTTGTTGTGGTTGGTTGTTAGAAGACGCTTCTGTGAGTCGTAGGATTTATACCATAGTATTCGAAATGCTGGAAGAGCGGGTGAGGGGAGTGAACTTCGGGACGAAGTTCCTTGTAAGGTGGGTAGACTGTAATATCCCGTCATGCTTATCAACATTACGTTACTTATATCAGTTGGAGGTGGGTTGATTGTTCAGTTGGTCGGTCTGATTAGTATAATTAGTCGTTCGGTAGCGGGAGGCGAACTTCGGGACGAAGTTCCTTATAAGAAAGGTAGATTGTAATACTCGTGTTTTTATAGTAAGTCAAACCGGGTCAAGTAGAGTTCAATCCGAGTCAAGGCAGGTCAAATCGAGTGTTTCGTTCTGTACCGAACTTATTCCCGAGCCCAACTAGTACGACTCTCAATAACATTAATAATAGTACATGCACTATTGATAAGAATATATAATAATAATATAGTAAGAATAATATAGTAATAATGATATATTATATAGTTAATGGAGTAGGTTTTTATATAAGAAAAGGGGTTACGTATTAACCCTTAACTCCTCCCCTTTCGTTTCATTTGGGCTTCAACACGCAGCGCGCCTCCACCTCGAATACCCTCTTTCCCCTTCGTTCTTGATCTACTTCTTGAATACTCCCCTCAAACCCTTAGAACCCTCACTCCCGTAACCACGGTAAACAAGAGTAAGGAAAGATGTATCTCCAGGACTCGAGTCGGGCCGTCAATAGCATAATCTAGATCACGACCGTGTGCGCATTCGTAGGTATATTTACGTTTTCAGTTATGTTTTAGTATCGTAGGTTGACTTAGTGATGATATAGGGTTGTAGTCGGGGATGTTGTGATTGGTATCGGGCCTGCCTTTGTTGTTTTCGGAGTTAGTTGTTGTTCTTCTACTGTTGTTGTCGTTAAGGCTACTGTTCATGTCGGAGTACGCCCACTATTGTCAGGTTCTTACCGTGTTGTTTTGTATTGGTCGTGCTATGGTAATGATAGTTGGTACGATAGCCGCAGGGGTACGAAGTGGGTTCTTGGAGTAAGGTCTTGTTGTCGGGTATTTGTGTTATTGTGACGGTTACTACCATGGTGCCGTTTCTGTCGGTGTGTCTTTGTTGTTGCCGGTGGTGTTGTTATCGGGTTGATTAGTTGGGATCGGGTAGGATTTTGTCGTGGGTATTTTGTCACGGTTACCTGCATCGGTCTCATTTTATATATAATCTAATTAGGTTGGTCGGTCTCATTTTATAATGTAGAGTGGTCGATGTCGGTTCCTTTTTATAATTTAGTTAGAACGATATAGATGTTATTTTATTATGTAGCCACGTTAAGACCGATATTAATTTAAATATATATAATATTTTACTAGTGTCGCAAACGTAGAATTTCCATGCTGATTTATGCTGCCGACGCGGTGATGACTTGCTGACTGAGTAAGGTTTTTCCTTACTTAGAATACGCTAATATTATTATGCATGTATGAATTACGAGTACAATGTGATATCGTGCTAATGAGAATAATGTTGAATATTGATGGGAGGATTGTTGAATATTGTTATATTGGAGTTGCTGAGGCTAGCTTAGACCTAGCCGGGGCCTCTGATCACGGTCCCCTCCCTGATTTCTCCTCGCGGGTTGTTGAACATGCGGGGGGTGTGCACACTCGGAATGAAAGGGCCTGCCAGAAGAGTTGAGATGAGAATATTGATATGGTACCGTGATGGTACTGGGTGTTGAAAGGAGATTATTGATTGGTACCGTGATGGTATCGAGAATGTGGAGATGATATTAATAATTGATACTGATGATGGTACTGAGACGGTTGAGACTGAATGTTTTATATTAGGTACCTGTGTTATAATGTCAGTATGTTCTAAACATTTTTCTCTGTCTATATTGTCACCCAATGTCTTAGGGGCCTGTGATGATGATCCAATTGATATTTCCGATCAATTGGGGAGCACTCTATAATACAGGTTATATATATCGTGATTTATTTGGATGCTGGGATGTTTGTACGGGATTGGGGTGAACGCGAGAATGATCCTGGTCGTAGCACTGGTCAATGCGTAGGCATTCCTGTTTATATAGATTGTATAGCTTCCGCTGTGTACCAAAGTTGTAATAGTTAATAAGTTGTACTATTTAAATCAGATATCGGTTTGGCATCGTATGTTGTATTGTAATGAGCTACTACCTCGGGAAACCGTGATGGTAACACCTTTATTTATTCGGGAATGTCTTGATAAGGCTCCTGGGTAAATGGGGGTGTTACACCAGTCCTCGACAGTAGTTCCTTATTATCGTCTACTATTCCTAGATTGGTCATTGTGTTGGGACAAGGCCACCTAGTACTCTGAAAGATCTTTTCGGAGAAGGTTCGAGCTAAAGAAGTATTAAGACAAGGCAAATTTATAGGCTTAGAAGACTTAGAAGATTTTGAAGATTTTGAAGGATTAGAATTCTTAGAAGTTGAAGCCAGACCTTGCTTACAAGCGGCCCGTCTTGCTCTTGTATCCATAATAGTAGAACTGCAAGAATAATCCCAAAAATCTTAGCTTTACCCTCTTCAAAACCCCAAAAATATCACCCAAATGAGATGGAAATGAGGTATGAATGTGGTTGTGGTATGGAAGATGGTTGTTTGATTTTATGAGAAGTGATAAGATGGAATGAATGTGAGGTGAAAGAGATATAAATAAAGGTAGTAGGGAAGAGAAATGAAAGTTTTAAAGTGGATTGTAAATAATTGGTGTTTGTGTTTTGGAGGAAAGTTATGTGGCATATTTGGAAAGGAGTGAATTGATATTGTAGTGAGTAGATAGGGCATAGGTGATCCGGCCAAAGTCGTCGGGTGAAGTTTCACCCGGTCAAGCACCATCGGGTGAAGTTTCACCCGACGGGTTCTCGTCGTGAAATTCAATTTCTGCAAAATTTTCCCACCGGGTGAAGTTTTACCCGGTGAAAATCTCATCGGGCGAAGTTTCGCCCGACGGTCTACTGGTCAATTCTAGAAAATTTGGCAATTCTGGGATTTTTTTCATAGGGCGAAGTTTCGCCCAGTCATAACCTCATCGGGTGAAGTTTCACCCGACAAAAAATCTTCAACAAATCCTTTGGCGTGGCAAAAATCTCATCGGGTGAAGTTTCACCCGACGGAAATTGCTTATGGGGGATTCTAAAGAGGTATAAACAAAGGGTTGATGGAGCTTGGATTGATTGTATGGGGGGACTTCAATAACATCCTTAATCCTGGGGATGGAAAGAATTGGGGCACCAATAACTTTGGCAGAAATTAAGAGATTCCAAAATTGTGTTGCAGAGTGTGAGATTACTGAATTACAGAGTTCGGGCTCCTTTTTTACGTGGAACAATAAACACGAGGAGGGGAGCAGGAGTTTTAGCAGAATTGATATGGTTCTCTTTAATGCAGAATGGATGGAAATGTTTCCTGATGTGAATGGGTGCTTTCTTCCAGAAGGTTTATATGATCATTGTCCTTGCCTCATTCAATTGGAGACTAATAGAAGCAATGTGAAAGATAACTTTAAATACTATAATATGTGGTCACTGGATGAGGATTTTTTAAGTATAATTCGGAAAATTTGGAGCAAAGGAGTGGATGGTAATCCTATGTACAGGCTGATTGTGAAATTAAAAGAAGCTAATGGTGAGTTGAAGAAGTTAAACAAAAGAAGATATTCTGATATTGAAAAGAGTTTTCAGATTGAGAAAACTAAATTGGAAGATATTCATAGGAAGATTCAGAGTGATCCTAGCAATAATCTGTATCATGTTATGGAGAATGAGATTGCCAGAGAAGTGGTACGGTTAGGGAAGGCTACTAATTCGTTCCTTAAGCAAAAGGCAAAAGCTAAATGGGTTGAGGAGGGAGATGATAATACAACCTATTTTCATTCGTGTATCAAAAAGAGGAGAGCAACAAACAAAGTTTTAAGTATTAAAGATGGGAGAGGTAACACTATTAAGGATCCATCAAGCATTAATAAAGCTTTTGAGGAGTTCTACATTAAATTATTGGGTACAAATACTAAAGTAAAGGAAGTGTACCAACCACTAATCAGGAAGGGGAAGGTGGTAACACAGGTGCAAGGAAGAATGCTTACTATGCCAGTTACTGAGAAGGAAATTAAACAATGCTTGTTTGACATTCCAGGAGATAAAATTCCTGGACCAGATGGCTATACAAGTCAATTTTATAAGGATTCTTGGGAGGTAGTTGGTCCTAGTTTTATTAGTGCTATACATAATTTTTTCAGGAGTGGAAGGATGCTTAAGCAATTGAATCATACACTAATTACTCTCATACCTAAGGTCCCAAGACCTGAAAGTGTGACTCAATTTAGGCCAATTGCATGTTGTAATACATTGTATAAATGCATCACTAAGGTGATATGCCATTGCTTGAGACTGGTACTCCCTGACATTATCAGTCAGAATCAGAGTGGATTTGTGCAAGGACGAGAAATTGTGGAGAACATTTTAATTCGTCAAGACATCGTAAGGTTGTAAGGAAGTCATGTTCCCCTAGATGTATGATGAAAATTGATCTAAGAAAAGCGTATTAATCCATTGAATGGAGCTTTCTTGAAGGGATGATGAAAGCATTGAAATTTCCTCAAAAGTTTGTGTAGTTGGTAATGGAATGTGTGTCCACCACAAGCTTTTCTATGGTTTTAAATGGGACTATATTTGGTTTTTTCCAAGGAAAAAGAGGGTTACGACAAGGATATCCCCTTTCTCCTCTTTTATTTGCAATTTGTATGGAATACTTGTCTAGAATTTTGGAATAGGTGCAAGGGTTTGAAGAATTTAAATACCATTCGATGTGCAAACAACTTAAACTTGCACACTTGTGTTTCGCAGATGATCTACTCTTGTTCTCTTATGGGGATAGGGAGTCTGTTAAGATACTTATGAGAGCCTTCTTGACTTTTTCTTTGACTTCTGGACTGCATATGAACAAGGAAAAGTCTGAGATCTATATGAACGGAGTAAGGGATGTTAGTGGGATCATGATGGTCACTGGTATGGCAAGAGCTCAGCCTCCTTTTCGTTATCTTGGAGTGCCCATTTCTTTTAAGAAACTGGGGGTCTTAGACTGTGCAATCCTAGTTGAAAAGATTGTGGACAAAGTAAGGTCCTTGGGGGCTAAGCATCTTTCTTATGGAGGTCGGCTGACATTGGTAAAAGCTGTTCTTCACAATCTACATAGCTACTGGGCGCGAATATTCATTCTACCTAAGGGAGTTATGAAGAAGGTAGAAGACACCTGTAGAAATTTCCTATGGAAAGGGCATCATTGTTATATTTCAGCTCCTCTAATTGGGTGGGATCAAGTTTGAACAAGAAAGAATAAAGGAGGATTGAGATTGAAGGATGCAACGGATCGGAACTTGGCTTCAATTGCTAAATATGTATGGTGGATTGCAGCTAAAAAAGACCATTTGTGGGTGAAATGGGTTAACATCAACTTCTTAAAAGGAAATGATTGGAATCAAATTCATGATAAAGTCACTTCTAGTTGGTCTTGGAGGAGGATTTGTAAGGTTAAAGAGAAATTCAGTGGGAGGGTATGTGCAAAACTGGTGGATGAAATGTGGGAATGAGTATACTGTAAGGCAAGGATATGATTGGGTAAGATAGGAGAGGCTTGAAGTGCAATGGGGAAATCTGGTCTGGTATAAACTAAATCTGTCTAAACATTCTTTCATTGCTTGGATCATGATGCATGAGAGACTGCATACGAATGCTAGATTACAGAAATGGGGAATTCAAGTGCAAGAGGAATGTTGGATTTGTGGAGAAGCTAAGGAGGATCAGACACATTTGTTTTTTCACTGTAACTATAGCAGCATGTGTCTGGCTAAGATTTCAGATTGGTTGCAGGTATGCATTCCATAGTCAGACTGCTGGCTTTGGTGGGAATTTACCAGATTTCAGAATAAGTGGCATAAGAGAATGGTGGGAAGTACAGTTGTTGCGCTGGTATATCATGTGTGGCAGGCTTGGTATCAGAGTAAACATGAAGGCAAAGTATTGTGTCCAGATCGATTGATTAAAAATATTCAGCGGGAAATGAAGATTAGATACCGCTACATGATGAAGAGCTGTAACAGTCTAAAAATCCAACAGTTCTTCCACTAAGAATATGTTATGGGAGGCATAAGAAGGTGTTAGTTAAAAGGATTATGATGTATTGGTGATAAATTGTTTGCAATTCTTCCAATGACTATTATAATGCTTACATTTTCACCAAAAAAAGAAGTTTCACCAGATGGAAAACCTTCAATAATCTCACCGGGCGAAGTTTCGCCCGACGGTCTTCTATGCTTTGTTTTTCCTCCTTGCCATTTCATGGCTCTTTAATCATCACCTAATGTTTCAAATAACGACATGACTCACATTACATAATCAATTTCTCCCACAAACATGCTTGTGGTCTTCAAATTAAGCTCCATAACTTCTCCAAAAGCTTGATCATCATCCAAATATCATTGCTCCAAGATGAAATCCAAGTTCATCCATTCATCCCAAGCTAAACAAAACTAACAAACACAAATAATATGATACATATATACAAGGTGGTTGTTGAGGATACCACTAAACCTACATCAATTTGAGAAGGGGTTAAGCAACGCTCCCCCACGGAAGCTCTCCAAGTATCATGGTAGCAAAGGTCTCACGAACGTGACCGGCATGGTAAATCTTCAATCGTTGCCCATTAACCATAAATTTCCCGGTTTCCGGGCTAGATATCTCTATCGATCCATATGATTGCACCTTAGTCACTTCGAATAGACCCGACCATTTTGATTTCAACTTACCGGGGAAAAGCTTAAAACGAGAGTTGATGAGTAATACCTTATCACCAACGGAGAAGTCCTTACGAAGTATTCTAGAATCGTGCCATTTGCGTGTTCGCTCCTTGTAGATCTTTGAATTTTCGTAGGCTTCAAGTCTTAGTTCTTCCTATTCTTTTAGTTGGAGAGAGCGATTATTTCCAACAACATTCTCGTCAAAGTTTAGCTCTTTGATAGCCCATTTGGCTTTGTGTTCTAATTCCACCTGTAAATGACAAGCTTTACCATATATAAGACGATAAGGAGTGGTTCCAATCGGCGCATTGTAAGCCGTTTTCAATGCCCAAAGGGCGTCATTCAACTTCAATGACCAATCCTTTCGGTGTGTATTAACAACTTTTTCTAAAATTCCTTTGATTTGACGGTTGGATATCTCGGTTTGCCCATTTGGTTGAGGGTGGTAGGCTAGTGACGACATCTTGTGGGTGATACCATATTTCACAAGAAGGTGTTCAAAGGTATCTTTCCTAAAATGAGAGCCTCCATCACTAATTACGGCTCTAGGCATACCGAATCTTGGGAAAATCACATTCTTGAAAAACTTGATTACAACCTTAGAATCATTGGTAGGGGAAGCTATGGCCTTGATCCACTATGAGACATAATCAACCGCGACTAGGATGTACTTGTTGCCAAAAGAAGATGTGAATGGACCCATGAAATCAATGCCCCAAACATCAAACAATTCGATTTCTAGAATGGGTTGAAGGGACATCTAATTTCTTTTTGTTATATTGCCACTTCTTTGGCAAGCATCGCATGTAAGAATGAAAGCTCTAATGTCCTTAAACAAGGAAGGCCACCAAAACCCGCTTTGGAGAACCTTGGCAATTGTCTTTTGGTTGGCCAAGTGTCCACAATAAGATGTCGAGTGAAGGTGCTTCACAATACTAAATCCTTTGTCGGCCGTAACACATCGTCGGTAAATTTCATCTATACAACGGCGGAACGAATAGGGCTCATCCTAATAATAGCGTCGGGCTTCATAAAGTAGTTTCTTCCTCTCTTGCTTGGAATAATCGCCCGGAATATAATTAGACACTAAGAAATTGACGATATCGGCATACCAAGGTGCAATAGTTTCAATGGCCATCAAGGCCTCATCTCTCATAGCTTCATTGATGGGTATACCATCATCTTCAATATTAATTCCACTAACCGCTAGTCTACTAAGATGATCCGCTACCAAGTTCTCCGATCCGGCTTTGTCTTTAATTTCAATGTCAAATTCTTGTAAAAGAAGAACCCACCGAAAAAGTCGGGACTTTGTCTTCTTTTTGGACATGATGTATGATAAGTGTGGTTTGTAGTGCCTTTTTTGTTGTGTTTTGGTCCCATTTCCTTGTAGAATTGCTCCTTGGGAGCGGTTTAGGGGCTTCTTATGCTTCCTTTAGTTCGTTTCAGGTTCCCGAGACCGATTTGGAAGAGTTGGAGCGATTCCGACTCGATACATACACATTTTGGAGCCAACGGAGTAGAGGAACGATGACTCGATGCCTTGGAATCGACCCCGAGACCTTGGGATCCAATCCCGAGCCTCCGAGACCCGATCCCGAGTCCCGAGAATCGACGAGAAGCCCATGAGAGGCAAGGAGGAACCAACGAGCTCTTAAGGGAGGCCTACAAAGACCCATCCCGTTCGGGATGAAGGGAGCATAAAGCACGGCTACTGTGAGCCCATCCCGATCGGGAAGGTCCTTCCCGACCGGGAAGGATGGCCCATCCCGATCGGGACCAAGCCTTCCCGACCGGGAAGGGTCAGCTGCAGCTCCGCTTCTTTCTTTTCTTCTCCCTTCCATTTGTAACCCTATATATACTCTTCCCTTGTTAGGTAAAAGGGATGCACTTCATTAGAGACAAAACCCTAGACTACTTTAGGTTAGATTAGATTAGATTAGTATAGATTAGTCGGTAATTAGTAGTTAATCTTAGATTAGCACTTGTATTAAGGGAATTCTTCAAGATCTTCTCCAAGCTTGACAACCTTGGATGTTTGTTTTGGGTTTTCTTCATTAATGCAAGTTTTGTTCTTTCTCCTTCTCTAGTATGGTACAATCATCTTCCTTTCTACTCTTAATCTTGTTTAGTTGTCCAAGTTTGAATCTTTAGTTGTTATTACTAGTTTGTTTATGTTAGTTTGTTTTCTTATGTTGATTCCTCTCATGCTTGTTAGTTTTAGTTTGATTATGTTAGAGTAGTGTTCTTGCTAGGGTTAGTAAGGTGATTAGGGTGTTAATTGGGTGATTAAGGGTTGGTTAGAGATGTTGGTGGAAGATTTGGGTTTTCTCTTGTTTGATGCACATCACATGTTTGTTGAATTGCTTGAATGACTAAGTATGTACGAATGCTTGTTTTCTTGCCTTTCTTTTGTGGGTGTTAGTTTGTTCGTGGGTTCGGTCTCCTCATTAAGTTGCGAGAGCCCGGTGAGGACGACCCCTAGGCCGGTCTAAGTCGCGAGAGCCCGGATTCGACCTAGGATCATAGCGCGCTAGAACCCCGGTTGTGTTGTGTATCGCCGAGTTGGGTTTTAGGTGGAACCTCTAGGTGAGTCTAAGTTGCGAGAGCCCGGACCAACCTAGATCACCCTACTACCTCCTTCACTCTAATCCTCCCTTGACCATTCCGTTACCACTTTGACCCCGACCTAACCCTAGCCCGTTCTCCTTAGTTGTTCCTCTTAGTCTTAGTCTTGTTTTTCCCCTTCTATCATTCCTTAGTTTAGCTCGTTGACTTAGTCTCGTATTTGGGCCGACCTAGTCTAGACGCCTCTTACCGTCCCCGTGGATTCGACCCGACTTACCCTATCTACCCTAGTTAGGATTAGCCGGTTATATTATTGACGGTTGGGACGTGACGAATCCCTAACCATCAATTTGGCGTCGTTGTCGGGGACGGTGCTAGTTTGGACTTTGTTATCCTATTTGCTTGACTTAGTCTTTGTGTTTGTGTTTTCTTTTTCTTTTTGGTTACTTTGCTTCTTGTTTGTGTGCGGTTTATTTCTCTCTTGTCTAGTGCCTAAAAAGCACTAGACTTCTCACATTTGTTCTTAGTCTACAGTTTGTGCTTAGAGGTGGTGATTATCTTCTTCTTGCAACTTAGAGCCGCTTTAACGGACGGTTGCTAGAATGAGTGATTTCCAACCGGGTATGAGCTACGATTTTCGAGCAAGCATGGGGTTTGATCTAAACTCCCCACACATGGAAGCCGATATGAGCTACCCCTCTTCTTCCATGAACCAAGGGTATGACATGACGTCCCCCTATCATAATCAAGCTTCTTGGGGTAATCTAGACGGGTATGACCTTCAAGATTTTGGAAATGGCTACCAACAAGTGAATGACTATCACTCCTACGATCATGGTGGCTATTACTCGAGTTATGATTGTGAACCCACCATGTTCAATCAAGATTCACCATATGGAAGCCAATACCCCCAAGACCCGCAATATTACCCTCCACCCCAACCACAATATGAACCCTATGACCCACAATACTACCAACCACCCCAACCTTGCTACCAACAATATGATGCCCCACCCCTTGGGCATCATCAAGATTTTCAAGGAGCTTTACAAGACTTTAATGACCACCAATCGCTAAACTTGGAGTTACATCAATCGATTCTTCAAATGCAAAAAGACCGACAAGAAATAGCCATCCTAACGAAAAAGAATTATGAACTCTTGGCCAAGCTCCAAAGGGAATTTGAAGAACTTCAATCGTCTACCCAAAAAGTGACGAATGAGGATGTGACCCTTGGTGAAGGCATTCTTGGTGAGGAATTGGAGGAGGATAGTGAGTGGGATGGTTTGGTGGAGTTGCCCTTGTGCGATAATTCGGATATGCCTCAAGAGCCCCAAACGAGTGAACCGAGAGATGACTTGGAAGAGATTGAAACCGCCGGTAGAAGTTTCGATTCTCCTATCCAAGATGATGTGGGGCCGAGTGATGAAGATGGGGAACCACAACTTGAGAAAAGTGTGGGGGTGTGCATCGAGGAAGTGAGGCCAAAACCGCTTTTTGTGCCTTGTTTCTTGGAGATGAAGCTTGCTAATGATTGGAGGCGATGCCTAGGGAGGAAGAGATCGGTTGAGCTCGTAGGATGGAGAGACCCCGGAGACAAATTTGAAGATGATGTCGGGTCTTGGGATTCCTACTTCTTGCCTCCTCCTTGGAGGCCGTGGAGGTCGGTTAAGCTCGAGCGCTTCTTGGGCCTTCACTACGATGTCGGTAGCGCGTTCGACTTGCTCCTCCATGCCCTTGAGGGCTACGGTTGAAGAACGGAGTCCACCATCCTAGGCTTGACGGAGTTCCTAAAAGAACCGTCATGTTGTATATTCCCTTCCTCTCTTCCTTAGAATTCTTGTGCTTGTAATTGTGTTTTATCTCTTGATTTTGGTAGTTTTGTGATATTCTTGTGATTGATTTGGTATTTTGATGAGCGATGTGAGGGAGTGAATTTGATGAGTACTTTGAGTTTATTATGTAAGGTGAAGTGAAGGTGACTCCTATAAAGGAGTGGTTGATGATGAAGTTTGGTTTGTGAGCGAGGAAGTCGGTTTTTGAAGCTTATGATAAGCTTTTGGGCTTGGGGAAGCAAAGAAGACTCATCCCAACCGGGAAGAGGGCTTCCCGATCGGGAAGGATGAAGAATCCCGACCGGGAAGGAGCCATCCCGATCGGGATGAAGGTGCTAAAAATCGGATTCACTGGAGTGCGTTCCCGACCGGGACGAGGGCTTCCCGATCGGGAAGGGTTCACGAACCCGATCGGGGTCACCTATCCCGATCGGGATGGTCCCCTTGTCTCCACCCATCCATTATGCCCCCTCCCAACCTCCCTACTCCTCCTTCCTCCTATCATATGACCCATACTCCTCACTTTACACCGAGATCCACATCAAATCCCATCCCCTCACACCTTTACCACCTCTACCATGCGGTATCATCGAGTTTGAAGCGAGATAGAAACCGAGAAGACAAGCAACGTGCCTATATTGTTCATTGAGACGATGGAGCGAGTGAGTTGCTAACCGGTCGGTACGGCAACTATCCTTTCTTTTCCGTCTTATATTGCTTGTTTTCCCCTTGTGTATCCCCTTCCCCTTTGTCATGGTGGCCTTCGAGGCCTTCCTAGTGGTTGCTCCCGACTCTCGATGACGTGACTACATCGAGAGTCATTTCAAAATCCAAATTTTTACAAGATTTTCACTTTCTTTTTTGAGGATTTAGTCGGATTTAGGCGGAATCCGGGCTAGGTGACTTGATTACACCTAGCCCTCCCCTCCCATTTCCTTTTATTTCCTTCTTTTATTTCTTCCCCCATCCATATCTTTTTCTTGTCTCGGCCCACGGTGACTTGACTACACCCCGGCCGGACACCTTCTACCATTTCTTCACTTCTCTTTTTGATTTTTAGTTTTATTTTCGTAGTTTCTTTTTCTTTCTTTTGTCTCTCCGCACCCTACGTCGAGCATGAGGACATGGCTCGATTTAAGTGTGGGGGAGCGATATTCTAGTATAGTTAGTTTTATTTTCGTAGTTTTTCCGAAAAAATCTTTAAAAACCATAAAAATTTGAAATTTTTTTATAAAAATCAAAAAAGATTTTTCTTTTGTGTGTTTACATTTTGTGTCGTATATTTGTTTGTGTGCGTGTTTTGCCTCCCTTTGTCCTTATAGGTTACTTTAGTCGCCAATGACTTTGGAAAGCTCTAAAGACTTCCGGTAACATCTTATCCCTTTTTCTTCTTTATCTCTTATGGAGTTTGGAGGAGATTGTGATGTTGTGTGCTCGGGTGGAGCTTTGTGCATATTGGTGGGTGATTTGGTGACTTGTTTGGATGATCGGGGTGGTGTTTGTGTTGTGTTTGTGTTCGTTTTGTGTTGTTTGTGTTTTGTTGCTTTTACTTCTTTTAATTTCGTTCTCGTTGAGTCTTTGTTTGTGTGTGTATTTGTGTCTTGTATGTAAATGGTTTTCGAAAACCCGGTTTAGAGGCTAGTGTGTGAGTAGCTACTTTCCTTTCCTAGTTGTATAAATCGAGTCTTGGACTTTAATCTAGTAGAATGACCCTAAATCAATGATTTCGTTGGTCCTTTACCTTGAGTCCACCTAGCTTACTAGGGATTTACTGCGGGATTTGCATTTTGACCATTATGACCACCCACGGTGTGAAAAGGCCTTGGTTACCGAGTCTCGTCCCCTAGGTGACCGTGTTTAGGATTGCTTGATTAGTCCAAGTTGTCCACTTTTTGTGGGTTTGAAGGGAAGGACGCTCCCCGACTTACCCATTTTCCTACCTCTCACACATCTCCACACAATAAAACGCAAATTGTTGATTCTCCCTTTCTTATCATACAAAGGAAATGCCAAAAATGTCAAATCTTGCCAAAAGGGCAAAGAAAAGAAAAAGAAAGAAAAAAAATGAAAGAAAGAAAAGAATGAAGTAAAAGAAAAGGCACAAAAGCCAAAAAGAAAATAGAAAAGAAGAAAAAGAAGTAGCATGGCAACAAACAAAGCAAAAACGTCGAAAAGAAAGAAAATGCCAAAAGAAAACCCGTCTCACAAAAAGAAATCCTCACAAAAATAAGCCTTTTTTCCGACTTTTGCCGTGAAGAGCCTACCAAAGGACCGAGTCCCGAGGAAGGATGATAGCGGCATTAGTCGGTCTTCCCTCATTTTGCATATTTCCACCTTTTTACTTGGACTAGTTAGGCGGTTTTAGACACGGGACGACCCTCTTGGCTCACGCTAAAGGGCGCGGGGTCTCACTTACCTACAGTGTCGACTAACACCGTGGTTCTTCACTTTTCCACTCCGCCGATCATCCCGTAGTACGTTTTAAGAAAGTTAGGAGGACCTAGGTAAGTTACCAATGTTTTTGTTGCTTTATCGTCATACTATTAGGGTTTAGTTCACCTTGGTTTGTATTGCTAGCTTGGGAACGTTGTCACTTACCTCGAGTCCTAAACCGGTGTTTCATTCACCGCTTTTAGAGGGAAGCGGTATTTCTTTTGTTTTGGGTGCAACCAATTAGGTGTTTGTTTGTGTGTTTTGTGTCCGGTTGCATCCACAGTTTCGTCGCAAGACCCAACTTGCCTTGAGGAGTGCACTTCTCCTCTAAGTGTACTCGCGTGAGTTGAAGGGGCGTAGGGTGCGCTAATACCCACTCGGATAGTTTAGTATTAGTATGTGCTTACTCGAGGGCGAGTAAGGGTTAAGTGTGGGGGAGTTGATAAGTGTGGTTTGTAGTGCCTATTTTGTTGTGTTTTGGTCCCATTTCCTTGTAGTATCGCTCCTTGGGAGCGGTTTAGGGGCTTCTTATGCTTCCTTTAGTTCGTTTCAGGTTCCCGAGACCGATTTGGAAGAGTTGGAGCGATTCCGACTCGATACATACACATTTTGGAGCCAACGGAGTAGAGGAACGATGACTCGATGCCTTGGAATCGACCCCGAGACCTCGGGATCCAATCCCGAGCCTCCGAGACCCGATCCCGAGTCCTGAGAATCAACGAGAAGCCCATGAGAGGCAAGGAGGAACCAACGAGCTCTTAAGGGAGGCCTACAAAGACCCATCCCGTTCGGGATGGCCTCATCCCTTTCGGGATGAAGGGAGCATAAAGCACGGCTACTGTGAGCCCATCCCGATCGGGAAGGTCCTTCCCGACCGGGAAGGATGGCCCATTCCGATCGGGACCAAGCCTTCCCGACCGGGAAGGGTCAGCTGCAGCTCCGCTTCTTTCTTTTCTTCTCCCTTCCATTTGTAACCCTATATATACTCTTCCCTTGTTAGGTAAAAGGGATGCACTTCATTAGAGACAAAACCCTAGACTACTTTAGGTTAGATTAGATTAGATTAGTGTAGATTAGTCGGTAATTAGTAGTTAATCTTAGATTAGCACTTGTATTAAGGGAATTCTTCAAGATCTTCTCCAAGCTTGACAACCTTGGATGTTTGTTTTGGGTTTTCTTCATTAATGCAAGATTTGTTCTTTCTCCTTCTCTAGTATGGTACAATCTTCTTCCTTTCTACTCTTAATCTTGTTTAGTTGTCCAAGTTTGAATCTTTAGTTGTTATTACTAGTTTGTTTATGTTAGTTTGTTTTCTTATGTTGATTCCTCTCATGCTTGTTAGTTTTAGTTTGATTATGTTAGAGTAGTGTTCTTGCTAGGGTTAGTAAGGTGATTAGGGTGTTAATTGGGTGATTAAGGGTTGGTTAGATATGTTGGTGGAAGATTTGGGTTTTCTCTTGTTTGATGCACATCACATGTTTGTTGAATTGCTTGAATGACTAAATATGTACGAATGCTTGTTTTCTTGCCTTTCTTTTGTGGGTGTTAGTTTGTTCGTGGGTTCGATCTCCTCATTAAGTTGCGAGAGCCTGGTGAGGACGACCCCTAGGCCGGTCTAAGTCACGAGAGCCCGGATTCGACCTAGGACCATAGCGTGCTAGAACCCCGGTTGTGTTGTGTATCGTCGAGTTGGGTTTTAGGTGGAACCTCTGGGTGAGTTGATAAGTGTAGTTAGTAGTGCCTATTTGTTGTGTTTTGGTCCCTTTTTTCTTGTGGAATCGCTCCTTTGGAGCGATTCAAGGGCTTCTTATGCTTCCTTTAGTTCGTTTCAGGTTCCCGAGGCCGAATTGGAAGAGTTGGAGCGATTCCGACTCAATACATACACATTTTGGAGCCAACGAAGCTAAGGAAAGATGACTCGATGCCTTGGAATCGACCCCGAGACCTTGGGACCCAATCCCGAGCCTTCGAGACCCAATCCCGAGTCCCGAGAATCGATGGGAAGTCCATGAGAACCAAGGAGGGACCAAATAGTTCAAATTGGAGGCCTACAAGACTCTTCCCGGACGGGTATGGCCTCATCCCGTCCGGGATGAAGAAGGAACGAAGTGCAGCTACTGGGGGCTGTTCCGGATCGGGAACATAAAATCCCGATCGGGAATTCCCATAATCCCGATGGGGAATTTATTTCCCGACCGGGAAAAGCTCCAGCTCGCCCGCCTTCAATTCTTTTCTTCTCCTTTTCATTTGTAACCCTATATATACTCTTCCCTTGTTATGTTAAGCTTATGCACTCTTATATCCTTAAAACCCTAGACTACTTTAGGTTAGATTAGATTAGATTAGTGTAGATTAGTCGGTAATTAGTAGTTAATCGTAGATTAGTGCTTGTATTAAGGATCCCTTGAAGAATCCATCCAAGCTTGACAACCTTGATGGATGAATTTGGGTTATCTTCTATGCAAGTGTTCTCCTTTTCCATTTCTCTTGTTAGTTTGGTATAATCTTCCTCTCTTTTACTCTTTAATCTTGTTTTATTCATCCAAGTTTTAATCTTTGATTGTTGTTTATTGTTTTCGCTAGTTAATAGATGTTTGTTTTGTTTCTTATGATAATTCTCCTTGTTAGTGTTAGTTGTAGTTGGATTATGTTAGAGTAGTGTTCTTGCAAGGGTTAGTAAGGTGATTAGGGTGTTAATTGGGTGATTAAAGGTTGGTTAGAGATGTTGGTGGAAGATTTGGGTTTCCTCTTGTTTGATGCACATCACATGTTTGTGGAATTGCTTGAATGACTAAGTATGTACGAATGCTTGTTTTCTTGCCTTTCTTTGTGGGTGTTAGTTCGTTGTGGGTTCGGTCACCTCATTAAGTTGCGAGAGCCCGGTGAGGACGACCCCTAGGTCTATCTAAGTTGCGAGAGCCCGGATCCGACCTAGGCTTATAGCGCGCTAGAACCGCGAGTGTGTTGAGTATCGCCAAGATGGGTTTTATGTGGAACCTCTAGGTGAGTCTAAGTTGCGAGAGCCCGGACCAACCTAGATTTCCCTACTACTTCCTTCACTCTAATCCTCCCTTGACCATTACGTTACCCCTTTGAACCCGACCTAATCCTAGCCCGTTTCCCTAGTTTGTTCTCCTTAGTCATAGTCTAGCTTTCTCCCCTTCTATCATTCCTTAGCTTAGCTCGTTGACTTAGCCTAGTATTTGGGCCGACCTAGTCTAGACGCCACTTACCGTCCCCGTGGATTCGACCCGACTTACCCTATCAACCCTAGTTAGGTTAGCCGGTTATATTATTGACGGTTGGGACGTGACGAATCCTTAACCATCAATTTGGTGCCGTTGCCGGGGACGGTGCTAGTTTAGACTTTGTTTTCCTATTTGCTTGAATTTGTCTTTGTGTTTGTGTTTTCTTTTTCTTTTTGGTTACTTTGCTTCTTGTGTGTGTGCGGTTTATTTCTCTCTTGTCTAGTGCCTAAAAAGCACTAGACTTCTCACGTTTGTTCCTAGTCTACAGTTTGTGCTTAGAGGTGGTGATTATCTTCTTCTTGCAACTTAGAGCCGCTTTAACGGACGGTTGCTAGGATGAGTGGTTTCCAACCGGGTATGAGCTACGATTTTCGAGCAAGCATGGGGTTTGATCTAAACTCCCCACACATGGAAGTCGATATGAGCTACCCCTCTTCTTCCATGAACCAAGGGCATGACATGACGTCCCCCTACCATAATCAAGCTTCTTGGGGTAATCAAGACGGGTATGACCTTCAAGATTATGGAAATGGCTACCAACAAGTGAATGACTATCACTCCTATGATCATGGTGGCTATTACTCGAGCTATGATTGTGAACCCACCATGCTCAATCAAGATTCACCATATGGAAGCCAATACCCCCATGACCCGCAATATTACCCTCCACCCCAACCACAATATGAACCCTATGACCCACAATACTACCAATCATCCCAACCTTGCTACCAACAATATGATGCCCCACTCCATGGGTATCAGCAAGATTTTCAAGGAGCTTTACAAGACTCCAATGACCACCAATCGCTAAACTTGGAGTTGCATCAATCGATTCTTCAAATGAAAAAGGACCAACAAGAAATGGCCATCCAAACGAAGTAGAATTATGAATTCTTGGCCAAGCTCCAAAGGGAAATTGAAGAAATTCAATCGTCTACCCAAATAGAGACGAATGAGGAGATAACTCTTGGTGAAGGCAACATTGGTGAGGAATTGGAGGAGGATAGTGAGTGGGATGGTTTGGTGGAGTTTGTAGAGTTGTTGGGTGAGATTGTTAGCCTTGAGTTGACCGTGTGCGATAATTTGGACAAGCATCAAGAGCCCCTTGCTAGTACACCGAGAGATGACTTGGAAGAGATTGAAACCGCCGGTAGAAGTTTCGATTCTCCTCTCCAAGATGATGTGGGGCCGAGTGATGAAGATAGGGAACCACTACTTGAGGAAAGTGTGGGGGTGTGCATCGAGGAAGTGAGGCCAAAACCGCTTTTTGTGCCTTGTTTCTTGGAGATGAAGCTTGCTTGTGATTGGAGGCAATGCTTAGGGAAGAAGAGACCGGTTGAGCTCGTAGGATGGAGAGACCCCAGAGATTACTATGAAGATGATGTCGGGTCTTGGGATTCCTACTTCTTGCCTCCTCCTTGGAGGCCGTGGAGGTCAGTTAAGCTCGAACGCTTCTTGGGCCTTCACTACGATGTCGGTAGCGCGTTCGACTTGCTCCTCCATGCCCTTGAGGGCTACGGTTGAAGAATGGAGTCCACCATCTTGGGTTTGACGGAGTTCCTAAAGGAACCGTCATGTTGTATATTTCCTTCTTCTCTTCTTTAGAGTATTTGTGCTTGTAATTGTGTTTTATCTCTTGATTTTGGTAGTTTTGTGATATTCTTGTAATTGATTTGGTATTTTGATGAGCGATGTGAGGGAGTGAATTTGATGTTTTGTTCGAGTTTATTGTGATAGGTGAAGTGAAGGTGACTCCTAGAAAGGAGTGGTCGATGATGGAGTTTAGTTTGCGAGCGAGGAAGTCGGTTTTTGAAGCTTTGATAAGCTTTTCGGCTTTGGGGAAGCAAAGATGACTCATCCCGACCGGGAAGAGGGCTTCCCGACCGGGAAGGATGAGGAATCCCGACCGGGAAGGAGCCATCCCGATCGGGATGAAGGTGCTGAAATTCGGAGTCACTGGAGTGCGTTCCCGACCGGGACGAGGGCTTCCCGATCGGGAAGGGTTTTTCAACCCGATCGGGACCATCCATCCCGACCGGGATGGTCCCTTTTGACTCCACCCATCCATTATACCCCCTCCCAACCTCCCTACTCCTCCTTACTCCTATCATATGACCCGTACACCTCACTTTACACACCGAGATCCACATCAAATCCCGCCCCCTACCATTACTACCCCAACCATGCGGTTTTATCAAGCTTGAAGGAGGATGAGAACGAAGACAACAAGCAAGCGCCTATATTGACATTGAGACGATGGAGCAAGTGAGTTGCTAACCGGTCGGTACGGCAACTATCCTTTCTTTTCCGTCTTTTATTGCTTGTTTTTCTCTTGTTTGCCCCCTTCCCCTTGAGTCATGGTACATTGGTGGCCTTCGAGGCCTTGATAGTGGTTTCTCCCGACTCTCGATGATGTGATTACATCGAGAGTCATTTCAAAATCCAAAATTTTACAAGATTTTCACTTTCTTTTTGAGGATTTAGTCGGATTTAGGCGGAATCTGGGCTAGGTGACTTGATTACACCTAGCCCTCCCCTCCCATTTCCTTTTATTTCCTTCTTTTTATTTTCTTCCCCCATCCATATCTCTTTCTTGTCTCGGCCCCATGGTGACTTGACTACACCCCGGCCGGACGCCTTCTACCTTTTTCTTCACCTTATTTTTGATTTTTAGCTTTATTTTCATAGTTTCTTTTCTTTTTCTTTTGTCTCTCCGCACCCTATGATCGAGCATGAGGACATGGCTTGATTTAAGTGTGGGGGAGCGATATTCTATCATACTTAGCTTTATTTTCTTAGTTTTTTTCAAAAAAATCTTAAAAATCCCTAAAAATTTGAAAATTTTCACAAAAATCAAAAAGATTTTTCTTTTGTGTGTTTTCCTTTTGTGTCATTGTGTCGTCTATTTGTTTTGTTGCGCGTGTTTGCCTCCCCTTTTCCTTATAGGTCGCTTATTCACCGCTAGCTTTGGAGAGCTTTCAAGACACCCGGTAACATTTTGTCACCCTTTTCCCTCTTTGTTTCCTTTGGAGTTTGGAGGAGTTGTGTGTTGTGGTGTGCTCGGGTGGAGCTTTGTAAAGTTTGTGGACGATTTGGTGGCTTGTTTGGATATTCGGGGTGGTGTTTGTGTTGTGTATGTGTTGTTTTGTTTTGTTTCTGTTTCTTACTTTTGTTTCTTTTTCTTTTGTTTGTTTTCGTCGTGTCCATTTTTGTGTGTGTTGTGTGTCTTGTGTGTAAATGTTTTCGAAAACCCGGTTTAGAGGCTAGAGTGTGAGTGTCTATTTTTCCCTTCGTAGTAGTATAAATCGAGTCTTGGGCTTTAGTCTAGTAGAATGACCTTAAATCAATGAATTCGTTGGTTCTTTACCTTGAGTCCACCTAGCTTACTAGGAATTTACTACGGGATTTGCACTTTTGACCATTATGACCACCCACGGTGTGAAAAGGCCTTGGTTACCGAGTCTCGTCCCTTAGGTGACCGTGTTTAGGATCGTTTGGTTAGTCCAAGTTTTCCACTTTTTGTGGGTTTGAAAGGGAATGCACAACCCCGACTTACCCATTCACCTACCTCCTACACATTCCACACAAATAAAATGCAATTTGTTGATTTCTCTCTTTCTCAATTGTCAATGAAATGCCAAAAATGCCAAATCTTGCCAAAAGGGCAAAGAAAAGAAAAGAAAAAGAAAGAAAAAAAAAATGAAAGCAAGAAAAGAAATGAAGAAAAAGAAAAGGCACAAAAGCCAAAAAAGAAAATAGAAAAGAAGAAAAAAAGAATGGCATGGCAAAACAAAGCGAAAATGCAAAAGAAGAAAGAGAATGCCAAAAGAAAACCCGTCTCACAAAAAGAAATCCTCACAAAAATAAGCCTTTTTCCGACTTTTGCCGTGAAGAGCCTACCAAAGGACCGAGTCCCGAGGAAGGATGATAGCGGCATTAGTCGGTCTTCCCTCATTTTGCATGTTTTCCACCTTTTTACTTTGACTAGTTAGGCGGTTTTGGACACGGGACGACCCTCTTGGCTCACGCTAAAGGGGGCGGGGTGTCACTACCTACAGTGTCGACTAACACCGTGGTTCTACACTTTTCCACTCCGCCGATCGTCCCGTAGTACGTTTTTAGAAAGTTAGGAGGACCTAGGTAAGTTACCAACGCTTTTGTTGCTTTATCGTCATACTATTAGGGTTTAGTTCACCTTGATTTGTATGTCTAGCTTGGGAACGTTGTCACTTACCTCGAGTCCTAAACCGGTGTTTCATTCACCGCTTTTAGAGGGAAGCGGTATTTCTTTTGTTTTGGGTGCAACCGATTATGTGTTTGTTTGTGTGTTCATTTGTTTGTGTGTTTTGTGTCCGGTTGCATCCACAGTTTTGTCGCAAGACCCAACTTGCCTTGCGGAGTGCACTTGTCCTCTAAGTGCACTTGCGTGAGTTGAAGGGGCGTAGGGTGTGCTAATACCCATTCGGTTAGTGTAGTAGTTAGTATGTGCTTACTCGAGGGCGAGTAAGGGTTAAGTGTGGGGGAGTTGATAAGTGTAGTTTGTAGTGCCTATTTGTTGTGTTTTGGTCCCTTTTTCCTTGTGGAATCGCTCATTTGGAGCGATTCAAGGGCTTCTTATGCTTCCTTTAGTTCGTTTCAGGTTCCCGAGGCCGAATTGGAAGAGTTGGAGCGATTCCGACTCAATACATACACATTTTGGAGCCAACGAAGCTAAGGAAAGATGACTCGATGCCTTGGAATCGACCCCGAGACCTTGGGACCCAATCCCGAGCCTTCGAAACCCGATCCCGAGTCCCGAGAATCGATGGGAAGTCCATGAGAACCAAGGAGGGACCAAATAGTTCAAATTGGAGGCCTACAAGACTCTTCCCGGACGGGTATGGCCTCATCCCGTCCGGGATGAAGGAGGAACAAAGTGCAGCTACTGGGGGCTGTTCCGGATCGGGAACATAAAATCCCGATCGGGAATTCCCATAATCCCGATCGGGAATTTATTTCCCGACCGGGAAAAGCTCTAGCTCGCCCGCCTTCAATTCTTTTCTTCTCCTTTTCATTTGTAACCCTATATATACTCTTCCCTTGTTATGTTAAGCTTATGCACTCTTATATCCTTAAAACCCTAGACTACTTTAGGTTAGATTAGATTAGATTAGTGTAGATTAGTCGGTAATTAGTAGTTAATCGTAGATTAGTGCTTGTATTAAGGATCTCTTGAAGAATCCATCCAAGCTTGACAACCTTGATGGATGAATTTGGGTTATCTTCTATGCAAGTGTTCTCCTTTTCCATTTCTCTTGTTAGTTTGGTATAATCTTCCTCTCTTTTACTCTTTAATCTTGTTTTATTCATCCAAGTTTTAATCTTTGATTGTTGTTTATTGTTTTCGCTAGTTTGTAGATGTTTGTTTTGTTTCTTATGATGATTCTCCTTGTTAGTGTTAGTTGTACTTGGATTATGTTAGAGTAGTGTTCTTGCTAGGGTTAGTAAGGTGATTAGGGTGTTAATTGGGTGATTAAAGGTTTGTTAGAGATGTTGGTGGAAGATTTGGGTTTTCTCTTGTTTGATGCACATCACATGTTTGTGTAATTGCTTGAATGACTAAGTATGTACGAATGCTTGTTTTCTTGCCTTTCTTTGTGTGTTAGTTCGTTGTGGGTTCGGTCCCCTCATTAAGTTGCGAGAGCCCGGTGAGGACGACCCCTAGGTCTATCTAAGTTGCGAGAGCCCGGATCCGACCTAGGCCTATAGCGCGCTAGAACCCCGAGTGTGTTGAGTATCGCCGGGATGGGTTTTAGGTGGAACCTCTAGGTGAGTCTAAGTTACGAGAGCCCGGACCAACCTAGATTTCCCTACTACTTCCTTCACTCTAGTCCTTCCTTGACCATTCCGTTACCCCTTTGAACCCGACCTAATGCTTGCCCGTTTCCCTAGTTTGTTCTCCTTAGTCATAGTCTAGCTTTCTCCCCTTCTATCATTCCTTAGCTTAGCTCGTTGACTTAGCCTTGTATTTGGGCCGACCTAGTCTAGACGCCTCTTACCAACCCCGTGGATTCGACCCGACTTACCCTATCTACCCTAGTTAGGTTAGCCGGTTATATTATTGACGGTTGGGACGTGACGAATCCTTAACCATCATGAGTCTAAGTTGCGAGAGCCCGGACCAACCTAGATCACCCTACTACCTCCTTCACTCTAATCCTCCCTTGACCATTCCGTTACCCCTTTGACCCCGACCTAACCCTAGCCCGTTCTCCTTAGTTGTTCCTCTTAGTCTTAGTCTAGTTTCTCCCCTTCTATCATTCCTTAGTTTGGCTCGTTGACTTAGTCTCGTATTTGGGTCGACCTAGTCTAGACGCCGCTTACCGTCCCCGTGGATTCGACCCGACTTACCCTATCTACCCTAGTTAGGATTAGCCGGTTATATTATTGACGGTTGGGACGTGCTGAATCCCTAACCATCAATGTAACGAATCGCCGCATGATCGGTATGAATGATGACTTTGGAAACGGTAACTTAAGTTCAGAATTTCTCCATGGCATAGACAATGGCTAACATCTTTTTTTCGGTTGTGGTATACCTCGACTGGGCTTGATCAAGGGTCTGGCTTGCATAATAAATCACATGTAACTTCTTATCCACCCGTTGACTTAGACGGCAAAATCGGAAGCATCACACATGATCTCAAATGGAAGATTCCAATCGGGTGCTTTGATAATTGGAGCGGTGGTGAGCGCGGTCTTTCTCTTGCAAAAGGCCTCAAGACACGAGTCATCAAACACAAAAGGTGCATCTTTCATATGCAAAGAAGTTAAAGGCTTGGCAATCTTAGAAAAATCTTTAATAAACCGCCTATAGAAACCGGCGTCACCTAAAAAACTCCTCACCCCTTTGACATTTGTTGGTGGTGGCAAGTTCTCAATCACGGAGACTTTGGCCTTATCCACTTCGGCTCCTCTATTAGAAACAATATGACCTAAGACAACACCTTGGTCAACCATAAAATGACATTCCTCCCAATTCAAAACAAGTCTATACTCTTCACAACGAGCTAACACTTGATCAAGATGATTAAGGCAAGAATCAAAAGATGTACCATGGACACCAAAGTCATCCATAAAAACTTCTATTGATTTTTCAATAAAATCGAAGAAAATACCCATCATACATCTTTGAAACGTTCCCGGCGCATTACACAATTCAAATGGCATCCTTCGATATGCATAGGTGCCATAGGGACATGTGAAAGTAGTCTTCTCTTGGTCATCGGGGTGAATGGGGATTTGAAGAAATCCGTAATGACCATCGAGGAAGCAAAAATAAGAATGATGCGCCAATCTTTCAAGCATTTGATCAATAAAGGGAAGGGGGAAATGGTCTTCTATGGTGGCCGGGATTAATTTTTAAAAGTCTATACCCATGTGCCAACAGGTAATAGTCCTAGTAGAAATCAAATCTCCCTTTTCTCCTTTGACAACCGTCATTCCTCCTTTTTTCGGCACAACTTGTACGGGGATAACCCATTTACTTCTGGTTATAGGGTATATAATGTTAGCCTCATACAGTTTGAGGACTTCCTTCATGACAACCTCTTTCATAGTGGGGTTCAACCTACGTTGACCCTCAACCGAAGGGCGGTGGTCATCATCAAGGATGATCCTATGCATACAAACATTGGGGCTTATGCCTTGGAGGTCGGCAATGCTATACCCGATGGCCTTCTTGTGTTTTCTCAAGACAATGAAAAGTTTTTCTAATTGAGGACCATCAAATGTGGCATTGACGATAACGGGATAATTAGTTCTTTCAAGGAAGACATATTTGAGGGAAGAGTGGAGTGACTTAAGTTCAAGATTAGGAGGGGAGGGTATCATACTCTTACCCAGCGGTAGTGGTTATACCTTTTCCTCATGTAAGCATTCATCTTCAAGAGGTGGAGAATCAAATGGTTCATCTTCTTCTATATCATCATCTATCAAGCTATACTTAACCAAACTATCAATAAATTCAATGGAATACATTTGTTTAACCATTGGTTGTTTAAGAGCTTGAGAAAGGGAAAACTCTACCGACTCATTCCCTATATTAAATGACAACTTTCCATTCTATACATCAACTATTGTACCACCGGTAGCCATGAAAGGTCTACCTAAAATAATAGGGGTAACAGTGTCTTCGGGCATATCCATGACAACAAAGTCGGAGGGGATGAAAAACTTACCAACTTGCATGGGTACATCCTCAAGTATCCCAAGTGGGTACTTGACGGACCTCTCCGCAAGTTGAATCGACATACTAGTGGGTCTCATCTCCCCCAGACTAAGTCTCTTGGCAATTGAATAGGGTAACAAACTAACACTAGCCCCTAGGTCACACAAAGCTTGATTAACAACAACATTTCCAACCCGACAAGGGATGGAGAAACTACCGGGATCCTCTAGTTTCTTTGGCATTTGATTCATAAGAATGACACTATATTGTGCCGTTAGAGAAACACATTCTTTATCCTCTATAGTTCTCTTTTTAGTCAAGACATCTTTCAAAAACTTCGAATAAAGGGGCATTTGAGAAATTACGTTGGTGAAGGGTGAAGCTACCTCCACTTTCTTCAGCATATCTACAAAACGGCTAAGTTGGGCATTCTCCTTATGTGGCTGTAGACACCAAAATTTGGACCTGGTGGCTGCAGAAATACCCAACAAACACCCGATGACGATAGGACTGCAACGCAACGCGGGTTCGCGATGTTTTAGGTAGTTTTTCTATAGAATGGGTCAAATAAATTACTCGGAAAAATTAAACTAACATGATGGAAGCCTTAGTCGTGTCGTTACGGTCGCATAAACACTAATTAGAGTCAATTCTGACACCAGGACCCCGAGTCGGTCCCAAAACTCAAACCGAGTCAGCACTGCGCCAAGCGAACCTCGGGATGCACACCCGAGGCCCACTAAGCTCACGGCGCTAGGGTAACACAGGGAAACCTTAGGCCCTAAGATACGTATTATACTCCTTCCTCTCGGTTTTAGAAAGTATCAAAATCGTATCTACAAAACTCCAACCGCCTCCCCTCACGCGTCTGAGACTCCCCACGCCTGAACCCAGGTGCCTGAGTCTTGGTGCGCCGCGACTCAGGTGTCCATATGGGTGACGAGGGCCAAAAACACCTATAAATACCCCCCTTCACCTCATTCATTCAACACAATTTTCACTCTTCTCTTCTCCCTCTACTTTCTCGCTAAGGGCTCGTACTCCGACACCCGTGGCAAACGATCCACTCGATCGTAGTTCCGATAAAAGCAACATCGACGCTACTCCTCACCTTCGAGCACCCCACTCGATACCGAGGTGCCTGTGTTCGACTAGCTTAAGTCTAGTAACGAAGTTCTGCCGGATTAGCCGCAGAATCAGCCCATAGTAACGAAGCTCTGCCGGAGTAGCCGCAGGAAGGGTCAACGGTAACGGAGCTCTGCCGAAGTTACTGGTCAAGGTAGGAGGATCCGCCTATCGAAGTCGAGTCGTCACTAGGTTGCCATCTAAACAAAACTTTACATTTTCGCACTTTCTTTTATTATGCACTACGACAACATTAGATGTGGACACTAGGTCCACAAACACTTAACATGGGGTCTAATGGGCGTTTCACCGAAGTTGAAGATGATCAAACATGAGCTAGGATTGAGGAAATGGCTGTCCACAATTCTCAATATAGTAGGCCTAGGAAGGCCAATAGAGGGGGAAGGCATGAAATAGATGCTATCACATAACTTAGTGCCGATCTAGGTGCGCGATTGAAGACTCATATGGATCGATAATAAGCTTCAAGGGCATGCTAATCAATCTCAAGGCACAAGTTCTTCCACCAAATCACCTATGCAACAAGTTAATGTTATGGACTCTATATTTAGTCCTTCCAATCATGGCATGTGTGACAATTGTGGGATTTTCGGACATGAATCTTATGAATGCTTGAGTAATGTGGAACAAGTGAATGCTTTCCAAGCATACAAGCAAGGCACCCCATTCTCAAACTACTATAATGCAAACACTCACAATCATCCTTTCTTATCTTACAAGACACAAAATGTCCAAAACCCTCAAGTCTCTCAAGGTTCTCAACAAGGCCAACAACAAGTTCAACAACAAGGCCGACAATCATATGTTGCTCCTCCCTTTAGAGGCAACCAAGGCAACCAAGGTTACCAAGGCAATTAAAGGCCTTTCAACAACTTTCAACAACAAAATGCTTATCAAAACCAAGGTGCCTCTAACAATCAACAAGGCTTCAACAAGGTGGTTTCCAAGGTAATCCTAACTCTCAAGGCTTTCAAAACAACAACCAAGGATACCAAAATCAAGGTTTTTTTCAAGCTCAAGGTAATTTCCAAAATCAACAACAAGACACCAAGCATAGGAGTAAATCTCCTACTTATGATTATGGCTTTCCCCTAGCCATCACAAATGCTCCACATACTCAACAAGCTCCAACACCTGATTTTGACATGCAAAATGCGATGTTGGACATGCAAGGAATCAAATGGAAATGCAAAGGAATCAACAAGAATTCTATGCTCAACTCCAAAAAGATAACAATGCTAGAGAAACTCATGTGAAAATGTTGGAAACTCAATTGTCTCAAGTAGCCTCGGGTAGTTCTTCAAGGCAAAAATGGCAATTGCCTCCTCAAGGCACGACACCGAACCAAGCTACCGCTAATGCTATCACATTGAGGAGTGGTTCTAGCTATGAGCCGCCTATGATGCCTATTGAGGATGACTATGGAGAAAATCCAAGAGAGGAGCTTATACTTGATGAGGTTGATCAACCTCTAGAAGACTCTTGTGATGAAGAAGTCCCTAATCCGGACTTAGGGGAAGAAGGGCTTGTTGAAGATGTAGATCAGGGTGGTAATGTCCTTTCCTCACAAAAGACTTCATCTACTTTCATTCCTTATGAGAAGCCCAAAACCAAGGGAGCTTCTTCAAAGTCCAAAGAGGCTCATGGTGAGTTATTGAAGTCCAAGGAAGTGGGGGATGCTACTAAGGTTAACTTACCTTTTCCCTCAAGACAAGCCGAGTCCAAAACGGACAAACAATTCGAGAAGTTCCTTGAACTTGTGAAGAACCTAGAAGTGACTATTCCTTTTATCGAATTGATTATTCAAGTGCCTACCTATGCTTTGTTTATGAAGGAGATCCTATCTAGGAAGAGATTGTTGGGAGAACCCGAGACTATTGCCTTTACGGGGGGATGTAGTGAGATGTACCTACAACCATCACCACCTAAATTCAAGGATCTAGGAAGCTTCTCCATACCATACAAGATTGGAAATGTACACATCGAGAGAGCTTTGTGTGACTTGGGAGCGAGTGTGAGTGTTATACCTTACTCCATTTGTGAGAAGGTAGGCATGAATGAGCTTAAATGTACCGCTATTACTCTTCAAATGGCAGATCGATCAATCAAGCGCCCCCAAGGCACATTAGAGGATGTTCCAGTTCGCATTGGGAAGTTCTTCATCCCGGTTGATTTTATAGTGCTTGACATGGCCGAGGATGCCAACATTCCGATCATCCTTGGACGCCCGTTTCTCCATACGGCGGGTGCTCTAATCGTTGTAAAGAAGGAAAGACTAACCTTGGAGATTGGAGATGAGAAAGTATCTTTCGACCTCCATAGGACAATGAAGACTCCGAGCATCAACGATACTTGTTATGCGATTGTAGACACCCAGATTTGGACCTGGTGGCTGCAGAAGTGCCCAACAAACACCCGATGACGATCGGACTGCAACGCGACGGGAGTTCGCGATGTTTTAGATAGTTTTTCTAAAGGAAGGATCAAATAATTACTCGGAAAGATTAAATTAACATCAAGGCAGGCTTAGTTGTGTCATTACGGTCGCGTCGACACTAATTAGAGTCAATTCCGACACCGGGGCCCCGAATCGGTCCCGAAATATGAAAAGTCAAACCCGAGTCAACGTGTCGGGCCGAGCGAATCTCGGGACACGCGCCCGAAGCATACCCGACACTCGACATGCTAGGGTTATAGAGAATCCTTAACCTCCAAGATAACTTAGGATATGCATCTTCTCCGTTTTGGAAAGTTTTGATATCGGATCTTCAAAACTTTGACAGCCCCAGCTCACGCTCCGAAAGACTGAACTGCCCCACACTGGGCGCCTGAAGACCGAGTCGCATGACCCCGGGCGTCTATATGGGTGACGTGGACCGAAAACACCTATAAATACCCACCGCACCTCATTCATTCGACACACAATCACGAGTTCGTGCCTACTTCTACACAACTCGTTCTTTCCTCTCTTTTCTCTCGCTAAGGGCTCGCACTCCGACACCCGAGGCAAACGATCCACTCGATCGTAGTTCTGATAAAGCGAAATCGACGCTACTTCTCACCTTCGAGCACTCTACTCGATCCCGATGTGCCTGTGTTCGACTAGCTCGAGTCTAGTAACGAAGTTCTGCCGGATTAGCCGCAGAAACGGTCCATAGTAACGAAGCTCTGACGGAATAGCCGCGGGAAGGGTCAACGGTAACAAAGTTCTGCCAGAATCACTGGTCAAGCTAGGAGGATCCGGCTGTTGAAGTCGAATCGTCACTAGGTTGCCATCTAAACAAAACTTTCCATACTCGCACTTTCAATTATTATGCACTACGACAACACTAGATGTGGGCACTAGGCCCACAAACATCTACTAAAATACGTAACGTCCCAACTTCAACCACAAACACTAAAATACACTAAATAGACCCGAGTAATTCCGAGATCCGTTCTCAACTATCTATGTATCGCGTCCCGTTTAGTGTATACTCCGAGGGTGCAACTCCTCACTACGTGATTTACTTACATTTGCAATTACAGTTTTTCGTATGATTTCTTGCTTTTATGACCTTATCATCGCATGCTAAATCACCCAACACGGAATTCAAAACGTAAAATAACTAAAATTGAACAAAGTGATGGTCGGGTTCCGTATTAGTCCGGGTGCTCGCCTTACTAGGTTCGACGCATCTCTATTAATACCGAACCGACGCATCTTAAGTAGAATACCAGGTAAGGTATATACCACGAGAACGACTAATATCCGTATTATCGCGTTAAAACTGACTTGCTAATACGTATAATATTAGTACCCTCTACTCTCCTACGTGCATCTTTTCATAGCCTGCCTGTCACGTGAAATTGCATGCAAAGAATGTAAATACAATTACTTTGACGACAAAACTTACTTGTCTTTAAACAACCGACGTAGCAAAAGACATAGGGTTAAAACAACGGATGTAACAGTATTTCCACCACAACGAAAGAACTAGGTTATCAGCCCACCGATTGATCAGTAGAGGCCGCTATAGTGCGGCCTTGATTGGTTGTTGACATCTATCGGATGTTGGCTTCCCAATACGTACCCTCACCCCTTACTCAGAATCGACAATTTCTGGATGTCCGAAACCATTGGCAATGAGAATCATTCCAGGCATGGAGTGCTTAAGGGTACAAGTCTTTACCTTTAGGTCCCGTGCCCCTCAACTTTAAGCCGGCAAGGGATGAAAGTTGACTTGAACGGTTTATGAGTCCCCATAATTGACTCGGTGGCAACTCCACAAATCGGCAACGAATTCAGTTCACTAAAAAGGTCGCCTTACCAAACAAATCAGTCTTTAAACATTTACAACCACGACTCGATCGATTCCAAATAGAAACACGGGTGCCCGCACCCGTCTAGTACAAGTCCGGATCGTCATCCGAATCGAGGTCCGACACTTCGCCCCGTACGCGAGATCGGACCGGCCCCTGACCGGGAGGGGGCAGCGTGTGTGGCCGCCGCCACACGTTGAAAAACCGGGTTGGTCCCGCGCGGGGCGCCGGGCAGTGCGTTGGACGTCCACAGTTTGGCGATTCCGCTGGTGATTTGGAAACAAGTTTCCAGCAGTGGTGTAACTTGAACGAGGTCGGTCAAGCCCATTTCTTAGTTCCTAGTTGTGGTTACTACAGCCCTAAAAATCCCACCCTAACCGATATCAGGACCAATCGACCTATTCGCGGTAAGATCCTTAGGGACACGCGGAGAGATCCTCGATTGATGCTCCGGCCGCCTAACGCGTATCCCGCGGGAGTAATAAGCGGATAGTTCCGAAAGAACGGTATGACACTCGTCTCCTCAGATGATTGGTCAAATACCTAAGTAAAGACTATTCGTGGGCGGTAGCCTACCCTGACCTACCAGTGTCTGTATCCTTCATGAGTGCATGCATTCCTAGTTATGTGTAGCGTGTTTGAACAACCCAACCAAAATAAAGCATTAAAATCTTGATTCAACCACGCCAACATATTCAATCGCACCCAATTTCGTTTTCGAAAAATACCTTCTCTTTTTCAAAACGACCTTTCAAACGCTGATATCCTGGTCAAATCGTGATTTCCAAAAAGGGAAAAACATTTTTAGATGCCGTTATCATGGCAAATTTTACACTCGCCGCTTTCAAAAAATAAATAAATTATTTTTAGTGCCATCACCTAGGCCAAACTAAAATCCTTCAACAACGATTACCGTTAATACCACCGAGACTTCCGATCAATGGGATCAAGGTACACCAAACGGTTACATTTTATTTTCAAAAAAAATAATTGTTTTTACGCACATACCGTTAGCACAACCGAAACTTCAATTAATGAAGTCAAGGAACCCAAAACGGTTACACTCTCGAAACACTTTACATTCCCCCACCGTTAAATGCTAGTTAACGCAATCGACGAACGTGGGTCATTAGTTTTAAAAGTCTTTCTAAAAAAGAACTTTTCTAAAAAAAACTATTCGTCACCTAAATTCCTTAATAGGGATTTAGTCACACCTTTAAAACACTATCATTAGTCTGCGCGCTCTACCACGAGCACCATGTACACCACAAGTATCGAACTAGCTAATTAATAGTAGTCTCGATAAAAGCATCACGTCATTATTTTCAAAACTGGTTTCCCTAAGAACCATGCTCCTTTAAAAAAAAACATTTACATTTTGCTATCGCCGGGTTTTCGACGCACACATAGCAACACACTTTCACGTCATAAACAATATCGTCACGACATCGTCGCACTATTTTTACAAGCCATCCTTTTAAAAAAAAAAAATTCCTCTGCAAAGATTGGTCGTTTTCGAAAAAATAAAAACTCTTTGATCCTGAGTCGGGATCGCGATCAACTTCTTACGTTGTACAGCCGTGTGATTAACTGTCTATGTTATTTACTAGGATCACCTCTACTCAAGGTCTTATATTTTAAGTCGTCTCATTCCGAGAAGTCCTCTTTAAATCTCACCTCCGAGGTTTGTGTCAAATCGCATTGTTTAAGAGACATAAGTCCATTAGGCGTTTCGCCGAATACACCAAGAGGCCAAACCACCTGAGTCCCTAAACCAGCACTGCGCACACGCGAGAGTCAAGGGTCTCATTCCCCTGTCGCTCAGTCACGAGCATTCCTCGAGTCTCTAGCTAAGTCATCCGGTGGATCCGATCTGACCTTTTAATCCTTTCCCACTAGAATCACTCCCCAACATGTCGGTAAATCCAGGCGCCATCAAAAGCATCCGCAACGATGTCAATACCCTAACCAAATTGGTTCGCAACATCCATACTTTGGTAACCCGTTTGACTTTCTCCGTCCGTTACATTGATAGCCGCCTCAATTTCCTTGAGAGTAGAGACATAGAAAGCGAAACAAACGCTAATCTGAGCGATTACCATGCCCAAGAACCTACCGAGGGCAGAGCATCTCCATGCTCCGCCCGATCGAAACTTCCTAAAGTCGATACGGGAAAAACCTCAAGACATTGTAAAACCGCGTCCAACAAAGTAGAAAGATCACTAAGGGAATTCACCCCAATCAATTCTTCCTACACCGAAGCTCTTAAGCACCTAGTCGATTAGGGGTCGCTCTTACCCATTGGTTCCACTCCAGACCCACCAGTCGGCAGACGAGGCAAAAGTTGGACCCTAAGGCCTACTGCCTATATCACCAAGGTAACAGGCACGATACCGAATCCTGCTATCGACTCAAGCATGTCATACAAGACATGATCGAAAATAGGACGATTCTTCTCCCTCCACCCGAGAAAGCAAAAAATACCACAAACCCTTTTAGCATTCACGCAGTCTTCGGCGACGCCGTCGATTGTTCCCACCTCGACCCTATAGAGGAGAATGTCCGGACTATTAAGGAAGATCCTGACAACCCAAGGGCGTCCGCCGAGACGAGTAAATCTGTGTCCGAGTAAGAGTCTAGTTCGTCTTAGGGCCTAGACCTAATAGTATAACAAATGTCTTTTGTTTTTACTCCGAGTCAAGAGGTGCGAGGGGATCTGTCCTCCACCTCCCCGAAAATAATACCTCGGACTCATAGCTCGCTTATTGCTATCAATAAAAAGAAATAAACTTTTATCCCTTTATAATGCGCCTTGACAATCGCTTGATTTAAAACATATATTTCTCGCTTACGACTCGATATTATGCCATTTATCGATAACAATCAAACAAACCACAAAACAATGAGGAATTACAAGAACCGAGATCCCGTGTTCTTTTTTTACCTATTCCATGCCTCGTATAGAAAGCCACAAACTATCCCTTACAATGAGCATCCCCGAATCCTATGACAAACCTAGATAGTCTCTTAGCTTGTGATCAAAGACGGAAGGCAAACCCATTTCCCACAATAAACATCCCGCAAATAAAGACCGACCAATTCCTACCATAGGTGCTAGTCCGACAAAATAAAAGAGTCTGAAATGGCTAAAAGAAGCCAAAGAAAATATGAAACTAAGGCCAAACTAAACTGGCCCAATACAATGATGAAGACCAAACTCAACGATCAAAATGAAACCCCCAATCATTCAACTCGACTTTAAGTACAAAGTCCAAACGAAAAGCAAAAAAAAGAGAAAAATAAAAATGAACATGCCAGTCAGCCAGCACCCAAATACTAGTCTCCCTACATTACAACCCTTAAGACCTTCCCGAGACACTTGTTAGGAGACAGTCCGGAATTTTGAGGATTCAAGCTCAATAGGATAATCCCAACCGTTAGGGCCAGAGATGGAAATCAGTTCCCAGGTAATTTACAACCCACCCGATTGAAGTCTGAGTCATTTTTACTCAACTTCCCCTTTCCTACCACATTATGAAACTTATCCCATAGCCCTAACTCCACAAAAATCAAGCTCCAGATTTTGATCTTTCGAAACTACTTACTACCTAGCTCCATATTCCAAAACCATCCAAGCCAGTCACCCTGACCCAAACGCGGTATCTCGGTAATTTTCACTTTCAAGGGGTCACACCCGACCATTTCACATTAATTTTTAGCTAGGGTGAAAACCCATGTGAAACACTCTAAACATCTCGCATCGATAATTGGCATGACGAGTCTAAAGCAAAATCACTCACATCTATAAATGAACTACGAACATGGTTTGATTCCGTCTAAACACGGATACGTAGGCAACCCTTCCAAGAGTACAACCAACAACAACAATAATATCAAAATCAATTACTCGATTCACATGCAAGTCGGAACCACCCCTACGTTCCGATCAACGAGTGATTCAATGACGAAGCCCAAAAGACGAGCCGAGGACGGGGCGAAAACCCGAAAGGGCGCCCCAGGCAAAATGAAGAAACGAGTTGCGAGTCGTCGTTGAAAAAAAGAAAGAAAGAGAAAGCAAAAAAAAAAAGCGAAAAAAAAAACAAAACAAAAGGGGAGCCGAGGACGGGGTGAAAACCTGAAAGGGCGCCCCAGGCAAAATGAAGAATCGAGTTGCGAGCCACCACAAAAAAAAAAATTATAATAATAAAAAAAATGTGCTTCTCATTAATGCAACATCAATTGAATCAAGCCTTTGTCGAGGCCCTTTACATCGAGCATCTAATATCCGGCCACCCCGAAAAATGACAACATGTCAAACAAAATCCTACAAAAAGTTAGTACTAATACGCCACATAATATCAATTAATATAACATAGTACCAAACGGCTGGGCTCTACCGGTCCAACTTTCCCTTTCCCTTACCGTTCGGATGTGCTTGTTCGGGTCTCTCACTATAGACCCTGAACACAAGTCTCCGACATCTCAGCCAAAGGCGAGCCCAGCCGATCCAATTTCCCCTCACTCACAATTTCAATATGGGTCTTGTCGGTCTCGGCCCGTTTAGATGAACTGGCGAATACTAGGATCAGTAACACCGTCTTGGGTCGGGCACTAGACGTTAGCCCACATAGCTTCCATATTCTATAGTACTGTCTTCTCCACAATCCTTAACTTTTCTCTCACACCCGACAACCCCAGACGTCAGGAACGACCTCCTGAAGTCGGTAAACCCCTTTCCGACAGCCAAAATGCCCGTCAAGAGTGCCAGGTCCACACGGACGGTACATTTCGTCCATCGGATCCACCATACTTAGATGTCTTTTCATTTTTTTTTCTTTTAGGGGGATAAGCTACCCCACCTAGGCGTGTTGTAGCCTTTAACGGTTGTTATCAAGTCGCATATGTAAGCCTAGTACGAAATTGCCACTAAGATATAAAAAGTGGTCTAACTTTTTCTTCAAAAAATGGTCTAACTGTTTTCCTTAGTTTCATTTTAAACATGAATGCTGAGAAAGTCACACTTGCCTCCTAACGCACTCGGTCAAAATGTGCCGACTTTTTTTTACGCATCGCAACATGTCAGGTCAAACATTTTAATCGATGTACTATATGATCCAACTCCCGGCTCAAACTAACGCATTTAAAAAATCCGAAAAACCGCTTTCGTACTCTCATGCAACCTCAACGCATTCTAAAACATCCTAAACTACGACGAAATCACAAACAAACCGAACTTGAAGTGATTACTTGTCACCTAGGTCAACATTTCAAGAGCAAAACAAAACATAAGACTAACGAATCAATCAAAATACAAAAAATATGAAATTTAAAATATACAAATCTAAACACAAACCGAGTTTACAAACTAGGGAGGACCCCTAGAAGCTGCGCCTATAGCTATCACAAGCCCACCTATATCCTCATCTAGATCTAAATCTTCCAAATCAAGAACAAGAGACTCAGTACCATCCATACCCGTTAGCATATCTAGGGTAGCTGTCTCGGGAATTCCTCCAAAATCCTTAGTAGCACCCGTAGCACGACCCGTAGCCTCAGCCTCAGCCTCTCTCTCTCTCTCTCTCTCTCTCTCTCTCTCTCAACGCGATGCCTAGCCTCACCCTGCACGGAGGTCTCGCCCTGAGACCGAACCAATGCTCCTAAAGTTGAGCAATCTCGTCGGTCCGAGATTGCAGGAGCTATCGCGCCTCAGCCGCTTCTACCTCAAGCTCCGTCACCCGAGTCTCCAACTGTCCCACCTTATCGGGAACATCTGCAAACATAACTCGCACTTGAGGAAAACACATAAACAATATAAGAGCCAACCCTAGGTACACACACTTACCGATCGAGGTCCCGAAGTGTCACGGGAGACCCTCAAGGCATAGACACTGAAGCAGTTGGCAGCCTGCCACAACCGGCGATGGCAAGCCGACGAAACCTGAAAGGTGAAACCACGCAAGTTAGCCAAACAAAACCTAACCCTTAGAATCCAAAACAGAAACCGAAACTTACCCGGTATACCCAGTCACACCACTCTATCCCAGCCTCCATCTCCTCAGCGGGACACTGGGAAAGAGGCTATGTAAAGGCTACTCCAGCCACATCGACCCTGAGCAGTGTCAAGGGGAAGTCAAGGGGGATGAACAACATCAGCCGAACCGGCCGGCTAAAAGAAAAGCGAACTGTTCAAAATGAAAGCAGACACTAGACCATAGGACAAAACAATCGATAAAACAAAAACCAACACTTCAATAATCCTAGACCTTGGGGGCTACTAAATAAAACAAACTGTAAGAAAGAAACTTACATCTGCAAGGCGCAGCTAGTTCACCAGCACATTCTCTGATGAATAATGACTCATCCTGCTCTTAGCCTGAGCCAACCTCCATTGAATCCTCGTCGGAAATCTAACCGGACGAGCAGGCACCGTCTTAGACACCAAGCGAGGGAGTTAGGAGTAAATTCAAACCTATAAAGAAAGACCTAAAACTCCTCTAGTCGAAATCGACCCTCAGCAATAAACAAACACGAGAACCACGATTAATAAGAATGCCCGCGCTCGACCGCGTGATAAAACGGACAAAATAAATCTACAATCCCAAAGCACTCTGATAAGTGTGGTTTGTAGTGCCTATTTTGTTGTGTTTTGGTCCCATTTCCTTGTAGAATCGCTCCTTGGGAGCAGTTTAGGGGCTTCTTATGCTTCCTTTAGTTCGTTTCAGGTTCCCGAGACTGAATTGGAAGAGTTGGAGCGATTCCGACTCTATACATACACATTTTGGAGCCAACGAGATAAAGGAACGATGACTCGATGCCTTGGAGTCGACCCCGAGACCTTGGGACCCAATCCCGAGCCTCCGAGACCCGATCCCGAGTCCCGAGAATCGATTGGAAGCCCATGAGAATAAAGGAGGGACCAAAAAGTTCTTATTGGAGGCCTACAAGACCCATCCCGGTCGGGAAGGCCTCATCCCGTCCGGGATGGGGTGCACAAAAGGAACTGCTACTGACTTGGGACCATCCCGACCGGGATGAGCTCATCCCGATCGGGACCATCTCATCCCGATCGGGACCAACTCATCCCGACCGGGATGAGCCCAGTTCAGGCCCGTGAATGCTCCTTTCTTCTTCCTTCCATTTGTAACCCTATATATACCCCCCTCTTGTATTAAGACACCATCCTATGTTATGTTAGGTTAGATCCTTAAATCCTAGACTACTTTAGGTTAGATTAGATTAGATTAGTGTAGATTAGTCGGTAATTAGTTGTTAATCTTAGATTAGTACTTGTATTAAGGGAATTCTTCAAGATCCACTCAAGATTGACAACCTTGGGTGTTTGTTTTGGGTTTTCTTCATTAATGCAAGTTTTGTTCTTTCCTCTTCACTAGTTTGGTACAATCTTCTTCTCCTTTTACTCTTAATCCATTTTTGTTTATCAAGTTTGAATCTTTGTTCATTGTTATGTTTGATGTTCATAGTTTTCACTAGTATCTTCATGTTTGTTTTGTTTCTTGTTTTGATTCCTCTTGTTAGTGTTAATTCTAGATTATATATGTTAGAGTAGTGTTCTTGCTAGGGTTAGTAAGGTGATTAGGGTGCTAATTGGGTGATTAAGGGATTGTTGGAGATGTTGGTGGAAGATTTGGGTTTCCTCTTGGTTTGGTGCATATCACATGTTTGTTGAAATGCTTGATTGACTAGTAGTTGCAAATACTTGTTTTTCTTGCCTTTCTCTTGTGGGTATTAGTTTGTTTGTTGGTTCGGTTCCGTCACTAAGTTGCGAGAGCCCGGTGAGAACGACCCCTAGGTCGGTCTAAGTAGCGAGAGCCCGAATTCGACCTAGGTCTATAGCGTGCTAGTAACCCCGTTTGTCATGTGTGTCGCCGAGATGGGTTCTAGGTGGAACCTCTAGGTGGGTCTAAGTTGCGAGAGCCCGGACCAACCTAGATCACCCTACTACCTCCTTCGCTCTAGTTCTCCCTTGACCATTCCGTTACCCCTTTGACCCCGACCTAATCCTAGCCCGTACTCCTTTGTTTGCTTTCTCCTTAGCCTTAGTGTAGTCTAGTTTTCTTCCTTCTCTATCATTCTTAGTTTAGTTTAGCTCGTTGACTTAGTCTCGTATTTAGGTGGACCTAGTCTAGACTATACATTACCGTCCCCGTGGATTCGACCCGACTTACCCTAGCTACCCACTAGGTTTAGCCGGTTATATTATTGACGGTTGGGATTCCACGACAAATCCCTTCCCATCAATTTGGCGCCGTTGCCGGGGACGGTGCTAGTTTAGACTTTGTTTTCCTATTTGCTTGACTTAGTCTTTGTGTTTGTGTTTTTCTTTTTCTTTTTGTTACCTTGCTTCCTGTGTGTGTGCGGTTATTTCTCTCTTGTCTAGTGCCCAAAAAGCATTAGACTTCTCACGTTTGTTCTTAGTCTACAGTTTGTGCTTAGAGGTGGTGATTATCTTCTTCTTGCAACTCAGAGCCGCTTAAACGGACGGTTGCTAGAATGAGTGGTTTCCAACCGGGTATGGACTACGATTTTCGAGCAAGCATGGGGTTTGATCTAAACTCCACACACTCGGGAGCCGATATGAGCTACCATTCTTCTTCCATGAACCAAAGCTATGACATGACGTCCCCCTACCATAATCAAGCTTCTTGGGGTAATCGAGATGGGTATGATCCTCAAGAATATGAAAACGGCTACCAACAAGTGGACGATTATCACTCCTACGATCATGGTGGCTATTACTCGAGTTATGATTGTGAACACACCATGTTCAATCAAGATTCACCTTATGGAAGCCAATACCCCCAAAACCCACCATATTACCCTACACCCCAACCACAATATGAACCCTATGACCCACAATACTACCAATCACCCCAACCTTGCTACCAACAATATGATGCCCCACCCCTTGGGCATCATCAAGATTTTCAAGGAGCTTTACAAGACCCCAATGACCACCAAATACCGAGCTCGGAGTTTCATCGAACGATGCTTCAAATGCAACAAGAAATGGCCATCCAATTGCAAAAGAATAAGGAACTCTTGGCCCAAATTCGAAGGGGAAATGAGGCGAGGAATGCTCACTTAAATGCATTATCGGTTCAAACCGTAATGTCTTTATCCCGAGCATCGTATTTAGATGGAGGGTGCACACTTGAGAGAGAGGAGCAACCTAACTACGAAGCCGCCGATTTAATTCCCTTTGATAGAGAAGTTTGCTTTGAAGAACCTCAATCGTCTACCCAAAAAGAGACGAATGAGGATGTGACCATTGGTGAAGGCATTCTTGGTGAGGAATTGGAGGAGGATAGTGAGTTGGATGGGTTGGTGGAATTTGTGAGGATGTTGGGTGAGATTGTTAGCCTCGAGTTGCCCTTGTCCGAGAACGTGGATAGGCATCATGAGCCCCTTGCTAGTACACCGAGAGATGACTTGGAAGAGATTGAAACCGCCGGTAGAAGTTTCGATTCTCCTCTCCAAGATGATGTGGGGCCGAGTGATGAAGATGGGGAACCACAACTTGAGGAAAGTGTGGGGATGTGCATCGTGGAAGTGAGGCCAAAACCGCTTTTTGTGCCTTGTTTCTTGGAGATGAAGCTTGCTAATGATTGGAGACGATGCCTAGGGAGGAAGAGATCGGTTGAGGTCGTAGGATGGATAGACCCCGGGGACGACTTTGAAGATGATTTTGGGTCTTTTGATTCCTACTTCTTGCCTCCTCCTTGGAGGCCGTGGAGGTCGGTTAAGCTCGAGCGCTTCTTGGGCCTTCACTATGATGTCGGTAGCGCGTTCGACTTGCTCCTCCATGCCCTTGAGGGCTACGGTTGAAGAAGAGTCCACCATCCTAGGTTTGACGGAGTTCCTAAAAGAACCGTCATGTTGTATATTCCCCCTCCCTCTTCCTTAGAGTACTTGTACTTGTAATTGTGTGATTTAATTGCTTAATTTTAGGATTTGTTTGTTTTTTTTGGAATTCTTGTAATTTGGAATTTTTTGTTGAGTGATGTGAGGGAGGGGTCTCTAATGATTATTGTGAAGCTGTGTAGAATGATTGATGTTTGAAGGTGATTATATGAGTTTTGGAGGTGAATGCTTGAAGCGGTCTTGGGAGCGGTTCTATTATTGATTTTTGGGAGCTTTGATGAAGCTATGAGCTTAGGTGAATATTTGAAAATCAAGAGAAGCTCCACTTATATCTCCTATGATTAGCATCAAGTATTTCGTGCTCGTTCTTCTATTTTTCCGTCAAGTCTCGGCTCGGTGGGATTTTTATTGGAAGACGGGAGCTAGATGGTTGTTTTTGAGCTTGCAATAAGCTTTTGGGAACGGGATTCGGATCCTGAGTTATTATTTGTGGATTGGGAGGAAGGCTAGGTGAGTTCTTCTTGAAAGGAGGCTTCAAGGGGCATCCCGGGCGAGAACGGGGTTTATTTGGGCAAGAAGAGGTGCCATCTCGGGCGGGATGATAGCTCGTCTCGGCCGAGACGAGCCAATCCCGATCGGGTTAATGTGACACAAATTTGCAGCTACTGGAGTGCCGTCCCGGGCGAGACGAAGACCCGTCCCGGTCGGGACGAACCCTTCTCGGCCGAGACGGGTTGTGTACAGCAGCTTTCTTTTTTCCTTGCAGCCCGAACCCACCCAACATCATTAGCCCACCCCGCCCCATGCTTCCCTCTCACATATCAACCCAACCCATTCCCATATCATACTAACTCATCTTCAACCTCTTTCATCTTCATAATACACAAAATAAACCCCAATTCCAAAACCCCCAAAACACCATAAATATACAAATACTCCACCAAATCTCATCAAATCACTTCCAAAACCACCCAAAATCAGTTTCTATCACATTAATACCTATCCTAGACCCATTTTCTACCATTTTAATCACCAAAAACGAAAAAAAATCGAGTTTTTATCACCATTTTTTCCAAAATCCGAGTTTGGGGTTTTGGTTTCTAACTCGATTTAGCTTGTTGGAGTTGCTCTTGGAAGCTTATTAAACCATTATTAAGCTTCTATTGTGTGTTTTTGTGGGTTCTAGTTAGTGTTTTTGGGTAAAATCCGAGTTTCGGTGTTCACCATTTTTTAAGCTTCTTCACCATTAATGGCTCCAAAGAAAAGAGGGAATGTGGTAGCTAGCAAGAAAAGGAAGAGTGCTTCAACTTCTAGAGCCGAAATCGAGCCCGAGGTCGAGATTGAAGAGCCGGAAATTCCTTGCCATCCGGATTTTCCTACTCTTATCTTTGGTTCGGAATGGCAAAAAGGAGCAATTCTACAAGCTCTTTGGTAAGCCTCTTGAGCCAACTCGTTTTATTTGTAAAATCATACTTAGGAAGCTTGGCATCCTTGAGCAATGTAGACAATTGTTTGTGGGTATGGGGTTGGAAATGTTATTTAACATGCATGAGCGGACCTACAAGCAACTCACCCTTGAGTTCTTTAGTAGTTTTGTTCTAAATACTAGAGTTGATCCACCACGGGTTGCTTTTCGGGTGAACAATGGTGACTACAATTATATCCTCCCCGAGTTTGGTGATATTTTTGGTCTTCCCCTAGCTTCTAATTGTGACCCACCCGCCGGTTTTAGTGAAATTGATGTTTGGAAGAGTATAACCGGTCTAAGCCTTGTCGACTATCGACGGTTGTCTAGCCGTCATGTCCACCACCCGGTTTTGCGTTTTTGGCATCGATTAATTGCGGGTACGATATTTGGGAGACCCGAAATGAGCTCTTTCACGCAACAAGAATTAAACATACTCGGGGCCTATTTAAATCTTAAGAGTCAACCTAGGTTCGCCCCCGACCTTTCCCTTGCTTTGGCAAAACATTTCCATAAGATAAGTAAGGCGGGGAAGAATGTGAGTGAGATTGTTCTCGGGGGGCTTATAACACACATAGCTAAGGCGGTAGATGAGAATTTCAGCGAGGAGGACTTGATCCCCGTACCGGGGGATACGACCATAGATGAGGACCGTTTGACTAGGTTCCATAAATGGATCGCATATGAGAGGGAGCACAAGAGGTATCAATGGTTTACCTCGGGTCGGCCACACTTCACTTTGCCATGCCCTACGCTTCCGACCCTTGTGCCTTTGCGACATTCCCTAGTCCCGGTCCGAGTGCCTAACCTTCTAATGCCCGGTGCGGGAGGTGACCCCGGTGCCTCTTCCTCCCTTAGTCCGCATACACATGGTAGTGTGAGGCCTCGACAGCAACCAACCCAACAACAACAACAACAAGCTACCCGACCACTCCCCTTTTACCCTACGCCCCCGACGTATGTGTACGTTCCTCCGTACACCCCCTACACTCCATTTGCCTACCCTCACCCCTCGGCCGATGCATCCATGGCCGCGATGCTTAGTGCTCTACATCTAGGGCAATATGAGCAGAGGAGGGATGATTATTATGCTCAATACCCCGGTTATCATCTTTTGGCTCAACAGGGGTATATTGATCCACGTGGCAACCTTCCGTCATGGTATAGACCTGAGTATTTCCCTAACCACGGTAATTGTAGTGGTAGTGGTGCCATGATGGATGATGAGGAGTACGAGGCCGAGGATGCCTTCGATATAAATACGGGGATGGGTAATCAGGAAGCCGGTGAAGAAGATGAAGATGGAAATGATGATGATAATGGCAACAATGTAAGTTAGCAAGGGGATGACAAAGAGCATGGTGATGGCTTTGATTAGTGAAGCGATGGAGATGCGTTAGTTGCTAACCTCTGGTATGGCATCTTTCTTTTCTTTTCCGCTTTTGATGCTCGTCTATTTTCTTTCCCCTTGTTATGACTATTTTGTTGGCCCTCGGGGCCTTTGTGGTGATCGCTCCCGATTCTCGATGATGTGATTACATCGAGAGTCATTTTCAAAATCCAAATTTTTACAAGTTTTTCACTTTCTTTTTGAGGATTTAGTCGGATTTAGGCGGAATCCGGGCTAGGTGACTTGATTACACCTAGCCCTCCCCTCCCATTTCCTTTTATTTCCTTCTTTTTCTTTCTTCCCCCATCCATATCTCTTTCTTGTCTCGGCCCATGGTGACTTGACTACACCCCGGCCGGACACCGTCTACTTTTTTCTTCACCTTATTTTTTGTTTTTTAGCTTTATTTTCGTAGTTTCTTTTCTTTTTCTTTTGTCTCTCCGCACCCTACGATCGAGCATGAGGACATGGCTCGATTTAAGTGTGGGGGAGCGATATTCTAGTATAGTTAGTTTTATTTTCTTAGTTTTTCGAAAAATCTTAAAAATCCCTAAAATTTGAAAAAAATTCACAAAAAATCAAAAATATTTTTCTTTTGTGTGTTTTCCTTTTGTGTCATTGTGTCGTATATTTGTTTTGTGTGCGTGTTTTGCCTCCCTTTTTCCTCATAGGTCGCTTAATCACCGCTAGCTTTGGAGAGCTTTCAAGACACCCGGTAACATCTTTTCAACCCTTTTTCCTCTTTGTTTCTTATGGAGTTTGGAGGAGATATGTGTTGTGGTGTGCTCGGGTGGAGCTTTGTAAAGTTTGTGGATGAATGGTTGCTCATTTGGAAGTTCGGGGTGGTGTGTGTTTTGTATGTGTTCCTTTTGTTTTGTTCTTGTTTTGTTGCTTTTGCTTCTTTTTCTTTCGTTCGTTTTCGTCGTGTCTTTGTTTTATGTTGTGTGTGTCATGTGCGTAAACCGTTTTCGAAAACCCGGTTTAGAGGTTACTGTGTGAGTGTCTATTTTCCCTTCCTAGTAGTGTAAATCGAGTCTTGGACTTTAGCCTAGTAGAATGACCCTAAATCAATGAATTCGTTGGTCCTTTACCTTGAGTCCACCTAGCTTACTAGAGATTTACTGCGGGATTTGCATTTTGACCATTATGACCACCCACGGTGTGAAAAGGCCTTGGTTACCGAGTCTCGTCCCTTAAGTGACCGTGTTTAGGATCGTTTGGTTAGTCCAAGTTTTCTCCACTTTTTGTGGGTTTGAAAGGGGATGCGCAACCCCGACTTACCCATTTCCCTACCTTATACACATATACACACAATAAATTGCAAATTGTTGATTCTCTCTTTCTTGTTACACAATGAAATGCCAAAATGCCAAATCTTGCCAAAAGGGCAAAGAAAAGAAAAAGGAAAGAAAAAAATAAAAGAAAGAAAAGAATGAAGAAAAAGAAAAGGCACATAAGCCAAAAAAAAAAGAAAATAGAAAAGAAGAAAAAGAAATGGCATGGCAAAACAAATCAAAACGTCGAAAAGAAAGAAAATGCCAAAAGAAAACTCGTCCCACAAAAAGAAATCCTCACAAAAATAAGCCTTTTTCCGACTTTTGCCATGAAGAGCCTACCAAAGGACCGAGTCCCGAGGAGGGATGATAGCGGCATTAGTCGGTCTTCCCTCATTTTGCATATTTCCACCTTTTTACTTGGACTAGTTAGGCGGTTTTAGATGCGGGACGACCCTCTTGGCTCCTGCTAAAGGGGGCGGGGTCTCACTTACCTACAGTGTCGACTAACACCGTGGTTCTTCACTTTTCCACTCCGGCGATCATCCCGTAGTACGTTTTTAGAAAGTTAGGAGGACCTAGGTAAGTTACCAACGTTTTTGTTGCTTTATCGTCATACTATTAGGGTTTAGTCCACCTTGGTTTGTATTTCTAGCTTGGGAACGTTGTCACTTACCTCGAGTCCTAAACCGGTGTTTCATTCACCGCTTTTTGAGGGAAGCGGTATTTCTTTTGTTTTGGGTGCAACCGATTATGTGTTTGTTTGTGTGTTTTATTTGTTTGTGTGTTTTGTGTCCGGTTGCATCCACAGTTTTGTCGCAAGACCCAACTTGCCTTGCGGAGTGCACTTTTCCTCTAAGTGCACTCGCATGAGTTGAAGGGGCTTAGGGTGCGCTAACACCCACTCGGTTAGTTTAGTAGTAGTATGTGCTTACTCGAGGGCGAGTAAGGGTTAAGTGTGGGGGAGTTGATAAGTGTGGTTTGTAGTGCCTATTTTGTTGTGTTTTGGTCCCATTTCCTTGTAGAATCGCTCCTTGGGAGCGGTTTAGGGGCTTCTTATGGTTCCTTTATTTCGTTTCAGGTTCCCGAGACCGAATTGGAAGAGTAGGAGCGATTCCGACTCTATACATACACATTTTGGAGCCAACGAGATAAAGGAACGATGACTCGATGCCTTGGAGTCGACCCCGAGACCTTGGGACCCAATCCCGAGCCTCCGAGACCCGATCCCGAGTCCCGAGAATCGATGGGAAGCCCATGAGAATCAAGGAGGGACCAAAAAGTTCTTATTGGAGGCCTACAAGACCCATCCCGGTCGGGAAGGCCTCATCCCGTCCGGGATGGGGTGCACAAAAGGAACTGCTGCTGACTTGGGACCATCCCGACCGGGATGAGCTCATCCCGATCGGGACCATCTCATCCCGATCGGGACCAACTCATCCCGACCGGGATGAGCCCAGTTCAGGCCCGTGAATGCTCCTTTCTTCTTCCTTCCATTTGTAACCCTATATATACCCCCCTCTTGTATTAAGACACCATCCTATGTTATGTTAGGTTAGATCCTTAAATCCTAGACTACTTTAGGTTAGATTAGATTAGATTAGTGTATATTAGTCGGTAATTAGTTGTTAATCTTAGATTAGTACTTGTATTAAGGGAATTCTTCAAGATCCACTCAAGATTGACAACCTTGGGTGTTTGTTTTGGGTTTTCTTCATTAATGCAAGTTTTGTTCTTTCCTCTTCACTAGTTTGGTACAATCTTCTTCTCCTTTTACTCTTAATCCATTTTTGTTTATCAAGTTTGAATCTTTGTTCATTGTTATGTTTGATGTTCATAGTTTTCACTAGTATCTTCATGTTTGTTTTGTTTCTTGTTTTGATTCCTCTTGTTAGTGTTAATTCTAGATTATATATGTTAGAGTAGTGTTCTTGCTAGGGTTAGTAAGGTGATTAGGGTGCTAATTGGGTGATTAAGGGATTGTTGGAGATGTTGGTGGAAGATTTGGGTTTCCTCTTGGTTTGGTGCATATCACATGTTTGTTGAAATGCTTGATTGACTAGTAGTTGCAAATACATGTTTTTCTTTCCTTTCTCTTGTGGGTATTAGTTTGTTTGTGGGTTCGGTTCCCTCACTAAGTTGCGAGAGCCCGGTGAGAACGACCCTTAGGTCGGTCTAAGTAGCGAGAGCCCGGATTCGACCTAGGCCTATAGCATGCTAGTAACCCCGTTTGTCATGTGTGTCGCCGAGATGGGTTCTAGGTGGAACCTCTAGGTGGGTCTAAGTTGCGAGAGCCCGGACCAACCTAGATCACCCTACTACCTCCTTTGCTCTAGTTCTCCCTTGACCATTCCGTTACCCCTTTGACCCCGACCTAATCCTAGCCCGTTCTCCTTTGTTTGCTTTCTCCTTAGCCTTAGTGTAGTCTAGTTTTCTTCCTTCTCTATCATTCTTAGTTTAGTTTAGCTCGTTGACTTAGTCTCGTATTTAGGTGGACCTAGTCTAGACTATACATTACCGTCCCCGTGGATTCGACCCGACTTACCCTAGCTACCCACTAGGTTTAGCCGTTTATATTATTGACGGTTGGGATTCCACGACAAATCCCTTCCCATCACACTCGAAGCAATCTACTAGTCTAAAACAGGCCCCAACGCACTCGAAGCAATCTGTTAGTCTAAAACAGGCCCCAAAGCACTCGAAGCAATCTGTTATCCTAGCAAGTCCCTAAGCACACTCAATTCACACCCTAGGGGGATTATTATTTTAGCACATTCTCGGAATAATTCACTAGGCAAATGCAAGCCCAAGAACTAATGCAAAGAGCCTATACATCAACACTAGTAATTTAAAGGCAAAACAATCACTAAATCCAAACAACCACTCATCAACAATAGTCCAGGGATAGTCAGAAACTATCCCGAAGAAACCAATAGTCCAGGGATAGTCAGAAAATATCCCGAAGAAATCAGTAGACCAGGGTTAGTCAGAAACTTTCCTGAAGAAATCAGTAGACCAGGGTTTGTCAGAAACTTTCCCGAAGAAATCAGTAGACCAGGGTTAGTCAGAAACTTTCCCGAAGAAATCAGTAGACCAGGGTTAGTCAGAAACTTTCCCGAAGAAATCAGTAGACCAGGGTTAGTCAGAAACTTTCCCAAAGAAATCAGTAGACCAGTGTTAGTCAGAAACTTTCCCGAAGAAATCAGTAGACCAGGGTTAGTCAGAAACTTTCCCGAAGAAATCAGTAGACCAGGGTTAGTGTAGACACCCACATTTGGCTATCAGGTGTCTATAGCAGTTTCCGACAAACACCCGATGATGATCGGACGCAAACATGCTTTAACGTAACTCGAATATGTGCTCGAAATCATTGGCATTTGGCTTTGGCTTTCTACGGAGTACAAATCTCACAAAACCAACCTCAATTTCCGGCCCAGTGGGTCATTTCGAGTCAAATAAGACTAATTTGGGTCGAATCCGACACCAAGGGCAAAACCGTCTTCTAGCGACCGAGTCAAACCCCGGTCAAAGATATTTCCGAGGCATAAATATCAGCCGTACACGGCCCACTACGACATAGAGTGGGTTCGAACGGTCCTAAACTCCCACAAAGTTCGGTGGCGACTCCACTTCGATTTAAATTTCAATTCGATCCATTCTCATATGGAGATTCATTCGCCTCCCCAAACCCGCGCGTGGCCGTGTCGGGATGGACCTATATCATGTCCACAATTTGGCGACTCCGCTGGGGATTAACTGATGCGTGACTTACCATCGGCATTCTCAGGGTGAGACTCGAATAGAAATCGTTTGACTAGTACAATACGCGTTTTAGTTTTACTGTTCATGCATAACCCCATATTTTCCCGGGCCGGTACTGGTGACCGACGTCCCACTATACTCTTGATGTAGTCCAAATTGGATATGTCAAAGATGTCCATAGTCGATTCGTATGGGTTTTACGGCATGTTCTAAGCTCAACTCGACTTAGGAAGTCCGCCCCGATTCTCGGATAGGCTATGTTCACTGGTATAGACCCTTCCAGACTGACCGAGACTTAGTTTAAGAGCATACATGGTGTCGTTATACTGCTTCCATGACTACATGCTACTTGATCTACATGACATCTTTTTCAAAAACCGTCATCTTCAAAAATTGCATCCTTTTCAAAATATCCAATTTCAAAACCCGGGACATATACTGAATTTAGGATTTATGATTTTACTCAAAACAGCCTATTTCTAGCCGGTAGTTTGCCCATTTCAAAACTTGAAAATATTTTCGAACTCTCAAAACGACACCCGGCTCGCCTTACCGTTTTTCGAAAAAAAGGGTCGGGTTCCTCTCCCGAATTGTTCGGGCTTTCAAAAATCCAATTTCAAAAACTTCCCTTTCTTAGGACTTCCCGTATTTAGCAGTGTCGGGTCGTGTCATAAGTCATCGAGGTCGTTAGCGTCGAAACTCTGTCGATCTTATATCACGGATTTCCTCCCTATCTCAGTCCGCCTTACTTAACTAAGGCAAGGCCCACCTACGTAGGACATACTCCTACAAAGGAGGGTCTGTTTACACAATTGAGTCCAAAGTCTGGGGAATGTCTCACGTGAACCTCCTTTCAAACAGGACCCGACCCACACAGCCAGATCCTAAAAGAGGCCCACCATTCACAAGTCACCCGTCTAAGTGTCTTTTTCGTGTCATTTCCGTCTTAGCTTTCTTTTCCCTTTCTCGGGATGTACTTTTGTCTTAGGATTTAGGTTTAGTTGCTGATTACGCGGTATTATTACAGACAGGCCGCCCTTCACCCGAACCATGACGAAAAAAGCCATTGATGAGTTGACACAGATGAGGCAGGACCAGATTGCCATTCTTACTCGGGTTAGCGCAGTCGAACAAGGAACTCCTAGCAGTGGAGTTGAAACCAATGGGCCTGCCAATGTTCAATGGGACTGAAGACCCGGTACTCCATATCCGGGCTTTCAAGAAGTTTATGGCTGTTAAGGGGGTCAAATCGACCATGTTCAAGCATCTCTTTGCTTCCTCCCTGGAAAAGCACCCAAAAACCTGGTACTACAGGCTTGATGCCAAGAAATACAAAACTTGGGACGATGTCGCAACGGAGTTCGCCTGAAACTACGCGGATAACACCGAGATTCAGACTACCATGCGTACTCTGGAGGTCATGGCCCAAGAGCCTAAGGAAGGTTTCACCAAATACCTTCAAAGGTGGAGGGCTGAAAGTGTGAAATTGGTGGACAAGCCTAGCGAAAAAGTCTTGGTGGAGGCCTTTGTCAAAAACTTCCTCCCTTCTTACCGGATCCATCTCCGGTACGCCGTCATACCCAATTTCGCCATCCTAACCGAGATGGGTACGAGAATCGAAGACGACTTGAGGTTAGAGAGCCTTACTAAGGCCTCTGCTAAGGGATATCAAGGAGCCTGTTCGTCCTCCGGCAAGACCGCAACTACAACTGCGGCCCGTAGCATTTTCGATGAGGTCAATCTACTAGATACCTCGACCAAAAAGAATACTCCGACTCGAGTATTCACTGACATAGGGATTACTTATGCTCATGCCTTACAAAGGTTATCTTCTAAGGGCCTGATCCAGCCGATAGGCCCGATTCAGGAAGTCCCAATCGAAAAACGGTCCAAGAGCTATAACATCCAGGATTATTGCCACTATCACCGAGGCAATGGGCACGACTCTGAGAAATGCTGGAAATTGAAGCATCTCATTCAGGATCTAATCGAAAGTGGGAAGATACCGCTGTCCAGTGACAAACCGAGTAACAATAGTAACCCTCTTGGTACTCACGCAATTTTTACTGAAGGAGTAGTCGACTGTTCTCATCTTATTTCCCCTTTCATTCCCCAGATCAACGGGATATGGAATGATGATGAAGACGACGTTTACCTGGCTAAGGGGGAAGCTGTCCCCATCACCATCGAAGAAATCCGGAAGGCTAAAACCAAAGCCTTGGCCAGTACACATGTCATCACAGCCGGTCTTTCTGCCCCGAAAACCGTTACTGAACCTTCCAGGACAGAACCTACTCTCGAAGAAGCAAACGCTTATACGGCCCTAGGCAAACAACTAAAGAGGGTCTGAACCGATCTTACTATATGGCAGCTTTTGGTTAGTTCTCAAGAGCATCGGGCAGCACTCACTACGGCTCTCGATGAAATCAAGGTTGATTCGTTGGTTACCCCCACCAAAATGGTAGCCACTATTTTGCCTCACCTTAAAGGCAAATCCAGGGGAGAAGGCCCACTTATCACCTTCTCCGAATCTGATCTTCCACTGTTCGGGGCCACCCATAACTTGGCCTTATACATCACGGCAATCTGTCGGGGCAAATATCTCCCCATGACCATAATTGATGACGGGTCCGCTGTAAATGTCCTTCCTTAAGGACTGCTAAGGTCGTCGGCATTACCGAGGCTGATTACCTTCCGACTGCACAAACTATCCAGGCTTTCGACGGAAGCCCAAAATCGGTTGCTGGGGCCGTTAAACTAACGATCATAACAAGCCCGATCGAGAAGGAGCTAGAATTCCAGGTGATTGATGTCACCTCATCTTTCAATCTGCTGCTTGGAAGGCCCTGGATCCACGCGGTCAAAGCCGTATCCTCCACCCTCCACAGAAAGGTCAAGTTACCTCTACAAGACGGGGTTATCACTCTCGAAGCTACCCCCATAATTGTGGCAAGTTGCAACACCGCGGGTCAAACCGACCCACGAGGTTTCAATTTCGTGGGAATGATCGAGGAAGAATATCTTTTCCAGCCCTATTTCACTACTAGCATCGACACGATGTTACAAAACTTGGGCTACCTACCAGGGGCTACTTCAAGGCCATATCTTCCAGCTGGGAAAATTGTCGAGGTCTTGAATGACGGAGAGTCTCGGTTTTGTTTGCGCCACACCATGACCCAGGGAAATATGAATCAGACAAACACAGTCAAGTTTGTCACTCCGGTGTTCGGAGCTATTCAAGTGGGCCTCTTTCGGCCCACCATCTCGTATCCTGAGGCCAAAATGGTTCGGGAATGTAATTTCATCCAGGATGATATCTCTGCCCTCATCCAGGACGAATCAAAAGAAGATTCAAACCATGCCGAGCCTACGCTGGGGCTCCTGTTCGGGGAAGATAAGATCATTCCGACCCCCAAGGAAGAGCTGGTAAGCCTAATCCTTCGCAGCAGCATGTTCGATCCAACCAAGCTGATCTCTGAAGTTGGCGCTGACACTGGAAAAAGCGCTTGGAGGAAGACGATCAAGTGGACCGACAGCGAGCGTCGAGTCTACAAGCTCACTACCGGTGAAGGGGTTATGCCGGACACTGAGTCCGAGTCTGAGTTAGAGTCAGAGTCGGAGTCTGAGTCCAAGTCTAGAGGGTCCGGTACTAGAATCGAGTCTGTAACCCCTTTTCCTTTAGTCACACCTATGAGAGTCTCGGAGTCTGTCCCGAGAGCACTCCCAAACCCGCCTCTGACCAACGATCAGATGGCCGCTCTCTTTGAGCTATTTTCAAAATTCACTATCAATAATAACGATAACCGTTCCGCTTACGACTTGTCTTATTTTAAAAACATTTTCAAAAATCTTACTTGAAATGACATTGAGAAACCCGACGAACAGGTATCGCTGTCTCCGCATCTAATCGAGCAACTCGAACAAAGGGAATCCCGAGATCCGTAATTGAGGAAACTGATTCCGTCAATGTAGGAACCCCTTTAGAGCCTCAGATGCTTAAGTTAGGTTTATCCCTAAATCCCGAGGAGAAGCAACAATTCACAGATCTCCTCCATGAATTTAAAGACGTCTTCGCGTGGTCCTACAAGGACATGCCGGGAATAGACCGGGAGATAGCCGAACATCGTATACCCATCAGAGACGGGTGTAAACCGGTAAAACAAAAACTCCGAAGAATGAGGCCTGAATGGTCTCTCAAAGTCAAAGAAGAAGTCGACAAGCAATTCAAAGCGGGCTTTATTCAAGTGTCGGAATATCCAGACTGGGTTGCAAACATCGTGCCAGTACCCAAGAAAGACGGCAAGGTACGGGTTTGTGTAGATTACAACGAACCGCCACTACCTTATTACACGATATGATGCATAAGGAAGTAGATGTTTACGTGGAAGACATGATCGTTAAGTCCAAAGACCGAAACGGGCACATTTCGGCCCTAAGAAAATTCTTCACCAGATTACGCAAGTACAACATGAGGCTAAAACCTCAAAAATGCAGTTTCGGGGTAACATCGGGCAAATTACTGGGCCATATCGTTAGCCAACGCGACATCGAGGTTGACCCATCTAAAATCAAAGCCATCACCGAGATGCAGCCACCTAAAACCGAAAAGGAGATAAGGGGGTTTCTCGGGAAAGTTCAATATATCAGCCGTTTCATTTCAAAGTTAACCATGGTATGTGAGCCCATTTTCATGAAACTGAAGATAGGAGAACGGGTCCTGTGGGACGATAAATGTTAGATGGCTTTCGATAAAATCAAGGAAATTCTGTCTGCACCGCCAGTATTAATGCCACCTCAACATGGTCTACCATTGTCGTTATACCTAACAACGACCGAGACAGCCATGGGGGCTATGCTGGCCCAGACAGTCGATTCGGAAGAACGGGCTATTTACTACATCAGTAAAAAGTTCCTAGAGTACGAGTGTAAATATACAATGCTCGAAAAGACGTGCTTAGCTTTAGTTTGGGCCACTAAGAAGCTTCGACACTACATGCTCAGTCACGAAGTGCACGTACTATCCAGAATGGATTCTATCAAGTATCTATTCGAAAAGCCCATCCTCAATGGCAGGATATCCAGATAGACTTTAATGCTAGCTAAGTTCGACCTCAAGTTCGTACCATTAAAAGCCATCAAAGGCCGGATAGTAGCCGAGTTCCTTGCCGATATTCCAATATCCGAGGAGGGACATACTGATACTTGGGATTTATATTTTGATGGGGCATCCAACTTCAGAGGATTTGGTGTCGGGATTTTGCTAATTTCACCACAAGGGGAGCACACTCCGTTGTCCATTAAACTAGACTTTGACGTGACTAACAACGCAGTCGAATATGAAGCATGCATACACGGGTTGCAAGCCGCCGCTGATTTAGGAGTAACGAACCTCCGGGTCCACGGTGACTCGTCACTAGTCATCAATCAAGCACTCCAAAAATGGAAAACTCGAAACGCCAATCTCGTAGCTTACCAAGCACGAGTAATGGTTCTCGAAAAGCCGTTCCAAAAAGTGGAATACATCTACTTACCTCGGGAGGAAAATCAATTTGCAGATGCTCTTTCCAAACTAGCATATTTATTAAATATTCCAGAACACTTAACTAGCATGCCGATCTGTGTGGAAAGACGGTCCGAGCCGGCATATATCAACACTATCCAAGACATCGAAATAACTGATCCGGAACCTTGGTACCAGGCTGTTCTGACCTACCTAACGTCGGGAGAATATCCTCCGGGATCTGAAAACCGGGCCAAGAAAGCCCTACGAAGGTGGGCCACCCAGTTCATCCGCACAGACGATGGACAGTTAGACAAAAAGACGACACATGGGGCTCTACTCCTATGCATCGACAAAACGCAGGCCGAAAAGGTCATGGCCGAGGTACACGATGGTGAAAATGGTCCGCATATGAACGCCCATATGTTAGCCCGAAAAATCACGAGACTCAGATATTATTGGAATAGCATGGAAACTGACTGCCAGTTATATGTCAAACACCGTCATAACTGTCAGATTTTCGCCAACGTCCAGCATATGCCGTCATCCCTATTATATACCATGACATCACCATGGCCATTCTCGACATGGGGAATTGCTATAATTGGGAAGGTGAACCCTTCCGGGACGGGGGGTCACTGTTTCATTTTGGTGACTATCGACTATTTCACCAAATGGGTCGAAGCCGAGTCGTACCGGATTTTGAATGCCAAGCATGTGGCCAAATTGATCCAAGATAAGATTATATGCCGATATGGGATCCCGCACGAATTCATCTGTGATCACGGGACCCATTTTCAAGCTGAAACCGCTACTCTACTGGAAAAATATAAAATTCAAAGGCATACATCTTCACCTTACCGTCCCCAAACAAATGGAGCGGTAGAGGCAGCTAATAAAGTGATTGTCACCATACTTAAAAAGATGGCTGATAACTACCGGGACTGGCCCGACAAAATTCCTTTTGCTCTATGGGGATACCGAACGTCAATTCGCACCGCAACCGGAGCAACTCCATATTATTTGAAATATGGAATGGAAGCGGTCCAACCAGTCGAGCTAGAAGTACCATCCCTCATAATTTTACTCGAGAGTCAGGTGCCCGAGGTAGATTGGGTCCAAGCCCGATATGACTCGCTAGTTCTTTTGGACGAACGGCGATCCCGGGCCCTTAACAATATCCAGATATATCAAAAGAGGATACAACGGGCTTTCAACAAAAGGGTTAGGCCCAGAAATATGAAAGAGGGGGATCTAGTCCTGAAATCCGTCCGGGCCTTACTACCAGTTGACCCAAGAGGGAAATTCAAACCCAATTGGGCAGGGCCATATTTAGTAAAGAAGATCCTATCGGGAGGAGCGGTGATGCTGACAGACTTGGACGGAAACGAGTCCGTCAATCCGACCAACTTGGACCAGTTGAAACGCTACTACCCCTAAACCTTATCTCAATGTCATTTGCTAAAAGTTTATAAAAATTCATCTTTTTATAGATTTTCAAAAAATATAATCAAGTCAATAAACTAGGATTACTTATCCTACTGTCGCGCATCTCGAACTAATAGTCTTGATGTATTTCGAAAAATTGCAAAAATTCTATGCTTGAACTACGTTTTGTTTGATTCCACTAATCGTGGATACGTAGGCAACCACTCAAAAGGGTACAACCACTGCAATAACGAAAAGACGAGAACGGTTTTCACTAATATGTCTCTTATTATTATTAAAAAAAACCGATAAACTCGGGAATTTCAGAAATACATCACACAAAAAAGCAAACAACAAAAATCACACCACAAATATAATAGTATTACTTAAATAATAAAATTTAGGAGAATATTGCTCGTGCATTTTGCCTTTCCCTTTGTCTTTTGGGTCGCGCGGAGCCCGAGGTCGACGGGGTGGGGGCGAGCGCTCCCGGATCACAAGCGGGACTTCTTTAGCTCGAACTCGTTTCTTTGACTGCGGGTCTTCTGCCACTTTCACTGGTCCAAGCTGAGCCCGTACGTGCTCGGGTAGTCTGTCTCGAGGACCAAGTCGGTCCTGAACCGCCAATCTTGGACCAAGTCTCTTTTCCAGGTCTGTGAGGGGGCTAACTTTCCCCCATGCACCTTTAGTACTGGACCCTTCAGCTTGAGTCCTAGTCTTTCCTTTCTGGCCTGACATCAGCTGAACTAAGGTTGCTGGAGTGTCACCATCATCAAAGAAACCTCGGTTATCTTTAGCTTGTTCTCGGCGCAACAGGTCAAAAGCCTCGTCAGTCTTCAGGGCAGCACGGGCTTTGGCAGAATTCGCCTTCGTCCACTTCACATAAGAATCCGATACCCATATTGAGTGGATAGTCTTGGGAACAGACCAGGTAGCCCGGGTGTACCACCGCTGCATCCAGGTGTCACACATTACATCCGTCAGCTGAGTAGATTCACTTACGACCGCTTCAATCTCCGGGATTCTTTGGGCCCGGCCATATTGCCTAAGTATGCGATCGGGGTAAAGGTGAATTGTCTGCCTAAAAGATAGGATCACTTGATATCTTGCCCTATCTCTCGATTCCGAACCAGTTCGCACATAAATAGGCCACCATGGTACCGTTCATTGAATCAATGGGCCTCCATGGAAAGACAACACTTCGTCCCAGTATCTTTGAGTATTAAGGCGAGAAAAGTCAACGGTCCGTCTCCTCGTCATCACTTGATTGGGGCGATATCGGCTCACGTCCAGGGGAGGATCCACGATTGACAACCTCTCGAATAGCCAAAGCTGAAAAAGAAATGGAAAATATGATTATCAAGGCAAAAATTGATGTCCGCACAGGGGCACTCGATCGAGTGTTTGGAGGTCACTCGATCGAGGTATTCTCTAGAAGCCGGACTGGAGGTTTTTTTGAGAAGGCAGTTGATCGAGTTCCCGCCATAGCTGGAAACCGTGAAAAAAAACCACGAAATCACAAAAAAATCGCGGAAAAGTCGAGAAAATCGCAGAAAAATCAAAAAATTGAGAAATCAGAAAAAAGCCGAGGCGGTATACCTGTAGAAGATGGGTGCTCCCGTTCAACCGGATCGACGAATCCCTCTTGTGATTATCCAAACCCTGGATAATCTCTCCAGTAATCAGCCAAGCCGGGCTGTGGTCCGTTTCCATCAGGTCAACCACGGTGAAAAGTCGGACATGGCCCATACAAGATAGCAGATCCATGTGACCTTCGAAGACATAAACATGGAGCATACAAAAAGCAAAGGCCCTACGGCTATGGGCCGGCCTGACCCGGACGTCATGTGGGTTCATAAATTTTTCAGCCAGATCAATCAAAGAGACAGTATCTCCTTCTAGCATACGAGATACCTCCATATGAGAAAGCCCTAAAAATTCCCGTAATTTTCTTCTTGGATCGTGAACTAAAAACGGGATAGCAGGGCCAAGTATGGGATTCCATCCTCCCACGGCACCAATTTCTTCAGGAATAGGACAAATTGTTCCTCGAGGAAAGCCAAAAACATGATAAGTATCGTCCCAATAGGACAAGCAAGCATCTAATAAGTGACGATCCACTTGCATCTGACGGATTGTGAACAATTGAGTAATACCATTCTGATTCAGAATAACTTTATCTGCATCTCTGAAGTATCGGGACCAATCCTGCAGCATTCCAATTAGTCGGTCGATTCCCATAATTGGATTTCAAAAAAGAGAGAGAAGAATAAGTTTCTCAGGGTTTGTTTCTCTTTAAGAAGGAGGGGAATTATGAGAATTATGAAAAATTAAAAGCAGGGGAAGGGTATTTATAGCATTAAACCCAGACTTTCCTCCTTGCTTTGGGATTCCTAATCCTAGAGGATTTAGCATACATGCCTTATCCTAGGATGTAGCTAAGTCATCCCGAGCATTCGTATTCCTTTTCAGAGTCAAATTTTTTTCAAAATTTCTCTGCATTCAAAGTCTTCTTCAATTTTTTTTGTTATTCCCCAGCGCGAGTCATTTCTACCCAAATGCTACATGCGAAACTTTACATAGTCATGTACAGGGACGACTCAAGCATAGCCTTACAATTAACTCCCCAACGGTATTTTACGGGATGGGCCCACATATAGGTGCACCCGGGACTTACATGACAAGTCCAAATTCTCAACGGAGTTATCATTATCACCTCAGGTATATTTCTAATCTATGGCCGGCGGGCCCTTCACGCAAAGTCTAATGGACTTTAAACGAACTGACCGGAAGTCTGCCAGGTCTTAGTCTTTGATTGACCTGGTAGCTACTATGACTCTCGCCCTGTCCAAGCCTCAGTCAGAGTGGGAGCTCTGTAGACACCCACATTTGGCTGCCAGGTGTCTATAGCAGTTTCCGACAAACACCCGATGATGATCGGATGCAAACATGCTTTAAAGTAACTCGAATATGGGCTCCAAATCATTGGCATTTGGCTTGGGCTTTCTACGAAGTAAAATTCTCACAAAACCAACATCAATTTCAGGCCCAGTGGGTCATTTCGAGTCAAATAAGACTAATTTGAGTCGAATCCGACACCAAGGGCAAAACCGTCTTTTAGCGACCGAGTCAATCCCCGGTCAAAGATATTTCTGAGGCATAAATATCAGCCGTGTCACCCCACAAATACAACTTGAAGTCGAAAACTACAAAAAATCAGCTACAAAAATATTAAACAATTCCGTAAGGGATAAAATTTTATCTTTTAAAAAGAGCCATAACACCCGTCAAAGCTCCACTCGGTCGAGTGGATTAGCTCACTCGGTCGAGTGGGCTCGTAAAAAGCGATCAGGCTCGAGTTTAGACCAGGCACTCGATCGAGTGCCATGAACCACTCGATCGAGTGGCCTCCTTTTTCAGCCAAAACCGGGAGTTTCCTCCTCTTTAAGCAACTTCTCCTATCTGCAAACGGAATCATACTTCCTACCAACCGTTGCTTTCTTCCTTGGCAAGAAACCGCTTTCCTATCCAAACACTAGGAATCTCTTATCCCGAGTAAGGGTATCCCATCCTATAAATACCCCACCTTCACACATCAAAAAGGGACATTCATCATTCATTAACCTCGAGATTTCATACGCAACACATACACACACATATTCGTAGAATCGAAAGACCGATATTACAACCCGAGATTACGCCGCCTAGACCCACAAAAACCGGCCACCTCAACCCTACACCATACACGTCCCATACCACCATAACTCACCTACATTACCTCGACGCTCCCGTGTCTAAGCCACATTCCGACGAGCCCCGTTCCGAGTAAACAAAGCATGTAGGTTGAGGGTGTAAAATCAAACCCGTTCTTTCTCTTAGTCCTTCTCTTTCTCTCGGCTTTTCTCTCCTTTCCGTCGCTGTCGGTCGTTTTTTTATGGGTCGTCGTCGCGTCTTTTCTATACTATCAATACTACAAAACTATTTTCATAAAACACAAGCGTTCTTAAAAATACGATATCGATTCTCTAGTCAAATATCGTATTAAAAAAGAACTAAATTGATCTCGTTGATGCTAACAAATCATTACACGGTCTAAAAAACATAATACGACGATTTCAACACGGAGAGAGTTAACATTGTTTTAGTTCGATTTTCAAAACAATTTACAAAACACCTTTTCTAAAAAGTCATTCTGAGTATTTAATATCGATTTCATAATCGAATATTGAATATGACGAATATCAAAAATTTAGGTCGAGTATAAACTATGATATGTTTATACACGATTTAACAAAATTGTCGATTTTCTTTCAAAAAGCAATTTCGAGAACAAAAGCAAATCGGACAGCAGTCCGTACAGAGGGCACTCGATCGAGTGCCTAGCCCGCTCGATCGAGTGGCACCTCAAAAACCGAAACAGGAGCCTTTTTTCGAGACCACTCGGTCGAGTCCCGCGATGACTCGATCGAGTGGCTTCTGGTTCAGAAAAACAGTGGGCTTTTCGGCATGTTTCGAGTTTCAATAAATATTTTGGTGACTTCGGTCAACACGTGTTTAATCCATCACGTGTCATAAAATTTTCAAAATCATGCATGTCATCATACTTACGTTTTATATTCGATTTACGAACCGTTACTAACTCGTTTGTTCATCTTTCTAGCAACTTCTTTTCACCTTTTGTTTTATTATACTAAAACGAATCTCAGATGCTAACATACAACTTTGACGTTAGAATTAGTTGCATTAAACCGACTTAGCAACCCGTTCAATTCTTTGCATGTTTAGGCAAAACAATGTTTGCATATCATTCATCCTATTACTAACGCGCGTATTTTAAAATCAAACGATATCCTAGTAGAGGCCGCTAATGTGCGGGCGAGGTTGGGTGTTCTTTGTGAACTTCCCAACACGTACCCTCACCCCTTACTCAGAACCTCGGTTTCCGGATGTCCGAAACCTTTGGCAAACGAGAGTCATTTAATACACGGTATCCGATAAGGTCGGTATCGGTATCAAATGCAAAGGGACGAACCAAATAAACTCTGAAATCGGAATGGGCCGTATTTTGTACACGGCCCACTACGACATAGAGTGGGTTCGAACGGGCCCGAACTCCCACAAAGTTTGGTGGCGACTCCACTTCGATTTAAATTTCAATTCGATCCATTCTCATATGGAGATTCATTCGCCTCTCCAAACCCGCGCGTGGCCGCGTCGGGGTGGACCTATGTCATGTCCACAGTTAGTCAGAAACTTTCCCGAAGAAATCAGTATACCAGGGTTAGTCATAAACTTCCCCGGAGAAAGCAATAGACCAGGGTTAGTCAGAAACTTTCCCAAAGAAACTAACGCAGCCACCCGAGAGGGATAAATCTAACGCAGTCACCCGAGAGGGATAAATCTAACGCAACCACCCGAGAGGGATAAATCTAACGCAGCTACCCGAGAGGGAGAAATCTAACGCAGCCACCCGAGAGGGATAAGTCTAACGTAGCCACCCGAGAGGGATAAACCTAAGCAGCCACCTGAGAGTGATAAATCTAACGCAGCCACCCGAGATGGGTATATCTAACGCAGCCACCCGAGAGGGATAAGTCTAACGCAGCCACCCGAGAGGGATAAATCTAACGCAGCCACCCGAGTGGGATAAATCTAAAGCAGCCACCCGAGAGGGATAAATATAACGCAGTCACCCGAGAGGGATAAATCTAACGCAGCCACCCGGGAGGGATAAATCTAACTTAATGCAACCACCCACAAGGGATTAAATCAAAACAAAGACACCAATAAATACTTAAGCAAAAGGCCCGAAACTACTAAAACAACAAACCTGAGCACAAAATAAAGCAACCTAAACCGAACCAATCAAGCAAACTTTGAACAAATCTCAAATACATAACAAACCGAAGCAAAGCAAGAACAAACCCGAACAAAATAAGACAAACCCGTAAACCAATAAAACACTTAACTAAAACAAATAAACAAATAACAATTTTTCGCTTAACGGGTCTTAGTTATTCGAGAAGCGAAGAAGTCTGAAACCTCCACAACATTTTGATTCGAGTGGATACCAATGCCCTCGAAGGAGTCTGAAACCTCCATAGCATTTTGATTCGAGTGGATACCAACGCCCTGGAAGGGGTCTGAAACCTCCACATCAATTTGATTAGAGTAGATACTAACACTCTCGAAGGAGTCTGATACCTCCACATCATTTTTCATTCGAGTGGAGACTGACGCTCTCGAATGGTTTATTTTGTCCTAGGGGTCAGAGGCATCCCAAAAGACAACTACTCGAGCGGAGACCTACGCCCTAGAGTAGTTTATCTTAATTTGTCCTAGGGGTCAGAGGCATCCCGAAAGACAGTTATTCGAGTGGAGACTGACGCCCTCGAATAGTTTTATCTTATCTTATTTTGTCGTAGGGGTCAGAGGCATCCCCAAAGACAACTATTCGAGCAGAGACTAACGCCCTCGAATAGTTTTATCTCATCCTATTTTGTCCTAGGGGTCAGAGGCATCCCGAAAGACAGCTACTCGAGTGGAGACTAACGCCCTCGATTAATTTATCTTGTTCCGTTTTGTCCTAGGGGTAAGAGGCATCCCAAAGACAAGTGTTCGAGTGGAGACTGACGCCCTCGAACATTTCTGTTTAGCCTTATTTCGCCCAAGAGGTCACACGCATCCCGAGGACGACCGCTCGAGTGGAGACTGATACCCTCGAACGTTTTATAGGGTTCACAAGCATCCCAAAAAAAACATTTGTTCGAATAAAAGCCAACACATATACGTTTAACGCGTCACCTACACACGAAAACATTTAAAATTGAACAAACTTTTAAACAAACCGAAGAAGAAAAAGTGCGCGCGCATGAAGACTCGAGAACAAGATGTCAAGCAATGACCCGGGCCCAAGCAAGCAACCGCAAGTAAAAATGTCAGGAACGATCTCTAAGCCCTGGCTGGCGAGCCTCAACACGTAGTCCAACGGACTTAAAACGACTCGACCGGACAGCTACCAGGTCGTAATCCTCGATCGACCTAGGTGGCTATACTTTGACTTTCGCCTTGTCCAAGCCTCAGTCAAAATGGGAGCTTCTGTAGACACCCAAATTTCGACCTGGTGGCTGTAGAAGTACCCAACAAACACCCGATGACGATAGGACTGCAACGTGACGCGGGTTCGCAATGTTTTAGGTAGTTTTTCTATAGAATGGGTCAAATAAATTACTCAGAAAAATTAAACAAACATGATGGCAGCCTTAGTCGTGTCGTTACGGTCGCATAGATACTAATTAGAGTCAATTCTAACACCGGGACCCCGAGTCGGTCCCGAACCTGAAACCGAGTCAGCACCGCGCCAAGTGAACCTTGGGATGCACACCCGAGGCCCACCAAGCTCACGCACTAGGGTAATACGGGGAAACCTTAGACCTTAAGATACATATTATACTCCTCCGTCTCGGTTTTGGAAAGTATCAAAATCGTATCTTCAAAACTCCAACTGCCTCGCCTCACGCGTCTGAGACTCCCGACGTCTGAACCCAGGCGCCTGAGTCTGGGTGCGCCGCGACTCAGGCGTCCATATGGGTGACGAGGGCCGAAAACACCTATAAATACCCCCCTTCACCTCATTCATTCGACATAATTTTCACTCTTCTCTTCTCCCTCTACTTTCTCGCTAAGGGCTCGCACTCTGACACCCGAGGCAAACGATCCACTCGATTGTAGTTCCGATAAAAGCGACATCGACGCTACTCCTCACCTTCGAGCACCCCACTCGATACAGACGTTCCTGTGTTCGACTAGCTCAAGTCTAGTAACGAAGTTCTGCCGGATTAGACGCAGAATCAACCCATAGTAACGAAGCTCTGCCGGAGTAGCCGCAGGAAGTGTCAACGGTAACGGAGCTCTGCCGAAGTCATTGGTCAAGCTAGGAGGACCGCCTATCAAAGTCAAGTCGTCACTAGGTTGCCATCTAAACAAAACTTTACATTTTCGCACTTTCTTTTATTATGCACTACGACAACATTAGACTAGGTCCACAAACACTTATTAAAACACGTAACGTCCCAACTTCAACCACAAACACTAAAATACACTAAATAGACCCGAGTAATTCCGAGATCCGTTCTCAACTATCTATGTATAGCGTCCCGTTTAGTGTATACTCCGAGGGTCAACTCCTCACTACGTGATTTACTTACATTCGCATTTACAGTTTTTCGTATGATTTATTGCTTTTATGACCTTTTAATTGCATGCTAAATCACCTAACACGGAATTCAAAACATAAAATAACTAAAATTGAACAAAGTGATGGTCGGGTTCCGTATTAGTCCGAGTGCTCGCCTTACTAGGTTCGACGCATCTCTATTAATACCGAACCGACGCGTATTAAGCAAAATACCAAGTAAGGTATACCACGAGAATGACTACTATCCGTATTATCGCGTTAAAACCGACTTGCTAATACGTATAATATTATTACCCTCTACTCTCCTACGTGCATCTTTTCATGGCCTGCCTGTCACGTGAAATCGCATGCAAAGAATGTAAATACAATTACTTTGACGATAAAACTTACTTGTCTTTAAACAACCGATGTAGCAAAAGACATAGGGTTAAAACAACGGATGCTACAGTATTTCCACCACAACGAAAGAACTAGGTTATCAGCCCACCGATTGATTAGTAGAGGCCGCTATAGTGCGGGCGGGATTGAGTGTTGACATCTAATAGATGTTGGCTTCCAAATACATACCCTCACCCTTTACTCAGAATTGACGGTTTCTGGATGTCCGAAACCATTGGCATTGAAAGTCTTTCCAGGCATGGAGTGCTTAAGGGTACAAGTCTTTATCTTTAGGTCCCGTGCCCCTCAACTTTGAGCTGGCAAGGGATGAAAGTTGAATTGAACGGTTTTCGAGTCCCCATCATTGAATCGGTGGCAACTCCACAAATCGGCAACGAATTCAGTTCACTAAAAAGGTCGCCTTACCAAACAAATCTGCCTTTAAACATTTACAACCACGTCTCGATAGATTCCTAACGGAAACATGGGTGCCCGCACCTGTTTTGTACAAGTCCGGATCGAGGTCCGACACTTCGCCCCGTACGCGAGATCGGACCGTCCCCCCGACCGGGAGGGGGCCGCGTGGGTGGCCGCAGCAACACGTTGAAAAACCGGGTCGGTCCCGTGCGGGCATGCGCGGGGCTCCGGGCGGTGCGGACGGACGTCCATAGCGGCTTAGATTGTTCCGGAAAAGGCAAAGGTGGGACAAAAGCGGGAGGCGGTGGAACATTAGACTCTTCATCTTTTTTGGCAAATCGCTCCGCCTCTTTTCTTTTTGCTTATTCGGCTTCCATTTGCTCCTTTTTCTTTCTAAGTTCTCTTTGTTCAGTCTCTGCATTTTTTGAGAATATCAAACTCCGCTTGTATTCCCCGGTTTTGTTTGGGGGAAGTGGGAGATGATGCTTGTGGTGAATCTTGTTGATTAACTTTGGTTGTGGTGCTTTTGGTTTTCAAGTTCAAGTTTTTATACTGGTCCTCAAGTTCTTTGCCACCTCCCAAAATGACTACATTTAATTGGTGTGGAGGGTCTCTTGGGTTTTGGGGTTGGCCGGGAAAACCATTGGGTGGATGAATTGAGGCGGCTAAGGCTTTTGTTGCTTCTTGTGATTCCCAAACCTTTAGCCTTGCTTTGGTATCTACATTCTCATTCCATAAATGCCAAATGGCTCTTTGCAAATCACTAGTATTATCCCATGGAACTCCTCCTTGACCATATTGAAAATTACTTGATTGACCATAAGATTGAGAGGGTTGATTAAATGGTTGTTGATTGTAACCTTGATTACCTTGCAAATTGCCTTGAAACCCTTGATTATATCCATGATTAAAGTTATTACCATGTTGATTTTGTTGATTATGTTAATTGTTGTAATTGTTGGGAACATGGAAGTTACTACCTTGTTGACTGAAGTTGCTCCTTTGGCGAGGAGGCAAATATGGGGGCATCTTTGGAGGACCTTGATTAAAGAGCCTTTGTTGACTTTGGTTAAATGGACTCAGTTGACTCCCTTGGGCACGTGGCATAATATTTTGAACATTTTGATTTCCATAAGAAAAGTTGGAATAAAACCTTGTGTCGGCATTGTAAGTATTAGAAAAAGGGAGCAAATTGAGGTTTTTGCTCATACACTTGTATAGCCTGGACTTCATTTGGCTCTTCAAAATAAGTTTCTTCATTAGGAATACAAGAGCTAGAATCATGGCCATAATTTCCACAATGATCACATTGAACTTCCCATGTTATTTGTTGCTTAGGAGGTGATGGTTGTGTTTTTGGAACACTCCCTTAAATTTGGCACATATCTCTAGGAGTTGGTCTATAATTCAGGGCATCCATTCTTTTTGTTAGTTCTTCAACCTTTTCTTCAAGTTTCAATTCATTAGAACTCTTAGATGAGTTCACTTCAATTTTCTTTCTATAATCCCTCGATTGACCCACTCTAGCATTACTCCTTGCCATCTTTTCAATAAGACTTTTAGATGCCTCATCGGTAAGGGAAGAGAAATCTCCTCCGGTGGCCGAATTAAGGTTTTCCTTGGTTCTCGATGAAAGGGAGTTATAAAATGTTTGGGTTGTTAGCCAATCGGGTATTCCATGGTGTGGACATTTACGCAATAAATCTCTAAATCTTTCCCAAGCCTCACTTAGGCTTTCTAATTCATCTTGCTTAAAAATTTGTATTTCCATGCGATATTGATTGGTCTTTGATGGTGGATAGTACTTCTCCAAGAAAGCATTGGACAATTGAGCTCATGTAGTGAATGTATTATCGGGATGGCCATGAAGCCATCTATGAGCTCCATCTCTCATTGTCTTAGGAAATAACAATCGGTGTAATTGGCATGATGTTAACCCATTTAAACGGGCTCCAACTAATTTTTCTTTAAATGAAGCGATATGCTCTTGGGCATCCTCTTGTGAAATACTATGAAAAGTACCTTGTTGAACGACATTTGTTAAAGAAGCCTTCAATTCATAATTTTCGGGTATCTTCCCGAAATCAACCGGTGAAGGTGCTTCTTCGTGCGTAAGTTGAGAATAGGAACCCAGGGTCGCCATTGGTCGGATTGGTGGTGTTGGTGGATTTGGATGATTTGGAAGGGTTGAAATTTAATTTGGTGGTGGGGTTTTTGGTGATGGTGGGGTAGATGGTGAATTTTGTGATGTAAATGGTGTAGAAGGATTATTTGGAATGAGATTGTTTGGTGTAGACGGTGTGTGTGGTAGAATGAGATTAAGGTTAGGAGGTGATAATGAAGGATGTGGACTAATGGTGGTTGAGTTATTTCCCCGAAATCGCAAAGCTCTAAAAGTCCTCCCCGGCTCCGGATCGAACCACATGGGCGATGACTTATTCCTGGGCATAAAACTCAAATTACACGGTAAGTCTCCTAGCACCTATTGGTACTAGGGAAAATGTAAAAATAAAACTAAAGCAAATAACCAAACAGAAAAGCTTAAAACTCAATTAACTCGCCGTGTCCCCGGCAACGACGCCATTTTTTTATCGCCTCCCAATCGGATCGGTCGTTTAGCAAAGGATGGGGGATCAAAACAATATTTGTAAGACTCGTAATAACACAAAAACAGCTAGTATATTTGTGGTAAGTCGAGGTCCGTCCACAAGGAAACGGAACGAAATTGAGTAGAAGCGACGTGTTTGGGATCTAGTGGGGGTTTTAAGGGTCGAGTCTACAAAAATGCAATAAGTAATAAGAGATGATTAAATATGGAAAAGGTGTTAGGGGGAAGTCGAGAATCGGAAATTAGGGTCTAAGAAAATAGGAATCGGGTCGGTCACAACATTGGTATAGGGAGAGTGCCACCTTTCGCTTTCTTCACCCAACTCACCTAAAAACCCGTTTTCCCGGCGAAGAAGGGTAAGTCTCAAGTTAAGGTAATTTCTACCCCGAGTTTCCCCATATTGATAGAAATGAGTCAAGGTCGGTCTAGTTGGGCGGACTAAAACAACAATGACATAACAACCTCAAGTAAGATAAACCAACAAGCAAGCAATCAACCAACCAAAACTCCTCAATTCAAATAATTCAAGATCCTCCTCCCTAAACCCCCCAACAAGAAATCTACTCACAATTCATAATGGAAACTAATAAAACAAAAACAAGGAAGAAAACAACTTAAACATGCATAATAATTAAATCTAGAGAATTTAACAACAAAACAATAGGAAAAATTACGATCTACTAAATAAACTAGAAAATCAATCTAAGAGCAATAAAAGTAAGATCAATGAAAATAACAACAAGACAATAAAAACGATCTAAAAGCAATAAAAGTAAGATCTAGAGAAAATACCAACAAAACAATGAATAAAATTACAATCAACAAAATAAACCATCGAACGATCTAAAAAAGATAAATAAAGATGATTAAAGCAAAACAATGATGAAAGAACAAAATTAAATCTTGTCTAGAGATTAGGGAGAGGAAGAGAAATATACCAACTATAAAGATCAACAATACAGAAGAAGTTTGCATAAAAATAAGATGAAGCTTGATGAAGAGGACAAAAGATTTGTCACTAATCCTTTAATAATCTCCAAGAATCTTCAATAAAAACTTGAATCCTTACAAAGCTTGAATGTAAATCTAGAGAATTGATGAAGAAATTGATGAAAACTATGAATATCTATTACTATCTAAGCTAATGAAATTGTAGAGAACTAACGGAATTAGTACTAGAATGATCTACTTAATGGATGGTAAGGAATGATAAGTGAATGGTCTAATGGATGATAATGTGCAACTAACTAGGGTATATATATATATATATATATATATATATATATAGAGGTAGGTTTAAATAAGGGCACCATGTTTCGGTAAGTGTATATCAAAGTTACAGATAACATACGATAAAGTTGCATTTGTTTAAAATTGATATGTAACTATAACATTCAGCTCTTTTATCACTTCAAGTGATAAAGTGCAACTTTATCACTCATCTCGTGTACCTTTATGCACTTTTTGTGTAACTTTAACACTTGACCTTATGCCCTTAAAATAGTTGTTGCCATTATTTGAACCTACCTCCCTCCCTCCCCCCCCCCCCCCCGCTCTCTCTCTCTCTCTCTCTCTCTCTCTCTCTCTCTCTCTCTATATATATATATATATATATATATATATATATATATATATATATATATATATATATATATATAGAGGTAGGTTCAAATAAGGTCCACAATTTTTTTAAGTCTATATTGAAGTTACAGATGACATACGCTAAAGTTGCATTTGTATATATATCAATTTTGAACAAATGTAACTTTAGCATATGTCATCTGTAACTTCAATATAGACTTAAAAAAATTGTGGACCTTATTTGAACCTACCTCTATATATATATATATATATAGAGTAAGGCTCTTATGAGTCCTTTACTCTAGATGAGTCCCTAAGTCCTCATCCCATCAATTGGATGAGATGTGGATGGATGGACAAGATGCATCCTAGCAATTGCATTAAAAAAAAGATTTACGTTCCTAAAATAGCTCCCATGAATTTAGGAAACAATAACTCCCTTGATCACGTTCATTCATCATTCACGTTCATTCAAACTTAAAAAAAAAACCTTTCTTCATTCACGTTCATTCATCAATTTTGTTCTCGAAATCCTGTTACAATGGATTCAATGACCGCGTCATCTTCTTTAACTGTTGATAAGCAATTGATCGAGTATAACAATGGTGAGTTTCAAAATTTCTTTCTCATTTTGATTCAATTTTTATTCATGGATATCAATGGTTATATTGCTTTCAATTTGCGTTTTGGTATCAATGGTTTATCGCGTCAATTTGCGTTTTTTTTACGTCGATTTTCATGTTTATATTGCTTTCATTGTCATTTCATTCACCACAGTTTCGTATCAATGGTTAACTGCTCTCTCAATCTTTATAGATTCCAGGGTTTTATGCTTTTTATTTAGATTTTCCATGATATCCACTGATACTATTGTTTTGATTTCTATTAACGCAGAAACGTCGTTGAAGTAACATGCCTTCTGCATTAAAGTAACACTTAAATGGAATTATAGTAACACAAATGAACGTCGAGAAAAGGGTTTTGATGATGATGTTATAGTAACGTATTGTACTCGTTAGAGTAACACCACTTAGGAATTGTAGTAACACATTATTTGCATGGGTGTATCGCTGTTTGATTTTGTGCAGGTGGTTTTGGCAAAGATGCAAACACACAGGACAACACTGGAAAAGGTGAAATTTTTTTGATTTGATTAATCATGGATTAATAACAATGGTTCGCTGATACTATTGTTTTGATTTCTATTAACGCAGAAACGTCGTTGAAGTAACATGCCTTCTGCGTTAAAGTAACACTTAATTGCAATTACAGTAACACAAATGAACGTTGAGAAAAAGGTTTTGATGATGATGTTAGAGTAACGTATTGTACTCGTTAGAGTAACACAACTTAGGAATTGTAGTAACACATTATTTGCATGGGTGTAACGCTGTTTAATTTTGTGCAGGTGGTATTGGCAAAGATGCGAACGCACAGGACAACATTGAAATCTGTTAAAGCTGTTAACGATACACCTGCGGCTGTGATAGTTGCTAACGATGCAGCTGGGGAAGAAGTTGTTGTGGACGCGCTTAAAAAGAAAATGAATGTCCGTCGTTGCGGGTGCAAGGTAATGATTAGGCTGTTCAATAAAGGCGGCACTTAGATTGAAATATAATGCGTCAGAGGAATTGATTGTAATATCATTGTAATAACACCATTAATCACTTAGAGTAACATTATTTGTTCAATAAAGTAACATTTACAGTGCTTCGGTGTAACACACCTATTATGAGACCAAATAAAATTGGGTAACTTCAGTGATTTAAAGTCCAATGTTACTGTAATTTGTTCAATGACTTACTTAAGTAAATATGTTAAAGTAACCATTAATTACTTAGAGTAACATCATTTGTTCATTAAAGTAACATTTATAATGCGTCAATGTAACACACTGATTATGAAACCACATATGTATCTTTGGTAAACTTCATTCATTGCCATAGTAACATCAGTCGTTACTTAGAGTAACGAGTACACTCAGTCACTCTAAACAGAGTTTAGCAGCTTTGTTACATTGGTGATAGTCAAAATACCAATGTACATAACAAGTATCTAAAGAATACAAACCATTAATTCGTAGTTAGAAAAAATATGACATGATTCATTAAACACATTATTTTTTTCGGCCCTTTGTTGGCTTGCTCTTGGGACCGTCGATGATCTTTTGCCGCGCGTCGACGTACTTATCTACATTTTTCAACGACTGCAACCGCACCTTGTTCCTGTCTGCCAATAGAAGTGTGGCTGCAAGTTGGGCCACCAAATTTCGTATATTGACCTTCCTCTCGAGGTCTATGTGGTGGAATGTACGGCCCTCGTACATTAACATGTGCATCATAAGGAAAATTCCTGACTCGTTACTGGTTGCGCCTGGTTTATGCCACTTCAGACTAACATCGTTAAAGCTGTAAGTAATGATATCAGCTGCACCAGGGACTTTATGCTGTAGACACCCACATTTTGACAGCCAGGTGTCTATAGCAGTTTCGAAAACACACTCGATGATGATCGGACGCAAACGTGTTTCTACGCGCTCGGATATGGGCTCAAAACCATTAGTTGTTGGCTTAAGCACTTACGGAGTAAAAATATCACAAAACAAACCTAAAATTCAGGCCCAGTGGGTCGTTTCCAATCAAACAAGACTAATTTGGATCAAAACCGACACCGGAAATAAAACCGACTTTTGGCGATTGGGTCAACCCCGGTCAAAGCCGTTTCCAAAACACATAAAAACAACCACATGGACATCAAAAGTCTAACCCAAATACAAAACCCATCAAGTATCCAACTCGAGGGCCAAGAAGCCCGGACCTCTCGTTCCAGCTGACCCACTCGATCGAGTGCCAACTCCACTCGATCGAGTGGGCCTTGTAACGAGCCCGACTGCGGTTGTTTGGGCCACTCGGCCGAGTCAGGGGGCTACTCGGTCGAGTAACCCTAGACGGGGTGCATGCCCAACGCCTATATAAGAACCCCCATGCACACAACTTTGACACTTCTTACAACCCTAATTCAACCCTAATCAAACCCTAATCTCACACTTGCAAACCCTAACCCTAGCATCTAGTAATCAAAACCCTAACCACCATAACTTAGCCTACATCTCGATACTCACGTGCAAGCCACATCTAACGAGTCCCGTCCGAGAACAAGAACATGTAGGTTGAGGGTGTAATATTCCCGTTCTTCTCTACTCCCATCTTTCTCTTTTTCGCGCGTGTCGTCGTCCGTCCGACGTCGTTGTCGTCGTTGTTTTTTTTATCGTATCACATACACCGATTTCTAAAACCTTTCCTTAATTCGCGTTTTTTTATTATTCAAGTTGAGTCGAAACCCTTTGATGCGGATCCGACATCAAACAATTCGCAAGAATTAATTATGATGTCGGGATGCGGAGGGAATCAAATCTAGTCTTTTTTAATTCAAGTGTCGATCTAGTAGATTCGATACCAACTCAATAGTTGGATGTCGAATTCGAACGATTTAGTCAAATAATTTAACTAACACGATTTCTCGTTGATGCTAAAATAGATGTCATCTAATTCGACAAGAATTAATACGACACTATAAACGCCGAGGGAATTTATATCGTTTTGGTTAATTTAAAACGACTTATAACAATTCTTTTTTTATCTCGCTCTAATATTTCATATCGATTCAATAATCGAACATGGGATACGACGAGTATTCAAATTTTGAATCGAGTATAAATACCATAATATTTATACCCGATTCAACACAATCAACGATTTATCAAAGTTCGAATCGAGCATAAATTACACAATATTTATGCCCGATTCGGCAGAATCATCGAATTAGCAAAATCAAAAGCAATTTCGAAATCGATAACAAAATTGAAAATGAACCCTAGTTCGTACAGGGGGCACTCGATCGAGTGCCTAGCACACTCGGTCGAGTGGCACCCCAAAAACCGAGACAGAAAGGTTTTTTGACCTCCACTCGGTCGAGTCTCGCAATGACTCGGTCGAGTGGCAGCGTACTTGGTCGAGTTCGTCAATAACTCGATCGAGTAGGGTCTAAAAAACGGGACATAAGCTCTTCTAGAGGTCCACTCGGTCAAGTCCTCCAATGACTCGGTCGAGTGGCCCTTTATCACGTCAAAACTGTGAGTCCTACACCGTCTTCTTGTTTCGGTGATACTTTTTTATGACTTAGGTCAACACGTGTCAAATCAATCACGTGTACTACTACTTTTTCAAAAACCATGCATCACGTTTACATTATTCGATATTATTCTACATTATTCTATAATTCGCAAACCGTTATTATCGTTATACCCTTACTAACAAGTTTGTTATTTTTCTTATCGATTTATCTTGTTTATTTTATTGTACTAAAATGAACTCGCATGTTAAATTTAACTTTGACATTAGAATTAGTTGCATTAAATCGACCTAGAAACCCGTTCAATTTCTTACATACTTAGGGAACACAACGTTTGCATATCATTTAACCGCACTACTAATGCGCGTATTAGAAAGTCATTCGATATCCTAATAGAGGCCGCTAAGTGCGGACGGGGTTGGGTGTTCTTAGTGAACTTCCCAACACGTACCCTCACCCCTTACTCAGAACCTCGGTTTCTGGATGCCCGAAACCGTTGGCGCATGAGAGTCATTCAATACACGATATCCGATAATGTCGGTATCGGTATCAAATGCAAAGGGACGAACCCAATAAACTCTGAAATCGGAATGGGCCGTATTTTGTACACGGCCCACTACGACATAGAGTGGGTTCGAACGGGCTCGAACTCCCACAAAGTTCGGTGGCGACTCTACTTCGATTTAAATTTCGATTCGATCCATTCTCATATGGAGATTCATTCGCCTCCCCAAACCCGCGCGTGGCCGCGTCGGGGTGGACCTATGTCATGTCCACAATTTGGCAAATCCGCTTGGGATTAACTGATGCATGACTTACCATCGGCATCATCAGGGTGAGACTCGAATAGAACTCGTTTGGCTAGTACAATACGCGTTTTAGTTTTACGGTTCATGCATAACCCCATATTTTCCCGGGCCGGTACTCGCGACCGACGTCCCACTATACCGTGATGTACTCCAATATGGATATGTCAAAGGTGTCCATAGTCGATTCGAGTGGGTTTCGCGGCATGTTCTAAGCTGAACTCGACTTAGAAAGTCTGTCCCGATCAACGTCTAGACTATGTGCACTGGTATAGACCCTCTATAGACCGACCGAGACTTAGTGTAAAGCATACATGGCGTCATTATAATGCTTGCGTGACTATATGCTACTTGGTTTCCGTGTCGTTTTCAAAAACCATCTTTTTCAAAAATTGCATCTTTTCAAACTATCCAATTTCAAAACCCGGGACGTATACCGAATTTAGGACTTATGATTTTACTCAAAATAGCCTATTTCTAGCCGGTATTCTACCCATTTCAAAACTCAAAAATATTTTCGAACTCTCAAAATCGAGGCCCGGTACATTTTTTTTTTTTCGATTTTCGAAAAACCGGGCCCCTCCAGTTTTTTTTTTCAGATTTTTTCTAAAAATCCTTTTCAAAACCTTCCTCTTCTTAGGACTTCCCGTATTTAGCATGTGTCGGGTAGTGTCTTAAGTCGTCGAAGTCTCTAGTGTCGAAACTCTGTCGATCTTACATCACGAGTTTCTTCCCTATCCCAGTCCGCCTTATTAGATTAAGGCAAGGCCCACCTACGTAGGACATACTCCTACAAAGGAGGGCCCATCTACACATCTGGGGATGTCTCACGTGGAACTTCCTTCGAACAGGACTCGACCCACCTGCCGATTCCTAAGGAAGGCCCACCTTCTACAAGTCACCCGTCTAGATGTCTTTTCCGAGTCATTTCCCTTTTCAGTTTTGTTCGCGATGTACTTTCTATTCCGGGATTTGGGCTAGTTTCTGATTACGCGGTGTTCTTACAGACATGCCACCCATAACTCGCAAAATGCAAGATTCCCTGGATCAACTGTCCGCCGCGCTGGCCAAAATCGAGACACAAGTGACGGCTATCTGGACCGACCAAACCACTCTGGCCACCCCTCTGACTGCCGTGGAGAAAGGTACTCCCACTGGATCTGAGCCCACTGGACCCATAGCCGAGTTAATCGACGTTGTTCGCAAGCTTGAAGAACAGGTCCACCTGTCGACAAATAACTCGATCCACACTGAAAATACTCGTTCCTATTCGCCTTTGAATGACGAGCTACCTGCCAACCTCAACCTCACGAGAATTCCGATGTTTGAGTATACTGAAGACCCGGTCCACCACATCCGGGCTTTCAAAGAATTCATGGCGGTCAAAGGGGTGAAATCCACCTTGTTTAAGCACTTATTTGCTTCCTCTCTCGAGAAGCACCCCAAGGCCTGGTACTACAGGTTCGATTCCAAGAAGTACAAGACTTGGGACGATGTGGTTACAAAATTTGCTTGGAATTACGCTGATAATAGCGAGATCCAGACTACAATGCGTACTCTGTAAGTGATGGCCCAAGAGCCCAAAGAAGGGTCACCAAATATCTCCAAAGATGGCGGGCCGAAAGTGTAAAGCTGGTTGATAAGCCCAGCGAGAAAGTGCTAGTGGAGGCCTTTGTCAAGAATCTCCTCCCATCCTACCGGGTCCATCTCCGGTATGCCATCATCCCCAGTTTTGCCGCCCTAACTGAAATGGGTACAAGGATCGAGGACGATTTACGGTTAGAGAGCCTGACTAAGGCCTCTACCAAGGGATATCAAGGGTCTAGTTCATCTGTGAGCATGCCCACATTTGCAGCTGCAACCCGCAGCATTTTCGATGAGGTCAATCTGCTGGATACCTCATCCAAAAAGAATACTCCAAATCGGGTATTCACGGATATAGGGACTACCTATACCTACGCCTTACAAAGGCTATCGTCAAAGGGCCTAATCCAACCGATAGGCCCAACTCCAGAAGTTCCCGTGGAGAAAAGGCTCAAAAGTTACAATGCCCAAGCCTACTGCCAATATCATCGAGGTAATGGGCATGATACGGAAAAATGCTGGAGGTTGAAACATCTGATCCAAGAACTTATCGAAAGCGGGAAAATCCCATTGCCCGGAGACAAGCCGAGCAACAAAGAAAACTCGTTCAGTGCCCATGCTATATTCACTGGGGAGGTAATCGACTGCTCACACCTCATTTCCCCCTATATCCCACAAATTAACAGGATATTGTTCGATGATGAGGAAGATGTGTACTTAGCAAAAGGGGAAGTTGTCCCCATCACCTGTGAAGAGGTTCGAAAAGCTAAGTCCAAGGCCTTAGCCACTAACCACCTCGCCACCGCCGGGCGCTCTACTCCAACAACCGTCACTGAACCTGCCAGGACGGGATCTACCCTTGAAGAACCAAGCGACGACACGGCCATGGTCCAACAACTGAAGAGGGTTCGAGCTGATTTAACTATATGGCAGTTACTAGTTAGCTCCCAAGAACATCGAGAGGCACTGACTAAGGCTCTCGATCAAATCAAGGTCGACTCCCAAGTTACCCCCACTGAAATGGTAGCCACTATCATGCCCTATCTCAAGGGCAAATCCAAAGAAGAAGGCCCACTCATAACCTTCTCTGAGTCCGATCTACCACCGTTTGGGGCCGCCCATAACCTGGCCCTATACATCACGGTCATTTGCCGAGGGAAGTACCTCCCGATGACCCTAATCGATGATGGATCTGCCGTTAACGTCCTACCTCTAAGGACCGCTACGGCCCTCGGCATCACCGAGGCGGACTATCTCCCGACGGTGCAGACTATCCAGGCTTTCGACAAAAGCCCAAAACCGGTTGCCGGGGCCGTAAAGCTGACAATAATAACGGGCCCGATCGAGAAAGAATTGGAGTTTCAGGTGATTGATGTCACCTCATCCTTCAACCTGCTACTAGGAAGGCCTTGGATCCATGAAGTCAAGGCTGTATCCTCTACCCTCCATAGAAAAGTGAAGATGCCACTCCAGGACAGTGTCATCATACTGGAGGCAACCCCCATGACCGTGGCTAGCTGCAACGCCACGAGTCGGGCCTAACCACGGGGATTCGACTTCGTGGGAATGATTGAGGAGGAATATCTCTTCGGGCCCTACTTCACTACTAGCATCAACACGATGCTACAAAACTTGAGTTACCTACCGGGAGCCACTTCGAGACCACATCTCCCGGCTGGGAAGGTTTTCGAGGTCCTAAACAACGAAGGGTCTCGATTCGGTTTGGGGTATACTATGAGCCCAGAAAATTGCGATCAGGAAAATGTAATCAGGTTTGTCACTCCAGTATTTGGGGCAATCCAAGTGGGCCTTTACCAACCCACTATCACATATCCCGAGACCAAAACGGCTCGGGAATGCAATTTCATCCCCGATGATATATTCAACCTTGTTCAAACCGAGTCCAGGGAAGGTGAGAACAACTCCGAGGCCGTGCTAGGTCTCCTATTTGGGGAAGACAAGGTCGTCCCCGCCCCAAAGGATGATCTGGTCAACCCGATCCTCTGCAGCAACCGTTTCGATCCAACGAAGCTGATCTCCGAAGTTGGGGCAGATACCGAGAAGAGGGCCTGGAGGAAGACAATCAAATGGACCGACAGCCAGGGTCGGGTCTATAAGCTAATCACCGGCGAGGGAGACATGCCGGATACCAAGTCTGCGTCAGAGTCAGAGTCAGAGTCCAAGTCTAGAGGGTCTGGTGCTAGAGTCCAATATGTATTCCCTCTTCCCTTAACCACTGGAGTTTCGCGGCCTGTCCCGAGAGCACTCCCAATCCTGCCACTGACCAACGATCGGATGGCCGCTCTATTCGAGCTATTCTCAAAATTTACCATTAATAATAATAACGAAAACCGTTCTGCTTACGACTTGTCTTATTTCCAAAATTCTTTCAATTTCAAAAAATTTATATGCAATGACATTGAGAAACCCGACGAACAGGAACCCCTTCTTCCGCATCTGATCGAGCAGCTCGAACAAAGGTGACGGACGGGGATTTGTCGCGAATCCCGATCGTTCAAAGTAAAAACCAACTATCCTATACTTGGTAGTCGAGGGTAAGTCGGGTCGAATCAACGGGGACGGTCTAGCTAAAATAAGGGTTTCGGTCAAGGTAAGGAATTAGTCAAACGAGAAGAGGTTTTTGGTTGGAGAGAAGTTCTAAACTAACGAGCAAAGCTAATCGAACAAACAAACGAAATAAATACGATAAAAAAAAAGGACTAGGGTCAAGGTCAACGAGGTAGTCTCAAGGAATTTATCGAAGTTTACAAACGAGTCGATTACGGTCGGTAATTGGGAAGATAAAGGGTCTCTCTCGAGTCTCTATCTACCCGGGACGGTCCTAATAACGGGCTCTCGCACTTATTACTAGGTCGACCCACCCAAAAGAAAGCTCGACGAAATATAATTCACCTATCGCGGCCAAGACAAGTAAATTATACAAAAATGTCAATCAAAGGAGAACACCAACAATAATAGACAAGAACATAAAAACACAACAAGTCCACAAATATGAGATAAACAAAGTCTTCCTCGACCCTAGAAATTGACTACTCTAACATGATTAAAAGTAAACTAATTAGACTACCCAATACTCTCATTGAACAATTAAACATGAATAACTCATAAAGATGCAAACTTTAATAAAAGAGGAAGAGTAAAGAAATTATACCAGACTTGAATGGAAAATTCCATAAATTGAAGAAGGATAGAGTGTATATAGAATCACCCAAACCAATTAGGACTAATACCATCTAAATAAACTAGATTAGCATTAATAATGATGTAACAAAAATGAAGAGTGAATATCAAGCTAATGCTGCTGTTCGTACTCTATTCTACTGGTATGCGGCTGGCTTCTCACGGACTGTTGCTGCTGTGTTACTTCTACTCTAATCCTTACCCTCCGTGTTACTTCCTCCACTACCCTCTTTTCTTTCTTTTTTCCCTCTCAACTCACCTCCTTCCTGCTGCGCGTCCCCAGCTCCAGCCCACAACCCCAATTCTCTTTTTTTTTTCTTTCATAGTGGGCCGGTCCACCATTTTATTTAGTGATTGGGTCCGAATTTTGCTTTGATCCAATAGCTGCTGATTTGTAGCTCGATTTCGACATATTAACCAATGGAATTGAGTCTTGCTTCCTTCTACAAACTTGTAGGCCTCGAACTTAGCTTTCCAACGCATCTTGAATCACTTAATTCCGATGTGGTATGAGTGAGATATCGTCAATTCAAGACAGTCCGATCGAGTTGGCCTTTGACTTTTGCTTGACCCATATTAACCCACTTTGTTCATTAACTCGGTTTTTTTTCTCGTCTTTTACTCGGTCATTCTTCAGACGGTACCTACAAAAATACACACGAGACAAGGTAGTACCAAATTCTCGGGAAATAACATTTATTACGATAATTATAACTAAAACGACTTATTAACACTTATTGTCCTATAATAACCTATGATGAGCTATAATAACGATTAAGCACACAAAATCGACCCGAATAAGTAAATAAATGTGGGTAAACTAATTACTAAAATGACGTTTATCAACTCCCTCACACTTAAACCTTACTCGTCATCGAGTAAGCTCAAATAGTGTACGACAAAAGCAATTTATTCACAACATAAATAGAAAAACATAATAGCCGATACGAGACAATAAACGGGCTCGCTCCGTCCCTTCAACTCACAACGAGATACTATGAGGAGAGTATCCCCTTGCAAGGCAAGTGGGGTCTTGCCAAAATTGCGAGACAACCAACATTTAAGCACAAAACACGATAAAACATGGTCATCTCTAACAAAACGAGTCACCTCCCTCGACAAGGCAACTAAGCAAATCCCAAATTGATAATCAAGATTCTAAAATCCAACTAAAACATAAAGGATAACTAAGAAATACTTCACTAGTTGCATAGTCTCATTGTACATCTACTAATCTATAACTTCGGTAAGGAAACTAGGGCGTAAGACGGAGATGGAGTGAACTAACATGACGTTATAACCGAAAATGATACATAAAGTCCCTCCTTTCACATAGTAAGAAGTTCGGATCGTCCCGGTATCAACTTGGTGACTAGAAAGGAGGCTAAATTTATTTATGATAATAAATATATATAAGCTCACTTATTTGAACAAACTTACTTTTCTTTTGATTTTCTTTTCTTCATTTTTCTTCCTTTTCATTTTTTTTTTCATTTTTTTCATTTTTTTTTCGAAACACTTCGAAAATTATTTGAGAAGTGACTCTTTTCTTCTTTTGATTTTTGATTTCGTCACTTTGAATTGAAATGTGAGCAATTATTAAACACTTTGTTTTTGTGTTTTCTTGGGATTTTCTCATTATTGTGGATTTTTGTGATTTTGTAAGGATAATGTCACCAAGTCGGGATCCGGTCACCATAGGACAAAATGGTCATAAGGAAACATCACACCATGAGATGAATATGTGAACAATAATGATGGTATACACCCTAAATCACTAAATAAAGCAAAGATTAGTTGATTCACAATACTAGTATGCAACACTAAGTATTTCCAAATCATTCTTTTCATCAAAGTTGAAATCTAAGAAATCGACTAAACTCTTATGAAAATGCAAAACTTCTCTTTGGATTTTTGAATTCTCAAATTTTTAGGTGTTTTTTTTAACTTTTTTGACAAAACAAGAAACAAACACACACACAAAAGCGAAATAAAAGAAATCCGCAACACATATTCACAAATCACAAGGACTAACATCACCAAATTACTTCCAACATCCCAACACAACACATATCCACAACAAAATCACACCACCAAATCCAAAATTTCCACCAAAATCAATCCAAATATGATCCAATAAGCAACATGCTCTCCCCCACACTCAAACGAAACATTGTCTTCAATGTTTAAGACTAGGGAGGGAGAAAAGAGAGGTTGGGTGAAGAATTTACCATTTCATGCTCGATCTTCATCACTTGGTGAGTGATTCTTGATCTTTTCTCTTCATCCATCATCTTGATGTTCCTTCCTCAAGATAATAAGTGGACACCTACACACAAGAAGAAAACAACACAAAACACACACAAAAAAGAAATATATACACTAAACACAAATCAAACAAGTAAGTCATCTAAATACCCTACCAAAGATCTCATTAACTTGTCATACGCATTTGAACAATCATCACCAACATGATCATAGTGAGGCAAGCTAGAGAATCCACAAAACCAAGAGATAAGAGTGGTGATAAAGGGTTTGTGGATATGGTGGATACTCGGAATCTCAAATTTCAAACAAGGCTTATCATCATATTCCAAGGAGGGTTTAACACTCTCAAATTGAGCACTAGCATACATCGTTTCATATTCAAAATCCTCCACCAATTTATCCTCAAATGACAAGTTTAGAGCACAATCAACATTGAGAGAATTCTCCCAATCTTCCTCGACATACATAACCTCAATAGAAGGAGTAAGAGAAATGAGATCCAAATGATCAATATGTGAAAGAGACTCAAAATCCATACAAGGGAAAGGGACAAATTTCTCAAAAATTGGTTCCTCAAAGAAATCAACCTCACAATCCCAAGTATCCTCAATCTCAATACTCTCATCACTCAAAGCAACATCAATATCTCATTATCCTCTCTTTTCTCCTTTCTTTCAACCTCAAGAGTCTCTCTTTTCCTCAACTCCCTTTCCAATCTCTCATAATCAACCTCAAAAGATACGCTCTCCAACTCACAGAAGCTAAGATCTAAGTGGTTTTCCTCTCTACAAAGATCATTAAGCTTATCCAAGCACACATTTTCCTCAAAAAGCACACATTCCAACTCACAATCATTAACATTCACAACAAAAGGTGTAAGTTGGACAAGGGAATATGGAAATTGTGTTGAAGGAAGGCAAGTCGATTCACAAGAGTCAATAGCATGCAAATCATCATCGGCCTTATGCACCACATTATCATGCAAAGGGGTTTGGGGAACATACTGAACATGTAAATCATCATCATCCTCCTCATCATCAATAAGAGGTGGAAAAGAACAAGAAGGAAGTGCATATAAAGTAGTTACCAAATCACCACAAGAAGATGGAATAGCATGCATAGCATTCACATTTACAAAGGGAGAAGAAGCTTGACAAATATGAGAATCATGCACAATATCAAGAGAATAAGAGTCTACCCTAGCACTCAACTCATGTTGCAAATAAAGCGTAGGTGGGTTAACTCTAGGTTCTCTAATTTGAGGTCTCACTCTCTTAAATCCCCATTGATCATTGACACTGGCCACTCTTTCAATTAAACCGGAAACTTCATCATCATTCAAATCATTGAACTTTCTCTCAGATGAAAAGATGATTAGGTTTCTATGGTGAGGGAGCAAACCTTGAAGAAAGGTCGAAGTGGTTAGCCAAAGTGGGATTCCATGAATTGGACACGCTCTGAATAAACCCTTAAACATAACTCAAGACTCACTCAAACTCTCAAACTCGCCTTGTTCAAAGCTAAGAATCTCATCTCTAAACTTGGCGACCTTCGAGGGAGGTAAAAATTTCATAAGAAATGCAAGGGCTAGTGGGTTCCAAGAGGTGAAGGTGTTAGGAGGGTGTGAACAAAACCATCTCTTAGCTCCATCCTTAAGGAAAAATGGAAACAATATAAGTTTAATGGTATCAAGGGGTACCCCATCCCTTCTAAACACACAACACAAGTCCACAAAATTCTCAAGAAGACCATAAACATCCTCACTCTCAAGTCCATGAAAGGCATCCCGCTCCACCAAATCAATATAATATGGCTCAATATCAAAGCTAGGACCCTCAAAAACCACAATATTAATGGGTGAGGCAAACAAGTCGGGATCTGGTCTACTATGATCAGTAAGAGAAGGCATTATAGATAAGAAGAGGGAGAAGAAATTCAAGAGAAGTGACAAAAGAACAAATAAAACAAACAAGTATATACAAAGCACGCTAGCAACTAATAATTAAAAAAAACAATGAAAGACTAATTCCAAACCAAACTAAGACAAAAATCTAACTTAGCACCGTCCCTGGCAACGGCGCCAATTTGACGGACAGGGATTTGTCGTGAATCCCGATTGTTCAAAGTAAAAACCAACTATCCTAAACTTGGTAGTCGAGGGTAAGTCGGGTCGAATCCACGGGGACGGTCTAGCTAAAATAAGGGTCTCGGTCAAGGTAAGGAATTAGTCAAACGAGAAAAGGTTTTTGGTTGGAGAGAAGTTCTAAACTAACGAGCGAAGCTAATCGAACAAACAAACGAAATAAATACGATAAAAAAAAGGGACTAGGGTTAAGGTCAACGAGGTAGTCTCAAGGGAGTTATCGGAGTTTACAAACGAGTCGATTACGGTCGGTAATTGGGAAGATAAAGGGTCTCTCTCGAGTCTCTATCTACCTAGGACGGTCCTAATAACGGGCTCTCGCACTTATTACTAGGTCGACCCACCCAAAAGAAAGCTCGACGAAATATAATTCACCTATCGCGGCCAAGACAAGTAAATTATACAAAATGTCAATCAAAGGAGAACACCAACAATAATAGACAAGAACATAAACACACAACAAGTCCACAAATATGAGATAAACAAAGTCGTCCTCGACCCTAGAAATTAACTACTCTAACATGATTATAAGTAAACTAATTAGACTACCCAATACTCTCATTGAACAATTAAACATGAATAACTCATAAAGATGCAAACTTTAATAAAAGAGGAAGAATAAAGAAATTATACCAAACTTCAATGGAAAATTCCATAAATTGAAGAAGGATAGAGTGTAGATAGAATCACCCAAACTAATTAGGACTAATACCATCTAAATAAACTAGATTAGCATTAATAATGATGTAACAAAAATGAAGAGTGAATATCAAGCTAATGCTGCTGTTCCTACTCTATTCTACTGCTATGCGGCTGGCTTCTCACGGACTGTTGCTGCTGTGTTACTTCTACTCTAATCCCTACCCTCCGGGTTACTTCCTCCACTACCCTTCTTTCTTTCTTTTTTCCCTCTCAACTCACCTCCTTCCTGCTGCGCATCCCCAGCTCCAGCCCACAACCCCAATTCTCTTTTTTTTTTTCTTTCATAGTGGGCCGGTCCACCATTTTATTTAGTGATTGGGTCCGAATTTTGCTTTGATCCAATAGCTGCTGATTTGTAGCTCGATTTCGACCTGTTAACCAATGGAATTGAGTCTTGCTTCCTTCTACAAACTTGTATGCCTAGAACTTATCTTTCCAACGCATCTTGAGTCACTTAATTCCGATGTCGTATGAGTGAGATATCATCAATTCAAGACATTCTGATCGAGTTGGCCTTTGACTTTTGCTTGACCCATCTTAACCAACCCACTTTGTTCATTAACTCGGTTTTTTTTCTCGTCTTTTACTCGGTCATTCTTCAGACGGTACCTACAAAAATACACACGAGACAAGGCAGTACCAAATTCTCGGGAAATAACATTTATTACGATAATTATAACTAAAACGACTAATTAACACTTATTGTCCTATAATAACCTATAATGAGCTATAATAACGATTAAGCACACAAAATCGACCCGAATAAGTAAATAAATGTGGGTAAAATAATTACTAAAATGACGTTTATCAACTCCCACACACTTAAACCTTACTCGTCATCGAGTAAGCTCAAATAGTCTACGACAAATGCAATTTATTCACAACATAAATAGAAAAACATAATAGCCGATACGAGACAATAAACGGGCTCGCTCCGTCCCTTCAACTCACAACGAGATACTATGAGGAGAGTATCCCCTTGCAAGGCAAGTGGGGTCTTGCCAAAATTGCGAGACAACCAACATTTAAGCACAAAACACGATAAAACATGGTCATCTCTAACAAAACGAGTCACCTCCCTCGACAAGGCAACTAAGCAAATCCCAAATCGATAATCAAGATTCTAAAATCCAACTAAAACATAAAGGATAACTAAGAAATACTTCACTAGTTGCATAGTCTCATTGTACATCTACTAATCTATAACTTCGGTAAGGAAAATAAGGCGTAAGACGGAGATGGAGTGAACTAACATGATGTTATAACCGAAAATGATACATAAAGTCCCTCCTTTCACATAGTAAGAAGTTCGGATCGTCCCGGTATCAACTTGGTGACTAGAAAGGAGGCTAAATTTATTTATGATAATAAATATATATAAGCTCACTTATTTGAACAAACTTTCTTTTCTTTTGATTTTCTTTTCTTCATTTTTCTTCCTTTTCATTTTTTTTTTCATTTTTTTCATTTTTTTTTCGAAACACTTCGAAAATTATTTGAGAAGTGACTCTTTTCTTCTTTTGATTTTTGATTTCGTCACTTTGAATTGAAATGTGAGCAATTATTAAACACTTTGTTTTTGTGTTTTCTTGGGATTTTCTCATTATTGTGGATTTTTGTTATTTTGTAAGGATAATGTCACCAAGTCGGGATCCGGTCACCATAGGACAAAATGGTCATAAGGAAACATCACACCATGAGATGAATATGTGAAGAATAATGATGGTATACACCCTAAATCACTAAATAAAGAAAAGATTAGTTTATTCACAATACTAGTATGCAACACTAACTATTTCCAAATCATTCTTTTCATCAAAGTTGAAATCTAGGAAATCGACTAAACTCTTATGAAAATGCAAAACTTCTCTTTGGATTTTTGAATTCTCAAATTTTTAGGTGTTTTTTTTTTAACTTTTTTGACAAAACAAGAAACAAACACACACACAAAAGCGAAATAAAAGAAATCCGCAACACATATTCACAAATCACAAGGACTAACATCACCAAATTACTTCCAACATCCCAACACAACACATATCCACAAATAAATCACACCACCAAATCCAAAATTTCCACCAAAATCAATCCAAATATGATCCAATAAGCAACAAGCTCTCCCCCACACTCAAACGAAACATTGTCTTCAATGTTTAAGACTAGGGAGGGAGAAAAGAGAGGTTGGGTGAAGAATTTACCATTTCATGCTCGATCTTCATCACTTGGTGAGTGATTCTTGATCTTTTCTCTTCATCCATCATCTTGATGTTCCTTCCTCAAGATCATAAGTGGACACCTACACACAAGAAGAAAACAACACAAAACACACACAAAAAAGAAATATACACACTAAACACAAATCAAACAAGTAAGTCATCTAAATACCCTACCAAAGATCTCATTAACTTGTCATATGCATTTGAACAATCATCACCAACATGATCATAGTGAGGCAAGCTAGAGAATCCACAAAACCAAGAGATAAGAGTGGTGATAAAGGGTTTGTGGATATGGTGGGTACTCGGAATCTCAAATTTCAAACAAGGCTTATCATCATATTCCAAGGAGGGTTTAACACTCTCAAATTGAGCACTAGCATACATCGTTTCATATTCAAAATCCTCCACCAATTTATCCTCAAATGACAAGCTTAGAGCACAATCAACATTGAGAGAATTCTCCCAATCTTCCTCGACATACATAACCTCAATAGAAGGAGTAAGAGAAATGAGATCCAAATCATCAATATGTGAAAGAGACTCAAAATCCATACAAGGGAAAGGGACAAATTTCTCAAAAATTGGTTCCTCAAAGAAATCAACCTCACAATCCCAAGTATCCTCAATCTCAATACTCTCATCACTCAAAGCAACATCAATATCTCATTATCCTCTCTTTGCTCCTTTCTTTCAACCTCAAGAGTCTCTCTTTTCCTCAACTCCCTTTCCAAGCTCTCATAATCAACCTCAAAAGATACGCTCTCCAACTCACAGAAGCTAAGATCTAAGTGGTTTTCCTCTCTACAAAGATCATTATGCTTATCCAAGCACACATTTTCCTCAAAAAGCACACATTCCAACTCACAATCATTAACATTCACAACAAAAGGTGTAAGTTGGACAAGGGAATATGGAAATTGTGTTGAAGGAAGGCAAGTCGATTCACAAGAGTCAATAGCATGCAAATCATCATCGGCCTTATGCACCACATTATCATGCAAAGGGGTTTGGGGAACATACTGAACATGTAAATCATCATCATCCTCCTCATCATCAATAAGAGGTGGAAAAGAACAAGAAGGAAGTGCATATAAAGTAGTTACCAAATCACCACAAGAAGATGGAATAGCATGCATAGCATTCACATTTACAAAGGGAAAAGAAGCTTGACAAATAGGAGAATCATGCACAATATCAAGAGAATAAGAGTCTACCCTAGCACTCAACTCATGTTGCAAATAAAGCGTAGGTGGGTTAACTCTAGGTTCTCTAATTTGAGGTCTCACTCTCCTAAATCCCCATTGATCATTGACACTGGCCACTATTTCAATTAAACCGGAAACTTCATCATCATTCAAATCATTGAACTTTCTCTCGGATGAAAAGATGATTAGGTTTCTATGGTGAGGGAGCAAACCTTGAAGAAAGGTCGAAGTGGTTAGCCAAAGTGGGATTCCATGAATTGGACAAGCTCTCAATAAACCCTTAAACCTAACCCAAGACTCACTCAAACTCTCAAACTCGCCTTGTTCAATGCTAAGAATCTCATCTCTAAACTTGGCGCCCTTCGAGGGAGGGAAAAATTTCATAAGAAATGCAAGGGCTAGTGGGTTCCAAGAGGTGAAGGTGTTAGGAGGGTGTGAACAAAACCATCTCTTAGCTCCATCCTTAAGGAAAAATGGAAACAATATACGTTTAATGGTATCAAGGGGTACCCCATCCCTTCTAAACACACAACACAAGTCCACAAAATTCTCAAGAAGACTATAAACATCCTCACTCTCAAGTCCATGAAAGGCATCCCGCTCCACCAAATCAATATAATATGGCTCAATATCAAAGCTAGGACCCTCAAAAACCCCAATATTAATGGGTGAGGCAAACAAGTCAGGATCTGGTCTACTATGATCAGCAAGAGAAGGCATTATAGATAAGAAGAGGGAGAAGAAATTCAAGAGAAGTGACAAAAGAACAAATAAAACAAACAAGTATATACAAAACAAGCTAGCAACTAATAATTAAAAAAACAATGAAAGACTAATTCCAAACCAAACTAAGACAAAAATCTAACTTAGCACCGTCCCCGGCAACGGCGCCAATTTGACGGACAGGGATTTGTCGCGAATCCCGATTGTTCAAAGTAAAAACCAACTATCCTAAACTTGGTAGTCGAGGGTAAGTCGGGTCGAATCCACGGGGACGGTCTAGCTAAAATAATGGTGTCGGTCAAGGTAAGGAGTTAGTCAAACGAGAAAAGGTTTTTGGTTGGAGAGAAGTTCTAAACTAACGAGCAAAGCTAATCGAACAAACAAACAAAATAAATACGATAAAAAAAAGGGACTAGGGTTAAGGTCAACGAGGTAGTATCAAGGGAGTTATCGGAGTTTACAAACGAGTCGATTACGGTCGGTAATTGGGAAGATAAAGGGTCTCTCTCGAGCCTCTATCTACCCGGGACGGTCCTAATAACGGGCTCTCGCACTTATTACTAGGTCGACCCACCCAAAAGAAAGCTCGACGAAATATAATTCACCTATCGCGGCCAAGACAAGTAAATTATACAAAATGTCAATCAAAGGAGAACACCAACAATAATAGACAAGAACATAAACACACAACGAGTCCACAAATATGAGATAAACAAAGTCTTCCTCGACCCTAGAAATTAACTACTCTAACATGATTAAAAGTAAACTAATTAGACTACCCAATACTCTCATTGAACAATTAAACATGAATAACTCATAAAGATGCAAACTTTAATAAAAGAGGAAGAATAAAGAAATTATACCAAACTTGAATGGAAAATTCCATAAATTGAAGAAGGATAGAGTGTAGATAGAATCACCCAAACTAATTAGGACTAATACCATCTAAATAAACTAGATTAGCATTAATAATGATGTAACAAAAATGAAGAGTGAATATCAAGCTAATGCTGCTGTTCCTACTCTATTCTACTGCTATGCGGCTGGCTTCTCACGGACTGTTACTGCTGTGTTACTTCTACTCTAATCCCTACCCTCCGGGTTACTTCCTCCACTACCCTTCTTTCTTTCTTTTTTCCCTCTCAACTCACCTCCTTCCTGCTGCGCATCCCCAGCTCCAGCCCACAACCCCAATTCTCTTTTTTTTTTTCTTTCATAGTGGGCCGGTCCACCATTTTATTTAGTGATTGGGTCCGAATTTTGCTTTGATCCAATAGCTGCTGATTTGTAGCTCGATTTCGACCTGTTAACCAATGGAATTGAGTCTTGCTTCCTTCTACAAACTTGTATGCCTAGAACTTATCTTTCCAACGCATCTTGAGTCACTTAATTCCGATGTCGTATGAGTGAGATATCGTCAATTCAAGACATTCTGATCGAGTTGGCCTTTGACTTTTGCTTGACCCATCTTAACCCACTTTGTTCATTAACTCGGTTTTTTTTCTCGTCTTTTACTCGGTCATTCTTCAGACGGTACCTACAAAAATACACACGAGACAAGGCAGTACCAAATTCTCGGGAAATAACATTTATTACGATAATTATAACTAAAACGACTAATTAACACTTATTGTCCTATAATAACCTATAATGAGCTATAATAACGATTAAGCACACAAAATCGACCCGAATAAGTAAATAAATGTGGGTAAAATAATTACTAAAATGACGTTTATCAACTCCCACACACTTAAACCTTACTCGTCATCGAGTAAGCTCAAATAGTCTACGACAAAAGCAATTTATTCACAACATAAATAGAAAAACATAATAGCCGATACGAGACAATAAACGGGCTCGCTCCGTCCCTTCAACTCACAACGAGATACTATGAGGAGAGTATCCCCTTGCAAGGCATGTGGGGTCTTGCCAAAATTGCGAGACAACCAACATTTAAGCACAAAACACGATAAAACATGGTCATCTCTAACAAAACGAGTCACCTCCCTCGACAAGGCAACTAAGCAAATCCCAAATCGATAATCAAGATTCTAAAATCCAACTAAAACATAAAGGATAACTAAGAAATACTTCACTAGTTGCATAGTCTCATTGTACATCTACTAATCTATAACTTCGGTAAGGAAAATAGGGCGTAAGACGGAGATGGAGTGAACTAACATGACGTTATAACCGAAAATGATACATAAAGTCCCTCCTTTCACATAGTAAGAAGTTCGGATCGTCCCGGTATCAACTTTGTGACTAGAAAGGAGGCTAAATTTATTTATGATAATAAATATATATAAGCTCACTTATTTGAACAAACTTTCTTTTCTTTTGATTTTCTTTTCTTCATTTTTCTTCCTTTTCATTTTTTTTTTCATTTTTTTCATTTTTTTTTCGAAACACTTCGAAAATTATTTGAGAAGTGACTCTTTTCTTCTTTTGATTTTTGATTTCGTCACTTTGAATTGAAATGTGAGCAATTATTAAACACATTGTTTTTGTGTTTTCTTGGGATTTTCTCATTATTGTGGATTTTTGTGATTTTGTAAGGATAATGTCACCAAGTCGGGATCCGGTCACCATAGGACAAAATGGTCATAAGGAAACATCACACCATGAGATGAATATGTGAAGAATAATGATGGTATACACCCTAAATCACTAAATAAAGCAAAGATTAGTTTATTCACAATACTAGTATGCAACACTAACTATTTCCAAATCATTCTTTTCATCAAAGTTGAAATCTAGGAAATCGACTAAACTCTTATGAAAATGCAAAACTTCTCTTTGGATTTTTGAATTCTCAAATTTTTAGGTGTTTTTTTTTTAACTTTTTTGACAAAACAAGAAACAAACACACACACAAAAGCGAAATAAAAGAAATCCGCAACACATATTCACAAATCACAAGGACTAACATCACCAAATTACTTCCAACATCCCAACACAACACATATCCACAAATAAATCACACCACCAAATCCAAAATTTCCACCAAAATCAATCCAAATATGATCCAATAAGCAACAAGCTCTCCCCCACACTCAAACGAAACATTGTCTTCAATGTTTAAGACTAGGGAGGGAGAAAAGAGAGGTTGGGTGAAGAATTTACCATTTCATGCTCGATCTTCATCACTTGGTGAGTGATTCTTGATCTTTTCTCTTCATCCATCATCTTGATGTTCCTTCCTCAAGATCATAAGTGGACACCTACACACAAGAAGAAAACAACACAAAACACACACACAAAAGAAATATATACACTAAACACAAATCAAACAAGTAAGTCATCTAAATACCCTACCAAAGATCTCATTAACTTGTCATATGCATTTGAACAATCATCACCAACATGATCATAGTGAGGCAAGCTAGAGAATCCACAAAACCAAGAGATAAGAGTGGTGATAAAGGGTTTGTGGATATGGTGGGTACTCGGAATCTCAAATTTCAAACAAGGCTTATCATCATATTCCAAGGAGGGTTTAACACTCTCAAATTGAGCACTAGCATACATCGTTTCATATTCAAAATCCTCCACCAATTTATCCTCAAATGACAAGCTTAGAGCACAATCAACATTGAGAGAATTCTCCCAATCTTCCTCGACATACATAACCTCAATAGAAGGAGTAAGAGAAATGAGATCCAAATCATCAATATGTGAAAGAGACTCAAAATCCATACAAGGGAAAGGGACAAATTTCTCAAAAATTGGTTCCTCAAAGAAATCAACCTCACAATCCCAAGTATCCTCAATCTCAATACTCTCATCACTCAAAGCAACATCAATATCTCATTATCCTCTCTTTGCTCCTTTCTTTCAACCTCAAGAGTCTCTCTTTTCCTCAACTCCCTTTCCAAGCTCTCATAATCAACCTCAAAAGATACGCTCTCCAACTCACATAAGCTAAGATCTAAGTGGTTTTCCTTTCTACAAAGATCATTATGCTTATCCAAGCACACATTTTCCTCAAAAAGCACCCATTCCAACTCACAATCATTAACATTCACAACAAAAGGTGTAAGTTGGACAAGGGAATATGGAAATTGTGTTGAAGGAAGGCAAGTCGATTCACAAGAGTCAATAGCATGCAAATCATCATCGGCCTTATGCACCACATTATCATGCAAAGGGGTTTGGGGAACATACTGAACATGTAAATCATCATCATCCTCCTCATCATCAATAAGAGGTGGAAAAGAACAAGAAGGAAGTGCATATAAAGTAGTTACCAAATCACCACAAGAAGATGGAATAGCATGCATAGCATTCACATTTACAAAGGGAGAAGAAGCTTGACAAATAGGAGAATCATGCACAATATCAAGAGAATAAGAGTCTACCCTAGCACTCAACTCATGTTGCAAATAAAGCGTAGGTGGGTTAACTCTAGGTTCTCTAATTTGAGGTCTCACTCTCCTAAATCCCCATTGATCATTGACACTGGCCACTCTTTCAATTAAACCGGAAACTTCATCATCATTCAAATCATTGAACTTTCTCTCGGATGAAAAGATGATTAGGTTTCTATGGTGAGGGAGCAAACCTTGAAGAAAGGTCGAAGTGGTTAGCCAAAGTGGGATTCCATGAATTGGACAAGCTCTCAATAAACCCTTGAACCTAACCCAAGACTCACTCAAACTCTCAAACTCGCCTTGTTCAAAGCTAAGAATCTCATCTCTAAACTTGGCGACCTTCGAGGGAGGGAAAAATTTCATAAGAAATGCAAGGGCTAGTGGGTTCCAAGAGGTGAAGGTGTTAGGAGGGTGTGAACAAAACCATCTCTTAGCTCCATCCTTAAGGAAAAATGGAAACAATATAAGTTTAATGGTATCAAGGGGTACCCCATCCCTTCTAAACACACAACACAAGTCCACAAAATTCTCAAGAAGACCATAAACATCCTCACTCTCAAGTCCATGAAAGGCAACCCGCTCCACCAAATCAATATAATATGGCTCAATATCAAAGCTATGACCCTCAAAAACCCCAATAATAATGGGTGAGGCAAACAAGTCAGGATCTGGTCTACTATGATCAGCAAGAGAAGGCATTATAGATAAGAAGAGGGAGAAGAAATTCAAGAGAAGTGACAAAAGAACAAATAAAACAAACAAGTATATACAAAACAAGCTAGCAACTAATAATTAAAAAAAACAATGAAAGACTAATTCCAAACCAAACTAAGACAAAAATCTAACTTAGCACCGTCCCCGGCAACGGCGCCAATTTGACGGACAGGCATTTGTCGCGAATCCCGATTGTTCAAAGTAAAAACCAACTATCCTAAACTTGGTAGTCGAGGGTAAGTCGGGTCGAATCCACGGGGACGGTCTAGCTAAAATAATGGTGTCGGTCAAGGTAAGGAATTAGTCAAACGATAAAAGGTTTTTGGTTGGAGAGAAGTTCTAAACTAACGAGCAAAGCTAATCGAACAAACAAACAAAATAAATACGATAAAAAAAAGGGACTAGGGTTAAGGTCAACGAGGTAGTCTCAAGGGAGTTATCGGAGTTTACAAACGAGTCGATTACGGTCGGTAATTGGGAAGATAAAGGGTCTCTCTCGAGTCTCTATCTACCCGGGACGGTCCTAATAACGGGCTCTCGCACTTATTACTAGGTCGACCCACCCAAAAGAAAGCTCGACGAAATATAATTCACCTATCGCGGCCAAGACAAGTAAATTATACAAAATGTCAATCAAAGGAGAACACCAATAATAATAGACAAGAACATAAACACACAACAAGTCCACAAATATGAGATAAACAAAGTCTTCCTCGACCCTAGAAATTAACTACTCTAACATGATTAAAAGTAAACTAATTAGACTACCCAATACTCTCGTTGAACAATTAAACATGAATAACTCATAAAGATGCAAACTTTAATAAAAGAGGAAGAATAAAGAAATTATACCAAACTTGAATGGAAAATTCCATAAATTGAAGAAGGATAGAGTGTAGATAGAATCACCCAAACTAATTAGGACTAATACCATCTAAATAAACTAGATTAGCATTAATAATGATGTAACAAAAATGAAGAGTGAATATCAAGCTAATGCTGCTGTTCCTACTCTATTCTACTGCTATGCGGCTGGCTTCTCACGGACTGTTGCTGCTGTGTTACTTCTACTCTAATCCCTACCCTCCGTGTTACTTCCTCCACTACCCTTCTTTCTTTCTTTTTTCCCTCTCAACTCACCTCCTTCCTGCTGCGCGTCCCCAGCTCCAGCCCACAACCCCAATTCTCTTTTTTTTTTCTTTTATAGTGGGCCGGTCCACCATTTTATTTAGTGATTGGGTCCGAATTTTGCTTTGATCCAATAGCTGCTGATTTGTAGCTCGATTTCGACCTGTTAACCAATGGAACTGAGTCTCGCTTCCTTCTACAAACTTGTAGGCCTCGAACTTAGCTTTCCAACGCATCTTGAGTCACTTAATTCCGATGTCGTATGAGTGAGATACCGTCAATTCAAGACATTCTGATCGAGTTGGCCTTTGACTTTTGCTTGACCCATCTTAACCCACTTTGTTCATTAACTCGGTTTTTTTTTCTCGTCTTTTACTCGGTCATTCTTCAGACGGTACCTACAAAAATACACACGAGACAAGGCAGTACCAAATTCTCGGGAAATAACATTTATTACGATAATTATAACTAAAACGACTTATTAACACTTATTGTCCTATAATAACCTATAATGAGCTAAAATAACGATTAAGCACACAAAATCGACCCGAATAAGTAAATAAATGTGGGTAAAATAATTACTAAAATGACGTTTATCAACTCCCCCACACTTAAACCTTACTCGTCATCGAGTAAGCTCAAATAGTCTACGACAAAAGCAATTTATTCACAACATAAATAGAAAAACATAATAGCCGATACGAGACAATAAACGGGCTTGCTCCATCCCTTCAACTCACAACGAGATACTATGAGGAGAGTATCCCCTTGCAAGGCAAGTGGGGTCTTGCGAAAATTGTGAGACAATCAACATTTAAGCACAAAACACGATAAAACATGGTCATCTCTAACAAAACGAGTCACCTCCCTCGACAAGGCAACTAAGCAAATCCCAAATCGATAATCAAGATTCTAAAATCCAACTAAAACATAAAGGATAACTAAGAAATACTTCACTAGTTGCATAGTCTCATTGTACATAACTTCGGTAAGCAAAATAGGGCGTAAGATGGAGATGGAGTGAACTAACATGACGTTATAACCGAAAATGATACATAAAGTCCCTCCTTTCACATAGTAAGAAGTTCGGATCGTCCCGGTATCAACTTGGTGACTAGAAAGGAGGCTAAATTTATTTATGATAATAAATATATATAAGCTCACTTATTTGAACAAACTTTCTTTTCTTTTGATTTTCTTTTCTCCATTTTTCTTCCTTTTCATTTTTTTTTTCATTTTTTTCATTTTTTTTTTCGAAACACTTCGAAAATTATTTGAGAAGTGACTCTTTTCTTCTTTTGATTTTTGATTTCGTCACTTTGAATTGAAATGTGAGCAATTATTAAACGCTTTGTTTTTGTGTTTTCTTGGGATTTTCTCATTATTGTGGATTTTTGTGATTTTGTAAGGATAAATTCACCAAGTCGGGATCCGGTCACCATAGGACAAAATGGTCATAAGGAAACATCACACCATGAGATGAATAGAACAATAATGATGGTATACACCCTAAATCACAAAATAAAGCAAAGATTAGTTGATTCACAATACTAGTATGCAACACTAAGTATTTCCAAATCATTCTTTTCATCAAAGTTGAAATCTAGGAAATCGACTAAACTCTTATGAAAATGCAAAACTTCTCTTTGGATTTTTGAATTCTCAAATTTTTAGGTGTTTTTTTTTAACTTTTTTGACAAAACAAGAAACAAACACACACACAATAGCGAAATAAAAGAAATCCGCAACACATATTCACAAATCACAAGGACTAACATCACCAAATTACTTCCAACATCCCAACACAATACATATCCACAACAAAATCACACCACCAAATCCAAAATTTCCACCAAAATCAATCCAAATATGATCCAATAAGCAACACGCTCTCCCCCACACTCAAACGAAACATTGTCTTCAATGTGTAAGACTAGGGAGGGAGAAAAGAGAGGTTGGGTGAAGAATTTACCATTTCATGCTCGATCTTCATCACTTGGTGAGTGATTCTTGATCTTTTCTCTTCATCCATCATCTTGATGTTCCTTCCTCAAGATCATAAGTGGACACCTACACACAAGAAGAAAACAACACAAAACACACACACAAAAGAAATATATACACTAAACACAAATCAAACAAGTAAGTCATCTAAATACCCTACCAAAGATCTCATTAACTTGTCATATGCATTTGAACAATCATCACCAACATGATCATAGTGAGGCAAGCTAGAGAATCCACAAAACCAAGAGATAAGAGTGGTGATAAAGGGTTTGTGGATATGGTGGGTACTCTGAATCTCAAATTTCAAACAAGGCTTATCATCATATTCCAAGGAGGGTTTAACACTCTCAAATTGAGCACTAGCATACATCGTTTCATATTCAAAATCCTCCACCAATTTATCCTCAAATGACAAGCTTAGAGCACAATCAACATTGAGAGAATTCTCACAATCTTCCTCGACATACATAACCTCAATAGAAGGAGTAAGAGAAATGAGATCCAAATCATCAATATGTGAAAGAGACTCAAAATCCATACAAGGGAAAGGGACAAATTTCTCAAAAATTGGTTCCTCAAAGAAATCAACCTCACAATCCCAAGTATCCTCAATCTCAATACTCTCATCACTCAAAGCAACATCAATATCTCATTATCCTCTCTTTGCTCCTTTCTTTCAACCTCAAGAGTCTCTTTTTTCCTCAACTCCCTTTCCAAGCTCTCATAATCAACCTCAAAAGATAAGCTCTCCAACTCACAGAACCTAAGATCTAAGTGGTTTTCCTCTCTACAAAGATCATTATGCTTATCCAAGCACACATTTTCCTCAAAAAGCACACATTCCAACTCACAATCATTAACATTCACAACAAAAGGTGTAAGTTGGACAAGGGAATATGGAAATTGTGTTGAAGGAAGGCAAGTCGATTCACAAGAGTCAATAGCATGCAAATCATCATCGGCCTTATGCACCACATTATCATGCAAAGGGGTTTGGGGAACATACTGAACATGTAAATCATCATCATCCTCCTCATCATCAATAAGAGGTGGAAAAGAACAAGAAGGAAGTGCATATAAAGTAGTTACCAAATCACCACAAGAAGATGGAATAGCATGCATAGCATTCACATTTACAAAGGGAGAAGAAGCTTGACAAATAGGAGAATCATGCACAATATCAAGAGAATAAGAGTCTACCCTAGCACTCAACTCATGTTGCAAATAAAGCGTAGGTGGGTTAACTCTAGGTTCTCTAATTTGAGGTCTCACTCTCCTAAATCCCCATTGATCATTGACACTGGCCACTCTTTCAATTAAACCGGAAACTTCATCATCATTCAAATCATTGAACTTTCTCTCGGATGAAAAGATGATTAGGTTTCTATGGTGAGGGAGCAAACCTTGAGGAAAGGTCGAAGTGGTTAGCCAAAGTGGGATTCCATGAATTGGACAAGCTCTCAATAAACCCTTGAACCTAACCCAAGACTCACTCAAACTCTCAAACTCGCCTTGTTCAAAGCTAAGAATCTCATCTCTAAACTTGGCGACCTTCGAGGGAGGGAAAAATTTCATAAGAAATGCAAGGGCTAGTGGGTTCCAAGAGGTGAAGGTGTTAGGAGGGTGTGAACGAAACCATCTCTTAGCTCCATCCTTAAGGAAAAATGGAAACAATATAAGTTTAATGGTATTAAGGGGTACCCCATCCCTTCTAAACACACAACACAAGTCCACAAAATTCTCAAGAAGACCATAAACATCCTCACTCTCAAGTCCATGAAAGGCATCCCGCTCCACCAAATCAATATAATATGGCTCAATATCAAAGCTAGGACCCTCAAAAACCCCAATATTAATTGGTGAGGCAAACAAGTCGGGATCTGGTCTACTATGATCAGCAAGAGAAGGCATTATAGATAAGAAGAGGGAGAAGAAATTCAAGAGAAGTGACAAAAGAACAAATAAAACAAACAATTATATTCAAAACAAGCTAGCAACTAATAATTAAAAAAAACAATGAAAGACTAATTCCAAACCAAACTAAGACAAAAATCTAACTTAGCACCGTCCCCGGCAACGGCGCCAATTTGACGGACGGGGATCTGTCGCGAATCCCGATTGTTCAAAGTAAAAACCAACTATCCTAAACTTGGTAGTCGAGGGTAAGTCGGGTCGAATCCACGGGGATGGTCTAGCTAAAATAAGGGTCTCGGTCAAGGTAAGGAATTAGTCAAACGAGAAGAGGTTTTTGGTTGGAGAGAAGTTCTAAACTAACGAGCAAAGCTAATCTAACAAACAAACGAAATAAATACGATAAAAAAAAGGGACTAGGGTCAAGGTCAACGAGGTAGTCTCAAGGGAGTTATCGGAGTTTACAAACGAGTCGATTACGGTCTGTAATTGGGAAGATAAAGGGTCTCTCTCGAGTCTCTATCTACCCGGGACGGTCCTAATAACGGGCTCTCGCACTTATTACTAGGTCGACCCACCAAAAAGAAAGCTTGACGAAATATAATTCACCTATCGCGGCCAAGACAAGTAAATTATACAAAAATGTCAATCAAAGGAGAACACCAACAATAATAGACAAGAACATAAACACACAACAAGTCCACAAATATGAGATAAACAAAGTCTTCCTCGACCCTAGAAATTAACTACTCTAACATGATTAAAAGTAAACTAATTAGACTACCCAATACTCTCATTGAACAATTAAACATGAATAACTCATAAAGATGCAAACTTTAATAAAAGAGGAAGAATAAAGAAATTATTACAAACTTGAATGGAAAATTCCATAAATTGAAGAAGGATAGAGTGTAGATAGAATCACCCTAACTAATTAAGACTAATACCATGTAAATAAACTAGATTAGCATTAATAATGATGTAACAAAAATGAAGAGTGAATATCAAGCTAATGTTGCTGTTCCTACTCTATTCTACTGCTATGCGGCTGGCTTCTCACGGACTGTTGCTGCTGTGTTACTTCTACTCTAATCCCTACCCTCCGTGTTACTTCCTCCACTACCCTTCTTTCTTTCTTTTTTCCCTCTTAACTCACCTCTTTCCTGCTGCGCGTCCCCAGCTCCAGCCCACAACCCCAATTCTCTTTTTTTTTTTCTTTCATAGTGGGCCGGTCCACCATTTTATTTAGTGATTGGGTCCGAATTTTGCTTTGATCCAATAGCTGCTGATTTGTAGCTCGATTTCGACCTGTTAACCAATGGAACTGATTCTCGCTTCCTTCTACAAACTTGTAGGCCTCGAACTTATCTTTCCAACGCATCTTGAGTCACTTAATTCTGATGTGGTATGAGTGAGATATCGTCAATTCAAGACATTCTGATCGAGTTGGCCTTTGACTTTTGCTTGACCCATCTTAACCCACTTTGTTCATTAACTCGGTTTTTTTTCTCGTCTTTTACTCGGTCATTCTTCAGACAGTACCTACAAAAATACACACGAGACAAGGCAGTACCAAATTCTTGGGAAATAACATTTATTACGATAATTATAACTAAAACGACTAATTAACACTTATTGTCCTATAATAACCTATAATAAGCTACATGCTTAGCCACGAACTACATGTTTTATCCAAAATGGATCCTATCAGGTACTTGTTCGAGAAGCCCATCCTTAACGGTTGAATGTCCAGATGGACTTTGATGCTCGCGGAGTTTGACCTCAAATTTGTACCATTAAAAGCCATCAAGGGCCGGATAGTGGCAGAATTCCTCGCCGATAGTCCGATATCTGAGGAGGGACACACCGATACTTGGGCCTTTCCTGACGAGGACATATTCCATACCGACACCAAAACATGGGATTTGTATTTTGATGGGGCGTCCAACTTCCGAGGATTCGGAGTCCGGATTCTATTAGTCTCGCCACAAGGGGAGCATACCCCGTTATCCATTAAACTGGACTTTGACGTGACTAATAACGCAGCCGAATATGAAGCATGCATTCACGGGTTGCAAGCCGCCGCTGATTTAGGAGTAACGAATCCCCGGGTCCACGGTGACTCATCACTGGTCATCAATCAAGCGCTCCAAAAATGGAAAACTCGGAACGCCAATCTCGTGGCTTACCAAGCACGAGTACGGGTTCTAGAGAAACAATTCCAAAAGGTGGAATATATCTATCTACCTCGGGAAGAAAATCAGTTCGCAGATGCACTTTCCACATTAGCGTCCCTGCTAAATATTCCGGAGCATCTAACTAGCATGCCAATCTGCGTTGAAAGACGGTCTGAGCCGGCCTATATCCACGCCATCCAAGATATCGAGATAACTGGCCCAGAACCTTGGTATCATGCCGTTCTAACCTACTTGACAACGAGAGAGTATCCCCCGGAGACAGAGAACCGGGCCAAGAAGGCCTTGCGAAGATTGGTGACCCAATTTGTTCGTACAGACGACGGGCAGTTATACAAGAAGACGGCACAGGGGGATCTCCTCTTGTGGATCGATAAAATACAGGCCGAAAAGGTTATGGCCGAGGTACACGATGGTGAAAACGGTCCGCATATGAACGCCCATATGTTAGCCCGGAAAATCATGAGGCTCGGATATTATTGGAACACCATGGAAACGGACTGCCAGATATATGTCAAGCACTGTCATAACTGTCAGATCTTTGCCAACGTGCAACATATGCCATCTTCCCTATTATATACCATGACATCACCATGGCCATTTTCGACATGGGGTATTGATATAATCGGCAAGGTACACCCTTCTGGGACGGGAGGTCATTGCTTTATTTTGGTGACCATCGGTTATTTCACCAAATGGGTCGAAGCCGAGTCATATCGTGTCTTGAACGCCAGGCACGTGGCCAAATTTATGCAGAATAAGATCATATGCCGATACGGGATCCCACACGAGTTTATCAGTGATCACGGGACCCACTTTCAAGCTGAAACCGCTGCATTGCTAGCAAAATACAAAATTCAGAGGCATACATCTTCCCCCTACCGTCCCCAAACAAATGCAGCGGTAGAGGCGGCTAATAACACAATTGTCACCATACTAAAAAAGATGGCTGAGAATTACCGGGATTGGCACGACAAAATACCTTTTGCTCTCTGGAGGTATCGGACGTCAATTCGCACCGCATCCGGAGCAACTCCATATTATTTGACATATGGAATGGAGGCGGTCCTACCGGTCGAGCTAGAGGTGCCATCCTGTAGACACCCGCATTTCGCTGCTATAGTCTATAGCAGTCTCCAACAAAACACTCGATGATGATCGGACGTAAACGTGCTCTAACGCGCTCGGATATGGGCTCGGAATCAGTAATGTCCGACATGGGCTTTTAACGGGATACAAATCTCACAAAACTAACCTCAAATTCAGGTCCAGTGAGCCGTTTCCAATAAAATGAGACTAATTTTAGCCAAAACCGACACCAAAAATAAAAACCATCTTTTGGCGACCGGGTCAAAACCCAGTGAAAGACGAACCCGTCACATAAAATCAACCAGGTGCGCTTCTAGAAATGTGCGCTCAAATATAAAATTCAAAAATTAAAAAAGTCAACTCCTTCCCTATTTAGGCTCATCCGCCTGATCCACTCAATCGAGTGGATTGGCCTTACTCGGTCGAGTGGAGCCACAAAAACTGAGCAAGCCCATTTTTTTAGGGCACTCGATCGAGAGCACTAGGGCCACTCGATCGAGTGACCCTAGGTCGTGGGGTTTCTTCTATAAACACCCCATCAACCCAACACATTTCACAACTTTTTCCATCAACCTGTTTCAGCCAACTTCACATGCAAAACACCCTACATTTCCAACCCTAACTCCCCCATCATAACACACTACAACCCTAAGAAAATCCATACAAAAACCGGGTCTTTATCCCTCGTGCAAATCAAAAGACAATCCCCTATACAAACCTTACACACACCATCAACTCTCCCTACGTATCTCGACGTTCCCGCGCCATTTCCATCATTTGAAGAACCGTATTCCGAGAAGCAAGAGCATGTAGGTTGAGGGTATGACATTCAACACCGACATCTCCTTTCTCTTTTGTTTTCGTTCTTTTCATTTTTGTTCATTTATCTATATTATAATTAGTCGATAGTAACGACATTATTATTAATGCTAACACCTAACATTTTTCTTTATCGCATCTAACCGCTAATGTTTTTATTATTTATTCGCATTCTAACTTTTAACATTCATTTACCGCGTATACATAATAGTATTAAAATTCGGATCCTAACACGTTTGACTATGACGATCATCCAAAGTCCGTTTAATCCCTTTACGAGCAACGACGGAGGTGGCACCCTTTCGAGGAGCGCCGCCCCAATGTACTCAAGGGCATGACGTGATCGTGGTCGATCATAGTTGAACGCGTTTGACTCCTTTTCTAAGATTAGTGCGAAATCCGTTGATGCGAAAACTGCCATCACATAATCCGTTAGGATTAGTACCGATGTCGTGACGCGGAGGGCTACAATTTTGTCACTAGTCAAACTTTTCAATCCCATAATAACATCTTTTCATAAAATTCCGATAACGGTATTACAATCGTATAAGACATGATTATAGTACCGAAAAACCGAGTTAAATTTAAATCATGCAATATTTCTATTTAACTCGGCCAACCATCGATTTTAAACAAGCAAAAACGAAACGAGCCATACCTCGTACAGGGGGCACTCGACCGAGTGCCATGGGCCACTTGATCGAGTAGCACCCCAAAAACCAGGCAGTAGCCACCTTAAAGGCACACTCGATCGAGTCCAGGCCATGACTCGATCGAGTGGGCCCTGTAGCCTGGAAAACCGAGAGCTTTAATGCATCATTCAAGCCTCGTCTTTTTTAACAACTTTAGTCGTCGCGTGTAAAGTCAATCACGTGATCTCTTTTTTCAAAACTCATGCATATCACTTCACATAAACAACTTTGATCGACGGTCTCTCACTATTAATCTTGCTTCGACGACTCCTTAGTTGTACCCTACACATGATTAATCTAGACTCCAATTTCTCGATATGATAAGTTGGGACAAGGCATCGAGATTCGGGATCGGGCTAGCACCACGCCTAGGTCCTATGTCTCCGTCCTTTGATTCATACACAAAATAATGTGTATTTGATCGAAGTTCGTCCATTTAAACGACTTACGGTCTAACTTGCATTTACTATATACGGGTCCGTTTGCAAGTGTCGTTTATTTTCATTATATCGTTACTCCTTTTCATTCGCTATTTTCGTTTTGGCCGGGTTGTATTTCCGCCCGTGTAACTTGTAACCGATTTATTTTTGCCTTGCTTTTATTTATTTGCGTTTTACCATTTATAAATGAACCATTGCATGCTAAATAATTTGACCTTAATTTTGATGCATTAAAAATGACGTAGCAACCCATTCAATTTCTATATCTTGTAAAATGTTGTTTGCATAACATTTCACCGGATTACTAACGCGCATATTAGAAAGTCAAACGATGTCTTACACTAGTGGAAAAACCCTCTACCGCGTCGGTTCTAAATGGCCTTTTTGCATCGTTATTGAAGGGATGTCTATCAAGGGGACGCTTTTACCTTGCGTCGGTTTGAAACCGACGCAAAATGTATACCTTTTTGCGTCGGTTCGTATCCAGAAACGACGCATATAACTTATTTAATGTGTCACTTTGTAACAAACAACCGCCGCAAAAAGTACAACAAACCGCCGCATTTGACAAGCATTTTGCATCGTGTTTTTAGAAGCGATGCAATTGATAATGTTTTGTCGATGCAAAAATCATTTAAATCCGACTCATTATGCGTGGTTTTGCCTCGCTGTTGTTACAAGCGACGAAATTAGAGACTATTTTGTATCCATTATAACAAATGAACCGACATAGTTAGTAACATTTTGCATCCATTTTTTTGTATGAATTGATATCCTAAAAATTAATGGGCATGTTTTCTCAAACAACAGAAAAATAAAAATGGATCAAATTATCCACTTCAATTATGAATTTCTAAACATCTGCTCCCTTCGTGTAATTTGCATCAATTGAATGCTAATTCAGTCGAAAAACCCGTTACTGAAGTTACAGGAAATCGGTTTGCAAGAAATACAGATGAGTTTGCAGGAAAAAAGCCGAATGCTACTCTAGTCGAAGAATCTATTCCAGTAGTTGCAGGAAATACTGATGGGTCTGCAGGACAAAACCCCGAATGCTGCTTCAATCGAAAAATCCATTACAGAAGTTGCAGGAAATACTGATGGGTCTGCAGGAAAAAAACCGAATGCAACTTCAGTCGAACAAGCGACGCAATATATGAAATGCATCTTTTTTTATTTAGAAACGACGAAAAAAAAAATACGTCGGTTATGTAATTAAAATCGACGTATTTGCACAAATACGTCGTTTTTGAAAAAAAACCGACGCAAACACATCTCTTAAATGCATCGTTTTGACAGAATATCGATGCAAAACTCATTTTCGCATCGCATATGTTTAGAACCGACGTAATTACAGCGACGCCATAGGTGTTTTTTCTACTAGTGCCGCTAAGTGCGGGCGGGGTTGGGTGTCCTTAGTGGGCTTCCTAACACGTACCCTCACCCCTTACTCAGAACCTCGGTTTCCGGATATCCGAAACCGTTGGCGCACGAGAGTCATTCTTTACACGATTACCGGTGTAGATGGTATCGGTATCGTAATGCAAAGGGACGAGCCCCATGAACTATGAAATCGAAATGGGCCGTACTTTGTGTACGGTCCAGAACGACATAGAGTGGGCTCGAATGGGTCCGAACTCCCACAAAGTTCGGTGGCGACTCCATTTCGACTTAAATTTCAATTCGATCCATTCTCATATGGAGATTCATTCGCCTACCCAAACCCGCGCGTGGCCGCGTCGGAGTGGACCTACGTCATGTCCACAATTTGGCGACTCCGCTGGGGATTAACTGATGCGTGACTAACCATCGGCATCCTCAGGGTGAGACTCGAATATAAATCGTTTGACTAGTACAATACGCGTTTTAGTTTTACGGTTCATGGATAACCCATATTTTCTCGGGCCGGTACTGGTGACCGACGTCCCACTATACCGTGATGTACTCCGACTTGGATACGTCAAAGGTGTTCATAGTCGATTCTTATGGGTTTCGCGGCATGTTCTAAGCTCAACTCGACTTAGGAAGTCTGTCCTGATTCTCGTCTAGGCTATGTGCACTGGTATAGACCCTTTTTAGACCGACCGAGACTTAGTGTAAAGCATACATGGCGTCATTATAATGCTTGCGTGACTATGTGCTACTTGGTTTCTGTGTCGTTTTCAAAAACCGTCATTTCAAAAATGCATCTTTTCAACGTTCTAATTTCAAAAACCGGAAAGCTACCGAATTTAGGACTCATGATTTTACTCAAAATAGCCTATTTCTAGCCGGTATGCTGCTCATTTTCCAACTCAATTTTTTTCCTGGAACTTTCAAAATTGCGGCCCGATACACTTTCTTATTTTTTTTTCAAAAAATCGGGCACTTCCCCGAGTTTTCTCGGATTTTCCAAAAATAATCCTTTTCAAAACTTTCCTCCCTCTTAGGACTTTCCCGTATTTAGCAGTGTCGGGTCATGTTTTAAGTCATCAAAGTCTTTAGCGTAGAAACTCTGTCGATCTTACATCACGAGTTTCTTCCCGATCCCAGTCCGCCTTATTAGACTAAGGCAAGGCCCACCTACGCAGGACATACTCCTACAAAAGAGGGCCCGTCTACACATTCGAGTCCAAAGTCTGGGGACGTCTCACGTGGACCTTCCTTCGAACAGGATTCGGCCCACCCGTCGAATCCCAAGGAAGGCCCGTCAACCACGAGTCACCCGTCTAGAAGTCTTTGTCAAGTCGTTTTTTTAGTCTTTTCCCTTCTCGGGATGTATTGTTTTGATTCCGAGGTCCGGGTTCGGTTTCTGATTGCGCGGTGTGCTTACAGACAGGCCACCGTCCACCAGACACAGCCGCAAATTGGAAGCCGCTCTTTACAATCTGAAGGCCTCCGTGGATGCCATGGCCGCCAAACAAACCGACATTGATGCCCAACTGACAGAAATGAGGGCCGGTCAAGTGGCTATCGTTGCTCGTATGGCTGCAGTGGAGGAAAGGACTCCTAATGCCGAGGTTACGGAGCCTCTAGCTGAAGTAGTTAGCGCGGTGCGCCGACTAGAGGAACAAGTTCACATAACTGGGAGTAACAGTATCCATCAGGAGAATAGTCGTGATTATTCCCCGGTGAGTGACAAGCTGCCCGCGAATCTGAATCTCACGGGCTTACCCATGTTTGAAGGGACTAAAGACTCGTTGCTACATGTACGGGCGTTCTAGGAATTCATGGCTATCAAGGGAGTGGATTCTTCGATGTTCAAAAACCTCTTTTCTACCTCCCTTGAGAAACATCCAAAGGCCTGGTACTACAGGCTAGACCCCAAGAAGTTCTCGACATGGGATGATGTGGCTACGGAATTTGCTCGGAACTATGCTGACAACACCGAGATTCAGACCACAATGTGGTCTCTAGAGGTTATGGCCCAAGAACCTAAGGAAGGTTTTACCAAATACCTCCAACGTTGGAGGGCCGAGAGTGTGAAACTGGTCGATAAGCCCAGTGAGAAAACTTTAGTGGAGGCCTTTGTCAAGAACCTCCTCCCTTCCTACCGGGTTCACCTCCGATATGCTATCATACCCAATTTCACCACTCTTACTGAAATGGGTATGAGAATTGAAGATGATCTGAGACTAGAGAGCCTTACTAAGGCCCCTAGCAAGGGATACTAAGGGGCTTCCTCATCCACTGTCAAGCCCTCGGCTGCAACCCGTAGTATCTTTGACACGATTAATCTATTAGATGGCTCGTCCAAAAGAAATACCCCTCCTAGAGTATTCACTGATATAGGGACTACCTATACATCTGCCTTGCAAAGGATATCTTTCAAGGGCCTGGTCCAACCGATAGGCCCAACTCCTGAAGTTTCAATTGAAAAACGCTCCAAAAGCTACAATGCCCAAGCCTATTGCCAATATCATCGGGGCAATGGACATGATACCGAGAAATGTTGGAAGTTGAAACATCTGATTCAGGATTTGATTGAGAGCGGGAAAATACCGTTACCCGGAGACAAGCCAAGCAATAAGGACAACCCCTTTAGCTCTCATGCTATCTTCACAGGAGAAGTGATTGACTGTTCTCACCTTATCTCTCCTTTCATCCCACAAATCAATGGAATCTGGTTCGATGATGAGGAAGATGTGTACCTCACCAAAGGGGAAGCTGTCCCTATCACCCTTGAGGAAATCCGGAAGGCTAAGTCCAAGGGCTTAGCCAGTAACCACCTCGCCAATGCCGGTCGTCCTTACCCAGCCACTAGAGCCAAGGACATCTCAGTCCCGGCAACCGTCACTGAACCTGCCAGGACGGAAGAGGCCATTGAAGAACCAAGCACCGATACGGCTCTTGTCAAACAGTTGAAAAGAGCTCGGGTTGACCTCACTATATGGCAACTCTTGGTTAGCTCGCAAGAACATGGAGAGGCACTTACTAAGGCTCTCGATCCAATCAAGGTCGACTCCCAGGTTACCCCTAATGAAATGGTAGCCACCATCCTACCCTATCTCAAGGGCAAGTCTAAGGAAGAAGGCCCATTAGTCACCTTCTCGGATTCCGACCAACCACCGTTCGGGGCCTCTCACAATCTGGCCCTGTACATCACGGTAATTTGTCGGGGTAAGTATCTCACAATGACCCTAGTCGACGACGGGTCTGCTGTGAATGTCCTCCCTCTAAGGACTGCCAAAGCCCTCGGCATCACCGAGGCCGACTACATACTGACTGCCCACACTATCCAGGCTTTTGATGGAAGCCCAAAGTCGGTTTCTGGGGCCGTAAAGTTGACAAATATGACGGGTACAATTGAAAAGGAGCTAGAGTTCCAGGTGATCGTTGTCACCTCCTATTTCAATTTGCTCCTAGGAAGGCCATGGATTCACGCCGTAAAGGCGGTGTCCTCTACTCTTCACCGAAAGATCAAAATGCCCCTGTAGGACGGTATTATTACTCTAGAGGCAACCCCTATGACCGTGGCTAGCTGTAACGCTACGGACCGCACTGACCTTTGGGGATTCGATTTTGTGGGGATGATTGAGGAAGAATACCTTTTCCGGCCCTATTTCACCAGGATCATCAACACGATGCTACAAAATTTGGGGTATCTACCGGAGGCTACCTCGAGGCCATATCTTCCAGCTGGGAAGATTATTGAAGTCCTGAATGACGGGGAATCTCACTTCGGCTTAGGGTACGCTGTGACCTCGGGAAATGTGGTCCGAGCGAGCATTGAGAAGGCCTGAACCATCATCAAGGGTACCTACTTGAGCCCTTATAGCCCAAGGTTGGCTGACTATTTCATCACACCGGTATTCGGGGCTATTCAAGTCGGCCTATACCAACCAATTATCACATATCCCGAGACTAAACTAGCTCGGGAATGCAACTATATTCCGGATGACATATTCGCCCTCATCCAATCTGAATCCAAGGACGGTGCTGACAATGCCGAGCCCGTGCTAGGGCTCTTATTTGGGGAAGACAAGGCCGTCCCGACCCCTAAAGAAGACTTGGTGAACCTGATCCTTCGAAGCAACAGGTTCGATCCTTCAAAGCTGATCTCAGAGGTCGATGCTGATACTGGGAAAAGAGCATGGAGAAAGACCATCAAGTTGACCGACGGCCAGGGCCGAGTCTACAAGCTGACCACCGGTGAAGGGGACATGCCGGACACCGATTCCAAGTCTGAGTCTGAGTCGGAGTCTGAGTCTGTATTCGAGTCTAAGGGGTCTGGTGCTAGAGTCCGAACTGTAACCCCCCCCCCTGTAGTCACTACCACCGGAGCCTCGGGGTCTGTCCCGAAAGCGCTCCCAATCCCGCCTCTGACCAATGATCAGATGGCCACTCTCTTTGAGCTGTTTTCCAAATTCACTATCAATAATAATGACAACCGTTCTGCTTATGACTTGCCTTATTTTCAAAATACTTTCGAAAATATTTTCTGCAATGACATTGAGAAACACGACGAACAGGTATCCTTACCTCCGCATCTGATCGAGCAGCTAGAACAGAGGGAATCCCGAGACCCGGTAATCGAGGAAACCGAGTCTATCAATGTGGGAACAACCTTTGAGCCTCAGATGCTAAAGATAGGGTTATCCCTAGATCCCGAGGAGAGGCAATAATTCACAAACCTCCTTCAAGAATTCAAGGATGTCTTGGCATGGTCCTACAAGGACATGCCGGGGATAGATCGGGAAATAGCTGAACACCGCATACCCATCAAAGATGGGTGTAAGCCGGTATAACAGAAGCTTCGAAGAATGAAGCCCGTGTGGTCTCTCAAAGTCAAAGAAGAGGTAGACAAACAATTCAAAGCAGGCTTTATACAGGTGTCTGAATATGCAGACTGGGTTACAAACATCGTGCCGGTACCCAAGAAGGACGGCAAGGTGCGGGTATGTGTGGACTTCCGGCACCTTAACAAGGCTAGCCCAAAATACAATTTTTCGTTACCACACATCGACATACTGGTGGACAACACGGCTGACCATGCCCTTCTATCATTTATGGACGGGTATGCCGGGTATAATCAAATCAAGATGGCAGAAGAAGATATGGGTAAGACCACCTTCACCATGCCGTGGGGGACTTACTGTTATACCGTCATGCCATTTGGCCTCATTAACGCTGGGGCCACTTATAAACGAACAGCCACGACCCTGTTACATGACCTGATGCATAAGGAAGTGGAGGTTTATGTGGATGATATGATCATCATGTCTAAAAGCCTAGATGGGTATGTTGCTGCCCTAAGAAAGTTCTTCACCCGACTGCGTAAGTACAACATGAGGCTAAACCCTCAAAAGTGTGGTTTCGGGGTAACATCAGGCAAATTACTGGGCCATATCGTTAGCCAACGCGGCATCGAGGTCGACCCAGCTAAAATCAAAGCCATCACCGAGATGCAACCGCCCAGGACTGAAAAAGAAATAAGGGGGTTCCTCGGGAAGGTCCAATACATCAGCCGATTCATCTCAAAGCTAACCATGGTATGCGAGCCCATTTTCAAGAAACTGAAGATAGGAGAACGGGTACTGTGGGACGATAAATGTCAAACGGCTTTTGATAAAACCAAGGAGATTCTGTCTGCTCCGCCGGTATTAATTCCACCTCAACCCGGTCTACCTTTGTCGTTATACCTAACGACGACCGAGACAGCCATGGCGGCTATGCTGGCCCAGACAGTTGAATCAGAAGAGCGGGCTATTTACTACATCAGCAAAAAGTTCCTAGAATACGAACGCAAATATACAATGCTCGAATAAACGTGCCTAGCTTTAGTCTGGGCCACTAAAAAGCTCCGGCACTATATACTTAGCCACGAGGTACATGTTTTATCCAAAATGGATCCTATCAAGTACCTATTCAAGAAGCCCATCCTCAACGGCAGGATGTCCAGATGGACTTTAATGTTGGCTGAATTCGACCTCAAGTTTGTAACATTAAAAGCCATCAAAGGCCAGGTAGTAGCCGAGTTCCTCGCCGATAGTCCGGTATCTGAGGAGGGACATACCGATACTTGGGCTTTTCCAGATGAAGACATATTCCATACCGATACCGAAACATGGGATTTGTATTTTGATGGAGCATCCAACTTCCGAGGGTTCGGGGTCGGTATTCTCCTAATATCACCAAAAAGGGAGCACAAGCCGTTATCCATCAAACTGGATTTCGATGTGACTAATAAAGCGGCCTAGTATGAAGCATGCATCCACGGGTTGCAAGCGGCTGCCGATTTAGGAGTTACGAATCTCCGGGTTCACGGGGACTCGTCTCTAGTAATCAATCAAGCCCTTCAAAAGTGGAAGACTCGGAATGCCAATCTCGTGGCTTACCAAGCGCGAGTAAGGGTTCTGGAGAAGTAATTCCAGAAGGTAGAATATATCTATCTACCACGTGAAGAAAATCGGTTCGCGGATGCACTCTCCAAACTGGCATCCTTACTAAACATCCTGGAACATTTGGCCAGTATGCCAATCTGCGTCGAAAGACGGTCTGAGCCGGCATATGTCAACGCCATTCAAGATATCGAAATCACTGATCCAGAACCTTGGTATCAGGCTGTTCTAACCTATTTGACTACGGGAGAATATCCCCCAGGAACTGAAAACCGGGCCAAGAAGGCCCTGCAAAGACTCGCCACCCAATTCTTTCGTACAGACGACGGTCAGTTATATAAAAAGACGGCACAGGGGGCTTTACTCCTATGTATCGACAAAACACAGGCCGAAAATGTGATGGCCGAAGTAACGACGGTGAAAACGGCCCGCATATGAACGCCCATATGCTAGCCCAAAAAACTATGAGGCTCGGATACTACTGGAATAGTATGGAAACCGACTGTCAATCATATGTTGAACATTGCCATAATCATCAAATTTTCGGCAGAGTTCAACATATGCCATTATCTCTGCTATACATCATGACATCGCCATGGCCGTTTTCGACATGGGGGATTGATATAATTGGGAAAGTGAACCCTTCCGGGACGGGAGGTCACTGTTTCATTTTGGTGGCTATCGACTATTTCACAAAATAGGTCGAAGCCGAGTCATATCGTGTCTTGAACGCCAAGCACGTGGCCAAATTTATCCAGAATAAGATCTTATTCCGATACGGGATCCCACACGAGTTTATCAGTGATCACGGGACCCACTTCCAAGCCGAAACCGCTACTTTGCTAGCCAAATAAAAATTCCAAAGGCATACATCTTCGCCTTACCGTCCCCAAACAAATGGAGCGGTGGAGGCTGCTAATAAAACAATTGTCACCATACTTAAAAAAATGGCTGATAATTATCGGGACTGGCCCGACAAAATACCCTTTGCCCTATGGGGGTACCGGATGTCGATCCGAACTGCAACCGGGGCAACTCCATATTATTTGACATACGGAATGGAAGCAGTCCAGCCAGTAGAATTAGAAATACCGTCTCTCCGAATTCTACTAGAAAGCCAAGTGCCCGAAGCAGATTGGGTTCAAGCTCGATATGACTCGTTGGTTCTCTTGGACGAACGGCGGTCTCAGGCCCTCAATAACATCCAAATATATCAGAAGAGAATCCAGCGGGCCTTTAACAAAAGGGTTAGGCCCAGGAATATCAAAGAATGGGATCTGGTTATCAAATCGGTCCGTGCATTATTACCGGTTAACCCAAGAGGAAAATTCAAACCCAATTGAGCTTGGCCATACCTGGTAAAAAAGGTTCTATCAGGAGGAGCAGTGATGCTGACGGACCTAGACGGGAATGAATTTGTCAGCCCGACCAACTTGGACCAGCTGAAACGCTACTACCCCTAAACCTTATCTCAATGTCATTTGCAAAATCTATTTAAAATCATTCTTTCCGAAATTTATAAGCAAGTCAATAAGTTAGGATTATTTATCCTACTGTCGCACATCTCGAACTCATAGTCTTGATGTATTTCGAAATTGCAAAAAAAAATCTATGCACGAACTACGTTTGGTTTGATTCCACTAGTTGTGGATACGTAGGCAGCATCTCAAAAGGGCACAACCACTGCAATAACGAAAAAGACAGAAACGACTTCACTAATATAATACTTTTATTATTAAAAAAAAACCCGATAAACTCGGTAATTCCAAATTACAAAGAAAAGCAGCCACAAAAAGCCACGAAAACCCAAAAAAAAAAACACACACAACAAAAATAGTAATAATATCCAAATAATAATAAAAAGAGACATTCTAGGGCATCTTGCCCTTGCCTTTGTCTTTCGGGTCACAAGGGGCCCGGGGATGTCGAGGCGGGGGCGAGCGTTCCTGGATGACATGGGAAACCTCCTTGGCTCGGGTCCGCTTCTTCGATAGAGGATCTTCAGCTATTGTTACAGGCCCAAGTCGACCCCGTACGTGTTCCGGCAACCTATCCTTAGGACCAAGTCGGTCCTGGACTGATGGTCTAGGCCCTAGTCTCCTCCCCAAGTCTGTCTGGGCGCTCACTTCCCCCCAAGCACCTCTAGCACTGGACCCCCCAGTTCGAGTCCTGGCCCCTCCTCTCTGACCCGGCATTAGACGGACCAGCGGGGCCGGAGTCTCACATTCAGCAAAGAAGTCCCTGTTATCTTTGACCTGCTCTCGCCGAAGTAGGTCGAAGGCTTCATCAACCTTCAAGGCAGCGCGAGCTTCGGCAGTCTCCGCTTTGGTCCACCTCTCATAAGAGAGGGACACCCAGATTGAGTGAAGCGACTTGGGAACGGACCAAGTAACTCGGGTATACCACCTCTGAATCCAAGTGTCGCACATAATGTCGATCAGCTGGGTAGGTTCACTCACAACTGCCTCGTTCTCCGGGATACGCTGAGACCACCCATATTGCCTGAGTATGCGGTCGGGATAAAGGTGAATTGTCTGGCTGAGGGACAAAATCACCTGATAGCGTGCCTTATCTCTGGGCGCCAAACCCGTCCAAGCGTAAATGGGCCACCATGGAACCACCCATCGAATCAATCGACCGCAATGGAATGATAAGTCTTCCTCCCAATACTTCTGGGTAATAAGGCAGGATGAATCAGTAGGCCGTCTCCTCGTCATCACTTGGTTAAACCAATATCGACTCGGGTCGAGGGGAGGCTCGATAATCGATAACCTCTCAAATAGCCAGAGCTGAAAAAAAACAACGCTCATGAGATTCCGGGACAATTTAGACGTCTGCCCAGGGGCACTCGATCGAGTGCTCGGATGTCACTCGATCGAGTGACACCCCTGAAACAGGGCAGTGAGCTCTTTTACGAGGGCATTCGATCGATTGCCGGGGTGACTCGATCGAGTGCCCCCTGTAGCAGAATATCGCACGAAAAAAAAAAATTCAAAAGGAGAAGCGATATACCTGCAGCAGGCGGGTGCTCCCAGTCAAACGGGCTGACTCATCCCTTTTGCGGTTGTCCAAGCCCTGAATGATCTCCCCCGTGACCAACCACGCGGGACTATATTCCGTCTCCATCAGGTCAGCAATGACAAGAAGACGAACGCTGCCCATACAAGACAGCAAGTCCAGATAGCCTTCAAAAGCGTACACGTGAAGCATGCAGAAAGCGAACGCCCTGCGGCTATGAACGGGCAAAACCCGGATGTCGTACGGGTTCATGAATTTCTCAGCCAAGGCAAGCAGAGAAACAGTATCTCCTTCGAGCATACGGGATACTTCAGCATGGGAGAACCCCAAAAACTTCCGTAATTTCCTCCTGAGGTCTCGAACCGAGAAGGGGACAGCGGGACGGAGCAGTGGTTCCACCCTCCTATGGCAGCAATCTCCTTGGGGAGAGGACAGATTTTGCCCCGAGGAAAGGCGAAAACGTGGTAGGTGTCGTCCCAATAGGACAGACAAGCGTCAAGAAAATGGCAGTCCACGTGCATCTGGCAAAACGAGAACAATTGAAGTATACCCGACTGCTTTAGGGCTACCTTGTTCGCGTCCCTAAAGCGGTGGGACCAATCTTGCAGCATGCCAGTCAGACGCTCAATACCCATAATTGAATTTCTTGAAAGAGATAAATTTTTCTTGAAGGAAAGAAGTTTTGAGAATTGTGAAAAGGAAGAAGCCAGGATGATGTATTTATAACATCAAAACCTTTGTAGCTGCCCTGCTGCTGTGCCTCCTTGGCCCAAGCGGGCCTAGGCAGACAGGCCCGACTCTTGTCTCCTCCTACGGACGTAGGAATTTGGTCATCCCGAGCAGTCTGTCAAAATTCAAAAAAAAAATATTCTAAACTTTTTCCAAAATTTTTATTCCCTAGCGCGAGTCGTGTTTTGGCTAAATGTTGCATACAAAGCTTTATGTAACTGATACAGGTACAACTCGAGGCTTCAGAAGCAAGCCCGCATGATTCATATATTCCCCCAGCAGAAAGTCTAAAGACGACATTCCCCCAATTTAGCACGGGATAGGCCCACATATAGGCGCACCCAGGACTTATGCGACAAGTCCGATTCCCCACGGGATTATCATCGTCAACTCAGGTATGATTTCTATCTTATGGCTGGCAGGCCCTTCACGCGAGTCTAATGGACTATAAACGACCCGACCGGAAGTCTACCAGGTCATAATCATTGATTGGCCTGGTAGCTACTCTGACTCTCGCCTTGTCCAAGCCTCAGTCAGAGTGGGGGCTCTGTAGACACCCGCATTTGGCTACTAGTGTCTATAGCAGTCTCCAACAAAACACCCGATGATGATCGGACGAAAACGTGCTCTAACGCGCTCGGATATGGGCTCGGAATCAGTAATGTCCGGCATGGGCTTTTAACGGGATACAAATCTCACAAAACTAACCTCAAGTTCTGGTCCAGTGAGCCGTTTCCAATAAAATGAGATTAATTTGGGCCAAAACCGACACCGAAAATAAAAAATGTCTTTTGGCGACCGGGTCGAAACCCAGTCAAAGACGAACCCGTCACATAAAGTCAACCAGGTGCGCTTCTAGAAATTTGTGCCCAAATACAAAATTCAAAAATAAAAAAGTCAACTCCTTCCCTATTTAGGCTCACCCGCCTGATCCACTCGATCGAGTGGATTGGCCTCACTCGATCGAGTGGAGCCACAAAAACCGAACAAGCCCATTTTTTTAGGGCACTCGATCGAGTGCACTAGGGCCACTCGATCGAGTGACCCTAGGTCGTGGGGTTTCTTCTATAAATACCCCATCAACCCAACACATTTCATAACTTTTTCCATCAACTTTTTTTAGCCAACTTCACATGCAAAACACCCTACATTTCCAAGCTTAAGTCCCCCATCATAACACACTACAACCCTAAGAAAATCCATACAAAAACCGGGTCTTTATCCCTCGTGAAAATCAAAAGACAATCCCCTATACAAACCTTACACACACCATCAACTCTCCCTACGTATCTCGACGTTCCCGCGCCATTGCCGCCATTTGACGAACCGTATTTCGAGAAGCAAGAGCATGTAGGTTGAGGGTGTGACATTCAACACCGACATCTCCTTTCTCGTTTGTTTTTGTTCTTTTCATTTTTGTTCATTTATCTATATTATAATTAGTCGATAGTAACGACATTATTATTAATGCTAACAACTTACATTTTCCTTTATCGCCTCTAGCCGCTAACTTATTTTATTATTTCTTCGCATTCTAACATTTAACATTCATTTACCGCGTATACATAATAGTATTAAAATTCGGATCCTAACACGTTTGACAATGACAATCATCCAAAGTCCGTTTAATCCCTTTACGAGCAACGATGGAGGTGGCACCCTTTCGAGGAGCGCCGCCCCAATGTACTCAAGGGCATGACGTGATCGTGGTCGATCATAGTTGAACGCGTTTGACTCCATTTCTAAGATTAGTGGGAAATCCGTTAATGCAAAAACCGACATCACATAATCCGTTAGGATTAGTACCGATGTCGTGACGCGGAGGGCTACAATTTTGTCACCAGTCAAAATTTTCAATCCCATAATAACATCTTTTCATAAAATTCCGATAACGGTATTACAATCGTATAAGACATGATTATAGTACCGAAAAACCGAGTTCAATTTAAATCATGCAATATTTCTATTTAACTCGGCCAACCATCGATTTTCAACAAGCAAAAACAAAACGAGCCATACCTCGTACAGGGGGCACTCGACCGAGTGCCATGGGCTACTCGATCGAATAGAACCCCAAAAACCAGGCAGTAGCCACCTTAATGGCACACTCGATCGAGTCCAGGCCATTACTCGATCGAGTGGGGCCCTGTAGCCTGGAAAACCGAGAGCTTTAATGCATCATTCAAGTCTCGTCTTTTTTTATGACTATAATCGTCGCGTGTAAAGTCAATCACGTGATCTCTTTTTTCAAAACTCATGTATCACTTCACATAAACAACTTTGATCGACGATCTCTCACTATTAAACTTGCGTCGACGATTACTTAGTCGTACCCTACACATGATTAATCCAGACTCCAATTTCTCGATATGATAAGTTGGGACAAGGCATCGAGATTCGGGATCGGGCTAGCACCACGCCTAGGTCCTATGTCTCCGTCCTTTGATTAATACACAAAATAATGTCTATTTGATCGAAGTTCGTCCATTTACACGACTTGCGGTCTAACTTGCATTTACTATATACGGGTCCGTTTGCAAGTGTCGTTTATTTTCATTATATCGTTACTCCTTTTCATTCGCTATTTTCGTTTTGGCCGGGTTGTATTTCCGCCCGTGTAACTTGTAACTAATTTATTTTTGCCTTGCTTTTATTTATTTGCGTTTTACCGTTTATAAATGAACCATTGCATGCTAAACAATTCGACCTTAATTTTGATGCATTATAAATGACGTAGCAACCCATTCAATTTCTATATCTTGTAAAATATTGTTTGCATAACATTTCACCGGATTACTAACGCGCATATTAGAAAGTCAAACGATGTCTTAGTAGAGGCCGCTAAGTGCGGGCGGGGTTGGGTCTCCTTAGTGGGCTTCCCAACACGTACCCTCACCCCTTACTCAGAACCTCGGTTTCCGGATGTCCGAGACCGTTAACGCACGAGAGTCATTCTTTACACGATTACCGGTGTAGATGGTATCGGTATCGTAATGCAAAGGGACGAGCGCTATGAACTCTGAAATCGAAATGGGCCGTACATTGTGTACAGTCGACAGCGATATAGAGTGGGCTCGAATGGGTCCGAACTCCCACAAAGTTCGGTGGCGACTCCATTTCGACTTAAATTTCAATTCAATCCATTCTTATATGGAGATTCATTCGCCTACTCAAACCCGTGCGTGGCCACGTCGGGGTGGACCTACGTCATGTCCACACATCCCTCCAGATTTTACTCGAGAGCCAAGTGCCGGAAGCAGATTGGGTACAAGCCCGATATGATTTGCTAGTACTTTTAGATGAACGACGGTCCCGGGCCCTCAACAATATCCAGATATATCAAAAGAGGATCCAACGGGCTTTCAACAAAAGAGTTAGGCCCAGAAACATCAAAGAGGAGGATCTAGTCCAAAAATCGGTTCGTGCCTTACTACCGGTTGACCCAAGAGGAAAATTCAAACCTAGTTGGGCTGGGCCATATTTACTAAAGAAGGTCTTATCAGGAGGAGCGGTGATGCTGACAGACCTGGACGGGAACGAGTTCGTCAACCCGACCAACTTGGACCAGCTGAAGCGCTACTACCCATAAACCTTATCTCAATGTCATTTGCAAAAATTTATAAAAATTTGTCTTTTTATAAATTTTCAAAAATTATATGCAAGTCAATAAGTTAGAATTAACTATTCTACTGTCGCACATCTCGAACAAATAGTCTTGATATATTTCGAAAATTGCAAAAAAAATCATATTTTGAACTACTTTTGGTTTGATTCCGCTAATTGTGGATACGTAGGCAACCACTTAAAAGGGTACAACCACTGCAATAATGAAAAGATGGGAACGGTATTCAATAATATGTTTTTTATTAAAATCTCGAGAAACTCAGAAATTATCAAAAAAAAAACGCCAAAAACGGCACACAAAAAAAAATCACACCACAAAAAATAGTAATAATATTCAAATAATAAAACAAAGGAGACTAATATTCGTGCATCTTGCCCTTCCCTTTGTCCTTTGGGTCGCGTGGAGCCAGAGTAGCCGGAGTGTCTCCTTCGTCGAAGAAGCCCCTATTGTCTTTAACTTGTTCCCTTCGCAGCAGGTCATAAGCCTCATCAACCTTCAGAGCAGCTCGGGCTTTGGCATCACCTGCTTTAGTCCACTTCGATCACAAAGGAGTCTGAAACCCAGATTGAGTGGCGAGATTTGGGAATAGGCCAAGTATGCCGGGTGTACCATCTTTGCATCCAAGTATCGCACATCACATCAGTCAGTTGGGTAGGACCACTCACAACTGCTTCAACCTACGGGATTCTTTGGGTCCAACCATACTGCCTTAGTATGCAGTCGGTATAAAGATGGATCGTCTGCCGGAAAGAGAAGATTACTTGGTAACGAGCCTTATCCCTTGGGTCCAAACCTGTCCAAACATAGATGGGCCACCACGGTATTACACATCGGATCAACGGACCACCGTGAAAAGACAACACCTCGTCCCAATATTTCTGAGTAATCTGGCGAGAAAAATCGATAGCCCGTCTGCTTGTCATCACCTGATTATGATGGTAATTGCTCGAGTCAAGGGGAGGATCTATCACTGATAACCTCTCATATAGCCAAATCTGAAAAAGGAAGCAGAAATATGAGTTCCCGAAACAAAGTAGGCGTCCGCCTAAGGGCACTCGATCGAGTGCCTAGGGGTCACTCGATCGAGTGGTACCTCTGAAAACGAAACAGAAGGCTTTTTACGAGGGCACTCAATCGAGTGCCAGGGTGACTCGATCGAGTGCCAACTGCAGCATAAAAAATCAAAATCGAGAAATCGGGAAAAATCACGAAAATTCGAGGTAATATACCTGCAATAAGCGCGTGCTTCCGGTTAGACGGACCGACGAATCTCTCTTGCGATTGTCCAAGCCTTGGATGATTTCACCCATGATAAGCCAAGCCGGACTGTGCTCTGTCTCCATCAGGTCAACCACGGTAAAGAGACGAACGTCGCCCATGCACGACAACAAATCCATGTGACCTTCAAAAGCATAAACATGGAGCATACAAAAAGAGAAAGCCCTACGGCTATGAATCGGTCTGACCCGGACGTCACACGGGTTCTTAAATTCTCAGCCAGATGGCCCAGATCAATTAAAGAAACTGTGTTGTCATCTCCGCCCATTCGAGATACTTCATTATGGGAAAGTCCTAAAAATTCTTGAAGCTTCCTCCTCGGGTCATAGATCGAATACGGTACGGCAGGACAAAGTATCGGGTTCCATCCTCCCACAACAGCAATCTCCTCGGGTAAAGGGCAGATTTCTTCTCGAGGAAAAGCAAAGACATGATATATGTCGTCCCAGTAGGACAAACACGCATCAAGGAAATAACGATAAACCTGCATCTGGCGGAATGTATACAGCTGAGTGATACCCGTCTGATTGAGAGCCACCCTATCCGTGTCCCTAAAGCGTCGGGACCATTCTTGCAGCATCACGGTCAATCGATCGATTCCCATGGTTAAAATTCTTGAAAGAAATAAAGAGAATTTCTTTTTGAGAAGAGATGAATTGTGAGGAAGTTGTGAATAAAATCATAGACAAGGGAGGGGTATATATAGCATCAATGCCTACCACCCTCTTTCCATATCTTCTTCCCACAAAAGTTTCCTAATTCGAACAAGGCTTAAACATACAGGCATAGTCTCAATACTAGCACGGAGATAGTCATCCCGAACTTTCCTAAATTTTTTTGGAGTCAAAAATTTCAAATATTCAAAAATCATTTTCCTCTGCGCGAGTCATATTTATTTCACCTACATGTTGCATGCAAAATTTTATGTAACCTATACAGGTACAATTCAAGACCGCGCAATTCACATATCTCCCCAGCGGAAGGCCCAAGGCGGCATTTTCACGGGATGGGCCCACATACAGGCACACCCGGGACTTACACGACAAGTCCAAATTCCCCACGGAGTTATCATCATCAGCTCAGGTATGATTTCTATCTTATGGCTGGCGAGCCCTTCGCACGAGTCTAACGGACTATAAACGACCCGATCGGAAGTCTACAAGGTCTTAATCGGCTTGGTAGCTACTCTGACTCTCGCCTTGTCAAAGCCTCAGTCAGAGTGGGGGCTCTGTAGACACCCACATTTTGAGCGCCAGGTGTCTATAGCAGTTTCCAAAAAACACCCGATGATGATCGGACACAAACGTGTTTCTACGCGCTCGGATATGGGCTCAAAACCATTAGTATTTGGCTTAAGCACTTACAGAGTACAAATATCACAAAACAAACCTCAAATTCAGGCCCAGTGGGTCGTTTCCAATCAAACAAGACTAATTTGGGTCAAAACAGACACCGGAAATAAAACCGACTTTTGGCGATTGGGTCAACCACGGTCAAAGCCGTTTCCGAAACACATAAAATCAACCACATATACATCAAAAGTCTAACCCAAATACAAAACCCATCAAGTATCCAACTCGAGGTCCAAGAAGCCCGGACCTCTCGTTCCAGCTGACCCACTCGATCGAGTACCAGCTCCACTCGATCGAGTGGGCCTTGTAACGAGCCCGACTGCGGTTGTTTGGGCCACTCGGCCAAGTCAGGGGGACTACTTGGTCGAGTAACCCTAGACGGGGTGCATGGCCAATGCCTATATAAGCACCCCCAGGCACACATCTTTGACACATCTTACAACCCTAATTCAATCCTAATCAAACCCTAATCTCACACTTGCAAACCCTAACCCTAGCATCTAGTAATCAAAACCCTAACCACCATAACTTAGCCTAAATCTCGATACTCACGTGCAAGCCACATATAACGAGTCCCGTCCGAGAACAAGAACATGTAGGTTGAGGGTGTAATATTTCCGTTCTTTTCTTCTCCCTTCTTTCTCTTTTTCGCGCGTGTCGTCGTCCGTCCGACGTCGTTGTCGTCGTTGTTTTTTTATCATATCACATACACCGATTTCTAAAACCTTTCCTTAATTCGCATTTTTTTATTATTCAAGTTGAGTCGAAACCCTTTGATGCGGATCCGACATCAAACAATTCGCAAGAATTAATTATGATGTCGGGATGCGGAGGGAATCAAATCTAGTCTTTTTTAATTCAAGTGTTGATCTAGTAGATTCGATACCAACTCAATAGTTGGATGTCGAATTCAAAGAAGTGTAAGTGGGGGTTCGCACCGTAAGGAATAGTTCGGACCGAACATTGGTTCGGATCGGATCCCAGCCCTATATATATATATATATATATATATATATATATATATATATATATATATATATATATATATATATATATATATATATATATATATATATATATATATATATATATATATATATAGGAGGGATCAAGTAAGTCCACTTATCATAATTGAGTCCGTGAGTCCTCATCTCAACACTTAAATTAGTGATAGTTTAATGGTTAAGATTGTTTTGTCAATTAAGGAAATAACTAACTAAATTATGGTAAATATTTAATTTTTTTCTCTCTCCTCCTTAATTATCTTAATGCAAATCTTCTCTCTCCCATCAAATTTTTAACTGCATTTTTCTCTCACACAACAAGTGCGTCGTTTCATCTTCATTTTCACCAAAAAAATCATCATTTCGGTACTGCCATATTACTCTAATTAATACAATGTGTTACTCTAATTCATGAATTGTGTTACTTTAACTCATAAAATCTGTAACGTTGCATAATAGTGTCTTACAAAAACAATATGTTGCAAAATGTATGTTTCTATTAAGGATACTCCAAAACATAAATTATAAAACTCCATTGTAATTCCAATTTTTCACATCTGTTACTCTAAGAACTTGATATTGGTAATCAAATTATACTCTGTAGATACCCAGATTTGGACCTGGTGGCTGCAGAAGCGCCCGAAAAACACCCGATGACAATAGGACTGTAACGCGACGCGGGTTCGCGGTGTTCTAGATAGTTTTTCTATAGAACGGATCAGATAAACTACTCGGGCAAATTAAACTAACATGATAGCAGCCTTAGTCGTGTCGTTACGGTCGCATAGACACTAATTAGAGTCAATTCTGACACCGGGACCTCGAGTCGGTCCCGAAACTTGAACCGAGTCAATACCGCGCTAAGCGAACCTCTGGATGAACACCAGAGGCCAACTAAACCCACGGCGCTAGGTCAAACCGTGGGAATCCTTAAGCCCTAAGCTATATATCACACTCCCGTCTCTCGGTTTTGGAAAGTATCAAAATCGTATCTTCAAAACTCCAACCGCACCAGCTGACGCGCCTGGGTCTCCCCACGCCCGGACCCAGGCGCCTGAGTCTTTGTCCGCCCCAGCTCAGGCGCCTATGTAGGCAACGAGGGCCGAAAACATCTATAAATACCCCCCTTCACGCCCTCATTTCGACACACAATTCAATTCTCTCTTCTCCCTCTAAACTCTCGCTAAGGGCTCGCACTCCGACACCCGAGGCAAACGATCCACTCGATCGTAGTTCCGATAATAAAAAGCGACATCGACGCTACTCCTCACCTTCGAGAACTCCACTCGATACCGAGGTGCCTGTGATCGACTAGCTCAAAACTAGTACCCAGGTTCTGTCGGATTAGCCGCACAACTAGTCCTTAGCAACGAAACTCTGCCGGAGTAGCCGCGGTAAGGTCAAAGAGTAACGGAGCTCTGCCGGAGTCACTGGTCAAGCTAGGAGGATCTGCCTGTTGATCGAGTCGTCACTAGATTGCCATCTAAACAAAACATTCCATACTTGCACTTTCTATTATTATGCACTACGACTACAGTAGATGTGGGCACTAGGCCCACAAACATCTACTAATATACGTAACATCTCAACTTCAATCGCAAACACTAAAACACACTAAATAGACCCGAGTAATTCCGAGATCCGTTCTCAAACTATCTATGCATCGAGTCCCGTTAAGTGTGTACTCCGAGGGTGCAACCCCTGATCACTATGTGATTTATTTACATTCGCATTTACAGTTTTTCGTATGATTTATTGCTTTTATGACCTTATAATCGCATGCTAAATCACCTAACACGGAATTCAAAACGTAAAACAACTAAAACTGAACAAAGTGGTGGTCGGGTTCCGTATTAGTCCCGGTGCTCGCCTTATTAGGTTCGACGCAACTCTATTAATATCGAGCCGACGCATCTTAAGCAGAATACCAGGTAAGGTATACCACGAGAATGACCAATATCCGTATTATCGCGTTAAAACTGATTTGCTAATACGTATAATACTAGTACTCTCTACTCTCCTACGTGCATCTTTTCATGGCCTGCTTGTCACGTGAAATCGCATGCAAAGAATGTAAACACAACTACCTCGACGACAAAACTTACTTGTCTTTAAACAACCGACATAGCAAAAGGTTTAGGGTTAAAACAACGAATGTTATAGTACTTCCACCACATCAAAAGAACTAGGACATCAGCCCACCGATGGATTAGTAGAGGCCGCTATAGTGCGGGCAGAATTGGGTGTTGACATCTACCGGATGTTGGCTTCCCAATACGTACCCTCACCCCTTACTTAGAATCGATGGTTTCTGGATGCCCGAAACCATTGGCAATGAGAGTCATTCCAGGCATGGAGTGCTTAAGGATACAAGTCTTTATCTTTAGGTCCCGTGCCACTAAACTTTGAGCCGACAAGGAATCAAAGTTGACTTGAACGGTTTCCTGTAATCCCCTAGAAATTCTAACGCGATACAGTGGCGGAAACACTGTAGAGTCGGGATTAAAACACGCTGAAAACTATGTCTTAGTAAAATTAAAATGGTAAAGTCAAACAATAGGCCTTAAATAAAATGGCCAAAATTAAAACAATCCACAAAAGGGAGTTTGAACAATCCATAAGACATAATTATTAAAATAAATAAGCAGGATCCATAACTGCTCGCTAGCCCACCCGAAGAAAAACACATATACCTGCCATGTTAAAAACGTAACAGCCACAATCAGTGGGGAGCAACGTCAACGTTCTCCCAGCCGTATAACATGATTTTAAAACTGTAATTACTATTATATGAAAATAGTAAAAATAAAAATCATTAAAAGATTATAAGGAAAATAAGCTTTCAGTGAAAAACTTCACGTAACGAAACAATATAATAAAAATGAGTTTTCCGAAGAAAACATAAAACATTTGCCAACCTTCAAATCAAAATTATATCCATAATAATAAAAATAGTCAAAATGGCGTTATGGAAATTCGATCAATGTGCACAAGGCTAGACTTTCACTAGGATAATACTGGAAACTAGCTTCGAGAACTGTAGACTTAACTCATAACAGAATCTAGTCTCTAACTAGGCAACTCAACTATAACAGGACTGCGTGCAGCGAGGTCCTGGTTTAAGTAGTATACACCCCTCCTGGATACAAACCATATCCAGTTCAACCCGACGCAACTTACACGATCCGATATCTAAGTTTAAGGGCACAATGCACACTCTCCTGAACACAAACCATGCTCAGTTCAACAACCAATGTGCCCCATAAAGACACATCAGCCTTACAGTTGATGGCAAAAATGTACATCCTAGACTATATTACTCTAACCCCACACTTGTCCGTATCCCATAACTCCAAAACAAAGCCATTATCGATATTCAAAAGGATATAATCATTGTAAATAATAAGAGAACAAAAGCGAAAATGGATCGCCTTCCAAAAGAGGAAACTTCTATTTTAGGAAACTTTTATATTTAGAAACTTTGCAAAAATAGCATCATATCAAAATAGCGAAAATATTAGTTCATACTAATAAAACGTTTTTAGTAAAAGATGTAGATTTATAAAACTAATACTTTCGGTCTTAACGATATTAATTGTTAAAGTGAAAACATTTGAGTTCATGAAATTATTAAAATATCATACAAGTGTTTATGAAATGATTAAAAATGTCTTAAACATTTTAATACTACTAATTAGGGTGTTTCCAAAATTTATAAAATTAAAATTCCCCAATTATTATTAGTTTCGACAATACGAACATAAATAGGATTTTACGGCAAATGTAAAAATAAATCTTTTAACGTGTTTTATTTAATTAAGCCATTAAAAAAAATTTAGAATATGATAAGGGGTGATTTAACTATTAGAATATTTTCAAAATTGCTGGAAAAATAATTCTTTTAGGTAAGACGAAGCATTTTAACGATAAATCAAAATTTTGTCCAAAAATCATTACTATTATTTTAAGAGTTTAATAAATAGTACAAAAATTACTTAAAATAGCTCAAATATATTTTTGGACATTCTGTCCAGAAAAGAGAATTTTCCAGAACCCTTAAACTCGGTTTTTAAAGGGTTTTCTCGTTAATCGTCTAATCTCATCAATAACGATTAATAAAAATAGTAATTACAAAACGATTTAAGTATTAATATCCAAAAATTATTATTAAACTTAAAAATAATGATTTTACAGAAACTAATATTTTTTTTTCCAAAATTTAAACAAAAGACCAGAAATCGAGAATTTAAACGACACACCCGGTTTTAACGATAAACGATGATTTAAAGTGATTAATTAATTCACCCACTTAATAATCCCGAAAAATTATGAAAAAATTCAGAAAATGATTTTTCATCTGAAATATTATCCACGTCAAATGTCAGATTAAAATAAAATGTTTAAGTGCTATAAATAAAAATCGGTTTTTAATCATTTTTGTTCGTAAACGGTAAAAATTCAATAATCGATATCAAAAATATCAGAAAAATACCAAATTATTAAAAATCATTAAAAACTTCATTTTTACAGAATATAATCATATATTACAAGTTTAGGCCGAATATTACGATTTTACAAATTAGTACAACAGTTTAATCGTTAATCTCGTAAAAGCGATAAAAATATCGAAACATGCAAATTTTTAACTTTCAAAATTTTTTCCAGATTATATGACATACATATATTGTCAAAAATGAAATATAAAAATATACATGTAATTACACAATTAAAATCACGAAATACCGAGTAACATTGACGTTACCTCTAATCCAAATCGGAATCAATAATATACTCGTCGACCGTGGGATCGTCCACGAAACCTACCATACACGAAATTCATGGTAGAAAAATAACATGAGAAAAACTAAGAAAATCAAGGTGAATAACGATCGAAAACATAATCGATTATTACCTTAACGATAGGCTCGGAAAGAGGAATAATTTGACGATAAAAAAAATGAGACGATTGTGACTCAAAATAGAGCAAGTATCAGCCAAGAAGGAGGAAGAAGTCTCACGGCCAAGGAAGAAAAAAAATAGGGTATTGAATTATTTTTTTATGAGAAATGAATGTAAAAGAGTTGGAAGGTTTCTTAAGGTTAAATGAGAAGATTAAATGAGAATAAATAATTTGAAGAATCCAATGTGGTATCATCAATGTGGAATCCAATGAGAAATCCAATGAGGTTAAGAGGGAGTGTGAAGAGTTTAAGCAATAATGCAACAATTAAATGAGAAGGGAAATAATCATATCTTTTCGGTTTACGTAATAAAATGAATCGTATTAATAAAACGTAGTAAAATTGTGACAAGGAGCTTTGTCGGTCCAAAATAAGTGGAAAAGGTCTCAAATAATTTGTAAGTTGATAAAAAGTATAATCGTAAAATAGTTAAAGGCATTTCAAAGTAATTCGAGTAAACCTCGCGTAAGAAAATAATTATTTACGAAACTTCGTAATAAAATCATTAATGGCTAAATTTTCGTAAATAAAAATATTTACTAGTTGAAAATATTATAGAAATATGTTTAGACATTTGTAGAAAAAGGAATAACTCAAATCCGAGCTTAAATACGATGGGTAATAAAATTCCTCGCGGAAAAATAAATAGTTTACGAAGAAAATTAAATAAATAGATTTAATAGAATTAAAATCCTTTAAAATAAAAATAAATATCATTAAACCCAAAAATGAAAATAAATCTTGGAAAAAGATGAAACATAAGGTCAAAATGTGACAGAGTTATGACGAAGTCATAACGGAAAGGATAAAAATGCTAGGGAAAATAGCGGGTATTACGAGTCCCCATAATTGACTCGGTGGCGACTCCACAAATCGACAACAACTTCAGTTCAATAAAAAGGTCGCCTTACCAAGCAAAACGGCCTCTGAACATTTACAACCACGACTCGATCGATTCCCAAACGGAAACACGGGTGCCCGCACCCGTCTAGTACAAGTCCGGATCGTCATCGAAATTGAGGTCCGACACTTCGCTTCGTATGCGAGATCGGACCGGCCCCTAGCAGGGAAGGGGCCGCTTGGGTGGCCGCCGCCACACGTTGAAAACCGGGTCGGTCCCGCGCGGGTACGCGCGGGGCTCCGGGCGGTGCGGACGGACGTCCACAGTTTGGCGACTCTGCTGGGGATTTGGAAACAAGTTTCCAGCGGTGGTGTAACTTGAACGAGGTCGGTGAAGCTCATCTCCTAGTTCCTAGTTGTGGTCAGTACAGGTTTTGGCCCTAAAAAGCCCACCCTAACCGATATCAGGACCAATCGACCTTTTCACGGTAAGATCTTTAAGGACACGCGGAGAGATCCTCGATTGACGCTCCGGCCGCCTAACGCGTACCCCGCGGGAATAATAAGCAGATAGTTCCGAACGGACGGTATGACACTCGTCTCCCCAGATCATTGTCAATGCCTAAGTAAAGACTATTCGTGGGCAGTAGCCTACCCTAACCTACCCGAGTCTCCATCCTGCATGAGTGTATGCATTCCTAGTTATGTGTAGCGTGTTTGAACAATCCAACCCAAATAAGACACTTAAAAAATCTGGATTCAACCACGCCAACATACTCAACCGCACCCAATTCCGTTTTCGAAAAATACCTCATCTTTTCAAAATGACCTTTTAAACGCCGATACTCCGGTCAAATCATGACTTCTAAAAAGGGAAAAGCATTTTTAGTTGCCGTTATCATGGCAAATTTTACACTCACCACTTTCAAAAAAACAAAATAATAAATGTATGTTTTTAGTGCCATCACCTTGGCCAAAGTAAAACCCGTCAACAACAGATACCATTTATGCCACCGAGACTCCCAATTAATGGGACCAAGGTACACCGAACGGTTACATTTTTTTATTTTAAAAAAAAAATACGTTTTTACACACATACCGTTAACACAACCGAAGCTTCAATTAATGAAGTAAAGGAACCCAAAACGGTTACATTCTAGAAACACTTTTCACAATACATCACTCTCCACTGTCAAATGCTAGTTAATGCAACCGACAAACATGGATCACTCGTTTTGAAAGCTTTTTCTAGAGACACTATTCATCACCTAAGTTCTTTGATAAGGATTTAGTCACACCTTTAAAACACCATCGTTAGACGTCACGCTCTACCACGAGTACCACATCCGCTACGAGTATCGAACTAACTAATTAATAGTAGTCTCGATAAAAGCATCACGTCACCATTTTCAAAACTGATTCCCTTAAAGAACCATGTTCCTTTAAAAAAAAAACATTTACACTTTTGCTATCGCCGGATTCCCGACACGCCCACATAGCAACACATTTTTACGTCACAAACGATGTCACCACACCATCGTCTCCCTAACTTTACAAAATCATCTTTGTTTAAATTTTTCCCCTACGAGTATCGGTTGTTTTCAAAAATGTCAAAATTTTCTGATCCTGAGCTGGGATCGCGATCAACTCCTTACTTCGTGCAACCGTGTGATTGACTGTCTGTGTTAGTTGCTAGGATTGCCTCTACTCGAGGTTTTACATTTTGGGTCGTCTCGTTTCGAGAAGTCCTCTTTAAGCCTCATCTACGGGGCTTGCGCCATATCGTCTCTTGATCGACAGAGATTCAAAATTCACTAGGCGTCTCGTGATAAGTGTAGTTTGTAGTGCCTATTTATAGTGTTTTGGTCCCATTTTCCTTGTGGAATCGCTCCTTGGGGGCGGTTCATGGGCTTCTTATGCTTCCTTTAGTTCGTTTCAGGTTCCCGAGACTGATTTGGAAGAGTTGGAGCGATTCCGACTCGATACATACACATTTTGGAGCCAATGGAGTAAAGGAATGATGACTCAATGCCTTGGAATCGATCCGGAGACCTTGGGGCCCAATCTCAAGCCTCCGAGACCCAATCCCGAGTCCCGAGATTCGATGGGAAGCCCATGAGAGGCAAGGAGGGACAAAAAAGCTCTTAAGGGAAGCCTACAAGACCCATCCCGTTCGGGATGAGGTGCGCAAGAAGGATGGCTGCTGTGGGTCCATCCTGGTCGGGACCAACCCGTCCCGGTCGGGATGACAGCCCGTCCCGGTCGGGACCGTGCTGCTGCTGCACGCCTTCCTTTCTTTCTTCTCCTTTCCACTTGTAACCCTATATATACTCTTCCCTTGTTTTGTAAAGCTTATGCACTTCATTAGACCTTAAACCCTAGACTACTTTAGGTTAGATTAGATTAGATTAGTGTAGATTAGTCCATAATTAGTAGTTAATCATAGTTTAGCCTTGAATTAAGGGAATTCTTCAAGATCCATCCAAGATTGACAACCTTGGGTGTTTGTTTTGGGTTTTCTTCATTAATGCAAGTTTTGTTCTTTCTTCTTCACTAGTATGGTATTCTTCTCTTCCTTTTTACTCTTAATTCTTTATTATTCATCAAGTTCTCATCTTTAGTTCTTGTTTATTGTTTTCACTAGTTTGTTTATGTATGTTTTGATGTTTATGTTGATTCATCTTGTTTTTGTTAGTTGTAGTTTGATTATGTTAGAGTAGTGTTCTTGCTAGGGTTAGTAGGGTGATTAGGGTGTTAATTGGGTGATTGAGGGATTGTTAGAGATGTTGGTGGAAGATTTGGGTTTCCTCTTGGTTTGGTGCACATCACATGTTTGTTGAAATGCTTGATTGACTAAGTAGTTGCGAATGCTTGTTTTTCTTGCCTTTCTCTTGTGGGTGATAGTTTGTTTGTGGGTTCGGTTCCCTCACTAAGTTGCGAGAGCCCGGTGAGGACGACCCCTAGGTCGGTCTAAGTAGCGAGAGCCCGGATTCGACCTAGGCCACCATAGCGCGCTAGAACCCCGTTTGTCATGTGTGTCGCCGAGATGGGTTCTAGGTGGAACCTCTAGGTGGGTCTAAGTTGCGAGAGCCGGACCAACCTAGATCACCCTACTACCTCCTTCACTCTAGTTCTCCCTTGGCCATTCCGTTACTCCTTTGACCCCGACCTAACTCTAGCCCGTTTCCTATTTGTGTTCCTTAGTCTTAGTCTAGCCTTCTCCCCTTCTTATCATTCTCTAGTTTAGCTTAGCTCGTTGACTTAGTCTTGTTCTTAGGCCGACCTAGTCTAGGCTATACATTACCGTCCCCGTGGATTCGACCCGACTTGCCCTATCTACCGTAGGAATAGCCGGTTATTATATTGACGGTTGGGATTCCACGACAAATCCCTCCCATCAATTTGGCGCCGTTGCCGGGGACGGTGCTAGTTTAGACTTTGTTTTCCTATTTGCTTGACTTTGTCTTTGTGTTTGTGTTTTTCTTTTTTCTTTTTGTTACTTTGCTTCTTGTGTGTGTGTGGTTTATTTCTCTCTTGTCTAGTGCCTAAAAAGCATTAGGCTTCTACGTTTGTTCTTAGTCTACAGTTTGTGCTTAGAGGCGGTGATTATCTTCTTCTTGCAACTCAGAGCCGCTTAAACGGACGGTTGCTAGAATGAGTGGTTTCCAACCGGGTATGAGCTACGATTTTCGAGCGAGCATGGGGTTTGATCTAAACTCCCCACACATGGAAGCCGATATGAGCTACCCCTCTTCTTCCATGAACCAAAGCTATGACATGATGACTCCTAATCACTATCAAGCTTCTTGGGGGGATCAAGATGAGTATGAACTTCAAGGATATGAAAACGGCTACCAACAAGTGAACGATTACCAATCCTACGATCATGGTGACTATTACTCGAGTTATCAATGTGAACCCACCATGTTCAATCAAGATTCACCTTATGGAAGCCAATACCCCCAATACCCACAATATTACCCTCCACCCCAACCACAATATGAACCCCATGACCCACAATACTACCAATCACCTCAACCTCACTACCAACAATATGATGCCCCACTCCTTGGACATCATCAAGATTTTCAAGGAACTATACAAGACCCCAATGACCACCAAATGCCAAACTTAGAGTTACATCAATCTATGCTTCAAATGCAAAGGAGCATCCAAGAAACGGCCATTCAATTGCAAAAAGAACAAGAGGAATTAATGGCCCAAATTCGAAGGGGAAACGAGGCGAGGAATGCTCAATTAAATGCATTATCGGTTCAAACCGTAATGTCTTTATCCCGAGCATCACATTTAGATGAAGGGTGCCCACTTGAGAGAGAGGAGCAACCTAATTACGAAGCCGCCGATGTACACCAAGCAATGGTTTGGAAGAGATTGAAACCGCCGGTAGAAGTTTCGATTCTCTCCTCCATGATGATGTGGGGTCAAGTGATGAAGGTGAGGAACCCCAACTTGAGGAAAGTGTGGGGGTATGCAACGAGGAAGTGAAGCCAAAACCGCTTTTTGTGCCTCGCTTCTTGGAGATGAAGCTTGCTTGTGATTGGAGGCAATGCTTAGGGAGGAAGAGGTCGGTGAAGCTCGTAGGATGGATAGACCCCGGAGACTACTTGGAAGATGATTTTGGGTCTTGGGATTCCTACTTCTTGCCTCCTTCTTGGAGGCCGGGGAGGTCGGCTAAGCTCGAGCGCTTCTTGGGCCTTCACTATGATGCCGGTAGCGCGTTCGACTTGCTCCTCCATGCCCTTGAGGGCTACGGTTGAAGAAGAGTCCAGCATCCTAGGTTTGACGGAGTTTCTAAAGAACCGTCATGTTGTATATTCCCCTCTCCTCTTCCTTAGAGTACTTGTGCTTGTATTTGTGTGTTTTGTTTCTTAGATTTTCACTTTCTTTTTTTTGAGGATTTAGTCGGATTTAGGCGGAATCCAGGCTAGGTGACTTGATTACACCTAGCCCTCCCCTCCCATTTCCTTTTATTTCATTCTTTTTATTTCTTCCCCCATCCATATCTTTTCTTGTCTCGGCCCTTGGTGACTTGATTACACCCCGGCCGGACACCTTCTACCATTTTCTTCACTTTATTTTTGATTTTTAGCTTTATTTTCGTAGTTTCTTTTCTTTTTCTTTTGTCTCTCCGCACACTACAATTGAGCATATGAGGACATTGCTCGGTTTAAGTGTGGGGGAGCGATATTCTAGCATAGTTAGTTTTATTTTCTTAGTTTTTTCGAAAAAATCTTTAAAAACCACAAAAATTTGAAAAATTTCATAAAAATCAAAAAGATTTTCCTTTTTGTGTGTTTTCCTTTTATGTTTTTGTATCGTGTTTTTGTCGTATTGTGCGTGTTTGCCTCCCTCTTTCTCTATAGGTTGCTTAAATCACCAATAGCTTTGGAGAGCTTTCAAGACTTCCGGTAACATCTTTATCCCTTTTTCTTCTTTATCTCTTGCGGAGTTTGGAGGAGATTATGATGTTGTGTGCTCGGGTGGAGCTTTGTAAAGTGTGGTTGATTTGGTGGCTTGTTTGGATGATCGGGGTGGTGTTTGTGTTGTTTATGTGTTCGTTTTGTTTAGTTTTTGTTTTGTTGCTTTTGCTTCTTTCTCTTTCGTTCGTTTTCGTCGTGTCTTTATTTTGTGTGTCTTGTGCGTAAACCGTTTTCGAAAACCCGGTTTAGAGGCTAGTGTGTGGGTGTCTACTTTCCCTTCCTAGTAATGTAAATCGAGTTTTGGACTTTAATCTAGTAGAATGACCCTAAATCAATGAGTTCGTTGGTCCTTTACCTTGAGTCCACCTAGCTTACTAGGGATTTACTACGGGATCTGCACCTTTGACCATTATGACCACCCACGGTGTGAAAAGGCCTTGGTTACCGAGTCTCGTCCCTTAGGTGACCGTGTTTAGGGTTGCTTGATTAGTCCAAGTTCTCCACTTTTTGTGGGTTTGAAGGGAAATCGCGACCCCCGACTCACCTATTACTCTACCTCCTACACATATCCACTCAATAAAATTGCAATTTGTTGATTTCTATCATTCTTGTTACACAAAGAAATGCCAAAAAGCCAAATCTAGCGAAAAGAGCAAAGAAAAGAAAAGAAAGAAAAATGAAAGAAAGAAAAGTATGAAGAAAAAGAAAAGGCACAAAAGCCAAAAAGAAAATAGAAAAGAAGAAAAAGAATGGCATGGCGAAACAAAGCAAAAATGCAAAAGAAAAGAGAAAATGCCAAAAGAAAACCTGATTCACAAAAATAACCCCTACCTCTCAAAATAAGCCTTTTTCCGACTTTTGCCGTGAAGAGCCTACCAAAGGACCAAGTCCCGAGGAAGGATGATAGCGGCATTAGTCGGTCTTCCTTCATTTTGCATGTTTTCCACCTTTTTACTTGGACTAGTTAGGCGGTTTTGGACACAGGATGACCCTCATGGCTCACGCTAAAGGGGGCGGGTTCTCACTTACCTACAGTGTCGACTAACACCGTGGTTCTTCACTTTTCCACTCCGCCGATCGTCCCATAGTACGTTTTTAGAAAGTTAGGAGGGCCTAGGTAAGTTACCAATGTTTTTGTTGCTTTATCGTCATACTATTAGGGTTTAGTTCACCTTGGTTTGTATGTCTAGCTTGGGAACGTTGTCTCTTGCCTCGAGTCCTAAACCGGTGCTTCTTTCATCGCTTGTTTGAGGGAAGCGGTATTTGTTTTCTTTTGGGTGCAACCAATTATGTTTTTGTTTGTGTGTTTGTTTGTTTGTGGGTTTTGTGTCCGGTTGCATCCACAGTTTTGTCGCAAGACCCGACTTGCCTTGCGGAGTACACTTGTCCTCTAAGTGTACTCGCGTGATTTGAAAGGGCGTAGGGTGCGCTAATACCCATTCGGCTAGTATAGTAGTTAGGATGTGCTTACTCGAGGGCGAGTAAGGGTTAAGTGTGGGGGAGTTGATAAGTGTAGTTTGTAGTGCCTATTTGTTGTGTTTTGGTCCCATTTTCCTTGTGGAATCGCTCTTTTGGAGCAGTTCATGGGCTTCTTATGCTTCCTTTAGTTCGTTTCAGGTTCCCGAGACCGATTTGGAAGAGTTGGAGCGATTCCGACTCGATACATACACATTTTGGAGCCAATGGAGTAAAGGAATGATGACTCGATGCCTTGGAATCGATCCCGAGACCTTGGGGCCCAATCCCGAGCCTCCGAGACCCGATCCCGAGTCCCGAGATTCGATGGGAAGCCCATGAGAGGCAAGGAGGGACCAAAAAGCTCTTAAGGGAAGCCTACAAGACCCATCCCGTTCGGGATGGCCTCATCCCGTTCGGGATGGCCTCATCCCGTTCGGGATGAGGTGCGCAAGAAGGATGGCTGCTGTGGGTCCGTCCCGGTCGGGACCAACCCGTCCCGGTCGGGATGACAGCCCGTCCCGGTCGGGACCGTGCTGCTGCTGCACTCCTTCCTTTCTTTCTTCTCCTTTCCACTTGTAACCCTATATATACTCTTCCCTTGTTTTGTAAAGCTTATGCACTTCATTAGACCTTAAACCCTAGACTACTTTAGGTTAGATTAGATAAGATTAGTGTAGATTAGTCGATAATTAGTAGTTAATCATAGTTTAGCCTTGTATTAAGGGAATTCTTCAAGATCCATCCAAGATTGACAACCTTGGGTGTTTGTTTTGGGTTTTCTTCATTAATGCAAGTTTTGTTCTTTCTTCTTCACTAGTATGGTATTCTTCTCTTCCTTTTTAATCTTAATCCTTTATTATTCATCAAGTTCTCATCTTTAGTTCTTGTTTATTGTTTTCACTAGTTTGTTTATGTATGTTTTGATGTTTATGTTGATTCATCTTGTTTTTGTTAGTTGTAGTTTGATTATGTTAGAGTAGTGTTCTTGCTAGAGTTAGTAGGGTGATTAGGGTGTTAATTGGGCGATTGAGGGATTGTTAGAGATGTTGGTGGAATATTTGGGTTTCCTCTTGGTTTGGTGCACATCACATGTTTGTTGAAATGCTTGATTGACTAAGTAGTTGTGAATGCTTGTTTTTCTTGCCTTTCTCTTGTGGGTGATAGTTTGTTTGTGGGTTCGGTTCCCTCACTAAGTTGCGAGAGCCCGGTGAGGACGACCCCTAGGTCGGTCTAAGTAGCGAGAGCCCAAATTCGACCTATGTCACCATAGCGCGCTAGAACCCCGTTTGTCATGTTTGTCGCCGAGATGGGTTCTAGGTGGAACCTCTAGGTGGGTCTAAGTTGCGAGAGCCCGGACCAACCTAGATCACCCTACTACCTCCTTCACTCTAGTTCTCCCTTGGCCATTCCGTTACTCCTTTGACCCCGACCTAACTCTAGCCCGTTTCCTATTTGTGTTCCTTAGTCTTAGTCTAGCCTTTTCCCCTTCTTATCATTCTCTAGTTTAGCTTAGCTCGTTGACTTAGTCTTGTTCTTAGGCCGACCTAGTCTAGGCTATACATTACCGTCCCCATGGATTCGACCCGACTTGTCCTATCTACCGTAGGAATAGCCGGTTATTATATTGACGGTTGGGATTCCACGACAAATCCCTCCCATCATCTCGCCAAGTACACCAAGAGTCTAAAGCACCTGGGTCCCTAACTCGGTGGCCGCACGCACCCATGAGTCGAGGGCTTCGTTTCCGTGTCATTCGGTTGAGAGCATTTCTCGAGTCTTTAGGATATCTGATAGATCCAACCTTACGCTCTTATTTTGCTCCACTAGACCCAAGAATGGCGCCTAATAGCAGCGAAAGTAGCGTCGATCAGCTTAACGCCCTGATGAACGTGGTCCATGGGGTACTAGGAATAGTTTCATCAAGCTCCTCCTCCATCGACGATGTTAGGCGTCGCCTCGAGGCCCTGGAAGGCCCTGAGAGGAAACCCCGAGAGGGACCGGTAAGCCGAGAGCTGGTGCTCAGTGGAGATCCGTACGTCGAACATGCTAGGCTCGCCCGTCCTGTCGAGCCTACAGGTCCTCGCCGCTTCTTTAGGCAGTTCACTGAACTGGGTGAATCCTACGCCGAAGCCCTCCGAAAGTTACAGGAGGCCTGGCTATTATGGCCATTAGGACCCACCCCAGACCCACCTATAGAAAAGAGGGGAGCAGGTTGGAATCCCAACGCTTACTGCTTATACCACCAGGGCCGGGGGCATGAGACCCAAGTGTGCACCGTACTCAAGCATGAAGTACAGGATCAGATCGACAAGGGGGTCTACGTCCCCGTGGGGTGTCTTCGAAGAAGGACTAACTCCAGGTACCCAGAGAGCGACCCGCGTGAGCACTGAGAGCCCCATCACCGAAGGTTCCTTTAGGGGCACAAGTGACTAGTCCTAGTCATAGTCTAGTTCATCTTAGGGCCTAGGCTTAATAATAAATAATGTCTTTCCTTTTTAGCAAGTCTAGGGAGATGCGAGGGATGTGTCCTCCACCTCCCCGAAACAAAACCACGGGCATCTAGCCCGTCTATTTTTATCAATAAAACAATCATCTTTTTTTACAAACATGCCTCGACAATCGCTTAATTCTTTTATTTAAAACGCTTAAGAACTCAACTTTGTGCCAATTATCGATAACAACTAAATAAAATAAAAGGGCCACAGCGAGCGGCCCAATCAACCTCCCCTAAAAACCGGAAACAACGACCTAAACTTAACCCATCATCAATACCATCACCCAAACACCAATAAACCTACAACAATCGGACCTCCATCCAACTAATCTTCTCCAATACGACCAAACACGAGGCCCGCCCAGTAGGTCTCAAGGCAGCCTTATCACTAGGAGTCAAAAGCCTTAGAGTACACGGAGATTCGTCCTTAGTAGTCAACCAAGCCACGGGAAACTGGAAGGTCTATAGCGAACGCCTAACCCCATAGCAAACCAAGGTAGAAGCAATGTCTCGGGAATTCACCAAAATCGACTTCATACACATACCCCGGGAGGAAAACCAATTCGCTGACACGTTATCCAAACTAGCCTCACTAGTGAACATGCCCGATCATCTCTTCTCTATGCCCATTTGCGTAGAAAGAAGCGAACAACCGACCTACATCTATAGCCTCAAAACCGATGACACCCCCGAAGAATCTTGGTATAAAGGAATCCTAGAATTTCAAACCCACGGGTCATATCCACCCAAAACTAACGCCAAGAACAAAAGAGCCCTACGAATACAAGCCACCCATTACGTCCTGAATCTAGGACTACTATACAAACGAACCCCACAAGAAGTCCTCCATAGGTGCATAAACAAAAACCAATCAGAGAAAGTCATGGAAGAGGTACATGACGGAGAGTGCAGACCCCACATGAGTGCACACCTACTAGCCCGAATAATGAGACTAGGCTATTACTGGGTCACCTTAGAGGCAGACAGTCGACGCCATGTCCGACACTGCCACAATTGCCAAATCTTTGCTAACGTACAACACCTACCTACCTATCCTCTACACACCATAACCACACCCTGGCCTTTCTCTACTTGGGGAATAGACATCATAGGAAAAGTCCACCCATCCAGGACCGGCGGACACTGCTTTATACTAGTGGCCGTCGATTATTTCACCAAATGGGTAGAAGCCTCCTCTTACACCATACTAACCTCAAAACAGGTAGTCAAATTCTTACAAATCAACATCATTTGCCGCTACGGCATACCTCACGAGATCATCAGTGACCAGGGGGCTCACTTTCGGGCTGATACCCAAAAACTCCTCGACAAATACAAAATCCAAAGACACAAGTCATCACCTTATAGACCACAAACAAACGGGGCCGTAGAGGCAGCAAACAAAACAATAACCACAATCCTTATGAAAATGATAGATAATTACCGGGATTGGCCAAACAAGATCCCCTTCGTCTTATGGGGATACCGAACATCCTATAGAACACCCACTGGAGGCACACCATATTACCTAACCTACGGTTCCGAAGCTGTACAACCCGTAGAGCTTGAGATACCATCACTAAGGATATTAGCCGAGAGCGGTATTCCCGAAGAAGAATGAAACAAAAAACGGTATGACGAACTAGTACTCTTAGACGAACGTAGGATACATGCCTTATCCAACGTACAAGCCTATCAACAATGCCTCCAACGAGCCTTTAATAAACGAGTGAAATCCCGAAACATACATGAGGGAGATTTAGTCATCAAATCCAATAGAGCACCCTTCCTGTCGACCCTAGAGGGAAATTCAAACCAAACTGGGCGGGCCCTTACCTCGCCCAGAGAATACTCTCCGGTGGCGCAGTGATCCTCACCGTTCTAGACGGTCAAGAATTCTCAACCCCAACCAACATGGATCAACTCAAACGGTACTACCCATAGACACCCTAGCAACCACATCCTAACCTCCGACTTAGGGGGGAAGAAAAAACCAAAAAAATACAAAACAAACAAAAATAATAATCAATCAAGTTCGCATCCAAAATCCCTAACACCACTTCACCCAATTACCCAATCCAATCAATACAAAACATACAAGGGGCACAATTTAGGCGAATTTAGGCTTCATCGACCCCTAGTGGGTGACTACTCACTAATCATGACTAAATTGATGGAATTAAGTATAAAGGTGGAGTCTTTAACTATGAACATTGTTGTAAATTGAATTATATTACCAATTATAATAAAGAGGTCAAATTGGAATAATCTAATTGAGGGTTCCTAATACTAACATGAAATTCATAAACATGAACCAAGTGAGAGAAACTAAATTAATATCAAACTATAGTAATAAACAAAGAAAAGGGAAGACTAAGATGAACTAACAACAATTTAACAAGAAAAACTAGAAATTAACTAGTAAAGCTAAGATCTTGAAGAAACAAAGAAAAATCAAAACTAGAGTAACAAAAATGAGAAGATAACAAAATTAAAGCAAGGAGAAGTAAAAATTACCCACTTAAAGAGGATGGAGAGATTAAGAAGAAGAAATAATAATAATCATAAAAAGCTTGAATCTTTGACAATGAGGAAGATGAAGATCTTCAAAGCTACAAACCCTCTCTAAAACCCCAAATAATTCAAATGTATGACTTGTGTAATAGAAATTTTCAGCTCCTAAAGAAAATGATAAAATCGGATATTTATAGTTCTAATTAGGTTACACAAAACCGGGCCAAAAACAGGGGAAAAAACAGAGCCGGACTTGCGCACGGTCGGACCGTTACGCACGGTCCGATACGCACGGTCCCTTCTTCCTGCTTGGGTTACGCACGGTGGATCGTGCGTAACTCGATCTTCCGTTATTTTCCCTTTTTGGTCCTCTATGTGCTTGTCTAGGCTCGAACTCGGGTCACTTGCTCCCTTTTACTCGGGCGTGCTCGATTTCATCGTTTTTGACACGAAAATGCCTAAAAACAAGTGACAAACACAAGAAAACCGAGTAATACAAAATATAGCCAAAACGAGCCAAAATGCCTAAGAAAACACGATTAATCGAGGCTAAATAAACGTCAAAGTAGTGTGAAAATACGGTCAATAACGGAGTTATCAACCTCCCCACACTAGACATTTACTCGTCCTCGAGTAAACGCGACAAAGGCAAAGACAAACACCTAGGACAAAAAGGAGTGAATGCACAATATAAGCATCCCTCAATCACTAAAATATCACTAACCGCATGAGTATTAGCGCACTCAACGCCCCTTCAACTCACAACGATATACCATGAGGATAAGCATGCCGTTGCAAGGCAAGTTGGGTCTTGCACAAAACTTTTGACACAAACAATCAATTAAGCACACAAATACATGACATGTTTGCATCACAAAAAGGAGAACACCGTCACCCTCATCAAGACGGCGGGGAAAAACACTAATCATCCACCTATTATGAAAACTAACATTCTCAAACTAGTTAACCTACAAGACATGGGCAAAAATCTAATACTATAGCTATAAATTACTATGAATATCGATAATCTAGCGAATTTCCTCCCAACCTTCCAAATAAACTACAAGAGGGCGTAAGATGGCGTGGAAAGGTAGAACCGTGGCGTTATAAAACACTGTAGGTAAGTGTGCCTCGACCTCTTTATAAAATAAAGAGAAGGGTCGTCCCAAAACTCACTATGACCAAATAATCCAAGTAGAAAGGAGATAGAAAAATAATAGTTCCAATGACCGGTTCACCACTGCTATCTTCCTTCCTTAGGAACTCGGTCCCTCGGTAGGCCCTTCACGATGGCTCCCCAAATCAACGTAAAATTTATTTATTTTGATGTGTGGTGATCTTTCTTCGATTTTCATAGTTTTTCATTTCTTTCTTTCTCCCCCTTGTTTTCTTTTCAATTTCTTCTTTTTCTTTGTTTCTTTTTCGATTTTTTTTCTTCTTTTTTCTATTTTTCTTTTCGTTTCTCTTTTTTTTTCTTTTTTTTTTTCCTTTTTTTTTTTCGAAGTGGGGAGAACATTACACATTAGAATCACCAATAAGCAAAAAGCAAAAATTATTGTGGAAAGTATTTGTGATTTTTGATAGATAATCTTGGATTATAAAAGCGGTCACAATGAATAATGGTCACCTAGGGACACGAGGCACGGTAACCAAGGAGTTTTCACACCACGGGGGATCAAAATGGTCAAGTGCAAACCCCCGAGTAATCTATTTGGTAGGAAGGGTGGACCTAAGCTAGAATGTCGATAAACCAAGTATTTTAAAGCTATTCTACTAGATTCGAGTCCTACATCAAGGTAAGTAAAACTAATAAGAAAATGTAGGCTTCCAACATAAGCTTCAAGACTAGGTTTTCGAAAATATTTACACTACCCTAAGGCACACTAAACTAGACCCTAAACACACGAAAATAAAGAAAACAAATAAAACAAAACACGAATGAGTCAATTTCCACAAGTAAGCAAACAACCAACAACCCAAATGTTCATCCAAGAACCTCCAATACAATCAAAATCCCATCCTCCTTCAACAAATACAAGGAAAAAGGAATAAGGTGGAAAGAATATACCGGAGCGGTCTTCATCCATCTACCTCGAATTTTGATTTTTTTGCGTCCGGCGGGTTATTTACCTACACAAGGGAAAAAGAGGAAACAACACAAAAACAAATATATGTACACAAGCTACACTAAATTAAACTAGACACACTAAAAAACTAGAAACAAAATCTTTTTGGATTTTTGAGATTTTTGAAATTTTTATGGTTTTTAAATTTTTGAAGAGAACTAAGCTAAGACTCCTCCCCACACTTGAACCTTGCATTGTCCTCAATGCAAAATGCAAGATGGAAAGTAGAAAGGAAGTAAAAAAAAAAATTAGGAATGAAAAAAACTAAGGAAAGATTAAAAGAAACTCAGAAAATCTAATAAAAAAAATGAAAGAAAGAAAAATAAATAAATTAAAAAATTTGGATTTTCAAGTGGTGCTTTAGTGTAATCAAGTCACTAAAGCACCGGGAGCAAACACTTTGGATTTTTCAAAGGATTTTCGGTGTAATTACGTCACCAAAAATCCGGGAGCAATAATTTGGATTTTTCAAAAATGGAAATTCGGTGTAATCACATCACCGAATATCCGGGAGCAATAGTCTTACCCTCATTCATCACTAGCCAATTACAAATTCATCAAATTCACCGTCACAAAATTTCACCAAATCAAGAATTATCACCAAAAAAAATCACCAAATCATGAATATAAACTCACACCCTAACCATCACCACTAACACCCTCCAATTCTCACTACCACCATAACTCGTCAAAATAGCAACCAAGATAGTAATTGACTAATCCGGAAGCAAATGTTTATACTTGTATTGGCTAATTGGTTGACGAGTTAAACTCGGATTAGAGGAGGAAAATGGTTCATTACCTATCATCCGTGGACGTTTTAGAGCCATTGGAGGAGGAAAATAAACCAGATGGAGGAAAAAGAACCCGAAAATATACCCGTCTTCAACCCGAATTTTTTTTCAAGTGCCCGGAATTGACCAAAAATGGTCTCAAAAGATTCCTTGTTGCTCAATGAGTTATCCTGCAGAAGATGAGTCGATTTGGAGTGGTAGAAGTGGGCGAAAAAGTAGATCTAGGGTAATTTGGTAGGGGTAAAAAGTAGCTAGAAATTGGATTTTGAAAAGAAGAAAATGGTGAAGATGAATTATGGAGGAGAATGGTGGAAAAATGGAGTGATTTGGATGAAGTTTGAGCTGTTAAAGATGAGTTTTGGTGAGATGTGTTAATGGAGATATGAAGGTAGTAAGGAAGAAGATGAAGATGGGTTTGAAATTAGTAAATGGAAATTAAGAAGATGGAGGAATAGGGAAAAAAATCCCGGTTTAGGAATGGTCCAATTTTTTTTTTTTTTTTTTTTTTAATTTTTTTTTTTTTTAGAAAGTTAAGTTAAGCACGGTGAGTTAAGCACGGTCAGTGCTTGCCTGACTGAGTTAAGCACGGTGGACCACGTGTAACCTTTTTTTTTTCAATTTCTTGCGATTTTTGGCTCCCATATACCCCCATGTCGACTCCAATTGTCCCCAAACTCTCATATCAGCTCCACTTAAGAAAAAATTGATCTAGAAATGCTCACTCTAAAAAAAAATCCAAAGTAACAAACAAACACGCAACACATAAAAACGATGAAACTAACAAAAACACAAAAACAAAAGGATATGTACAACGGATGGACTTGGGGTGCCTCCCAAGAAGCGCGGTTTTTTAGGAGTCCCGCCAAACTCTCAAGAGGAGGACCTTCTAATCAACCGGGATCGTGCACACGACGCGCTTGATGAACAACCGCATTTCTAACCTTTGCATTCTCGCCAAGTCCACTAAATATTGGAGGGTCATACCCTTGAATGAGTTTAAAAACAAATTGGGTCATGTTTATCCTTTCTCGATTCTCTTGATTTTTGATCAATTTCATAGAACTTGAGTTATCACATCCCTTTTTACCAACTAACTCAAGCTCCCTCACAACTTCAATAAAATCATCTTTCAACAAACCATTACACTCTCTAAAGACACTTGGTCTAACAAACTTATCATCATCTACCAATAACAACCCAAGATCAACATCAAAGTGCATACTCTCATATTCATATGCTTCTTCGCGATATGTCTCACTCGGACCTAAAAAAGCATATTTAAGAGATAAGGGAAAGGGTTTCAACTCCACTTGAGGAGGCGTAGACCTCTCCTCATACAATCCCTCTTCGGTCAAGCTTTCTAGGGACCTCGTGGTGCATTGCTTCAATATAGAATCCATGGCGAGAGCATACTCCATTGCATCCATTTCCGGATTCAATAATTGAGATGGATGGGTGAAAGTACAAGAATTTGCCTACTCATGCAAAAACACTTCAAACACTAAAGAGAAAGAGTTAGATCACGAGCAATTGCACACCGGAGTGTGCAAAGTTACCAATGACTTAGTCTAAACGCAAGAATAAAAACTACTAGTACCGCTAACACTCCCCGGCAACGGCGCCAAAAACTTGTTGGAGTTTTAAATACCTCGCAAGCGTACGATGTAATCGTAGCACAATAGAGGGTCGATCCCACAAGGAGCAAAGTGATGCCTAGTTGTATTTACCCTAAATGTTTATCTAAGTCGATAGAAGTGATTGATGGTAGACTAAAACTAGATTAATAAGTGATAACTAATATGGAGAATGACTAAAAGAAAATTAAAGCTAAAATAAACTAAGATGACTAAAGTAGTAACGATTGATCAAGAATAAAAAGGATTAGGGAACGAGGTCGCTTCAATTCACCTAAATCGTACCAAGGTATATCAAGTATCGACGGAATTGGGATCAAGGGCGAAGTTGTATGCGTTTAGGTCGGCCACCTCCCTCCCGGGTTCGTGTCCGGCTTAATTTCCCGTTTACCTCCCTCCCGGGTTCGTAAGACGGAATCCCTAAGTCAAATCCGAGGGTCACTCCCGTGATAAACCCCAAACCGACTCAAGTCAAAAAGGTACGTATACTAGTGTGAAGGATACCACGCTAGACACCACTCCCGTGTTCGATCTAGTACGGTAAGGCAAGATAGAGGGGTCAAACCGGTTACCCATCCTAATCGACTCCCATCGATGACCAAGGGATTAGGACCGTCTCAAACCCCTAAACCAAGATAATCCAAAATCCCTAACACCACTTCACCCAATTACCCAATCCAATCAATACAAAACATACAAGGGGCACAATTTAGGCGAATTTAGGCTTCATCGACCCCTAGTGGGTGACTACTCACTAATCATGACTAAATTGATGGAATTAAGTATAAAGGTGGAGTCTTTAACTATGAACATTGTTGTAAATTGAATTATATTACCAATTATAATAAAGAGGTCAAATTGGAATAATCTAATTGAGGGTTCCTAATACTAACATGAAATTCATAAACATGAACCAAGTGAGAGAAACTAAATTAATATCAAACTATAGTAATAAACAAAGAAAAGGGAAGACTAAGATGAACTAACAACAATTTAACAAGAAAAACTAGAAATTAACTAGTAAAGCTAAGATCTTGAAGAAACAAAGAAAAATCAAAACTAGAGTAACAAAAATGAGAAGATAACAAAATTAAAGCAAGGAGAAGTAAAAATTACCCACTTAAAGAGGATGGAGAGATTAAGAAGAAGAAATAATAATAATCATAAAAAGCTTGAATCTTTGACAATGAGGAAGATGAAGATCTTCAAAGCTACAAACCCTCTCTAAAACCCCAAATAATTCAAATGTATGACTTGTGTAATAGAAATTTTCAGCTCCTAAAGAAAATGATAAAATCGGATATTTATAGTTCTAATTAGGTTACACAAAACCGGGCCAAAAACAGGGGAAAAAACAGAGCCGGACTTGCGCACGGTCGGACCGTTACGCACGGTCCGATACGCACGGTCCCTTCTTCCTGCTTGGGTTACGCACGGTGGATCGTGCGTAACTCGATCTTCCGTTATTTTCCCTTTTTGGTCCTCTATGCGCTTGTCTAGGCTCGAACTCGGGTCACTTGCTTCCTTTTACTCGGGCGTGCTCGATTTCATCGTTTTTGACACGAAAATGCCTAAAAACAAGTGACAAACACAAGAAAACCGAGTAATACAAAATATAGCCAAAACGAGCCAAAATGCCTAAGAAAACACGATTAATCGAGGCTAAATAAACGTCAAAGTAGTGTGCAAATACGGTCAATAACGGAGTTATCAACCTCCCCACACTAGACATTTACTCGTCCTCGAGTAAACGCGACAAAGGCAAAGACAAACACCTAGGACAAAAAGGAGTGAATGCACAATATAAGCATCCCTCAATCACTAAAATATCACTAACCGCATGAGTATTAGCGCACTCAACGCCCCTTCAACTCACAACGATATACCATGAGGATAAGCATGCCGTTGCAAGGCAAGTTGGGTCTTGCACAAAACTTTTGACACAAACAATCAATTAAGCACACAAATACATGACATGTTTGCATCACAAAAAGGAGAACACCGTCACCCTCATCAAGACGGCGGGGAAAAACACTAATCATCCACCTATTATGAAAACTAACATTCTCAAACTAGTTAACCTACAAGACATGGGCAAAAATCTAATACTATAGCTATAAATTACTATGAATATCGATAATCTAGCGAATTTCCTCCCAACCTTCCAAATAAACTACAAGAGGGCGTAAGATGGCGTGGAAAGGTAGAACCGTGGCGTTATAAAACACTGTAGGTAAGTGTGCCTCGACCTCTTTATAAAATAAAGAGAAGGGTCGTCCCAAAACTCACTATGACCAAATAATCCAAGTAGAAAGGAGATAGAAAAATAATAGTTCCAATGACCGGTTCACCACTGCTATCTTCCTTCCTTAGGAACTCGGTCCCTCGGTAGGCCCTTCACGATGGCTCCCCAAATCAACGTAAAATTTATTTATTTTGATGTGTGGTGATCTTTCTTCGATTTTCATAGTTTTTCATTTCTTTCTTTCTCCCCCTTGTTTTCTTTTCAATTTCTTCTTTTTCTTTGTTTCTTTTTCGATTTTTTTTTCTTCTTTTTTCTATTTTTCTTTTCGTTTCTCTTTTTTTTTTTCTTTTTTTTTTTCCTTTTTTTTTTTCGAAGTGGGGAGAACATTACACATTAGAATCACCAATAAGCAAAAAGCAAAAATTATTTTGGAAAGTATTTGTGATTTTTGATAGATAATCTTGGATTATAAAAGCGGTCACAATGAATAATGGTCACCTAGGGACACGAGGCACGGTAACCAAGGAGTTTTCACACCACGGGGGATCAAAATGGTCAAGTGCAAACCCCCGAGTAATCTATTTGGTAGGAAGGGTGGACCTAAGCTAGAATGTCGATAAACCAAGTATTTTAAAGCTATTCTACTAGATTCGAGTCCTACATCAAGGTAAGTAAAACTAATAAGAAAATGTAGGCTTCCAACATAAGCTTCAAGACTAGGTTTTCGAAAATATTTACACTACCCTAAGGCACACTAAACTAGACCCTAAACACACGAAAATAAAGAAAACAAATAAAACAAAACACGAATGAGTCAATTTCCACAAGTAAGCAAACAACCAACAACCCAAATGTTCATCCAAGAACCTCCAATACAATCAAAATCCCATCCTCCTTCAACAAATACAAGGAAAAAGGAATAAGGTGGAAAGAATATACCGGAGCGGTCTTCATCCATCTACCTCGAATTTTGATTTTTTTGCGTCCGGCGGGTTATTTACCTACACAAGGGAAAAAGAGGAAACAACACAAAAACAAATATATGTACACAAGCTACACTAAATTAAACTAGACACACTAAAAAACTAGAAACAAAATCTTTTTGGATTTTTGAGATTTTTGAAATTTTTATGGTTTTTAAATTTTTGAAGAGAACTAAGCTAAGACTCCTCCCCACACTTGAACCTTGCATTGTCCTCAATGCAAAATGCAAGATGGAAAGTAGAAAGGAAGTAAAAAAAAAAAATTAGGAATGAAAAAAACTAAGGAAAGATTAAAAGAAACTAAGAAAATCTAATAAAAAAAATTAAAGAAAGAAAAATAAATAAATTAAAAAATTTGGATTTTCAAGTGGTGCTTTAGTGTAATCAAGTCACTAAAGCACCGGGAGCAAACACTTTGGATTTTTCAAAGGATTTTCGGTGTAATTACGTCACCAAAAATCCGGGAGCAATAATTTGGATTTTTCAAAAATGGAAATTCGGTGTAATCACATCACCGAATATCCGGGAGCAATAGTCTTACCCTCATTCATCACTAGCCAATTACAAATTCATCAAATTCACCGTCACAAAATTTCACCAAATCAAGAATTATCACCAAAAAAAATCACCAAATCATGAATATAAACTCACACCCTAACCATCACCACTAACACCCTCCAATTCTCACTACCACCATAACTCGTCAAAATAGCAACCAAGATAGTAATTGACTAATCCGGAAGCAAATGTTTATACTTGTATTGGCTAATTGGTTGACGAGTTAAACTCGGATTAGAGGAGGAAGATGGTTCATTACCTATCATCCGTGGACGTTTTAGAGCCATTGGAGGAGGAAAATAAACCAGATGGAGGAAAAAGAACCCGAAAATATACCCGTCTTCAACCCGAAATTTTTTTCAAGTGCCCGGAATTGACCAAAAATGGTCTCAAAAGATTCCTTGTTGCTCAATGAGTTATCCTGCAGAAGATGAGTCGATTTGGAGTGGTAGAAGTGGGCGAAAAAGTAGATCTAGGGTAATTTGGTAGGGGTAAAAAGTAGCTAGAAATTGGATTTTGAAAAGAAGAAAATGGTGAAGATGAATTATGGAGGAGAATGGTGGAAAAATGGAGTGATTTGGATGAAGTTTGAGCTGTTAAAGATGAGTTTTGGTGAGATGTGTTAATGGAGATATGAAGGTAGTAAGGAAGAAGATGAAGATGGGTTTGAAATTAGTAAATGGAAATTAAGAAGATGGAGGAATAGGGAAAAAAAATCCCGGTTTAGGAATGGTCCATTTTTTTTTTTTTTTTTTTTTTAATTTTTTTTTTAATTTTTTTTTAGAAAGTTAAGTTAAGCACGGTGAGTTAAGCACGGTCAGTGCTTGCCTGACTGAGTTAAGCACGGTGGACCACGTGTAACCTTTTTTTCAATTTCTTGCGATTTTTGGCTCCCATATACCCCCATGTCGACTCCAATTGTCCCCAAACTCTCATATCAGCTCCACTTAAGAAAAATTTGATCTAGAAATGCTCACTCTAAAAAAAAATCCAAAGTAACAAACAAACACGCAACACATAAAAACGATGAAACTAACAAAAACACAAAAACAAAAGGATATGTACAACGGATGGACTTGGGGTGCCTCCCAAGAAGCGCGGTTTTTTAGGAGTCCCGCCAAACTCTTAAGAGGAGGACCTTCTAATCAACCGGGATCGTGCACACGACGCGCTTGATGAACAACCGCATTTCTAACCTTTGCATTCTCGCCAAGTCCACTAAATATTGGAGGGTCATACCCTTGAATGAGTTTAAAAACAAATTGGGTCATGTTTATCCTTTCTCGATTCTCTTGATTTTTGATCAATTTCATAGAACTTGAGTTATCACATCCCTTTTTACCAACTAACTCAAGCTCCCTCACAACTTCAATAAAATCATCTTTCAACAAACCATTACACTCTCTAAAGACACTTGGTCTAACAAACTTATCATCATCTACCAATAACAACCCAAGATCAACATCAAAGTGCATACTCTCATATTCATATGCTTCTTCGCGATATGTCTCACTCGGACCTAAAAAAGCATATTTAAGAGATAAGGGAAAGGGTTTCAACTCCACTTGAGGAGGCGTAGACCTCTCCTCATACAATCCCTCTTCGGTCAAGCTTTCTAGGGACCTCGTGGTGCATTGCTTCAATATAGAATCCATGGCGAGAGCATACTCCATTGCATCCATTTCCGGATTCAATAATTGAGATGGATGGGTGAAAGTACAAGAATTTGCCTACTCATGCAAAAACACTTCAAACACTAAAGAGAAAGAGTTAGATCACGAGCAATTGCACACCGGAGTGTGCAAAGTTACCAATGACTTAGTCTAAACGCAAGAATAAAAACTACTAGTACCGCTAACACTCCCCGGCAACGGCGCCAAAAACTTGTTGGAGTTTTAAATACCTCGCAAGCGTACGATGTAATCGTAGCACAATAGAGGGTCGATCCCACAAGGAGCAAAGTGATGCCTAGTTGTATTTACCCTAAATGTTTATCTAAGTCGATAGAAGTGATTGATGGTAGACTAAAACTAGATTAATAAGTGATAACTAATATGGAGAATGACTAAAAGAAAATTAAAGCTAAAATAAACTAAGATGACTAAAGTAGTAACGATTGATCAAGAATAAAAAGGACTAGGGAACGAGGTCGCTTCAATTCACCTAAATCGTACCAAGGTATATCAAGTATCGACGGAATTGGGATCAAGGGCGAAGTTGTATGCGTTTAGGTCGGCCACCTCCCTCCCGGGTTCGTGTCCGGCTTAATTTCCCGTTTACCTCCCTCCCGGGTTCGTAAGACGGAATCCCTAAGTCAAATCCGAGGGTCACTCCCGTGATAAACCCCAAACCGACTCAAGTCAAAAAGGTACGTATACTAGTGTGAAGGATACCACGCTAGACACCACTCCCGTGTTCGATCTAGTACGGTAAGGCAAGATAGAGGGGTCAAACCGGTTACCCATCCTAATCGACTCCCATCGATGACCAAGGGATTAGGACCGTCTCAAACCCCTAAACCAAGATAATCCAAAATCCCTAACACCACTTCACCCAATTACCCAATCCAATCAATACAAAACATACAAGGGGCACAATTTAGGCGAATTTAGGCTTCATCGACCCCTAGTGGGTGACTACTCACTAATCATGACTAAATTGATGGAATTAAGTATAAAGGTGGAGTCTTTAACTATGAACATTGTTGTAAATTGAATTATATTACCAATTATAATAAAGAGGTCAAATTGGAATAATCTAATTGAGGGTTCCTAATACTAACATGAAATTCATAAACATGAACCAAGTGAGAGAAACTAAATTAATATCAAACTATAGTAATAAACAAAGAAAAGGGAAGACTAAGATGAACTAACAACAATTTAACAAGAAAAACTAGAAATTAACTAGTAAAGCTAAGATCTTGAAGAAACAAAGAAAAATCAAAACTAGAGTAACAAAAATGAGAAGATAACAAAATTAAAGCAAGGAGAAGTAAAAATTACCCACTTAAAGAGGATGGAGAGATTAAGAAGAAGAAATAATAATAATCATAAAAAGCTTGAATCTTTGACAATGAGGAAGATGAAGATCTTCAAAGCTACAAACCCTCTCTAAAACCCCAAATAATTCAAATGTATGACTTGTGTAATAGAAATTTTCAGCTCCTAAAGAAAATGATAAAATCGGATATTTATAGTTCTAATTAGGTTACACAAAACCGGGCCAAAAACAGGGGAAAAAACAGAGCCGGACTTGCGCACGGTCGGACCGTTACGCACGGTCCGATACGCACGGTCCCTTCTTCCTGCTTGGGTTACGCACGGTGGATCGTGCGTAACTCGATCTTCCGTTATTTTCCCTTTTTGGTCCTCTATGCGCTTGTCTAGGCTCGAACTCGGGTCACTTGCTCCCTTTTACTCGGGCGTGCTCGATTTCATCGTTTTTGACACGAAAATGCCTAAAAACAAGTGACAAACACAAGAAAACCGAGTAATACAAAATATAGCCAAAACGAGCCAAAATGCCTAAGAAAACACGATTAATCGAGGCTAAATAAACGTCAAAGTAGTGTGAAAATACGGTCAATAACGGAGTTATCAGTAGCATTTCTTAAATAAACCCGCCCACTAAGCGAGGACATTCCCGAAACCCGACATGACCCTAGATGCGCTTCTATACCTTACGGATATCCTACTTTGTCTAGAACATTCACCCGCAGCCCGTATATATAGTCCTAACCCCACGAGAATTAGGAAACAACAAAAATTTCCATAACCCGAACCGCACCGGCCCACGCGCCCGGGTCTCCGACCGCCTAAGCCCAAGCGGCCCGGAACTCAATTGCCTCAGTCCGAGCGCCTGAGGCCAGGCATGAATCAACCCGAGAAACCCAAGGATAAAAACTCGAACCCCCGTGATCACCATAGCTATAATTTTGCGTCGGGAACAACCTCCCAAAATCACTAGAGCCCACCCCGAAAACCAAAACCCCAACGCGGGAGCTAGGGGAACGCGAGTTCACTCGTCGGACGCACGAGACTTAAACGTTTTTTTTCTTTTTTTTTTAGGGGGATAAGCTACCCCACCTAGGCGTGTCGTAGCCTTTTAGCGGTCATCGTCAAATCGCATTTGTAGCCCGACGACGCAATTGTACGAATGAATAAAAGTGGCTCAACTTTTTTTTACAAAAATTGCTCGAATTTTAAACTTTGGTCCCATGCCGAATGCCAAAACAATCGCGCTCATCTCTTAATGCATTCGGTCAAAGCACGTTAATGTTTTACATCTCGAGTCAAAATGTTTTAATCGACGTACTACCTGATCCGATTCCCGGCTCAAACTAACGCATTTCAGAAAACTTCCGAAACAAACGGCTTACATACTCTCATGCGACACTAACGTATTCTAAACTAGGTCGAATCGCAAATAAATGAACGCAAAATTGATTACTTGTCAATCTAACTGCACGATTAGTCAAAACAAAAAAGCACGAAACTAATCCAACTAATTCAAATGCTAAGAATTTAAAGCAAATATACAAAATATACAAATTTATACACAAATCGAGACTAGGGAGGACCCCTAGAAGCCGCACCGATGGCTATCACAAGCTCACCTAAGTTGTCATCCAAACCTAGGTCTTCTAAGTCGAAGGTAGGAGACTCACTAGCCTCCATCCCCGATAGCATATCTAGGATAGTCGTCTCGGGGACTCCTCCAACCTCCTCCGTAGCGCTCGTGTCCTCAGCCTCAGCCTCAGCTTCCCTCTCGACCCGATGCCTGGCCTCACTTTGCGTAGAAGTCTCACCCCGAGACCGGGCCAGCTGCTCCTTAAGAAAGGCGATCTCGTCAGCCCGAGATTGCAAGAGCTGTTGCAATTTAACCTCTCTCGCCTCGAGCTCGGTCACCCGAGTCTCTAGCTATCCCACCATCTCCGGGACATCCTACAAATACACTCAAATATTAGGATAACACATACAAGCATCCTAGGAAAACCACCTCAGCCATGTAAACTCACCGATCGAGGTACCAAAGTGTCACGGGAGACCCTCGAGGCATAGGCCCGGAAGCAGTTCGCGGCCTGCCACAACTTCTGATGGCAAGCCGACGAAACCTGGAAGCAGAAACCACAAAAGTTAGGCAAACTGACCCTAACCCTTAGAACCCAAACGAATAATAATACCCGAAACTCACCTGGTACACCCGGTCTCGCCATTCTATCCCGGCATCCATCTCCTCAGCAAAACACGGGGGGAGGGGCTCAGTAAATGGTATCCCAGCTGCATCCACCCTGAGTAGGAAAATCTGGGGGCTGGATTTCGTCAGTCGGGTCGGCCAGCTGAAAAGACAACAAATTGGTCAATCAAAAGGCAAGGGAAATAACAAACCGTAACGCAAACCCTAGAGCCAAAAATTAGAACCTTACCACGAGGCGATACCAAGCTAACCGCTGAGTGACGTGAGATAGATAGGAGGCACCAGACACCAAGAGTGTATCGCCTCCTTCTCCGTCCCTATCCTCGAGGATCTCTACTGCAGTCGGCGGTCTAAACATGGTCCGGGGAGGATCAACCGGTACCCTGAAGTCGTCATATAGGCACTGACGCACCAACCGCTCGCCCAGATACCAAACTGGACGAATCAACGCAAGAAGGAGCATCCTCCTATAGCTCCGTGACCTCAGCTCCGTAGTCACATACTCCGGCACGCCCTCGTAATTAGTCCAGGGGCGGGCCACAAACTACACAAGTAAAATCGACATCCTAATGAATCCCAAAACATTGGGGCTATTGAGCAAATAAACTATAGGAGAAAGTTGACATCGTCAATGCCAAGTTTGTTAACCAGCGCATTCTCCACCGGATAATGGCTGATTGTGCTCTTTCACTGAACTAGCCTCCACTCGATTCCCGCCGGGAATCTCTTCGGATGCGCTCGCACCATCTTAGGTGCCAAGCACGGAAAATAGGAATAGATCAAAGCCTACAAAATCCCAAAACAACATTAGTAATCCAAGCCAAAAACTAAGCAGAATTAAAAACACAAGAGCGAAAAAAACTAACCTCCAGTATGAGGCCCGGACCCACAATTGGCACAGCTGAACCCGACCCTATCACCAGCGGCCTCACCATTACTTGCCAGCAGCGAGTCATCTCCGCGAAAACCGCGGTCACCCAATCTAAACGCCCCAGCTGAGTCAGCTCAGCTTGGAAAGGCAAAATCCTAGTACTAAACCTTTCGGCCTTATCCGAGAAGTGGGTCGACTCTAGGAAGTACTACAGCCACAGTCGAGCATCCTGCTCCGGCGTGTTAGCCTCCCGACCCTCTAACACCGCCACCCGCTCAAAGTGGTCGGTGATGTACGAACACACTATAGCGTGAGGCGTATTATATGCCTCATGCGGCAGACAATCTCCGATGAGGCCCCGCACCTCATCGCTATCTAGACTAGGTCCTTCGGCGCCCCACCTAATCCTATCCGGATCCCGGGCAGACCACTAATCATCCCAAAGTCCTCTAAGGTCATCCCGATCTCCCCAAAACACATGTGGAAGGTCGAGGTAGTATCATGAAAGCGATCTATCATCGCCCTGATCACCATAAGGTTGCATTTAGTCTGGCAACCTACTAATCTAACCCACTGCCCAACCACGGGACCTAGGGCAGTCCTCTCAATAATCCCCTTTACCGTGGGGGTCAACTTCTGATGGTAGACATCGAGGCACGTAGTAAAACCCGAGAAAGTCCTCATCGGACTTGGGGGCTGCAAACCGAAACAATGCTATAATGAACAAAACAAATGTAGCCTAACCCGAGCAAAAAATAATAACAATAGCAAAATCCGAGTCATAGCTAATAATAACATTGCGGCTAGAAATGTGACGGTCAAGATGAAACGTCAGCTGGTGACCATCCCAGTCCCGAGCCCACTCAGGATCCTCGTAAACAATCTCCTCATTCTCCGGTACCGGAACTGGAGCATGAGCCCTCCTAGCCACTGTCACCGGCAGCTTGCGTTTCTTCACTCTATCGAACTCAGCTTCATTAATAGTCTCAGGGTCGTGCCGCTGAGACGAGATACTCCTATGTCTCCTACGAATCCCTCGGGGAGTCTGTGAACTCGCCCCGGCCACCTCCACACTAGCACTAGCACCAACCGAGGAAGTTCCCTCGGGACGCTCGGTATTACCTCTAGCTGTGAAACCCAAAGCAAAACACGACAAAACATAACCCTAATCAGGCTAAATCAGCTTAAACAGGTCAAAAAAAGGTCACCATTTAGGATAAGGATATCAAAATTCTGAAAAGGCTGCTGGCACGCATTTTCGATCCCGGTCACAATGGAAGTGGTTTCGGCGATATCCGGCATCGTTTCGACACCTTTTGGTCCGTCTTAAGACACACAAAACCTCACGGAGGGTCCTATAGGTCATCCTAGCCCTAGCAATCGACAATAGAGCTACCCATATCCCCATAAATGCTATTTGAGCAAGGTTATGCAAGATAATCACGGGAATAACCGAAAACGGTCCTTAACCCTAGCTTTCCTAACACATTTCCCTACCGAACCATTTGTCAAACCTCGAACATCCTCATCAAGCTTTTAACTACTTCAACAAGCTCTAATCGACCTCAATTTAACAATGAAATCAAGCACAAGCATCGAAACTTAATAAAACGAAAACACCCAAATCGATTTTCTAGGGTTTTCAACGAAACTAACTCATAATCAATTCAATCAAGCAAAACTGACATTAGACGAGTAATGAGCACTAACCCGGAGTCGACATTGTCGTAAATGACGAAAATTGAATCGACACTTGGCAAGAAAATTCGAAAAGACGATCTTGAGGCGAAAATAATAACGCGTTCGACTTTTTGGTGAAATAGAACGAGCGCCACAAATTTTCGTTTACTTAAGCAGACCCGGACAACGAAATTCCGACCGCCTCAGCTGACGCGCTCGAGTCCTGGTGCGCTGGGGGCTGAGCGCCTGAGTCTTGGAGCGCTGAAGAACGCGCGCCTAAGCGGCCCAGACTAAAATAAAACAAAACATACGCAACTCAAAGAAAATACACATGCACCTACTGAGACAAGCAAAACAGCAATAATGGGACAACTACTAATTAACATCAATAATACACTCTCGACTAATAAAACAATAATTTAACGCTGCATCCGTACGCGTAACAAAAAACAACCAAGGTTAACATAAACTCTGAGCAAACTCGACCAACACAAGACCAAGACAAAATGTAGAACAAACCCAAACAAAATAAGACAACCCTGCAAAAAACAAAATTAAGTAAAACAAACACACAACACCAACATTTCACTAATATAAATAAGCAACAATAATTTGCCCAAGGGGTCTGAGTTATCCCGAAGGCACAACAATTTGCCCGAGGGGTCTGAGTTATCCCGGAGGCACAGCAATTTGCCCGAGGGGTCTGAGTTATCCCGGAGGCACAACAATTTGCCCGAGGGGTCTGAGTTATCCCGGAAGCACAACAATTTTGTCCTAGGGGTCAGAGGCATCCCGAAAGACAGCTACTCGAGTGGAGACTGACGCCCTCGAGGAGTTTTGCCCAAGGGATCTTAGTGATCCCGGAAGCACAGCAACAACAAATTTGTCCTAGGGGTCAGGGGCATCCCGAAAGACAGCTACTCGAGTGGAGACTCACGCCCTCGAGGAGTTTTGCCCAAGGCATCTTAGTGATCCCGGAGGCACAACAACAGCATTTTTGTCCTAGGGGTTAGACGCATCCCGAAAGACAGCTACTCGAGTGGATACTGACGCCCTCGAGGAGTTTTGCCCAAGGGATCTTAGTTATCCCGGAGGCACAGCAACAACAATTTTGTCCTAGGGGTCAGAAGCATCCCAAAAGACAGCTACTCGAGTGGAGATTGACGCCCTCGAGGAGTTTTGCCCAAGAGATCTAAGCGATCCCGAGGGCACAACAACAACAATTTTGTCCTAGGGGTCAGAGGCATCTCGAAAGACAGCTACTCGAGTGGAGACTGACGCCCTCGAGGAGTTTTACCCAAGTGATCTTAGTGATCCCGGGGGCACAGCAACAACAAATTTGTCCTAGGGGTCAGAGGCATCCCGAAGGACAGCTATTTGAGTGGAGCCTGACGCCCTCGAATAGTTTTACGTCACATTATCCTTGTCCAAGGGGTCATAAGCATCTCAAAGACGATCACTCGAGTGGAGACTAACGCCCTCGAACGCTCTATGTAATCAAGGGTTCATAAGCATCCCAAGTAAAAAAAAATACATTTACACCTAACACATAAAAGCGCTTAAAATTAAACAAAACCTTAAATATATCGAAGAAGACAAAGCGCGCGCGCACAAAGAATCAAGCACAAGACAACAAGCAACGGCCCGGGCCCAAGCAAGAAACCACAAGCGAAGACATCAGGTATGACTCCTAAACCTTGGCTGGCGACCCCCAACGCACAGTCTAACAGACTTAAAACGACCTGACCGGACAGCCACCAGGTCATAATCTTCGATTGACTTGGGCGGCTATACTTTGACATTCGCCTTGTCCAAGCCTCAGTCAAAGAGGGGGCTTCTATAGACACCCAGATTTGGACCTGGTGGCTGCAGAAGTGCCCAACAAACACCCGATGACGATAGGACTGCAACGCGATGCGGGTTCGCGGTGTTCTAGATAGTTTTTCTATAGAATGGATCAAATAAAGTACTCGGGAAAATTAAAATAACATGATGGCAGCCTTAGTCGTGTCGTTACGGTCGCATAGACACTAATTGTAGTCAATTCTGACACCGGGACCCCGAGTTGGTCCCGAAACTCGAACCAAGTCAACACCGCGCTAAGCGAACCTCGGGATGAACACCCGAGGCCCACTAAACCCACTGTGCTAGGTCAAGCCTCGGGAATCCTTAAGCCCTAAGCAATGTATCACACTCCCGTCTCTCGGTTTTGGAAAGTATCAAAATCGTATCTTCAAAATTCCAACCGCACAAGCTGACGCGCCTAGGTCTCCCCACGCCCGGACCCAGGCGCCCGAGTCTTAGTCCGCCCTAGCTCAGGCGCCTATGTAGGGGACGAGGGCCGAAAACACCTATAAATACCCCCCTTCATGCCCTCATTTGAACACACATCATTCAATTCTCTCTTCTCCCTCTAAACTCTCGCTAAGGACTCGCACTCCGACACCCGAGGCAAACGATCCACTCGATCGTAGTTCCGATAATAAAAAGTGACATCAACGCTACTCCTCACCTTCGAGCACTCCACTCTATACCGAGGTGCCTGTGATCGACTAGCTCAAAACTAGTACCCAGGTTTTGTCGGATTAGCCGCAGAACTAGTCCTTAGCAACGAAACTCAGCCGGAGTAGCCGCGGGAAGGTCAAACGGTAACGGAGCTCTGCCGGAGTCACTGGTCAAGCTAGGGGGATCCGCCTGTTGATCGAGTCCTCACTAGGTTGCCATCTAAACAAAACGTTCCATACTTGCACTTTCTATTATTATGCACTACGACTACACTAGATGTGGGCACTAGTCCCACAAACATCTACTAATATACATAACGTACCAACTTCAATCGCAAACACTAAAACACACTAAATAGACCTGAGTAATTCCGAGATCCGTTCTCAAACTACCTATGCATCGAGTCCCGTTTAGTGTATACTCCGAGGGTTCAACCCCTCACTATGTGATTTACTTACATTCGCATTTACAGTTTTTCGTATGATTTATTGCTTTTATGACCTTATAATCGCATGCTAAACCACCTAACACGGAATTTTAAACGTAAAACAACTAAAACTGAACAAAGTGATGGTCGGTTTCCGTATTAGTCCCGGTGCTCGCCTTATTAGGTTCGACGCAACTCTATTAATACCGAGCCGACGCATCTTAAGCAGAATACCAGGTAAGGTATACCACGAGAATGACCAATATCCGTATTATCGTGTTAAAACTGATTTGCTAATACGTATAATATTAGTACTCTCTACTCTCCTACGTGCATCTTTTCATGGCCTGCTTGTCACGTGAAATCGCATGCAAAGAATGTAAACACAACTACTTCGACGACAAAACTTACTTGTCTTTAAACAACCGACATAGCAAAAGGTTTACGGTTAAAACAACGGATGTTATAGTACTTCCACCACAACAAAAGAACTAGGATATCAGCCCACCGATTGATTAGTAGAGGCCGCTATAGTGCGGACGGGATTGGGCGTTGACATCTACCGGATGTTGGCTTCCCAATACGTACCCTCACCTCTGACTCAGAATCGACGGTTTCCGGATGTCCGAAACCATTGGCAATGAGAGTCATTCCAGGCATGAAGTGCTTAAGCGTATAAGTCTTTATCTTTAGGTCCCGTGCCACTAAACTTTGAGCCAGCAATGGATCAAAGTTGACTTGAACGGTTTCCGAGTCCCCATAATTGACTCGGTGGCGACTCCGCAAATCGGTAACAACTTCAGTTCACTAAAAAGGTCGCTTTACCAAACAAAACGACCTTTAAACATTTACAACCACGACTCAATCGATTCCCAAACGGAAACACGGGTGCCCGCACCCGTCTAGTACAAGTCCGGATCGTCATCCAAATCGAGGTCTGACACTTCGCCCCGTATGCGAGATCGGACCGGTCCTCGGCAGGGAGGGGGCCGCGTGGGTGGCCGGCGCCACACGTTGAAAAACGGGTCGGTCCCGCGCGGGCACGCGCGGGGCGCCGGGCGGTGCGGACGGACGTCCACATACTCATAAATTGTGTTACTGTAACTCATTATGTATGTTACTCTAACACATAATGTGTGTTATTCTAACTCGTTTTACATCAATAAATTGGTACAGGAGTTCCAACTGAATCAACTTCATTACAATTCCAATGTTTCACACCTGTTACTCATAATCTGTGTTACTGTAACTCATTAAGTATGTTACTCTAACGAATAATATATGTTACTCTAACAATATACTATCCTACTTAGAATTCAGCTTCTTCTTCAATCTTATCGTCCTCTTTTTCTTCTTCTTCTTCTTCTTCTTCTTCTTCTTCTTCTTCTTCATCATCATCATCGTCAAAAGCTTTGAATTAATCTAACCACCGCGCCATGTTTTTGTTGTGTACCTCCTCACATTGAATCCACAAGCCAATGCGTAGATTTTATAGAAGTTTACTGACTCATCCACGTCCTTGAAGATCTGCCCTATGTATAGAGGAAACTCTCACCCACATCCCTAAACCATTCATGTGCTTTTGTGTCTACTGAAAAATAATAACAGTGCCAATAAACGTGGCGAAAAAGAAACAATCAGAACTTGAAATATGGGTTAAAGTAACAGATGACAAGAATTAAAGTAACAAATGAAGTGCATCGAAGTATCACTGAATTCAATTAACAGAGGATTCTTATACACCAGGAATAAAGTAACAGAGGTCAGACATTAAATTAACAGGTAGTGTGAATTAAAGTAACAAATAATGTTCATTAAAATCACACCAGGTATAAGTTAGTGAAAAAAATTCATATAATGATCAGAAATGAGAGTATGATGCAATATCTTTCTTTGAATGAGAGCGATACTCTTTGATATTGTTTTCTATTATAAAGTCAATCACGTCCCATAATTATAGGAAGCAGTATCTTTATTTTTTTATTTTTTTTATATGGCGGTATTCTAAATTTTTTTGTCACTCCAATGCATTACAGTAACATATGAAACGAACTAAAGTAACAGATGAAGTGCGTTAAAGTAACACGAGATTCAGTTAACATTATGTGCATTAAAATAACAGGGGTTAGCCACTAAAATAATAGATTGTGTATATTAAAGTAACACAGTATGTGCATTACAATAATTCCATATATTTGTTCGTGCGTAAAATTCATATAATGCTTTGACCTTTTTGTTTTACTCTAAATAAAATTAGGTGTTACTGTAACTTAGAACGTATGTTATTTCAACGTCGTGTCTGATTCAATAGAAAACAAAATAATAGTATCATTGAAGCTTAAGAAAAACCTAAAGAATAAACAAAACAATAACACGAGAGTAATGGACCATTGATATGAATCTGTGAATAAACAAATGTATAAAATTCCACCTTTTAACAAATATAAAAAATTGGAATCTATACTAACAAGAGAGCAATGAACCAGATATGAATCTATGATGAATGAAATGACCATGAAAGCAATATCAACATGAAAATTGACGAAAAACATGAAAGCAAATTGACGCAAATTAGTCAAGATGATGAAGAAAAATTGACGCAAAACATGAAAACAATAACGAAACTCACCATTGTTATAGTCGATGAATTGATTATCAACAGTTGATGAAAATGTCGCGATCATTGAATCCATAGTATCGGGATTTCGAGCACAAATTTGAATGAATGAATGAACGAATCTGATATTGGAAGCGTTTATTTTAGGTTTTAATGAACGTGAGCGTGAATGAACGTGATGCTATTGTTTCCTAAAATTATGAGAGTTATTTTTGGAAGCAGTATCTCCCATTATTTTAATGCAAATATTAGGATACATCTTGTCCATCCGTCCTCATCCCATTCAATGAATGAGATGAGGACATAGGGACTCATAAGACACCTACCCTTTGAGATCTTAATGGATATATATATATATATATATATATATATATATATATATATAGAGAGAGAGAGAGAGAGAGAGAGAGAGAGAGAGAGATAGGTTCACATAAGGTCAACAACTCTTATAAGTTCATAAGTTCCAGTGTTAAAGTTACACAAAAAGTGCTTAAAGTTACACGAGATGAGTGTTAAAGTTGCACTTTATCACTTGAAGTGATAACAGTGCTGAATGTTATAGTTACATATCAATCTTGAACAAATGCAACTTTAACGTATGTCATCTGTAACTTTAATATAGACTTAATTGCATGTGGTGAACTTATTTGATCCCTTCTCTCTCTCTCTCTCTATATATATTGTAAATCCTTAATGGATCCTTAAGCTCAAGCACAAATCCAACTTTTTGCTCCATTAGTGAGACTTTCACCCTTTGAGTTCTACCATGCACGAGCCAATACCGCCGGGTGAAACTTCACCTGGTGGACTTCCTTCCAGTTTTGCATTTTTGGCCACTTTTACTGTCGGGCGAAATGGGTGAAAGTTTCGCCCGGTGGAGAAGCTTTTCTGAAGATCTTTGGGGAGGTGAAATTGTCGTCGAGCGAAACTTTGCCCGATCGTTTCTCATCATGTGAAACTTCACCCGATGGTTTTCTAGCCTCTTTTCTTGTCTCATTCTTCGTCGTTTGATTGGATGACTTTGAACATTAAGTCCTGTGCTTTGCTTTATGGGCGACATTCCTCTCTCTTGTGCTCGTGGAAGGTCAAACATGCTCTTGGTGTCAAATCCTAAAAAAATCGATAGAAAAACTACCAAAAACACGTAAAACGCACCAGAGGGACTAACACTAACACCTACAACCACGAGCCTTATGTTCAAAGGAGGCGTGTATTAGCTAGGTCCGTGGAGGAAGTGGCTAGACATGGATCACACGAGTTTCTCACACATGGCTACCTTACTTTGCTAACTGGACACACTCTCTTTGTCGATAGGTCTTCTGATAGGCTTCGCCCCATTGTCTTCCCCACGACTAAGAATCTCGAGAGGGTCGGTGAATACACCTGGGGAGCTGGAGTATTGGCGCACCTGTATCGTTGGGTCGTTGATAAGTGTCGTTTGTAGTGCCTATTTTGTAGCGTTTTGGTCCCATTTTTCTTGTGGAATCGCTCCTTGGGAGCGATTTATGGGCTTCTTATGCTTCCTTTAGTTCGTTTCAGGTTCCCGAGGCCGATTTGGAAGAGTTGGAGCGATTCCGACTCGATACATACACATTTTGGAGCCGACCGAGTAAACGAACGATGACTCGATGCGTTGGGATCGACCCCGAGACCTTGGGACCCAATCCCGAGCCTCCGAGACCCGATCCCGAGTCCCAAGAATCGATGGGAAGCCCATGAGAAACAAGGAGAGACCAAAGAGCTCTTAAGGGAGGCCTACAAAGACCCATCCCGTTCGGGATGGCCTCATCCCGTTCGGGATGAAGTGAACATGAAGCGCGGCTATTGTGAGCCCATCCCGATCGGGAAGGTCCTTTCCGACCGGGAAGGACGGCCCATCCCGATCGGGACCAAGCCTTCCCGACCGGGAAGGGTCAGTTACAGCCCGCATTGTTTCCTTTCTTCTCCTTTCCACTTGTAACCCTATATATACCCCCCTCTTGTATTAAGACACAATCTTATGTTATATTCTTCACCTCTCCTTAAACCCTAGACTACTTTAGGTTAGATTAGATTAGATTAGAGTAGATTAGTCGGTAATTAGTAGTTAATCTTAGTTTACTCTTGTATTATTGGATCTCTTGAAGAATCCATCCAAGATTGACAACCTTGGTGGAATTATTTGGGTTTTCTTCTATACAAGTGTTCTCCTTTTCCATTTCCTTTGTAGTATGGTATAATCCTCTTCTCCTTTTACTCTTTATCTTGTTTTATTCATCCAAGTTTGAATCTTTGGTTGATTGTTTTGTTATTGTTCATTGTTATCATTAGTTTGTTGATGTTTGTTTTGTTTCTTTGATGATTCCTCTTGTTAGTGTTAATTCTAGATTAGATATGTTAGAGTAGTGTTCTTGCTAGGGTTAGTAAGGTGATTAGGGTGTTAATTTGGTGATTAAGGGATTGTTGGAGTTATTGGTGGAAGATTTGAGTTTCCTCTTGGTTTGGTGCACATCACATGTTTGTTGAAATGCTTGATTGACTAAGTAGATGCATATGCTTGTTTTTCTTGCCTTTCTCTTGTGGGTGATAGTTTGTTTGTGGGTTCGGTTCCCTCACTAAGTTGCGAGAGCCCGGTGAGGACGACCCCTAGGTCGGTCTAAGTAGCGAGAGCCCGGATTCGACCTAGGCCACTATAGCGCGCTAGAACCCCGTTTGTCATGTGTGTCGCCGAGATGGGTTCTAGGTGGAACCTCTAGGTAGGTCTAATTTGCGAGAGCCCGGACCATTACCTAGATTACCCTGCTACCTCCTTCGCTCTAGTTCTCCCTTGACCATTCCGTTACCCCTTTGACCCCGACCTAATCCTAGCCCGTTTCCTTTGTTTGTCACCCTAGTCATAGTCTAGTTTTCTCCCCTCCTTATCATTCTTAGTTTAGCTTAGTCCGTTGACTTAGTCTAGTAATCGGGCGACCTTAGTCTAGGCTTTACATTACCGTCCCCGTGGATTCGACCCGACTTGCCCTATCTACCCTAGTTAGGATTAGCCGGTTATATTATTGACGGCTGGGATTCCACGACAAATCCCTTCCCATCAATTTGGCGCCGTTCCCGGGGACGGTGCTAGTTTGGACTTTGTTTTCCTAGTTACTCGACTTTGTCTTTGTGTTTGTGTTTTCTTTTTTCTTTTTGTTACCTTGCTTCTTGTGTGTGTGAAGTTTATTTCTCTCTTGTCTAGTGCCCAAAAAGCACCAGGCTTCTCACGTTTGTTCTTAGTCTACAGTTTGTGCTTGGAGGTGGTGATTATCTTCTTCTTGCAACTCAGAGTCGCTTAAACGGACGGTTGCTAGAATGAGTGGTTTCCAACCGGGTATGAGCTACGATTTTCGAGCAAGCATGGGGTTTGATCTAAACTCCACACACTCGGGAGCCGATATGAGCTACCACTCTTCTTCCATGAACCAAGGGTATGACATGACGTCCCCCTACCACTATCAAGATTCTTTGGGTAATCAAGACGGGTATGATCTTCAAGATTATAGAAATGGCTACCAACAAGTGAATGACTATCACTCCTACGACCATGGTGGCCATTACTCGAGCTATGATTGTGAACCCACCATGTTCAATCAAGATTCACCTTATGGAAGCCAATACCCCCAAAACCCACAATATTACCTCTACCCCAACCACAATATGAACCCCATGACCCACAATACTACCAATCACCCCAACCTTGCTACCAACAATATGATGCCCCACCCCTTGGGCATCATCAAGATTATCAAGGAGCTTTACAAGACCCCAATGATCACCAATTGCTCGACATGGAGGAGTTTCAATCGCTTCTTCAATTGCAAAAGAGCAACCAAGGAATGGCCACCCAAATTCAAAAACAACAAAATGAATTATGGGTCCAACTTCGAAGGGCAAACGAGGCGAGGGATGCTCGATTAGATGAAGGGTGCCCACTTGAAAGAGAGGAGCAACCTAATCACGAAGCCACCGATGTAGTTCCCTTTGATAGAGAGATTTGCTTTGAAGAACCTCAATCGTCTACCCAAAAAGAGACGAATGAGGAGATGACCCTTGGTGAAGGCAACATTGGTGAGGAATTGGAGGAGGATAGTGAGTTGGATGGGTTGGTAGAGTTTGTGAGGATGTTGGGTGAAATTGTTAGCCTCGAGTTGCCCTTGTCCGAGAATGTGGATAAGCATCAAGAGCCCCTAGCTAGTGAACCAAGCAATGACTTGGAGGAGATTAAAACCGCCGGTAGAAGTTTCGATCCTCTCCTCCAAGATGATGTGGGGCCGAGTGATGAAGATGGGGAACCACAACTTGAGGCAAGTGTGGGGGTGTGCAACGAGGAAATGAGGCCAAAACCGCTTTTTGTGCCTCGTTTCTTGGAGATGAAGCTTGCTTGTGATTGGAGACGATGCTTAGGGAGGAAGAGGTCGGTGAAGCTCGTAGGATGGATAGACCCCGGAGACAACTTTGAAGATGATTTTGGGTCTTGGGAATCCTACTTCTTGCCTCCTCCTTGGAGGCCGTGGAGGTCGGTTAAGCTCGAGCACTTCTTGGGCCTTCACTATGATGTCGGTAGCGCGTTCGACTTGCTCCTCCATGCCCTTGAGGGCTATGGTTGAAGAATGGAATCCATCATCCTAGGTTCGACGGAGTTCCTAAAGAACCGTCATGTTGTGTATTCCCCCTCCTTCTTCTTTAGAGTACTTGTGCTTGTATTTGTGTGATTTGTTTCTTGGATTTGTTTGTTTTTGTGGGATTCTTGTAATTGATTTGGTATTTTGATGAGCGATGTGAGGGAGCGATTTTGATGTGTATATGAGCTTTGTTTGATAGGTGTGAAGTGAAGATGAATCCTAGAGACGAATGGTTGTGGTTAGAATTTAGATCTTGAGTTAGGGAGTCGGTTTTTGAAGCTTTCGATGAGCTTTTGGAGTCATGGAGTGTTGGATGACTATTCCCGATCGGGAAGAGAGCATCCCGACCGGGAAGGATGAGGCATCCCGACCGGAAAGGAGCCATCCCGGTCGGGATGGCGGTGCAAGAACTTGAGCTTACTGGATTATGATCCCGACCGGGATGGGAGCATCCCGACCGGGAAGGACATGTCATCCCGACCGGGACCATCCATCCCGACCGGGATGGTCCTCTGCTTCCCTTTTTGCCTCTACTTTGTCTTGTGAGCCCACCCAACCACTTTATACCCCCTCCCAGCCTCCCTACCTATCCTTGCACATACCATATGACCCATGTACCTCACTTACATACCCTCACCTCATTTTCTCTTCACTTTACACCGAGATTCACATCAAATCCTACCCCCCTCGCACCATTACTACCTCTACCATGCGGTATTATCGAGAATGAAGAGGAATAGCAATGATGAAGACAAGCTTTGTGCCTATAATGATCATTGAGACGATGGAGCGAGTGAGTTACTAGCCGATTGGTTTCGGTAACTATCCTTACTTTTCCGTCTTTTATTGCTTGTTTTCCTTTGTTTATTCCCTTCCCCTTTAGTCATGGTATCTTAGTGGCCTTCATGGCCTTGGTAGTTGTTGCTCCCGACTCTCGATGATGTGACTACATCGAGAGTCATTTCAAAATCCAAGTTTTACAAGTTTTTCACTCTTTCTTTTTGAGGATTTAGTCGGATTTAGGCGGAATCCGGGCTAGGTGACTTGATTACACCTAGCCCGTTTCCTTTGTTTGTCACCCTAGTCATAGTCTAGTTTTCTCCCCTCCTTATCATTCTTAGTTTAGCTTAGTCCGTTGACTTAGTCTAGTAATCGGGCGACCTTAGTCTAGGCTTTACATTACCGTCCCCGTGGATTCGACCCGACTTGCCCTATCTACCCTAGTTAGGATTAGCCGGTTATATTATTAACGGTTGGGATTCCACGACAAATCCCTTCCCATCAGTCGTGCATCGAGAGCTAAGGTGAAGGGTGTGTCTGGGCCTATGTCGTTGTTGCAGGCGTGGATCTTTGAGTATTTTCCCGTGTTTAGGCCTGGTGCACCAGAAGTCGTTAACCCGAGTGCTCCTCGTGTATCAGCTTAGGCAACTATTGGCCCCTTTATTAACACGGGAAAGAAGTTGATGGAGTATCGACGCTTGCTAGATTGCTGGATGTAGATTCCGTCAACAGGGAGCCCTTTGGACTACGTTAGGATAAGGTTTTCCCCGCACACTATTCTCCGGAGTGGTCCGTGCAATGGACATTGGTGAGCCATATGCGCCCGATCGATGATTTCGACATTTTGGGTTCAGGTAGGTGGTACCTGGGAATATGATGCATCCCCACATTGTGCAGCGTCTGGCCTCCGATAGCGTATCAAAGGCTGAGTTTAGTCGGAGGACCGATCACCTCTGGGATAAATTCCGTGTCCATCGAAGTTACCTTGATCAGCTCTCTTCTCCTGTCCGACATCCAGATGAGGTTGACCCCAACTACATGGCTTGGTACAACAGGGTTTCTCATCTGCGCATCATAGATCAGACTTTGTTGACGCACCAGTTGCGGTTGCTGCTCGACCGCTAGTTGATTAGGTTTGAAATAATTTTAAGTGTCGATGTTTATTATTTCCCTGCTTATACACTGTCCCTATGTTCACTATGTGATCTAAATTGTGTTGCAGCAATCGTAGGTCATACTACGTCGAGTAGTAGGAGCATGGAAGAATATTGATCTTGTGCAGCAGTTGGCTTATTTTTCAGTCCATGCTGAGAGACTATGAGTCTTTGCTCCCGCCCTCCTCGGATCATCGTGAGGAGGAAGCTGATACACACAAAATACATGTTGAATGACGCCTGGAGGCGGGGAGTGGTGGACGCGGACGCGCTAACCATGGAGTACCTTGACGCAGCAACCCTAAAGTACGCAGACGCTCTATCCCTGGAGTACGAAGAGTGACCCGCCGTTCAGATTTAGTGATTACCCTGCATCAGGGAGGCACTCGTGCTTTAAGAGGTTATAATCAGTACGACGACAATGACTCCTCGACTCCACAGATTATTATAACTTCGTATTATTGCTAGCCACTTTTATTGTGTACCTGTCATTTCCAAATGTCATCTAGTATCTAATTTTGACCTTTTGTTACTTTTGTTATGTACTTTTTGTAACTTTTGGGTTTACTATGCCAAATTAGAATACCATAACTGATATAATGTAAGCTTTGTCAACAACAAGAATATAAACAAAATGATTTCAACAAAGTAAATGTATAACAACAACTCCGACTAACTACTTCGACTTGGATACCCTCATGAATTAAATTTTTGTTCGTATATATCTGTAGACACCCACATTTTGACCGCCAGGTGTCTATAGTAGGTCCCGCCAAACACCCGATGATGATCGGACGCGAACATGGTTTAATGGACTTGGATATGGGCTCGAAATCATAGACATTTGGCTTGGGCTTATTACAAATTCAGGCCCAGCGGGTCGTTTCGAGTCAAATAAGATTAATTTGGGTCGATTCCGACACCAGGGGTAAAACCGTCTTTTTATGACCGAGTCAAAACCCGGTCAAAAATATTCTCGGGACACACGAGTCAGCGGTGACACCTCACACGGCTGATCCGGTCCAAAATACTACAAAAATCATCTTCAAAAAATATTAAACAAATCCGTTTAAGGATAGAATTCGATCTCAAGTAGGAATTCTATCCGGAAACCAAATCAGACACCGACCGAGCTCCGGATACTCGGCGAACTCTTAATGACAGCCGAGATACTTGGCTTCTCCACCAAGAAACGAGACTTTCGTTCCCTTTCGAACTCTCGTGTTTCCTATCCAAACCGGTATTTCTTGTCACATAAGCAAGACTACCTCGACTCCTATAAATAGGACCTCATATTCAACACAAAAGACAACAATTTTCACCAACCGAAAAACACAACACTCACGATTATTAGCATACACCCTCGATATCTAGCAATTCCCGACGTAATCCCGAAGTAGCCTCGAAATACCGACGAAACCGACCCCCCATCCGGCCGAACCCGTCCCATCATACATCCAAAAACCGACACCTTAACTCATCCCGCATCATCCCGACGCTCCCGAGCCTAAGCCACCATCCGGCGAGAGCTTCATACTGAGAAAGTAAAGCATGTAGGTTGAGGGTGTAAATCAAACCCGATTCTTCTCCTTTCTCTCTCTCTCTCTCACGTCTTTTTTCCTTTTTTTCGTCCGTCACTTTTTTTTACGGGTCGTCGGTCGTTTTGTATTATTAATATGGGTCGTTCGTCACATATTTTTATTTATTACTAATAATCGATACTATAAAACTATTTTTTCATACAACGTTCTTAAAATACGATACCGATTCTCTAATCAAATATCGTATCTACAAGAACTAAATGAATTAATTCTCGTTGATACTAACAAAATCATTACATCTTTTTTTTAAAAAAAAACAAAATTCGATGATTTTAAACGCGGAGAGAATTAACATTTTTTTCGTTCAAATTCTTTTTTTTTTTTACTTTTTCGTCAAAACAAACTTTTTTTAAACTTTTTCTAAAACATTCCGACTATACGATATCGATTTCATAATCGAATATCGAATACGACGAATATAGAAAATATAAATCGAGTAGAAATTAATCCATATTTGTACGCGATTTATAAAAATTACTGATTTTTCGACAAATAAAAAAAACCGGCAGGCCACCACGCGGGTCGCGCGCCTGTCAGGCGACCCGCGCGGCAGCCTGATCCGCCGGGCTCTTTTTTTCGTTTCTTCGCTTTTCTATTTTTAATTCTTTTCGAACCTTACATTAAAATGCGACTTTCGCGACATATTTCGATAAATACTTTTTTTTCGACCTCGGTCAACACTTGTTAATCCATCACTCGTCATTAAATCTTTTTCGAGTCATGCATATTATTTATTTACGTCTTTATTCGATTTATTCAAACGTTACTAACTCGTTTTCTCGTGTTTGTAGCTCTTTATTTGTTTTTTTATCGTTTTATTACACTAAAACGAACTTCACATGCTAAAATAACTTTGACGTTATTAGTTTAACATGCATTAAACGACTTAGCAACCCATTTTATTTTTCTCACATGCTTAGGAAAATAATGTTTGCATATCATTCAACCATCGAACTAACGCGTGTACACCAAAAGCGAACGATATCTTAGTAAAGGCCGCTAAGTGCGGGCGGGGTTGGGTGTTCTTAGTGAACTTCCCAACACGTACCCTCACCCCTTACTCAGAACCATGGTTTCCGGATGTCCGAATCCATTGGCAACGAGAGTCATTCAATACACGTTATCCGATAATGTCGGTATTGGTATCGTAATGCAAAGGGACAAGCCCAATAAACTCTGACATCGGAAATGGGCCGTATTTTGTATACGGCCCACTACGACATAGAGTTGGCTCGAATGGTTTCGAATAACCACAAAATTGGGTGGCGACTCCTACTTCGATTTAAATTTCAATTTGACCATCTCATATGGAGATTCATTCGCCTCCCCAAACCCGCGCGTGGCCGCGTCGGGGTGGACCTATGTCATGTCCACAATTTGGCAACTCCGCCGGGGATCAACTGATGAGTCACTTACCATCGGCATCCTCAGGGTGAGACTCGAAAAGAAATCGTTCGAATAGTAATGTACACGTTTTAGTTCAATGGTTCATGCATAACCCAATCTTTCCCGGGCCGGTTACTTGTGACCGACGTCCACTATTCCACGGTGCGTTCCTAAATGAGCACACTAAAGACTTCGATGGTGGAACTTGCATGGGTTTTACGGCAGGTTCTAAGACCAACTCGGTTTAGGAAGACCGTCCTGATTTGCGAGAAAGCTATCGTCGTTGGTATAGACCCTATTAGACCGACCGAGACTTAGACTAAGAGCATACATGGTGTCGTTATACTGTTTCCGTGACTACATGCTACCTGGTCCGTGTCTCATCTTTTCAAAAAACCGTCGTTTTCAAAAACTTGCATCTTTTCGAAAATCATCCATTTTTCAAAACCCGGAAAGCTACCGAATTTAGGACTTATGATTTTGACTCAAAATAGCCTATTTTCTAGCCGGTATGCTGTCCAAACCTTTTTAAAAATTCAAAAATCTCGGCCCGATAAACATTTTTTTCGATTTTCAAAAAAAATCGGGCCCTCCAATCTGTTTTGTTCGGGGTTTTTTTTTCAAATCCAAATCCCTTTTCAAAGCTTTCTTCTTAGGACTTCTCGTATTTAGCAGTGTCGGGTCTTGTCATAAGTAGTTAGAGTCTATAGCGTCGAAACTCCGTCGATCTTACATCATTGGTTTCCACCCCATCCCATGTCCGCCTTATTAGTCAAGGCACGGCCCACCTACGTAGGACAAACTCCTACAAAGGGAAGACCACTTACACAATCGAGTCCAAAGTCTGGGGAATAGCTCACACGTAGGTCTTTCTTCACACAGGACTAGGCCCATTCTACCGAAATCCTAAAGAAAGCCCACCGTCCATGAGTCACCCGTCTAGGAGTCGTTTTTAGTCTGTTTCCGAGTCTAGTCGTTTCTTCTTCTTGCTCGGGATGCACCTTTCGATCTGGGTCCGATTCTGATTACACGGTGTTCTTACAGACAGGCCACCTTACACCCGAACCATGACTCAACAAGCCATAGATGCATTGAACACCTCGTTGGCCAAGATCCAAGAACAACTCGACCGAATTAGGGGCGACCAGATCGCCATCGTTACCCGGGTTAGCGCCATAGAGCAGGATAAGCCGAGTGTTGAAGACGAAACTAAGGGCCCATTAGCCGAATTGACTAGCGCAGTCCTCAAGCTACAAGAGCAGGTCCATTTGTCGACCCACAACTCGATCCATACGGAGAATGCTCGAACCTATTCTCCCCTGACCGACCAACTGCCTGCCAATCTCAACTTGATAGGCCTCCCGATGTTCGACGGAACCGAAGACCCGGTATTACATATCCGGGCCTTCAAAGAGTTTATGGCCCTAAAAGGAATCAAGTCAGACATGTTCAAGCATCTGTTTGCCTCCTCGTTAGAGAAGCACCCGAAAGCCTGGTTCTATAGGCTCGATTCCAAGAAATACAAGTCTTGGGACGACGTAGCAACGAAATTCGCTCGGAACTACGCCGACAATGCGGAGATCCAAACCACGATGCGCACCCTGGAAGTAATGGCCCAGGAACCAAAGGAGGGATTTACAAAGTACCTCAAACGTTGGAGGGCTGAAAGCGTCAAACTGGTCGATAAGCCCAGTGAAAAGGTCCTAGTTGAAGCCTTTGTCAAGAATCTTCTGCCCGCCTACCGGATCCATTTCCGGTACGCCATCTTACCTAGTTTCGCGGTCCTAACCAAAATGGGAACGAGAATCGAGGATGATCTAAGGTTGGAAAGCCTCACTAAGGCCTTCACCAAGGGATACCAAGGGGCCAGCTTGTCAACAAGCAAGCCCACATCCGCCGCTGCTACTCGTAGCATTTTTGACGAGGTAAATCTGCTTGATAACCCGTCCAAGAAGAATGCCACACCCCGAGTATTCACCGACATAGGTACTACCTATGCGAATGCCTTACAAAGGCTCGCATCAAAAGGCCTGATCGCCCCGATAGGCCCAACACCTGATCTTCCAGTTGAGCGCCGCTCCAAGTTCTACGATATCCAAGCCTACTGCAAATACCATCAGGGTAAGGGACACAATACCGAGAAATGTTGGAAACTAAAACGTCTTATCCAGGATCTTATCGAAAACGGGAAAATCCCCTTACCTGGAGGCAAGCCCAACAACAAGGACAACCCGTTGGCCACTCACGCCCTCTTCTCCGGGGAAGTTATAGACTGCTCACATCTCATTTCCCCGTTTATCCCGCAAATCAACGGGATCTGGTGTGACGATGAAGACGACATCTATCTCACTAAAGGAGAAGCCGTCCCTATCACGCCCGAGGAGATCCAGAAGGTTAAGTCCAAGGCCTTAACCAGCAGTCACGCCCTCATCGTCACCGAACCACCACCTAAAGCGGAGGTCGTCCCAGAAGAGCCGCCAACTACTGAAAAGGCTCTGGTGAAGCAGCTGAGCAAGACTCGAGTTGACCTCTCTATATGGCAACTCCTAGTTAGCTCTCAGGAACATCGAGAGGCACTCACTAACGCCCTCGATCAAGTCAAGATCGACTCTATGGCTACTCCAGCTGAAATGGTAGCCGCGGTTCTACCCTACCTAAAGGGGAAAGCTAAAGAAGAAGGCCCACTCATCACCTTCTCCAATGCTGATCTGCCATCATTTGGGCCAGCCCACAACATGGCTCTCTACATCACGGTAATCTGCCGTGGAAAATATCTGCCTATGACCCTTATCGACGACGGGTTCGAAGTCAACGTCCTCCCCTTGAGTACTGCCAAAGCTCTCGGTATCACCGAGGCCGACTACATTCCTACAGCTCAAACCATTCAGGCTTTCGACGGAAGTCCAAAGTCCGTAGCCGGGGCCGTGAAACTCACTATCATAACGGGCCCAATAGAGAAGGAGCTGGAATTTTAAGTGATCGACGTGACTTCTTCCTTTAACCTTCTTTTAGGAAGACTCTGGATCCACGCGACCAGGGCTGTGTCCTCCACCCTGCATCGAAAGGTCAAGCTACTTTTGCACAATACCGTCATCACTCTAGAAGCCACACCTATGACTGTGGCTAACTGCAACACCTCGGGCCGCACCGATCTTTGGGTGTTCGACTTCATAGGGGCCATCGAAGAAGAATATCTTTTCCGACCCTACTTTACGGTTAGCATGGACCGGATGTTACAAAATCTGGGCTTTCTACCAGGGGTTACATCAAGGCCCGATCTTCCCGCAGGAAAAATCCTCGAAGTCCTCGATAACGGGAGGATTCAAACCGGTCTGGGTTACACCCTAACCCCGGAAAACATGGGTCAAACCGGAACCGGTAAAGTCATCTTCGTCACGCCAGTGTTCGAGTCCGTCCAAACAGGCCTATACCGGCCCACCACCACACGCCCTGGGACGCACTTGGCCCAGGTCTGCAACTACATACCAGACGACATCTTCGCCCTCGTCTAGTCCGAAGATGCTAAGAATGCTGAACCGCACTGGGACTACTTTTTGGGGAGGATCTCGCGACCCCAACACCGAAGGAGGAGCTAGTTAGCCTTATTCGCCGTAGCCGCACCTTCGATCTATCCAAGCTGATCTCGGATGTCAGATCCGGGACAGGTAAGAGAGCCTGGAGAAAGACTGTCAAATGGACTGACAGTCAAGGAAGGACTTTCAAGCTAATCACAGGGGAAGGAGAAATGCCAGAATCTGAGTCTGAGTCTAAGTCAAAGTCCGAGTCAGAGTCTGAGATTGAGTCTAGTGAGTCCGGTGCTAGGATCAGTCCTGTAACTCCCCCTCTCCCTTTAGCTTTTCCAGGTGCTTCGGGGTCTGTCCCGGGCACCCTACCTATCCCGCCACTGACTAGCGATCAGATGGCAGCTCTTTTCGAGCTATTTTCTCAATTCATGAATAATAATAATCTTTCTGCTTACGACTTGTCTCATTTTCAAAATTTCCTAAATTTTCAAAATTTTCTGTGCAATGACATTGAGAAACCCGACGAACAGATATCCTTACCTCCACATCTGATCGAGCAGCTAGAGCAAAGGGAATCCCGCAATCCGGTAATCGAAGAAACCGAATCCATCAACGTTGGAACAACCTTAGAACCTCAGATGCTTAAGATAGGGTTATCTCTAGATCCCAGGGAGAAACAACAATTCATCGATCTCCTTCAAGAATTCAAAGACGTCTTCGCATGGTCCTACAAGGACATGCCGGGGATAGACCGCGAAATAGCCGAGCACCATATACCGATCAAGGAAGGGTTCAAGCCGGTTAAGCAGAAACTCCGACGCATGAGGCCCGAATGGTCCCTCAAGGTCAAGGAGGAAGTCGACAAACAATTCAAGGCTGGGTTCATACGAGTCTCCGATTATCCAGATTGGGTTGCAAACATCGTACCGGTCCCAAAAAATGACGGTAAAGTACGTGTCTGCGTGGACTTTCGGGATCTTAACAAGGCGAGCCCGAAAGACGATTTCCCGTTACCACACATCGATATATTGGTGGATAACACGGCTGATCATGCCCTTCTATCATTCATGGACGGGTATGCCGGGTACAATCAAATAAAAATGGCAGAGGAAGATATGGATAAGACCACCTTCATTACACCTTGGGGTACTTATTGCTATACTGTTATGCCATTTGGTCTCATTAATGCCGGGGCCACCTATCAACCAACAGCCACAACTTTATTACATGACATGATGCATAAAGAAATGGAAGTTTACGTGGACGATATGATCGTCAAATCCAAGGACAGGAACGGTCACATCACCGCCCTGAAAAGGTTTTTCACCCGAGTACGCAAATACAACATGAGATTAAACCTTCAGAAATGCAGTTTCGGGGTAACCTCTGGCAAATTACTGGGTCACATCGTCAGCCAACGCGGTATCGAAGTCGATCCAGCCAAAATTAAGGCTATCACCGAGATGCAGCCTCCTAAGACCGAAAAGGAGATAAGAGGTTTTCTCGGAAAGGTCCAATACATCAGCAGGTTCATTTCAAAACTAACCATGGTGTGTGAACCGATCTTCAAGAAGCTGAAAATAGGGGAACGGTTACTATGGGATGACAAGTGTCAAGCAGCCTTTGACAGAATCAAAGAAATCTTGTCTTCACCGCCGGTCCTGATGCCACCGCAACCCGGTTTGCCTTTGTCGCTGTACTTAACCACGACAGAGACAGCCATAGGGGCTATGCTAGCTCAAACGGTCAACTCCGAAGAACGAGCTATATACTACATCAGCAAAAAGTTTCTAGAGTACGAGTGTAAGTACACCATGCTCGAAAAGACGTGTTTAGCTTTGGTTTGGGCCACTAAGAAGCTCCGACATTACATGCTCAGCTATGAGGTACAAGTATTGTCAAGAATGGATCCGATCAAGTACCTTTTCGAAAAGCCCATTCTCAACGGCAGGATATGAAGATGGACCCTGATGCTGGCAGAATTCGATCTAAAGTTCGTACCGTTGAAAGCCATCAAAGGCCGAATAGTAGCCGAGTTTCTCGTCGACAGTCCCGTAACCGAAGAAGGATACACCGACACTTGGTCCTTCCCGGATGAAGATATTTTCTATACTGACACCAAAACGTGGGACTTATACTTTGACGGGGCATCCAACTTCCGAGGATTTGGAGTCGGGATACTTCTAATCTCGCCAAGAGGGGAACATACTCTCGTGTCTATCAAATTGGACTTTGACGTCACCAATAACGCCGCTGAGTATGAAGCATGTATCCACGGGCTACAAGCCTCCGCCGATTTAGGGGTCACAAACCTCCGAGTACACGGCGACTCATCTCTGGTCATTAACCAAGCGCTCCAAAAATGGAAAACCCGAAATGCCAACCTCGTGGCCTACCAGGCACGAGTAAGGGATCTCGAGAAACAATTCCAAAAGGTAGAGTATATATATCTGCCTCGGGAAGAAAATCAGTTCGCAGATGCACTTTCAAAACGATCCGAGCCAGCATATATCCACGACATCAAGGATATCGAGATACCCAATCCCGAGCCGTGGTATAAAGCGATCCAGACATACTTGACAACCGGGGAATATCCACCCGGGGCCGAAAATCGAGCCAAAAAGGCCTTGCGTAGGCTAGCGACCCAGTTCATCCGTACCGATGACGAACAACTCTACAAAAAGACACCGTAGGGGGCTCTCCTTTTATGTGTCGACAAGGGTAATGCCGAAAAGGTCATGGCCGAAGTACATGACGGCGAGTGTGGTCCTCACATGAACGCCCAGATGCTAGTCCGAAAAATCATGAGACTCGGATATTACTGGAACAGCATAGAAACCGATTGTCAGCTTTACGTCAGACATTGCCATAATTGCCAGATTTTCGCTAATGTACAGCATATGCCACCATCCCTGCTGCATACCATGACGTCACCCTGGCCGTTTTCAACGTGGGGAATCGATATAATTGGAAAGATAAACCCCTCGGGAACCGGAGGACACTGCTTCGTTTTGGTAACAATCGACTATTTCACCAAGTGGGTCGAAGCGGAATCCTACCGTATCCTCAACGCCAGCCATGTTACCAAATTTATCCAAAATAAGATAATATGCCGGTATGGGATCCCTCATGAATTCATCAGCGACCATGGGACCCACTTTCAAGCCGAAACGGCAAACTTGTTAGCCAAGTACAAAATCCAAAGGCATACGTCTTCACCCTACCGACCCCAAACCAATGAACCGGTGGAAGCAGCTAACAAGACCATTGTCACCATACTCAAAAAGATGGCTGACAATTATCGGGACTGGCCCGATAAGATACCATTTGCCCTTTGGGGATATCGAACCTCGATTCATACTGCGACCGGGGCAACACCGTATTACCTCACATACGGGATGGAAGCTGTCCAACCTGTCGAGTTAGAGGTACCGTCACTCAGAATCCTACTCGAAAGTCAAGTACCCGAAGCCGATTGGGTTCGAGCACGATATGATTCGTTAGTACTTTTAGACAAACGAAGATCTCGCGCCCTCAATAATATACAGATTTATCAAAAAAGGATCCAGCGGGCCTTCAACAAAAGGGTAAGGCCCTGGAATATCAAAGAGGGAGATTTGGTTCTCAAGTCTGTACGGGCTTTATTACCAATAGACTCAAGGGGAAAATTCAAACCTAACTGGGCCGGACCATATCTGGTAAAGAAGATTCTATCAGGCGGAGCGGTAATGCTAACAGATCTGGACGGGAACGAGTTTGTCAACCCAACTAACCTGGACCAGCTGAAACGTTATTACCCTTAACCCGTTTCTCTCAATGTCATTTGCAAAAGTTTATAAAAAACATCTTTTTCAAAAATAAACTTTTTAAAGACAAGTCAAAAGTTAGAATTACTTATTCTACTGTTACAAACATCTTGAACCAATAGTCTTGATGTATTTCGAAATTGCAATTTAAAGTCTGAACTACTGTTGGTTTGATTCCGCTATCTGTGGATACGTAGGCAGCCCCTCAAAAGGGCACAACCACTGCAATCGAAAAAACAGGAACGGTTTTTAATAAACTTCCTTTATTTATTTCAAAAATTTAATCACAAAAAAATCCAAAAAAAAAACAACACACAAATAGTACTAATATTCAAATAATAAAGAATCTAAGGCATTTTTCGCTTTCCCTTGTCCTTAGCTTCTTTCTCGGTCCACCGGCGTCGACTCGGAGGTGAACGCTCTCGAATCACTAAGGGAACCTCCTTAACCCGGGCTCGTTTCTTCAAACTTGACTTCCCGGTCACCTCGGTCGGCCCTAGCCGGGCCCTTACCCTCTTGGGTAACCGTTCCCGCGGTCCAAGCTTGTCTCGAACCGCTAGCTTTGGTCCGAGTCTTCTCTCCAAGTCGCTAGCACCGGTCTCTTTAGCTCGAGTCTTAGTTTTTAACTTAGAACCTGACTCCGGCCGGATAAAGGTAGTTGGAGTTTCTTCGTCGTCAAAGAACCATCTATTATCTTTTACGGATTCCCTACGGGCTAAGTCAAAAGCCTCACCAGTCTTCAAAGCCTTACGGGCTTCTTCAGATTCTTCGGAAGTCCATTTACGATATGATTCAGAAGCCCAAGTGGTTTGACAAGGGCGAGGTATAGTCCACATGACACGGGTAAACCAGCGTTGTAACCACGTGTCACACATAGCATCCGTCAATTGGAGCGAAACGCTAATAATTGCTTCAGTTTCGGGAATCTGTTGAAACGAACCGAACTGCCTTAGAAGACGATCCGGGTAGATATGGACGGTCCATTCCAAAGACAAGATAACCAGGTAACGGGCTTTATCTCTTTTAGCTAGGCCCGTCATCTTAGAGAGGAACCACCAGATCACGTTGCACCTAATCAAGGGCCCGCCATGGAATTTTAGCTCTTCATCCCAATACTTCCGATTTATGTGATGGCTCGAGCTAATTCGCCGGGACCGCGAGCCAATTTGACAGCTTCGATATCTGGATATGTTCGCCGGGGACTCTATGATCGACAGGCACTCGGATAACCAGATCTGCAAAATTTTTGAAAAGTAAAAAACTTTTAAAAAAAAATCGAAAAATTCCGAAAAAAAATCAAAAAAATCGAAAAATTGAAAAAAAAAAATTCGGAAAAAATTTCGAAAGAAAAAGGTCAAATACCTGCAGAAGACGAATACTGCCCGTTAATTGCCGATCTGGGTCAAGCCTCCTAGCATCAAGGCCCATGATGATCTCCCCAGTTATCAGCCAGGCTGGGCTGTAACCTGCCTCCATCTGATCCACTATGCTGATCAGCCTGATTTCACCCAAACATGAGTCAGCATCCATCCGACCTTCGAAGGCGTATCGATGTAGCATACAGAAGGCAAAAGCTCTACGCCTATGGATAGAAGAAATTCTGGCACCATTTGGATCCATGAATTTATCATCCAAATCAAACAGGGAAACAGAATTTCCCTTCACCATACGAGAAGTCTCAGCATGAGACAACCCAAGAAAGTCCCTCAGTCTCCTCCTTGGATCAGGATAAAAAGGAGGAATAGCAGGATGAGCATTGGGACACCAACCCCCTACGGCTGCAATCTCTTCGGGAAGGGGACATATTTCTCCCCGGGGAAAGGCAAAAAAATGGTGGGTAGCATCCCAAAAAGTTAAGAAAGCGTCCAAAAAATGCGCATCCACCTTGAGTCGCTGGAGCGGGAATAAAGCCACAATTCCCATCTGAGTTAGCTGAACCTTATCTCCATCTCGGAAATCCTGGGCCCACGCGTGAAGCATCGCGGTTAGATGTTCGATACCCATAGCAGAAAGTTTTGTTTTATCTTAAGAAGTCTAAAGGGATTTTAAGATAGAAGGAAATATTTGTGTTGGAATATGAGAAGATTAAGGGCAAGAACTCTCTATTTATAATAGAGAAATCCCCTCTCCTAGTCACCCCTGGAATAGGGATTTTTTACGATGTTCCCTACTTCACCTAGGCATACAGGCCTAACCAGATAATTTTAGGAAGCTGTGTCAGAATCTGATCAGGAATCAAGTCGTCCCAAGCATTCCTATTTCCAAATTTTCTTTTTTTAGAAAAAAAAAATTAGGCTTTTTTCGAAATTTAAAAAAAAATCTTTCTCCAAAATTCAATCAGTCAAAAAAAAAATTTCATTTTCTTCCCCAGCATGAGTCGATGTTTTATCTGAATGTTGCATGCAAAGCATACAGGTATCCCAAGACCCCCGAAAAATTCTCAAAAGAAAATTCCCAGTGAAAATTCAAGCAACATTTTTATTGAAGAATCGGATGTATCAGTAAGCGGTACATCCCCAGCTTCTAGTGGAGGCTCCCGCGCCATTCCGAGTGGGATTATCAGTAAGCGGTATACCCACAGCTTCTAGTGGAGCTCCTGCGCCATTCCAAGATGGATATGTCTGTAAACAGACATACCCAAAACTTTTTAAGAAAAGTCCCCACGACATTATTGACATCTATCCAAGTATGATTTCTATCTTATGGCTTGCGAGCCCTTCACGCAAGTCTAATAGACTCTAAACGACTCGATCAGAAGTCTGCCAGGTCTTAATCCTCGATTGGCCTGGTAGCTACTCTGACTTTCGCCTTGTCCAAGCCTCAGTCATAGTGGGGGCTCTGTAGACACCCACATTTTGACCGCCAGGTGTCTATAGTAGGTCCCGCCAAACACCCGATGATGATCGGACGCGAACATGCTTTAATGGACTTGGATATGGGCTCGAAATCATAGACATTTGGCTTGGGCTTATTACGGAGTACAAATCTTACAAAACCAGCCTCAAATTCAGGCCCAGCGGGTCGTTTCGAGTCAAATAAGATTAATTTGGGTCGATTCCGACACCAGGGGTAAAACCGTCTTTTTATGACCGAGTCAAAACCCGGTCAAAAATATTCTCGAGACATACGAGTCAGCCGTGACACCTCACACGGCTGATCCGGTCCCAAATACTACAAAAATCATCTTCAAAAAATATTAAACAAATCCGTTTAAGGATAGAATTCGATCTCAAGTAGGAATTCTATCCGGAAACCGAATCAGACACCGACCGAGCTCCAGATACTCGGCCAAGACATCCCAAACAGCCAAAATACTCGGCGAACTCTTAATGACAGCCGAGATACTTGGCTTCTCCACCAAGAAACGAGACTTTCGTTCCCTTTCGAACTCTCGTGTTTCCTATCCAAACCGGTATTTCTTGTCACACAAGCAAGACTACCTCGACTCCTATAAATAGGACCTCATATTCAACACAAAAGACAACAATTTTCACCAACCAAAAAACACAACACTCACGATTATTAGCATACACCCTCGATATCTAGCAATTCCTGACGTAATCCCGAAGTAGCCTCGAAATACCGACGAAACCGACCCCCCATCCAGCCAAACCCGTCCCATCATACATCCAAAAACCGACCCCTTAACTCATCCCGCATCATCCCGACGCTCCCGAGCCTAAGCCACCATCCGGCGAGCTTCATACCGAGAAAGTAAAGCATGTAGGTTGAGGGTGTAAATCAAACCCGATTCTTCTCCTTTCTCTCTCTCTCTCTCTCTCACGTCTTTTTCCTTTTTTTCGTCCGTCACTTTTTTTTACGGGTCGTCGGTCGTTTCGTATTATTAATATGGGTCGTTCGTCACATATTTTTGATTATTACTAATAATCGATACTATAAAACTATTTTTTCATACAACGTTCTTAAAATACGATACCGATTCTCTAATCAAATATCGTATCTACAAGAACTAAATTAATTAATTCTCGTTGATACTAACAAAATCATTACATCTTTTTTTTAAAAAAAACAAAATTCGATGATTTTAAACGCGGAGAGAATTAACATCTTTTTCGTTCAAATTCTTTTTTTTTTTTTTACTTTTTCGTCAAAACAAACTTTTTTTAAACTTTTTCTAAAACATTCCGACTATACGATATCGATTTCATAATCGAATATCGAATACGACGAATATAGAAAATATAAATCGAGTAGAAATTAATCCATATTTGTACGCGATTTATAAAAATTACTGATTTTTCGACAAATAAAAAAAACCGGCAGGCCACCACGCGGGTCGCGCGCCTGTCAGGCGACCCGCGCGGCAGCCTGATCCGCCGGGCTCTTTTTTTCGTTTCTTCGCTTTTCTATTTTTAATTCTTTTCGAACCTTACATTAAAATGCGACTTTCGCGACATATTTCGATAAATACTTTTTTTTCGACCTCGGTCAACTCGATAAATCCATCACGTGTCATTAAATCTTTTTCGAGTCATGCATATTATTTATTTACGTCTTTATTCGATTTATTCAAACGTTACTAACTCGTTTTCTCGTGTTTGTAGCTCTTTATTTGTTTTTTACCGTTTTATTAGACTAAAACGAACTTCACATGCTAAAATAACTTTGACGTTATTAGTTTAACATGCATTAAACGACTTAGCAACCCATTTTATTTTTCTCACATGCTTAGGAAAATAATGTTTGCATATCATTCAACCGTCGAACTAACGCGTGTACACCAAAAATGAACGATATCTTAGTAAAGGCCGCTAAGTGCGGGCGGGGTTGGGTGTTCTTAGTGAACTTCCCAACACGTACCCTCACCCCTTACTCAGAACCATGGTTTTCGGATGTCCGAATCCATTGGCAACGAGAGTCATTCAATACACGATATCCGATAATGTCGGTATCGGTATCGTAATGCAAAGGGACGAGCCCAATAAACTCTGACATCGGAAATGGTCCGTATTTTGTATACGGCCCACTACGACATAGAGTGGGCTCGAATGGTTCCGAATAACCACAAAATTCGGTGGCGACTCCTACTTCGATTTAAATTTCAATTTGACCATCTCATATGGAGATTCATTCGCCTCCCCAAACACGCGTGTGGCCGCGTCGGGGTGAACCTATGCCATGTCCACAATATCCTGCCAATGCAGAATACTAGGATCACACCAATGTTCCTATGCAACGTGTAAACATGGCGTGGGAAAGGCATCTCCTAATCGTATACGTTCCCAATGATTGAAAGCATGTATAATGCATATGACCCCATAAGGTCTATTCACTCCTGGTGGCGCTGCAAGTGGCAAGTATGTAGCTAGAACAATGTCAAGTCACGTGTCCCCTTTAACTTCATTTGCAGTAATAACGCAGATAGCCTAGTTGTATATCGTGGCGAACCCAAGGAAATCATGATTATCCAACCAATGGTTGGAAGCGACCGCGACACGCTGCATGAATCCGATGTGTTGCTATGCCGCAGCCTATCAATCGGAAGTGTAATAAACATGATCGTACACTTGGTGTCCTATCTCTCTCAACAATGCGTACCTGGTCTGAATGCAGTCGTCCTAATCCCCCCTTAAAGCATGAGAGATTACACAAAAACAGCAATGGCCGTCCCCTATGATGTTCACCCAACCTTTCAGGAATGGACGAAGGAAATCAGGGACGTACCTCAATGACGGAAACGAACTTGAGTCTCCAACATTAAGGTTATGCTCCAAAGGTGCCCTGAACTCCGTGTCCCAATTACCAATCAAATTCGGCTCATGCCTTGGTGGTTGGCGTGGCTTACGGTCCTTGTGTGTTCTACGTGCGTGCTCGAATCCGCATGGTTCCCTACTTGCCGGATTCCTCAATCTTACCATCGGCCTACCCTTCGAGTTCTCGACAACATCAGGTTCTTCTACGTTGCTCTCTCCATTATGTAAATGATTCAATAGGGTGTCCATAACCTCCTCCATGACTGCAGGATCGACTTGTTTGATTTGCGCAATAATATGGTCAAACCTGTCCTCGTCAGTTGCCGGCATAGCGGCGTTGGAGCCATACTCCAAAATATTCCAAAAAGGGTGTATATGACGAAGGTGCACCCTACGACCCTGTCGCCTCAATGTAAACAGTTCACACGCACACGGGAGTCCATGAGTGGAGGGATACGAACAATCACATAAGTCGTACACCCCTCCACCGAACGTGTCCGCATAAGCCAACTCGTCTTGCATTAGGGTAATTGCATGCCTACACACAAGAATAAAAGTTAATGTTAAAGTTCTTAAAAGTTTAATAAGTTAAAGTTAATGGAATTAAAAGTTACCTAGAGACTTTTCTGAAGAGTAACGTCCATATCCACCAGATTCATGAAGTACGGTTGATCTAGAATCCTCCAACAATTTCTTGATTTCAACATGTTGTCGTCCGATAAACTCGTGTGTACGCGCCCATATGGTATCGAACGCAAGACTGACACTCCTCAAAGAATTTTTCAGAGCTCCATGGACGGATTCCACTCTCCTCGTAGTAGTGTTACCCAATTGTGTCATCTGGTTAGTCCAAACTCTAGCCCAGCATTGGTTGTACTGCATCCACGTTAGTGTCAAATACCCGGCATTCTGGGGCCACTTCAATATGAGACGATTCCATCATTGATAGAACTCTTCCTGTGTCAACACATTCACCATGGGACAGAACATTTTTTTACGAATGCATGCACCAAGTCCCGCAGAATTTAACATGACGACATATCTAGCTTCGACAGCACGAGTTACGTGAAACACACACAATAAGTGGACTTGTGGACTTGACATAGGTCCATGCCCAGCGCGGTTAGGCGCGGGTTTGGGTAGGCGGATGTTCTTGTGTGAGATTGATCTCGGATTGAAATTTAAATCGAAGTAGGAGTCACCACCGAACTTTATGGGACTTCGGACCCATTAGAACCCACTCTATACTTAGGCATATTGCGCACAAGGCACAGTTTGCCTTATAGTTCTAGTGTTTGTGGGGTTCGTCCCTTTGCATAACGATACTGATGTCGAATTATCGAGTTCCGTATATTGAATGACTCTCGTTTGCCGATGGTTTCGGGCATCCGAAAACCGAAAGTTCTGAGTAAGGGGTGAAGGTACGTGTTGGGAAGCCCACGAAGGATACCCAACCCCGCCCGCACATAGCGGCCTCTACTAAGATATCGATTGGTGTTCGTGTACGCGTGTTAGTAAGTTGGTGAATTGTATGACAACCATTGCTTTATGCTAAACATGCGAATTTACATGTTTAGTAAATCGTTTACTGCATCTTAGAATATGTCGAAGTTGTTTTAGCATGCGATGTTCATTTGAAAATAGTAAATCCAAACAACGGAAATTAATAACTTGAAAGTAGATTACAAGTTACACGGGCGGAATACAACCCGGAATTCACAATACGACAAGCAAAGATATAATATCGAGTTCTAAATGGTAAACGTAAACTATAAACGGACTCGTGAATAGAAAACGTAAGCTGAAACCGTAAAACAAATAATTTGATAGACTCTAATCAGCTACGTATTGCTCTACGTATTGACAAGAGGACAGAGGCTCGGACGCACGAAAAAGTACGACCTGGAAATCAGGCGCCTGAGGTAAGTCGACCTGATGTTCAGGCGCCTGAGGTGGGGCGGCCTGATGTTCAAGCGCCTGACCCTGGGCGTCCAGACAGGCAACGAACGGGACTGAAGCGTGATCCTAGCTTGATCCTGAAGTCTTGATATCTCGTCCTGACTCATCCTGGCGAAAACTGACCGTCCCGATCAATCGTATACCGAGTCCGACTAAGGAGTCGTTGATATAAGACTTACGTAATAAGACGTTCGCTCAAAGTCGTAAAAATGTAAAATAGAGTATGAAATATGGATTTGAAAAGGAATCACGTGATAGATTAACGCGTGTCGACTAACGTCGCAAGTGTTATTCCTCAGGCAAAATTTGCATCGTTGTGGACTATATTGGAAGTCTACTTTGTCTCATTTCGGCCATAATGGGGTACTTGTCCTTAAACGTCTCGATTTTTTGATTTAGATTGACCGTATCGACTTAATACGAATATCGGAGCCCTTTGTATCACGACATCGTTATCGGGTCATGTAGATCGTACGACTCTCGGATTGACGTCATAGGGTTTCGTACCACTTCGATTATCGATAGGTCTTTATGCGCGACATTCGATTACATAATCGACGTCAGGCATTTAGAGCGATTTTTTAAAATGATATCAAAAACACTCGATAAAGAATTGCTGCGATAGCGTTATAACCCGACGGGTCAGGCGCACACCATAAGGCGCCCTGACCCTTAGGCGCCTTGTGCCACCTCCGGTGCGGCCTGTTCTGGGGGTTATACAGACTTTAGGCAGCGTTAATTGTCGAATATGTTTGATTGGAAAGTTTGATTTTGCGTCAAAAACATTAGGCTCTTTGCGTTTCGGCGTCGTAGTTTGGCCCTTAAGGCCTACGACGCTCGATTTTACGTCATCGGACGTTTACTCGAATCGATTTGGAAAATAATATTTGTAGTAGTATACGCGGTATTAGTATATCGGTACATAAAATTTAGTATGCATAAATATAAAGTTAGTAATGTTAAGAACGAGAAATAAAAATGTTAGATGTGAAAATGTAAAGTTAGTAATGTTAGTAATGCGACAAACAAACGAGTTTAAAGGATTAGAAAGCGGGGTTCGAACACCCTTAACCTACATGTCAATGTTTCGAAATACGGGCTCGCGGAGTATCATTGTAGACGCGGGGAGCGATTTGGTATATGTAAGTGAGTTAAGGTGTGTAAAGGGGATGAAAATGCTCTTCTCGGTTTTCTGAAATAAGGTTTTGAGAAATGAAAAATGTGTCCCTTGAAACGTCGAACGTAAGGGTGTATTTATAGAGTTTTGCGAAATGCTCCGACCTAAGATTCGGGCGCCCGGAGGCGTGCGACTCAGTTTTGGGGCGTCCACCTGAGGCTGCTCAGTCCTGGCGCGCCTGGTTGCAAACAGTTGAAATCGCGCGTATCGGAAGTTACTTAAAATACAGAATGATATCCGGTTTATTCGAGGTAAAGTCGGATTCCGTTTTGAATTTATCTTTGAGTGTATTTGGAGGCTTTTTGGGTTTGTTTTGTTCTTGGGTTTCGACTTTGACCGGGTTTGACTCGGTCGACAAAAGACGATTTTGCCCCCCGATGGTATTTTTGACTCAAAGTAGCTTTATTTTGTTAGAAATGACCCACTGAGTCTGGATTTAAGGTCAGTTTCGAGATACTTGTAATCCGCTAGTTCCCACGTCGAATACTATTGATTCCGAGTTCGTATTCGAGCGTATTGATGCATGTTAGCCACCGATCGTTCTAGGGTGTTTTGTAGGAGACTGCTATAGACACAAGCAGGCATAATGCGGGTGTCTAAAGAGCCCCCACTCTGACTAAGGCTTGGACAAGGCAAAGGTTAGAATAGCCACCAGGTTAATCGAGGATTACAACCTGGCAGCCTTCCGGTCGGGTCGTTTAAAGTCCGTTAGACTTGCGTGAAGGGCTCGCCAGCCTTGAGTAGACGGTCATACCTGTCTTGAAAATGATAGCTCTGTGGGGATTTTGAAATTTCTTTTGAAGTATTAGGTGTACATGTATGTAGACACGTCATGTTTTGAATGCAACGTTTAGGCGAGATGCCGACTCGATTATCCCCTGGGGAGTGAAAACTTTGACTGATAAGTGTAGTTTGTAGTGCCTATTTGTTGTGTTTTGGTCCCTTTTTCCTTGTGGAATCGCTCCTTTGGAGCGATTCATGGGCTTCTTATGCTTCCTTTAGTTCGTTTCAGGTTCCCGGGACCGAATTGGAAGAGTTGGAGCGACTCCGACTCAATACATACACATTTTGGAGCCAACGAGATAAAGGAACGATGACTCGAGACCTTGGAATCGACCCCGAGACATTGAGACCCAATCCCGAACCATGAGAGGTAAGGAAGGACCAAAGAGTGTTTAAGGAAGGCATACAAGACCCATCCCGTTCGGGATGGCCTCATCCCGTTCGGGATGGGGTGCTACATTAAGAGGGCTGCTGTGAGCCCATCCCGGTCGGGACCATCCCGTCCCGATCGGGATGACAGGGCCGTCCCGATCGGTATGATCCGTCCCGGTCGGGACCGTGATGCTGCTGCACGACTCTTTTCTTTCTTCTCCTTCATTCTTGTACCCATATATATATATACTCCCTTCTTGTAATTTTAAGACATCTTATCTTAACCTACATTAGTTTAAGCCTCCAAAACCCTAGATTTACTCTCACTCATTAGCTTTAATCTTCCCTTAATCTTAGTTAATCCTTAGTTAATTATTGTAATTAGTTCTTGTATTAAGAGGATACTTGAAGAATTCTCCAAGATTGACAACCTTGGGTTTTATTTGGGTTCTTATTTATACAAGATTTCATCTTTTCATCTCCTTAGTGTTGGTATAACCTTTCTTACTCTTAATCTTGTTTATTTAATCTTGTTTCAATCTTTTCATATTGTTAGCATCATTGTTCTTGTTAATCATTATGGATGTTTGTTTAGTGATAATATTTTCTCTTGTTATGGTTGTTTTATTCTTGATAATGAGTGAGTAGTCTTCTTGTGGGGTTTAGTAGGGGGATTAGGTGTAGATTATGGGTGATTAGGGTTGATTAAGGGGAAAAGGTTGCATCTTTGTTGTTAGTCACATTGTAGGCACTCTATGTGTTTGTTGATATGCTTGTGTGAGTTGTAGTGGCCATGCTTCCCATACTTGTGTTCATCTTCTCATTGATTGCTTATTTTTGTGGAAATGTTGAGAATAGTCATAGTCACGAGAGTGCCAACTAGGGTCTAAGTTGCGAGAGCCCGAACCCACCTTGACATCGGTCTAAGTTGCGAGAGCCCGGACCGACTCTAGCGATTAGGAGACTCCTATACCCTTGATCACCCCAATTACCCTTCTACTCCTATGAACCCGATCTACCCCACTTCTTTCCATATTTGAGTTCATCTTCTTAGTTAGACATCGTTTACTCTAGTTTATTTGTTAGGTCGATCATTAGCATTGTTTAGTATTGTTAGTCTAGTTCTTAGTCCTCCACCATAATAGTTTTCCATTTATCGCTTCTTCGTGTTTGTTGGTAATCTAGTCTTGTTGTAGGTAGACCTAGTCTAAACCTTGATATACCGTCCTCGTGGATACGATCCCGACTTGCCCAAGCTACCCACTAGGTTAGTCGGTGTTATATTGATCGGCTAGGGACGTGATGAATCCCTACCATCAATTTGGCGCCGTTGCCGGGGACGGTGCATTGTTAAGACTTAGTTTGCTTATTTCTAGACATAGTTACCCTTCTTTGTGCTCTCCCATCTTCTCTTGTTAATATTTTCTAGTTTCTATTCTTTCCTTAGCTTTCTTTTCTCTTTGTCTCTAGTTGTGTTTGTTATTGTCGTTGCCTAGTGCCCATAAAGCACTAGGTGTTCTTACGTTTGTTCTAGTGTGTAGTGTATGCCTTGGAGGGGAGGCGACTTCTATCTCTTTAATCCAGAGCCGGAGAGACTCTTTCGAGCCTTTCGCCAACGGACGATTAATTGGGTTAGGATCTCTCAACCAAGTGCAAGCACCACTCATCAAGGGCAAGCCCAAGGAGCCGACTTGAGCATTTCACCTCGAGAGACGGCCGGAGGGACCTTCATCAATCCCTTCGGTGATTCTTCTCCTAGTTCCCCCTCCTCTTCTACATCAACACTCTCTACACCACCATCTTCCCCCTTACATCCAAGAATGCCTAAGTTTTCCTCTCACTCCACCTTCACGGAAGATGTCTTGCCGGGACCGAGTGCATTACCGGAAGCCTATACCGGGAATTTTGTGGCAAAGACTCAATTTATCCAACTTGTGGAGAGGAGCCCTTTTAGTGGTTTGCCCACCGAAGACCCGCACCAACATATGGAGACTTTCTCCGGTTATTGTGACGCTATATCTCAAACCAAGGTTACTCAAGATCAAATTCGTTGGGTACTCTTCCCGTTTTCTCTTATTGGAAAAGTGAAGCAATGGATCAAGAGTCTCGATAGGGCAACCATGGGGATCGATACTTGGAAAAAGATTGCCTTGGAGTTCTACCAAAAGTTTTACCCTCCGGAAAAGACGAACTTGCTTAGGGCCTCCATCACCGGGTTCCAACAAAGGGATGAAGAGAGCCTATATGAAGCTTGGGAGCGGTTTAAGTCTTTGGTAAGATCGGGCCCTCATCATGGACTCTCACAATGGTTCTTGGTGCAACAATTTTGGAATGGACTTTATGAGGACTCGAGAGCCATTCTCAACATGGGCTCCAATGGTAGGTTTACCGAGGTCGATGACGACCAAACATGGGCGAGAATCGAAGAGATGGCGGTGCATAATTCGCAATACTCTAGGCCTAGGAAGGCACACCGAGGAGGCATGCATGAGGTCGATGCTATCACTAAGTTAAGCATTGACCTTGGGGCTCAACTTAAAACACACATGGAGACTATTGAAAAGAAGCTCCAAAGCCACCTCAACCAAGTCCAAGGTCTAGTTCATCCCACCATCAACCGATTCAAGAAGTGAATGCTTTAGGGTTCGCACCTCCTACACCTTACTTTGGGATGTGCGACACTTGTGGAATTGTTGGACATGATCCTATGTTTTGTCATGGAAGTATCGAGCAAGTGAATGCCTTTCAAGCGTTCAAGCAAGGTACCTCTTACTCTAATCAATTCCAAGCTTCCCAACAAGTCCCCCAACAACAAGCCTTTCAACATCAACAACAACATCGTCCCTATGTTCCACCTCCCTTACGGGACAACAATGAAAGTTACCAAGGTTATGTGGGTAACCAAAGACCCTTCAACAATTTCAAGCAAAATAACCAAGGCAACTCCAACAACAAGCAAGGGTTCCAACAAGGGAACTTCAATCAAGGTGGTTTCCAAGGAAACCAAAATTTTCAAGGATATCAAAACCGCAACCATGGCAACAATCAAGGCCATCAACAAGGTAATTCTCATGGGTTCCAAGGGAACCGTCAACAAGCAACTCAAAATCAACAACAACAAAGCAAGCCTAGAAGCCGGTCTCCTACACATGATTATGGCATTCCTCTAGCCATCACCGACACTCCACATAATCCATCGTCCCCACCTCGGGATTTTGACATTCAAAAGACTTTGACGGAAATACAAAGGAGTAATCAAGATTTGCAACAAAGTCAAGTGGACATGTCAAGGCATCATCATGAGCTCTTCACTTATATTCAAGGGGAAAACGTAATGAGAGATACCCGTATGAAGATACTTGAGAATCAAATATCTCAACTAGCTTCGGGGAGCTCCTCAAGGCAAAAGGGGCAACTACCCTCTCAAGGTGAAACACCGATATTTGAGCATGTAAATGCCATCACTACAAGGAGAGGTACCTCTTATGACTCCCCTCCATATCCTAATGAGCAAGAGCCAATGCAAGAACCGACAATGCAAGAACCGACAATGCAAATGACATCTCCAAATCAAGAAGATTCAAGCTTTGACATTCCAATTGAGGAGCAAGTCTCAAGGGAGGCCGAGAAACCCCAAGAAGACAACCCTCCTCCTCTTCAAGAGAAAGACAAGGGAAAAAGGAAAGTGTCCTTTGAAGAGTCCACCCTTAATGATCAAAACAAGTAGCAAGTCAAGTTGCCTTACCCATCGAGGCAAATGAAGACTAAGGTGGACACTCATTAGTATTGTGAAGAAATTGGATGTTAGCGTCCCGTTCACCGAACTACTTACCCAAATCCCGGCATTTGGGAGATTTATGAGAGAAATCCTAGCTAGGAAGAGATCCGTCGATAAGGAAGAGACCGTAGCGTTCACGAGGGTGGTGAGCGAGCTCATACAAGGTTCCACGCTTCCGAAGTTGAAGGATCCGGGTAGTTTTTCGATCCCTTGCACCATAGGCAATTTCTTGATCAAGAATGCGTTATGCGACTTGGGCGCAAGTGTGAGCATCATCCCCTATTCTATTTGTTGCTGACTCGGAATGAAGGAGTTGAAATGTACGTCCCTCACCCTCCAAATGGCCGATAAATCATTCAATCGACCATTAGGAATGTTAGAGGACGTACCGGTACGAGTGGGGAAATACTTCATTCCGGTCGACTTCATTGTGCTTGACATGCCGGAGGATGCCAACACTCCCATTATTCTTGGGCGCCCATTTCTAAACACCGCGGGTGCCATGATCGATGTGAAGAATGGTAGGATCACATTTGAGTTAGGTGAGGAGAAGATAGTGTTTGACCTCCAAGGCAACACCTCGCCTACTAGCGATGAGACATGCAATATGATCCAAGCCAAGAAAGACATCGATCTAGGGGGTGAACCGGAACAAAGCTTGAAGAAGTACTCTTATGTACTTGAGGATGACGACTCCGATATGGAGAAAGATGAGAGCCCAATTCATGGGCTTGACGACAAGTTGAAGTGCAATGACAAGGAAGAAGATGAGCCTCCCTTGGGACCGCATGAGGACCGGTGGACGTTTGGGTATATCGCCAAGGACCAAAAGTACAAGTTCAAGTCGTTGAACTTGGAAAGGCGGGATGCCCCGGGAACGCAAGGCAAGGCCATGAGGAGCCTTGGGATGTGGTCGGCTATATGACATGCTTGATTGAAGACTTCTCAAGGTCCTTCGACTTGTTCTTACGTGCCCTTGATGGAGATGGAATGGATCTTTGTTGTTGAAAAAGATTAAGGAAAGGACCACCTTGGTTTGACGGAGTTCCACAAGAACCGTCTCATCGTATATATCTCTTTCTTGTAATTTGTTGGATTTTTGTGAATTCTTGTTATTTGGATTGATTGATGAGCGTTGTGAGGGAAAGAGTTTGATGTGTGTTTGAGTAATGCTTTATAGGTGAAGTGAGAACGCTCCTAGAGAGGATTGGCGATGATATACCTTGGGTTGTAGGCACGAGGATCGGGTTTTTGAAGCTTGAAGCAAGCTTTTGGGGATTGTGGAAGTTGAAGAAGACCCATCCCGGCCGGGATGCGGCGTCCCGACCGGGAAGGACCCGTCCCGATTGGGATGAGTGTGCCATATTTGGAGCATCCTGTGAGTCCGTCCCGACCGGGATGAGGGCGTCCCGACCGGGACGGGTGTGGCATCCCGACCGGGAAGGAGCCGTCCCGATCGGGATGGGTGCACCAAAAATTGAGCTTAATGTGGGTCCGTCCCGACCGGGATGAGGTCGTCCCGACCGGGACGGGTGGGGTAACCCGATCGGGATCAATTTTCCCGACCGGGATGGTCCTCTGCTCCCCCTTTGTAATTCTTCTTCGCAATCAAGTCCACCCAACCGTTTTATGCCCCCTCCCAACCTCCCTACTCCTCCTTGTCCCTATCATACGACCGATACACCTCACTTTACACCGAGATCCACATCAAATCCCACCCCTCTCGCACCTCTACCACCTCTACCACGCGATGTTTTCGATAATGAAGCGGAAAAGCAATGATGAAGACAAGCAAGCGCCTTTATCGAGCTAGGAGACGATGGAGAGAGTGAGTTGCTAACCTACGGTACGGCAACTATCATTTCTTTTCCGTTTTTGTTGTTGATTCTTTTCCTTTGTTTATTCCCTTCCCCTTGTGCACTTGCGTGTCTTGATGTCATGGTGGCCTTCGAGGCTTTGGTATTGATTGCTCCCGACTCTCGACGACGTGATTGCGTCGAGAGTCAATCAAAAATCCAAATTTTTACAAGTTTTTCACTCTTTCTTTTTTGAGGATTTAGTCGGATTTAGGCGGAATCCGGGCTAGGTGACTTAATTACACCTAGCCCTCCCCTCCCATTTCCTTTTATTTCCTTCTTTTTATTTCTTCCCCCATCCATATCTTTTTCTCGTCTCGGCCCATGGTGACTTGACAACACCCCGGCCGGAACCCTTTTACCCTTTTCTTCACTTTATTTTTGATTTTTAGCTTTATTTTCGTAGTTTCTTTTCTTTTTCTTTTGTCTCTCCGCACCCTACGATCGAGCATGCGGACATTGCTCGATTTAAGTGTGGGGGAGCGATATTCTATCGTAGTTGTTTTATTTTCATAGTTTTTCGAAAAAAACCTTTAAAAATCCTAAAAATTTGAAAAATTTTCACAAAAAAATCAAAAAGATTTTCTCTTTTGTGTTTTCTTTTTGTGTCTTTGTGTCGTACATTTGTTTTGTGTGCGTGTTTTGCCTCCCTTTGTTCTTATAGGTTGCCTTAATCGCCAACGACTTTGGAAAGCTCTAAAGACTTCCGGTAACATCTTATCCCTTTTTCTCCTTTATTCCTTGTGATGTTTGGAGAAGGTTGTGTTGAGGTGTGCTCGGGTGGAGCTTTGTGCATAATGGTGGATGATTTGGTGGCTTGTGTGGAATATAGGGGTGGTGGTTGTTTTGTCTATGTGTTTTGTTTTGCCTTGTTTTGTTTTTTTGTTTCTTTTGTTCCTTTTCCTTTTGTTTTCGTCATGTCTTCATTTTGTGTTGTGTTGTGTGTCTTGTGTGTAAATAGTTTTCGAAAACCCGGTTTAGAGGCTAGTGTGGGAGTGTGTACTTTCCCTTTTTAGTAGTATAAATCGAGTCTTGGACTTTAGTCTAGTAGAATGACCTTAAATCAATGAATTCGTTGGTCCTTTACCTTGAGTCCACTTAGCTTACTAGGAACTTACTACGGGATTTGCACTTTTGACCATTATGACCACCCACGGTGTGAAAAGGCCTTGGTTACCGAGTCTCGTCCCCTAGGTGACCGTGTTTAGATTGTTTTGATTAGTCCAAGTTCTCCACTTTTTGTGGGTTTGAAGGGAAATTGCGACCCCCGACTCGCCCATTTACCTACATCTCACACATATCCACACAATAACTTGCAAATTGTTGATTCTCTCTTTCTTGTTATACAATGAAAATGCCAACAAAGCCAAATCTTGCCAAAAAGGGGCAAAGAAAAAGAAAAGAAAGAAAAGAAATGAAGAAAAAGAAAAGGCACAAAAGCCAAAAAGAAAATAGAAAAGAAGAAAAAGAAATGTCATGGCAACAAACAAAGCAAAAATGTCGAAAAGAAAGAAAATGCCAAAAGAAAACCCGTCTCACAAAAAGAAATCCCCACAAAAATAAGCCTTTTTCCGACTTTTGCCGTGAAGAGCCTACCATAGGACCGAGTCCCGAGGAAGGATGATAGTGGCATTAGTCGGTCTTCCCTCATTTTGCATGTTTTCCACCTTTTTACTTGGACTAGTTAGGCGGTCTTGGACACGGGACGACCCTCTTGGCTCACGCTAAAGAGGGCGGGGTCTCACTTACCTATAGTGTCGACTAACACCGTGGTTCCTCACTTTTCCACTCCGCCGATCGTCCCGTAGTACGTTTTTAGAAAGTTAGGAGGACCTAGGTAAGTTACCAACGTTTTTATTGCTTTATCGTCATACTATTAGGGTTTAGTCCACCTTGGTTTGTATTGCTAGCTTGGGAACGTTGTCACTTACCTCGAGTCCTAAACCGGTGTTTCATTCACCGCTTTTAGAGGGAAGCGGTATTTCTTTTGTTTTGGGTGCAACCGTCTATGTGTTTGTTTGTGTGTTTGTTTGTTTATGTGTTTTGTGTCCGGTTGCATCCACAGTTTTGTCGCAAGACCCGACTTGCCTTGCGGAGTGCACTTTTCCTCTAACTTCACTCGCGTGAGTTGAAGGGGCGTAGGGTGCGCTAATACCCATTCGCCTAGTTTAGTAGTTAGTGTGTGCTTACTCGAGGGCGAGTAAGGGTTAAGTCTGGGGGAGTTGATAAGTGTAGTTTGTAGTGCCTATTTGTTGTGTTTTGGTCCCTTTTTCCTTGTGGAATCGCTCCTTTGGAGTGATTCATGGGCTTCTTATGCTTCCTTTAGTTCGTTTCAGGTTCCCGGGGCCGAATTGGAAGAGTTGGAGCGATTCCGACTCAATACATACACATTTTGGAGCCAACGAGATAAAGGAACGATGACTCGAGACCTTGGAATCGACCCCGAGACCTTGGGACCCAATCCCGAGCCTCCGAGACCCGATCCCGAGTCCCGAGAATCGGTGGGAAGCCCATGAGAGGCAAGGAAGGACCAAAGAGTGTTTAAGGAAGGCATACAACACCCATCCCGTTCGGGATGGGGTGCTACATTAAGAGGGCTGCTGTGAGCCCATCCCGGTCGGGACCATCCCGTCCCGATCGGGATGACAGGGCCGTCCCGATCGGGATGATCCGTCCCGGTCGGGACCGTGATGCTGCTGCACGACTCTTTTTCTTTCTTCTCCTTCATTCTTGTACCCATATATATATACTCCCTTCTTGTAATTTTAAGACATCTTATCTTAACCTACATTAGTTTAAGCCTCCAAAATCCTAGATTTACTCTCACTCATTAGCTTTAATCTTCCCTTAATCTTAGTTAATCCTTAGTTAATTATTGTAATTAGTTCTTGTATTATGAGGATACTTGAAGAATTCTCCAAGATTGACAACCTTGGGTTTTATTTGGGTTCTTATTTATACAAGATTTCATCTTTTCATCTCCTTAGTGTTGGTATAACCTTTCTTACTCTTAATCTTGTTTATTTAATCTTGTTTCAATCTTTTCATATTGTTAGCATCATTGTTCTTGTTAATCATTATGGATGTTTGTTTAGTGATAATATTTTCTCTTGTTATGGTTGTTTTATTCTTGATAATGAGTGAGTAGTCTTCTTGTGGGGTTTAGTAGGGGGATTAGGTGTAGATTATGGGTGATTTGGGTTGATTAAGGGGAAAAGGTTGCATCTTTGTTGTTAGTCACATTGTAGGCACTCTATGTGTTTGTTGATATGCTTGTGTGAGTTGTAGTGTCCATGCTTCCCATACTTGTGTTCATCTTCTCATTGATTGCTTATTTTGTGGAAATATTGAGAATAGTCATAGTCACGAGAGTGCCGACTAGGGTCTAAGTTGCGAGAGCCCGGACCCACCTTGACATTGGTCTAAGTTGCGAGAGCCCGGACCGACTCTAGCGATTAGGAGACACCTTTACTCTTGATCACCCCAATTACCCTACTACTCCTATGAACCCGATCTACCCCACTTCTTTCCATATTTGAGTTCATCTTCTTAGTTAGACATCGTTTACTCTAGTTTATTTGTTAGGTCGATCATTAGCATTGTTTAGTATTGTTAGTCTAGTTCTTAGTCCTCTACCATAATAGTTTTCCATTTATCGCTTCTTCGTGTTTGTTGGTAATCTAGTCTTGTTGTAGGTAGACCTAGTCTAAACCTTGATATACCGTCCTCGTGGATACGATCCCGACTTGCCCTAGCTACCCACTAGGTTAGTCGGTGTTATATTGATCGGCTAGGGACGTAACGAATCCCTACCATCATTGACATTTTGAAATTTGGAGAATTTAAAAGGAGGAATGCTCAGAATAAACTCGATTCATATATTGGGTCTTAGAAAGGCGTCGGAACGCTGATTGTGCCTGCGCGCATGGGCGCGTATACTGAGGCGGTCTAATTTTCAGGCGCTAGCCCCCGTGCGCCCTGGTATTCAGGCGCCAGGGCCCAGGTGTATTCTAAGAGGCAGATCAAGAATAGCAGAAAACAAGAAAGATTTTTCTTTTAAATTCCCGAGCTTTTGGTGAGTTCTTCGTTCCGTCGTCGACCATATCTATGTTTCTATGATGAGATTAGTATAGAAGAGTTGGTGAACATTGTTCTGACTTGACAGCTGCGTAAATGACTAGAATTTGTTTTTCAATTCGTGTTTCATTTCTTTCATTCCTTCATTCTTGTAACCCTATAAATACCCCCATTTGTTTAAGCACCTTACATTACTCTACACTATTCTAAACCCTAGCTAGATAGACTCCCTTCATCCTTAGCAAAGTTTATCATTAATCTTTTGTTAATCTTAGCTTAATCTTAGTAATTAGTCATGTATTAAGGGATTTCTTGAAGAATCCAGCCAAGATTGACAACCTTGGTTGATGTATATGGGTTTTCTTATTATACAAGTTCCAATGTTTCCTCCATACTAGTTTGGTATAATTTTCCTCTTCTCTTTTCCTTTAATCTTTGTTTATCATCCAAGTTTTGATCTTTGTTCATTGTTCATTGTTCTTGCTAGTTTCATTTTCATTATGAATGCTTTGATGTTTGTGTTGATTTCTCTTGTTTATGTTGATGTTAGTTTAGATATGAGTGAGTAGACTTATTGTGGGGTTAGTAGGGGGATTAAGTGTTGATTATGGGTAATTAGGGTTTGATTGAGGGTAAAGGTGAATTCTTTGTTACTAGTCACATGTTAAGCATACTATGTGTTTGTTGATTTGCTTGTTTGAGTAGTAGTGGCCATGCTTCTCCTGCTTGTTTTCTTCTTCTCATTGTATGATTGATTTGTGGTTGAATCCTTGTGTATTGGGTAGCATCTTGCATGAGTATTTGGGTTTGTCTTTGACGCGAGAGTGTGGACCGAACTTAGTAACTAGGTGAAGCCTACCCCTCGATCTCCCAACTATCCCATTACACTTATGAACCCAAACTAACCTTACTCCTTCCCAATTTGATTTCTCCATCTTATTAACAATCATTCCTCTAGTTCATTGTTTCAATTTAGTTTTAGTTGATTCATTAGTTCATGTTATACCTAGTTCATTCATAGTCATTATTCTATTCTGTTGTCATCATTCTAGTTTGTCCATCCTTGTTTGTTAGCCTAGTAATTGTGTTAGTAAGCAATTCTCTATAGTCATCCCTCATTGTGACCTTGTGATCTAGTCTTGTATTTAGGTAAACCTTTGTCTAGACACCCATTACCGTCTTCGTGGATATCGACCCGAATTACCCTATCTACGTGTTAGGTTTTGTTGGCTTTATTTGTTGGTAGGGATTGACGGCAAATCCCTTTCCATCAATTTGGCATCGTTGCCGGGGACGGTGCATGTTTAGGCTTAGTTTGCTTATTAGCTTTACTTAGTTACCGTTTTGTGTTGTTCTTCTATCCATTGTGCATATTTTGTAGTCTTTTTCTTTGTTTTTATTGTTATCTTCTCTCCTTGTCTTCCGTTGTGTTCGTTTATTGTCTTTGCCTAGTGCCCATAAAGCACTAGGTGTTCTCACGTTTGTTCCAAGTGTGTAGTGCATGCCTAGGAGGGAAGACGACTTCTTTCTCTTCAATCCAGAGCCGGAAAGACTCTTTAGAGCCTTTCGCCAACGAACAATTGATCGAGTTAGAAATTCTCAACCGGGTACTAGCAATATCATTGAGGAACAAACCCAAGGATCCGACTTGAAGGAAGCAGCTCGAGAGACCACCGAAGGGACCTTCATCAATCCCTTTGGTACTTCTATTCACTCTTCTCCACCTAGTTCTCTTTCAACGTCTACATCAACACCATCTACACATCATCTTCCTTACATCCAATCATGCCGAAGTTCTCATCTCACTCTACTTTCACAGAGGATGTTTTGCCGGGACCGAGCACTTTACCGGCCGCTTATGCCGGAAATTTTGTGGCAAAGACACAATTCATCCAACTTGTAGAGAGAAATCAATTTAGTGGTTTGCCTACCGAAGACCCGCACCAACACATGGAGACTTTCTCCGATTATTGTGATGCTATTTCTCAAACCGAAATTACTCAAGATCAAATTCGTTGGGTCCTTTTCCCGTTCTCTCTTATTGGTAAGGCAAAGAAATGGATCAAGAGTCTCGATAGGGCAACCATGGGGATTGATACTTGGAAGAAACTTGCATTGGCGTTCTATCAAAAGTTTTACCCGCCCGAGAAGACAAATTTGCTAAGAGCCTCCATTACCGGTTTCAAACAACGGGATGAGGAGAGTCTTTATGAAGCATAGGAGAGATTCAAAGCTTTGGTAAGATCTTGCCCCCATCAGTGGTTATCGCAATGGTTCCTTGTCCAACAATTTTGGAATGGGTTATATGAATATTCAAGGGCCATACTCAACATGGGATCTAATGGAAGGTTCACCGAGGTAGATGATGACCAAACTTGGTCAAGAATTGAGGAAATGGCGGTTCACAACTCCCGATATAGTAGGCCTAGGAAGGCGAATAGAGGGGGAAGCCACGAGATTGATGCCATTGCATAACTTAGTGTCGATCTTGGAGCACAATTGAAGACCCACATGGATGCCATCGATAAGAAGCTCCAAGGTTATTTTAATCAAGGTCAAAGCACAAGTTCTTCCCACCAACATTCAATTCATCAAGTCAATGCTATGGGAGGGGTTCCTCCTAGATCTTATTATGGGATATGTGAGATTTGTGGTATATCTGGACATGAGCCTTCACATTGTCGAAGTAGTATTGAGCAAGTGAATGCTTTTCAAGCATACAAGCAAGGTGCCCCATACTCTAACTTCAAGGCTCAAAATGTGCCAAATCCTCACATGTTCCAAGCCTCCCAACAACAAGCCCAACAACAACACCGTCCATTCTATGTTGCTCCTCCCTTAAGGGACAACCAATAAGGGTAAACGAAAAATCAAAACAAAAATTTCCAAACTCGGTAAGGGTCGAAGGGATTGATAACAGTAGCAGAATTCAAGAGAAGCAGATGGGAGGACGAAATTGAGGGTCAAACGGCGCTCTCAAGGAATTACAGAAGAAGTTAACCATCTCGAGATTCCTGGTACGACTCCCACAAACACGGGTTCCTAATTTCCATCAAATAACGTTAAGTCCAATATTAGGCACTAGGTGGTCCTACTCAATCCTACAACGTCCACGAAAATTATCAACTGTTACAACCTCCAATAAATAGTCTTGCATGATTATTCACTTGCACAAACGACACAATACTTATCCTCAAAAATGATTACCAATATATTTATAATGTCACAAGTACAGAAGTTAGGAAAGTACAACAAATCCTCAAACACGCTCAAACCTATAGGTAATGGCACAAACACTAACATCTTCAAACACGACATTCAACTAAGGTTTCTGAGAAGTCCATCAAATGCCTAATTACAACAAGGTAACCATAATATGTTTAGTAACTCAACGAAGTCACAATCTTGCTGGTTTAAGAGTTCCGAACGATAAATTCTATCAAAATGATTGGCATCAAGGTATCCCTCAAAACAACACAGTAAAACCAAACTGTGATTGTGCAAGATAGTTCTCTTCTTCAAGGACAACAATAATTTATCCAAGTTAGATCACTCAACTCCAAAGTTCATAGGTTACAACTAGACCTGTAAAAAATTGACCAGACCCGAAAATCGGACCAGAAATCGCCCGAAAAAAAACCCGAAAAAATCCAGCCCGAAAATGACCAAAATCCGAAAGTGACCCGACCTGATAATAACCCGAATATATTGGGTCAAAACCCGCCCGAAAATAGATAAATTTAAAAAATATTGCTATTATACACTAAAGTTTCTCAAAAGCACTAAAAAATACTCCCTCCGAGTTCCTATTATTGTCCCACTTTCCTTTTTGGGCTAAGTTTGATTTTTGTCCCACTTTCCCTTTTAGGCCATCAATGTGTGGTACACAATTACTCTCACATTTCTCTCTCTTCCTCCTTTTTTCAACCATTCATTTCTCTTTTCTTATTTTTTTCACCCCAAAACCTTTTGGGACAATAATAGGAACTCGGAGGGAGTATTTTTTTTATTTTCAAAATTTTAAGAAATAATATTTATATATATCTTTAAAATCATATTTTTATCACATGATTATTATAATGAGAAAAAAATCAATAAATCGAGTCAAAGTTTGTCGTATATATTCGTACCTCTTATAGAAAAATATATTAAATAAAACATGTTTATTCTCACTTTAATCTTATATTAAATGAGATGATTAAGAAAATTAAGAATAAAATTGTATTTAAGATAAATAAAAGTAAAGAATTTTTTTTTTAAAGTGCGTTAATAACCCGTATTTGACCCAAAACCCGACCTGAAACCCGTATAAACCCGACACGTATAAAACCCATATTTTTCAAACCCGAAATACACCTGACCCGTATTTTACCCGAATCCGAAACCCTACCGCCCGACCTGTTCGACAGATCTAGTTACAACCATACACATCAATGTCAGCCAAGAAACAAGGGCAATCAATGTCAGCCAAAATTACTAATGACATTAATGAAAACCTTTAGTGGTAGCACAATACTCAGGCAAACACTTTAAAAAATACTCTACTATGATCCCAAATATTCACGATGCATCAATCAAATAAGCATTAGTTAAGAATCCCAAAGTAATATTATCAGTTACACTTAGTTCGGTTCTAGGTTAGGTACTAGGTATCCATCAATTATGACATACTCAAACTATTCCAACATATATTCAACTCTCAGTACTCCAAAATAATCAAAGTACCTATAACCCAAGGTTCAGTGTCTAAAGTATCATCCTAATTCCATCAATCAACAATTTGCCATTCAAATCAATCCTGAAGAATTTCTTACTTGCTTAGAAGGTAGGGTAGACTCATAATCCTCAAACCAGGTAGCAGGGGTTTATTAAACCTCAAACATCTATAACTTTTCACGGTGTTCACTGAGACGGAATTCGGTCAAACCAAGAATCTCAAGAGGAAATATGGTAAAGTAGGAGAATTAATCGAAGATTTATCACAAGAATGAAGATGAGAATTTATAAGAGAAGGATTGGAAGAAGTAGAGGCAGAGAGAAAAGAATCAATGATCCTAGATAACTAAGATCTAAAACGAGAAGAGAATTTTCCGACCTCTATGGTTCCACAAAGGATTTTGCGGAATATGTTCATCATCTCGTAGGGATACGAGCACACTAGTATTGGGTCGCTCCATCCGAATCCAAAGTGATTTCACATCTGAGTCTGTTGCACCGTCACGGAACTGGAATCTACTCTTGATCATCTGGCCGGTGGCTTAAGCAAACTGAACCGGAGCTGAAAAGTCACCATCAGCATCTTTCTTGGAGCACCAAGTTGTCCACTCGAGTCAGCAGGCGTTGAGCGTTCTAAGCAGATCTTGTCCCATTCTGCAGCAGCATCATATTAACATCTTGTTCATTATCTTCTTCTCGATAAATGAAACAAATATTCAATGCTAGTCATTGAGTTACAAGAACATATAAACCTAACAATTAAGTCCTTATTTTGGTTTCTACCCATCCCTCACTAATATTTCTGTAATGTTCAAATCATTTACAAGTGTTTTTCCTAAAATCAGGTGTAAGCGTCGGGAGCAACAATTCTCTGATACCAACTTTAATCCCCTAGAAATTCTAACGCAACACAGTAACGGAAACACTGTAGAGTTGGGATTAAAACACACTAACAAACTATACCTTATTAAAAGAAATGGTAAGTCAATACAAAGGCCTCTTTTTACAAAATGGCTAAAATAGAAATTCTTCAAACAAGTTTATACAAATCCAAAACAAATCATGAAGGAAGAAAGACTAGGATCCACGCTACTCGCTAGCTCACACCCAAAACCCAGCAGCAAATACCTGTCATGTTATAAACATAACAATCACGTCAGTGGGGAGTAACTTGGGCGTTCTCCCAGCCATATTATATCATATAGAAAATAATAGTATTATTATATCAAAATATTTAAAATGAAAAAACATTAAAACGATATAATAAAAATAAGTTTTCAAAGAAACTTAAAGCACTTGTCAACCTGCAAGTAAAAAAGCAATCGATAATAATAATATTCAAAAATGGCGTTATGTAAATTCGATCAGTGTGCACAAGGCTAGACTTTCACTATGGATACTAAAACTTGCTTCGAGAACTTCAGTCTTAACACATATAGGACTTCAGTCTCTAATCTAGGCAACTCAACCACAATAGAACGTCAACTTATCAATGCGAGGTCTAAGCTTAAGTATACACCCCTCCTGGACACAAAATGTATCCAGTTCAAGTGACGACGACTAACACGATACGATATCTAGCTTAAGGGCATAATGCACATATACTCCTCGACACTAAATGTATCCAGTAGTTCAACAACCAATGCATCCCCAATTGATACACCAACCTTATAGTTGACGGCAAAACAGTACATCCTAGAATGTATTACTCTAACCCCACACTTGTTCTTAATCCCACTAGTAGAAAAATGTCGAATTGTGTCTCCTCATTTCAGGCGTTTTAGGTAAGTAGCTGCAAATAATTTACCTTTTGTTTTTAATAAAAATACTGAAATGAGTCATTTTAGGGATAAGTTGCTTTAAATAGTAAAAAAAAAATATTGAGGTGTCGTACATGGTTTGACGCCTCTCCACACTTATTTTATTTTTTAAAAAAAAAAGCTTATAAACTCCAAAAATAAACCCCAGTTTCCCGACCTTATCCCTTGCCCGACCTTATCTTCTTTCATCTTCTCAGTTTCCCGCTCTCCCTCAGTCTTACCTTCTCTACCACCAGGTCCACCCTAACCGTAAACACTCCATCAAATCCTCATCCCCGACATCCTCCCACCCAGAACCCTCCATTGTCGCGCTTCAGAACCCAGCTTGCACCCTCTCACTGTCGCGTCACATCAACCGGCCAGACTCCGAACCCGCGTCTCTCACTCTCGTCGCAGATCTGTTGCTTGCCGGAGGTTATTTCTTTTTTGCTTTATTTCTTTCTTTTTTTACATTTAATTGAATCCTTTGTCACTAATTTTTTTTAGGGTTGAGTTTTTACCAAAATCGAATTATAGTTGAGGAGAATGAAGGAAAGGGGGGATAAGAGTAAATAATGGGACGAGTAGAAGTGAAGGAGGAAGGAAGGCAGGGCAGGGGGAGTGACGTCGTTTTGGTGGGGGGGCCTGGGGTGGCAGGTGGCATGGGCGCAGGATGCGTGAGGGGAGAGGAGAGGAGTAGTCGAGTACAGTCAAGTTCACAAGGAAGAGAAGGAAGAGTGTCAGACTTCATACGGTTGGGTTAAGTACTTTGCTCTATAGTGGTGTACTTGCGAAAGAAATTCAATCATAATCGGTAATGGTATGTAGGGATTGTTGTAGGGAGTAGAAGATTTGGGTTGGAATTATTGGATTATAACAATTTGGGGATTTGATTAGGGTTTAAAATTATGGGAAAAAATGAGTTATTGTGTGTTCATATGATACAAAAGAAAAAAATCAGTATCAGTTTTTGTGTGTTTTTGTTTCTAGATTTCATAATATAGGTCGTTTTTGTATGATTGACAAATATATATATATATATATATATATATATATATATATATATATATATATATATATATATATATATATATATATATATATATATATATATATATATATCTCGCATAGAATAACATATGAGAAGATCTAGATTTGCCATTGTTAGCATATCCTTCTACATCATTTTAGTGAAAGAGAGTTTGGAATTTAGTGTAGAAGGATTTAAATTTTAGGAAAAAAACAGCTGTGGATTAGTTCTGTTTTTCGTGTGAGAGCTTTGACTCCGTCTAATTTCTAATTCTAATTCATGAGGTAAGAAAATTGATGAAGGTGTGATGGGTTTTGTTGGTGTAATCCCCTAGAAATTCTAACGCAATACAGTGGCGGAAACACTGTAGAGTTGAGATTAAAACACACTGACAAACTATATCTTATTAAAAGAAATGGTAAGTCAATACATAGGCCACTTTTTAAAAAAGGGCTAAATAGAAAATTCTCCAAACGGGTTATACAAAACCATAAGTTACATGAATAGAGAAAGAGTAGGATCCACGCTACTCGCTGGCTCACACCCAAAACCCAGCAGAAAATACCTGTCATGTTATAAACATAACAGCCACGTCAGTGGGGAGTAACTCGTTCGTTCTCCCAGCCATATTATATCATATGGAAAAATAATAGTATTACTATATCAAATTATTTAAGAAGTGAAAACATTAAAACGATATAATAAAAATAAGTTTTCAGTGAAACTTAAAGCATTTGCCAACCTGGAAATCAAATCAATCGATAATAATAAATATTCAAAAATGGCGTTATGGATATTCGATCAGTGTGCACAAGGCTAGCCTTTCACTAGCAATAATACTAAACTAGCTTCGAGAACTTAGTCAAAACCAATCAGACTTCAGTCTCTAACTAGGCAACTCAACTATAACAGATCTGCGTGCAGCGAGGTCCTGGTTTAAGTAGTGCACACCCCTCCTTGATACAAACCATACCCAGTTCAACCCGACGCGACTTACACGATGCGATATCTAAGTTTAAGGTAAACATACACCCTCCTGAACACAAACCATGCTCAGTTGAACGACCAATGTGTCTCAACATAGACACACCATCTTTATAGTTGATGGCAAAAACGTACATCCCAGACTATATTACTCCAACCCCACACTTCTCTTTATTCCATAACTCCAAAACAAGCCATTATCAATATTGAGAATAAATAATCATTATAAATAATATGAAGATAAAAGGGAATAAACATTCTATATAAAAAGGGAAACTTTATATAAATAGAAACTTACTAATTTTAGAAACTTACTTTAAATAGAAAGTCTTATAGAAAATACGTAAGTTATTAAAATAAGTGAAATGTATAAAAAATAGCATTTCTAACGAAATTAACATTTTATTATTATCGTCGTTATCGTAACTTTATTATACTTCTAAACTCGTTACTCAAAACATAAAGAAAATATAATAAGTCAATATAGAGTATTATATAAATAATTTAGGAAATCGAGTTAAAACTATAGATTTTAGAAAAGAGATGTTTTAAGAAAAACGATATCAAAATTAATTGAATCAATGAGTTTTATAAATAAAATGAGAGTTACAAAGACTTCAAATTATTTTTAATAAAGAGTTTTTATTAATAAATAATACGGATTTTATTAAAAATAGTCAATCGAAAATAATTAGTGAAAATAGTCTCGATTAAAAATATATTTAAAATTAAATCGACTATTTCTCATTTATTAGTATAACTCGTAAAACGTTAACTAATTTATTAAACAAGTGTACAAATCTCGATTATAATATAAAAATACGAATTTGAGTCAAAAATTATAACTTACCGAAATATGACGAAAATATGAAATCGATATTATTTAGTTACTAGTGTAACGATAACCAACAAAATATTATAACGATCGTAAATAATTAAATTACTAACGATTTGTAAAATGATATCGAAAGTCGTAAAATATTTATAAAGCACACGATTTATAAAATAATATTTTTAGCAAATAATAAATAGCTAAAAATTAGAAAACCGAAATTAAAATATTTACTACATACCACTACTCAAACATACGATATAAAATCGAGTAACGTTCTAAAGTTACCTCGAGTCGAATCAATAACTTCAAAGCATTTGCTCGTCTAATATTCCAAGCTGCAGTCACGAACTCGAAAGTCGTCTTGACACTTGTTCCATTGAATAGCTTGAGACTCCAACGAAAATTTGGAACATGAAGACACGGAGAACCAAGGAGTCGGAAATAGAGAAAGTAGTAAAAGACTTAGATTAAGGAAAACGGACAGCAGCGGATACACGACACACAGCAGCGGATACACGACACACAGCAGCAACGAAACAGGTGAATAAAGATAACAATGATGGGCAGAAGAAGAAAGAGCGACACTGAAACGATGGCAACAAAAACAGCATTAACAACTACAGCAACGAGAATCGGTGCCAGAAGAAGAAACTAGAAGAAGAAGAGAATAAGAAGGAGAATAAGCAAAATAGGGAGACGGTAATCAGCAGTTAATCGGCATAAAACAATAGCAGACAAGACAACACCAACGAGTAACAGGACACACGTGACAGCAACAATGTTTCTAAACAGCGGCAGCAAAACGATGTAGCAGCAACAGTAGCATTAGACGCATCAGCAGGAGAAAAGAAAAAGAAGAAGAAAGAGAGAACGGAGAAGAGCAGCAGCAGCAACAAAACGGAACTAAACAGGCAGATCACGACAGAATCAGCACATGACCGAAACAGCAGCCATAAACGCAATCAATGAGAGGAAAAGAAGAAGAAAAGAAGAAAAACAGAGAAAAAAGAACAGAGGAAAAGCGAACAGGAAACCATATTGAAAACGAGCAGAAGACAACGTAAACAGCAGCAGTACGAAGACCAAGGCAGCAACAAACAATGAAAATGAAAGAAGAAGAAGAAGAAGAAGAAGAAGAAGAAGAAGAAGAAGAAGAAGCACAAGGAACAACAGCCAACAGCGGCAACACGAACGACAGCATCAGCAGCAATGGTAGAACAGAACAGAAGAAAAGAAGACAAGGAAAAGAACGAGAATGAAGAGGAAGAAGAAGAACAACGGAAATGGAAGAAGAAACGGACAGCAGCTACACAAACGAAGAAGAGAAGAGGAAGAACGGGAACTACCTTTTGTCACTTCCGAGCGAGCACGACAACAGCAACAAGTGCGAACAAGAGGAGAAAAAAATAATAGGGATGACGAAGATTAACGAAGGTGGCTGAAGAGTGTTGCTGATGACTGATGGAGAATAGCAAAGGAACAAGAAGAAGAAATGAAAAGGGAGGTTGAACAGCAGGCGGTGGAAACAAAGAGCAGGGGTACGTATATGTGGGAAAATCAAAAGAGAAGGGGGATGAATGATAAACAAGTAGGAACGGTGGGAAGCCAAAAAGACAAAGGGAATGAACGTTAATTAAAGAGGAAGGAGAAATGAATCAACTTAGTTAAATGAATCCGGTAGGAGACAAATTCTGTAACGATAGTTGATTGACCCACGAATCGAATTAAAATCGAGTAAAACAGAAGATTAATAAATAGTTGGGTCGACTAATAAAATTAGTAAAGTAAACGTTTCTCGAGATATTAATAATTATTCGAGACGAAAATGAAATTGATAGAAATAAATAATTAGACGATGAAATAGTATTCTCGATAAATAATAAATTTTCGATAAAGTGAATTAAATTGATTTCTCGAGAAAATGAAATAAATGTTTTGACGAAACTTAATATAAATGAAATTCGAGCCAAAAATAGAAATTCGAGCTTAAATATAAATAAATAAAAGAATTTAGAATTTATATTGTCGAAATAGCATTTTGGTAAGAATTAAATGTATAAAATGAATCGAAACCAAAATAAAAATACGTTTTAAATATAAGAAGAGTTTCTGAGTCAAATAGAATTTTAGGAGTTTGAACCGATTAAACGATAAATTCGTTTTATAATAATTATAAGAATTACGAGTTAAATCGTAAAAATAAAAATACGAACAAAATTTAAATTTAATTAATTTATAAAATCAGGGGTGTTACAATCTTCCTCACTAAAAAGAAGTTTCGTTCTCGAAACTAACAAAAACATAATAATAGAATAGAAAATAAGGTTATATCACTTGAACAAAATGAGAATACGTAACTCGCATCACAATCTCGTTTTTTTTAAAAAAAAATAATTTTACAACTTCAAACGTGATATGAAATCAAAATCGAAGACAAAATTTATTTCAAGAAGAGTTGGGCTCAATTCCCAAAGTTTAAAATCATTAAAAACAATAAAATCGCAAGTTTAAAAAATTAATTTATATAATAATGACGATAAATAATATTTGTAAACGAACTCGAGGGTGAGAGGTACCCAAATATTTTCAATGCAACAGTAAAACGTTTTGATTAAGAAATTTGTCAATATTTTGTTTTAAAACCAAACAAAAATTTGAGAAAACAAATTTTGGTAGTTTGTAAATAAGAATCGAATCAGTCGACAAACATTTTTAATGACTGACTTAAAGCCTAACGATAATAAAAACAAAAATTTAGACATACGAAGTTTTTCGAAAATATTAAATCGTTTTACAAAATAATCTTATAGAAATCAAAATATTAGCGATTATGAAAATTTTCGAAAATTTTAAATTTTCTTGAAAATTGAAATAATGTCAAAATACTTTAAAATAATTATTAAGCCATTTTGAAACAGGGCTAAATATATGTTGTCAACCAAAAACGAATACGAATACGAAAACGAAGTTTTGAAATTTATAACTCAAATGTTAAAATTTCACGATAGCCCAAAATTTTAAAATAGTCCAACTTTTCATAACATAGGTTCGGGAAAAAAGATAAAAGGATAAATAGAGTCAAAGTCAACCACAAATCGAAACAGAAAATTTTCAAACCCGAAAAAGAAGTCGAAGGGATTGACCGAAGAAGAAGTAGCATGATTTAAGAAAAGCTAAGGCAAAGAACGAAGTCGAGAGTCAAACGGAGCTCTCAAGGATTAGAGAATAAATTAACCATCTCGAGATTCCCGGCACGACTCCCACAACAAGGGTTCCTAATTTCCATCAAATAACGTTAAGTCCACTATTAGGCATCAGGTGGTACTACTCAGTCACAACTCCCAAAAATGTCTTACGTGATTATCCAATCGTTCAAACGACACGACACTAATCCACAATTGCTTTACAATCTACTCTCATCAATTAAAATTCCAATGGTCAACCAAAATACGCCCAAACTTGCCATCGATAAAGTTCCTAAATCCAAAGCTCCTAAAGTTTGAACTCGAGGTATTTTCCAAATTTCTCGAGTAAGGAACACTAAGAAAGATCCACCAATTTAGCAATGCTCGGGTACAAAATCCTCAAAAATGATTACCAACATAATTATAATGCCACAAGTACAGAAGTTGGGAAAAAAACAATAAATCCTCAAACACGCTCAAACCTATAGGTAATGGCGCAAACGCTCACTTCTTCAAACACGTCATTCAACTAAGGTTTCAGAGATGTCCATCATATTTCATATTGTAACAGCGAAACCACCAAAATATTTATTTACTCAACAAAGCCACAATCTCCTTGGTCTAAGGGTTCTGAACGATAAATCCATCAAGATGATTCGCATTAAGTATTCTTCAAAACAACGAGATAAATCCAACATCTAATTGTGCAATATGTTTCTCTTCTTCAAGGTTAACAACAATTTATCCAAGTTAGATCACTCAACTCCAAATTTCATAGGTTACAACCCTAAACAACGATCAACGATCTAATCCACAAGAATCACGGGTAATCTATGTCAACCAAAATTTCTAACAACATTAATGAAAATCTTCAATGGTACCACAACACTTAGACTAACACTTTAACCAATACTTTATGATCCCGAATATTAACGACGCATCCATTAAATAAGCATTAGGTAGGAATCCCAAAGTAATATTATCAGTTACACTTAGTTCGGTTCTAGGTTAGGTACTGGGTATCCATCAAATATGATATATTCTTACTACTCCAAAAGATTATTGAACTTTAAGTCCTCTAAATAATCAAGTAACCTATAACCCAAGGTTCAGTGCCCAAAGTATCATCCTAATTCCATTAAGCGACAATTTATCATTCAAATCGATCCTCAAAAGCTTACGAAGATAGATAACAGGGTATGACTCACAATCCTCAAACCATAGGTAACAAGGGTTTACTAAACCTCAAACATCAACATCTTTTCACGGGGTTCACTTTATGTCCTTCTTTTTATTTCTTTCCCCATCCATATCTTTTCTTGTCTCGGCCCATGGTGACTGGACTACACCCCGGCCGGACACATTCTACCCTTTTCTCCGCTTTATTTTTGATTTTTAGCTTTATTTTCGTAGTTTCTTTTCTTTTCTTTAGTGTCTCCATACACTACGATCGAGCATGAGGACATTGCTCGGTTTAAGTGTGGGGGAGCGATATTCTAGCGTAGTTAGTTTTATTTTCGTAGTTTCTTCAAAAAATCTTAAAAACCCTAAAAATTTGAAAAATTTCACAAAAACCAAAAAGATTTTCTTTTTTGTGTCTTTTTCTTTTATGTCCTTGTGCCGTATATTTGTTTTGTTGTGTGTTCTGCCTCCCCATTTCCTTGTAGGTTCCGCGATCGTCGTCAAGTTTCAAAAAGCAAGACATCCGGTAATATCCCTTCATTTCTTTCTCCTTTTTCCTTTTGTGGAGTTTGGAGGATGTGTTATGATTGTGTGTGCTCGGGCGGAGCTTTTTGAAGTTTGTAGTTGATGTGGTTGCTTGTTTGGAAGCTTCGAGGTGGTGATTGTTTATTTTGTGTGTTTGCTTGTTTGTTTGTCTTGTTTTATTTTGTTTTGTTTTGTTTGTCTCTTTTTCTTCCGTTTTTGTCGCGTCTTTGTATTGTGTGTGTAAGTTGTGTCTTGTGTGTAAAACGGTTTTTGAAAACCCGGTTTAGAGGATAGTGTGCAAGCGTTTACTTTCCCTTTCTAGTAGTATGAATCGAGTCTTGGACCTTAGTCTAGTAGAATGACCCTAAATCAATGATTTCGTTGGTCCTTTACCTTGAGTCCACCTAGCTTACTAGGGATTTACTACAGGATTTGCATTTTGACCATTATGACCACCCACGGTGTGAAAAGGCCTTGGTTGCCGAGTCCCGTCCCTTAGGTGACCGTGTTTGAAATTGTTCGATTAGTCCAAATTCTCCACCTTTTTGTGGGTTTGAAGAGGAATCGCGACCCCCGACTTACCCATTCCCCTACCTCCTACACATATCACAAAATAAAGTTGCAAAGTGTTGATATCTCTTTCTTAATTGCAAAAAAAGAAATGCCCAAAACTCAAATCAAGGCAAAAGGGCAAAGAAAAGAAAAAGAAAGAAAATGAAAGAAAGAAAAGATTGAAGAAAAAAAGAAAAGGCACAAAAAGCCAAAAAGAAAATACAAAAGATGAAAAAGAAATGGCATAGCAATACAAAAAGCAAAAATGCGAAAGAAAGAAAAAAAAATGCCAAAAGAAAACCGTCCGACAAAAAGAACCCCCACATCTCAAAACTAAGCCTTTTACTGACTATTACCGTGAAGAGCCTACCAAAGGACCGAGTCCTTAGGAAGGATGATAGCGGTAATGGTCGGTCTGCCCTCAATTTGCAAACCTTATCCACCTTTTTACTTGGACTAGTTAGGCGGTTCTTGAACATGGAACGACCCTCTTGGCTCATCGCTAAAGGGGGCGGGGTCTCACTTACCTACAGTGTCGACTAACACCGTGGTTCATCCTTTTTCCATCCCGCCGATCGTCCCGTAGTACGTTGTTAGAAGGTTAGGAGGACCTAGGTAAGTTACCAACGTCTCTATTGCTTTGGTTTATACTATTAGAGTTTTGTCCATTTCGATTTTTGTAATTAGCTTGGGAACGTTGTCACTTGCCTTGAGTCCTAAACCGGTGCTTCTTTCACAGCTTTTTAGAGGGAAGCGGTATTTATTTCTTTTTGGGTACAACCATTTGTTTGTTTGTATGTATGTTTGTTGTTTCTGTGTTTTTGTGTCCAGTTGCATCCACAGTTTTGTCGCAAGACCTTACTTGCCTTGCGGAGTATACTTTTCCTCTAGGTGTACTCGCGTGAGTTTAAAGGGCGTAGGGTGCGCTAATACCCGCTCGGCTAGTTTAGTAGTTAGTTTGTGCTTACTCGAGGGCGAGTAAGGGTTAAGTGTGGGGGAGTTGATAAGTGTAGTTTGTAGTGCCTAATTTGTTGCGTTTTGGTCCCGTTTTCCTTGTGGAATCGCTCCTTGGGAGCGGTTTATGGGTTACTTATGCTTCCTTTAGTTCGTTTTAGGTTCCCGAGACCATTCATGAAGAATTGGAACGATTCCGACTCGTTTCATACGCTTTTGGAGCCAACAAAGTGAAGGAACGATCAATCGATGTCTTGGATTCGATCTCGAGACCTTGGGACCCATTCCCGAGCCCCTTAGGCTCGATCCCGAATCCCGAGAATCGATGAGAAACCCATGAGAGGCAAGGAGGGACCTTAAAGATCATATTGGAGGCCTACAAGACTCATCCTCGACGGGAAGGACCTCATCCCGTCCGGGATGAAGTGCACAAAAGATAGGGCTGCTGTTTTGGGTCCATCCCGACCGGGACCGACACCTCATCCCGACCGGGACCATCCATCCCGACCGGGATGAGCCCAGTTCAGGCCCGTGCTTCATTGTTTCTTCTTCTTTCCTCTTGTAACCCTATTTATACCCTTCCTCTTGTAATCTTATGGGATGTCCTTCATTACCCACTAAACCCTAGACTAGTTTAGCATAGATTAGCTTAGATTAGAGTAGATTAGTCGGTAATTAGTCCTTAATCTAGTTAGTTAATCTTGTATTAAGGGATCTCTTGAAGAATCCATCCAATCTTGACAACATTGGTGGATGTTTTGGGTGTTCTTTATATACAAGTTTTCATCTTTTCATTCTCTTGTTAGTTGGTATAATCTTCTCATCCTTTTACTCTTAATCTTTGTTTATGTTATTTAAGTTTTCATCTTTATATCTAGTTTGTTGTTCTTGCTTGTAGTTTCTTTATGTATGTTTTGATTCTTATGTTGATTTCTCTTGTTAGTGTTAGTTTTAGCATAGATATGTTTGAGTAGACTCTTGCTAGGGTTATTAGGGGGATTGGTTGTGATTAGGGTTGATTAGGGTGAGATGGGTGGTACTAGATGTTGTTTTTGTTGTTTCCCATTTACCTTGCACTCCACATGTTCGATGAAATGCTTGTGAGACTAGAGACGATCAATCCTTGTTTTTCTTGCATATTCTCTTGTATGTGTGTGTTTGGTTAGATGGTTTGGTTGCCTCATTACGTAGCGAGAGCCCGGTGAGGACGACCCCTAGGCCGATTACGTAGCGAGAGCCCGATCGGCGGAACCTAGGCTACGAAAGCATGCTAGTGACTCCGTTTTTCCCCTTTTTGTCTTCTTTGCACCCATGAACCCGACCTAGCCCTAGTTTTCCTTCTTATTGTTATTCTTGCTTCCCTTAGTCATTAGTCATTTGTTTTGTCTTCCTTTTCCTTGTTTTAGACCTAGTTTAGTCATTAGTCTATCCCCTAGATTAGCTTATCTCGAACCTAGTCCTAGACCTTAAAACCCAATAGTCTAAACCCATTTTCCGTCCCTCTGGATCGACCCAACTTTCCCTAGCTACCAAGTTAGGTTAGTTGGTTATTATTTGGTGGCGGGATCCGCGACAAATCCCGCCCGTCAGAAATGACGGTTTTTTGAAAAATGACACGGAGACTAAGTTGCACGTAGTCAAACAAGCATTATAACGACGCTTATGTATGCATTACGCTAAGTCTCGGTCGGTCAAAATAGGGTCTATACCAACAACGATGGCTCTCTCGTAAATCAGGACGGACTCCCTAAGCCGAGTTGGTCTTAGGACATGCCGCAAAACCCATACGAGTTCGGCCATAGAAGTCTTTAGCGCACCCATTTAGGAATGCACCGCGGTATAGTGGGACGTCGGTCACAAGTAACCGGCCCGGGCAAAAATGCGTTATGCATGAATCATTAAACTAATGCGCGTACACTAATATGCGAAAGATTTCTCTTCGAGTCTCACCCTAGGAACACCGATGACATGTGGTACATCAGGTATCCCCAGCGGAGTCGCCAAATTGTGGACATGACGTAGGTCCACCCCGACGTGGCCACGCGCGGGTTTGGGTAGGCGAATGAATCTCGTGGTAAGATTGATCTCGGGTTCGAAATTTAAGTCAAAGTTGGAGTCGCCACCGAATTTATGGGAATTCGAACCCATTCGAGCCCACTCTATGTCGTCATGGATCGTATACAAAGTACGGCCCATTCCGATTTCAGAGTTAATGGAGCTCGTCCCTTTGCATTATGATACCGATACCGTTTACACCGATTTTTGTGTATAGAATGACTCTCGTGCGCCAACGGTTTCGGACATCCGGAAACCGAGGTTCTGAGTAAGGGGTGAGGGTACCTGTTGGGAAGCCCACTAAGGACACCCAACCCCGCCCGCACTTAGCGGCCTCTACTAAGACATCATTCGTGTTAGTGTACGCGCGCTAGTAAAATGACTAAATGATATGCAAACAGCGTTTTTTGGCTAAGCATGCGAATTATTGGTTAACTACGTCATTTTAAATGCATCAAAACTATAGTCGAATTGTTTTGCATGCGAGGTTCATTTATAAAGCAATAAGCATCAAAATAAACAAAACTCATAAATGCGTACAAAATACACGGGCGGAAATACAACCCGGCCAATACAATAAAATAGAATAAATGGAGTATATAAAGAAACGATAAATAATAACTAGAAACGGACCTGTATACACTAAATGCAGACTAGACCGTAAGTTAAGTGGGTGGACGAACTTCGATTAAATACACATTATATTATGTACTAAACGGAGGACGGAGACATGGAACCTAGGCGTGGTGCTAGCCCGATCCCGAATCTCAATGTCTTGTCCCGACTTATCATATCGAAAAATGGCGTCTAGATTAATCATATATCGGACACGACTAAAGAGTCATCGATATAAGACTAGTTGTGAAGGACATCGATCAAAGTCGTTAAAGTGAAGTGATAAGCATGAGTTTTGAAAAGAGGATCGCGTGATTAACTTTGCACGTGATGACTAAGGTCGTAGAAAAAAGACGAGGCTCGAATGATGCATTGGAGTCCTCGGTTTTCTCGGGCTAAAGGACCCACTCGATCGAGTCATGGCCTAGACTCGATCGAGTGTGCCTTAGAGGTAGCTACTGCCCGGTTTTTGGGGTGCTACTCGATCGAGTGGCCCATGGCACTCGGTCGAGTGCCCCCTGTACGAGTCATAGCTCGTTTCGGAAAAGGTGGCTATTCAGTTTTTATTTGTTTGAAATCGATGGTTAGCCGAGTTAAATAAAAATATTGCATTATTTAAACTAAACTTGGTTTTCAGTGCCATAATCATGTACTATACGATTATGAGACCGTCATCGGGATTTTATGAAAATATGTCATTATGGGATTGAAAATTTTGATTAGTGACGAAATTGTAGCCCTCCGCATCACGACATCGATACTAATCCTTACGGATTACGTGATGTCGGTTTTCGCATCAACGGATTTCGCGCTTATCTAGGAAATGGAATAGTACGCGTTCAACTATGAACGACCACGATCTCGTTATGCCATTGAGTACTTGGGGCAGCGTTCCTCGAAAGGGTGCCACCTCCGTCGTGACTCGTAAAGGGATTAAACGGACTTTAGATGGTCGTCATAGTCAAACGTGTTCGGATCCAAGTTTTCTCATTATGTACATATACACGGTATTAATTGTTAAAGACGATAATAAACAATACTAAAAATGTTAGTAAACAATAAAGTTAAATGTTAGTGTTAGTATACTAATATAATTATAATATAAAGTATAAAAATATACATATAAATCGAGATAGAAAAGGATAGAAATGGGGTTGATGACACCCTCAACATACATGCTTAGTAAGGCCTCGGAATGGACTCGTAAATAGCGACGGGAGCGCGGGAGTATCGAGGATGTATGCAAAGTTATGGTGTGTAAGTGTGTGTGGATGGTTCTGTCGGTTTTTTGAGGGACAAATGACTCGGTGTTTGCCTAATGTTGCTAGGGTTGTAGTGTAGAGAGGAGTATAGAGCTTAGGGTAGAAATGTAGGTTGTTTAATGCATGTGCCAAACTTAAAATGAAGAGCACAAGGAGGGGTATTTATAGAGTTTACCCGTCGACCTAGGGTCACTCGATTGAGTGGCCCTAGTGCACTCGATCGAGTGCCTTAGGAAAAGGGTCTGTTCCGGATTTTTTTGCTCCACTCGATCGAGTGGATAGGGTTGGCGAGCCAAATTAGGAAGTGTTTGACTATTTTGATTTTTTGAAAATTATGTTTGGGCGCAAGTTTCTAGAAGCTCTTCTGGCTGATTTTGAGGACTGATTCGTCTTTGACCGGGTTTTGACCCGGTCGCTAAAAAGACGGTTTTTATTTTTGGTGTCGGCTTTGGCCCAAATTAGTCTCATTTTACTCGGAACGACCCACTGGGCCTGAATTTGAGGTTGGTTTTGAGAGATTTGTACTCCGCTAAATGTCCACGTCGGATATTATTGATTCTGAGCTCATATTCGAGTATACTAAGTCACGTTTGCGTCCGATCATCATCGGGTATTTTGTCGGGAACTGCTATAGACACTAGCAGGCAAAATGCGGGTGTCTACAGTTCGTGATGCCGTTCATGTACGATATAGTTAACAATTGCTCAACTGCAAGTGACTTTGAAAAGGTAAGCAATTGGCCAGTTAATCATTCTAAGTTTTTCTTTTAATCGTTCTGGCTTAACTCCATGATCCTTTCCCCAATCATCTCATCATTGCCATGTTATTTGTTTATCCGAGCTGAGCCATTGTTACAAGATAATTATATAACATTGAAGGCACTTCAAAAGTAACCATCCAACCTCCACAAATTAATCATTTTTATACGGTAGGTTGATGCGGAGGAGATGTCATTGAGTATATGTTGGGATATAGTACAAAAGATGGTTTCTTTGTAGTGGTCAAATTAGGTTTAATTTGTAGGCATTCTTCGTAGTAAAATTGGAGTTTGTAGTGGTAAAATTAGGTTAAATGTGTAGGCATTCTTTGTAGTAACATTGAAGGCATTGTTTGTAGTAGTAAATAAAATTTGTGAGGTGGGTGTTTGTTTAATTAGTTCATTGCAACCTCGTTGATATTATAAGTTACCTATAATAAACTACATATGATCTTTTTCATGAATATATGACTTTATTATCATATTTATGTGTTCAATCGATAATAATTCGTCGTTCTTGTGTGTTTTTAAGGTTTGGATCTTACAAAATGAGAAACCCTACACCTACGTACGGTGAAGATGAGATGAATGAATTACGGGACAAGTGGGCTACGTACTATACGAATCGTTGTTGTACTTGAAGTACACTGGTTAGTTGGAGCATTTTGGCATGACTTGTGTGGTTTAAATGAGGTTGGAATTGTATCCATGCCACTTTTTGGACATGTGAATGTATGTATGTAGATTTGGATGGATAGTTCAAGTAGACTAGTTAATTGGATCATTTTGGCATGACTTGTGTGGTTTATTTGAGGTTGGAATTGTATCCATGCTACTTTTTGGACATGTGAATGTATGTATGCAGGTTTGGATGGATATTGTAAGAATTTTATTTGATTTATCGAAATGTAAATGGTTGCCGTCGAAATTATTAAAAATTATGAATTTTTTGAATAAAATAAATATTGCTTGCGACATTTATTTGCAGTAGACGCTTCTAACGATCTAATTAAATGTATAAAATATGGTGATATTTGGGGCTTCGAATTGTAATGATGCATCAAATTTTGGCTCTATTTGAGGCGTCATATACCAAAAGACGCAGCAAAAGAGGTGACATTAGAGGCGTTTTATCCATAGAAACAGCAAAATTTTCAGAGTATTTGAGGCGTCTTTTAAGAAAAACGCCGCAAATAGACTATTATTTGAGGCGTCACTTTTATAAAACGCCGCAAATAGTCCACTACTTGAGGCTTCTAAAAAACGGCGCACCATAATTTCCAATGTGCGCCCCCCCTGTATGAGGCATCATAAAAGATGCCTCTAATGGGGGGTTTTATGGAGCCTCAAATGCTGCCAAGAAAGACCATTTATGGGTAAGGTGGATTCATAGCAATTTTTTAAAACTGAGGGAGTGGCAGTCAAGTTTAACTAAAGCTACTTCCAGCTGGGCTTGGAAGAGGATCTGTAAGACTTATGACAGATTCAAGGAGGGGTTTGTGAGCGACAGGTGGCTACAGTCAGGTAAGATTTACACCGTTCAGCAGGGATATGAGTGGTTGAGGGATGCGAGACAGGATGTAGAGTGGAGTGACATGGTTTGGCATAAATTGATCATGTCTAAACATTCATTTATTGGCTGGTTAATGATGCATAAGAGACTCCAAACAAATGATAGATTGGCAAATTGGGGAATTAAAGTTACAGAGGAGTGTTGGTTGTGTGGTACAGGCAATGAAAATCATGGGCATGTGTTTTTTCATTGTCCTTATAGCACGAAATGCCTGTACCTTCTGTCTGGCTGGTTGTCAGTATGCATAAATGATAGTGATGTTGTGAACTGGTGGCGAATGGAGCACTTTGAGAATGCTGGTCACAGGAGGTTTGTTGGGTGTAGCATTATTGCACTCATTTATCACCTTTGGAGAGCTCGGAATCTCAGCAAGCACGAGCAATGGTTGCCCAGACCGGAGCAGGTGTTAAAAGTAATTCAAGATGAAGTTAGAGCAAGACATCGTTTCCTGTTAAGTCATGTCAAAATGAGTCAAGTTAAGAAATATATGTAATGCTGTTGGTGTTAGTTATTCTGAATAGAGTTGTGAGAATTGGTTGTAGGGAACAATTATTATAATTCTTCCTATGCTATTAATATAATGCTTACATTTTCCCAAAAAAAAATTATGAAAATAAAAGAAATAAATATTTTATATAAATGGGAAACGTTCTATAAATAGGAACATACTAATTTTAAAAAACTTACTTAAAATAGAAATAGTCTTATAGAAAATACGTAAGTTATTAAAATAAGTTAAATGTATTAAAAATAGCATTTCTAACGGAATTAACAATTTATTATTATCATTGTTATCGTAACTTAATATATTTCTAAATTCGTTACTCAAAACATAAATAAAATATAATAAGTCAATATATAGTATTTTATAAATAATTAGGAAATCGAATTAAAACTATAAATTTTAGAAAGGAGATGTTTTAAGAAAAATGATATAAATATAATTGAGTCAACGAGTTTTATAAACGAAATGAGATTTACAAAGATTTCAAATTATTTTTAACAAATAGCTTTTATTAATAAATAGTACGGATTTTACTAAAAATAGTCAATTGGAAACAAATAAGAGATTATTAGTGAAAATAGTCTCGACTAAAAATATATTTCAAACAAAACGACTATTTTCTAGTTTATTAGTATAAAGCGTAAAACGAAAATTAATTTATTAAATGAGTATATAAATTGCGATTATTTTATTTGAATTACTATTTGAGTTAAAATTATAAATTAACGAAATATGACGAAAATATGAAATCAACATTATTTAGTTACTAGTGTCACGATAACCAACAACATATTATAACGATCATAAATAATAAAATTACTAACGATTTATAAAACGATATCGAAAGTTGTAAAATATTTATAAGGTACACGGTTTAAAAATAATATTACTAGCAAATAATAAATAGCTAAAATTATAAAACCGAAGTTAAAATATTTACTACATACTACTACTCAAACATATGATATAAAATTGAGTAACATCCTAAAGTTACCTTGAGTTGACTTGTCTTCGACGGGTCTTCACCAAGTCTCGTAAAATAAGAGATGAATGGGAGGAATAGAATACGCAGACGAAGCAAGCTGGAGACACAAAAGAGGAGAGCAGCATGCTCGACGATAATAGCAGCCGGACGACAACAACATGCAGCACTACCAGCACCTGAGACATGCCCACATTAGAACCGGACACCAAGCAGCAGTATGAACACGAACTTTACGTTATCAGTACCAGCAGAAACGACAGACAAAAGAGGACAACTGCAGCAGCGACAAAACTGGATGATAAAACGATAACCGTAACGATCTGAACTGAAATGAATAGCAGTAGGAAGATGACAGAACTAGACTAAACAAGGCCGTAATCGAGTTGAAATGAAGAGACAAATACAACAACGACGACGGAACTAATAACAGCATTAGCTCATCAACAGAAATGGGAAGAGAAGAAGTAAGAAGAGCAGTGACAGTACATCAACGACGAAACAAGCAACAACATAAGGCAGGAGAGGAAGAAAATGAAAAAGGAAGAAGGTCACCAATTGACGGAATTACTCGTCAAAAGACAGCAACAGTAAGATAGATTGAAGAAGAAAGGAACAAAGAAATGGGGATCACAAAACAGTGTATGCGAGAAGAACAAAAGCAACGACAACGACGAGCAAAACGCAGCAATACATACATCATCAATAGCGAACTGTGGTGATAACCACAACACACGAATAGTACAAAGATAGAGAACATAAGGGAATAACAACAGCAGTAACACTAACGTACAACAATAGCACTGAGGCGAGAAGGACAGAGCTACGACATCGGACAGTAGCCCCAATTCAACGAACAAAGGAAAACAAAACGACAACAACAAAGCAGCAAGATAGCAACAAAATGATATTAGAGGAAGAAGAACGAGATATTAAAGGGTATACCTTCGCTGCAATAGGGGAAACACGAAGAGAATGGAAGGGGTCGAACAGAGGACATTCGAGTAGAAGAATAAGGGTGATGACGATCGATGATGATGAACGAATTTGATGATGGATGATATGGTGCAAAAATGATGATGGTGGTGGTTGCAGATTCGGTTAAACGGAGGAAACAAGAAAATAAAGGGGAAATTAACCAAGGGAAATGAAAGATAAGGAGTGAGGGTAAGGATGAAAGAGGATGAGTGATGGGGAAATAGTGAAACGGTGGAAAAAGAGATTGACAAGGGGGATGCACGTTAATAGTGGGAAAACAAGAGGTCAAGAGGTCTCACTAATTGTAGACACCCGCATTTGGCTGCTAGTGTCTATTGCGGTCTCCGACAAAACACCCGATGATGATCGGACATAAACGCGCTTTACTACGCTCGGACATGGGCTCGAAATCATTAGTATTTTCCATGGGGTTTTAGTGGAGTAAAAATCTCACAAAACCGACCTCAAATTCAGGCCCAGTGGGTCATTTTCAATAAAATAAGACTAATTTGAGCCAAAACCGTCACCGGAAATAAAACCGTCTTTTAGCGACCAGTTCAAAACCTGGTCAAAGTCGAATCTGATACGAAAAACCAGCCTAGTGCGCTTCTAGAAGCAAGCCCAACAACCAAATCTTTTCAAAATAAGATAAAAAAATTCTTTCCTAAATTTTATCCATCTGTTTTGCCCCACTCGATCGAGTGGTTCAGGCCCACTCGATCGAGTAAGCCCGTGAACCGGCTGAACCGGCTTTGAACCGGGCACTCGATCGAGTGCACTTACACCACTCGATCGAGTGGCCCAAAACCGGGTTTTTTCCCTATAAATACCCCGTCACCCCAACACATTTCACAACCGTTACGACTTTTAACTTTACACAACTCTTCTCCTACCTACAAACCTTCATATTTTCAGCCACAATCATCATCATCTCGACCTATACACATACATACAGCCCTAATCCCAAGATCAAAACTCGACAAATCCATCTCTACAAATCATACACGCCATAACTCTCCTATATATCTCGACGCTCCCGTGCCAAAGCCACATACTAGACGAGCCAATTGCCGAGAAGACAAAGCATGTAGGTTGAGGGTGTTAATTCAAAATCCCGACATCTCCTTTTCTCTTTTCTCCTCTCTGTTTTTTTATGTATTGCATCTTTTTTATTTTATTTCTTTTACTTTTCGTCACTAGTATTATACTATCGTAACGCTATAAAATATTCGCCTATACGTATCGAGTATGAGGGATGATAGGATAAGGAAACACGAATACGAGAGTATTGCACTCGATGTTGCCGGTCGCTTATCCTATTACCCCGAGTACTTGGTTGTTGAAGCGAATCAACCCTTAAAAAGGACGTTTTATTTATTTTGTTTTATCATCGCGTTTTTAATATCGTTAGCATGTTTTATGTGTCGTCACTATTAAATAAAACCGTGCATAACTATATATAGTATTAAAACGATCTCGAGTCCAATATCTTGAAAACAAACCCCGTTTAAGATCCTTTTAACCCCTTTACAAGTCGTAACAGAAGTGGTCCCCTTTCGAGGAGCGCCGCCCTAAACACTTAAGGGCATATTGTGATCCCGGACGTTTGTCGTTAAATGTATTCGGTTCCTTTTTTTAGGATTGGTACGAAACCCGTTGACGCGAAATCGAGCATCACGTAATCCGAAAGGATTAGTAACGATGTCGTAACGCAGAGGGAATTAATTTCGTCCTAATCAAGTTCAAAACGATTTCATAACACTTCTTAAAAAAATCGCGATACCGGTCTCGTAATCGTAAAATACGTGTTACGAATACCGAAAACCGATTTGAATATAAATCACGTCATATTTTTATTTAATTCGTTCAGTTATCGATTTTTTAAACAAAATAAATTCGGAGTTACCTCCTCACGAATTTCGAGCAACAGCTCAAGCAGGGGGCAATCGATTGAGTGGCATAGCCCACTCGATCGAGTAGCACCCCAAAAAAGAGGCCGGGGGCCTGTAGTAGGGTCACTCGATCGGGTCCCTCCTATGACTCGATCGAGTGGTCCCTTTTATGCTAAAGCGCGAGTCTCCTTCATCGTGTTAGCCTCGTCAAATATGTTTACGACCTTGGTCGTCACGTGTAAAGGCCATCACGTGTCCTTTCTTTTCAAAATCATGCATCGTCTTATTGTCTTCAAGTCGTTTAATCCGTTTATGTTACCGTTACTATATCATTATTTCGACTTTACTCGTTATTGCCTTTTTATCATGGTGGACAATACGGTCGATCATGCCCTTTTATCATTTATGGACGGGTATGCCGGATACAATCAGATCAAAATGGCAGAAAAAGATATGAGTAAGACCACTTTCACTACACCTTGGGGTACTTACTGCTACACCGTCATGCCGTTCGGTCTCATCAATGCCGGGGCCACTTATCAACGAACCGCCACGACCTTATTACACGATATGATGCATAAGGAAGTGGAAGTTTATGTGGACGACATGATCGTCAAATCCAAAAGCCGAGATGGGCATATTGCTGCGCTAAGGAAGTTTTTCACCCGATTGCGAAAGTACAACATGAGACTGAATCCTCAAAAATGCAGTTTCGGGGTAACATCTGGCAAATTACTGGGTCATATCGTTAGCCAACGTGGTATCAAGGTCGATCCAGCTAAAATCAAAGCCATTACCAAGATGCAACCCCCTAAAACCGAGAAAGAAATAAGGGTATTTCTCGGGAAAGTTCAATATATCAGCCGATTCATTTCCAAACTAACTATGGTTGTGTGAACCCATTTTCAAGAAACTAAAAGTGGGAGAACGAACACTGTGGGACGAAAAATGTCAAGCAGCTTTCGATAAAATCAAAGAGATCCTGTCTGCTCTGCCTGTCTTAATGTCACCTCATCCCGGTTTGCCTTTGTCGTTATACCTAACAACTACCGAGACAGCCAGGGGGGCTATGCTAGCACAGAGAGTCAACTTAGAAGAACGAGCCATTTACTACATCAGCAAAAAGTTCTTGGAGTATGAATGCAAGTATACCATGCTCGAGAAAATATGTCTAGCCCTAGTCTGGGCCACCAAAAAACTTCGGCATTATATGCTTAGTTACGAGGTACATGTATTATCCAAAATGGATCCTATCAAGTACCTATTCGAGAAGCCCATCCTTAACGGCTGGATGTCCAGATGGACTTTAATGTTGGCAGAGTTTGACCTCAAGTTCGTGCCATTAAAAGCCATTAATGGCCGGGCAGTGGTCGAATTTCTCGCCGATAGTCCTGTAATCGAAGAGAGGCACACCGACACTTGGTCCTTCCCAGATGAAGATATATTTCATACCGACACAGAGACATGGGATTTGTATTTCGACGGGGCGTCCAACTTCCGAGGGTTCCGAGTCGGCATTCTCCTAATATCACCAAAAGGAGAGCACACTCCGTTATCCATTAAACTGGATTTCGACATGACTAATAACGCAGCCGAATATGAAGCATACCTTCACGGGTTGCAAGCCACCGCTGATTTAGGGGTCAAAAACCTCCGGGTCCACGGAGACTCGTCTCTAGTCATCAACGAAGCTCTCCAAAAATGGAAAACTCGGAACACCAACCTCGTGGCCTATCAGGCGCGAGTAAGGGTTCTCGAAAAACAATTCCAAAAAGTAGAATACATTTATCTACCCCGGGAAGAAAACCAGTTCGCGGATGCACTTTCCAAATTAGCATCCTTATTGAATATCCCGGATCACCTAACCAGCATGCCGATTTGCGTCGAAAGACGGTCCGAGCCGGCATATATCCACGTCATTCAAGACATCGAGATAACTTATCTAGAACATTGGTATCAAGATATTCTAACCTACATGACAACAGGAGAGTACCCTTCGGGAACTGAAAACCGGGCCAAGAAAGCCCTACGAAGGTTGGCCACCCAATTTATTCGTACGGACGGCGGACAGTTATACAAAAAGACGGCACAGAGGGCTCTCCTCCTATGTGTCGACAAAATAAAAGCCGAGAAGGTTATGGCTAAGGTACACGACGGTGAATGTGGTCCACATATGAACGCCCAGATGTTGGTCCAAAAAATCATGAGACTCGGATACTACTGGAACAATATGGAAACCGACTGCCATTTATATGTCAAGCATTGTCATAACTGCCAGATTTTTGCTAAAGTTCAGTATATGCCGTCATCCCTATTATACACCATGACATCACCATGGCCATTTTCGACATGGGGAATCGACATAATCGGGAAAGTAAACCCTTCCAAGACGGGGGGTCACTGTTTCATTTTGGTGGCCATCGACTATTTCACCAAATGGGTCGAAGCCGAGGCATATCGGATCTTGAACGCTAAGCATGTTGCCAAATTCATCCAAGACAAGATTATATGCCGATACGGGATCCCGCACGAATTCATCAGTGATCACGGGACACACTTCCAAGCTAAAAGCGCTACTTTTCTAGCCAAATATAAAATCCAAAGGCATACATCTTCGCCCTATCGTCCCCAAACAAATGGAGCGGTAGACGCAGCTAATAAAACAATTGTCACCATACTTAAAAAGATGACCGATAATTACCGGGACTGGCCCGATAAAATACCTTTTGCCCTTGGGGATACCGAACATCAATCTGCACTGCAACCGTTGCAACTTCATATTATTTCATGTACGGGATGGAGGCAGTTCAACTAGTCAAGCTGAAATACCGTCTCTCAGGATTTTACAAGAAAGTCAAGTGCCTGAAGCTGATTGGGTCCAAGCCCGATACAACTCGCTAGTTCTTTTGGACGAACGGCCATCCCGGGCCCTCAACAACATTCAAATGTACCAAAAAAGGATACAACGGGCCTTCAACAAAACGGTTAGGCCCAGAAATATAAAAGAAGGGGATTTGGTCCTCAAATCAGTCTGAGCATTACTACCAGTTGACCCGAGGGAAAAATTCAAACCTAAATGGACCGGACCATATCTGGTAAAGAAGGTTCTATTAGGAGGAGCAGTGATGCTGACAGACTTGGACGGGAATGAATTCGTCAACCCGACCAATTTAGACCAGATGAAGCGCTACTACCCGTAAACCTTATCTCAATGTCATTTGCAAAAGTTTACTTTCAAAATTATAAATAAACTTTCAAAATTATAAGCAAGTCAATAAGTTAGAATTATTTATCCTATTGTCGCACACACCTCGAACTACTAGTCTTGGTGAGTTTCGAAATTGCAAAAATTCTACGTCCAAACTACGTTTGGTTTGATTCCACTAACTGTGGATACATAGGCAGCCCCTCAAAAAGGCACAGCCATCGCAATAATGAAAAAGACAGAAACGGTATTTACTAATAAATATATCTTTTATTATCAAAAACCCAATAAACTTGGGAATTTCAAAATTACATCACTAAAAAAAAGCAAGCAACAAAAAAAACACACTATGAAAAATAGTAATAATATTCAAATAATAAAATTAAGGAGACTAGTGTTTAGGGCATCTTACCCTTACCCTTGTCCTTTGGGTCACGCGGGGGCGAGCGTTCCCGAATCACAATGGGAACCTCTTTAGCTCGAACCCGTTTCTTCGACAGTGGGTCTTCTGCTATCGTAACCGGTCTGAGTCGAGCCCTTACGTGCTCCGGCAGTCTATCCCGAGGACCAAGTCGATCCTGGACTGACAATCTTGGTCCAAGTCTGTCTGGGGGCTCACTTCACCCCGAGCACCTTTACCACTAGACCCTCAAGCTTGAGTCCTACCCCTTCCCCTCTGACCTGACTTCAGACGGACCAGTGTGGCCGGAGTGTCACGTTTGTCAAAGAAGCCTCTATTGTCTTTAGCCTGCTCCCGTCGAAGCAGGTTGAAAGCTTCATCGACTTTGAAAGCAGCTCGGGCCTCAGTAGAGTCAGCTTTCGTCCACTTCTCATAAGAATCTGATACCCAGATTGAGTGAAGAGACTTGGGAACGGACCAAGTAACCCGGATTTACCACCGCTGCATCCAGGTGTTAGACATCACATCAGTCAGCTGGGTAGGGTCACTCACGACTGCTTCATTTTCTGGGATCCTCTGAGACCAACCATACTGCCTAAGTATGCGGTCGGGATAGAGGTGAACTGTCTGACTAAGGGACAAAATCACCTGATAATGGGCCTTATCCCTCGGTGCCAAACCAGTGCAGACATAAATATGCCACCAGGGGACCACCCATCGGATCAATGGACCACGATGGAATGACAGCTCTTCATCCCAGTACTTTCGGTTAATAAGCTAAGACTAGATGAATCGATAGCTTGTCTCGTTGTCATTACTTGGTTGGGCCGATACCGACTCGGGTCGAGGGGAGGCTCTATGATTGATAGCCTCTCAAATAGCCAGACATAGCAAAAAAAAGAAAAAAAAACAAAGATTCATAAGCTCTCGAGACAATTTTGACGCCCTCCTTGGGGTACTCGATCGAGTGCCTAGGGGTCACTCCATAGAGTGGCACCCCTAAAGCTAGACAGCGGGTTCTTGATGAAGGCACTTGATCAAGTGCCTGAGTGACTTGATCGAGTGCCCACTGTAGCAGGTTATCCCAAAAAAAATTAAAAAATCGGAAAAAAGAAAAAGGCGGTATACCTGTAACAGACGGGTGCTCCCGGTCAAACGAACTGACGGGTCCCTTTTGCGATTATCCAAGCCCTGGATAATTTCCCCCGTGATCAGCCACGCTGGATTATTTTGTCTCCATCAGGTCAACAATGGTAAAAAGTTGAACGTTACCCATACACGACAGCAAATCCATGTGACCTTCGAAGGCATAGACATGAAGCATACAAAAGGCAAACGCCCTACTGCTATGGACTGGCGTGACCCGGACATCATGTGGGTTCATAAACTTGTCGCCCAAAGCGAACAGTGAGACGGTATCCCTGACTAGCATGCGGGATACTTCCATGTGGGAAAGTCCTAAAAATTCCCGTAGTTTCCTCCTTGGGTCATGAACTGAAAACGGGACAGCAGGACGGAGCAAAGGATTCCACCCTTCTACAGCAGCAATCTCCTCGGTCATGAACAGATCTTGCCCCGGGGAAAATCAAAAACATGATATATGTCGTCCCAATAGGACAGACAAGCATCAAGAAAGTGAAGGTCTACCTGCATCTGATGGACCGTGAACAGCTGAGAGATCCCCGCCTGATTTAGAGCAACCTTCTCCGCGTCCCTGAAGTTCCGGGACCAAGCTTGCATTGGAGTCTTGCAGACAAACGTTCGATACCCATAACTGACTTTCTTAAGAAAAAAGGAGACATGTTTTTTTTCAAGGGAAAGAAGATTTGTGAGGTGCAGAAAAGGTGGAGCAGGTATTGTGTATTTATAATACAAAACCATGGCAGTTCCCTAATTACTATGCCTCTTTGGCCCAAGCGGGCCTAAGCATACAGGCTCGATCTCAGTTCCCTCATACCAGTACAGGAATAGAGTCATCCCGAGCATTCCTAATAATTTTCAAAAATTCAAAAGTCTCAAAATTTTCAAAACTCTTCATAAAAATTCAAAATTTTTGCTTCCCCAGCGTGAGTCGGTGTTTCACCTAAATGTTACATGCAAATTATTACCTAATTGTATACAGGTACACCTAGGACTTCAAAGGCAAGTCCAACTCCCCACGGAGCTATTATCACCAAAACAGATATGACCCTTTCGCTTATGGCTGGCGAGCCCTTCACGCGAGTCTAATGGACTATAAACAACCCGACTGGAAGGATGCAAGGTTGTAATCCTCGATTCGCCTGGTAGCTACACTGACTTTCGCCTTGTCCAAGCCTCAGTCAGAGTGGGGGCTGCTAATGTCTATAGAGGTCTCCGACAAAACACCCGATGATGATCGGACGTAAACGTGATTTAGTGCGCTCGGACATGGGCTCAAAATCATTAGTATTCGGCATGGGCTTTTAATGGACTATAAATCTCACAAAACTGACCTCAAATTCCGGCCTAGTGGGTCGTTTTTAATCAAATAAGACTAATTTGAGCCAAAACCATCACCGGAAATAAAACCATCTTTTAGCGACCAGGTCAAAACCCGGTCAAAGTCGAATCCGATACAAAAAACCAGCCAAGTATGCTTCTAGAAGCAAGCCCAACAACCAAATCTTTTCAAAATAAGATAAAAAATTTATTTCCTAAATTTTATCCATCCGTTTTGCCCTCCTCGATCGAGTGGTTCAGGCCCACTCGATCAAGTAAGCTGTGAACCGGCTGAACCGGCTTTGAACCGGGCACTCGATAGAGTGCACTTACACTACTCGATCGAGTGGCCCCAAACCGGGGTTTTTCCCTCTAAATACTCCATCACCCCAACTCATTTCACAACCCTTACAACTTTTAACTTTACACAACTCTTCTCCTACCTTCAAACCTTCATATTTTCAGCCACAATCATCATCATCTCGATCTACACACATACATACGTCCCTAATCCCGAGATCAAAACTCGTCAAATCCATCTCTACAAATCATACACACCATAACTCTCCTATATATCTCGACGCTCCCGTGCCAAAGCCACATACTAGACGAGCCGATTGCCGAGAAGACAAAGCATGTAGGTTGAGGGTGTTAATTCAAAATCCCGACATCTCCTTTTCTCTTTTCTCCTCTCTGTTTTTTTATGTATTGCATCATTTGTATTTTATTGCTTTTACTTTTCGTCACTAGTATTATACTATCGTAACGCTATAAAATTGTAGACACCCACATTTGGCCGCTAGGTGTCTATAGCAGTTTCCAAAAAAACACCCGATGATGATCAGACGCAAACGTGCTTTAATGCGCTCGAATATGGGCTCGGAATCAGTAATGCCTGGCATGGGCTTTTAGCGGAGTACAAATCTCACAAATCCGACCTCAAATTCAGGCCCAGTGGGTCATTTCCAATATAATAAGACTAATTGGAGTCAAAACCGTCACCGGAAATAAAATCGTCTTTTAGCAACCGAGTGAAAACCCGGTCAAAGTTGAATCCCGAGACCAACCAGCCTCACACTATGTCCAAATACACAAAAATGAATCAAGTCACAACAACCGAATCACCTTCAAAAAAGTCAACAAATCATTCCCTATTTACACTCCTTCCGTTTTGACCCACTCGGTCGAGTGAGACCACGAACCGGCTGAACCGGACTCGAACCGGGCACTCGATTGAGTGCACCTGCACCACTCGATCGAGTGACCCTAAACTAGGGTATTTTTCCTATAAATACCCCGTCACCCCACAATCATTGGACAACTTTTTTTCACCTTCTACCACCTTCAAACCTACACATTTCAAGCCATCATTTGCATCAACCCATATACCGACATACATACCTACATACATACATACATCCAATCCCGAGATCAAAACTCGTCAAAGACCGAGAGAAAAACTCGTTAAAATCCATCTCTACAAACCATACACACCATAACTCTCTTACGTATCTCGACGCTCCCGTGACTTTGCCACCATTTGACGAGCCCTATTCCGAGAAGCAAAAGCACGTAGGTTGAGGGTGTAACATTCAATCCCGACATCCCATTCTCCCTTCTTCTTTTTATTGTTTTTATATATATATTTATGTGTATACTAATTAATCAATAATAACGATACTAACACTAACATTTTAATTTCGTTACTATCATTTTAATTTTGCTACTAACATTTTATTTATCGCAATCTAACATTTTATTTTTGTACTCCAACACCTAACATTTTATTTACTGTTTATATTCCGTCTTATATAATACCGCGTATAATTATTTAAAAAAAACTATTTTCAAAACGATCCGAGCAACGTCCGTTGAGGCTAAATTAATGATCGTAGGCCTTAATGCCAAATTACGATATTAAAATGCCGAGGACTTATGTTTGCAACGACGGTCGAATTTTCGGGTCGAATATGTTTAATTACGAATTCCGCCTAAAGTCTATTTAATCCCTTTACAAGTCGTATTAGAGGTGGCGCCCTTCGAGGTGCGCCGCCCTAAACACTTAAGGGCGTAATAGATCGTGGAGATTCGTCATTAAATATGTCCGACCACATTAATATTATTCTAAAAGAATCATCGACAAATCGGATTAGGACGAAACCCGTTGACGCCGAATTAATTGTCACACGATCCGAGAGGATTGATTACGACATTATGACGCAGAGGGGATCGATATTTGTTCTAGTCCGATCAAACTCGATTTTATAAATTCGCTCGAATTACTAGATGTAAGTTCTATAACCGAATGTCGAGTATGACGAGCCATCGAGATTTAAACAAATTGGACAATATTTATATTTAGCGCAATTGCATCTCGATTTAAAAACATAAAAGCTACAAAATGGGTCGTTTTAAAGCACAAATTAAACAACCGTACAGAGGGCACTCAATCAAGTGCACAAGCCCACTCGATCGAGTAGCACTCCAAAAACCAGGCAGAAGGTCTCCACGAGGGGCACTCGATCGAGTCTCCCTCATGACTCGATCGAGTGTCTTGTATCATGCCTAAACCGTGAGCCTTCTAAATACTGTAAGCCTCGTCAAATATTTTACGACTTCGATTGACACGTGTAAAGTCAATCACGTGCCTACATTTTCAAAAACCATGCATCACATTCTATTCTAGTAACCTTTACAACTTTGAGGCACGTCTCACAAGACTAGTCCTAAGTTGACGACTATTTAGTCGTATCCAATATAGGACGGGTTGAGACAATTCCTTTTCGCTATGATAAGTCGGGAAAAGACTCCAAGGCCCTGGGTCGAGCTAGCACCATGCTACGACCCCATACGCAAACGCGTATTAAAGTCTCCGTCCTCCGTTTAATGCACAACATAATGTGTATTTAATCGGAGTTCGTCTATTTATTCAAATTACGGTTTAGCTTACATTTTCAATTTGCGGGTCCGTTTATAGTTAATGTTTACCGTTTTCTAATCCGATTATTATTTTATCGCTCGTTGTATTGTAAATTCCGGGTTGTATTCCGCTCGTGTAATTTTTAATTTATTTACGTGTTTTTTATTTTCGATGTTTGCCATTTATGGCCTTAAATGAACATCGCATGCTAGATCACTTTGACGTGAATCAAGATGCATTAAAATGACGTAGCAACCCATTCGATATTTATAAAACATTGATTGCATAACATTCAACCGAATTACTAGCGCACGTATTACAACATCGAAAAGTATTTTAGTAGAGGCCGCTAAGTGCGGGCGGGGTTGGGGGTCCTTCGTGGGCTTCCCAACACGTACTCTCACCCCTTACTCCGAACCTCGGTTTCCGGATGTCCGAAACCGTTGGCGCAGGAGAGTCATTCTATACACGAAAACCGGTGTAAACGGTATCGGTATCGTAATGCAAAGGGACGAGCCCCATAAACTCTAAAATCGGAATGGGTCGTACTTTGTGTACGATCCATGACGACATAGAGTGGGCTCGAATGGGTCCGAATTCCCATAAATTAGTAAAGGCCGCTAAGTGCGGGCGGGGTTGGGTGTTATTTGTGAACTTCCCAACACGTACTCTCACCCCTTACTCAGAACCGTGGTTTCCGGATATCCGAACCCATTGGCACACGAGAGTCATTCAATACACAGTATCCGATAATGTCAGTATCGGTATCAAATGCAAAGGGACGAACCCAATAAAATCTGACATCCGAATGGGCCATACTTTGTACATGGCCCACTAAGATATAGAGTGGGTTCGAACGGGGCCGAATTCCCACAAAGTTCGGTGGCGACTCCACTTCGATTTAAATTTAAATTCGATCCACCTCACATGAGATTCATTCGCCTCCCTTATCCCGCGCGTGGCCGCGTCGGGGTGGACCTATGTCGTGTCCACAAAAATATTCGCCTATACGTATCGAGTATGAGGGATGATGGGATAAGGAAACATGAATACGAGAGTATTGCACTCGATGTTGCCGGTCGCTTATCCTATTACCCCGACTACTTGGTTGTTGAAGCGAATCAACCCTTAAAAAGGACGTTTTATTTATTATGTTTTATCATCGCGTTTTTAATGTCGTTAGTATTTCTTATTTGTCGTCACTATTAAATAAAACTGCGCATAACTATATAGTATTAAAACGATCTCGAGTTGAATATGCTTAAAAACAAACCCCGTTTAAGATCCTTTTAACCCCTTTACAAGTCGTAACAGAGGTGGCGCCCTTTCGAGGAGCGCCGCCCTAAACACTTAAGGGCATATTGTGATCGTTGAAGGAGGAGGTGACATCGATCACCTGAAAATTCAAATCTTTCTCTACCGGGCCCGTGATAATAGTCAGCTTAACAGCCCCAGCTAAAGACTTTGGACTCCCATCAGAAGCCTGGATGGTTTGAGCAGTCGGGATATACTCGGTCCCGATAATGCCGAGATCTTTAGCGGTCCTTAGTGGAATGACGTTGAAAGCAGATCCATCATCTATTAAAGTCATGGGGAAATACTTCCCGCGCCATATCATCGTAATATATAGGGCTAAGTTAAGGGAAACCCCAAACGGCGGTAGATCGGACTCGGAGAAGGTAATCAGCGGGCCTTCTTCCTTGGTTTTGCCCTTTAGGTGGGGTATAACAGTAGCTACTATTTCAGTAGGGTTAGCGGTTGAGTAGATATTAATCTGATCGAGAGCCTTAATTAGTAAGTGCCTCTCGATGCACCTGTAAGCTGATTAGGAGTTGCCATAAAGTGAGGTCAACTCGAGTTTTCTTTAGCTGTTTTACGAGAGTCGTATCAGTACTTGGCTCCTTGGGGACAGCTTCTGTCTTGACTGGATCAGTGATAGTTGCCGGGATAGGGGTGTACCTAGAGCTAGTAGCTTGGTAGGGACGACTGGACTTGGTGAGGTGGTTACTGGCTAAGACTTTAGACTTAGCCTTTCATATTTGCTCACTAGTAATGGGAACAACTTCCCCTTTGACGGGGTACACATTGTCTTGATCATCGAACCATATCTCGCTCACTAGTAATAGGATTGTCCTTATTGTTGGGTTTATCCCCGGGCAATGAAATCTTACTGTTTTCGATTAAATCCTGAATAACTGTGGACGTCCGTCCGCACCGCCAGGCGCCCCGCGCAGGACCGACCCGGTTTTTCAACGTGTGGCGGCGGCCACCCACGCGTCCCCCTCCCTGCCGGCGGCCGGTCCGATCTCGCGTACGGGGCGATGTGTCGGACCTCGATTTGGATGACGATCCGGACTTGTACTAGATGGGTGGGGGCACCCGTGTTCCCGTTTGGGAATCAATCGAGTCATGGTTGTAAATGTTTAAAGGCCATTTTGTTTGGCAAGGCGACCTTTTTAGTGAACTGAAGTTGTTGCCGATTTGTGGAGTCGCCACCGAGTCGATTATGGGGACTCGGAAACTGTTTAAGTCAACTTTGATCCCTTGCCGGCTCAAAGTTGAGTGGCACAGGATCTAAAGATAAAGACTTGTACCCTTAAGCACTCCATGCCTGGAATGACTCTCATTGCCAATGGTTTCGGACATCCGGAAACCGTCGATTCTGAGTAAGGGGTGAGGGTAAGTATTGGGAGGCGATCATCCGATAGATGTCAACAGCCAATCTCATACGCACAATAGCGGTCTCTACTAATCAATCGGTGGGCTGATATCCTAGTTCTTTTGTTGTTGTGGAAATATTGTAACATCCGTTGTTTTAACCATAAACCTTTTGCTATGTCGGTTGTTTAAGGACAAGTATGTTTTGTCGTCGAAGTAGTTGAGTTTACATTCTTTGCATGCGATTTCAGGTGACAAGAAGGCCATGAAAATATGCACGTAGGAGAGTAGAGAGTACTAGTATTATACGTATTAGCAAATCAGCTTTAACGCGATAATATGGATAGTAGTCATTATCGTGGTATACCTTACCTGGTATTCTGCTTAAGATGCGTCGGTTCGGTATTAATAGAGATGCATCGAACCTGATAAGGCGAGCACCGGGACTAATATGGAACCCGACCATCACTTTGTTCAGTTTTAGTTGTTTTATGTTTTGAATTCCGTGTTAGGTGATTTAGCATGCGACTATAAGGTCATAAAAGCAATAAACTATACGAAAAACTGTAAATGCGAATGTAAGTAAATCACATAGTGAGGAGTTACACCCTCAGAGTATACACTAAACGGGACACGATGCATAGATAGTTTGAGAAAGGATCTCGGAATTACTCGGGTCTATTTAGTGTGTTTTAGTGTTTGCGATTGAAGTTGGGACGTTACGTATTTTAGTATATGTTTGTGGGCCTAGAGCCCACATCTAGCGTTGTCGTAGTGCATAATAATAGAAAGTGCGAATATGGAAAGTTTTGTTTAGATGGCAACCTAGTGACGATACAACTTCGACATGCGGATCCTCCTTGCTTGACCAGTTATTCCGGTGGAGTTCCGTTACCGTTTAACCTTTCCAAGGTTATTCCGGCAGAGCTCTGTTGCTAAAGACTAGTTCCGCGGCTAATCCGACAGAACCTGGGTACTAGTTTTGAGCTAGTCGATCACAGGCACCTTGGTATCGAGTGGTGTGCTCGAAGGTGAGGAGTAGCGTCGATGTCGCTTTTATTATCGGAACTACGATCGAGTGGATCGTTTGCCTCGGGTGTCGGAGTGCGAGCCCTTAGCGAGAGTTTAGAGGGAGAAGAGAAGATTGAATGATGTGTGTTCAAATAAGGGCATGAAGGGGGGTATTTATAGGTATTTTCGGCCCTCGTCGCCCATATAGGCGCCCGAGCTGGGGCGTACTGAGACTCAGGCGCCTGGGTCCGGGCGTGGGGAGACCCAGGCGCGTCAGGTGGTGCGGTTGGAGTTCTTAGGATACGGTTTCGATACTTTCCAAAACCGAGAAGGAGGGGTGTTATATGATTCTTGGGGATTAAGTTTACCCCGGGTTTGACCTAGCGCCGTGGGTTTAGTGGGCCTCAGGCGGTTCATCCCAAGGTTCGCTTGGCTTGGTGTTGACTCGGTTCGAGTTTCGGGACCGACTAGGGGTCCCGGTGTCAGAATTGACTCTAATTAGTGTCTATGCGATCGTAACGACACGACTAAGGCTGCCATCATGTTAGTTTAATTTGCCCGAGTAATTTATTTGGTCCGTTCTATAGAAAAAATATCTAGAACACAGCGAACCCGCGTCGCTTTGCAGTCCTATCGTCATCGGGTGTTTGTTGGGCACTATTGCAGCAACCAGGTCCAAATCTGGGTGTCTACAGAAGTCCCCACTTTGACTGAGACTTGGACAAGGCGAAAGTCAAAGTATAGCCGCCCAGGTCAATCGAAAATTACGACCTGGTGGCTGTCCGATCGGGTTGTTTTAAGTCCGTTAGACTGTGTGTTGGGGCTCGCCAGCCAAGGTTTAGGAGTCATACCTGACGTCTTCGCTTGTGGTTGTTTGCTTGGGCCCGGGCCTTTGCTTGTCATCTCGTTCTTGATTCATTGTGCACGCGCGCTTTGTCTTCTTCGATTTATTTAAGGTTTTGTTTAATTTTAAGCACTTTTATGTGTTAGGTGTAAATGTATTTGCTTTTACTTTGGATGCTTATAAACCCATAAAACGTTCGAGGGTGTTAGTCTCCACTCGAGCGGTCGTCATTCAGGATGCTTATGACCCCTAGGACAAGGGAAAATAATAAAAAAGAAACTACCTGAGGGCGTCGGTCTCCACTCGGATAGCTGTCTTCCGGGATGCTTCTGACCCCTAAGACAAGATAAAATGATATAAAACTATTCGAGGGCGTCGGTCTCCACTCGAATAGCTGTCTTTCGGGATGCCTCTGACCCCTAGGACAAAATATGTTGCGCCTCCGTGATAACTCTGACCCTTGGGCAAAATTGTTGTGCCTCCGGGATCTTAGATCCCTCGGGCAAATTTATGTTGCTGTGCCTCCGGGATCTTAGTTCCCTCTGGCAATTTGCTGTTGTTGTACCTCCGGGATAACTCAGACCCCTCGGGCAAAATTGATGTGCCTTCGGGATAACTCAGACCCCTCGGGCAAATTGCTATGCCTTCGGGATAACTCAGACCCCTCGGGCAAATTGTTGTGCCTTCGGGATAACTCAGACCCCTCGGGCAAAATTGTTGCGCCTTCGGGATAACTCAGACCCCTCGGGCAAAAGTGTTGCGCCTTCGGGATAACTCAGACCCCTCGGGCAAAATTGATGTGCCCTCGGGATAACTCAGACCCCTCGGGCAAATTGCTGTGCCTCCGGGATAACTTAGACCCCTTGGGCGAATTGCTGTGCCTTCGGGATAACTCAGACCCATCGGGCAAATTGCTGTGCCTTCGGGATAACTCTGACCCCTCGGGCAAAATTGCTGTGAATTTATTTGTTTTAGTAAAATGTTGGTGTTGTGTGTTTGTCTTAATTAATTTTGTTTTGCAGGCTTGTCTTGTTTTGTTCGGGTTTGTTCTTGCTTTTGTTTCGATCTTGGGTTTGTTGAGTCTGCTCAGAGTTTGCTTATGTTAGTCTTGGCTGTTTTGTTACGCGTCCGGATGTAGCGTTAAGTGCTTGTTTTATTAGTCGAGAGTGTATTATTGATGTTAATTAGTAGTTGTCCCATTATTGTTATTTGGCTTGTCTTAGTAGGTGCATGTGTATTGTCTTTGAGTTGCATTTGTTTTGCTTTGTTTTAGTTTGGGCTGGGTCGCTTAGGCGCGCATCTTTCAGCGCTCCAAGACTCAGGCGCCCAGCGTGCTAGAACTCGAGCGCGTCCGCTGGGGCGGTCGGGTTTTCGTGGTCCGGGTCTGTTTAAGTAAACGAAGATTGGGGCGATCGTTTTATTTCTCAAAAATCAAACGCGTCTCCTCTTTCGCCTCAAGATCGACTTTGCGACTTTTCTTGCCAAATTTCGTCTCGATTTCCGTTATTTACGACAATGTCGACTTCGGGTAAGTGTTCCTTACTTGTTTATTTGTTGGTTTTGCTTGATTAGATTGATTATGAGTTGGTTTGTTGCAAACCTTAGAAAATCGATTGGGGTGTTTTTTATTTGTTAAGTTTCGATGCTTGTGCTTGGTTTCATTGTTAAATTAAGGTCAATTAGAGCTTGTTGAAGTGGTTATAAGCTTGATGAGGATGTTCGAGGTGCGACAATGCCTCTTTATGGAAATGTGTTTGGAAAGCTAGGGTTAAGGACCGTTTCCCGATTATTCCCGTATATATTTTACGTACTTTTGTTCAAATAGCGTTTATGAGCATACAGGTAGCTCTATTGTCGATTGCCAGGGTTGGGATGACCTTTAGGACCCTCCGTGACATTTAGTGTGTCTTAAGACGGACCAAAAGGTGTCGTAACGATGTTGGATTTTCACGAAACCACTTCCATTGTGATTGGGATCGAAAATGCATGCTAGCGGCCCTTTTGGAATTTTGATATCCTTATCCGAAATTTGGACCCTATTTTGACATGTTTAAGCCGATTTAGCCTGACCAGAGTTATGTTTTACTGTGTTTCTTTTTTGTTTTGGGTTTCACAGCTAGAGGTGATACCGAGCGTCTCGAGGGAACTTCCTCGGTTGGTGCTAGTGTTGGTGCTAGTGAGGAGGCTGCCGGGGCTAGTTCACAGACTCCTCGAGGGATTCTCAAGAGAAGACGGAGCGTCTCGTCTCAGCGGCGTGACCTTGAGACTATTAATGAGGCCAAGTTCGATAGAGTAAAGAAGCGCAAGCTTCCAGAGACGGTGGCGAGGAGGGCTCATGCTTCGGCTTCGGCACCGGAGAACGAGGAGGTCATTTACGAGGATCCCGAGTGGTCTCGTGTTTGGGATGGCCATCAGCTGATGTTTATTTCATCTTGACCGTCATATCTCTAGCCGCATTGTGCGGGGCCTGGTGAGTGTCCTATTCGTGCTCATTAGTTATGACTCGGATTTTGCTAATGTTATTATTTTTGCTCGGGTTAGGCTAGATTTGTTTTGTTCCTAGCATTGTTTCGGTTTGCAGCCCCCAGGTCCGATGAGGACATTCTCGGGCTTTACTACGTGCCTCGACATCTACTTCCAGAAGCTGACCCCTACGGTAAAGAGGATTATTGCGGGGACTGCTCTAGGTCCCGTGGTTGGACAATGGGTTAGGTTGGTGGGTTGCCAGACTAAATGCAACCTTATCGTGATCAGGGCGATGATAGATCACTTTCATGATACTACCTCGACCTTTCACATGGCTTTTGGGGAGGTCGGGATGATCCTAGAGGACTTTGGGATGATTAGCGGTATGCCCTGGGGTCCGGATAGGATTAGGTGGGCCGCCGAGGGTCCTAGTCTAGATAGTGATGAGGTGCGGGGCCTCATTGGGGATTGTTTACCACGTGAGGCATACAGTATGCCTCATGCTATAGTGAGTTCGTACATCACCGACCACTTCGAGGGAGTAGCGATGCTAGAGGGTCGGGAAGCTAACACGCCAGAGCAGGATGCTCGGCTGTGGCTGTGGTATTTCCTAGGGTCGACTCACTTCTCGGATATGGGCGAGAGGTTTAGTACTAGGATTTTGCCCTTTCTAGCCGACCTGACTCAGCTAGGGCGCTACGATTGGGTGACCGCGGCTTTCGCGGAGATGACTCGCTGTCTGCAAGTCATGGTGAGGCCACTAGTGATAGGATCGGCCTCAGCTGTGCCCATTGTGGGTCCGGGCCTTATACTGGAGGTTAGTTTTTTTCTCGCTCTTGTGTTTGGAGTTCTACTTAGTTTTTGGCTTGATTTTGCTAATGCCGTTTTGGGGTTTTATAGGCTTGGATCTACTCCTATTTCCCGTGTTTGGCACCTAAGACGGTATGGGCGCACCCGAAGAGATTCCCGGCGGGAATCGAGTGGAGGTTGGCTCAGCCTAAGAGCACGATCGGCCATTACCCGGTGGAGAATGCGATGGTTAACAAGCTAGGCCTTGACGATGTAAGTTTCCTTCTATAGTTAATTTGCTCAATAGCCCCCAAGGCTTAGGACTTCATTAGGATGTCGCTTTTATTTGTAGTTTGTGGCCCGCCCTTGGACTAATTACGAGGGCGTGCCGGAGTATGTGGCTGCGGAGCTGAGGCCGCGGAGTTATAGAAGGATGCTTCTTCCTGCGTTGATTCATCCAGTTTGGTACCTGGGCGAGCGGTTGGTGCGTCAGTGCCTATACGACGATTTCAGGGTGCTGGTTGATCCTCCCCGGACCATGTTTAGACCGCCGACCGCCGGAGAGATCCTCTAGGACAAGGACGGAGAAGGGGGCGATACACTCTTGGTGCCTGGTGCCTCCTACTTATCTCACGTCACCCGGCGGTTAGCTTGGTATCGCCTCGTGGTAATGTTCTAGTTTTGGTTCTAAGATTCGTGTCGTGGTTTGTTATTTCTTTGCCTTTTGATTGACCAATCTGTTGTCTTTTCAGCTAGCCGATCCGGCTAACGAAATCCAGTCCTCGGATTTTCCTTTGACCCTGCTTAGGGTGGATGCGGCTGGGATACCCTTTACCGAGCCTTTCCCCCCGTGTTCTGTAGAGGAGATGGATGCCGGGATAGAGTGGCGAGACCGGGTATACCGGGTGAGTTTTGGTTATTGTTCTTCGTTTGGGCTCTAAGGATTAGGGTCAGTTTGCCTAACTTTCGTGGTTTACTCTCAGGTTTCGTCGGCTTGCCATCAGCGGCTGTGGCAGGCTGCCAACTGCTTCTGGGCCTATGCCTCGAGGGTTTCCCGTGACACTTCGTGGCCTCGATCGGTGAGTTTGTGTGACTAAGGTGGTTTTCTAGGCTGCTTGTGTGTTTTCCTAATGTTTGAGTGTATTCGCAGGATGTCTCGGATATGGTGGAACAGCTGGAGGCTCGGGTGACGGAGGTCGAGGCGAAAGATGTCGAGTCGCAACGGCTCCTGCAATCTCGGGCTGACGAGATTGCCTTCCTAAAGGAGCAACTGGCTTGGTCTCGGGGGGGGGGGGGGAGGGACCTCCTCACAAGGTGAGGCCAGGCATCGGATCGAGAGGAAGGCTGAGGCTGAGACTACGGGTGCTAACGAGGAGGTTGGAGGGGTCCCCGAGACAACTACCCTAGATATGCTGTCGGGGATGGATGGTAGTAAGTCTCCCCTCATAGACTTAGAGGATCTCGGTTTGGATGACAACCTTTGCGAGGTTGTGATAGCTGTCGGTGCGGCTTCTAGGGGTCATCTTTAGCCTCGATTTGTGTATGAATTTGTGTATGTTGTACATAATCTTTAAATTTTAGTATTCGAATTGGTTCGATTAGTCTTATGTTTTTATTTGGCTAATTGTTTGACAAGTAATCACTTTTTGAGTTCGTTTGTTTGTGATTCGACCTAGTTTAGGGCGTATTAGCGTTGCATGAGAGTGTGAAAACAGTTCCTTTCGGATGTTTTGAAATGCGTTAGTTTGAGCCGGGAATCGGATCAGGTAGCACGTCGATTAAAACGTTTTGACTCAAGATGTAACATATTAACGTGCTTTGACCGAGTGTGTTAAGAGAAGAGCGCGGTTGTTTTGACACTTAGAACGAAGTTGATAAGTGTGGTTTGTAGTGCCTATTTTGTTGTGTTTTGGTCCCATTTCCTTGTAGAATCGCTCCTTGGGAGCGGTTTAGGGGCTTCTTATGCTTCCTTTAGTTCGTTTCAGGTTCCCGAGACCGATTTGGAAGAGTTGGAGCGATTCCGACTCGATACATACACATTTTGGAGCCAACGGAGTAGAGGAACGATGACTCGATGCCTTGGAATCGACCCCGAGACCTCGGGATCCAATCCCGAGCCTCCGAGACCCGATCCCGAGTCCCGAGAATCGACGAGATGCCCATGAGAGGCAAGGAGGGACCAAAGAGATCTTAAGGGAGGCCTACAAAGACCTATCCCGTTCGGGATGGCCTCATCCCGTTCGGGATGAAGGGAACATGAAGCACGGCTACTGTGAGCCCATCCCGATCGGGAAGGTCCTTCCCGACCGGGAAGGATGGCCCATCCCGACCGGGACCAAGCCATCCCGATCGGGACCAAGCCATCCCGACCGGGATGAGCCCAGTTCAGGCCCGTGAATGCTCCTTTCTTCTCCTTTCCACTTGTAACCCTATATATACCCTTCCTCTTGTAATCCTATGACATGTTATGTTAGATCCTTAAAACCCTAGACTACTTTAGGTTAGATTAGATTAGATTAGTGTAGATTAGTCGGAAATTAGTTGTTAATCGTAGATTAGCTCTTGTATTAAGGAGTTCTTGAAGAATCCATTCAAGCTTGACAACCTTGGTGGAATTATTTGGGTTTTCTTCTATACAAGTGTTCTCCTTTTCATCCATTGTAGTTGGTATAATCTTTCCTTCCTCTTTTCCTTTAATCTTTTATGTTTAATCATCCAAGTTCTCATCTTTGATTATAGTTCATCATTTTCACTAGTTTGTTTATGTTTGTTTTGATGTTTGTGATGATTCCTCTTCTTAGTGTTAGTTGTAGTTGGATTATGTTAGAGTAGTATCTTGCTAGGGTTAGTAAGGCGATTAGGGTGTTAATTGAATGATTAAGGGTTTGTTAGAGATGTTGGTGGAAGGTTTGGGTTTCCTCTTGTTTGATGCACATCACATGTTTGTGGAATTTCTTGAATGACTAAGTATGTACGAATGCTTGTTTTTCTTGTCTTTCTTTTGTGGGTGTTAGTTTGTTGTGGGTTCGGTCCCCTCACTAAGTTGCGAGAGCCCGGTGAGGACGACCCCTAGGCCGGTCTAAGTAGCGAGAGCCCGGATGCGACCTAGGCCACCATAGCATGCTAGAACCCCGTTTGTGTTGTGCATCGCCGAGATGGGTTTTAGGTGGAACCTCTAGGTGAGTCTAAGTTGCGAGAGCCCGGACCAACCTAGATTACCCTACTACCTCCTTCACTCTAGTCCTCCCTTGACCATTCCGTTACCCCTTTGACTCCGACCTAATCCTAGCCCGTTTACCTCAGTTGTAGTCTAGTTTTCTCCCCTCTCTACCATTCCTAGATTAGCTTATCTCGTTGACTTAGTCTAGTATTTAGGACGACCTAGTCTAGACGCCTTTTACAGTCCCCGTGGATTCGACCCGACTTACCCTATCTACCCTATTTAGGATTAGCCGGTTATATTATTGACGGTTGGGATTCCACGACAAATCCCTCCCATCAGAAGTCGAAGTTAAAAATTCGGGCAACTTTGGAAAAGTTAGACTACTTTCGTAAAAAAAAGTTAGACCACTTTTTGTACGTTCATAAAATTGCCTTTTTAGGTCGCGGACTCGACTTGACAAAAAGGCTACAACACGCCTCGGTGGGGTAGCTTATCCCCCTAAAAAAAGAATGAAAGGGCATCTAAGTCTGGTGGATCCGATGGACGAAATGTACCATCCATATGGCGTTGTCATTCTTGTGCGGGCATTTTGGATTTTGGAAAGGGGTTTAGCTACTTCAGGAAATCGTTCCTGGTGTCCGGGGTTGTCGGGTGTGAGAGAAAGGTTAGGGATTGTTGAGGTGACCGTACTACAGAGTAAGGAAGCTATGCGGGCTAATGTTGCTAAGTACACGACCGAAGACGGCGTTACCGATCCTAGTGCTCGTCAGTTCATTTACACGGGCTGAGACCGACAAGACCCATTTTGAAAATGCGAGTGAGGAGGGAAAGTGAGATTGGCTGGGCTCGCTTTTAGCTAGGGAGGTGGAAGTCTGCGTTAGGAGGGTCAATGGTGAGAGACCCAAGCAAACACACCCGAATGGCAAGGGAAAGGAAAAGTTGGACCGGTAGAGCCCAGCAGTTTAGTACTATGTTGTATTAATTGATATTATGTGGCGTATTAGTACTAGTTTTTGTAGAGTTTTGACACGTTGTTGCTTTCCGAGATGTCCGGATTTCAGACGCTTGATGTAAATGGCCTCGACAAAGGCTTGATTTAACTGAGTTTTTTTAATGAGAAGCACACATTTTTTTTATTTATATTTTTTTTGGTGGCTCGCAACTCGATTCTTCATTTTACCCGGAGTGCCCTTTCGGGTTTTCACTCCGTCCTCGGCTCACCCTTTTTGTTTTTTTTGTTTTTTCTTTTACGACGGCTCGCGACTCGTTTCTTCATTTTGCCCGGGGTGCCCTTTCGGGTTTTCACCCCGTCCTCGGCTCGTCGTTTGTGCTTCGTCATTTTAAAATCACTCGTTAATCGGAACATAGGGGTGGCTTCGACTTGCATGTGAATCGAGTAATCGATTTCGTTATTTGGTTGGTTGTACCCGAAAAAGGGTTGCCTACGTATCCGCGTTTAGACGGAATCAAACCATGTTCGTAGTTCATTTTTTAAAAAAAATTGTGAGTGATTTTGCTTTAGGCTCGTTATGCTAATTATCGATATGAGACGCTTAGAGTGTATTCGCCGTAGTTAAAGAACTAAGGTGGAGTGATTGGGGCGTGACCCCTCGGAAATGATAATTACCGGGATACCGTGTTCGGGTTAGGGCAACTGGCTTGGATGGTTTTGGAATGTGGAACTAGGTAGTGGGTGGCTCTGATGAACTAAGATCTGGAGCTTGATTTTTGCGGAGTTAAGGCTATGGGGTTACGGTTTCGTGATGTGGTAGGAAGGGGGAAGCTGAGTAAAAATGACTCGGGCTTCAATCGGGTGGGTTGTAAATCACGTGGGATCTGATTTCCATGTCTCGCCCTAACGGTTGGGATTATCCTATCGAGCTTGAATCCTCCAAATTCCGGACTGTCTTCTTACAAGTGTCTCGGGAAGGTCTTAAGGGTTGTAATGTTAGGAGGCTGGTATTTGGGTGCTAGTTGACTAGTCCGTTCATTTTTCCTTTTTTTTGTTTTTTTTGTTCGGACTTTGCACTTAAAGTTGAGTTGAATGGTTAGGAGTTTCATATTAACCGTTGTTGAGTTTGGTCTCGATCATCGAATTGGGCCGGTTTAGTTTGGCCTTGGTTTTCATTTTTTTTCTTTGGCCATTTCAGACTTTTGGTTTTGCTAGCGCCTATGATGAATTGGTCGGTCATTGTTGGAGGGATGTTCATTGTGGGAAATGGGCTTGCCTTCCGTCCTTGATTACTAGCTAAGGGACTATCTAGATTCGTCATAGGATTCGGGATTGCTCGTTCTAAGGGATGGTTATGTGGCTTTCTACACCGGACATGGGATAGGTAAAAAGAGAACATGGGATCTCGGTTCTTGTAATTCCTCGTTGTTTTGAGGTTTGTTTGATTGTTATCGATAAATGGCATAGTATCGAGTCCTAAGCGAGAAAGTGCGTCATTAAATCAAGCGATTGTCGAGGCACATTATAAAGGAAGAAAAATTGTTTCTTTTTATTGATAGTAATAAGCGGGCTACATGCCCGAGACATTTTTTTTTGGCTTTTTTTTTTTGGGAGGTTGAGGACAGATCCCCTCGCACCTCCTGACTCGATGTAAAAACAAAAGATATTTGTTATACTATTAGGTCTAGGCCCTAAGACGAACTAGACTCTGACTTGGACACAGATTTACTCGCCTCGGCGGATACCCTCGGGTTGTCAGGATCTTCCTTAATATTTTGGACATTCTCCTAAATAGGGTCGAGATGGGAATATTTGATGGTGTCGCCAAAGACTGCGTGAATGCTAAAAGGGTTTGTGGCATTATTTGGGTTTTCGGATGGAGGGAGAGGGATGGTCCCATTTTCGATCATATCTTCTATAGCATGTTTGAGTCGAAAGCAAGATTCGGTATTGTGCCCGTTACCTTGGTGATATAGGCAATAAGCATTAGGGGTCCAACTTTTGCTTCGTTTGCTGACTGGTGGGTCCGGAGTGGGACCCAAAGGTGAGAGTAACCCATGATTGACTAGGCACTTAAGAGCTTCAATGTAAGATGGTTTGATCAGGGTAAATTTTCTCGGTGACCTTCCTACTTTGTTGGGTGTGGTCCCGTAAGGTCTTGGTGTTCCTTCCGTATTGACTTTAGGAAGCTCCGATCGGGCGGAGCATTGGGATAATATATCCTGGGTAGGCTTTTGGGCATGGTAATCGCTCAGGTTAGTGTTTGTATCGCTTTCGATGTCTCTACTCTCAAGGAAATTGAGGCGGCTATCGATGTAACGGACGGATAAAGTCAAACGGGCTACTGAAGTATGGATGTTGTGAACCAATTTGGCTAAGGTATTGACATCGTTGCGGATGCTTTTGATGGGACCTGAATCTACCGACATGTTGGGGATTGATCCTAGTGGGAAAGGATAAAAAAAATCGGATCGGACCCACCGGACGACTTAGAAACTCAAGGAATGCTTGTGACTGAGCGACGCGGGAATGAGACCTTTGACTCGCATGTGCGGGCGGTCACTGACTTAGGGACTCGGGTGGTTTAGACTTTTGGTGTATTCGGCGAGACGTCTAACGAATTTTAAATCTCTGTAATGAGATGATTTGACGCAAGCCTCGGAGGTGAGGCTTAAAGAGGACTTCTCAAAAGAGATGACCGAAAATGAAAGACCTCGAGTAGAGGCGATCCTAGTAGCTAGCACATATAGTTAAACACACGGTTGTACGACATAAGGAATTGATCGCGATCTCGGCTCAGGATCAAAGAATTTTGATTTTTTTTTCAAAAACAACCGATACTCGTAAGGAAAGTCTATTTCTTCGAAAGATGATTTTGCAAAATTAGGGTGACGATGATGTGGTGACATTGTTGGTGATGTGAAATATGCGTTGCTATGTGTGTGTCGGGAATCCGACGATAGCAAAAGTGTAAACGTTTTCTTTTTTTGAAAGGAACACGGTCCTTAGGTGGACCGATTTTAAAAATAACGAAGTGACGCTTTTATCGAGACTACTATTAATTAGCTAGTTCGATATTTGCGGTGCAAGTGATGCTCGCGGTAGAGCGAAGTCTAATGATGGTGTTTTAAAGGTGTGACTAAATCCTCATTAAGGGTTTCAGTAGCGATTAGTGTTTTTAGAAAAATTGTTTTTTCTTTAAAACGAGTGATCCACGTTTGTCGGTTGCAATAAATAGCATTCGACAGTGGATGGTGGTGTGTCGTGAAAAGTGTTTCGAGAATGTAACCGTTTTGGATTCCTTGACTTCATTAATTGAAATTTCGGTTGTGTTAACGGTATGTGTGTAAAAACTTTTCTTTTTTGAAAATAAAGTGTAACCGTTTGGTGTGCCTTGATCCCATTAATTGGGAGTCTTGGTAATATTAACGGTGCTTGTTGTTTTGACGGGTTTTATTTTAGCCACGTGACAGCATTCGAAAATATATTTCTTTTTTTTTTTGGGTTTTTCTATGGGGTACCCCTCTACTATCGGCTTTTCCAAGTGGTACCCCTGCCTTTTTCGAATTACAAGATGTACCCCTAAACTTTGTAAATTAGTTTATACTGTAACCAAAGTTATAATTTTCCAACGGAAATTTCTCAATTGATGATATAAATAGTGATTATTCCCTATTTTATTTTCATCAACCATAATATATTTCTTCAATTTGCATCCTTTACTCGAAAAAATCCTTTCCACCACACTACGACATGGGGGTGACGGAGGGATTGAGGTTGAAGTATTTAAAAGTGTGAGGGATATAAGTCGATGTCGGACGACAACAAAGTGCGTTTTGATGGGCATTGGGTGGCTTGGTGAATGGTAAAGTAAAAGAGGTGGTTTGTAGCATCAAATTGGATTGATTAATATATTAATTATTCATTTAAAAAAAAAAAAAATTGTAATACATTTATCACTTTGGTTAAGATATGGAGTGATAAGTAAAGTTTAGGGGTATGATATGGAGTGATAAGTAAAGTTTAGGGTACACCATGTAATTCGAAAAAGGCGGGGGTATCACTTGGAAAAGCCAATAGTTGAGGGGTACCCCATAGAAAAACCTTTTTTTTTTAAAACGTCGAGTGTAAAATTTGCCACGGCAACGACGTCTCAAAATGTTTTTTTTCTCTTTTAGAAAGCATGACTTGACCGGAGTATCGGTGTTTCAGAAATCGTTTTGGAAAGATGAGATGTTTTTCGAAAACGAAATTGGGTGTGGTTGAATATGTTGGCGTGGTTGAATCCGGATTTTAGTGTTTTATTTGGGTTGGATTGTTCAAACACGATACACATAAGTAGGAATGCATACACTCATGCAGGATGCGGACTCGGGTAGGTTTAGGGTAGGCTACCGCCCACGAATAGTCTTTACTTAGGCATTGACAATGATCGGGGGAGATGAGTGTCATACCGTCCGTTCGGAACTATCCGCTTATTATCCCACGGGGTACGCGTTAGGCGGTCGGAGCATCAATCGAGGATCTCTCCGCGTGTCCCTAGAGATCTTACCGCGAAGAGGTCGATTGGTCCTGATATCGGTTAGGGTGGGCTTTTTAGGGCCAAAACCTGTAGTGACCACAACTAGGAACTAAGAGATGAGCTTCACCGACCTCGTTCAAGTTACACCACCGCTGGAAACTTGTTTCCAAATCCCCAGCGGAGTCGCCAAACTGTGGACGTCCGTCCCCACCGCCCGGCGCCCCGCGCGAGACCGACCCGATTTTTCAACGTGTGGCGGCGGCCACCGACGTGGCCCCCTCCCTGCCGGGGGCCGGTCCGATCTCGTGTACGGGGCGATGTGTCGGACCTCGATTTGGATGACGATCCGGACTTGTATTAGACGGGTGGGGGCACCCGTGTTTCCGTTTGGGAATCGATCGAGTCGTGGTTGTAAATGTTTAAAGACCGTTTTGTTTGGCAAGGCGACCTTTTTAATGAACTGAAGTTGTTGCCGATTTGTGGAGTCGCCACCGAGTCAATTATGTGGACTCGGAAACCGTTCAAGTCAACTTTGATCCCTTGCCGGCTCAAAGTTGAGTGGCACGGGACCTAAAGATAAAGACTTGTACCCTTAAGCACTCCATGCCTGGAATGACTCTCATTGCCAATGGTTTTGGACATCCGGAAACCATCGATTCTGAGTAAGGGGTCAGGGTACGTATTGGGATGCCAACATTCGATAGATGTCAACACCCAATCCCGCCCGCACTATAGCGGCCTCTACTAATCAATCAGTGGGCTGATATCCTAGTTCTTTTGTTGTGGTGGAAACACTGTAACATCTGTTGTTTTAACCCTAAACCTTTTGCTATATCGGTTGTTTAAGGACAAGTATGTTTGGTCGTCGAAGTAGTTGAGTTTACATTCTTTTCATGCGATTTCACGTGACAAGCAGTCCATGAAAAGATGCACGTAGGAGAGGAGAGAGTACTAGTATTATACGTATTAGTAAATCAGTTTTAACGCGATAATACGGATAGTAGTCATTCTCGTGGTATACCTTACCTGGTATTCTACTTAAGATGCGTCGGTTCGGTATTAATAGAGATGCGTCGAACCTAATAAGGCGAGCACCGGGACTAATACGGAACCCGACCATCACTTTGTTCAGTTTTAGTTGTTTTATGTTTTGAAATCCGTGTTAGGTGATTTAGCATACGATTATAAGGTCATAAAAGCAATAAACCATACGAAAAACTGTAAATGCGAATGTAAGTAAATCATAGTTAGGAGTTGCACCCTCGGAGTATACACTAAACAGGACACAATGCATAGATAGTTTGAGAACGGATCTCGGAATTACTCATAAAAGCAATAAACCACTTTTTTTTTTGGAAACATATATATATATACCAATCCGACTTATCTCAACAACACATCAATATCACCATGACTAGCTCGACTAGGGTAGACAATTTAGGCTTGTGGTTAATTTTGTGGTGAAGGGATAATTCGATTTTCGAGTGAAAACGAAAACGGGAAAGGGAAATAAAAAGGGAAAAAGAAAAGCCTCAATACATGTTATAGTTACGACCCGAATGCATAAAGACTTAAGAGACTGACTTCACACTTATGCAATTTGATGTTACATGCGAAATAGGGAGAACTACTCTCATTCCTAAATAGACCGATCATGGATATCATCGGTCTCATAAGGCTCTAAAACTCAGAATTTAAGTAGTTTGCTAACAATTTAAGCCAAGTTTATTCGTTTACTGAAATTACAATTGATTTATGCAATAACTCAAGACTCGATCAAGTAAACTAAAGTATCACTAAAATGAGATAGTAAATGAAAGAAGAAATGATGGGCAACAACGGTTTCATCATTGTTGCTTAACCCGTCCCGACTACTAAAAACTCCTAAAATGCCTAAAAACTAAAATAATATAAAAAAATGCATGCGAAAATGCAGAAAATATGCAACTAATGCAATTTAGTTACCCTTCCTAAACCAAACAATACAATGTCCTCATTGTATAAAAAAATTGGACAACAACAGAGAAGTGAAAAGTAACTAAAATTGCAAAACTAAAGAGTGAGTGACGGAGATACCGAATATGTACATGGAGGTTCCCCAAACCGGACCCTAATCATGGTCATATTTTGATTCAGCGCTGCCTGCTTGGACGACCTCGATTTCGTCCTCGATTTTCGTGCTTACTTGTTGTCCCAACTCCACTGAAGTTCCTTCCTCTGTTCCAGCGCGCTTCCTTGGCGGGTCGTCGTGTTCCATGATACCTGCGAGAACGAACAGAAAGAAACCAGACAAAGACAGAATTCCCGGTGAAAACTGGATTAGTCGATCAATAGAGTAACTAAAATTTGCTGAATGAGAAACTAAATCAACTACAAATCAACAAACCAAATCAGGGAACCCAGGCGTGAAACCCCAGACCCGCGAACAGACCGACGAGACAAAGAGAACCGAAACGAATCAATGAACAAACCCCAGAACTACCTCATATCCGCGAATAAACTCCAGGACTGAACCGCGACGGTGGGGACGGTGAATTGCGAGGAGACGGAAGAAATGAATGGATAGGCGAGAGAACAGCGAACGACAGAGAAGGAAGAAGACGGGCGGTGGACACGATGGACGGAATTCAGGTGAGGGATGACGGAGTTGGATGGACGAGGTAGATGATGGTGGTGGCGGAGGGATGAAGATTAATGGAGGAAGTTGTGAGTTAGGGAGATTGAGGGTGGGTTGGGTAGACTGGGAATTAGGTTGGCTGGGGTTAGACTGGGGATTCAGTCTAAAGAATGTGGTAGATGAGTCTAAAGAGTGGGGAGACTGTGGTAGACTGAGGATTAGGGCGGATATACTGGGGCAGACTGGAGACTCAGTCGCCGCTTACTAATCCTGCATACCAACTTGACATATTATTAGTATCCTCTTTCTCATTCACTAAAATTAATGTAACTACTTTATTCGGACTTAAAAATAAATTAAAAATAGCCGGGTTGCTTCCCGGCCAGCGCTGGTTTTTACGGTCCCGCACGACCTTGATTCGGTCGCTTCATCATTTTATCAAAAAACGAATCAACTCCCTAAGTAGCATGTCATATTCCCGAGCATAAGAAATATGAAAGCATATATATGCACATGATAAGATAATGTTAGTAGCAAAAATCAACATTATGGAATGAGATATCTTATCACGGGGCAGAAGGCCAATTATTCCCACCTGAAACACTGAACTAATCCTTTTGTCAGCAAAACATAAGGAATCAATGTTAAAATCAAAAAACAAAGTGTCAATGTTCATAGAAATATGGTCAGAAATTAACGGAAGTGGAGCCGATAAGCACGGAGGAGGAAAAAGAAGTGGAAAGGAGGGAACGAAGGACAAAACCTTAGAAGGAGAAGGGATAACGGGCAAAGAAACCGATGACTCCTCTATAATGTCGTCCTCATACTCGTCCCATCGAACATCAATATTGTCCTCGAACGTGTCATTCTCATATCGATCCCACTTGACCTCAAGTTCCGAATCAAAAACTTCTTCAAGAACCTCATCACATAGATTCTCACAAAATGGAGCCGCGAGACTCGTGTCATAACTTTCGTTACAACCTGTCTCACAGTCAAAACAAGGATTCTAAAAAATATTCACGTTACTATTCTCACCGACGGGTTCATTACTAGGCAAATAAAGTGAAAACCCGGGTTTCACACTTTCTTCAGCTAGCCAGTCGAAATAATCTACTGCCTCGTCATAGGATTTGCTTTCGAAATCCTTACATGTAGAATATAAGTAGGCCTTAGTAGACTCCGTCATACCCTTCAAAACGGTAAGAACAAGTGCTTCATTAGTGAAATATTTGCTTTTCAATGAGCCAAGCCAACTGCAAAACCGTTGTATGTAAGCTCCAAAAGTCTCACCGGACTCCTGAGGAAAATCTACAACAATTCTCATAGAAATAGTGAGATCGGTCTCAAGGAATAAAAATTCTCCGAGACGAGAGATAAATTAATTAACTAACAAATAAAATTACGTTGCCTCCCCGGCAACACGCCAAAATTGATACGGGTTAGTCGCGTCACCGTAATCAAAATAATCCTAGATTACTACTGTAGACACCCACATTTTGACCGCCAGGTGTCTATATTAGTTTCCGACAACACCCGATGATGATCGGACGCAAACATGCTTTAATGGACTCGGATATGGGCTCGAAATCATAGACATTTGAGTTAGGCTTTTTATGGAGTACAAATCTCACAAAATCAACCTGAAAATCAGGCCCAGTGGGTCGCTCCGAGTCAAATAAGACTAATTTGGGTCGAATCCGACACCAGGGGCAAAACCGTCTTTTAGCGACCGGGTCAAACCCGGTCAAAGATATTTTTTTCGAGACACACGGACCAGCCGTGTCACCTCACGAGTTCGGCCTAGGCTCGAATACTACAAAAAATCAGCTACGACAAGTATTAAACAATTCCGTTAAGGATAGAATTCGATCTCAAGTAGGAATTCTATCCAGATGCCAAATCAATAATCGACCGAGCATCAAACACTCAGCCGAGCAGCCCCATTTCAGCCGAGATGCCTTTCTTTCCGACCAAGAAACGGAAATCTCGTCCCTTTCAACTTCTTACTTTTCCTATCTTTAGACGGAATCTCACCTCATTCCAACCGGTGACTTTCTTCCTTTGCAAGTTAGTCATTCCCTCTAAATAGGATGACCCTCCCATCAAAGACAAAAACAGGAACAATAATTCCCGACAATTGATACCTTCATATACATTACATATTAATCTCCTAACATCCAAACATCAAACATAGCATCAAAAGACCGATAGTATAACCCGACAAATCCGACCAAAAAAATCCGGCCACCACCCATCAACAAATCACCACCCTAACTCACCCACATTATCTCGACGCCCCCGTGTCTAAGCCACATTCCGACGAGCCCCGTTTCGAGAAGACAAAGCATGTAGGTTGAGGGTGTGAAAATCAATCATGTTCTCTCCTTTCTCTCTTCCCTTCTCTCGTCCTTTTCTTCTTTTTTGCGTCGTGTCGTCGGTCCACATTTATTATGGGTCATCGTCGCATTTTTTTACATAATATCGATACTACAAACTATTTTCATATAAAACAACGTTCTTAAAATACGATATCGACTCTTTAGTCGAATATCGTATCTAACAAGAACTAAATTAATCTCGTTGATGCTAAAAAAATTGTCACATAGTTTTAACGACCAAATACGACGATTTTTGACGCGGAGAGAATCAACATTGTTTTTTTAGTTCAATTTTCAAAGCAATTTTATAAAAAAACATCTCTTTCTAAAAATCATTCCGAATATTTGATATCGATTTCATAATCGAATATCGAATACGACGAATATCGAAAATATAAATCGAGTATGAGTTCATCCATATTTGTACGTGATTTATCAAAATTAACGATTTTCGAAAAGCCGACCCGAGACAGCCACCCGCACGAGTCGCGCCCCTCCCGGGCGAGTCGCGCAAGGGCCTGAAAAACCGAGACCCTTTTTTTCTCGTTTTCTCTATTTTTTTTAACATCGTTTTTTTTACATAAAACGGCGACTCTCTCGGCATATTTTCAGATTTTCAACAAATATTTTTTCGACCTCGGTCAACACGTGTTTAATCCATCACGTGTCACAAAACTTTTCGAAATTATGCATATCATCATATTTACATTCTTATTCAATTTATAAATCGTTACTAACTTGTTTGCTCATGTTTGTAGCGATTTATTTTCATCTTTTGTTTTATTAGACTAAGACGAATTTCACATGCTAAATACAACTTTGACGTTATTAGTTTAAGATGCATTAAATGACTTAGTGTGGATATGACGTAGGTCCACCCCGACGCGGCCACGCGCGGGTTTGGGTAGGCGAATGAATCTCGTGGTAAGATTGTTCTCGGGTTCGAAATTTAAGTCAAAGTTGGAGTCGCCACCGAATTTGTGGTAATTCGAAACCATTCGATCCCACTCTATGTCGTCATCGGCTGTACACAAAGTACGGCCCACTTCGATTTCAGAGTTTATGGGGCTCGTCCCTTTCCATTGCGATACCGATACCATCTACACCGGTATCGAGTAAAGAATGACTCTCGTGCGCCAACGGTTTCGGACATCCGGAAACCGAGGTTCTGAGTAAGGGGTGAGGGTACGTGTTGGGAAGCCCACTAAGGACACCCAACCCCGCCCACACAATGGCGGCCTCTACTAAGACATCGTTCGTGTTCGTGTACGCACGCTAGTAAAACGACTAAATGATATGCAAACAGCATTTTCGGGCTAAACATGCGAATTATAGGTTAACTACGTCATTTAATGCATCTAATTACGGTCGAAGTTATTTAGCATGCGAGGTTCTTTTATAAAGCGATAAGCATCGAAATAAATAAAGCTCATAAATAAATACAATATACACGGGCGGAAATACAACCCGGCCAAAACAAAGTAACGAACAAAAATAAAATCGAACAAATAAACGATACAAAACGATAAATAAAGACTCGAAACGGACCAGTATATAACAAACATACACCAGACCGTAAGTTAGATAAACCGACGAACTTCGATCAAATACGCATTATATTGCATATTAATCAAAGGACGGAGGTATGAGACCTAGGCGTGGTGCTAGCCCGATCTCGAACCTCGATGCCTTGTCTCGACTAATCATATCGTAAAATGGCGTCTTGGTTAGCCATATATCGGAGACGACTAAAAAGTCGGCAATATAGGGCTAATCGTGAAAGACTACGATCATAGCCGTTTTAAGTGTAGTGATATGCCACTACAACAAAAAAGCTTTTTCGTGGCGATTATATCATGACGATTGAGAAATCGACATAACTAATATACTTATATTTCTTATTAATGACCCTCTATTGTAACAAATATCAATTGACACTAATAAACCCGACCAATCGACGGGTTATCTCCTCACAACCCTAATATTCTATAAACCCACTTCAGACCTACCTTCCTTGTTACTAAAAATCACATTCACTCAAAAAATATCCCCGCCTACCTGTTCCATTGTCGGCAAATTCTTGTGTTTACTCAAGGAACGCATCATCTGCATCAATGGCCCCATCTCCGACGATACAGTCCATGTCATCGTTCTTCAACATTTTTGTCTCGAATACCCAAAATTTAATTCACTAGGTGGTGCAGCGCGTCATTTGTGGACTAGACGGGTCGTCACTACTGGTGTGTTTCGTGCTTCACAAATCGGAATATTTTTATTTTGATTTGATCTGATTTTCTGCTTGTGTTTGTTTGATATGGGAGATTGCTGTTTTGTAATTTAGGGCTTGCGGAATAGATGATTGGTTATTGTGTTGTTGTAGTCAATTGGAGTTGATTGGTTTGTCAATTTAATAAGCATTACTGAAGCGTTTGACAGTATGTTACTATTACGGTCTGCAACCGTCGGACTCGGATTCATGTGTATGTCGATATAACTACTGAAAACAGTCTTACAGTGAACTGATGTCGTCATAGCATTACTGATACTGATGCATGTAACATTATGTTACTGATACTGTTTACAACTGTTGGATTCGTGCCTATGTAATAAGCATTGCATTACTGAAGCATTTTACAGTATGTTACTATTACTGTCTGCAACTGTCGGACTTTTGGGTTCATGTTTATGTCGATATAACTACTGAAAACAGGCTTAGAGTGACTGTAAATATCGGATTCATGTCTTAGACTGTCTCCAAATATCGGATTCATCCCTATATATAATGTCTCCAAATGTCGGATTAATGAAAAGAGAGTGAAGTTGTTATTGGAGTTGGAGCGTAATAAGCAGGAAGTCTTGAGGGAAGCAATATTAGATTATGCATTGGAAAGACCGGTTGCTGCAGAAACACACACATAACTCATCACTTAGTTGGATGTTTATAGTACATACATTATATTGATTGCTTGATTGATATAGTAAGTAAGGGGAAGGGGAAGCAAATAAAGGGAATAAATACGTACCCTTGGAATTGGATGTAGAAGGAGTCCTAGAGCTGATAAAATTCATAGCAACAGATAGATAGATTCATAACATATTTCAGAAAAGAATGAAGATATGGGTGGATAATTAACAGTCCCAGCACAGGTGCGTTTTGACTAACCTTACTTAATTCGATTATTAGCAAGCTGTTAGGCTGGAATGTAAATGCGTAATAAGTTGACACTTTAGATTTAGAAACTTAATTAATGTACTATAGATTGAGTAATGGTGGTATGTAAGCATGACAGCTTACCATCTGTGGAAAAAAATTGTTTCACTTCACTTTCATTTTTATACAAGTCGTCATAATATCCTACTAAAAATACATACTACAAATTTTAGTCAGATCTCTCAATAATATTACTGGGAGATCTATCACGTGATGAGGAAACAAGTTAATTCCTTGTTAATTAAGAAGTTTTTTTTTCTTCATGTGATAATCTCTCAGTCAGATTTGAGGTTTTGCTTCAGGATCATATCACCTGTGAAAACATATACTTTGCAGGTAGGTGCTTAATGTCAATCCTAATCCTTTTAAGCCCAAAACGTAACCTGCACAGGCTAAGAAATGTGAATCATCACGTGCTATATGCAGGCAGAGAATACAGCAGATCACACGGACTGGATAGAAAAGATAAGGGGGGTGATTGCTTCGTTACTGAACTCACAGGCCTTTGAAGGGGTGGGTATATACATCATGATTGATATTCTTTGTTTGTTTTATCATCTTAATTATTTTCATAATAGAAGGTGCGTGATAGATAGTGTCACTACCTTTAATTCCTGATCATGAGATTTTCACAATTATTTTTAAAATAATTGAAGTGAAAGTATTTAATAAAAAGGTAGATTAATTAGTTATTAGAAACGTGGAGGTGTGTCAACAACCAAGAGTGGAAGACAATTAGGTAGTAAGAAGCCAAGTGTTTGATTTGTTTGAAGATACAAAGTAACTCATTAATTAAATCATTGAATCGATTAATCCTGTACGCATAAAATCAAAACTTTATATTCTTCTTCCTCTTTTGGTATATGGGACCATCTTGGATAAATATTCGTTTTTGCTTAACTTGACTTTTAGATGCGTTTTGATGCTACTTCAGGCTCTTTGACGCAAATATTGGTCTTGTGAATGCAGGGTCTTATGAAGGAATTATAGAACACGATTCTTACTCGATTAAGGCTTCTATTTAACTCGGAAATACCGTGCCTGGATGCTCGAATTCGGGATAAATTTCTATCATAATGCTTCTTCACTTATAAGAAGAATCAAGCCGCTAATTCAGACCTATTTTGATCCAATTTTAGCTCTAAACTAAACTCCCATCCTCCTCTACTCAGTCTTTAATTATGCAGTGATTGGGAGCAAAATTCCGAGCTTATGGGGTGTGTTTACTCAAAAGCCATGCTTCATCTTGGTTTCATTCGTACGTCTTTTTTGCTGAGTTGAATCGATTCAGGCTGCATTTATGCTTATAGCAAGTTGAATTGATACGAATTGAAAGATGTGGTTTACTGGATTAGAGAGGAGAAGCTTAAGGCTGCACTAGAGTTGAGTTCATGCCGCTTGTTCTATTGGATCAAGGCTCCATTTAGGGTAATTTCTGCTACTGGTGATGTTGGTCTCTGTTTTGGGCTGCTTTGGACAGATTATATCTTCACTCAACTGAGGAATGCATCCTATTTTGTATGAATTGCAAGCTGCGGGTTTCGGTCAAGTTTCGTGTTTTGTCCATGTTTGTTTAAATTGGAAAGGACAATTTGTAATACATATTGTGTCGAATGTAATTGTTAGAATTGTCATAGCAATATTTATTGCGTCGAATAAAGTTGTAAATAAATGACACTTGTATTAATTATCGTATCGAATAAAATTACAACAATTGTCACTAAATGACATTTCATTGTGTTTATCGTGTCGAATATAATCACTACAGTTCTTATTATTGGGAATATCAAATTATTTACCGCATCAATAATAATCGACACTAAAATCGTCACTAAACTTCGTCTTCTTTCGCGTCGATTTTAAGAAGCTAACCCAGCGATTAGATTATTCGCCATGAAAAGCTACAGCAACGCCACCTACCTCAACGAATACACAATCGATGGGGAAACTTTTCGCATCAAATAAAATCGCCACGAAATACCAAAATAATCGCCGCGAAAAGGTGATTTTGTTGTAGTGTGCATAGATTTTGAAGATTAGAATTACGTGATTGACTTTGCACGCTACGACTAAGTCGTAAAAAGACGAGGCTCAAATGTTGCATTAAAGCTCTCGGATTTCTGGGCTACAGGACCCACTCGATCGAGTCATGGTCTGACTCGGTCGAGTGCGTCCTCGAGGGTAGCTACTGCCCAGTTTTTTGGGTGCTACTCGATCGAGTAGCCTATGTACTCGGTCGAGTAGCCCCTGTACGAGAGTCAACTCGTTTTATTTTTTGTTCAAAATCGATAGTTGGCCAAATTAAATACAAATATCGCACGATTTGAATTTAACTCGGCTTCCGGTGCTATAATCGTGTATGCATACAATTATAACACCGTTATCGGAATTTTATGAAAATGTTATCGTTATGAGATTAAAAGGTTTGATTAGTGACGAAATTGTAGTCCTCCGCGTCACGACATCGGTACTAATCCTAACGGATTATGTGATGTCGGTTTTCGCATCAACGGATCTCGCACTAATCCTAGAAATCGGATCAAATGCGTTCAACTATGATCGACCACGATCACATCATGCCCTTGAGTACATTGGGGCGGCGCTCCTCGAAAGGGTGTCACCTCCATCGTTGCTCGTAAAGGGATTAGACGGACTTTAGGCGATCGTCATAGTCAAACGTATTTGAAACCGAGATTTTAACGTTAATATATATATGCGGTAAATAAATGTTAATTGTTAGAATGCGAAATTAAAATGTTAGTAAACAATAAAAAAGTTAGTGTTAAAGTTAGCGTTACTGATAAGTGTCATTTGTAGTGCCTATTTCTTAGTGTTTTGGTCCCATTTTCCTTGTAGAATCGCTCCTTGGGAGCGGTTTAGGGGCTTCTTATGCTTCCTTTAGTTCGTTTCAGGTTCCCGAGACCGAATTGGAAGAGTTGGAGCGATTCCGACTCGATACATACACATTTTGGAGCCAACGGAGTAGAGGAACGATGACTCGATGCCTTGGAATCGACCCCGAGACCTCGGGATCCAATCCCGAGCCTCCGAGACCCGATCCCGAGTCCCGAGAATCAACGAGAAGCCCACGAGAGGCAAGGAGGGACCAAAGAGCTCTTGAGGGAGGCCTACAAAGACCCATCCCGTTCGGGATGAAGGGAACATGAAGCACGGCTACTGTGAGCCCATCCCGATCGGGAAGGTCCTTCCCGACCGGGAAGGATGGCCCATCCCGATCGGGACCAACTCATCCCGACCAGGATGAGCCCAGTTCAGCCCGCATTGTTTCCTTTCTTCTCCTTTCCACTTGTAACCCTATATATACACCCCTCTTTTATTAAGACACTATCTTATGCCTTTCATTAGAGACTAAACCCTAGATAGATTAGCATAGATTAGTGGAGATTAGTCCTTAGATTATCGTTAATCTTAGATTAGTACTTGTAATTTGGGAATTCTTGAAGATTCCAACCAAGCTTGACAACCTTGGTTGAGGTATTTGGGTTCTTCCATTTATGCAAGTTTCTTTCTTCCTTTCATCTATAGTTTGGTATAATCTTCTTTTCTCTTCTTTTAATCTTTGTTTTATCAGTAAAGTTTGAATCTTTAGTTCTTGTTATTGTTCATAGTTCATTGTTAGACTAGTTTCATTATGTTAGTTTTGTTGTTTGGTTTGATTTCTCTTGTTAGTGTTAGTTTTAGTTTAGATATGTTAGAGTAGTATCCTGCTAGGGTTAGTAAGGTGATTAGGGTGTTAATTGAATGATTAAGGGATTGTTGGAGTTGTTGGTGGAAGATTTGGGTTTCTCCTTGGTTTGTTGCACATCACATGTTTGTTGAAATGCTTGATTGACTAAGTATGTACGAATGCTTGTTTTTCTTGCTTTTCTCTTGTGGGTATTAGTTGGTTTGTGGGTTTGGTTCCCTCATTAAGTTGCGAGAGCCCGGTGAGTACGACCCCTAGGTCGGTCTAAGTTGCGAGAGCCCGGATGCGACCTAGGCCTATAGCATGCTAGTACTCCGTTTGTGTTGTGTCGCCGAGGTGGGTTTTAGGTGGAACCTCTAGGTTGGTCTTAGTTGCGAGAGCCCGGGCATTACCTAGATTACCCTACTACCTCCTTCACCTCTAGTTTTCCCTTGACCATTCCGTTACCCCTTTGACCCCGACCTAATCCTAGCCCGTTTTCTTTGATTGTAGTCCTAGATTTAGACCTAGTTTAGTCCTTAGCCTTCCTCTTAGAATAGCTTGTCTCGAACATAGTCCTAGACCGTAGCACACCTTAGTCCGACCTCCCGTCCCTGTGGATTCGACCCGACTTACCCTAGCTACCCACTAGGTATAGCCGGTTTTGTTTGACGGTTGGGACTCCACGACAAATCCCTACCATCAAATTGGCGCCGTTGCCGGGGACGGCGTATTTTAGACTTTTGTATGCTTAGTTGTGGACTTTGTTCTTGATTTTTGTGTTCTCTTCTCCTTGTGTATCTCCGTTTTTCTTCTTGTGTGTTACTCTCCCTTCCTAGTGCCTCAAAAGCACTAGGATACTAACGTTTGCTCAAGTGCTTCTAGCTCATCCTAGGTACCAAAGCAACGTTATGGACATGGCTTGTCCAAGCTACCATCAATCATCACGAGACAACTATGGGGCGAATTACCAAAACCCACAACTTTACCAACCATATCAACCTCATCAACAATCTTATGAACCCTCTTCTTATGGTTACCAAGAAAGTTGTCAAGGATCGTTCCCACATCCTAACAACTACCAAACACCCTCACATAACCCACAACCAAATATCCTTGAGACTTGTCAAATGTTGGCCCAAACACAAGGGAGCCAACATGAGATGATGATGTTATTACAAAAGGGTCAACAATTGTTATTGACTCAAATACAAGGGGTTAGGGAGGAGTTCAAGGCCCAAATAGAGGTGCAAGATGCTCGCATCAATGCACTCATGGCTCATATCACGATGTCGGCCACTCGAGCTCCACAACATGTTGAGGAAGGTTCATTTGGGCAAGAAGGTCGGGTGCCTCCACAAGTAAGTCAACCCGATTGTGAAGCTACAAATGAAGAAGAGGGGGTCGATCAAGAGGTCATTGTTGAGTGTTGCTTAGGCGGTGAAGATGAGGGAAGAATAGAGGAAGTTGAGGCTTCAAGGGCCCACAATGAGGAGGGAGTTGAGCATGATTATCAAGATAGCTCTTGGGGAGCCAATGTATTGGCTATAAAGTTGGATTTGTTTGATTTTCTTCGTGATGAACCGGGTGTTGACAATCCAAACCCAAGTGAAGAGATGACCCCTCATGACCATTTTGACAAGGTGAGTGAAAAGGAGCGCAATACTTGGAAAAAAGAAGTAGATGCCTTGGAACTTGCTTTGTATGGGAATTTGGAGGATCCTAAAGCCTCCAATGAAGAAAACTTGATGCCTTCTCCTCCTCTACCGCACTCGATGTCTAGCCCTTTGTCTTGTGAGACGGTTGGTGAAGAGGATCCTTGTCGGGCGGTGGAAAAGAGTTCCACTCTCGACCCCGTAGAAGAAGCGACACCTCTAGGGTGTGATCTCCCACATCATGACACCGAACACGACTCTAGACCACTATACCTACCGGATGGTCATAAGAGTCGTAGCTATGTTGGTTTGGAAGACCCGGAAGATCACGAGAACCCCGAGCATATTGAAGACGATCGCTTTTTCCCTCCGACTTGGAAACTTTTGGGAGTGGCTAGGCTCGGCCATGTGAGCTTAATTGAAGATGTTGCTAGAGCATTTGACTTACTCCTTCGAGCTTTTGATGGCTATGAAGGCGTTGTTGGTGAGATTATTTAGTGTAAATATCTATTTTTCTTTTCTTTTGTGCTTGTATTTGTGTTTATGTTTGTATAGTTTGGTTTCTAGGGTTGTTAGTTTTTGTGAAATTCTTGTTTATTTGGATTTTTGATGAGCGATGTGAGGGAGGGAATTTGATGTTGTATTTGAGTTCATTGTGATAGGTGTGAAGGAAACATGATTCCTAGAGGAGAGTACATAATGATAGAGCTTGGATCGTGAGTATGGAAGTCGGTTTTTGAAGCTTCGGTGAAGCTTTTGGGGTTTTGGAGGTCAAGAAGACCCATCCCGGGCTGGAAGGGAGCTTCCCGATCGGGATGGAGGTGCAGAAATTGGAGCTTGCTGGAGTGCCGTCCCGACCGGGAAGGTGGCTTCCCCACCGGGACGAGTGTGTCTTCTCGATCGGGACCATCCATTCCGACCGGGATGGTCTCTTTTCTCCTCTTTTGGCCTCTTCTTTGACATTTGAGCCCACCCAACCATTGTATACCCCCACCCAACCTCCGTACCCATCCTTGCTCATGTCATATGACCATTACACTTCATTCACATACCCTCACCTCATTTCTCTTCCCTTTACACCGAGTTTCACATCGAATCCTACCCCCCTCACACCATTACTACCTCAACCATGCGTTTTATCGAGAATGAAGCGGAATAGCAATGATGAAGACAAGCAAGTGCCTATATTGATCTACGAGACGATGGAGTGAGTGAGTTGCTATCCTATTGGTACGGCAACTATCCTTTCTTTTCCGTCTTTTATTGCTTGTTTTCCTTTGTTTACTCCCCTTCCCCTTGTACACTTTTGTGTCATGGCGTCATGGTGGCCCTCGGGGCCGTGGTATATGTTGCTCCCGACTCTTGATGATGTGACTACATCGAGAGACATTTTCAAAATCCAAATTTTACAAGATTTTCACTTTCTTTTTGAGGATTTAGTCGGATTTAGGCGGAATCCGGGCTAGGTGACTTGATTACACCTAGCCCTCCCCTCCCATTTCCTTTTATTTCCTTCTTTTTATTTCTTCCCCCATCCATATCTTTTTCTCGTCCCGGCCCATGGTGACTTGACTACACCCCGGCCGGGCACCTTCTACCCTTTTCTTCACCTTATTTTTGATTTTTAGCTTTATTTTCGTAGTTTCTTTTTCTTTCTTTTGTCTCTCCGCACCCTACGATCGAGCATGAGGACATGGCTCGATTTAAGTGTGGGGGAGCGATATTCTAGCATAGTTTAGTTTATTTTCGTAGTTTTTTCGAAAAAAGATAAAAAAAAAAAACCTAAAAATTTGAAATTTTTTCATAAAAATCAAAAAGATTTTCTCTTTTGTGTTTTCATTTTGTGTCTTTGTGTCGTATATTTGTTTGTGTGCGTGTTTTGCCTCCCTTTTTCCTTATAGATCGCTTATTCATCGCTATCTTTGGAGGGCTTTCAAGACTCCCGGTAACATCTTATCCCTTTTTCCTCTTTGTTCCTTGTGGAGTTTGGAGGAGATGTGTGTTGTGGTGTGCTCGGGTGGAGCTTTGTAAAGTTTGTGGTTGTTTTGGTGGCTTGCTTGGATGATCGGGGTGGTATTTATGTTGTGTATGTATTCATTTTGTGTTGTTTTTGTTTCGTTGCTTTTACTTCTTTTTCTTTCGTTCTTCGTTGTGTCTTTGTTTTGTGTTGTGTTGTGTGTTTTGTGCGTAAACCGTTTTCGAAAACCCGGTTTAGAGGCTAGTGTGTGAGTGTGTACTTTCCCTTCCTAGTAGTGTAAATCGGGTCTTGGACTTTAATCTAGTAGAATGACCCTAAATCAATGAATTCGTTGGTCCTTTACCTTGAGTCCACCTAGCTTACTAGGAATTTACTACGGGATTTGCACTTTTGACCATTATGACCACCCACGGTGTGAAAAGGCCTTGGTTACCGAGTCTCGTCCCTTAGGTGATCGTGTTTGGGATTGTTTGATTAGTCCAAGTTCTCCCCTTTTTGTGAGTATGAAGGGAAGACGTCGTCCCGACATACCCATTTCCCTACTTCCTACACAAATCCACACAATAAAAATGCAATTTGTTGAATTCTCTCTTTCTTAATTGTCGAGAAATGCCAAAAATGCCAAATCTTGCCAAAAGGGCAAAGAAAAGAAAAGAAAAGAAAGGAAAAAATGAAAGAAAGAAAAGAAATGAAGAAAAAGAAAAGGCACAAAAGCCAAAAAGAAAATAGAAAAGAAGAAAAAGAAATGGCATGGCAACAAACAAAGCAAAAACGTCAAAAGGAAAGAAAATGCCAAAAGAAAACCCGTCTCACAAAAAAAAATCCCCACAAAAATAAGCCTTTTTCCGACTTTTGCCGTGAAGAGCCTACCAAAGGACCGAGTCCCAAGGAAGGATGATAGCGGCATTAGTCGGTTTTTCCTCATTTTGCATGTTTTCCACCTTTTTACTTGGACTAGTTAGGCGGTTTTGAACACGGGACGACCCTCTTGGCTCATGCTAAAGGGGGCGGGGTCTCACTTACCTACAGTGTCGACTAACACCGTGGCTCTTCGTTTTTCCACTCCGCCGATCGTCCCGTAGTACGTTTTTAGGAAGTGATGAGGACCTAGGTAAGTTACCAACGTTTTTGTTGCTTTATCGTCATACTATTAGGGTTTAGTTCACCTTGGTTTGTATGTCTAGCTTGGGAACGTTGTTACTTACCTCGAGTCCTAAACCGTTGTTTCTTTCACCGCTTTTAGAGGGAAGCGGTATTTCTTTTGTTTTGGGTGCAACCGATTATGTGTTTGTTTGTGTGTTTTGTGTCCGGTTGCATCCACAGTTTTGTCGCAAGACCCAACTTGCCTTGCGGAGTGCACTTGTCCTCTAAGTGCACTCGCGTGAGTTGAAGGGGCGTAGGGTGCACTAATACCCACTCGGATAGTTTAGTAGTAGTATGTGCTTACTCGAGGGCGAGTAAGGGTTAAGTGTGGGGGAGTTGATAAGTGTCATTTGTAGTGCCTATTTCTTAGTGTTTTGGTCCCATTTTCCTTGTAGAATCGCTCCTTGGGAGCGGTTTAGGAGCTTCTTATGCTTCCTTTAGTTCGTTTCAGGTTCCCGAGACCGAATTGGAAGAGTTGGAGCGATTCCGACTCGATACATACTCATTTTGGAGCCAACGGAGTAGAGGAACGATGACTCGATGCCTTGGAATCGACCCCGAGACCTCGGGATCCAATCCCGAGCCTCCGAGACCCGATCCCGAGTCCCGAGAATTGACGAGAAGCCCACGAGAGGCAAGGAGGGACCAAAGAGCTCTTGAGGGAGGCCTACAAAGACCCATCCCGTTCGGGATGGCCTCATCCCGTTCGGGATGAAGGGAACATGAAGCACGGCTACTGTGAGCCCATCCCGATCGGGAAGGTCCTTCCCGACCGGGAAGGATGGCCCATCCCGATCGGGACCAACTCATCCCGACCGGGATGAGCCCAGTTCAGCCCGCATTGTTTCCTTTCTTCTCCTTTCCACTTGTAACCCTATATATACCCCCCTCTTTTATTAAGACACTATCTTATGCCTTTCATTAGAGACTAAACCCTAGATAGATTAGCATAGATTAGTGGAGATTAGTCCTTAGATTATCGTTAATCTTAGATTAGTACTTGTAATTTGGGAATTCTTGAAGATTCCAACCAAGCTTGACAACCTTGGTTAAGGTATTTGGGTTCTTCCATTTATGCAAATTTCTTTCTTCCTTTCATCTATAGTTTGGTATAATCTTCTTTTCTCTTCTTTTAATCTTTGTTTTATCAATAAAGTTTGAATCTTTAGTTCTTGTTATTGTTCATAGTTCATTGTTAGACTAGTTTCATTATGTTAGTTTTGTTGTTCGGTTTGATTTCTCTTGTTAGTGTTAGTTTTAGTTTAGATATGTTAGAGTAGTATCTTGCTAGGGTTAGTAAGGTGATTAGGGTGTTAATTGAATGATTAAGGGATTTTTGGAGTTGTTGGTGGAAGATTTGGGTTTCTCCTTGGTTTGTTGCACATCACATGTTTGTTGAAATGCTTGATTGACTAAGTATGTACGAATGCTTGTTTTTCTTGCTTTTCTCTTGTGGGTATTAGTTTGTTTGTGGGTTCGGTTCCCTCATTAAGTTGCGAGAGCCCGAGGAGGACGACCCCTAGGTCGGTCTAAGTTGCGAGGGCCTGGACACGACCTAGGCCTATAGCATGCTAGTACTCCGTTTGTGTTGTGTCGCCGAGGTGGGTTTTAGGTGGAACCTCTAGGTTGGTCTAAGTTGCGAGAGCCCGGGCATTACCTAGATTACCCTACTACCTCCTTCACCTCTAGTTTTCCCTTGACCATTCCGTTACCCCTTTGACCCCGACCTAATCCTAGCCCGTTTTCTTTGATTGTAGTCCTAGATTTAGACCTAGTTTAGTCCTTAGCCTTCCCCTTAGAATAGCTTGTCTCGAACATAGTCCTAGACCGTAGCATACCTTAGTCCGACCTCCCGTCCCTGTGGATTCGACCCGACTTACCCTAGCTACCCACTAGGTATAGCCGGTTTTGTTTGACGGTTGGGACTCCACGACAAATCCCTACCATCAGTTACTAGTAAAATTATAATATAAAATACGAAAAATGTAAATAAAAGATTAGAGATCACAAAGGTTGAGACGGGGTTTATGACACCCTCAGCATACATGCTTAGTAAAGGCCTCGAAAATGGACTCGTAATAGCGACGGAGACGCAGAGTATCGAGGATGTATGCAAGTTATGGTATGTGTGTGTGTATGGGTGGATTTTGTCTGTTTTTCGAGGGACAAATGACTCGGTTTTAGGCTTAGGGTTGCTAAGGATTGAAGTGTGGAGAGGATGAGTGAATTAGGATAGAAATGTAGGGTAGAATTGCATGGAAAAATCTATAGAAATGAGTGGGGTTTGTGGGGTATTTATAGAGTTCACCGCGCGACCTAGGGTCACTCGATCGAGTGGCCCTAGTGCACTCGATCGAGTGCCTTTACAAACGGGTCAGGTCCGGTTTTTGAGGCTCCACTCGACCGAGTGGGTCAATCCACTCGATCGAGTGGATCAAGGGAATCGAGTTATTTTAGGAAGGAGTTTACTCTTTGTTTTATTTGAATTTTTGATTTGGGCGCCAGCTTCTAGAAGCTCCTCTAGGCTGATTTTGTGGACGGGTTCGTCTTTGACCGGGTTTTGACCCGGTCGCCAAAAGACGGTTTTTATTTTTGGTGTCGGTTTTTGCCCAAATTAGTCTTATTTTGCTCGGAACGACCCACTAGGCCTGAATTTGAGGTTGGTTTTGAGAGATTTGTACTCCGCTAAAAGTCCAAGTCGGATATTATTGATTCCGAGCCCAAGTTCGAGTATACTACGTCACGTTTGCGTCCGATCATCATCGGGTATTTTGTCGGGAACTGCTATAGACACTAGCAGGCAAAATGCGGGTGTCTACAGAGCCCCCACTCTGACTGAGGCTTGGACAAGGCTAAAGTCAGAGTAGCTACCAGGCCCATCGCAGATTACGACCTGGCAGCCTTCCGGTCGGGTCGTTTATAGTCCAGTAGACTTGCGTGAAGGGCTCGCCAGCCATAAGCAGAGGGTCATACCTGTCCTGACGATGATAGCTCCGTGGGGAGTCAAACTTGCCTTTGGGGGTGTAGGTGTACCCGCATGCCGACACATCACATCTTGGATGTAGCATTCCGGGGAAAACATTGATTTATGCTGGGGAATGAAATAGCTGCGCGGAGACTTGCTTCTGAAGTCTGGGGTGTACCTGTATGCTGACACATAACAACTTGTATGTAACATGTATGCGAAACACTGACTCGCGCTGGGGAGATAAGATATCGAATTTTTTTGAAAAAGGCCAAAATTTTTGAAAAGAATTTTATCACAATTCTTCTTTTAGAAATTTTTAGGAAAGCTCGGGACGACTTAATTCCTATTCTGGGTTATTTGTTTGAAATCAGGCCTGCGCGCTCATAAGGCCCAGGTTTGCTGAGGAGGCATGGCAGTTAGGGTTACAGGTGGGATTTCCTATTATAAATATAGGTCTCCCTGCTTCAACTTCTGCATTCTAACTCAAACTCTCCTTCTTCTTCTCAAAATCTTTCAAGAAAACTAGAAATTTCTGTCATGGGTATCGATCATCTGACCCAGATGGGAATTGTTAGCCTATTCCCTTTCCAGCGTTTGATAATTGATTCGCATTTTCTAGACGCCTGCCTGACGTTTTGGGATACTATCCATCCCGTCTTCGCATTCCCGCGAGGAGAAATATGCCCTCTTCCCGAGAAAATCGTAGCTATAGGTGGTTGGAGCCCTGTCGCTCGTCTTGCTATCCCTCCGTTATACTCGGATCCGAGGAGGAGGCTGAGGGAGTTCTTGGGTCTGTCTCACGCCGAGACGGATCGAATGGTGCGGGGAAATACCGTTTCCCTTTTCAACTTGGCTGACAAATTTATGAACCTCCCAAACGTGAGGATCACTGCTGCTCATAGGCGTAAGGCCTTCGCCTTTTGCATGCTGCACCACTACGTTTTTGAAGGGATGATGGATGTTGACTCATGCATGGGTCAAATCAGGCTGATTGGAGTGGTTGACCAGATGAAGACTGGTCATAGCCCTGCTTGGCTAGCCATTGGGGAAATCATCATGGGTCTGGATGCCAGACGACTTGACCCGGACCGACATCTGACGGGGAGTACCCGTATTCTGCAGGTATACATCTTGCGATTTTTTCCTCTTTTGTTTCGTGCAAACTTTCTGATGTACGTAGGTCACTCGATCGAGTGGACCTGTCACTCGATCGAGTGACACTCTTAGCGAGCTACTGCCTGTTTTTGGAGGGCTTACTTGATCGAGTCAGCTCCTGTACTCGATCGAGTGGGCTGTAGCGGACCATCTACTCACGGCTTTCACGTGTATACTTTTCAGATTTGGTTGTCGGAACGTCTGTCAATTATAGAGTCCCCTCCGAGTATTCCCAATTACCGCAGCAACCAACTTAGCTCAAGGAGGCGTCGTATAAGCTTGAGTCATCATATAAACCGAGCTTATTGGGATGAGGAGCTGGTAATCCACAGTGGTCCTCTGATTAGATGGACCGTTGCTTGGTGGTTCCTTTCGAAGTTGACTGGATTGGCCAAGAGAGACCAAGCCCGCTACTTGGTGATTCTGTCCCTTGACTGGACAGTTCACGTTAACCCAGACCGCCTTATGAGGCACTTCGGTTCGTCTCAGCGCATTCCTGAGACTGAAGCCATCATTAGCGTCTCGCTCCAATTGATGGACGCTATGTGCGACACCTGGTTGCAGAGGTGGTTTACCCGTCCCACGTGGACCATACCCAGCCCTTGCCAATCCGCTTGGGTTTCACGGGCTTACCAGAAGTGGACTATTGAGGAGTCCGAGGAGGCTCGTAAAGCTTTGAAGGTTGATGAGGCCTTCAAATTGGTTCGCCGGGAGACGGCGAAGGACAACAGGGGTTTCTTCGACGAGGGAGACACTCCTGCTACTTTAGTCCGTTTAGAATCGGGTCTTAAGTCACAAACTAAGACTCGATCTAAGGAGGTCGGTGCTAGTAGCACACAGGGGCAGCCAAGCCCCCAGACTGATTTGGAGAGACGCCTTTGGCCAAGGCTGGCGGCCCGGGACCGACTAGGTCCGCGTGACCGGCACCCTGAGCCCGTGAGGGCCCGACTTGGGCCCATTGAAGTAATAGAGGATGCGGGCTCAAACAAACGAGCCCGAGGTAAAGAGGTTCCCGTGGTGATTCGGGAATGCTCTCCTCCGCGTCGTCGCCAGTGGACGGCTAAGGAGGCCAAGGACAAGGGGAAGGGGAAGATGCCCTAAATGCTGAGTCCTTAGCTTTATTATTATACAGATATTACTACTATTTTTGTTGTGTGCTTCTTTTTTGTATTTTTTTTTGGAATTCCTGCATTTGTAACTTCCCGAGTTTATCGGGTCTCTGTTTTTTGGTATTTAATAAAAGAAATTTATTATTAAACCGCTCCTGTCTTTTCTCGATTGCATTGGTTGTGCCCTTTTGAGGGGCTACCTACGTATCCGCGATTAGCAGAATCAAACCAAACGTAGTTCAGGCTTAGTAAATTTGCAATCTCGAATTACACCAAGACTATTGGTTCAAGATGTTTGCGACAGTAGAATAAATAATTCTAGCTTATTGACTTGCTTTTTTGTAAAAAAAATGATTCTGATAAATTTTGTAGATGACATTGAGAAATGGCTAAGGGTAGTAACGCTTCAGCTGGTCCAGGTTGGTTGGGTTAACGAATTCATTCCCGTCCAGGTCCGTCAGCATCACTGCTCCTCCTGATAGGATCTTCTTTACCAGATATGGCCAAGCCCAATTGGGTTTTAACTTTCCCCTTGGGTCAACTGGTAGTAAAGCTCGAACGGACTTAAGGACCATATCTCCTTCCTTGATGTTCCTGGGCCTTAGTTTTTTGTTGAAGGCCCGTTGGATCCTCTTTTGGTAGATTTGGATGTTATTGAGGGCGCGAGATCGTCGTTCATCTAGTAGAACCAACAAGTCATACCGTGCTCGAACCCAGTCAGCTTCGGGCACTTGACTTTCTAGCAGAATGCTGAGGGATGGTACCTCTAACTCAACTGGTTGGACTGCCTCCATCCCATAGGTTAGGTAATACGGCGTCGCCCCGGTCGCGGTGCGAATTGACGTTCGGTATCCCCATAGGGCAAAAGGTATTTTGTCGGGCCAGTCCCGGTAATTATCAGCCATCTTTTTTAGTATGGTGACAATTGTTTTATTAGCCGCCTCTACTGCTCCATTTGTTTTGGGACGATAGGGCGAGGACGTATGCCTTTGAATTTTATACTTGGTCACCAGGGCCGCAGTCTCGGCTTGAAAATGAGTCCCGTGATCACTGATAAATTCATAAGGAATCCCATACCGGCATATTATCTTGTTCTGGATAAACTTGGCGACATGCTTAGCATTGAGAATGCGATATGATTCAGCTTCGACCCATTTGGTGAAATAGTCAATAGCTACTAAAATAAAGCAGTGCCCACCAGTAGCAGAGGGATTTATTTTCCCGATTATGTCGATACCCCATGTCGAGAATGGCCAGGGTGATGTCATGGTATAAAAGCAATGATGATGGCATATGTTGCACATTGCCGAAAATTTGACAGTTATGACAATGTTTGACATATAACCGGCAGTCGGCTTCCATAGTATTCCATTAATAACCGAGCCTCATGATTTTTCGGACAAGCATGTGGGCATTCATATGTGGACCGTTTTCACCATCATGTACTTCGGCCATAACTTTCTCAGCCTTATATTTATCAACACAAAGGAAAAGAGCCCCCTGTGCCGTCTTTTTGTACAGTTGCCCGTCATCGGTACGGATGAATTGGGTGGCTAGCCTTCGTAAGGCTTTCTTGTCTCGACCTTCAGTCCCGAGAGGATATTCTCTGTTTGTTAGGTACGTTAATACGGCCTGGTACCACGGCTCGGGATCAGTTATCTCGACATCTTCAATGTCGTGAATGTATGCCGGCTCGGACCGTCTTTCGACGCAAATTGGCATACTGGTCACGTGGTCGGGAATGTTCAGTAAAGATGCTAGTTTCGAGAGTGCATCTGCAAACTGATTTTCTTCTCGGGGCAGGTATATGTACTCTACCCTTTGGAACTGTTTCTCGAGGTCCCTTACTCGTGCCTGGTAGGCCACGAGATTAGCGTTCCGAGTTTTCCATTTTTGAAGTTCTTGGTTAATGACCAAGGATGAGTCACCGTGTACCTGGAGATTTGTGATCCCCAGATTGGCGGCGGCTTGTAGCCCGTAAATGCATGCTTCGTATTCTGCTGCATTATTGGTAACATTAAAGTCCAGTTTGATGGAGACGGGAGTATGCTCCCCTCTTGGTGAGATTAGGAGGATCCCGACTCCGAACCCTCGAAAATTAGATGCTCCATCGAAGTAGAAATCCCACGTTTCAGTATCGGTATGGAAAATGTCTTCGTCTGGGAAGGACCAGGTGTCGGTGTGTCCTTCTCCGGTTACTGGGCTGTCGGCGAGAAATTCAGCTACTACCCGCCCCTTAATGGCTTTTAATGGCACAAATTTTAGGTCAAACTCTGCCAACATTAGAGTCCATCTAGAAATTCGGCCATTGAGAATGGGTTTTCGAAAAGGTATTTGATGGGGTCCATCTTGGATAGTACATGGACCTCGTAGCTGAGCATATAATGTCGGAGCTTCTTAGTGGCCCAGACTAGAGCCAAGAACGTCTTTTCGAGCATGGTATATTTGCACTCATACTCTAAGAACTTCTTGCTTATGTAATAGATAGCTCGTTCTTCGGAGTCAACCGTCTGAGCCAGCATAGCCCCCATGGCCGTCTCGGTCGTCGTTAGGTATAACGACAGAGGCAAACCAGGTTGAGGTGGCATTAAGACTGGCGGAGCAGACAATATTTCTTTGATCTTGTCGAAAGCAGCTTGGCACTTGTCATCCCATAGTACCCGTTCTCCTACTTTCAGTTTCTTGAAAATTGGTTCACACACCATGGTTAGTTTGGAAATGAACCGACTGATATACTGGACTTTCCCGAGAAATCCCCTTATTTCTTTTTCGGTTTTAGGAGGTTGCATCTCGGTAATGGCTTTGATTTTAGCTGGGTCGACTTCGATACCTCGTTGGCTAACGATATGACCCATTAATTTGCCTGATCTTACCCCGAAACTGCATTTTTGAGGGTTTAGCCTCATGTTGTACTTGCGCAGTCGGGTGAAGAATTTTCTCAGGGCGGTGATGTGACCGTCCCGTTCTTTGGATTTGACGATCATGTCGTCTACACAAACTTCTACCTCTTTGATTTGATTATACCCGTCACACCCGTCCATGAATGATAGGAGGGCATGATCAGCCGTGTTATCCACCAGTATGTCGATGTGTGGTAACGAAAAATCATCTTTCGGGCTCGCCTTGTTAAGATCCCAAAAATCTACGCATACCCGCACCTTACCGTCCTTTTTAGGAACCAGCACGATGTTTGTAACCCAGTCCGGATATTCGGACACTTGTATGAAGCCGGCTTTGAACTGTTTATCGACCTCCTCTTTAACCTTGAGAGACCACTCGAGCCTCATTCGACGGAGTTTCTGCTTGACCGGTTTGCACCCGTCTTTGATTGGTATGTGGTGCTCGGCTATTTCCCGGTCTATCCCCGGCAATGTCCTTATAGGACCATGCGAAGAAATCTTTGAATTCTTGGAGGAGGTTTATGAATTGTTGTTTCTCCTCGGGATTTAGGGATAACCCTATCTTAAGTGTTTGAGGCTCTAAGGTTGTTCCCAAGGACTCGGTTTCTTCGATCACCGAGTTTCGGGATTCCCTTTGCTCTAGTTGCTCGATCAGGTGCGGAGGTAAGGGTACCTGTTCGTCTGATTTCTCAATGTCATTGCAAAAAATATTTTTAAAAGCAGAATTTGAAAGAGACAAGTCGTAAGCAGAACGGTTGTTATTATTGATTGAAAATTTGGAAAACAGTTCGAAAAGAGCAGCCATCTGATCGTTGGTCAGTGGCGGAATTGGTAAGGCACTCGGGACAGACCCCGAAGTGCCAGCAGCAGGAATGACAAAGGGGAGAGGGGTTTCAGGAGTGACTCTAGCACCGACTTCCCTAGACTCGACCTCAGACTCCGACTCAGACTCCGACTCAGACTCAGGCATGTCTCCCTCTCCAGTGACCAGCTTGTAGATTCTTCCCTGACTGTCAGTCCACTTGACAGTCTTCCTCCAGGCCCTGTTTCCCGTCTCGGCACCAACATCCGAGATCAGCTTGGTTGGGTCAAACCTGTTGCTGCGTAGGATCAGGTTGACCAGGTCTTCCTTTGGAGTCGGGGCTATGGTGTCTTCCCCGAAAAGTAGCCGTAGCGCAGGCTCAGCATCATCAGCTCTGTTGGATTGGATGAGGGTGAATACATCATCCGAGATATAGTTGCAGTCCCGGGCCAAGTGGGTCCCGAGATGCACAGCATTGGGTTGGTATAGAGTATAGACCAACCTGAATAGCCCCAAACACCGGTGTGACAAAGTAGTCAGCCAACCGTGGGCTGTAAGGGCTCAAGTGGATACCCTTAATGATGTTTTAGGCCTTTTCAATTCCTGCTCGGACAACATTGCCCGGAGTGGCGGCAAAACCAAGATCGAAGTGAGAGTCTTCGTCTTTTAGGACCTCGATAATCTTCCCAGCTGGAAGATCGGGTCGAGAGGTAGCCCCCGGAAAGTACCCTAGGTTTTGGAGCATCGTGTCGATACTCGTAGTGAAGTAAGGCCTAAAGAGGTACTCTTCCTCGATCATCGCCACAAAATCGAACCCTAGAGGTCTGTGCGTCCCGTGGCGTTACAGCTTGCCACAGTCATTGGGGTTGCCTCTAAAGTGATAACATCGTTGAGCAGAGGCATCCTGATCTTTCGGTGGAGGGTGGAGGATACCGCCTTGACCGCGTTGATCCACGGCCTCCCTAGGAGCAAGTTGAATGATGAGGTGACATCGATCACCTGAAATTCGAGCTCCTTTTCTATCGGGCCCGTTATGATGGTCAGTTTTACGGCCCCAGCTACCGACTTTGGGCTCCCATCAAAGGCTTGGATGGTCTGAGCAGTCGGGATATAATCGGCCTCGGTAATGCCGAGGGCTTTGGCAGTCCTTAGAGGAAGGACATTTACGGCGGACCCGTCATCAACCAGGGTCATAGGGAGGTATTTTCCTCGGCAAACCACCGTAATGTAGAGGGCCAGATTATGGGAGGCCCCAAATGGTGGTAGGTCGGCTTCGGAGAAAGTGATCACTGGGCCTCCTTCCTTAGCTTTGCCCTTTAGGTGAGGCAGAACAGTGGCTACCATCTCAGCAGGGGTAACCAAAGAGTCAACATTAATTTGATCGAGAGCCTTAGTGAGTGCTTTTCGATGTTTCTGCGAGCTAACCAGGAGTTGCCATATTGTGAGGTCAACTCGGGTCTTCTTCAGTTGCTTCACGAGAGTCGTTTCAGCAGTCGGCTCCTCAGGGGCGACTTCCGTCCTGAGTGGCTCAATGACGGTCATTGGGATAGGGGTGTCCCTAGAGCTAGTGGCTTGATAGGGACGACCAAGGTGGTTACTGGCTAAGACTCGGATTTGGTCTTTCGGATCTCCTCGGAGGTGATGGGGACAGCTTCCCCTTTGGCGAGGTAGACGTCATCCTCGTCGTCGAACCAGATCCCGTTCACTTGCGGGATAAATGGAGAGATAAGGTGAGAGCAATCAATCACCTCCCCGGTAAAGATGGCGTGGGAACTGAAAGGGTTCTCCTTGTTGCTAGGCTTATCTCCGGGTAGCGGGATTTTTCCGCTTTCGATCAAGTCCTGGATCAAGTGCTTCAGCTTCCAGCACTTCTCGGTATCATGCCCATTGCCCCGGTGGTACTGGCGGCCTGAGCATTGAAGTTCTTGGAGCGTCGCTCGACCGGAACTTCAGGAGTTGGGCCTATCGGTTGGACTAGGCCTTTGGAGGATAGCCTTTGTAAGGCATAAGTATAGGTGGTACCTATATCAGTGAAAACCCGAGGTGGGGTGTTCTTCTTGGACGGGGCATCTAGTAGATTAACCGCGTCGAAAATGCTGCGGGTTGCAGCTTGGGGCTTGGTGGTGGAGGAGGAAGCCCCTTGGTACCCTTTGCTAGCGGCCTTAGTAAGGCCTTCCAGTCTCAGGTCGTCTTCGATCCTCATACCCATTTCAGTAAGGGTGGTGAAATTGGGTATGACAGCATACCGGAGGTGAACCCGGTAGGAGGGGAGGAGGTTCTTGACAAAAACCTCTACCAAAGTCTTCTCACTGGGCTTATCGACCAGTTTCACGCTCTCGGCCCTCCAGCGTTGAAGGTAATTGGTAAAACCTTCTTTCGGCTCTTGGGCCATAACCTCTAGAGATCGCATTGTGGTTTGGATCTCAGTGTTGTCAGCATAGTTCCGAGCGAACTCGGTGGCCACATCATCACAAGTAGGGTATTTCTTCGGGTCTAACTTGTAGTATCAAGCCCGTGGGTGCTTCTCAAGGGATGCAGCAAAAAGGTTTTTGAACATGGATGAATCCACTCCCTTGATGGCCATGAACTCTTTGAAGGCCCGTACATGTAGTAATAGGTCTTCGGTTCCCTCAAACATTGGTAAACCCGTGAGGTTCATGTTCGGGGGTAGCTTGTCGTTCACTGGGGCATACTCACAACTGTTTTCCCGATGAATGTTGTTGCTCCCGGCTACGTGCACTTGTTCCTCTAGTCCGTGAACCGCTCTTAGTAGCTCAGTCAAAGACCCATTAGTCCCGGTATTAGGAGTCCTTTGCTCCACTACAGCCATACGAGCAACAATAGCCACTTGACCAGCCCTCGTTTCAGTCAGTTGGGCTTCAATGTCGGTCTGCTTGACGACCATGGCGTCCACAGAGGTTTTCAGACTGTTCAAAGTAGCTTCCATCTTGCGGGTGTGTCGGGTTGCCGGCGGCTTGTCTGTAAGAACACCGTGTAATCAGAAACCAAACCCAGATCTTAGAACCACATAAAAGTACATCCCGAGCGACCCAAAAGAAAAAGGACTGAGTGAAAAAAGACTCGAGAAAGACACCTAGACGGATGACTCGTAGGTGGTATGACTTCCTTAGGACTTCGGCCTTGTGGGCCTAGCCCTGTTCGAAGGAAGGTCCACGTGAGACTTTTCCCCAGACTTTTGACTCGAGTGTATAGACGGACTGATGGTAAGGATTTGTCACGTCCCTAGCCAATCAATAAAACACCGACTAACCTAGTGGGTAGCTAGGGCAAGTCGGGATCGTATCCACGAGGACGGTATATCAAGGTTTAGACTAGGTTGGCCAACAACGAGACTAGATTACCAAACAAACACAAAGAAGATGAAAAGGAAAACTATGGTGCAGGAGAAGAGATATGACTAAGCTAATTATCGAACTAATAAATAAACTAAAAGAACTATGGCTAACTAAGGAGATGAACTCAAATATGGAAAGGAAGTGGGGTAGGTCGGGTTCATAGGAGTAGAAGGATAATTGGGGTGATCAAGGGTATAGGTGCCTCCTAATTGCTAGGGTCGGTCCGGGCTCTCGCAACTTAGACCGATGCCAAGGTGGGTCCGGGCTCTCGCAACTTAGACCCTAGTCCGCGCTCTCGCGACTAAACTATTCTCAACATTTCCACAAAATAAACAATCAATGAGAAGATGAACACAAGTATGGGAAGCATGGCCACTACAACTCACACAAGCATATCAACAAACACATAGAGTGCCTACAATGTGTCTAACAACAAAGATGTAACCTTTTCCCCTTAATCTACCCTAATCATCCATAATCTACCCCTAATCCTCCTACTAACCCCACAAGAAGATTACTCACTCATTAACAAATTACCCATAACAATAACAAGAGAAAACAAACTAAACATCCAAGCATTCATTATGAACAACTAACAACAATAACAATGTATAAAAGAGTCAAACTTGAACAATAAACAAAGAACAAGAATAAAAGGGAGAAGAAGATTATACCAACTAATAATGGATGAAAAAGATGAGAACTTGTATAAATAAGAAACCCAAATAAAACGCCAAGGTTGTCAATCTTGGAATAATCTTCAAGAATCTTCTTAATACAAGACTAATTACAATGATTAACTAAGAATTAAAGAGAGATTAAAACTAATGAGTGAGAGTAAATCTAGGGTTTTGGAGGCTTAAGAGAGTCTAAACTAACATAAGATGTCTTAACATTACAAAAAGGGAGTATATATATGGGTACAAGAATGAAGGAGAAGAAAAGAAGAAATGCGGGTGAGCTGTAGCCCATCCCGACCGGGACGGATCATCCCGATCGGGAAGGGTTCTGTCATCCCGATCGGGAAGGGCTCAACCCGACCGGGAAGGACCCACAGTGGCGCTCCTAAACGTGCATCCCTTCCCGATCGGGAAGGCCACTATCCCGACCGGGAAGGGTCTTGTATGCCTCCAATAAGAGCTCTAGGGTCCCTCCTTGTATCTCATGGGCTTCCCATCAATTCTCGGGACTCGGGATCGGGTCTCGGAGGCTCGGGATGGGGCCCCAAGGTCTCGGGGTCGATTCCAAGGCCTCGAGTCATCGTTCCTTTATCTCGTTGGCTCCAAAATGTGTATGTATTGAGTCGGAATCACTCCAACTCTTCCAAATCGGTCTCGGGAACCTGAAACGGACTAAAGGAAGCATAAGAAGCCCATGAATCGCTCCCAAGGAGCGATTCCACAAGGATATGGGACCAAAACATAGCAAAATAGGCACTACAAACTACACTTATCAACTCCCCCACACTTAACCCTTACTCGCCCTCGAGTAAGCACATACTAATACTAAACTAACCGAGTGGGTATTAGCGCACCCTACGCCCTTTCAACTCACGCGAGTGCACTTAGAGGGCAAGTGCACTCCGCAAGGCAAGTTGGGTCTTGCGATAAAACTGTGGATGCAACCGGACACAAAACACATAAACATACAAACACACAAACAAACACATAGACGGTTGCACCCAAAACAAAAGAAATACCGCTTCCCTCTAAAAGCGGTGAATGAAACACCGGTTTAGGACTCGAGGTAAGCGAAAACGTTCCCAAGCTAGCAATTCAAACCAAGGTGGACTAAACCCTAATAGTATGACGATAAAGCAACAAAAACGTTGGTAGCTTACCTAGGTCCTCCTAACTTTCTAAAAACGTACTACGGGACGATCGGCGGAGTGAAAAGTGAAGAACCACGGTATTAGTCGACACTGTAGGTAAGTGAGACCCCGCCCCCTTTAGCGTGAGCCAAGAGGGTCATCCCATGTCTAAAAACCGCCTAACTAGTCCAAGTAAAAAGATGGAAATATGCAAAATGAGTGAAGACCGACTAATGCCGCTATCATCCTTCCTAGGGACTCGGTCCTTTGGTAGGCTCTTCACGACAAAAGTCGGAAAAAGGCTTATTTTGAGAGGTAGGGGTTATTTTTGTGAATCGGGTTTTCTTTTGGCATTTTTTCTTTTCTTTTGCATTTTTGCTTTGTTTTGCCATGCCATTCTTTTTCTTCTTTTCTATTTTCTTTTGGCTTTTTGTGCCTTTTCTTTTTCTTCATTTCTTTTCTTTCTTTCATTTTTTTTCTTTCTTTTCTTTTCTTAGCCCTTTTGGCTTGATTCGGCTTTTTGGCATTTCTTTGTGACAAGAAAGAGAGAATTTCAACAAATTGCAATTTTATTGAGTGGGTGTGTGTAGGAGGTAGGGGATTGGGTATGTCAGGACGACGTCTTCCCTTCATTCTCAAAAAAAGGGGAGAACTTGGACTAGTCGAGCAAATTTCAAACAAGGTCACCTAAGGGACGGGACTCGGCAACCAAGGCCTTTTCACACCGTGGGTGGTCATAATGGTCAAAATGCAAATCCCGTAGTAAATCTCTAGTAAGCTAGGTGGACTCAAGGTAAAGAACCAACAAATTCATTGATTTAGGGTCATTCTACTAGACTAAGGTTCAAGACTCGATTTACACTACTAGGAAGGGAAAGTACACACTCACACACTAGCCTCTAAACCGGGTTTTCGAAAACGGTTTACACACACAAGGCACAACTAACACGCATAAAACAAAGACACAACGAAAATGAAAGAGAAAGAGACAAATCAAAACAAAACAAAATAAAACAAGGAGAAATAACACATAAACAAAACAAACACCACCCCGATCTTCAAACAAGTCTCCAAATCCACCACAAACTTTACAAAGCTCCTCCCGAGCACACATCATCACAAATCTCCTCCAAACTCACAAGAAGCAAAGAGGGAAAAAGGGATGAAGAGATGTTACCGGAAGTCTTGAAAGCTCACCAAAGCTAGCGGTGATTAAGCGACCTATAAGGAAAAAGGGAGGCAAAACACGCACACAAACAAATATACGACACAAAGACACAAAATGAAAACACAAAAGAGAAAATCTTTTTGATTTTTGTGAATTTTTTTCAAATTTTTAGGATTTTTTAAAGGTTTTTTCGAAAAAAGGGAAACACACATCAAACTCTCTCCCTCACAACGCTCATCAATCAATCCTTCGAAAAAAGGGAAACACACATCAAACTCTCTCCCTCACAACGCTCATCAATCAATCCAAATAACAAGAATTCACAAAAATAAAACTAACTACGATAGAATATCGCTCCCCCACACTTAAATCGAGCAATGTCCTCATATGCTCAATCGTAGTGTGCGGAGAGACAAAAGAAAAAGAAAAGAAACTACGAAAATAAAGCTAAAAATCAAAAAGAAAAGATGGAGAAAAGGGTAGAAAGCGTCCGGCCGGGGTGTAATCAAATCACCATGGGCCGAGACAAGAAAAGATATGGATGGGGGGAAGAAAATAAAAAGAAGGAAATAAAAGGAAATGGGAGGGGAGGGCTAGGTGTAATCAAGTCACCTAGTCCGGATTCATCCAAGTCCGACTAACTCCTAAAAAAACGGTGAAAATCTTGTAAAATGGACTAATCGATTGACTCCCGACGTAATCACGTCGTCGGAAGTCGGGAGTAACCACACTACGGCCTCGAAGGCCACGAAAATCCCATGACTCAAGGGAAGGGGGAAAATAAATAAGCGATAAAAAGACGGGAAAGTAAGGATAGTTACCCAAACCGAGCGGCTAGTAACTCAATTGCTCCATCGTCTTGATGATCATTAGAGGCTCGTCGCTTGTCTTCTCGGTTGCCCTCTCGCTTCACACTCAAGAAGGACTCACGGTCGGGGTAGTAATGGTGTGAGGGGATGGTATTTGATGTGAGAGTCGGTGTAAAGTGAATAGGAAATGGAGTGAGGGCATGACAATGAAGTACATGGGGCATATGATAAAGCTAGGGTAGCTGGGGAGGTTGGGAGGGGGCATAAAACGGTTGGGTGGACTCGATTTGCGAAGATGAATCACTAAGGGGGAGCAGAGGACCATCCCGGTCGGGAAGATTGATCCCGATCGGGTTACCTCACCCGTCCCGGTCGGGACGCCTTCATCCCGGTCGGGACGAACTCACAGGAAGCTCGAAATATGGTGCACCCATCCCGATCGGGACGGCTCCTTCCCGGTCGGGATGCCACACCCGTCCCGGTCGGGACGCCTCATCCCGGCCGGGATGGGTCTTCTTCAACTTCCACAATCCCAAAAACTTGCTCCAAGCTTCAAAAACCCGATCCTCCTGCTTACAACCCAAGGTATATCATAGCCAATCCTCTCTAGGAGCGTTCTCACTTCACTTATCAAGCAATACTCAAACACACATCAAACTCTCTCCCTCACAACGCTCATCAATCAATCCAAATAACAAGAATTCACAAAAATCCAACTAACTACAAGAAAGAGATATATACAATGAGACGGTTCTTGTGGAACTCCGTCAAACCAAGGATGGTGCAATCTTCATTCTTTTTCAACAACCAAAACTAGTTCCATCTCCATCGAGGGCACGTAAGAACAAGTCGAAGGCCCTAGAGAAGTCTTCAATCAAGCTCGAGCTATAACCGACCACATCCCGAGGCTCTTCAAGGCCTTCCATCGACGTTCCCGGGGCATCCCGATCTACTAAGTTCAATGGCTTGAACTTGTACTTGCGATCCTTCGGGATATACCCAAACGTCCAACGATCCTCATGCGGCTCCAAGGGAGGCTCATCTTCTTCCTTGTCATTGCACTTGTCATCAAGCCCATGATTTGGGCACTCATCTTCCTCCAAATCGGAGTCATCATCCTCAAGTACATAAGAGTACTTCTTCAAGCTTTGCTCCGGTTCACCCCCTAGATCGATGTCTTTCTTGGCTTGGATCATATTGCATGATTCATCATTAGTAGGCGAAGTGTTGCCTTGGAGGTCGAACACTATCTTTTCCTCGCCTAACTCAAATGTGATCCTACCGTTCTTCACATCGATCATGGCACCCGCGGTGTGTAGAAATGGGCGCACAAGAATAATGGGAGTGTTGGCATCCTCCGGCATGTCAAGCACAATGAAGTCGACCGGAATGAAGTATTTCCCCACTCGTACCGGTACGTCCTCTAACATTCCTAATGGTCGATTGAATGATTTATCGGCCATTTGGAGGGTGAGGGACGTACATTTCAACTCCTTCATTCCGAGTCGGCAACAAATAGAATAGGGAATGATGCTCACACTCGCGCCCAAGTCGCATAACGCATTCTTGATCAAGAAGTTGCCTAAGGTGCAAGGGATCGAAAAACTACCCGGATCCTTCAACTTCGGAAGCGTGGAACCTTGGATAAGCTCGCTCACCACCCTCGTGAACGCTACGGTCTCTTCCTTGTTGACGGATCTCTTCCCAGCTAAGATTTCTCTCATAAATCTTCCATATGCCGGGATTTGGGTAAGTAATTCGGTGAACGGGACACTAACATCCAACTTCTTCACAATACTAAGGAACTTGTCATATTGAGTGTCCACCTTAGTCTTCATTTGCCTTGATGGGAAAGGCAACTTGATTTGGTATTTGTTTTGCTCAATAGGGGTGGATTCCTCAAATGACACCTTCCTTTTACCTTTGTCTTTCTCTTGAAGTGGGGGAGGGTTGTCTTCTTGAAGTTTTTCAATTTCCCAAAGAACTTGCTCCTCTATTGAATTGTCCAAGCTTGATTCTTCTTGATTTGGAGACACAACTACCTTCATCTCTTGTTGCTCACTAGGAAACACGGGAGGATTGTATGTAGCACCGCTCCTCAAGGTGATGGCATTGACATGTTCGTAATTTGGAGTTTCACCTTGAGGAGGCAATTGCCCCCTTTGTCTTGAAGAACTTCCCGATGCAAGTTGTGACACTTGATTCTCAATCATCTTCATGTGAGTTTTCATTTCCTTGTTATCCATTAGAATTTGAGCAATGATTCCTTGTTGTGACATTTGTGCCTCCAATTGACTCTTTTGCATTTCTTGAGTATTCCTTTGCATATCCATCATTTGCTTTTGTATGTCGTAATCCCGTGGTGGGGATGATGGATTATGCGTAGTATCGGTGAGGGCTAATGGTGTACCGTAGTCATGAATAGGAGACCGGCTCCTAGGCTTGCTTTGTTGATTGCCTTGTGTTGCTTGTTGTTGTTGATGGTTCCCTTGGAACCCATGAGAATTGCCTTGATTAAGGCCTTGGTTGTGGTTTTGTTGTCCTTGAAAGTTTCGGTTTCCTTGGAAATTTTGGTTTCCTTGGAAACCGCCATGATTGAAGTTCCCTTGTTGGAACCCTTGCTTGTTGTTGAAGTTGCCTTGGTTATTTTGCTTGAAATTGTTGAAGGGTCTTTGGTTACCCACATAACCTTGGTAACTTTCATTGTTGTCCCGTAAGGGAGGTGGAACATAAGGACGAGGTTGTTGTTGATGTTGAAATGCTTGTTGTTGAGGGACTTGATTGGAAGCTTGGTATTGATTAGAGTAGGAGGCACCTTGCTTGAACGCTTGGAAGGCGTTCACTTGCTCAATACTCCCTCTAAAATTCATAGGGTCATGACCAACGATTCCACAAGTATCACACATCCCAAAGTAAGGTGTAGGAGGTGTGAACCCCAAAGCATTCACTTCTTGAATCGGTTGATGATGTGAGGAACTAGTGCCTTGGACTTGGTTGAGGTGGCTTTCGAGCTTCTTGTCAATAGTCTCCATGTGTGTTTTAAGTTGAGCTCCAAGGTCAATGCTTAACTTAGTGATAGCATCGACCTCATGCATGCCTCCTCGGTGTGCCTTCCTAGGCCTAGAGTATTGCGAATTATGCACCGCCATCTCTTCGATTCTCGCCCATGTTTGGTCGTCATCGACCTCGGTAAACCTACCGTTAGATCCCATGTTGAGTATGGCCCTCGAGTCTTCATATAACCCGTTCCAAAATTGTTGTACGAGGAACCATTGTGATAAGCCATGGTGTGGACAAGAACGGATCAAGGCTTTGAATCTTTCCCATGATTCATAGAGGCTTTCATCATCGCGTTGTTGGAAACCCGTGATAGAAGCTCTCAATAGATTTGTCTTCTCCGGGGGATAGAATTGTTGGTAGAAGGCTAAAGCTAGCTTCTTCCAAGTGTCAATGCCAAGTCTTGCTTTGTCCAACCCCTTGAACCATTGTTTCGCTTTACCAATAAGAGAGAAAGGAAATAATACCCACCGGATTTGGTCTTGAGTTATTCCCGTTTGCGAAATAGCGTCACAATAATCCGAAAAGGTTTCCATGTGTTGATGAGGATCTTCGGTTGGTAACCCACTAAATTGACTTCTCTCGACCAATTGGATAAATTGCGTTTTCGCCACAAAATTCCCGGTATATGCCTCCAGTAAAGTGGATGGACCCGGCAAAACGTCTTCCGTGAAGGTTGAGTGAGAAGAAAACTTAGGCATGATTGGATATAAGGGAGAGGATGGTGGTGTAGACGGTGTTGATGTAGATGAAGAGGGGGAACTAGGAGAAGAATCACCGAAGGGATTGATGAAGGTCCCTCCGGCCGTCTCTCGAGGTGAAATGTTCAAGTCGGCTCCTTGGGCTTGCCCTTGATGAGTATTGCTTGCACTCGGTTGAGAGACCCTAACCCGATTAATCGTCCGTTAGCGAAAGGCTCGAAAGAGTCTCTCCGGCTCTGGATTAAAGAGATAGAATTCACCTCCCCTCCTAGGCATACACTACACACTAGAACAAACGTGAGAACACCTAGTGCTTTGTGGGCACTAGGCAACGACAATAAACACACACAACTAGAGACAAAGAGAAAAAGAAGAAATAAAGCTAAGGAAAGAAGAAAAATCTAGAGAATATTCACAAGAGAAGATGGGAGAGCACAAAGAAGGGTAACTAAGTCTAGAAATAAGCAAACTAAGTCTAAACAATGCACCGTCCCCGGCAACGGCGCCAAATTGATGGTAAGGATTTGTCCCGTCCCTAGCCAATCAATAAAACACCGACTAACCTAGTGGGTAGCTAGGGCAAGTCGGGATCGTATCCACGAGGACGGTATATCAAGGTTTAGACTAGGTTGGCCTACAACGAGACTAGATTACCAAACAAACACAAAGAAGATGAAAAGGAAAACTATGGTGGAGGAGAAGAGATATGACTAAGCTAATGACCGAACTAATAAATAAACTAAAAGAACTATGGCTAACTAAGGAGATGAACTCAAATATGGAAAGGAAGTGGGGTAGGTCGGGTTCATAGGAGTAGAAGGATAATTGGGGTGATCAAGGGTATAGGTGCCTCCTAATTGCTAGGGTCGGTCCGGGCTCTCGCAACTTAGACCGATGCCAAGGTGGGTCCGGGCTCTCGCAACTTAGACCCTAGTCCGCGCTCTCGCGACTAAACTATTCTCGACATTTCCACAAAATAAACAATCAATGAGAAGATGAACACAAGTATGGGAAGCATGGCCACTACAACTCACATAAGCATATCAACAAACACATAGAGTGCCTACAATGTGACTAACAACAAAGATGTAACCTTTTCCCCTTTATCTACCCTAATCATCCATAATCTACCCCTAATCCTCCTACTAACCCCACAAGAAGACTACTCACTCATTAACAAATTACCCATAACAATAACAAGAGAAAACAAACTAAACATCCAAGCATTCATTATGAACAACTAACAACAATAACAATGTATAAAAGAGTCAAACTTGAACAATAAACAAAGAACAAGAATAAAAGGGAGAAGAAGATTATACCAACTAATAATGGATGAAAAAGATGAGAACTTGTATAAATAAGAAACACAAATAAAACCCCAAGGTTGTTAATCTTGGAATAATCTTCAAGAATCTTCTTAATACAAGACTAATTACAATGCTTAACTAAGAATTAAAGAGAGATTAAAACTAATGAGTGAGAGTAAATCTAGGGTTTTGGAGGCTTAAGAGAGTCTAAACTAACATAAGATGTCTTAACATTACAAGAAGGGAGTATATATATGGGTACAAGAATGAAGGAGAAGAAAAGAAGAAATGCGGGTGAGCTGTAGCCCATCCCGATCGGGAAGGGCTCAACCCGACCGGGAAGGACCCACAGTGGCGCTCCTAAACGTGCATCCCTTCCCGATCGGGAAGGCCACTATCCCGACCGGGAAGGGTCTTGTATGCCTCCAATAAGAGGTCTAGGGTCCCTCCTTTTATCTCATGGGCTTCCCGTCGATTCTCGGGACTCGGGATCGGGTCTCGGAGGCTCGGGATGGGGCCCCAAGGTCTCGGGGTCGATTCCAAGGCCTCGAGTCATCGTTCCTTTATCTCGTTGGCTCCAAAATATGTATGTATTGAGTCGGAATCACTCCAACTCTTCCAAATCGGTCTCGGGAACCTGAAACGGACTAAAGGAAGCATAAGAAGCCCATGAATCGCTCCCAAGGAGCGATTCCACAAGGAAATGGGACCAAAACATAGCAAAATAGGCACTACAAACTACACTTATCACGGACTTTCCTTTGTAGGGGTATGCCCTACGCGGGTTGGTCATGCCTTGACAGATAAGGCGGACTCGGGAAGGGGAGGAAACTCGTTATGTAAGATTGACGGAGTTTCGACTCTATAGACCTTCGACATACTATGCAAAGACCCGACACACGGATAGACGGTAGGTCCTATAATAAGGAAGATTCAATTTAGGAAAGTTGAAAGTTTGAAGTTTGAAAATTTGAGTATGTAATGGGTGAATTTCCGAGAGTTCGAAAATTGAAAACGGAATTTCAAAAACCGAGATTAGAATTTTGAAAACTTCAGAAAATCAAGAAGGTGTCGGAAATTTGAGAGTTAAAACGGACAGCATGCCGACTAAAGAAAAGGATATTTTGAGTCAAATCGTTGATCCTAAATTTCGGCGGCATTCCGAGTTTGAAAATTGGATATTTTGAAAAGACGGGTCCCGAAATGGACAATATTTCGGGTTTTTTTTTTCAAAATTGGGTATTTTTTGGAAAGATGCAATTTTTGAAATGACGGTTTTTGAAAAAGATGACATCGACACCAAGTAGCACGTAGTCAAAAAAGCATTATAACGACGCTTATGTATGCATTACGCTAAGTCTCGGTCGGTCAAAATAAGGTCTATACCAACAACGATGGCTTTCTCGTAAATCAGGACGGACTCCCTAAGCCGAGTTGGTCTTAGGACATGCCGCAAAACCCATACGAGTTCCACCATCGATGTCTTTAGCGCACCCATGTAGGAATGCACCGCGGTATAGTGGGACGTCGGTCACAAGTAACCGGCCCGGGCAAATTTGGGTTATGCATGAATCGTTAAACTAATGCGCGCACACTAATATTCGAACGATTTCTCTTCGAGTTTCACCCTGGGAACCCCGATGACATGTGGTACATCAGGTATCCCCAGCGGAGTCGCCAAATTGTGGATATGACGTAGGTCCACCCCGACGCGGCCACGCGCTAGTTTGGGTAGGCGAATGAATCTCGTGGTAAGATTGTTCTCGGGTTCGAAATTTAAGTCAAAGTTGGAGTCGCCACCAAATTTGTGGTAATTCGGAACCATTCGAGCCCACTCTACGTCGTCATTGGCTGTACACAAAGTACGGTCCACTTCGATTTCAGAGTTTATGGGGCTCGTCCCTTTGCATTGCGATACCGATACCATCTACATCGGTATCGTGTAAAGAATGACTCTCGTGCGCCAACGGTTTCGGACATCCGGAAATCGAGGTTCTGAGTAAGGGGTGAGGGTACGTGTTGGGAAGCCCACTAAGGACACCCAACCCCGCCCGCACAATGGCGGCCTCTACTAAGCCATCGTTCGTGTTCGTGTACGCGCGCTAGTAAAACGACTAAATGATATGCAAACAACATTTTCGGGCTAAACATGCGAATTATAGGTTAACTACGCCATTTAATGCATCTAATTATGGTCGAAGTTATTTAGCATGCGAGGTTCTTTTATAAAGCGATAAGCATCGAAATAAATAAAGCTCGTAAATAAATACAATATACACGGGCGGAAATACAACCCGGCCAAAACAAAGTAACGAACAAAAATAAAATCGAACAAAAAAACGATACAAAACGAAAAATAAAGACTCGAAAAGGACCCGTATATAACAAACATACACTAGACCGTAAGTTAGATAAACGGACGAACTTCGATCAAATACGCATTATATTGCATATTAATCAAAGGACGGAGGTACGAGACCTAGGCGTGGTGCTAGCCCGATCTCGAACCTCGATGCCTTGTCCCGACTAATCATATCGTAAAATGGCGTCTTGGTTAGCCATATATCGAAGACGACTAAAAAGTTGGCAATATAGGGCTAATCGTGAAAGATTACGATCATAGCCGGTTTAAGTGTAGTGATATGCATAGGTTTTGAAGATTAGAATTACGTGATTGACTTTGCACGCTACGACTAAGTCGTAAAAAGACGAGGCTCAAATGTTGCATTAAAGCTCTCGGATTTCTGGGCTACAGGACCCACTCGATCGAGTAATGGTCTGACTCGGTCGAGTGCGTCCTCGAGGGTAGCTACTGCCCAGTTTTTTTGGTGCTACTAGATCGAGTAGCCTATGTACTCGGTTGAGTAGCCCCTGTACGAGTGACAACTCGTTTTATATTTTTGTTCAAAATCGATAGTTGGCCAAATTAAATACAAATATCGCACGATTTGAATTTAACTCGGCTTCCGGTGCTATAATCGTGTATGCATATGATTATAACACCGTTATCGGAATTTTATGAAAATGTTATCGTTATGAGATTAAAAGGTTTGATTAGTGACGAAATTGTAGTCCTCCGCGTCACGACATCGGTACTAATCCTAACGGATTATGCGATGTCGGTTTTCGCATCAACGGATCTCGCACTAATCCTAGAAATGGGATCAAATGCGTTCAACTATGATCGACCACGATCACATCATGCCCTTGAGTACATTGGGGCGGCGCTCCTCGAAAGGGTGCCACCTCCATCGTTGCTCGTAAACGGATTAGACGGACTTTAGGCGATTGTCATAGTCAAACGTATTTGAAACCGAGATTTTAACGTTAATATATATATGCGGTAAGTAAATGTTAATTGTTAGAATGCGAAATTAAAATGTTAGTAAACAATAAAAAAGTTAGTGTTAAAGTTAGCGTTACTAGTACAATTATAATACAAAATACGAAAATGTAAATAAAAGATTAGAGATCACAAAGGTTGAGACGGGGTTTATGACACCCTCAACATACATGCTTGGTAAAGGCCTCGAAAATGGACTCGTAATAGAGACGGAGACGCGGAGTATCGAGGATGTATGCAAGTTATGGTGTGTGTGTGTGTATGGGTGGATTTTGTCGGTTTTTCGAGGGACAAATGACTCGGTTTTAGGCTTAGTGTTGCTAAGGATTGAAGTGTGGAGAGGATGAGTGAATTATGATAGAAATGTAGGGTAGAATTGCATGGAAAAATCTGTAGAAATGAGTGGGGTTTGTGGGGTATTTATAGAGTTCACCCCGCGACCTAGGGTCACTCGATCGAGTGGCCCTAGTGCACTCGATCGAGTGCCTTTGCAAACGGGTCAGGTCCGGTTTTTGAGGCTCCACTCGACCGAGTGGGTCAATCCACTCGATCGAGTGGATCAAGGGAATCGAGTTATTTTAGGAAGGAGTTGACTCTTTGTTTTATTTGAATTTTTGATTTGGGCGCCAGCTTCTAGAAGCTCCTCTAGGCTGATTTTATGGACGGGTTTGTCTTTGACCGGGTTTTGACCCGGTCGCCAAAAGACGGTTTTTATTTTTGGTGTCGGTTTTGGCCCAATTTAGTCTTATTTTGCTCGGAACGACCTACTAGGCCTGAATTTGAGGTTGGTTTTGGGAGATTTGTACTCCGCTAAAAGTCCATGTCGGATATTATTGATTCCAAGCCCAAGTTCGAGTATACTAAGTCACGTTTGCGTCCGATCATCATCGAGTGTTTTGTCGGGAACTGATAGACACTAGCAGGCAAAATGCGGGTGTCTACACTTAGCAACCCATTTAATTTTTCTCACATGCTTAGGGAAAATAATCTTTGCATATCATTCAACTGTCGAACTAACGCGTGTACACGAACAATGAACGATATCTTAGTAAAGGCCGCTAAGTGCGGGCGGGGTTGGGTGTTCTTAGTGGACTTCCCAACACGTACCCTCGCCCCTTACTCAGAACCACGGTTTCCGGATGTCCGAATCCATTGGCAACGAGAGTCATTCAATACACGATATCCGATAATGTCGGTATCGGTATCATAATTGTAATCCCCTATAAATTCTAACGCAATACAGTGGCGGAAACACTGTAGATTTGGGATTAAAACACACTGTCTATATTTTACAGAAAGAACGGTCAGTCAATACAAATGTCACTTTTAAAAAAGGGCTAAAAATTAAAAATCCTTCAAATAGGTTTAACAATCCATAAATAAACATGAAAGCAGAGTAGGATCCATGCCACTCGCTAGCGCACACCAAACCCCGGAACAAAGAATACCTGTCATGTTATAAACATAACAGCCACAATTCAGTGGGGAGCAACTCAGGCAGTTCTCCCAGCCATATTACATAATATATAAGCAATAGAAGCATAATATACGAAAATAGATTAAAACTCAAAACATTATATATATCAAAATAGATTCAAAGCCAGAAAACAATTCAGCAGCCTGACGGCGTCAACACGAATAATGGAATATAAAACCGATGATAAGTACAGCTTTTACTACTAGAGATATGTCAAAATAACACCGAAGTGTAACTTAGTGCCCACGAAGCGACCCCTAAGCCTCACTGGTTAAGGAACTCAGTGCCCACGAAGCGACTCCTAAGCCCTCTTACCAGACAACTCAAACTATAATAGGACTGCGTTCAGCGAGGTCCTAGCCTAAGTACATGCGCATGACTCCTGAGCATAAACGATACCCAGTTCGACAATCAATGTATCCCTGACGCAAATACACTGACCATATAGCTGATGGCAACACCATATATCCTAGACTTATATACTGTACATTCTCATTTCCAACAATATTCCACATTCAAACCATTATAAGTATTTTATCCGAAGATATCTTAAACATTCCCAAAATAGTAACCTTCCAAAGATAGAAACTTTCTTCAAATAGTAACTTTCCGAAAATAGGTGTTATTATAATTAGAAATCGTTTAACGTATCAGTTATATAAAATATTTAATATTAGGCCATGAGACATAAACATTATATTTATTAGATAAATGTATAATTAATGATTAAGAGTCAAAGAAAATAAAATCATAATTATTTCTCAAAAGGTTGGAGTTTAAGTAATTAAAAGTAATAAATTATAAATTTACTGATTTTTCAGATTTGCACTGTCTCACTATAAAATCCATAATTAAATCATTAGAAATCAAAACGACGTACGATGAGTGAGGTTGGAAACTATAAAGGCTTAACTACAACTTTTGTTTCTGGAGAAAATCGAAATTCTTAACTTAACAGAGGTCTTTATTCGTAGGTTTATAAACTGTCAGAATCCGACACCCGATAGTATTTCTTTAATAAAACATGTTTAAAATTTTATTTTAAAACAAATCCAATTAGAAACATTAACTAGACTATTTATAATTTATGTAGGTAAATTACCCAAATTAAATTCGAAGTTTATCAAAGGTTTTAAATTAGGTTTTACAACAACTAACAGATTCGCGGACTAATCTGTCTCAGTTTCATAAACGATTTATTGTTACAAAACTACTTGGAATTAATTTACAAAATTTAACAGACGTATAATATACTTAAAATAAACAGTAGTCTCTTTGCAAACTTTTTGAAAATAAGATCTGTAAACATGGGTAATAAATCGTACAAAAACGTTAATCGATTCTGAAACATGCTGTAACCTCGTAAAAAAATATTAAAACTTTCAATTTGATAATTCATATTAAAAATCACGAAAATTAAGAAATTAATTCTTATTTATAGGTTTTAGTCTCGGCCTTCTAATAATTTTAGAAGTTTCGAAACATATTATCATAATATAGTTCAAACACGTTTACTAGTATAAGAATTCGATTTAAAACGATACTACAAGCAACTACAACATATATATCATGCAATACCGAGTCATGCCATCATGTGTTACCTTCATTGAGATCCGAATTAATAAAATAACCGTCTTCATCGGATCTAGCACGATAGCCTACGAAAAATTAAAACATATGGTATTAGAACCACATAAGAAGGGAATAGAAAGAGGGAAACGAAATGGAGAATAAGAGTAAATAAATTACCCTCGGATTAGAATGAACGAAGGAGAAGAAGAATAAGATGAAAAACCGATCAGGCAGATCAGCAGATCTGGAGGAGTTTAACGTGATGATGGATAAAAAGAAAAGGAATTGTATTGAGTATAAAATAGGTTAATATAAGAGAATATAATAGAAATTAGGATACTAAAAGATAAGAAAATAGAGTCATACTTCTAATACAGTAAGGATAGACGAGACGAATCAATGCGATAAGATTATGAGAAAGATTATATAAGATGATAAGATCGATTGGATTAACGTAGACGTCTTTGGAAAAACTGTCAGCTCATAAAATTTTATAATACGGATTAAATAATTCTTAAAGTCGATCGAAAAAAAAGTATTATAAAATAAAATATAGGTACAAGAAGAAATCAGGTCAAAAATCGCATAAGAAAAAGATTAAGTCTAAACCGCGAAATGAGCTAAAAATATTATTTTGTCGTAAAATTACATTATTTGGGTCAGGTTCGAAGTTGATAAAAATAATTAGTTGACTCGAGAAATCAAATGGGTCAATCTCGAGTTAAAATAATTGTTTGTAAAGAAATTGAGTTTCTCGACGAATAAATAGTTTCCAACGAAAATGAATTAAATTGATTTCACGAAAACAAAATAATGATTATTCAACGAAAGTTTAATAAAATGATTTCTCAAGAAGATAATAAAATATTTTAACGAGTTTCGAGTTGAAAATAGGAATTCGAGCTAAAATAAAGATTTTAGGAATTCAAGATGAATTAAAAGTAATTCCGAGAAGAATTAAAATTGTTACGAGTTAAATCGCAAACGAAATAAAAATATGAATACAAATTTAATTTATAAAAATTAGGGGTGTTACAACCTTCCCCACTAAAAAAAGTTTCGTCCCTGAAACTTACAGGAACACGAAAATAGAAGAGAAACAAAATTATTTCACTTGAACAAAATGAGAAAGCTTAACTCGCATCACAATCTCGGTTTAAAAGAAATTTTACAACTTCAAACGTGATGTGAAAACAAATGCCAAGATTCTCAAGATTATAGGGGTTACGCCACCCGAAGTGTAGAATTTTTCAAAATTATAAAAGGTAAAGTTACCTTAAAAATAATGACGTTAAATAATATTTAAAAACAAATTCGATGGAAAGAGGGTACCCAAAATATTTTCAAAATGACGCTAAATCAATTGATTAAGCAATTCGTCAAATCGATTTAAGACAAAACAAAATCAAATTTTGAGAAATCAAACTTAGCGTTGGGAAATCTCGAACCAGTCATCAGATTCTTCAAATAACAGATCCAAAAGTCCACCAACAAAAATAAAATGAAAGTCTGGGTTTGTGAAATTATTTTCAAAAGTCAAATTTTCTCAGACAATCCAATTGTTGCAGAAACATAAGTATTTGAACTTAACGAAAATATTCATAAAACTCTTATCATCCAAAAATTAAAGATTTGAAATAATTTCGAATTATTTTCAGACAGGTTTTTAAGACATTTTAAAAATAACTAAATATAAACTTCAACAAAAACGTCAAAGCAAAACGAAGTTTGTAAAGTTTAAAATTGTAACATAAAAATTTAACTCAAAAGTTTAAATTAGTCAAATATTTTCCAAAACGGGGAGTTTGGTTAAAAATTTAAGAATTAAATCGAAACAAAAATCTTCAAACTCGATAAAGGGTAGAAGGGATACCAACAACAGCTGAAGGAGCAGAATTCGAGAGAAGCGGAGGGAAGAACGATAACGAGAGTTAAACATAACTCCCGGAGATTATTAGAAGAGTTTAAGGTTCTCGAGATTCCTAGTACGACTCCCACAAACTTAGGTTCCTATTTCCACCAAATAATACTAATACTAAGTCCATTAATGTCAGGAAACTGGGTTGTCCTACACAGTCTGCAACCTCCAAAATTACCACTTGCTCTAAGACTATCGACAGCTACAACCCCCAATACAAGGCTTCACTTGCTCAAACAATCACTTGATCAATAGGGTAAGAATCAACCAAATCACTCAGAATCAAATCATGCTACCGAAATTCTACAAACTGCCACAACACTATTAAACTAATTAACCAACAAGGCTCTAAAACTGTTTGAAGCTCACCAGGTTGTACTCGAGGGGTATTCCAAATTTCTCGGTTAAGGAACATTAAACAAGATCCACCAATTTTAACAAAGCTCGGGCACTAAGTCTTCAAAATGATCCCAAGATTATGCTCATAACATTACAAGGGAACAGAGGTTAGTATAATATATCAAACCTTAAGCACACTCAACTTTACATGTAATGTCAGTCACTCACATTTCCAACACATCACTCGAGTAAGGTTCCTTAGAAGTCCATCAAATTTCGAATCGCAACAGCGCCACCACAATACATTTAATAATTCCACGAAGCCATAATCATGCTTGTCTAAGGGTTCTGAACTGTAAATTCCATTAAGGTGGTGGGTATTAAAATATTCCTCGAAACAGTAGTGTAAATCCGAATTGTGATTGTGCATGACCTTTCTCTTCCTTAAAGTTAACAAGGCTTCACTCATGATTTTTTAGATCACTCAACTCAAAAGTTCATAGGTTACGACCTTATCAGACTCAACTATCTCATCCATAAGAACCAAGATTTAATCTATATCAACCAAAATTACTAAAAACCTTAACGAGAACCTGAAATAGTACCACAGCACTCAGGCTAGAACTCTAAACGATGATCTATGATCCCAGAATTCCACAACTAGTCCATTAAGTCGGCATTAAGTGGGAATCCTGATGGGAGGGATTCGTCACGTCCCAACCGTCAATAATATAACCGGCTAATCCTAACTAGGGTAGATAGGGTAAGTCGGGTCGAATCCACGGGGACGGTAAGAGGCGTCTAGACTAGGTCGACCCAAATACTAGACTAAGTCAACGAGCTAAACTATTATGATAAGGAGGGGAGAAAACTAAGACTAAAACTATGGCTAAGGAGAAAGAAAACAAAGGAGAACGGGCTAGGATTAGGTCGGGGTCAAAGGGGTAACGGAATGGTCAAGGGAGAACTAGAGTGAAGGAGGTAGTAGGGTAATCTAGGTTGGTCCGGGCTCTCGCAACTTAGACTCACCTAGAGGTTCCACCTAGAACCCATCTCGGCGATACACAACACAAACGGGGTTCTAGCGCACTATAGGCCTAGGTCGAATCCGGGCTCTCGCGACTTAGACCGAACTAGGGGTCGTCCTCACCGGGCTCTCGCAACTTAGTGAGGGGACCGAACCCACAAACAAACTAATACCCATGAAAGAAAGGCAAGAAAACAAGCATTCGTATATACTTAGTCATTCAAGCAATTCAAGAAACATGTGATGTGCATCAAACAAGAGGAAACCCAAATCTTCCACCAACATCTCTAACAAACCCTTAATCACCCAATTAACACCCTAATCACCTTACTAACCCTAGCAAGAACACTACTCTAACATAATCAAACTACAACTAACACTAACAAGAGGAATCATCATAAGAAACAAAACAAACATAAACAAACTAGTGAAAACTATTAACTACCATCAAAGATTGAAACTTGAATAACATAACTAAAGATTAAGAGAAAAAGGAAGAGGAGTATACCATAATAGTGAAGAATAAAGAACAAAACTTGCATTAATGAAGAAAACCCTAAACAAACATCCAAGGTTGTCAAGCTTGGTGAAGATCTTGAAGAATTCCCTTAATACAAGTACTAATCTAAGATTAATAACTAATTACCGACTAATCTACACTAATCTAATCTAATCTAACCTAAAGTAGTCTAGGGTTTTAAGGATCTAACATAAGATAACATAAGATAAGATAAGATGGTGTCTTAATACAAGAGGGGGGTATATATAGGGTTACAAATGAAAAAGAGAAGGAAGGAAACAATGCGGGGCTGAACTGGGCTCATCCCGGTCGGGATGAGTTGGTCCCGATCGGGATGAGGTGGTCCCGATCGGGATGAACTGCTCCCGATCGGGATGAGCCACAGATAGCAGCTCCTTCAATTGCTCCTTCATCCCGGACGGGATGAGGCCATACCCATCCGGGATGAGTCTTGTAGGCCTCAAATATGAACTTTTTGGTCCCTCCTTGCTTCTCATGGGCTTCCCATCGATTCTCGAGACTCGGGATCGGGTCTCGGAGGCTCGGTATTGGGTCCCAAGGTCTCGGGGTCGATTCCAAGGCATCGAGGCATCGTTCCCTTACTCCGTTGGCTCAAAAATGTGTATGTATGGAGTCGGAATCGCTCCAACTCTTCCAAATCGGTCTCGGGAACCTGAAACGAACTAAAGGAAGCATAAGAAGCCCATAAATCGCTCCCAAGGAGCGATTCCACAAGGAAAATGGGACCAACACACTACAAATAGGCACTACAAACGACACTTATCAACTCCCTCACACTTAACCCTTACTCGCCCTCGAGTAAGCACATACTACTACTAAACTATCCGAGTGGGTATTAGCGCACCCTACGCCCCTTCAAATCACGCGAGTGCACTTAGAGGAAAGGTGCACTCCGCAAGGCAAGTTGGGTCTTGCGACAAAACTGTGGATGCAACCGGACACAAACAAACACATAATCGGTTGCACCCAAAAGAAAACAAATACCGCTTCCCTCAAAAAGCGGTGAATGAAACACCGGTTTAGGACTCGAGGTAAGTGACAACGTTCCGAAGCTAGCAATACAAACTAAGGTGAACTAAACCCTAATAGTATAACGATCAAGCAATAAAAACGTTGGTAACTTACCTAGGTCCTCCTAACTTTCTAAAAACGTACTACGTGACGATTGGCGAAGTGGAAAAGTGAAGAACCACGGTGTTAGTCGACACTGTAGGTAAGTGAGACCCCGCCCCCTTTAGCGTGAGCCAAGAGGGTCGTCCCGTGTCTAAAACCGCCTAACTAGTCCAAGTAAAAAGGTGGAAATATGCAAAATGAGGGATGACCGACTAATGCCGCTATCATCCTTCCTCGGGACTCGGTCCTTTGGTAGGCTCTTCACGGCAAAAGTCGGAAAAAGGCTTATTTTTGAGGATTTCTTTTTGTGAGACGGGTTTCTTTTGGCATTTTCTTTCTTTTCGACGTTTTTGCTTTGTTTGTTGCCATGCCATTTCTTTTTCTTCTTTTCTATTTTCTTTTTGGCTTTTGTGCCTTTTTTTTTCTTCATTCTTTTCTTTCTTTCATTTTTTTCTTTCTTTTTTTTCTTTTCTTTGCCCTTTTGGCAAGATTTGGCATTTTTGGCATTTCAATGTGTAATAAGAAAGAGAGAAATCAACAATTTGCATTTTATTGTGTGGAGATGTGTCGGAGGTAGGTGAATGGGTGAGTCGGGGAGCGTCCTTCCCTTCAAACCCACAAAAAGGGGAAAACTTGGACTAATCAAACGATCCTAAACACGGTCACCTAAGGGACGAGACTCGGTAACCAAGGCCTTTTCACACCGTGGGTGGTCATAATGGTCAGAATGCAAACCCCGTAGTAAATCCCTAGTAAGCTAGGTGGAACCAAGGTAAAGGACCAACGAATTCATTGATTTAGGGTCATTCTACTAGAGTAAAGTCCAAGACTCGATTTATACTACTAAAAGGGGAAAGTACACACTCACACACTAGCCTCTAATCCGGGTTTTTGAAAACCGTTTACACACAAGACACACAACACAACACAAAATGAAGACATGACGAAAACAAAAGGAAAAGGAACAAAAGCAACAAAAACAAAACACGGCAAAACAAAACACATAGACTAAACAACCACCACCCCTATATTCCATACAAGCCACCAAATCATCCACCATTATGCACAAAGCTCCACCCGAGCACACCTCAACACAACCTTCTCCAATCATCACAAGGAATAAAAGAGAAAAAGGGATAAGATGCTACCGGAAGTCTTTAGAGCTTTCCAAAGTCATTGGCGAATAAAGCAACCTATAAGAACAAAGGGAGGCAAAACACGCACACAAAACAAATGTACGACACAAAGACACAAAATGAAAACACAAAAGAGAAAATCTTTTTGATTTTTGTGAAAATTTTTCAAATTTTTAGGATTTTTAAAGGTTTTTTCGAAAAACTATGAAAATAAAACTACTACGATAGAATATCGCTCCCCCACACTTAAATCGAGCCATGTCCTCATGCTCGATCGTAGGGTGCGGAGAGACAAAAGAAAGAAAAAGAAACTACGAAAATAAAGCTAAAAATCATAAATAAAGTGAAGAAAAGGTAGAAGGTGTCCGGCCGGGGTGTAGTCAAGTCACCATGGGCCGAGACGAGAAAAAGATATGGAAGGGGGAAGAAAATAAAAAGAAGGAAGTAAAAGGAAATGGGAGGGGAGGGCTAGGTGTAATCAAGTCACCTAGCCCGGATTCCGCCTAAATCCGACTAAATCCTCAAAAAGAAAGTGAAAAACTTGTAAAATTTGGATTTTGAAATGACTCTCGATGTAGTCACATCATCGAGAGTCGGGAGCAACAACTACCGAGGCCTCGAAGGCCACCATGACATCAATGATAAGGGAAGGGGAGTAAACATAGGAAAACAAGCTATAAAAGACGGAAAAGAAAGGATAGTTGCCGTACCAATAGGATAGCAACTCACTCGCTCCATCGTCTCGTAGATCAATAAAGGCGCTTGCTTGTCTTCATCATTGCTTTTCCGCTTCATTCTCGATAAAACGCATGGTAGAGGTAGTAATGGTGTGAGGGGAGTGGGATTTGATGTGGATCTCGGTGTGTAAATTGAGGTGTACGGGTCATATGATAGGAGTGAGGAGAAGTAGGGAGGTTAGGAGGGGGTATAATGGATGGGTGGAGTCAAAGGGGACCATCCCGGTCGGGATGGATGGTCCCGATCGGGTTGATGAACCCTTCCCGATCGGGAAGCTCTCGTCCCGGTCGGGAACATACTCCAGTAAGTCCAAATTTCTGCACCATCATCCCGATCGGACGGCACCTTCCCGGTCGGGATTCTTCATCCTTCCCGACCGGGAAACCCTCTTCCCGGTCGGGATGAGTATTCTTTGCTTCCCCAAGCCCAAAAGCTTATCAAAGCTTCAAAAACCGACTTCCTCGCTCGCAAACCAAACTCCATCATCAACCACTCCTTTCTAGGAGTCACCTTCACTTCACCTATCATAATAAACTCAAAGTACTCATCAAATTCGCTCCCTCACATCGCTCATCAAAATACCAAAACAATTACAAGAATCCCACAAAAACAAAAGATTCCAAAAAAAAAACACAAATACAAGCACAAGTACTCTAAAGAAGAGGAGAGGGGAATATACAACATGACGGTTCTTTAGGAACTCCGTCAAACCTAGGATGGTGGACTCCATTCTTCAACCGTAGCCCTCAAGGGCATGGAGGATCAAGTCGAACGCGCTACCGACATCATAGTGAAGGCCCAAGAAGCGCTCGAGCTTAACCGACCTCCACGGCCTCCAAGGAGGAGGGAAGAAGTAGGATTCCCAAGACCCAACGTCATCTTCAAAGTAGTCTCCGGGATCTCTCCATCCTACGAGCTTCACCGATCTCTTCTTCCCTAGGCATCGCCTTCAATCACAAGCAAGCTTCATCTCCAAGAAACAAGGCACAAAAAGCGGTTTTGGCCTCATTTCCTCGTTGCACACCCCCACACTTGCCTGAAGTTGTAGTTCCTTATCTTCATCACTCGGCCCCACATCATCTTGGAGAGGAGAATCGAAACTTCTACCGGCGGTTTAAATCTCTTCCAAGTCATCTCTCGGTTCACTAGTTAGGGGCTCTTGATGCATATCCACATTATCGCACAAGGGCAACTCGAGGCTAACAATCTCACCTAACAACCTCACAAACTCCACCAACCCATCCAACTCACTATCCTTCACCAATTCCTCACCAACGATGCCTTCACCAAGAGTCATCTTCTCATTCGTCTCTTTTTGGGTAGACGATTGAGGTTCTTCAAAGCAAATCTCTCTTTCAAAGGGAACTACATCGGCGGCTTCGTGATTAGGTTGCTCCTCTCTCTCAAGTGGGCACCCTCCATCTAAATGTGATGCTCGGGATAAAGACATAACGGTTTGAACCGCTAATGCATTTAAATGAGCATTCCTCGCCTCGTTTCCCCTTCGAATTTGGGCCAAGAATTCCTTATTCTTTTGCAATTGGATGGCCATTTCTTGTTGCATTTGAAGCATGGATTGATGAAACTCCAAGTTCGACGATTGGTGGTCATTGGGGTCTTGTAAAGGTCCTTGATAATCTTGATGATGCCCAAAGGGTAAGGCATCATATTGTTGGTAGCAAGGTTGTGGTGATTGGTAGTATTGTGGGTCATAGGGTTCATATTGTGGTTGGGATGTAGGGTAATATGGTGGGTTTTGGGGGTATTGGCTTCCATAAGGTGGATCTTGATTGAACATGGTGGGTTCACAATCATAGCTTGAGTAATAGCCACCATGATCGTAGGAATGATAATCGTCCACTTGTTGGTAGCCGTTTTCATAATCTTGAGGATCATACCCATCTTGATTACCCCAAGAAGCTTGATTATGGTAGGGGGACGTCATGTCGTAGCTTTGGTTCATGGAAGAAGAGTGGTAGCTAATATCGGCTTCCATGTGTGGGGAGTTTAGATCAAACCCCATGCTTGCTCGAAAATCGTAGTCCATACCCGGTTGGAAACCACTCATTCTAGCAACCGTCCGTTTAAGCGGCTCTGAGTTGCAAGAAGAAGATAATCACCGCCTCTAAGCACAAACTGTAGACTAAGAACAAACGTGAGAAGTCTAGTGCTTTTTGGGCACTAGACAAGAGAGAAATAAACCACACACACACAAGAAGCAAAGTAACAAAAAGAAAAAGAAAAACACAAACACAAAGACAAAGTCAAGCAAATAGGAAAACTAAGTCTAAACTAGCACCGTCCCCGGCAACGGCGCCAAATTGATGGGAGGGATTCGTCACGTCCCAACCGTCAATAATATAACCGGCTAATCCTAACTAGAGTAGATAGGGTAAGTCGGGTCGAATCCACGGGGAGGGTAAGAGGCGTCTAGACTAGGTCGGCCCAAATACTAGACTAAGTCAACGAGCTAAACTAAAGAGAAGGCAAACAAAAGAGAACGGGCTAGGATTAGGTCGGGGTCAAAGGGGTAATGGAATGGTCAAGGGAGAACTAGAGTGAAGGAGGTAGTAGGGTAATCTAGGTTGGTCCGGGCTCTCGCAACTTAGACTCACCTAGAGGTTCCACCTAGAACCCATCTCGGCGATACACAACACAAACGGGGTTCTAGCGCACTATAGGCCTAGGTCGAATCCGGGCTCTCGCGACGTAGACCGACCTAGGGGTCGTCCTCACCGGGCTCTCGCAACTTAGTGAGGGGACCGAACCCACAAACAAACTAATACCCACGAAAGAAAGGCAAGAAAACAAGCATTCGTACATACTTAGTCATTCAAGCAATTCAACAAACATGTGATGTGCATCAAACAAGAGGAAACCCAAATCTTCCACCAACATCTCTAACAAACCCTTAATCACCCAATTAACACCCTAATCACCTTACTAACCCTAGCAAGAACACTACTCTAACATAATCAAACTACAACTAACACTAACAAGAGGAATCATCATAAAGAAACAAAACAAACATAAACAAACTAGTGAAAACTATTAACTACCATCAAAGATTGAAACTTGAATAACATAACTAAAGATTAAGAGAAAAAGGAAGAGGAGTATACCATTCTAGTGAAGAAGAAAGAACAAAACTTGCATTAATGAAGAAAACCCAAAACAAACATCCAAGGTTGTCAAGCTTGGTGAAGATCTTGAAGAATTCCCTTAATACAAGTACTAATCTAAGATTAATAACTAATTACCGAGTAATCTACACTAATCTAATCTAATCTAACCTAAAGTAGTCTAGGGTTTTAAGGATCTAACATAAGATAACATAAGATAAGATAAGATGGTGTCTTAATACAAGAGGGGGGTATATATAGGGTTACAAATGAAAAGGAGAAGGAAGGAAACAATGCGGGGCTGAACTGGGCTCATCCCGGTCGGGATGAGTTGGTCCCGATCGGGATGAGGTGGTCCCGATCGGGATGAGCCACAGACAGCAGCTCCTTCAATTGCTCCTTCATCCCGGACGGGATGAGGCCATACCCGTCCGGGATGAGTCTTGTAGGCGTCAAATATAAACTTTTTGGTCCCTCCTTGCTTCTCATGGGCTTCCCATCGATTCTCGGGACTCGGGATCGGGTCTCGGAGGCTCGGTATTGGGTCCCAAGGTCTCGGGGTCGATTCCAAGGCATCGAGGCGTCGTTCCTTTACTCTGTTGGCTAAAAAATGTGTATGTATGGAGTCGGAATCGCTCCAACTCTTCCAAATCGGTCTCGGGAACCTAAAACGAACTAAAGGAAGCATAAGAAGCCCATAAATCGCTCCCAAGGAGCGATTCCACAAGGAAAATGGGACCAAAACACTACAAATAGGCACTACAAACGACACTTATCAAATCCCAAAGTAATATTACCAGATACACATAGTTCGGTTCTAAGTTCAGTACTAGATATCCATCAAAATAAAATATAATCTTACTATCCGAAAGTTTATCTTCTTTAGTAGTTTATATTACCAAGTAATTATAATCCAAGCTCACCACTTAAGGTACAATCCTAATTCCATCAATCAACTAATACCATTGAAATCAATCCCCAAGAAGTTCTTGCTTGCTTAGAAAATAGGGTACAACTTCAAAATCCTCAAACCACGGGTAACGAGATTCACTAAACCTCAAACATCTTTAATTTTTCGCGGGATTCACTTAAAAGGAGTATAACCAAAGAATCTCAACAGAATGGAGGGCAAAATGGGAGAATAAACAAGGATTCACCACGAGATTGAAGATGACCATTTATATGAGGATTGGAAGAAAAAGAGAAAAACTGACAGGGAGAGCAGTGGCAGCACACGGACATTAGGAATAACAACACGTGACAACAGAGAGCCGAACAGCATCAGGTCGTAGCGATACAGCAACACAACAACATCCGTAAGGAGAAGAAGGATAAGAAGAAGAAGAAGAAGAAGAAGAAGAAGAAGAAGAAGCTGGAGCATAGAACAAGGATCCTAGACTATTAAGGTCTTAGAACAGAGAAGAGTTTTCGTATCTCCAGAGTTCACAAGGGAACTCGTTGGACCACTTCAGCTTCTTGTAGAGAAACGAGCACACTAGTCTTCTTGGGTCGATCCATCTGGGTCCAATCTAAAATGAAGTCGCATCTGGGTCCAAAGTGAAATCACATCGGAGTCTACTGCACCATCATGGAACTGAAATCTACTCTTGATCATCTGGCCTGTAGCTTGAGCAAACTGAATCTGGGCTGGAAAGTCACCATTATATTTTCCTTGTAGCACCAAGTCGTCCACTCGAGTCATCAGGTCTTAGAAGTGCTAAGTAGGTCTTGTCCCGATCTGGAGCAGCATCACGTAAGCATCTTGTCCACTCATCTTCTTCTTGGACAAATGAACCAAACATTCAATGCTATTCATTGAGTTACAAGAACATGTAACCTAACAATCGAGTCCTTAATTGGTTTCTACCCATCTCTCACTAATATTTTATTAATGTTCAAATCATTTACGAGTATTTTTCCTAAAATCAGGTGTGAGCGTCGGGAGCAACGATGCTCTGATACCACTTGTAATCCCCTATAAATTCTAACGCAATACAGTGGCGGAAACACTGTAGATTTGGGATTAAAACACACTGTCTATATTTTACAGAAAGAACGGTCAGTCAATACAAATGTCACTTTTAAAAAAGGGCTAAAAATTAAAAATCCTTCAAATGGGTTTAACAATCCATAAATAAACATGATTAAAGCAGAGTAGGATCCATGCCACTCGCTAGCGCACACCAAACCCCGGAACAAAGAATACCTGTCATGTTATAAACATAACAGCCACAATTCAGTGGGGAGCAACTCAGGCAGTTCTCCCAACCATATTACATAATATATAAGCAATAGAAGCATAATATACGAAAATAGATTAAAACTCAAAACATTATATATGTCAAAATAGATTCAAAGCCAAAAAACAATTCAGCAGCCTGACGGCGTCAACACGAATAATGGAATATAAAACCGATGATAAGTACAGCTTTTACTACTAGAGATATGTCAAAACAACACCGAAGTGTAACTTAGTGCCCACGAAGCGACCCCTAAGCCTTACTGGTTAAGGAACTCAGTGCCCACGAAGCGACTCCTAAGCCCTCTTACCAGACAACTCAAACTATAATAGGACTGCGTTCAGCGAGGTCCTAGCCTAAGTACATGCGCGTGACTCCTGAGCATAAACGATACCCAGTTCGACAATCAATGTATCCCTGACGCAAATACACTGACCATATAGCTGATGGCAACACCATATATCCTAGACTTATATACTGTACATTCTCATTTCCAACAATATTCCACATTCAAACCATTATAAGTATTTTATCCGAAGATATCTTAAACATTCCCAAAATAGTAACCTTCCAAAGATAGAAACTTTCTTCAAATAGTAACTTTCCGAAAATAGGTGTTATTATAATTAGAAATCGTTTAACGTATGAGTTATACAAAATATTTAATATTAGGCCTTGAGACATAAACATTATATTTATTAGATAAATGTATAATTAATGATTAAGAGTCAAAGAAAGTAAAAATCATAATTATTTCTCAAAAGGTTGGAGTTTAAGTAATTAAAAGTAATAAATTGTAAATTTACAGATTTTTCAGATTTGCACTGTCTCACTATAAAATCCATAATTAAATCATTAGAAATCAAAACGACGTAACATTAGTGAGGTTGAAAACTTTAAAGGCTTAACTACAACTTTTGTTTCTGGAGAAAATCGAAATTCTTAACTTAACAGGGGTCTTTATTCGTAGGTTTATAAATTGTCATAATCCGACACCCGATAGTATTTCTTTAATAAAACATGTTTAAAATTTTATTTTAAAACAAATCCAATTAGAAACATTAACTAGACTATTTATAATTTATGTAGGTAAATTACCCAAATTAAATTCGAAGTTTATCAAAGGTTTTAAATTAGGTTTTACAACAACTAACAGATTCGCGGACTAATCTGTCTCAGTTTCATAAACGATTTATTGTGACAAAACTACTTCGAATTAATTTACGAAATTTAACCGACGTATAATATACTTAAAATAAACAGTAGTCTCTTTGCAAGCTTTTTGAAAATAAGATCTGTAAACATGGGTAATAAATCGTACAAAAACGTTAATCGATTCTGAAACATGCTGTGACCTCGTAAAAAAATATTAAAACTTTCAATTTGATAATTCATATTAAAAATCACGAAAATTAAGAAATTAATTCTTATTTATAGGTTTTAGTCTCGGCCTTATAATAATTTTAGAAGTTTCGAAACATATTATCATAATATAGTTCAAACACGTTTACTAGTATAAGAATTCGATTTAAAACGATACTACAAGCAACTACAACATATATATCATGCAATACCGAGTCATGCCATCATGTGTTACCTTCATTGAGATCCGAATTAATAAAATAACCGTCTTCATCGGATCTAGCACGATAGCCTACGAAAAATTAAAACATATGGTATTAGAACCACATAAGAAGGGAATAGAAAGAGGGAAACGAGATGGAGAATAAGAGTAAATAAATTACCCTCGGATTAGAATGAACGAAGGAGAAGAAGAATAAGATGAAAAACCGATCAGGCAGATCAGCAGATCTGGAGGAGTTTAACGTGATGATGGATAAAAAGAAAAGGAATTGTATTGAGTATAAAATAGGCTAATATAAGAGAATATAATAGAAATTAGGATACTAAAAGATAAGAAAATAGAGTCATACTTCTAATACAGTAAGGATAGACGAAACGAATCAATGCGATAAGATTATGAGAAAGATTATATAAGATGATAAGATCGATTGGATTAACGTAGACGTCTTTGGAAAAACTGTCAGCTCATAAAATTTTATAATACGGATTAAATAATTCTTAAAGTCAATCGAAAAAAAAGTATTATAAAATAAAATACAGGTACAAGAAGAAATCAGGTCAAAAATCGCATTAGAAAAAGATTAAGTCTAAACTGCGAAATGAGCTAAAAATATTATTTTGTCGTAAAATTACATTATTTGGGTCAGGTTCGAAGTTGATAAAAATAATTAGTTGACTCGAGAAATCAAATGGGTCAATCTCGATTGAAAATAATTGTTTGTAAAAAAATTGAGTTTCTCGACGAATAAATAGTTTCCAACGAAAATGAATTAAATTGATTTCACGAAAACAAAATAATGATTATTCAACGAAAGTTTAATAAAATGATTTCTCAAGAAGATAATAAAATATTTTAACGAGTTTCGAGTTGAAAATAGGAATTCGAGCTAAAATAAAGATTTTAGGAATTCAAGATGAATTAAAAGTAATTCTGAGAAGAATTAAAATGGTTACGAGTTAAATCGCAAACAAAATAAAAATATGAATACAAATTTAATTTATAAAAATTAGGGGTGTTACAATAATGCAAAGGGACGAACCCAATAAGCTCTGACATCGGAAATGGGCCGTATTTTGTACACTGCCCACTACGACATTGAGTGGGTTCGAACGGGCCCGAACTCCCACAAAGTTCGGTGGCGACTCCTGCTTCGATTTAAATTTCAATTTGTCCATCTCATATGGAGATTCATTCGCCTCCCCAAACCCGCGCGTGGCCGCGTCGGGGTGGACCTATGTCATGTCCACAACTACTAACAGGTAGTCAGCGGTAAGTAGGGTCTATTCCACAGGGAGACAGGTTGAAAATTATAAGTTAGTCAATTAAATTATCGAGTCACGATTATAATGAGTTTTGATAAGCTAACGGTCTAATGAAATAAGAATAATATACGAAATTAATCAAATAAGAGAAAAGCACAAGAATCGTCAGATCATTACAAATCAAAATAGGCATATATATGATTTCCAAATAATCAATAAAGATGAGTTAAAGAATATCGACACGGTCCTCTCGGGTCACTAGTCATCCTAGAAGTCACCTAACGGGCTCCTGCTACGTATTAGGTAATTCTATCGATTACAACGAGTCTATTCCGTTCCCGGGCTCTTGCTACGTAGGTCAGGATTTACGAGATACAAATAATCAATTACGACCTATAATTAGTTACTCGTCGCTATAATGTTGCAAGAGCGATTTAACTCATAAAGTCGATTATTTAGTCATCACATATAAACTCGGTTCAATTCGTAGTTCACCTAAACTCTAGTGGCGAAAAATTAGCTAAGCATAATAATTACATTAATGAAAATAATAATATGATTAATTAACGTGATAAGATTGAAGAAGGTAAGAAGCAGTAATAAAAAGAAGAAGAAAATAAATAATTACAGGAAACAGGATTATAAAGAAAAGAAAAAACAATAACTAGATAGGAGGTTAGGGAAGGAGAGAAAAATTACCAAAATCGGAATAGAGTAAAATGAGACAGAAGTAATAATAATAACCCAAAAATATGAACACTGTAAACTTTTGAGAACTAATTAAATAAATAATAAGAGAAAACCTAAAAACTAAAAGTTTTCAGGAATATAAACTAAACTAAACTAAAAGATGATGTGATGATGAGAAGATTACTGAGGAAAAAGATAGATGAAAGATGAGATGCCAGTTTACCTATTTATACTAATTGGATCTCTAAATTAACTACCCACTAACTATAAAACCACAACCTCCACTACTTTTACAATATACGTAAATAGAGATAGTGGGGTAAAAGAATCTTGATGCGTAAGGGGGAGATCGTGGGTAGTTTAAACAAAATATCTACGCCGACTTGAATTAGTCGTCTGATGTAGTAAATCCCAGTCTGTAAACTTGGATTTTATGCTGGTAGACTTGAGATCCAAGTCTGTCGACTGAGTTCTTCAGTCTAGGCCTCCAACGGACTTCTCCTCAGTCTACAGACTTGTCTGTTTGCTGCACTTTCTCAGTCTATAGACTTGTTTCCTAGTCTATAAACTTGTGTTTTAGTCTACAGCTTTCTTACTTCCTTCGTCTACAGACTCACAGTCTAGTCTATAAACTTTCTTCCCTCTTCTTAGTCTACAATGAATCGGTTTTAGAGCTTTAAGATTTTTGATGCAATTTTTAGCTCTTTTAACTACTCGGTATCGATTATCTGCAGAACAACAAAAGAATACCGGAGTAGCACATATGGGAGAAAATAACGTAATCCGACTACAAAAAATAATAAAACGACCCGGAAATGCGTGCCAAAATAGGTGAAAAATCGAATAGGAACGGCACGCATCATTTGTGCAATGAGAGCACTTCAGCCGTGGTCTGCTCTACTGCTTTCCCCCTGTTCTATCCGTCGAGCCACCCTGAACCGCAAATGCCATTGTTGTTGTACGCTGTTGTGTGAGACCACGTACCTCTTCCTCATGAATCATGCGAGAATAAACATGGTATCAGAGCCAGTGTGACAAAAGGTCGCGGGTTCGAATCTCCACCCCTCTCGTTTCAAAAGTGGAATATTTGGCGCCATGCATGATGAGGCCTGAGTTGCACCCACACTTCAAGTCCAATGGGCATTCGTGTGAGGGGGCATGTAAGAGTATATAAACATTTATGGGCCTCCAACCATTGTCTTAAGGTTTTGATTGAGTTGGTTCCATAACACAAATTTTCATTCTTTTGCATATTTCAAAATTAAATGTACAGTAAATAATTAAGGCACCGTTTTGTTCAAATGTTTGGAATGAAATGATTTGAATATGATTTCGAGATATGATAATGAGGTTCAAAATTCGTTCTAACAAAAGTTGTTTTGTTTGTCAAAGTTTATAAAAGGGAAAATGAAGTTTGAATGCAGAGGGGTTGGTTTGGGGTGACGTTAGAATCCTGTCTTACTCCATTTTATTTCAGAACGACCGAACCAAGGGCGAGAATGGATCAAATTTATTCCATTCTAAACCCCCACCAAACACCTACTAACAAAAAAGAATTTATGTTTACAACAGGTATATATACTTCATAAATGGGTGACGAGTAAAATATTTCATACTGTACTCACATGGGTAGATGAATTTGATATTTGCTCAGACATTCTGGTTCTATATATCTTATCTATCAATACAAGTGATATTTAACCTGATAAAAAATTGTGACAATTATACACGGAAGGCCCGAACAAAGACCTACTGAAGTAATAATTAGTTATTTGTTCTTTCAGTTTACTACAAATTAAATAACATGACATGCACTAATTAGTGATTAAATAGAGTAAAAACAAAGTTGTTTCGTTTTGGACCACAATGTTCATTCTTTCCATTACAAATGCATAAAACGAATTACAATTTTGTGCCTCGCAAGTCTCAACCCCTACGCTTATATCTCTCTAAATCCAAAGCTCCCCCCTTCTCTCTCCCAAAAGACCTAAACCCTAAATTTACTCCTTGCAGCCGCCGTCACCCCCCTCCACCGCTCAGCCTCCTCGATCCCCTTACCTGGTCGGAGATATGGCCGTTCTCTTGGCCTATCTCCGGCCGGCCGATTGATCAGACCTCCCTCCTCATTTTCCCTTCCAATTAAGTTTTCCCCATCCCCACCTCCTTCTTGTCGGTGGTGGTCACCATCCGGTCTCCCTTGTCCAGTAAGTTTTATTTTCTAGTCTTTTGTTGTTTATGGAGGTGATCGGCCCTCTCCTGCTCCGTCGTCGCCGACTTGTTCCTGTCACGTCTCTTGTGTCGACTGGCCGTCGTCCCCCACCCTTTGGTCTCCTCTTGCCTTCTCTGGTCGTAGACTGTCGTCCCATCTCGTCTGGCCGTCGCGTCTCCCCTGTTGCCGACGTTCGCCGGGGGCGATCCCCCCTCCCCTCGCCCCCCTCCCCCGCCCTCCGGCGATCGGCTCCCCCCCCACCGTGGTCTCGGCCTCTTTCATTGACGATTGCCAGTGGGTGTTCCCCCCTCCCCTCGTCCCCCTCCCCCACCCTCTGGTTTTTTGTCAATGCTTTGTTGGCTGTTTGTTTATGTTTAGGTTCAATGGTTAGGTTCGTTGTGTCGGTTTTGGGTATGTGTCTACGGTTTTCGTTTCGGGTCTGTTGACTGTTGGTGGTTTGGTCTTCGACTTCTCGATTTGGTTGTTTTATGATTGGCCTTGTCGGTGTGATTGGTCCTAAGTTAGGAGCTGTAAGGCCAGTGTCCCTCCTCTTTAATTGGCTTTCTTGCTTTTCTTTCTTCTTGTCTATTGAATAATGATCGTGATGGTGACCATCCCTCTTGACGAATGTGGGTCTTTAAGTGTGGGTCGTTCTGCTTTTTGGACGGTATTGGGACTAGGTGTCTTTTCATGGTGGATCTGGGTGTCTGGTGTGTGGTTGGGGTCCGGTGGCTTTCTCTAACAATGACATCTCATGTAGCTACGGTTCTCTTTACTACTTATTTAATTATAAGTTTAAGTTTTACTTTTCTCAAGAATAAAGGGCCCCCTATGATGGCTTGTTTGCGTTTGGAGTGGGTTGACCTGACCATAAATTGGTCTTGGATTGGTTCTTATGATAGGGGTTTGGTTATGGGGCGTTCCTTATCCTCGACCCTTTGCATGTTGCTCGATTCTTTGGTTCATTGGCTATATGGGTGTAGGGTTCGTTTATCAAGATGTAGGAGTTCTTTCTCCAATAGAGGCAAGGCTTGTCGCTTTGTTCTCACCTGTTTCTTTCTACGCCTTCTTCGTAAGTGCGTAAGTGCATCTTGGTTCCGTCACTGTACGACTCATATGTGTGGATGGTATCTGGGGATTGGCGACTGCGTAGCTAAAGTGGATGAAGATGCTCAGGTCCAAATGTCCGTGCACCAACAACTCACTGCTATCACCCGACGCCTTTATTTTATCGTCACTGTATTAGTAGTAGTTTTTTTTATGTCGTTTTTTATGTTCAATAAAGGATGTAATATGGGTTCCGAGAATCCAAATAGCATGTAATCCGATGCTCTTTCTTGGTTGGCAAAAAAAAAAAAAAAAAAAAGAATTACAATTTTGTATTATGATTTATTAGTGGTTGTTGATAAAACACCTCTACTTACAATCATCATTGATTTATGGAACGAGAACTTATATGCTACATGCCTACATATATATCTTCCACCTGTAGGACTAGGATGTGGTTGCTTAGCAAAGGTTCTCGATATTTCTCTCTCCAATTTTTTTGTCTAATTGCGTTTTACATGTACATTTTAGATTATTGATTTCTCATTCACCTCTCATGATCAACCCATTGCAATGTCGTGATCTCACAATAAAATCCATACCGTTGAGGAAAAAATGAATGAAATTGTGGAGTAGAACGAAGAAATGAAGATGATCCAAATTGGTGACCGGTAGATATCCGGTCTTTGTTTCGGAGAAAAAAACATAGGATACTTATCATGTTAAGAACCAATTGCTAGACATTAGTATTATTATTATTATTCATTGGCAAGCACAATATAATGTTATCCTCAAAATATTAGGGTTTCATAAATGTTTGTGTCAAAAACTATCCTTATCCCATCATATTCCCCTAGCTAGCTACTGAAAAACCCTTCTAGTAGTGAGTAGTGACCCTTATTTGCTTGTCTTTGTTACATGTGAAATTTTATCTTCTTGCAGAGATTTCAGTTTCATGGATATTGCCACTATCTTCAACCTACTTTTATTACATACATACTATATCCCATTTGCAACCCCCCCTTATTTAATTCCACTACATATAACCCAAGACAAGACATATTCATTAACAAAAAAATAAATGAATTAAAACCCTAAATTCAGATCTTGGCCTAAAATAGAATAAATATGAATACCTTTGAAGTAGATGAGGAAGAAGGTAGCAGCCAGTTGGCGGAAGCCTTCGCGGAGGACACAAAGGCGGTGGCCACGTGGCCACCTAGGTCATACACCTGCTCCTTTTGTAAGAGGGAGTTCAAGTCAGCTCAAGCCCTTGGCGGTCACATGAATGTCCACCGTCGTGATAGGGCCCACCTTCACCACCAAGCCCAAGCGCAACCCCAATCCCAATCCCCAACCCCAACCCTAACCCTACCTCCTCCTCCTCATCATCATCATCATCAACCCACTCCACTGGGTTCTACATCAACTGCTGATGAGCCTTTTCTTAATTGGGCTAATTATGGTGTTGAAGTTGGTGTTGTTAAAGAGATGTCATCACTCTATTATCAGTTTGCTAATAATAATCATAATAATGCTGTTGTTAACAATTTTGAATTGATGTCTTCTTTTGTTAGTGATGATGAGATGCAAGTGAATGAGGTGATGCCAGCAGCTGAGGTTGTTTGTGATAAAAATGAGGTAAATAATAATAATGAACCTATTGAAGAGCTTGATTTAGAGCTTAGATTGGGGCATTTCTATAGTAATAATATTAGATAGTTGCAAGTTTTGATGACAGACAATGCAAGGGTTTTTGATGATGATGATGATGATGTTGTTTGTAGTTTTCACTTCAGATGAATTGAGGGTGGGATTAAGAAGAGATTCTATAGTGAGTGGAGTATTTTTTTTAGAAAAAATTAGATTAGCTAGATTGTGTTTTGTTTTATGGTTATAGCTTAGATACTTTTATACATAATGATTCTGAGTAAGGTTATTAGTTAGTATTGTAGGGAGTATTTATTTGAAGAGGATACACATAATGACATAATAATGAGGAATGCTTGGAGGAAAACCATGGAAGTATCATGTATGGTTTGGTTTGACTTGCTTTCTGATAGTATAACTAGTTTAGTTTGCGAAGTCTTTACAAATTGATATCTGTGAGACTGTGACAAGAGTCCAAAACTCTTCGAAATCCAGTTTATATATACAGTATGCTTATATTAACACGGAGTACCAAGTTTATTAGTTATTCAATCTTTTTTGTAGCAGCATTCCAAGACTTGTGTTAATGTTACTACTTACCACAATAAGTCAATAATGAATATTCTCCCTCCTTGAATTAACCTCATAAGTCCACGTTTTCCCTCAAAAAAAAGATACGGGGCTAATTCAAAAAGATGGATGAAGTATGGTTTATAAACATCGATTTTAGACGTTATAATTAAGAACAACAGTACACTTCAATGTTGCACCCGTATATGTAGAACTAGTTGGAAAACTTGTACGATGCACAGGCCGATTTTTAGTGACAATAATAATGACACATTGACATCAACTTAGAGAATTGCATAAATTGATGAAACTACTGTCACGGACTTTCATTTATATAATAGAATTTCATCGTCTTATTATAATTTCTCGATGCGGATAATTTCACTTCAATTTATAGCCTTAAAAATTGTTATAAAAATCAAAAGATTTTTCTAGTTAATATTATCTAAAACGAATGATTTTCCTTATTTATGATATAGTATAAAATTTACTCAACTCATCATAATTTTTAAATGTATGATATTTTTACTTAAATTTATAATTTTAAGAACTCTTTTTAGGACTCAGATGATAATTCTACTTACAGTTATAGTTTTAAGAACACTTTTTAGGACTTAAAAAATTTCTGATTCATATCTAAAAACGATGATTACTTTTATTTATATAATAGAATTTCATCACCTTATTGCAGTTTTTTAATGTGGATAATTTTACTTAGATTTATAGTCTTAAGAGCTCTTTTAAGACTCAAAAGATTCAAGATTGACATATAAAGACGAATGGTTGCCCTAAATTATATACTCCCTCCGTTCCAAGGAATAGTTTGTCTTTACTTTTGGCACCAAGGGTAAGGGATCCAATGAGAAAGTGACATGTGGAGCAAAACTCATGAGGAGGGTTAAATTACATAGAAAAAGCATCCCTAAAATAGAAAGGCAAACAATTCATTGGAATAGAGGGAGTAATAGAATTCAATCAACTTATAATTTTTTGATTAGGATAATTCTACTTGAATTTAATTATAGTCTGAAGAATGTTTTTTAGAATTCAAAAATTTCTCGTTGATATCTATAGACGAACGATTACTTTTATTTATATAGTAGAAGGTCTACCATCTTATTATAATTTCTCGATGTGGGATAATTTTACTTAAATTTATAGATATGAGAGCTTTTATAAGACTAAATTTTTTTGGTTAATATCTAAAAACGAATGATGTCTTTTATTTGCGATATAGAATTGCATCACCTCAACATAATTTTTCGATATGCGATAATTCTACTTAGGTTTATAGTCTTAAAAACTCTTTGAAAAAAGTCTCTTTTATATTATATATAGAATATATATATATATATATATATATATATATATATATATATTGATCACATCACCTTATTCTAATTATTCGATGTGGATAATTTTACCACTTTTATGTGGTACGTAATAAATTCATCATTTTTTCAAGAAACTAATATAAAGAATTTCATCACATCATAATTTAACGAATGACTACTCTTATTTATAATAGAGAATTTCATCACCGCATCATAATTTTTTTATGTGGGATAATTTATTTAAGTTTAATTCCACCACTTTGTTATAATTTTTCAATGAAATTCCATCACTTTATCATAATTATGACGAATTATTGCTTTTATTTTTATATAATCAAACTCGATCACCTTATTATAATTTTTCGATGTGGGATAATTTTACTTAATTAAGTATATGGTTTTAAAATATCTTTTTAAAACCCAAAAGATTATGTTTTTATATCTAACTTAAGGACGGAAGATTACTTTTATTTATATAATAAAATTCGATCCCCTTATTATAATTTTTGGATGAATGATTACTCTTATTTATATAATAGATTTTCTTCACCCTATTATATTTTTTGATGTGGAATAATCTTACCTAAACTATGGTCTTAAGTATTTTTTAAGGACTCAAAACACTTTTTTTACATATAAGAACGAATGATTAATCTTTTCTTATTTATAATATAAAATTACATCATCTAATCATAACTTTTCAATGTAGAATAATTTCGTACTTAAGTTTATAGTTTTAAAAGTTTTTTTAAGTAGACCCAAAAGATTTTTTGTTGATATTTATGGACGAATGTTCACTCTTATTTATAATACTGTATAGAATTTCATCACCTCATCATAAGTTTTTCGATGTGGGATAATTATACATAAGTTTATAGTCTTCTGAACTTATTTTAAGACTCAAAAGATTGTTGGTTGATATCTATGAATGAATTATTACTCTTGTTTATACTCTATAATATAATAAAATTGCATCACCTCGTCATCATAATTTTACTTGAATTTATGGTCTTAGAAGCTTTTTTTAACCCTTAAAATATTATTGGTTAATATCTAAGAACGAATAATTACTTAATATAATATTTGTAGAATTCTATCACCTCATTATATTTTTTCGATGTGTGATAATTTTATTTAACTAGTCTTATTAAGAACTTTTTTCAAGATTAAATTTTTTTTTGTTGATATTTAAGGACGAATGATTACTCTTATTTATAATAAAGAATTTCATCACCTCATCGTAATTTGGAGAATTGATTACTTTTATTTGTATAATAGAATTTCATCGTCTTATTATATAATTGAGTACTCTTATTTCTTATTTATAATATAGATTCATCACACCGTGTTCTAGTTTTTCGATGTGAGATTATTTTACTTAAGTTTGTAATCTTATTAAGAAACTTTTTAAGACTCAAATGTTTTTATTAGTGATATTTAAGAATGAATGATTATACTTATTTATACATTATCATAATTTTTTGACGTGGGATAATTTACTATCTTAAGAGATCTTTTTCTGACCCAAAAATATACATGATTACTCTTGTTTATAATATAGACTCATCATCTTATTTTAATTTTTTCGATGTGGAATATTTTGTTATCACCGTAGTAGTAGAAGTAGGGAAAGAGAAGGGATAGATCTTATCTGGAACAAAGTACAGAAGCTGTGTCGCGACAAACGTCACTGTCCTAAAGTTGATTTATGCCCCGTCTGCTACACACGACCTCAATGACACTCAACTCTCAGGATTCCACAACTATACCGTAACTTCAGTGTAGGTGAAGAACGGTTGAATACAGCCAAGAACGTTTGCCAATAACTTAACCGGAACAGAGAGAAAGATATGAATATGAGAGTATGAGTATGAGAGTATGTTTTTTGTGTGACTGAAGTGAAGTGAAGGGTAGTATATATAGTGATGCAAGAACAAAAGTTCAGTGTACAGCAACAAATGCACACTGTAAATTGCATCAATCAGTCATGTAATCAGTGTTGTGAAGGAGCACAATCAGTCTCGAAAATTGCACAAAGACTGACTGAAACAAAGAAAGAAAAAGGATGCTTCTGGAATAAACAGATAACCCGACTACTAAAATTACCCGCAAGCGGTGCGCCGCAGGCCCAAAGCTCGGCCCGGCTCGTGCTCGACTCGACTCGGCGCGCGCGCGTGTGTGGTATACGTAGTCCTCACTTGTACACATCTAGTAGAGCATTTTAGTGGGTCATATATAAACACAATATAGTAGTCATAAATTATCCATGTGGGATAGTTAATACCACTTAAGTGAGCTTCTTTTGAAGCATTAACTCTAACAATCCCCCACATGATTCAAAAGAAGAAGAGAAATGGAGAAATTATTGGCAAAGGGAGTTTTAGTGTTTAGATGTTCAGTGTCTTGTGGACTTTAACTGACACCCAGTGCGTACAAAAACCTAGAACCATCATTTAGAGGTGGATCGAAGTCTTTAACCTCCTAATGATGTTGGTAAAAGGTTAGTTGCGCACTTATTACCGTACTCAAATCAGGGCTAGTATTCGCACCATCCATGAACTCATCATGAACGCTAACTATATATAGTAAGTGTTTTACTTGGACTTCCCAAGTGCTCTCCAAATGAATCCTGGTAATTCATGAATGCCTCTAGAGATCCTAAAGCCTAAGGATCTCTTGGGGTTTAGAGCAATAATCCCCCACATTCACATAGGTAAATTCATCAGGTTTGACTGTCACAAACCATCCGTTTAGGACTATGAATTTATTAAGAGTCAAGGCTCAACCTTAAAACACAAGACAATAGATATCAAAGTACACCATATGTCACGCAAAACAATTACAAAGGGAAATGGTTGTGACATTATTACTCGAGTTCACTGTGACTTCGTTTGACCGCATTTGACCTTAGCTGAGCTAAGTTGGGTATCAATCCCAGTTTACTCCTTTACGGGCTTTAAACCCATTTCTCGTGCTGTCTCCAGCACCATCTTTCTACCAAGGTCTTAGGTGAAAGGATCCGCTATGTTCCTCTCGGATCTTACAAACTCAATTGAGATTACATTTTCTCTGATCAGATTCCTCACAATTCCATGCCTTAGGCGTATGTGTCTCCTTTTCCCATTGTATGTTTGACTGTGAGCTACCCCAATTGCAGCTTTATTCTCACAATGCATGGAGATTGATGGAGTCGGCTTCCCCACAATGGAATGTCAACTAGCAGACTCCTAAGCCACTCAGCTTCCTGTCCTGCCATTCTAGAGCAATAAATTCATATTTCATTGTCGATTTAGCAATGCAAGTTTGTTTAGACGATTTCCATGAAATAGCACCACTAGCAAGTGTAAACACATAACCACTAGTAGATAAAATATCAGGAGAATCGGCTATCCAATTAGCATCAGTATAACCTTCTAGAACCGCAGGTGTTCTCTCAAAATGTAAACCCCAATCCATAGTACCCCTCGAGTATCTCAACAAACGAATAAGGGCCGTCCAATGGTCTTGTCTGGGGTTATGAGTGTACCTACTTAGTCTGCTTACTGCGTAGGCAATGTCGGGTCTAGTATAATTCATTAGGTACATGACACTACCTATAATCTTGGCATATTCCTCTTGTCCCACACTGTTCCCGGGCTTTTTAGCCAGATCTATACTAGAGTCATAGGGTGAGGACAGGGGTAAACTATCAAACTGATTGAACTTTCTCATAATTTTTTCCGTGTAGTGAGACTGACTCAAACATAATCCTGTTTTTGTTCTAGTGATTTTTACCCCAAGAATAACATCGGCCTCCCCTAGGTCTTTCATGTCAAAACACGAATTTAGAAAACTCTTGGTAGCGTCTACCACATGCATGTTTGTTCCAAATATGAGCATATTATCCACATACAAACATACTATTACACAACCAGAATAATCATATTTAGAATACACACATGCATCAGAATCGTTTACCGTGAAACCATTGAATCTGATAGTTTTGTCAAATTTGTCATACCATTGCTTTGGTGCTTGTTTCAGACCGTACAAGGACCTGATGAGCTTGCATACCTTGTTCTCTTGTCCAGGAGCCAAAAAACCTTCTGGTTGTTTCATGTAGATCTCTTCATCAAGGTCGCCATTTAAAAATGCAGTCTTTACATCCATCTGATGAATAACTAAATCATGTATAGACGCAAGTGCAATTAGAGCCCTAATAGTAGACACTTTAGTAACAGGTGAGTAAGTATCAAAGAAATCCAAACCTTTCGTTTGACGATTACCACATACAACAAGTCTGGCCTTAAATTTATCAACTGAGCCATCGGGTTTGAGTTTCTTTTTAAACACCCACTTGTTACTTAGGGGTTTACAACCCCTAGGTAAATCTGTTAACACCCAAGTGTTATTACTCATAATATACTCTATTTCACTATTAATGGCTTGAAGCCAAAAGGTGGAATCAATGGAGCTCATAGCCTCTTTATAAGTTCTAGGATCTGTTTCGAGCATAAAAACATTTACAACATACTCATCAACTAAACTCGTTTCGGCAAGAAAAGCGATCACGAAATCTGGACCAAAACTGGTTTCGGTCCTGGATCGTTTGCTCCTTCGAGGTTCCTCGGGAACCACCGCAGGAGTAGGGGGACGCGCTGCAACAACAGGAGCCAAAGAGTTAGTTTTCATAGGAAAAATATGCTCAAAAAATTCTGCATCTCTAGATTCTTTTATGGCCCCGAAACCGGACGAATCTTTAAGAATGAAGCGGTAAGCGGCACTATTCATGGCATGCCTGATGAAGATTCCGTCTACGGTTTTCGGTCCAATTTTGCTCCTTTGAAACATTGGAATCCCGATCGTTGCCAGGCACCCCCACACTTTGAGGTATTTGAGATTGGGCTTGTATCCTTTCCACAGCTCATAAGAAGTCTTACCTGTTTTCTTATGAGGTACACGGTTCAGAACATGACATGCATAAAGAACTGCTTCACCCCACATATTAGTAGGCATTCCATAACTCAACAACATTGCATTCATCATATTCTTAAGTGATCGATTTTTGCGTTCGGCAACACCGTTTTGTTGGGGTGCATAGGGGGCAGTCCTTTCATGTATAATACCATGGGTCTTACAAAAATCACTAAGTGGATTACCGTCGTATTCACCTCCCCGGTCAGATCTTACTCGTTTTATTTTAAGGTCTAATTGATTTTCAACCTCGGCTTTAAACTCTATGAACTTGTCTTCAGCCTCATCTTTGGTTGTTAATAAATAGACCCTAGTGTAGCGAGAAAAATCATCCACAAAAGTGATATAGTAATGTTTCCCACCCCTACTTGTGCTGTTCTTAAAGTCGGCTAAGTCTGAGTGAATCAGCTCAAGAAGCGTAGAAGAACGTTCCACACATTTAGTAAAGGGTGTTTTAGCATGCTTAGCTTCGACACATATTTCACACTTATCAAAATTTGTGTCGCTAAAGTCAGGAATAAGGTCATGTTTTTTCATGTTCTTAATGGAGGTCACATTCACATGTCCTAGTCTAGCATGCCACAAAGAAACAGACTCAGCAATATAAACAGAAGCGGACGAATTCTTATTAATAACTTCTATGTCTAGTACAAATAATCCACCATTACAAAAGCCTTTACCAACAAAATTCCCATTTCTAGTAAGCACAAGTTTTTCAGATTCGAAAGCTAATTTGATACCTGCTTTGTTTAATAAAGCTCCAGAGATAAGATTTCTTCGTATATCAGGAACATGTAGCACGTTATTAAGTTCAAGAGTCTTACCGGAAGTGAGTTTCAAAATGACTTTCCCTTTACCATGTACCTTCACGGTGCTAGAATTTCCCATAAATACACATTGCCCACTTGGTACTTGAGAGTAATCCAAGAAAACATCCCGATTGGAGTAGATGTGCCTTGTAGCGCCGGTATCAACAACCCATTCGAAAAAATTGCTTACTAAATTAACTTCTGACACAACAGCAGCAACAATAATATCGTCATCTTGTTCAGTAAGATTAACATGAGATTTATTTGGGTTCCGTTTACCAGCAGGAGAAAAGCCTTTGGGACAAAATCTAGAAGAGTGACCCGGTTTACCACATGTAAAACAATTTCCCTTAAATTCCCGTTTACCTTCACCTTTAGAATCCTCTTTGCCATCCCGTTTGAAGGTATTCTGGTTTCTAGTCCCATGAACTTGATTAGAAGACTTGTTACCCCGTTTCTGACTCTTGTAATATGATTCTTAGACTCGGTCAGATTAGCCATGGAAGAAGAGTGTTCGACTTGTTTACCTAAAGTTTGTATACGGTTTTGTTCCTCAATCTTTATATGAAACACTAGTTCTAAAAGAGTAAAATCCTTTTGTTTGTGTGTCATACTACGAACATAATTTTCCCAAGAAACCGGAAGTTTATCTAATAGACAATTAGCCTGAAAAATATCACAAATTTTCATACCTTCCGCCATTACCTCTACACATAGATTTTCGTACTCATGGACTTGATCTAAAATGGGTTTCTCATTGACTAGCTTGAAATTTAACCAACGATTGCATGTGTACTTTTTCGTTCCATAATCATCAGAACCATACTTGGTTTTGAGAGCATCCCAAATTTCAGTAGCCTTCTTAAACTTACTATAAATCAAGTACAAAGAAGAAGTCATATAATGCAATAACATTCCCCTACAAGTAACATTATCCGTTCCGAAATCTCTACCCGAATTTTCTGGAGTCTCAGTTTTTGTAAGTGTATAAACGACCCCTAATTGAGTTAGAAAAAATTCCATTTTATCCGACCACATACGGTAATTTTTTCCATCAAAAAGTTCTAATCTGGACATGTCGGGTATGAAAGGGTTATGAACAAAAGCAGTAGGAACGGAAATGACAACAGGAGGTGGAGGAGTAGAGGCAACAACACTATCAGGATGATGGGAGGGATTCGTCACGTCCCAACCGTCAATAATATAACCGGCTAATCCTAACTAGGGTAGATAGGGTAAGTCGGGTCGAATCCACGGGGACGGTAATGTAAAGTCTAGACTAAGGTCACCCGATTACTAGACTAAGTCAACGGACTACGCTAAACAAGAATGATAAGAGGGGAGAAAACTAAGGCTATGGCTAAGGAGACGGAGAAAACAACTAAGGAAAACGGGCTAGAATTAGGTCGGGGTCAAAGGGGTAACGGAATGGTCGGGAAAGAACTAGAGTGAAGGGAGTAGTAGGGTAATCTAGGTGAGGTCCGGGCTCTTGCAACTTAGACCGACCTAGAGGTTCCACCTAAAACCCATCTCGGCGACACACATGACAAACGGGGTTCTAACGTGCTATAGTGGCCTAGGTCGCATCCGGGCTCTCGCTACTTAGACCGACCTAGGGGTCGTCCTCACCGAGCTCTCGCTATGTAGTGAGGGAACCAAACCCACAAAAAAACTATCACCCACAAGAGAAAGGCAAGAAAAACAAGTAATTGCAACTACTAGTCATTCAAGCATTTCAACAAACATGTGATATGCATCAATCCAAGAGGAAACCCAAATCTTCCACCAACATCTCCAACAATCCCTTAATCATCCATTAACACCCAAATCACCTTACTAACCCTAGCAAGAGTCTACTCTAACATAATCAAACTATAACTAACAAGAACAAGATGAATCAACATAAGAAAACAAGCATACATAAACAAACTAGTAAAAACAATGAACTAAGAACAATAAAATGAAAAAAGATGCAAACTTGGATGAACAAACAAGATTAAGAATAAAAAGGAAGAAAGAATTATACCAAACTAGTTAAGAATGAAAAAGGAGAACACTTGCATAGAAGAAAACCCAAATTCATCCACCAAGGTTGTCAATCTTGGATGAATTCTTCAAGAGATCCAATAATACAAGAGTAAACTAAGATTAAGGACTAATTACCGACTAATCTACACTAATCTAATCTAATCTAACCTAAAGTAGTCTAGGGTTTAAGGAGAAGTGAAGAATATAACATAAGATGGTGTCTTAATACAAGAGGGGGGTATATATAGGGTTACAAGTGGAAAGGAGATGAAACAATGCGATTGCGGGCTGAACTGGGCTCATCCCGGTCGGGATGAGTTGGTCCCGATCGGGATGAGGTGGTCCCGATCGGGATGAACTCATCCCGGTTGGGATAGACCCAAGACAGCAGCAGTTCAATTCGTGCACTTCAACCGGGACGGGTTGAGGCCATCCCGAACGGGATGAGCCTTGTAGGCCTCCTTTAAGCTCCTTTTGGTCCCTCCTTGCTTCTCATGGGTTTCTCTTCGATTCTCGGGACTCGGGATTGGGTCTCGGAGGCTCGGGATTGGGTCCCGAGGTCTCGGGGTCGACTCCGAGGCATCAAGTCATCGTTCCTTAATTTCGTTGGCTCCAAAATGTGTATGTATTGAATCGGAATTTCTCCAACTCTTCCAAATCGGTCTCGGGAACCTGAAACGAACTAAAAGAAGCATAAGAAACCCATAAACCGCTCCCAAGGAGCGATTCCACAAGGAAAATGGGACCAAAACACAGTAAAATAGACACTACAAACTACACTTATCACAGGACTACCAACCATGATGATAAACGAAATTTTAATCAACTTTAGATTGTTATCACCGTAGTAGTAGAAGTGGGGAAAGAGAAGGGATAGATCTTATCTGGAACAAAATACAGAAGCTGTGTCGCGACAAACGTCACTGTCCTAAAGTTGATTTATGCCCCGTCTGCTACACACGGCCTCAATGGCACTCAACTCCCAGGATTCCACAACTATACCGTAACTTCAGTGTAGGTGAAGAACGGTTGAATACAGCCAAGAACGTTTGTCAATAACTTAACCGGAACAGAGAGAAAGATATGAATATGAGAGTATGTTTTTTGTGTGATTGAAGTGAAATGAAGGGCAGTATAGATAGTGATGCAAGAACAAAAGTTCAGTGTACAGCAACAAATGCACACTGTAAATTGCATCAATCAGTCATGTAATCAGTGTTGGGAAGCAGCACAATCAGTCTCGGAATTTGCACAAAGACTGACTGAAACAAAGAAAGAAAAAGGATGCTTCTGGAATAAACAGATAACCCGACTACTAAAGTTACCCGCAAGCGGTGCGCCGCAGGCGCTCTACCAAAGCCCAAAGCCCGGCCCGTGCTCGACTCGACTCGACTCGGCGCGCGCGCGTGTGTGGTGTACGTAGTCCTCACTTGTACACATCTAGTAGAGCATTTTAGTGGGTCATATATAAACACAATATAGTAGTCATAAATGATCCATGTGGGATAGTTAATACCACTTAAATGAGCTTCTTTTGAAGCAGTAACTCTAACATAATTTTAAGTTTGTAGTCTTATTAAGAGTTTTTTTAAGTCTTAAAAGTTTTTTGGTCAATTATTATTATTCTTATTTATAATATAAAATTCCATAACCTCATCATAATTTTTCGATGATGTGAGATAATTACTTAAAGTTTAATTTACAATCTTAATCTTAAGAACTCTTCAAGACTCAAAATATTTTTGGTGGATATATAAGAACGGATGATTACTCTTATTTATAATATAGAATTTCATCACCTTATTATAATTTGTCGATGTGGGATAACTTTACTAATTTTATATATAATAAATTCATCATTTTTTTTAGCAAACAATATGATACAAAGTATATGAAATTTATACTCAAATGAAAACATTTTCTACCAAGAATCTAATTATTTAATTTTTATAATTTGTCTACGATAATTTTTTGTTAAACGAAATTTAAAGGTTTTAAAATGAAAATTAAAAAACATCACATTAATATGATAGATTAAATATATTATTATAATAATTAAAAGATTCTCTACTTGATTTTTTTATTGTTAATGATACTTTCCTAAATTGAGTTTTGATGTAACAGATCAATCATATCGCTCGAAAAGTTCCTTCTTTATATAAGTTTGATTTAAGGGCAATACCAATGGTTGCAGTTGCATACAACATATTTTCATTGTCACCAAAGCATATCTACCCATGTATGAAACTTTTTATTTTCTTCAACGATAAAAGTTTCATACATTTATTGTGGGTCCCATTTTTTTCTCCTTTACATATATGAAAACGGTTCCTTACTTTAAAAATTGGTTTCATATAACGCTACAAGAAAATACTCGATTTGCGACCTCCCACGCGCGACCAAACTGTCAGTCGCTTCTGTAGCGACTAAGAAAAACACGGGCGACCGATATCGGTCGCTAAGCAAAGAGACCAAGTGGTACGTGGGGTGGAAAAAAATGAACATAGCTTAGCGGTTGATATCGCTCGCTAAAAAAAACACGCAAGATCGATATCAGTCACCAAAGTAGGGGCTAGCGTCCATCGGTCGCTAACTGACGAAAAAAATCCGCTTAGCGACCGACAGAAAAAGACGAGCGACCGCTGTTGGTCGCTAAGCTTTGGACTCTTTTTTTAAATTTGGCCGAGCCCCCATCCCCTTCGTCATTCTCATTTCCGCTTTCTCTCTCTACACTTCTCTCTATACCGACGCCCTCCTCTCCTCTTCATTTCCTTATTGTTTTCTCCCCTTTTCCTTGATTAAGGTATGTTTTTTGTCTATACTTAGTTTAAATTATTTCTTAAGTTTTCTATTTAGTGATTTTAATAAATTAGTAATTAAGTTAGATGTTTTTTAGTATAGTTTTGTTGTTATCGGAATATTTAATGTAGTTAGCATGTTAATTACTCAAAGGTTCCCCCAATTTGAAATAGATGGATTGTTAGTGTAAAGTTAGGATTCATGGTTGGATAATCGAATGAATTGAGTTTTTTTTAAATGTGTAAGGAAATTGAAAGTCAAAATATAATTAGGCTGATTTAGTGATATAATTAGTCGGATTAATTAGGTACAAATAGTACTATGTTTAGGTGAATTGAGAGTTCTACTAAATATGTGAGCAGTGTATATTAGTATATTAATTTAAAGGAAATAATGTGTATTCGGTTATTGTCTAAATTTTTTTAGATAAAAAAATGGAGAGATTTGAACGAAAATGGATGTATGAGGAAAGATTTTATAAGTGAAGATGTCCCACAACACAATTTTTAGAGGGTGTTGATAGTTTTTGGAGTTTGCTAAACAACAACCCGAATACGCATCGGATGGTAGACTTAGATGTCCTTGTGTGAAATGTAAGAACCTCAAACTCTTGGAGATTATTCTGGTTAAGGAACATATTATCTCAAATGAGTTTTATCCAAATTATTATCGTTGGATTTATCATGGTGAGACGTCTCCTGTTGTGGAATCTGAGGTTGAACAAAATGTGGGGGGGTTGGGGAATAATAGTTGATGTAGTTGAGTGTAATGTGTTTAATGACAAGAGCATGTACACTAATGACGATGACCAAGCAACCACACAGGAACCAGACCCACGAGCAAAAGCATTTTTTGATATGTTAGACGCTTCGGAGAAGCCGTTATATGGAGGGTGTGATATGACATTGTTAGAAGTCGCGTCTACGACACTAACCCTTAAATGTGAGTATAACCTACATTTGGGTGTATAGACAGTTTTGTTGCCTTGCTTAAGAAGGTCATCCCAAAAGACAACATTATGACCAAAACATTCTACACTACTAAAAAAAATAGTAAAAGGTCTTCAACTTCCGCATCAAAAGATTGATGCTTGTCCCGATGGATGGATGCTCTTTTGGAAGGATGATGCTCTACTTGAGGAATGTAAGAAATATCGTAAGGGTAGATGCAAAAGTGTTGATGGGAATTTTCTTTTGTGTGTTTTCCTTTTGTGTCATTGTGTCGTGTATTTGTTTTGTGTGCGTGTTTTGCCTCCCTTTTTCCTTATAGGTTGCTTAAATCGCCGATAGCTTTGGAGAGCTTTCAAGACTTCCGGTAACATCTCTTCACCCATTTTCCCTCTTTGTTCCTTGTGGAGTTTGGAGGATTTGTGTGTTGTGGTGTGCTCGGGTGGAGCTTTGTAAAGTTTGAGTTTGATTTGGAGACTTGTTTGGATGATAGGGGAGGTGTTTGTTTTGTCTATGTGTTTTGTTTTACCTTGTTTTGTTTTTGTTGCCTTTGTTTCTTTTCCTTTTGTTTTCGTCATGCCTTTGTTTTGTGTGTGTATTCGTGTCTTGTGTGTAAATGGTTTTCGAAAACCCGGTTTAGAGACTAGTGTGTGAGTGTCTATTTCCTCTTCCTAGTAGTATAAATCGAGTCTTGGACTTTAATCTAGTAGAATGACCCTGAATCAATGAGTTCGTTGGTCCTTTACCTTGAGTCCACCTAGCTTACTAGGAATTTACTACGGGGTTTGCACTTTTGACCATTATGACCACCCACGGTGTGAAAAGGCCTTGGTTACCGAGTCTCGTCCCCTAGGTGACCGTGTTTAGGATTGTTTTGATTAGTCCAAGTTCTCCACTTTTTGTGGGTTTGAAGGGAAGGACCCGTCCCGACTTACCCATTCACCTACCTCCTACACATCTCCACACAATAAATTGCAAATTGTTGATTCTCTCTTTCTCGTTACACAATGAAATGCCAAAAAGCCAAATCTTGTCAAAAAGGGCAAAGAAAAGAAAAAGAAAGAAAAAAAAATGAAAGAAAGAAAAGAATGAAGAAAAAGAAAAGGCACAAAAGCCAAAAAGAAAATAGAAAAGAAGAAAAAGAAATGGCATGGCAACAAACAAATCAAAACGTCGAAAAAATAGAAAATACCAAAAGAAAACCCGTCTCACAAAAAGAAATCCTCACAAAAATAAGCCTTTTTCCGACTTTTGCCGTGAAGAGCCTACCAAAGGACCGCGTCCCGAGGAAGGATGATAGGGGCATTAGTCGGTCTTCCCTCATTTTGCATGTTTTCCACCTTTTTACTTGGACTAGTTAGGCGGTTTTGGACACGGGACGACCCTCTTCGCTCACGCTAAAGGGGGCGGGGTCTCACTTACCTACACTGTCGACTAACACCGTGGTTCTTCACTTTTCCACTCCGCCGATCGTCCCGTAGTACGTTTTTAGAACGTTAGGAGGACCTAGGTAAGTTACCAATGTTTTTATTGCTTGATCGTCATACTATTAGGGTTTAGTTCACCTTGGTTTGTATTGCTAGCTTGGGAACGTTGTCACTTACCTCGAGTCCTAAACCGGTGTTTTATTCACCGCTTTTTGAGGGAAGCAGTATTTGTTTTTCTTTTGGGTGCAACCGATTATGTGTTTGTTTGTGTGTTTGTGTGTTTGTTTGTTTGTTTGTGTGTTTGGTGTCCGGTTGCATCCACAGTTTTGTCGCAAGACCCAACTTGCCTAGCGGAGTGCACTTGTCCTCTAAGTGCACTCGCGTGAGTTGAAGGGGCGTAGGGTGCGCTAATACCCACTCGGATAGTTTAGTAGTTAGTATGTGCTTACTCGAGGGCGAGTAAGGGTTAAGTGTGGGGGAGTTGATAAGTGTGGTTTGTAGTGCCTATTTTGTAGTGTTTTGGTCCCATTTTCCTTGTAGAATCGCTCCTTGGGAGCGGTTTAGGGGCTTCTTATGCTTCCTTTAGTTCGTTTCAGGTTCCCGAGACCGATTTGGAAGAGTTGGAGCGATTCCGACTCTATACATACACATTTTGGAGCCAACGGAGTAAAGGAACGATGATTCGATGCCTTGGTATCGACCCCGAGAACTTGGGACCCAATCCCGAGCCCCGAGACCCGATCCCGAGTCCCGAGAATGGATGGGAAGCCCTTGAGAAGCAAGGAGGGACCAAAAAGTTCATATTGGAGGCCTACAAGGCTCATCCCGAACGGGTATGGCCTCATCCCGTCCGGGATGAAGGAGGAAACGAAGATGAGCCTACTGACTGCCCATCCCGACCGGGAGAAGGTCTTCCCGGCCGGGACCGACCCCATCCCGACCGGGACCACCTCGTCTCGGCCGGGACGGGCCTGCTACAGCTCTGCCTTGCTTTCTTTCTTCCCCTTTCCCCTTGTAACCCTATATATACCCCCCTCTTGTATTAAGACACGATCTTATGTTATATTCTTCACTTCTCCTAAAACCCTAGACTAATTTAGGTTAGATTAGATTAGATTAGTTGATGGTAGGGATTCGTCACGTCCCTAGCCAATCAATATAACACCGACTAACCTAGTGAGTAGCTAGGGTAAGTCGGGATCGTATCCACGAGGACGGTATATCAAAGTTTAGACTAGGTTGGCCTAAAATGAGACTAGATTACCAAACGAACACAAAGAATGCAATAAAAGGAAAACTAATGATGGAGGAGAGGTAAGACTAAGCTAATGATCAAACTAACAAATAAACTAAAAGAACGATGGCTAACTAGGAGGATTAACACAAATATGGAAAGAAGTGGGGTAGGTCGGGTTCATAGAGGTAGAAGGATAATTGGGGTGATCAAGGGTATAGGTGTCTCCTAATTGCTAGAGTCGGTCCGGGCTCTCGCAACTTAGACCGATGTTAAGGTGAGTCCGGGCTCTCGCAACTTAGACCCTAGTCGGCACTCTCGTGACTATGACTATTCTCAACATTTCCACAAAATAAGCAATCAATGAGAAGATGAACACAAGCATGGGAAGCATGGCCAGTACAACTCACACAAGCATATCAACAAACACATAGAGTGCCCACAATGTGACTAACAACAAAGATACAACCTTTTCCCCTTAATCAACCCTAATCATCCATAATCTACACCTAATCTCCTTACTAACCCCACAAAGAAACTACTCACTCATTATCAATGAGAAACTAACAATACAAGAGAAAATAAACTCATAAACCAAACATCCATTATGAACAATGAGAACAATGATAAGAACAATATAAAAAGATTGAAACTAGAATGAATAAACAAGGATTAGAGTAGAGAAGATTATACCAACAATACTATGATGAAAAAGATGAAAACTTGCATTAATGAGAAACCCATATACAATCCCAAGGTTGTCAAGCTTGAAATAATCTTCAAGAATCCCTTAATCCAAGACTAATTACAATAATTATCTAAAGATTAACTAAGATTAAGGGAAGATTAAAGCTAATGAGTGAGAGTAAATCTAGGGTTTTGGAGGCTTAAACTAATGTAGGGTAACATAAGATGTCTTAAACTTACAAGAAGGGAGTATATATATGGGTACAAGAATGAAGGAGAAGAAAAGAAGAAATGCGGGTGAGCTGTAGCCCATCCCGACCGGAACGGATCATCTCGATCGGGAAGGGTTCTGCCATCCCGATTGGAAAGGGCTCAACCCGACCGGGAAGGACCCACAGTGGCGCTTCTAAATGTGCCTCCCTTCCCGATCGGGAAGGCTATTTTCCCGACCGGGAAGGGTCTTGTATGCCTTCAATAAGAGCTCTAGGGTCCCTCCTTGCATCTTATGGGCTTCTCGTCGATTCTCGGGACTCGGGATCGGGTCTCGGAGGCTCGGGATTGGGACCCACGGTCTCGGAGTCGATTCCAAGGCCTCGAGTCATCGGTCTTTTATCTCGTTGGCTCCAAAATGTGTATGTATTGAGTCGGAATCGCTCCAACTCTTCCAAATTGGTCTCGGGAACCTGAAATGAACTAAAGGAAGCATAAGACGCCCATGAATCGCTCCAAAGGAGCGATTCCACAAGGAAAAAGGGACCAAAACACTACGAAATAGGCACTACAAATGACACTTATCAACTCCCCCACACTTAACCCTTACTCGCCCTCGAGTAAGCACATACTACTACTAACCTATCCGAGTGGGTATTAGCGCACCCTACACCCCTTCAACTCACACGAGTGCACTTAGAGGAAAGGTGCACTCCGCAAGGCAAGTTGGGTCTTGCGACAAAACTGTGGATGCAACCGGACACAAAACACACAAACAAACAAACACACAAACAAACACATAATCGGTTGCACCCAAAAGAAAACAAATACCGCTTCCCTCAAAAAGCGGTGAATGAAACACCGGTTTAGGACTCGAGGTAAGTGACAACGTTCCCAAGCTAGCAATACAAACCAAGGTGAACTAAACCCTAATAGCATGACGATAAAGCATCAAAAACGTTGGTAACTTACCTAGGTCCTCCTAACTTTCTAAAAACGTACTACGGGACGATCGGCGGAGTGGAAAACTGAAGAACCACGGTGTTAGTCGACACTGTAGGTAAGTGAGACCCCGCCCCCTTTAGCGTGAGCCAAGAGGGTCGTCCCGTGTCTAAAACCGCCTAACTAGTCCAAGTAAAAAGGTGGAAATATGCAAGATGAGGGAAGACCCACTAATGCCGCTATCATCCTTCCTAGGGACTCGGTCCTTTGGTAGGCTCTTCACGGCAAAAGTCGGAAAAAGGCTTATTTTTGTGGGGATTTGTTTTTGTGAGATGGGTTTTCTTTTGGCATTTTCTTTCCTTTTGACGTTTTTGCTTTTTTTGTTGCCATGCCATTTCTTTTTCTTCTTTTCTATTTTCTTTTTGGCTTTTGTGCCTTTTCTTTTTCTTCATTCTTTTCTTTCTTTCATTTTTCTTTTCTTTTTTTTTTCTTTGCCTTTTTTGGCAAGATTTGGCATTCTTGGCATTTTCATTGTATAACGAGAAAGAGAGAATTCAACAATTTGCAATCTTATTAAGTGGATTTGTGTAGGAGGTAGGTGAATGGGTAAGTCGGGAGCGCGCTTTCTCTTCAAACCCACAAAAAGGGGAGAACTTGGACTAATCGAACGATCCTAGACACGGTCACCTAAGGGACGAGACTCGGTAACCAAGGCCTTTTCACACCGTGGGTGGTCATAATGGTCAAAATGCAAATCCCGTAGTAAATCCCTAGTAAGCTAGGTGGACTCAAGGTAAAGGACCAACGAATTCATTGATTTAGGGTCATTCTAATAGATTAAAGTCCAAGACTCGATTTATACAACTAGAAAGGGAAAAATAGACACTCACACACTAGCCTCTAAACCGGGTTTTCGAAAACCATTTACACACAAGACACACAACAAAACACAAAACAAAGACTCAACGAGAAAGAAAGAAAAAAGAAACAAAAGCAACAAAACAAGAACAAAACAAAACGAACACATACAAAACAAACACCACCCCGGACATCCAAATGAGCAACCAATCATCCACAAACTTTACAAAGCTCCACCCGAGCACACCACAACACATATCTCCTCCAAACTCCACAAGAAACAAAGAGGAAAAAGGGTTGAAAAGATGTTACCGGGTGTCTTGAAAGCTCTCCAAAGCTAGCGGTGATTAAGCGACCTATAAGGAAAGAGGGAGGCAAAACACGCACACAAAACAAATATACGACATAATGACACAAAAGGAAAACACACAAAAGAAAAATCTTTTTGGTTTTTGTGAAAATTTTTCAAATTTTTAGGGTTTTTAAAGGTTTTTTTCGAAAAAAGGGAAAATAAAACTAACTACGATAGAATATCGCTCCCCCACACTTAAATCGAGCAATGTCCTCATATGCTCAATCGTAGTGTGCGGAGAGACAAAAGAGAAAGAAAAGAAACTACGAAAATAAAGCTAGAAATCAAAAATAAAGTGAAGAAAAGGTAGAAGGTGTCCGGCCGGGGTGTAGTCAAGTCACCATGGGCCGAGACGTGAAAAAGATATGAAATGGAGAAGAAAGATAAAAAGAAATAAATGAAAGGAAATGGGAGGGGAGGGCTAGGTGTAATCAAGTCACCTAGCCCGGATTCCGCGCAAGTCCGACTAACTCCTAAAATGGGGTCAAAATCTTGTAAATGGACTAATCGATTGACTCTCGACGTAATCACGTCGTCGGGAGTCGGGAGCAACCAAACTATGGCCTCGAAGGCCCCTAGATACAGAGACTCAAGGGAATGGGGCAAACAATGAAAAAAAGCGATAAAAAGACGGAAAAGTAAGGATAGTTACCCAAACCGAGCGGCTAGTAACTCACTTGCTCCATCGTCTCGTTGATCATTAGAGGCTCGTCGCTTGTTTTCTCGGTTGCCATCTCGCTTCACACTTGAAGAGAACTCACGGTATAGGTAGTAATGGTAGGGGGTGGGATTTGATGTGAGAGTCGGTGTAAAGCTTATAGGAAATGGAGTGAGGGCATGACAATGAAGTACATGGGGCATATGGTAAGGCTAGGGTAGTAAGGGAGGTTGGGAGGGGGCATAAAACGGTTGGGTGGACTCTATTTGCGAAGAAGAATCACAAAGGGGGAGCAGAGGACCTTCCCGGTCGGGAAGGTTGTTCCTGATCGGGTTTGCTCACCCGTCCCGGTCGGGACGCCCTCATCCCGATCGGGACGAGCCCAAAGTAAGCTCGAAATGTGGTGCGCCCTTCCCGATCGGGAAGGCACCCTTCCCGGTCGGGAAGCCTTACCCTTCCCGGTCGGGACGCCTCATCCCGATCGGGATGGGGCTTCTTCAACTTCCACAATCCCAAAAGCTCGCTCGAAGCTTCAAAAACCCGATCCTCGTGCTTACAAACCAAGGTGTATCATAGCCACTCTTCTCTAGGAGCATTCTCATTTCACCTATCAAGCAATACTCAAACATACATCAAACTCTCTCCCTCACAACGCTCATCAATCAATCCAAATAACAAGAATTCACAAAAATCCAACTAACTACAAGAAAGAGATATATACAATGAGACGGTTCTTGTGGAACTCCGTCAAACCAAGGTGGTACAATCTTCATTCTTTTTCAACAATACTCCAACCGGTTCCATCTCTATCAAGAGCACGTAAGAACAAGTCGAAGGCCCTAGAGAAGTCTTCAATCAAGCATGTCATATAACCGACCACATCCCAAGGCTCCTCATGGCCTTGCCTTGACGTTCTCGGGGCATCCCGCTCATCCAAGTTCAACGACTTGAACTTGTACTTTTGGTCCTTGGGGATATACCCAAACGTCCACCGGTCATCATGCGGCCCCAAGGGAGGCTCATCTTCTTCCTTGCTTAGCAACTTGTCGTCAAGCCCATGATTCGGGCACTCATCTTCCTCCATATCGGAGTCATCATCCTCAAGTACATAAGAGTACTTCTTCAAGCTTTGTCCCGATCCTTCCTCTAGATCGATGTCTTCCGTGGCATGGATCATATTACATGTCTCGGTCATGGGCGAAGTGTTGCCTTGGAGGTCGAACACTAACTCCTCGTCGCCTAATTGAAAGGTGATCCTACCCTTCTTTACATCGATCACGGCACCGGCGGTGTGTAAAAATGGGCGTCCAAGGATGATGGGAGTGTTAGCATCCTCCGGCATATCAACCACAATGAAGTCGACCGGAAGGAAGAACTTCCCTATTTGCACCGGCACGTCCTCTAACATCCCCAATGGTCGGTTAAGAGACTTATCGGCCATTTGGAGTGTAATGGAAGTACATTTCAACTCCGTCATCACTAATCGCTCACAAATGGTGTAGGGAACAATGCTCACACTCGCGCCCAAATCACACATAGCTCTCTCGATCTTGTAATTGCCGATGGTGCATGGGATAGAGAAACTACCCGGGTCCTTCAACTTCGGAAGCGTGGAACCTTGAATAAGCTCGCTCACCACCCTAGTGAACGCTACCGTCTCTTCCATGTCGACGGACCTCTTCCTAGCTAGGATTTCCCGCATGAATTTTCCATATGCCGGGATTTGGGTAAGTAACTCGGTAAACGGGACACTAACATCCAATTTCTTCACAATACTAAGGAACTTGTCGTATTGAGTGTCCACCTTAGTCTTCATTTGCCTTGATGGGAAAGGCAACTTGATTTGGTACTTGTTTTGTTCGATTGGGGTGGACTCTTCAAAGGACACTTTCCTTTTTCCCTTGTCTTTCTCTTGAAGAGGGGGAGGGTCGTCTTTTTGGGGTTCTTCAACCTCCCTCAAGACTTTCTCCTCAATTGGATTGTCCAAGCTTGGTTCTTCATGATTGGGAGATGTCGTTTCTATTTTCGGCTCTTGCATCGGCTCTTGCTCATTAGGATATGGAGGGGAGTCATAAGAGGTACCTCTCCTTGTAGTGATGGCATTTACATGCTCAAATTTCGGTGTTTCACCTTGAGAAGGTAGTTGCCCCTTTTGCCTTGAGGAGCTCCCCGAAGCTAGTTGAGATATTTGATTCTCAAGTATCTTCATACGGGTATCTCTCATTGCGTTTTCATCTTGAATATAAGTGAAGAGCTCATGATGATTCCTTGACATGTCCACTTGACTTTGTTGCAAATCTTGAGTATTCTTTTGCATATCCATCAAAGTCTTTTGAATATCAAAATCCCGAGGTGGGGATGATGGATTATGTGGAGTGTCGGTGATGGCGAGAGGAATGCCATAATCATGAGTAGGAGACCGGCTCCTAGGCTTGCTTTGTTGTTGTTGATTTTGAGTTGCTTGTTGACGGTTCCCTTGGAACCCATGAGAATTGCCTTGATTAAGGCCTTGATTGTGGTTTTGTTGTTGTTGGAAGCCTTGGTTTCCTTTGAAACCGCCTTGATTGAAGTTCCCTTGTTGGAACCCTTGATTGTTGTTGTGAAAGGTACCTTGGTTATTTTGCTTGAAGTTGTTGAAGGGTCTTGGATTACCCATGTAACCTTGGTAACCTTGGTTGTTGTCCCTTAAGGGAGGTGGAACATAGGGACGATGTTGTTGTTGCTGTTGAAAGGCTTGTTGTTGGGGGACTTGTTGGGAAGCTTGGAATTGATTAGAGTAAGAGGTACCTTGCTTGAACGCTTGAAAGGCGTTCACTTGCTCAATACTTCCACGGCAATACATAGGCTCATGTCCAACTATTCCACAAGTATCGCACATCCCATAGTAAAGTTAAGGAGGTGCGAACCCCAAAGCATTCACTTCTTGAATCGGTTGATGGTGTGAGGAACTAGTGCCTTGGACTTGGTCGAGGTGACTTTGGAGCTTCTTGTCAATAGTCTCCATGTGCGTTTTCAATTGAGCTCCAAGGTCAATTCTTAGCTTAGTGATGGCATCGACGTCATGCATGCCTCCTCGATGTGCCTTCCTAGGCCTAGAATATTGCAAATTGTGCACCGCCATCTCTTCGATTCTCGCCCATGTTTGGTCGTCATCGACCTCGGTAAACCTACCATTGGAACCCATGTTGAGAATGGCTCTCGATTCCTCATAAAGACCATTCCAAAATTGTTGCACCAAGAACCATTGTGAGAGTCCATGATGAGGGCACGATCTTACCAAAGACTTAAACCGCTCCCAAGCTTCATATAGGCTCTCTTCATCCCTTTGTTGAAACCCGGTGTGGAGGCCCTAAGCAAGTTCGTCTTTTCCGGAGGGTAAAACTTTTGGTAGAACGCCGAGGCAAGCTTTTTCCAAGTATCGATCCCCATGGTTGCCCTATCGAGACTCTTGATCCATTGCTTCGCTTTTCCAATAAGAGAAAACGGGAAGAGTACCCAACGAATTTGGTCTTGAATAACCCCGGTTTGAGATATAGCGTCACAATAATCGGAGAAGGTCTCCATGTGTTGGTGCGGGTCTTCGATGGGCAAACCACTAAAAGGGCTCCTCTCCACAAGTTGGATAAATTGAGTCTTTGCCACAAAATTCCCGGTATAGGCTTCCGGTAATGCACTCGGTCCCGGCAAGACATCCTCGGTGAATGTGGAGTGAGAGGAGAACTTAGGCATTCTTGGATGTAAGGGAGAGGATGGGGGTGTAGAGAGTGTTGATGTAGAAGAAGAGGGGGAACTAGGAGAAGAATCACCGAAGGGATTGATGAAGGTCCCTCCGGCCGTCTCTCGAGGTGAAATGTTCAAGTCGGCTCCTTGGGCTTGCCCTTGATGAGTATTGCTTGCACTTGGTTGAGAGATCCTAACCCGATTAATCGTCCGTTGGCGAAAGGCTCGAAAGAGTCTCTCCGGCTCTAGATTAAAGAGATAGAAGTCGCCTCCCCTCCTAGGCATACACTACACACTAGAATAAACGTAAGAACACCTAGTGCTTTATGGGCACTAGGCAACGACAATAATAAACACAACTAGAGACAAAGAGAAAAGAAAGCTAAGGAAAGAAGAGAAACTAGAAAATATTCACAAGAGAAGATGGGAGAGCAGAAAGAAGGATAACTAAGTCTAGAAATAAGCAAACTAAGTCTAAACAATGCACCGTCCCCGGCAACGGCGCCAAATTGATGGTAGGGATTCGTCACGTCCCTAGCCAATCAATATAACACCGACTAACCTAGTGAGTAGCTAGGGTAAGTCGGGATCGTATCCACGAGGACCGTATATCAAAGTTTAGACTAGGTTGGCCTAAAACGAGACTAGATTACCAAACGAACACAAAGAATGCAATAAAAGGAAAACTAATGATGGAGGAGAGGTAAGACTAAGCTAATGATCAAACTAACAAATAAACTAAAAGAACGATGGCTAACTAGGAGGATTAACACAAATATGGAAAGAAGTGGGGTAGGTCGGGTTCATAGAGGTAGAAGGATAATTGGGGTGATCAAGGGTATAGGTGTCTCCTAATCGCTAGAGTCGGTCCGGGCTCTCGCAACTTAGACCGATGTCAAGGTGAGTCCGGGCTCTCGCAACTTAGACCCTAGTCGGCACTCTCGTGACTATGACTATTCTCAACATTTCCACAAAATAAGCAATCAATGAGAAGATGAACACAAGCATGGGAAGCATGGCCACTACAACTCACACAAGCATATCAACAAACACATAGAGTGCCTACAATGTGACTAACAAAAAAGATACAACCTTTTCCCCTTAATCAACCCTAATCATCCATAATCTACCCCTAATCCCCCTACTAACCCCACAAAGAAACTACTCACTCATTATCAATGAGAAACTAACAATCACAAGAGAAAATAAACTCATAAACCAAACATCCATTATGAACAATGAGAACAATGATAAGAACAATATAAAAAGATTGAAACTAGAATGAATAAACAAGGAGTAGAGTAGAGAAGATGACACCAACAATACTACGATGAAAAAGATGGAAACTTGCATTAATGAGAAACCCAAATACAATCCCAAGCTTGGAACAATCTTCAAGAATCCCTTAATCCAAGACTAATTACAATAATTATCTAAAGATTAACTAAGATTAAGGGAAGATTAAAGCTAATGAGTGAGAGTAAATCTAGGGTTTTGGAGGCTTAAACTAATGTAGGGTAACATAAGATGTCTTAAAATTACAAGAAGGGTGTATATATATGGGTACAAGAATGAAGGAGAAGAAAAGAAGAAATGCGGGTGAGGTGTAGCCCATCCCGACCGGGACGGATCATCCCGATCGGGAAGGGTTCTGCCATCCCGATCGGGAAGGGCTCAACCCGACCGGGAAGGACCCACAGTGGCGCTTCTAAATGTGCCTCCCTTCCTGATCGGGAAGGCTATTATCCCGACCGGGAAGGGTCTTGTATGCCTTCAATAAGAGCTCTAGGGTCCCTCCTTGCATCTTATGGGCTTCCTGTCGATTCTCGGGACTCGGGATCGGGTCTCGGAGTCTCGGGACTGGGACCCACGGTCTCGGGGTCGATTCCAAGGCCTCGAGTCATCGTTCCTTTATCTCGTTGGCTCCAAAATGTGTATGTATTGAGTCGGAATTGCTCCAACTCTTCCAAATTGGTCTCGGGAACCTGAAACGAACTAAAGGAAGCATAAGAAGCCCATGAATCGCTCCAAAGGAGCGATTCCACAAGGAAAAAGGGACCAAAACACTACGAAATAGGCACTACAAATGACACTTATCACTAGTATAGATTAGTCGGTAATTAGTAGTTAATCCTAGTTTAGTCTTGTATTAAGGGAATTCTTCAAGATTCATTCAAGATTGACAACCTTGGGTGTTTGTTTTGGGTTTTCTTCATTAATGCAAGTTTTGTTCTTTCTTCATTACTAGTATGGTAATCTCTTCTTCCTTCTCCTCTTAATCTTTATTTATGATATTCAAGTTTCAATCTTTAGTTCTAGATTATTGTTTTGTTCTTCATACTTGTTAGTTTGTTTATGTTTGTTTTGTTTTCTTATGTTGATTCATCTTGTTTTTGTTAGTTATAGTTTGATCATGTTAGAGTAGTGTTCTTGCTAGGGTTAGTAGGGTGATTAGGATGTTAATTGGATGATTAAGGGATTGTTGGAGATGTTGGTGGAAGATTTGGATTTCCTCTTGTTTGATGCACATCACATGTTTGTTGAAATGCTTGAATGACTAAGTAGTTGCGAATGCTTGTTTTTCTTGCCTTTCTCTTGTGGGTGATAGTTTGTTTGTGGGTTCGGTTCCCTCACTAAGTTGCGAGAGCCCGGTGAGGACGACCCCTTGGTCGGTCTAAGTAGCGAGAGCCCGGATGCGACCTAGGCCACCATAGCGTGCTAGAACCCCGTTTGTCATGTGTGTCGCCGAGATGGGTTCTAGGTGGAACCTCTAGGTGGGTCTAAGTTGCGAGAGCCCGGACCAAGCTAGATCACCTTACTACCTCCTTCACTCTAGTTCTCCCTTGACCATTCCATTACCCCTTTGACCCCGACCTAATCCTAGCCTGTTCTCCTTTGTTTGCTTTCTCCTTAGCCTTAGTCATATTCTACCTTTCTCCCCTTCTATCATTCTTGTTTAGCTTAGCTCGTTGACTTAGTCTCGTATTTGGGCCGACCTAGTCTAGGCTATACATTACCGTCCCCGTGGATTCGACCCGACTTGCCCTATCTACCGTAGGAATAGCCGGTTATATTATTGACGGTTGGGATTCCGTGACGAATCCCTACCATCAATTTGGCGCCGTTGCCGGGGACGGTGCATTGTTTAGACTTAGTTTGCTTATTTCTAAACTTAGTTACCCTTCTTTGTGTTCTCCCATCTTCTCTTGTGAATATTTTCTTGTTTCTCTTCTTTTCTTAGCTTTCTTTTCTTTTTGTCTCTAGTTGTGCTTGTCTATTGTCGTTGCCTAGTGCCCATAAAGCACTAGGTGTTCTCACGTTTGTTCTAGTGTGTAGTGTATGCCTAGGAGGGAAGGCGACTTCTATCTCTTTAATCCAGAGCCGGAGAGACTCTTTCGAGCCTTTCGCCAACGGACGATTAATCGGGTTAGGATCTCTCAACCAAGTGCAAGCAATACTCATCAAGGGCAAGCTCAAGCAGCCGACTTTAGCGAGTCACCTCGAGAGACGGCCGGAGGGACCTTCATCAATCCCTTCGGTAATTCTTCTCCTAGTTCCCCCTCTTCATCTACATCAACACCGTCTACACCACCATCGTCTCCCTTATATCCAATCATGCCGAAGTTTTCATCCCACTCCACTTTTACCGAGGATGTCTTGCCGGGACCGAGTGTATTACCGGAAGCCTATACCGGAAATTTTGTGGCAAAGACTCAATTTATCCAACTTGTGGAGAGGAGCCCATTTAGTGGTTTGCTCACCGAAGACCCGCACCAACACATGGAGACTTTCTCCGATTATTGTGACGCTATATCTCAAACCGGGGTTACTCAAGATCAAATTCGTTGGGTACTTTTCCCGTTCTCTCTTATTGGAAAAGTGAAGCAATGGATCAAGAGTCTCGATAGGGCAACCATGGGTATCGATACTTGGAAAAAGCTTGCCTTGGCGTTCTACCAAAAGTTTTACTCTCCGGAAAAGACGAATTTGCTTAGGGCCTCCATCACCGGGTTCCAACAAAGGGATGAAGAGAGCCTATATGAAGCTTGGGAGCGGTTTAAGTCTTTGGTAAGATCGTTCCCTCATCATGGACTCTCGCATGAACCGATTCAAGAAGTGAATGCTTCAATGGTAGGTTTACCGAGGTCGATGACGACCAAACATGGGCGAGAATCGAAGAGATGGCGATGCATAATTCGCAATACTCTAGGCCTAGGAAGGCACACGGAGGAGGCATGCATGAGGTGGATGCTATCACTAAGTTAAGCATTGACCTTGGAGCTCAATTGAAAACACATATGGAGACTATTGACAAGAAGCTCCAAAGCCACCTCAACCAAGTCCAAGGCACTAGTTCCTCACACCATCAACCGATTCAAGAAGTGAATGCTTTGGGGTTCGCACCTCCTACACCTTACTTTGGGATGTGTGGCACTTGTGGAATCGTTGGTCATGACCCTATGAATTGTAGAGGGAGTATTGAGCAAGTGAACGCCTTTCAAGCGTTCAAGCAAGGTGCCTCCTACTCTAATCAATACCAAGCTTCCAATCAAGTCCCTCAACAACAAGCACTTCAACATCAACAACAACATCGTCCCTATGTTCCACCTCCCTTAAGGGACAACAACCTAGGTTACCAAGGTTATATGGGTAATCCAAGACCCTTCAACAACTTCAAGCAAAATAACCAAGGTACCTTCCACAACAACAATCAAGGGTTCCAACAAGGGAACTTCAATCAAGGCGGTTTCCAAGGAAACCAAAACTTCCAAAGACAACAAAACCACAACCAAGGCCTTAATCAAGGAAATTCTCATGGGTTCCAAGGGAACCATCAACAACAATAAGCAACTCAAGGCAATCAACAACAAAGCAAGCCTTGGAGCCGGTCTCCTATTCATGACTATGGTACTCCATTAGCCCTCACCGATACTCCGCATAATCCATCATCCCCACCACGGGATTTTGACATTCAAAAGACTTTGATGGATATGCAAAAGAATACTCAAGATGTGCAAAAATGTCAAATGGATATGTCAAGAACCCAACAAGAGCTCTTTGCTTATGTTCAAGGGGAAAATACGGTAAGAGATGCTCGTATGAAGATGCTTGAAACTCAAGTATCTCAACTTGCTTCGGGGAGCTCCTCAAGACAAAAGGGGCAACTACCTTCTCAAGCTGAAACACCAACATTTGAGCATGTAAACGCTATCACCACAAGGAGAGGTACATCCTATGACCCCCCCATTCCCTAGTGAGCAAGAGCCAATGCAAGAACCGACAATGGAAATGGCATCTCCAACTCAAGAAGAATCAAGCTTTGATAATCCAATGGAGGAACAAGTTTTATGGGAAGTTGAAAAACCCCAAGAACACAACCCTCCCCCACTTCAAGAGAAAGACAAGGGAATAAGGAAAGTGTCCTTTGAAGAGTCCACCCCTATTGAGCAAAACAAGTACCAAATCAAGTTGCCTTTCCCATCAAGGCAAATGAAGACCAAGGTGGACACTCAATACGACAAGTTCCTTAGTATTGTGAAGAAATTGGATGTTAGTGTCCCGTTTACCGAGTTACTTACCCAAATCCCGGCATATGGTAAATTCATGAAAGAAATCTTGGCTAGGAAGAGGTCCATCGACAAGGAAGAGACGGTAGCGTTCACGAGGGTGGTGAGCGAGCTTATTCAAGGTTCCACGCTTCCAAAGTTGAAGGATCCGGGTAGTTTCTCTATCCCTTGCACCATCGGCAAATACAAAATCGAGAGAGCTATGTGTGATTTGGGTGCGAGTGTGAGCATTATTCCCTACACCATTTGTGAGCGATTAGGGATGACGGAGCTGAAATGTAATTCCATTACACTCCAAATGGCCGATAAGTCTCTTAACCGACCATTGGGAATGTTGGAGGACGTGCCGGTGCAAATAGGGAAGTTCTTCATTCCGGTTGACTTCATTGTGGTTGACATGCCGGAGGATGCTAACACTCCCATCATCCTTGGACGCCCATTTTTACACACCGCCGGTGCCGTGATCGATGTGAAGAAGGGTAGGATTACCTTTCAACTAGGCGACGAAGAGTTAGTGTTCGACCTCGAAGGCAACACTTCGCCTATGACCGAGACGTGTAATGTAATCCATGCCACGGAGGACATCGATCGAGGGAAAGATTCGGGACAAAGCTTGAAGAAGTACTCTTATGTACTTGAGGATGATGACTCCGATTTGGAGGAAGATGAGTGCCCATATCATGGGCTTGATGACAAGTTACAAAGCGAGGAAAAGGATGAGCCACCCTTGGGGCCGCATGAGGATCGGTGGACGTTTGGGTATATCCCGAAAGACCGCAAGTACAAGTTCAAGCCTTTGAACTTGGAAGATCGGGATGCCCCGGGAACGTCAAGGCAAGGCCATGAAGAGCCTTGGGATGTGGTCGGTTACATTACGAGCTTGATTGAAGACTTCTCTAGGGCCTTCGACTTGTTCCTACGTGCCCTTGATGGAGATGGAATCGGTTTGGAGGTTGTTGGAAAAGAATGAAGAGTGCACCATCTTGGTTTGACGGAGTTCCACAAGAACCGTCTCATTGTATATATCTCTTTCTTGTAGTTAGTTGGATTTTTGTGAATTCTCGTTAATTGGATTGATTGATGAGCGTTGTGAGGGAGAGAGTTTGATGTGTGTTTGAGTATTGTTTGATAGGTGAAGTGAGAATGCGTCCTAGAGAAGAATGGCTATGATATACCTTGGCTTGTAAGCACGAGGATCGGGTTTTTGAAGCTTGGAGCAAGCTTTTGGGATTGTGGAAGTTGAAGAAGACCCATCCCTGCCGGGAAGAGGCGTCCCGACCGGGACGGGCGTGGCATCCCGACCGGGAGGGAGTCATCCCGATCGGGATGGGAGTGCACAAATTCGAGCTCACTGGAGGTCCATCCCGACCGGGAAGGAAGCGTCCCGACCTGGATGGGTGAGACATCCCGAACGGGACCGATCATCCCGACCGGGGCGGGCATTGCTCCCCCTTTGTGTTTCTTCTTCGCAAATCGAGTCCACCCAACCATTTTATGCCCCCTCCCAACCTCCCTAGCTATCCTAGCCTTATCATATGCCCCATGTACTTCATTTTCATACCCTCACTCCATTTACCATCCACTTTACACCGACTCTCACATCAAATCCCACCCCTTACCATTACTACCTCTACCGTGAGTCCTTCTTGAGTGTGAAGCGAGATGGTAACCGAGAAGATAAGCGACGAGCCTCTAATGATCATCGAGACGATGGAGCAAGTGAGTTACTAACCGATCGGTTTGGGTAACTATCCTTACTTTTCCGTCTTTTTACCGCTTGTTTTTCATTGTTTGCCCCCTTCCCTTGAGTCATGGTATCTAGTGGCCTTCGAGGCCGTAGTATGGTTGCTCCCGACTCCCGACGACGTGATTACGTCGAGAGTCAATCGATTAATCCAAGTATGCAAGATTTTCACCCCTTTTTAGGCATTAGTCGGATTTGGACGGAATCCGGGCTAGGTGACTTGATTACACCTAGCCCTCCCCTCCCATTTTCTTTTATTTCTTTCTTTTTATTTTCTTCCCCCTTCCATATCTTTTCTTGTCTCGGCCTATGGTGACTTGACTACACCCCGGCCGGACACCTTCTACCGTTTTCTTCACCTTATTCTTTGATTTTTAGCCTTATTTTCGTAGTTTCTTTTCCTTCTCTTTTGTCTCTCCGCACACTACGATTGAGCATATGAGGACATTGCTCGGTTTAAGTGTGGGGGAGTGATATTCTACCGTAGTTAGTTTTATTTTTTCCCTTTTTCGAAAAACCTTTAAAAATACCTAAAAATTTGAAATTTTTTCACAAAAATCAAAAAGATTTTATTTTTGTGTCTTTTTCCTTTGTGTCGTTGTGTCGTATATTTGTTTTGTATTGTGTGTGTTTTGCCTCCCTTTTCCTTATAGGTTGCTTAATCACCGTTGTTTGGAAAGCTTTGAAGACATCCGGTAACATCTTCTAACCCTCTTTCCCTCTTTATTCCTTGTGATGCTTGGAGAAGGTTGTGTCGAGGTGTGCTCGGGTGGAGCTTGTACATACTTGTGGTGGATTTGATGACTTGTTTGGAAATTCGGGGTGGTGTTTGCTTTGTTTATATGTTTGTGTTGTTTTGTTTTATTTTGTTGCCTTTTCGTTTCTTTTTCTTTCGTTCTTTGTTGTGTCTTTGTTTTGTGTTGTGTAGTGTGTCATGTGTGTAAACCGTTTTCGAAAACCCGGTTTAGAGGCTAGTGTGTGAGTGTGTACTTTCCCTTTTTAGTAGTGTAAATCGAGTCTTGAGCTTTAGCCTAGTAGAATGACTCTAAATCAATCATTTCGTTGGTCCTTTACCTTGAGTCCACCTAGCTTACTAGGGATTTACTACGGAATTTGCACTTTTGACCATTATGACCACCCACGGTGTGAAAAGGCCTTGGTTACCGAGTCTCGTCCCCTAGGTGACCGTGTTTAGGATTGTTTTGATTAGTCCAAGTTCTCCACTTTTTGTGGGTTTGAAGGGAAGGGCCCGTCCCGACTTACCCATTCACCTACCTCCTACACATCTCCACACAATAAATTGCAAATTGTTGATTTCTATCTTTCTTGTTACACATTGAAATGCCAAAAAAGCCAAATCTTGCCAAAAAGGGCAAAGAAAAGAAAAGAAAGAAAAAAAAATGAAAGACAGAAAAGAAATGAAGAAAAAGAAAAGGCACAAAAGCCAAAAGAAAATAGAAAAGAAGAAAAAGAAATGGCATGGCAACAAACAAAGCAAAAATGTCAAAAAGAAAGAAAATGCCAAAAGAAAACCCGTCTCACAAAATGAAATCCCCACAAAAATAAGCTTTATTTCCGACTTTTGCCGTGAAGAGCCTACCAAAGGACCGAGTCCCGAGGAAGGATGATAGCGGCATTAGTCGGTCTTCCCTCATTTTGCATGTTTTCCACCTTTTTACTTGGACTAGTTAGGCGGTTTTGGACACGGGACGACCCTCTTGGCTCACGCTAAAGGGGGCGGGGTCTCACTTACCTACAGCGTCGACTAACACCGTGGTTCTTCATTTTTCCACTCCGCCGATCGTCCCGTTGTACGTTTTTAGAAAGTTAGGAGGACCTAGGTAAGTTACCAACGTTTTTGTTGCTTTATCGTCATACTAGTAGGGTTTAGTCCACCTTGGTCTGTATTGCTAGCTTGGGAACGTTGTCACTTGCCTCGAGTCCTAAACCGGTGCTTCTTTCACCGCTTTTAGAGAGAAGCGGTATTTCTTTTGTTTTGGGTGCAACCGTCTAAGTGTTTGTTTGTGTGTTTTGTGTCCGGTTGCATCCGCGGTTTTGCCGCAAGACCCGACTTGCCTTGCGGAGTGCACTTTTCCTCTAAGTGCACTCGCGTGAGTTGAAAGGGCGTAGGGTGCGCTAATACCCACTCGGTTAGTTTAGTACTTAGTTTGTGCTTACTTGAGGGCGAGTAAGGGTTAAGTGTGGGGGAGTAGTCCGTCCCGGTCGGGACGGCCTGTCAACCCGACCGGGACGGGTTGGTCCCGACCGGGACGGGCCCACAGCAGCACCCTCAATGTCGCACCCCATCCCGAACGGGATGAGGCCATCCCGAACGGGATGGGTCTTGTAGGCCTCCCTTAAGAGCTCTTTGGTCCCTCCTTGCCTCTCATGGGTTTCTTGCCGATTTTCGGGACTCGGGATCTGGTCTCGGAGGCTCGGGATTGGGTCCCAAGGTCTCGGGGTTGATTCCAAGGCATCGTGTCATCGTTCCTTTACTCCGTTGGCTCCAAAATGTGTATGTATAGAGTCGGAATCGCTCCAACTCCTCCAAATCGGTCTCGGGAACCTGAAACGAACTAAAGGAAGCATAAGAAGCCCATAAATCGCTCCCAAGGAGCGATTACACAAGGAAATGGGACCAAAACATAGTGAAAAAGGCACTACAAACTACACTTATCAAGGGGTAAAAGGGAAAGAGTGTTGCGAGGGAGAAAAAACCTATATCACTTAGCCGACTTACTTATTTTTTCCCATCTCCCCTAGACTTCAAAAATTATATGCAACCAAAACCATTGCCGAACAAATGAAGTGGCATAAAGAAGAAACTAGTGTAGAGGGGAAGATGTGTCATCCTAGTGATGGGGAGGAGTGGAAGCGCTTTGATAAAATTTACTCTAATTTTGTTAAGGAACCCCGAAATGTGAGACTTGGGTTGTGTACCGATGGGTTTACCCCTTTCAGTCAATTCGATAAGTCGTACTCCTGCTGGCCTGTCATGGTCATACCATATAACTTACCCCCATGGTTGTGTGTGAAACCATCGTTCATCTTTCTTTCTCTTATTGTTCCCGGCCCAAAAAATCCCAAAAATCATTTGGATGTTTGCTTAGAACCAGTGATAGAGGAATTGAGACACTTGTGGGAAGTAGGGGTGGAGACATATGATGTGTCGTTGAAACAAAATTTTCATCTTAGAGCATCTCTATTAGGGACTATAAACGATTTCCCTGCATAAGGTATTTTGAGGTCGATGACGAGGAGGAGGAAGATGATTACGAGGAGGAGGATGTAGTTGGTTAGAGTAGGCAAGTGGGAGATGACAACGATGGCGACGATGATTTCTAGTAGGGTATAGTTTTAATTTATATTATTTCAGTATTTAAGTCTTTGTTTGTTCTTTTGATTTGTTGATTATGTTGTTAATTTTTTTGATTAGTTGATTGTATTATTGTTAATTGTTTTGATTTCTAACTTTCTATCTTCGACAGCAGAGATGACGTTGGGCCGACGACTTCGGGCTAGGAGCAGGAGCACTAAGAGGCAGCAGCAGCCGCAGCAGGAGCAAGAGGAGTAGTGGACCGAGGAGCAGCCGGACGAGAACGAGGAGGACCACAACAACCTCTAGCACCACCTCATTAGATCAGACGTAGGCAGGAAGACGGGTGCATAATTCTGAGCCTCGATAACACATGGTCAGACATCATATTAGCAACTTCATTATTGGTTTTCAAATGTTAAGGTTTTCAAATATTTTTATACTTCATTCTTATTTCATTTTTTGGTGTAAGTTTCGGCATCGAGTGACCGTGAATAGTGTAGCCGATAGTTTCATGAGTGACTTGACAAGTTACTTTACCAGTTGGACTAAGGTGCCTGCATGGCAGCAAGAAAAGTGGTTCAACAACTTTAAGGTGCACCGTTTTTTGGGTTTAGTAGTTACCTATTACTGTTTATGGATTAATAATCAACTAACAACAAACAATCTTGCAACTGAAATTATGGTGGGATCCGAGCCTCGAGGTGGCTGCATGGAACCGGTACATGGAGGTTGCCAAACCACGGTTCAAGGACAACATGTTTAAGATGGCGAATGAGGGAAATTAAGGCGGAGAAAGTACTTAAAGGTCGTTTGATTACTCAATTAGTGTTCGTACTTGAATAGAAAGTTATATCTTTGCTTATTGATCTCTTTATATGAATTGTAGGTGCCGCAGTTGAGAAGTTCAACAAAGCTCGGTCCGACCCAAAGTTTCTCAAGAGATCTGTCCAAGCAATGAAAAAAAGAGGCGGGGAAACCTTGAGGCTGAAGTGGAACCTACGCACTACGGTGGGTCGCAGTCGACCTACCAGCGGGTTATGGACGTAAATATTTCAAACCTTTCATTTTTTGGATTCTTATTTCATGTTTTCATTAAATTATTGACAAGAAGTCTACATGTACTATTAACAGATAAAGAACAAAACATGACAACTCCCAGACGCTGCGAAGTTGTTTGTTCAGACGAAGAGCAAGGTGGACAGCAACGGTCAAAGGCATTTCATTTTGGTGAGGGACAGAGAACTTTTGGTGAGTTTTTAACATAAGGCTTCTGTACATTGTTCTTTAGATTGTGACTTTGTCGACGAAGTCTCGCCTAATCATCAAATCAATTTTTTTAGGGAACATATCAGGAAGCTACATCCACCGACAAAGCTGAAGGTAGAGATCCGAACCAGATATGGTTCGATGTTGTGGAAGGGTACCGTTAGCGAGGGGTGTAGGGTACGGGGAACGCTCACGGCCTGTACTTCACCCATCCAAATGCTCGAGGGGGACATTCGACCTCAACCGAATACGTACCGTCCGCCATGGCTGAGCCGAGGTCAGAAATTGAAGAAGGAAAGGCGAAACGGGCTGCTGATCAAGTGAAGCAAAATTCTGAACTAATGAGGCAACATGCATGCTGATGTGAACAGGCAAATACTAGAAGAACTCGCCCACTTAAAGAGCATGCAGCTGCAGAACTGCAACTTCGGCTCCTTTCCCTGACCCCCAGACCCGAAAGATCCTTCAATGGGGGTAGTAGTGGTGCTTTAGCTAGTTTCCCTGTTCGTTGAGTAGGTACTGTCAGTAGTTGTAGTTTAATTAACCTTGTAGTTTCTGAATGTTGATTCAAAACAGTTTGTAACATTGTTCTTAATTTAGTTTATTCACGACATTTAGTTACCTTGGTTGGCAATTGTGTAAGTGTGAAGCTGGCGTTATGTGGTCGATACAACATGATGTTTGGAATGTGTTTGGAACGTATTGTCATTGTTGGGTTGTTTTTTTGTGTGCAGATTTTGGGTAGAAATGAATCAAATTGAATCGACCAATTACAGGCCTATTAGCGACCGATATCAGTCGCTAATGTAAAATATTAGTGACTAAAAACAGTCGCTAAATAAGACGCCCAAGGTCCCCAAGACGTCAGGAGAACTCATAGGGCGACTGATATTAGTCGCTAAGCCTTCCCCATTAGCGACCGATATCAGTCGCTAAGCTGATCATATAGCGACTGATATCAGTCGCTAAGTTTAACGACCGATATCGGTCGCCCGTGTTTCTTAGCGACCGATATCGGTCGCCCGCCTCCTTTTTAAGCGACTACCTAGCGCGACTGCTTCTTATCGGCTGTTATCTGTCCCCCGTCTTTTTTAGCGACAGGAGACGGTCGCTGATGTCAGTCGGTTGTTTCGTATTTTCTAGTAGTGTAAGGAGCTCCTTATTTTCTAGCTCATGGTTAAGGACGACCTCCTTATATGATATGGAACTCCGATCCTTATAGATCACCATTGCTATTGTCCTAATAGACGGTAGCTCGGGGTTGTCGGTAGGGGATCCGCAGGTCAGCTATTATGGGCTGTTAGCTCTAGACGACGAGGGTCTACGGAGGCTAGCGACGCCGAGGCGGAGGCAATCTTGGAAGAGTTGACGGAGGCTTGGAAGCGAGGCTATAAGAACGTGATGATCGAGAGCGATTGCCAGTCGGTCATTGACATTCTGAGACAAGGTCGTACGGGTCGGAGTAATCTTTTTCTTATTATTGATGAAATTGGTGTTTTAAGTCGTAATTTCGAGTCTATTTCTTTGTTGTTCGTGTCGCGTCAGGGTAATCGTGTAGCTCATGAGTTGGCTCGGTTTCATTCTCAGTCTTTTGGAAGACGAGTTTGGGAGGATATCTGTCCGGAGCATATTAATTTGTTGGTCACTGTTGATGCTAATGCAGTAATCCCAGTTTGGGAGTTCAAAAAAAATTAATAACAAGGTTAACGAGACTATAAATAGGAATTACATGAATAAGATTAGCCAATAACTTAACCCACTACTTAATTAAGTGTCCACTAGATTAACATTAATTTTGGAGCACTACTCCAACCATCATATGCGTATTTAATTAACAATGAGTAGATTATACAACTAGGTCAGTTGCACATATAACTCTATGTACAACGTGTTTTATGATTTTGAGTGTTATTACAAAGATTTCGAATTTTGTTGTAAATTTTTTGAGTTTTAGTGTGAAATCGTCGAGCTAAATCACATAAATGTTTAAACTCAAAAAGTTACAACTCAACTTTGAAACTTGTATAAACTCAGTAAGTATGCACAAAAGCTCAACAATTTGACGTGCTTGTACATACAACTGGTGGTATCATACTATTTTCTTTTAACTAACTATCTTAAGTTGTGAGTGTGCGCATGTATTTATCCAATTGGTTGGTAAATATATAACCCAAATAAACTAATACTCCCTCTGATTCTGGCTACAAAGTTGTCCGTCTATTGTTAATTTAATCACAATATTATTAGCAAACCAAGTTTTTTTCCCCTTTCTTTTGGATCCGATCCGAGGGGTGATCACAAATAACCAGGGGATCATGTAGTGGAAGCGTATGATAGATTCATAATATATCATAGTGATTTATAGATTTATATACTCCCTCTATTTTAATTATTCATTTATCTTTTATATTAATTATAAATAATATTTTAATCAAAACTAAATTAAATAAATTAACGAAATACATAAAGTATGTGAATTACGGAGTATGATCCTATGGGGTAACTAATGAGGAGGATTGATAGCCGACAAAATCCCAACAATGCACTGTCATTTTCTCTTTTAATTCCTTTACTAGTGTGCTCTTATGTATTGTCACTATTTCCAATTATCTTCCTCTTTTAGTCTTTAAGCGGTTCATAGTATTAGGGGTGAGCAAAAATATACGATACGGTTTTATTATACGTATACGATATGATATACGCTTTCAATTATACAAATTTTTGGATATCCGATAGAATAACCGTATATACGATACGGTTTTCCTTAAAACCGTAGCGGATACGTATCGGGGAAAATTGAAACTGGATATCCGGTTTCCGATCCGGTTTTTTAAAAACAATAAAAAATATGAAAAATATAATCCTAATATGCATTATACAATAAAGAATTCAAAACTTATCAATTATTCTCAAAGGTAAAAAACAAAACTATTAGTGAATTTATGATTTTTAGGTAAAAAACAAAAACAAAACAATGGTACCGCAAGTCATATATACTTTTTTTTTTAGGTTTTTTTTTATGTATTTTTGTTATATCAATTTATATAAAATGTAACGTTGCTTAAAAACAATTAACTACTCTTAATTAAAAATGGAAAATTGTTTAAAAAAAAAAGAAAATTTGAAAAAATATATAAAACCGGATACCGGATATCCGAAAACCGGATATCCGAAAAAACGCGGATATCCGGAAACCGGATATCCGGAAAAAACCGGATCGGATACGGATCGCAAAATTTTAATTTTTAAAACCGGATATCCGATACGGTTTGCAAAACCGGATCGGATATCCGATTTTGCTCACCCCTACATAGTATGTACTCCCTCTTTTATTAATGTTATTTCTATTTGTCGTTTTGGAGGTATAAGTTATAAAACTTTGACCGTAAATAAAATATAAAATATAAAATCCTATAATATTATATTTATATAGTTGTGTTTATTATCGATAAATATCTCATAAAAATAATTTTTATTGAAAATTAATTACATATAGTGAATAAAATTACGGTCAAAACATCATCTTAAAAACGGTATATAAATTAAATGGGAAGAACAACTATAAATGAAGAAAACCGACTACTAATATATGACTATAACTATATCCCGTGGGTATCATTGGGTGCATGCATGAAACTCATGATGATCACAAATATACTCACATGCATGATCCACCTAGCTATCTTAGCTTTGTCTTCACATCTTTCTTCCTTCATTCTTCTGATTTATGATAAAACTTGTCTCTTTCCAATGCATAGAGTGAGTAATTTGGATGTAGATTAACTCATCGATACAAGACATATGCTTTTTCGTACTCCCTCTTGTTCATATGTTCCTTTTTTTTATTTATTCCTTGTGATGTGTATTTAAATAACTGACAAATAAATAAACGAGATAGAGTGAATACGGATTAAATATCTTTGTCTAAAGATTTGAATATTGAAAAAAGCATCCATCTTTTGGTAAACCCTAATGTTTATCAACTTCAATATAACGAGAATTTTTGAGAAACAATTCAAGAGTAAAATTTGGAAGTATTTGAACAAAATACAATACTCGCTCCGATTCTCTGAAATTAGAATATTTGTTTTATGTACATGGAATAAGTTTGTGAGTGTGCATGGTGGGGCTCACTAATAGAGTAAAATATTCTTACTAATAAAAATATACCATCATAAAAATGTGGCAATTCAAGTGAGACTACCCTACAAGAAATAATATGTTACAATTCCAAGAATGGGGTGAGTAACTTACTATTGTGTAGACTGTAGATAGCAACATATCCGGGGTCCAACAAGGGGTACCAAAGGTTCCCCACAATGTACCACATCTTATACAAAAAGAGAAGCCAAAAGAAAAGATATTGAATAAACTACTTTCAATGGATTAGATTGTCCTTCGGATTCAATAGTAAATGTAGACAGTTTTAAACACAGTTAAAGTTAGGGAAACCACTCTCACTCGACTTCATTCACTGAGTCACTGGCATATTGATATGGCTGTGAAGACTAATCAACGGATGCATGGATCTGATCTGTAATAATAATGTAGAGTGTTTAATTTGTAGGTATGTCAAGCTTGGACCACAAATGAACGAGAACTTGGATATCACAAATGGACAAATTAAAAAGGAACTAGATAGTGAGATGCAAAAAAACATCTCTCCTCCCCTCCCTCCTCTCCAAACCCTAAAAAAAAACCTAGAAAAATCATCTACCGGGCTGCCATCTACTAATTTTGATAGAGGCAAGCCCCAAATTTTAATCTTTATCGTTAATTATTAGTAGTTGCTTTAGATTAATAACTCTTGCCTCTTCTTTTTGGAGATTTGTCCCATCAATTGATGGGTTTGTTCCCATATTTTTTGTGGGTTTGTTCTCTCTTTTGGAGAGGTTCAAGAATTATGTGCAAGATGGTGGCAGCAATGAAATTTCTACGTATGGCGACACAATCGAGGTCAGATCTCGGTCTACTATTTGTCAAAATAGAGAAAGTTCGTCCTTTTGAAGACTACATCATCAGATCCATAGATTCCTTCGCGAAAGCTGTGTCAATCAACAGCGATATATAGAAGGCTATACAGAAGCGTGTTATTCGAATAGCGATCTCTGTCTCAAGGATGTTCTTTATTTATTTTTTACAAATATGTATTCAGTTCAATTTGATATCGTTTGTAGATGCCGTATGATTTATTATTAATGAAATTGATCTGCACTTCAAAAAAAAAAAAAAAAAGATAGTTGAGATGCAATGGAGGTTATTTTGTTATTTTGTTCTCTTTTATTCATCTTCATCATCATAATATAAAATAAGGGTCCAAAGATAGTTGTTAGGAAATAAGTGGCTAACAATTGTCCTTTTGCGCCTTGAATTGATTTGTTCTTAATATCTTTCCTAAAGTTGATTTCTTGTTTTTGGTAACATAAGATTGTTTGGCTTTAGGAAAGATTGAACTTTGTTTCCTAATTAGTTTAGGAAACTAGTTTTGGTTGAATAATACTATATAAAGACCTGACTAGTTTCTAGGTTAATTAGGATAGATAGATGATTTGAGAGCATAATATAGAGGTTGATTTGTGAGGTTTTCTTTGAGGGAAAAACTCACTCTGTTCCGAGTCCTTTTTATTTGGTGGTTCTATTGATCTCGTCTTCGTTGGAGACCGTTGGAGTTTGTTCGGATCTTGGTTGGCCGCAAGATCGTTTGTCCTTCGTCTCATCGGTGAGTTCGTCGCAGGTCGAACTTAGTTTGGGTAGTCTCTTTCCAGTTTGAGATTACTATCTGGTTTGTAGAATCAATATATATATATATATATATATATATATATATATATATATATATATATATATATATATATATATATATATATATATATTAGGCTTTTTTCGAGCGATCTCATTGGTCCGTTCAATCAAACCTCAAATTAGGAAAGTATCATATATAATAATAAAAAATCAATTAGAGAATCTTTTGATTATTACAATATATATTTAATTTATTATATTAATGTGATATTTTACAATTCTGACGTGAAAACCTTTAGAGTTCATTTTTTTAAAACATCATCGTTTAATAAATTATAAAAATGAAATAATTAGATTCGTGTTAAAAAATGCTTTCATTAGAGTATAAATTTCATATCATTTGTTTCACATTATGTGATGAATTTATAATATATAACAGTTTTAAAATTATCCCACATCGACAAATCATAATATGATGATGAAATTCTATATTATAAATAAAGAGTAATAATTCGTTCTTCGATATCTATCAAAAGTCTTTTGAATCTCAAAAAGAGTTTCTAAGACTATAAAATAATTATCCTACATTGAGATGATAAAATTTTACTCCGTATATTATAAATAAGAGTAATCATTCGGTTTTAAATATCTTTTAAATTATCCCACATCAAAAAATTGTGAGGGGTGATGGAATTCTATATTATAAATATTAGTAATCATTCGGTTTTAAATATCGACCAAAAAACTTTTAATGTATAAGACTGCAAATTTAAAATCATCTCACATTTACAAAATTACAGAAATTCTATATTATCAACAAGAGTAATGATGTACTCCGTATTTTCTTAATCTTAAAAAGAGCGGATGGAAGACTATAAACTTAAATAAATTATCTCACAAACTTAAGTAAAAATAATCTCACATCGAAAAATTATAATAAGGTGATGAAACTTCATATTATAAATAATACTCCGTAGTAACCATGTGCTCTTAGATATTAACCAAAAATATTTTGAGTCTTAAAATATATATTAAGACTATAAACTTAACTAAAAAAACTATCTCACATTCGAAAAATTATAAAATTTCATCAAACATAAATCTTTTGAGTTTTAAAAAAGTTGTTAAGACTATACACTTAAATAAAAAAATTATAATAGGGTGATGAAATTCTATATTATAAATAAAACTAAAAAAATTCTTTAGACATCATAAAGTTAAGTAATTCTCCCACATCGAAAAATTATGATGAGCTAAGGTTATGAATTTGTAATAAAGAAGAGTAATCATTGTTTTTAAATATCAACCAACAAAAAAGCTTTTGTTTTTTAAAAAAAAAACTATGATGAAATTCTATATCATTGTTTTTTAAATTAGGATGAGGTCATGAATTTGTAGTCTTGAGTTTAAAAAGGATATGGTAATGATTCTCTATTATAAATAAGACTACAAAATTTAGTTAAATTTATCCCACATCGACAAATTATAATAAGGTGATGAATTTTTATATTATAAATAAGACTAATTATTTGTTCTTAGATTCTTAAATATCAATCAAAATCTTTTGAGTCTTAAATAAACTCTTAAGACTATAAATTTAAGTAAATTATCCCACATCGAAAAATTATACCCCTCTTTTGAGTCTTAAAACACTCGCAATAAAAACTTAAGTGAATTATATATCTCACACCAAAAATTTAAACTCCCTTCGGTCACTATTTTTTGCATCATTTCATTAAAATACCCTCACAAATATTAAAGTAATGAAGAAAGTGAACAAAGAGAGAGTATAATGGAGAAAGTGAACGAAGAGAGTATAATGAGACGATGAAATTCTATTATATAAATAAAAGTAGTCATTTCTCCAACTTATGATGAGGTGATTAAATTCTATATTATAAATAAGATTAATCATTCGTCCTAAAAAAAGTTCTTAATAAGACTACAAATAAAGTTAAATTAGATTATAACATATCGAAAAATTATAATATACAAGACTACAAACTTAAAATCATCCCACATTGAAAATTGTGATGAAATTCTGTACTTCGTATTATAATCAAGAGTTAAAAAGAACTCTTAAGACTATAAACTTGAGTAAATTATCTCACATCGAAAAAAATTGACGAGCTGATGGAAGACTATAAACTTAAATAAATCATTCCACATCGAAAAGTTAGGATAAGTTAATGAATTTTATATTATAAATAAGACAAATCATTTGTTCTTATTAAATGTCAATAAAAAACATTTAAGTCTCTTAATAAGACTACAAAGTAAAAATAATCTCACATAAGGTGATGAAACTTTATAGTATAAATAATAAGACTAATCATTCGTTCTTAAATATCAATAAAAAATTATACTCCCTCCGTACCACTATATCCCTCACAAATGAATAAAAGTGGGAAGATCTTAGTGGGAAAATAAATATATTAAGACTATAAACTTAAGTAAAACTATCCCACATCCGAAAAATTAATTATAAAGTTTTATCAAACAAAAATCTTTTGAGTCTTAAAAAGGTTCTTAAGACTATACACAAAAGACTAGTTATAATTTTTTCCTTAGACATCAACCAACTTAAGTAATTCTTCCACATCGAAAAATTATGATGAGGTTATGAATTTCTACTAAATAAGAGTAATCATTGTTTTTAAATATCAACCAACAATATTTTGAGTTTAAAAAAGTCTTAATAAGACTACAAAATTAAAATTATCCCACATTAAAACAATTAAAATAAGGTACGTTGATGATTCTATATTATAAATAGGGTTATTTCATGGGAATAATACCACCTATGTGTGCTTCTTAAACTAATCCAAATTATACGTAATCTCATTTTAATATGAACTATGCATTCATTATTCTCGTTTTGTTATGTATGAAATTATGACGTGCTATTACAGGTCATAGTGACTTGTTGTAACTTTCTAGGGTTTTATTAGGTCCGTTGCAGTCATCGTGAAAGGCAAAATAACAATAAAAATATATTTTTTTCATAACTTCTATAAGATTAAATGAAAAAGAAATGGAAGATGAATTTTCGGTTTTTTTTTCAATGGCCGAAAATAAACACGAAATGTAAATCAGAAGAAGAAGAAGAGTTAGAGAAAGAGTTGAATAAGGGAGGTTCAGCAGGTAGCCGGTCACTCATAGCAAAGCGAGGTTGATGAAGACATAGTTCATATTAAAATGAGATTACGTATAGTTTGTATTAATTTAAGAAACACACGCATAGTTGGTATTATTCTCATGAAATAACCCTTATAAATAAGACTACAAATTTTACTTAAATTATCACACATCGACAAATTATAATATGGTTATGGTTCTATATTATAAATAAGACTAATTATTGTTCATATCAATCAAAATCTTTTGAGTCTTCAAAAAACTCTTAAAACCATAATAAGACAATGAAATTCTATGGTGATGAAATTCTATATTATAAACAAGACTAATCCTTCATCCTTAGATGTCAACAAAAAAACTTTTAGTCTTAAAAAAAGCTATTAATAAGACTACAAATACTTAAAAAAAGTTATTAATAAGACTACAAATAAAGTTAAATTAAAGCTATTAATAAGACTACAAATACTTAAAAAAAGCTATTAATAAGACTACAAATAAAGTTAAATTAAAATTATCACATATCAAAAAATTATAATGAGGTGATATAATTCTAGGTAATCTTTCGTTTTTAGATATTGACCAACAATCTTTTGAACTTAAAAAAATGTATAATTAAAGTATATAGCTAATATATAATTATCCCGCATCGAAATTAAGATGGTGTGATGAAATTTTATGTATTATAAATAAGAGTAATTATGCATCCGTCTATAAATAAAAGTTCTTAATTAGACTATATCTAAACTTAAATAAACTTAATTAAAATTATCCCACATCGAAAAATTATAATAAAAGATGATCAAATTCGATTATATAAATAAAGAGTTATCGTCTATCATCTAACATAGATATAAAAACAAACTCTTTCAAGTCTTCAAAATAGCTCTTAAAATTATAAACTTAATTAAGTAATTAAATTATACCACATCGAAAAAGTATGATGAGAAGATAAATTCTATATCATAAGTGAGTAATCTTATGGTTTTAAATATCAACCAACAAATTTTGAGTCTTAAAAAGCTTTTAAAAAGACTAGAAACCTAAAATTATTCCACGTCGAAAAAATTAAAATAAGGTGATGATTCTATATTATAAATAAGAGTAATCGTGTGTTTTTCTGGATCTTTAAAATATATCTTAAAACTATAAACCTTGAGTAAATTATCCTATATCGAAAAATTATGATGAGGCGATAGAATCTTATATTATCAATAAAAAAAATTATTCGCATGTATTCTTTTGAGTTTTAGAATAAACTCTTAAGACTATAAACTCAGTTGAAATTAAGTTTGATTATTAATATCATGTGATCATCTTATTTATTATAATGATATAGATGGATCAAGTTTCTTATTTAACAAATATACATCATCAATGTAATTAAGCCAATTAACCTGAAGCCAACTAACCCGTGCAACGCACGGGCTTTAATCTAGTTAGTAGTACTTTTGGCTTTAGCTGTGAGCTATTAAGCGCGTGTATTACAGGCTACCGTTGTACTATTATCTTCACAATAGTGAATTTGGTCTCCTTATCGGTGTGGACATAGCCAGTGATTTTGCTGGTGAACCACGTAAATCTGTGTGTCAGTTTATTATTGTTTGCTATTTGTTTTGTTCTTCACGCGTAGTTAACCAAACCGTTGGTAACGGGACACCTTTGTTACAACAATAGTGATATAGAAGCATGAGGATACACGATCAATTTTCGAGCTTCCTCATTAATTGGACAAGATTGTCCATTCATTTATTCATTCTTCAGTAGTCAATACTATGTATAAATAAGGGGTAAATTTGTCCTTAACTTAAACCGTTTTAAAAAAATAGATTAAGATGGAACATACATCCAAATAAGTATTATATACACTAAAAAAAACTCATTATATACGTTATTAAACTCACTATATATATACACACACTTAAGAACTCAATATATACAGTAAAAAAATTGTTATATATACACTCAAATAGTTATTATGTACACCAATTAATCAACAATGGAACATACATCAAAATAATTGTTATATACACTAAAAAAACTCATTATATACGCTATTAAACTCACTGCATATATACACTTAAGAACTTAATATATATAGTAAAATAAATGTTATATACACCCAAATAATTAATATGTACATTAGTTAATCAACAATGGAACATACATCAAAATATATGTTATAAACACTAAAAAAACTCATTATATACGCTATTAAGCTTACTACATATATACATTTAAGAACTCAATATATACAGTAAAATAGTTATTGTTATATACACTCAAATGGTTACTATGTACACCAATTAATCAACATATATACACTGAAATAATTGTCATATGTACTTAATTATTTGATTTAGTAGATTTGTTATATATACCCTAAAACAGTTATTATGTACACTAAAATTGTTGTTATATACACCAATTTTATTTTAATATTAAAAAAAAGGGTTATTTAACAACAATAATATCAACTATAAGGCATCCTCCGAAAATAATATCAATTTTAATAAATCTGAGAATAATACGTATTATTGGAGTAATAAAATCAGAGTAGTAAAGGTGACCGGTTACTTGTAGAACCCTTCCACCCTCCTATTTCACCTTTAATTTTATTTAACGGTAATAATACCAACTATAGAGCATCTTCCGAAAATGATTTAAATTTTAATAAATCAGAGAATAATACGTATTTTTGAGTATTTAAACAACGGAAATTTCCCATGGTACCCTCGAACTATGTCACATTACACATGGTACCCCCGCGTTTAAGTTTGTTCACATGGTAACCCTGAGTTTTATAGTTTAGTTCCCGATTTGCCCTTACCCAAATTTCTGTCATGACGCCGTTAAATTATGACCAAAATTAACAACTATTTTTCTTCAAAAAGAGAGGTGTTCTCATGGTACCCCTAATTTTTCATAGTTGTTCCCATGGTACCCTTAAGTTTTCTTAGTTTTTCCCATGATACCCTTAAGTTTTCATAGTTGTTCTCATGGTACCCCTGCAAGAAAAGCAACGACTCATTGAAGAAAAGCAACGATTAGTTTATTGAACTAGCTGTTACACAAGTGCTTATATTCAGTCCCGTTTTTATTTTGGCAGAAGAAGATCAAACAATCTACACTTACTCACTCAACCTTTTCACCTCCTTCTTCACTTGTACAAAAAAATTGAAAAACTTCATCACCATAACCTTGAAGCTCGATCATCCGGAAACATCAATCTTTTCCATTTTTTTGTACAAGTGAAGAAAGAGGTGACAAGATTGAGTGAAAAAGTGTGGATTGTTTGTTTTTTTTCTGCCAAAATAGAAAGTAAAGTGAATTTATAAGCACTTGTGTAACGACTAGTTCAGTAAACTAGTCGTTGTTTTGCTTCAATGAGTCGTTGTTTTCTTTTCAGGGTACCATGGAAACAACTATGAAAAACATAAGGGTACCATGAGAACAACTATGAAAACTTAAGGGTACCATGGGAACAACTATAATTAATTTTGGTCATAATTTAACGGCGTCATGACAGAAATTTGGGTAAGGTCAAATCGGGAACTAAACTATAAAACTCAAGGTTACCATGGGAACAAACTTAAAAGCAGGGGTACCATGTGTAATGTGACATAGTTCGAGGGTACCATGGGACTTTTCCCTTTAAACAATAGTAGTATATATGACCAGTTAGAGCTAGAACCCGTTCACCTTCCTTTTTCGTCTTTAATTTATTTTATATTACTTCGCTCTTTTTCACTTCCTCAGTGTACGGGGCATTAAACGTCATTAATGTACACCAAAATCAACACGTTAATCTAAACGAAACGTATAAAAAAAATTGAAGAAGGATGAAGGGTAATGTAGAGAGAGGATGAAGGACAAAAGTAAGGAGGAGTAGACCTAGCAAAACTAACCCGACCTGAATAAGCCAAACCGAATCCGACCCGACACCTGAATTGAAGACCTGATTTTGACCCTTAATCCGAATTGACCCGAGCTAACCCGAAACTGAACCGATTATTATTTTAGAAAACGAGTCGATATCCCTAAAAAAAGTTGAAAACGACAAACTCGAGAATGACCGAACCCGAAATAATTCGACCCGAACCAAAGTCAACCCGATTATTATAACCCGAAAGTGGCCCAATACAAAACTGACCCGACATGGTTCATCAGTTATCCAAGTCTAAGGAGAAGAATGGATGATGAGTAGCAGGTTAAATATTAATTTGGTTACCTGATGTAGCAGGTTATAAAGTCGCTTGTACTACTCTTATTTAACTATTCCAATAATACGTATTATTCTCAGATTTATTGAAATTGGTATTATTTTGGGAAGATGCCCTATAGTTGGTATTATTGTCGTTAAATAACCCTAAAAAAATGATTTTTTTTCGGGATTTTTTTGGGGTTTTTTTCTTTTGGGAAAAAAAATGTCCGGCAAAAATTGTTTTTTTTGGGGAAAAATGTGTTTATTTTTTCGAAAAAAAAAATTGTGTTTTTTTCGGAATTTTTTTTTTTTTTTGGAAAAAAAAATTCCTTAATTATTTTGGTAAACATGAAAAAATCTTGGTAAATATTTTATTTTTTTTTCTCTCTCCTCCTTAATTATCTCAATGTAAATGTTGTCTCTCCCATCAAATTTTTAAGTGCATCTTTCTCTCACACAACAAGTGCGCCATTTCATCTTCATTTTCACCAAAAAATCATCATTTCGCTACTGCCATGTTACTTTAACTCATACAATGTGTTACTCTAATTTATGAACTGTGTTACCTTAAATCATAAATCTGTTACGTTGCATAATAGTGTCTTACAAAAAAGTACGTTGCATAATGTATGTTTCTATTAAGGATACTCCAAAACAAAAATTATAACACTTCATTATACTTCCAATGTTTCACACCTGTTACTCTAAGAACTTGATATTGGAAATCAAATTATACTCATAAATTGCGTTACTGTAACTCATTATGTATGTTATTCTAACGCATAATGTGTGTTATTCTCATGTATAATGTGTGTTATTCAAACTCATTTTACATCAATAAAGGATGTTACTCTAAGGACTGGATATTGGAAAATCAATCAAACTCATAAACTGTGTTACTGTAACTTATTCAGTGTGATACTCTAAGGAATAATGTATGTTACACTAACAATATATTGTCCTACTCAGAATTCTACTTCTTCTTCTTCATCCTCCTCCTCCTCCTCCTCTTCTTCTTCTTCTTTTCCCGATTATTCTTCTTCTTCTTCTTCTTCTTCTTCGTCAGACGATGACTTACATGGTGTTTCCTAATGATTCTTCTCTTCTTCTTCTTCTTCTTCTTCTTCTTCTTCTTCTTCTTATCCTCATCTACATCTTTGAAGATCTGCCCTATGTATAGAGTGAAACTCTTACCCACATCCCTGCACCATATGACGGTATTTTAAATCATTTGTTACTCCAATGCATTAAAGTAACAATTGACATGAACTAATGTAACAGTTGAAGTGCATTAAAGTAACACGAGATTCAATTAACAGAAGATTATTATGCACACGGCCTAGGCATTAAAATAACATATGGTGTGTATTAAAGTAACATAAGATGCGAATTAAAATAACACCAACTATATGTTAGTGCAAAGAATTCATATAATGATCAGACTTTTAATAATATGTAATTTCCATACTATAAACGTAAAATCTAATAATATGGAGCATCTTAATGACTTTCATGGCATTTCCAGTATAAATTACAAAGCAAAAACTCACCGTTGGTGTATTCGACAATTTGCATAACCGTCATCAAAGGAGAAGTTGCAGCGTCGCGAGGAAGAAGATGAATGATTGAATGTGTTATTGACTGAGTTGATTGGACGCGTATACTTTGATTGAGGATTATTTTGGTCGAAAGTGATGAATGAGAGTATGAATGAGAGAATAAACATATGTAATGCTATGAATGAGAAGATGAATGAGGCGTTACTCTTTGATACTGTTTTCTATTTGATAGCAATCACGTTCCATCATTATAGGAAGCAGTATCTTTATTTTTTATTTTTTATTTTATTAATATGGCGGTATTCTAAATACTTTGTTACTCCAATGCATTACAGTAACAGATGACAAGAACTAAAGTAACAGATGAAGTGCATTAAAGTAACACGAGATTCAATTAACAGAAGATGCCTATATAGAGGGGTTAGACATTAAAATAACAGATGATGTATATTAAAGTAACACATTATGTGCATTACAATAACTCCATATACATGCTTGTGCGAAAAATTCATATAATGATCAGACCTTTAATAATATGCAGTTTTCATACTATAAACGTAAAATCTAATAATATGGAGCATCTTAATGATTTCCATGGCGTTTCGAGTATAAACTAAAAAGAAAAATCTCACCGTTCGTGTATTCGACAATCTACATATTTGCAACCAAAGGAGAAGTTGCTGTAGCGCGAGGAATTCGAGTGTCACGAGATGGACGAGATAAACAATTTGCGTATACTTTGATTGATGAATGTTTTGGATAAAGGTGAATGAGAGAATTAATTTTTTTGGATGAAAGTGATGGATGAGCGAAGAGTCAGTCTGAATGAGGCTTCTTTGATATTGTTTCCTATTTTGATGGAAATCACCTTCCATCAATATAGGAAACAATATCTTTCTTTTATTTTTATTTTTTCTGATAATGAAAGAATCTGCTCTAATCTCGTCTATCCATCCCTCTACCATCCAATGAATGGTAGAAGAACTTAGGGACTCAATATATGAGAGAGATTCATAAGAACCCCACTATATATATATATATATATATATATATATATATATATATATATATATATATATATATATATATATATATATATATATATATATATATATATATATATATATATATATATATATATATATATATAGAAGGGATTAAATAAGTTCACCATATGTAATTAAGTGTATATTAAAGTTACAGATGACATACGTTAAAGTTGCATTTTTTCAGAATTGATAAGTAACTATAACATTCAGCTCTTTTATCACTTCAAGTGATAAAGTGCAACTTTAACACTCATCTCGTGTAACTTTAAGCACCTTTTGTGTAACTTTAACACTGGAACTTATGAACTTATAAGAGTTGTTGGCCTTATGTGAACCTATCTCTCTCTCTCTCTCTCTCTCTCTCTCTCTCTATATATATATATATATATATATATATATATATATATATATATATATATATATATATATATATATATATAAGTAGGTTCAAATAAGGGCAACAACTATTTTAAGGACATAAGGTCAAGTGTTAAAGTTACACAAAAAGTGCTTAAAGTTACACGAGATGAGTGATAAAGTTGCACTTTATCACTTGAAGTGATAAAAGAGTTGAATGTTATAGTTACATATCAATTTTAAACAAATGCAACTTTATCATATGTCATTTGTAACTTTAATATAGACTTACTGAAACATGGTGCCCTTATTTGAGCCTACCTATATATATATATATATATAGAGAGAGAGAGAGAGAGAGAGAGAGAAGGGATCAAATAAGTTCACCACATGCAACTAAGTCTATATTAAAGTTACAGTTGACATACGTTGAAGTTGCATTTGTTCAAGATTGATATGTAACTATAACATTCAGCACTGTTATCACTTCAAGTGATAAAGTGCAACTTTAACACTCATCTCGTGTAACTTTAAGCACTTTTTGTGTAACTTTAACACTGGAACTTATGAACTTATAAGAGTTGTTGGCCTTATGTGAACCTATCTCTCTCTCTCTCTCTCTCTATATATATATATATATATATATATATATAGAAGTGGGATCAGGTGAGTCCACTTATATATGTTGAGTCCGTGAGTCCCCATCTTATCCTTTGATTCAATGTTAGATTAACGGACAAGATTTGATCTCATAATTAAGGAAATAATTAAAATATCTATCAAAATATATTTTATTTTCTCTCTCTTCCTTTAATTTCTCCCGCCTATCTCACATCTCACCTCTCTCTGTCAAACTATTCAGTTTCCCAATTTCACCGCTCACCTAACTTTTTCACCGCTCACCTCACTTACACCACGTTGCTTCTCAATTTCAATTTCTGAAACACTCCCGCCTTCACTACTGTCATCTTCGTCTTCTCTTCGCTCATACAGACTTCAACTGTTCTCTACCTCCATCAACATCGCAGCTACACCATATTTGAACATTAAACTTAAGGTAAATCAAAGTTTTGTCTGTGCTTTTAATTACTTCTAAGGTTAATTAGGTTTTGTTCGTGATGCTAATTACTTTTAATTGTTTTTGCTGTATTCCTTTCAATTTTTATCTACGATCCACGATTGGTAGAAGCATTGATTAGTTCTGTATGTCCGAAATTGATTATATACATTCTCTGTTTACATGTCTTCCTCTGCGTGTTAATTTTGTTACTTTGATGAACATGATTTGTTACTTTAACTGGTATTATTTGGTATTTTTATGAATAACCTATAGAACCAAGCTTATCCTGTTACTGATGTCATATTACCTGCATCGTTTGCAATGCATGTGTTTCTTGTTACTTTAATCCATATATTACGTTACTTTAATACATAATGTCTGTTACTGTAATGCCTAAATCCATGAACAAGGATCCTTTTTCTCCAACTTTTAATCTGGTTAATTTAATTCACATGATATGTTACTGTGGTTTTCACAAACCGTTACTCTAATCTGAATACTATGCCAATTTGTTCGAGGTGTATGTAATCCTCCACTCATTTCGTACCATTATCCTTATTTGTGATTATATTCTGATAATACCTCATTTCAGATGGCAAAAAGAAGTAAAATCGTAGACGCTGGTGAGAAGAAAGGTAAGGGTAATGAGGAGGCAGGACAGGCGAAGAAAACCGCTGTGAAGCCGTCTAAGTTGAAGAAAGTGTTGACCAAAGACGGTGGTGACGCCAATGCCGATCGTATGTTACCTGTCAGGTGCAGTTCGAAACTCCTGGTTGAACTAATATCAAATCTAAACCAGAGGCAGCGGGAGGCTCTTTCAAGTATTGGGTTTGGTGGCGTACTTGAGATGCGACTTAAAACCTTCCCTGTGAAATATGCGACTGATTTCATGAGATTATTGAGCGACGATATGCTGATATTTAGATGTGGGAGCCATCAGTTTTTGGTAACAAAGCATGATGTACATGACTGTTTCCTTCTCCCTCTTGGACCGGACCTTATCGAGCTGCTGCCAATGGGTCGGTCGAAGGCAGCTGAAGAGGAGGTTGTTGTTATGCTAAAGAGAAAGTGGAGGGACGAGTTCCAAGTCGTCAATGATGGTGACGCAATCCCACTCTCAAGGGTCCTGACCAAACTGAAGGAGGATGTGGGTGGTGGAGAGATGTTCTGTCAGATGTTTGTGCTCTACAGCATGTCGATTTTCTTCAACCCGACGTCCAATCATGGGGTTGATCTGAGATTGTTGAAGGCTGTGCAAGATGTACAGCAAATTAAAAACTTTGACTGGTGCCCGTTCATACTGGACAGGGGTCGCTAGTGCGTGCGAGGACTTTGTATTCTGTCGACCATCGTACCTACTTGGCTGTTTGCCATTTTTAATGATCCCATACTTCCAGCGTTTTGACTACCGTAACCTCCTGAACCCGTGTGATCTCCCTCTGATCAAGCACTGGGATGGTCCGCACATGTATGAACGGTTGGCAGGCGAGTTTATCGGTGGTGGGCTTGGGCGGCTAACTCGATCGGATGTGGAATACCCTCGTTGCCTTCATGTGGTGAAGAGGGCTCACGCGACCTCGCCGTTGAGGATCACGCAGAGCGGTCAGTCTGATCATCCGACATCGCCCGTGCAAGAGGGCGATAAGTTCACCACTATCAGGCTTGCCCGTGGTCTTGAAGATGATAATGAACTGAGGGCCAGGGCAGTCGACGTAAGTAATCATGTCATTAATTCATTAATTAATCTATATGTGTCTGACTTGAAAACCATTGATTCAGACGATGTAACTCTTGAATATCTGTAAATTTGCATGGTACTCTTCCATATCTTCTGTAACTTTAGCAAATAACTGACGTTACTTTGGTGAACAATATGTGTTACTTTAACTCATGAGTTCCGTTACTTTAACCTGTATCATCTACATTATTGTTCCAATATATATGATGTTACTTTAATTTATACCATTTGTTACTTTAGTTGTTATTATCTGTTACTTTAGTGTCCACTCTCTTTTCACTACACATTCTGTCAGTGGATTATACATTCCATGCACTGTTACTTTAGTACATACTTGCATCATAATTATTGTTTCATGCAGGATGTCCATCAGATTCATCTGATAATGGGAAGGAATGCAGTCGTATTTCATGACTGGTGGGCTTCACATGCTGCTAAGATCAGGAGGATAACATCGGGCAATCCATTACCCGAAGACCTGGTACCATCACAAGCATCCCAGTCATTCTGGGGAGGAGCAGAGCTTCACCGGGTGGTGGATGAAGTATGTGAGGCACTCCATCGTGCTAGGGAGCTGTCATTGCAGGGGCCGGTATTTGAGGCCTAAAATACAAATCAAGATGAGGAGGAAGATCTTAACTATCAGCTGTACTCGACAGCTGAGGTTAATGATGTTATCCAGGAGGGATTTCAGCTACACAGTGACCGCCCGCTGGTGCTGTCTCTGTGGGATAAGGATAGATGCAGAGACGAGGAGGTCGATGAGTGTTTGTCGGTGGAAGTAGACGAAAGGAAGGTATTCCACCCATACTTTTTTCATTCTGACAAGCGGTTGGGATGCATGCAAGTCGTCGATGAGAGGCTTGGATGCTCATGTGATTGTGAAGTCCCAGATCCTAACCAGCTTACGTTGTCGGACTTTCTGCGTATGGATAGCAGGCTTTTCAGGTCTGTTTTGTCTGTGAAAAAAGGCGTAATTGACTACGTCTTCTACAAAAATAAAAAATACAGTTCATCGTAAGTGGTCTACATCACCTAATTTTGTCAATGCGTTTTAATGTCGATTTTTGTTGAGTGCTACATAATCCGTTCGAATATTTGCAGGGAGATGATTGTGAGGTTCAGTGACTTTTTCAACATACCCCGTGGTGAGTTGGCCACGCTGGCTCCTGGAGAGAAACTTTCGAATGCTGTAATTGACAGCTGGTGCATACTTATGAATCACTTGGCAGGTGCTCAGTTTGCACCGCGGCGAACATCACGCTACTTCTTCGGTGTCAGCCACAGCGTAAGCTAATTTATTCACTTGCTCGTCCAAAATGATAAGTGTAACATCATCAACAAACTCTAGTAATATTAATATAATGGCATCATATCAGTTTGCATATAATATTTATGCAAAATAGTGGGTGTTACTGTAGTTCTATGAGTGTGTTACTGTAATGCACTTTGTGCATTACTCTAATGATAGCGACCTGTTACTCCAACAAATATCATGCATGATATAGCTCTCCAGATTTGGACAAGCAGGAAGCGTGGTGTCTTTGTGGACATGAGCGAAGCATTGTTCAACTTCTGGAACATATGGCAACTACAAGATGAATGGAAAAGATTGAAGCTTGCATATAAGAAAACCCAAAACATCCACCAATGTTGTCAAGATTGGTTGATTCTTCAAGAATTCCAATAATACAAGTGTAACTAATAAGATTAAGCTAAGATTAAAGAAAAATTAAGGAAAAATTAAGGAGAAACAAAGCTAAGCTATACTAATTTCTATCTAGGGTTTTCTCTAAGGTAATGTCCTTAAAACAATACAAGAGGAAGGTATATATAGGGTTCCATAAGTGAGGGAATTGAAAGAATAAAGCGGAGTGCGAGCTGGGCCCGTCCCGGCCGTGAAGGTGGTGGCCTCGGTCGGGAAGGGTCCCATCCCGGTCGTGATGAAGGTGGTCACGGCCGGAAAGGCCCTACAGAGGCTGGTTTCTTCACGTCTTTCCATCGCGGCCGTGATGGGTCCTTCCCCATCGTGATGGGTCCTTATTTGCTCTTCCTAGGCTTCTTATCAATGCTCGGTGCTCGGGATATTCTCAAATGGGCTCCAAGGGACTCGGGATCAAGTCCAAGTCACCGAATCTTCGTCGCTTCTCTTCATTTCGCTCCATATGCATCGGAAACAAAACAGAATCGTTCCATTTCTCCATGATAGGCCTTAGGAACCTAAAACAAGCTAGAAGAAGCGTAATTAGCCACGAAACCGCTCTAAAGAGCGATTTTACAAGAGAAAGCTGAACCAAACACCTAAAATAAACGCTACAAAACACACTTATCAACTCCCCCACACTTAACCCTTACTTGCCCTCGAGTAAGCACGAACTAACTACTAACTAATAGAAACTAGATTACTAACCAAGCGGGTATTAGCGCACCTGTAGACACCCAGATTTGAACCTGGTGGCTGCAGAGGTGCCCAACAAACACCCGATGATGATGGGACTGCAACGCGACGCGGGTTCGCGATATTTTAGGTAGTTTTTCTATAGAACGGATCGAATAAATTACTCGGGAAAATTAAACTAACATGATGGGGGTAGACACCCACATTTTGACCGCCAGGTGTCTATAGCAGTTTCCAAAAAACACCCGATGATGATCGGACGTAAATATGACTTAATACGCTCGATTTTCGGACTCGAAATCAATAGTAGTTGGCACAAGCTTTTAGCGGAGTAAAAATCTCAATCAAACAAATCTCAAATTCAGGCCCAGTGGGTCGTTTCCGGTCAAATGAGACTAATTTGGGTCAAAACCGAGACCAAGGGCAAAACCGTCTTTTAGCGGCCGAGTCAAACCCCGGTCAAAGACATTCCCGAGCCAAAAATATCTGTCTCGCGACATTCGAGAATCCGATTCGAAGTCGGATTCCTTAAAGAAATCAGCTACAAAAAACATCAAACAATTCCATAAGAGATAAATAAAACTCGATCTCCAAAAAGGAAATCCAACTCGGCTCAGACCCACTCGATCGAGTGGACCGGCCACTCGGTCGAGTGAGCTCCTAAAAAACGCCAAATATGGCATCAGACAGGGCACTTGATCGAGTGCTATGCGTTACTCGATCGAGCGACCCTCGTTCCAGCTAGAATCGGAGTCCTTCATCTCCTCAAAACCGGGTGTTGCTTCCCTCCTAAGCAAGCTTTTCCTATCTAGAATAGAGTACCTTTTCTATCCAAAAACCGGGTATCTTCTATCCCAAGTCGGTATTTCATCCTATAAATACCCCACCCTGGCATACACAATGGACACCAATTATTAGCATCAATTATACACATACATCCATACATTCACAGCAACCCGAAACTCTAGCAAACCTTAGGAAAATTATACCTAAATACTGTCCCGATTTTCCCTAGAAATTCTTAGGCAAATACAAAAATACAACACCTTAACTCCTCCTATATTCTCGTTACTCCTACGCAAGTGCCGCTACTACGAGTCCGTTTTCGAGATAATCAAGCATGTAGGCCGAGGGTGTTTCAAATCCCGACTTCTCCCTTTTCTTCTCTTTCTCTCGTCCGTCTTTTTATACGGGTCGTCGTCGCGTCTTTTTTTTTTTTTTTTTTTTCTCGTTCCTAATATCTATATTATCGTACTATTTTCAAAAGATCATTATTTCCTAGGATTCGATATCGACTCTATAGTCGAATATCGGATCTAAGGGAATCAATCATTAAATCATATTAAGCGTAATCCCGTTGAAGCCGAGTAATGATCACATGGTCCAAAAAAGACTAAATACGACATTACAACACGGAGGAATTATTTCGTCTTAATAACATCAAAAAAATGATTTATAAAACGTATTTTTCAAAATCCACTCTAAATATTCGATATTGATTCTATAGTCAAATATCGAATACGATGAGTATCGAAAATTGAATCGAGTATAAATCATATTATATTTTCACGCAATTCAACAAAATCATCGATTTTTCAAAAAAAAAAACCGGACAGCAGTCCGTACAGGGAGCACTCGATCGAGTACCCAGCCCACTCAATCGAGTGGCATCCCATAATCCGAGCAGAATACTCTTTTCGAGACCACTCGATCGAGTCCCTCAATGACTCAATCGAGTGGCTCCTGGTGTGTCAAAACAACGACTCTTTCGGCTATTTTCGAGCCCCGATAAAGTTCTTTCAACGACTTCGGTCAACTCGTGTCAAGTCTATCACGTATTCTATTCTTTTCAAAACCATGCAACATATCGTTTATGTCATTCTAATCTTTTTTACAAACCGTTATTATCGTTAGTTATTATCATTACTAACTCGTTTGTTTCTATTTTGAAGTTTATTTTCATTGTTTGTTTTATTGTACTAAAACGAACCTCGCATGCTAAATACAACTTCGACTTAGTTCAAAAATGTATTAAACGACGTACATCAAACATAATTCACATGTTTAGTCAAAGCGCTGTTTGCATATAACATAACCGTCGAACTAACGCGCGTACACGAAAACCGAACGATATCTAAGTAGAGGCCGCTAAGTGCGGGCGGGGTTGGGTGTTCTTTTGAACTTCCAGACACGTACCCTCAACCCTTACTCAGAACAATGGTTTCCGGATATCCGAATCCATTGGCACACGAGTGTCATTCAATAAACGGTATCCGATAATGTCGGTATCGGTATCAAATGCAAAGGGACGAGCCCAATAAACTCTGACATCCGAATGGGCCATACTTTGTGCATGGCCCACTAAGATATAGAGTGGGTTCGAATGGGACTGAACTCCCACAAAGTTCTGTGGTGACTCCAACTTCAATTTAAAATTCAATTCGAGATCAATCTAACCACGAGATTCATTCGCCTACCCAAACCCGCACGTGGCCGCGTCGGGGTGGACCTATATCATGTCCACAATTTGGTGACTCCGCTGGGGATACCTGATGTACCACTTGTCATCGGGATTCTCAGGGTGAGACTCGAAAAGAAATCGTTCGACTAGTAATGTACACGTTTTAGTTCGATGGTTCATGCATAACTCAATTCTTTCCCGGGCCGGTTACTTGTGACCGACGTCCCACTATACCACGGTGCATTCCTAAATGGGTGCACTAAAGACTCCGATGGCGGAACTCGCATGGGTTTTACGGCATGTTCTAACTACAATTTGGCTTAGGAAGTCCGTCCTGATTTGCGAGAAAGCTGTCGTTGTTGGTATAGACCCTATTTCGACCGACCGAGACTTAGATTAAGAGCATACATGGTGTCATTATACTGCTTCCATGACTACATGCTACTTGGTTTACGTGTCATCTTTTTCAAAAACCGTTATTTCAAAAACTTGCATCTTTTCAAATTTATTCATTTTTCAAAACCCGGGACGCTACCGAAATTAGGATTTATGATTTGACTCAAAATAGCCAATTTCTAGCCAGTATGCTGCCCAAAAAATTTTTTCTTCAAAAATTCCGGCCCGATAATGTTCCCGACTTTCAAAAAAAAAATCGGGCCATCCAACCCGACTTTCCCTAATTCCAAATTTTTCTTTTCAAAACTTTCCTCTTCTTAGGACTTCCCGTATTTATTAGTGTCGGGTTTTCGGTTTTCAGAATCTCTAGTGTCGAAACTCCGTCGATCATACATCACGGGTTTTCTCCCTATCCCAGTCCGCCTTATTTGACTAAGGCAAGGCTAACCAACGTAGGGCATACCCCTACTAAGGAAAGCCCGTTTACACATTTGAGTCCAAAACCTGGGGTGGACTTTCATTCGAACAAGACTCGGCCCACATAACCGAATCCTAAGGAAAGCCCACCGTCCACGAGTTACCAGTCTAGGAGTCAGTTTTCAGTCATTTTCTCGTCTAGTCTTTTCCTTGCCTCGGGATGTACTGTTTGATTCTAGGATCTAGATCCGTTTCTGATTACGCGGTATTCTTACAGATAGGCCACCCTTCACCCGATCCATGACGCAAGAAGCCGTAGACCAGTTGACAGCCTCGTTGGCTAAGTTAGAGACCCAATTGGCAAAAATGAGGGAGGACCAAATCGCCATCCTTACCCATGTAAGCGTCGTAGAACAAGGAACTCCTAACGCTGGAATTGAGACTGCTGGGCTATCAGTCCGCAAGCTGCAGGAGCAGGTTCACTTGTCGACCAACAATACCATCCACACGGAGAATGCCCGTGCATGTTCGCCCCTGACCGATGAATTTCCCGCCAACCTCAACTTGACGGGCCTTCCGATGTTCGATGGCACCGAAGACCCGATACTCCACATCCGGGCCTTCAAAGAGTTCATGGCAGTCAAAGGAGTGAAGTCCACCATGTTCAAACACTTGTTCGCTTCCTCCCTTGAGAAACATCCAAAAGCCTGGTACTACAGGCTTGATTCCCAGAAATACAAAACTTGGGATGACGTGGCAACGGAATTTTCTCGGAACTATGCCGACAACAGTGAAATCCAGACCACGATGCGCACCCTGGATGTGATGGCCCAGGAACCTAAGGAAGGATTTAAAAAATACCTTCAGCGCTGGAGGGCCAAGAGCGTCAAATTGGTCGACAAGCCCAGTGAGAAAGTGCTAGTGGAGGCTTTCGTGAAGAACCTCCTCCCATCTTACCGGGTCCATCTCCGGTACGGCGTCATACCCAACTTCGCTACCCTAACTGAAATGGGGACGAGAATTGAGGATGATTTGAGACTAGAGAGCCTTACTAAGGCCTCTACCAAAGGTTATCAAGGGGCCAACTCATCTACAAGCAAGCCCACATCTGCAGCTGCTACTCGCAACATTTTTGACGAGGTTAATCTACTTGATACCCCGGCCAAAAGGAATGTCACACCCCGAGTATTCACCGATATAGGTACTACCTATACACATGCATTACAAAGGTTATCATCAAAAGGCCTGATCCAACCGATAGGCCCAACGTCCGAAGTCCCGGTCGAGCGTCGTTCCAAGGCCTACAACATCCAGGTGTACCATCGTGGCAATGGGCACGACACCAAGAAATGCTGGAAGCTGAAGCATCTAATCCAGGACCTGATTGAAAGCGGAAAGATCCCTTTACCTAGAGGCAAGCCCAGTAACAAGGACAATCCTTTAGCCACCCACGCCATTTTTCTCCGTAGAAATAGTTGACTGCTCACACCTCATTTCACTATTTGTCCCGCAAATAAACGAGATCTGGTGCGATGACGAGGACGAGGACGATGTCTATCTCACCAAAAGGGAAGCTGTCCCCATCACCCTGGAGGAGATCCAAGAGGCTAAGTCCAAGGCCTTAGCCAGTAACCACCTTAGAGAGACTACTGCTTCAACAACCGTCACTGAACCGGTTAGGGTGGAAGCCGTCCCTAAAGAGCCGACCACCGAGAAGGCTCTCGTGAAGCAGCTCAAGAAGACTCGAGTTGACCTCTCTATATGGCAACTCTTAGTCAGCTCACAAGAACATCGGGAGGCACTCACTAAGGCCCTCGATCAAGTCAAGATCGACTCTACGGCTACTCCAGCTAAAATGGTAGCCATGGTCCTGCCCCATCTAAAGGGCAAAGCTAAGGAAGAAGGTCCACTATTCACCTTCTCGGAACTGATCTACCATCATTCGGGGCTACCCATAACAATGCCCTCTTGTAGACACCCACATTTTGAACGCCAGGTGTTTATAGTAGGTCCCGCCAAACACCCGATGATGATCGGACGCGAACATGCTTTAATGGACTTGGATATGGGCTCGAAATCATAGACATTTGGCTTGGGCTTATTACGGAGTACAAATCTTACAAAACCAGCCTCAAATTCAGGCCCAGCGGGTCGTTTCGAGTCAAATAAGATTAATTTGGGTCGATTCCGACACCAAGGGGAAAACCGTCTTTTTATGACCAAGTCAAAACCCGGTCAAAAATGTTCTCGAGACACACAAGTCAGCCGTGACACCTCACACGGCTGATCCGGTCCCAAATACTACAAAAATCATCTTCAAAAAATATTAAACAAATCCGTTTAAGGATAGAATTCGATCTCAAGTAGGAATTCTATCCGGAAACCGAATCAGACACCGACCGAGCTCCAGATACTCTGCCAAGACATCCCAAACAGCCAAAATACTCGGCCAACTCTTCATGACAGCCGAGATACTTGGCTTCTCCACCAAGAAACGAGACTTTCCCTTTCGAACTCTCGTGTTTCCTATCCAAACCGGTATTTCTTGTCACACAAGCAAGACTACCTCGACTCCTATAAATAGGACCTCATATTCAACACAAAAGTCAACAATTTTTCACCGACCGAAAAACACAACACTCACGATTATTAGCATACACCCTCGATATCTAGCAATTCCCGACGTAATCCCGAAGTAGCCTCGAAATACCGACGAAACCAACCCTGTCATCCGGCCGAACCCACCGTCTCACACACATAAAAAAACGCACCAAACCGACACCTTAATTCATCCCGCATCATCTCGACGCTCCCAAGCCTAAGCCACCGTCTGACGAGCTTCATACCGAGAAAGTAAAGCATGTAGGTGGAGGGTGTAAATCAAACCCGATTCTTCTCCTTTCTCTCTCTCTCTCACGTCTTTTTCCTTTTTTTTTTTTTCGTCCGTCACTTTTTTTTACGGTCGTCGGTCGTTTCGTATTATTAATATGGGTCGTTCGTTGCATATTTTTATTTATTTCTAATAATCGATACTATAAAACTATTTTTCATATAACGTTCTTAAAATACGATACCGATTCTCTAATCGAATATCGTATCTACAAGAACTAAATTAATTAATTCTTATTGATGCTAATAAAATCATTATTTTTTTTTATAAACAAAATTCAATGATTTTAAACGCGGAAAGAATTAACATTTTTTTCGTTCAAAATTCTTTTTTTTACTTTTCGTTCAAAACAAACTTTTTTCAAAACCTTTTCTAAAATCATTCCGACTATTCGATACCGATTTCATAATCAAATATCGAATACGACGAATATCGAAAATATAAATCGAGTATAAATTAATCCATATTTGTACGCGATTTATAAAAATAAACGATTTTTTTCGAACAAAATAAAAAAAGAAAACCGGACAGACTGCCACGCGAGTCGCGCGCCTGTCAGGCGACCCGCGCGGTAGCCTGGTTCGCCGGGTCCTTTTTTTTCGTTTCTTTGCTTTTCTATTTTTTATTCTTTTCGAACCTTATATAAAAAGCGACTTTCGCGACATATTTCGATAAATACATTTTTTCGACCTTGGTCAACACGTGTTAATCCATCACGTGTCATTAAATCTTTTCCAAAATCATGCATATTATTTATTTACGTCTTTATTCAATTTATTCAATCGTTACTAACCCGTTTTCTCGTGTTTGTAGCAATTTATTTGTTTTTATTGTTTTATTAGACTAAAACAAACCTCACATGCTAAAATAACTTTGACGTTATTAGTTTAACATGCATTAAACGACTTAGCAACCCATTTATTTATTTTTCTCACATGTTTAGGAAAATAATGTTTGCATATCATTCAACCGTCGAACTAACGCGTGTACATAAAAAACGAACGATATCTTAGTAAAGGCCGCTAAGTGCGGGCGGGGTTGGGTGTTCTTAGTGAACTTCCCAACACGTACCCTCACCCCTTACTCAGAACCATGGTTTCCGGATGTTCGAATCCATTGGCAACGAGAGTCATTCAATACACGATATCCGATAATGTCGGTATCGGTATCGTAATGCAAAGGGACGAGCCCAATAAACTCTGACATCGGAAATGGGCCCTATTTTGTATACGGCCCACTACGCCATAGAGTGGGCTCGAATGGTTCCGAATAACCACAAAATTCGGTGGCGACTCCTACTTCGATTTCAACTTCAATTTGACCATCTCATATGGAAATTCATTCGCCTCCCCAAACCCGCGCGTGGCCGCGTCGGGGTGGACCTATGTCATGTCCACAATTTGGCGACTCCGCTGGGGATCAACTGATGAGTCACTTACCATCGGCATCCCTAGGGTGAGACTCGAAAAGAAATCGTTCGAATAGTAATGTACACGTTTTAGTTCAATGGTTCATGCATAACCCAATCTTTCCCGGGCCGGTTACTTGTGACCGACGTCCCACTATACCGCGGTGCGTTCCTAAATGGACCCACTTCTGACTTTGATGGCGGAACTCGCATGGGTTTTACGGCAGGTTCTAAGACCAACTCGGCTTAGGAAGACTGTCCTGATTTGCGAGAAAGCTATCGTCGTTGGTATAGACCCTATTTCGACCGACCGAGACTTAGACTAAGAGCATACATGGCGTCATTATACTGTTTCCGTGACTACATGCTACTTGATCCATGTCTCGTCATTTCAAAAACCGTCGTTTTCAAAAAACTTACATCTTTTTCGAAAATTGTCCTTTTTTTTCAAACCCGGAAAGCTACCGAATTTAGGACTTATGATTTTTGACTCAAAATAGCCTATTTTCTAGCCGGTATGCTGTCCAAACCTTTTTAAAAATTCAAAAATCTCGGCCCGATAAACCTTTTTTTCGATTTTCAAAAAAAATCGGGCCTTCCAATCCGATTTTGTTCGGGTTTTTTCAAATCCAAATCCTCTTTTCAAAACCTTCTTCTTCTTAGGACTTTCCGTATTTAGCAGTGTCGGGTCTTGTCATAAGTTGTTAGAGTCCATAGCATCGAAATTCCGTCGATCTTACATCACGAGTTTCTACCCGATCCCAAGTCCGCCTTATTTGTCAAGGCACGGCCCACCTAGGTAGGACAAACCCCTACAAAGGGAAGCCCATTTACACTTTAGGGTCCAAAGTCTGGGGAATAGCTCACACGTAGGTCTTTTTTCACACAGGACTAGGCCCATTCTGCCGAAATCCTAAAGAAAGCCCACCGTCCATGAGTCACCCGTCTAGGAGTCGGTTTTTAGTCTGTTTCCGAGTCTAGTCGTTTCTTCTTCTTGCTCGGGATGCACCTTTCGATCTGGGTCCGATTCTGATTACACGGTGTTCTTACAGACAGGCCACCTCACACCCGAACCATGACTAAGGACGCCATTGACCAACTGAACACCTCTCTAGCCAAGATCCAAGAACAACTCGACCGAATCAGGGGCGACCAGATCGCCATTGTTACTCGGGTTAGCGCCATAGAACAGGGCAAGCCGAGGGGTGAAGATGAAACTCATGGGCCTTTAGCCGAATTGACTAGCGCAGTCCTCAAGCTGCAAGAGCAGGTCCATTTGTCGACCCACAACTCGATCCATACGGAGAATGGCCGAACCTATTCTCCCCTGACCGACCAACTGCCTACCAATCTCAACTTGACAGGCCTCAGTCCCAATGTTCGACGGAACCGAAGACCCGGTATTACATATCCAGGCCTTCAAAGAGTTTATGGCCCTAAAAGGAGTCAAGTCAGACATGTTCAAGCATCTGTTTGCCTCCTCGTTAGAGAAGCATCCGAAAGCCTGGTTCTATAGGCTCGATTCCAAGAAATACAAGTCTTGGGACGACATAGCAACGGAATTCGCTCGCTCACATCTCATTTCCCCGTTTATCCCGCAAATCAACGGGATCTGGTGTGACGATGAAGACGACATCTATCTCACTAAAGGAGAAGCCGTCCCTATCACGCCCGAGGAGATCCAGAAGGTTAAGTCAAAGGTCTTAGCCAGCAGTCACGCCCTCGTCGTCACCGAGCCGCCACCTAAAGCGGAGGTCGTCCCGGAAGAGCCGCCAACTACTGAAAAGGCTCTTGTGAAGCAGCTGAGCAAGACTCGAGTTGACCTCTCTATATGGCAACTCCTAGTTAGCTCCCACGAACATCGAGAGGCACTCACTAAGGCCCTCGATCAAGTCAAAATCGACTTTACGGCTACTCCAGCTGAAATGGTAGCCACGGTTCTGCCCCACCTAAAGGGGAAAGCTAAAGAAGAAGGCCCACTCATTACCTTCTCCAATGCTCATCTGCCATTATTTGGGCCAGCCCACAACATGGCTCTCTACATCACGGTAATCTGCCGTGGAAAATATCTGCCCATGACTCTAGTCGACGACGGGTCCGCAGTCAACGTCCTCCCCTTGAGAACCGCCAAAGCCCTCGGTATCACCGAGGCCGACTATATTCCTTCAGCTCATACCATTCAGGCTTTCGACGGAAGTCCAAAGTCAGTAGCCGGGGCCGTGAAGCTCACTATCATAACGGGCCCGATAGAGAAAGAGCTGGAATTTCAAGTGATCGACGTGACTTCTTCCTTTAACCTTCTTCTTGGAAGACCCTGGATCCACGCGACCAGGGCTGTGTCCTCCACCCTGCATCGGAAAATCAAGCTACCTTTGCACGATACCGTCATCACTCTAGAGGCCACACCTATGACTGTGGCTAACTGCAACACCTCGGGCCGCACCGATCTTTGGGGGTTCGACTTCATAGGGGCCATCGAAGAAGAATATCTTTTCCGACCCTATTTCACGGTTAGCATCGACCGGATGTTGCAAAGTCTGGGCTTTCTACCGGGGGCTACATCAAGGCCCGATCTACCCGCTGGAAAAATCCTCGAAGTCCTTGACAACGGGAGGATTCAAACCGGTCTGGGTTACACCCTAACCCCGGAAAATATGGGCCAAACCGGAGCCGGCAAAGTCATCTTCGTCACCCCGGTGTTCGAGTCCGTCCAAACAGGCCTATACCGGCCCACCACCACACGCCCTGGGACCAACTTGTCCCAGGTCTGCAACTACATAACCGACGACATCTTCGCCCTCGTCCAGTCCGAAGATGCTAAGAATGTTGAGCCCGCACTGGGGCTACTTTTTGGGGAGGAGCTCGCGACCCCAACGCCGAAGGAGGAGCTAGTCAGCCTCATTCTCCGTAGCCGCACTTTCGATCCATATAAGCTGATCTCGTATGTCGGATCCGGGACCGGAAAAAGAGCCTGGAGGAAGACTGTCAAGTGGACTGACAATCAAGGAAGGACTTTCAAGCTGATCACAGGGGAAGGAGAAATGCCAGAATCTGAGTCTGAGTCAGAGTCCGAGTCAAAGTCTGAGATTGAGTCTAGTGAGTCAGGTGCTAGGGTCAATCCTGTAACTCTCCCTCTCCCTTTAGCTTTTCCTGGTGCTTCGGGGTCTGTCCCGGGCACCCTACCTATCCCGCCACTGACTAGCGATCAGATGGCAGCTCTTTTCGAGCTATTTTCTCAATTTATGAATAATATCAACCGTTCTACTTACGACTTGTCTCTTTTTCAAAATTTCCTTAAATTTCAGTATTTTCTGTGCAATGACATTGAGAAACCAGACGAACAGGTATCCTTACCTCCACATCTGATCGAGCAACTAGAGCAAAGGGAATCCCGCAATCCGGTAATCGAAGAAACCGAATCCATCAACGTGGGAACAACCTTAGAGCCTCAGATGCTTAAGATAGGATTATCTCTAGATCCCGGGGAGAAACAGCAATTCTTCGATCTCCTTCAAGAATTCAAAGACGTCTTCGCATGGTCCTACAAGGACATGCCGGGGATAGACCGCGAAATAGCCGAGCTCCATATACCGATCAAGGAAGGGTTCAAGCCGGTTAAGCAGAAACTTTGACACATGAGGCCCGAATGGTCCCTCAAGGTCAAGGAGGAAGTCGACAAACAATTCAAGGCTGGGTTCATACGAGTCTCCGAGTATCCAGATTGGGTTGCGAATATTGTGTCGGTCCCTAAAAAAAGACGGTAAGGTACGTGTCTGCGTGGACTTTCGGTATCTTAACAAGGCAAGCCCGAAAGATGATTTCCCGTTACCACACATCGATATATTGGTGGATAACACAGCTGACCATGCCCTTCTATCATTCATGGACGGGTATGCCGTGTACAATCAAATAAAAATGGCAGAAGAAGATATGGATAAGACCACTTTCATTACACCTTGGGGTACTTATTGCTATACCGTTATGCCATTTAGTCTCATTAATGCCGGGGCCACCTATCAACGAACTGCCACAACTTTATTACACGACAAGATGCATAAAGAAGTGGAAGTTTACGTGGACGATATGATCGTCAAATCCAAGGACAGGGACGGTCACATCACCGGCCTGGGAAGATTCTTCACCCGATTACGCAAATACAACATGAGGTTAAACCCTCAGAAATGCAGTTTCGGAGTAACCTCTGGCAAATTACTGGGTCATATCGTCAGCCAGCGCGGTATCGAAGTCGATCCAGCCAAAATCAAGGCTATCACCGAGATGCAGCCTCCTATGACCGAAAAGGAGATAAGAGGTTTTCTCGGAAAGGTGCAATACATCAGCAGGTTCATTTCAAAGCTAACCATGGTGTGTGAACCGATCTTCAAGAAGCTGAAATTAGGGGAACGGTTACTATGGGACGACAAGTGTCAAGCAGCCTTTGATAGAATCAAAGAAATCTTGTCTTCACCGCCGGCCCTTATGCCACCGCAACCCGGTTTGCCTTTGTCGCTGTACCTAACCACAACAGAGACAGCCATGGGGGCTATGCTAGCTCAAACGGTCAACTCCGAAGAACGAGCTATATACTACATCAGCAAAAAGTTTCTAGAGTACGAGTGTAAGTACACCATGCTCGAAAAGACGTGTTTAGCTTTGGTCTGGGCCACTAAGAAGCTCCGACATTACATGCTCAGCTATGAGGTACAAGTACTGTCTAGAATGGATCCGATCAAGTATCTTATCGAAAAGCCCATCCTCAACGGCAGGATATCGAGATGGACCCTGATGTTGGCAGAGTTCGATCTAAGGTTCGTACCATTGAAAGCCATCAAAGGCCGAATAGTAGCCGAGATTCTCGCCGACAGTCCCATAACCGAAGAAGGATACACCGACACTTGGTCCTTCCCAGATGAAGATATTTTCCGTACTGACACCGAAACGTGGGATTTATACTTCGACGGAGCATCCAACTTCCGAGGATTTGGAATCGGAATCCTCCTAATCTCGCCAAGAGGGGAACATACTCCCGTGTCTATCAAATTGGACTTTGACGTCACCAATAACGCTGCTGAGTATGAAGCATGTATCCACGGCCTACAAGCCGCCGCCGATTTAGGGGTCACAAATATCCGAGTACACGGCGACTCATCTCTGGTCATTAACCAAGCGCTCCAAAAATGGAAAACCCGAAATGCCAATCTCATGGCCTACCAGGCACGAGTAAGAGATCTCGAGAAACAATTCCAAAAGGTAGAGTATATGTATCTGCCTCGGGAAGAAAATCAGTTCGCAGATGCACTTTCAAAACTGGCAGCTATACTAAATATTCCCGATCATATGACCAGCATGCCGATCTGCGTCGAAAGACGATCCGAGCCAGCATATATCCATGACATCGAGGATATCAAGATACCTGATCCCGGGCCATGGTATAAAGCTATCCAAACATACTTGACAGCCGGGGAGTATCCACCCGGGGCCGACAATCGAGCCAAAAAGGCCTTACGTAGGCTAGCGACACAGTTCATCCGTACCGACGACGGACAACTTTACAAGAAGACACCGCAGGGGGCTCTCCTTTTATGTGTCGACAAGGGTAATGCCGAAAAGGTCATGGCCGAAGTACATGACGGCGAGTGTGGTCCTCACATGAACGCCCAGATGCTAGTCCGGAAGATCATGAGACTCGGATATTACTGGAACAGCATGGAAACCGATTGTCAACTTTATGTCAGACATTGCCATAATTGCCAGATTTTTGCTAATGTGCAGCATATGCCACCATCCCTGCTGTATACCATGACGTCACCATGGCCAATTTCAACGTGGGGAATCGATATAATCGGAAAAATAAACCCCTCGGGAACCGGAGGACACCGCTTCATTTTGGTAGCAATCGACTATTTCACCAAATGGGTCGAAGCGGAATCCTACCGTATTCTCAACGCCAGCAATGTTGCCAAATTTATCCAAAGTAAGATAATATGCCGGTATGGGATCCCTCATGAATTCATCAGTGACCACGGGACCCACTTTCAGGCCGAAACGGCAAACTTGTTAGCCAAGTACAAAATCCATAGGCATACGTCTTCACCCTACCGATCCTAAACCAATGGAGCGGTGGAAGCAGCTAACAAGACCATTGTCACCATACTAAAAAAGATGACTGACAATTATCGGGACTGGCCCGATAAGATACCATTTGCCCTTTGGGGATATCGAACCTCGATTCGTACTGCGACCGGAGCAACACCGTATTACCTCACATACGGGAAAGAAGCGGTCCAACCTGTCGAGTTAGAGGTACCGTCACTCAGAATCCTACTCGAAAGTCAAGTACCCGAAGCCGATTGGGTTCGAGCACGATATGATTCGCTAGTACTTTTAGACGAACGAAGATCTCGCACCCTCAATAATATACAGATTTATCAAAAAAGGATCCAGCGGGCCTTCAACAAAAGGGTAAGGCCCAGGAATATCAAAGAGGGAGATTTGGTTCTCAAGTCTGTACGGGCTTTATTACCAATAGACCCAAGGGGAAAATTCAAACCTAACTGGGCCGGACCATATCTGGTAAAGAAGATTCTATGAGGCGGAGCGGTAATGCTAACAGATCTGGACGGGAACGAGTTTGTCAACCCAACTAACCTGGACCATCTGAAACGTTATTACCCTTAACCAGTTTCTCTCAATGTCATTTGCAAAAGTTTATAAAAAACATATTTTTCAAAAATAAACTTTTTAAAGACAAGTCAAAAGTTATACTGTTATAAACATCTTGAACCAATAGTCTTGATGTATTTCGAAATTGCAATTTAAAGTCTGAACTACGTTTGGTTTGATTCCGCTATCTGTGGATACGTAGGCAGCCCCTCAAAAGGGCACAACCACTGCAATCGAAGAAACAGGAACGGTTTTTAATAAACTTCCTTTATTTATTTCAAAAATTTAATCACAAAAAAAAAATCCAAAAAACAACAACACACAAATAGTACTAATATTCAAATAATAAAGAATCTAAGGCATTTTTCCCTTTCCCTTGTCCTTAGCTTCTTTCTCGGTCCACCGGCGTCGACTCGGAGGTGAACGCTCCCGAATCACTAAGGGAACCTCCATAACCCGGGCTCGTTTCTTCAAACTTGACTTCCCGGTCACCTCTGTCGGCCCTAGCCGGGCCCTTACCCTCTTGGGTAACCGTTCCCGCGGCCCAAGCCTGTCTCGAACCGCTAGCTTTGGTCCGAGTCTTCTCTCCAAGTCGCTAGCACCGGTCTCTTTTGCTCGAGTCTTAGTTTTTAACTTAGAACCTGACTCCGGCCGGATAAAGGTAGTTGGAGTTTCTTCGTCGTCAAAGAACCATCTATTATCTTTTACGGATTCCCTACGGGCTAAGTCAAAAGCTTCATCAGTCTTCAAAGCCTTACGAGCTTCTTCAGATTCTTCGGAAGTCCATTTACGATATGATTCAGAAGCCCAAGTGGTTTGACAAGAGCGAGGTATAGTCCACATGACACGGGTAAACCAGCGTTGTAACCACGTGTCACACATAGCATCCGTCAATTGGAGCGAAACGCTAATAATTGCTTCAGTTTCGGGAATCTGTTGAAACGAACCGAACTGCCTTAGAAGACGATCCGGGTAGATATGGACGGTCCATTCCAAAGACAAGATCACCAGGAAACGGGCTTTATCTCTTTTAGCTAGGCCCGTCATCTTAGAGAGGAACCACCAGATCACGTTGCACCTAATCAAGGGCCCGCCATGGAATTTTAGCTCTTCATCCCAATACTTCCGATTTATGTGATGGCTCGAGCTAATTCGCCGGGACCGCGAGCCAATTTGACAGCTTCGATATCTGGATATGTTCGCCGGGGACTCTATGATCGACAGGCGCTCGGATAACCAGATCTGCAAAATTTTTGAAAAGTCAAAAACTTAAAAAAAAAAATTTCGAAAAATTCCGGAAAAAAAACCAAAAAATCAAAATTTTCGGAATATTTAAAAAAATTTCGGAAATAAAAAAAAAATAAAAATATTCGGAATTTTTTTTTTTTTTTCGGAAATTAAAATTTTTCGGAAAAATTTTCGAAAGAAAAAGGTCAAATACCTGCAGAAGACGAATACTGCCCGTTAATTGCCGATCTGGGTCAAGCCTCCTAGCATCAAGGCCCATGATGATCTCCCCAGTTATCAGCCAGGCTGGGCTGTAACCTGCCTCTATCTGATCCACTATGCTGATCAGCCTGATTTCACCCAAACATGAGTCAGCATCCATCCGACCTTCAAAGGCGTATCGATGTAGCATACAGAAGGCAAAAGCTCTACGCCTATGGATAGAAAAATTCTGGCACCATTTGGATCCATGAATTTATCAGCCAAATCAAACAGGGAAACAAAATTTCCCTTCACCATACGAGAAGTCTCAGCATGAGACAACCCAAGAAAGTCCCTCAGTCTCCTCCTTGGATCAGGAAAAAAGGAGGAATAGCAGGATGAGCATTGGGACACCAACCCCCTACGGCTGCAATCTCTTCGGGAAGGGGAGATATTTCTCCCCGAGGAAAGGCAAAAACATGGTGGGTAGCATCCCAAAAAGTTAAGCAAGCGTCCAAAAAATGCGCATCCACCTTGAGTCGCTGGAGCGGTAATAAAGCCACAATTCCCATCTGAGTTAGCTGAACCTTATCTCCATCTCCGAAATCCTGGGCCCACGCGTGAAGCATCGCGGTCAGATGTTCGATACCCATAGCAGAATGTTTTGTTTTATCTTAAGAGGTCTAAAGGGATTTTAAGATAGAAGGAAATATTTGGGTTGGAATATGAGAAGATTAATGGCAAGAACTCTCTGTTTATAATAGAGAAATCCCCTCTCCTAGTCACCCCTGGAATAGGGATTTTTACGATGTTCCCTACTTCACCTAGGCATACAGGCCTAACCAGAAAATTTTAGGAATCCGTATCAGAATCTGATCAGGAATCATGTCGTCCCAAGCATTCCTATTTCTAGATTTTTTTTTTTATATATTTTTTTTTCGGCTTTTTTCGAAATTTTCGAAAAATCTCTTTCTCCAAAAGTCAATCAGTCAAAAAAAAAATCATTTTCTTCCCCAGCATGAGTCGATGTTTTATCTGAATGTTGCATGCAAAGCATACAGGTATCCCAAGACTCCCGAAGAATTCTCAAAAGAAAATTCCCAGTGAAAATTCAAGCAACATTTTTACTGAAGAATCGGATGTATCAGTAAGCGGTACATCCCCAGCTTCTAGTGGAGGCTCCCGCGCCATTCTGAGTGGGATTATCAGTAAGCGGTATACCCACAGTTTCCAATGGAGCTCCCGCGCCATTCCAAGATGGATATGTCTGTAAACAGACATACCCAAGACTTTTTAAGAAAAGTCCCCGCGACATTATTGACATCTATCCAGGTATGATTTCTATCTTATGGCTGGCGAGCCCTTCACGCAAGTCTAATGGACTATAAACGACCCGATCGGAAGTCTGCCAGGTCTTAATCCTCGATTGGCCTGGTAGCTACTCTGACTTTCGCCTTGTCCAAGCCTCAGTCAGAGTGGGGGCTCTGTAGACACGCACATTTTGACCGCCAGGTGTCTATAATGGGTCCCGCCAAACACCCGATGATGATCGGACGCGAACATGCTTTAATGGACTTGGATATGGGCTCGAAATCATAGACATTTGGCTTGGGCTTATTACGGAGTACAAATCTTACAAAACCAGCCTCAAATTCAGGCCCAGCGGGTCGTTTCGAGTCAAATAAGATTAATTTGGGTCGATTCCGACACCAGGGGTAAAACTGTCTTTTTATGACCAAGTCAAAACCCGGTCAAAAATATTCTCGAGACACACGAGTCATCCGTGACACCTCACACGGCTGATCTGGTCCCAAATACTACAAAAATCATCTTCAAAAAATATTAAACAAATCCGTTTAAGGATAGAATTCGATCTCAAGTAGGAATTCTATCCGGAAATCGAATCAGACACCGACCGAGCTCCAGATACTCGGCCAAGATATCCCAAACAGCCAAAATACTCGGCCAACTCTTCATGACAGCCGAGATACTTGGCTTCTCCACCACGAGACTTTCGTTCCCTTTCGAACTCTCGTGTTTCCTATCCAAACCGGTATTTCTTGTCACACAAGCAAGACTACCTCGACTCCTATAAATAGGACCTCATATTCAACACAAAAGACAACAATTTTTCACCGACCGAAAAACACAACACTCACGATTATTAGCATACACCCTCGATATCTAGCAATTCCCGACGTAATCCCGAAGTAGCCTCGAAATACCGACGAAACCAACCCTGTCATCCGGCCGAACCCACCGTATCACACAAATAAAAAAACGCACCAAACCGACACCTTAACCATCCCGCATCACGATAATTGTCGTTTGTAGTGCCTATTCTGTAGTGTTTTGGTCCCATTTTCCTTGTGGAACCGCTCCTTTGGAGCGGTTTATGGGCTTCTTATGTTTCCTTTAGCTCGTTTCAGGTTCCCGAGACCGTTCATGAAGAGTTGGAGTGATTCCGAATCAATACATATGCATTTTGGAGCCAACGAAGCTAAGGAACGATGACTCGATGCCTTGGAATCGACCCCGAGACCTTGGGACCCAATCCCGAGCCTCCGAGACCCGATCCCGAGTCCCGAGAATCGATGAGAAGGCCATGAGAACCAAGGAGGGACCGAAAAGTTCATATTGGAGGCCTACAAGACTATTCCCGATCGGGTATGGCCTCATCCCGATCGGGAATAAGGAGGAAAGCAGGGAGCGACTACTGTGGGGTGTTCCCGATCGGGAACATAAAATCCCGATCGGGATTCTCCACTATCCCGATCGGGATTTCCTTTCCCGATCGGGATTGTCCCAGTTCAGCCCGTGTTCATTTCCTTTCAATTCCTTTCATTCTTAAACCCTTTATATACCCTTCTCTTGTAAGAAGACAAAAATCTTATCATACCCTAGACTAGTTTAAGCCTCAAAAACCCTAGATTGATTCTCACTCATTAGCTTTAATCTTCTCTTAATTTTAGTTAATCTTTAGTTAATCCTTTGTAATTAGTGCTTGTATTAAGGGATTCTTGGAGATTGTCTCAAGCTTGACAACCTTGGGATTGTATTTGGGTTTCTCATTAATGCAAGATTGTTCCTTTTCTTCATCTAGTGTTGGTATAATCCTTTCTCATCCTTGTTCTTTGTTATTTATACAAGTTTGAATCTTTTCTTAGTGTTATTGTTATTGTTCTTGTTTGGATTTGTCATTATGGATGTTTGGATGTTTGTCTTAGTTTCTCTTTTGATTGTTGTTCTTCCTTTCATCATGAGTGAGTAGTCTTCTTGTGGGGTTAGTAGGGGGATTAGGGGTAGATTATGGATAATTAGGGTTGATTAAGGGGAAAGGGTGAATCTTTGTTGCTAGTCACATTGTGAGCACTCTATGTGTTTGTTGTTATGCTTGTATGAGTAGTAGTGGCCAATGCTCCTTGTGCATGTGTTCATGAATCCATTGTTTGCCTATGATGAGGGAATGTTGAGAATAATCGTAGTTGCGAGAGCACGGATTAGGGTCTAAGTTGCGAGAGCCCGGACCCACCTTGACATCGGTTTAAGTTGCGAAAGCCCGGACCGACTCTAGACACTAGGAGACATCCATACCCTTGATCACCCCAATTACCCTTCTACCTCTATGAACCCGACCTACCCCACTTCTTTCCATGTTTGAGTCATCTTCTAGTTAGACATCGTTTACTCTAGTTTTCTAGTTAGACCGATCATTAGCATTGTTTAGCATCATTAGTCTAGTTCTTACTCCTCCTCCATCCTAGTTTTCCATTTATCGCTTTCTTTGAGTTTGTTTGGTAATCTAGTCTCGTTCTAGGCCCACTTAGTCTAAGCTTTGATATACCGTCCTCGTGGATACGATCCCTACTTACCCTAGCTACCACTAGGTGTAATCGGTAGTTTATTGATTGGCTAGAGACGTGACAAATCCCTACCATCAATTTGGCGCCGTTGCCGGGGACGGTGCATTGTTTAGACTTAGTTTGCTTATTTCTAGACTTGGTTACCCCTCTTTGTGTTCTCCCATCTTCTCTTGTGTATATTCTCTTGATTTTTCTTCTTTCTTTAGTGTTATCTCTTTTTTTTTTTCTCTTTGTCTCTAGTTGTGTTTGTTATTGTCGTTGCCTAGTGCCCATAAAGCACTAGGTGTTCTTACGTTTGTTCTAGTGTGTAGTGTATGCCTAGGAGGGGAGGCGACTTCTATCTCTTTAAGCCAGAGCCGGAGAGACTCTTTCGATCCTTTCGCCAACGGACGATTAATCGGGTTAGGATCTCTCAACCAAGTGCAAGCACCACTCATCAAGGGCAAGCCCAAAGAGCCGACTTGAGCATTTCACCTCGAGAGACGGCCGGAGGGACCTTCATCAATCCCTTCGGTGATTCTTCTCCTAATTCTCCCTCTTCCTCTACATCAACACTCTCTACACCCCCATCCTCTCCCTTACATCCAAGAATGCCTAAGTTCTCCTCTCACTCCACATTCACCGAGGATGTCTTGCCGGGACCGAGTGCATTACCGGAAGCTTATACCGGAAATTTTGTGGCAAAGACTCAATTCATCCAACTTGTGGAGAGGAGCCCATTTAGTGGTTTGCCCACCGAAGACCCGCATCAACATATGGAGACCTTCTCCGATTATTGTGACGCTATATCTCAAACCGGGGTTACTCAAGACCAAATTCGTTGGGTACTCTTCCCGTTTTCTCTTATTGGAAAAGCGAAGCAATGTATTAAGAGTCTCGATAGGGCAACCATGGGTGTCGACACTTGGAAAAAACTTGCCTTGGCGTTCTACCAAAAGTTTTACCCTCCGGAAAAGACCAATATGCTTAGGGCCTCCATCACCGGTTTCCAACAAAGGGATGAGGAGAGTCTATATGAAGCTTGGGAGCGGTTTAAGTCTTTGGTAAGATCGTGCCCTCACCATGGACTCTCACAATGGTTCTTAGTACAACAATTTTGGAATGGACTTTATGAGGATTCGAGAGCCATTCTCAACATGGGCTCCAATGGTAGGTTTACCGAGGTCGATGACGACCAAACATGGACGAGAATCGAAGAGATGGCGGTGCATAATTCCAATACTCTAGGCCTAGGAAGGCAAATCGGGGAGGTAGGCACGAGGTTGATGCTATCACTCAATTGAGCATTGACCTTGGAGCTCAACTAAAAACGCACATGGAGACTATTGACAAGAAGCTCCAAAGCCACCTCAACCAAGTCCAAGGCTCTAGTTCATCCCACCATCAACCGATTCAAGAAGTGAATGCTTTGGGGTTCGCACCTCCTACACCTTACTTTGGGATGTGTGACACTTGTGGAATCGTTGGCCATGACCCTATGAGTTGTAGAGGGAGTATTGAGCAAGTGAACGCCTTTCAAGCGTTCAAGCAAGGTGCTTCTTTCTCTAATCAATACCAAGCTTCCCAACAAGTCCCCCAACAACAAGCGTTTCACCATCAACAACAACATCGTCCCTATGTTCCACCTCCCTTAAGGGACAACGATCAAAGTTACCAAGGTTATGTGGGTAACCAAAGACCCTTCAACAATTTCAAGCAAAATAACCAAGGCAACTTCAACAATAAGCAAGGGTTCCAACAAGGGAACTTCAATCAAGGATATCAAAACCACAACCAAGGGTTTCAAAATCACAATCAAGGAAATTCTCATGGGTTCCAAGGGAACCGTCAACAAGCAACTCACAATCAACAACAACAAAGCAAGCCTAGGAGCCGGTCTCCCATCCACGATTACGGTACCCCATTAGCCCTCACCGATACTCCGCATAATCCATCATCTCCACCACGTGATTTTGACATACAAAAGACTATGATGGATTTGCAAAAGAGCAATCAAGAAGTGAAGAACAATCAAATGGACATGTCAAGAAACCATCAAGAGATCTTTACTTATGTTCGAGGGGAAAACGCTATGAGAGATACCCGGATGAAGATACTCGAGAATCAAATAGCTCAACTTGCATCGGGAAGTTCCTCAAGGCAAAATGGACAATTACCTTCTCAAGGCCAAGCACCGTCACATGAGCATGCAAATGCCATCACCACAAGGAGAGGTACATCCTATGACCCCCCTCCATTCCCTAATGATCAAGAGCCAATGCATGAACCAACAAAGAAATTGGCATCTCCAAGTCAAGAAGACTCAAGCTTTGATCGTCCAATTGAGGAACAAGTCTTATGGGAGGTCGAGAAGCCCCAAAAAGACAACCCTCCACCACCTCAAGAGAAAGAAAAAGGCAAAGGGAAAGTGTCGTTTCAGAAGTCTATCCCCATGGAGCAAAACAAGTACCAAGTGCAATTGCCTTACCCATCAAGGCAAATGAAGAGTAAGGAGGACTCTCAATATGACAAATTCCTTAATATCATGAAGAAGTTGGATGTCAATGTCCCATTCACCGAGTTACTTACCCAAATCCCGGCATACGGAAAATTCATGCGGGAAATCCTAGCAAGGAAAAGATTTATCGACAAGGAAGAGACGGTAGCGTTCACGAGGGTGGTGAGCGAGCTCATTCAAGGGTCCACGCTTCCGAAGTTGAAAGATCCGGGTAGTTTCTCAATCCCTTGCACCATTGGCAATTTTATGATCAACAATGCATTATGTGACTTGGGTGCGAGTGTGAGCGTCATTCCCTACACTATTTGTTGCCGACTCGGGATGAAGGAGTTGAAATGCACATCCATTACGCTCCGAATGGCCGACAAGTCTATTAACCGACCATTGGGAATGCTTGAGGATGTGCCGGTGCGAATAGGGAAATTCTTCATTCCGGTCGACTTCATTGTGCTCGATATGCCGGAAGATGCAAGCACTCCAATTATTCTTGGGCGCCCATTTCTACACTCCGCCGGTGCCATGATCGATGTGAAGAGGGGTAAGATCACATTTGAGTTGGGCGAGGAAAAGATAGTGTTCGACCTCCAAGGCAACACTCCACCCACTAGTGATGAAACGTGTAAAATGATCCACACCACGGAAGACATCGATCGAGGGAGAGACCCGGGACAGAGCTTGAAGAAGTACTCATATGTACTTGAGGATTCCGATAGTGAGGAAGATGAGTGCCCGAATCATGGGCTTGATGACAAGTTGCAAAGCGAGGAAAAGAATGATGAGCCGCCCTTGGGGCCGCATGAGGACCGGTGGACATTTGGGTATATCCCAAAAGACCGAAAGTACAAGTTCAAGCCATTGAACTTGGAAGATCGGGATGCCCCGGGAACGTCTAGGCAAGGCCATGAGGAGCCTTGGTTTGTGGATGGCTATATTTCGAGCATGATTGAAGACATCTCTAGGGCATTCGACTTGTTCTTACATGCCCTTGATGGAGATGGAGCCGGTTGGAGAGTTGATGAAAAAGAATGAAGATTTGCACCATCTTGGTTTGACGGAGTTCCACAAGAACCGTCGCATTGTGTATATTTCTTACCCTTAGTTAGTTTGATTTTGGTGATATTCTTGTTGTTTAGACTATTTGATGAGAGTTGTGAGGGAGAGAATTTTATGTGTGCTTGAGTTTTCTTGATAGGTGAAGTTGTTTTGAGCCCTAGAAAGGGTGGATTGTTGATAAGGCTTGGTTTGTGAGCGAGGAAGTCGGTTTTTGAAGCTTGTATCAAGCTTTTGGGTTCATGGAAGGTGAAGATGAAGAATCCCGATCGGGAAAGCCTTATCCCGATCGGGAATGTTGATGCCAAGAATTCGGACTCACTGGAAGGTGATCCCGATCGGGAACACAAAATCCCGATCGGGAATTCACATACTCCCGATCGGGAATTCCCTTCCCGACCGGGAAAGTCCTCTTCCCCATTTTGAGTCTTTTTCCTAGGCATTTGATTCCACCCATCCATAATACCCCCTCCCAACCTCCCTACTCCACTCTACTCCTATCACATGACCATACACCTCACCTTACATCGAAACCCACACACCCCTTACACCATTACTACCCCGACCGTGAGCTCTTGAATATGAAGCGAGATGGCAAATATGGAGACAAGCAACAAGGCCCTCATGTTCATCGAGACGATGGAGCAAGTGAGTTACTAGCCGCTCGGTTTGGGTAACTATCCTTCCTTTTCCGTCTATTATCGCTTGCCTTTCCTTGTTTGCCCCCTTCCCTCGAGTCATGGAGTCTTAGTGGCCTTCGAGGCCCTAGTATGGTTGCTCCCGACTCTCGACGACGTGATTACATCGAGAGTCCATCGAAAAATCCAAATTTACAAGATTTTCACCGCTTTTTAGGAATCAGACGGATTTAGGCGGAATCCGGGCTAGGTGACTTGATTACACCTAGCCCTCCCCTCCCATTTCCTTTTATTTCCTTTTTTTTTTTTTTTTTTTTTTTTTCTTCCCCCATCAATATCTTTTTCTTGTCTCGGCCCTTGGTGACTTGACTACACCTCGGCCGGACACCTTCTACCCTTTTCTTCACTTTATTTTTGATTTCTAGCTTTATTTTCGTAGTTTTTTTTCTTTTTCTTTTGTCTCTCCGCACTCTATGATCGAGCATGAGGACATGGCTCGATTTAAGTGTGGGGGAGCGATATTCTATCGTAGCTTGTTTTATTTTCTTTTTCTATCGAAAAATCTTGAAAAAAATCCTAAAAATTGGAAATTTTTTCACAAAATCCAAAAAGATTTTTCCTTTTGTATGTTTTACTTTTGGGTCTTTGTGTAGTATATTTGTTTTGTGCGTGTGCTTTGCCTCCCTTTTCTCTTTTAGGTTGCCTAATCGCCGCCAACTTTGGAGAGCTTGCAAGAATCTCGGTAACCTCTATCCCTTTTTCTTCTTTATCTCTTGCGGAGTTTTGGAGGAGATTGTGATGTTGTGTGCTCGGGCGGAGCCTTGTAAAGTTGTGGTTGATTTGGATACCTGTTTGGAAATCGGGGTGGTGTTTGTGTTGTTTATGTGTTTGTTTTGTTATGTTTGTTGTTGTTACTTTTGTCTCTTTTTCTTTCGTTCTCGTCATGTCTTTAAATTTTGTGTTATGTTGCATTGTGAGTCTTGTGTGTAAATGGTTTTCAAAAACCCGGTTTAGAGGCTAGAGTGTGAGTGTCCATTTTCCCTTCCTAGTAGTATAAATCGAGTCTTGGACTTTAGTCTAGTAGAATGACCCTAAATCAATGATTTCGTTGGTCCTTTACCTTGAGTCCACCTTTCTTACTAGGGATTTACTACGGGATTTGCATTTTGACCATTATGGCCACCCACGGTGTGAATAGGCCTTGGTTACCGAGTCCCGTCCCCTAGGTGACCGTGTTTAGGATCGTTTTGACTAGTCCAAGTTCTCCACTTTTTGTGGGTTTGAAGGGAAGGCGCCGTCCCGACTCACCCATTTACCTACCCCTACGCACATTCCACACAATAAAATGCAATGTGTTGATTCTCTCTTTCTTGTCATACAAAGATATGCCGAAAATGCCAAATCTTGCCAAAAAAAAGGGTAAAGAAAAGAAAATGAAAGAAAGAAAAGAAATGAAGAAAAAGAAAAGGCACAAAAGCCAAAAACAAAGTAGAAAAGAAGAAAAAGAATTGGCATGGAAAAACAAAGCAAAAATGCAAAAGAAAAGAGAAAATGCCAAAAGAAAATCGTCTCACAAAAATAACTCCTACCTCTCAAAATAAGCCTTTTTCCGACTTTTGCCGTGAAGAGCCTACCAAAGGACCGAGTCCCGAGGAAGGATGATAGCGGCATTAGTCGGTCTTCCCTCATTTTGCATATTTCCACCTTTTTACTTGGACTAGTTAGGCGGTTTTAGCCATGGGAAGACCCTCTCGGCTCACGCTAAAGGGGGCGGGGTCTCACTTACCTACAGTGTCGACTAACACCGTGGTTCATCACTTTCCATCTCCGCCGATCGTCCCGTAGTAAGTTTTTAGAAAGTTAGGAGGACCTAGGTAAGTTACCAACGTTTTTATTGCTTTGTCGTCATGCTATTAGGGTTTAGTTCACCTTGGTTTGTATGTCTAGCTTGGGAACGTTGTCGCTTACCTCGAGTCCTAAACCGGTGTTTCATTCACCGCTTTTAGAGGGAAGCGGTATTTGTTTTTCCTTTGGGTGCAACCTTTTGTTTGTTTGTTTGTTTGTTGTTTATATGCTTGTTTGTTTTTGTGTTTTGTGTACGGTTGCACCCGCGATTTTGTCGCAAGACCCCACTTGCCTTGAGGAGTGCACTTCTCCTCTAAGTGCACTCGCGTGAGTTGAAAGGGCGTAGGGTGCGCTAATACCCGCTCGGTTAGATTAGTATTTAGTTTGTGCTTACTCGAGGGCGAGTAAGGGTTTAGTGTGGGGGAGTTGATAATTGTCGTTTGTAGTGCCTATCCAGTAGTGTTTTGGTCCCATTTTCCTTGTGGAACCGCTCCTTTGGAGCGGTTTATGGGCTTCTTATGTTTCCTTTAGCTCGTTTCAGGTTCCCGAGACCGTTCATGAAGAGTTGGAGTGATTCCGACTCAATACATATGCATTTTGGAGCCAACGAAGCTAAGGAACGATGACTCGATGCCTTGGAATCGACCCCGAGACCTTGGGACCCAATCCCGAGCCTCCGAGACCCGATCCCGAGTCCCGAGAATCGATGAGAAGGCCATGAGAACCAAGGAGGGACCGAAAAGTTCATATTGGAGGCCTACAAGACTATTCCCGATCGGGTATGGCCTCATCCCGATCGGGAATAAGGAGGAAAGCAGGGAGCGACTACTGTGGGGTGTTCCCGATCGGGAACATAAAATCCCGATCGGGATTCTCCACTATCCCGATCGGGATTTCCTTTCCCGATCGGGATTGTCCCAGTTCAGCCCGTGTTCATTTCCTTTCAATTCCTTTCATTCTTAAACCCTTTATATACCCTTCTCTTGTAAGAAGACAAAATATTATCATACCCTGGACTAGTTTAAGCCTCAAAAACCCTAGATTGATTCTCACTCATTAGCTTTAATCTTCTCTTAATTTTAGTTAATCTTTAGTTAATCCTTTGTAATTAGTGCTTGTATTAAGGGATTCTTGGAGATTGTCTCAAGCTTGACAACCTTCGGATTGTATTTGGGTTTCTCATTAATGCAAGATTGTTCCTTTTCTTCATCTAGTGTTGGTATAATCCTTTCTCATCCTTGTTCTTTGTTATTTATACAAGTTTGAATCTTTTCTTAGTGTTATTGTTATTGTTCTTGTTTGGATTTGTCATTATGGATGTTTGGATGTTTGTCTTAGTTTCTCTTTTGATTGTTATTCTTCCTTTCATCATGAGTGAGTAGTCTTCTTGTAGGGTTATTAGGGGGATTAGGGGTAGATTATGGATAATTAGGGTTGATTAAGGGGAAAGGGTGAATCTTTGTTGCTAGTCACATTGTGAGCACTCTATGTGTTTGTTGTTATGCTTGTATGAGTAGTAGTGGCCAATGCTCCTTGTGCATGTGTTCATGAATCCATTGTTTGCCTATGATGAGGGAATGTTGAGAATAATCGTAGTTGCGAGAGCACGGATTAGGGTCTAAGTTGCGAGAGCCCGGACCCACCTTGACATCGGTTTAAGTTGCGAAAGCCCGGACCGACTCTAGACACTAGGAGACATCCATACCCTTGATCACCCCAATTACCCTTCTACCTCTATGAACCCGACCTACCCCACTTCTTTCCATGTTTGAGTCATCTTCTAGTTAGACATCGTTTACTCTAGTTTTCTAGTTAGACCGATCATTAGCATTGTTTAGCATCATTAGTCTAGTTCTTACTCCTCCTCCATCCTAGTTTTCCATTTATCGCTTTCTTTGTGTTTGTTTGGTAATCTAGTCTCGTTCTAGGCCCACTTAGTCTAAGCTTTGATATACCGTCCTCGTGGATACGATCCCGACTTACCCTAGCTACCACTAGGTGTAATCGGTAGTTTATTGATTGGCTAGGGACGTGACAAATCCCTACCATCACATCATCTCGACGCTCCCAAGTCTAAGCCACCGTCTGACGAGCTTCATACCAAGAAAGTAAAGCATGTAGGTTGAGGGTGTAAATCAAATCCGATTCTTCTCCTTTCTCTCTCTCTCACGTCTTTTTCCTCTTTTTTTTCGTCTGTCACTTTTTTTTTACGGGTCGTCGGTCGTTTCGTATTATTAATATGGGTCGTTCGTCGCATATTTTTATTTATTTCTAATAATCGATACTATAAAACTTTTTTTCATATAACGTTCCTAAAATACGATACCGATTCTCTAATCGAATATCGTATCTACAAGAACTAAATTAATTAATTCTTATTGATGCTAATAAAATCATTACTTTTTTTTTTAAAAACAAAATTCAATGATTTTAAACGCGGAAAGAATTAACATTTTTTTCGTTCAAAATTCTTTTTTTTACTTTTCGTTCAAAACAAACTTTTTTCAAAACCTTTTCTAAAATCATTCCGACTATTCGATACCGATTTCATAATCAAATATCGAATACGACGAATATCGAAAATATAAATCGAGTATAAATTAATCCATATTTGTACGCGATTTATAAAAATTAACGATTTTTTTCGAACAAAATAAAAAAAGAAAACCGGACAGACTGCCACGCGAGTCGCGCGCCTGTCAGGCGACCCGCGCGGCATCCTGGTTCGCCGGTCCTTTTTTTTTTTTCGTTTCTTTGCTTTTCTTTTTTTTATTCTTTTCGAACCTTATATAAAAAGCGACTTTCGCGACATATTTTGATAAATACTTGTTAATCCATCACGTGTCATTAAATCTTTTCAAAAATCATGCATATTATTTATTTACGTCTTTATTCAATCGTTACTAACCCGTTTTCTTGTGTTTGTAGCAATTTATTTGTTTTTATTGTTTTATTAGACTAAAACAAACCTCACATGCTAAAATAACTTTGACGTTATTAGTTTAACATGCATTAAACGACTTAGCAACCCATTTATTTATTTTTCTCACATGTTTAGGAAAATAATGTTTGCATATCATTCAACCGTCGAACTAACGCGTGTACATAAAAAACGAACGATATCTTAGTAAAGGCTGCTAAGTGCGGGCGGGGTTGGGTGTTCTTAGTGAACTTCCCAACACGTACCCTCACCCCTTACTCAGAACCATGGTTTCCGGATGTCCGAATCCATTGGCAACGAGAGTCATTCAATACACGATATCCGATAATGTTGGTATCGGTATCGTAATGCAAAGCGACGAGCCCAATAAACTCTGACATCGGAAATGGGCCGTATTTTGTATACGGCCCACTACGACATAGAGTGGGCTCGAATGGTTCCGAATAACCACAAAATTCGGTGGCGACTCCTACTTCGATTTAAATTTCAATTTGACCATCTCATATGGAGATTCATTCGCCTCCCCAAACCCGCGCGTGGCCGCGTCGGGGTGGACCTATGTCATGTCCACACCTCTACATCACGGTAATCTGCTGTGGAAAGTACCTTCCCATGACCCTAATCGACGATGGGTCAACAGTCAACGTCCTCCCCTTGTGGACCGCCAAAGCCCTCGGCATTACCGAGGCTGACTATATTCCGACCGCTCAAACTATTCAGGCTTTCGACGGAAGCCCAAGATCGGTAGCTGGGGCCGTGAATCTAACCATCATAATAGGCCCAATAGAAAAGGAGTTGGAGTTTCAAGTAATCGATATCACTTCATCCTTTAATCTACTCCTAGGGAGACCATGGATCCACGTAGTGAAGGCGGTGTCCTCTACCCTGCACCTGAAAATCAAGCTGCCTTTGCACGATAACGTCATAACCCTAGAGGCAACTCCTATGACTGTCGCTAACTGCAACACCTCGGGCCGCATGGATCTCTGGGGTTTTGATTTCATAGGAATGATTGAAGACGAGTATCTCTTCCGACCCTACTTCACAGTTAGCATCGATAGGATGCTACAAAATCTAGGGTAACTACCGGGGGCCACTTCAAGGCCAAATCTTCCCGTCGCGAAAATTATCGAAGTCCTAAATGACGGGAGGTCTCGATTCGGTCTAGGGTACGTCATGACCCCAGAAAATGAGGGCCAAGCAGGAACTAACATCGTTACCTTTGTTACTCCAGTATTTGGGCCTATCCAAATGGACCTATACCGGCCCAATGCCACGCACCCTGGGACCCACTTGGCCCAGGACTGTAACTTCAAACCAGATGATGTCTTCGCGCTCGTCCAGTCAAAGGATCCTAACAACGCCGAGCCCGTCCTAGGGCTACTTTTCGGGGAGGAAACCGCAGTACCGACGCCGAAAGAGGATCTGGTCAATCTTAATCTTCGCAGCAATAAGTTTGATCTAACTAAGCTAATCTCGGATGTAGGATCCGAGACGGGAAAGAGAGCCTGGAGGAAGACTGTCAAATGGACTGACAGTCAAGGAGGACATACAAGCTAAGCTTATCGCCGGAGAAGGAGAGATGCCTGAGTCTGAGTCTGAGTAAGAGTCTGAGATTGAGTCTAGTGAGACCGGTGCTAGGTCACTCCTTTAACCACCCCCTCCCTTTAGTTACTCCTGGTGTCTTGGGGTCTGTCCCGAGCGCCTTGTCTATCCCGCCACTGACCAATGATCAGGTGGCAGCTCTTTTCGAGCTATTTTCAAAATTTACAATCAATAATAACAACCGTTCTGCTTACCACTTGTCTCATTTTCAAAATGTTTTCAATTTCAAAAATGTTTTATGCAATGACATTGAGAAACACGACGAACAGGTATCCCTACCTCCACATCTAATTGAGCAGTTAGAGCAAAGGGAATCCCGCAATCCGGTAATCGAAGAAACCAAGTCCATCAACGTGTGAACAACCTTAGAACCTCAGATGCTTAAGATAGGGTTATCCTTAGATCCCGAGGAGAAACAAAAATTCACGAACCTCCTCCAGGAATTCAAAGACGTCTTCGCATGGTCCTAGAAGGACATACCGGGGATAGACCGCGAAATAGCCGAGCACCATATACCGATCAAGGACGGTTTCAAGCCGGTTAAACAGAAGCTCCGCTGAATGAGGCCCGAATGGTCCCTTATGGTCAAGGAAGAAGTCGATAAACAATTCAAAGCCGGCTTCATACAAGTGTTCGAATATCCGGACTGGGTTGCAAACATCGTGCCAGTTCCTAAAAAGGACGCCAAGGTGCGTGTCTGCGTAGATTTTCGGGATCTTAACAAGGCGAGCCCGAAAGACGATTTCCCGTTACCACACATCGACATATTGGTGGATAACACAGCTTATCATGCCCTTCTATCATTTATGGACGGGTATGCTGGGTATAACCAGATAAAAATGGCAGAGGAGGATATGAACAAGACCACCTTTGATGGGAGGGATTTGTCGTGGATCCCTGCCAACAAATAAAAACCAACTAGACCTAACATGTAGATAGGGTAAGTCGGGTCGAGTCCATGGGGACGGTAAAGAGGGTTTCGACCAAGTTTCACCTAAAGACTTGACTAGGTCTCAAGGCTAAGCTAAACTAGAACGATAAGAAGGGGATAAAGCTATGACTAAGACTAAGTTAGGTATAACAACTAAGGCTAAACGATTCAACTAACTAACGGAACAATGACTAAGATGACGAAGAAATCAAACAAGGAAAGGATAGGGTTAGGTCGGGTTCATAAGTGTAGTAGGATAGTTGGGAGATCGATGGTGCAAGGTTCACCTAGTTACTAAGGTTGGTCCGCGCTCTCGCGGCAAAGACAAAACCCGAGTACTTATGCAAGATGTTACCCAATACACAAGGATTCAACAACAAATCAATCACACAATGAGAAGAGGAAGACTAGCAAGAGAAGTATTTGCAACTACTACTCTAACAAGCAATTCATCAAACACATGGTATGCATAACATGTGACTAGTAACAAAGAATCCACCTTTACCCACAATCAAACCCTAATCATCCATAATCAACACTTAATCCCCCTACTAACCCCACAAAAAGTCTACTCACACATGTTCAAACTAATACTAACACAAAGAAAGAAAAACAACACAAGCAACAAAACATTCATAATGAAACTAGTAAGAACAATGAACAATGAACAATGAACAAAACAATGAACAAAGATTAAAACTTGAATGATAAAACAAAGATTAAAGGAAAGGAGAAGAGAAATTATACCAAACTAGTAAGGAAGAAAGATTGAAACTTGTAATAATAAGAAAACCCAAATACATCAACCAAGGTTGTCAATCTTGGTTGGATTCTTCAAGAATTCCCTTAATACATGGATTAAACTAAGATTAACGATTAACTAAAGACTAATCTACACTAATCTAGGCTAATCTAGGCTAAAGTAGTCTAGGGTTTAGTGGGTAATGTCCAACATGCTTAAACAATACAAGGAAAGGGTATTTATAAGGGTTCATAAGCAAAGGAATTAAAAGGACGTCACGCGGTGCTGTTTTGGGCCCTTCCCGGTCGGCATGGATGGTCCCGGTTGAGATGATACATCCTTCTCGGTCGGGAAGCTTCCTTCCCGGTCGGGATGACCCATCAGAAGACACTTCTTTCTTTCACTCCTTCCCGACCGGGAATGCTACTCTTCCCCCCCGGGAAGGGTCTTGTAGGCCTCCAATATGATCATAAAGGTCCCTATTTGCTCTTCATAGGCTTCTTATCGATTCTCGGTGCTCGGGATTGAGTCTAAGGGGCTCGGGAATGGGTCTCAAGGTCTCGGGATCGAGTCTAAGCCACCAAGTGATCGTCGCATCTCTTCGATGGCTTCAAATGTGTCGGACACGAGTCTGAATTGTTCCATTTCTCCAATATTGGTCTTAGAAGCCTAAAACAAACTAGAAGAAGCGTAAGTAGCCTCGAAATCGCTCCCAAAGAGCGATTCCACAAGAGAAACCGGGACCAAACACAAGGAATAAGCACTACAAAACACACTTATCAACCTTCATTACACCTTGGGGTACTTACTGTTATACTGTTATGCCATTTGGTCTCATTAATGTCGGGGCCACTTATCAACGAACCGCCAAAACTTTATTACACGACATGATGCATAAAGAAGTGGAAGTCTATGTAGACGATATGATCGTCAAGTCTAAAAACAGGAACGGTCACATCACCGCCCTAAGAAAATTCATCACCCGATTACGCAAGTACAACATGAGGTTAAACCCTCAGAAATGCAGTTTCGGGGTAACATCTGGCAAATTACTGGGTCATATCGTTAGCCAACGTGGTATCGAAGTCGATCCAGCTAAAATCAAAGCCATTACCGAGATGCAGCCTCCTAAGACTAAAAAAGAAATAAGAGGATTTCTCGGGAAGGTCCAATACATCAGCAGGTTCATTTCAAAGCTAACCATGGTGTGTGAACCCGTTTTCAAGAAACTGAAGATAGGGGAACGAATACCGTGGGATGACAAATGTCAAATGGCTTTCGATAGAATCAAGGAAATCTTGTCTTCACCGCCAATCCTGATGCCACCTCAACCCGGTTTGCCTTTGTCATTATACCTAACAACGACGGAGACAGACATGGGGGCTATGCTAGCTCAGGCAGTCAATTCCGAAGAACGAGCTATCTACTACATCAACAAAAAGTTTCTAGAGTACGAGTGTAAATGCACCATGCTCGAGAAGACGTGTTTAGCTCTGGTCTGGGCCACTAAGGAGCTTCGCCATTATATGCTCAACTATGAGATACAGGTGCTATCTAAAATGGATCCAATCAAGTACCTCTTCGAAAAGCCCATTCTCAATGGCAGGATATCAAGATGGACTCTAATGCTGGCAGAATTCGACCTAAAGTTCGTGCCTTTAAAAGCCATTAAAGGCCGAGTAGTAGCCGAGTTTCTCCCCGACAGTCCAATAGTCGAAGAAGGACACACCGACACATGGTCCTTCCCAGATGAAGATATTTTCCATACTGACACCGAAACATGGGACTTATACTTCGACGGGGCATCCAATTTCCGAGGATTCAGAGTCGGAACTCTATTAATTTCGCCAAAAGGATAACACCCTCCCGTATCCATCAAACTGGATTTTGACGTTACCAATAATGTCGCTGATTACGAAGCATGCATCCACAGGCTACAAGCCACCGCCGATTTGGGGTTCACTAACCTCCGAGTACACGGTGATTCATCCCTGGTCATTAATTCAGCACTTCAGAAATGGAAAACTCGGAACGCCAATCTCGTGGCCTACCAGGCACGAGTAAGGGATTTCGAGAAACAATTCCAAAAGGTAAAGCATATATACCTGCCTCGAGAAGAGAATCAGTTTGCAGATGCACTCTCAAAACTAGCAACTTTACTAAATTTTCCCGTTCACATGACCAGTATGCCAATATGTGTTGAAAGACGATCTGAGCCGGCATATATCCACGACATTGAAGATATCGAGATACCTGATCCCGAGCCATGGTATCAAGTTGTGCTAACATACCTAACGACCGGAGAATATCCTCCCGGGAGTGAGGGTCGAGCCAAGAAAGCCTTACGAAGGCTAGCAACCCAGTTTGTCCGCACTGACGATGGACAGCTATACAAAAAACCAGCACAAGGGGTCCTTCTCCTATGCGTTGATAAAACCAAAGCAAAGAGGGTTATGGCCGAAGTAGACGATGGTGAGTGCGGCCCACATATAAATGCCCAAATGTTAGTCCGAAAAATCACGAGACTCGGATACTATTGGAATAATATGGGAACCGACTGCCATTTATACGTCAAGCATTGCCATAACTGTCAAATCTTCGCTAATGTTCAGCATATGCCATCATCCCTATTATATAACATGACGACGCCTTGACCATTTTCAACATGGGGTATTGACATAATTGGGATGATATATCCTTCGGGTACTGGCGGACATTGTTTCATTTTGGTAGCTATCGACTATTTCACCAAGTGGGTCGAAGCCGAATCTTATCGTATTCTCAACGCCAATCATGTTGCCAAGTTTATTCAAAACAAGATAATTTATCAAAAAACAAGATAATAAGCCGATACGGGATCCCGCACGAATTTATCAGTGACCACGGGACCCATTTTCAAGCCGAAACAGCAGCACTGCTAACCAAATATAAGATTCAAAGGCATACATCATCACCTTACCGACCCCAAACAAACGGAGCAGTAGAAGCGGCCAGTAAGACGATTATCACCATACTCTAAAAGATGGCTGATAATAACTGGGACTGGGCCGATAAAATACCCTTTGCATTATGGGGATACCGGACGCCAATCCGCACCGCAACCGAAGCAACGCCGTATTACCTTACATACGGGATGGAAGCTGTCCAGCCTGTCGAGTTGGAAGTGCCTTCCCTCAGGATCTTGCTCGAAAGTCAAGTACCTGAAGCTGATTGGGTTCGAGCACGGTATGACTCGCTAGTCCTATTGGATGAACGACGATCTCGTGCCCTCAATATCAAAAGAGGATCCAGCGGGCCTTCAACAAAAGGGTGAGGCCCAGAAACATCGATGAAGGGGATTTGGTTTTCAAGTCTGTTCGAGCCTTGTTACCAGTAGACCCGAGAGGCAAATTCAAACCTAATTGGGCCGGGCCATATCTGGTTAAAAAGATTCTATCAGGTGGAGCTGTAATGCTGACGGACCTGGACAGGAACGAGTTTGTCAACCCAACCAACCTGGATCAACTGAAGCGTTACTACCCTTAAACCCTTTTGCTCAATATCATTTGCAAAGTTTATTAAAATCGTTTTTTTAAAGAAAAATAAATAAACTTTTAAAAGCTAGTCAAAAGCTAGAATTATTTATTCTACTGTTATAAACATCTCAAACTAATCGTCTTGGTGTAATTCGAGATTGCAAAACTACAAAGACCTGAACTACGTTTGGTTTGATTCCGCTAATTGTGGATACGTAGGCAACCCCTCAAAAGGGCACAACCGTTGTAATCGGAAAAAAACAGGAACAGTTTAAATAATAAACTTCCTTTATTTATTTAAAAAAAACTCCGATAATCTCCGAAAATTTCAAATTTAAAAAAACAAATTCCAAAAAAAAGCACACGACACTAAAATAAATAATAGTAATACTTAATTAATATAAATAGGGGATTGGTATTTAGGGCATCTTGCCCTTTCCCTTGTCTTTAGTTTCTTTTTCCGTCAACTGGCGACGTCGCGGAGGTGAGCGTTCCCGGATCGCCACATGAACTTCCTTAGCTCGGACTCGTTTCTTTGAATTCGAGTCCTCAGACACTTCAGTCGGCCCAAGTCGGGCCCTTACCTTTTCTGGCAATCGGTCTCGTGGGCCCAATCGGTCTCGAGCCGCCAATCGCGGTCCTAGCCTTTTCTCTAAATCAGTCTGGGGGCTTAGCCGTCTCCGTGAGCCACTAGCACCGGTCTCTTTAGCTCGAGTTTAGTTTTTGACTTAGAACCTGACTCTAATCGGACAAGGGTAGCAGGAGTCTCTCCTACATCAAAGAATCCCCTATTATCTTTTACTGTCTCTCGGCGAACTAAATTGAAAGCCTCGTCAGTCTTCAAATCTTTACGAGCCTCCTTAGATTCTTCGGAAGTCCATTTGCGGTATGATTCTGAAACCCAAACAGATTGGCAAAGGCGAGGTATAGTCCATATGGCACGGGTAAACAAGCGTTGTAGCCACATGTCACACATAGCGTCCGTCAATTGAAGCAAAACGCTAATAATTGCTTCAGTCTCAGGGATTTGCTGAAACGAACCGAACTGCCTCAGAATGCGGTCCGGGTAGATATGGACGGTCCAGTCCAGGGACAAGATCACCAGATAGCGGGCTTTGTCTCTCTTAGCCATGCCCGTCAGTTTCGAGAGGAACCACCAAGTAACGGTCCACCTAATCAAGGGCCCACCATGGAATCTTAGCTCCTCGTCCCAATAAGTTCGGTTTATGTGATGGGTCGAGCTTATTCGCCGTTTCCTTGAGCCAATCCGGCAGCTACGGTATTTGGGTATGCTCACGGGGGGCTCTATGATCGATAAGAGGTCGGATAACCAGATCTGACAAAGAAAAAGAAACGGATTTACATAAGTAAGAATCTGTCCGCTGGCAGACACTCGATCGAGTGTCATGTCCGACTCAATGGAGTGTCTCATCTGAAGACGAGCAGGAGGTTTTCATCGAGGTCACTCGATCGAGTGACAGGTCCACTCAATCGAGTGGCCCCTGTATGTCATAAATTCACGAAAAAAAGAAGAAAAAACGTGAAGGCATACCTGCAAAATACGGGTACTTCCCATCAATTGTCGGTCCGGATCAAGTCTTCTAGCGTCAAGGCCCATGATAATCTCCTCAGTTGCCAGCCAAGCCGGGCTGTGACCCGTCTCCATCTGATCGACTATGCCGATTAGCCTAATCTGACCCAAGCACGAGTCATTATCCATCTTTCCCTCGAAGACATATCGATGTAACATGCAAAAACCTACGCCTATGGGTGGCAGTAACCCGAAGGCCGCCAGAATTCATTAATTTGTCGGCTAGATCGAATAAAGAGACAGAATCTCCCTTCACCATACGGTCCGTCTCGGTGTGGGACAAGCCAAGAAAGTCTCTAAATCTCCTCCTCGGGTTAGGATAAAATGGAGGAATAGCGGATCGAGCACTAGGACACCAACCACCGATAGCCGCGATTTCTTCAGGAAGAGGGCATAATTCTCCACGAGGGAACGCGAAAACATGATGAGTAGTGTCCCAAAAGGATAGACAAGCATCCAGGAAGTGCGAATCTACGCTTAGTCGTTGGAGCGGGAATAAAGCAACGATCCCCATTTGAGTCAGCTGAACTTTGTCTTCATCTCGAAAATATTGGGCCCACGCCTGAAGCATTGCGGTCAAATGTTTGATACCTATAGCAAGAGCTTTTTTCTTGGAAGACCGAAGGATTTTAAGAAAAGGGAAGAAGATATGGGTTAAGATATGAAAATTGAAGCAAGGAGCCCTCTACTTATAATAGAAAATCCTTTCCTAGTGGCTCTAGGAATAGGGTTTCTTATCATAACTCTTAATTCACATAGGCATACAGGCCTAACCTAAGGACTTTAGGAATCCTTTGTAGAATCTGATACAGGAATTGAGTCATCCCGAGCATTCTCATTTTCAAAAATTTCAGCATTTTAAAAAAAAAATCATCACTTTCATTTCCTCAGCGTGAGTCGGTGTTTCGCCTAAATGTTACATGCGAACTGCCATGTGTCATCATACAGGTACACCCAGGCTCTAGGAGAAAGCCTCTTCGCCATTCATTTAAACTTCCCAGCGGAAGCCCCATGTGGCATTTCCACTAAGGAGATACTGGATATGGCTGCAAATGGGCACATCCAGGATCCACTAAGGTATGCACTACAAAAAATTGACACTTGCGCCACGATTTATGCCACGGAAATTTGTTATTTGAGGCTAAATTTTACCTAGCCACGGGAAAAATTTGATTCACTACTTGGGGAAAAAAATATGCCACGGGAACATATTTTTCCGTGGCAAAAATTTACTTGCGCCACGAATTTTATTAAAGTCGTGGCCAATATTCACTCTTGCCACGAAAGATGCCACACCCGTGGCAAAAATATACTTAGCCACGAATTTGTTCATTGGCAAATATTATTTAGCCACGACATAATTAACTTCCGTGGCGAAATTTATTTTTTTCACAGATGTAATAAACACGTGTGGCTAATTGTTCTCCGAACTTTAATCAAAATACTTTCAAGTTAAGCCAAGTGTCAAATATTGATCTTAAAAAATTCATTAAAATTCAAAGGTAAAGATAATATTAAGAAAATAATATTAAATTTGAAAATATTTTATTAATAAAAAAAATTCGTATTATTTTATTTAGTTTTAAGAAAAAAAATAGATTTTTCGTAAAATTAAATACAAGAAAACTTTGGTTGGCTAATTTGTTGATTTTTTATTAATCACCATTTCTAAATCAATTGATTTCTCTTAATCTGACAATATGTTCTATTAAAATTTTATAATCTTGAGTATGACTTTTGAAAGACAACTAACATTTACATAGTGTAATATATGCTAGCTAAAATGCAGCGTACATAGCATATCAAGTAAAATTAGTATGTGCTTGATCAGCCATCTTTAAGACGTCTAATATTAGTTAAGACTCTTTCATTTTTACCGCTTAATTAATTAATTTTTTCACATGTAATATACTTCTTTTTAAGACAAAAAAACTTAAAAAGAAAGTGAGTGAGCATGATTTTTTTCCAAATTATTAATTTTCTTACAATATTTTCAGTGTGAAAAAAACCGCTTTATTAAACTCGTATTTAAGAATTCTAATCGGTTTAGATTTTGTTATGAAATTAACTTTGACTGCGAAAACAATAATTATTTTTGTAAATTAATTATCTTTCAAGTTGTTTGGTTTGGAAGAAAGATTAATGTATTAGAAAGTCGTGCCTAAGTTCAATAACCAGTCAAAATAATTTTTCAAAAAAAGAGAGGTATAAGTGAGAAAATCAAATAATTAACAAATACAAGTAAGAAAATCTAATAATTAAGAACTAATAGTGACAAAATCAAAAATTAATTTATCGTCAATTTTTAATTCGGTAACTGTTCTGTAATATTATTTGGAAGATATTTTAAAAAATGAATTTAAAATAAAATTTACTTAATGAAAAAATAAAATTCGGATAACTTGAAGTAGGCAAGAAGAAACTCAATGAGGATAAAAAACTGATGAAATAAAATAACGACCGATAACGAAAAGAAAAAAACATATCGAAAAAAGTAGCAATAAAAGAACGTGAAAAATAGAAACTAAAATTAAAATATTGATAAATTAATGAAATCATGAGTCCGAAAATCAACTTTGAATTTTTTTTTTCCGGAATAATATTTTTTTTCTCATTATATGTAAATCATTGGGAAAAAAATTAATTACTCAAAAGTAAATGTAGTTTGTGAAAAAAAAATATCACTTTAAAAGAATTCAAACCAATGATTAGGTCAATAAAGTTCAATTTCATTTCTTGTAGCTGGCCATAAGAATTCCGCAGTTAATCGTGCTTGAGTGAGAGTAGTGTTAAGATGGATGACCTCCTGGGAAGGCTCTTGGATGCGTATGGTCAAAGACTCAGCTGTAAAGCTAGTAACCGTTCCAGATGTGACTACTATAGGGGTAGAGAATTCTTACGGTTATTAATTTATTTAATTTATTTTATTATATATTTTGTCACCGGAATAAATATTTCGCCACAAACATAATTAGCCACAGGATAATCCGTGGCGAAAAATTAATTATAGCCACGGGAGACTCCGTGGCAATAAAATCAATACTTGCCACGTTTTTTTTTTCCGTGGCTATTTGTTTGCCATGGCCACTTGCGCCACGGATGGTATTTCCGTGACAAAGTACTTTAGCCACGAAAATTTAGCACTTTTGCCACGAATTCAGCCGTGGCCCAAATGCTCATTTGTAGTAGTGATGATTTCCATCTTATGGCTGGCGAGCCCTCTTACGCAAGTCTAATGGACTATAAACGACCCGACCAGAAGTCTACCAGGTCTTAATCCTCGATTGGCCTGGTAGCTACTCTGACTTTCGCCTTGTCCAAGCCTCAGTCAAAGTAGGGGCTCTGTAGACACCCATATTTTGACCGCCAGGTGTCTATAGGAGTTTCCAAAAAACACCCGATGATGATCGGACGTAAACATGACTTAATACACTCGATTTTCGGACTCGGAATCAATAGTAGTTGGCACGAGCTTTTAGCGGAGTAAAAATCTCACCAAACAGAGCTCAAATTCAGGCCCAGTGGGTCGTTTCCGGTCAAATGAGACTAATTTGGGTCAAAACCGAGACCAAGGGCAAAACCGTCTTTTAGCGACCGAGTGAAACCCCGGTCAAAGACATTCCCGAGCCAAAAATATCTGTCACGCGACATTCGAGAATCCAATTCGAAGTCGGATTCCTTACAAAAATCAGCTACAAAAAACATTAAACAATTCCATAAAAGATAAAACTCGGTCTCCAAAAGGAAATCCAACTCGGTTCAGACCCACTCGATCGAGTGGACCGGCCACTCGGTCGAGTGAGCTCCTAAAAAACGCCAAATATGGCATCAGACCGGGCACTCGATCGAGTGCTATGCATTACTCGATCGAGCGATTCTCGTTTCAGCTAGAATCAGAGTCCTTCATCTCCTCAAAACCGGGTGTTGCTTCCCCCCTAAGCAAGCTTTTCCTATCTAGACACTACAAGAAAAACAGTCCCGGGCATCCACCTGGTGGACGTCCTGGGCCTATGGACCCCTACATGGCGTCCGAAAATACAAACGGGCGTCCACAGGCAGACGCCAAACTTGGCGTCCGACTGAATCTGGGAGGACTAAATTCAAGCTGGACGGGCGTCCACAAGCAGACGCCATATACCACTATTGGCGTCCACTGGCCGACGCCATTTAGGGGTATATGGCGTCCACTGTCGGACGACAATTTGGCTGGATCTGGCGTCCGATACTGGACGCCTGTCTGGCTGAGTCGCATCAAATACCCGCCCACCCCCCTCTCCCCCTTCACTCTCTAAAAAAAACCACTCTCTACATCCTATCTATACTCCTCGCCGACTCCATTCTCCATTCCTGTCCTCCATTTTTCATACTTTTTATTAATTTTTGCTATGTTTTCTTACTTAGTTACTTCTTATTCATTATAATTAGTTCTTGTTTTTTATTGTTATCGTTATTTATTGGTAGTTTGCTAGTAAATATTGTTTAGGTCTAAATTTTGAATAGGTTGATTAGTTTAGCCCAAATTTGATTAGGTAGATTAGTTTTGCCCATCACAATTTTGATTAGGGTTTGATGAATTTGGTTGAATTGAGCTAGAATGACCTTTAGGCCTTCCGTGAGGTTTTGTGTGACTTAGGACGGACCAAAAAGTGTCGTAATAATGCCGGATTTTCCCGAAACCACTTCTATCCTGATCGGGGTTATAAATTGGTGTTATCGGCGCTTTCGGAATTTTGATATCTGTATCCGAAAGTTTGACCTTATTTGACCTGTTTAAGCTGTTTCTGTGTGACCTAAGCCATGAATTTTTGTGTTTTGTTCGATTAAATTGGGATTAAATTGATAAATTAGCTAGGTTTTTCGTAAATTGGGATTAAATTGTGATTACATTTGTGATTAAATTAGGTGACTAATTTTTGTAAGGTCAATTCAAAATTAATAAGACATTTGGGTTTTGTGGACATGACATAGGTTCACCCCGACGCGGCCACGCGCGGGTTTGGGGAGACGAATGAATCTCCATATGAGAATGGATCGAATTGAAATTTAAATCGAAGTGGAGTCGCCACCGGACTTTGTGGAGTTCGGGCCCGTTCGAACCCACTCTATGTCGTAGTGGGCCGTATACAAAATACGGCCCATTTCCGATGTCAGAGTTTATTGGTGTCGTCCCTTTGCATTTGATACCGATACCGACATTATCGGATATCGTGTATTGAATGACTCTCGTGCGCCAACGGTTTCGGGCATCCGGAAACCGAGGTTCTGAGTAAGGGGTGAGGGTACGTGTTGGGAAGCCCACTAAGGACACCCAAGCCCGCCCGCACTTAGCGGCCTCTACTAAGATCTCGAATGACTTTCTAATACGCGCGTTAGTTGAACGGGAAAATGATATGCAATGATTATTTTCCCTAAGCATGCGAGGAATTGAAAATAGTTTCTACGTCGATTTAATGCAATTAATTCTACGTTGAAGTTGAATTTAGCTTGTGGGTTCATTTTAGTAAAATAAAATAAACAAGCAAAATTGACAAAAGAAACAACAAACGGTTAGTAACGGTATAACGAATAATAACGGTTTGTGCAAATATTGAATTGTATAGAAGGATGCAAATGAGTTAATGTATGGTTTTGAAAAGATGTTTCACATGATTAATTAGGCACGTGTTGACCTAAGTCAAAAAACGATTAACGAGACTCGAATGCTATTGTAGGACTCACGATTTAATGTGGTAAAGGGCCACTCGACCGAGTCATCGCGGGACTCGACCGAGTGGATCCTTAAAAAGTGTTCAGTCCCGGATTTCGTGACCCTACTCGACCGAGTTATTGGTCAACTCGGCCGAGTACGTTGCCACTCGGTCGAGTCACTATGAGACTCGACCGAGTAGAGGTCGAAAGAGCATTCTGCTCGCTAAGTTGTGATGTCACTCGATCGAGTGGCCGAAGCACTCGGTCGAGTGGCACCTATACGAACTAGGTTCGCTTGCAATTTTATTATTGATTTTGAAATTGCTTTTGATTTTTGATAATTCGACGGTTTTACCGAATTGAGCATAAATATTGTATGACTTATGCTCGATTCAGATTTTTTATGAATCATTGATTTTGTTGAACCGAATATAAATATTGTGGGATTTATACTCGATTCTGAATTTGAATACTCGTTGCATCCCATATTCGATTATTGAATCGATATAGAATACTAGAGTGGGAATAATAAATTAATTTTAGTCGTCTTAAATTAACTATCGTGATATGAGTAAATCGCGTTAATTAATTTATGTGACTAGATCGATAGATTCGACATCCAATTATGGAATTGGTATGGAATCTAATGGATCGACACCTTGCTTTGAATTAGAAGACTTGATTCCCTCGGTTTCTCCGACATCGAAATACATCCCTAGAGATTGTGATGTCGGATCCGCGTCAACGGGTTTTGACTCTTATTAAATAGAATGCTTGTTTTTGAAAATCGATGCAAATATGTGACTTGAATGATGACGAAAAACGAAATAAAGCGGATTATTGTTTAAGTTAACTTGTTTCAATAATCAAATGATCGGGGTGATGGGATAAGCGACCGGCAACGCTGTGTGCAGTACACTTGTATATTCGGTTTTCCTTATCCCACCATCACTCACACTCGACACAAATCAACAAGTATTTTAATGTTTTAATGCTAACGCCATTATTGATATTATGATGCGATAAACAAAATAAAAGAAACGAAAAAAACGTGGAAAAGGAGGAAGATGTCGAAAGGAAGAGAAGAAGGAAAGAAAGGGGTTTTGGCACCCTCAACCTACATGTTCTTGTCTCGGATCGAACTCGTAGTCGTGGCTTTAACACGGGAGTTTCGAGGTTTATGGAGGTCGAGTTATGGTGGTTAGGGTTTCGATTCCTAAAGCTAGGTTTAGGGTTTGCTAGTGTAGTGCTAAGGTTTGAATTAGGGTTGTAGAGTTGTGTAAATGATGTGAAATTGAGTGTGCATGGGGTTGCTGATGGTGAGGATTTGCCGTGGGTCCTAACCAACAATAAATAACCAACTATACCTAGTGGGTAGCTTGGGTAAGTCGGGTCGTATCCACGGATACGGTATCGTAGAGTTTAGACTAAGTCAACCTAAAAACGAGACTAGGCTACCAAAACAACACAAAGAAAGTAATAATTGACAAACTATGATGGAGAAGAGGTAAGGACTAGACTAACAATGAACTAGCTAAAACAAGGCTAAATTAAATGACTAAAGATTAAACAAACTAGCGAACTAGAGAAAATGATGACTAACTAGGAGGATGAAATCAAATATGGAAGGAAGTGGGGTAGGTCGGGTTCTTAAGTGTAGTAGGGTAATTTGGGTGATCAAGGGTGTAGGTGTCTCCTAGTTGCTAGAGTCGGTCCGGGCTCTCGCTACGTAGACCGATGTCGAGTTAGGTTCGTGCTCTCGCGTCTAAACCCTAGTCCCCACTCTCGTGTCTATGACTATTCTCAACACAATCACAAACTAGACAAACAATGAGAAGATGAGCACAAGTATGGGAAGCATTGGCCACTACTACTCACACAAGCAATTCAACAAACACATATAGTGCCCAATATGTGACTACCAACAAAGATGTAACCTTTACCCCTAATCAAACCCTAATCACCCATAATCTACCCTTAACCCCCCTACTAACCTCACAAGAGAACTACTCACTCATTACCAAACTTAAACTAACATAATCAAGAGAAAACAAACCAAACATCCAAACATCCATAATGAACTAATAACAACAATAACAATATGTAAAGATTCAAACATGAACAATAAACAAAGAACAAAAGTAAAAGGGAGAAGAATATTATACCAAACTAATAAGGATGAAAAAGATAAGAACTTGCATAAATAAGAAACTCAAATCAACTCCAAGGTTGTCAAGCTTGGATGAATCTTCAAGTGTCTTCTTAATACTAGAGTAATTAACTAAGATTAAACAAAGATTAACTAAAGATTAAAGGAAGATTAAGCTAATGTGAGGAACACTAAATCTAGGGTTTGAATGTTGTAGAGAGGCCTAAGAGAGTCTAATATAATGTGTGATCCATAAAAAATACCAAAGGGAAGTATTTATAAGGTTACAAGAATGAAGGAGGAAGAATAAAAGAAAGGCGTGCTGCCCCTGTAGCTTCCCGCCCGGGACGGACTAGTCCCGCCCGAGACGGCATGGTCCCGACCGGGACGGGTTGGTCCCGACCGAGACGGGCTCAGGACAGAAGGGCTCGCTTTTGTGCACCCCATCCCGGACGGGTTGAGGCTTTCCCGACCGAGATGGGCCTTGTAGGCCTCAAATAAGCTCTTTTTGGTCCCTCCTTGCTTCTCATGGGTTTCTCATCGATTCTCGGGACTCGGGATCGGGTCTAAAAGCCTCGGGATTGGGTCCCAAGGTCTCGGGGTTGAATCCAAGGCATCGAGTGATCGTTCCTTCACTTCGTTGGCTCCAAAAAGTGTATGTATCGAGTCGGATTTGCTCCAACTCTTCACAAATGGTCTCGGGAACTTGAAACGAACTAAAGGAAGCATAAGTAGCCCATAAACCGCTCCCAAGGAGCGATTCCACAAGGAAAATGGGACCAAAACACAGTAAAATAGGCACTACAAACTACACTTATCAACTCCCCCACACTTAACCCTTACTCGCCCTCGAGTAAGCACAAACTAACTACTAAACTAGCCGAGTGGGTATTAGCGCACCCTACGCCCTTTCAACTCACGCGAGTACACTTAGAGGAAAAGTGCACTCCGCAAGGCAAGTAAGGTCTTGCGACAAAAATGTGGATGCAACCGGACACAAAACACATAAACAAACAAACATACAAACAAACAAATAATCGGTTGCACCCAAAAGAAAACAAATACCGCTTCCCTCAAACAAGCGGTGAAAGAAGCACCGGTTTAGGACTCGAGGTAAGTGACAACATTCCCAAGCTAGAAACATAAACCAACATGAACTAAACCCTAATAGTATGACGATAAAGCAACAAAAACGTTGGTAACTTACCTAGGTCCTCCTAACTTTCTAAGAACGTACTACGGGACGATCGGCGGACTGGAAAAGGGATGAACCACGGTGTTATTCGACACTGTAGGTAAGTGAGACCCCGACCCCTTTAGCGATGAGCCAAGAGGGTCGTCCCATGCCCGAAACCACTAAACTAGTCCAAGTAAAAAGGTGGAATTATTTGCAAAGTGAGGGAAGACCGACCACTACCGCTATCATCCTTCCTAGGGACTCGATCCTTTGGTAGGCACTTCACGGTAATAGTCGGTAAAAGGCTTATTTTTGAGAGGGGATTCTTTTTTTGTGAGACGGGTTTACTTTTGGCATTTTTCTTTCTTTTGTATTTTTGCTTTTTTTTGCTATGCCATTTTTTTTTCTTCTTTTCTATTTTCTTTTTGGCTTTTTGTGCCTTTTCTTTTTCTTCAATCTTTTCTTTCATTCATTTCTTTCATTTTATTTTCTTTGCCCTTCTTGGCTTGATTTGAGTGATAGGCATTTTTTTGCAACTAAGAAAGATAGATTTCAACAAATTGCAATTTATTGTGTGGATATGTGTAGAAGGTAGGGGAATGGGTATGTCGGGGGTCGCGATTCCTCTTCAAACCCACAAAAAGGTGGAGAACTTGGACTAATCAAACAATCCCAAACACGGTCACCTAAGGGACGGGACTCGGTAACCAAGGCCTTTTCACATCGTGGGTGGTCATAATGGTCAAAATGCAAATCCCGTAGTAAATCCCTAGTAAGCTAGGTGGACTCAAGGTAAAGGACCAACGAAATCATTGATTTAGGGTCATTCTACTAGACTAAAGTCCAAGACTCGATTTACATTACTAGGAAGGGAAAGAAAACACTCGCACCCTAGCCTCAAAACCGGGTTTTCAAAAACCATTTACACACACGACACAACTACACACGCAAAACAAAGACATGACGAAAATGAAAGAAAAAGAGAGGCAAAAGGCAACCAAGCAAGATAAAACAAAACAAACATATAAAACAAACAAACACCACCCCGAACTTCCAATCAAGTAACCACATCAACTACAACCTTCAAAAAGCTCCGCCCGAGCATACACAATCACAACACATCCTCCAAACTCCACAAAAAGGAAAAAGGGGAAAGAAATGAAGGGATATTACCGGATGTCTTGCTTTTCGAAACTTGACGACGATCGCGGAACCTACAAGGAAATGGGGAGGCAAAACACACAACAAAACAAATATACGACACAAAGACACAAAAGAAAACGACACAAAAAGAAAATCTTTTTGATTTTTGTGAAAATTTTTCAAATTTTTAGGGTTTTTTAAAGATTTTTCGAAAAACTATAAAAATAAAACTAACTATGATAGAATATCGCTCCCCCACACTTAAACCGAGCAATGTCCTCATGCTCGATCGTAGCGTGCGGAGAGACAAAAGAAAAGAAAAGAAACTACGCAAATAAAGCTTAAAAATCAAAAATTAAATGGAGAAAAGAGTAGAGTGTGTCCGGCCGGGGTGTAATCAAGTCACCATTGGCCGAGACGAGAAAAGATAAGGATGGGGGGAAGTAAAAAGAAGGAAATAAAAGGAAATGGGAGGGGAGGACTAGGTGTAATCAAGTCACCTAGCCCGGATTCCGCCGAAATCCGACTAAATCCTACAAAAAGGGTGAAAAATCTTTTAAACTTGGATTTTGAAAGGACTCTCGATGTAGTCACATCATCGAGAGTCGGGAGCAACCATTACCAAGGCCTCGAAGGCCACCATGACACCAAGACACAAAAGTGTACAAGGGGAAGGGGACAAGCAAGGGAAAACAAGCAACAACAAAAACGGAAAAGAAAGGATAGTTGCCATACCCATAGGTTAGCAACTCACTCTCTCCATCGTCTTCAATGGTTAATAATTGCACTTTGCTTGTCGTCATCATTGTCATCCCTCTTCAAGCTTGAAAGTATCGCAAGGTTGAGGTAGTAATGGTATGATGGGGTGGGGTTTGATGTGGAATCTGGTGTAAAGTGAATAGAGTAGGAGGTGAGGGTATGCAAATGAAGTATATGGGTCATATGATATGAGCACGGAGAGATAAGGAGGTTGGGAGGGGGTATACAATGGTCGGGTGGACTCAAATGTCGAAGAAGAGGCATAAGGGGGAGTAGGAGACCATCCCGGTCGGGATGGATGGTCCCGGTCGGGATGGATGGTCCCGGTCGGGATGACACACCCGTCCCGGTCGGGAAGCTCCCTTCCCGGTCGGGACGGCACTCCAGTACTCTCGAAATATGGCACCCTCATCCCGATCGGGATGGCTCGTTCCCGGACGGGATGCCTCAGCCTTCCCGGTCGGGATGACTTCTTCCCGATCGGGATGCTCTCTTCATGGCCTCCAAAACCCCAAAAGCTATTCAAAGCTTCAAAAACCCGTTCCCTTGCTCACGATCCAACCTCTATCGATAACCAATCCTCTCTAGGAGTCATCTTCACTTCACCTATCAAACAAACTCAATCTCAACATCAAATTCTCTCCCTCACATCGCTCATCAACAATCCAAATAAGCAAGAATTTCACAAAACTAAAAGAAACTATAAGAGAAAGAGATATATACAAAGAGACGGTTCTTGTGGAACTCCGTCAAACCATGGATGGTGCATTCCTCAATTCTTTTTCAACAACCTTGAAACCAATTCCATCTCCGTCAAGGGCACGAAGAAACAAATCGAAGATCCTAGCAAAGTCTTCAATCAAACTAGTGGAATATCAACCTCCACTCCAAGGATCATCGCCTCCTAACCTTGACGTTCCCGGAGCATCCCGATCTACCAAGTTCAATGGCTTGAACTTATACTTGCGATCCTTCGGGATATACCCAAACGTCCATCGATCCAAATGTGGCCCCAAGGGAGGCTCATCTTTCTCCTTATCATGGCACTTGTCTTCACACTCATGATGTGGGCACTCATCCGCCCCAATCTCGGAGTCATCATCCTCAAGTTCATAGAAGTCACTCTTCAAGCTTTGTCCCGACTCTTCCCCTAGATCGACGTCTTTTGTGGCGTGGATCATATTGCAAGACTCATCATTAGTAGGCGAGGTGCTGCCTTGGAGGTCGAACACGAGCTTTTCTTCGCCTAACTCAAATGTGATCCTACCGTTCTTCACATCGATCATGGCACCGGCGGTATGTAGAAATGGGCGCCCAAGGATAATGGGAGTGATAGCATCTTCCGGCATGTCAAGTACGAGGAAATCAACCGGAACGAAGAACTTTCCGATTCTTACCGGCACATCTTCCAATATCCCCAATGGTCGGTTGAGTGAACTATCGGCCATTTGGAGTGTAATGGAAGTACGCTTGAGGTCCTTCATCCCAAGTCGCAAACAAATGGTGTAGGGAATAATGCTTACACTCGCACCCAAATCACAAAGTGCTCTTTCAACCGTGAAGTTGCCTATGGTGCAAGGGATCGAGAAACTAGCCGGATCCTTCAACTTGGGAAGCGTAGAACCTTGAATAAGCTCGCTCACTACCCTCGTGAACGCTATGGTCTCTTCCTTGTCGATGGATCTCTTCCTAGCCAAGATTTCTTTCATAAATTTTCCATATGCCGGGATTTGGGTAAGTAGCTCGGTGAATGGGATACTAACATCCAATTTCTTCACAATGTTAAGGAACTTTTCGTATTGAGAATCCACCTTGGTCTTCATTTGCCTTGTTGGGAAAGGCAACTCGATGTGAATTTTGTTTTGCTCAATGGGGGTGGACTTCTCAAATGACGCTTTCCCTTTACCTTTGTCTTTTTCTTGAAGTGGGGGAAGCTTGTCTTCAATGAGTTTCTCATTCTCCCATAAGACTTGCTCCTCCATTGGATTTTCAAAGCTTGAATTGTCTTGAGAGGGGGGTATAACTTCTTGCCTTGATTCTTGCTCACTAGGGGGTAAGGGGGAATCATAAGATGTACCACTCCTCGTGGTAATAGCATTTACATGCTCAAAATTCGGTGTTTCACCTTGAGGAGGGAGTTCCCCCTTTTGTCTTGAAGAGCTTCCCGAAGCAAGTTGAGATATTTGAGTCTCAAGCATCTTCATATGAGTTCTTGTTTCCTTGTTTTCCATTAGGATTTGGGCAATGATCTCTTGTTGTGACCTTTGTGTCTCCAATTGACTCCTTTGCATCTCCAACATTTGCTTTTGCATGTTGAAATCCCGAGGTGGAGATTGTGGATTGTGTGGAGTATCGGTGAGGGCTAATGGAGTACCATAATCATGAATAGGAGACCGGCTCCTAGGCTTGCTTTCTTGTCTATTCCCTTGAGTTGCTTGATGTTGTTGATGGTTCCCTTGGAACCCATGAGAGTTGCCTTGATTAAGGCCTTGATTGTTGCCATGGTCGTATTTTTGATGCCCTTGGTTGCGGTTTTGATTTCCTTGGAAGTTTTGGTTCCCTTGGAAACCTTCTTGATTGAAGTTCCCATGTTGGAACCCTTGATTGTTGTTGTTGAATGTACCTTGGTTATGTTGCTTGAAATTGTTGAATGGTCTTGGATTACCCACATAACCTTGGTAACCTTGATTGTTGTCCCTTAAGGGAGGTGGAACATAGGGACGATATTGTTGTTGATGTTGAGAAGCTTGTTGTTGAGGGACTTGATGGGAAGCTTGGAACGTATTAGGATAGGAGGCACCTTGCTTGAATGCTTGAAATGCGTTCACTTGCTCAATACTTCCCCGACAATGTGTAGACTCATGTCCAACTATCCCGCACATATCGCACATCCCATAATAAGGCATAGGAGACACAACTCCCAAAGCATTAATTTCATGAATCGAGTGTTGGTTGGAGGAACTACAGCTTTGAACTAGATTGAGGTGGCTTTGGAGCTGCTTGTCAATAGTCTCCATGTGAGTTCTTAATTGAGCCCCAAGGTCAATGCTCAATTGTGTAATGGCATCGACCTCGTGCCTACCTCCTCGATTCGCCTTTCTAGGTCTTGAGTATTGGGAGTTATGCACCGCCATCTCTTTGATTCTCGCCCAACTTTGATCGTCATCGACCTCGGTAAACCTACCATTGGAGCCCATATTGAGTATAGCTCTTGAGTCCTCATATAGACCGTTCCAAAATTGTTGGACTAAGAACCATTGTGAAAGTCCATGGTGGGGGCATGATCTAACCAAAGATTTAAACCGTTCCCAAGCTTCATAGAGGCTCTCTTCATCCCGTTGTAGGAAACCGGTGATGGAGGCCCTAAGCAAATTTGTCTTCTCCGGAGGGTAAAATTTTTGGTAGAACGCCAATGCAAGTTTCTTCCAAGTATCGATACCCATGGTTGCCCTATCGAGACTCTTAATCCATTGCTTTGCCTTTCCAATGAGAGAGAACGGGAAGAGTACCCAACGGATTTGATCTTGAGTAACCCCAGTTTGAGAGATAGCATCGCAATAATCGGAGAAGGTCTCCATGTGTTGGTGCGGGTCTTCGGTGGGCAAACCACTAAATTGGTTTCTCTCCACAAGTTGGATGAATTGTGTCTTTGCCACGAAATTCCCCGTATAAGTATCCGGTAAAGCACTCGGTCCCGGCAAGACATCCTCGGTGAAAGTGGAGTGAGATGAGAACTTCGGCATAATTGGATGTAATGGAGATGGTGGTGTAGAAGGTGTTGAAGTAGATGAAGAGGGGGAACTAGGAATAGAAGAATGGATAGATGAACCAAAGAGATTTATGAAGATCCCTCCGGCCGTCTCTCGAGGTGACTTGTTAAAGTCGGATCCTTGAGCTTGCTCTTGATGGGTATTGCTAGCGCTTGGTTGAGAGATTCTAACCCGGTCAATCGTCCGTTGGCGAAAGGCTCGAAAGAGTCTTTCCGGCTCTGGATTAAAGAGAAAGAAATCGCCTCCCCTCCTAGGCATACACTACACACTAGAACAAACGTGAGAACACCGAGTGCTTTATGGGCACTAGCCAACGACAATAAACAAGCACAATCGAAAGACAAAGAGAAAAGGAAGCTAAGAAAACAAGAAAAAAAACTACAAAATATGCACAAGAGATGATAGAAGAGCACAAAGAAGGGTAACTAAGTCTAGCTATAAGCAAACTAAGTCTAAACAATGCACCGTTCCCGGCAACGGCGCCAAATTGATGGTAAGGATTTGCCGTGGGTCCTAACCAACAATAAATAACCAACTATACCTAGTGGGTAGCTAGGGTAAGTCGGGTCGTGTCCACGGAGACAGTATGGTAGAGTTTAGACTAAGTCGACCTAAAAACGAGACTAGGCTACCAAAACAACACAAAGAAAGTAATAATTGACAAACTATGATGGAGAAGAGGTAAGGACTAGACTAACAATGAACTAGCTAAAACAAGGCTAAATTAAATGACTAAAGATTAAACAAACTAGCGAACTAGAGAAAATGATGACTAACTAGAAGGATGAAATCAAATATGGAAGGAAGTGGGGTAGGTCGGGTTCTTAAGTGTGGTAGGGTAATTATGGTGATCAAGGGTGTAGGTGTCTCCTAGTTGCTGGAGTCGGTCCGGGCTCTCGCTACGTAGACCGATGTCGAGGTAGGTTCGCACTCTCGCGTCTAAACCCTAGTCCGCACTCTCGTGTCTATGACTATTCTCAACACAATCACAAACTAGACAAACAATGAGAAGATGAGCACAAGTATGGGAAGCATTGGCCACTACTACTCACACAAGCAATTCAACAAACACATAGAGTGTCCAATATGTGACTAGCAACAAAGATGTAACCTTTACCCCTAATCAAACCCTAATCACCCATAATCTACCCTTAATCCCCCTACTAACCCCACAAGAGAACTACTCACTCATTACCAAACTTAAACTAACATAATCAAGAGAAAACAAACCAAACATCCAAACATCCATAATGAACTAATAACAACAATAACAATATGTAAAGATTTAAACTTGAACAATAAACAAAGAACAAAAGTAAAAGGGAGAAGAAGATTATACCAAACTAATAAGGATTAAAAAGATAAGAAATTGCATAAATAAGAAACCCAAATCAACTCCAAGGTTGTCCAGCTTGGATGAATCTTCAAGTGTCTTCTTAATACAAGAGTAATTAACTAAGATTAAACAAAGATTAACTAAAGATTAAAGGAAGATTAAGCTAATGTGAGGAACACTAAATCTAGGGTTTGAATGTTGTAGAGAGGCCTAAGAGAGTCTAATATAATGTGTTATCCATAAACAATACCAGAGGGAAGTATTTATCAGGTTACAAGAATGAAGGAGGAAGAATAAAAGAAAGGCATGCTGCCCCTGTAGCTTCCTGCCCGGGACGGACTGCTCCCGCCCAGGACAGCATGGTCCCGACCGGGACGGGCTCAGGACAGAAGGGCTCGCTTTAGTGCACCCCATCCCGGACGGGTTGAGGCCTTCCCGACCGGGATGGGCCTTGTAGGCCTCAAATAAGCTCTTTTTGGTCCCTCCTTGCTTCTCATGGGTTTCTCATCGATTATCGGGACTCGGGATCGGGTCTAAGAGGCTCGGGATTGGGTCCCGAGGTCTCGGGATCGAATCCAAGGCATCGAGTGATCGTTCCTTCACTTCGTTGGCTCCAAAAAGTGTATGTATCAAGTCAGATTTGCTCCAACTCTTCACAAAAGGTCTCGGGAACCTGAAACGAACTAAAGGAAGCATAAGTAGCCCATAAACCACTCCCAAGGAGCGATTCCACAAAGAAAATGGGACCAAAACACTGTAAAATAGGCACTACAAACTACACTTATCAGTTGCTTATATAGGCAAAGGCAAGGGCACCCGGTTAGGGTTACTCGACCGAGTAACCAGCTGACTCGGTCGAGTGGCCCGTTGTGCCTGCATTCGGGCTTGAATATGGGCCTACTCGATCGAGTGGGTGGGGCACTCGATCGAGTGGCCCAGCTGGGTCGCGCGGGTCCATTGCTTTGGATCGTGACTTGGGTTTTTTAATGGGTTTGTGTTTGACTTGGACTTTTGATGTTGTGAGGGGCTGTTTTGTATGTCTCGGAAATGACTTTGACCGGGGTTGACCCAATCGCTAAAAGTCGGTTTTATTTCCGTTGTCGGTTTCGGCCCAAATTAGCCTTATTTGATTGGAAACGGCCCACTGGGCCTGGATTTGAGGTTGATTTTGTGAGATTTGTACACCATAAGTGCATTAGCCAGCAATTAATGATTTTGAGCTGATGGTGGGGATTTGTCACGTCCCCAACCGTCAATAAACAACCGGCTAGACCTAACGGTAGTTGGGGTAAGTCGGGATCGTATCCACGAAGACGGTATTGCAAAGCTTAGACTAGGTCTACCTAAAACAAGACTAAATCACCAAACAAACACAAAGAAAGCTACAATTGATAAACTATTATGATTCGAGAAGAAGGAAGTGGACTAACAATGACTATCTAGAACGATGCTAAAATAGGATAGCTAATGATCGAATTAACAAATAAACTAGAAGAAACGATGACTAACTAAAAGGATGAACTCAAATATGGAAGGGAGTGGGCCGGGGTAGGTCGGGTTCATAGGAGTAGAAGGGTAATTGGGGTGATCAAGGGTATAGGTGTCTCCTAGTTGCTAGAGTCGGTCCGGGCTCTCGCTACGTAGACCGATGTCAAGGTGGGTCCGGGCTCTCGCTACGTAGACCCTAGTCCGCACTCTCGTGACTACGACTATTCTTAACATGACCACATAATAGACAAACAATGGGAAGAAGAACACAAGTATGGGGAGCATGGCCACTACTACTCACACAAGCATATCAACAAACACATGGAGTGCCCACAATGTGACTAACAACAAAGATTCACCCTTTTCCCTTAATCAACCCTAATCATCCATAATCTACCCCTAATCCTCCTACTAACCCCACAAGATGACTACTCACTCATGATGAAGAACAAAACAACTATAACAAGAGGAAACAACATTACAATCCAAACATCCATAATGAATAACAAGAACACTAACAATAACAATATAAAAAAGATTGAAACTAGATTAAATAAACAATAACAAGAGTAAAGAAAGTTATGCCAACAATAAGATGAAGAAAAGATGGTATCTTGTATAAATAAGAACCCAAATAAACCCCAAGGATGTCAATCTTGGAAAATTCTTCAAGAACTTCTTAATACAAGAACTAATTAAACTAGATTAACTAAAGATTAAAGGAGGATTAAAGGGAGATTAAGATTAATGTGTGTAGAAATAATCTAGGGTTTTGGAGGCTTAAAAGAGTCTAATGTATGATGAGATGTGTTAACAATACAAGAGGGAAGTATATATATGGGTACAAGAATGAAGGAGAAGAAGGAAAAATGTCTCGCGCAGCCCCTGTAGCGTCCCGACCGGGACGGGATCATCCCGACCGGGACGGCGTGTCATCCCGACCGGGACGGGTTGGTTCCGACCGGGACAGACCCACAGTGGCACCCTCTTTAGCGCACCTCATCCCGAACGGGATGAGGCCATTCCCGGTAGGGATGATTCTTTGTAGGCCTTCTTTAAGCTCCTTTTGGTCCCTCCTTGCTTCCCATGGGTTTATCGTCGACTCTCGGGATTCGGGATCGGGTCTCGGAGGCTCGGGATTGGGTCCCAAGGTCTCGGGGTCGATTCCAAGGCATCGAGTCATCGTTCCTTTACTCCGTTGGCTCCAAAATGTGTATGTATCGAGTCGGAATCGCTCCAACTCTCCCAAATCGGTCTCGGGAACCTGAAACGAACTAAAGGAAGCATAAGAAGCCCATAAATTGCTCCCAAGGAGCGATTTCACAAGGAAATGGGACCAAAACATAGTGAAAAAGGCACTACAAACTACACTTATCAACTCCCCCACACTTAACCCTTACTCGCCCTCGAGTAAGCACATACTAACTACTAAACTAACCGAGTGGGTATTAGCGCACCCTACGCCCTTTCAACTCACGCGAGTACACTTAGAGGAAAAGTGCACTCCGCAAGGCAAGTCGGGTCTTGCGACAAAACTGTGGATGCAACAGGACACAACAACACATAAACAACCAAACACACAAACAAACAAATAATCGGTTGCACCCAAAAGAAAACAAATACCGCTTCCCTCAACAAAGCGGTGAAAAGACACCGGTTTAGGACTCAAGTCAAGTGACAACGTTCCCAAGCTAGCAATACAAACCAAGGTGAACTAAAACCTAATAGTATGACGACAAAGGAATAAAAACGTTGGTAACTTACCTCGATTCCTCCTAACTTTCTAAAAACGTACTACGGGACGATCGGCGGAGTGGAAAAGGGATGAACCACGGTGTTAGTCGACACTGTAGGTAAGTGAGACCCCGCCCTCTTTAGCGATGAGCCAAGAGGGTCGTCCAATGCCCAAAACCGCCTAACTAGTCCAAGTAAAAAGGTGGAAAATATTGCAAAATGAGGGAAGACCGACCATTACCGCTATCATCCTTCCTAGGGACTCGGTCCTTTGGTAGGCTCTTCATGGCAAAAGTTGGAAAAAGGCTTATTTTGAGATGTTGGGATTATTTTTGTGAGACGGGTTTTCTTTTGGCATTTTTCTTTCTTTTTGACATTTTGCTTTGTTTGTTGCCATGCCATTTGTTTTTCTTCTTTTCTATATATATATTTTTTTTTTTGATTTTGTGCCTTTTCTTTTTCTTCATTCTTTTCTTTCTTTCGTTTTCATTCTTTTTCTTTTCTTTGCCCTTTTGGCTTGATTTGACTTTTTGGCTTTTCTTTGTATGACAAGAAAGGGAGAATTCAACAAATTGCAACTTATTGTGTGGATATGTGTAGGAGGTAGGTAAATGGGTGAGTCGGGAAGCGTCCTTCCCTTCAAACCCACAAAAAGGGGACAAACTTGGACTAATCGAGCAAATTTCAAACACGGTCACCTAAGGGACGAGACTCGGTAACCAAGGCCTTTTCACACCGTGGGTGGTCATACTGGTCAAAAGTGCAAATCCCGTAGTAAATCCCTAGTAAGCTAGGTGGACTCAAGGTAAAAGACCAACGAATTCATTGATTTAGGGTCATTCTACTAGACTCTAAACCGGGTTTTCGAAAACGGTTTACACACATGACACACAATACAACACAAAATGAAGACATGACGAAAACGAACGAAAGAAAAAGAAGCAAAAGCCACAAAACAAAACAACACAAAACGAACATATAACAAACACCACCCCGAACATCCAAATAAGCAACCAACCAACACCAAACTTTACAAAGCTCCTCCCGAGCGCACATCATCACAAATCTCCTCCGAACATCGCAAGAGGTAAAGAGGGAAAAGGGATAAAAGGCGTTACCGGATGTCTTGAAAGCTTTCCAAAGTTAGCGGCGATTTAAGCAACCTATAAGGAAAAGGCCGGGGGAAAACACACACAACAAAACAAATATACGACAAAAAGACGTAAAAGGAAAAGACACAAAAAGAAAATCTTTTTGATTTTTGGGAATATTTTTCAATTTTTTAGGTATTTTTAAAGTTTTTCGAAAAACTACAAAAATAAAAACTAACTATGATAGAATATTGCTCCCCCACACTTAAACCGAGCAATGTCCTCATGCTCGACCGTAGTGTGCGAAGAGACAAAAGAAAAAGAAAAGAAACTATGAAAACAAAGCTAAAAATCAAAAATGAAGATGAAGAAAAGGGTAGAAAGTGTCCGGCCGGGGTGTAGTCAAGTCACCATGGGCCGAGACTAGAAAAGATATGGATGGGGGAAGAAATAAAAAGAAAGAAATAAAAGGAAATGGGAGGGGAGGGCTAGGTGTAATCAAGTCACCTAGCCCGGATTCCGTCCAAATCCGACTAATTCTTAAAAAGGGGTGAAAATCTTGTACAATTGGATTAATTGATTGACTCTCGACGTAATCACGTCATCGAGAGTCGGGAGCAACCCTACTAAGGCCTCGAAGGCCACTAAAATACCATGACTCAAGGGGAAGGGGGCAAATAAGAGAAAACAAGCGACAAAAGACGGAAAAATAAAGATAGTTACCCAAACCAATCGGCTAGTAACTCACTCGCTCCATCGTCTCAATGATCATTCTAGGTACGTTGCTTGTCTTCTCGGTTGCCATCTCGCTTCAAACTTGAGAAGAACTCACGATAGAGGTAGTAATGGTAGGGGGTGGGACTTGATGTGAGAGTCGGTGTAAACTGGATAGGAAATGAAGTGAGGGCATGACAATGAAGTACATGGGGCATATGATAAGGCAAGGATAGTTAGGGAGGGTGGGAGGGGGTATACAATGGTAGGGTGGACTCAAATGTCGAAGAAAAGGCACAAAGGGGAGCAGGGGACCATCCCGGTCGAGATAGTTGGTCCCGGTCGGGATGGTTCACTCGTCCCGGTCGGGACGCCCTCATCCCAGTCGGGACGGACCTCCAGTGAGCACGAAAATGCGCACCTCCATCCCGATCGGGATGCCGCACCCTTCCCGGTCGGGATGGGTCTTCTTGACCTTCCACAATCCCAAAATCTTACTCCAAGCTTCGAAAACCCGATCCTCGTGCTTACTATCCAAGCTCTATCATAGCCATTCCTCTCTAGGAATCGTCTTCACTTCATACCTATCAAACAAACTCAAACTCAACATCAGACTCTCTCCCTCGCATCGCTCATCAATAATCCGATGTTACAAGAATTCACAAAAATCCAAAGGAAGTACAATAAAGAGATATATACAATGAGACGGTTCTTGTGGAACTCCGTCAAACCAAGGGTGGTGCATCTTCATTCTTTTTTCAATAACCATGACCAATTCCATCTCCATCAAGGGCACGTAAGAACAAGTCGAAGGCCCTAGCAAAGTCTTCGATCAAGCTTGTTATATAGGCATCCACATACCAAGGTTCTCCATGACCTTGCATCGACGTTCCCGGGGCATCCCGATCTTCCAAGTTCAATGGCTTCAACTTGTACTTTTGATCTTTCGGGATATACCCGAACGTCCACCGATCCTCATGTGGCTCCAAGGGAGGCTCATCCTTCTCCTTGCTCTTCAACTTTTCATCAAGCCCATGATATGGGCACTCATCTTCCTCCAAATCGGAGTCATCATCCTCAAGTACATAAGAGTACTTCTTCAAGCTTTGTCCCGGCTCACCCTCTAGATCGATGTCTTTCGTGGCATGGATCATATTGCAAGACTCATCGTTGGTGGGCGAAGTGTTGCCTTGGAGGTCAAACACTAACCTTTCTTCCCCCAATTCGAAGGTGATCCTACCGTTCTTCACGTCGATCATAGCACTGGCGGTGTGTAGAAATGGGCGCCCAAGGATAATGGGAGTGTTGGCATCTTCCGGCATATCGAGCACGATGAAATCGACGGAATGAAGTACTTCCCGATTCGCACCGGCACGTCCTCTAACATCCGTAATGGTCGGTTGAATGATTTATCGGCCATTTGGAGTGTAATGGACGTACACCTAAGCTCCTTCATCCCTAATCTCTCACAAATGGTGTAGGGAATAACGCTCACACTCGCACCCAAATCACACATAGCTCTTTCGATCATGTAATTGCCAATGGTGCATGGGATAGAGAAACTACCCGGATCCTTCAACTTTGGAAGCGTGGAACCTTGAATAAGCTCGCTCACCACCCTCGTGAACACTATCGTCTCTTCCTTGTCGATGGATCTCTTCCTAGCTAGGATATCCCGCATGAATTTTCCATATGCCGGGACTTGGGTAAGTAACTCGGTGAATGGGACATTAACATCCAATTGCTTCACAATGTTAAGGAACTTGTCAAATTGGACATCCACCTTAGTCTTCATTTGCCTTGTTGGGGAAGGCAACTTGATTTGGTACTTGTTTTGCTCGATAGGTGTGGACTTCTCACATGACACTTTCCCTTTACCCTTGTCTTTCTCTTGAAGTGGGGGAGGGTTGTTTTCTTGGGGTTTTTCAATTTCCCATAGAACTTGCTCCTCCATTGGATTATCAAAGCTTGAGCTTTCTTGAATCGAAGATGTCATTTTCTTTGTCCGTTCTTGCATTGGCTCTTTCTCACTAGGGAATGAAGGGGGGTCATAAGATGTACCTCTCCTTGTGGTGATAGCATTTACATGCTCAAATGTCGGTGTTTCACCTTGAGAAGGTAGTTGCCCCTTTTGTCTTGAGGAGCTCCCCGAAGCAAGTTGAGATACTTGAGTTTTAAGCATCTTCATACGGGCATCTCTTGACGCGTTTTCCCCTTGAATATAAGCAAAGAGCTCTTGATGGGTTTTTGTCATCTCCATTTGACTCCTTTGCATATCCGTCATAGTCTTTTGAATGTCGAATTCCCGAGGTGGGGATGACGGATTATGCGGAGTATCGGTGATGGCGAGAGGAATGCCATAATCATGAGTAGGAGACCGGCTCCTAGGCTTGCTTTGTTGATGATTACCTTGTGTAGCTTGTTGTTGACGGTTCCCTTGGAACCCATGAGAATTGCCTTGATTAAGGCCTTGGTTGTGGTTTTGTTGTCCTTGAAAGTTTTGGTTTCCTTGGAAACCTCCTTGATTGAAGTTCCCTTGTTGGAACCCTTGATTGTTGTTGTGGAAGGTATCTTGGTTATTTTGCTTGAAGTTGTTGAAGGGTCTTGGATTACCCACATAACCTTGATAACCTTGATTGTTGTCCCTTAAGGGAGGTGGGACATAGGGACGAGGTTGCATAGCTTGTTGTTGAGGGACTTGATTGGAAGCTTGGTATTGATTAGAGTAGGAGGCACCTTGCTTGAACGCTTGAAAGGCGTTCACTTGCTCAATACTTACTCTACAATGCATAGGATTATGACCAACGATTCCACAAGTATCACACATTCCATAATAAGGCAAAGGAGGTGCAAACCCCAAAGAATTCACTTCTTGAATCGATTGATGGTTGGGGAACTAGGGCCTTGGACTTGGTTGAGGTGACTTTGGAGCTTCTTGTCAATAGTCTCCATGTGTGTTTTCAATTGAGCTCCAAGGTCAATGCTTAATTTGGTGATAGCATCGACCTCATGCATACCTCCTCGATGTGCCTTCCTAGGCCTAGAGTATTGCGAATTATGCACCGCCATCTCTTCGATTCTCGCCCAAGTTTGGTCGTCATCGACCTCGGTGAACCTACCATTGGAGCCCATATTAAGTATAGCTCTCGAGTCCTCATAAAGACCATTCCAAAATTGTTGAACCAAGAACCATTGTGAGAGTCCATGGTGGGGGCACGATCTCACCAAAGATTTAAACCGCTCCCAAGCTTCATATAGGCTCTCTTCATCCCTTTGTTGGAAACCGGTGATGGAGGCCCTAAGCAAATTAGTCTTCTCCGGAGGGTAAAATTTTTGGTAGAACGCCAAGGCAAGCGTCTTCCAAGTCTCGATACCCATGGTTGCCCTATCGAGACTCTTGATCCATTGCTTCGCTTTTCCAATAAGAGAGAACGGGAAAAGTACCCAACGAATTTGATCTTGAGTAACCCCGGTTTGAGAGATAGCATCGCAATAATCGGAGAAGGTCTCCATGTGTTGGTGCGGGTCTTCGGTGGGAAAACCACTAAATGGGCTCCTCTCCACAGGTTGGATGAATTGAGTCTTTGCCACAAAATTCCCGGTATAGGCTTCCGGTAATGCACTCGGTCCCGGCAAGACATATTCCGTAAACGTGGAGTGAGATGAAAAATTCGGCATAATTGGATATAAGGGAGAAGATGGTGGTGTAGACGGTGTTGATGTTGATGAAGAGGGGGAACTAGGACTAGAAGAGTGGGTAGATGAACCAAAGGGATTTATGAACATCCCTTCGGCCGTCTCTCGAGGTGACTCGCTAAATTCGGCTCCTTGAGCTTGCCCTTGATGAGTATTGCTTGCACTTGGTTGAGAGATCCTAACCCGGTTAATCGTCCGTTGGCGAAAGGCTCGAAAGAGTCTCTCCGGCTCTGGATTAAAGAGATAGAAGTCGCCTCCCCTCCTAGGCATACACTACACACTAGAACAAACGTGAGAACACCTAGTGCTTTATGGGCACTAGGCAACGACAATAAACAAGCACAACTAGAGACAAAAAGAAAAGAAAGCTAAGAAAACAAGAAAAACTAGAAAATATGCACAAGAGATGATGGGAGAACACAAAGAAGGGTAACTAAGTCTAGAAATAATCAAACTAAGTCTAAACAATGCACCGTCCCCGGCAACGGCGCCAAATTGATGGTGGGGATTTGTCACGTCCCCAACCGTCAATAAACAACCGGCTAGACCTAACGGTAGTTAGGGTAAGTCGGGATCTTATCCACGGAGACGGTATTGCAAAGCTTAGACTATGTCTACCTAAAACAAGACTAAATCACCAAGCAAACACAAAGAAAGCTACAATTGATAAACTATTATGATTGGAGAAGAAGGAAGTGGACTAACAATGACTATCTAAAACGATGCTAAAATAGGATAGCTAATGATCGAACTAAAAAATAAACTAGAAGAAACGATGACTAACTAAAAGGATGAAATCAAATATGGAAGAGAGTGGGGTAGGTCGGGTTCATAGGAGTAGAAGGGTAATTGGGGTGATCAAGGGTATAGGTGTCTCCTTGTTGCTAGAGTCTGTCCGGGCTCTCGCTACGTAGACCGATGTCAAGGTGGGTCGGGCTCTCGCTACGTAGACCCTAGTCCGCACTCTCGTGACTACGACTATTCTCAACATGACCACATAATAGACAAACAATGGGAAGAAGAACACAAGTATGGGGAGCATGGCCACTACTACTCACACAAGCATATCAACAAACACATGGAGTGCCCACAATGTGACTAACAACAAAGATTCACCCTTTTCCCTTAATCAACCCTAATCATCCATAATCTACCCCTAATCCTCCTACTAACCCCACAAGAAGACTACTCACTCATGATGAAGAACAAAACAACTATAACAAGAGGAAACAACATTACAATCCAAACATCCATAATGAATAACAAGAACACTAACAATAACAATATAAAAAAGATTGAAACTAGATTAAATAAACAATAACAAGATTAAATAAACAATAACAAGAGTAAAGAAGGTTATACCAAAAATAAGATGAAGAAAAGATGGTATCTTGTATAAATAAGAACCCAAATAAACCCCAAGGATGTCAATCTTGGAGAATTCTTCAAGAACTTCTTAATACAAGAACTAATTAAACTAGATTAACTAAAGATTAAAGGAAGATTAAAGGGAGATTAAGATTAATGTGTGTAGAACTAATCTAGGGTTTTGGAGGCTTAAAAGAGTCTAATGTATGATAAGATGTGTTGACAATACAAGAGGGAAGTATATATATGGGTACAAGAATGAAGAAGGAGGAAAATTGTCTCGCGCAACCCCTGTAGCGTCCCGACCGGGACGGGATCATCCCGAATGGCACGGCATGTCATCCCGAACGGGACGGGTTGGTCCCGACCGGGACGGACCCACAGTGGCACCCTCTTTAGCGCACCTCATCCCGAACGGGATGAGGCCATTCCCGGTAGGGATGAGTCTTGTAGGCCTCCTTTAAGCTCCTTTTGGTCCCTCCTTGCTTCCCATGGGTTTCTTGTCGACTCTCGGGACTTGGGATCGGGTCTCGGAGGCTCGGGATTGGGTCCCAAGGTCTCGGGGTCGATTCCAAGGCATCGAGTCATCGTTCCTTTACTCCGTTGGCTCCAAAATGTGTATGTATCGAGTCGAAATCTCTCCAACTCTCCTAAATCGGTCTCGGGAACCTGAAACGAACTAAAGGAAGCATAAGAAGCCCATAAATCGCTCCCAAGGAACGATTTCACAAGGAAATGGGACCAAAACATAGTGAAAAAGACACTACAAACTACACTTATCATGAGCCCATATCCGAGCGCGTAGAAACACGTTAGCGTCCGATCATCATCGGGTGTTTTTTGGAAACTGCCATAGACACCTGGTAGTCAAAATGCGGGTGTCTACAGAGCCCCCACTCTGACCGAGGCTTGGACAGGGCAAAAGTCAGAGTAGCTACCAAGCCGATTAAGAACTGGTAGACTTCCGGTCGGGTCGTTTATAGTCCATTAGACTCGCGTGAAGGGCTCGCCAGCCATAAGATAGAAATCATACCTGAGCTTGATGATAGTACCTCCTTGGGGAATTTGGACTTGTCGCGTAAGTCCTGGGTGCGCCTGTGTGTAGGCCCATCCCGTGAAAATGCTGGGGAGATTTAGAGGATTGCATGTCCCTGTTTGAGTCGTACATGTATAAGTCGCATAAAAAATGCATGCAACACGTAGGTAGTAAAATGACTCGCGCTGGGGAAAATGATTTTTTGAAGTTTTTGAAATTTTGAATTTGAAATCCTGAAAGCAATCACGAGCTAGGTTTTCAAAATGGAAAGGGGTAGAAAAGAAATTCGCAGTTTAAATAGACCGAAATATGACCTTGTCGAAAAGGATGTTTTTTCAAATGGCTAAATTTTGCAAATTTCAAAGTGGAATTTGAAGAGAGAGGCCTACCGACAGACTCGACTCTGGACGTGACCGGACAAGTTGACTGACACGACTGGACTCTCGAGGGGTTGGACCGTGACTCGGTAGGGGGATGGGCCACCTAACAAGGCTCTTAAGTTGCGCTATTCCGTATCCTAGGCGAGTGACAACGTGGTCGAAGTCGAAATGGGAACAATCTGTAATAGGGGAATTGCAGTAGTCTGTAAGGAGACTGCTTCAATCCGGTGCCCTTCTGGATTTCTGATTTTAGGGTACAGTCCAAAATGGGTATTGCTTCGAGTCCTGACTGATTCTTGTCTTTGACTGAGCCGAGTACTAGGACACACTGTAGAGTGAGGAGGCTAGATTTTGAAAGTATTTGGACTATGTGAGTGGAAGGAGAACGTCTGTCTAATAGAATCCCCCAGGACGACAAAGCTAGCTACTGAGAACATGACCATGTCGTGACCGGAATGATAGTGCTTTTTGAATGTGTGTCAATGTGAGTGGTTGTGCCTCTGTTGAAAGGCTGCCTACGTATTCACGTGTAGTGAAATCAAACCATGCCGTAGTTCAGTGGATTGAAAGATATATTATGGTGCCTAGTCTAATAGGACTTTGTGTGTAACTAGCCATAGCGATGGTGTAGGCCAGGTGTATTCCCAATGATGTCTTGATCAAAGGGCTAGAATGGTTAGGATATTGATCCTGTGACTGTGAGCATTCTCCGGGGTAGCCCCCAGAGGTGGTGTGAACTATTTGGGCATGTTCTATGCCGACCGCAAGTTGAGTTCCCGTGTACGGGGTTGGTAACTGGATTGGATGTTTTTGGAAATGTGGGGCTAGGAAGTAAGTGGCTTTGATGATTCGAAATCTGGAGCTCGATTTTGTGGAGCTGAGGCTTCGAGGGTAAGGTATTGCAATGTGGTAAGAAAGGTGGAAGTTGAGTAAAAATGACTCGACCTTTGATTGGGCAGGTTTGATAATGCGGGATCTAGTTTCCATGTCTGGCCCTAATGGTTAGGGTGTATCCTATGGAGCTTGAATCCTCGAAATTCCGGGTTGTCTCTAGCCTGGGTCTCGAGAAGGTCTTGAGGGTTGTAATGTGGGAAGGCTAAATGTGGTGCTAGCTGACCAGCTTGATTACCTCTCCCCTATCGGATGGTATTGATAATTTTGAATTTGACCGTTCCCCGGTCAAAGGATTTTCACTTGAGTTGACCGTTGACCACGGTCATGGGTATTTGATTTTTTTGATTGACCACTTAGCCCCGGTCATGAGTTTTTTGAATTTTTGCTGGTTGACCTCTTAGCCCCGGTCCTGGGTTTTTTTAATGTTGGTTGACCTCTCAGCCTCGGTCATGGGTTTTTTGAATTTTGGTTGACCTATCTGCCCCGGTCATGGGTTTTTTGAATTTTGGTTGACCTCTCAGCCCCGGTCATGGGTTTTTTGAATGTTGGTTGACCTCTCAGCTCCGGTCATGGGTTATTAGAATTTTGATTGACCTCTCAGCTCCGGTCATGGGTTTTTTGAATGTTGGTTGACCTCTCAGCCCCGGTCATGCGTTTTTTGAATTTTGGTTGACCTCTCAGTCCCGGTCATGGGTTTTTTGAATTTTGGTTGACCTCTCAGCCCCGGTCATGGATTTTTTGAGTTTTGGTTGACCTCTCAGCCCCGGTCATGGGTTTTTTGAATGTTGGTTGACCTCTCAGCCCCGGTCATGGGTTTTTGATTTTTTTCGTCCAGTTTTTTTTTGTTGGTCAGACTAAAACCAAAGGTAGGGGTCTGTTGATCTTATCGGATGGGTGTTTGTTGTGGGAAATGGGCTTGCCTCCCGTCTTGGACCCAAACTAGGAGACTACCCAGATTTGTCATAGGATTCGATATGCTCCTGTTAAGGGTAGTTATATGGCTTTTCTATACCAGACATGGAATAGGTAAAAGGAAAACACGGGCTCGGTTCCCTGCAGTCATTATAGATGTGCCTATAATAGTCACGTGCGTGTGCTCACAGTGTATGATGGTGTTCATCATGTTCTTGGAAACACATAAGGAAAGTATATATGAGAAAGAAAATTGAAAGCTGATTTTATTGAATTTTGAAAAGAAGACAGAATACAAATGACTTTGACTTTGACTTTGACTTTGACTTTGACTTTGACTTTGGAAGAAATAGCACATCCTAGACTTGGACTCAAATCAGATCCGGACTTTCGGATGATGTTGTCATTAGTCGTCGGCTTCTAAGGACTGGAGTTGATGTCCAGTATAGCCTTCAGTAAAAGCTTCACCCAGATCTTCATTATGTCGAAGATCGTCTTCAATCCTAATGCCCATTTCGGTAAGCACTGCAAAGTTTCAAATGCCGGCATACCTAAGATGGACGCGGTAAGAAGGTAGGAGGTTGTTGATGAACGCCTCCACTAGTATCTTCTCATTGGGCTTGTCTACTAACTTCACACTTTCGGCCCTCCATCTTTGAAGATATTTAGTGAACCCTTCTTTGGGCTCTTGGGCCATGACTTCCAGAGTACGCATTGTAGTCTGGATCTCAATATGAACAGCGTAGTTCCGAGCAAACTCCGTTGCCACGTCATCCCAAGTTGGGTATTTCTTGGAATCGAGCCTGTAGTACCAGGCTTTTGGATGCCTTTCGAGGGAAGAAGCGAACAAGTGTTTGAACATGGTGGACTTCACCCCCTTGACAGCCATAAATTCTTTGAAAGCCTGGATGTGGTGGACCGGGTCTTCGGTACCCTCAAACATCGGTATGCCCGTAAGGTCGAGGTTGTCGGGCAGTTCATCATTCAGGGGTAAATAGGCACAGGCATTTTTCGTGTGGATAGTGTTGTTAGTTAACAAGTGGACCTGTTCTTCAAGTTTGCGAACAACGCTGATTAGTTCAGCTATGGGCCCAGTGGGTTCGGATCCAGTATTAGGAGTCCCTTTCTCTATGGCACTCAGGCGGGTGGCTAAGGTCGCTTGGTTAGTCTGGATGGTAGTCAATTGAGTTTCCATCTTGGCCAGCGCGGCCTTCAGTTCGTCCAAAGTTCCTTTCATCTTTTGATGTCTGGTTTGCGGTGGCCTGTCTGTAAGAATACCGCGTAATCAGTAAAGTTGCTCCGGAATTCAAATTCACCAAGGCATAGTAAATAGCGCGGGAGGAGAGACTCTCCTAAGATAAATGTGTAGGGTGTGATTCTCGGAGTGACCGTGATTAATGGCTCCGCCGAAGAATAGCCCCCCTAGGTGAGACCAAGGACTTTGATAGGATCTAGATGGTGTGACATCTTAAGTGACTCGAAAGTGGGGTACGTGAGACAACACGTGTAAGACATGACCCTTAGAGCAACCTTGATTGATCGCTCTGCTAAAGGATAGCCCCCAAGTGGGATCGATAATTTTGTTAAGACTCGAGTGTCGGACGAGTGACCCTTAGACGTAAGGACCACGAACCTTTTGTTATAGGGCTATGCCTTGTAAAAGGTTGACTCGGAAAAGACACCTGGACGGGTGACTTGTGAAAGGTGGGCCTTCCTTAGGATTCGGCTATGTGGGCCGAGTCCTGTTCGAAGGAAGGTCCATGTGAAACATCCCCAGACTTTGGACTCGATTGTGCAGACGGGCCCTCCTTTGCAGGATTATGTCCTACGTAGGTGGGCCTTGCCTTAGTCTAATAAGGCGGACTTGGGTAGGGAAGAAACTCGTGATGTAAGATCGACAGAGTTTCGACGCTAAAGACCTTGACGACTTAAGACACGACCCGAAACTGCTAAATACGGGAAGTCCTAAGAAGAGGAGGGTTTTGAAAATTGATTGTTTTTGGAATGTCCGAGAGAACTCGGGGAAAGGCCCGATTTTTCGAGAAAATCAGAAAGTGTATCGGGCATCGGTTTTGAAAGTTCGAAAATGTTTTCAAGTTTTGAATTGGGCAGCATACCGGCTAGAAAATAGGATATTTTGAGTAAAATCATAAATCCTAAATTCGGTATGTGTCCCGGGTTTTGAAATTGGATATCTTGAAAATTGAAAATTTGAATGTCAAAAAAAAAGAATTTCCGACTATTTGAAAATTGAAGATGAGATCCCGAAGATTTGAAAATCAAAAATGGCATCTCGAAGATTTGAAAATTGAAATTGAATTTTTCAAAATTCGAAAATCGAATGGTGGATCGGAAGTTCGAATTTCGAAATGGGCGGCATGCCGGCTAGAAAATAGGCTTGTTTTGAGTCAAATCATAAGTCCGAAATTTCGACAGCTTTCCGAGTTTTTGAAAGTTGAATATTTTTGAAAAGATGCATTTTTGAAATGATGGTTTTTGAAAATGACACGGAAAACAAGTAACATGTAGTCAAGCATTATAACGACCCCATGTATGCTTTACACTAAGTCTCGGTCTGTCTATAGAGGGTCTATACCAGTGCACATAGTCTAGACGTTGATCGGGACGGACTTCCTAAGTCGAGTTGATCTTAGAACATGCCGCGAAACCCACTCGAATCGACTATGGACACCTTTTGACATATCCATATTGGAGTACATCAACGGTATAGTGGGACGTCGGTCGCGAGTTCCGGCCCGAGAAAATATGGGTTATGCATGAACCATAAAACTAAAACGCGTATTGTATTTGTCAAATGATTTCTATTCGAGTCTCACCCTGAGGATGCCGATGGTAAGTCACGCATCAGTTAATCCCCAGCGGAGTCGCCAAATTGTGGACATGACATAGGTCCACCCCGACGCGGCCACGCGCGGGTTTGGGGAGGCGAATGAATCTCCATATGAGAATGGATCGAATTGAAATTTAAATCGAAGTGGAGTCGCCACCGAACTTTGTGGGAGTTCGGGCCCGTTCGAACCCACTCTATGTCGTTGTGGGCCGTATACAAAATACGGCCCATTTCCGATGTCACAGTTTATTGGGCTTGTCCCTTTACATTTGATACCGATACCGACATTATCGGATATCGTTTATTGAATGACTCTCGTGCGCCAACGGTTTCGGGCATCCGGAAACCGAGGTTCTGAGTAAAGGGTGAGGGTACGTGTTGGGAAGCCCACTAAGGACACCCAACCCTGCCCGCACTTAGCGGCCTCTACTAAGATCTCGAATGACTTTCTAATACGCGCGTTAGTTGAACGGGAAAATGATATGCAAAGATTATTTTCCCTAAGCATGCGAGGAATTGAAAAGGGTTTCTACGTCGATTTAATGCAATTAATTCTACGTTGAAGTTGAATTTAGCATGTGGGTTCATTTTAGTAAAATAAAATAAACAAGCAAAATTGACAAAAGAAACAACAAACGGTTAGTAACGGTATAACGAATAATAACGGTTTGTGCAAATATTGAATTGTATAGAATGATGCAAATGAGTTAATGCATGGTTTTGAAAAGATGTTTCACATGATTAATTAGGCACGTGTTGACCTAAGTCAAAAAACGATTAACGAGAGTCGAATGCTATTGTAGGACTCACGATTTAATGTGGTAAAGGGCCACTCGACCGAGTCATCGCGGGACTTGACCGAGTGGATCCTTAAAAAGTATTCAGTCCCGGATTTCGTGACCCTACTCGACTGAGTTATTGGTCAACTCGGCCGAGTACGTTGCCACTCGGTCGAGTCACTATGAGACTCGACCGAGTAGAGGTCGAAAGAGCATTCTGCTCGCTAAGTTGTGATGTCACTCAATCGAGTGGCCGAAGCACTCGGTCGAGTGGCACCTGTATGAACCAGGTTCGCTTGCAATTTTATTATTGATTTTGAAATTGCTTTTGATTTTTGATAATTCGACGGTTTTACCGAATTGAGCATAAATATTGTATGACTTATGCTCGATTCGGATTTTTTTATGAATCATTGATTTTGTTGAACCGAATATAAATATTGTGGGATTTATACTCGATTCTGAATTTGAATACTCGTTGTATCCCATATTCGATTATTGAATCGATATGGAATACTAGAGTGGGAATAATAAATTAATTTTAGTCGTCTTAAATTAACTATCGTGATATGAGTAAATCGCGTTAATTAATTTATGTGACTAGATCGATAGATTCGACATCCAATTATGGAATTGGTATCGAATCTAATGAATCGACACCTTGCTTTGAATTAGAAGACTTGATTCCCTCGGTTTCTCCGACATCGAAATAAATCCCTAGAGATTGTGATGTCGGATCCGCGTCAACGGGTTTCGACCCTTATTAAATAGAATGCTTGTTTCTGAAAATCGATGCAAATATGTGACTTGAATGATGACGAAAAACGAAATAAAGAGGATTATTGTTTAAGTTAACTTGTTTCAATAATCAAATGATCGGGGTGATGGGATAAGCGACCGACAACGCTAAGTGCAGTACACTTGTATATTCGGTTTTCCTTATCCCACCATCACTCACACTCGACACAAATCAACAAGTATTTTAATGTTTTAATGCTAACGGTATTATTGATATTATGATGCGATAAACAAAATAAAAGAAACGAAAAAAACGTGGAAAAGGAGGAAGATGTCAAAAGGAAGAGAAGTAGGAAAGAAAGGGGTTTTGGCACCCTCAACCTACATGTTCTTGTCTCGGATCGGACTCGTAGTCGTGGCTTTAACACGGGAGTTTCGAGGTTTATGGAGGTCGAGTTATGGTGGTTAGGGTTTCGATTCCTAAAGCTAGGTTTAGGGTTTGCTAGTGTAGTGCTAAGGTTTGAATTAGGGTTGTAGAGTTGTGTAAATGATGTGAAATTGAGTGTGCATGGGGTTGCTTATATAGGCAAAGGCAAGGGCACCCGGTTAGGGTTACTCGACCGAGTAACCAGCTGACTCGGTCGAGTGGCCCGTTGTGCCTGCAGTCGGGCTTGAATATGGGCCCACTCGATCGAGTGGGTGGGGCACTCGATCGAGTGGCCCAGCTAGGTCGGGCGGGTCCATTGCTGTGGACCGTGACTTGGGTTTTTTGATGGGTTTGTGTTTGACTTGGACTTTTGATGTTGTGAGGGGCTGTTTTGTATGTCTCGGAAACGACTTTGACCGGGGTTGACCCAATCTCTAAAAGTCGGTTTTATTTCCGTTGTCGGTTTCGGCCCAAATTAGCCTTATTTGATTGGAAACGGCCCACTGGGCCTGGATTTAAGGTTGATTTTGTGAGATTTGTACTCCGTAAGTGCATTAGCCAGCGATTAATGATTTTGAGCCTATATCCGAGCGCGTAGAAACACGTTAGCATCCGATCATCATCGGGTGTTTTTTGGAAACTGCCATAGACACCTGGTAGTCAAAATGCGGGTGTCTACAGGTTTACTTTGACGTATTAGTGATTAAATTGAGGAGACTCAGTTATGGAAATTAAGTTAGTGAAATTAAGTTTAAGGTAAGTGGTGATTAAATTTTCATTTAGTAAGTTCTAAATTAAGTTAGGGAAATTAAACTTCAATTTGTTATATATATTTTTTAAACATAGAAAATGAAAAGAATTGAACGGAAATGAATGTATGAGGGAAGACTTGATAAGAAGAGACGTTCCACCGTCGAATTTTTGAGGGGTGTTGAACCATTTGTCGAGGTCGCTAAAAAGTCAGTAGACTATGCATCGAGGGGGGAGGTTAGGTGTCCGTGTACTAAATGCAAGAACCTAAAATTTTTTGAGGTCCTTGTAGTTAAGGAACATGTCATCTATAGTGGTTTTTCATCCGATTATTATAATTGGATTTGTCATGGTGAGCCATCTCAGTCTGAGGAACCCGAAAACCATCAAAATGAGGGGGGATTGAGAGGTATGATAGTTGACGTTGTGGAGTGCAACTTGTTTAATAATGAGAACACATATGGGAATGACGACTCACCTAACCCACGAGACTCACCCAACCCACAAGACTCACCCAACCCATAAGAGCCTAACCCACGAGCAAAGGCGTTTTTTCACATGTTGAACGCTTCGGAGAAACCGTTATACGGAGGGTGTGATGTGACTTTCTTAGAAGTCGCATCTATGGTAGTTAGCCTTAAATGTGAGTTCAACCTACCCTTTGCTTGTGTCAATGGTATTGTTGCCTTGCTCGAGAGAGTTATCCCAAAAGACAATATCATGACCCGAACTTTCTACACAACCAAAAAGGTTGTGAAGGGCCTTCAACTCCCGCATCAAAAGATTGATGCTTGTCCAGATGGATGCATGTTATTTTGGAAGGACGATGCAATGCTTGATGAATGTAGGAGATGTGGTAAGGGTAGGTATAAAACGGTTGAGGGGGATAATGTTTTGAGAGGTAGAAAAGGGAAAAGCGGTGTCAGGGGTAAGAAACCGATCCCAATTAGTCAGCTTACGTACTTCCCTATTGCACCTAGGTTTCAAAAATTATATGCCACAAAAACCATATATAGCGGAGCAAATGAGGTGGCACAAGGAGGACATTAGGGTACTAGGGAAGATGTGTCATCCGAGTGACGGTGAGGAGTGGAAGCGTTTCGATAAACTACATCCCCACTTTGCATTAGAACCCCGAAATGTAAGGCTTGGGTTGTGCACTGATGGATTTGCACCTTTCGGCCAATTTGGTTAGTCGTACTCTTGCTGACCAGTGATGATCACACATTATAACCTACCTTCTTGGTTATGTTTGAAGCAGCCTTTCATCTTCCTATCTCTTATTGTGCCCGAACCCAAAAACCCGAAAAATCATTTGGATGTTTACTTGCAACCTGTTATTGAGGAACTGAAACAACTGTGGGAGGTAGGGGTGGAAACTTATGATGTCTCTCTGAGATAAAACTTTCAGTTGAAAGCAGCTCTGTTGTGGACTATAAACGACTTTCCCGCATACGGTATGCTCTCGGGGGGGTCTACTGCGGGTCAGAAAGCATGTCCGTGTTGTATGGATGACAGCAAAGCTTTTTATCTTCCAAATTCTAGTAAAATAAGTTGGTTTGACTGTCATCGGCGGTTCCTACCAAAAGGTCACCCATATAGAAAGAATAAGAAGGCATTCAAGAAGGGTGAGGTTGTGCTTGATGACGCACCTGATCGACTCCCCGGAGATGAAATATGGGAGTTGATTTCCGATTACCCATCCACTGTCGACGGAACCGAGCAGGAGTTCAAAGACCTCAAGAAGTTGAAAAATGGTTGGTTTAAACGTAGCATATTTTTCGACTTACCATATCGGAGGACTTTGTTACTTCGTCACAATTTAGATGTGATGCACATAGAGAAAAACTTTTTCGAGCAGTTGATTCACACTGTGATGGATGTGGAGGGGAAGAGTTATGACACTACAGGCTCCCGGCGAGATGTAAAGAATTTTTGTGACCGTCCTCAACTGCACATAAAACGGGATGGGTTGGAACCGAGAGCTTTGTTCACACTTGACAAGGCCCAGAGAAAGGCGTTGTTGGAGTGGGTAGAGAAGTTGAAGTTCCCTGATGGGTATGCCTCTGACTTCAAACGCTGTGTTGATCTTAAGAACCTAAAGCTGCAAGGGTTAAAGAGTCATGACTGCCACGTCTTCATGGAGAGGTTGCTTCCGGTATCACTAAAGCAACTTCTACCACCGACGTTGTGGAATTCTATAACTGAGATATCTCAGTTCTTCCGAGATTTGTGTTCTTCTACAGTATCAATTGAGGACATGACTCGGCTCGAGAACCAAATTCCACAGATAATATGCAAACTTGAGATGATCTTCCCACCGTCGTTCTTTAATTCCATGGAGCATCTACCTGTCCACTTGCCCTACGAGGCTAAAGTTGGAGGACCTGTCCAGTATAGATGGATGTACCCATTTGAAAGGTACATAAATGTTAGTAAATTCATTTAAAAATTTAATTTAAACATAGCAAATTTTTATTTATTGAAATATGTATCTTGTTTATTTATGTTCCTCAATCATTTGAAGAAGAAAATTGGTAACAAGGCTAGGGAAGAGGGTTCTATTTGTAATGCATATTTGACAGAAGAGATTGCAAACTTCTGCTCCCTCTACCTCGAGAAAGATGCCCAAACAAAAACCAAGAACCTGAACCTAGAACATTCGGTGTCCATTGATCCTACTATACCCGAGTTTTTTCAAAAGAAGGACGATGAAGGAACTTCATCCGTTGAGGGTTGTAGGACACTAGATGAGAAAGAGTACAACCGAGCGCACCTTACCTACTCTCTAATTGTGGGATCTTAGAGCCTTATGAGAAGCAATTTGTAACTGAATATGTCGCTGCGAACCCTGACGTGAACCCCGATGACGTTTGGAGTAAGCACGATGAACATTTTCCTAAGTGGCTCAAGGATCACGTAGTTGCCTTAGACATACATGATGATTTGGTTAGAAGTTTGGCATACGGTCCAGTGCGAGTGGTTAAAACCTGGAACCGGTACTCGGTGAATGGGTTCAATTTTCACACATTCAACTACGGGAAGAACAAGGCTAGGTGCAATTTTGGTGTGAGTGTGTCATCTCTTGATGGTGATGAGTACTATGGTATTTTGGAGGATATTTTTGAGTTATGTTATGCTGGCAAAGAACGGGGGTATAGAGCTGTGGTATTCAAATGTGAGTGGAAAGACAGCTCCGTGAACGGGACCCGAGTGCATGAACGTTAAAAGATTGTGGAAGTTAATCACACAAGAAAATATCCTACGTATGATCCGTTCATACTCGCGCATCAGGCGAAGCAAGTCTACTTTGCTCCTTCTCCTTACACGAAAAATAACAAAAATCAATGTCAATGGTGGACAGTCTTTACGACTAAACCACATGGACAAATAGACAGTTCCCTGTTCCAGGAAGATGCGGCTTCAAGTAGTACACGCTTATCTTCTATTGAAGAGACCATATTTTCCGAAGAAGATCAGAATGAAGGGGCAGAGGAAGAATTTGGGGATGATGATGATGATGGACAAGGAGATTACATGGTTAGGGATGTTACGGAGATCCTTGAGGAGGATGACCGACACGATGAAGAGAATTTGGAGGATGATCAAGTGGAGGGTGAGGAGACGGAAGAGGAGGATCAGACTGAGGAGGATGAGGCTGAAGACAATAACGACAGCGAAGATGACTACTAGAGTTGCTGTAGTAGGTTATATTGATGATTACATGGTTAGGTCATTGTGCTACTTATTTGGTACATTATTTCAATCAAGTTAAAATATAATTGCTAATTGTTGTTAACATTGTTTAATTTGTTGCAAGGTTAAGATAATGGCAGGCGGTAGATCGACCAGGAGACGTGGTGGGGGTAGTAGGACTGTTCAGACGTCCACCATGCAGCAGCAGGAGGAGGAACAGGTCCCCGAAACAGGACCGAAGTAGAGATGAGCAGGAGGATGAGCAGCAGCAACAGGGGGAGGAGTAGGAGCTGAAGAAGGACGAGTTCGGTTGGGTGATTCTTGACCCTGAACGTGTATGGTAATATAGTCTAACATGTTGATTATTCATTTGTAACATATTTATTTTTGGACTACATCTTGACAGATTTTGTACATATATGTGCTTCTCGACTCGGTGCAGGTTTCTGCATAGACAGGTCACCAGAGGCTGTACTAAGAGCTACATGGCCGACAGAGGACAGGGGTATGCCTGCTGGACTCAGGTGCCGGTGGACGTACGGGAGTGGTGGTTCAACCAATTCCGGGTTCGTGGATTGTTTTTGTTACCGAGTTTTTAATTTATAATGTGGACTTTGTAAATATTGCTGCTACTAATTAATCATCCGCCTTGATTGTGTAGTTGAAGTTCACTTGGAAACCCGATTTAGAAGGAAGGGTCTGGGAGCGGTATAACGAGACGTGCACACACGTTTCGCTTGCGTGATGAACAAACGCCACACGCGGGGGACTGCGCTAAAAGACCTTAAAGGTGTAGTTTTTTATAGTAATCAATTTTAACAAACAATCTAACTTCAATCTTTCACTGGATTAAATAATATATTGGTGTCTTCATATTTCAGGTGAAGCGTTGGACATGTGGGTTGCGTACCACGACAAGCAGGACTTCAAGGTCAGGTCTGAGAGGGCACAGAGGAACAAATTTTCGAACTGTGAACATTAGGGGAAGGCAAACCCGACACATCATCGAGGTTCTCAGTCTTCTTTGAGTCGTGCCAAGAAGGTATGATATCTACTACTATCGTACTCTTCCTTGAATAATCGTAAACTATGTTCGCATAATTTATATTTGCCTAACGTTTGTACTCGTTTAATAGCTACAAGTTGAACTCGGGAGGGTGCCAACCGCGGCGGAGATATTCTTCGACATGCACGGGAAGACTGATGCCAAAGGGACTAGTTTTATGATGAGAAAGGATCAGGCAATCTTGGTGAGTACTAACTATTTCAAATAAATCGACCTTGTCTATAGTTTAGGTGGTAGATAACTACCTTCAATGATTTCATCTAATAATAACTTGAATTGAAATCGCTGTTGTGTACGCAGGATGCCTACCAAGAAGAGCTAGCGAACATCGAGGCTGCTCCAGATGCTGAGGAAGTCGGCCCGAATGAGACTTTTTTCAAGGTCGTCAAGGGTTACAAGAAAGGAAGTGTGTACGATGTTGGAAATGCACACGGTATCTACTTCACACCTCCCACATCGCGTCTCAGCACCTATACACAAATGGAGTACACGCCGGCCGGATCTCAGCAACCTGGCCTGGAAAAAGGAGGCCATGAAGGAACAGCTAACGGAGCAGCAGCAACAACTGAAGGAGCAGGCGGAGCACATAAAGAAGATGCAGGAACAGATGGCCATGTTTCAGGCCATGTTTCAGAGATGCAACCAAGGTCATCCCACATCCCCTCCAGACGACATAGACCCCTTTAACGGGGATGGTGGTAACTCTGGTGCTCCAGCTAGCTTCCCAGTTAGCTGATTGTTTTTTGTTGTTGTTGTTGTAACTTTATTTACGGATTATGTATCTTCGAACTAGTTTAGATTTGTGTACCTTCAAACCGTATGTTAAATCATTTCTATATAAGTTTTTTCAGCATAAATGAGTCGAGAGATGAAGTGTTTTGGTTGATTGAGAGTGAATGAGGTTGAGGTATTGTGGATAGTCGACAGTTCTGGTTGGTTGGGAGTTGTGGATGTGGTTTATTTTGCAGGTTTTGGCTAGACATTGAACGCATGTTTACGGCCATGCAGCAGCGTAAGTGGCGTCCAATAACGGACGCCATGCCAGACGCTAGGGGAAGCTAAAATCGACCAAAATTGACAGCATTCATGGGACCTGGCGTCCGACGGTGGATGCCAGTTATCCCTGGATGGCGTCCACAATCGGACGCCAAAGTAAGGCTCATGGCGTCCACATTCGGACGCCACACATGGCGTCCGCTATCAGTCGTCAATTCTCCTGGCATCCAATAGTGGACGCCCGTGTTAAAAAAGGGTGACCAATCGTGGCTTCCGCTTTCTGGCGTTCGTTTGCGGACGCCCGTCCACTTATAGCGTCCACTGTTGGTGGCCACTAGGTGGACGCCTAGGGCACCTTTTCTTGTAGTGAGAATAGAGTACCTTTTCTATCCAAAAACCGGGTATTTTCTATCCCAAGTCGGTATTTCATCCTATAAATACCCCACCCTGGCATACACAATGGACACCATTTATTAGCATCAGTTATACACATACATCCATACATTCACAGCAACCCAAAACTCTAGCAAACCTTAGGAAAATTATACTTAAATACCGTCCCGATTTTCCCTAGAAATTCTTAGGCAAATACAAAAATACAACACCTTAACTCCTCCTATATTCTCGTTACTCCTACGCAAGTGTCGCTACTACGAGTCCGTTTTCGAGATAATCAAGCATGTAGGTTGAGGGTGTTTCAAATCCCGACTTCTCCCGTTTCTTCTCTTTCTCTCGTCCGTCTTTTTATACGGATCGTCGTCCCGTCTTTTTTTTATTTTCTCGTTCCTAATATCGATATTATCGTACTATTTTCAAAAGAGCATTATTTCCTAGGATTCGATATCGACTCTATAGTCGAATATCAGATCTAAGGGAATCAATCATTAAATCATATTAAGCGTAATCCCGTTGAAGCCGAGTAATGATCACATGGTCCAAAAAGACTAAATACGACATAATAACGCGGAGGAATTATTTCGTCTTAATAACATCAAAAAAATGATTTAGAAAACGTATTTTTCAAAATCCACTCTAAATATTCGATATTGATTCCATAGTCAAATATCGAATACGACGAGTATCGAAAATTGAATCGAGTATAAATCATACTATATTTTCACGCAATTCAACAAAATCATCGATTTTTCAAAAATAAAAATCGGACAGCAGTCCGTACAGGGAGTACTCGATCGAGTGCCTAGCCCACTCGATCGAGTGGCATCCCATAATCCGAGCAGAATACTCTTTTCGAGACCACTCGATCGAGTCCCTCAATGACTCGATCGAGTGGCTCCTGGTGTGTCAAAACAACGAGTCTTTCGGCTATTTCAGAGCCCCGATAAAATACTTTTAACGACTTCGGTCAACGCGTGTCAAGTCTATCATGTATTCTATTCTTTTCAAAACCATGCAATAACATATCGTTTATGTCATTCTAATCTTTTTTACGAACCGTTTTTATCGTTAGTTATTATCATTACTAACTCGTTTGTTTCTATTTTGAAGCTTTATTTTCATTGTTTGTTTTATTGATCTAAAACAAACCTCGCATGCTAAATACAACTTCGACTTAGTTCAAAGATGCAGTAAACGACGTAGATCAAACATAATTCACATGTTTAGTCAAAACGCTGTTTGCATATCACATAACCGTCGAACTAACGTGCGTACACGAAAAATGAACGATATCTAAGTAGAGGACGCTAAGTGCGGGCGGGGTTGGGTGTTCTTTGTGAATTTCCCAACAAGTACCCTCACCCCTTACTCAGAACCATGATTTCCGGATATCCGAATCCATTGGCACACAAGAGTCATTCAATACACGGTATCCGATAATGTCAGTATCGGTATCAAATGCAAAGGGACGAGCCCAATAAACTCTGACATCCGAGTGGGCCATACTTTTTGCATGGCCCACTAAGATACAGAGTGGGTTCGAACGGGCTCGAAGTCCCACAAATTTCGGTGGCGACTCCAACTTCGATTTAAAATTCAATTCGAGATCAATCTTACCACGAGATTCATTCGCCTCCCAAACCCCGCGCGTGGCCGCGTCGGGGTGGACTGAGCTGGCTCGGTCTCAGGGGGAGACGTCTGCGCAGGGTGAGGCTAGGCATCGTCTTGAGAGGGAGACTGAGGCTGAGGCTGAGGTTACGGGTGCTACTGAGGAGGTTGGAGGAATCCTCAAGACAGCTACCCTAGACATGTTGTCGGGGATGGATGGTAGTGCGTCCCCTCTTCTAGACTTTAAGGATCTAGATTTGGATGATGACATTTGTGAGGTTGGGATGGCCATTGGCGCGGCTTCTACGGGTCTTCCCTAGCCTCGATTTGTGTATGAATTTGTATATTTTGTATATTCGTTTTTATATTCTTAGTATTTGAATTAGTTGGATTAGTCTTGTGTTTGGCGAATTTGTTTACCTAGATTAACAAGTAATCACTTTTTGCGTTCATTTATTTGCGATTTGACTTAGTTTTGGGCGTGTTAGCGTTGCATGAGAGTATGAAAACAGTTCCTTTCGGATTTTTTGAAATGCGTTAGTTAGAGCCAGGAATCGGATCAGGTAGTACGTCGATTAAAACGTTTTGTCTTGAGACGTGCAACATGTAAGGAATTCTCATGTAACTAAAATGTTTCGACTGAATGCATGTTCGGTGTTGGGAGACAAGTGTAATTGTCCCGACATTAATATTTATAATGAGGCAAAAGGAAAAGAGGCTAGACCACTTTTGAAATAAAGTAGACCACGTTTTTATACTTAAATGATAGTGCCGTACTAGGCTACAGATGCGGATTGACGATGCTGTTAAAGGCTACAACACGCCTAGGTGGGGTAGCTTATCCCCCTAAAAAGAAATAAAAAGGACGTCTAAGTCTGGTGGATCCGATGGGTGAAATGTGTTGTCAGTGTGGACCTGTCACTCTTGCGTGGGCATTTCGTCTTTTGGAAAGGGGTTTAGCGACTTCAGGAGGTCGTTCCTGATGTCCGGGGTTGTCGGATGTGAGTGAAAGGTTAAGGGTTGTGGATATGACTGTACTACAGAATAAGGAATCTATGTGGGCTAATGTCGCTAAGCGCCCGACCGAAGGCGACGTTACCGATCCTAGTATTCGTCGGTTCAGCTAGATGGGCCTAGACCGACAATACCCATATGGAAAATGTGAGTGAGGAGGGGAAGTGAGATTGACAGGGCTTGCTTTTGGCTAGGGAGGTGGAATCTTGCATTAGGAGGGGTCGACGGTGAGAGAACCGAGCAAGGACACCCGAATGACGAGGGAAAGAAAAAGTTTGACCGGGAGAGCCCAACCGTTTAGTACTATGTAGACTCGTTATGCCAATTATTGATGTTAGATGTTTAGAGTGTTTCGCATGGGTTTTCACCCTAGCTAAAAATTAATGTGAAATGGTCGGGTGTGACCCTTTGAAAGTGATAATTACCGAGATATCGCGTTTGGGTCAGGGCGACTGGCTGGGATGGTTTTGGAATGTGGAGCTAGGTAGTGAGTGGCTTTGATGAACTTAGATCTGAAGCTTGTTTTTAGTGGAGTTAAGGCTATGGGGTTACGGTTTCGTGATGTGGTAGGAAGGAGGAAGTTGAGTAAAAATGACTCGGGCTTCAATCGGGCGGAATGTAAATTACGTGGGATCTGATTTCCTTGTCTGGCCCTAACGGTTAAGCTTATTGAGCTTGAATCCTCAAAATTCCAGAGTGTCTCCTAACAAGTGTCTCGGGAAGGTCTTAAGGGTTGTAATGCGGGGAGGCTAGTATTTGGTGCTAGCTGGCCAGTTGTGGACGTCCGTCCGTACCGCCCGACGCCATGCGCGCGCCCGCACGGGACCGACACGGTTTGTCAACGTGTGGCGGCGGCCACCCACGCGGCCCCTCCATGCCGGGGGCCTGTCTGATCTCGCGTACGGGGCGAAGTGTCGGACCTCGATTTGGATGACGATCCGGACTTGTACTAGACGGGTGTGGGCACCCGTGTTTCCGTTTGGGAATCGATCGAGTCGTGGTTGTAAATGTTTAAAGGCCGTTTTGTTTGGTAAGGCGACCTTTTTAGTGACCTGAAGTTGTTGCCAATTTGTGGAGTCGCCACCGAGTCAACTATGGGGACTCGGAAACCTTTCAAGGCAACTTTGATCCCTTGCCGGCTTAAAGTTTAGTGGCACGGTACCTAAATATAAAGACTTGTACCCTTAAGCACTCCATGCCTAGAATGACTCCCATTGCCAATGGTTTCGGACATCCGGAAATCGTCGATTCTGAGTAAGGGGTGAGTATACGTATTGGGAAACCAACATCCGATAGATGTCAGCACCCAATCCCGCACGCACTATAGCGGCCACTACTAATCAATCGGTGGCCTGATATCCTAGTTCTTTTGTTGTGGTGGAAATACTATAACATCCGTTGTTTTAACCCTAAACCTTTTGCTATGTGGGTTGTTTAAGGACAAGTAAGTTTTGTCGTCGAAGTAGTTGTGTTTATATTCTTTGCGTGCGATTTCACGTGACAAGCAGGCCAAGAAAAGATGCACGTAGGAGAGTAGAGAGTATTAGTATTATACGTATTAGCAAGTCAGTTTTAACGCGATAATACGGATATTAGTCATTCTCGTGGTATACCTTACCTGGTATTCTACTTAAGATGCGTCGGCTCGGTATTAATGGAGATGCGTCGAACCTAATAAGGCGAGCACCGGGACTAATACAAAACCCGACCATCACTTTGTTCAATTTTAGTTGTTTTACGTTTTGAATTCGGTGTTAGGTGATTTAGCATGCGATTATAAGGTCATAAAAGCAATAAATCATACGAAAAACTGTAAATGCGAATGTAAGTCAATCACATAGTGAGGAGTTGCACTCTCGGAGTATACACTAAACGGGACACGATGCATAGATAGTTTTGAGAACGGATCTCGGAATTACTCTGTTCTATTTAGTGTGTTTTAGTGTTTGCTGTTGAAGTTGGGATGTTACGTCTTTTAGTAGACATTTGTGGGCCTATTGCCCACGTCTAGTGTTGTCGTAGTGCATAATAATAGAAAGTGCAAATATGGAAAGTTTTGTTTAGATGGAAACCTAGTGACGATACGATTTCGACAGGCGTATCCTCCTAGCTTGACCAGTTATTCCGGCAGAGTTCCGTTTACCGTTTGACCTTCCCGCCGCTACTCCGGCAGAGCTTTGCTACTATTTGCTAGTTCTGCGGCTAATCCGACATAATCTGCATACTATTTTTGAGCTAGTCGATCACAGGCACCTCGGTATCGAGTGGAGTGCTCGAAGGTGAGGAGTAGCGTCGATGTCACTTTTATTGTCGGAACTACGATCGAGTGGAACGTTTGCCTCGGGTGTCGTAGTGCGAGCCCTTAGCGAGAGTGTAGAGGGAGAAGAGAAGATTGAATGATGTGTCTTGAAATGAGGGCGTGAAGGGGGTATTTATTGGTGTTTCGGCACTCGTCGCTCATATAGTCGCCCGAGCTGGGGCGTACTGAGACTCAGGCATCTGGGTCCGAGCGTGGGGAGACCCAGGCGCGTCAGGTGGTGCGGTTGGAATTCTGAGGATACGGTTTTGAAACTTTCCAAAACCGAGAGGGAGGAGTGTGATATGATTCTTGGGGATTAAGTTTACCCCAGGTTTGACCTAGCGCCGTGGGTTTAGTGGGCCTCGGGTGTTCATCCCGAGGTTCGCTTGGCGCGGTGTTGACTCGGTTCGGGACCGACTCAGGGTCCCGGTGTCTGAATTGACTCTAATTAGTATCTATGCGATCGTAACGACATGACTAAGGCTGCCATCATGTTAGTTTAATTTGCCCGAGTAATTTAGTTGATCCGTTCTATAGAAAAACTATCTAGAACACCGAGAACCCGCGTCGCGTTGCAGTCCTATCGTCATCGAGTGTCTGTTGGGCACTTCTGCAGCGACCATGTCTAAATCTGGGTGTCTACAGAAGGCCCCACTTTGACTGAGGCTTGGACAAGGCGAAAGTCAAAGTATAGCCGCCCAGGTCAATCGAAGATTACGACCTGGTCACCGTCCGGTCGGGTCGTTTTAAGTCCGTTAGACTGTGCGTTGGGGCTCGCCAGCCAAGTTTTAGATGTCATACCTGACGTCTTCTCTTGTGGTTGTTTGCTTGGGCCCGGGCCGTTGCTTGTCATCTCGTTCTTGACTCTTTGTGTGCGCGCGCTTTGTCCTCTTCGATTTATTTAAGGTTTTGTATAATTTTAAGCGCTTTTATGTGTTAAGTGTAAATGTATTTGCTTTTACTTGGGATGCTTATGAACCCTTAATGACATAAAACGTCCGAGGGCATTAGTCTCCACTCGGATAGGTGTCTTCCGGGATGCTTCTAACCCCTAAGACAAGATAAAATGATATAAAACTATTCGAGGGCGTCAGTCTCCACTCGAATAGCTATCTTTCGGGGTGCCTCTGACCCCTATAGGACAAAAGATGTTGTGCTTCCGGGATAACTTTGACCCTCGGGCAAAATTGTTATTTGCTGTGCCTCCGGGATCTTAGATCCCTCGGTCAAAATTGTCGTGCCTCTGGGGTAACTCAGACCCCTCGGGCAAAAATTGATGTGCTGTGCCTCCGGATCTTAGATCCCTCGGGCAAAATTACTGTGCCTTTTGGATAACTCAGACTCCTCGGGCAAAATTGTTGTGCCTCCGGGATCTTAGATCCCTCGGGCAAATTACTGTGCCTTCGGGATAACTCAGATCTCTTGGGCAAAATTGCTGTGGGTCCGAGATAACTCAGACCCCTCGGGCAAAATTGTTGTGCCTCCGGGATAACTCAGACCCCTCGAACAAAATTGTTGTGCCTCCGGTATAACTCAGACCCCTCGGGCAAAATTGTTGTGCCTCCGGGATAACTCAGACCCCTGGGGAAAATTGCTTTGCCTCCGGGATAACTCAGACCCCTCCGGCAAAATTGCTATTTGTTTATTTGTTTTAGTAAAATGCCTGTTATGTGAGTTTGTCTTAGTTAATTTTGTTTTGCAGGCTTGTCTTATTTTGTTCGAGTTTGTTCTTGCTTTTGTCTTGGTTTGTTTATGCTTTCGAGTCTGTTCAGAGTTCAATTATGTTAGTCTAGGTTGTTTTGTTACGCGCCCGGGTGCAGCGTTAAGTGCTTGTTTTATAGTCGAGAGTGTATTATCGATGTTAATCAGTAGTTTCAGATTTCTTGTTTAAGTATTTATTGGTGTCTTATTTTTGATTTAATCCCTGATGGGTGGTTGCATTAAGTTAGATTTATCCCTCCCGGGTGGCTGCGTTAGATTTATCCCTCTCGGGTGGCTGCGCTAGATTTATCCCTCTCGGGTAGCTAAGCTAGATTTATCCCTCTCGGGCGACTACGTTAGATTTATCCCTCTCGGGTGGCTGCGTTAGTGATGGTAGGGATTTGTCACGTCCCTAGCCAACAATAAAACACCGACTAACCTAATGGGTTGCTAGGGTAAGTCGGGATCGTATCCACGAGGACGGTATATCAAGGTTTAGACTAGGTCGGCCTACAACGAGACTAAATTACCAAACAAACACATAGAAGCGATAAATGGAAAACTATTAAGGAGGAGGAGTAAGAACTAGACTAATGATCGAACTAATAAATAAACTAGAAGAACTATGACTAACTAAGACGATGGATCAAATATGGAAAGAAGTGGGGTAGGTCGGGTTCATAGGAGTAGAAGGATAATTGGGGTGATCAAGGGTATAGGTGTCTCCTAATCGCTAGAGTCGGTCCGGGCTCTCGCAACTTAGACCGATGTCAAGGTGGGTCCGGGCTCTCGCAACTTAGACCCTAGTCCGCGCTCTCGCGACTAAACTATTCTCAACATTTCCACAAAATAAGCAATCAATGAGAAGATGAACACTAGTATGGGAAGCATGGCCACTACAACTCACACAAGCATATCAACAAACACATAGAGTGCCTACAATGTGACTAACAACAAAGATGTAACCTTTTACCCTTAATCAACCCTAATCATCCATAATCTACCCCTAATCCCCCTACTAACCCCACAAGAAAACTACTCACTCATTATTAAGAGAAAACCAACAATAATAAGAGAAATCAATGTCACAAAACAAGCATCCATTATCATTAACAAGACAATAACAATAACAATAACAATAAGAAAGAAACTTTAATAAATAACAAAGACTAAGGAGGAAAAGATTATACCAACAATAGATGGAGAAAAGATGAAAACTTGTATAAATGAGAAACCCAAATACAATCCCAAGGTTGTCAATCTTTTAACAATCTTCAAGAATCCCTTAATCCAAGACTAATTACAATAATTAACTAAGGATTAAAGAGAGGATTAAACTAATGAGAGTAGCAATAATCTAGTGTTTTGAATGATAATGGAGGCTTAAACTAATCTAAGATAAGATAAGATGTCTTAAAATTACAAGAAGGGAGTATATATATGTGTACAAGAATGAAGGAGAAGAAAGAAAAAGAGTCGTGCAGCAGCATCACGGTCCTGATCGGGAAGGATCATCCCGATCGGGACGGCCCTGTCATCCCGACCGGGACGGGATGGTCCCCACCGGTATGGGCTCACAGCAGCCTCCTTCAAAGTGCATCCCATCCCGAACGAGATGAGGCCATCCCGAATGGGATTGGTCTTGTAGGCCTCCCTTAAGAGCTCTTTGGCCCTTCCTTGCCTCTCATGGGATTCTCGTCGATTCTCCGGACTCGGGATCAGGTTTCGGAGGCTCGGGATTGGGTTCCGAGGTCTCCGGGTCGATTCCAAGGCGTCGAGTCATCGTTCCTTTACTCCGTTGGCCCCAAAATGTGTATGTATAGAGTCGGAATCGCTCCAACTCTTCCAAATTCGCCTCGAGAACCTGGCACGAACTAAAGGAAGCATAAGAAGCCCATGAATCGCTCCAAAACACAACAATTAGGCACTACAAACTACACTTATCAACTTCCCCACACTTAACCCTTACTCGCCCTCGAGTAAGCACACACTAACTACTAAACTAGCCGAATGGGTATTAGCGCACCCTACGCCTCTTCAACTCACGTGAGTGCACTTAGAGGAAAAGTGCACTCCGCAAGGCAAGTCGGGTCTTGCGACAAAACTATGGATGCAACAGGACACAAAACACATAAACAAACAAACACACAAACAAACACATAGACGGTTGCACCCAAAACAAAAGAAATACCGCTTTCCTCTAAAAGCGGTGAATGAAACACCGGTTTAGGACTCGAGGTAAGTGACAACGTTCCCAAGCTAGCAATACAAACCAAGGTGGACTAAACCCTAATAGTATGACGATAAAGCAACAAGAATGTTGGTGACTTACCTAGGTCCTCCTAACTTTCTAAAAACGTACTACGGGACGATCGGCGGAGTGGAAAAGTGAGGAACCACGGTGTTAGTCGATACTGTAGGTAAGTGAGACCCCGCCCCCTTTAGCGTGAGCCAAGAGGGTCGTCCCATGCCCAAAACCGCCTAACTAGTCCAAGTAAAAAGGTGGAAATATTGCAAAATGAGGGAAGACCGACTAATGCCGCTATCATCCTTCCAAGGGACTCGGTCCTTTGGTAGGCTCTTCACGGCAAAAGTCGGAAAAAGGCTTATTTTGAGAAGTAGGGGTTATTTTTTTGTGAGTCGAGTTTTCTTTTGGCATTTTCTTTCTTTTTGACATATTTTCTTTGTTTTGCCATGCCATTCTTTTTCTTCTTTTCTATTTTCTTTTTGGCTTTTGTGCCTTTTCTTTTTCTTCATTCTTTTCTTTCTTTCATTTTTCTTTCTTTCCTTTTCTTTGCCCTTTTTGGCAAGATTTGACATTTTTGGCATTTCATTGTGTAACAAGAAAGAGAGAATCAACAATTTGTATTTTATTTGTGTGGGTATGTGTAGGAGGTAGGGTAATGGGTGAGTTGGGGTTGCGCATTCCCTTTCAAACCCACAAAAAGTGGAGAACTTGGACTAATCAAATGATCCTAAACACGGTCACCTAAGGGACGAGACTCGGCAACCAAGGCCTTTTCACACCGTGGGTGGTCATAATGGTCAAAAGTGCAAATCCCGCAGTAAATCCCTAGTAAGCTAAGTGGACACAAGGTAAAGGACCAACGAACTCATTGATTTAGGGTCATTCTACTAGACTAAAGTCCAAAACTCGATTTATACAACTAGGAAGGGAAAAATAGACACTCACACACTAGCCTCTAAACCGGGTTTTCGAAAACGGTTTACACACAAAACACACAACACAAAATGAAGACACGACAAAGAATGAAAGAAAAAGAAGTAAAAGCAACAAAACAAAAACAAAACACAACAAACATATAACCAACACAAACACCACCCCTATCTTCCAAACAAATCACCAAATCAACCACACTTTACAAAGCTCCACCCGAGCACACAACATCACAATCTCCTCCAAACTCCACGAGGGATAAAGAAGAAAAAGAGATAAGATGTTACCGGGATTCTTTAGAGCTTTCCAAAGTCATCGGCAACTAAGCAACCTACAAGGAGGAGGGAGGCAAAACACACACAATACGACAAAAACACGATACAAAAACATAAGAGGAAAACACACAAAAAGGAAAATCTTTTTGATTTTTTGTGAATTTTTTTCAATTTTTTAGGGTTTTTAAAGGTTTTTTTCGAAAAAAGGAAAAGATTAAACTAACTACGATAGAATATCGCTCCCCCACACTTAAATCGAGCAATGTCCTCATATGCTCAATTGTAGTGTGCGGAGAGACAAAAGAAAAGAAAATAAACTACGAAAATAAAGGTAAAATTAAAAACAAAGTGGAGAAAAAGGTAGAAGGTGTCCGGCAGGGGTGTAGTCAAGTCACCATGGGCTGAGACGAGAAAAAGATATGGAAGGGGGAAGAAAAATAAAAAGAAAGAAATAAAAAGGAAATGGGAGGGGAGGGCTAGGTGTAATCAAGTCACCTAGCCCGGATTCCGTCCAAATCCGACTAACTCCTAAAAAGAGGTAAAAATCTTGTAAATTGGACTAATCGACTGACCCTCGACGTAATCACGTCGTCGGGAGTCGGGAGCAACCATACTATGGCCTCGAAGGCCACTAAGATCCCATGACTCAAGGGAAGGGGGGCAAACAATAAAAAACAAGCAATAAAAAGACGTAAAAGTAAGGATAGTTACCAAACCGAGCGGTTAGTAACTCACTTGCTCCATCGTCTCGATGATCATTGAAGGCTCGTCGCTTGTCTTCTCGGGTGCCATCTCGCTTCACACTCAAGAAGGACTCACGGTCGGGGTAGTAATGGTGTGAGGGGATGGGATTTGATGCGAGAGTTGGTGTAAAGTGGATAGGAAATGGAGTGAAGGCACGACAATGAAGTACACGGAGCATATGATAAGGCTAGGGTAGCTAGGGAGGTTGGGAGGGGGCATAAAACGGTTGGGTGGACTCGATTTTTGAAGAAGAAGCACAAAGGGGGAGCAGAGGACCATCCCGGTCAGGAAGGTTGATCCCGATCGGGTTAGCTCACCCGTCCCGGTCGGGACGGATCCACAGAAAACTCGAAATCTGGTGCACCCATCCCGATCGGGATGGCACCCTTCCCGGTCGGGATGCCTTACCCTTCCCAGTCGGGACGCCTCATCCCGGTCGGGTTGGGTCTTCTTCGACCTCCACGATCCCAAAAACTTGTTCCAAGCTTCAAAAACCCAATCCTCTTGCTCACAACCCAAGGTACCCATAGCCAATCCTCTCTAGGAGCGTTCTCACTTCACCTATCAAAAAATACTCAAACACACATCAAACTCTCTCCCTCACAACGGTCATCAATCAAACCAAATAACAAGAATTCACAAAAATCCAACTAACTACAAGAAAGAGATATATACAATGAGACGGTTCTTGTGGAACTCCGTCAAACCAAGATGGTGCTTCTTCAATCTTTTTCAACAACCTAGACTAGTTCCATCTCCATCAAGGGCTTGTAAGAACAAGTCGAAGGCCCTAGAGAAGTCTTCAATCAAGCTCGTAATGTAACCGACCACATCCTAAGGCTCCTCATGGCCTTGCCTTGACGTTCCCGGGGCATCCCGCTCTTCCAAGTTCAACGACTTGAACTTGTACTTTTGGTCCTTGGGGATATACCCAAAAGTCCATCGGTCCTCATGCGGCCCCAAGGGAGGCTCATCTTCTTCCTTGTCATTGCACTTCAACTTGTCATCAAGCCCATGAATTGGGCACTCATCTTCCTCCATATCGGAGTCGTCATCCTCAAGTACATAAGAGTACTTCTTCAAGCTTTGTTCCGGTTCACCCCCTAGATCGATGTCTTTCTTGGCTTGGATCATATTACATGATTCATCCTTAGTAGGCGTAGTGTTGCCTTGGAGGTCGAACACTATCTTTTCCTCGCCTAACTCAAATGTGATCCTACCGTTCTTCACATCGATCATGGCACCCGCGGTGTGTAAAAATGGGCGCCCAAGAATAATGGGAGTGTTGGCATCCTCCGGCATGTCAAGCACAATGAAGTCGACCGGAATGAAGTATTTCCCCACTCGTACCGGTACGTCCTCTAACATTCCTAATGGTCGATTGAATGATTTATCGGCCATTTGGAGGGTGAGGGACGTACATTTCAACTCTTTCATTCCGAGTCGGCAACAAATAGAATAGGGAATGATGCTCACACTCGCGCCCAAGTCACATAACGCATTCTTGATCAAGAAGTTGCCTATGGTGCAAGGGATCGAAAAACTACCTGGATCCTTCAACTTCGGAAGCGTGGAACCTTGGATAAGCTCGTTCACCACCCTCGTGAACGCTACGGTCTCTTCCTTGTCAACGGATCTCTTCCTAGCTAAGATTTCTCTCATAAATCTTCCATATGCCGGGATTTGGGTAAGTAAATCGGTGAACGGGACACTAACATCAAATTTCTTCACAATACTAAGGAACTTGTCGTAATGAGTGTCCACCTTAGTCTTCATTTGCCTTGATGGGTAAGGCAACTTGATTTGGTACTTGTTTTGATCATTAAGGGTGGACTCCTCAAATGACACCTTCCTTTTACCCTTGTCTTTATCTTGAAGTGGGGGAGGGTTGTCTTCTTGGGGATTTTCAGCTTCCCATAGAACTTGTTCCTCTATTGGATTGTCCAAGCTTGATTCTTCTTGATTTGGAGACACAAATTCCTTCATTGCTTCTTGCTCACTAGGAAACACGGGAGGATTATATGTAGCACCGCTCCTCAAGGTGATGGCACTGACATGTTCATAATTTGGAGTTTCACCTTGAGGAGGCAATTTGCCCCCTTTGTCTTGAAGAACTTCCCGATGCAAGTTGTGACGCTTGATTCTTAATCATCTTCATGTGAGTTTTCATTTCCTTGTTATCCATTAGAATTTGAGCAATGATTCCTTGTTGTGTCATTTGTGCCTCCAATTGACTCTTTTCCATTTCTTGGGTATTCCTTTGCATATCCATCATTTGCTTTTGTATGTCGGATTCCCGTGGTGGGGATGATGGATTATGTGGAGTATCGGTGAGGGCTAATGGAGTACCATATTCATGAATAGGAGACCGGCTCCTAGGCTTGCTTTGTTGATTGCCATGTGTTGCTTGTTGTTGTTGATGGTTCCCTTGGAACCCATGAGGCTTGCCTTGATTAAGGCCTTGATTGTTGCCATGATTGTAGCTTTGATACCCTTGGTTGTGGTTTTGTTGTCCATGGAAATTTTGGTTTCCTTGGAAACCACCTTGATTGAAGTTCCCTTGTTGGAACCATTGCTTGTTGTTGAAGTTGCCTTGGTTATTTTGATTGAAATTGTTGAAGGGTCTTTGGTTACCCACATAACCTTGGTAACTTTCATTGTTGTCCCGTAAAGGAGGTGGAACATAGGGACGATGTTGTTGTTGATGTTGAAAGGCTTGTTGTTGAGGGACTTGATTGGAAGCTTGGTATTGATTAGAGTAGGAGGCACCTTGCTTGAACGCTTGAAAGGCGTTCACTTGCTCAGTACTTCCTCTACAATGCATAGGATCATGACGAACGATTCCACAAGTATCACACATCCCAAAATAAGGCAAAGGAGGTGCAAACTCCAAAGCATTTACATCATGGATCGAGTGTTGGTTGGAGGAACTAGAGCTTTGAACTTGGTTGAGGTGGCTTTGGAGCTTTTTGTCAATGGTCTCCATGTGAGTTCTTAGTTGAGCTCCAAGGTCAATGCTTAATTTGGTGATAGCATCGACCTCATGTATGCCTCCTCGATGTGCCTTCCTAGGCCTAGAGTATTGCGAATTATGCACCGCCATCTCTTCGATTCTCGCCCATGTTTGGTCGTCATCGACCTCGGTGAACCTACCGTTGGAGCCCATGTTAAGAATAGCTCTCGAGTCCTCATAAAGTCCGTTCCAAAATTGTTGCACTAAGAACCATTGTGAGAGTCCATGATGAGGGCACGATCTTACCAAAGACTTAAACCGCTCCCAAGCTTCATATAGGCTCTCTTCATACCTTTGTTGGAACCCGGTGATGGAGGCCCTAAGCAAATTTGTCTTTTCCGGAGGGTAAAACTTTTGGTAGAACGCCAAGGCAAGCTTTTTCCAAGTGTCGATACCCATGGTTGCCCTATCGAGACTCTTGATCCATTGCTTCGCTTTTCCAATAAGAGAAAACGGGAAGAGTACCCAACGAATTTGGTCTTGAGTAACCCCGGTTTGAGATATAGCGTCACAATAATCGAAGAAGGTCTCCATATGTTGGTGCGGGTCTTCGGTGGGCAAACCACTAAATGGGCTCCTCTCCACTAGTTGGATAAATTGAGTCTTTGCCACGAAATTCCCGGTATAGGCTTCCGGTAATGCACTCGGTCCCGGCAAAACATCTTCCGTGAAAGTGGAGTGAGAGGAAAACTTAGGCATTCTTGGATGTAAGGGAGAAGATGGTGGTGTAGACGGTGTTGATGTAGATGAAGAGGGGGAACTAGGAGAAGAATCACCGAAGGGATTGATGAAGGTCCCTCCGGCCGTCTCTCGAGGTGAATTGTTCAAGTCGGCGCCCTGGGCTTGCCCTTGATGAGTATTGCTTGCACTCGGTTGAGAGATCCTAACCCGATTAATCATCCATTGGCGAAAGGCTCGAAAGAGTCTCTCTGGCTCTGGATTAAAGAGATAGAAGTCGCCTCCCCTCCTAGGCATACACTACACACTAGAACAAACGTGAGAATACCTAGTGCTTTGTGGGCACTAGGCAACGACAATAAACAAACACAACTAGAGACAAAGAGAAGAAGAAGAAATAAAGCTAAGGAAAGAAGAAAAATCTAGAGAATATTCAAAAGAGAAGATGGGAGAACACAAAGAAGGGTAACTAAGTCTAGAAATAAGCAAACTAAGTCTAAACAATGCACCGTCCCCGGCAACGGCGCCAAATTGATGGTAGGGATTTGTCACGTCCCTAGCCAACAATAAAACACCGACTAACCTAGTGGGTAGCTAGGGTAAGTCGGGATCATATCCACGAGGACGGTATATCAAGGTTTAGACTAGGTCGGCCTACAACGAGACTAAATTACCAAACAAACACAAAGAAGCGATAAATGGAAAACTATTAAGGAGGAGGAGTAAGAACTAGACTAATGATCGAACTAATAAATAAACTAGAAGAACTATGACTAACTAAGACGATGGATCAAATATGGAAAGAAGTGGGGTAGGTCGGGTTCATAGGAGTAGAAGGGTAATTGGGGTGATCAAGGGTATAGATGTCTCCTAATCGTTAGAGTCGGTCCGGGCTCTCGCAACTTAGACCGATGTGAAGGTGGGTCCGGGCTCTCGCAACTTAGACCCTAGTCCGCGCTCTCGCGACTAAACTATTCTCAACATTTCCACAAAATAAGCAATCAATGAGAAGATGAACACTAGTATGGGAAGCATGGCCACTACAACTCACACAAGCATATCAACAAACACATAGAGTGCCTACAATGTGACTAACAACAAAGATGTAACATTTTCCCCTTAATCAACCCTAATCATCCATAATCTACCCCTAATCCCCCTACTAACCCCACAAGAAAACTACTCACTCATTATTAAGAGAAAACCAACAATAATAAGAGAAATCAATGTCACAAAACAAGCATCCATTATCATTAACAAGACAATAACAATAACAATAACAATAACAATAAGAAAGAAACTTGAATAAATAACAAAGACTAAGGAGAAAAAGATTATACCAACAATAGATGGAGAAAAAATGAAAACTTGTATTAATGAGAAACCCAAATACAATCCCAAGGTTGTCAATGTTGGAACAATCTTCAAGAATCCCTTAATCCAAGACTAATTACAATAATTAACTAAGGATTAAAGAGAGGATTAAACTAATGAGAGTAGCAATAATCTAGGGTTTTGAATGATAATGGAGGCTTAAACTAATTTAGGGTAAGATAAGATGTCTTAAAATTACAAGAAAGGAGTATATATATGGGTACAAGAATGAAGGAGAAGAAAGAAAAAGAGTCGTGCAGCAGCATCACGGTCCCGACCGGGAAGGATCATCCCGATCAGGACGGCCCTGTCATCCCGACCGGGACGGGATGGTCCCGACCGGGATGGGCTCATAGCAGCCTCCTTCAAAGTGCATCCCATCCCGAACGGGATGGGTCTTGTAGGCCTCCCTTAAGAGCTCTTTGGCCCTTCCTTGCCTCTCATGGGCTTCTCGTCGATTCTCGGGACTGGGGATCGGGTCTCGGAAGATCGGGATTGGGTTTCCGAGGTCTCGGGGTCGATTCCAAGGCGTCGAGTCATCGTTCCTTTACTCCGTTGGCCCCAAAATGTGTATGTATAGAGTCAGAATCGCTCCAACTCTTCCAAATTCGCCTCGAGAACCTGACACGAACTAAAGGAAGCATAAGAAGCCCATGAATCGCTCCAAAGGAGCGATTCCACAAGGAAAATGGGACCAAAACACAACAATTAGGCACTGCAAACTACACTTATCAGTTAGATTTATCCCTCTCGGGTGGCTGCGTTAGATTTATCTCTCTCGGGTGGCTACCTTAGATTTATCTCTCTCGGGTGGCTGCCTTAGATTTATCTCTCTCGAGTGGCTGCGTTAGATTTATCCCCCTCCGGTGGCTACGTTAGATTTATCCCTCTCGGGTGGCTACCTTATATTTATCCCTCTCGGGTGGCTGCCTTAGATTTATCCCTCTCGGGTGGCTGCGTTAGATTTATCCCTCTCGGGTGGCTACGTTAGATTGATCCCTCTCGGGCGGCTCCGTTAGATTTATCCCTCTCGGGTGGCTGCGTTAGATTTATCCCTCTCGGGTGGCTGGGTTAGATTTATCCCTCTCGGGTGGCTACGTTAGATTTATCCCTCTCGGGTGGATGCGTTAGAGTTATCCCTCTCGGGTGGCTACCTTAGATTTATCCCTCTCGGGTGGCTACCTTGGATTTATCCCTCTCGGGTGGCTTCGTTAGATTTATCCCTCTCGGGTGGCTATGTTAGATTTATCTCTCTCGGGTGGCTACCTTAGATTTATCCCTATCGGGTGGCTACCTTAGATTTATCCCTCTCGGGTGGCTGCGTTAGATTTATCCCTCTCGGGTGGCTACCTTAGATTTATTCCTCTCGGGTGGCTGCGTTATATTTATCCCTCTCGGGTGGCTATCTTAGATTTATCCCTCTCAGGTGGCTACGTTAGATTTATCCCGCTCGGGTCGCTGCGATTGTTTTGCCTTTAAAATACTAGTGTTGATGTGTAAGCACTTTGCATTAGTTTTTGGGCTTGCATTTGCTTAGTGAATTATTCCGGGAATGTGCTAAAATAATAATTCCCCTGGGATGTGAATTGAGTGTGCTTAGGAACTTGCTAGAATAACAGATTGCTTCGAATGCTTTGGGTCATGTTTTAGACTAACATATTGATTCGAGTACTTTGGGATTGTAGATTTGTTTTGTTTGCCTTATCAGGCGGTCAAGTGCGAGCACTCTTATTAATCGTATTGTAGATTTGTTTATTGCTGGGGGTCGATTTCGACTAGTGGAGGTTTTAGGGCTTGCTTTATGAGTTAGAATTTACTCCTAACTCCCTCGATTGGCATCTAAGACGGTGTGTGCTTGCCTGGTTAGATTTCCGGCGGGGATTGAATGGAGGTTGGCTCGGGCTAAGAGCACGATGAGTCACTACTCGTCGAAGAATGTGCTGGTGAACTAGCTGCGCCTTGCAGATGTAAGTTTCTTTCTTATAGTTTGTTTTAGTAGCCCCCAAGGTTTAGGATTATTGAAGTGTTGGTTTTGGTTTTACCGCTTGTTTTGTCTTATGGTCTAGTGTTTGGTTCGCTTTTCTTTTAGCTGGCCGATTCGGCCGATTATCCTGCTCAGCCCCCAGACTTCCCCTTGACACTGCTCAGGGTCGATGTGGCTGGGCTAGCCTTTACATAGTGGTAAGGATTTGCCGTGGGTCCCACCGTCAATAAATAACCGACTATTCCTAGTGGCTAGCTAGGGCAAGTAGGGTCGATATCCACGGGGACGGTATTGTAAGGTCTAGACTAGGTCCACCTAAAACTAGGCTAAATCACCAAACAAACACAAAGAGAACTATAATTGACAAACTATGATGGAGAAGAAGTAAGGACTAGACTAACAATGACTAGTACAATGAAAAGATGCAATATGAACTAATTGAAATAACTAGGATTAATGAAACTAACAACTAGAGAAATGATGACTAACTAGCTAGAGAAATCAAATATGGAAGGAAGTCGGGTAGGTCGGATTCATAAGTGTAGAAAGGCAATTGGGTGATCAAGGGTGTAGGTGTCTCCTAGTTGCTAGAGTCGGTTTACGCTCTCGCTTCTAAACCTAGGTCAAGGTCGGTCCTGGATCTCGCTATGTAGACCAATGTCCGCACTCTCGTTACAAAGACTATACCCTAACACAATCACACACTAGACAAACAATGAGAAGAAGAGAACAAGCATAGGAAGCATTGGCCACTACTACCCACACAAGCAAATCAACAAACACATGGTGTGCCCAATATGTGACTAGCAACAAAGATGTAACCTTTACCCCTAATCAAACCCTAATCATCCATAATCTACCCTTAATCCCCCTACTAACCCCACAAGAAAACTACTCACTCATTATGAGACTAACAATAACATAAACAAGAGAAACTAAACCAAGCATCCAAACATTCATAATAAACAACCAATAACAATAACACTAATTAAAGATTGAAACTTGAATAAATAACAAAGAACAAGAGTAGAGAAGATTATACCAACAACAAAATGAAGATAAAGATGTAAACTTGCATAAATAAGAACCCAAATCAACTCCAAGGATGTCAAGCTTGGATGAATCTTCAAGAACCCACTTAATACAAGACTAGTAACAACTAGATTAAAGGAAGATTAACTAAAGATTAAAGGAAGATTAGTCTAAATGGATGAACACTAAATCTAGGGTTTTAAAGTTGTAGAGAGGCTTAAGAGAGTCTAATGTAATGTATCATACGTAAACAATACAAGAGGGAAGTATTTATATGGTTACAAGAATCAAGGAGGAAGAATAAAAGAAAGGCGTGCTGCCCCTGTAGCTTCCCGCCCGGGACGGCGTGGTCTCGACCGGGACGGGTTGGTCCCGACCGGGACGGGCTCAGGACAGAAGGGCTCGCTTTTGTGCACCCCATCCCGGAGGGGTTGAGGCCTTCCCGACCGGGATGGGCCTTGTAGGCCTCAAATAAGCTCTTTTTTGGTCCCTCCTTGCTTCTCATGGGTTTCTCATCGATTCTCGGGACTCGGGATCAGGTCTCAGAGGCTCGGGATTGGGTCTCGAGGTCTCGGGGTCGAATCCAAGGCATCGAGTGATCGTTCCTTCACTTCGTTGGCTCCAAAAAGTGTATGTATCGAGTCGGATTTGCTCCAACTCTTCACAAATGGTCTCGGGAACCTGAAACGAACTAAAGGAAGCATAAGTAGCCCATAAACCGCTCCCAAGGAGCGATTCCACAAGGAAAATGGGATCAAAACACAGTAAAATAGGCACTACAAACTACACTTATCAACTCCCCCACACTTAACCCTTAGTCGCCCTCGAATAAGCACAAACTAACTACTAAACTAGCTGAGTGGGTATTAGCGCACTCTACGCCCTTTCAACTCACGCGAGTAGACTTAGAGGAAAAGTGCACTCCGCAAGGCAAGTAAGGTCTTGCGACAAAACTGTGGATGCTACCGGACACAACAACACATAAACAACAAACACACAAACAAACAAGTAAACGGTTGCACCCAAAGAGAAATAAATACCGCTTCCCTCTAAAAAGCGGTGAATGAAACACCGATTTAGGACTCAAGGCAAGTGACAACGTTCCCAATATAGTAATACAGACCAAGATGAACTAAACCCTAATAGTATGACGATAAAGCAACAAAAACGTTGGTAACTTACCTAGGTCCTCCTAACTTTCTAAGAACGTACTACGGGACGATCGACGGAGTGGAAAAGGGATGAACCACGGTGTTAGTCGACACTGTAGGTAAGTGAGACCCCGCCCCATTTAGCGATGAGCCAAGAGGGTCGTCCCATGTCCAAACCGCTCAACTAGTCCAAGTAAAAAGGTGGAAATATTTGCAAAGTGAGGGAAGACCGACCATTACCGCTATCATCCTTCCTAGGGACTCGGTCCTTTGGTAGGCTCTTCACGGTAATAGTCGGTAAAAGGCTTAGTTTTGAGGTGTTGAGATATTTTTGTGAGACGATTTTCTTTTTGGCATTTTTCTTTCTTTTGTATTTTTGCTTTGTTTTGCTATGCCATTTCTTTTTCATCATTTGTATTTTCTTTTTGGCTTTTTGTGCCTTTTCTTTTTCTTCAATCTTTTCTTTCTTTCTTTCATTTTCTTTGCCCTTTTGGCTTGATTTGATTGATAGGCATTTCTTTGCAACTAAGAAAGACAGATTTCAACAAATTGCAATTTATTGTGTGGATATGTGTAGGAGGTAGGGTAATGGGTAAGTCGAGACGGCGCCTTCCCTTCGAACCCACAAAAAGGTGGAAAGACTTGGACTAATCGAGCAATTTCAAACACGGTCACCTAAGGGACGGGACTCGGCAACCAAGGCCTTTTCACACCGTGGGTGGTCATAATGGTCAAAAGTGCAGATCCCGTAGTAAATCCCTAGTAAGCTAGGTGGACTCAAGGTAAAGGACCAACGAAATCATTGATTTAGGGTCATTCTACTAGACCTAAGTCCAAGACTCGATTTACATCACTAGAAAGGGAAAGTAGACCCTTGCACACTAGCCTCTAAACCGGGTTTTCGAAAACCAATTTACACACAAGACACAACTACATAACACAAAACAAAGACTCGACGAAAATGAAAGAAAAAGAGAGGCAAAAGGCAACCAAGCAAGATAAAACAAAACAAACATATAAAACAAACAAACACCACCCCGAATTTCCAATCAAGTAACTACATCAACTGCAACCTTCAAAAAGCTCCGCCCGAGCATACGCAATCATAAGACATCCTCCAAACTCCACAAAAAGGAAAAAGGAGAAAGAAATGAAGGGATATTACCGGATGTCTTGCTTTTCGAAACTTGACGACGATCGCGGAACCTACAAGGAAATGGGGAGGCAAAACACACAACAAAACAAATATACGGCACAAAGACACAAAAGAAAAAGACACAAAAAGAATTTTTTTTTGATTTTTGTGATATTTTTTACAATTTTTTTAGGGTTTTTTAAAGATTTTTCGAAAAACTATAAAAATAAAAATAACTATGATAGAATATCGCTCCCCCACACTTAAACCGAGCAATGTCCTCATACTCGATCGTAGTGTGCGGAGACACAAAAGAAAAGAAAAGAAACTACGAAAATAAAGCTAAAAATCAAAGAAAAAGCGAAGAAAAGAGTAGAATGCGGCCGGCCGGGGTGTAATCAAGTCACCGTGGGCCGAGACAAGAAAAGATATGGAAAGGGAGGAAATAAAAAGAAAGAAATAAAAGGAAATGGGAGGGGAGGACTAGGTGTAATCAAGTGACCTAGCCCGGATTCCGCCCAAATCTGACTAAATCCTACAAAAATAATGAAAATCTTGTAAAATTTGGATTTGTTTTTCAAAGGACTCTCGATGTAATCACATCATCAAGAGTTGGGAGCAACCCATAATAAGGCCCCGAGGGCCACCATGCCACCATGACACAAAAGTGTACAAGGGGAGGGGGAGTTTTCAAAGGGAAACAAGCAACAAAAGACGAAAAACTAATGATATTTGCCGTACCAATAGGTTAGCAACTTACGAACTCCATCGTCTTCAATGATTCAATAAATGCACTTGCTTGTTGTCATCATCGTCATTCCACTTCATACTTGAGAAAATCGCATGGTTGAGGTAGTAGGCTTGCCATAATGTGAGGAGGTGAGATTTGATGAGAATATCGGTGTAAAGTGAAGAGGATATGAAGTGAGGGTATGTAAATGAGGTGCATGGGTCATATGATATGGACAAGGATAGGTAGGAAGGTTGGGAGGGGGTATACAATGGTTGGGTGGACTCAAATGTCGAAGAAGAGGCATAAGGGGGAGTAGGGGACCATCCCGGTCGGGATGGATGGTCCCGGTCGGGATGACATACCCGTCCCGGTCGGGATGGAACTCCAGTAAACTCAAAATATGGCACCCTCATCCCGATCGGGATGGCTCCTTCCCCGTCGGGACGCCTTCTCCTTCCCGGTCGGGATGACTTCTTCCCGGTCGGGATCATGCTCCAGAAAGCTCGAATTTTGGTGCCCTCATCCCGATCGGGATGACTCCTTCCCGGTCGGGACGCCTACTCCTTCTCGGTCGGGATGCCTTCTTCTCGCCCGGGAAGAGTCTTCATCACCTCCATAACCCAAAAAGTTCATCCAAAGCTTCAAAAACCCGTTCCCTTGCTCACAATCCAAGCTCTATCGATAATCATTCCTCTCTAGAAATCATCTTCACTTCACCTATCAAACAAGCTCAAACTCAACATAAAAATCCCTCCCTCACATCGCTCATCAACAATCCAAATAAACAAGAATTTCACAAAACCAAAGAAACTACAAGAAAGGGATATATACAATGAGACGGTTCTTTTGGAACTCCGTCAAACCAAGGATGGTGCATTCTTCAATCTTTTTCAACAACAACAATAACCAATTCCATCTCCATCAAGGGCACGAAGAAACAAATCGAAGTCTCTTGAGAAATCTTCGATCAAGCTTGTGATATAACCATCCACATTCCAAGGTTCTTCATGACCTTGTCTCGACGTTCCCGGGGCATCCCGATCTACTAAGTTCAATTGCTTGAACTTGTACTTGCGATCCTTCGGTATATACCCAAACGTCCATCGATCCTCATGTGGCCCCAAGGGAGGCTCACCTTTCTTCTTGTCAGTGCACTTGTCTTCACATTCATGATGTGGGCACTCATCCGCCCCAAGCTCGGATTCATCATCCTCAAGCTTATAGAAGTCATTCTTCAAGCTTTGTCCCGACTTAACCCCTAGATCGACGTCGTTTGTGGCATGGATCATATTACATGACTCGTTCGTAGGCGAGGTGTTGCCTTGGAGGTCAAACACTAACTCTTCGTCGCCTAAATGGAAAGTAATCCTACCCTTCTTGACATCGATCATGGCCCCGGCGGTATGTAGAAACGGGCGTCCAAGGATAATGGGAGTGATAGCATTTTCCGGCATGCCGAGCACTAAAAAGTCAACTGGAATGAAGAACTTTCCGATTCTTATCGGCACATCCTCTAACATCCCCAATGGTCGGTTGAGTGAACTATCGGCCATTTGGAGTGTAACGGAAGTATTTTTAAGCTCCTTCATCCCAAGTCGGCAACAAATGGAATAGGGAATGATGCTTACACTCGCACCCAAATCACATAGTGCTCCCTCAATCTTGTAGTTGCCTATGGTGCATGGGATCGAGAAATTACCCGGATCCTTCAACTTGGGAAGCGTAAAACCTTGAATAAGCTCGCTCACCACTCTTGTGAACGCAATGGTCTCTTCCTTGTCGACGGATCTCTTCCTAGCCAAGACTTCTCTCATAAATCTTCCATATGCCGGGATTTGGGTAAGTAACTCGGTAAACGGGAAACTCACATCCAATTTCTTCACAATGTCTAGGAATTTGTCAAATTGGACATCCACCTTAGTCTTCATTTGCCTTGTTGGGAAAGGCAACTCGATATTAAACTTGTTTTGCTCAATAGGGGTGGACTTCTCAAATGACGCTTTCCCTTTACCTTTATCTTTTCCTTGAAGTGGGGGAAGCTTGTCTTCTTGGGGTTCTTCGATCTCCCATAAGACTTGCTCCTCCATTGGATTTCCCAAGCTTGAATCTACTTGAGTTGGAGACACAACTTCCTTCATTGCTTGTTGTTCACTAGGGGGTAAGGGGGAATCATAAGATGTACCACTCCTCGTGGTAATAGCATTTACATGCTCAAAATTTGGTGTTTCACCTTGAGGAGGTAGTTGCCCCTTTTGTCTTGAAGAACTTCCCGAAGCAAGTTGAGATATTTGGGTCTCAAGCATCTTCATATGAGTTCTTGTTTCCTTGTTTTCCATTAGGATTTGGGCTATGATTTCTTGTTGTGACCTTTGCGTCTCCAATTGACTCCTTTGCATCTCCAACATTTGCTTTTGCCTGTTGAAATCCCGAGGTGGAGATTGTGGATTGTGCGGAGTATCGGTGAGGGCTAATGGAGTACCATAATCATGAATAGGAGACCGGCTCCTAGGCTTGCTTTCTTGTCTATTCCCTTGAGTTGCATGTTGTTGTTGATGGGTCCCTTGGAACCCATGAGAATTGCCTTGATTAAGGCCTTAATTGTTGCCATGGTTGTAGTTTTGGTGTCCTTGGTTATGGTTTTGATGTCCTTGAAAGTTTTGGTTTCCTTGGAAGCCTCCTTGATTGAAGTTCCCATGTTAGAACCCTTGATTGTTGTTGTAATTACCTTGGTTATGTTGCTTGAAGTTGTTGAACGGTCTTGGGTTACCCGCATAACCTTGGTATCCTTGATTGTTATCCCTTAAGGGAGGTGGAACATAGGGACGATGTTGTTGTTGATGTTGAGAGGCTTGTTGTTGCGGGACTTGATGGGAAGCTTGGAATGTATTAGGATAGGAGGCACCTTGCTTGAACGCTTGAAAGGCGTTCACTTGCTGAATACTTCTCCGACAATGTGTAGACTAATGTCCAACTATCCCGCACATATCGCACATCATATAATAAGGCATAGGAGACACAACTCCCAAAGCATTAATTTCATGAATCGAGTTTTGGTTGGAGGAACTAGAGCTTTGAACTTGATTGAGGTGGCTTTGGAGCTTCTTGTCAATAGTCTCCATGTGAGTTCTTAATTGAGCCCCAAGGTCAATGTTCAATTGTGTAATGGCATCGACCTCGTGCCTACCTCCTCGTTTCGCCTTTCTAGGCCTTGAGTATTGGGAGTTGTGCACCGCCATCTCCTCAATTCTTGCCCAAGTTTGATCGTCATCGACCTCGGTAAACCTACCATTGGAGCCCATATTGAGTATAGCTCTTGAGTCCTCATATAAACCGTTCCAAAACCGTTGGACTAAGAACCATTTTGAAAGTCCATGGTGGGGGCATGATCTAACCAAAGATTTAAACCGTTCCCAAGCTTCATAGAGGCTCTCTTCATCCCGTTGTTGGAAACCGATGATGGAGGCCCTAAGCAAATTTGTCTTCTCCGGAGGGTAAATTTTTTGGTAGAACGCCAATGCAAGTTTCTTCCAAGTATCGATACCCATGGTTGCCCTATCGAGACTCTTAATCCATTGCTTTGCCTTTCCAATGAGAGAGAACGGGAAGAGTACCCAACGGATTTGATCTTGAGTAAACCCGGTTTGAGAGATAGCATCGCAATAATCGGAGAAGGTCTCCATGTGTTGGTGCGGGTCTTCGGTGGGCAAACCACTAAATTGGTTTCTCTCCACAAGTTGGATGAATTGTGTCTTTGCCACGAAATTCTCGGTATAAGTATCCGTTAAAGCACTCGGTCCCGGCAAGACATCCTCGGTGAAAGTGGAGTGAGATGAGAACTTCGGCATAATTGGATGTAAGGGAGATGGTGGTGTAGAAGGTGTTGAAGTAGATGAAGAGGAGGAACTAGGACTAGAAGAATGGATAGATGAACCAAAGGGATTTATGAAGATCCCTTCGGCCGTCTCTCGAGGTGACTCGTTAAAGTCGGATCCTTGAGCTTGCTCTTGATGGGTATTGCTAGCGCTTGGTTGATAGATTCTAACCCGGTTAATCGTCCATTGGCGAAAGGCTCGAAAGAGTCTTTCCGGCTCTGGATTAAAGAGAAATAAATCGCCTCCCCTCCTAGGCATACACTACACACTAGAACAAACGTGAGAACACCTAGTGTTTTATGGGCACTAGGCAACGACAATAAACAAGCACAATCGAAAGACAAAGAGAAAAGAAAGCTAAGAAAACAAGAAAAACCTACAAAATATGCACAAGAGATGATAGAAGAGCACAAAGAAGGGTAACTAAGTCTAGCTATAAGCAAACTAAGTCTAAACAATGCAGCGTCCCCGGCAACGGCGCCAAATTGATGGTAAGGATTTGCCGTGGGTCCCACCGTCAATAAATAACCGACTATTCCTAGTGGGTAGCTAGGGCAAGTAGGGTCGATATCCACGGGGACGGTATTGTAAGGTCTCGACTAGGTCCACCTAAAACTAGGCTAAATCACCAAACAAACACAAAGAGAACTATAATTGACAAACTATGATGGAGAAGAGGTAAGGACTAGACTAACATTGACTAGAACAATGAAAAGATGCAATATGAACTAATTTAAATAACTAGGATTAATGAAACTAACAACTAGAGGAATGATGACTAACTATCTAGAGAAATCAAATATGGAAGGAAGTGGGGTAGATCGGGTTCTTAAGTGTAGAAGGGTAATTGGGTGATCAAGGGTGTAGGTGTCTCCTAGTTGCTAGAGTCGGTTTACGCTCTCGCTTCTAAACCTAGGTCAAGGTCGGTTCTGGATCTCGCTACGTAGACCAATGTCCGCACTCTCGTTACAAAGACTATACCCTAACACAATCACACACTAGACAAACAATGAGAAGAAGAGAACAAGCATAGGAAGCATTGGCCACTACTACCCACACAAGCAAATCAACAAACACATGGTGTGCCCAATATGTGACTAGCAACAAAGATGTAACCTTTACCCCTAATCAAACCCTAATCATCCATAATCTACCCTTAATCCCCCTACTAACCCCACAAGAAAACTACTCACTCATTATGAGACTAACAATAACATAAACAAGAGAAACTAAACCAAGCATCCAAACATTCATAATAAACAAACAATAACAATAACACTAAGTAAAGATTGAAACTTGAATAAATAACAAAGAACAAGAGTAGAGAAGATTATACCAACAATAAAATGAAGAGAAAGATGTAAACTTGCATAAATAAGAACCCAAGTCAACTCCAAGGATGTCAAGCTTGGATGAATCTTCAAGAACCCACTTAATACAAGACTAGTTACAACTAGATTAATGGAAGATTAACTAAAGATTAAAGGAAGATTAATCTAAATGGATGAACACTAAATCTAGGGTTTTAAATTTGTAGAGAGGCTTAAGAGAGTCTAATGTAATGTATCATACATAAACAATACAAGAGGGAAGTATTTATATGGTTACAAGAATGAAGGAGGAAGAATAAAAGAAAGGCGTGCTGCCCCTGTAGCTTCCCGCCCGGGACGGCGTGGTCCCGACCGGGACGGGTTGGTCCCGATCGGGACGGGCTCAGGACAAAAGGGCTCGTTTTTGTGCACCCCATCCCGGACGGGTTGAGGCCTTCCCGACCGAGATGGGCCTTGTAGGCCTCAAATAAGCTCTTTTTTTGTCCCTCCTTATTTCTCATGGATTCTTGGGACTCGGGATCGGGTCTAAGAGGCTCGGGATTGGGTCCCGAGGTCTCGGGGTCGAATCCAAGGCATCGAGTGATCGTTCCTTCACTTCGTTGGCTCCAAAGTGTATGTATCGAGTCGGATTTGCTCCAACTCTTCACAAATGGTCTCGGGAACCTGAAATGAACTAAAGGAAGCATAAGTAGCCCATAAACCGCTCCCAAGGAGCGATTCCACAAGGAAAATGGGATCAAAACACAGTAAAATAGGCACTACAAACTACACTTATCACATAGCCTCTTTTCCCGTGTTCTGCTGAGGAGATGGAGGCTGGGATGGAGTGGGTGACCCGGTATACCGGGTAAGTTTTAGTTTCTGTTTTGGATCCTAAGGGTTAGGTTTTGTTGGGCTAACTTGCGTGGTTTCACCTTTCAGATTTCGTCGGCTTGCCATCAGAGGTTGTGGCAGGCTGCCAACTGCATCAGGGCCTATGCCTCGAGGGTCTCCTGTGATACTTTGGGACCTCGATCGGTAAGTGCGTGTACCTAGGCTTGGCTCTTAGATTGTTTGTGTGTTTTCCTCAAGTGCGAGGTATGTTTGCAGGACATTCCCGATATGGTGGGACAGCTGGAGACTCGGGTGACCGAGCTTGAGGCGGAAGCGGCTGAGGCACGACGGCTCCTGCAATCTCGGGCCGACGAGATTGCTCCAACTTAAGGAGCGGCTGGCTCGATCTCAGGACGAGACCTCTGCGCAGGGTGAGGCTAGGCATCGGGTTGAGAGGGAGAGAGAGGCTGAGGCTACAGGTCGTGCTACGGGTGCTAGTGAGGAGGTTGGAGAAGTTCCCGAGACAATTACCCTAGATATGTTGTCGGGAATGGACGGTAGTGGGTCTTCTCTCCTGGATTTAGAGGATCTAGGTTTGGACGACAGAATTGGTGGGCTTGTGATAGCCATAGGCGCAGCTTCTAGGGGTCCTCCCTGGTTTGTGAACTCGATTTAACTTTTTTTGTATTTGAGTTGTTTTAGTTTAGTCTTTGCATTTTTGCTTTGTGAAATGCTGACCTAAATTGACAAATAATCACTTCATGGCTGTTTTATTCGTGATTTCATCGTAGTTTAGGACGTTTTAAAATGCGTTGGGGTTGAGTACGAAAGCATTTTTTCGAGTTTTTGAAATGCGTTAGTTTGAGCCGGGAGTTGGATCAGATAGTACATCGATTAAAACATTTTGACTCGAGACGGACGAAATGTAAGAGGTCAACGTGCTATGACCGAGTGTACTAGAATGCAAATGTAGTTGTTTCGACATTCATAATGAGGCATCTAAGTCTGGTGGATCCGATGGATGAAATGTACCGTTCGTGTGGACCTGTCATTCTTGTGCGGGCATTTTGGCTTTTGGAAAGGGATTTAGTTACGTCAGGATGTCATTCCTGATGTCTGTGGTTGTCGGGTGTGAGAAAAAGGTTAAGGATTGTGAAGATGATTGTACTACACGATTAGGAAGTAGTGTGGGTTAATGTTGCTAAGCGCCCGACCGAAGACGGCGTTACCGATCCTAGTATTCGCCAGTTCATCTAAACGGGCCGAGACCGACAAGACCCATATTGAAAATGTGAGTGAGGAGGAGAAGTGAGATTGGCTGGGCTCGCTTTTGGCTAGGGAGGTGGAAGCTTGCGTTAAGAGGGTCGACGGTGAGAGACCTGAGCAAGCACACCCGAATGGCGAGGGAAAGGAAAAGTTTGACCGGTAGAGTCCAACCGTTTAGTAATATGTTGTATTAATTGATATTATATGGCGTATTAGTACTAACTTTTGTAGGGTTTTGCTTGACATGTTATCATTTTCCGGGGTGGCCGGATATTAGATGCTCGATGTTAAGGGCCTCGACAAAGGCTTGATTCAATTGACGTTGCATTAATGAGAAGCACATTTTTTTGTTATTTATTATTTTTGTGGTGGCTCGCAACTCGATTCTTCATTTTACCCGGAGCGCCCTTTCGGGTTTTCACTCCGTCCTCGACTCACCTTTTGTTTTTTTCTTTATTTTTAATATATATATATATATATATATATATATATATATATATATTACAACGACTTGCAACTCGTTTCTTCATTTTGCCCGGAGCGCCCTTTCGGGTTTTCACTCCGTCCTCGGCTCGTCGTTTGTGCTTCGTCACTGGTATCACTTGTTAACCGGAGCGTGGAAAAAAGTTTTGGTTAGCCTGTGAATCGAGTAATCAATTTTGTTATTTGGTTGGTTGTACCCGAAGAAGGGTTGCCTACGTATCCGTGTTTAAACGGAATCAAATCATGTTCGTAGTTCTTTTACAGATGTGAGTGATTTTGCTTTTGACTCGTTATGCCAATTATCGATGTGAGATGTTTAGAGTCTATTCACCCTAGTTAAAGAACTAAGGCGGAGTGATTGGGTGTGACCCCTTGAAAGTGACAATTACCAAGATACCATTTTCGGGTCAGGGTGACTGGCTTGGATGGTTTTGGAATGTGGAGCTAGGTAGTAAGTGGTTTCGATAGATCAAAATCTGGAGCTTTGATTTTTGTGGAGTTAGGGCTATGGGCTATGGTTTCGTAATATGGTAGGAAAGGGGAAGATGAGTAAAAATGACTCAGACTTCAATCGGGTGGGTTGTGAATTACTTGCGATCTGATTTCCGTGTCTGTCCCTAACAGTTGGGGTTATCCTATTGAGCTTGAATCCTCAAAATTTCGGACTGTCTCCTAACAAGTATCTCGGGAAGGTCTTAAGGGTTGTAATGTAGGGAGGCTAGTATTTGGGTGCTAACTGACTAGTCTGTTCATTTTCCTCTTTTTTTGGCTTTTTTGTTCGGACCATGCATTTGAAGTCGAATTGAATAATTGGGGGTTTCGTTTTGATCGTTGAGTTTGGTTTTGATCATTGAATTAGGCCGGTTTAGTATGGCCTTGGTTTCATTTTTTCTTTGAGCTCCTTTTGGCCATTTCAGACTTCTTCTTCTTTTTTGTCAGACTAGCTCCTATGGTAGGAATTGGTCGGTCTTTATTTGAGGGATATTTACTGTGGGAAATGGGTTTGCCTTCCGTCTTTAATCACCAGCTAAGAGACTATCTAGGTTTGTCATAGGACTCAGTAACGCTCATTCTAAGGGATGGTTATGTGGCTTTCTACACCAAACGTGGAATATGTAAAAGAAAAGAACAAGGGATCTCAGTTCTTGTACTTCCTTGTTGTTTCGAGGTATGTTTGGTTGTTATCGATAAATGGCATTATTAAATCAAGCGATTGTCGAGGCGCATTATAAAGGAAGAAAAGTTTATTTCTTTTTATTGATAGTAATAAGCGGGCTATGTGATGGGAGGATTTGTCGTGTATCCTAACCAACAATAAACTACCTATTATACCTAGTGGGTAGCTAGGGTAAGTCGGGATAGTATCCACGAGGACGGTATTGCAAGGGTTAGACTAGGTCGGCCTACAACGAGACTAGATTACCAAACAAACACAAAGAAACGATAAATGGAAAACTATGGTGGAGGAGAAGTAAGAACTAGACTAATGATGAACTAACTATGAGAACTAACTAAACAATGAAACTATAGAAATGATGACTAACTAAGACGATGGATCAAATATGGAAGAAAGTGGGGTAGGTCGGGTTCATAAGAGTAGAAGGGTAATTAGGGTGATCAAGGGTAATGGGTGTCTTCTAGTTGCTAGGGTCAGTCCGGGCTCTCGCAACATAAACCGATGCCAAGGCGGGTCCGGGCTCTCTCAACTTAGACCCTAGTCGGCGCTCTCGCGACTATGACTATTCTCAACATTTCCACATAATAGATAATCAATGAGAAGATGAGCACAAGTATGGGAAGCATGGCCACTACAACTCATACAAGCATATCAACAAACACATAGAATGCCCACAATGTGACTAACAACAAAGATTCACCCTTTTCCCTTAATCAACCCTGATCATCCATATTCTACCCCTAATCCCCCTACTAACCCCACAAAGAAACTTCTCACTCATAATTAAGAGAAAACCAACATTCACAAGAGAAACTAGAACAAGCATCCAAACATTCATCATAAACAAACAATAACAATCTCAATATAAAAAGATTCAAACAAGATTAAATAACTAAGAACAAGAGTAAGAAAGCATATACCAACACTAGGAAGATGAAAAGATGCAATCTTGTATAAATAAGAAACCCAAATAAAATCCCAAGGTTGTAAAGCTTGGAACAATCTTCAAGTATCCCCTTAATCCAAGAACTAATTACAATGATTAACTAAGAATTAAAGAGAGATTTAAAGCTAATGTGTGTAGAACTAATCTAGGGTTTTGGAGGCTTAAAAGAGTCTAAACTATCATAAGATCTATTACTATTACAAGAAGGGAGTATATATATGGGTACAAGAATGAAGGAGAAGAAATAAAAGAAGTCGCGCAGCCCCTGTAGCGTCCCGACCGGGACGGGATCATCCCGATCGGGACGGCCCTGTCATCCCGATCGGGACGGGTTGGTCCCGACCGGGATGGGCTCACAGCATCCTCCTTCAAATCGCACCTCATGCCGAACGGGATGCAGCCGTCCCGAACGGGATGGGTCTTGTAGGCCTCCCTTAAGAGATCTTTGGTCCCTCCTTGCTTCTCATGGGTTTCTCGCTGATTCTCGGGACTCGGGATCTGGTCTCGGAGGCTCGGGATAGGGTCCCAAGGTCTCGGGGTCGATTCCAAGGCATCGAGTCATCGTTCCTTTACTCCGTTGGCTCCAAAATGTGTATGTATAAAGTCGGAATCGCTCCAACTCTTCCAAATCGGTCTCGGAAACCTGAAAAGAACTAAAGGAAGCATAAGAAGCCCATAAATCGCTCCCAAGGAGCGATTCCACAAGGAAATGGGACCAAAACATAGTGAAAAAGGCACTACAAACTACACTTATCACTATGTGACCGAGATATTGTTTTCGGGAAGATGGAGGACAGATCCCCTCGCACCTCTTGACTCGGAGTAAAAACAAAAGACATTTGTTATACTATTAGGTCTAGGCCTTAAGACGAACTAGATTCTGACTCGGACACAGATTTTACTCGTTTTTGCGGGTGCTCGCAGGTAGCCGGGGTTTTCCTCGATATTCAGAACATTCTCCTCTATAGGGTCAAGGTGGGAACAATCGATGGTGTCGTCAAAGATGGCATGGACACTAAAGGGGTTTGTGGTATTGTTTGGTTTCTCGGGTGGAGGGAGAGGAATCGTCCCGTTTTCTATCATATCTTGTATGGTATGCTTGAGCCAAAAACAAGATTCAGTATTATGGCCATTGCCACGATGGAAATGGCAATATTCATTAACATCTCGTGCCCTTTTCATCTTGTTTGCAGGTCGGTCTGTAGTAGGACCTATTGGCTCGAGCTTTCCTTGCACAGTTAGCCTTTTTAAGGCTTCGGCGTATGTGATGCCTAGCTTGGAAAATATTCTAGGGGTGGAATTCGTCTTCCCTCTAGTGGTTGGTTCAACAAGGTGTACTTCCTCGGCTTTGTTATTTCCGGATGTTCCATAAGGTCGGGTTCCCCTGGAAGTGGTTGGTCCCTAATAGCCTTTCCCCATTATCTTGGAGAATACTCCCTTTTTTATATCGCCATCTAGGCGTATTCCTAGGGTGGATAGTTCCTTAAAGGTATGGATTTTTCGGTACCTAAGGTGAGAGGCGTAAGGGGGTCTAAGGTTATCGACAAATTTCTCTACTAAGGTGGCCTCGTCATGGCGGTTCACTAATTGGGTGCTAACCTTTCTCCACCTAGTCAGAAGTTCGGAGAAGCTTTCCTTCTCGTTTTGGGAAAGGACTTCGAGGCTTCTAATGGTGGCTTGCGTTCTGGAATTATCCGCATATTGTTTTGCGAATTCTATGGAAATATCGTCCCAGGTGGATATCGTTTTGGGATCGAGTGAATAAAACCAAGATCGGGGTGTGTCCCCTAAAGAGGATGGGAATATTCTAGCGAAAAAGCTGGGCTTGACCCCCTTAATGGCCATGTAATCCTTAAAGGCCCGGGTATAGTTGAGGAGGTCCTCCGTTCCATTGAATTTCGGTAAGTCGGCAAAGGAAAAGTTTTCTGGTAGCTGATCGTTCACCATTTCAACCTTCCTATGGTTTTCGAGGTGGACATTTTTGCCTTGGTTTAGGCGCATTTGGTTTTCAAGGATGTTTATGCGGTTCATGGCAGACTGTAGAATGTCGTCCTGAGGTGGTGTGATGGGGTCATTAGGGGTGACGCCGACAAATGCCCTACCTAGCTGGGTGGAATTTAAAAGGACCTCGTTGAGGACCCGGTTGTGGTGTTCATCTGAGGCCCTATCTTTGAAATGGCCTAGGAGAGAGTCTATGCCGTTTACGGATGCGTTCACCGTGATAACGGTGGCTTGTAAATCCCGAATCAGGTTAGTTAGGGTTTCTACGGTGTTATCCCCAGATTATTCGGCGTTGTTTCCACTATGGTTACTTGCGTCTGTGCTTGAATCTCCTGACATGACTGGAAGGGGTGGTATTAATGAGAATGGATCTACCAGACGGCTTAAAGACTCGTGGAATGCCCGTAATTGAGCGACACTAAAATAAGACCCTTGACTCACGTGTGTATACGGTCACTGGTTTAGGGACTTAAGTGCTTTAGACTCTTGGTGTATTCGGTGAGACATCTAATGAATTTTAAAATTTCTGTGACGAGACGATATGACACAAGCCTCGGAGGTGAGGCTTAAAGAGGACTTCTCGAAACGAGGCGACCCAAAATGTAAAACCTCGAGTAGAGGCGATCCTAGCAACTAACACAGATAGTCAATCACACGGTTGCACGACGTAAGGAGTTGATCGCGATCCCGGCTCACGATCAAAGAATTTTAACATTTTTGAAAACAACCGATACTCGTAGGGGAAAAGTTTTGACAAAGATGATTTTGTAAAGTTAGGGAGACGATGGTGTGGTGACATCGTTTGTGACGTAAAAATGTGTTGCTATGTGGGTGTATCGGGAATCCGGCCATAGCAAAAGTGTAGATGTTTTTTTTTTAAAGGATCACAGTTCTTAGGGGAACCAATTTGGAAGTGCCAACGTGATGCTTTTATCCAGACTACTATTAATTAGTTGGTTTGATACTTGTAGTGGGTGTGTGTAGTGTTTTAAAGGTGTGACACTAAACTCTTTGTAGACACTCGCATTTTGCCTGCTAGTGTCTGTAGCAGTTCCCGACAAAACACTCGATGATGATCGGACGCAAACGTGACTTAGTGTACTCGAATATAGGCTCGGAATCAATAATATCCAACGTGGACATTTAGCGGAGTAAAAATCTCTCAAAACCAACCTCAAATTCAGGCCCAGTAGGTCGTTCCGAGTAAAATAAGACTAATTTGGGCAAAAACCGACACCAAAAATAAAAACCGTCTTTTGGCGACCCGGTCAAAGACGAATCCGTCCTCAAAAACAACCTGATGCGCTTTTAGAAGATGGCGCCCAAATACAATTTTCAAAAAATCAAAAAGTCAACCATTTCCTAAAATGGCTCGCCAACCCTATCCACTCGATCGAGTGGATTGACCTCACTCATTCGAGTGGGGCCAAAAAATCCGGAACAGACCCGTTTTCTAGGGCACTCGACCGAGTGCACTAGGGCCACTCGATCGAGTGACCCTAGGTCGAGGGGTAAACTCTATAAATACCCCTCTTTGTGCTCTTCATTTCAAGTTGAGCACATAACTCTACACTCTCATCCTAACACTCTACTCCTCTCTAGACTACAACCCTAGCAACATTAGGCAAAAAACCGAGTTATTTGTCCCTCGAAAAACCGACAAAACCACCCATACACACACACACACCATAACTTTACATACATCCTCGACACTCCCGCGTTCCCGTCGCTATTACGAGTCCATTGCCGAGGGCCTTACTAAGCATGTATGTTGAGGGTGTCATCAACCCCATTTCTATCCTTTTCCTATCTCGATTTATATGTACATTTTCGTACTTAATATTATAATCGTTTTAGTATACTAACACTAACACTAACACTAACACTTTTATATTTTTCGCATTTTAATTCTAGTTCTTTTTTTATCATTAACTTATATACCGTGTGTGTGTGTATATATATATATATATATATAGTAGTAAAAGTTCGGATCTTAACACGTTTAACTATAATCACCGCACAACCGTTTAATCCTTTTACGAGTCACGATGGAGGTGGCACCCTTTCGAGGAGCGCCGCCCGAACGTACTCAAGGGCGTAACGAGATCGTGGTCGTTCGTAGTTGAACGTGTAGGACTCCATTTCTAAGATTAGTGCGAAATCCGTTGATGTGAAAACCAACATCACATAATCCGTTAGGATTAGTATCGACGTCGTGACGCGGAGGGCTACAATTTCGTCACTAATCAAAATTTTCAATCCCATAATAACATATTTTCATATGATCCCGATGACGGTAACATAATCGTATTCTTTTATTGTTTGTAATTTTTTTGTATTGGCTGAGTTGTATTTCCGCCTGTGTATTTTGTACGTATTTACGAGTTTTGTTTATTTTGATGCTTATCGCTTTATAAATGAACCTCACATGCTAAAAAATTCGACAATAATTTAGATGCATTAAATGACGTAGTTAACCAATAATTCACATGCTTAGCCAAAAACGCTATTTTCATACCATTTAGTCGTTTTACTAGCGCGCGTACACGAACACGAACGATGTCTTAGTAGAGGCCGCTATGTGCGGGCGGGGTTGGGTGTCCTTAGTGGGCTTCCCAACACGTACCCTCAACCCTTACTCAGAACCTCGGTTTCCGGATGCCAGAAACCGTTGGCGCACGAGAGTCATTCTATACACGATAACCGGCGCAAATGGTATCGGTATTGCAATGCAAAGGGACGAGCCCCATATGCTCAGAAATCGAAATGGGCCATACTTTGTGTACGGTCCATGAAGACATAGAGTGGGCTCGAATGGGTCCAAATTCCCATAAATTCGGTGGCGACTCCAACTTTGACTTAAATTTCGAACCCGAGAACAATCTTACCACGAGATTCATTCGCCTACCCAAACCCGCGCGTGGCCGCGTCGGGGTGGACCTACGTCATGTCCACAATTTGGCGACTCCGCTGGGGATACCTGATGTACCACATGTCATCGGGGTTCCTAGGGTGAGACTCGAAGAGAAATCGTTCGTATATTAATATGCGCGCATTAGTTTAATGATTCATGCATAACCCAAATTTATCCGGGCCGGTTACTTGTGACCGACGTCCCACTATACCGCGGTGCACTCCTAAATGGGTGCGCTAAAGACTTCTATGGCGGAACTCGTATGGGCTTTGCGGCATGTCCTAAGACCAACTCGGCTTAGGGAGTCCGTCCTGATTTATGAGAGATCCATCGTTGTGGGTATAGACCCTATTTGAGCGACCGAGACTTAGCGTAATGCATACATAAGCGTCGTTATAATGCTTGATTGACTACGTGCTACTTGGTTTTCGTGTCATTTTTCAAAAAAAACCCGTAATTTCAAAAAATGCATCTTTCCAAAAATATCCAATTTCAAAAACCCGAAATGCTGCCCGTTTCGGGACCCGTCTTTTCAATATCCAATTTTCAAAATTCGGAATGCCGTCGAAATTTAGGATTAACTATTTGACTCAAAATATCCTTTTCTTTAGTCGGCATGCTGCCCGTTTTGACTCTCGAATTTCCGACACCATCGTGATTTTCTGAATTTGCAAAATTCAAATATCGTTTTCGACCTTCAAACTTTCGGAAATTCGCTCATTATTTTATTCAAATTTCAAAATTTCAAAACATCCAACTTTCCAAATTAATTTTCCTTATTATAGGACCTACGTCTATCCATGTGTTGGGCCTTTGCATAGTATGTCGAAAATTTATAGTGTCGAAACTCCGTCGATCTTACATCACGAGTTTCCTCCCTCTCCCGAGTCCGCTTTATTTGTCAAGGGACGACCAACCCGTGCAGGGCATACCCCTACAAAGGAAAGTCCGTCTATACACTCGAGTCAAAAGTCTGGGGAAAAGTGTCACGTGGACCTTCCTTCGAACGGGATTAGGCCCACGAAGCCAAAGTCCTAAGGAAGTCATACCACCCACGAGTCATCTGTCTAGGTGTCTTTCTCCAGTCTTTTTCACTTGGTCTTTCCTTTTTCGTCGCTCGGCATATACTTTTTGATTCCAAGATCTGGGTTCGGTTTCTGATTACGCGGTGACAGGCCACCGTCCACTAGACACAGCCGCAAAATGGAAGCATCTTTTGAACAATCTGAAGACCTCCGTGGACGCCATGGTCGTCAAACAGACCGACATTGAAGCCCAACTGACGGAAATGAGGTATGGTCAAGTGGCTATCGTTGCTCGTATGGCTGCGGTAGAGCAAAGGACTCCTAATGCCGAGGCTACTGGGTCTCTAGCTAAATTACTTAGTGCGGTGCACCGACTAGAGGAACAAGTTCATTTAGCTGGGAGTAACAACATCTATCGGGAAAATAGCCGTGAGTATGCCCCGGTGAACGACAAGCTACCCCCAAACCTGAACTTCACTAGCTTACCAATGTTTGAGGGAACCGAAGACCCGTTACTACATGTACGGGCCTTCAAGGAATTCATGGCCATCAAGGGAGTAGATTCTACAATGTTCAAGAATCTTTTTGCTGCGTCCCTTGAGAAGCACCCACGGGCCTGATACTACAGGCTAGACCCGAAAAAAAACCATACTTGGGATGATGTGGCCACCGAGTTTGCTCGGAACTATGCTGACAACACCGAGATCCAAACCACAATGCGATCATTGGAGGTTATGGCCCAAGAGCCAAAGGAAGGTTTTACTAAGTACCTCCAACGCTAGAGGGCCGAGAGCGTGAAACTGGTCGATAAGCCCAGTCAAAAGACTCTGGTGGAGGCTTTCGTCAAGAATCTCCTCCTTGATACCGGGTTCATCTCCGGTACGCTGTCATACCCAATTTCACCACACTTACTGAAATGGGTATGAGAATTGAAGATGACCTGAGACTGGAAGTCGTCACTAAGGCCTCTTGCAAAGGATACCAAGGGGCTTCCTCTTCTACTACTAAGCCCCAGGCTGCAACCCGCAGCATTTTTGTCGCGGTTAATCTACAAGATGCCCCATCCAAGAAGAACACCCCACCTCGAGTTTTCACTAATATAGGTACCACCTATACTTATGCCTTACAATGGCTATCCTCGAAGGGCCTAATCCAACCGATAGGCCCAACTCCTGAAGTTCCGGTCGAGTGACGCTCCAAGAACTAACCAATACCACTGAGGCAATGGGAATGATACCGAAAAGTGCTGGAAGCTGAAGCACTTGATCCAGGACTTGATTGAGAGCGGCAAAATCCCGCTACCCAGAGATAAGCCAAGTAACAAGGTGAACCCTTTCAGCTCCCATCCCATCTTTACCGGGGAGGTGATCGATTGCTCTCATCTTATCTCCCCATTCATCCAGCAAGTGAACAGGATATGGTTCGACGACGAGGACGATGTCTACCTCGCTAAAGGGGAAACTGTCCCCATCACCTCCGAGGATTTCCGTAAGACTAAATCCCGAGTCTTAGCCAGTAACCACCTTCGTCGTCCCTATCAAGCCACTAACTCTAGGGACACCTCTATCCCGACAACCGTCATTGAGCCACTCAGGACGGAAGTCACCCCTGAGGAGCCGACTGCTGAAACGGCTCTCGTGAAGTAACTAAAGAAGACCCGAGTTGACCTCACCATATGGCAACTCCTTGTTAGCTCACAAGAACATCGAGAAGCACTCACTAAGGCTCTCGATCAAATCAAGATCGACTCTTTGGTTACCCCTGCTGAAATGGAAGCCACGGTCTTGCCCCATCTGAAAGGCAAAGCTAAGGAAGGAGGCCCGATGATCACTTTCTCAGAAGCCGACCTACCGCCGTTCGGGGCCTCCCATAATCTGGCCCTCTACATTATGGTGATCTGCCGGGGAAAATACCTCCCAATGACCCAAGTTGATGATGGGTCTGCTGTGAATGTCCTTCCTTTAAGGACCGCCAAAGCTCCGGCATTACCGAGGCCGATTATATCCCGACGGCTCAGACCATCCAAGCCTTTGATGGGAGCCCAAAGTCGGTAGCTAGGGCCATAAAGCTGACCATCATAACAGACCCGATAGAAAAGGAGCTTGATTTCCAGGTGATCGATGTCACCTCATCCTTCAACTTGGTCCTAGGGAGGCCATGGATTCACACGGTCAAAGCGATGTCCTCCACCCTCCACCAAAAGATCAAGATGCCTTTGCTCGACAATGTCATTACTTTGGAGGCAACCTCAATGATTGTGGCTAGCTGTAATGCCACGGGCCGCACGGACCTCTGGGGGTTCGATTTTGTGGGGATGATCGAGGAAGAGTACCTTTTTAGGCCCTACTTCACTACGAGTATCGACACGATGCTCCAAAACCTAGGGTACTTTCCGGGGGCTACCTCTCGACCCAATCTTCTAGCTGGGAAGATTATCGAGGTCCTTAAGGACGAAGACTCTCACTTCGGCCTTGGTTATGCCACCACTCCGGGCAAAGTTGTCCGAGCAGGAATCGAAAAGGCCCGCAACCTCATTAAGGGTATCCACTTGAGCCCTTACAGCCCACGGTTGACTGACTACTTTGTCACACCGATGTTTTGGGCTATTCAGGTTGGTCTCTACCAACCCAATGCTGTGCACCTCGGGACCCAATTGGCCCGGGACTGCAACTATATCCCGGATAATGTGTTCGCCCTCATCCAGTTTGATGGAGATGACAATGCTGCGCCCGCGCTGGGGCTACTCTTCGGGGAAGACACCATAACCCCGACTCCAAAGGAAGACCAGGTCAACCTGATTCTCCGCAGCAACAGGTTTGACCCGATCAAGCAGATCTCGGATGTTGGTTCCGAGACGGGAAACAGGGCATGGAGGAAGACTGTCAAATGGACTGACAGTGAAGGAAGGATCTACAAGCTGGTCGCTGGAGAGGGAGACATGCCTGAGTCTGAGTCCAAGTTTGAGTCGGAGTCAGAGTCAGAGTCTGAGGTCGAGTCTAGGGAAGTCGATGCTAGAGTCACTCCTGTAACCCCTCTCCCTTTTGTCATTCCTGATGCAGGCACTTCGGGGTCTGTCCCGAGTGCCTTACCAATCCCGCCACTGACCAATGATCAGATGGCTGCTCTTTTCGAGCTGTTTTCAAAATTCTCAATCAATAATAACAACCGTTCTGCTTACGACTTGTCTCTTTTAAATTCTGTTTTCAAAAATGTTTTATGAAATGACATTGAGAAACCCGACGAACAGGGACCCTTACCTCTACATCCGTTCGAGAAGCTAGAGCAAAGGGAATCCCGGAATCCGGTAATCGAAGAGACCGAGTCCATTAATGTGGGAACAACCTTAGAGCCTCAGATACTTAAGATAGGGTTATCCTTAGATCCCGAGGAGAGACAGCAATTCATGAACCTCCTCCAAGAGTTCAAAGATGTCTTCGCATGGTCCTACAAGGACATGCCAGGGATAGACCGGAAAATAGACGAGCACCACATACCGATCAAAGACAGGTGTAAGCCGGTCAAGCAGAAGTTCCGCCGAATGAGGCCCGAGTGGTCTCTCAAGGTAAAAGAAGAAGTCGATAAACAATTCAAAGCCGGCTTCATACAAGTGTCCGAATATCCGGACTGGGTTGCAAACATCGTGCCGGTTCCTAAAAAGGACGGTAAGGTGCGGGTATGCGTGGATTTTCGGGATCTTAACAAGGCAAGCCCGAAAGATGATCTTCTGTTATTACACATCGACATACTGTTTGATAACACAGCCGATCATGCCCTTCTATCATTCATGGACGGGTATGCCGGATGCAATCAGATCAAGATGGCGAAAGGAGATATGAGTAGGAGTACCTTCACTACACCTTCGGGTACTTATTGGCCATTCGGTCTCATTAACGCTGGGGCCACGTACCAAAGGACCGCTACCACTTTATTGCATGACATGATGCATAAAGAGGTAGAAGTTTATGTAGATGACATGATCGTCAAATCCAAAGAACGGGACGGTCACATCACCACCCTAAGAAAACTCTTCACCCGTTTGCGCAAGTACAACATGAGGCTAAACCCTCAAAAGTGCAGTTTCGGGGTAACATAAGGCAAATTACTGGGTCATATCGTTTGCCAATGAGGTATCGAGGTCGACCCAACTAAAATTAAAGTCATTACCGAGATGCAACCTCCTAAAACCGAAAAAGAAATAAGGGGATTTCTCGGGAAAGTCCAGTACATCAGTCGGTTCATCTCCAAACTAACCATGGTGTGTGAACCAATTTTCAAGAAACTGAAAGTAGGGGAACGGGTACTATGGGATGACAAGTGCCAAGCTGCTTTCGACAAGATCAAGGAAATCCTGTCTGCTCCGCCAGTCTTAATGCCACCTCAACCCAGTCTGCCTCTGTCGTTATGCTGGCTCAAACAGTTGACTCCGAAGAACGAGCTATTTACTACATCAGCAAAACGTTTTTAGAGTATGAGTGCAAATATACCATGCTCGAAAAGACGTTCTTGGCTCTGGTTTGGGCCACTAAGAAGCTACGACACTATATGCTCAGCTACGAGGTCCATGTGCTATCCAAGATTGACCCAATCAAATACCTCTTCGTAAAGCCCGTTCTCAACGGCCGAATTTCAAGATGGACTCTAATGTTAGCAGAATTCGACCTAAAATTTGTGCCGTTAAAGGCCATTAAGGGGCGAGCAGTAGCTGAATTTCACGCCGATAGCCCGGTAACCGAAAAAGGACACACCGATACCTGGTCCTTCGCAGATGAAGATATTTTCCGTACCGATACCGAAACATGGGATTTATACTTCGATGGAGCATGCAATTTTCGAGGGTTCGGAGTCGGGATCCTCCTAATCTCACCAAAAGGAGAGCATACTCCCGTGTCCATCAAACTGGACTTTGATGTTACCAATAATGCAGCAGAGTACGAAGAAGCATGCATTTACGGGCTACAAGTCGCCGCCAATCTGGGGATCATAAATCTCCGGGTACACGGTGACTCATCCTTGGTCATTAACCAAGCACTTCAAAAGTGGATAACTCAGAACGCTAATCTCGTGACCTACCAGGCACGAGTAAGGGATCTCGAGAAACAATTCCAATGGGTAGAGTATATATACTTGCCTCGGGAAGAGAATCAGTTTGCAGATGCACTCTCGAAATTGGCATCTTTGCTGAATATCCCCGACCACGTGACCAGTATGCCAATTTATGTCGAAAGACGGTCCGAGCCGGCGTACATTCACGACATTGAAGATATTGAGATAACTGATCCTGAACCATGGTATAAGGCTGTACTAACGTACCTGACAAACGGAGAATATCCTCTCGGGACTGAAGGCTGAGTTAAGAAAGCCTTACGAAGGCTAGCCACCCAATTTATCCGTACCGATGACGGACAACTGTACAAAAAGATGGCACAGGGGGCTCTTCTCCTTTGTGTTGATAAGTATAAGGCCGAAAAGGTTATGGCCGAAGTACATGATGGTGAAAACGGCCCGCATATGAATGCTCACATGCTTCTTGAAAATCATGAGGCTCGGGTATTACGTGAATACTATGGAAGCCGACTGCCAGTTATATGTCAAACATTGTCATAACTGTCAAATCTTCGCCAATGTGCAACATTTGCCGTCATCCTTGTTGTATACCATGACATCGCCTTGGCCATTCTCGACATGGGGTATCGACATAATCGGGAAAATAAATCCCTCTAGTACCGGAGGACACTGTTTCATTTTAGTAGCTATCGACTATTTCACCAAATGGGTCGAAGCTGAATCATATCGCATTCTCAACGTTAAGCATGTCGCCAAGTTTATCTAGAACAAGATAATATGTCGGTATGGCATCCCACATGAATTTATCAGCGATCACGGGACTCATTTTCAAGCCGAGACCGCGGCCCTGCTGACAAAGTATAAAATTCAAAGGCATACGTCCTTGCCCTATCGTTCCCAAACGAATGGAGCAGTAGAGGCGGCCAATAAAACAATTGTCACCATACTCAAAACGATGGCTGATAATTATCGGGACTGGCCCGACAAAATACCTTTTGCCCTATAGGGTTACCGGACGTCCATTCGCACCGCAACCGGGGCGACGCCGTATTACCTAATTTATGGGATGGAGGCAGTCCAACCAGCTGAATTGGAGGTACCGTCCCTCAGAATTCTGTTAGAAAGTCAAGTACCCGAAGCTGATTGGGTTCGAGCACGGTATGACTCGTTGGTTCTACTAGACGAACGACGATCTCGTGACCTCAACAACATCCAAGTCTACCAGAAGAGGATCCAACGAGCCTTCAACAAAAGAGTAAGGCCCAGGAACATTAAGGAAGGGGATCAGGTCCTTAAGTCGGTTCGAGCTTTATTACCAGTTGACCCAAGGGGAAAATTCAAACCTAATTGGACTGGGCCATATTTGGTAAAGAAGATCCTATCGGGAGGAGCAGTGATGCTGACGGATCTGGACGGGAATGAGTTCGTCAACCCGACCAACCTGGACCAGCTGAAGCGTTACTACCCTTAGCCTTTTCTCAATGTCCTTAGCAAAATTTATCAAAATCATTTTTTTATAAAAAGCAAGTCAATGAGCTAGAATTATTTATTCTACTATCGCAAGCATCTTGAACCAATAGTCTTGGTGTAATTCGAGATTGCAAATCCACTAGGCTTGAACTACGTTTGGTTTGATTCCACTAATTGTGGATACGTAGGCAGCCCCTCAAAAGGGCACAACCAGTGCAATCGAGAAAGGACAGGAACGGTTTAATAATAAACTTCCTTTATTAATTACTAAAACCCCGTTAAACTCGGGAAATTACAAAATGCAGGAATTCAATAAATGCAATAAAAAAGCACACGACACAATAAAAATAATAATAATATTCAAATAATAATAAAAAAAAGGACTCGATATTCAGGGCATCTTGCCCTTCCCCTTGTCCTTGGCCTCCTTGGCCGTCCACTGACGACGACGTGGAGAGGAGCGTTCCCAAATCACCAAGGGAACCTCTTTAGCTCGGACTAGCTTCTTTGAGCTCGAGTCCTCAATCTCTTCGATGGGCCCAAGTCGGGCCCTCACGGACTCAGGAAGCCCGTCACGTGGGCCTAGTCGGTCTATGACCGCCAGTCTTGGCCCAAGTCGTCTCTCCAAATCAGTCTGGGGGCTTGACTGCCCCCGCGCGCTGCTAGCACCAGCATCCTTAGATCGAGTCTTAGTATGTGACTTAGGACCCGTTTTTAATCGGACTAAAGTAGTAGGAGTGTCTCCCTCGTCGAAGAAACCCATGTTGTCCTTCGCCGTCTCCCGGCGAACCCGTTCGAAGGCCTCATCAACCTTCAAAGCTTTACGAGCTTCCTCGTACTCCTCGGAAGTCCATTTCTCGTAAGCACGTGAAACCCAAGCGAATTGGCAAGGGTTGGGTATAGTCCACATGGGACGGGTGAACCACCTTTGCAACCATGTGTCGCACATAGCGTCCGTCAATTGGAGCGAGACACTAATGATAGCCTCAATCTCAGGAATGCGCTGAGACGAACCAAACTGCCTCAGGAGGCGGTTCGGGTAAATGTGAACTGTCCAGTCAAGAGAGAGAATCACCAAGTAGCGGGCTTGGTCTCTCTTGGCCAATCCCGTCAGTTTGGAGAGGAACCACCAGGCGACGGTCCACCTAATTAAGGGGCCATCGTGAAACACCAGCTCCTCATCCCAGTAAGCTCGGTTTATATGGTGACTCGAGCTTATTCGTCGCCTGCTCGAGCTGATCTGACTGATCCGGTAATTGAGTATACTCGGAAGGGACTCTATGATCGACAGGCGTTCAGACAACCAAATCTAGAAAATAATACACAAATTTCGTGAGCAGTGGGAAGGTTGGCCAGAGCCCACTCGATCGAGTACACCAACTGACTCGATCGAGTAAGCCCTCTAAAAACAGGCAGTAGCTCGTCAAAGACGTCACTCGATCGAGTGACCTACGTACATCAGAAAATTCGCGCGAAACGAAAAAAAAGAAAAAACGAAGAAAAAAAATCGCGAGATGTATACCCGCAGAAGGCGAATGCTCCCAGTCAGCTGTCGGTCCGGGTCAAGTCGCCTGGCGTTAAGACCCATAATAATCTCCCCGGTGGCTAGCCAAGCAGGGTTATGACCACTCTCCATCTTGTCAACCACACCAATCAGCCTGATCTGACCCAAGCACGAGTCAGCCTCAATCATCCCTTCAAAAACATAGCGGTGCAGTATGCAAAAGGCGAAGGCCCTACGCCTGTGAGTAGGGGTAGCTCTCACATCTTGATTGTTCATAAACTTGTCAGCCAGGTCAAAGAGGGAAACAGTATTTCCCCGCACCATTCGATCTGTCTCAGCATGAGACAGAACCAAGAAATCCCTCAGCCTCCTCCTTGGATCCGGGTAGAACGGAGGGATAGCAGAACGAGCGATAGGGCTACAACCGCCAATAGCTGTGATCTCCTCAGGTAGAGGGCACATTTCTCCTCACGGGAAGGCGAAAACGTGATGGTTAGTATCCCAAAACGTTAGGCCGGCGTCCAAAAAGTGTGAGTCAATTATTAGACGTTGGCGTGGGAATAGACTGACGATTCCCATCTGGGTTAATTGTACCTTTTCCTCGTCCCGAAAATATTGGGACCAAGCAAAAAGCATTGCGGTCAGATGGTCGATACCCATGACAGAAATTTGAGTCTTCTTGAAAGTCTAAAGGATGTTGAGGAGAAGAAGGAGTTTGTGATTTGGGATGCAGTAAGTTGAAGCAGGGATTCCTATATTTATAATAGAAAAACCTAACTGAACCCTAACTACCATGCCTCCTCAGCAAACATGGGCCCTACTCGCGCGCAGGCCTGATTTCAGTTTAGAATCCGGGATAAGGAAGCAAGTCGTCCTAAGCTTTCCTAAAAATTTCAAAAAAATTAAAAAATCTTTCAAAAATTTCGCCTTTCAAAAGTTCAATATTTTATTTCCCCAGCATGAGTCGGTGTTTCGCCTATGTGTTACATACAAGTTGTTATGTGTCAACATCTAGGTACACCCCAGACTTCAGAAGCAAGTCTCCGCGTAGCTCATTTACTCCCAACGGCGCTATCATCATCAAGACAGGTATGACCCTCTACTTATGGCTGGCGAGCCCTTCACGCAAGTCTACTGGACTATAAACGACCAGACCGGAAGGCTGCCAGGTCGTAATCTGCGATTGGCCAGGTAGCTACTCTGACTTTCGCCTTGTCCAAGCCTCAGTCAGAGTGGGGGCTCTGTAGACACCCGCATTTTGCCAGCTAGTGTCTATAGCAGTTCCCGACAAAACACCTGATGATGATCGGACGCAAACGTGACTTAGTATACTCGAATATAGGCTCGGAATCAATAATATCCGACGTGGACATTTAGCGGAGTACAAATCTCTCAAAACCAACCTCAAATTCAGGCCCAGTGGGTCGTTCCGAGTAAAATAAGATTAATTTGGGCCAAAACCGACACCAAAAATAAAAACCGTCTTTTGGCGACCGGGTCAAAACCCGGTCAAAGACGAATCCGTCCTCAAAAACAGCCTGATGCGCTTCTAGAAGATGGCGCCCAAATACAATTTTCAAAAAATCAAAAAGTCAACCATTTTCTAAAATGGCTCGCCAACCCTATCCACTCGATCGAGTGGATTGACCTCAATCGATCGAGTGGAGCCAAAAAATCCGGAACAGACCCGTTTTATAGGGCACTCGACCGAGTGCATTAGGCCACTCGATCGACTGACCCTAGGTCGAGGGGTAAATTCTATAAATACCCCTTCTTGTGCTCTTCATTTCAAGTTGGGCACATAACTCTAGACTCTCATCCTAACACTCTACTTCTCTCTACACTACAACCCTAGCAACATTAGGCAAAATACCGAGTTATTTGTCCGTTGAAAAACCGACAAAACCACCCATACACACACACCATAACTTTAGATACATCCTCGATAGTCCCGTGTTCCCGTCGCTATTACGAGTCCATTGCCGAGGCCCTTACTAAGCATGTATGTTGAGGGTGTCATCAACCCCATTTCTATCCTTTTCCTATCTCGATTTATATGTACATTTTTGTACTTTATATTATAATCGTATTAGTATACTAACACTAACACTAACACTTTTACATTTTTCGCATTTTAATTCTAGTTCTTTTTTATCATTAACTTATATACCGTGTGTGTGTGTGTGTGTATATATATATATATATATATATATATATATATATATATATATAGTAGTAAAATTTTGGATGTTAACACGTTTAACTATAATCACCGCACAAAGTCCGTTTAATCCCTTTACGAGTCACGACGAAGGTGGCACCCTATCGAGGAGCGCCGCCCCAATGTACTCAAGGGCGTAACGAGATCGCGGTCGTTCGTAGTTAAACGTTAGGACTCCATTTCTAAGATTAGTGCGAAATCCGTTGATGCGAAAACCGACATCACATTATCCGTTAGGATTAGTATCGATGTCGTGACGCGGAGGGCTACAATTTCGTCACTAATCCCATAATAACATATTTTTATATGATCCCGATGACGGTCTCATAATCGTATGATACACGATTATGACACCGAGAACCGAGTTGAATTTCAATAATGCAATATTTTTTTTATTCAACTCGGTCAACCATCGACTTTAAACAAATCAAAAACGAAATGAGCCATGCCTCGTACAGAGGGCACTCGACCGAGTGCCATAGGCTACTAAATCGAGTAGCACCCCAAAAACCGGGCAGTAGCCACCTTAAAGGCACACTCGATCGAGTCCATCCCATGACTCGATCGAGTGGGTCCTGTAGCCTGAGAAAACCGAGAGCTTTAATGCATATTTCGAGCCTCGTTATTTTACGACTTTAGTCGTCACGTGCAAAGTCAATCACGTGATCATCTTTTATAAAATTCATGCATATCATTTCACTTTAACGACTTTGATCGTCCGTCTTTCACTATTAATCTTGTGTTGACGACTCTTTTAGTCGTATCCGACACATGATTAATTTAGACATTAGTTTCTCGATGTGATAAGTCGGGACAAGGCATCGAGATTCGGGATCGGGTTAGCATTACGCCTAGGTCCTATGTCTTCGTCCTTCGTTTAATGCACAATATAATGTGTATTTAATCGAAGTTCGTCCATCTATTTAACTTACGGTCTAGGTTATATTTATTATATATGGTTCCGTTTCTAGTTATTAGTTATCGTTTTGTATATTCCGATTTATTCTATCTTTTATTGTTTGTAATTTTTTTGTATTGGCCAGGTTGTATTTCCTCCCGTGTATTTTGTACGTATTTACGAGTTTTGTTTATTTTGATGCTTATCGCTTTATAAATGAACCTCGCATGCTAAACAATTCGACAATAATTTAGATGCATTAAATGACTTAGTTAACCAATAATTCACACGCTTAGCCAAAAACACTGTTTGCATACCATTTAGTCGTTTTACTAGCGCGCGTACACGAACACGAACGGTGTCTTAGTAGAGGCCGCTATGTGCGGGCGGGGTTGGGTGTCCTTAGTGGGCTTCCCAACACGTACCCTCACCCCTTACTCAGAACCTCGGTTTCCGGATGTCCGAAACCGTTGGCGCACGAGAGTCATTCTATACACGATAACCGGCGCAGATGGTATCGTTATTGCAATGCAAAGGGACGAGCCCCATAAGCTCTGAAATCGAAATGGGTCATACTTTGTGTACGGTACATTTCGACATAGAGTGGGCTCTAATGGGTCCGAATTCCCATAAATTCGGTGGCGACTCCAACTTTGATTTAAATTTCGAACCCGAGAACAATCTTGCCACGAGATTCATTCGCCTACGCAAACCCACGCGTAGCCACGTCGAGGTGGACCTACGTCATGTCCACACACTACTACAAAACATCAAATAGACAACTGTTTTTTTTGCAATAGACAACTGACTTACAGCAGTTGAGTAGTTTGGAGTTGTATATTAGTCTAAGCATAGACATTTGTTTTTCAACAGTTGTCTATTCACTAAAAGACAACTGGTTTCTAAAATAACAGTTGTCTATTACGCGTGGTATTCTTTTAATAGACAACTGTTTCTCGAAAATAACAGTTGTCTACTACATGTATAGACATCAATGTTTTTAAAACATTAGATGTCTATTTGTTAGTAGACAATTGATTTACAAGAATATATATTAGGCTTATTTAAACTATATATTAACGAAACATAAGAAATGACTATCATATCGAATTGAACAAGAAGTTCCATTTTTATAAAATACAACATCCAAAAGTACATAAAAATCATTATCCAACATAATTACACCTCCCAATTCCAAAAAAAATACATAATAAAACCTCATCTATACAACTTTTATCGGATAATCATATACGACTAAGTATTAAGAAAATAGCCCATTATCCACGAACCTCGTCAATATCTTCTTGAGAATATGGCCTAATCTCCTTGATATGCTACGAAGTCAACAATACTTTCTTGAAAATAGTTGGGCGTTTCCAGCAAGTGTATTCCCAGTAAGTCATTAACTATACAAGAAAATTGGCGAGTGAATGGAAATACAAGTTATCTTTTTAAACAAAATAGATGCCTTGAAAGACCTTTGAGAATAATTATACCTAGGAGTTCAAACGATACCTCTAAGGCAATCTCCATCTATAAGTCTGTGCTCGAGTAGGTAACGGAAGAGCAGGTATATTGCCGGTCTATATCAAGATTCAAAATCATTAGCTAGAAAGTCTTAATTATAAATTTCATATGGCAGAGTTCTAAGAGTACCTTACGTAAATCGTCCTAGACATATTTCCCATTTGGCTTAAGATGAGCTCAAAATGGAACCTAATCATTGACCTTCTGAAAGTCATCACGAGTCAAGTAGTTAACACCAACTGGCCTACAGATAAGAATGAACAATGATAAGATATTTTCATTTCACGTATGTCGATAAAATATTAATTCCAGCCACGTCTTAACAAACCAAGATATAGTATATGATAAGCTAAACTTCACTTTGTTAGTCTGAAAGGAGGCAAAATGAGAAATGGGCAGACGAATCCAAAAATATTTGACTTGTGACAAAAAACAGGAAGAAAGATACATACATGAACTACATTATGGATAACTTTCTTCACAATTTAGCATTTTTTTTCTATTTTGTAAATTTACCTACATAATATTAATTACAAGTCTCAAGTAGAGGCATTTATTCACTTCTAAATTCATCTTCTTAATCACCCATCTTTCAATAGGACGACGACGATTTATGCTAGAGTGATGCAGAGATAGAGAGAGAGTATGATGTTGTACCCGGCCATCATTATGTGGTGTTATTACTGAAAGCATAGCACTTTTCAAACCAGCACGCTGATGGTTTGATCTCTGTTCACCAGTTAATAGTTTCTACAAATAATTTTACTGAAGGAGATAAATTTTTGCATCAAAAGAGCATATCTAGAAGAAAACTGTTGCTTTTGAATGAATATACAAACCTTTCTAGTCACCCAGAATTCATTTTCCGTCAAGATGCCGGGAAGCACCAGCTGCTGATGTAGTTTCGCCAGCTCACTGAAGAGATTCACGATTTAGAACAGCATAATAGCAATGTCAACAAAAGATACATCAGATTTTGTTCTCACGAGTTATAATATCCAGAAATTATAAGACGTCAATGATTTAAGAAAAAAATTACAACAAGTTTCATGAGCCAAGCAATCTAGAGTAAATAGAAGTTCAATTTATTTATTTTCTGAAAGTCACTTGCAACATAATGCCATAAATATGTATGTGGACTCAATTGCACGCTAATCAAAAGTTTACAACTAAGTTGCTCCTTATATGGTAAGTGGTCAAATGTACATTGTTAAAAACATTTGAGGTCAATTTGCCACGTTACCGGAAATGAAACTGAAGAGCGTTTCGTTTGATTACAGTCTCAAAAATAGTCAGCCTCCTATGGGTAAACGATTCAAGGGCGTGGAGTGTGGAGTGTGGACTATTTACATGAGATTAACCTTTCCGTATAAATCTACTCTCTTATAATGATTTGCTCTACTAGCTACCCACATAGTAGTCTTATATATCCAGTTTCACAACTGTGAAGGTCATTTAGAAAGCAAAGGCTCAACAAGATAATGTTTGACCTTTTGTTTGATCGCAGAATTCTGGCTAAGAATCTCCTAAAGAAAGGTCCATTGAAAGAAAAAAAGGAAAAAGAGAACAAATTCATTCATACTCTAAACCACACACCTCTTAGTCGTCTTCGTTGCTGTCTAGGAGGTCCGGGTGGAAGCAAAGCATCCAGTTGAGCCAACACTCATTCAACCATATAACAACTGAGTCATGAAAATTGTGTTCTTAGCTGAGAATTATCATGAGACAGGCTGTATGAGATTAAAGTGGCGATATTAGTAGTTAATTGTATTTTTGTAGGATGTTAATTAACATGTTAGATTGGGAATGTACACCCAAAATCACAGGGGCCAAATTTCAATATACATAATCAATCTTACATATAAATGCTGATTACTAAGTGTATAAAGAAACGAGTATAGCATCAGAAATATCAAGAATACACGACTCAACAAAAGTAGCTTCAATAAAGACTAACATGAGCCTTATTAAACACAATTAACATATCTACTATCAAGGGATATACTGCCTCCATAAATAAAGGGACGAAGACAAGAGAATGCGAATGAAACAACTCTCAAACCACAATTAACCATTCTTTAACTTCACCTAGTACGTATTTGTATCATCAGGTTAATCTAACACGGGCCCATGATCCGACTCTCTCGAGATGATAGGTAGAGTCGTTAGACAAGAAATGAGTTTGGGCAGAGCAACAAATGTAAGACTACGTCCAAATATCAAGCTTCCTCTGTTTATTGGCATTGAAATACTTTCACAAAGACAGAAAACAAAATGTGATCGACCAATAAAAATAATACAAGTTCTGAATTAGCATTTGAGTACTACCTACATCTGGAATACAGAAATTAGTTGTCGGGGTTATGAATGATCATGTTATCACTTATCAGACAAAAATAAGAACGTATGTAGCATAGCAATGTATCCATAATTAATCATACACCTATTGTCCTAATAGTAGAGGCTTTAGTTATCACATCAACATGCTCAATCTCTATAGTCAAAACTCTATTAAGAAAATCACACACCTTATAGTCCCCGTAGTATAGAGCATGGACAACATTTCCCTTAAATCCAAAGCTCCATTACTCAAACAGTCACTAAAATCCAACATCACAGATAAATTATGAAAAACCGACAGCGTAAACACCGAAAATTGAAGATAAAACATCTATATGTTGAAATTACTACTATTACACATATAATCACAAATATACAGGATCACCACCTGATCTCTTTGTTGAATTTCGACGAACGAAGTAGTCACTTTGATCGCAACAGGTAAGCATCCTCGACATTGCCAAGTCGCAATCTGTTAAAAAAATAGCAAACAACATAGTAAATCGAACTCCAAAACGAAATAATTGAAATCAATTAAACGCAGAAAAACAAAAATTAAAGAAATTATGGTTAGGAGAGTACACGACGATGATCTTTGGCGACGAAATCAGGAGAAAAAAAGAAGAGAGGGAGTCGAACGAAGTTCCAGTCATCCCAACCTTGACACCAGCTTGATGTTTTCGTTGTTGATAGTTACCTCATCAAACCCGGACGCCATTGTTGAAGAAGAGGAGGAGGAGGAGGAGGAGGAGGAGAAGGAGGAGGTGTTCAGGTGTGTTAATTATACCCTAAATCCCCAAATTTTTGCTTTCTATACTACTCCATGGGTCATCACAAATAGAGATGATGCACATATATTCAATGAACCCAAAATTTAACAAACAAATCAGAATAAGGAAAACAAAGAATTTACCTATGGTAAGCATCGCCAATGAAGAGAGGACCAAAATGAATGTCGAACAGCTAGCATCAACTCTAGCAACCTCAGCTGTTGCAATAGCACTTGCAGTGACTGAGAGGCCTGGAGGCCTGGGCAACCATAGTACTGATTAAACAGAAGTTATGAGCATAGAATCAAAATAACTGAAGACGTGATCCATGAAAAGCAACAATATAAAAGTTACCTTAATAGTATCCCCTGCAATCCTCGTAGCACCCAAGTCAAGACTCATCTTCATCACATCCATCATCAACAAACTCCTTAACCACCCACATCGAGTTATACCCCACGCCTTTTTGCATTTCGCCAGATGTATCTCGATTCAATTGAATCTGAGCTCGAGTTGCAGGGCGCCCGAGGCGTCGGTTGTCGGCACTTTCTGAGTAGGTTCGTCGGAGTTGGAGCTGAAGTGTCGTGTCTGGTTCGACGTCGGAGAACAAAAGAAGACGAGGGGGCTGCTACGGTGGGGACGCGTGGCTTGCTGGAATCTGGGCTTTGCTGTGTCGGTTCAGGGGAAGTTCGCCGAAATTAGAAGATGGGGACTGGGCTTGACGAAGCATAGTGACCGGAGCTTGATGTTTTGCAAAGGTTGAGCTGAAGCTGGGTCGAACTTGAGTGGAGGTTGACAATGGCGAGCAGAGTCTGGTGTTGACAGAGGTGCAAATTCGCCAGAGTAGGGGAAAGGTGAGGCTGAGTCGAGGATGATATGGTGCAATGGGTTGTTGTTCGCCGGAGTTCTGGTGCAAGAATCGAGCAGATGCCGGCTCACGGCGGAGGAACGTCGGAGCTGGTGAAAGAGTAGAGTTTGAGTTTGTTTCGATTTAGGGTTTAATATTTTGGATTTTGGTTCCCTGTTTGGGTTTAATTGTTTAAGTAAGTAGCCATGTGATTTTAATTTGGGTTTTTGAGTTGGGCTATAATAGGTCAATAGACAACTGAGGATTTAGACAACAGTTGTCTACATAATAAGCAACTGTTGTCTTCAACCTCAGTTGTCTATTATCCTATAAAGACATCTTATTCTTACAGAAAACAGATGTATATTTATTATACATCAGTGGTTAAGAATATCAGATGTCTATTAGGAGTTGTCTATTTGATGTTTTGTAGTAGTGACACTCTTATTTAAAGAACTTAGGTGTGAAAAGTGTTTTCAGAAAAAAAAAAACTTTTAAAACGAGTGGCCCACGTTCGTTGGCTAGCATTTTACGGTGGGTACTGATTTATTACGGAAAACGTTTTGAGAATGTAACCGTTTTGGATTCCTTGACTTCATTAATTGAAGCTTTGGTTGTGTTAACGGTATGTGTGTAAAATAATTTTTTTTTTTTGAAAATAAAATGTAACCGTTTGGTGTGCGTTGATCCCATTAATTGGGAGTCTCGGTAGTACTAACGGTATTTGTTGTCTGGGATTTACTTTAGCCATGTGATGGCGCTTGAAAATATATTTTGTTTGAAAATTTCGAGTGTAAAATTTGCCATGACGATGGCATCTGAAATTTTTTCCTTTTTTTTTAGAAATCATGGTTTGACCGGAGTATCGGTGTTTAAGAAATCATTTTGGAAAGATGAGATATTTTTCGAAAACGGAATTGGGTGTTGTTGAATATGTTGGCGTGGTTGAATCCGGATTTTGGTGTTTTATTTGGGTTGGATTATTCAAACACGCTATACATATCTAGGAATGCATACACTCATACAGGATGCAGACACGGGTAGGTTTAGGGTAGGCTACCGCCCACGAATAGTCTTTACGTAGGCATTGACAATGATCTGGGGAGACGAGTGTCATACCGTCCGTTTGGATTATCAGCTTATTATTCCCGCGGGGTACGCGTTAGGCGGTCGGAGCGTCAATCGAAGATCTCTCCGCGTGTCCCTAAAGATCTTACCACGAAGAGGTTGACTGGTCCTGATATCGGTTAGGGTGGGTTTTTTAGGGCCAAAGCCTGTAGTGACCACAACTACGAACTAAGAGATGAGCTTCACCGAACTCGTTCAAGTTACACCACTGCTGGAAACTTGTTTCCAAGTCCCCAACGGAGTCGCCAAACTGTGGACGTCCGTCCGCACCGCCCGGCGCCCCGTGCGGGACCGACCTGGTTTTTCAACGTGTGGCGGCGACCACCGACACGACCCCATCCCTGCCGGGGGCCGGTCCGATCTCGCATACGGGGCGAAGTGTCGGACCTCGATTTGGATGACGATCCGGACTTGTACTAGACGGGTGTGGGCACCCATGTTTCCGTTTGGGAATCGATCGAGTCGTGGTTGTAAATGTTTAAAGGCCGTTTTGTTTGGTAAGGCGACCTTTTTAGTGAACTGAAGTTGTTGCCAATTTGTGGAGTCGCCACCGAGTCAATTATGGGGACTCGGAAACCGTTCAAGTCAACTTTGATCCATTGCCAGCTCAAAGTTGAGTGGCACGGGAACTAAAGATAAAGACTTGTACCCTTAAGCACTCCATGCCTGGAATGACTCTCATTGCCAATGGTTTCGGACATCCGGAAACCGTCGATTCTGAGTAAGGGGTGAGGGTACGTATTGGGAAGCCAACATCCGATAGATGCCAACACCCAATCCCGCCCGCACTATAGCGACCTCTACTAATCAATTGGTGGGTACGTATTGGGAAGCCCAACATCCGATAGTTCTTTTGTTGTGGTGGAAATACTGTAACATCCGTTGTTTTAACCCTAAACCTTTTGCTATGTCAGTTCTTTAAGGACAAGTAAGTTTTGTCGTCGAAGTAGTTGTGTTTACATTCTTTGCATGCGATTTCACGTGACAAGCAGGCCATGAAACGATGCACATAGGAGAATAGAGAGTACTAATATTATACGTATTAGCAAGTCAGCTTTAACGCGATAATACGGATATTTGTCATTCTCGTGGTATACCTTACCTGGTATTCTACTTAAGATGCGTCGGCTCGGTATTAATGAAGATGCGTCGACCCTAATAAGGCGAGCACCGGGACTAATACGGAACCCGACCATCACTTTGTTCAATTTTAGTTATTTTACGTTTTGAATTCCGTGTTAGGTGATTTAGCATGCGATTATAAGGTCATAAAAGCAATAAATCATACGAAAAACTGTAAATGCGAATGTAAATAAATCACATACTGAGGACTTGCACCCTCGGAGTATACACTAAACGGGACACGATGCATAGATAGTTTTGAGAACGGATCTCGGAAATACTCAGGTCTATTTAATGTGTTTTAGTGTTTGCGGTTGAAGTTGGGATATTACGTATTTTAGTAGACGTTTGTGGGCTTAGTGCTCACATCTAGTGTTGTCGTAGTGCATAATAATAGAAAGTGCAAATATGGAAAGTTTTATTTAGATCGCAACCTAGTGACGATAAGACTTCGACAGGCAGATCCTCCAAGCTTGACCAGTTAGTCCGGCAGAGTTCCGTTTACCGTTTGACCTTCCCGGAGCTACTCCAGCAAAGCTTCATTACTATTTGCTAGTTCTGCGGTTAATCCGACAAAATCGGTATACTAGTTTTGAGCTAGTCGATCACAAGCACCTCGGTATCGAGTGGAGTGCTCGAAGGTGAGGAGTAGCGTCGATGTCGCTTTTATTGTCGGAACTACGATCGAGGGGATCGTTTGCCTCGGGTGTCGGAGTGTGAGCCCTTAGTGAGAGTTTAGAGGGAGAAGAGAAGATTGAATGATGTGTCTTGAAATGAGGGCGTGAAGGGGGTATTTATAGGTGTTTACGGCCCTCGTCGCCCATTTAGGTGCCCGAGCTGGGGCGTACTAAGACTCAGGCGCCTGGGTCCGGGCTTGAGGAGACCCAGGCGCGTCAGGTGGTGCGGTTGGAATTCTGAGGATACGGTTTTGATACTTTCCAAAACCGAGAGAGAGGAGTGTGATATGATTCTTGGCGATTAAGTTTACCCTGGGTTTGACCTAGTGTCGTGGGTTTAGTGGGCCTCGGGTGTTCATCCCGAGGTTCGCTTGGCGCGGTGTTGACTCGGTTCGAGTTTAGGGACCGACTCGGGGTCCCGGTGTCTGAATTTACTCTAATTAGTGTCTATGCGATCGTAACGACACGACTAAGGCTGTCATCATGTTAGTTTAATTTGCCCGAGTAATTTATTTGATCCTTTCTATAAAAAAACTATCTAGAACACAGCGAACCCGCGTCGCGTTGTAGTCCTATCGTCATCGGGTGTCTGTTGGGCACTTCTGCAGCCACCGAGTCCAAATCTGGGTGTCTACACCAGTCTGTTCATTTTTCATTTTTTATTCTTTTCGTTCGGAGTTTGCACTTAAAGTCGAGTTGAATGATTGGGGGTTTCATTTTGACCGTTGAGTTTGGCATTGATTATTGAATTGGGCCGGCTTAGGATGGCCTCGTTTTCACTTTTTCCTTTGGCTCCTTTTGGCCATTTCAGACTCTTTTTTTATTTTTGTCGGACTAGCACCTATGGTAGGAACTGGTCGGTCTTTATTCAAGGGATATTTATTGTGGGAAATGAGTTTGCCTTCCGTCTTTGATCACAGGCTGAAAGACTACACAGATTCGTCATAGGATTCGGGAATGCTCGTTCTAAGGGATGGTTTGTGGCTTTCTATACCAGACATGGAATAGGTAAAAGAACACGGGATCTCAGTTCTTGTAATTACTCGTTGTTTCGAGTTATGTTTGATTGTCATCGATAAATGGCATAGTACCGAGTTTGTAAGCAAGAAAGTACATTATTAAATCAAGCGATTGTCGAGGCGCATTATAGGGGAAGAAAAGTTTATTTCATTAATAGTAATAAGAGGGCTACGTGCCCGAGACATTATTTTTAGGGAGGTGGAGGACAGATCCCCTCGCACCTCTTGACTCGAAGTAAAAACAAAAGACATTTGTTATACTATTAGGTCTAGGCCCTAAGACGAACTAGACTTTGACTCGGACACATATTCACTTGTCTTGGACGGGTTCCCGCTAGTAGCCGGGGTTTTCCTCGATATTCAGAACATTCTCCTTTATAGGGTCGAGGTGGGAACAATCGATGGTGTCTTCAAAGATGGCATGGACAGAAAAGGGTATTGTTTGGTTTCTCAGGTCGGGGAATAGGGATTGTCCCGTTTTCTATCATGTTTTGTATAGTATGTTTGAGCCGAAAACAGGATTCTGTGTCGTTACCTTTGCCCCGGTGGTATTGGCAATAATTTTTTTCATCCCACGATTTTGCCCTCTTGTCCGCGGGTGGGTCCGTAGTAGAAACTATCGGTTCAAGCTTCTCTTGCTCGGTTAATCTTTTTAAGGCTTCGATGTATGTGATGCCTAGCTTGGATAATGTTCTAGGGGTAAAGTTTGTTCTTCCCCGGGGAGTTGGTTCAACTAGGTGTACTTCTTCGGTTTTTTTATTCCCATAAGACCGGTTTCCCATAGAAGTGGTCGCCCCTTGATAGCCTTTTCCCATTATTTTGGAGAATACCCCCTTTTTCATATCGTCCTCTAGGCGTATTCGTAAAGTAGATAACTCCTTAAAGGTGTGGATATTTTCGTACTTAAGATGGGAGGCGTAAGCTGGCCTAAGGTTATTGACGAATTTCCACTAAAGTGGCTTCGTCTGGACGGTTTATTAGTTGGGTACTGACCTTTCTCCATCTAGTCAAAAATTCCGAGAAGCCTTCCTTCTCACTCTGGGAGAGGACCTCGAGGCTCCTAATGGTGACTTGTGTTTCAGCGTTATCCGCGTATTATTTTGCGAACTCTATGGAGATATCATCCCAGGTGGACACCTTCTTAGGGTCAAGTGAATAGAACCATGATCGTGGTGTGTCTCCTAGGGATGAGGGAAATATCCTAGTGAAGAGACTAGGCCTGACCCCTTTAATGGCCATGTAATCCTTAAAGGCTCGGATGTGGTTGAGGGGGTCCTCAGTTCCTTTGAACTTGGGTATGTCGGCTAGGGAGAAGTTCTCGGGTAATTGGTCGTTCACCATTTCGATTTTCCTATGATTTTCGAGGTGGACGTTGTTTTCTTGGTTCAGTCGTATCTGGCTTTCGAGAAAATCTATACGGTTCATGGCGGATTGTAGGGTGTCATCTTGAGGTGGGATAACGGGATCGCTTGGGATGAGGCCAATGGGTGCCCCTCCTAGCGGGGTAGAATTTAAAAGGGCCTTGTTAAGGCCCGGGTGTGGTGTTCATCTGAGGCCCTATCTTCCAAGGGGCCTAGGCGAGAGTCTATGCTGTTTACGGATGCGTTCACCGTGATAACAGTGGCTTGTAAGTCCCGAATTAGGTCAGCTAGGGCTCCTATGGTGGTGTCTGCGGATTTCCCGGCGTTATCCCCACTGTGGTTGCTTGCTTCCACGCTTGAATCCCCCGTCATGACTGTGAAAAGGCGGTTTTGGGTGAGAATGAGTTTTTCCAGACGATCTAGGGACTCGAGGACTGCCCGTAGTTGGGTGACGCGGAAATGAGACCCTTGACGGGCATGTGCGTGCGTTCATTGGCTTAGGGGCTCAGGTGCTTCAGACTTTTGGTGTATTCGGCGAAACGCCTAACAAATTTAAAATTTCTGTAACGAGACGACTTGACACAAGCCTCGGAGGTGAGGCTTAAAGAGGACTTCTCCAAATGAGACGACCCGAAATGTAAAACCTCGAGTAAGGGTGATCGTAGTAACTAACACAGGCAGTTAATCACACGGTTGTACGACGTAAGAAGTTGATCGCGATCCCGGCTCAGGATCAAAGAACTTTGGTATATGCTTTTGAAAACGACCATTCTTTGCGGAGTAAAACTCTTTTTTTTTTTGAAAAGGATGATTTGTAGAATTAAGGTGACGATGGTGTGGTGACATTGTTCGTAATGTGAAAGTGTGTATCTATATGTGCGCGTCGGGAATCCGACGATAGCAATAGTGTAAAGCTTTTCTTTTTCTTTTTGAAAGGAACACGGTTCTTAGGGGAACCAGTTTTCAAAATGATGACGTGATGCTTTTATCGAGACTACTATTAATTAGCTAGTTCGATACTGGTAGCGGATGTGTGTGGTGTTTTAAAGGGTGTGACTAAATCCTTATTAAGGGTTTAGGTAGTGAATAGTGTTTTTAGAAAAAAGTTTTAAAACTAGCATTTGACGGTGGAGAGTGATGTATTGTGAAAAGCGTTTCGAGAATGTAACCATTTTGGATTCCTTGACTTCATTAATTGAAGCTTCGATTGTGTTAACGGTATGTGTGTAAAAACATCTTCTTTTTTTTTGAAAATAAAATATAACCGTTTGGTGTACCCTGATCCCATTGATTGGGAATCTCGGTTGTATTAACGGTATTTGTTGTTGACGGGTTTTACTTTGGCCAAGGCGATGGCGTTAAAAGAAATATTTTCCTTTTTCAAAAGTGGTGAATGTGAAATTTTTCATGATAACGGCGACTAAAAAAAATGTTTTTCTCTTTTTAGAAATCATGATTTGACCGGAGTATCGGCGTTTAAAAGGTCGCTTTGAAAAGATGAGGTATTTTCGAAAATGGAATTGGGTGTGAATGAATATGTTGGCGTGGTTAAATCTAGATTTTTAGTGTTTTATTTGGGTTGGTTTGTTCAAACACGGTACACATAACTTGGAATGCATACACTCATGCAGGATGCAGACACGGGTATTATAGGGTAGGCTACCGCCCACGAATAGTCTTTACTTAGGAATTGAGAATTATCTTGGGAGACGAGTGACATACCGTCCGTTAGGAACTATCCGCTTATTATTCCCGCGGGATACGCGTTAGGCAGTCGGAGCATCAATCGAGGATCTCTCTGCGTGTCCCTAAAGATCTTACCGCGAAGAGGTCGATTGGTCCTGATATCGGTTAGGGTGGGCTTTTTAGGGCCAAAACCTGTAGTGACCACAACTAGGAACTAAGAAATGAGCCTCACTGACCTCGTTCAAGTTACACCACCTCTGGAAACTTGTTTCAAAATCTCCAGCGGAGTCGCCAAATTGTGGACGTCCGTCAACACCACACGACGCCCCGTGCGCTACCGCGCGGGACCGACCATGTTTTTCAATGTGTGGCGGCGGCCACCCACGCGGCCCCCTCCCTGTCGGGGGCCGGTCCGATCTCGCGTACGAGGCGATGTTTCGGACCTCGATTCGGATGACGATCCATACTTGTACTAGACGGGTGCGGACACCCGTGTTTCCATTTGGAATCGATCGAGTCGTGGTGGTAAATGTTTAAAGGCCGATTTGTTTGGTAAGGCCACCTTTTTAGTGAACTGAATTCGTTACCGAATTGTGAATTCGTTACCTTATTTGGTATTCTGCTTAAGATGCGTCGGTTCGGTATTAATAGAGATGCGTCGAACCTAGTAAGGCGAGCACCGGGACTAATACGGTACCCGACCATCGCTTTCTTAAGTTTTAGTTGTTTTACGTTTTGAATTCCGTGTTAGGTGATTTAGCATGCGATTATAAGGTCATAAAAGCAATAAATCATACGAAAAACTGTAAATGCGAATGTAAGTAAATCACGTAGTGAGGAGTTGTACCCTCGGATTATACACTAAACGGGACACGATGCATAGATAGTGTGAGAACGGATCTCGGAATTACTCGGGTCTATTTAGTGTATTTTAGCGTTTGTGGTTGAAGTTGGGACGTTACGTATTTTAGTAGATATTTGTGGACCTAGTGTCCACATCTAGTGTTGTCGTAGTGCATAATAATAGAAACTACGAATCTGGAAAGTTTTATTTAGATGGCAACCTAGTGACGATTCGACTTCAATAGGCGGATCCTCCTAGCTTGACCAGTGACTTCGGCAGAGCTCCATTACCGTTGACCCTTTTCTACGGCTACTACAGCAGAGCTTCGCTACTACAAGCTAATTCTGCGGCTAATCCGACAGAGCTTCGCTACTAGGTTTGAGCTAGTCGAACACGGGCACCTCGGTATCGAGTTGGGTGCTCGAAAGTGAGGAGTATCATTGATGTCGATTTTTTTTTATCGGAACTACGATCGAGTGGATCGTTTGCCTCGGGTGTCGGAGTCCGAGCCCTTAGGGAGTGATTAGAGGGAAAAGAGAAGATGAGATGTTTCGAATGAATGAGGTAAGGGGGGGTATTTATAGGTGTTTTCGGCCCTCGTCGCCCGCATGGACGCTTGAGTTGAGGCGCACCAAGACTCAGGCGCCAGGGCTTAGGCGCGGGGAGACTAAGACGCATGAGGTGGGGCGGTTGGGATTTTGAGGATACGATTTTCATACTTTCCAAAACCGAGAGGGAAAGTATAATACAAAGCTTGGGAGCTAAGGCTTCCGTGCGTGTTACCCTAGCACCGTGAACATTAGTGGGCCTCGGGTGTGCATCCCGAGGTTCACTTGGCGCGGTGTTGACTTGGCTCGAGTTTCGGGACCGACTCGGGGTCCCGGTGTCAGAATTGACTCTAATTAGTGTCTATGCGACCGTAACGATACGACTAAGGCTGCCATCATGTTAGTTTAATTTGTCCGAGTAATTCATTTGATCCGTTCTATAGAAAAACTACCTAAAACATCGCGAACTCGTGTCGCGTTGTAGTCCTATCGTCATCGGGTGTTTGTTGGGCACTTCTGCAGCCACCAGGTCCAAATCTAGGTGTCTACAAACCTCAAAACCGACGACACCCCCGAAGAACCTTGGTACAAAACAATCCTAGACTTTAAAACCCACGGGTCATACCCACCCGACACTAACACCAAGAACAAAAGAGCCCTACGAATACAAGGCACCCATTACATCCTGAATCAAGGACTACTATACAAACGAACCCCACAAGAGGTCCTCCTTAGGTGCATAAACAAAAACCAATCCGAGAGGGTCATGGAAGAGGTACATGACGGAGAGTGTGGACCCCACATGAGTGCACACCTACTAGCCCGAAAAATAATGAGACTAGGCTATTACTGGATTATCTTAGAGGCAGACTGTCGACGTCACGTTCGCCACTGTCATAATTGCCAAATATTTGCCAACATCCAACACCTATCGCCATATCCTCTACACACCATAGACACACCTTGGCCCTTCTCTACTTGGGGAATAGACATCGTAGGAAAAGTACACCCATCCGGGACCGGCGGACATTGCTTCATACTAGTGGCCGTCGATTATTTCACCAAATGGGTAGAAGCCGCCTCTTACACCGTACTAACTTCAAAACAAGTATTCAAATTCTTACAAAATAACATCATCTGCCGCTACGGTATACCTCAAGAGCTCATCAGTGATCAGGGGGCTCACTTTAGGGCCGACACCCAAAAACTCCTCGACAAATACAAAATCCAAAAACACAAGTCATCACCCTATAGACCTCAAACGAACGGGGCCGTAGAAGCAGCCAACAAAACCATAACCATAATCCTTAAGAAAATGATAGATAATTATCGGGATTGGCCAAACAAGATCCCCTTCGCCTTATGGGGGTACCGAACATCCTATCGAACTCCCACTGGAGCCACACCATATTACCTAACCTACGGTTCCGAAGCCGTACAACCCGTAGAGCTAGAAATACCGTCACTAAGGATATTAGCCAAGAGCGGTATTCCTGAAGAAGAGTGGAACCAAAAACGATATGACGAACAAGTACTCCTTGACGAGCGTAGGATACATGCTTTATCCAACGTACATGCCGACCAACAACGCATCCACGAGCCTTTAATAAATGAGTAAAGTCCCAAAACATACACGAGGGGGACTTAGTAATCAAATCAATTAGATCACCCCTTCCCGTCGACCCTGGAGGGAAATTCAAACCAAACTGGGCAGACCCTTACCTCGATAAGATAATACTCTCGGGGGGCGCGGTGATCCTCACCGACTTAGACGGTCAAGAATTCTCAACCCCAACCAACATGGATCAACTCAAACAGTACTACCCAAAGACACCCTGGTGTGGACATGACATAGGTCCACTCCGACACGGCCACGCGCGGGTTTGGGTAGGCGAATGAATCTCCATATGAGAATGGATCGAATTGAAATTTAGGTCTATGTGGAGTCGCCACCGAATTTTATGGTTATTCGGAACCGTTCGAGCCCACTCTATGTCGTAGTGGGCCGTATACAAAATACGGCCCATTTCCGATGTCAGAGTTTATTGGGCTCGTCCCTTTGCATTTGATACCAATACTGACGTTATCGGATATTGTGTATTGAATGAGTCTCGTTCGCCAATGGTTTCGGGCATCTGGAAACCGAGGTTCTGAGTAAGGGGTGAGGGTACGTGTTGGGAAGCCCACAAAGGACACCCAACCCCGCCCGCACATTAGCGGCCTCTACTAAGAATTCGAATGACTTACAATACGCGCGTTAGTAAAACGGGAAAATGATATGCAAAGATGATTTTCCCTAAACGTGTGAATGGAATTGAAACGGGTTTCTAAGTCAATTTAATGCAACTAAAATTAACGTCAAAGTTGTATTTTAGCATGCGGGTTCATTTAGTATAATAAACGAATAATAATTAAATTGACAAAAGAAACAAAAAACGCGTTAGTAACGATATAACGAATAATAACGGTTTGCAAATATTGAATTGAATTGAAAAGATGCAAATATAAGGATGCATGATTTGAAAAGATAGTATGCACGTGATTAATTATGCACATGTGACCTAAGTCGTAAAATACTATCAAGTTTTGAAAAATAGAATAATGTACGACTCACGTTTTAGTCGTCATGAGGCTACTCGATCGAGTGGTCGATGGACTCGATCGAGTAGGCCTGTAAAAAGCGATTCTGTTTTGCGTTATGGACCATACTCGGCCGAGTTATTGACCAACTCGGTCGAGTACATGGCCACTCGACCGAGTCACTGTGAGACTCGATCGAGTGGTGATCGTAATTAGCATTCTGACTTGATTTTGAGGTGTCACTCGATCGAGTGACTAAGGCACTCGGTCGAGTGGCACCTGTACGAACTTGGTTCGTTTGCAATTTAATTATTGATTTTGAAATTGCTTTTGATTTTTGATAATTCGACGGTTTTACCGAATCGGACATAAATATTGCACAATTTATGTTCGACTTGGTTTTTTATAAATCGCGAATTTGTTGAACCAAATATAAATATTGTTGAATTTATACTCGATTCTAATTTTGAATACTCGGTCTATCCCATTTTCGATTATTTGAATCGATATAGAATATTAGAGTAAAATAAAAAAAATAAAAAAAGATAAATTGATTTAGTCGTTTTAAATTGATTATCGTGATATGAACAAATCACGCTAATTAATTCATATGAATTGATTGTTAGATTCGATATCCAATTATGGAATTGGTATCGAATCTAAAATCGACGCTTTCATTGAATAAAAACTTGATTCCCTCGACTTCTCCGACATCGAAATAAATCCCTAGGGATTGTGATGTCGGATCCGTGTCAACGGGTTTCGACCCTTATTAAAATTGATTTTAAAAAAAGAAGAATGTAAAAAATCGATGATGATGATGACGAGAAATAATAACGGATGGTTGTTTAAGTTGATTTATCTCAATAATCAAATAATCGGGGTACCGGGATAAGCGACCGACGACGCGTGTGCAGTACACTTGTATATGCGGTTTTCCTTATCCCGGTATCCTTCTTATTCGACACAAATCGATAAGTATTTTAGTGTTTTGATGTTAATACTATCGATATTAGTGATATTAGGATGCGATAATAACGATAAGATAAAATAAATAAAAAAACGGAAGAAAAAGATGAAAAAAAAGAAGATGGACGACGAGAGGAAAAAGAGAAGAAGAAAGAGGTTTTGTCACCCTCAACCTACATGTTCTTGTCTCGGAATAAGGCTCGTAAACGCGGCTACAACACGGGAGTCTTCGAGGTGTATGGAGGCTAAGTTGTGGTGGCTCGGGTTGAATTCCTAAAACTAGGTTTAGGGTTTGCTAATGTCGATTTTCCTAGGGTTTGTCTAGGGTTTGTAAAGGATGTAGCGTAGGATTTCTCTTAGGATGTATTAGGGTTGTAAAAGATGTAGTGTGTGTGTATGATTGCTCTAGGGTTTCGAAAAGTTGTGAAAAGGTTGTAATAATTTGTGTAATTGTGTTGCATGGGGGTCGCTTATATAGGCATGGCTAGGGCACCCGAATTAGGGTTACTCGACCGAGTAAAGGGCTAACATGGTCGAGTGGCCCGTGAAGCCTGCAGCCGGGCTCAAAACAAGCCCACTCGATCGAGTGGGTGGGTCAATCGATCGAGTGGCCCAGTCGGGTTGCACGGGTCCATTGTTTTGGACCTTGACTTTGGGTGTTTGATGGGTTTTGTGATTGACTTGAACTTTTGATGGTTGTATGGCTGTTTTTGTGTGTCTCGGAAACGACTTTGACCGGGGTTGACCCAATCGTGAAAAGTCGGTTTTAATTCTGGTGTCGGTTTTGGCCCAAATTAGTCTTGTTTGACTCGAAATGATCCACTGGGCCTGGATTTGAGGTCCGTTTGGTGAGATTTGTACTCCGTAAGTGTGTTAGCAAACGATTAATGGATTTGAGCCCGTATCCGAGCGCATAGAAGCATGTTAGCGTCCGATCATCATCGGGTGTTTTTTGGAAACTACCATAGACACCTGGCAGTCAAAATGCGGGTGTCTACAGAGCCCCCACTCTGACTGAGGCTTGGACAAGACGAAAGTCAGAGTAGCTACCAAGCCTGTTAAGACCTGGTAGACTTCCGGTCGGGTCGTTTATAGTCCATTAGACTTGCGTGAAGGGCTCGCCAACCACAAGACAGAAATCATATCTGCACTTGATGATGGTTCCTCCGTGGGGAATTTGGACTTGTCTCGTAAGTCCTGGGTGCGCCTGTGTGTAGGCCCATCTCGTGCTATCCCGGAAAATGCTGCTGGGGAGATTTGATGACTTGCATGTCTTTGTTTGAGTCGTACCTGTATAAGTCACATAAAAATGCATGCTACACGTAGGTAGTAAAATTACTCGTGCTGGGGAAAATGATTTTTGAATTTTTGAATTTTTGAATTTTGGAATTTTTGAATTTGAAATCCTGAAAGCAATCACGAGCTAGGTTTTCAAAATGGAAAGGGATATAAAAGAAATTTGCAGTTTAAATAGACTGAAATCTGACCTTGTCGAAAAAGTTCTTTTTTTTTTCAAATGGCTAAATTTTGCAAATTTCAAAGTGGACTTTGAAGTGAGGGGCCTATCGACAGACTCGACTCTGGACACGACAGGACGAGTTGACTGACATAGACTGGACTCTCTAAGGGTTGGACCGTGACTCGGTAGGGGTGTGGGCCGCCTAACAAGACTCTTAAGTTGCGCTATCACGTAGCCTAGGCGAGTGGCAACACGGTCACACATCGAAATGGGATACACATGCTATGGGGGGATTGCAGTAGCCTGTAATGAGACTGTTTTAGTCTGGTGCCCTTCTGTATTTCCTATTTTAGGATACATTTCCAAAGTGGGTATTGCCTCGAGTCCTGACAGATTCTTATCTTCGACTGAGCCGAGTACTAGGACAAACTACTGAAAGGAGGCTTGATTTTTGTTGGATTTATATGGATTTTGTTAGTGGATGGAGAACTTCTGTCTAGGAGAAGACCCCGGGACAACAAAGCTAGCTATTGAGAACATGATGGTGTCGTGACCGGAATGATAGTACTTTTTGAAATGTGTGTCAATGTGGGTGGTTGTGCCTTTGTTGAAAGGCTGCCTACGTATTCACGTGTAGTGAAATCAAACCATGTCGTAGTTCAGTGTTGAAAGATATATTATGGTGCCTAGACTAATAGGACTTTGTGTGTAACTAGCCATATTGACGGTGCAGGCTAGTTGCATTTCCAATGATGTCTTGATCAAAAGGCTTGAATGGTTAGGATATTAATCATGTGACTGTGAGCGTTCTCCGGGGTAGCCCCCAGGGGTGGTGCGAACTATTTGGGCATGTTCTATGCCGACCGCCGGTGAGTTCCCGTGTTTGGGGTTGGTAACTGGTTTGGATGGGATTTTAACGAGTTTTGTTCTCGGGATTTTTAACGAGTTCTGCTCTCGGGGAATTTTAACGAGTTTTGTTCTCGGGATGTTTAACGAGTTCTGCTCTCGAGGAATTTTAACGAGTTTTGTTCTCGGGATTTTGATGTTTTTGGAAATGTGGTGCTAGGAAGTAAATGGCTTTGATGACTCGAAATCTGGAGCTCGGTTCTGTGGAGCTAAGGCTTCGAGGGCTGGTTTGATAATGCGGGATCTGGTTTTGATGACTCGAAATCTGGAGCTCGGTTCTGTGGAGCTAAGGCTTCGAGGGCTGGTTTGATAATGCGGGATCTGGTTTTGATGACTCGAAATCTGGAGCTCAGTTCTGTGGAGCTAAGGCTTCGAGGGCTGGTTTGGTAATGCGGGATCTGGTTTCCATGCCTGGCCCTAATTGTTAGGGGTATCCTATGGAGCTTGAATCCTCAAAATTCCGGGCTGTCTCTGGCCTAGGTCTCGGGGAGGTCTTGAGGGTTGTAATGTGGGAAGGCTGAATGCGGTGTTAGCTGACCAGCTTGATAGTCACTCCCCTATTGGATGGTATTGATAATTTTGAATTTAACCGTACCACGGTCAAAGCATTTTCACTTGAGTTGACCATTGACCACGGTCATGGGTATTTGATTTTTTGATTGACCTCTTAGCCGCGGTCATGGGTTTTGATAATTTTGACCGTACCCTGGTCGTGGGATTTTCACTTGAATTGACCGTTGACCACGGTCATGGGTATTCTGAATTTTTTGATGATGGCCTGCTTTTTTTGTTTTGGCCTTTTGGTTTTTTTTTTTTCATGGACTTTCGATTTTTTTTTTGTGTCCAGTTTTCTTTTTTTGATGGCCTTCTTTTTGTTTTGGCCCTTTCTTTTTTTCTTTTTTTTTTACTTTTGATTTTTTTGTCCAGTGATCTTTCGTTTTTTTTTCGCTGGTCAGACTAACACCTAAGGTAGGGATTGGTCAGTCTTATTAGAGGGGTGTTTTATTGTGGGAAATGGGCTTGCCTCCCGTCTTGAACCCAAACTAGGAGATTACCTAGATTTGTCGTAGGATTCGATATGCTCCTGCTATGGGTAGTTATGTGATTTTTCTATACCAGACACGGAGTAGGTAAAAGGAAAACACGGGCTCGGTTTCCTGCAGTCATTATAGATGTGCCTATAATAGTCACGTGCGTGTGCTCACAGTGTATGATGGTGTTCATCATGTTCTCGGAAACACATAAGGAAAGTATATATGAGAAACAGGAAAGCTGATTTTATTGGATTTTGAAAAAAGAGGACAGAATACAACTGACTCTGACTCTGTCTTTGACTTTGACTTTGGAATAGAACAGCCTAGACTCAGACTCAGACTCGGACTTAAATCAAATCCGGACTCTTGGGTGCATGAGAGGTAGATTGGATGCTTCGGTCATCGGGCCATGTGTAGTCCACGAGGGGCTTTGCAAGTGACAGTGTTTCCAAAACGGGAGTCTTCCCGGCATCTAGGAAGTCTTGAATGAGGTGTTTCAGCTTCTAGCATTGTTCTGTATCGTGTCCCCTCCCCCTGTGGAATTTGCAGTAATGCTCGGCGTTCCATGCTTTGGAACGTTTCTCCACAGGTGGGTCGGCTGTTGGGCCTATAGGTAGCACCAGGCCCCTCGGAACCAACCTCTGAAAAGCGACGGTGTAGGACATATCCAAGTGGGTAAACCTCCTTTCCTTTGACTGGTTCTTGATTTTTGGAGAGGTGACTTGAGGGTTACCTCTCTCGGCCTTGCCATCTTGAGAGTATTGGACAGTTTTGTAAGAGTGTTCACCCTTCAAAGGGCTCAGTTGGGTGATCGGCTGCCTTGCCCGCTCTAGCTGTGTTAGACGAGATCGGGTTCTTACAAGGTCTTTTTCGATGGTGGTTACCCTGGAACTTAGGTTATCTAGGGCAGTATTGATTTTCGAGAAGATGTTGTTAATGGAGCAAGATAGCATAAGCATACTCCCCTGGATATCCCCTTTCTTGACAGCGTGGGATTTATTGTGGTTTGGTAGTGTCTCGTTCATAGGGTCCCTGATCGGAAGAAACGACGGGTGTTACAACTCGCCTAAACTCGGTTTTGTGCAAGAGAGAGAGTCAAACTAGAAACGGCCCGGGGTGACGAGTCGACAAAGACTCTCGGCTCGGGATACTTGAATGTTGACCTAGACGAGGTAACGACCGCAAATTAGACTCGAGCTGCAAAAGGGTGAGTCCGAAAATGGGGCGACCATGTTTGACCTGGGTTAGACCCCCCTAAGACGAGTGTGTAGGGTGCGATTCTCAGAATGACTGTGATTAATCACTCCGTCGGAGAATAGCCCCCAAGTGAGACTAAGGACTTAGATGGTGTGACACCTACGTGACTCGAAAGTGGAGTACGTGAGACACGTGTAAGACATGACCCTTAGGGCAACCGTGATTGATTGCCATGTTAAGGGGTAGCCCCCAAGTGGGATCGATAATTTTGTTAAGACTCGAGTGTGGGACGAGTGACCCTTAGACATAAGGACCGTGAACCTTTTGTTATAGGGCTACACCTTGTAAAAGGTTGACTCGGAAAAGACATCTAGACGGGTGACTTGTGAAAGGTGGGCCTTCCTTAGGATTTGGCTATGTGGGCCGAGTCCCGTCCGAAGGAAGGTCCACGTGAGACATCCCCAAACTTTTAGACTCGAGTGTGTAGACGGGCCTTCCTTTGTAGGAGTATGTCCTACGTAGGTGGGCCTTGCCTTAGTCTAATAAGGCGGACTGGGATAGGGAAGAAACTCGTGATGTAAGATCGACGGAGTTTCGACGCTAAGGACCTTGACAACTTAAGACTCGACCCGACACTGCTAAATACGGGAAGTCCTAGAAGTGGAGGGTTTTGAAAATTGATGATTTTTGAAAAAGGACCGAGTGGACTCGGTGAATGGCCCAAATTTCCGAAAAAGAGGACGAAAAGTCATTGGGCCACGGGTTTTGAAAGTTCGAGTTTTGATTTGGGCAGCATACCGGCTAGAAAATAGGCTGTTTTGAGTAAAATCATAAGTTCTAAATTCGGTATGTGTCCCGGGTTTTGAAATCGAAAAGTTTGAAAAGGATGCAATTTTGAAAAGTTGACGGTTTTTTCAAAACGACTCGGAAACCAAGTAGCACGTAGTCACACAAGCATTATAACGACGCCATGTATGCTCTATACTAAGTCTCGGTCGGTCTATAGGGGGTCTATACCAGTGTACATAGTCTAGACGTTGATCGGGACGGACTTCCTAAGTCGAGTTGATCTTAGAACATGCCGCGAAACCCACTCGAATCGACTATGGACACCTTTTGACATATCCATATTGGAGTACATCAACGGTATAGTGGGACGTCGGTCGCAAGTACCGGCCCGGGAAAATATGGGTTATGCATGAACCGTAGAACTAAAACGCGTATTGTATTTGTCAAACGATTTATATTCGTATCTCACCCTGAGGATGCCGATGGTAAGTCACGCATCAGTTAATCCCCAGCGGAGCCAAATTGTGGACATGACATAGGTCCACCCCGACGCGGCCACACGCGGGTTTGGGTAGGCGAATGAATCTCCATATGAGAATGGATCGAATTGAAATTTAGGTCTATGTGGAGTCGCCACCGAATTTTATGGTTATTCGGAACCGTTCGAGCCCACTCTATGTCGTAGTGGGACGTATACAAAATACGGCCCATTTCCGATGTCAGAGTTTATTGGGCTCGTCCCTTTGCATTTGATACCGATACCGACATTATCGGATATCGTGCATTGAATGACTCTCGTGCGCCAACGGTTTCGGGCATCCGGAAACCGAGGTTCTGAGTAAGGGGTGAGGGTACGTGTTGGGAAGCCCACAAAGGACACCCAACCCCGCCCGCACATTAGCGGCCTCTACTAAGAATTCGAATGACTTACAATACGCGCGTTAGTAAAACGGGAAAATGATATGCAAAGATTATTTTCCCTAAACATGTGAATGGAATTGAAACGGGTTTCTAAGTCAATTTAATGCAACTAAAATTAACGTCAAAGTTGTATTTTAGCATGCGGGTTCATTTAGTATAATAAACGAATAATAATTAAATTGACAAAAGAAACAAAAAACGCGTTAGTAACTATATAATGATATAACGAATAATAACGGTTTGCAAATATTGAATTGAATTGAAAAGATGAAAATATGAGGATGCATGATTTGAAAAGATAGTATGCACATGATTAATTATGCACATGTGACCTAAGTCGTAAAATACTATCGAGTTTTGAAAAATAGAATAATGTACGACTCACGTTTTTGTCGTCATGAGGCTACTCGATCGAGTGGTCGATGGACTCGATCGAGTAGGCCTGTAAAAGGCGATTCTGTTTTGCGTTATGGACCATACTCGGCCGAGTTATTGACCAACTCGGTCGAGTACATGGCCACTCGACCGAGTCACTGTGAGACTCGATCGAGTGGTGATCGTAATTAGCATTCTGACTTGATTTTGAGGTGTCACTCGATCGAGTGACTAAGGCAATCGGTCGAGTGGCACCTGTACGAACTTGGTTCGTTTGCAATTTAATTATTGATTTTGAAATTGCTTTTGATTTCTGATAATTCGACGGTTTTACCGAATCGGACATAAATATTGCACAATTTATGTTCGACTTGGTTTTTTATAAATCGCGAATTTGTTGAATCGAATATAAATATTGTTGAATTTATACTCGATTCTAATTTTGAATACACGTTATGTCCCATATTCGATTATTTGAATCGATATAGAATATTAGAGTAAAATAAAAAAAAAATAAAAAAAGATAAATTGATTTAGTCGTTTTAAATTGATTATCGTGATATGAACAAATCACGCTAATTAATTCATATGACTTGATTGTTAGATTCGATATCCAATTATGGAATTGGTATTGAATCTAAAATCGACGCTTTACTTGAATAAAAACTTGATTCCCTCGACTTCTCCGACATCGAAATAAATCCCTAGGGATTGTGATGTCGGATCCGTGTCAACGGGTTTCTACCCTTATTAAAACTGATTTTAAAAAAAGATGAATGTAAAAAATCGTTGATGATGATGACGAGAAATAATAACGGATGGTTGTTTAAGTTGATTTATCTCAATAATCAAATAATCGGGGTACCGGGATAAGCGACCGACGACGCGTGTGCGGTACACTTGTATATGCGGTTTTCCTTATCCCGGTATCCTTCTTATTCGACACAAATCGATAAGTATTTTAGTGTTTTGATGTTAATACTATCGATATTAGTGATATTAGGATGCGATAATAACGATAAGATAAAATAAATAAAAAAATGGAAGAAAAAGATGAAAAAAAAGAAGATGGACGACGAGAGGAAAAAGAGAAGAAGAAAGAGGTTTTGTCACCCTCAACCTACATGTTCTTGTCTCGGAATAAGGCTCGTAAACGCGGCTACAACACGGGAGTCTTCGAGGAGTATGGAGGCTAAGTTGTGGTCGCTCGGGTTGAATTCCTAAAACTAGGTTTAGGGTTTGCTAATGTCGATTTTCCTAGGGTTTGTCTAGGGTTTGTAAAGGATGTAGCGTAGGATTGCTCTTAGGATGTATTAGGGTTGTAAAAGATGTAGTGTGTGTGTATGATTGCTCTAGGGTTTCGAAAAGTTGTGAAAAGGTTGTAAAAAGTTGTGTAATTGTGTTGCATAGGGGTCGCTTATATAGGCATGGCTAGGGCACCCAAATTAGGGTTACTCGACCGAGTAAAGGGCTAACTCGGTCGAGTGGCCCGTGAAGCCTGCAGCCGGGCTCAAAACAAGCCCACTCGATCGAGTGGGTGGGTCACTCGATCGAGTGGCCCAGTCGGGTTGCACGGGTCCATTGTTTTGGACCTTGACTTTGGGTGTTTGATGGGTTTTGTGATTGACTTGGACTTTTGATGGTTGTATGGCTGTTTTTGTGTGTCTTGGAAACGACTTTGACCGGGGTTGACCCAATCGTGAAAAGTTGTTTTAATTCCGGTGTCGGTTTTGGCCCAAATTAGTCTTGTTTGACTCGGAATGATCCACTGGGCCTGGATTTGAGGTCCTTTTGGTGATATTTGTACTCCGTAAGTTTGTTAGCCAACGATTAATGGATTTGTGCCCGTATCCGAGCGCATAGAAGCATGTTAGCGTCCGATCATCATCGGATTTTTTTTGGAAACTACCATAGACACCTGGCAGTCAAAATGCGGGTGTCTACACCTGGCAACCACATTCTGACCTTCGACTTAGGGGGAAGCCATGCAAAACCAAAAAAATTAATCAAGTTCGCATCGATAATTAGCATAAACGAGTCTAAAGCAAAAATCACTCACATTTTTGAAAGAACTACGAACATGGTTTGATTCCGTCTAAACACGAATACGTAGGCAACCCTTCCCCGGGTACAACCAAATAAACAGACAAACCAAACAAAAGTCGATTACTCGATCCATGTATAAGCTGGAACTATCCCCACGACCCGGCCAATGAGTGATTTAAAATGACGAAGCACAAACGAAGAGCCGAGGACGAGGTGAAAACCCGAAAGGGCGCCCTGGGCAAAATGAAAAAACGAGTAACGAGGCATCGTTCAAAAACAAAATAACGAGCCGAGGACGGGGTAAAAACCCGAAATAGCCGGGCAAAGTGAAGAGTCGAGTTGCGAGCCGTCAAAAAGAAAAAAATAAAAAAAATAAAAAGAGTGAGCCGAAGAAGGAGTGAAAACCTGAAAGGGCGCTCCGGGTAAAATGAAGAATCGAGTTGCGAGCCACCACAAAAAAAAGAGAAAAAATAATAACAATGTGCTTCTCATTAATAACAAAATTCGGTTAAATCGAGCCTTTGTCGAGGCACTTACATCAAGCATATGAAACCCGGACATCCCGGAAAGCAACACAGTGTCAAAACTCCACAAAAACTAGTACTAATACGCCGCATAATATCAATTAATACGACATAGTACTAAACGGCTGGGCTCTACCGGTCCAACTTTTCCTTACTCTCGCCATTCAGATGTACATGCTTGTGCTCCTCGTTATCTGTGCAAGCCTCTACTTCCCTAGCCAAAGGCGAACCCAGCCAATCCCACTCTCCTTCCTCTTCCAAATTTTCAGTATGGGTCTCGTTAGTCTTGGCCCGATTGGATGAACTGACGGAACTAGGATCGGTAATACTGTCTTTGATCAGGCACTTTGTAACGGACTCTCGGGCCACCTCCTCGCCTCTTAGCGGCGCTGTCTTCCTAGCTTTTAAGTTATTCTGTCCAGATGGGTGTTGACAAACCCTCTACTAGACGGAAGCATTGTCGGTCGGTCGAACAATGGGACGCAAGAATCTTTGTTCCCAAGACGCCCTAAATTCCCTAAGCAAATCCTCTGTCCATGGGTCAGAACTAGAAATGACTTTAACATCCTTTGGAATGAAAGGTTTAACACTCATTTGATTTGACAACATGTCCGGGTAAATATAAACCTCATCCCTCATGGATAGTATTAACAAAGCCCCGGTCGAAGACGAAAATGGAAACCCGGTAAGCCCACTAATATTCCACCATGGGACGGACCACCTGATGACAAAATCCCCTTTAACCAAATAGGAAAGCCAATCCTTTTCCTTAAGATCTTTGCTCCACACAAGCACCATCTTCCGGCCAGTGAAACCCCTGTAGTTATAATCTTTGAAACACCGGGGAGGGACAACCAAACCAAGCTCCTCCTGTAACCAAACCTACATGAACCACGACAAAACATCACACCTTTAAACGAAAGCAACCACAAAAAACACAAAAAAAAAAAACCAAGGTACAAAGAAACATAACACCAAAAAAAAAACACCTGTAAGATGATCCTGGAACTTCGAAAAGAGGTATTGTGGAGTCGAGCACGAGCATTAAGACCTAGAATAAGCTCACCCAAAATAAGCAAAGAGGGTGATCGTCCATGTTCCATTCCTATCACCACATCCAACACTCGAGGGTTACCCCAACCTTCACGCGCCATCGCATTCTCAAAAAGATAATAACAAGGCATCGCAACATTAAAAGCGCGCCTACATGCTAAGACCGAAACATGATGAGAGCCAACCTATGAGAATGTCCTAGAAAGCAACTCTAGGTTAATGCCGCCCCTACCAAAGTAACCTTTAGCCTTCTCTAACGAAGAAAGGTCCAAAAAGTGGTAAAACCAATCCACGTAAGCATCATCCCCATAAGGCACACAAGGGCGAACCGAGCTCCACCCACCTATAACATCTATCTCTTCAGGCAAAGGACAAATTTTACCCCCGGGAAAAGCAAAAATATCGCATTTCGGGTCCCAAAACCTAGAGCATGCAAATAAGAAGTCATCCTGTATCTTGACTTGACTTAGCGGGACAACCGTTGACAAACCGTCATTTGAACAAATCTCGGGGTCACATTTCTTAAAAGAACCCGCCCACTCGGTTAGGATATTCTCGAAACCCGACATGACCCTAGATATAGGTGTTCTAGACCCTATGGATATCCTAGTATGTCTAAAACGAGTACCCACAACCCGTATATATAGCCCTAATCCCACAAGAACTAGGAAACAACGAAAATTTCCATAACCCGGATTCGAACAGCCCCGGCCCGGGCGCCCGAGTCTCCGGCCGCCCGAGCCTAGGCGACCCCGAACCCGAGAGCCTCAGCCCAGGCGCCCATATCTGGACGAGCAACATCTAAAACAACTCCAAAGGTAGAAACACCGATCCCGCATCATAACTATAACTATCAACCTACACCTCGGACATCGGGAACGACCTCCCGAAGTCACTAAAACACGCCCCGAAAACCATGATATCCATGCAAGAGCTACAAGAACGACAATTCACCCGTCGGACACACGAGACTTAGACGTTTTTTATTTCATTTTTTAGGGGGATAAGCTACCCCACCTAGGCATGTTGTAGCCTTTTTAACGGTTATCGCCAAGTCGCGTCTTTAGCCTTAAGGCAATATTATGAATGTATAAAAAGTGGTCCAACTTTTTTTCAAAAGTCGCCCGAATTTTAACTTCGGCCTCGTCCACGCTCATCTCTTAACACACTCGGTCAAAGCACGTTAATATTTTACATCTCAAGTCCAAACGTTTTAATCGACGTACCACCTGATCCGATTCCCGGCTCAAACTAACGCATTTCAAAACATCTGAAAGAAACGGTTTTCGTACTTTCGTGCAACGCTAACACGCCCTAAACTAGGTCAAATCGCAAATAAACGAACGAAAGAGTGATTACTTGTCAATCTAGGTAAACAAATTCGCCAAAAACAAGACTAATCCAATTAATTCGAATACTAAGAATCTAAAACGAATATACAACATATACAAATTCATACAAAAATCGAGGCTAGGGAAGACCCCTAGAAGCCGCGCCAATGGCCATCACGACCTCACAAATGTCGTCATCCAAATCTAGATCCTCCAAGTCTAGAAGAGGAGACGCACTACCATCCATCCCCGATAGCATATCTAGGGTAGCTGTCTCGGGGATTCCTACAACCTCCTTGGTAGCACCCGTAGCCTTAGCCTCAGCCTCAGTCTCGATCTCAAGCCGACGCCTAGCCTCACCCTGCGCAGAGGTCTCACCCCGAGATCGAGCCAGCTGCTTCTTAAGGAAAGCGATCTCGTTAGCCCGACACTGCAGGAGCCGTTGCGACTCAACCTCTCTCGCCTCGAGCTCGGTCACCCGAGTCTCCAGCTGTCCCTCCATATCCGAGACATGTTTCGAATACAATCAAACATTAGGAAAACACACAAGCATCCTAGAAAACTACCTTAGTCACGCAAACTCACCGATCGAGGTCCCGAAGTGTCACAGGAAACCGTCGACGCATAGGCCCGGAAACAGTTGGCGGCCTGCCACAACCGCTGATGGCAAGCTGACGAAACCTGAGAGTTGAAACCACAAAAGTTACATAAACCAATCCTAAGCCTTAGAACCCAAATCGAAAACGAAAGCCAAAACTCACACGGTACACTCGGTCGCGCCACTCTATCCAGACATCCATCTCCTCGGCAGAACACAGGGTAGGAGGCTCGGTGAAAGGTACCCCAGCCGCGTCAACCCTAAGCAGCGTCAAGGGGAAATCTGGGGGCTGGATTTCATCAGCGGATCGGCCAACTGAGAAAACGACAAATTGGTCGGCCAGAAGGCAAGGAAACAATAAACCACAAAACAACCTTAGAACCGAAATTAGAACATTACCACGAGGAGTACCAAGCTAGCCGCCGGGTGACGTGAGATAGGTAAGAGGCACCAGGCACCAAGAGAGCATCGCCTCCTTCTTCGTCCCTATCCTCGAGGACCTCTGCGGCGGTCGGTGCTCTAAACATGGTCCGGGGAGGATCAACCGGCACCCTAAAATCGTCATATAGACACTGACGCACCAACTGCTCGCCCAGATACCAAACTGGGCGAAACAACGCAGGAAGGAGCATCCTCCTATAACTCCGAGGCCTCAGCTCTACAGTCACATACCCGGGCACACCCTCATAATCGGCCCAAGGGCGGACCACAAACTACATAAATAGAACCAACATCCCAATGAATCCCAAACCTTGGGGGCTATTGAACAAAATAGGCTATGAAAAGAAACCTTACATCCTCGAGGCGTAGCTTGTTAACCAACGCATTCTCCGACGGGTAATGGTGATTGTGCTCTTAGGCTGAGCCAGCCTCCACTCGATCCCCGCCGGGAATCTCTTCGTATGCACCCGCACCGTCTTAGGTGCCAAGCAAGGAAAATAGGAGTAGATCCAAGCCTGTAGAATCCCAAAACAACTTTAGCAAAACCAAGGCGAAAACTAAGTAGAACTTGAAATACAAAAGCGAAAATAGCGACTAACCTCCAGTATAAGGCCCGGACCCACAATGGGCACAGCTGAAGCTGACTCTATCACCAACGGCCTCACCATGACTTGCAGACAACGATTCATCTCCGCGAAAGCCGCGGTCACCCAATCATAACGTCCTAGCTGAGTCTGGTCATCTAGGAAAGGCAAAATCCTAGAGGTAAATCTCTCGCCTTTATCCGAGAAGTGGGTCGACCCTAGAAAGTACCACAACCACAACTGGGCATCCTACTCCGGCGTGTTGGATTCTCGACCCTCTAACACCGCGACTCGCTTGAAGTGATCAGTGATATACGAGCTCACCAGAGCATGAGGCGCAATATATGCCTCACACTCCAAACAATCCCCGATGAGGCCCCGCACCTCATCACTATCTTGCCTAGGGCCTTCAGCAGCCCACCTAATCCTATCCGGACCTAGGGCAAACCAGTAATCATCCCAAAATCCTCTAGGGTCATCCCGACCTCCCCAAAAGCCATGTGGAAAGTCGAGGTAGTATCATGGAAGCGATCTATCATCGCCCTAATCACCATAAGGTTGCACTTAGTCTGTTACTTGAGGTTTAGATCGTGATGTGTAAGGTTGTAACCTTTGAACTTTGAAGTTCAGTGACCTAACTTGGATAAATTGTTGTTAACCTTGAATAGGGGAAACTTATTGCACAATTAGAGGTTGGATTTATCGCGTAGTTTTGAGGAATACTTAATGCGAATCATCTTGAGGGATTGATAGTTCAGAACCCTTAGACCAACGAGATTGTGGCTTCGTTGAGTTAATATTTTCGTGGTTTCCCTGATACGATATGAAATTTGGTGGAATTCTCAGAAACCTTAGTCGAAAGACGTGTTTGAAGATGTTAGTGTTTGCGCCAATACCTATAGGTTTGAGCGTGTTTGAGGATTTATTGTACTTCCCCAACTTCTGTATTTGTGGTATTATAATTATGTTGGTGATCATTTTTGAGGATTTTGTAACCGATCATTATTAATTGGTGGGTTTTGTTTAAGTGTTCCTTACTCGAGAAGTTTGGAGTATACCTCGAGTTCAAACCTTATGCGCTTTGAATTTATGAGCCTTAATGATAAGTGTAGTTTGTAGTGCCTATTTTGTTGTATTTTGGTCCCATTTTCCTTGTGGAATCTCTCCTTGGGAGCGGTTTATGGACTACTCATGCTTCCTCTAGTTCGTTTCAGGTTCCCGAGACCATTCATGAAGAATTGGAACGATTCCGACTCGTTTCTTACACTTTTGGAGCCAACGAAGAGAACGAACGATCACTCGATGCCTTGGATTCGACCCCGAGACCTTGGGACCCAATCCCGAGCCTCTTAGACTCGATCCCGACACCCGATAATCGGTGAGAAGCCCATAAGAACCAAGGAGGGACCAAAAAGTTCATATTGGAGGCCTACAAGACTCATCCCCGACGGGAATGGCCTCATCCCGTCCGGGATGAGATGCACAATTGCGTAGCTGCTGTGATGGGTACATCCCGACCGGTATGAGTTCATCCCGATCGGGACCACCTCATCCCGACCGGGATGACCCACTGGCAGCCCGCTTTGTCTTCTTTTCTTCTCCTTATTCATTGTAACCCTATATATACCCTTCCTCTTGTATTCTTATGGGATGTGAGACATTACCCATTAAACCCTAGACTACCATAGTATAGATTAGCATAGATTAGTGTAGATTAGTCATTAGTTTATCGTTAATCTTAGTTTAGCTCTTGTATTAAGGGAATTCTTCAAGATTCAACCAAGATTGACAACCTTGGGAGATTGTTTTGGGTTTTTCTCATTAATGCAAGTTTGAATCTTTCTTCCTCTTGTTAGTAGGTGTAATCTTGTTTTCCCTTCTCTTAATCTTGTTTACTCATTCAAGTTTTAATCTTTGATTATTGTTTATTGTTCTTGTTATTTTCATAATGAATGTTTTGTTGTTTGTGTTGATCTCTTTTGTTATGGTTAAGATTAGTTTAGTTATGTTTGAGTAGACTTGTTGTGGGGTTAGTATGGGGATTAAGTGTTGATTTTGAGTGATTAGGGTTTGATTGTGGGTAAAGGTGGAATCTTTGTTACTAGTCACATATTAAGAGCACCATGTGTTTGTTGAATTGCTTGTTAGAGTAGTAGTTGCAAATGCTCCTCTTGCTTGTCTTCCTCTTCTCATTGTGTGATTGATTTGTGCTTGAATCCTTGTGTATTGGGTGACAACTTGCACAAGTATTCGGGTTTTGTCTTTGACACGAGAGTGCGGATATTGGTCTACGTAGCGAGAGCCCGGACCGACCTTAGTAGCTAGGTGAAACCTACACCCTCGATCTCCCAACTATCCTACTACACTTATGAACCCGACCTAACCCTACCCTTTCCTTATTTGATTTCTTTGTTACCTTAGTCGTAGTCTTAGTCTTCCTCCCTTCTTATCATTGTTGTGTTTAGTTTAGCTCGTTGACTTAGCCTTGTGTTTAGGTAGACCTAGTCTAGACACCTCTTACCGTCCCCGTGGATTCGACCCGACTTACCCTATCTACGTGTTAGGTGTAGCCGGTTATTATTTGGCGGCGGGGATCCACGGCAAATCCCTCACCATCAATTTGGCGCCGTTGCCGGGGACGGTGCTAGTTTAGACTTTGTTTTCCTAGTTACTTGACTTTGTCTTTGTTTTGTGTTTTTCTTTTTTCTTTTTTTTAGTCCCTTTGCTTCTTGTTTGTGTGAAGTTTCTTTCCTTCTTGTCTAGTGCCCAAAAAGCACTAGACTTCTCACGTTTGCTCCTAGTCCACAGCTTTTGCCTAGAGGTGGTCGCCATCCTCTTCTTTACAACTCAAGAGCCGCATAAACGGACAGTTGCTAGATTGAGAGGTTTCCAACCGGGTACAAGCCAAGATTTCAAGCAAGCATGAGGTTTGATCTAAACTCCCCACACTCGGGAGCCGATATGGGCTACTACTCTCCCTCTATGAACCAAGGGTATGACATGACGTCCCCCTACCACTATCAAGCTTCTTGGGGTAATCAAGACACTAGTGGGTATGAACTTCAAGGATATAGAAACGGCTACCAACAAGTGAACGCTTATGGAAGCCAATTTTTCCAAAACCCACCGCATGACCCCCAATACTACCAATCACCTCAACCTCACTACCAACAATATGATGCCCCACCCCTAGGGTATCATCAAGATTTTCAAGGAGCTTTACAAGACCCCAATGACCACCAAATGCCAAGCTTGGAGTTAGATTAATCGATTCTTCAAATGTTAAAGAACCAACAAGAGATGGCCATCCAATCGCAAAAGAATTATGAAATCTTGGCCGAACTCCGAAGGGAAAGAGAGGAATGTAAAGCTAGATTGAATGCTTTAACGGCTCAAACCCTAATGTTCTTAACTCGATCTTCACAACTTGATGAGGGATGTTCATTTGGGGAAGGGGAACAACCCAATGACGAAGCCGTTAATGAATTCCCTATCAGGAGCGAGACTTGCTTTGAAGAACCTCAATCGTCTACCCAAAAAGAGACGAATGAGGATATGGCTCTTGGTGAAGGCATCGTTGGTGAAGAATTGGAGGAGGATAGTGAGTTGGATGATTTGGTGGAGTTTGTGAAGTTGTTGGGTGAAATTGATGAGCCCAAGTTGCCCACGTCCGAGAATGTGGATAAGCATCAAGAGCCCCTTGTAAGTAAACCAAGCAATTGTTTGGAAGAGATTGAAACCGCCGGTAGAAGTTTCGATTCTCTCCTCCAAGACGATGTGGGGATGACTGATGAAGATGGGGAACCACAACATGAGGAAAGTGTGGGGGTGTGCAACAAGGAAACGAGGCCAAAACCGCTTTTTGTGCCTCGTGTCAAGGATATGAAGCTTGCTAGTGATTGGAGACGGTGCCTAGGGAGGAAGAGGTCGGTAAAGCTCGTAGGATGGATAGACCCCGGAGACAACATGAAAGATGACGTTGGGTCTTTTGGTGACTACTTCTTGCCTCCACCTTGGAGGCCGTGGAGGATAGCTTGGCTCGAGCACTCTTTGGGCCTTCATTATGATGTCGGTCGTGCGTTTGAATTGCTCCTCCAAGCCCTTGAGAGTTATGGTTGAAGAATGAGAGTCCACCATCCTCGGTTTGACGAGTTCCTAAAGAACCGTCATGTTGTATATTCCCCTTTCTCTCTTCTCTTTAGTCTTTGTGTTTGTAATTGTGTTTTGTATGATTTTGTTTCTAGGATTGGTTTGTTTTGTGAGACCCTTGTAATTTTGGAATCTTTGATGAGCGATGTGAGGGAGGGATTTTGATGAATGCTTTGAGCTTGTTTGTTAGGTGTGAATTGAAGATGAATCCTATTGAGGAATGGTTGTGGTTAGAGTTTGGATTTTGATTTAGGGAGTCGGTTTTTGAAGCTTTGGATGAGCTTTTGGCGTTGTGGAGAGTTAGAAGACTCTTCCCGGCCGGGAGGAGAGCATCCCGACCGGGAAGGATGAGGCATCCCGACCGAGAAGGAGCCATCCCGATCGGGATGAGGGTGCAAGAATTTGAGCTTTCTGGAGCATGATCCCGACCGGGATGGGAGCGTCCCGACCGGGAAGGACATGTCATCCCGACCGGAATGGACCCCTGCTTCCCATTTTGCCTCTTCTTCGTCTTGTGAGCCCACCCAACCACTTTATACCCCCTCCCAACCTCCCTACCTATCCTTGCACATACCATATGACCCATGTACCTCATTTACATACCCTCACCTCATTTTCTCTTCACTTTACACCGAAATTCACATCAAATCCCACCCCCCCCCCCCTCACACCATTACTACCTCAACCATGCGATACTTTCAAGTTTGAAGTGGGATGACAATGATGACAACAAGCAAAGTTCCTTTATTGCTCATTGATACGATGCAGCGAGTGAGTTGCTAACCGATGGGTACGGCGACTATCCTTTCTTTTCCGTCTATTATTGCTTGTTTTCCCTTGTTTATCCCCTTCCCCTTATACATCTTGGTGTCATGGTGGCCTTCGAGGCCTTGGTAGCTATTGCTCCCGACTCTCGATGACGTAACTACATCGAGAGTCATTTCAAAATCTAAATTTACAAGTTTTTCACCCTTCTTTTTGGGATTTAGTCGGATTTAGGCGGAATCCGGACTAGGTGACTTGATTACACCTAGTCCTCCCCTCCCATTTCCTTTTATTTCCTTCTTTTTATTTCTTCCCCCATCCATATCTTTTCTCGTCTCGGCCCATGGTGACTTGACTACACCCTGGCCGGACACATTCTACCCTTTCTTCACTTTTCTTTTTGATTTTTAGCTTTATTTTCGTAGTTTCTTTTCTTTTCTTTTGTGTCTCCACACACTACGATCGAGCATGAGGACATTGCTCGGTTTAAGTGTGGGGGAGCGATATTCTAGTATAGTCTAGTTTTATTTTCGTAGTTTTTCGAAAAAAAGCTCTACAAAACCATAAAAATTTGAAAAAATTTCACAAAAATCGAAAATATTTTCTTTTGTGTGTTTTCCTTTTGTGTCGTTTTGTCGTATTTCTGTTTTGTTGTGCGTGTTTTGCCTCCCTTTTTCCTTATAGGTTGCCTAATCACCGTTAGCTTTGGAGAGCTCTCAAGACATCCGGTAACATATCTTCACCCCTTTTCCCTCTTTGTTCCTTGTGAAGTTTGGAGGAGATATGTGAAGTTGTGTGCTCGAGTGGAGCTTTGTGCATATTTGTGGTTGATTTGGTGATTTTTTTGGAGATTTGGGGTGGTGTTTGTCTCGTTATGTGTTTGTTTTGTTATGTTTTGTTTTTTTTGCCTTTGTTTCTTTTCCTTTCGTGTTCGTCATATCTTTGTTTTGCGTTGTGTAGTTGTGTCATGTGTGTAAAAGGTTTTCGAAAACCCGGTTTTGAGGCTAGTGTGTAAGTGTTTATTTTCCCTTTCTAGTAGTATGAATCGAGTCTTGGACTTTAGTCAGTAGAATGACCCTAAATCAGTGATTTCGTTGGTCCTTTACCTTCAGTCCACCTAGTTCACTAGGGATTTACTACGGGATTTGCACTTTTGACCATTATGACCACCCACGGTGTGAAAAGGCCTTGGTTGCCGAGTCCCGTCCCTTAGGTGACCGTGTTTGGGAATGTGGACATGACATAGGTCCACCCCGACGCGGCCACGCGCGGGTTTGGGTAGGCGAATGAATCTCCATATGAGAATGGATCAAATTGAAATTTAGGTCTATGTGGAGTCGCCACCGAATTTTGTGGTTATTCGGAACCATTCGAGTCCACTCCATGTCCTAGTGGTCCGTATACAAAATACGGCCCATTTTCGATGTCAGAGTTTATTGGGCTCGTCCCTTTGCATTTGATACCGATACCAACATTATCGGATATCGTGCATTGAATAACTCTCGTGCGCCAACGGTTTCGGGCATCCGGAAACCGAGGTTCTGAGTAAGGGGTGAGTGTACGTGTTGGGAAGCCCACAAAAGACACCGAACCCCGCCCGCACATTAGCGGCCTCTACTAAGAATTCGAATGACTTACAATACGCGTGTTAGTAAAACGGGAAAGATGCTTATGCAAACATTGTTTTTCCTAGGCATGTGAATGAAATTGAAAAGTGGGTTTCTATGTCAATTTACTGCAATTAATTCTACGTCAAAGTGAAATTTTAGCATGTGGGTTCATTTAGTACAATAAACGAACAATAATTAAATTGACAAAAGAAATAACAAACGCGTTAGTAACGATGTAATAATATAACGAATAATAACGGTTTGTGTAAATATGAGAGGAGATGATAAGATGCAAATATGATGATGTATGTTTTGAAAAGGTAGTAATACACATGATTGACTAAACACGTGTTGACATAAATCACAAATTACTACCGAGTTTTGAAAATAGAATAATGTACGATTTATTGTGTTAATCGTTACGGGTCACTCGATCGAGTGGTCGATGGACTCGATCGAGTGGACCTGTAAAAGACGATTCTGTTTTGCGCTTCAGGCCGTACTCGGCCGAGTTATTGACCAACTCGGTCGAGTACGTAGCCACTCGACCGAGTCACTGTGAGACTCGACCGAGTGGTGGTCGTAAAAAGCATTCTGACTCGATTTTGTGATGTCACTCGATCGAGTGACTAAGGCACTCGGTCGAGTGGCATCTGTACGAATTGTGATTCGCTTGCAATTTTATACTGATTTTCGAATTTGCTTTAGATTTTTGATGAATCGACGGTTTTACCGAATTGGGCATAGGTATTGCATGACCTATGCTCAATTTGAGTTTTTTATAAATCATTGATTCTATTAAACCGAATAGAAATATTGTTGAATTTATACCCGATTCTAAATTTGAATACTCATCGTATCCCATACTTGATTATTGAATCGATATGGGATATTAGAGTGAAATAAAAAAAGATAAATTAATTTTAGTCGCTTTAAATTAATTATCGTGATATGAACAAATCACGTTAATTACTTCATATTACTTGATTGTTAGATTCGATATCCAATTATGGAATTGGTATCGAATCCAAAATCGACGCTTTACATGAATAAAAAAAACTTGATTCCCTCGAATTCTCCGACATCGAAAAATCCCTAGAGATTGTGATGTCGGATCCGTGTCAACGGGTTTCGACCCTTATTAAAATTGATTTGAAAATTGATGGATGCAAGATGGATGATGATGACTACCAAAAAAAAAATCGAATTATTGTTTACGTTGACTTATCTCAATAATCAAATAGTCGGGGTGATGGGATAAGCGACCGACGACGCGTGTGCAGTACACTTGTATTTGCGGTTTTCCTTATCCCACCATCCTTCTTATTCGACACAAATTGATAAGTATTTTAATGTTTTGTACTAGGTATTATCAATATTATGATGCGACGAACGGAATAATAGTAAAAAAATGAGAAAAAAGGAAGAAGAAGATGACGAGGTGAAGAGAAGGAGAAGAGAAGGGTTTTGACACCCTCAACCTACATGTTCTTGTCTCGGCGCGGACTCGTAATCGTGGCTTCAACACAAGAGTCTTCGAGGTTTTATGTAGTTTAAGTTATGGTGGCTCGGGATTGGTTCCTAAAACTAGGTTTTAGGGTTTTTGCTACTATCGAATTGCTAGGGTTTGCTTAGGGTTGATTAGGGTTTGTAAAGATGTAGTGTGTGTGTATGTAAGATTGCTCTAGGGTTTCGGAAAGTTGTTCAAAGTTGTTGCAGGAGGGTTGCTTATATAGGCAAGGCTAGGGCTCCGGTTTAGGGTTACTCGACCGAGTATGGGGCTAACTCGGTCGAGTGGCCCGTGAAGCCTGCCGCCGTGCTCAAAACAAGCCCACTCGATCGAGTGGGTGGGTCACTCGATCGAGTGGCCCAACTGGATCGCGCAGGTCCGTTGACTTTGGACCGTGACTTTGACGTTGATAGACTTTGTGCTTGACTTGGACTTTTGATGATTGATGGGTTGTTTTGTGTGTCTCGGAAACGATTTTGACCGGATTTGACCCAATCGTAAAAAGTCGGTTTTAATTCCGGTGTCGGTTTTGGCCCAAATTAGTCTTGTTTGACTCGGAATGATCCAATGGGCCTGGATTCGAGGTATGTTTGGTGAAATTTGTACTCCGTAAGTATGTTAGTCACCGATTAATGGATTTGAGTCCGTATCCGAGCGCATAGAAACACGTTAGCGTCCGATCATCATCGGGTGCTTTTTGGAAACTACCATAGACACCTGGCGGTCAAAATGCGGGTGTCTACAGAGCCCCCACTCTGACTGAGGCTTGGACAGGGCGTAAGACAGAGTAGCTACGAAGCCTGTTAAGACCTGGTAGACTTCCGGTTGGGCCGTTTTTAGTCCATTAGACTTGCTTGAAGGGCTCGCCAGCCATGAGCTAGAAATCATACCTGTGCTCCGTGGGGACTTTGGGCTTGTCGCGTAAGTCCTGGGTGTGCCTGTGTGTTGGCCCATCTCGTGCTAACCCGGAAAATGCTGCTGGGGAGATTTGATGACTTGCAGGTCTTCGCTTGAGTCGTACCTGTATAAGTCACATAAAAATGTATGCAACACGTAGGTAGTAAAATGACTCGTGCTGGGGAAAATGACCTTGGATTTTTGAAAACTCGAATTTTGAAAATTTTGAAATTTTGAAAGAATCGACTCCTAAAGAAATTAAGAAAGTTCGGGATGAATATTTCCTCGCTAGTATCGGGACTAGGCTTGTGGGTTAATTCCGTTTTGGAATTAGGAAAGTTTTCCTAGAAGTGATATGGAAAGAGATTTGCAAGGCTAAAGCTATATATAGCCCTCTATGCTTTTGATTTTCTTCATAATTCCATCATAAGAAAATCTTTTACTTCCCTTTAGGCAAAAAGAAAGTCTCTTTATCCTTTTAAGAAATCCATCATGGGAATCGACAGGTTGAGTGCTATGTTGCAGGCGTGGTCTCGTCAATTTAGGGATGCCGATAGGGTGGTCCTGAACTAGACGAGTATAACTCAGCTGTACCCGTTCCGTCAGATGGTGGTTGACCGCTATTTCCTGGATGCATGCTTGGCTTACTGGGATGACATATATCATGTCTTTGCTTTCCCTCGGGGCGAGGTCTGCCCTTTACCTGAAGAGATTGCTACGATAGGAGGGTGGAACCCCATGCTTCGGCCTGCCGTCCCGTATTCGGTCCACGACCGGAGGAGGAAGCTTCGAGAATTTTTAGGGCTTTCCGATAATGAGGTCTCCCGAATGAACCAAGATGACAACACAGTCTCCTTGATTGATCTGGCCGAAAAATTTATGAACCCACACGATGTCCGGGTGAGATCAGTCCGTAGCCGTAGAGTTTTTTCTTTTCGCATGCTCCATGTATATGCCTTTGAGGGTCACATGGATTTATTGTCTTGTATGTGTCATATCCGTCTATTAACCGTGGTTGATTTAATGGAGACGGAGCATAGCCCGGGCTGGCTGATCACGGGTGAAATAATCGAAGGCTTGGACAATCGCAAGAGGGATCAGTCCGTTTGTCTCACCGGAAGCACCCGTTTGTTGCAAGTATGTCAAAATTTTTTTTATTTTCTTTTTTGCTTTTTCGATTTTTTGAATTTTTTTCGAGGATTTGGCTACTGCAGTGGGCACTCGATCGAGTCACCCTGGCACTCGACCGAGTGCCTTCGTAAAAAGCCTTATGTTCGCTTCCAGTGACGCCACTCGATCGAGTCACCTGGGCACTCGATCGAGTGTCGTCTGCTTTGTCTCAAGATCTAATGCTTTTGTTTCCTTTTTTTAGATTTGGCTTTATGAGAGGCTATCGGTGATAGATCCTTCCCTTGATGCTAGCAACTATCGTCATAACCAACTCATGACGAGGAGGCGGGCCATCGATTTTTCTCGCCTGATTAGCAAGAAATATTGGGATGAAGTGCTATCAATACATGGTGGGCGGCTGATTCGATGGGTTGTACCATGGTGGCCCATCTACGTTTGGTCAGGTTTGGACCCAAGGGAGAGGGCCCGTTACCAAGTCATCTTGTCCTTCAACCAAACGGTTCATATTTACCCGGATCGCATACTAAGGCAGTATGGACGAACTCAACGGATACCGGAAATAGAGGCAATTGTGAGTGACCCTACCCAATTGACTGATGTGATGTGCGATACTTGGGCTCAAAGTTGGTACACTCGGCATACTTGGCCCGTTCCAAATCTCGGCATTCGATCTGGGTTTCGAACTCATATGTGAAGTGGACCAAAGCAGGTGATGCCAAGGCCCGAGCTGCTTTGAAGGTTGATGAAGCCTTCCACCTGCTGAGAAGGGAGCAAGCTAAGGACAACAGGGGGTTCTTTGATGGGGGAGACACTCCAGCTACTCTAGTTCGTCTAATGTCTGGACAAAAGAAGAAGGCTAAGACTCAAGCTGAAGGGTCCGGTGCTAAAGGTGCTCGGGGGAAAGTGAGCCCCCAGACGGACTTGGAAAGGAGACTGGGCCCTAGACTAGCTGTGCAGGACCGACTTGGCCCACGGGATAGGCTACCCGAGCATGTGCGGGCCCGAGTTGGGCCGAAGACTGTGATTGAAGACCCGTCATCCAAGAAGTGTGTTCGTGCTAAGGAGGTTCCCCTTGTGATTAGGGAACGCACATCCCCACCTCGGCGACCTCGGGCTCCACGCGACCCGAAAGACAAGGGAAAGGGGAAGATGCCCGGATATTAGTCTCCTCATTTTATTATTTGAATATTACTATTAATTTTTTTGGTGTGGTTTTTTGTTGTTGTTTTGCCGTTTTGGCGTATTTTTTTTTTTTTTTTTTTTTGTAATTCCCGAGTTTATCGAGATATTAATAAAGACGTATTATTGAATACCGTTCCCGTCTTTTCGTTTATTGCAGTGGTTGTACCCTTTTGAGGGGTTGCCTACGTATCCACAATTAGCGGAATCAAACCAAACGTAGTTCGAAGATTTGATTTGATTGATTTTTGCAATTTTCGAAATACATCAAGATTATTAATTCAAGATGTGCGACGGTAGAATAGTTAATTCTAACTTATTGACTTGTCTAAAATTTTGAAAATTTATAAAAATACTAAGTTTTATAAATTTTTGCAAATGACACTGAGATTGGGCTTATGGGTAGTAGCGCTTCAGCTGGTCCAAGTTGGTCGGGTTGACGAACTCGTTACCGTCCAGGTCCGTTAGCATCACCGCTCCTCCCGATAGGATTTTCTTAACTAAGTATGGCCCAGCCCAATTGGGTTTGAATTTTCCCCTTGGGTCAACCGGCAGTAAGGCACGAACCGATTTTAGGACCAAATCTCCTTCTTTGATGTTTCTGGGCCTAACCCTTTTGTTGAAGGCCCGTCGGATCCTTTTTTGATATACTTGAAAAATTTTTAGGGCCCGGGATCGCCGTTCGTCTAGTAAGACTAGTGAATCGTATCGGGCTTGGACCCAATCCGCTTCGGGTACCTGGCTTTCAAGCAATATTCTTAGGGATAGTACTTCCAGCTCGACTGGTTGGACTGCTTCCATTCCATATGTCAGGTAATACGGAGTTGCTCCAGTTGCGGTGCGAATTGAAGTTCGGTACCCCCATAAGGCAAAAGGTATCTTGTCGGGCCAGTCCCGGTAATTCTCAGCCATCTTTTTTAGTATGGTGACAATTGTTTTGTTGGCCGCTTCTACCGCTCCATTTGTTTGGGGTCGGTAAGGTGAAGATGTATGTCTCTGAATTTTGTATTTCGCCAGTAATGCGGTAGTTTCAGCTTGGAAATGGGTCCCGTGATCACTGATAAATTCGTGCAAGATCCCGTATCGGCATATAATCTTATTTTGGATAAATTTGGCCACGTGCTTGGCGTTCAAGACGCGGTATGACTCGGCTTCTACCCATTTTGTGAAGTAGTCGATGGCCACCAAGATGAAGCAATGTCCTCCCGTCCCGGAAGGATGCACTTTCCCAATTATGTCTATACCCCATGTCGAAAATGGCCATGGTGATGTCATGGTATATAATAGGGAAGAAGGCATGTGTTGTACATTACCAAACATCTGACAGTTTTGGCAGTGCTTGACGTATAATTGGCAGTCTGTTTCCACGGTGTTCCAGTAGTATCTGAGCCTCATGATTTTACGGGATAGCATATGGGCGTTCATATGCGGACCATTTTCACCGTCATGGACCTCGGCCATGACCGTTTCGGCCTGTATTTTGTCGATGCATAGGAGGAGAGCCCCATGTGCCGTCTTTTTGTATAATTGCCCGTCATCAGTACGAACAAATTGAGTTGCTAATCTTCGCAAGGCCTTTTTGGCCCGATTTTCAGCTCCAGCGGGATATTCTCCCGTTGTCAGGTAGGTTAGGACGGCTTGATACCAAGGTTCTGGGTCAGTTATCTCAATATCTTGAATGGCATGAATGTAGGCTGGCTCTGATCGCCTTTCGACACAGATTGGCATGCTGGTCAGGTGGTCCGGGATGTTCAGTAAAGATGCTAATTTGGAAAGTGCATCCGCAAACTGATTTTCTTCCCGAGGCAGGTAAGCCTTTACTTTATGGAATTGTACTTTATGGAATTGTTTCTCTAGAACCTTTACTCGTGCTTGGTAAGCCACGAGATTGGCGTTCCGAGTTTTCCATTTTTGGAGTGCTTGACTGATGACCAGTGATGAATCACCGTGGACCCGGAGGTTTGTTACCCCTAAATCAGCGGCGGCTTGCAACTCGTGAATGCATGCTTCGTATTCGGCTGCGTTGTTGGTCACGTCGAAGTCCAACTTGATGGATAAGGGAGTGTGTTCCCCTCGGGGTGAGATTAACAGAATTCCGACCCCAAATCCTCGGAAGTTGGATGCTCCATCAAAAATACAAATCCCATGTCTCGGTATCGGTATGGAATATGTCTTCATCAGGAAAGGCCCATGTATCAGTGTTGCTTTCTTCGGATATTGGACTGTCAGGGAGGAACTCGGCGACTACCCGGCCTTTGATGGCTTTTAATGGTACGAACTTGAGGTCGAACTCGGATAACATTAAAGTCCACCTTGACATCCTGACGTTGACGATGGGTTTCTCGAGTAAGTACTTGATAGGATCCATTTTGGATAAAACATGTACCTCGTGACTAAGCATGTAATGTCGGAGCTTTTTAGTGGCCCAAACCAAAGCTAGGCACGTTTTCTCAAGCATTGTGTACTTGCATTCATACTCGAGGAACTTTTTACTGATGTAGTAAATAGCCCGTTCTTCTGATTCGACCATCTGGGCCAGCATAGCCCCCATGGCTGTCTCGGTCATCGTTAGGTATAACGACAAAGGCAAACCGTGTTGAGGTGGCATTAGTACCGGCGGAGCAGACAGGATCTCCTTGATTTTGTCGAAAGCCGCTTGACATTTGTCGTCCCATAGCACCCGTTCCCCAATCTTCAGTTTCTTGAAAATGGGCTCACATACCATGGTTAGTTTTGAAATGAAACGGCTGATGTACTGGACTTTCCCGAGAAACCCCCTCATTTCCTTTTCGGTCTTGGGTGGTTGCATCTCGGTGATGGCCTTGATTTTAGCTGGGTCGACCTCGATGCCGCGTTGGCTAACGATATGGCCCAGTAATTTGCCTGACGTTACCCCAAAACTACATTTTTGTGGTTCAGTCTCATGTTGTACTTAAGTAGCCGAGTGAAGAACTTTCTTAGGGCCGAGATGTGCCCGCTTCGGTCCTTGGATTTGACGATCATATCGTTCACATAGACCTCCACTTCCTTATGCATCATGTCGTGTAGCAAAGTAGTGACGGTCCGTTGATAAGTAGCCCCGGCGTTGATAAGCCCAAATGGCATGACGGTGTAACAGTAAGTACCCCAAGGTGTAATGAAGATGGTCTTACTCATGTCTTCTTCCACCATTTTAATTTGATTGTATCCGGCATACCCGTCCATGAATGATAGAAGGGCGTGGTCGGCTGTATTATCCACCAAAATGTCGATGTGTGGTAACGAAAATCATCTTTTGGGCTAGCTTTGTTTAGGTCCCGGAAGTCCACGCATACCCGCACCTTGCCGTCCTTCTTGGGTACTGGCACGATGTTGGCAACCCAGTTTGGATATTCAGACACTTGTATAAAACCCGCTTTGAATTGATTATCGACCTCTTCCTTGACTTTAAGAGACCATTCGGGCTTCATTCTTCTGAGCTTCTGTTTTACCGGTTTGCACCCATCTTTGATGGGTATTCGGTGTTCTGCTATTTCTCGATCTATTCCCGGCATGTCCTTGTAGGACCATGCAAAGACGTCCTTAAATTCTAGGAGGAGGTCTGTGAATTGTTGTCTCTCCTCTGGATCTAAAGATAGGCCCAACTTAAGCATCTGGGGCTCTAAAGTGGTTCCCACGTTGATGGACTCGGTGTCTTCAATTACCGGATCTCGGGATTCCCTTTGCTCGAGCTGCTCGACTAGATGCTGTGGTAGAGGTACCTGTTCGTCGGGTTTCTCAATGTCATTGCATATAAAATTTTTGAAATTGAGAAAATTTTGGAAATAAGACAAGTCGTAAGCAGAACGGTGTTCGTTATTATTATTGATGGTAAATTTGGTAAATAGCTCGAAAAGAGCTGCCATCTGATCGTTGGTCAGTGGCGGGATAGGGAGAGGTCTTGGGACTGGCCCCAAGACCTCAGTGGCTATGGGAAGAGGGGTTACAGACTCGACTCCAGCACCAGACCCTCTAAACTCGGACTCGGACTCCGACTCTGACTCTGACTCTGACTCAGACTCGGACTCGGACTCGGTATCTGGCATGTCTCCCTCGCCGGTGGTCAGCTTATAGACCCGTCCTTGACTGTCGGTCCATTTGACGGTCTTCCTCCAGGCCCTTGTCCCCGTATCTGCACCCACTTCGGTGATCAGCTTTGTTGGGTCGAACCGATCGCTGCGGAGGATCAGATTGACCAGGTCATCTTTCGGAGCAGGGACGGTCTTATCTTCTCCAAATAAGAGCCCCAACACGGGCTCAGAGTCGCTTTCACCCTTCTCAGACTCTGCTTGGATGATGGTGAATATATCATCGGGGATATAGTTGCATTCCCGAGGCGTTTTGGTCTCGGGATATGTGATGGTGGGTTGGTAGAGGCCCACTTGAATGGCTCCGAAGACTGGAGTGACAAATTTGATTGCATAGGCCCGGCCCACATTCTCCGAGCTTATAGTATATCCCAATCCGAGTCGGGACTCTGCATTGTCTAGTACCTCGATGATCTTCCCTGCCGGAAGGTATGGTCTTGAGGTAGCTCCGGGTAGGTAACCCAGATTTTGTAGCATCGTGTCGATGCTAGGGGCGAAGTAGGGTTTGAAGAGATATTCCTCCTCAATCATGCCCACGACGTCGAATCCTCGTGGTTCGGCCCGGTTTGTGGCATTACAGCTAGCCACGGTCATCGGGGTCGCCTCCAGTGTGATGACATCATCTTTAAGTGGCATCTTGACTTTTCGGTGGAGTGTAGATGTCACGGCCTTGACTGCGTCGATCCAAGGCCTTCCTAGCAAGAGGTTGATGATAAGGTGACATCTATCACCTGGAATTCCAGCTCCTTTTCGATTGGACCCGTTATGATCTTCAATTTAACGGCCCCGGCGACTGACTTTGGGCTTCCGTCGAAAGCCCGAATAGTTTGCGCTGTCGGGAGATAGTCAGCATCAGTGATGCCGAGGGCCCTAGCAATCCTTAGAGGTAGGACGTTCACGGCCGATCCATCGTCTATGAGGGTCATCGGGAGGTACTTACCCTTGCAGATGACCGTGATATATAGGGCCAGATTGTGATTAGGCCCAAATGATGGCAGATCAGATTCGGAGTAGGTTATGAGCGGGTCTTCTTCTTTGGATTTGCCCTTAAGGTAGGGCATAATGGTGGCTACCATTTCAGCGGGGGTACCTTCTGAGTCGACCTTGATTTCATCGAGAGGCTTAGTCAGTGCTTCCCGATGAGCCTATGAGCTAACCAGTAGTTGCCATATAGTTAAATCAGCTCGAACCCTCTTCATTTGTTGGACCAAGGCCATGTCATTGCTTGGTTCCTCGGGGGTCGGTTCCGTCCTGGCAGGTTCAGTGACGGATGTTGGACTGGCGTGCCCAGCAGTGGCGAGGTGGTTGGTGGCTAAGGCCTTGGACTTGGCTTTTCGGACTTCTTCTCTGGTGACGGGGACAGCTTCCCCTTTGGCCAGGTACACATCATCCTCATTATCAAACCATATCCCGTTGATTTGTCGGATAAACGGGGAAATGAGATGAGAACAGTCAATTACCTCTCCTGTAAATATGGCATGGGCGCTGAACGGGTTTTCTTTGTTGCTCGACTTGTCTCCGGGCAATGGGATTTTCCCGCTCTCGATAAGATCTTGGATTAGGTGCTTTAGCTTCCAACATTTTTCAGTATCATGTCCGTTACCCCGGTGATACTGACAGTAGGCTTGAGCATTATAGTATTTGGACCTCTTCTCTACTGGAGGCTCTGGAGTTGGGCCTATTAGTTGGATCAGACCCTTCGAGGATAGCCTTTCTAAGGCATAAGTATAGGTAGTCCCTATATCTGTGAATACCCGATTTGGTGTATTCTTTTTGGATGAGGTGTCGAGCAGATTTACCTCGTCAAAGATGCTGCGGGTTGAAGCTGCAGGTGTGGGCTTATTTGTAGACGAACTAGCCCCTTGATAGCCTTTGGTAGAGGCCTTAGTCAGGTTCTCTAGCCTTAGGTCATCCTCGATCCTAGCGCCCATTTCAGTAAGGGCGGCAAAATTGGGGATGATAGCATACCGGAGATGGACCCGGTAGGATGGGAGGAGGTTCTTGACAAAGGCCTCCACCAGCACCTTTTCGCTGGGCTTATCGACCATCTTCACACTCTCCGCCCTCCATCTTTGCAAATATTTGGTGAACCCTTCTTTGGGCTCTTGGGCCATTACCTCCAGAGTACGCATTGTAGTCTGGATTTCTGTGTTATCGGCGTAGTTCCGAGCAAACTCGGTAGCCACATCGTCCCAAGTTTTGTATTTCTTGGAATCGAGATTGTAGAACCAAGCCTTAGAATGTTTCTCCAAGGAAGAAGGGAACAAGTGCTTGAACATAGTTGACTTCACTCCCTTGGCCGCCATGAAGTCTTTAAAAGCCCGGATATGGTGGACCGGGTCTTCGGTACCCTCAAACATAGGAATTCCCGTTAAGTTGAGGTTAGCGAGTAGCTTGCTATCCAAAGGTGAATAACTACGAACATTTTCGGTGTGGATCGAGTTGTTCGTCGATAGGTGGACCTGTTTTTCGAGCCTACGAATAATACTAACCAGCTCGGCCATGGGCCCGGCGGGCTCACCTCCTTCGATAGGGACCGTCTTCTCTACGGTGCTTAGGCGGGTGGATAATGTCGCTTGATTGGCCTGGATGGCGGCCAGTTGGGTCTCGATCTTGGTCAAATCATTTTTCAACTCATCCATTTTGCGTTGATGTCTGGTTTCGGGTGGCCTGTCTGTAAGAACACCACGTAATCAGAAACTAGCCCAAAGTCCCGAAATAGAAAGTACATCCCGAGCAAGACTAAAAGGGAAAATGACTCGGAAAAGACACCTAGACGGGTGACTTGTGAAATGTGGGCCTTCCTTAGGATTCGGCGGGTGGGCCTAGTCCCATTCGAAGGAAGGTTCACGTGAGACATCCCCAGACTTTATGGACTCGATTGTGTTGACGGACCCTGCTTTGTAGGGGTTTGTCCTACGTAGGTGGGCCTTGCCTTAGTCTAATAAGGCGGAGTGGGAAGGGGAAGAAACTCATGATGTAAGATCGACAGAGTTTCGACGCTATAGACCTTGACAACTTAAGACACGACCCGACACTGCTAAGTACGGGAAGTCCTAAGGAGAAGGAAGGTTTTGAAAATTGATGATTTTTTAGAAAAGGACCGAGTGGACTCGGTGAATGGCCCAAATTTCCGAAAAAAGGACGAAATTGGGCCATGGGTTTTGAAAATTCGAGTTCTGATTTGGGCAGCATACCGTCCAGAAAATAGGCTATTTTGAGTAAAATCATATGTCCTAAATTCGGTATGTGTCCCGGGTTTTGAAATTGGATGTTTGAAAAAGATGCAATTTTGAAAAAAATGACGATTTTTTGAAAACGACTCGGAAACCAAGTAGCACGTAGTCACACAAGCATTATAACGACGCCATGTATGCTCTGTACTAAGTCTCGGTCGGTCTATAGGGGGTCTATACTAGTGTACATAGTCTAGACGTTGATCGGGACGGACTTCCTAAGTCGAGTTGATCTTAGAACATGCCGCGAAACCCACTCGAATCGACTATGGACACCTTTTGACATATCCATATTGGAGTACATCAACGGTATAGTGGGACGTCGGTCGCGAGTACCGGCCCGAGAAAATATGGGTTATGCATGAACCGTAGAACTAAAACGCGTATTGTACTTGTCAAACGATTTCTATTCGAGTCTCACCCTGAGGATGCCGATGGTAAGTCACGCATAAGTTAATCCCCAGCAGAGTCGCCAAATTGTGGACATGACATAGGTCCACCCCGACGCGGCCACGCGCGGGTTTGGATAGGCGAATGAATCTCCATATGAGAATGGATCGAATTGAAATTTCGGTCTATGTGGAGTCGCCACCGAATTTTGTGGTTATTCGGAACCATTCGAGTCCACTCCATGTCGTAGTGGTCAGTATACAAAATACGGCCCATTTCCGATATCAGAGTTTATTGGGCTCGTCCCTTTGCATTTGATACCGATACCGACATTATCGGATATCGTGCATTGAATGACTCTCGTGCGTCATCGGTTTCGGACATCCGGAAACCGAGGATCTGAGTAAGGGGTGAGGGTACGTGTTGGGAAGCCCACAAAGGACACCCAACCCCGCCCGCACATTAGCGGCCTCTACTAAGAATTCGAATGACTTACAATACGCGTGTTAGTAAACCGGGAAAGATGCTTATGCAAACATTGTTTCTCCTTGGCATGTGAATGAAATTGAAAAGTGGGTTTCTATGTCAATTTAATGCAATTAATTTTACGTCAAAGTGGAATTGTAGCATGTGGGTTCATTTAATACAATAAACGAACAATAATTAAATTGACAAAAGAAATAACAAACGAGTTAGTAACGATGTAATAATATAACGAATAATAACGGTTTGTGTAAATATGAGAGGAGATGATAAGATGCAAATATGATGATGTATGTTTTGAAAAGGTAGTAATACACATGATTAACTAAACACGTGTTGACATAAATCACAAATTACTACCGAGTTTTGAAAATAGAATAATGTACGATTTATTGTGTTAATCGTTACGGGTCACTCGATCGAGTGGTCGATGGACTCGATCGAGTGGACTTGTAAAGACGATTCTGTTTTGCGCTTCAGGTTGTACTCGGCCGAGTTATTGACCAACTCGGTCGAGTACGTAGCCACTCGACCGAGTCACTGTGAGACTCGACCGAGTGGTGGTCGTAAAAAGCATTCTGACTCGATTTTGTGATGTCACTCGATCGAGTGACTAAGGCACTCGGTCGAGTGGCATCTGTACGAATTGTGATTCGCTTGCAATTTTATACTGATTTTCGAATTTGCTTTAGATTTTTGATGAATCGACGGTTTTACCGAATTGGGCATAGGTATTGCATGACTTATGCTCAATTCGGGTTTTTTATAAATCATTGATTCTATTAAACCGAATATAAATATTGTTGAATTTATACCCGATTCTAAATTTGAATACTCATCGTATCCCGTACTTGATTATTGAATCGATATGGGATATTAGAGTGAAATGAAAAAAGATAAATTAATTTTAGTCGCTTTAAATTAATTATTGTGATATGAACAAATCACGTTAATTAATTCATATGACTTGATTGTTAGATTCAATATCCAATTTTGGAATTGGTATCGAATCCAAAATCGACGCTTTACTTGAATAAAAAAAACTTGATTCCCTCGACTTCTCCGACACCATCCTTCTTATTCGACACAAATTGATAAGTATTTTAATGTTTTGTACTAGTTATTATCAATATTATGATGCGACGAACGGAATAATAGTAAAAAAACGAGAAAAAAGGAAGAAGAAGATGACGAGGTGAAGAGAAGGAAAAGAGAAGGGTTTTGACACCCTCAACCTACATGTTCTTGTCTCGGCGCGGACTCGTAATCGTGGCTTCAACACAAGAGTCTTCGAGGTTTTATGTAGTTTAAGTTGTGGTGGCTCGGGATTGGTTCCTAAAACTAGGTTATAGGGTTTTTGCTACTATTGAATTGCTAGGGTTTGCTTAGGGTTGATTAGGGTTTGTAAAGACGTAGTGTGTGTATGTATGATTGCTCTACAGTTTCGAAAAGTTGTTCAAAGTTGTTGCATGACGGTTGCTTATATAGGCAAGGCTAGGGCTCCGGTTTAGGGTTACTCGACCGAGTATGGGGCTAACTCGGTCGAGTGGCCCGTGAAGCCTGCCGCCGGGCTCAAAACAAGCCCACTCGATCGAGTGGGTGGGTCACTCGATCGAGTGGCCCAACTGGATCTCGCAGGTCCGTTGACTTTGGACCGTGACTTTGACTTTGATGGACTTTGTGCTTTACTTGGACTTTTGATGATTGATGGGTTGTTTTGCGTGTCTCGGAAACGAATTTGACCGGGGTTGACCCAATCGTAAAAAGTCGGTTTTAATTCCGGTGTCGGTTTTGGCCCAAATTAGTCTTGTTTGACTCGGAATGATCCACTGGGCCTGGATACGAGGTCTGTTTGGTGAGATTTGTACTCCGTAAGTGTGTTAGCTCCAATTAATGGATTTGAGCCCGTATCCGAGCGCATAGAAACACGTTAGCGTCCGATCATCATCGGGTGTTTTTTGGAAACTACCATAGACACCTGGCGGTCAAAATGCGGGTGTCTACAGGGATCGTTTGATTAGTCCAAGTTTTCCCCTTTTTGTGGGTTTGAAGGGAAATCGCGACCTTCGACTCACCCATTACCCTACCTCCTACACATATCCACACAATAAATTGCAATTTGTTGAAGTCTCTCTTTCTTAGTTGCAAAAGAAATGCCTATCACTCAAATCAAGCCAAAAAGGGCAAAGAAAAATAAATGAAAGAAATGAAAAGAAAGAAAAGATTGAAGAAAAAGAAAAGGCACAAAAAGCCAAAAAGATAATACAAAAGAAGAAAAAGAAATGGCATAGCAACACTCAAAGTAAAGATGAAAAGAAAAGAGAAAATGCCAAAAGAAAACCCGTCTCACAAAAAGAGACCCCACATCTCAAAATAAGCCTTTTACCGACTATTGCCGTGAAGAGCCTACCGAAGGACCGAGTCCCTAGGAAGGATGATAGCGGTAGAGGTCGGTCTTCCCTCACTTTGCAATAATATCCACCTTTTTACTTGGACTAGTTGGGCGGTTTAGAACATGGGACAACCCTCTTGGCTCATCGCTAAAGGGGGCGGGGTCTCACTTACCTACAGTGTCGACTAACACCGTGGTCCATCCTTTTTCCATCCCGCCGATCGTCCCGTAGTACGTTCTTAGAGAGTTAGGAGGACCTAGGTAAGTTACCAACGTTTTTATTGCTTTATCGTCATACTATTAGGGTTTAGTATATCTCGATTTGTATGATTAGCTTGGGAACGTTGTCACTTGCCTCGAGTCCTAAACCGGTGCTTCTTTCACCGCTTGTTTAAGGGAAGCGGTATTTGTTTTCTTTGGGTGCAACCTTGTGTTTGTTTGTTTGTTTGTTTGTTTGTGTGCTTGTTTGTTTTTGTGTCTTGTGTCTGGTTGCATCCACAGTTTTGTCGCAAGACCCCACTTGCCTTGCAGAGTGCACTTTTCCTCTAAATGTACTCGCGTGAGTTGAAAGGGCGTAGGGTGCGCTAATACGCACTCGGCTAGTTTAGTAGTTAGTATGTGCTTACTCGAGGGCGAGTAAGGGTTAGGTGTGGGGGAGTTGATAAGTGTAGTTTGTAGTGCCTATTTTGTTGTATTTTGGTCCCATTTTCCTTGTGGAATCGCTCCTTGGGAGCGGTTTATGGGCTACTCATGCTTCCTCTAGTTCGTTTCAGGTTCCCGAGACCATTCATGAAGAATTGGAACGATTCCGACTCGTTTCATACACTTTTGGAGCCAACGAAGAGAAGGAATGATCACTCAATGCCTTGGATTCGACCCCAAGACCTTGGGATCCAATCCCGAGCCTCTTAGACTCGATCCCGAGACCCGAGAATCGGTGAGAAGCCCTTGAGAACCAAGGAAGGACCAAAAAGTTCATATTGGAGGCCTACAAGACTCATCCCCGGCGAGATGTGAGACATTACCCATTAAACCCTAGACTACCATAGCATAGATTAGTGTAGATCAGTCATTAGTTTATCGTTAATCTTAGTTTAGCTCTTGCATTAAGGGAATTCTTCAAGATTCAACCAAGATTGACAACCTTGAGAGATTGTTTTGGGTTTTTCTCATTAATGCAAGTTTGAATCTTTCTTCCTCTTGTTAGTAGGTATAATCTTGTTTTCCCTTCTCTTAATCTTGTTTACTCATTCAAGTTTTAATCTTTGATTATTGTTTATTGTTCTTGTTATTTTCATAATGAATGTTTTGTTGTTTGTGTTGATCTCTTTTGTTATGGTTAGGATTAGTTTAGTTATGTTTGAGTAGACTTGTTGTGGGGTTAGTAGGGAGATTAAGTGTTGATTTTGGGTGATTAGGGTTTGATTGTGGGTAAAGGTGGACTCTTTGTTACTATTCACATATTAAGAGCACCATGTGTTTGTTGAATTGCTTGTTAGAGTAGTAGTTACAAATGCTCCTCTTACTTGTCTTCCTCTTCTCATTGTGTGATTGATTTGTGGTTGAATCCTTGTGTATTTGGTGACAACTTGCACAAGTATTCGGGTTTTGTCTTTGACACGAGAGTGCGGACATTGGTCTACGTAGCGAGAGCCCGGACCGACCTTAGTAACTAGGTGAAACCTACACCCTCGATCTCCCAACTATCCTACTACACTTATGAACCCGACCTAACCCTACCCTTTCCTTATTTGATTTCTTCGTTACCTTAGTCGTAGTCTTAGTCTTCTTCCCTTCTTATCATTGTTTTGTTTAGTTTAGCTCGTTGACTTAGTCTTGTGTTTAGGTAGACCTAGTCTAGACACCTCTTACCGTCCCCGTAGATTCGACCCGACTTACCCTATCTACGTGTTAGGTGTAGCCGGTTATTATTTGACGGTGGGGATCCACGGCAAATCCCTCACCATCACTTAACGATTACAAGTTTGGGTATGTTTTGATAACCGTTGGAATCTTAATTATGGGTTTGATTCTAAAGCGTTTGTGGATTAGTATCGTGTCGTATGAACGATTGGATAGTCACGTAAGACATTATTGAAGATATTGGCTGAGTAGTACCACCTAGCGCCTAATATTGGACTTAACGTATTTGTTGGAAATTAGGAACCCTATTTGTGGGAGTCGTACCGGGAATCTCGAGATGGTTAACTTCTTCTGTAATTCCTTGAGAGCTCCGTTTGACTATAAATTTCGTTCCTCCCCCTTAGCTTTTCTTAAATCCTGCTACTTCTTCTTCGGCCGATCCTTTTGACTTCTTTATCGGGTTTGAAAATTTCTGTTTCGATTTGTCGTTGACTCTGACTCTGTTTATCCGTTTACCTTTTTCCCGAAACTTTGTTATGAAAAGTTTGACTAATTTAAAAATTTTGATTTTCATGAAATTTTAACATTTTGAGTTATAAATTTCAAAAATTTATATTTTGTTTTTGGTCCCATTCAAAAACGGTCTAAATATTTTATTTTAAAGTATTTCGAGATTGTTTAAAATTTTAATTTTGATTTTCGCGTGATCGAGATTTTATGTATACTTTCATAATTGCAAATTTTTGGATTTTTATAAGATTATTATGTAAAACGATTTAATATTTTCCAAAAACTCCGTACGTCTAAATTTTTGTTTTATTGTCGTTAGACTTTAAATCTGTTATTGAAAATGTTTGTCGACTGATTCGATTCTTATTTACCGACTACAAAACTTGATTTCTCAAATTTTTGTTTGGTCTTAAAACAAAGTATTGTCGAATTTCTAAATCAAGACATTTTACCGTTGTTTTGAAAACATTTGGGTATGCTTCCCCCTCGAATTCCTTTAAAAATATTATTTATCGTCAGTATTTTATAAAATAAATTTTAACTTGTGATTTTTATTCCCTTTTCCCATTTCTTTTTGTTTTACGTGTCCCTTGCATCCACTTTGATGATTCATTCCCCTCTTCCTGTTCTAACTTTCCACCGCCTCATCACCCCCCTTGTTAAGTCTTTCTCATTTATTTAATTCATCTCCCCTTTCACCCTTGTCAACCTCTCCATTCTCTTCGTCCATTCCCTTCAACCCATCGTCTTCTCCTCTGCATCCCTTTGTATCTCCTTGGTCGGTCTTCTAGTGTCCCTGTTGCTCTCCTTCCATCTTTCCGTCTCCCCTTCTCCACTGTGGGTGTGTGCATCTGCTGCTGCTACTGTTGTCTTCGTTCATTTTGTTTGTCACCTGAACTCGGTGAGCAGTTTCTCTCCCCTTTGCCGTTCTTGTTGTCGCTGCTCCTACGTTTTCTTGACATTGATCGTTCAATTTTTTTTTGTGCGTGGGTCTCCTCTCTCTGTTTTCCTTCTTTGTCGTGATGTTGTGTCTTGGTCGGCTACCCTCGTCATTCTACTGCTGCGTTATTGATGCTGCTACTATGGTCGTCTGTTGCTGGTTTTATCGTCTATACTAGTACAGTTCGTTGATGCTGATTCATGTCGTCAATCTACTGTTATTTTGACTTCGTATCAGTTGTTCGTCGATGCTATTGCTTCTTTTTTGTACGTACTGTTGCGGCTCGCTTTATCCGGTTTTGTTCGTTATTTCGTTGTCTTTTTCCCCCTGTCCTCTCTCGTTCTCGGTATTGGGTTTCGGGCCTATGTTGTTACTCATGCTGCTGTTGTTCTGTCTACTGATGTTGTTGTTCGTCAGTTCTGCTGCTAGTTGTTATTGTCGTTGCTGTTTGTTCTTGTTCTCCGTCTTTTCTCCTCCTGCTTCTCTTCTTCTTCATCCTTTGAGTCTGTTGTTGTTGTGTTTGTCGTGCTGGTACTGCTGGTGTCTCTGTTGCTGCTCGTCTCTATTGTGGTGCGTTTGTGCGCTGTATTGCTGCTACCGTCATGCTCTCTAATTTCTAATCTGATCCAGTACTGCTACGCTTGTTCTGATTTACGTGTTTTACTCTATACTTTCCTTTTTCCGCGTTCTTCGTCTCTCCAATTTCTTGTTCCGTTCTCGCGTGGTCCTTATCTTTTGAGGCTGCTATGGTTTCGATATTGCCTGTGCTGCTGCCGTTCTTCTATCGTTTGTCGATTCGATTAAGTTCGGTCTTCATGCTTCTATTTTTGAGACATCATTTCTCTTACCGTCTTGTGTCGTTTACGTGTCATCCTTTTATTTTGTCTTCTCGTTTGTCGTGGAGAATCGTCGAAAGGAAGACTAGCGGTTCTACAACTTGGAGCTTAAAGACGATATTTCTACTAATTTGATGTTTGGATTGATCAAGAAGGACGAGTACGAGTTTGTTTCGGTTATCGAATCAAGGTAACTTTAGGACGTTACTCGATTTTATATCGTATGTTTGAGTAGCAGTATGTAGCAAATAATTTAACTTCGGTTTTCTAATTTATAGCTATTTATTATTTGCTAATAAAATTATTCTTTTAAATCGTATGCCTTATCGATAATTTTTATAACTTTCGATATCGTTTTATAAATCGTTGGTAATTTAATTATTTACGATCGTTATAGTATTTTGTTGGTTATCGTAACACTAGTAACTAAATAATGTCGATTTCATATTTTTGTCATATTTCGTTAATTTATAATTTTCACTCAAAATCGTATTTTTATATTTTAATCGGGATTTGTATACTTGTTTAATAAATTAATTTCCGTTTTACGATTTATACTAATAAATGAGAAAATAGTCGATTTCATTTTAAATATATTTTCAGTCGAGACTATTTTCACTAATAATTTCTTATTTGTTTACAATTGACTATTTTTAGTAAAATCTGTATTATTTGTTAAAAAAAGCTATTTATTAAAAATAATTTGAAATCTTTGTAAATCTCATTTTATTTATAAAACTCGTTGATTCAATTAATTTTGATATCGTTTTTCCTAAAACATTTCTTTTCTAAAATTTATAGTTTTAACTCGATTTCCTAATTACTTGTAAATTACTATATATTGACTTATTATATTTTACTTATATTTTTGAGTAACGAATTTAGAAATATATTAAAGTTACGATAACGACGATAATAATAAAATGTTAATTTCGTTGGAAATGCTATTTTTATACATTTCACTTATTTTAATAACTTACGTATTGATTAGTCTTGTTTAGTAGGGATTATAAGGGTCATTTAGTTGACAATTTTGTAGTTTTGGGTGTGTTTTGAAGGATTATTGTGTATATGTCCAAATTGATGGACTAAGATATGAAAATGTGTAGTTAAGTAGATTAAGTAGTGAAAAGAGAGTAGGATATCAAATGAGGTATGTTTTGGGCTAATAGATGACAAAATATTCGAAGTGAAGATACATGGAGCCTAAGGTACAAGTGGAAGCCCAAAGACAAGAAGAAAGTGAAGGATTGAGTTGCCACAGGCAACGACACTTTTTGCTACCTTTTGCCACGGGTGGAGGCTTTGACAATTTGCCACAGGTGGAGGCATTTCTGCCACAGGTGGAGGCTCAGTTTTATGCATAGTATTCCTTCTAGGATTCTATTTTGCATTGGATTCTTTTCTCTTCTTTACTCATGAACATTACTCTTCTCCTTTATGATGGTCATTGTTATGAGGCATTTTATGAGGCTTTATGAGTCATTGATGAAGATGCTCCATGGATGGCTATATAAAGAGGAGAAGTTCACCATCATTTTCATCATCCAACACATCAATCATCACTTGTAATTCTCAAAAACACATACATTTTCTAGTTTATTTTGCAAGTAGTTCATTTGTATGGAGAGCTAAGTTCTTATTCTTTGAACAAGTTATTGAAGCCTTTCAAGTTTAAGGAATTGTAAGACTCGTTTCTATTTTACATTATTATTAGAATATCAAGTTTAATTTATAATAATTCTTGGTTTGTTAATTCATCTTCTAACTTGATCACCTAGTTTTTGTTATTGATAAACCATGGCTAGAATAGTTAAATGAATCTTTTGTTTGTTTAACTATATCCGAGTAGCAAATATAATTCACCAATTTGTATGGTTTTCATCGTTGTTGAGTTATAAGGATTAAACTTGTATGAAACAATGTGATATCGCTTGAGTAATCATTCTTTCATTTTTGCTAAATTCCATCGTTTTAATCTACATATTGATACGATTTAGACGCTTGATTTAAATTGACAATATTGTAAGGGTTATTTGAGTATGCTTCTCATATCTTATAACTATTAATAAGTGGAATTAGAAGGCGTTTAAACATCATAGCAAAGTATTCTAATATGCATTGTGGAATAGAAGAGTCAATGATCAATTCGTTAAACTTGATGGTGGATATTGCTTGGTCCAAGTATTTTTCTCATATTTGTTACATCATTTATTCATATTAGTTTATTTTATTTTTTTAAAGTATTTCATTAGTATATTAGACTTAGACACGAAACATTAAAATCCCCCGATTTGGTTTTATATATCGATTTACGCACACTTAAACGACATAATCACCTTCCTTGTGGGTTCGACCCCTACTTTCACTAACTACTAATTTGTGTTAGAAGTGGATAAATATTGTAATTTGGAGGCTCACGACAAGCCTAGCCAAATTCTGACGCCGTTGCCGGGGAAGGCAATTATTTGTTTTTGTGTGTGTTTCTTGTAAATATTTGTTTTAATTAAGGGTCTTCATCTTTGTCTTCCAAAATGAATTTGTTGTATCCCCAACTTGATAATGAGTTACTACATCACTATTTTGAAAGCCTCACGGAGTATGTACTAGAACGTCCATATTTACATAAGAGCAATGAAAGACTCCTGGTAAAGATTTACCATAACTTTAATCTAGCAACTCAAATCGATTTGCAAGTTAAATGTGAGGGTAGATTTTTTGAGTTAAGTCATACTGAAAAGTGGGATATGGTTGATCTTTTGGTTATCAACGCTCGAGAACTAGAGATAAGCACTTTATTTCTTGAACTTCCCCAATATTTCGAGAATGCTCCAAGCCATGAGCCTATTTTTAGTGATGATGTGCCCGAAAATGAATTTTCTACCTCCCTTAACCATGACGACGGTGCTCTACTTGATGATGAAGGGGAGGTAAGTGACTCATTTTTGTTGACTTTGTCGTATATTGAACCCGAATTTTATTTACCATCTCCCACAAGTGAGGCTGATATGTTATGGGATTTGAACGACACATTAGTAAGAAATGGGGAAAAGGGAAACTTGTTTGAGATGACCCAGTTGGTTAAAGACCCATACCATGAATCCGTATTTATTTTTGAAAATTTTTTAGACACGGATAATAACATTCTACATTTTTGTATATTCATGTGGTGTATATGGTATCTTCTTATTATAAGCTACTATAGAGTTTTCATTAACACTTTTGCTAGCTTATTTGACCATCTCTTAAGGGCACTAACTTGCTCCGATCTTAATATAAAATGGATTACTTTATTAAAAGGGGTAGTGCTATGTGACTCCATACATGTTCTTTAAACGAATAAGCGTTGTGCGGGACATTAAACCAGCGCTTACGGGAGGCGACCCGATTTTTGCTATTTGATGCATTTGTTGTTTTTGAATAAGGTAGTTTGTAGATAAAGATAGACGGAGATCCAAGGAAAGCGGTCATGGGAATCCATCTTTTTGACTCAAATTGTGAAGGTTAAATCCGTTCTCTTTACGTCGAGCCACGACGTTAACTAAGGCGCTTGTCGGGAGGCAACCCGTTTTTTCCTTTATTTTATTTTATTTTATTTTTCATCATTTTATTTATTTTCCGTTATTTTAGAATAATTTTAATTTTTCTAATTAATTTCCTTTTCTTATTTTATAGGTACGATTCTCAGATATGAAATCGATGTAATTCGATTTTATAACTCGAGTTTTAAAAAAAAACGAAAAAAGAAAAAGGAAAATAAAATAAAAAGTTACAGCCCACATGCCGCTGGCTGTGGCAGTTGTGGCCACTAGCTGTGGCAGGTGTGGCCACTAGCTGTGGCAGGTGTGGCCGCTGGTGGTGGAACAGTGCCAGAAAGAATCGATTTTGAGCCTTATGGTGGCTATCACTGCCGCTGGTCGCGACAATCTCCACCGCTTGGCGTAGCTCACCTGGCCGCTGGTGGCGGCCTCATTGCCGCTGGTGGCGGGTGTACATCAGTGGTAGGTAAGTTTTATTTTCTTCTTATTCCTCTTCCACACTCCTCTTCTTCATTCAAAAGAAAAATTCAGCACATAAATTCTATCACAAACTCCATCAAAACACACTCAAATTGCTTCAAAATTGGTTCAAAATCATTCAATTTTACTCCATTATCATTACCCATTACATAAAACATCATTTAAACACTTAATTTTGCCCAAAAAATCAAAATTTTAAGTTTTTCTAGCCCTAGGGTCAAGAAAAACGAATTTCATTTTTTTTCTTCAAATTGGGTAAAATTTGATTCTCATTAACACAAGAAGGGAATTCATTCATCTTCTATTCATTCTTAAGAGGTATAATTGTTGTTTTCACTTTAAAAATTCTTTGAATTTACCTTTTGCCTTAATGTTCTAACGGAAGAAAAAGACAAACAAATAAGAACGTAAAATCGAGAGACAGATAGATTTACGTGGTTCACTAACAACCTGTTAGCTACGTCCACGGGCAGAAGAACGGGGTAGTTTTATTAATTTGAGGAGAGGTTACAGATTTCAGACTGATATCATAATTTCTAGGGTAGAGGTATGAGAGTTTATATACTACTCTCAACCTAAATAGAAACCCTAAACCGATAAGGAAACCCTATACAATAAAGAAACCTAAGTCAGATACTCAGATATTGATTAGGAAACTCTAATCAACCAGATATTAATTAAGAAACTTTCCTAATTAAACAGATTCAGGTTAGAAACCAATTCGAGATCCGAAAATACAATTGCTAGGCACTTATTTCCTAACATTTAAGATAGTAGCTTGAATTTTGTTCTTGCTTCAATTTTTTGGGTTTTCTTTCTTCCTCCTTATGTTATTTAATTTCTTTTGTGGAATTGATGTTGCTAATGTTGTGAGAAATTTGGTGGTTGAATTGTGAAATTGAGGATCAAAGTGTAGTTGTTTTTGAGAGTTTAAGGGACTTTTTGGTGATACTTGTTCAAGAGTTGAGACATGGTGAGAGCTAAGAGACAAAACACCACCCCCGCTACCATACCACCACCAAAAAAATCCAAAACCATCACTAAGAAAGTTCCATCCAAACCCGTTCATCCTAAGCACTTTCCCGTTTCGAAACCAACTTGTTTAACTAAAGCTCAAACCGAAATTTGGGATAGGTTGTACAAGAAAGAGATGAGAGGTACTCGATTTATTTGTCGTTCTACTCTTGAGAAATTAGGTATGCTTGATGTCATGACAAAATTGATGACACGTGTGGGTTTAGAAGGATTCATGGAGAAAGGGGCTCATACTTTTCGTAGGTACACACTTGAATTCATGTCCACCATATCGATGTCTAAAAATAGCAACAAATATGTCTCGACAATTAGCTTTCGATTAAATGGGAAGGTTCGTGAGTTAACTTATGAGGAATTGAGAGAAGCCTTTGGTATTCGGGAAATAATGGGGCAAGTGTATAAGGTGTTGGAAGATGACAAAACATGGTGGAGGGAAGTAACTGGGTTAGAATTGGGTGGTAAAGCCGGTGAAATAAGTTCAAACCTTCCTAATCCATGTCTTAGACTTGTCCATCGCGTTATAGCCAACTCGTTCCTATGTAAGGGGGAGCCTAATAAGCTTCCTCGATCCCATTTTGGTTACTTAAATGTTATGATGCCGGATGGAGAAGGTGTTCTCGATTGGGTTGAACTTTTTGTCAAGTCTTGCATAGCTTTGGGTGCGAAAGATGGGGGAGTTATAGGTGGAGGCGGGATGGTGACTCTCATTATGAATCATTTGGATTTGGATGTGGCGGAGGGTGAAAATCCATTACTTGATAACTATCTTTTGCATATTCCTTGTTTGATTCACTCAAAAATGGTATGGCCTCGATAGAAGGGAATGAATTCCTATTTTTATCGTTGGGAAAAAAAATCATGATTCTTATTTACAACTGCCTAGACCCGAGGATGATCCTTTGGTTTATGGTGACGTATTGGAGGATTTCTTTGTCCCCCGGGATCGTGGCATTGATGACATTGATGATGACGATGAGAGTGAGGATGGTGAAGGGAGTGAGGATAGTGAGGGTGTTGGAGAAAAAGTGAGTGAGGAGCAAAATCATGTTGTGAATGTAGATGCCCATGTTATGAAAGGAGAGATGACAAAATCAGAGCTAGATGTTTGGTGTGCCGCGACCGACGCTCGGTTAGATGCACTTCATGCTCGAGTGGAGGAGACTCTTGCCGGTACTTTGGAAACTAGAGATTTGATGAGAACCTTGTCTCGTGCTCTCTTGGCACGGTTCCCGGATTCTCAAAAATTTCCATCAAGCGAGATTCCCCCCGATATTTGATTGCATTGGTATGTTCTTTATTATTTCTTCTATTATTTGTCTTTTTCTTTATTGTTTCTCACCTTGAGGATAATGTGAAGATTAAGCGAGGGGAGGGGATTACATTTGTATATATACGCTATTGCATTTAAAAAAAAGAAAAAAAAAAAAACCGGCTAGGTGAAAACTCGCAAAGGCGAGCGCCTAGGCAAAAATGGGTATATGGCCGAGGACGGAGTGAAAACCCGAAAGGGCGCTCCGGGTAAAAAGAAGAAACGAGAAGCGAGCCATGAGAGTAGAATTGAGGAATAAAAGCTAAATCGAAAACCCGCAAGGGCGGGCGGTTTAGGCAAAATGAGGGATTAGGAAAAATGAAATCATTACTTTGCTTGCTATTTTTGCCATTTCTTCATGAATTGGGAGTCATAAGGAGGTTAGAAGGGTGGTTCAGGTTTATGATCATCTTAGAGTTGGAGTGATAAGTGGATATCAACTACACCATGTTTTATTAGTCAAAATTTTGTATGTAATTGATATTGTGATCGGTGGTGTGTGAGCATTGATTGTAATGTGGTCTTAGTGAATAGGTTATTCTATTTCTTTGACCATATATTTTTTAAGAGGGATGATATAAGGCGGGGGTGTGAGAGTCGAGAGCATCTAGTGGTTGTATCAAGCTACCCATGCTTCGCTATATAGACCTTGTGGAGGATCGTTATTTTAATATAATTTACTCGAGGACGAGTAAAGGTCTAATCGTGTGGATGTTTGATTAGTCTTGTTTAGTAGGGATTATAAGGGTCATTTAGTTGACTATTTGGTAGTTTTGGGTGTGTTTTGAAGGATTTTGTGTATATGTCCAAATTGATGGACTAAGGTATGAAAATGTGTAATTAAGTGGATTAAGTAGTGAAAAGAGAGTAGGATATCAAATGGGGTATGTTTTGGGCTAATAGATGACAAAATATTTGAAGTGAAGATACATGGAGCCTAAGGTACAAGTGGAAGCCCAAAGACAAGAAGAAAGTGAAGGATTAAGTTGCCACACGGAGCGGCACTTTTTGCTACCTTTTGCCACGGGTGGAGGCTTTGACAGTTTGCCACAGGTGGAGGCATTTCTGGCACAGGTGGAGGCTCAGTTTTATACATAGTATTCCTTCTAGGATTCTATTTTGCATTGGATTCTTTTTTCTCTTCTTTACTCATGAACATTACTCTTCTCCTTTATGATGGTCATTGTTATGAGGCATTTTATGAGGCTTTATGAGTCATTGATGAAGATGCTCCATGGATGACTATATATATAAAGGGGAGAAGTTCACCATCATTTTCATCATCCAACACATCAATCATCAATTGTAATTCTCAAAAACACATACATTTTCTAGTTTATTTTGCAAGTAGTTCATTTGTATGGAGGGCTAAGTTCTTATTCTTGGAACAAGTTATTCAAGTCTTTCATGTTTACGGAATTGTAAGACTCGTTTCTATTTTACATTATTATTAGAATATCAAGTTTAATTTATAAAAATTCTTGGTTTGTTAATTCATCTTCTAACTTGATCACCTAGTTTTTGTTATTGATAAACCATGGCTAGAATAGTTAAATGAATCTTTTGTTTGTTTAACTATATCCGAGTAGCAAATATAATTCACCAATTTGTATGCTTTTCATCGTTGTTGAGTTATAAGGATTAAACTTGTATGAAACAAAGTGATACCGCTTGAGTAATCATTCTTTCATCTTTGCTAAATTCCATCGTTTTAATCTACATATTGATACGATTTAGACGCTTGATTTAAATTGACAATATTGTAAGGGTTATTTGCGTATGCTTCTCATATCTTATAACTATTAATAAGTGGAATTAGAAGTCGTTTAAACTTCATAGCAAAGTTTTCTAATATGCATTGTGGAATAGAAGAGTCAATGATCAATTCGTTAAACTTGATGGTGGATATTGCTTGGTCCAAGTATTTTTCTCATATTTGTTACATCGTTTATTCATATTAGTTTATTTTATTTTTTTAAAGTAGTTCATTAGTATATTAGACTTAGACTCGAAACATTAAAATCCCCCCATTTGGTTACTTTTATATATCGATTTACGTACACTTAAACGACATAATCACCTTCCTTGTGGGTTCGACCTCTACTTTCACTAACTACTAGTTTCTGTTAGAAGTGGATAAATATTGTAATTTGGAGGCTCACGACAAGCCTAGCCACGTATTTTCTATAGGACTTTCTATTTTAAGTAAGTTTCTAAAATTAGTAAGTTTCTATTTATAGAGAGTTTCCCTTTTATATAAAATGTTTATTCCTTTTTATCTTCATATTATTTACGATGATTATTTACTTTTGAATATCGATAATGGCTGTTTTGGAGTTATGAAATAAAGAAAAGTGTGTGGGGTTAGAGTAATATAGTCTGGAATGTACGTTTTTCCCATCAGCTATAAAGTCGGTGTTTATGGGCTTAATAAACCAGCAGAGAGAAATAGTTTATGTGGTATTATTAAGAAATATAAGATGATTGCGGACGGTGCTTGGATTGTGTGGGGAGATTTCAATAATATTCTTCATCCGGGGGAACGTATTGGAGCGCCTACTACTTGGGCAGAAATTAAAAGGTTTCAAAACTGTGTGGCGGAGTGTGAACTTACTGAATTGAAGACTTCCGGGGCATTCTTTACCTAGAATAACAAACATGAAGAAGGAGATAGAAGTTTTAGTAGGATTGATAGAGTCCTATATAATGCAGATTGTTTGGAGATGTTTCCTGATATGAGTGGATGTTTCCTCCCTGAAGGTCTCTACGATCATTGTCCTTGTCTAATTCAAATGGAAGTTAGTAGTTGATAAGGGTAGTTTGTAGTGCTTATTTGTTGTGTTTTGGTCCCAATTTCCTTGTGGAATCGCTCCTTGGGAGCGATTCATGGGCTTCTTATGCTTCCTTTAGTTTGTTTCAGGTTCCCGAGCCCGATTTGGAAGAATTGGAGCGATTCCGACTCCATACATACACATTTTTGAGCCAACTGAGTAAAGGAACGATGACTCGATGCCTTGGAATCGACCCCGAGACCTTGGGACCTAATCCCGAGCCTCCGAGACCCGATCCCGAGTCCCGAGAAACGGCGAGAAACCCATGAGAGGCAAGGATGGACCAAAGAGCTCTTAAGGGAGGCCTACAAGACCCATCCCGTTCGGGATGGCCTCATCCCGTTCGGGATGAGGTGCGCTTTGAAGAAGGCCACTGTGAGCCCATCCCGATCGGGACCAACCCGTCCCGGTCGGGATGACAGGGCCGTCCCGATCGGGATGATCCCGTCCCGGTCAGGACCGTAGACCTGCAGCGCGACTTCTTTTATTTCTTCTCCTTCATTCTTGTACCCATATATATATTCCCTTCTTGTATTAGTAACATATCTTATCATACCCTAGACTAGTTTAAGCCTCCATTAAGTATTAAAACCCTAGATTAGTGTTCCTCACATTAGCTTTAATCACTCTTTAATTCTTAGTCAATCATTGTAATTAGTTCTTGGATTAAGGGGATTCTTGATGATTATTCCAAGCTTGACAACCTTGGGATTTTATTTGGGTTTCTTATTAATACAAGTTATCATCTTTTTCATCCATTGTTTGTTGGTATAATCTTCTTCCCTTATTTACTCTTGTTCTTAGTTTTTTAATCAAGTTTGAATCTTTATATTTTGTTTATAGTTATTGTTATTGTTCATTATGGATGTTTGGATATTCATGTTGTTTTCTCTTATTGTTGTTAGTTTGTTCATGATAATGAGTGAGTAGTAATCTTGTGGGGTTAGTAGGGGGATTAGGGGTATATTATGGATGATTAGGGTTGATTAAGGGAAAAGGGTGAATCTTTGTTGTTAGTCACATTGTGGGCACTCCATGTGTTTGTTGATATGCTTGTGTGAGTTGTAGTGGCCATGCTTCCCATACTTGTGTTCATCTACTCATTGGTTGCCTATTATGTGGAAATGTTGAGAATAGTCGTAGTCACGAGAGTGCGGACTAGGGTCTAAGTTGCGAGAGCCCGGACCCACCTTGACATCAGTCTAAGTTGCGAGAGCCCGGACCGACCCTAGCAACTAGGAGACACCTATACCCTTGATCACCCAATTACCCATCTACTCTTATTAACCCGACCTACCCCACTTCCTTTCCATATTTGAGTTCATCCTCTTAGTTAGTCGTCGTTTATTCTAGTTTATTTATTAGTTCGATCATTAGCATTGTTTAGCATTGTTTTAGCCTAGTTCATCATTAGCTTAGTCATACTTCTCCTCCACTATAGTTTTCCATTTATCGTTCCTTTGTGTTTGTTTCGTAGCATAGTCTTGTTGTAGGTCGACCTAGTCTAAACCATACATTACCGTCCCCGTGGATTCGACCCGACTTGCCCTATCTACCGTAGGTTTAGCCGGTTTATTATTGACGGTTGGGATTTCACGACTAATCCCTCCCATCAATTTGGCGCCGTTGCCGGGGACGGTGCATTGTTTAGACTTAGTTTGCTTATTTCTAGACTTAGTTTCCCTTCTTTGTGCTTTCCCTCTTCTCTTGTGCATAATTTCTAGTTTTTTATTCTTTTCTTAGCTTTCTTTTCTTTTTGTCTCTAGTTGTGCTTGTTTATTGTCATTGCCTAGTGCCCACAAAGCACTAGGTGTTCTCACGTTTGTTCTAGTGTGTAGTGTATGCCTAGGAGGGGAGGCGACTTCTATCTCTTTAATCCAGAGCCGGAGAGACTCTTTCGAGCCTTTCGCCAACGGACGATTAACCGGGTTAGGATCTCTCAACCAAGTGCAAGCAATACTCATCAAGGGCAAGCTCAAGGGGCCGACTTTAGCGAGTCACCTCGAGAGACGGCCGGAGGGACCTTCATCAATCCCTTCGGTAACTGTTCTTCTCCTAGTTCCCCCTCTTCATCTACATCAACACCGTCTACACCACCATCTTCTCCTTTATATCCAAGAATGCCTAAGTTTTCTTCTCACTCGACCTTCACGGAAGACGTTTTGCCGGGTCCATCCACTTTACCGGAAGCATATACCGGGAATTTTGTGGCGAAAACGCAATTTATCCAATTGGTCGAGAGAAGTCAATTTAGTGGGTTACCAACCGAAGATCCTCATCAACATATGGAAACCTTTTCGGACTATTGTGACGCTATTTCGCAAACGGGAATAACTCAAGACCAAATTCGGTGGGTATTATTTCCTTTCTCTCTTATTGGTAAAGCGAAGCAATGGTTTAAGGGGTTGGACAAAGCAAGACTTGGCATTGACACTTGGAAGAAGCTAGCCTTAACCTTCTACCAACAATTCTATCCCCCGGAGAAGACAAATCTATTGAGAGCTTCTATCACGGGTTTCCAACAACGTGATGATGAAAGCCTATATGAATAGTGGGAAAGATTCAAAGCCTTGATCCGTTCTTGTCCACACCATGGTTTATCACAATGGTTCCTCGTACAACAATTTTGGAACGGGTTATATGAAGACTCAAGGGCCATACTCAACATGGGATCTAACGGTAGGTTTACCGAAGTGGAGGATGACCATACTTGGTCAAGGATTGAAGAGATGGCGGTTCACAATTCCCAATACTCTAGGCCTAGGAAGGCGAATCGAGGAGGTAGGCACGGGGTAGATGCCATTACACAATTGAGCATTGATCTTGGGGCTCAACTAAGAACTCACATGGAGACCATTGACAAGAAGCTCCAAAGCCACCTCAACCAAGTTCAAAGCTCTAGTTCCTCCAACCAACACTCGATTCATGATGTTAATGCTTTGGGAGTTGTACCCCCTACTCCTTACTTTGGGATGTGCGATACTTGTGGAATCGTTGGTCATGATCCTATGAATTGTAGAGGAAGTATTGAGCAAGTGAACGCCTTTCAAGCGTTCAAGCAAGGTGCCTCCTACTCTAATCAATACCAAGCTTCCAATCAAGTCCCTCAACAACAAGCACTTCAACATCAACAACAACATCGTCCCTATGTTCCACCTCCCTTAAGGGACAACAACCAAGGTTACCATGGTTATGTGGGTAATCCAAGACCCTTCAACAACTTCAAGCAAAACAACCAAGGTACCTTCCACAACAACAATCAAGGGTTCCAACAAGGGAACTTTAATCAAGGCGGTTTCCAAGGAAACCAAAACTTTCAAAGACAACAAAACCACAATCAAGGCCTTAATCAAGGCAATTCTCATGGGTTCCAAATGAACCATCAACAACAACAAGCAACACAAGGCAATCAACAAAGCAAGCCTAGGAGCCGGTCTCCTATTCATGACTATGGTACTCCATTAGCCCATACCGATACTCCGCATAATCCACAATCTCCAACTCGGGATTTGGATATACAAAAGCAAATGTTGGATCTACAAAGGAGTACTCAAGAAATGCAAAGGAGCCAATTGGAGACACAAATGTCACAACAAGGAATCATTGCTCAAATTCTAATGGATAACAAGGAAATGAAAACTCACATGAAGATGATTGAGAATCAAGTATCACAACTTGCATCGGGAAGTTCTTCAAGGCAAAGAGGGCAATTACCTCCTCAAGGTGAAACTCCGAATTTTGAGCATGTCAACGCCATCACCTTAAGGAGCGGTGCCACCTATAATCCTCCCGTGTTTCCTAGTGAGCAACAAGCAATGAAGGAAGTTGTGTCTCCAATTCAAGAAGATTCAAGCTCGTGAAATCCAATGGAGGAGCAAGTACTATGGGAAATTGAAAAACCCCAAGAAGACAACCCTCCCCCACTTCAAGAGAAAAGCAAGGGTAAAGGGAAAGTGTCAAGTGAGAAGTCCACCCATATTGAGCAAAACAAGGTGCAAATCAAGTTGCCTTTCCCATCAAGGCAAATGAAGACTAAGGTGGACACTCACTATGACAAGTTCCTTAACATCGTGAAGAAATTGGATGTTAGCGTCCCGTTTACCGAACTACTTACCCAAATCCCGGCATATGGAAGATTTATAAGAGAAATCTTAGCTAGGAAGATATCCGTAGACAAGGAAGAGACCGTAGCGTTCACGAGGGTGGTGAGCGAGCTTATCCAAGGTTCCACACTTCCGAAGTTGAAGGGTCCGGGTAGTTTTTCGATCCCTTGCACCATAGGCAACTTCTTGATCAAAAATGCGTTATGTGACTTGGGCGCGAGTGTGAGCATCATTCCCTATTCTATTTGTCGCCGACTCGGAATGAAGGAGTTGAAATGTACGTCCCTCACCCTCCAAATGGCCGATAAATCATTCAATCGACCATTAGGAATGTTAGAGGACGTACCGGTACGAGTCGGGAAATTCTTTATTCCGTTCGACTTCATTGTGCTTGACATGCCGGAGGATGCCAACACTCCCATTATCCTTGGGCGCCCATTTATACACACCGCGGGTGCCATGATCGATGTGAAGAACGGTAGGATCACATTTGAGTTAGGCGAGGAAAAGATAGTGTTCGACCTCCAAGGCAACACTTCGCCTACTAAGGATGAATCATGCAATATGATCCAAGCCAAGAAAGACATCGATCTAGGGGGTGAACCGGGAAAAAGCTTGAAGAAGTACTCTTATGTACTTGATGATGATGACTCCGAGAGTGAGGAGGATGAGAGCCCACATCATGGGTTAGGTGACAAATGCAATGACAAGGAGCAAGATGAGCCTCCCTTGTGGCCACATGAGGACCGGTGGACGTTCGGGTATATCCCGAAAGACCAAAAGTACAAGTTCAAGCCATTGAACTTGGAAGATCGGGATGCCTCGGGAACGTCAAGGCAAGGCCATGAAGAGCCTTGGGATGTGGTCGGTTACATTACGAGCTTGATTGAAGATTTCGCTAGGGCCTTTGACTTGTTCCTCCGTGCCCTTGATGGAGATGGAACCGGTCGTAGTAGTGTTGAAAAAGAATGAGGATTGCACCACCTTGGTTTGACGGAGTTCCACAAGAACCGTCTCATTGTATATACCTTTTCATTGTAGTTCTCTTGGATTTTTGGTAAATTCTTGTAATTTTGGATTATCGATGAGAGATGTGAGGGAGAGCGTTTGATGTTGAGTTTGATTTTATTTGATAGGTATGAAGTGAGGATGATTCCTAGAGAAGATTGGCTATGATAGAGCTTGGGTAGTAAGCACGAGGATCGGGTTTTTGAAGCTTGGAGCAAGCTTTTGGGATTGTGGAAGTTGAAGAAGGCCCATCCCGACCGGGAAGAGGCATCCCGACCGGGACGGGTGGGGCATCCCGACCGGGAAGGAGTCATCCCGATCGGGATGGAGGTACCAAAATTTGAGCCTACTGTAGGTCCATCCCGACCGGGATGAGGGCGTCCCGACCGGGACGAGTGAGGCAACCCGACCGGGACCAACCATCCCGACCGGGATGGTCCGCTACTCCCCCTTTGTGTTTCTTCTTCGATAATTGGGTCCACCCAACCATCTTATAACCCCTCCCAACCTCCCTAGCTATCCTAGCCTTATCATATGCCCCTTATACTTCATTGCCATGCCTTCACTCCATTTCCTATCCACTTTACACCGAATCTCACATCAAATCCCACCCCTTACCATCACTACCCCTACCGTGAGTCCTTCTTGAGTGTGAAGCGAGATGGCAACCGAGAAGACAAGCGACGAGCCTCTAAGGATCATCGAGACGATGGAGCAAGTGAGTTACTAGCCGCTCGGTTTGGGTAACTATCCTTACTTTTCCGTCTTTTTATCGCTTGTATTCTCTTATTTGCCCCCTTCACCTTGAGTCATGGTATCGTAGTGGCCTTCGAGGCCATAGTATGGTTGCTCCCGACTCCCGATGACGTGAATGCGTCGAGAGTCAATTGTTTAATCCAATTTTACAAGATTTTCATCCCTTTTTAGGAGTTAGTCGGATTTGGACGGAATCCGGGCTAGGTGACTTGATTACACCTTGCCCTCCCCTCCCATTTCCTTTTGTTTCCTTCTTTTTATTTTCTTCCCCCATCCATATCTTTTCTTGTCTCGGCCCATGGTGATTTGATTACACCCCGGCCGGACGCTTTCTACCCTTTTCGCCATCTTTTCTTTTTGATTATTAGCCTTATTTTCGTAGTTTCTTTTCCTTTCTTTTGTCTCTCCGCACACTACGATTGAGCATATGAGGACATTGCTCGGATTAAGTGTGGGGGAGCAATATTCTATCATAGTTAGTTTTATTTTCTTAGTTTTTTCGAAAAAAATCTTTAAAAACCATAAAAATTTGAAAAATTTCACAAAAAATCAAAAAGATTTTCCTTTTTGTGTGTTTTCCTTTTATGTTTTTGTATCGTGTTTGTGTCGTATATTTGTTTTGTGTGCGTGTATTGCCTCCCTTTGTCCTTATAGGTTGCTTTAATCGCCAATGACTTTGGAAATCTCTAAAGAATTCCGGTAACATCTTATCCCTTTTTCTTCTTTATCTCTTGTGGAGTTTGGAAAAGATTGTGATGTTGTGTGCTCGGGTGGAGCTTTGTGCGTATTGGTGGATGATTTGGTGACTTGTATGGAATATCGGGGTTGTGTTTGTTTTATGTTTGTTTCGTCATGTTTTGTTCTTGTTGCCTTTGTTTCTTTTCCTCTCGTTTTCCTCATGTCTGTAATTTTGTGTTGTGTTGTGTTGTGTTTCATGTGTGTAAACCATTTTCAAAAACCCGGTTTAGAGGCCATTGTGTGATAGTTTACTTTCCCTTCCTAGTAGTGTAAATCGAGTCTTGGACTGTATCCTAGTAGAATGACCCTAAATCAATGAATTCGTTGGTCCTTTACCTTGAGTCCACCTAGCTTACTAGGGATTTACTACGGGATTTGCACTTTTGACCATTATGACCACCCACGGTGTGAAAAGGCCTTGGTTACCGAGTCTCGTCCCTTAGGTGACCGTGTTTAGGATCGTTCGATTAGTCCAAGTTCTTCCCTTTTTGTGGGTTTGAAGAGGGATCGCGACCCTCAACTCACCCATTACCCTACCTCCTACACATATCCGCACAATAAAATGCAATTTGATGAATTCTCTCTTTCTTGTTACACAAGAAAATGCCAAAAATGCCAAATCTTGCCAAAAGGGCAAAGAAAAGAAAAGAAAAAAAAAATGAAAGAAAGAAAAGAAATGAAGAAAAAGAAAAGGCACAAAAGCCAAAAAGAAAATAGAAAAAAAGAAAAAAAGAAATGGCATGGCAACAAACAAATCAAAATGTCGAAAAGAAAGAAAATGCCAAAAGAAAACACGTCTCACAAAAAGAAATCCCCACAAAAATAAGCCTTTTTCCGACTTTTGCCGTGAAGAGCCTACCAAAGGACCGAGTCCCGAGGAAGGATGATAGCGGCATTAGTCGGTCTTCCCTCATTTTGCATGTTTTCCACCTTTTTACTTGGACTAGTTAGGCGGTTTTGGACACGGGACGACCCTCTTGGGTCACGCTAACGGGGGCGGGGTCTCACTTACCTACAGTGTCGACTAACACCGTGGTTCTTCACTTTTCCACTCCGCCGATCGTCCCGTAGTACGTTTTTAGAATGTTAGGAGGACCTAGGTAAGTTACCAACGTTTTTGTTGCTTTATCGTCATACTATTAGTGTTTAGTCCACCTTGGTTTGTATTGCTAACTTGGGAACGTTGTCACTTACCTCGAGTCCTAAACCGGTGCTTCTTTCACCGCTTTTAGAGGGAAGCGTTATTTGTTTTCTTTTAGGTGCAACCGATTATGTGTTTGTTTGTGTGTTTGCTTGTTTGTGTGTTTTGTGTCCGGTTGCATCCACAGTTTTGTCGCAAGACCCGACTTGCCTTGCGGAGTTCACTTTTCCTCTAAGTGCACTCGCGTGATTTGAAGGGGCGTAGGGTGCGCTAATACCCACTCGGATAGTTTAGTAGATAGTATGTGCTTACTCGAGGGCGAGTAAGGGTTAAGTGCGGGGGAGTTGATAAGCGTAGTTTGTAGTGCTTATTTGTTGTGTTTTGGTCCCAATTTCCTTGTGGAATCGCTCCTTGGGAGCGATTCATGGGCTTCTTATGCTTCCTTTAGTTCGTTTCAGGTTCCCGAGCCCGATTTGGAAGAATTGGACCGATTCCGACTCCATACATACACATTTTGGAGCCAACGGAGTAATGGAACGATGACTCGATGCCTTGCAATCGACCCCGAGGCCTTGGGATCTAATCCCGAGCCTCCGAGACCCGATCCCGAGTCCCGAGAATCGGCGAGAAACCCATGTGAGGCAAGGAGGGACCAAAGAGCTCTTAAGGGAGGCCTACAAGACCCATCCCGTTCGGGATGGCCTCATCCCGTTCGGGATGGCCTCATCCCGTTCGGGATGAGGTGCGCTTTGAAGAAGGCCACTGTGAGCCCATCCCGATCGGGACCAACCCGTCCCGGTCGGGATGACAGGGCCGTCCCGATCGGGATGATCCCGTCCCGGTCGGGACCGTAGACCTGCAGCGCGTCTTCTTTTATTTCTTCTCCTTCATTCTTGTACCCATATATATACTCCCTTCTTGTATTAGTAACATATCTTATCATACCCTAGACTAGTTTAAGCCTCCATTAAGTATTAAAACCCTAGATTAGTGTTCCTCACATTAGCTTTAATCACTCTTTAATTCTTAGTCAATCATTGTAATTAGTTCTTGGATTAAGGGGATTCCTGAAGATTATTCCAAGCTTGACAACCTTGGGATTTTATTTGGGTTTCTTATTAATACAAGTTATCATCTTTTTCATCCATTGTTTGTTGGTATAATCTTCTTCCCTTATTTACTCTTGTTCTTAGTTTATTAATCAAGTTTGAATCTTTATATTTTGTTTATAGTTATTGTTATTGTTCATTATGGATGTTTGGATATTCATGTTGTTTTCTCTGATTGTTGTTAGTTTGTTCATGATAATGAGTGAGTAGTAATCTTGTGGGGTTAGTAGAGGGATTAGGGGTAGATTATGGATGATTAGGGTTGATTAAGGGAAAAGGGTGAATCTTTGTTGTTAGTCACATTGTGGGCACTCCATGTGTTTGCTGATATGCTTGTGTGAGTTGTAGTAGCCATGCTTCCCATACTTGTGTTCATCTTCTCATTGTTTTCCTATTATGTGGAAATGTTGAGAATAGTCGTAGTCACGAGAGTGCGGACTAGGGTCTAAGTTGCGAGAGCCCGGACCCACCTTGACATCGGTCTAAGTTGCGAGAGCCCGGACCGACCCTAGCAACTAGGAGACACCTATACCCTTGATCACCCAATTACCCATCTACTCTTATGAACCCGACCTACCCCACTTCCTTTCCATATTTGAGTTCATCCTCTTAGTTAGTCGTCGTTTATTGTAGTTTATTTATTAGTTCGATCATTAGCATTGTTTAGCATTGTTTTAGCCTAGTTCATCATTAGCTTAGTCATACTTCTCCTCCACCATAGTTTTCCATTTATCGTTCCTTTGTGTTTGTTTGGTAGCATAGTCTTGTTGTAGGTCGACCTAGTCTAAACCATACATTACCGTCCCCGTGGATTCGACCCGACTTGCCCTATCTACCGTAGGTTTAGCCGGTTTATTTTTGACGGTTGGGATTCCACGACAAATCCCTCCCATCAGTAGTCACACTACTAAAGCAAGTTTCAAGTACTATAATATGTGGTCAATGGATGAGAATTTTTTGATGATAATTCGTGGTATTTGGGATGGAAGAGTGGAATGTAATCCTATGTTTAGATTGGTTCATAAACTGAAGGAACTGAAGGGGCCATTGAAGAAGCTAAATAGAGAGAGATTTTCTGAAGTTGAAAAGAACTACCAAATGGAGTCTGTTAAAATGGAGGAAATTCAAAGGAGGTTGCAGTTGGATCCTTGTAACAGGATGATTCAGGTAGAGGAAAAGGATTGTGCTAAAGAGGTTTTAAGATTGGGGAAGGCTTCTACTTCTTTCCTTAGACAAAATGCTAAAGCAAGGTGGGTGGAGGAAGGTGATGACAATACTTTCTATTTCCATTCTTGTATAAAAGCAAGTAGAGCCTCTAATAAGGTGCTGAATATAAAGGATGAGAAGGGTATGACTTTACAGGATTCGAGTAGCATTAACAAAGTGTTTGAAGAGTTTTACATCAAGTTACTGGGTACGAATGCTGAGGTTTACAGGGTTTACAAACCGGTTGTTAGAAAAGGAAAGCTTCTAACTCAAGCTCAAAGGGATATGCTTACCCAGGCTGTCTCGGCTAAGGAGATTAAAGAGAGCATGTTTGCGATTTCTGGAGATAAAAGTCCGGGTCCTGATGGGTACACTAGTCAATTTTTCAAAGATGCGTGGGAAGTAGTAGGTACTAGTGTTATCAGTGCAGTGCAGAATTTCTTTAGAAGTGGGAAAATGCTAAAACAGTTGAACCATACTCTTCTAACTTTAATTCCTAAAGTGGAAATTCCTGGTAATGTGACCCAATTCCGTCCTATTGCATGTTGCAATACAGTTTATAAATGTATAACTAAAATTATGTGTAATAGGTTAAATCTAGTCCTCCCTGATATTATTAGTCAGAATCAGAGCGGATTTGTCCATGGAAGAGAGATAGTTGAGAATATATTAATATGTCAAGACCTTGTTCGTTTATATGGGAGGAAATCTTGTTCCCCAAGGTGTTTGATGAAGATTGATCTTAGGAAAGCGTATGATTCAATTGAATGGCTATTCTTAGAAGACATGTTGGATGCTTTGAAGTTTCCTTTGCAGTTTACTAAGCTAATAATGGAGTGTGTGACTACTACTAGTTACTCATTGGTGTTGAATGGGTCGACTTTTGGTTATTTTGAAGGGAGGAGAGGTTTAAGACAAGGAGACCCGCTATCTCCTCTCTTGTTTGTAATTTGTATGGAATACTTGTCTAGAATATTGAATGAAGTTCAGGGTTTTGAAAGGTTCAAGTATCATTCAATGTGTAAGGCCATGAAGCTCTCACACTTGTGTTTTGCTGATGACTTGCTCCTATTTTCTTATGGGGATAAGGAGTCGGTGAAGATTCTTATGAGGGCGTTTCTTACTTTTTCTAAGGCCTCGGGTCTCTACATGAATAAAGAAAAGTCGGAGATCTATATGAATGGAGTAAGAGACATTGGAGGGGTGATGAGTGTCACAGGTATGTCAAGAGGGAAATTACCCTTTCGATATCTGGGGATACCGATCACTTATAAGAAATTAGGGGTCTTGGATTGTGCAATTTTGGTTGAAAAAAATTTGGACAGAATACGAGCATTAGGCACGAAGCATCTTTCTTATGGAGGAAGGCTAACCTTGGTACGTGCTGTGTTTCAGAATATTCATGCCTATTGGTCCAGAATTTTTATTTTGCCAAAGACTGTGGTGAAGAAAGTGGAGGAAGTATGTAGGAATTTCTTGTGGAAGGGACACTATAGTTATGTTACTGAACCACTCATAGGCTGGGATCAGGTTTGTTCCGAAAGAAAGACAGGTGGTTTGGGGTTGAGGGATGTTGGGGATTGGAATCTGGCTTTGGTGGCCAAATATATATGGTGGTTGGCGGCTAAAAAGGACCATTTATGGGTGAAGTGGGTCAATATAAATTTTTTAAAAGGCACCGATTGGACTCAGATTGATGTTAATGCTACTGCAACATGGTCGTGGAGGAGGATTATTAAGGTTATAGAGAAGTTTATAGGGGGATATACACAGGATTGGTGGCAGTATAAAGGGAATGAATACTCAGTGAAGCAGGGGTATGATTGGATTCGCCCTAAGAGAGCAGAGGTTCAATGGGATTCACTGGTATGGCACAACCTTAATCTGTCGAAACATGCATTCATCGTTTGGATAGTAATGCATAACAGATTGCAGACGAATGAAAGATTGCAGAAACGGGGATTGAATACGCCGGATGAATGCTGGATTTGTGGTAGAGACAAGGAGAACCAGCAACATCTTTTCTTTCGTTGTGAGTATAGTCGCAGATGCCTAATGATGGTGTCTAGCTGGCTGCAAATTCAAATTCCACAGGAAGAGACTTGGCAGTGGTGGCATAAGAAGACTTTTCAGCATAAACTGCACAAAAGATTGGTTGGGAGTGTGATTGTGGCCTTGTTTTATCATCTTTGGTATACTAGGAACCGTAGCAAACATGAAGGTTGGATTGAGAAGCATGAACAAGTAGTATGAAATATTAAAAAGGAGATGAGGATAAGATGCAGGTTTATGTTAAAAAGTGCTGAATCATCTAAGTTAGAGAAGTTCTTTAATTAGATTGATTGAAAGGAATGTAATGGTTATGATTATTAATACAAAGCTTACATTTTCACCAAAAAAAAAATATAAAGTCGGTGTGTCTATTTTTGGCACATTTGATCGTTGAACTGGGCGTAGTTTTGCCCAGGAGGGTGTATGTTTTGACCTTAAGCTAGATATCGCATCGTGTTGGTCGCCGTCAGCTGAACTAGACATATTTATTGTCTAGGAGGGGTATGCACTACTTAAACCAGGACCTCGCTGCACGCAGTCCTGTTATAGTTGAGTTGCCTAGTTAGAGACTGAATTCTGTTATGAGTTAAGTCTACAGTTCTCGAAGCTAGTTTCCAGTATTATCCTAGTGAAAGTCTAGCCTTGTGCACACTGATCAAATTTCCATAACGCCATTTTTGAATAGTATTATTATTATCGATTGATTTTGACTTGCAGGTTGGCAAGTGTTTTAAGTTTCGCTGAAAACTTATTTTTATTATATCGTTTTAATGTTTTCCATTTCAACTATTTTGATATATTAATACCATTATTTTTCCATAGGATATAATTTGGCTGGGAGAACGTCCGAGTTACTCCCCACTGATGCGGCTGTTATGTTTATAACATGATAGGTATTTGCTGCTGGGTTTTGGGTGTGAGCTAGCGAGTAGCGTGGATCCTACTCTTTCTCTATTCATGTAATTTATGGATTTGTATAACCCGTTTGGAGAATATTCTATTTAGCCCTTTTGTAAAAAGTGGCCTTTGTATTGACTTACCATTTCTTTTAATAATATACTAGTTGCGATGCCCGTGCGATGCACGAGTGCAACAATAACATTATAATATGATGTCCTACGATCAGCTAATTATACCGAAGATGTCTTAGCCTAGTGGTTAAGGCTAGGTGTTCTGAGACAGTAGGTCTCAGGTTCGAATCCCCCCTCCCCTATATTGTAATGCGACTAAGTGCGCTGTTCGTTGAACCAAAAAAAAAAAAAAATTTTAAACGATCAGCTAATTATCATCCTTTTTAATTCTGCTAATTTAATTTGATACTCAACCCTGTTATTACAATCTACTAACCATGTTTGGCTAATATTATGCTACTTTGGCGGAAGTGGTCAGTTAATAGTACATATTGAGGCATTCCACTTACTTGAACCCCAGTTCGACGATTCCTACAATCGAAATGAACAACCTTTGGGCTGACCCTGAATACGAATCGATTAGGAGCATAAACATATGAAATCCAACATTAACTATGTCACATAATCTAGATCTATCCTATCATTCTAATTTTATTACTTAAAAAAGGTAAAAAAATAAATAAATAAAAGGCGTTCGAACTATTTATGACCCGTATTCTAACCATAACTATAACCCGACCCATGACTCGTATTTGACCCGACCTGCCCAACAGGTCTAGTACCTACATTATTTATCTGGTGAAACAAATGATGTTCATCAAGATACCACCACCTATGTTCGTTAGAAATATAAATATGTCTGTGACAACTCAGATGAAACAATGAGTTTATCTAACCATTTGATTTTCTACATTGAATATATTGAATGTATGGTATCAACTTGCTCTAAATTTGACCCAACCCGCTAACATGCCCCATCCAATTTGTTGTTTCTAGAGTCATGAACCTGTTTTTCTTACCCGAATCTTAAGGGTGTGGATGGATAATAAAATGAGAGAAAAGCTAAGGGAGGAGTGGAAAGGGAAAAAGTGAAGGGAAAGTGTCGGGAAGGGGAGGGAGAATGGAGATGATACATTTTCCCTCCAAATTTTGTCTATTTTGGATAGAGTGGATCATGGGTCGTACCGTCCGATTGACTTGTCCGGTCCGGCCCTAATTTTTAGCGGGCTTGGACACAACATTTTCAATAATATACAAAAGTCTGATCCGCGAACATGTCTCAAGCCGACTTGTCCGTGGGTCAAAATTTTATCCTTAGCCCTGCCCATGTCCGACCCAAACTCGCATATAGATTACCTCTAATTTTGGAGGGAAAATATTTTTCTTTGGAGGAGAGGAATGGAGAAATCCATTTTACTTTCACCTACAAATCCCTTCGTCCCATTTTGCTAAGCAAACAAAGGAACTTGCTTAGATTACTTTTCTTCCCCTCCATTTCCTTCCAAATTATATAATCTTTCCAAACATACCTAAATGACCTAATAATTTTGGACCATGACGTGGACTGACCTATTCAACTCGTTGGAAAAAAGAGACTACAAAGCCTTAGTCTAAAATCTCAGCTCAAGCCAACACATTCATATGCCTAGATTATGCTAAAATTCTAGTTATTCGATATAATTAATTATTATATGTTATCCTTTTATTTTAATGTAAATTTGTGTCTAATATTAACTTAAATTATCTAATAATTTTAGTATATTATTCTCTTGTACAATTGTACATAGGTAGACCAATACAAATTCTTACTTTACATAGAGAGCAATTTTAGTACTTCCCCCTTCCATAAGTGTACTACTCATTATATATTCGATCAGTAGGTGGTATAAAATAATCGAATGGATAGAACATTGATAGGGGGAGGAAGTGCATTATTCTTCTAGCTTGCGACGGGTCAAGTGCAACCTATGTAGGGTAGATAAGACAAAAGCAAAATGGGTAGGAAATGGTTTCCTGATTTGTCTTATCTATTACCCAAATGGGTAGTGATTGACGCGTCGTAACTTGTGACGGATATGCAAGTCACAAGAAAGACTTGCTGGGAGACTAAAGTTGTATTATCGTGTTAAATAGTAATGTTACTATTAAACTTGACCTGACTTGTAAATCCGTCCTATTCAACCCGTTTATTGGTAGGTCAAGATTCAAAACCTTGATCCGTGATTCAATATTTTAAATTAAAAATATAGACTAATATTCAATTTAATACAACATTTTTTTATCTTTTGATAATAAAATAATTATTAAAATAGTTTTAAAAATTCATTGAAATATAAACATTATAATCAATGTCTATAAAATAATATTATTAAAATAAATAATACTGTAATATCAAAAATATTATTTAAAGGGTAAAAAATTAGTCGTTCGAAACTACGTTTCACCCGTACTCTAATCATAACCTGTCAAGTGACCCGTATAACCCGACCCTTAATTGAACTTGCCCTTATTTTGATCCAGTGTGTATAAAAGTTATTTACATAAACTATGTAGTTTAAAAAGTTGGAGACTACATGTCACTCGATAAAAGGTTCAATTATATTCATTTTATTTTTAATTATTTAATCAATTGTTCTATTTAAATGTTTTTAATTTCATGACAATTTTGAATTAGTTAAAATAGTTTAATCAAATTTGTAATGTTAAAATTTTTTAAAAATTTAAATGTGTTCAATAATTTAAGTTTCTATTTAAGAATCCAAAAACTATTGGAGATTACCATGTCGCTCAAAAAACTTCTTGCTTAATTAATTATATTTATGATTCAGTGAATGTTTATTGATTCAACGTAGTTATTTTTATATATCAATTAATTTTAAGTTAAATCATCTACCACTCTTAGTATTTCGTACTCCCTCCGAGTTTGAATAATCTTCCCCTTTGTTTAATATATGTGAGATATATTTTAATAAAAGAGGAAGATCATTCAGACTCGGAGGGAGTATATTGCTTGCTTATATATCGAGAGGCTAAAGCTGTGCTCTCGAGTTGAACATTACCCTCTCCGACCCACTAAGATTTCTCCGTTTTATAAAAATTCTCACATATAATGAGAAAATAGGGCGATCTTTTTAGGACGGATGTAGTACTATACCTAACAAAACTTGGGTTGAGTTGACTCATAAACCTAACCCGTCCAACCTGTTTTTTCGTTGGTTAACACCTATAAATCTTGATCCGCGACTTGACTGTCATGATCCCGGTAATTTAGGGTCGTGACTGAACCCGACCTGTCCGTAAAAAATATTTATATGATTGTTGTATTAATATTTATATATGAAATGTGAAATAATATTTTTATAAGGTATCTACCTAGTACTTTAAAAGATAAATACAATAAAAAAAAATTATAAATGTAATGCTACCTCTTTTTAAAATTTCTTATTTATAAGTATTTTTATATGACTATTATAATTAATGAATATAAATAAAATATTAAAATATAATATTAAATAAAATAAAACAAAACTCCTAAAGCATATTTTTATTGATATTATAAAAGGTAAAAAAGTCGAAAAAATTATTTATTGTAATTTTATCTAATACGTATTCCGTGCTAAATATCATAGGAACAATAATTTGTTTGTTTAAACGAAATGTAATGGTTTTACATGAAATTGTAATTTCTCACAACTTCAACTATAATTCTATTAGGATAATTTAGTTACTCTATATAATATAATAAATTTATTTTGTTAATAATTATTTAAGAAATTCAAATTTTATATTATATATTTTTTAGAGGTTCTAATATTTTTTAGAATGTGAATAAATAAATAAATATTAATATTAAAAAGTTATCAAACCGAACTGAATAGTTCTACGCGGTATTTATTCAAATTTTGTTGTTTTCTTGGGTGATAATTGACGGTTTATATATTGGTAATTCTTTGAGTCTTAGGGTCCTAGAATTATTTTGTCTACTACTAAAATTCAAAGAAGTAATTATCTAATACTAAGACAAATGGGGTATCATTTATCATATCCACTTTTAATACAGATAGTATTTAAATTCGTAGTGTTTTAAAAAAGTTGGATTCTTCGCTCGAAAAAAAAGCTTCCTTTAATTATATATATTGATAGTTTGTTAGTGTGTTTTAATCCCAACTCTACAGTGTTTCCGCCACTGTATTGCGTTAGATTTTCTAGGGGATTACAGCCCGTCCCGGCCGGGAAGATGGTGGTTCCGGTTGGGAAGGGTCCCATCCCGATCGTTATGAAGGTGGTCACGGCCGGGAAGGCCCTACAGCGGTTGGTTTCTTCTCGTCTTTTCATCCCGACCGTGATGGGTCCTTCCCGGCCGTGATGGGTCCTTCCCGGCCGTGATGGGTCCTTATTTACTCTTCCTAGGCTTCTTATCGATGCTTGGCGCTCGGGATATTCTCAAGTGGGACCCAAGGGACTCGGGATCGAGTCCAAGTCACCGAATCATCGTCGCTTCTCTTCATTTGGCTCCATATGCATCGGAAACGAAACAGAATCGTTCAATTTCTCCATGATAGGCCTTAGGAACCTAAAACAAGCTAGAAGAAGCGTAAGTAGCCACGAAACAGCTCTAAAGAGCGATTTCGCAAGAGAAAGCTGGACCAAACACTTGAAATAAACGCTACAAAACACACTTATCAATATATAGGAAGGATCAAGTGAGTCAACTTATCATAATTGAGTCCGTGAGTCCTAATCTCAACCCTTAAATTAGTGATAGATTAATGGTTATGATTGTTTTGTCAATTAAGGAAATAACTAACTAAATCTTGGTAATTTTTTTTTTCTCTCTCCTCCTTAATTACTTAATGCTAATCTTCTCTCTACCATCAAATTTTTAACTGCATCTTTCTATCACACAAAAAGTGCGTCGTTTCATCTTCATTTTCACCAAAAAAAAGTCATCATTTTGCTACTGCCATGTTTCTCTAACTCATACTTGTGTTACTTTAACTCATAAAATCTGTTACATTACATAATAGTGTCTTACAAAAACGGTACGTTGCAAAATATATGTGTCTATTAAGGATACTCCAAAACAAAAATTATAAAACTCCATTATAATTCATATTTTTCACATCTGTTACTCTAAGAACTTGATATTGGTAATCAAATTATACTCATTGTGTTACTGTAACTCATTATGTATGTTACTCTTACGCATAATGTGTGTTATTCTAACGCATAATGTGTGTTATTCTAACTCATTTTACATCAATAAATTGGTACTAGAGTTCCAACGGAATCAACTTCATTACAATTCCAATGTTTCACACCTGTTACTCATAATCTATGTTACTGTAACTCATTAAGTATGTTACTCTAACGAATAATGTATGTTACTCTAACAATATACTATCCTACTTAGAATTCTGCTTCTTCATCCTCCTCGTCCTCTTCTTCTTCTTCTTCTTCTTCTTCATGTTCATCATCATCGTCAGAAGCTTTGATTTAATCTAATCACCGCGCCATCTTTTCGTTGTGTACCTCCTAACAAGGAATCCACAATCCAATGCGTAGATTTTATAGAAGTTTACTGACTCATCCACGTCCTTGAAGATCTGCTCTATGTATGGAGGAAACTCTCATCCACATCCCTACGCCATTCATGTGCTTTTGCTTCTACTGAAAAATAATAACAGTGCCAATAAACGTGGCGAAAAAGAAACAATCAGAACTTGAAATATGGATTAAAGTAATAGATGACAAGAATTAAAGTAACAGATGAAGTGCATTGAAGTAACACTGAATTCAATTAACAGAGGATGCTTATACACCATGTATAAAGTAACAGAGGTCAGACATTAATGTAACAGATAGTGTGAATTAAACTAACATATAAAATTCATTAAAATAACTCCTGTATAGCTTTGTGCAAAAAATTCATATAATGATCAGAAATGAGAGTATGACGCAATATCTTTCTTTGAATGAGGGCGATATTATTTAATATTGTTTCCTATTTTGAAGTCAATCATGTAACATAATTATAGGAAGAAGTATCTTTTTTTTTATATATATGACGATATTCTAAATCCTTTTTGTCACTCCAATACATTACGGTAATAGATGAAAATAACTAAAGTAACAAATGAAGTGCGTTAAAGTAACACGAGATTCAGTTAACATTATGTGCATTAAAATAACAGGGGTTAGCCATTAAAATAACAGATTGTGTATATAAAAGGAATAAAGTATGTGCATTACAATAACTCCATATATTTGTTCGTGCGTAATATTCATATAATGCTTAGACCTTTTTGTGTTGCATTATTGTGTTACTCTAATTAAAATTAGGTGTTACTGTAACTCAGAACGTCTATTACTTCAACGCCGTGTCTGCTTTAATAGAAAACAAAAACAATAGTATCAGTGAAGCTTAAGAAAAACCTAAAGAATTAACAAAACAATAACACGAGAGTAATGGACCATTGATATGAATCTGTGAATAATCAAATGAATAAAATTCCACCTTTTAACAAATATAAAAATTTGGAATCTATACTAACAAGAGAGCAATGAACTAGATATGAATCTATGATGAATGAAATGACCATGAAAGCAATATCGACATGAAAATCGACGCAAAACATGAAAGAAAATTGACGCATCAAGATGATGAATAAAAATTGACGCAAAACATGAAAGCAATAACGGAACTCACCATTGTTATAGTTGATGAATTGATTATCAACAGTTGATGAAGATGTCACGATCATTGAATCCATAGTAACGGGATTTCGAGCACAAATTTGAATGAATGAATGAACGTGATATTGGAAGCGTTTTTTTTAGGTTTTGATGAACGTGAACGTGAATGAATGAATGAATGAGTGAATGAACGTGATGTTATTGTTTCCTAAAATTATGGGAGTTATTTTAGGATTCAATATCTTTTTTTTTAATGCAAATATTAGGATGCATCTTGTCCATTCATTCTCATCCCATTCAAAGGATGGGATGAGAACTTAGAGGCTCATATATAGAGAAGAACTCATAAGAGCCTTATATATATATGTGTGTGTGTGTGTGTGTGTGTGTGTGTGTGTGTGTATGTGTGTGTGTGTGTGTGAATTAGGATCTTTTACCCATGTCAATTTTGCTACAATTTACCCATGTATACTAGCCATTAGATCTCACTAAATCAAGGGATGTTATTAAATGTTGAGATAATGTAAAACTTTTTTTTTTTAACTTCCACCTCTTCTTCTTTACGTTTATTTCTTATTTTCATTCTAAAGCTTCAATTTTTCAAAATCTCTCAATTTTGTTCTTCAATTTTCCATCAAAATAAGTTTGTACTCAAGATTAAACTTTTAGGTTAAGTTAATTTCAATCTTTAACTCTTTAATTTCTTCTTTTTCATATTATGTTTGTTGATTTTGATTTTCAATTTTATTGACTTCGATATAATAATTTGGTTCGATTTTCATATACATCATTATTTTTGGTAATGTTATTGTTAGTGATTTAGAAATCATTCGATTTTTTGATTAATTATTAGGGATGGTACGTTATTCTACATGTTTTGATACATTATTTGAGTAATTTTTATAATTTTGGTTACAATATTGAAAATCGAAATTACGAATATTGCAATACTTGAATACGTATTGTTGATTATACGTTTGGAATTACCCAGAATTTTAGGGTTTCCAATTTCGTTCTGATATACCTATAGAATTTCTAAATTTTGGGTTTCTGATGTATAGTAATTTTTTTTTTCAATTTTTACATATATCTTGCTAATTTTTATGTTGTTATTGTTAGGGATTTAGTTTAACTGCATTCGATTTTTTGAGTGATTTAGGGTTTGTGTGTTATTTTAGATGTTTTGATACGTTATTTGAATAAAATCTATATTTTTGCTTGCAAGATTGAAAGTCGAAATTATGAATATTGCAATACTTGAATATGAGCAATAAAATACTTGAATATGAACATTGAAATAATTACATATTATTTCAAAGTGAAAAAATAACTACGTAACCTCATCAATGATATATTATTTCTGAATATATAAATCAATTCAATTTTTCTGATTTTATTCAATATTTCGTGTACTAGTATTCGTCTCAACTCAAATAAGATAAACCCTTTTTGCAATTTTGTTTTCGTGACTATTGTTTTAGTTAGATTAATTTCTGGATTTTTGATTACAAGATTAAAAATTGAAATCATGAACATTGCAATATTTGAATATGAATGAAATACTTGAATATGCACATTGAAATAACTACATATTATTTCATAGCATGAATTTCTTATTTTGGTATATTATTAATTATTACTATGAAATAACCAATTATTTTATTATGTTATTTCAGTTATTCTATACTATTATTGCGGTTATTCTATATTATTTTTGAAGTTATTTCATTATATTAGTTACTATGTTTTATAACCACGGTTATTTTATAGTATTTTTATAGTTATTTTATAGTATATATGTGATTATTGTACTTACAATTTTTTTTGTACTGTAACTAACCCCCTCTTTGTTTTTGCCTTTCAGTGAAGTGTCTTTTTCTGGGTGCACCCTCAATGATATGCAAGATATTTCGTCCTAATACAATAACACGAGTTATTCATTACAATAACTGAGTTTCTACATTGGAATAATAATTAGGTAAATAAGATAATATTATTTTAGAGCTGATTATATTTGAGTGTCAACCCAATATATTAATATGAGTTACTCATTACAATAACTGAGTTTCTACTTTAGAATAACCACGTAAAATCAGATAACATTGTTATAAAGTTAATTATATTTGAATTTCTTCTAAATACAATAACACGAGTTATAATAACCGAGTTTCTACACTGGAATAACTACGTAACATCAAATAACATTATTCTAAAATTTATTATATTTGAGTTTCATCTCAAAACAATAACACAAGTTATTCAATACAATAATTGACTTTCTAAATTGAAATCATTACATATCTAGATTGAAATAACCTGATAACATTATTCTTAGTAAACAATTGAGTTAACTATAAAATAACTATGCTTCTTCATTAAAATAATCTTTTATGTACATTGAAATAATTATAAAAACTTGAGAAAAAATGCTTTGGGGATTTAGAGAGTTTTTAATCTTTGCTCTTCGTAATGTGATGAGATCTAATGGCCAAAATTAAAAGGTAAATTGTACCAAATATGACAAATGTACTAGATCATATATATATATATATATATATATATATATATATATAGATGTAGATATATATATATATAGATGTAGATATATTTATATAGATTTAGGTTCATGTGAGAACCACTCCTTCAATGAGAACCGTGACAACTATAATATGAGCTATTAGATCATAATGTTCAATCTCATTCGTTGGATCCTTCAAAATTCTTCAGTCCCATAAATTAATCACAATTGCTTGAGCCCTTCAACCCGTAAGGTCGTAACTCCTTCTCCTTCTACAAAATTCTTCGACCCGTAATCCTTTAATCCATAATTCTTCCATCGACCATTGAATCCGATTTTCAATCCATCAATTTTTCAATCGACTTTTCTTCAATCCATCAATTCATCACAATCGGGTATGGAACCGCAGTAACCTAAGTAACTTTTTTTAAAAAAAAATTAATTATTTTATGAGTTAACTTATTCGATTAAATTCATTATTTCATTACAATAGTAATAGTATTATCGTCGGCAAATATAATTGCAATAATCCCATCCATCATTTTTTATCATTTTTTTTCAAAATTTTATCATTGATTTAGGAGTTCATCTAAAATATTATCCTTTAATTTCTTTTGTACGGATTTTATATGGAATACAACACTTCTTCTTCAAGCCATACTTGATTTAATTTATTTTTTCAATTTTAGCGTACCATTTTCAATTTTAGCATACCATTGTCAGACCCTCTTTTAATTATTGTGTATCCCTTTTCAATTTTAGCGTACCCTTTCTTTAATTTATCGTACCATTTTTCAATTTTACCGTACCCTTTCTTAAATTTATCGTACCATTTTTCAGTTTTAGCGTACCCTTTTTCAATTTTTGCGTACTTTTTTTTCAATTTTAGTGTACCTTATATCATACCTTTTCTTAATTTTATCGTACCCTCTTTTAATTATGGTGTACACTTTTTCAATTTTAGTGTAGCATTTTTCAATTTTAGTGTATCATTTTTTCATAGAATGAATCAAAGTTTCTCTGTGAAATTGAAAGTTTCTTCTTTTGATTTTTTAGAGTAGTTGACAGGAAGGAGCGAGAAAGAGGGAGGAAGGTACGACATTTTTTTGAATGAATTTAGTAAATGATCAATGTTGAGCGTATGTAGGTGATTCATTTAATTAATCTCCATCATTAGATGTGGTAAGATCTAAGGGGTGTGGGAGGTTCTCACGGTTCTCATTATAATATAGGTTCCCACCGGATCTTGACTATATATATAGAGAGAGAGAGAGAGAGAGAGGTTCTTATGAGTCCGTCATCTATATTGAGTCCCTAAGTTCTCATCCCATCCATTGATTGGGAGATGGATGGACGGAGAGATCCATCACTATATTAAAAAAAGAAGAAGAAAAAGAAGATACTACTTACATCAAAATAGGAAGGAATATAATAGAGTAACGTATCGTTCATACTGCCATTCCTTCATAACACAACTCACGTTCATCATTCTCTCGTTCAACCATTGAAATTCCTCTTAGCGCCGCTGCCATTTACTTTCAATCCACACAGTTAAGAGCACATTCAATCATTCATCGTCTTCTTCACGCTGCTGCAACTTACGTTCGATCAATCCGGCTTAAACTTTTCATTCGATGGCACATATGCAAATCTTAGAACACACAAACGGGGAGTATATGCTTTGTAATTTATACTGGAAACGCCATGGAAGTCATTAAGATGCTACTCAATTAATAATTTTTACGTTTACAATATGGGAAACTGCATATTATTAGATGTCTGATTCATCATATAAAATTTACGCACGCACTATATATTGAGTTATTGTAGTATATAGTTCACTTACTTGGTTACTTTAGTGTAGAACATCTGTAATTTTAATGTCTAACATCTGTTACTTTGTACGTCGTGATACTTTAATTCACTCCAATCGTTACTTAGTGCTTTTCATCTGTTATTGTAGTGCATTGGAGTGTCGAAAGGATTTAGGAAACCGCCACATTAAAAAAAATATGCTCCTTCCTATAATAATTGAACGTGATTGCCACCAAAATAGGAAACAATATCAAAAGAGTAACGCCCTCATTCAAAGAAATATACTGCTTTGTCCTATCATCCACCACGTTCAACCAAAATAACATTGAATCGAAGTACACGCGTTCAGTCAACACACTATAATACACGTTCAGTCATTCACCTTCTTCCTAGTGCAACTGCAACTTCTCCTTCGATGGCTGATATGCAACTTATCAAAGACACAAACGGTAAATTTTAGTTTTTGCTTTGTAATTTATACTGGAGATGTCATGGAAGCAATTAAAATGCTCCATATTATTAGATTTTACGTTTATGGTGTTGACATTGCGTATTACCGCATTTTTTTCAATATATGAATGGTATATACGTGGCGTTATTTTACTGTAAAATATTTGTTACTTTAATTCACGATATCCTTTACTTTAATGCCCGTCATCTGTTACTTTATCTCTAGTTTATACGCATCTTCTGTTGATTGAGTTCGGTGTTACTTCAATGCACTTCATTTGTTACTTTAATTAATGGCACCTGTTACTTTATTGCAATGGAGTGGCAGAGTGATTCTAATACCGCCACATTTAATGGCGCTGTTATTATTTTACAGTAGCCGCAAATGCACAGGAATGGTGCAGGGATGTGGGTGAGAGTTTCACTTCATACGTAGGGAAGATCTTCAAGGACGTGGAAGAGGTAGTAAAATTTTGTAAGATCTACGCATTGGCTTGCGAGTTCGATGTGAGGAGGTACAATACGAAAAGATGGCGCGGTGGTGAGATTAAATCAAAGTTGCTCGTAAGTAATAGGCAGGATTTTAACAAAAAGAAAAATGTCAGCGCCGATGGCAGCCAAGGAGTTGTCGTCCAAGGACGAGGCAGTGAATGAGACGACCGAGGGAGTCGCTGTCAAGGCACCGAAAAGGAAAACCAAGGTCCGTCGTGTTGGCTGCAAAGCAAGGATTAGGTTGTACAGCAAAGGTGGGCCCCTAAAAATTGATATTTTCCACGGTGGGCACAACCACGAGCTAATTTCACCAAAGGACAGAGAATTCCAAAAGATATCGAGAAGCCTCACGAAGTACCACAAGAAAATGATCCTGAACAATTCACGGGTATGTGTTGAGTAGCTTCTTAGCGGTTCAATTATTAAAGTTATGATCACTATATGAGTTTTCTGCACTACCAAATATCTGGGGTTACTTTAATGCACATGATAAGTTACTGCGATGCACACCCTCTGTTACTTTAATGCATACCATCTGTGAATGAGCATTTACTGGTAATTTTACCTCGTGTTACTTTAATGCCTTTTTACTGTTACTTCGATTCTTGTCATATGTTACTTTAATCCATGTATTGTTTCAGTTGAAGATAGGTGCTACGCAGACGTACAAGATGTGTAACGAGCAGGTTGAAGGGTTCGCAAACGTAGGTGCTAGCTTGGTTGACTTGAAGAACTTTGGTAGAGATATAAAGTGCTTCGTCCATGAGAGGGACGGTAAGTTATTCATTGATTGTTTCAGGGACAGGGTGGACAATCGACAAGGATTCTTTTTTGATTACGAACTGGATGACGATGGTTGTTTGAGCAGGGTCTTTTGGGCTGACGGTGTTGCTAGGAGAAACTACAGATTGTTTGGTGACGCAGTTTCATTCGATCGAACCTATGGGACGAAAAAATATAAAATGATATTCACCCCGTTCACCGGTGTCGATCATCACAAGCAATCGATGACTTTTAGTGGCGCTCTCATCGCGCACGAGAAATTTGAATCGTTCAACTAGGTGTTCGAACGGTTCCTAACGGCCATGGGCGGCAAGGAGCCTGAGTACATCATCACTGATCAGGACCCGGGGATCGTATCAGCATTCACGATGATGTTCAAATCGGCGTGGCAACGATTTTGTATGTGGCATATCATGAATAAGGTCCCCATTAAATACGGTGCATCGAGGAGTGACTACCAGGAATTCTTGAAGAAATTGAATGAAATAGTGTGGGATGACGAGATCGATGCTGCGGAATTCGACAAGCGGTGGATGGAAATAATGGAGGAGCACGATGTGGGGGATGTTCAGTGGTTCGCCTATACCCTTTTTATTAGGAAGCAGTGGGTCATGGCACACTGGAGGGATCTAAAGATGGGTGGCTTATTGAGAACAACACAAAGATCGAAGAGCGAAAATAGTTTCTTCAAACGGTTTGAGAACAAGCACGGAACGTTTGTTGAATTCTGGATGTAGTTCGAGAGCGCTATGGATCAGCAGAGGTATACCCAGAAAAAGCTTGACAGCGAGAACATACAATCTATGCCCAAGACAATAACACACCTGCTGATAGAACATTACGCCGTGAGGATCTACACCCACGTCGTGTTTGACGAATTTCAAGAGGAGGTCAGGTGTTCCGTGGCAACGTGCAGTGTTAGAGGTTTTGCTGAAAGAGATGGGGTTGAAGTAACTACAATGAGGGACGCTACTAGGGGTAAAGAATTTCTAGTCCATTATAAACAAGGTATACAGTGGCCTGCTCGTTGTCTTCCTTTTTACGTGTTTTATGAGTTACAATAACAGAATGCATGTTTTGGAGTAACACACAGTATGAATTAAAGTAACGCGGTTTGGAGTTCGTAGATTTAATTGTCTTAATGCTTTAATAACCTCCTGCAGAAACATTAGACGTCAGGTGCACGTGTAAATTGTTTGAGACAGGGGGAATAATGTGTCGACAAATATTCTGGATATATTCATCGAAGGGTCTGAATAGTATACCCGATAACTACTTTGCTAGAAGGTGGTCAAGGGACGCATTGCGCACGTCTCGTATTGGTGATGGCGGAAAGGAAGGAGATGACATTGACATCATAGACGGAAACCAAATAGAGATGTCTGAATTGTGGTCGGAGGTTCATGAGACGATAGGTATTCTACGGTCTGCTGATAAAGCAGATATGGAGAGCATGTGTGCTTTGATCCGCGAATTCAGGCAGAAACTTAAGTCGAATGGGGGTCCCAAGACATTGAATAAAACCCAGGAATTAGAGGAAATGCTTGGATGTACGTCAACTGCAGAGATAACGATACTCCCGCCGAAGATTTCCAGGACAAAAGGAAGCGGCAAAAGGTTGTTATCAAGCAAAGCGAAATCCATTGCACTTGCAAAAAAGCGCAAGCGCGTGTGCAACACTTGTAAGCAGATGGCGCATCATGACAAAAGGAATCGCCCCAAACCCTTTGCAGCACGGCCGCCACCGACTGTCGAACCGTCTGACGATGATTCAGAATCAAAAGAAGAAGAAGAAGAAGAAGAAGAAGATGAGGACGGGGAGGATGAAGAAGATGAACCAGAATTCTGATTAGGGCTGTATGTTATTAGGGTAACATAGATTATTCTTTACAATAACACATTGAATAACTTACTGTAACAAATTATTTTTAATTTGATGTTGGTTGACTTGCAAATATTCATTCCTTAGAGAATAACATTTATTGGAGTAAGATTGAGTTAAAGTAACACACATTATTCATTATAGTAACGTACTTGATGAGTTAGAGTAACTCGGATTATGGGTAACAGGTGTAAATCTTTTGAATGAAGAACACCCCTTTTTTTAGGGGGAATACTTAATAAAAAAGACATTACTCTTTTGTTTAATTGGACAGCCTGTGTTTGCAAGACACTATTATGCCGCATTGACATTACGAGTTAACGTAACACATGTCATGAATTGCAGTAACACATTATACGAGTTAAGGTAACAAAGTTTACGGGATATGATAACATTAAAATATGTCAAAATGACAGTAATTGTTTGTTTAACAACATAATTTGTCAACCATGTACAAAATGATGCTTTATTTTTTGTTAAACGAAAGTTACAATTAATACAACCATTTACGAGTTACTATTTCCGGCTCTTTCCTCGCTTAGCCTTCGCTTCTTCAATTAATTTTGGTCTCGCTGCCACAAACTTGGTTACACCTCCAATCAGCCGCTTTTGCACCTTCTTCATGTCTTCTAGGAGAAGAGTGGTTGCAATCTGGACCACCAGGTATCTTCAGTTTACCTTCCTCTCGAGGTCTACGTGTTCGAATTCACAGCCCTCGTACATTGGCATGTGCATCATCAGGAACGTCCCCGACTCATCCTTGTTGGGGACCTTAGACTGCCAGTTCAGTTTAAGCACGTGGAACTTGTACTGCACTATATATCCCGCACCACTGACGGAATTAGAGTCAAGGTAATCACTCATTGTCGCCACCTGAAAATCAATGATGACAATAAAAGAAGACCTAACTAAACCTTGCACATGAGATGTGATAAAAAAACTGATGAAATGAAGAATAAAGAAGCACACAATTATCTTGAGGGTTGTAAAGAGTTTTGTCTCGCTAATGTTTGTGTAGCGATAGTGGTCGAGGAGATCAACTGCCTTCTTCTTTCGGCTGATGACTATGCAGGAGAAGTACCCGTCCATGTTGAAGGGCACAAAAATCGGTTCAACGTCCAGCTGCAATGTACCGCCGCAATTATTCCTGAAAATATCCCATTGCTCCATCAAGGCGTCGGAATTCTAAGTAGGTATGCAATTCGTATTTTCGGCAATAATCCTCATTATGCAATCCTGTAAGAAGGTTGGGCTATGTGAACATTTACAATTAATACAAAGTAATTTGTTGGTGTCCTTATGCTGTAGTGAAACATAGAATTATTGTTACTACAACACGTGGTGAGTGTTGAAGTGTTACTCTGATCAATCAATTTCCAAAAAAATCAAAATATGAGGCGAGCATAATGTATAGGCACTATATATCCTACCACATACTGCCCCATTCCATATCTCTATATATAAATTCTTAAACAGTAACTCGTTAGGTTTACCGTCTGCCGTAGACCAAAGAGAGCCATCTTCGGAGAATCACCCGACCCGCTCCCATTTGCGATGAGGCTGTTCATCAGCATTGACATGCAGTCGAGGACAGATGAAGACATGTCGTTACCCGGGAGCATGAACATTACATCACCCCGGGTGATTGCAGCCAACGATGAATACTCCGCCACCATTTCGCTGTATTCAGGACAGATCAATAGGCATTGCGAATAACAGATAAGTGCGAAAATTTTAAAAAATTATATATTCCCAATATGTGTAGTGTTCGTCTTACTACCTATCGTTGTAGTTGTTGTGCTGAAATAAGCAGTAGTCCACTATATATTTCCACAAGACGTGAATATTTCCCAGCAGGGTCTTGTTGTTTGCAAGGAACGGGGATGCCATCGGGAGACTGGGATCTACATCGCCACAGTCGATGGAGCAGCCTAAGCCGTCCCCGTCCCCTCTAGATCGACTCCTAAGGACAAATAATGATCCGGTGGTGACCGGTGATTGATGTGTGGTTTCTACAGATGGTGTTTTTGGAGTGGATGGTGGCACACGACTCTTCTTAGTGTGTCTTACGTCGGGGATCGACTCTCCTGATCTCCTGTCAGACTCACTGATGATCGTGGCAACATCTGACATTAGGGCTTACTAATGACAAGGTTAGCTTTATCGGCTACGAAGGAGGACACTCGCGATATAAACACGTCCCTATCCTTGTTGATGTCGTAGAGACACAGCTTCGCAGCGATTTCTGCTCTATACATATTGTTCGCCTCGCTCGTGCCCAAGGGACACTTGAACTCCTTCGCGGCGTACAACATCATGTGTATCATGAGGTAGACGTCGCAGTCATTAGCAGAGAACACACTTCCCTTCCATCTGAACGGGATATTGACAAGAGGGAACGACGAGACATTCGCCCTCTTAGCGATGCCTCTCTGCACCATGTACTTACCTATTTCTACGGCCTTGATGATAAATAAGAAAAAAACCGTATAAGAATGACGGATGATGTAGACACCCGCATTTTGACTGCCAGGTGTCTATGGTAGTTTCCAAAAAACACCCGATGATGATCGGACGCTAACGTGTTTCTACGCGCTCGGATACGGGCTCAAATCCATTAATCGTTGGCTAACACACTTACGGAGTACAAATCTCACTAAACAGACCTCAAATCCAGGCCCAGTGGATCATTCTGAGTCAAACAAGACTAATTTGGGTCGAAACCGACGCCGGGAATAAAACCGACTTTTAGCGACCGGATTAAAACCCGGTCAAAGCCGTTTCCGAGTAGCTCACCCACGGTCCGCCTCCAAACGGGCCATCAAATCAAGTCCGTCAAGGCACAAAACCCTAGACACCAAGGTGCCCTAGCTTTGCCTATATAAGCAACCCCATGCAACACAATTACACAATTTCTCACAACCCTAAAAACCCTAGTACACTCTAGGACATCATCTTTTTACAACCCTAGCAAGTTACACAACCCTAATCCTACACATCTACAAGAACCCTAGACAAACTCTACGAATTCGATATTAGCAAACCCTAAAACCTAGTTTTAGGAATCCAACCCAAGCCACCACAACTTAACCTCCATACACCTCGAAGACTCCCGTGCCATAGCCACGTTTACGAGCCTTAGTCCGAGACAGAAACATGTAGGTTGAGGGTGAAACCTCCTTCTTCTTTCTCTTCTCTTTTCTTCGTCTTTTTTTTTGTTTATATTATTATTATTATTATTATTATTATTATTATTATTATTATTATTATTATTATTATTATTATTACGGTATTATTATTATTATTATTATTATTATTACGTTTATTATTATTATTATTATTACGTTTATTGTTATTATTATTATTATTATTACTATTACGATCTTTATTATTTACCTCGTTATCATTATTGCATCATAACATCGATAATATTGTTAGCATCAAAACATTAAAATACTTATCGATTTGTGTCGAATAAGAGGGATATCGGGATAAGAAAACACGAACATACAAGTGTACTGCACACAGCGTTGACGGTCGCTTATCCCGGTACCCCGATTATTTGATTATTGAGATGAGTCAACTTAAACAAGAATTCGTCATTATTTCTCGTCGTTATCATCATCAATTTTGCATCCATCAATTTCTTTAAACATCAATTTTAACAAGGGTCGAAACCCGTTGACACAGATCCGACATCACAATCCCTAGGGATTTATTTCGATGTCGGAGAAGTCGAGGGAATCAAGTTTTTTTATTTATTTATTCAAGTAAAGCATCGATTTTGGATTCGATACCAATTCCGTAATTGGATATCGAATCTAACAATCAAGTCATATGAATTAATTAACGTGATTTACTCATATCACGATAATTAATTTAAAACGACTAAAATCAATTTATTTATTTTTTCTATTTCACTCTAATATTCCATATCGATTCAAATAATCGAATATGGGATACAGCGAGTACTCCAAATTTAGAATCGAGTATAAATTCAACAATATTTATATTCGGTTCAACAAAATTCGCGATTTATAAAAAAACCAAGTCGAACATAAATTATGCAATATTTATGTCCGATTCGGTAAAACCGTCGAATTATCATAAATCAAAAGCAATTTCAAAATCAATAATTAAATTGCAAACGAACAAAGTTCGCACAGGTGCCACTCGACCAAGTGCCTTAGTCACTCGATCGAGTGACACCCTAAAATCGAGTCAGAAAGCTAATTATGACACCCACTCGATCGAGTCTCACAGTGACTCGGTCGAGTGGCCATGTACTCGACCGAGTTAGTCAATAACTCGACCGAGTACGGTCTTTGACGCAAAACAGAATCATTTTTTTTGGTTCCACTCGATCGAGTGGCCTCATAACGACTCAAACACGAGTCGTACATTATTCTATTTTTTAAACTCGATAGTATTTTACGACTTAGGTCAACATGTGCATAATTAATCACGTGTATACTATCTTTTCAAATCATGCATCCTCATATTTGCATCTTTTCAATTCAATTCAATATTTGCAAACCGTTATTATTCGTTATATCGCTATATCGTTACTAACGCGTTTTCTGTTTCTTTTGTCAATTTAATTATTATTCGTTTATTATACTAAATGAACCCGCATGCTAAAATACAACTTTAACGTTAATTTTAGTTGCATTAAATTGACTTAGAAACCCTTTCAATTACATTCGCATGTTTAGGGAAAATAAATCTTTGCATATCATTTTTCCCGTTTTACTAGCACGCGTATTAGAAAGTCATTCGAGTTCTTAGTAGAGGCCGCTAAAGTGCGGGCGGGGTTGGGTGTCCTTTGGGGGCTTCCCAACACGTACCCTCACCCCTTACTCAGAACCTCGGTTTCCGGATGTCCGAAACCGTTGGCGCACGAGAGTCATTCAATATACGATTAACCGCTCAAGTCGGCATCTATATCGATATGCAAAGGGACGAGCCCGATAAACTCTGACATCGGAAATGGGCCGTATTTTGTATACGGCCCACTACGACATAGAGTGGGCTCGAACGGTTCCGAATAACCATAAAATTCGGTGGCGACTCCACATAGACCTAAATTTCAATTCGATCCTTCTCATATGGAGATTCATTCGCCTACCCAAACCCGCGCGTGGCCGCGTCGGGGTGGACCTATGTCATCTCCACAATTTGGCGACTCCGCTGGGGATTAACTGATGCGTGACTTACCATCGGCATCCTCAGGGTGAGACTCGAATAGAAATCGTTTGACAAATACAATACGCGTTTTAGTTCTACGGTTCATGCATAACCCATATTTTCCCGGGCCGGTACTCGCGACCGACGTCCCACTGTACCGTCGATGTACTCCAATATGGATATGTTGAAAGGTGTCCATAGTCGATTCGAGTGGGTTTCGCGGCATGTTCTAAGATCAACTGGACTTAGGAAGTCCGTCCTGATCAACGTCTAGACTATGTACACTGGTATAGACCCCTTATAGACCGACCGAGACTTCGTATAGAGCATACATGGCGTCGTTATAATGCTTGTGTGACTACGTGCTACTTGGTTTCCGAGTCGTTTTCAAAAAACCGTCAACTTTTCAAAATTGCATCCTTTCAAACTATTCAATTTCAAAACCCGGGACACATACCGTATTTAGGACTTATGATTTTACTCAAAATAGCCTATTTTTTAGCCGGTATGCTGCCCAAATCAAAACTCGAACTTTTAAAACCCGTGGCCCAATGACTTTTCGTCCTCTTTTTCGGAAATTTGGGCCATTCACCGAGTCCACTCGGTCCTTTTTCAAAAATCATCAATTTTCAAATCCTTCCACTTCTAGGACTTCCCGTATTTAGCAGTGTCGGGTCGAGTCTTAAGTTGTCAAGATCTTTAGCGTCGAAACTCCGTCGATCTTACATCACGAGTTTCTTCCCTATCCCAGTCCACCTTATTAGGCTAAGGCAAGGCCCACCTACGTAGGACATACTCCTACAAAGGAAGGCCCGTCTACACACTCGAGTCTAAAAGTTTGGGGATGTCTCACGTGGATCTTCCTTCGGATAGGACTCGGCCCACATAGCCGGATCCTAAGGAAGGCCCACCTTTCACAAGTCACCCGTCTAGGTGTCTTTTCCGAGTCAACCTTTTACAAGGCATAGCCTTATAACAAAAGGTTCACGGTCCTTACGTCTAAGGGTCACTCGTCCGACACTTGAGTCTTAACAAAATTATCGATCCCACTCCGGGCTACCCCTTAGCAGGGCGATCGATCACGGTTGCTCTAAGGGTCATGTCTTACACGTGTCTCACATAGTCCACTTTCGAGTCACTTAGATGCCACACCATTTGAGTCCTTAGTCTCACTTGGGGGCTATTCTCCGACGGAATGACTAATCATAGTCACTCCGAGAATCGTACCCTACACATTTGTCTTAGGAGGGTCTATCCCGAGTCAAACATGGTCGCCCCATTTTCGAACTCACCCTTCTGCAGTTCGAGTCTAATTTACAGTCGTTACCTCGTCTAGGTCAACATTCAGGTATCCCGGTCCAAGAGTCTTTGTCGACCCGTCGCCCCGGGCCGTGTCTAGTTTGACTCTCTCTCTTGCGCAAAGCCGAGTTTAGGCGAGTCGTGGCACCCGTCGTTCTCTCCAATCAAAGACCTTACCAAAAAAAAAAACAACCAACCGAGCATCCAAATCCGGATTTGATTTAAGTCCGAGTCTGAGTCTGAGTCAAGGATGTTCTATTCCAAAGTCAAAGTCAAAGTCAAAGTCAGAGTCAGAGTCAACTGTATTCTGTCCTCTTTTCAAATCCAATAAAATCAGCTTTCCTGTTTCTCAAATATACTTTCCTTACGTGTTTCCGAGAACATGATGAACACCATCATACACTGTGAGCACACGCACGTGACTATTATAGGCACATCTATAATGACTGCAGGAAACCGAGCCCATGTTTTCTTTTTACCTATTCCATGTCTGGTATAGAAAAAACCACACAACTACCCGTAGCAGGAGCGGTATCGAATCCTATGATAAATCTAGGTAATCTGCTAGTTTGGGTTCAAGACGGGAGGCAAGCCCATTTCCCACAATAAAACACCCCTCCGATAAGACTGACCAATCCCTACCTTAGGTGTTAGTCTGACTGGACAAAAAAAAATCAAAAGTCAAAAAAAAAAAAAAAAAAAAAGGGCCAAAGCAAAAAGAAGGCCATCAAAAAAAAAGAAAACTGGACAAAAAAAAAATCGAAAGTCCATGAAAAAAAAAAGAAAAGCAAAAGGCCAAAAAAAAAAAAGCAGGCCATCGTCAAAAAAATTCAGAATACCCATGACCGTGGTCAACGGTCAATTTCAGTGAAAGCCCCACGACCAGGGTACGGTCAAAATTATCAAAACCCCATGACCGTAAGGTCGATCAAAAAATCAAATAATCAAATACTCAAGTGAAAATCCTTTGACCGGGGTACGGTCAAATTCAAAATTATCCATGCCATCCAAAAGGGGAGTGACAATCAAGCTGGTCAGATAACACCACACTCAGCCTTCCCACATTACAACCCTCAAGACCTCCCCGAGACCCAGGCTAGAGACAGCCCGAAATTTTGAGGATTCAAGCCCCATAGGATACCCCTAACCACTAGGGCCAGACATGGAAACCAGATCCCGCATTATCAAACCGGCTCTCGAAGCCTTAGCTCCACAGAACCGAGCTCCAGATTTCGAGTCATCAAGGCCATTTACCTCTATCAAACCGGCTCTCGAAGCCTTAGCTCCACAGAACCGAGCTCCAGATTTCGAGTCATCAAGGCCATTTATTTCATTATCAAACCGGCTCTCGAAGCCTTAGCTCCACAGAACCGAGCTCCAGATTTCGAGTCGTCAAGGCCATTTACTTCCTAGCACCACATCCCCAAATATATCAAATCCCGAGAGCAAAACTCGTAAAAATCCCCGAGAGCAAAACTCGTAAAAATCCCCGAGAGCAAAACTTGTTAAAATCCCCGAGAGCAAAACTCGTTAAAATCCCATCCCAATTTTTCACATCCAGACCAGTTACCAACCCCAAATACGGGAACTCAACTTGCAGTCGGCATAGAACATGCCCAAATAGTTCACACCACCACTGGGGGCTACCCCGGAGAACGCTCACAGTCAAAGGATTAATATCCTAACCATTCAAGCCCTTTGATCAAGACATCACTGGGAATGCACCTAGCCTACACTGTCATTATGGCTAGTTACACACAAAGTCCTATTAGACTAGGCACCATATATATCTTTCAATCCACTGAACTACGGCATGGTTTGATTTCACCACACGTGAATACGTAGGAAGCCTTTCAACAAAGGCACAACCACCCACATTGACACACATTCAAAAAGCGTCATTATTCCGGTCACGACACCATCGTGTTCTCAATAGCTAGCTTTGTTGTCCCGGGGGCTTCTCTTAGACAGAAGACCTCCATCCACTCACAAAATCCAGATAAATACTTTCAAAATCTAGCCTCCTTTCTGTAGTGCGTCTTAGTACTCGGCTCAGTCGAAGACAAGAATCTGTTAGGACTCGAGGCAATACCCACTTTGGAAATGTATCCTAAAATAGGAAAAGAACACCAGACTAAAACAGTCTCATTACAGGTTACTGCAATCCCCCCATAGCATATCTATCCCATTTCGATGTGCGACCGTGTTGCCACTCGCCTAGGCTACGGGATAGCGCAACTTAAGAATCTTGTTAGGCGGCCCACACCCCTACCAAGTTGCGGTCCAACCTTTAGAGAGTCCAGTCCGTGTCAGTCAACTCGTCCAGTCGTGTCCAGAATCGAGTCTGTCGATAGGCCCCTCTCTTCAAATTCCACTTTGAAATTTGCAAAATTTAGCCATTTGAAAAAAGATCTTTTTCGACAAGGTCAGATTTCAGTCTATTTAAACTACGAATTTCTTTTATATCCCTTTCCATTTTGAAAACCTAGCTCGTGATTGCTTTCAGGATTTCAAATTCAAAATTTCAAAAACTTCAAAAATCATTTTCCCCAGCACGAGTCATTTTACTACCTACGTGTTGCATACATTTTTATGTGACTTATACAGGTACGACTCAAGCAAAGACATGCAAGTCATCAAATCTCCCCAGCAGCATTTTCCGGGATAGCATGGGATGGGCCAACACACAGGCACACGCAGGGCTTACAAGCCCAAATTCCCCACGGAGTACAATCATCAAGCTCAGGTATGATTTCTGTCTTGTGGCTGGCGAGCCCTTCACGCGAGTCTAACGGACTATAAACGACCCGACCGGAAGTCTACCAGGTCTTAACGGGGTTGGTAGCAACTCTGACATTCGCCTTGTCCAAGCCTCAGTCAGAGTGGGGGCTCTGTAGACACCCGCATTTTGACTGCCAGGTGTCTATGGTAGTTTCCAAAAAACACCCGATGATGATCGGACGCTAACGTGTTTCTACGCGCTCGGATACGGGCTCAAATCCATTAATCGTTGGCTAACACACTTACGGAGTACAAATCTCACCAAACAGACCTCAAATCCAGGCCCAGTGGATCATTCCGAGTCAAACAAGACTAATTTGGGTCGAAATCGACACCGGGAATAAAACCGACTTTTAGCGACCGGATTAAAACCCGGTCAAAGCCGTTTCCGAGTAGCTCACCCACGGTCCGCCTCCAAACGGGCCATCAAATCAAGTCCGTCAAGGCACAAAACCCTAGACACCAAGGTGCCCTAGCTTTGCCTATATAAGCAACCCCATGCAACACAATTACACAACTTCTCACAACCCTAAAAACCCTAGTACACTCTAGGACATCATCTTTTTACAACCCTAGCAAGTTACACAACCCTAATCCTACACATCTACAAGAACCCTAGACAAACCCTACGAATTCGATATTAGCAAACCCTAAAACCTAGTTTTAGGAATCCAACCCAAGCCACCACAACTTAACCTCCATACACCTCGAAGACTCCCGTGCCATAGCCACGTTTACGAGCCTTAGTCCGAGACAGAAACATGTAGGTTGAGGGTGAAACCTCCTTCTTCTTTCTCTTCTCTTTTCTTCGTCTTTTTTTTGTTTATATTATTATTATTATTATTATTATTATTATTATTATTATTATTATTATTATTATTATTATTATTATTATTATTATTATTATTATTATTATTATTATTATTATTATTATTATTATTATTATTATTATTATTATTATTATTATTATTATTATTATTATTATTATTATTACGGTATTATTATTATTATTATTATTACGTTTATTATTATTATTATTATTATTATTATTATTATTACGTTTATTGTTATTATTATTATTATTACTATTACGATTTTTATTATTTACCTCGTTATCATTATTGCATCATAACATCGATAATATTGTTAGCATCAAAACATTAAAATACTTATCGATTTGTGTCGAATAAGAGGGATATCGGGATAAGAAAACACGAACATACAAGTGTACTGCACACAGCGTTGACGGTCGCTTATCCCGGTACCCCGATTATTTGATTATTGAGATGAGTCAACTTAAACAAGAATTCGTCATTATTTCTCGTCGTTATCATCATCAATTTTGCATCCATCAATTTCTTTAAACATCAATTTTAACAAGGGTCGAAACCCGTTGACACGGATCCGACATCACAATCCCTAGGGATTTATTTCGATGTCGGAGAAGTCGAGGGAATCAAGTTTTTTTATTTATTTATTCAAGTAAAGCATCGATTTTGGATTCGATACCAATTCCGTAATTGGATATCGAATCTAACAATCAAGTCATATGAATTAATTAACGTGATTTACTCATATCACGATAATTAATTTAAAACGACTAAAATCAATTTATTTATTTTTTCTATTTCACTCTAATATTCCATATCGATTCAAATAATCGAATATGGGATACAGCGAGTACTCCAAATTTAGAATCGGGTATAAATTCAACAATATTTATATTCGGTTCAACAAAATTCGCGATTTATAAAAAAACCAAGTCGAACATAAATTATGCAATATTTATGTCCGATTCGGTAAAACCGTCGAATTATCATAAATCAAAAGCAATTTCAAAATCAATAATTAAATTGCAAACGAACAAAGTTCGCACAGGTGCCACTCGACCGAGTGCCTTAGTCACTCGATCGAGTGACACCCTAAAATCGAGTCAGAAAGCTAATTATGACACCCACTCGATCGAGTCTCACAGTGACTCGGTCGAGTGGCCATGTACTCGACCGAGTTAGTCAATAACTCGACCGAGTACGGTCTTTGATGCAAAACAGAAACATTTTTTTTGGTTCCACTCGATCGAGTCCATCAACCACTCGATCGAGTGGCCTCATAACGACTCAAATACGAGTCGTACATTATTCTATTTTTCAAACTCGATAGTATTTTACGACTTAGGTCAACATGTGGATAATTAATCACGTGTATACTATCTTTTCAAATCATGCATCCTCATATTTGCATCTTTTCAATTCAATTCAATATTTGTAAACCGTTATTATTCGTTATATCGCTATATCGTTAATAACGCGTTTTCTTTTTCTTTTGTCAATTTAATTATTATTCGTTTATTATACTAAATGAACCCGCATGCTAAAATACAACTTTGACGTTAATTTTAGTTGCATTAAATTGACTTAGAAACCCTTTCAATTACATTCGCATGTTTAGGGAAAATAAATCTTTGCATATCATTTTTCCCGTTTTACTAGCACGCGTATTAGAAAGTCATTCGAGTTCTTAGTAGAGGCCGCTAAAGTGCGGGCGGGGTTGGGTGTCCTTTGTGGGCTTCCCAACACGTACCCTTACCCCTTACTCAGAACCTCGGTTTCCGGATGCCCGAAACCGTTGGCGCACGAGAGTCATTCAATATACGATTAACCGCTCAAGTCGGCATCTATATCGATATGCAAAGGGACGAGCCCGATAAACTCTGACATCGGAAATGGGCCGTATTTTGTATACGGCCCACTACGACATAGAGTGGGCTCGAACGGTTCCGAATAACCATAAAATTCGGTAGCGACTCCACATAGACCTAAATTTCAATTCGATCCTTCTCATATGGAGATTCATTCGCCTACCCAAACCCGCGCGTGGCCGCGTCGGGGTGGACCTATGTCATGTCCACAGATGATGAAAGATCATTTGTTTGTTTGTCATCCTTATATACAAAATGTTGTATATAAGGATGTTAGATTATATACCAAAATGAGTAGACTTACTGACAGCCGTGCCATCCCGAGATAAGGATGACTTTCAAACTCCTCCTTGTCGTAAGACCTATTCTATTATCAAGGTATTCAATCTGCTGTGACACAAAATTGATACACGCGCAGCTATAGTGGTCATTTTTTTTCCGACAGCACCAGTACAAATACCTTTAGATAGAGAATGAGTATCGTGTTGATGATTGTAACTGGGGAGGAAGCTTACAAATATGGGAACTAAATGTAAAAATACCATGTCGGAATCTAGCTCGACATTGCCTTCATTTTCTTCGAGCCATATGTTCCAGAAGTTGAATAGTTCTACACTCATGTCCACCAAAACACCACCCTTTCCGCTTCTCCAAATCTTTAGAGGTGTATCATGCATGATATTGGAGTAACAGGTCGCCATCATTAGAGTAACGCACAAAATGATTTGCAGTAACACATTTGTAGAACTTAAGTAATACCCTTCTTTGCATAATATATTATAGCGACTGATATGATGACATTATATTAATATTACCAGGGTTTGTTGATGATATTTATACTTATCGTTTTGGTCGAGCAAGGGAATAAATTAGCTTATGCTGTGGTTGACACCAAAGAAGCAGCGTGATGTCCGCCACGGTGCAATCTGAGCAGCTGCCATGTGGTGCAGAAGTATGCACCAGCTGTCAATTACAGCGTTTATAAGTTTCTCTCCAGGCGCCACCATGGCCAGCTCGCCACGGGGTACATTAAGGAAATCGCTGAACCTAACAATCATCTTCCTGCAAAATTCAAAAGGATTATGTAACACTCAACAAAATCGACATTAAAACGCACGAAAAAATTAGGTCATGTAGACCACTTACGATGTACTGTATTTTTAATTTTTGTAGAAGACTGATACGGGTTAGTCGCATCACTGTAATCAAAATAATCCTAGATTACTACTAACAGATAGCTCGTGGTAAGTAGGGTCGATTCCACAAGGAGGCAGGTTGAAAATTATATGCTTGTCAATTAATCTAATGGGTCACGATTTATAACGATTGGGTGAATTGACAGTATTCTAAAATTACAGAAATTAATTAAAAAGATAAAATTATGAATTAGAAAAGTCACCAGAGTTGTCGATCACTACGATTAAAACAAGTAAAGATGCGATTTCCAAATAATCAATTAAAATGAGTTAAATGAATATCGACACGGTCCTCTCGGATCACTAGTCATCCTAGAAGTCACCTAACGGGCTCTCGCTACGTATTAGGGAATTCTATCGATTACAACGAGCAATCAATTACGGCCTATAATTAATTACTCGTCGCTATAATGTTGCAAGAGCGATTTAACTCATATAGGTCGATTATTTAGTTATCACATAAATACCGTTCAATTCGTAATTCACCTAAACTCTAGTGACGGAAAGATTAGGTTCTCATATTTACAATAGTAATGAAAATAACATAATTAAACATGATGAAGAAATGAACTAAATACAATGATGAGACTAACAGGATGGAAGACAATAAGAAATAGCTAAAAAGAAAATAACAATAACAATAACAATAATTGATAAGGAGAAGAGATCAGGGAAGGAGGGAAGAAGTACCGAAATCGGAATTTAGTAGAGCGCATATAGAAATAAAGACGAGAATAATAACCCGAATAATATAAATAATGGAATTTCTGAGATTTGTTTTGTAATTGAAATTGAAAATAAAATAAAAGAACTAATATTTACAGTAGACTCTAAATAGAACTAAACTAAAGAAGATGTGTTAATGGAAGATTACTGAGGAAAAAGATGGATCAAAGATGAGATGTTAGTCTGCCTATTTATACTAATTGGATCTCTAAATTAAATACCCACAAACTTTCTCCACTAACTATAACACCACAACCAATATACGTAAATAGAGATAGTGGGGGCAAAAGAATCTTGATGCCCAAGGGGGGGAGATGGTGTGTAGCATCAACAAAATATCTGCGCTGAATTAGTCTTTTGATGCAGTATCCCATTCTACAGACTGGAAATTTTATGCTGGTAGACAGAGATCCAAGTCTGCTGACTCAGTTCTTCTGACTAGGCCTCCAATTCTTACATAGTCTACGGACTTCTCCTTAGTCTAAAGACTTGTCTGTTTGCTTTGCTTGCACTTTCTTAGTCTATAGACTTGTTTCTTTGTCTACAAACTTGTCTTGTTTGCTTTAATTTGCTTGCACTTTTTTAGTCTATAGACTTGTTTCCTAGTCTACATACTTGTGCTTTCTTACTTCTTTCCCTCTTCTTAGTCTACAGACTTAGTCTTCTTAGTCTACAGACTTCCTTTTTGTTTTGCTGCACTTTCGTATGGGCCCTCTTTGAATAATTCACCTTTATCTCCTCTCGATTTTCATACAACGAATCGGTTTTAGAGCTTTAACGATTTTTAACGTAATTTTGAGCTCTTCTAACTACTCGGTCTTGATTATCTGCACAACAACAAAAGAATACCCAAGTAGTACTTATGGAAGAAAATAACATAATATGACTCCTAAAATTAATAAAATGACACGGAAACGCGTGCCGAAATAGGTGAAAAATCGAATAGGAACGACTTTCATCAAAGACGTAGTCAATTACGTCTTTCCTTACAGACAGAAGAGACCTGAAAAGCCTGCTATCCCTACCCAGGAAGTCGGACAGTGTAAGCTGGTCAGGATCCCGGATGTCACAGTCACATGAGCATCCAAGCCTCTCATCGACGACTTGCATGCATCCCAACTGCTTATCAGAATCAAAAATGTAATGGTGGAAGACCTTCCTTCCATCTACTTCCACCCACAAGAACTCACCGACCTTCTCATTTTCGCTTCTATTATCCCACAGAGACAGCACCAACTTCTATCCCACTGAATAACCTCATTAACCTCAGCTGTCGAGCACGGCTGAAAGTTAAGATCGTCCACATCATCTGTGTATGTTTGGCCTCAAATACCGGCCCCTGCGACAACAAATCCCTAGCGCGTTGAAGCGCCTCAAGGACTTCGTCCACCATCCAGTGAAGCTCTGCTCCTCCCATGAATGTCTGGGATGCTTGTGACGGGACCGGGTCATCGGGTGATGGATTGCCCGATGTTATCCTGTTGATCTTGGTAGCATGTGACACCCACCAATCATGGAATGCAACTGCATTCCTTCCCATCATAAGGTGAACCTCGTGGACCTCCTGCATGAAACAATAACTGTGTTACAAATATGCATCAGGTTGAAAAAATGAATAAAATGGCCATTCAAGTACACATGAATGTTTTGTGAAAGAGCTTATCATTAAAGTAACATATGATACACACTAAAGTAACATATGATATGTATTGAAGTAACACTGCATGGAATGGGTACTCATGTGACAGGATGTGTAGTCAAAGGGGGTGGACATTAAAGTAACAGATAATATGAATTAAAGTAACATCATATATGTTGGAGCAAAAAATGTAGATGATACAGGTTAAAGTAACGGATTGTAAGCATCATAGTAACACATATTGTTCATTAAAGTAACACCAGTTTTGTGTTAAAGTAATAGATGATATGTTAGAGTAACATGCAGATTTACAGAGACATTCATGATTTACATGATCACAAATTTACGGGACCCAAAACGATGGTTTCCAAATCACACATATATAGATTCATTAATGAATTGATGACATGATTACTTACGTCGACCGCCCTAGCCCTCAGTTCATTATCGTCGTCAACACCATGCGCAAACTTGATAGTGATTAACTTATCGCCCTTTTGTCCGGGCAATGTCAGATCATTAGTCTAACGGTTCTGTGTAATCCTCAACGGCGAGGACGCGTCTCCCCCCCCTTCGCCACATGTAGGCAACGGGGGTATTCTACATCCGATCGGGTAAGCTGTCCGAGCCCACAATCGATAAACTCGCTGATTAACCGTTCTAGCATGCGTCGACCATCCCAGTGCTTGATCAAAAGAAGATCACACGGGCAAGGGAGCTTGTGATGGACAAACCGCTAGAAGTAGGTGATCATTGGAAATGGCACACAGCCAAGTAAGTATGATGGATTATGGAAAACAAAATCCTCGCACGATTGCGCCAGTCCCTCCAGTATGAACGTGCACCAGTCAATGTTTTTAATCTGATGTACATCTTGCACAGCCTTCAGCAGTCTGAGATCAACACCATGACTGGACACCGGGTTGAAGAATATCGACATGCTGTACAGCACGAACATCCTACAGAACAACTCTCCACCCTATACATCCTCCTGCAGTTTGGTTAGGACCCTTGTGAGAGAAATTGCATCACTTTCATTGAGGACTTGAAACAGATCCCTCTACTGTTTATTCAGCCTCACAACAGACTCCTTTTCAGCCGCCTTCGATCGACCCATTGGCAGCAGCTCGACAGGGTCCGGTCAAAAAGGAAGGAGGAAGCAGTCATGTACATCGTGCTTGGTTACCAGGAACTGATTGCTCCCGCATCTAAATATCAGCGTGTCGTCGCTAATAAAGCCATGAAATAAGTCACAAACTTTACAGGGAAGCTTCTAAGGCACATTTCAAGTACGCCACCGAACCAGATCCTTGAAAGCGCCTCCCTCTGCCTGTGGTTTAGTGTAGATATTAGATCAACCAGAGACTTTGGCCTACAACTGATAGACAACGTACGCTCAACGTTGGCGTCACCACCATCTCCGGTCAATACTTTCTTCAACTTAGACGGTTTGATAGCCGTCTTTTTTGCCTGTCGTACCTGCTTCTTACCATCCCCTTTCTTCTCAGCAGCAACTACCATCTTACATTCTTTTGCCATCTGAAATGTGGTATTATGAGAATATAATCGAAAATAATGCTAATGATACAAACTGAATAGAGGATTACATACACCTCATCCGCATTGAAATAATATACCGTTTAAAGTAACAGATAATAAGCATCACAGTAACATATCATGTGAATAAAAGTAACCCCATTAGACGTTGGAGAAAAAGGATGCATATTAATCATGCATACAACAAATGCTTATTCATAGATGCTATACATTACAGTAACAGACGTTATGTATAAAAGTAACATATTATAGGCATTGAAGTAACACTCTATGTATGTTTCAGCATGAGAACGATGCAGATAATAAGATATCAGTAACAGGATAAGCTTAGTTGTATAGGTTATTCATTAAAATAACAGGTGATACCAGTTAAAATAACAAATAATGTTCATTAAAGTAACACAAAAAAAATAGTTTATATCAGATATGCAGGGAACGCATGTAAACAAAGAATGTGTATGATCAATTTTGAACATACAAAACTAATCAAAGCAATCATGCATTCTAGATAGAATTGAATTAGAAAGGAATACAACGAAAGCCATTAAAAGTAATTAGCATAACAAACAATTGAATTAGAAAGGAATACAACAAAACCCATTACAGAATACAAACACAGACCTAATAACCACAAACTCTGTGAAATAAATTAAAAGAATAATATAGTAATTAAAAGCCCAAAAAAACCTAATTTACTTTAGAGATGAAAAATAGTACAGCTGCGTCGTTGATGATTGTGAAGAAAAGTTGTAAACTGTATGAACGAAAGATTTGTGAATAGAAGATGAAGATGAAAGTAATGTTTTGAGTTGAGAATGAAGATGAGAAGACGATGAGAGTGTTTAATGTAGGCGGGAATGTTGGAAGGTTTAAGAATTGAAAAAACTTCAGTAAGAAGGAAACGTGGGGTGAGAATAGAGGTGAAAATTGAAGAGTTTGACAGGGTTGGCTGTAGAAATTAAAGGAGGAGAGAGAAAATAAATATATTTACAATGATATTTTAGTTATTTCCTTAATTATGAAAACAAATCTTAACCTTTAATCTATAATTAAATCAAGGGTTAAGATGAGGACTCACGAACTCAAATTAGATAAGTGGACTCACCTGATCCTTCTTATATATAGATTTAGGTTCATGTGAGAATCACTCCTTCAATAAGAACCGTGAGAACTCTTCTCAGCCATCAGATCCTATTATGTGAATGGATGGCTGAGATAAACTTTCCCCCGATTAATTTCCTTACCCCCCATTCCCCAATTTCCCTCAATTTCCCCTCAATTGAACGAAATGAACGATTTCTCTCAATCCCCCCCCCCCCCATTTTCTTAATGCAATCTGAATCCTAACATCATCCAACTCTCACTGTATCATATAACTAAGAAAATTTGTCTTCAATCCTCGATCTTCTTCGCAATATCCAGGTATTCCTCACTCAATCTTCTTAATTACTCTTCTTTTCTGCAATCGATGATATCAACTCAATCGTTCATTTAGTTCAATTCAATCGTTCATTTAGTTCGATCAATCGGTTAGTTCAATCGTTATCATCATCATCATTCAATTACTTGACTAGTCGATTACTGCTTGCTAAACTAGATTGATTTGATTTCAAATTGTTTTACTTCGCTTAGTCGATGATTTGACTTTTTCTTTGTGATAATTTAGTTTTATGTTGATATTGAGGTTTCTTCCTGGTTTGATCAATGGCAGATTATGCTGCTTGATGTTTTCTTTTGTTTATGATGACTTGACTTAGTTGCGTTGGCATAACTGAGTTTTTTTACTTAATGTCGATTATAATATAATTTTGTTTCTTATGTAGTTATGTGTGATGATGAGTTTTGATCGGTCAATTGATTAGATTTTTGAATCAGTGTCATCGTGATGTTTTAATTTGTTTTGTTGATAACTTCACTTTCTTTTGTGATTATTGAGGTTTTATCGAGATAATTTTGGTGTTGCTAAGATAATTGAGGTTTCTTCATGATTATGGGTTGAAAGTTGTTTGTTTGCATGGTTTGATCGATTGCAGATTGTACTTGCTTGATTCTTTGTTGTTTTTCTTTGTTTTTTGTTTTTTGTTTTGTTGATGGTTTGACTTAGTTTCGTTGGCATAATTGAGTCCTAGCAAACCATTTTATTTGCTCTATAATTGCAGTACACGACGATATTTCATTGTTGTAAGACAATTGTTTGATTCAACGACACTGTAAGACAGTTGTTTATAACTTTCATTGCAAACCCCGCTTTGCTTCATATTGTCGATGGACAAATGAACTCATTGTCTTGATGGCTACCTACAGTTCTGCCAGTATATACCACATTAAAATTGGAAAGGGTACGCTAAAATTGAAAAATGGTACACTAAAATTGAAATTGAAAAGGACACGCTAAAATTGAAAAACAGTACGCTAAAATTGAAAAACGGTACGCTAAAATTGAAATTGGAAAGGGTACGCTACAATTGAAAAATGGTACGCTAAAAGTGAAAAAGGATAGTCTAAATGTGAAAAAGGGTACACTAAAATTGAAATTGGAAAGGGTACGCTAAAATTGAAATTCAAAAGGGTACGTTAAAATTGAAATTGAAAAGGGTACGCTAAAATTGAAATTGAAAGGGTACGCTAAAATTGAAAACGGGTACGCTAAAAGTGAAAAAGGTATGCTAAAAGTGAAACTTTTTTACGTGAAATCTAAGGGCAGTACAGGGTTCTCACAGTTCTCACCATAGTATGAGTTTTCACCCGATCTTGACTCATATATATATATGTACATACTTGGGTGATCAAAATATTTTATATCCTATTTTATGGTCCCCCGATACCTATTTTTGAGCTTTTCTTCTTCCCAATTTATATTTTTAATGTCGATTTTTATTAGAAATTCGATACTGCCGATTCTCGTTCTATTTTACAGGTTAGGTGCATTTTCGTGCATTTTCAGGAGTAATAACCCAGATAGCCGAGACGAGAATGGAAGACAAGGATAAAAATGAAAAGCCGAGCAGCAAAGGAGAACTCAGCCGCGAGTTCAGCAGCACCCACTCGATCGAGTGGTATTATTGCACTCGATCGAGTGCCTCGCAATCATGCCCGACTGGACTGCATTGGAATATTTACCAATTCCTTCTTTGAGCCCAGGATGAACTCGAGTCGGAGCACTCACGAATCCACTCGATCGAGTGGCATTACACGTACTCGATCGAGTACATCAAACCCCGGGCCACGTCTTAATTTTAATTCACTTAGAATTTTGGGCCCGTTTTAAGTCCAACTGATTTCTTTTAAATCAGTTTTCTGAGGAGATTGTCAGACACTTTTTTAGACAATACTTTTTTACGTTACTTTTAGCATTTTCTTAGCATAGAAGTATTAGGCTTTTTCCCGGTTTCCTTCACGAGATACATTGAACTCCGTTCTTCCCTTTTCAAATCTTGATTCATCCGGTATCGATACATTTAGTTTTAATTTCAATTTCAATTTCAGTTTTCTAGGTTAATTCTCGTCTTAATTCATCTTTTGTTTTCGTAGTAATTTTAATTTCAGTTTTCGTTTACTGTTTTCTAGCGTAGAATTATTATTGTTTCTCGTAGTTTAATTCGATTCGTATTCATCATGTTTGTTTGCAATTCGTCTTTTGCTAGTTTGATTACAATTAATATGAATAGCTAAATTTTATCTAGGGTTTAAGGGGATCGATGCATATTAATTGGGTTATAGTAAATTGACCTATTTCTAATCGTATGAACAGTCACCTAAATATTGTTTTAATATTAATTGATTGATTACTGGCAAGGATTAATTAATTAGTATCACAATTAGGAATTTTCGCCGACCGGGTTAAGGACTAATTAGGTCAAGATATTTTGGGTAGACTAGTTTAATTCTAGCGACCGCAGGTTAAGTTAGTTCTAAAGTGTGTAGAAGTACCGACCGGACCTACATCTTAGATAGTTCGTTTATTGACCTGTTAGTTTACTCCCTGACCCGACTGATATTCATTACAAACCTGAGACCCTAGACTTTTTTATTATTGATTTATCTTATGGTAATTAGTTGTCAGCCTATTAAACAAACAGAAAGACAGTGACCTATAATCTTAAGCGTAGACCTTAGAACAAGTATTTGAGTCCCGTCTCCTTGTGGTTCGACCCCTACTTCACTATCTACATTAGTTTGTGGACCTTAGGGTATTTTTGATTAGGGATACGACTTACCCCTGTCAGTGGGTAGACACCAAAGTTTTATATATTTCAGAATCTATTTATGTCTAATATCTTTAGTATTTAGAGATAATTATCAATGAATAATATGATAATATCTTAGAATACTGTAACATATTCTCAGCTTCCTGTCTAAGCTACTAGGCTATAAATACGGCCTGAAATCCAGGTTTTAGAGGAGTTTGAATGGAGTTCTTATAAGGTCACTAACTTTTTTAAGTCCATAAGTCCTCATATTAACCCTTTGATGATAATGATAAATGAAGGGCTGGGATTTGAGGTGTAGTGGGGGATATTCAATGCAAGAAAAAAAAAAAGAAAAAAAAAAGAATCTATTGAATCATTGTTGTATAAATTAGGATAGAAGGTATGAGTATGAAAGAGTTTAAACCCATACCTTGTGTTTGGTTAGCACTTTTGGTATGTTGATACCCATACCTCAAACCCATAAGGTATGGCTTTTAGAAACCCTTGGATGGAGGTGGGTATGACTCATACCAAACCTTTAGGTATCAAAATAAAGTAACTTCAATTATTCTCATTCTCTTCTCCACCGTCAATTGCAAGTGATAGTATCACACTTATACAGGCCCGTCAAATAATATTTAGTGCCCCTATTCTAAAATTTTTTTGGAGGCCCTTCAATCACCGTTTCCAATTGTTTTAGGTTATTTTGATAAATAATACTACTCCGTAGTATTATAATAGACCCATAAATTGAAGTTAGCTTTCAATTTTTTAGATATAATTGAGTCTCATGAACGACAAATATTAACGGAGTACTACTATTTATATTTTATAATAGTAGGTACTTATCCAATACTCCGTATTTGAGATTTACGATTTATAATCCATAGACGGTGCATTATTAAGGTTCATAAATCTCATACTTGTATATGTATGATATTTAATACAAGGATTACTTCATTATGATAAAGTGATTATTACTCCATATAAATTAATAAATCATTCATAAATTATCGAGTCATTAAAATAGAAATGTATATTAATGGTCATATACTTCGTATATTAACTTTAGACATTAAGAAAACGTAAAACACATTAAAATTCTAAAAGAAATGTTGTAACAAAGATAACATTTATGGATAAGCTTACGAAATGAGCGGAAAACAATTACCTAGGGATTCGAACCTATCTCTACCCTCAGAGCATTTAGGTTACCTTATGTTTCAACACAATACCACTACTCCTCTATCACCACTCTTTTAGTACTTATAATATATCTATATGGTGTTTTGACCTGATGAAGCCTTCTCACAAGTTAGGCCCCGGTTCTTGGAATAGCTTCAACAGGCTATTGGACGGGCTTGCACTCACATGAAAAACATCTGTATCTCCACCTTCATCTCCCTATTTCATCCTTTAATCCATGTAACAAAAATTGTTGTGTATTTTTTCATTACAGTAGTTTTTTTTTTCTAAATTGTTAAAATTTCTATTCAATCATTGTTGTGGAACAATAATTGAAATTTGGATCTTTACTAAATTACATTCCAAATTAGTTTTGTATTGATTCATTATCTGAATTTTGTTTATTTTATTTTAGATATTTGATAATTTGAATTACACTTTAGTATTTTATTTTGTCAATACATACATTAATACTCCTATTTGTTATTGTATTTTTTTTAATTAATATATGGATTGTTCTAATAAAGTCGTAAAAGATCTCAAAAAAAAAGTCGTAAAAAAATTGATTCCTGATTCCACTATTTTTTTTTATCCAAGCACAAGATAAGAAGATGAAATTGATTCCAGAAATGAACCAAACACCATATATCAGGTATCAAGTTTCAACCACATACCATGCTGGTTTGATTCTTGATTCCAACCTCATACCTTCTTGCGAACCAAAAGGCCCCTGAAGAAGTTTCCTCTCCCCAATATTGATTGCCTAACTATAAAACAAAAAAAAGTGCATCTCAATGAGTGATTATGGAATCATCACCAATTTGTCCCAATGCAGATTTTTTTTGAGTCAACCAAAATATGTATATTATTGTTCAAAGTTAGTCAATATTTTGTTAATTTTACCTAGAATTATATTGAACTTACTCAGTAGGTTGTTAAATAAGTTACTAAAGTTACACAAAATATGATTGAAGTTACGCAATAAATTATTAAAGTTACACAATAGAGTTTTTTCATTAACACAATACACTCCAATACAATTACAAAATGCAATGATACAAATTCGAATGCAGAAAAACAGAAAATAAAAAATAAATAAAGACTTTAAGTTACATATTGTAAGAGTAAGTTACAGATTCAATTAAAGTTACATCATCTTCTATATATAATAATAACATATTTTAGAGGACATAGGGGTGCCACTTGGTAGCCCCAGAATCATTCACTACAAAAATACACGTTTTGTATTTGTATTTAATGTTAAAATTAAGTAATTAATAAGGATCGACGTTTTGTATTTAATGCCTAGACCTCTCAGTTTAATCGATGCACCTTAACCATTGAACCATGATTGTTTGATGTTAAATTTTGTACCTAAAATTGTTATAAGTTATACTCCATAAAACATAGTTAGATTATTCAATACAACTATACAAGTAAATTTATTTAAAATGCAATATATTTTAGAAAAGAAATCAAATTAAATTAAATGATACTCCTAATTTTTTGTTTTTTTTAGATATGTTTTTTAAAATTTATTTGTGTTTTTATGGAGTATATTGTGAAAAAATCGTAGTTTAAATCTTATGTCTGTCATTGTCCAACACTGACAACTATATAAATAAATGAATCATTCTCAATTAAATTTAGTATAACATGGTAAAAAAAAGTCAATTACACAAATTTTTTTTTTTTCATATCACGTCACACAAGTCAGATATTTTAAAAGAGTTTATTCGCTTATACAATACTCCCTACCTCCTCCCATCCATTCTTAATTCTTCATGTGGATCCCTTTACTTATTTGTAAGGGATTATTTGTAATTACATTAAAACAAAAATAAAAAATTTATTATTTAAATAACGGGGTTATTATTAAGCGACATAAAATTTAGTGCTATTGATTTTTTTTGTTCTTTTCTAATTTTCAGTATTAAAACAAAATACATAAATACAAATATTTCATATTTTTAATGTTTTTTCTTTTGATCCAATGGACTCGACTTTCTTACATTAATGGTCATTATATTTCAGGCTGCATATCGGGATTTATGAGTGTCCACTCAGTAAAAAGAATCGAGTAAATTTGTGAGCCGGTGTCAAAAATTACAAAGATTTTAATTGATGGGTAAGGCGTGAATACAAAATACGAGTGATTACATGGCAGAAAACAATGTATCCGCCGCCTAGAATAATCTAATTTAAGAAGCCAATTTTTTTATGAAGTATAACCGCCATAAATAATTCTGAAAAATAACGTTTTACTAACTTTATAAATCACTAGTATAGACCCCGTGCATTTATGCACGGTATTTATAGAAATTTATTCATTTTTAGTTAATTATTATACAAAATAGATTTTATTTAGCAACCCGATAATTTTTCATTATTTTTATCTTTATTTTTGGATATGATAAAATAATTTCAAATTCCATAATTAATCAAGATAACGTCGAATAATATCATGAATTATTTAGTCCAAAAAAGTAATACCTTTGTGTTTTATTTGTCATTCATATTTCTCGAGACAATCAATTCTCTTTGAAATATTTTTTATTATATTATATATGAATAAATTGTGAAATGTATATTCACTTTGAATTATTTTCAAACAGAGTATATAATTTTATACTCTTGATGTTTAGATGTATTCATCCGTATGGTTTATTTGTTTGTCTTTAATTAAAATATTTCTCACAATAAATATAAAAAATAAACAAATAAATGGAACGAAAGGAGTAGTTATTCTCTATAATATCAGTATCTATTATTTGTTCATAAAAATAGTTCTTAATTGTTGTTCGTGTTATGAAATCATATTAGGTGAATGTCCATTGGACTTTTGACCCATATGTATACTCTCTTATCATTACTGATGTACTATACATATCTCTCTCATTGACATGAATAAAACAACTCTCTCACATATTTCTCGCTCTATTTTCTCTATACTTTTTCTTTCTTTCTCTCGTTTTATAACACGTTATCAGTACGAGACTCTAATTACCGAGCAAAAAACAATTGAGGGGAGTTCATTTTTTTCTTAATCCTTGTATCTTTTAAACAAGGAGATCATTATTTTCTTTTTCAGTCCTTGCATCTATCAAAGCAAGAAGTTCGTTATTTTTTCTTGATTCTTGCATCTTTATAGCAAAGAAGTCGTATTTTATTTCTCAGTCCTATATTAAGAAGTTAATTCATATCTTTTGAAGATACACATATGATCTATTATTACCTTATGACTAAAAGAAGATCATAGTATATATATATGGGGTATTTTGAATGCATCTCCATATTTGTATCTCAATGGCAAAGAATTATATATATATTAAAGTAGTCGTTTTAACGATTGAGATATATACTTTAAAGCATAATAGTTAAGTTCCTATGATACTAATATTTTGTTTGTCTCTTTGTCAATATATTTTTAAACGGAAACTTTGACAACTTTATATTATTTCAACAATATGATTTAGAAGTTAAATTAGATGATTATCGAAATACATATTTTCTAAAGTCATAGATTTTGATATCATAAATATTTAATTCTATAATAGTATATTCCCTACCTTGTTATAGCAATGTAGTTATAGTAGTAATATTTTGTAATTATAGTAACAATCTTTCTATTTTGCTACATACTCCGTATTATATTGTATGAAATACTAATAACCATCCTTAGGTTATTACAAATGCGTAATAACATGCATGATGGTATACTTATTATTAGAAATTTAGAATATTAATGTTTTCATAATCATGTTCATTATTTTCTAAGTTACGTGTGTCGTCACATGTAAATTATGTTCTATATATTGTGAAATGTTATGTGATAATTCAATGAGAGATTGTCTCTTATCAATTTAATGCGAGACAGTCTCCTATATCGAGTTCATCTTAGACAAAAGGAAAATTTGTCAGTATAATGTCAGCCGATCTCCTATCGCATTAATGTGAGACGGAAAACATTATAATTGGAGATGATTTCATTTAAATTACGATCTCCAATCGGTATAAGTTGAGTCAATCTGGCCTCCTATAAATTTAATGTTATGAGTATTTATTTCTGAAATAATCTTACTCATAATCATTCTCTAATTTCTTACTTCGAAAATCTCCAATTTTTCACTCCGTAACTCTTAAATATTCATCATTTGAGAAATTTCTTGAACAGAATATATAATATCGTTATATTTCCCAAAAGGATATTAATATACGACTAATCTTGGAAATTTACATAAGACACTAGAATTTTTCTATATGGCGAGATGAATACAAAGTTCCATGTCATATTGAGTAATAGCTAATCATAAGTTTAGCATCTAATAGTTTGGCATGTACTCCTATGTGCAAATTGTACATATTGAGAAATAGCCAACTTCAATTCGCATATGCATTATTTCAATTAATTGCGAACAAATATCAAAAGTTGACATGAACTGATTAAGCATATATGATCAACAAGTGCTTCAAAAGTATGGGTTTAAGAATCATGAATTAAAATTGACTATGAATGATGATATTTGGAGATCCAATTGCACATTACACGAAGTTGAAAAAACATATTTTAAGTTCAATTCTGCGAATTGATCGATATTGTTTAAAGTGGCTTGGAGACCACGTATCAAATACAAGTAATCTGTGCTATTAGAATTCACAATTTGATCGTTATCATGTGAATAAATTGATCTCTTAAATTTGGCATTTAGAATCAGCCATTAAAAGTCAATTATTTTATGAATCACGTACTCCCCGAAATATATCATAATCTTGCAAAAATACCCATCAATGAAATCTTATATGCATATGATATGATAAATCATATTCTAAGGTGGTTAAGTAAATGATTGCAATCTATCTTGAATATTTTTTTACTACCTCAGGGGGAGAATGTGAGTGACAAGTTGGTAAAATAAAAGATGTTTTATCATATCAAATTACGCGTATTTATCGTGTACAGTAATATATAAGTAGAATGACGATTCTACGAAATTACATCATATGAAATTGCTACACATTTGCGCACAATATCAAGTAGCCTATTGAATAAGGATTTTATAAATCCGTACGACCGTCGACAGATTTATTGGTATCAATGAGCTCATAATGCTGAAATTCATCAAATTTATTGATGATATTGAAAAGTATACAATACAGTTTGCATATCGAGTCATCATGATAGAAACTAAGTATATCATTTCATGTTAGTTTTCTTGTCACATCGTTGCATCATTTCATATTCATATAGTTTAAATTTAGTCACATATTATATTCGTGCAAATTATTGATAATCTTACTATACTTTGAAATGTTGAAGTTATATTTGGATGAAGACGCAACAATCAAAGACTATCTTCATATTATCCGTATTACTATTTGAAGATCAGTGAAAGATTTCTAATTATCGAAGACGTCTATGGAGTTTATCAAGTATGATGATTGTTATTTGAATATCGAGACTTAAAATTACATCATGGATAATATAGTTATTTTCCGAGTGATGTAACTATCAGGAGGAGTATGCACGCGTTGTACTCTTTTTTCTTATCTATGATTTTGTCCCACTGGGTTTTCCATGGAAAGCTTTTGATGAGGCAGCATCATATGCGTGTTTGAGAAATAATGTACTCTTTTTTACACTCGTTTTTTTCCCACAGGATTTTTTTTCGAGTGAGGTTTTTATGAGACATATTATTCCGTAATGTACATTCAAGGGAGAGTGTTATGAAATCATATTAGGTGAATGTTCATTGAACTTTTGACCCATATGTAAACTCCCTTATCATTACTGATGTAATATATATATATCCCTCTCAATGACATGAATAAAACAACACTCTCACATATTTCTCGCTCTATTTTCTCTCTACTTTTTCTTTCTCTCTCTTTTTATAACAGTTCAAAATTATTTAAGCAACTATATTTCTACAATTTATTTTCATCGATACACCCATTATTAGTTTTTAAATATTTAACCTATAAATATTCTTTATATTATATGATTGATAGTTGAGTGTGATTCTTTTCTTATTTGTTATATTGATTTTGTCCAAATTAAGTGTTTAAAATTTATGTGGGAAAAAGTTTTGAAAATTTTTATTCTCTTATCTAATAGAGGATTACAATATTCCAATCTTATATCAGTCATGATTATTACAAAAATAAAATGTATTTTCGTTGGAATATAAGCTCTCAGTATTTAGTATACACTAACGCAAATTATAGAGATTGTAAAATATACTTAACATATCAGTCATGAGGCTACATTTAGACATTAATTTAGTCAATTTCGTTCATATATCATTCCTAAATTATGGCTATCTTTCATTTATACTTAAATATTCCAATTTGCACTTAAATTTAGTCAATCATTCCTAAATTATAAATGTCTTTCATTTATAATAAAACATTCTAATTTGCACGAATGATTAATAGTTTGGTTTTTTTGGTTAATTAGTAGTTTGTCTGGCCATGTTAAGTTAACTAAATTTCAGTAGTACATAACCAAAGCAGCAAAGGCCCAATATGAATAGGCGGAAAAATTATATTGGGTGTTAATCTCCTAGTATATTAGGATATATATACTACAATCTGTAGAAACCCAGATTCTGACCTGGTGGCTGCAGGAGTGCCTGACAAACACCCGTTGACGATCTGACTACAACGCAACGCGAGATTACGACGTTTTAAACATTTTTTTCTATAGAACAGATCAAATAATTAATCAAAAAAATTAATTCAACGTCAAAATGGTCTTAGTCGTGTCATTACGGTCGCGTCGACACTAATTAGAGTCAATTCCGACACCGAGGCCCCGAATCGGGACCGAAATATGAACACTCAAACCCAAGTCAACATGTCGGGCCGAGCGAACCTCGAGGCACGCGCCCAAGGCCCATCCGGCGCCGATGCGCTAGGGTGAACAAGGAGCCTTAATCCTCAAGTTAATCAAATATACGCATCTCCTTCATTTTGGAAAGTTTCAAAATCGGATTTTTAAAACTTGAGGCGCCTCACTCCAGGCGACCGAATTCTGATGCGTGTGACGCCAGGCGACTCAGTTCTGGTGCGCAAGAGGCCAAACGTCCGAATAGTCGATTTGAACTGCGCGAACAACTATAAATACGCCCCCTCCTCCGCTCATTTCAACACTCGAATTCGTGAACCTCTCTCTTACAATTCGCTCTCCCTCTCTTTCTCTTTAAATTAGATTGCACTCCGACTCTAAGTACCTCCACTCGATCGTTTGTCCCGATACGCGAATTGACACTACTCCTCGTCGTTCCTCGAGCACCCTACTCGATTTGAACAAAGACGGGCACCCGTGCTCGACTAGCCAGCCCCGAATATAGTAGCGAAGCTCTGCCGGATTCACCGCAGGACAAGCTAGAAGGATCCACCACGAAGTCGAATTGTCAGTAGGTTGTCATCTAAACAAAACTTTACATTCCACAGTCTTTTATTACGCACTTCGATAACGTCACGTTCGACTAGAATGGACACTAGGTCCATGGCACGTTATAAACATACGTAACGTCCACAACTTCAACCGTAAGCTCTAAAACACCCTAACTAAAGCCGAGTAGTTCCGAGATCCGTTCTCAACCATCTACGAATCATGTCTCGTTTAATGTACACTCCGAGGGTGTAACTCCTCACTACATGAATTACTTACATTTCGCATTTACTGCTTTCGTATGATTTACCGCTTTTATGACTCTATAATCGCATGCTAAATCACCTAACACGGAATTCAAAATGTAAACAAGCTAAATCTGAACAAAGCAGTGGTCGGGTTCCGTATTAATCCTGATGCTCACCGCTCATACGTGGTTCGATGCATCCCTATTAATACCGAACCGACGCATCTTATGCAGAATACCATGTAAGGTATACCACGACAATGACTAATATTCGTATTGTCACGTTAAATCTGATTTGCTAATACATATAATACTTAGTACTCTCCTACATGCATCATTTCATGGCCTGTTTATCACGTTAAATTGCATGCAAAGAATGTAAATATAACTACTTCGACAACAATAAACTTACTTGTCCTTTCAATAACCGACGTAGCAAAGACGTAGGGTTAAAACAACAAATGTTATTGCACTTCCGCCAAAATTAAGGAAAAAAGTTATCAGCCCACCGATTGATTAGTAGAGGCCGCTATGTGCAGGCGGGATTTGGTGTCGATGGCTATCGGACATTGGCTTCCCCATACGTACCCTCACCCCTTACTCAGAATCGAAGGTTTCCGGATGTCCGAAACCATTGGCAATGATAGTCATTCCAGGCATGGAGTGCTGAAGTGTAGAAGTCTTTATCTTTAGGTCCCGTGCAACTCAACTTTGAGCCGGCTAAGGATCAAAGTTGAGTTGAACGGTTTCCGAATCCCCATAATTGACTCGGTGGCGACTTCCAAATCGGCAACGAAGTCGGTTCACTAAAAACGTCGTCTTACAAAACATATCTGCCTTTAAACTTATACAACCACGTCTTGATCGATTCTAACGGAAACATGGGTGTCCGCATCCGTCTAGTACTATCCGAATCGTCAACCAAATCGAGGTCCGACACATTGCCCCGTACGCGAGATCGGATCGGCCCCTACAGGAGGGGCCACGTGGGTGGCCGCCGCGGAAACCAGTGGTCCCGCGCGGGCGCGTGCAGGGCGCTAGTTGGTGCGGACGGGCGTCCATAGTTTGGCGACTCCGATGGGGATTTGGAAAAAAGTTTCCAGCGGTGGTGTAACTCGCACGAGGTCGGTGTAGCTCATTTCCTAGTTCCTTTTTTGTGGTCAATACAGGTTTTGGCCCTAAAAAGCCCACCCTAATCGATATTAGGACCAATCGACTCTCCGCGGTAAGATCCTTTCGGACACGCGGAGAGACCCTTGATTGACGTTCCGGCTGTCTAAGGTAGCCACGCATCCCGTGGATGTACCAAACGAGTGGTGATGAGCAAACGGTATGACACTCACCTCCCTAGGTGACGTGTCGTCACCTAAGCAAAGACTATTCGTGGACGCGGTAGTCTACCCTAAGCTACCCGTGTCTGCATCCTGCGTGTGTGTACGCATTCCTAGTTATGTGTAGCGTGTCTGACAACCCGAATAAATCATTAAAATCCGGATACAACCACGACAACATATTCAACCGCACCGAACTCTGTTTTCGAAGAAGGACATCTTCTTTTTCAAAATCACCTTTTTTCAAGCACCGTTACTCTGGTCAAAATTAAACTTATTTTCTAAAAAAGCACTTTTAACGCCGTCACCATGGCCAATTTTACACTCATCACTTCCAAAAGACATTTTTGAGCGCCATTACTTTGGCCAAAATGAAACTCGTCATTTTAAAACAACAAAGACATATCGTGACTATTACCAAACCCTCAACCAATGGGGTCAAAGTACCTTATACGGTTACATTTTGCTTTCAACACATTCACGCACATCCGTTACTATTGCCAAACTCTTGACCAATGGGATCAAGGCATCTAATATGGTTACATTTTATTTTTCAAAACATTTTTTCGCACATATCGTTTACATTACCAAAACTTCAATTAATGAGGTCGAGGAACCCAACACGGTTACACTCACAAAGCATCACATGTGTACCGTCACCACCATCGAAATTCCAATCAATGGAATCGACAAATGTGGTCGCACGTTTTAAAAGTTTTTCTAAAAACACTTTCACCACCTAAATTCTGTAATAAGAATCTGGTCACACCAACGAAAGCACCATCACAGACACCACATTCACTCACGAACACCCTCTACACCGCGAACTTTGAACTCGTAATAAATAGTAGTTTCGATAAAAACGCGACATCACAATTTTTTTCAAAACCGGTTCTTCCACAACTGCGCTTTTAAAAAATCACAACTTACACTTTTTCTATCGTCGAGTCCTCGACACTCACGTAGCAGCACTTTACGGTACATCACGAGCGATGTCACTACACCATCGTAATACCAATTTCAAAAAAATCTCACATTTAAAAAAGTTTGTTTTCAAAATCCATCCATTTTCGAAAACATCATAACTATTTGACTCCGAGTCGGGGTCGAGATCAATTCCTTACGTCGTACAACCGTGTGATTAACTGTCTGTGTTAGTTACTAAGGTCACCTCCGTTCAAAGTCTTACATTTTGGGTCGTCTCATCTCGAGAAGTCCTCTTCTTTAAATCTCACTCCCGAGATTTATGTCAAATCGTCTCATTCTAGAGATACAAGTCTATTAGGCGCTACGCCGAACATACCAAAAGTCTAAAGCACCCGAGTCCCTAATTCGATGACTGCAAACATGCGCAAATCAAGGGTCTCGTTTTCTTGTCGCTCACCTACGAGCACTCCTCGAGTCTCTGAGTTGTCTGGTGGATCTAGCCTTATCTTCGGTTTTGTTCCAAATATCAAAGAATGGCCTCCAGCAGTAACATCAATCAACTCAATACCATGCAAGACCTCGTCAAAGAACTCCAGACCATCATGGCCCAAATGACCGTCACACACGATAACATCATTCTTTAGCTCGGCAGGTTGGAAGGGACCGCCGACAAAGTAAAAGATCCAACAGCAGACTACCCACACGAGGTAGATGAAAAACCTCTTATCCCTAGGGAGAAGATGAGACTCAAACTGGCTAGGTTCATCCCCGCTCAAGGGGGACGTCCCTTTAGGAGCCTAACAGATTAAGGCATGACTTACATCGAGGCACTTAGAATTGCCAATGATGACTGGCAATTATTCCAAATCGCTCCTACCTCGGACCCACCCCTCGAGGCTCGGGACGCAAACTGGGATCCCAAGGCTTACTGCCTATACCACCAGGGTAGAGGGCATAACATAAAGGACTGCAACTGCCTGAAGCATGACATCCAGGATCTAGTGGATGCCGGGACCTTCCCTCCTATGAAAACACAAACCACACGTCTCACCTTTGAGCACGCTAGTGACAAAGCAACCACATCTGTGGTGGTTAAAACAGGCGGTGCCATCAGGGTTCTATTCCCGGGAGGAAGCCTCGACGCCTAAGGATGTGACCGGTCCTATTTATAGTCTAGTTCGTCTTAAGGGCTAGACTTAAATAGTATAATAAATATCTTTTTAGTTTTTTTTGCATCAAGTTAAGAGGTGCGAGGGGACCTGTATGTCCTCCACCTCCCCAAAAACAATATCTCGGGCACATAGCCCACTTATTATAAATAAAGAAATCAACTTCTTTTACTACGCACCTCGACAATCGCTTGATTTATAATAACACACTTTCTTGCTTAAAACTCGATACTATGCCATTTATCAAAAGCAATCAATCAAATCATAAGGGTTACAACTAACGGCCCACCTAAACTTCACCCTAAAAAGAGATCAGGAGCAACCCATAGCCAACTTCCTAACCAAAAACCCGACATAGGAAACCCACGCAACCAATAACCGATAGGCTGCCGCACACCCATATCAGTCAAACTAGACTTCCCAGTGACCAACAACGCAGTCGAATATGAGACCTGCCTAATAGGGCTAAAAGCCACCGTAGCACTAGGCAGTAAAAACCTTAGAGTTCACGGTGATTCATCCCTAGTAGTCAATCAAGCCACAGATGCTTGGAAGGTCTATAGCGAAAGCCTAGCTCCATACCAAACTGAAATAGACACAATATCCCGAGAGTTCACACAAATCAACTTCATACACATACCCCGCGAGGAAAACCAATTCGTTGTTGCCTTATCCCAGCTAGACTCACTAATAAACATGCCCGAGAACATTTTCTCTATGCCTATCTGCGAAGAGAGAAGTGAGAAACCCGCCTATATCCACAACATCGAAACCGATGACACCCCCAAGGAACCCTGGTACAAAGCAATCGTAGACTTCAAAACCAATGGATCATACCCACCTAACACAAACCAAAAAAAAAATTGTACCTTAAGAATACAAGCTGCACACTACGTCCTAAACCAAGGATTACTATACAAACGAACCCCGCAAGGAGTACTCCTTAGATGCATAAACAAAACTCAGTCCAAAAAGTCATGGAAGAAGTACATGACGGGGAATGCGGACCCCACATGAGCGCACACTTATTAGCCCGAAAGATAATGAGATTACGCTACTGGATTACCCTAAAGGCAGACTGTCGATGTCATGTCCGTAACTGTCACAACTGTCAAATATTTGACAACGTCCAACACCTACCACCATACCCACTCCACACCACAGCAACACCCTGACCCTTCTCTACCTGAGGGATAGACATCATAGGAAAGGTACACCCTTCCGGAACCGGCGGACACCGTTTTATACTAGTAGTCGTTGATTACTCTACAAAATGGGTAGAAGCAGCCTTTTACACCATACTAACCTCCAAACAAGTAGTCAAATTTCTACAAAACAACATCATCTGCTGCTACGGCATACCACGCGAAATCATTACCGATTAGGGAGCTCACTTTAGGGCTGACACCCAAAAACTCCTAGACAAATACAGAATTCAACGACACAAATCCTCACCCTACAAGCCTCAGACAAACGAGGGCTGTGGAAGCAGCAAACAAAACCATCGTCACAATCCATAAGAAAATGATAGACATCTACCGGGATTGGCCCAACAAGATACCCCTTGCATTATGGGGATACTAAACCTCCTACGGAACTCCCACCGGAGCCACACATTATTACCTAACCTACGGCTCCGAAGCCGTACAGCCAATAGAACTAGAAGTACCCTCGCTAAGGATACTAGCCGAAAGCGGTATTCCCGAAGAAGAGTGGAACCAAAAACGTTTCGATGAGTTAGTACTCTTAGATTAGCGTAGAATACATGCACTAACTAACGTGCAAGCCTACCAACAAAGAATACAACGAGCCTTTAACAAATGAGTCAAATCCCGAAACATACATGAGGGAGACTTGGTAGTCAAATCCATCAGAGCACCGACCCCTTCCTATCGACCCTAGAAGGAAATTCAAACCAAACTGAGCAGGCCCCTACATCGTCCAGAAAATATTCACGGGAGGCGCCGTGAACCTTACTGACCTAGACGGTCAAGAATTCACAACCCAACCAACATGGACCAGTTTAAACGTTACTATCCTTGACCTCCTAAACAACACTATCTTGATTTCTAAGTTAGGGTGAAAACCCATACAAAACGCAAAAAAAAAAAATATGGCTTCGCTAATTTTCATAACGAGTCTAAAGTAAAATCACTCACATCTATTATGAACTACGAACATGGTTTGATTCCCTCTAAACACGGATACGTAGGTGAAGAAGATACGTCCACTATCCTATGGATTAACCTGCTTAAGTCTACGTATCCGATATGCCTTGCTAGAGGTCGATGTCGGGTTGACATGTAAATAGGTTACGTGTCTGGTAGTCTTAAGTGGACCAATTGGGTCACACACAATGTGTGCGGAATATATTAATATATATCGATATATTAAAAATATCAGGTCAGTAGTAATACGGGCCCAGCTGCGTTATTGGGTTATGGTAATTAGAGTTGTGGTAATAATCTAACTATGGTAATTAGAATTATTGTAACAAAAAAATTCTAGTTTCTCATCTCCTATATAAGGAGGTTCATATGATTAACCAAGTTATGGAATTAAGATCAGTATTTACTCATAATAAATATACGGAGTATTCGTCTTATAAAGAGTTATAAGATATATCTAGAGAGAAGTTGTGAGACGGTGTAATACTGTGTTTTATAACAAGTCAAACTCGAGTTAAGACAGTTAAGTTGGTTCAAACCTAAAATAAACTAGAACAAAGTAGCCTTAACCCGTGGAAAAACTAAGCAATTAAATCTAACTCTTTAGTGGCCACGACAAAAACAATTCCACTTTCTTTTGATTATTAATGGGCCATGACATACAAAACAACCCATTCCTCTTATTAAACAATGTCACAATAATTCCTATGAACACTTCTATTCCCTTTATTTCATTAAACCCTACGTGCCTAAATTTATTTCTCCTATACTACCTTCACCGCTACCAATAGCTTTTCCATCAACATCAGCCCCCCCTCGTTGCTAGCTAGTCGGAACCGCCCTATCGCCTGTTCAATTCGAGAGTCAATGACCGACTTAAGAAAAACCCTTTGCTCTCATGTTGGGTTGTTATTGTGTAGGGTTACGATTGTTGTGTCGGGATTACTGTCATCACATTGTGTTGTTGTTATTGTTACGATTATTGTTATCGTCTGTGTAGTGGTGTCATGTCGGGCTGTTGTAATCGTGGTGGTTAGTGTCACGTGCGGTAGTTCATGGAGGTGGTGTGTGTTATTTCATATTGTTGTGGTTTCATATTGCTATTGTATATTGTTTATTCACTTGTGTCATTATTGCTGTCGTAGTGGTTATATTGGTATATAGTGGGTGTGGTTTGTGTCGGTAGTGTTTGGGTCGTAGTGTCGTGGTTTATGTCGGGGCATGTCAGATCGCGGTGTGGCCAAGGCACAAGCAAGTGCTACGACATCTAGTTGTCAAGTCCTGTGGGTCTCAGTTATAATCTAATTAGGTCGGCTTGGTCTTATTTTATAAGTTAGTAAGGTCGGTGTCAATTTTACTTTATAATATAATTACTTTAGAATCGACACTACTACAAAACATCAAATAGACATGGGTCATTTTCACTATTAGACATGGGTATCGCGACCCATGTTAAGTTGGGTGACATCTATTGTCAAATACTTAGACATAGGTCGTACGACCTAGGTCTATCTAAAACATAGACATAGGTTTTTCTAATAACACATGTCTATTGTTATATTAGACATAGGTTTTCCGATTTAACGCATGTCTATAAAAACAATAGACATGGAGCCCTATGTCTATTTATAAATATAGACATGGGTTATTTATTTGCCCTATGTTTATTGTAATGGTATTGTGGATGTCCGTCCGCACCGCCCGGCGCCCTGCGCGTGCCTGCGCTGGACCGACCCGGTTTTCAACATCTTGCGTCGGCCACCCACGCGGCCCCCTCCCTGCCGGGGGCCGGTCCGATCTGCATATGGGGCGAAGTGTCGGACCTCGATTTGGATGACGATCCAGACTTGTACTAGACAGGTGCGGGCACCCGTGTTTCCGTTTGGGAATCGATCAAGTCGTGGTTGTAAATGTTTAAAGGCCGTTTTGTTTGGTAAGGCGACCTTCACTACTACAAAACATCAGATAGACAACTGTTTTTTTTACAATAGACAACTGACTTACAACAGTGGAGTAGTTTGGAGTTGTATATTACTCTGAGTATAGACATCAGTTTTAGAACAGTTGTCTATTGCTTAATAAACAACTGTTTTTAAAACAACAGTTTTCTATTATGTATATAGACAATTTTTTTTGTAAAAACAACAGTTGTCTATTACGTATATAGACAACTATTTTTCTAAAACAACAGTTGTCTATTATGTAATAGATTTCTGCATTCTAAAATACGTATTTATATATATGTGCTTATATATGTATATATATTTTATCTTTTTTAATAATTTTGAAATACATACATATTAACAAACCATAAAAAAGGAATAACATAGCGAATAATTGAACAAAAGAAGTTACTTTTTTTATAAAATCCAACATCCAAAATCTAAAAGATACATAAAATCATTATCCAACATCCAAAATAAAAAAGGTACACATAAAATCATTATCCAATGTCCAAAAGTACCTAAAACAATAATCCAACTAACACCTTGTCCACATAAGGTAATCCGATGCATCATATACGACTAATTATTAAGAAAATAATCCGCCCATAATCCACGAACCTCGTCAATATCTTCTTGAGAATATGGCATCATATCGTCGAAATGCTACAAAATCAATAAATATAAATGAACTAATTATTTTGTTTCAATTATGTGCATAAAACAAATTATTGAAACAAGATAAAGCGTGAAAACCCAAGTCTTACCTCATTGACGGTTCTCTTCAAATCAGAACGAGTGATAAATTCAATCATATATCTCATCACGTAATAACCGCGCTCTGTTTTCCGAGCATGAGAAACCGACTATATTGCAACAAGTATAACATACATTCTATATCTCATCACGTAATAACCGCGCTTTGTGTAAGAGTTGTACAAATGAAAAAAGAAGTTTCGTGGGCATACCATACATTCTATATAAAAACATCCTATATAAGATCCAAGGGGGCTAGCTTTTCCATTTGAACGGAGTTTAATTCCTCACCCATTAAAGTCTCCCAAACCCTATGAACCAAAATCAGCCCATTCTTATGTCCCGTCACCACAACACTCTCATTCATAAAAGTCGACATATACGAAAGCATACCAGTAACAGAGGATTCACAGGATGTGTAGAACTCAACCAAAACATCACCTTTCCCGAGGAACACATAAACCCGACCCCGATCATCCCCTACCACAATATACTTATTAATCCCCTCATAATCTCTAAAGGGCAACACATTCACACTAGTAGCAACTAACTGGAACTTTTTAGACCAAAATGGACTGAACTTAGTCACTGACACTGAACCCCCCACTGTCATCTTCACCCTACTCACTTCCCCATCGTTAACCCCCTCATCATCATCATCATCTTCACCCTTTTCTTTTACCAAACTCACTTCACCAAACCGTCTCACCCAATACTTGGATCACTAATTCAGCGTGTCCTTTGTGGGTGTAGAGTGTAGAGTGTAGAGGGAGGGACACAATAAGTTTTGATATTGACAAATTTCTAAGTAAAATCATAGCACACTAACACCTCACAATTACTTGGTACAATGTGACAAATATCAAGCATTAAGAAGTATAGTAAAAGCACATACCTTGAAACACAAAAATTGGAATCTCATCTGACCTTGTAACAGCTACAGCTACATTGCAGACTGTCTCCTTAGGTCAAACTGTGCCTAATTTAATGTGTTGACAGTATCACATGAACCTTAATGTTTTATGTAACATCAGTCATGAGGGTTTAGTGAAGACCCCTGATCCAAATAACAGATTACTCCTGGTAAACTGCATAGAGAGTCGATTGTCAGTTCATCGGTCTAAAACATAGCATCAAGCATGCCGTGTCGACATGCAGTCAAAGTGACATGCCAAGTTACACAGGTTCTAAACTTGCAACCGAGTCAAAGTTACACGAAACAATCGGACGCGCCGACTTACAGTTAGATAGTAGACTCGACAAGACTTGGTATAGAGTGTCTTCAATGATCTTAGTCTATTCACGCTACCGGCTCTGCAGGCAACATATTATTAGTACGGTTTCAAACTGAGACATTAATTGGGTTTATCTCATTTCTCGATGAACTTACTTTTCATCTGATTTAGTTGATTTTGTGCTTGAGTTAACATCCCACAACTTCACAGAGCAATTTGCCGATCCAGATGCAAGAAGTGAGCCTTCCCCACTGATGTATATAGCACACAGAGAATTAATGAGAGAGCAATAACATGAGTAGATTGATAAGTGTCATTTGTAGTACCTATTTCGTAGTGTTTTGGTCCCATTTTCCTTGTAGAATCGCTCCTTGGGAGCGGTTTAGGGGCTTCTTACGCTTCCTTTAGTTCGTTTCAGGTTCCCAAGACCGATTTGGAGGAGTTAGAGAGATTCCGACTCTATACATACACATTTTGGAGCCAACGGAGTAATGGAACGATGACTCGATGCCTTGGAATCGACCCCAAGACCTTGGGACCCAATCCCGAGCCTCCGAGACCCGATCCCGAGTCCCGAGAATCGGTGAGAAGCCCATGAGAACCAAAGAGGGACCAAAAATATCATAATGGAAGCCTACAAGGCTCATCCCGTTCGGGATGGGTGCACATACAAGGAGGTTACTTACCAGGGCCCATCCCGATCGGGAAGGTGGCATCCCGACCGGGACCGACCTCGTCCCGATCGGGACCATCCCGTCTCGGCCGGGACGGGCGTGCTGCTGCCATGCTTTGCTTTCTTTCTTCTCCTTTCATTCTTAAACCCTATATATACCCTTCCCTTGTTATGTAAAGCTTATGCACTTCATTAGACCTAAAACCCTAGACTACTTTAGGTTAGATTAGATTAGATTAGTGTAGATTAGTCGGTAATTAGTAGTTAATCATAGATTAGCCTTGTATTAAGGGAATTCTTCAAGATCTTCACCAAGCTTGACAACCTTGGATGTTTGTTTTGGGTTTTCTTCATTAATGCAAGTTTTGTTCTTTCTCCTTCACTAGTTTGGTATACTCCTCTTCCTTTTCCTCTTAATCTTTATTTATGTTATTCAAGTTTCAATCTTTGATTGTAGTTAATAGTTTTCACTAGTTTGTTGATGTTTGTTTTGTTTCTTTTGATGATTCCTCTTGATAGTGTTAGTTGTAGTTTGATTATGTTATAGTAGTGTTCTTGCTAGGGTTAGTAAGGTGATTAGGGTGTTAATTGGGTGATTAAGGGTTTGTTAGAGATGTTGGTGGAAGATTTGGGTTTCCTCTTGTTTGATGCACATCACATGTTTGTGGAATTGCTTGAATGACTAAGTATGTACGAATGCTTGTTTTTCTTGCCTTTCTTTTGTGGGTGTTAGTTTTTTGTGGGTTCGGTCCCCTCACTAAGTTGCGAGAGCCCGGTGAGGACGACCCCTAGGCCGGTCTAAGTAGCGAGAGCCCGGATTCGACCTAGGACCATAGCGCGCTAGAACCCCGTTTGTTGTGTGTGTCGCCAAGATGGGTTCTAGGTGGAACCTCTAGGTAGGTCTAAGTTGCGAGAGCCCGGACCAACCTAGATCACCCTACTAACTCCTTTGCTCTAGTACTCCCTTCACCCTACTTTCTCCCCTCCTATCATTTTCTAGTTTAGCTTAGCTCGTTGACTTAGTTTCGTATTTAGGCGGACCTAGTCTAGGCTATACATTACCGTCCCCGTGGATTCGACCCGACTTACCCTATCTACCCAGTTAGGATTAGCCGGTTACTTTACTTGATCGGTTGGGACGTGACGAATCCCTACCATCAATTTGGCGCCGTTGCCGGGGACGGTGCATTGTTTAGACTTAGTTTGCTTATTTCTAGACTTAGTTACCCTTCTTTGTGTTCTCCCATTTTCTCTTGTGAATATTCTCTAGATTTTTCTTCTTTCCTTAGCTTTATTTCTTCTTTTTCTCTTTGTCTCTAGTTGTGTTTGTTTATTGTCGTTGCCTAGTGCCCACAAAGCACTAGGTATTCTCACGTTTGTTCTAGTGTGTAGTGTATGCCTAGAAGGGGAGGCGACTTCTATCTCTTTAATCCAGAGCCGGAGAGACGCTTTCGAGCCTTTCACCAACGGATGATTAATCGGGTTAGGATCTCTCAACCGAGTGCAAGCAATACTCATCAAGGGCAAGCCCAAGGTGCCGACTTGAACAATTCACCTCGAGAGACGGCCGGAGGGACCTTCATCAATCCCTTCGGTGATTCTTCTCCTAGTTCCCCCTCTTCATCTACATCAACACCGTCTAACCACCATCTTCTCCCTTAAATCCAAGAATGCCTAAGTTTTCCTCTCATTCCACTTTCACGGAAGATGTCTTGTCGGGACCGAGTGCATTACCGGAAGCCTATACCGGGAATTTTGTGGCAAAGACTCAATTTATCCAACTTGTGGAGAGGAGCCCATTTAGTGGTTTGCCCACCGAAGACCCGCACCAACATATGGAGACCTTCTCCGATTATTGTGACGCTATATCTCAAACCGGGGTTACTCAAGACCAAATTCGTTGGGTACTCTTCCCGTTTTCTCTTATTGGAAAAGCGAAGCAATGGATCAAGAGTCTCAATAGGGCAACAATGGGTATCGACACTTGGAAAAAGCTTGCCTTGGCGTTCTACCAAAAGTTTTACCCTCCGGAAAAGACGAATTTGCTTAGGGCCTCCATCACCGGGTTCCAACAAAGGGATGAAGAGAGCCTATATGAAGCTTGGGAGCGGTTTAAGTCTTTGGTAAGATCGTGCCCTCATCATGGACTCTCACAATGGTTCTTAGTGCAACAATTTTGGAACGGACTTTATGAGGACTCGAGAGCTATTCTTAACATGGGCTCCAACGGTAGGTTCACCGAGGTCGATGACGACCAAACATGGGCGAGAATCGAAGAGATGGCGGTGCATAATTCACAATACTCTAGGCCTAGGAAGGCACATCGAGGAGGCATACATGAGGTCGATGCTATCACCAAATTAAGCATTGACCTTGGAGCTCAACTAAGAACTCACATGGAGACCATTGACAAAAAGCTCCAAAGCCACCTCAACCAAGTTCAAAGCTCTAGTTCCTCCAACCAACACTCGATCCATGATGTAAATGCTTTGGAGTTTGCACCTCCTTTGCCTTATTTTGGGATGTGTGATACTTGTGGAATCGTTGGTCATGATCCTATGCATTGTAGAGGGAGTATTGAGCAAGTGAACGCCTTTCAAGCGTTCAAGCAAGGTGCCTCCTACTCTAATCAATACCAAGCTTCCAATCAATTCCCTCAACAACAAGCCTTTCAACATCAACAACAACATCGTCCCTATGTTCCACGTCCTTTACGGGACAACAATGAAAGTTACCAAGGTTATGTGGGTAACCAAAGACCCTTCAACAATTTCAAGCAAAATAACCAAGGCAACTTCAACAACAAGCAAGGGTTCCAACAAGGGAACTTCAATCAAGGTGGTTTCCAAGGAAACCAAAATTTCCAAGGACAACAAAACCACAACCAAGGGTATCAAAGCTTCAATCATGGCAACAATCAAGGCCTTAATCAAGGCAAGCCTCATGGGTTCCAAGGGAACCATCAACAACAACAAGCAACACATGGCAATCAACAAAGCAAGCCTAGGAGCCGGTCTCCTATTCATGACTATGGTACTCCATTAGCCCTCACCGATACTCCGCATAATCCATCATCCCCACCACGGGAATCCGACATACAAAAGCAAATGATGGATATGCAAAGGAATACCCAAGAAATACAAAAGAGTCAATTGGAGGCACAAATGACACAACAAGGAATCATTGCTCAAATTCTAATGGATAACAAGGAAATGAAAACTCACATGAAGATGATTGAGAATCAAGTGTCACAACTTGCATCGGGAAGTTCTTCAAGACTAAGGGGGCAATTGCCTCCTCAAGGTGAAACTCCAAATTATGAACATGTCAATGCCATCACCTTGAGGAACGGTGCTACATATAATGCTCCCGTGTTTCCTAGTGAGCAGGAAGCAATGAAGGAAGTTGTGTCTCCAAATCAAGAAGAATCAAGCTTGGACAATCCAATGGAGGAACAAGTTCTATGGGAAGTTGAAAACCCCCAAGAATACAACCCTCCCCCACTTCAAGAGAGAAAGACAAGGGTAAAAGGAAGGTGTCATTTGAGGAGTCCACCCTTAACAAGTACCAAATCAAGTTGCCTTACCCATCAAGGCAAATGAATACTTAGGTGGACACTCATTACGACAAGTTCCTTAGTATTGTGAAGAAATTGGATGTTAGTGTCCCGTTCACCGAATTACTTACCTAAATCCCGGCATATGGAAGATTTATGAGAGAAATCTTAGCTAGGAAGAGATCCGTCGACAAGGAAGAGACCGAAGCGTTCACGACGGTGGTGAGCGAGCTTATCCAAGGTTCCACGCTTCCGAAGTTGAAGGATCCGGGTAGTTTTTCGATCCCTTGCACCATAGGCAACCTCTTGATCAAGAATGCGTTATGTGACTTGGGCGCGAGTGTGAGCATCATTCCCTATTCTATTTTTTGCGGACTCGGAATGAAAGAGTTGAAATGTACGTCCCTCACCCTCCAAATGGCCGATAAATCATTCAATCGACCATTAGGAATGTTAGAGGACGTACCGGTACGAGTGGAGAAATACTTCATTCCGGTCGACTTCATTGTGCTTGACATGCCGGAGGATGCCAACACTCCCATTATTCTTGGGCGCCCATTTTTACACACCGCGGGTGCCATGATCGATGTGAAGAACGGTAGGATCACATTTGAGTTAGGCGAGGAAAAGATAGTGTTCGACCTCCAAGGCAACACTACGCCTACTAAGGATGAATCATGTGATATGATCCAAGCCAAGAAAGACATCAATCTAGGGGGTGAACCGGAACAAAGCTTGAAGAAGTACTCTTATGTACTTGAGGATGATGACTCCGATATGGAGGAAGATGAGTGCCCAATTCATGGGCTTGATGACAAGTTGAAGTGCAATGACAAGGAAGAAGATGAGCCTCCCTTGGGGCCGCATGAGGACCGGTGGACGTTTGGGTATATCCCCAAGGACCAAAAGTACAAGTTCAAGTCGTTGAACTTGGAAGAGCGGGATGCCCCGGGAACGTCAAGGCATGGCCATGAGGAGCCTTGGGATGTGGTCGGTTACATTACGAGCTTGATTGAAGACTTCTCTAGGGCCTTCGACTTGTTCTTACGTGCCCTTGATGGAGATGGAACTAGTCTAGGTAGTTGAAAAAGATTGAAGAAGCACCATCTTGGTTTGACGGAATTCCACAAGAACCGTCTCATTGTATATATCTCTTTCTTGTAGTTAGTTGGATTTTTGTGAATTCTTGTTATTTGGTTTGATTGATGAGCGTTGTGAGGGAGAGAGTTTGATGTGTGTTTGAGTATTGTTTGATAGGTGAAGTGAGAACGCTCCTAGAGAGGATTGGCTATGGGTACCTTGGGTTGTGAGCAAGAGGATTGGGTTTTTGAAGCTTGGAACAAGTTTTTGGGATCGTGGAGGTCGAAGAAGACCCATCCTGACCGGGATGAGGCGTCCCGACCGGGAAGAGTAAGGCATCCCGACCGGGAAGGGTGCCATCCCGATCGGGATGGGTGCACCAGATTTCGAGTTTTCTGTGGATCTGTCCCGACCGGGATGAGGGCGTCCCGACCGGGACGGGTGAGCTAACCCGATTGGGATCAACCTTCCTGACCGGGATGGTCCTCTGCTCCCCCTTTGTGCTTCTTCTTCACAAATCGAGTCCACCCAACCGTTTTATCCCCCCTCCCAACCTCCCTAGCTACCCTAGCCTTATCATATGCCCCGTGTACTTCATTGTCGTGCCTTCACTCCATTTCCTATCCACTTTACACCGACTCTCGCATCAAATCCCATCCCCTCACACCATTACTACCCCGACTGTGAGTCCTTCTTTAGTGTGAAGCGAGATGGCACCCGAGAAGACAAGCGACGAGCCTTCAATGATCATCGAGACGATGGAGCAAGTGAATTACTAACCGCCCGGTTTGGTAACTATCCTTACTTTTCCGTCTTTTTATTGCTTATTTTTCATTGTTTGCCCCCCTTCCCTTGAGTCGTGGGATCTTAGTGGCCTTCGAGGCCATAGTATGGTTGCTCCCGACTCCCGACGACGTGATTACGTCGAGGGTCAGTCGATTAGTCCAATTTACAAGATTTTCACCCCTTTTTAGGAGTTAGTCGGATTTGGACGGAATCCGGGCTAGGTGACTTGATTACACCTAGCCCTCCCCTCCCATTTCCTTTTTATTTTTCTTCCTCCTTCCATATCTTTTCCTCGTCTCGGCCCTTGGTGACTTGATTACACCCCGGCCGGACACCTTCTACCATTTTCTTCACTTTATTTTTTATTTTTAGCTTTATTTTCGTAGTTTCTTTTCTTTTTATTTTGTCTCTCCGCACCCTACGATCGAGCATGAGAACATGGCTCGATTTAAGTGTGGGGGAGCGATATTCTAGTAAAGTTAGTTTTATTTTCTTAGTTTTTCGAAAAAAATCTTAAAAATCCCTAAAAATTTGAAAATTTTTCACAAAAATCAAAAAGTTTTTTTCTTTTGTGTGTTTTCCCTTTTTGTCCTTGTGTTGTGTTTCTGTCGTATTGTGCGTGTTTGCCTCCCTCTTTCCCTATAGGTCGCTTAATCACCGCTAGCTTTGGAGAGCTTTCAAGACACCCGGTAACATCTTTTCAACCCTTTTTCCTCTTTGTTTCTTGTGGAGTTTGGAGGAGATATGTGTGGTGGTGTGCTCGGGTGGAGCTTTGTAAAGTTTGTGGATTATTGGTTGCTCATTTGGAAGTTCGGGGTGGTGTTTGTTTTGTATGTGTTCGTTTTGTTTTGTTCTTGTTTTGTTGCTTTTGTTTCTTTTTCTTTCGTTCGTCTTCGTCATGTCTTCATTTTGTGTTGTGTTTGTTGAGTCTTGTGTGTAAAAGGTTTTCGAAAACCCGGTTTAGAGGCTAGTGTGTGAGTGTCTATTTTTCCCTTTCTAGTTGTATAAATCGAGTTTTGGACTTTAGCCTAGTAGAATGACCCTAAATCAATGAATTCGTTGGTCCTTTACCTTGGGTCCACCTAGCTTACTAGGGATTTACTACGGGATTTGCATTTTGACCATTATGACCACCCACGGTGTGAAAAGGCCTTGGTTACCGAGTCTCGTCCCTTAGGTGACCGTGTTTAGGATTGTTTGATTAGTCCAAGTTCTCCACTTATTGTGGGTTTGAAGGGAAGGACGCTCCCCGACTCTCCCATTACCCTACCTCCTACACATACCCACACAATAAAATGCAATTTGTTGATTTCTCTCTTGCTCAATTATCAAAGGAAATGCCAAAAATGCCAAATCTTGCCAAAAGGGCAAAGAAAAGAAAAAAAAAGATAAGAAAAGAATGAAGCAAAAAGAAAAGCCAAAAGCCAAAAAGAAAATAGAAAAGAGAAAAAAAAAATGGCATGGCAAAACAAAGCAAAAATGCAAAAGAAGAAAGAAAATGCCAAAAGAAAACCCATCTCACAAATATACATCCCCGCAAAATTAAGCCTTTTTCCGACTTTTACCGTGAAGAACCTACCAAAGGACCGAGTCCCGAGGAAGGATGTTAGCGGCATTAGTCGGTCTTCCCTCATTTTGCATGTTTCCCACCTTTTTACTTGGACTAGTTAGGCGGTCTTGGACACGGGATGACCCTCTCGGCTCACGCTAAAGAGGGCGGGGTCTCACTTACCTACAGTGTCGACTAACACCGTGGTTCTTCACTTTTCCACTCCGCCGATCGTCCCATAGTACGTTTTTAGGAAGTTAGGAGGACCTAGGTAAGTTACCAACGTTTTTATTGCTTTATCGTCATACTATTAGGGTTTAGTTCACCTCGGTTTGTATTGCTAGCTTGGGAACGTTGTCACTTACCTCGAGTCCTAAACCGGTGTTTCATTCACCGCTTTTAGAGGGAAGCGGTATTTCTTTTGTTTTGGGTGCAACCGATTATGTGTTTGTTTGTGTGTTTGTTTGTTTGTGTGTTTTGTGTCCGGTTGCATCCGCGATTTTGTCGCAAGACCCAACTTGCCTTGCGGAGTGCACTTGTCCTCTAAGTGCACTCGCGTGAGTTGAAGGGGCGTAGGGTGCGCTAATACCCACTCGGATAGTTTAGTAGTAGTATGTGCTTACTCGAGGGCGAGTAAGGGTTAAGTGTGGGGGAGTTGATAAGTGTCATTTGTAGTGCCTATTTCGTAGTGTTTTGGTCCCATTTTCCTTGTAGAATCGCTCCTTGGGAGCGGTTTAGGGGCTTCTTACGCTTCCTTTAGTTCGTTTCAGGTTCCCGAGACCGATTTGGAGGAGTTAGAGCGATTCTGACTCTATACATACACATTTTGGAGCCAACGGGGTAATGGAACGATGACTCGATGCCTTGGAATCGACCCCGAGACCTTGGGACCCAATCCCGAGCCTCCGAGACCCGATCCCGAGTCCCGAGAATCGGTGAGAAGCCCATGAGAACCAAGGAGGGACCAAAAAGATCATAATGGAAGCCTACAAGGCTCATCCCGTTCGGGATGAGGTGCACAAACAAGGAGGTTACTGACCAGGACCCATCCCGATCGGGAAGGTGGCATCCCGACCTGGACCGACCTCGTCCCGATCGGGACCATCCCGTCTCGGCCGGGACGGGCGTGCTGCTGCCGTGCTTTGCTTTCTTTCTTCTCCTTTCATTCTTAAACCCTATATATACCCTTCCCTTGTTATGTAAAGCTTATGCACTTCATTAGACCTAAAACCCTAGACTACTTTAGGTTAGATTAGATTAGATTTAGATTAGTCAGTAATTAGTAGTTAATCATAGATTAGCCTTGTATTAAGGGAATTCTTCAAGATCTTCACCAAGCTTGACAACCTTGGATGTTTGTTTTGGGTTTTCTTCATTAATGCAAGTTTTGTTCTTTCTCCTTCACTAGTTTGGTATACTCCTCTTCCTTTTCCTCTTAATCTTTATTTATGTTATTCAAGTTTCAATCTTTGATTGTAGTTAATAGTTTTCACTAGTTTGTTGATGTTTGTTTTGTTTCTTTTGATGATTCATCTTGTTAGTGTTAGTTGTAGTTTGATTATGTTAGAGTAGTGTTCTTGCTAGGGTTAGTAAGGTGATTAGGGTGTTAATTGGGTGATTAAAGGTTTGTTAGAGATGTTGGTGGAAGATTTGGGTTTCCTCTTGTTTGATGCACATCACATGTTTGTGGAATTGCTTGAATGACTAAGTATGTACGAATGCTTGTTTTTCTTGCCTTTCTTTTGTGGGTGTTAGTTTGTTGTGGGTTCGGTCCCCTCACTAAGTTGCGAGAGCCCGGTGAGGACGACCCCTAGGCCGGTCTAAGTAGCGAGAGCCCGGATTCGACCTGGGACCATAGCGCGCTAGAACCCCGTTTGTCGTGTGTGTCACCGAGATGGGTTCTAGGTGGAACCTCTAGGTAGGTCTAAGTTGCGAGAGCCCGGACCAACCTAGATCACCCTACTAACTCCTTCGCTCTAGTACTCCCTTCACCCTACTTTCTCCCCTCCTATCATTCTCTAGTTTAGCTTAGCTCGTTGACTTAGTTTCGTATTTAGGCGGACCTAGTCTAGGCTATACATTACCGTCCCCGTGGATTCGACCCGACTTACCCTATCTACCCAGTTAGGATTAGCCGGTTACTTTACTTGATCGGTTGGGGCGTGACGAATCCCTACCATCATAGATAGATGAAACTGTAGTTTCAAATGGCACTAGGCACCTCGGTGATGAGGCACAGAGTTCTTTCAAACAAAATTATACTGTATTTGATCAAGTAGTATATTGTCAATAAACAACACATCTTTCTATACATCTACTTTAAAACTTATACTCCGTACTACCTGTCCAAAATATCTAGCTTATATGTTTAGTGAACATCGGACTCAAATTCCTAACCGTATCTCAACTGTGTTAAAAGGGAGAAAGAAAGAAATAAATAAGAGGATTACTGAATTTAGCTTGCAAATTCCTCTTTTTAGTTAAGAATTGGCATGAAATTTGAGTCAATTGCACACAAATCATATTGTTTTTCCTTTTTTTTTTTTGTGAGTAAGGAATAAGTTACGAATTACAGTAAGTCAGTAACTCTTTAAAATAAAATGTAGCGCCAGAATACTATCCTTAAGGATTCGATAAGTGTTTACATGTAATAAATAAGGAGTTATACAATGACCAGTAGCAAGATCCCAGATCATGATGGTGCCATCTTCATCACCAGATGCCATATATCGACCATCAGGTGACATGGCTAATGACAATGTCATACTTCTGTGACCATTGAATATTCTAACACATTCCCTACTAACCATTGTCACGAAATATGAGACTATGCGCTGTAACTATCTCGTATAAACTACAGCACCAATAATTTGTTTTCGTCGAATATTAGAAATTTGGCTGGCTACAATATTAACACCGCGGGGCTGTAAAATTGCACCATCTATTTCGCCGCCACGTTCTTGAACAAGTAGAAGGATTAGTTCAATCAGGTCTTCTACTAAAATTAAAATTCTAAATAGAAACAAGATGCTTCAAATAAAGACGTCGCTGTCTAATTATCAAAGCAGCATTGCAGAAGATGAAGCAAAAAGAGGCGAAAGTGAAATCGATACGAATAATTTGGATACATAGAATTAAGTAGTCCGTAATTAGGAAATGAAAGGGAAGGGGAAAACCTTGAGAGGATGGAGACCGGCTTTGAGATCGAGGGATCAACGTTCGGCATCTGGATCGAGAAGGGATTGATCGATGACGAGGCCGCCTTGAAGTTGAATGATGTTGTCCACCATTTCCATATTGGGGGAATCAAGAAGCTAGGCCGACTTCTACTGGGAACGAACGTCGGTGAGCAACAGCGGCGGTGCGGAGAACGAACGACGGTGAGCAATAGCGGCGGTGCGGAGACTGAAAAAACGAACGACAAGTAGCTTCTTCAACGTCGGTGAGCAACGAACGTCGGTGAAGAGAACGAAATTCAGGGAATGAAATTAGGGATCAAAGTCATGGTGAAGAGAAGAAGTTGATGAAATCATGGATGAAATCAGAATTGAAGCTGATAGTGATCGATTGAAGAAGGATGGAAGCAGATAGCAGCAGTCGGGAATTTTAGGGTTAAATACGGTGATACGGATGATAGGGGTGATATGGTTTAGTCGGGAGTTTTAGGATAGAAGCTGATATATAGCTGAGGAGTAGTATTTTGTTATTGGTTATTAGGTACTAAAAATTAGATTAAATTAGATACTAAAAAAAGGTGATATGGGTAACAACCATTTTTTAGTGGTCCTGAAAGTTAGAATAGACAACTGATTTAAAAAAAAACAGTTGTATAACACTTAGGTAACTGTTTTTATAAAACTCAGTTGTCTATTATCCTATAAAGACATTTGTTTCTCAAACAAAACAGATGTATAAATATTATACATAAGTTTTTAACAACATCTGATGTCTATTAGGAGTTGTCTATTTGATGTTTTGTAGTAGTGCTTTTTAGTGAACTGAAGTTGTTGCCGATTTGTGGAGTCGCCACCGAGTCAAATTATGGGGACTCGGAAACCGTTCAAGTCAACTTTGATTCCTTGCCGGCTCAAAGCTGAGTGCCACGGGACCTAAAGATAAAGACTTGTACCCTTAAGCACTCCATGCCTGGAATGACTCTCGTTGCCAATGGTTTCGGACATCCGGAAACATTTGATTCTGAGTAAGGGGTGAGGGTACGTATTAGGAAGCCAACATCCGATAAATGCCAGGATCCAATCCTGCCCACACTATAGCGGCCTCTACTAAGCAATCGGTGGGCTGATATCCTAGTTCTTTTGTTGTGGTGGAAATACTGTAACATCCATTACTTTTAACCCTATAACTTTTGCTATGTCGGTTGGTTAAGGACAAGTAAGCTATTTCGTCAAAGTAAATGTGTTTACATTATTTACATGCGATTTCACGTTACAGGCAGGCCATGAAAAGGTGCACATAGGAGAGTGGAGAGTACTAGTATTATACGTATTAGCAAATCAGTTTTAACGCGATAATATGGATATTAGTCTTTCTCATGGTATACCTTACCCTGTATTCTGCTTAAGATGCGTCGGTTCGGTATTAATAGGGATGCGTCGAACCTAGTAAGGTGAGCACCGGGACTAATACGGAACCTGACCATCATTTTGTTCAGTTTTAGTTGTTTTACGTTTTGAATTCCGTGTTAGGTGATTTAGCATGCGATTGTAAGGTCATAAAAGCAATAAATCATACGAAAAACTGTAAATGCGAATGTAAGTAAATCACATAGTGAGGAGTTGAACCCTCTGAGTATCCACTTAACGGGACTCGATGCATAGATTGTTTTGAGAACGGATCTAGGAATTACTCGGGTCTATTTAGTGTGTTTTAGTGTTTGTGATTGAAGTTGGGACGTTACGTATTTTAGTAGATATTTTGTGGGCCTAGTGCCCACATCTAGTGTTGTCATAGTGCATAATAATAGAAAGTGCAAATATGGAAAGTTTTGTTTAGATGGCAACCTAGTGACGACTCTATCAACAGGCGGATCCTCCTAGCTTGACCAGTGACTCCGGCAGAGCTCCGTTACCGTTTGACCTTCCCGCGGCTACTCCGGCAGAGTTTCATTTGCTAAGGACTAGTTCTGCGGCTAATCCGGCAGAACCTGGGTACTAGTATTGTGCTAGTCGATCACAAGCACCTCAGTATCGAGTGGAGTGCTCGAAGGTGAGGAGTAGCGTCGATGTTGATAAGTGTAGTTTGTAGTGCCTAATTTGTTGTGTTTGGTCCTGTTTTCCCTTGAGAAATCGCTCTTTGGAGTGATTTCTGGGCTACTTATACTTCTTCTAGCTTGTTTTAGGTTCCCAAGACCATTCATGGAGAATTGGAACGATTCCGACTCGTTTCATACGCTTTTGGAGCCAAAGAAGAGAAGGAACGATCACTCGGTGCCTTAGGTTCGATCCCGAGACATTGGGAATCATTCCCGAGCCCCTTAGACTCGATCCCGAGCTCCGAGAATCAAGGAGAAGCCCACGTGAAGCAAGGAGGGACGTAGGAGCTCTTATTGGAGGCCTACAGAGCCTTCCCGACCGGGACCAAGTGCCCTCTCGGTCGGGAAAGAGTGCACGTTTGAGAGGGTTGCTGTTTAGGCCTTCCCGGCCGAGACCATGATCCGTCTTGGTCGGGACCACCTTCCCGGCCGAGACCATAAGTCCTCCCGGTCGGGACGGGCGAGCTGCAGCACGAGACCTTTCTTTTCATCCTCCTTCATTCTTGTAACCTTATAAATACTTCTCCCTTGTATTGTTGAAGCATCATACATTACATTAGACTATCTTAGACCTCTCTACAACATTCAAAACCCTATATAGCCTCTCTTCATCTCTAGTTTTAGTTTCATATTAATCTTTAGATAATCTTAGTTTAATCTAGTTGATTAGTCTTGTATTAAGGGATTTCTTCAAGATTCTTCCAAGATTGACAACCTTGGGAGTTTCATTTGGGTTTATCTTTCCAATACAAGTTCTCATCTTTTTCATATTCTTGCTAGTTTGGTATAATCTTCTTCTCCTCTTTACTTTTAATCTTTGTTAATTTTGCAAGTTTTAATCTTTACATATTGTTTATTGTTCTTGTTAGTTCATTATGAATGTTTTGTTACTTATGTTGATTACTCTTATTTATGTTGGTATTAGTTTGATAATGAGTGAGTAGATTCCTTGTGGGTTTAGTAGGGGGATTAATGTGGATTATGGGTGATTAGGGTTTGATTGTGGGTAAAGGTGATTCCTTTGTTGCTAGTCACATATTGCGCACACTATGTGTTTGTTGTATTGCTTGTGTGGGTAGTAGTGGCCAATGCTTCTCATACTTGTATTCCTCTTCTCATTGTTTGACTAATTTGTGATTGAATCCTTGTGTTTTGAGTAGCATCTAGCCTTAGTGTTCGGGTCTAGTCTTTCACACGAGAGTGCGGACTTTGGCTTTGGCGAGAGAGCGCAAACCGACCTTAGTAACTAAGAGACACCTACGCCCTTGATTACCCAATCATCCTACTACACTTAAGAACCCGACCTAACCCTACTCCCTTCCATATTTGATTTATCCTTCTCTTTTGTCATCATTTCTCTAGTTCATTTGATTAGTTAATCTTAGTTATTTCATTTAGCTCATATCATACATAGTACATTGTTAGTCCATTTTCATCACTTTCAACCATCATAGTTTGTCAATTATCGTCTTCTTTGTGTTTGTTTGTGACTTAGCCTCGTTTTAGGTGAACCTAGTCTATACACCCTTAGCCGTCTCCGTGGATATCGACCCGACTTACCCTAGCTACCCGTTAGGTATAGTTGGTTAATATTGACCGGTAGGACCCACGGCAAAACTCCACCATCAATTTGGCGCCGTTGCCGGGGACGGTGCATTGTTTAGACTTAGTTTGCTTATTAGCTAGACTTAGTTACCCTTCTTTGTGTTCTTTCTCTATCACTTGTGCATATTTTAGGCTTTTTCTTTGTTTTTATTGTTTTCTTCTCTCTTTGTCTGCAGTGGTGCTCGTTTATTGTCTTTGCCTAGTGCCCATAAAGAAGTAGGTGTTCTCACGTTTGTTCAAGTGTGTAGTGCATGCCAAGGAGGAGAAGCGACTTCTTTCTCTTCAATCTAGAGCCGGAGAGACTCTTTTGAGCCTTTCGCCAACGAACGATTGATCGGGTTAGACACTCTCAACCGAGTACTAGCAATACCATTGAAGAACAAGCTCAAGGATCCGACTTAAACGAAACACCTCGAGAGACGACCGAAGGGAATTTCATCAATCCCTTTGGTACTTCTAGTCATTCTTCTCAACCTAGTTCCCCTTCTACTTCTACATCAACACCGTCTACACCATCATCTCCCGCATATCCAACAATGCCTAAGTTCTCTTCTCATTCAACCTTTACGGAAGACGTTTTGCCCGGTCCAACCACTTTAACGGAGGCATATACCGGCAACTTTGTGGCAAAAACGCAATTCATCCAATTGGTCGAAAGAAGTCAATTTAGTGGGTTACCAACCGAAGATCCTCATCAACACATGGAAACCTTTTCGGATTATTGCGATGCTATCTCACAAACGGGAATAACCCAAGATCAAATCCGGTGGGTATTATTTCCTTTCTCCTTGATCGGGAAAGCTAAGCAATGGTTCAAAGGGTTAGACAAGGCGACTCTTGGTATTGATACTTGGAAGAAGCTAGCCTTAGCTTTCTACCAACAATTTTATCCCCCGGAGAAGACAAATCTATTGAGAGCCTCTATCACCGGATTTCAACAACGGGATGAAGAAAGCCTCTTTGAATCGTTGTGAAAGATTCAAAGCTTTGATCCGCTCTTGTCCTCACCATGGTCTATCTCAATGGTTCCTAGTTCAACAGTTTTGGAACAGGTTATATGAAGACTCAAGGGCCATTCTCAACATGGGATCGAATGGAAGGTTTACCGAGGTGGATGATGACCAAACTTGGTCAAGGATCGAGGAGATGAGGGTACACAACTCCCAATACTCAAGGCCTAGGAAGGCGAATCGAGGAGGAAGACATGAGATCGGTGCCATTACATAATTAAGCATTGATCTTGGGGCTCAACTAAAAACCCACATGGAATTTATTGACAAGAAGCTCCAAAGCCATTTTGATCAAGGTCAAAGTGCAAGTGCCTCCCACCAACATTCTACTCATCAATTCAGTGCTTTGGGAGTTGTATCTCCTACATCTTATTATGAGATATGCGATATTTGCGGGATAGTTGTGCATGAGCCTCTACATTGTCGAGGTAGTATTGAGCAAGTGAACGTTTTTCACGCGTTCAAGCAAGGTGCCCCATTTCCTCATATGTTCCAAGCTTCCCATCAAGCTTCCCAACAACAATCTCTACAAAACCGTCCATGTGTGCCACCTCCCTTAAGGGACAACAACCAAGGTTACCAAGGTTAAGTAGGCAACCGGAGGCCACTCAACAACTACAAACAACATAACCAAGGTACCTTCAACAACAATCAAGGGTTCCAACATGGGAACTTCAATCAAGGTGGTTCCCAAGTAAACCAACACAACCAAGGACATCAAAACTACAACCATGGCAACACTCAAGGCCTTAATCAAGGCAACTCTCATGGGTTCCAAGGGAACCATCAACAACAACAAGGGTCCCAAGGTAATCGACAAGAAAGCAAGCCAAGGAGCCGGTCTCCGATTCGTGATTATGGCACTCCCTTAGCGCTCACCGATACTCCGCACAATCCACAATCTCCACCTCGAGATTTCGACATGCAAAAATCTATGTTGGATGTGCAAAAGAGTAACCAAGAAATGCAAGGAAGCCAAATGGAGATGATAAGAAACCAACAAGAATTCTTTGCTCATCTTCAAAGGGAGAATATAGCAAGAGATGCTCATATGAAGATGCTCGAAACCCAAATAGCTCAAGTTGCTTCGGGAAGCTCTTCATGGCAAAAGGGACAACTACCTCCTCAAGGTGAAACGACGAAATTTGAGCATGTGAATGCTATTACCATGAGGAGTGGTTCGTCTTATGACTCCCCCTTATTCCCTATTGAGCAAGTACCAATGAAAGAAGTTGTATCTCCATCTCAAGATAAAGCAAATTCGGGAAATCCAATGGAGGAGTAAGTTTTGTGGGAGATTAAGAAACCCCATGAAGACAAGTTTCCCCCACTTCAAGGAAAAGACAAAGGAAAAGGAAAAATGTCATTTGAAAAGTACATATCAAGTTGTCTTTCCCAACAAGGCAAATGAAGACCAAGGTGGATGTTCAATATGACAAGTTCCTAGACATTGTGAAGAAATTGGATGTGAGTGTCCCGTTTACCGAACTACTTACCCAAATTCCGGCATATGGAAGATTCATGAAAGAAATCGTGGCTAGGAAGAGATCCGTCAACAAGGAAGAGACCATAGCGTTCACAAGAGAGGTGAGCGAGCTCATTCAAGGTTCTACGCTTCCCAAGTTGAAGGATCCGGGTAGTTTCTCGATCCCGTGCACCATAGGCAACTTGAAGATTGATAGAGCATTATGTGATTTGGGTGCGAGTGTAAGCATCATTCCCTATTCCATTTGTGAGAGACTTGGGATGAAAGAGCTCAAGTGTATTTCTATCACACTCCAAATGGCCGACCGTTCACTCAACCGACCTTTGTGGATGTTGGAAGATGTGCCAATAAGAATCGGGAAGTTCTTCATTCTGGTCGACTTCCTTGTACTTGACATGCCGGAAGATGCTATCACTCCCATTATCCTTGGGCGCCCATTTCTCCATACCGCCGGTGCTATGATTGATGTAAAGAATGGTTGGATCACATTTGAGCTAGGCGAGGAGAAGCTCGTGTTTGACCTCCAAGGCAACACGTCGCCTACTAATGATGAGTCTTGCAATATGATCCACGCCATGAAAGACATCTATCTAGGGGATGAGTCGGGTGAAAGCTTGAAGAACAACTTCTATGGAATTGAAGATGATGATTCCGAGCTTGGGGCGGATGAATGCCCATATCATGATATTGAGGACAAGTTAAAAGGCAAGAAGAAAGTTGAGCCTCCCTTGGGGCCACATGAAGATAGATGGACCTTTGGGTATATACCGAAGGATCGCAAGTACAAGTTCAAGCCCTTGAACTTAGTAGATCGGGATACCCCGGGAACGTCGAGGCTAGGATGTGATGATCCTTGGAGTGGAGGTTGGTATTCCACTAGCTTCATCGAAGATTTCTCGAGAGCCTTCGATTTGTTTCTTCGTGCCCTTGATGGCGATGGAATTAGCCAAGTGTTGTTAAAAAATGATTGAAGAATGCACCATACTTGGTTTGACGGAGTTCCAAAAGAACCGTCTTATTGTATATATCTCTTTCTTGTAATTCTTTTTAGTCTTGTGAAATTCTTGTAATTTCGAATTTTGTTGAGTGATGTGAGGGAGGGGTTTCTAATGATTATTGTGAAGTTGTATAGGATGATTGAAGTTTGAAGGGTGATTATGTGAGTTTTGGAGGTGAATGCTTGAAGAGATCTTGGGAGCGGTTCTATTATTGATTTTTGGAGCTTTGATGAAGCTATGTGCTTAGATGAATATTCGCAAATCAAGAGAAGCTCCACTTTTATCTTCCATGATTAGCATCAAGTATTACATGCTCGGTCTTCTATTTTTCCTACAAGTGTCGGCTCGGTGGGATTTTTATTGGAAGACGGGGGCTAGATGTTCGTTTTTGAGCTTAGAAAAAGCTTTTGGGGACGGGATTTCGGTTATTTGTGGATTGGGAGGAAGGTTCGGTGAGTTCTTATTGAAAGGAAGCTTCAAAGGCATCCCGGGCGAGAATGCCTCATCTCGGGCGAGACGACGTCTCATCCCGGATGAGACCGATCCTTCTCGGTCGGGATGAGTGGGAAAAAGAACCCATCTACTGACAGCCCTTCTCGGGCGAGACGAGCCCCTCTCGGTCGGGACGGATAGTGCATCCCGGGCGAGACCGAGCCATCTCGGTCGGGACGATATGACAAAAATTCTTAGCTACTGAGAGCTCATCTCGGGCGAGACGAGATCATCTCGGCCGAGACGGGTCTGTTACCAGCGTAGCTTGTCTCTTTTTGCAGCCCAGCCCGAGTCCCACTTCATTAAGCAGCCCGCCCCGCCCCTACTACTCCCCTCTCACACAAATACCCAACCCCAACCCAACCCAACCCATTCCCATCTCTTACTAACTCATCTTCAACCTTCTTCATCCTCCATAACACCATATAAACCCCAATTTCAAAACCCCTAAAACACCATAAATCTTCAAATACTCCACCAAATCTCATCAAATCACTTCCTAAACACCCCAAAATCAGTTTCTATCACATTAATACCTACCCTAGACCCATTTTCTACCATTTAAAACAATAAAACGAAAAAAATTGAGTTTTTTTCACCATTTTTTCAAAAATCCGAGTTTGGCGTTTTGTTTCAAAACTCGATTTAGCTTGTTGGAGTTGGTCTTGGAAGCTTATTACACCAATTTTAAGCTTCTATTGGGTGTTTTTGTGGGTTCTAGCTAGTGTTTTTGGGTAAAATTCGATTTTGGGTGTATACCATTTTTGAAGCTTCTTTATCTTCAATGGCTCCAAAGAAGAAAGTGATGGTGGTAGAAAACAAGAAAAGAAAGAGTGCTTCAACTTCAAGAGCCAAGGTCGAGGTCGAAGAACCGGAAATTCCTTGCCATCTGGATTTTCCTAATCTTGTCTTTGGCTCGAAATTGCAAAGGGAGAAGTTCATTAAGCTTCTTGGTAAGCCTTTTGAGCCTACTAGATTTCTTTGTAAAATCATACTTAGAAAATTAGGCATTCTTAGGTAAACTAGAGAGTTTTTTGAGGGTATGGGCTTGGAGTTGTTCAATATGCTTGAATTGACTTACAAGCAACTCACTCCAGAGTTCTTCAGCAGTTTTACTCTAAACACTAGAGTCGACTGATATGTGTAGTTTATAGTGCCTAATTTGTTGTATTTTGGTCCCATTTTCCTTGTGGAATCGCTCCTTGGGAGCAGTTTATGGGCTACTCATGCTTCCTCTAGTTCGTTTCAGGTTCCCGAGACCATTCATGAAGAATTGGAACGATTCCGACTCGTTTCATACACTTTTGGAGCCAACGAAGAGAAGGAACGATCACTCGATGCCTTGGATTCGACCCCGAGACCTTCGGACCCAATCCCGAGCCTCTTAGACTCGATCCCGAGACCCGAGAATCGGTGAGAAGCCCATGAGAACCAAGGAGGGACCAAAAAGATCATAATGGAGGCCTACAAGGTCCTTCCCGGGCGGGATAATGCCTTCCCGACCAGGAAGGAGTGCACAAAAGGAGAGGCCACTGTCTTGAGCCCGTCCCGGCCGAGATGGAACTCGTCCTGGTCGGGACCGTCTCGTCCCGGGCGGGACGAAGCAGCTGCAGCACGCCTTTGCTTCTTTTCTTCTCCTTACTCATTGTAACCTTATATATACCCTTCCTCTTGTATTCTTATGCAGGGGAGACATTACCAATTAAACCCTAGACTACTTTAGCATAGATTAGCTTAGCTTAGAGTATATTAGTCGATAATTAGCCCTTAATCTTAGTTTAGTCTTGTATTAAGGGAATTCTTGAAGAATCCATCCAAGATTGACAACCTTGGTTGATGTATTTGGGTTTTCTCCTTTATGCAAGTTTTCAATCTTCCTTTCATCTTTTTAGTAGGTATAATCTTCTTTTTTCCTTCTCTTAATCTTGTTTATTCATCCAAGTTTCAATCTTTGTGCAATGTTTTGTTCATAGTTCATTGTTTACTAAGTTTCATTATGGATGTTTTGTTGTTTGTGTTGCTTCCTCTTGTTTATGTTGATGTTTGTTTAGATATGTTTGAGTAGACTCTTGCTAGGGTTAGTAGGGTGATTTGGGTGTTTAATGGGTGATTAAGGGTTTGTTGGAGATGTTGGTGGAAGTTTTGGTTTCCTCTTGGTTGATGCATGGAACATGTTTGATGAAATGCTTGAATGACATGTAGATGCATATTCTTGTTTTTCTTGCCTTTTCTCTTGTGGGTGGTGGTTTGCTCGTGGGTTTGGTTCCCTCACTACGTAGCGAGAGCCCGGTGAGGATGACTCCTAGGTCGGTCTACGTAGCGAGAGCCCGGATGTGACCTAGGCTACGAAAGCACGCTAGTAACCCCGTTTGTCATGTGTGTCGCTAAGATGGGTTCTATCAAGAACCTCTAGGTCGGTCTACGTAGCGAGAGCCCGGACTACACCTAGATAACCCGACTACCCCTTCACCTTAGCTCTTCCTTGACCATTCCATCACCCCTTGAACCCGACCTAATCCTAGCCCATTTCCTTATTTGTTTTCTCCGTCACCTTAGTCTTAGTCTCTTCTTCCCTCCTTATCATTCTAGTTTAGCTTAGTTCGTTGACCTAGTCTCGTATTTAGGTGACCCTAGTCTAGACGCCTCTTACCGTCCCCGTGGATTCGACCCGACTTGCCCTATCTACCCAGTTAGGTGTAGGCGGTTATTTATTGATCGGTGGGGATCCACGGCAAATCCCTCCCATCAGTTTGGCGCCGTTGCCGGGGACGGTGCTAGTTTAGACTTTGTTTTCCTAGTTACTTGACTTTGTCTTTTGTTTTTGTGTTTTTCTTTTTTCTTTTTTTTAGTCCCTTTGCTTCTTGTGTGTGTGAAGTTTATTTCCTTCTTGTCTAGTGCCCAAAAAGCACTAGACTTCTCACGTTTTCTCCTAGTCCACAGTTTTTGCCTAGAGGTGGTCGCCATCCTCTTCTTTACAACTCAGAGCCGCATAAACGGACAGTTGCTAGATTGAGAGGTTTCCAACCGGGTACAAGCCAAGATTTCGAGCAAGCATGAGGTTTGATCTAAACTCCCCAAACTCGCGATATGAGCTACTCCTCTCCCTCTATGGATCAAAGCTATGACATGACATCTCCTTACTACTATCAAGCTTCTTGGGATAATCAAGACACTAGTGGGTATGAATTTCAAGGAAGTGGGAACGGTTACCAACAAGTGAATGCTTACCAATCCTATGATCATGGTGGCTATTACTCAAGCTATCAATGTGAACCCACCATGTTCAATTACGATTCACCATATGGAAGCCAATTTCCCCAAAACCCACCACATTACCCTCCATCCCAACCACAATATGAACCCCAAAACCCACAATACTACCAATCATCTCAACCTCACTACCAACAATATGATGCCCCACCCCTTGGGCATCATCTAGATTTTCAAGGAGCATTACAAGACCCCAATGACCGCCAAATGCCAAACTTGGAGTTAGATCAATTGATGCCTCAAATGCTAAAGAACCAACAAGAAATGGCCATCCAATTGCAAAAGGATTATGAAATCTTGGCCGAACTCCGAAGGGAAAGAGAGGAATGTAAAGCTAGATTGAATGCTTTAACGGCTCAAACCCTAATGTTCTTAACTCGATCTTCACAACTTGATGAGGGATGTTCATTTGGGGAAGGGGAACAACCCAATGACGAAGCCGATAATGAATTCCCTATGAGGAGCGAACTTTGCTTTGAAGAACCTCAATCGTCTACCCAAAAAGAGACGAATGAGGATATGACCCTTGGTGAAGGCATTGTTGGTGAAGAATTGTAGGAGGTTAGTGAGTTGGATGAGTTGGTGGATTTTGTGAGTTGTTGGGTGAAATTGATGAGCTCAAGTTGCCCTCGTGCGATAATGAGGAAGAACATCAAGAGCCCCTTGTGTGTAAACCAAGCAATGGCTTGGAAGAGATTGAAACCGCCGGTAGAAGTTTCAATTCTCTCCTCCAAGACGATGTGGGGACAAGTGATGAAGATGGGGAACCACAACTTGAGGAAGGTGTTGGGATGTGCAACAAAGAAATGGGGCCAAAACCGTTTTTTGTGCCTCATGATGAACACTTGAAGCTTGCTAGTGATCGGAGACGATGCTTAGGGAGGAAGAGGTCGGTGAAGCTCGTAGGATGGATAGACCCCGGAGACAACACGAAAGATGACGTTGGGTCTTTTGAGGACTACTTCTTGCCTCCACCTTGGAGGCCGTGGAGGATAGCTTGGCTCGAGCACTCTTTGGGCCGTCTTTATGATGTCGGTCGTGCGTTTGACTTGCTCCTCCAAGCCCTTGAGGGCTATGGTTGAAGAATGGGAGTCCACCATCCTTGGTTTGACGGAGTTCTTAAGGAACCGTCATGTTGTATATTCCCCTTTCTCTCTTCTCTTTAGTTTTTGTGTTTGAAATTGTGTTTTGTATGATTTTGTTTCTAGGATTGGTTTGTTTTGTGAGACCCTTGTAATTTTGGAACCTTTGATGAGCGATGTGAGGGAGAGATTTTGATGATTGTTTTGAGCTTATTTGATAGGTGTCAAGTGAAGATGAACCGAAGAGAGGAATGGTTGTGGATAGAGCTTGGATTTTTTTGAGCTAGGGAGTCGGTTTTTGAAGCTTTGGATGAGCTTTGGGGTTGTGGAGAGTTTGAAGACTCTTCCCGTCCGAGAAGAAGGCTTCCCGACCGGGAAGAGTGAGGCATCCCGACCGGGAAGGAGCCGTCCCGATCGGGATGAGAGTGCATAATTTCGAGCTTCCTGGAGTGCCTTCCCGACCGGGAAGGGAGCGTCCCGACCGGGACGGGTGAGACATCCCAACCAGGACCATCCATCCCGACCGGGATGGTCCCCTACTCCCCTTTATGCCTCTTCTTTGACATTTGAGCCCACCCTACTACTTTATACCCCCTCCCAACCTCCCTACCTATCCTTGCACATACCATATGACCCGTGCACCTCATTTACATACCCTCACCTCATTTTCTCTTCCCTTTACACCGAGTTTTGCATCAAATCCCACCCCCCTCACACCAGTACTACCTCAACCATGCGGTTTTATGAAGTTTGAAGCGGGATGACAATGACGAAGACAAGCAAAGTGCCTATATTGATCATTGAGACGATGGAGCGAGTGAGTTGCTAAACGATGGGTACGGCAACTATCCTTACTTTTCCGTCTTTTATTGCTTGTTTTCCCTTGTTTATCCCCTTCCCCCTTGTACACTTTTGTGTCTTGCTGTCATGGTGGCCTTCGAGGCCTTGGTAGTTGTTGCTCCCGACTCTCGATGACGTGACTACATCGAGAGTCATTTCAAGATCCAAATTTACAAGTTTTTCACCATTTTTTGTAGGATTTAGTCGGATTTAGGCGGAATCCGGACTAGGTGACTTGATTACACCTAATCCTCCCCTCCCATTTCCTTTTACTTCCTTCTTTTTATTTCTTCCCCCATCCATATCTTTTCTCGTCTCGGCCCATGGTGACTTGACTACACCACGGCCGGACACATTCTACCCTTTCTTCACTTTTCTTTTTGATTTATTAGCTTTATTTTCGTAGTTTCTTTTCTTTTCTTTTGTGTCTCCACACACTACGATCGAGCATGAGGACATTGCTCGGTTTAAGTGTGGGGGAGCGATATTCTAGTATAGTTAGTTTTATTTTCGTAGTTTTTTCGAAAAAAATCTTTAAAAAACCCTAAAAATTTGAAAATTTTCACAAAAACCAAAAAGATTTTATTTTGTGTCTTTTCTCCTTTTGTGTCATTTTGTCGTATATTTGTTGTATTGTGCGTGTTTTGCCTCCCTTTTTCCTTATAGGTTGCTTAAATCACCGATAGCTTTGGAGAGCTTTCAAGACCCCCGGTAACATCTTTTATCCCTTTTCCCCCTTTGTCTCATGTGGAGTCTGGAGGAGATTGCGATGTTGTTTGCTCGGGTGGATCTTGATGCATATTTGTGGTTGATTTGGTGACTTCTTTGGAAGTTCGGGGTGGTGTTTGTTTTGTTTATGTACTTGTCTTGTTTTGTTTTATATTGTTGCCTTTTGTCTCTTTTTCTTTCGTTTTCGTGAGTCTTTGTTTTGTGTTGTGTAGTGTGTCATGTGTGTAAACGGTTTTCGAAAACCCGGTTTAGAGGCTAGGGTGCGAGTGTTTACTTTCCCTTTCTAGTAGTATGAATCGAGTCTTGGACTTAGGTCTAGTAGAATGACCCTAAATCAATGATTTCGTTGGTCCTTTACCTTGAGTCCACCTAGCTTACTAGGGATTTACTACGGGATTTGCATTTTAACCATTATGATCACCCACGGTGTGAAAAGGCCTTGGTTGCCAAGTCCCGTCCCTTAGGTGACCGTGTTTAGGATTGTTTGATTAGTCCAAGTTCTCCCCTTTTTGTGGGTTTGAAGGGAAAGTGCGCTCCCGACTCACCCATTCCCCTACCTTCCACACATATCCACCAAATAAATTTGCAATTTGTTGAAATCTCTCTTTCTTGTTGCAAAGAAATGTCTACAATTCAAATCAAGCCAAAAAGGCAAAGAAATGAAAGAAAATGAAAGAAAGAAAAGACTGAAGAAAAAGAAAAGGCACAAAAGACCAAAAAGAAAATAGAAAAGAAGAAAACGAAATGGCATATCAATACACAAAGCAAATATGCAAAAGAAAGAAAAATGCCAAAAGAAAACTGTTTCACAAAATAATCCCCTCTAAAAAATAAGCCTTTTACCGACTATTACCCGATAAGAGCCTACCAAAGGACCGAGTTCCTAGGAAGGATGATAGCGGTAGTGGTCGGTCTTCCCTCACTTTGCAAATATTTCTACCTTTTTACTTAGACTAGTTGAGCGGTTTTGGGCATTGGACGACCCTCTTGGCTCATCGCTAAAGGGGGCGGGGTCTCACTTACCTACAGTGTCGACTAACACCGTGGTTCATCCTTTTTCCATCCCGCCGATCGTCCCGTAGTACGTTCTTAGAAACTTAGGAGGACCTAGGTAAGTTACCAACGATTTTGTTGCTTTATCGTCATACTATTAGGGTTCAGTTCATCTTGTTTTGTGTTGCTAACTTGGGAACGTTGTCACTTGCCTCGAGTTCTAAACCGGTGCTTCTTTCACCGCTTGTTTGAGGGAAGCGGTATTTGTTTTCTTTTTGGGTGCAACCGATTATTTGTTTGTTTGTATGTTTGTTTGTTTATGTGTTTCGTGTCCGGTTGCATCCACGGTTTTGTCGCAAGACCTTACTTGCCTTGTGGAGTACACTTTTCCTCTAAGTGTACTCGCGTGAGTTGAAAGGGCGTAGGGTGCGCTAATACCCACTCGGCTAGTTTAGTAGTTAGTATGTGCTTACTCGAGGGCGAGTAAGGGTTAAGTGTACATCTTATTTATGGTTTGTACAAAATAGGCGCATGGTTGAGGTAGTAATGGTGTGAGGGGGTGTGTTTGATGTGAAACTCGGTGTAAAGTGAAGAGAAGGTGAGGTGAGGGTATGTATATGAAGTGCAAGGTCATATGATAGGTGCAAGGGTAGGTAGGGAGGTTGGTAGGGGGTATAAAATGGTAGGGTGGGCTCACATGATGAAGAAAAGGCCAAAAGAGGAGAAGGGGACCATCCCGGTCGGGATGGATGGTCCCGGTCGGGATGACACACCCATCCCGGTCGGGAAGCCCTCGTCCCAGTCGGGATGGCTCCACAGAAAGCTCCAATTTTTGCACCCTCATCCCGGTCGGGATGGCTCCTTCCCGGTTGGGAAGCCTCCTTATCGGCCGGGAAGGGTCTTCATGACTCCCATGACCTCAAAAGCTTATTCAAAGCTTCAAAAACCGACTCCCTAACTCAAAGTCCAAGCTCTATCATCAACCATTCTCCTCGAGACTTCATCTTCACTTCACATCTAGCAAACAAGCTCAAATCATCATCAAAATCCCTCCCTCACATCGCTCATCAAAATACCAAAGTACAAGGATTTCACAAAAACTAACAATCCAAAAAACCAAAATATCCAAACAAACATAAACACAAATACAAGCACAAAAGAAAAGGGAAAAGATATTTACACTAAGCTACTCTCACCAACTACACTTCCATAGCCATCAAGAGCTTGGAGGAGTAAGTCAAATGCCCTAGCAACATCTTCATTTAAGCTCACATGGCCGAGCCTAGCCACTTTCAAGAGCTTCCAAGTCGGAGGCAAGAAGCGATCATCTTCATTATGCTCGGGGTTCTCTGATCTTCCGGGTCTTCCGAACCATGATAGCAATAACTCTTATGACCATCCTAGAGGTATAGTGGTCTAGAGTCATGCTCGGTGTTATAATGTGGGAGATCACACCCTAGGGGTGTCGCTTCTTCTACGGGGTCGAGAGTAGAACTCTTTTCCACCGCTCGACAAGGATCCTCTTCACCAACCGTCTCACAAGACGAGGGACTAGAAATCGAGTGCGATAGAGGAGGAGAAGGCATCAAGTTTTCTTTATTGGAGGCTTTAGGATTCTCCAATTTCCCATTCAAGGCGAGTTCTAAGGCATCTACCTCTTTTTCCCAAGTATTACGCTCCTTTTCACTCACCTTGTCAATTTGGTCTTGAGGGGTTATCTCTTCACTTGGCCTTGGATTGTCAAGATCCGGTTCATCACGAAGAAAATCGAACAAATCCAATTTAATAGCCAATACATTGGCTACCCAAGAGTTATCTTGATAATCATGCTCAAATCCCTCCTCATTGTTGACCCTTGAAGCTTCAACTTCCTCCATTCTTCCCATATCTTCACCATCCAAGCAACACTCCACAATGATCTCTTGATTGACCCTCTCTTCTTCATTTGTAGCTTCGCGATCGGGTTGACTTTCTTGTGGAGACACCCGATCTTCATACCCAAATGAACCTTCCCCAACAATTTATGGAGCTCGAGTGGCCGACATCGTGATACGAGCCATGAGTGCATTGATGCGAGCATCTTGCACCTCTATTTGGGCCTTGAGCTCCTCTTTAACCCCTTGTATTTGAGTCATCATCACTTGTTGACTCTTTTACATTAAAATCATCATTTCATGTTGACCCTTTTGCAATAGCATTATCGCCTCTTGTTGACTCTTTTGCATTTGGACCAACATTTGACAAGTCTCAAAGTCGGGGATTTTTGGTTGTGGGTTATGTGAGGGTGTTTGGTAGTTGTTAGGATGTTGGAATGATCCTTGACAACTTTCATGATAACCATATGGAGGGCGTTCGTAAGATTGTTGATGAGGTTGATATGGTTGGTGAAATTTTGGGACTTGGCCATTCGCCCCATAGTAGTCCCGTGATGATTGATGGAAGCTAGGATGTGCCATTTTCATAACGTTGCTTCGATACCTAGGATGAACTAGAAGCACTTGAGCAAACATTAGTAGCCTAGTGCTTTTGAGGCACTAGGAGGAGAGAATAGCACACAAGAAGAAAAACGAAGATACACAAGGAGAATAAAACACAAAAATCAAGAACAAAGTCCAAAACTAAGCAAACAAAAGTTTAAACTACGCCGTCCCCGGCAACGGCGCCAATTTGATGGGCGGGATTTGTCGTGGATCCCGCCGTCAAATAATAACCAACTAACCTAACTAGGATAGATAGGGCAAGTCGGGTCGAATCTACAGGGACGGAAAATGCGTTTAGACTAATGGGCGCTACGGTCTAGGACTAGGTTCGAGACAAGCTAATCTAGGGGGAGGCTAGGGACTAGGCTAAGGTCTAAAACAAGGAAAAGGGAGACAAGACAAGTAACTAACGACTAAGGGAAGCGAGGGTAACACTAAGAAGGAAGACTAGGGTTAGGTCGGGTTCGTGGATGCAAAGGAGGCAAAAAGGGGAAGCACGGGGTTACTAGCGTGCTTTCGTAGCCTAGGTACCGCCGATCGGGCTCTCGCTACGTAATCGGCCTAGGGGTCGTCCTCATCGGGCTCTCTCTACGTAATGAGGGAACCAAACCAACCCACCAAAAACACACATACAAGAGAATATGTAAGAAAAACAAGGATTGGTCGTCACTAGTCTCACAAGCATTTCATCAAACATGTGGAGTGCAAAGTAAATGGGAAACAACAAAAACAACATCTAGTACCACCCATCTCACCCTAATCATCCACAATCACATACAATCACCCTAATAACCCTAGCAAGAGTCTACTCAAACATATCTAATCTAAAACTAACACTAACAAGAGAAACCAACATAAAAACCAAAACAATCATATTGAAACTAGTGAAAACAACGAACTATGAACAATGCAATGAACAAAGATTAAAACTTGGATGATAAAACAAGATGAAGAGAAGGGAAAAGAAGATTATACCTACTAACAAGATGAATGGAAGAATGAAAACTTGCATAAAAGAGAAAACCCAAATACATCACCCAAGGTTGTCAATCTTGATTGGATTCTTCAAGAATTCCCTTAATACAAGGATTAATCTAAGATTAACGATTAACTATGAACTAATCTACACTAATCTATGCTAATCTATGCTAAAGTAGTCTAGGGTTTAGTGTGTAATGAAGAACATGAAGAACATAAGATAAGATTACAAGAGGAAGGGTATATATAGGGTTACAAGAGTGAAGGAGATGAAAGAATCAATGGCGGGTTACAGCACAGCCTTCCCGGCCGGGAAGGTGGTGGTCCCGGTCGGGAAGTGGTCGGTCCCGGTCGGGAAGTGGTCGGTCCCAGCCGGGAAGAGGTCATACCGGCCGGGAAGAGCTCGTGGCAGCAGCTCTTGCAATTGCACCCTCCTTCCCGGTCGGGAAGGCATTATCCCGCCCGGGAAGGGCCTTGTAGGCCTCCATTATGATCTTTTTGGTCCCTCCTTGGTTCTCATGGGCTTCTCACCGATTCTTGGGTCTCGAGATCGAGTCTAAGAGGCTCGGGATTGGGTCCCAAGGTCTCGGGATCGAATCCAAGGCATCGAGTGATCGTTCCTTCACTTCGTTGGCTCCAAAAAGTGTATGTATCGAGTCGGATTCGCTCCAATTCTTCACAAAAGGTCTTGGGAACCTAAAACGAACTAAAGGAAGCATAAGTAACCCATAAACGGCTCTCAAGGAGCGATTCCACAAGGAAACGGGACCAAAACACAGCAAATTAGGCACTACAAACTACACTTATCAACTTGATAAGTGTAGTTTGTAGTGCCTATTTTGTTATATTTTGGTCCCATTTTCCTTGTGGAATCGCTCCTTGGGAGCGGTTTATGGACTACTCATGCTTCCTCTAGTTCGTTTCAGGTTCCCGAGACCATTCATGAAGAATTGGAACAATTCCGACTCGTTTCATACACTTTTGGAGCCAACGAAGAGAAGGAACGATCACTCGATGCCTTGGATTCGACCCCGAGACCTTGGGACTTAATCCAGAGCCTCTTAGACTCGATCCCGAGACCCGAGAATTGGTGAGAAGCCCATGAGAACCAAGGAGGGACCAAAAAGATCATAATGGAGCCCTACAAGGTCCTTCCCAGTCGGGATAATGCCTTCCCGGCCGGGAAGGAGTGCCCAAAAGGAGAGGCCACTGTCTTAAGCCCGTCCCGTCCGAGAAGGAACTCGTCCCGGCCGAGAAGGTACTCGTCCCGGTCTGGACCGTCTCGTCCCGGGTGGGAGCAATCCGTCCCGGGCGGGACGAAGCAACTGCAGCACTCCTTTGCTTCTTTTCTTCTCCTTACTCATTGTAACCCTATATATACCCTTCCTCTTGTATTCTTATGCAGGGGAGACATTACCAATTAAACCCTAGACTACTTTAGCATAGATTAGCTTAGATTAGATTATATTAGTCGGTAATTAGCCCTTAATCTTAGTTTAGTCTTGTATTAAGGGAATTCTTGAATAATCCATCCAAGATTGGCAACCTTGGTTGATGTATTTGGGTTTTCTCCTTTATGCAAGTTTTCAATCTTCTTTTCATCTTGTTAGTAGGTATAATCTTCTTTTCCCTTCTCTTAATCTTGATTATTCATCCAAGTTTCAATCTTTGTTCAATGTTTTGTTCATAGTTCATTGTTTACTAAGTTTTATTATGGATGTTTTGTTGTTTGTGTTGCTTCCTCTTGTTTATGTTGATGTTGGTTTAGATATGTTTGAGTAGACTCTTGCTAGGGTTAGTAGGGTGATTTGGGTGTTTAATGGGTGATTAAGGGTTTGTTGGAGATGTTGGTGAAAGTTTTGGGTTTCCTCTTAGTTGATGCATGGAACATGTTTGATGAAATGCTTGAATGACATGTAGATGCATATGCTTGTTTTTCTTGCCTTTTCTCTTGTGGGTGGTGGTTTTCTCGTGGGTTTGGTTCCCTCACTACGTAGCGAGAGCCTGGTGAGGACGACTCCTAGGTCGGTCTACGTAGCGAGAGCCCGGACGTGACCTAGGCTACGAAAGCACGTAAGTAACCCTGTTTGTCACGTGTGTCGCTAAGATGGGTTCTATCAAGAACCTCTAGGTCGGTCTACGTAGCGAGAGCCCGGACTACACCTAGATAACCCGACTACCCCTTCACCTTAGCTCTTCCTTGACCATTCCATCACCCTTTGAACCCGACCTAATTCTAGCCCGTTTCCTTTTTTTTCTCCGTCACCTTTGTCTTAGTCTTCTTCCCTTCTTATCATTCTAGTTTAGCTTAGTTCGTTGACCTTGTCTCGTATTTAGGTGACCCTAGTCTAGACGCCTCTTACCGTCCCCGTGGAATCGACCCGACTTGCCCTATCTACCCAGCTAGGAATAGCCGGTTATTATTTGACGATGGGGATCCACGGCAAATCCCTCCCATCATCGACCCTCCCCGAGTTGCTTTTCGGTTGAACAATGTTGATTACCACTATACCCTACCACAATTTTGTGACATTTTTGGCCTCCCCCCCTCTCCTAGTGGTAGCATACCCGCCGACTTTAATGTAGTCGATGTTTGGAAATGTATAACCGATCTAACCCTCATTGACTTTTGACGGTTGTCTAGCCGTCATGTCCACCATCCGGTTGTGCGTATTTGGCATCGTCTTATTGCGTGTACAATATTTGGGAGGCCCGAAATGAGCACCTTCACTCAACAAGAGTTGACAATACTAGGTGCTTATTTGAATATCAAGAGCAAACCTAGGTTTGAAACCGACCTTCCCCTTGCTTTGGCGAAACATTTTCAAAAGATTAGTAAGGCGGGGAAAAATATGAGTGAGATTGTTCTTGGGGGGCTCATTACACACGTGGCTAAGGCGATTGATGAAAATTTTAGTAAGGAAGAGTTGACCCCCGTACCGGGGGATACGACCATAGACGAGGACTGTTTAGGTAGGTACCATAAGTGGATTACCTATGAGAGGGAACATAAGATGTATACATGGAATACCTCGGGTCGGCCACACTTCACTTTACCATGCGATACGCTACCGACCCTTGAGCCTATGAAACATTCCATCGTACCGGTCCAAGAGCTTAACCTATTAGTGCCGGGTGCGGTAGGTGACCCCGGTGCTTCTTCCTCCCGTACCCCACTTCCACGTCCAAGTGTGGCACAACAAAAACCAACCCAACAACAACAACAACAAAGCAATATCCAACACTACCCCTTTTACACTTCACCCCCGGCCTTTATTGATGTCCCTCAGTATGCACCATACACCCCCTTTGCCTACCCTTCGCCCCCGGCCGATCCATCTATGGTGGCTATGCTTAATGCTCTACATATCGGGCAATATGAGTAGGGGAGGGACGATTACTATGCTCAATACCCCGGGTATCATCTTTTGGCTCAACAAGGGTATATAAATCCTCAAGGCTATCTCCCATCGTGGTATAGGCCCGAATACTTTCCGAACTACGTTAATCCTAGTAGTAGTGGCGCTATGATGGATGAAGAGGAGTTTGAGGCCGAAGATGCTTTCGATGTTAACGGGGGGGGGGGGGGGGGGGGGTAATCGTGAAGAAGAAGAAGATGAAGAAGAAGAAGAAGAAGATAGTGATGAAGATGACGATGGTAACTATGGAAGTGAGGAGGGGGATGATGATGAGCAAGATGACTATTGATTATTGAAACGATGGAGATGCGTTAGTTGCTAACCTTTGGTATAGAAACTTTCTTTTCTTTTCCGTTTTTGATGCTCGTCTATCTTATTTCCCCCTTGTTGTGAGTGTTATGTTGGCCCTCGGGGCCTTTGTGGTGATCGCTCCCGATACTCGATGACGTGATTACATCGAGAATCATTTGAAAAATCCAAATTTACAAGTCTCTTTTTTTTCTCTTTTTTCTTTCTTTATTTTATTTTTCTTTTAGTAGGAATTAGTCGGATTTAGGCGGAATCCGGGCTAGGTGACTTGATTACACCTAGTCCTCCCACCCATTTTCTTTTATTTTCTTATTTTTATTTCTTCCCCCATCCATATCTTTTCTCGTCTCGGCCCATGGTGACTTGACTACACTCCGACCGGGCACATTCTACCCTTTTCTTCGCTTTATTTTTGATTTTTAGCGTTATTTTCTTAGTCTCTTTTCTTTAGTGTCTCCATACACTACGATCGAGCATGAGGATATTGCTCGGTTTAAGTGTGGGGGAGCGATAATCTAGTATAGTTTAATTTTATTTTCGTTGTTTTTCGAAAAATCTTTAAAAAACCATAAAAATTTGAAAGTTTTTCACAAAAATCAAAAATATTTTCTTTTGTGTGTTTTCCTTTTTATGTCGTTGTATCGTATATTTGTTATGTTGTGTGTGTTTGCCTCCCTTTTTCCTTGTAGGTCGCTTAATCACTGTTAACTTTGGAAGGCTTTCAAGACATCCGGTAACGCCTTTTTACCTCTTTTCCCTCTTTATCTCTTGTGAAGTTTGGAGGAGATTTGTGATGATGTGTGCTCAGGTGGAGCTTTGTAAAGTTTGATGATGATTTGGTTGCTTATTTGGAAATTCGATGTGGTGTTTGTTCTCTTTATGTGTTTGTTTTGTTTTGTCTTGTTTTGTTGCCTTTGCCTCTTTTTCTTTCGTTTTCGTCGTGTCTTCGTCTTGTGATGTGTAGTGTGTCTAGAGTGTAAAAAGGTTTTCGAAAACCCGGTTTTGAGGCTAGTGTGCAAGTGTTTACTTTCCCTTTCTAGTAGTATGAATCGAGTCTTGGACTTTAGTCTAGTAGAATGACCCTAAATCAATAGTTTCGTTTGTTCTTTACCTTGAGTCCACCTAGTCTACTAGGGATTTACTACGGGATTAGCATTTTCACCATTATGACCACCCATGGTGTGAAAAGGCCTTGGTTGCCGAGTCCCGTCCCTTAGGTGACCGTGTTCGGGATTGTTTGATTAGTCCAAGTTCTCCACCTTTTTGTGGGTTTGAAGGGGGATCGCGACTCCCGACTTACCCATTCCCCTACCTTCTACACATATCCACAAAATAAGATGCAAATTGTTGAAATCTCTTTCTTAGTTGCAAAAAAAAGAAAAAGAAATGCCTAAAACTCAAATCTAGCCAAAAGGGCAAAGAAAAGAAAATGAAAGAAAGAAAATAATGAAGAAAAAGAAAAGGCGCAAAAAGCCAAAAAGAAAATACAAAAGGAGAAAAAGAAATGGCATATCAACACGAAAATCAAAAATGCAAAAGAAAGAAAATACCAAAGAAAATCACCTCACAAAAAGAATCCTCACCCCTAAAAAATAAGCCTTTTACCGACTATTACCGTGAAAAGCCTACCAAAGGACCGAGTCCCTAGGAAGGATGACAGCGGTAATGGTCGGTCTTCCTTCATTTTGCAATCATATTCACCTTTTTACTTGGATTAGTTGAGCGGTTTTGGGCATGGGACGACCCTCTTGGCTCATCGCTAAAGGGGGCGGGGTCTCACTTACCTACAGTGTCGACTAACACCGTGGTTCCTCCTTTTTCCATCCCGCCGATCGTCCCGTAGTACGTTCTTCGAAGGTTAGGAGGACCTAGGTAAGTTACCAACGTTTTTATTGCTTTGTTGTCATACTATTAGAGTTTTGTTCATTTCGATTTGTATTACTAGCTTGGGAACATTGTCACTTGCCTTGAGTCCTAAACCGGTGCTTCTTTCACTGCTTTTTAAAGGGAAGTGGTATTTATTTCTTTTTGGGTGCAACCGATTACTTGTTTGTTTGTATGTTTGTTTGTTTGTGTGTGTTTGTGTCCGATTGCATCCACGGTTTTGTCGCAAGACCTTACTTGCCTTGCGGAGTGCACTTTTCCTCTAAGTTTACTCGCGTGAGTTGAAAGGGTGTAGGGTGCGCTAATACCCGCTCGGTTAGTAGTCTAGTTTCTTTTAGTTTTTAGTTAGTTAGTGCTTACTCGAGGGCGAGTAAGGGTTAAGTGTGGGGGAGTTGATAAGTGTAGTTTGTAGTGCCTAATTTGTTGTGTTTGGTCCTGTTTTCCCTTGAGAAATCGCTCTTTGGAGCGATTTTTGGGCTACTTATACTTCTTCTAGCTCGTTTTAGGTTCCCAAGACCATTCATGGAGAATTGGAACGATCCCGACTCGTTTCTTATGCTTTTGGAGCCAACGAAGAGAAGGAACGATCACTCGGTGCCTTAGGTTCGATCCCGAGACCTTGGGAATCATTCCCGAGCCCCTTAGACTCGATCCCGAGCTCCGACAATCAAGGAGAAGCCCATGTGAAGCAAGGAGGGACCTAGGAGCTCTTATTGGAGGCCTACAGAGCCTTCCCGACCGGGACCAAGTGCCCTCTCGGTCGGGAAGGAGTGCACGTTTGAGAGGGCTGCTGTTTAGGCCTTCCCGGCCGAGCCCATGATCCGTCTCGGTTGGGACCACCTTCCCGGCCGAGACCATAAGTCCTCCCAGGCGGGATGGGCGAGCTGCAACACGAGACCTTTCTTTTCATCCTCCTTCATTCTTGTAACCCTATAAATACTTCTCCCTTGTATTGTTGAAGCATCATACATTACATTAGACTATCTTAGACCTCTCTACAACATTCAAAACCCTAATTAGCCTCTCTTCATCTCTAGTTTTAGTTTCATATTAATCTTTAGATAATCTTAGTTTAATCTAGTTGTTAGTCTTACATTAAGGGATTTCTTCAAGATTCATCCAAGATTGACAACCTTGAGAGTTTCATTTGGGTTTATCTTTTCAATACAAGTTCTCATCTTTTTCATATTCTTGCTAGTTTGGTATAATCTTCTTCTCCTCTTTACTTTTAATCTTTGTTAATCTTGCAAGTTTAAATCTTTACATATTGATTATTGTTTTTGTTAGTTTATTATGAATGTTTTGTTACTTATGTTGATTACTCTTATTTATGTTGGTATTAGTTTGATAATGAGTGAGTAGATTCCTTGTGGGGTTAGTAGGGGGATTAAGTGTGGATTATGGGTGATTAGGGTTTGATTGTGGGTAAAGGTGATTCCTTTGTCGCTAGTCACATATTGGGCACACTATGTGTTTGTTGTATTGCTTGTGTGGGTAGTAGTGGCCAATGCTTCTCATACTTGTATTCCTCTTCTCATTGTTTGACTAATTTGTGATTGAATCCTTGTGTTATTAGTAGCATCTAGCATGAGTGTTTGGGTCTAGTCTTTGACACGAGAGTGCGGACTTTGGCTTTGCCGCGAGAGCGCAAACCGACCTTAGTAACAAAGAGACACCTACACCCTTGATTACCCAATCATCCTACTACACTTAAGAACCCGACCTAACCCTACTCCCTTCCATATTTTATTTATCCTTCTCTTTAGTCATCATTTCTCTAGTTCATTTGCTTAGTTAATGTTTAGTTATTTCATTTAGCTCATATCATACATAGTACATTGTTAGTCCATTTTTATCACTTTCAACCATCATAGTTTGTCAATTATCGTCTTCTTTGTGTTTGTTTGTGACTTAGCCTCGTTTTAGGTGAACCTAGTCTAGACACCCTTAGCCGTCTCCGTGGATATCGACCTAACTTACCCTATCTACCCGTTAGGTATAATTGGTTAATATTGATCGGTAGGACCCACGGCAAAACTCTACCATCAGATGTCGCTTTTTATTATCGGAACTACGATCGAATGGATCGTTTGCCTTGGGTGTCGAAGTGCGAGCCCTTAGCGAGAGTTTAAAGGGGGAAGATGAGAGTTGAATTGTGTCGAAATTAGGGCGTGAAGGGGGGGGGGGTATTTATAGGTGTTTTCGGCCCTCGTCGCCCATATATATGCGCGTGAGCTGGGGCGCACCAGGTCTCAGGCGCCCAGGCTCGGGCGTGGTAAGACCAAGACGCGTGAGGTGGGGCGGTTGGAGTTTTGAAGATACAATTTTGATACTTTCCAAAACCGAGAGACGGGAGTGTGATACATAGCTTAAGGCTTAAGGATTCCCGAGGCTTGACCTAGCGCCGTGGGTTTAGTGGGCCTCGGGTGTTCATCCCGAGGTTTGCTTAGTGTAGTGTTGACTCGACTCGAGTTTGGGACCGACTCGGGGTCCCGATGTTGGAATTGACTCTAATTAGTGTCTATGCGACCGTAACGACACGACTAAGGCTGTCATCATGTTAGTTTAATATGCCCGAATAATTTATTTGATCTGTTCTATAGAGAAACTATCTAGAATACCGCGAACCCGCGTCGCGTTGTAGTCCTATCATCATTGGGTGTTTGTTCGGCACTTTTGCAGCCACCAGCTCCAAATCCGGGTGTCTACAGAAACCCCCACTTTGACTGAGGCTTGGACAAGGCGAAAGTCAAAGTATAGCCGCCCAGGTCAATCGAAGATTACGACATGGTGGCTGTCCGATCGGGTCGTTTTAAGTCTGTTAGACTGTGCGTTGGGGCTCGCCAGCCAAGCTTTAGGAGTCATACCTGACGTCTTCGCTTTTGGTTGCTTGCTTGGGCCCGGGCCGTTGCTTGTTAATCTTGTTCTTGATTCTTTGCGCGCGCGCTTTGTCTTCTTCGATTTATTTAGGGTTTTGTTTAATTTTAAGCGCTTTTATGTGTTAGGTGTAAATGTATTTGCTTTTACTTGGGATGCTTATCAACCCTTGATTACATAAAACGTTCGAGGGCGTTGGTATCCACTCGAGCGGTCGTCTTCGGGATGCTTATGACCCCAAGGACACAGTAAAATGATATAAACTATTTGAGAGCGTCGGTCTCCACTCGGAAAGCTGTCTTTCGGGATGCCTCTGACCCCTAGGACAAAATGGATGTTGCTGTGCCTTCGGGATCACTAAGATCCCTTGGGCAAAACTCCTCGAGGGCGTTAGTCTCCACTCTAGTAGCTGTCTTTCGGGATGCCTCTGACCCCTAGGACAAAATTGTTGTTGCTGTGCCTCCGGGATCACTAAGATCCCTTGGGCAAACTCCTCGAGGGCGTTAGTCTCCACTCGAGTAGCTGTCTTTTGGGATGTCTCTGACCCCTAGGACAAAATTGATGTTACTGTGCCTCCGGGATCACTAAGATCCCTTGGGCAAAACTGCTCGAGGGCGTCAGTCTCCACTCGAGTAGCTGTCTTTCGGGATGCCTCTGACCCCTAGGACAAAATTGATGTTGTTGTGCCTCCGGGATCACTAATATCCCTTGGGAAAAACTCCTCGAGGGCGTCAGTCTCCACTCGAGTAGCTGTCTTTCGGGATGCCTCTGACCCCTAGGACAAATTGCTGTGCCTTCGGGGTAACTTAGACCCCTCGGGCAAATTGCTGTTTGTTTATTTGTTTTAGTAAAATGCTGGTGTTGTGAGTTTGTCTTAGCTAATTTTATTTTGCAGGTTTGTCTTATTTTGTTCGGATTTGTGCTTGCTTTTCTTTTGATCTTGGGTTTATTGAGTTTGCTCAGAGTTTGCTTATGTTAATCTTGGTTGTTTTTTTACACGTCTTGATGTAGCGTTAAGTGCTTGTTTTATTAGTCGAGAGTGCATTATCGATGTTAATTAGTAGTTGTCCCATTATTGTCGTTTGGCTTGTCTTAGTTGGTGCATGTGTATTGTCTTTGAGTTGCATTTGTTTGGTTTGTTATGTATTTGAGTCTGTTCAGAGTTTGCTTAGTTTAATTTGGTTCAAATTGTCTTGCTATGCGTTCGAGTACAGTGTTTAGGTTAAGTGCGGTTCTCATATTTGTTTCATTATCGAGAATGTATTACCGGCGTCGATTAGTAATTATTTTGTTTATTGTTACTTTGTTTGTTTTAAAGGTTGGGCGTATTGAACCTTGAGTTTGCTTGTTTTGTTTTGTTTTAATTTGCACCGCGCCATTTAGGCGCGCGTTTGTCGGCGGCCTAGTCTTGTGGCGCCTAGCCCCCAGCGCACCTAAACTTAGACGCGTCAGTCTATGCGGTCGGGGTTTTGCGGTCCGGGTCTGTTTAAGTAATCGAAGATTGGGCGTTCGTCTTATTTCACTAAGAACTCGAGCGCGTCATTCTCTTCGCCTCAAGATCGATTTTCAACTTTTCTTGCCAAGTTTCAATTCGATTCCCGCCATTTACGACAATGTCGACTCCGGGTTAGTGTTCTTTACTCGTCAAATGTCGGTTTTGCTTGATTGAATTGATCATGAGTTAGTTTGTTGAAAACCCTAGAAAATTGATTTACGTGTTTTTTATTTGCTAAATTTTGATACTTGTGCTTGATTATATTGTTAAATTAAGATCGATTAGAGCTTGTTAAAGTAGTTATAAGCTTGATAAGGATGTTCGAGATGTGACAATGGCTTGCCATGGAAAAATGGGTGGAATGCTAGGGTTTAAGGATCGTTCCCCGATTATTCCCGTGTCTATTTTTCATAATTTTGCTCAAATAGTGTTTATGAGTATATGGGTAGCTCCTTGAGATTTGGTGTGTCTTAAGACGGACCAAAAGGTATTGTAATCATGCCGGATTTTCCCGAAACCACTTCCACGGTGATCGGGATCGAAAACGCTTGCTAGCGGCCTTTTTGGAATTTTGATATCCTTATTCGAAATTTTGACCTTATTTTAACTTGTTTAAGCCGATTTAGCCTGACTAGAGCTATGCTTTGTTGTGTTTTCTTTTTGTTTTGGGTTTCATAGCTAGAGGAGATAACGAGCGTCCCGAGGGAACTTCCTTGGTTGGTGCTAGTGGGGAGGATGTCGGGGCAAGTTCACAGACTCTTCGAGGGATTCGCAGGAGGAGACGTCTCGTATCGTCTCAGCGATGTGACCCTGAGACTATTAATGAGGCCGAGTTCGATAGAGTGAAGAAGCGCAATCTTCCGGAGACCGTGGCTAGGAGGGTTCACGGCCTGGTTCCTGTACCGGAGGATGAGGAGGTTTTCTACGAGGATCCCGAGTGGGCTCGGGATAAGGATGGTCATCAGCTGATGTTTCATCTTGACCTTCATATTTCTAACCGCATTTTGCGGCGCCTGCTGAGTGTATTACTCGTGTTCATTAGTTATGACTCAGACTTTGTTATTGTTATTATTTCTTTGCATTGTTTTGGTTCGCAGCCCCCCAGGTCCGATGAGGACCTTCTCGGGCTTTACTACGTGCCTCGATGTCTACTTTCAGAAGCTCACCCCTGCGGTAAAGGAGATTATCTCGAGGACCGCTCTAGGTCCCGTGGTCGGACAGTAGGTTAGGTTGGTGGGTTGCCAGACTAAATGCAACCTTATGGTGATCAGGGCGATGATAGATCGCTTTCATGATACTACTTCGACCTTCCACATGGCTTTTGGGAAGGTGAGGATGACCCTAGAGGACTTTGGAATGATTAGCGGTATGCCCTGCGGCCCGGATAGGATTAGGTGGGCCGCCGAGGGTCCTAGTCTAGATAGTGATGAGGTGCGGGGCCATAGTGTGTTCATACATCAGCGATCACTTCGAGCGGGTGGCGGTGTTAGATGGTCGGGAGGCTAACACGCCGGAGCAGGACGCATGGCTGTGGCTGTGGTATTTCCTAGGGTCGATTCACTTCTCGGTCAAGGGCGAGAGGTTTAGTACCAGGATTTTGCCCTTCCTAGCAGACCTGACTCAGCTGGGGCGCTACGATTGGGTGATCGCGGCCTTCGCGGAGATGAGGCCGCTAGTGATAGGGTCGGGTTCAGCTGTGTCGATTGTGGGTCCGGGCCTCATACTGGAGGTTAGTTAGTTTTTTTTTTCGCTCTTGTGTTTTGAATTCTGTACTCAGTTTTTGGCTCTAATTGCTAAGGTTATTTTGGGATTTTGCGGCTTGAATCTATTCCTATTTTCCGTGCTTGGCGCCTAAGATGGTGCGGGTGCATCCGAAGAGATTCCCGGCGGGAATCGAGTGGAGGCTGGCACAGCCTAAGAGCACAATCAGCCATTATCCGGTGGAGAATGCGCTGGTTAACAAACTAGGCATTGACGATGTAAGTTTTCTCCTATAGTTTACTTGCTTGATAGCCCCCAAGGCTTGGGATTTCATTAGGATGCTGGTTTTGTTTGTGTAGTTTGTGGCCCGCCCCTGGACTAATTACGAGGGCGTGCCGGAGTATGTGACTATGGAGCTGAGGCCGCGGAGCTATAGGAGGATGCTCCTTTCTGCGTTGATTCATCTAGTTTGGTAGCGGTTGGTGCTCAGTGCCTGTATGACGACTTCAGGGTACAGATTGATCCTCCCCGGACCATGTTTAATTAGACCGCCGACCGCCGCAGAGATCCTCGAGGATAGGGACGGAGATGGAGGCGATACATTTTTGGTGCCTGGTGCCTCCTACCTCTTTCACGTCACCCGGCGGTTAGCTTGGTACCGCCTCGTGGTAATGTTCAAATCTTTGGCTCTAAGGTTTGCGTTACGGTTTGTTATTTCCCTTGCCTTTTGACTGACCAATCTGTTCTCTTTTTAGCTAGCCGATCTGGCTGACGAAATCCAGCCCCCAGACTTTCCTATGACTCTGCTTAGGGTGGATGCGGCTGGGATACCCTTTACCGAGCCCCTCCCCCCCGTGTTCTGCTGAGGAGATGGATGCGGGGATAGAGTGGCGAGATCGGGTATACCGGGTAATTTTTGAGTTTTGTTTTCGATTCGGGTTCTAGGAATTAGGGTCAGTTTGCCCAACTTTTATGGTTTTATCGTCGGCTTGCGATCAGCGGTTGTGGCAGGCTGCCAACTGCTTCCGGGCTTATGCCTCGAGGGTTTCCCGTGATACTTTGGGGTCTTGATCGGTAAGTTTGTGTGACTAAGGTACATTCTTAGGTTGCTCGTGTATTTTCCTAGTTTTTTAGTGTATCTGCAGGATGTCTCGGATATGGTGGGACAGCTAGAGACTCGGGTGACCGAGCTCGAGGCGAAAGACGTTGAGTCGCAACGGCTCCTGCAATCTCGGGCTGACGAGATTGCCTTCCTAAAGGCGCAGCTGGCTCGGTCTCGGGGGAGACCTCCACACAGGGTGAGGCCAGGAATCGGGTCGAGAGGAAGACTAAGGCTGAGGTTACGGGCGAAGAGGTGGGTGGAATCCCCATGACAGCTACCCTAGACATGCTGTCGGGGATGGATGGTAGTGCGTCTCCTCTTATGGACTTGGAGGACCTAGGTTCTGATGACAACATTTGTGAGGTCGTGATGGCCATCGGTGCGGCTTCTAGGGGTGCTCCCTAGCCTCGATTCGTGTATAAATTTGTATATTTTGTATATCGGTGATGGCCATCGTGTTTTGAATTAGTTGGATTAGTCTTGTGTTTTTATTTGGCTAGTTGTTTAGCTGGATTGATAAGTAATCACTCTTTCGTTTGTTTGTTTGCGATTCGACCTAGTTTAGGATGTGTTAGTATTGCATGAGAGTATGAAAGCAGTTCCTTTCGGATGTTTTGAAATGCATTGGTTTGAGCTGGGAATTGGATCGGGTAGTACGTCGATTAAAACGTTTTGACTCGAGGTGTAAAATATCAACGTGTTTTGACCGAGTGTATTTAGGATATGAGTGTAGTTTTTCACAACTTTTAAAAAAAGTTAGACCACTTTTTGCATACTCATAAAATTGCCTTTTTAGGCCGCGGACTCGACTTGACAAAAACGCTGCAACACGCCCAGGTGGGGTAGCTTATCCCCCTAAAAAAAGAATGAAAGGGCATCTAAGTCTGGTGGATCCGATAGACGAAATTTACGGTCCGTGTGGACCTATCATTCTTGTGCGGGCATTTTGGCTTTTGGAAAGGGGTTTAGCTACTTCAAGAGATCGTTCTTGGTGTCCGGGGTTGTCGGGTGACAGAAAGGTTAAGGATTGTGGAGGTGACCGTACTACAGAGTAAGGAAGCTATGCGGGCTAATGTTGCTAAGTGTACGAACGAAGACGACGTTACCGATTCTAGTGTTCGTCAGTTCATCTGCACTGGCCGAGACCGACAAGGCCCATTTTGAAAATGCGAGTGAGGAGGGGAAGTGAGATTGGCTGGGCTCGCTTTTGGCTAGGGAGGTGGAAGCTTGCGTTAGTAAGGTCAATGGTGAGAGACCCAAGCAAACATACCCGAATGGCAAGGAAAGGAAAAGTTGGACCGGTAGAGCCCAACCGTTTAGTACTATGTTGTATTAATTGATATTATGTGGCGTATTAGTACTAATTTTTGTAGAGTTTTGACACGTTGTTGCTTTCCTGGATGTCCGGGTTCCAGACGCTTGATGTAAATGGCCTCGCCAAAGGCTTGTTTTAACTGATTTTTTTATTAATGAGAAGCACATTTTTTTTATATATATTTTTTTGTGACTCGCAACTCGATTCTTCATTTTGCCCGGAGCGCCCTTTCGGGTTTTCACTCCGTCCTCGACTCACCTTTTTTCTTTTTTTTTTCTTTTTTTTTGCTTGTTTTTTTTGTTTTTGACGACGGCTCGCGTTTCGTTTCTTTATTTTGCCCGGGGTGCCCTTTCGGGTTTTCACCCTGTCCTCGGCTTGTCGTTTGTGCTTCGTCATTTCATCACTAGTTAATCGGAACATAGGGGTGGCTCCGACTTGCATGTGAATCGAGTAATCGATTTCGATATTTTCGTTGGTTGTACCCGAAGAAAGGTTGCCTACGTATCCGCGTTTAGACGGAATCAAACCCTGTTCGTAGTTCATTATAGATGTGAGTGATTTTGCTTTAGACTCGTTATACCAATTATCGATATGAGATGTTTAGTGTGCATTCACCCTAGTTAAAGAATTAAGGTGGAGTTATTGGGTGTGACCCCTTGAAAGTGACAATTAGCGAGATACCGCGTTTGGGTCAGGGCGACAGGCTTGGATGGTTTTGGAATGTGGAGCTAGGTAGTAAGTGGTTTCGATAGATCAAAATCTGGGGCTTGATTTTTGTGGAGTTAGGGCTAAGGGCTAAAGTTTCATAATGTAGTAGGAAAGGGGAAGCTGAGTAAAAATGACTCAGACTTCAATCGGGTGGGATGTAAATTACGTGGGATCTGATTTTCATGTCTGGCCCTAATGGTTGGGATTATCCTATTGAGCTTGAATCCTCAAAACTCGGGCTGTCTCCTAACAAGTGTCTCGGGAAGGTCTTAAGGGTTGTAATGTAGGGAGGCTAGTATTTGGGTACTAGTTGACTGGTCTGTTCATTTTACTCTTTATTCGGAATCGTATTTGAAATCGAATTGGATGATTGGGTTTTGATTTTGACCATTGAGTTCGGTCTTAATCATTGAATTGGGCCGGCTTGGCTTGGCCTTGGTATCGTTTTTTTTTTCTTTGGCCCCTTTTGGCCATTTCAGACTTTTGGTTTTGCTAGCGCCTATGATGGATTGGTTGGTCATTGTTGGAGGGATGTTCATTGTGGGAAATGGGCTTGCCTTCCGTCCACGATTACCAGCTAAGGGACTATCTAGATTCGTCATAGGATTCGGGAGTGCTCGTTCTAAGGGATGGTTATGTGGCTTTCTACACAAGACATGGAATAGGTAAATGAAAAGAAGACGGGATCTCAGTTCTTGTACTTCCTCGTTGTTTCGAGGTATGTTTGATCGTTATCGATAAATAGCATAGTATCGAGTTCTAAGCGAGAAAGTGCATTATTAAATCAAGCGATTGTCGAGGCGCATTATAAAGGAAGAAAAGTTTATTTCTTTTTATTGATAGTAATAAGCGGGCTACATGCCCGAGATATTGTTTTTTGGGGAGGTGGAGGACAGGTCCCCTCGCACCTCCTGAATCAATGTAAAAACAAAAGATATTTGTTATACTATTAGGTGTAGGCCCTAAGACTAACTAGACTCTGACTCGGACACAGATTTACTCGTCTCAGCGGATGTCCTTGGGTTGTCAGGATCTTCCTTAATATTCCGGACATTCTCCTCTATAGGGTCAAGGTGGGAGCAATCAATGGCGTTGCCGAAGACTGCATGAATGCTAAAAGGGTTTCGATGTTGTTTGGTTTCTCGGGTGGAGGTAGAGGGATGGTCCTATTTTCGATCATATCTTGTATGGCATGTTTGAGTCGATAGCAGGACTCGGTATTGTGCCTGTTACCTTGGTGATATAGGCAATAAGCATTAGGGGTCCAACTTTTGCTTCGTTTGCTGACTGTTGGGTCCGGAGTGGGACCCAAAGGTGAGAGTAACCCTTTATCGAATAGGCACTTAAGGACTTCGTCGTAAGATGTTTTGCTTTAGGTAAACTTTCTCGGTGACCTTCCTACTTTCTGGGATGTGGTTTCATAAGGTCTTGGTGTTCCTTCCGTATAGACTTTAGGAAGCTTTGATCGGGCGGAGCATTGGGATAATCTATCCTGGGTAGGTTTTTGGGCATGGTAATTGTTCAGGTTGGCATTTGTATCGCCTTCGGTGTCTCTACTCTCAAGTTAATTGAGGCAACTATCGATGTAAAGGACGGATAAAGTCAAACGGGTTACTGAAGTATGGATGTTGTGAACCAATTTGGCTGGGGTATTGACATCGTTGCGGATGCTTTTGATGGCGCCTGAATCTAACGACATGTTGGGGAGTGATTCTAGGGGAGGAAAGGATTAAAAGGTCAGATCGGATCCACCGGACGACTTAGAGACTTGAGGAATGCTCGTAGCTGAGCGACGTGGAAACGAGACCCTTGACTCGCGGGTGCGTGGGGTCACTGATTTAGGGACTCAGGTGTTTTAGACTCTTGGTGTGTAACACCCCCATTTACCCAAGAGCCTTATCAAGACATTCCTGAATAAATAAAGGTGTTACCATCTCGGTTTCCCGAGGTAGTAGCACATTACAATACAACATGGAATGCCAAACCGACCATTTGATTTAAACATTACAACTCATTAACTACTACAACTCTGGTTACACAGCGGAAGTTATACAATCTATATAAACAGGAATGCCTACGCATTAACCCGTGCTACGACCAGGATCATTATCGCCTTCGCCCCAATCCCGTACAAGCATCCCCGCATCCAAACACATCACAATATACATAACCTGTATTATAAACTGCTCCCCAGTTGATTGGAAATATCAATTGGATCGTCACAGGCCCCCAATAAAATAGGGTGACAATATAGACAGCGAAAACGGTTAGAACATGCTAACATTATAACATAGATACATAATATAAAACATCCAGTCTCAAACGACTCAGTACCATCATGGTTACCAATCAATAATATCATCTCCACATTCTCGGCACCATCACGGTACCAATCAATAATCTCATCCCACCTCCAGTACCATCATGGTACCATATCAATAATCTCATCTCAACTCTTCTGGCAGGCCCTTTCATTCCGAGTGTGCACACCCCCCGCAGGTTCAACAAACCCGCGAGGAGAAATCAGGGAGGGGACCGTGATCAAGGGCCACGACTAGGATTAAAGCTAGCCTCACCAACTCCAATATATCAATATTCATCAATCATTCCACCATCATTATTCAACATAATTCTCATTGTCACAATATCACATTGAGCTCGTAACTCATACATGCATAATAATATTAACGTATTCTAAGTAAGGAAAACTTACCTAGTTAGCAGTTCACCACTGGTCGGTATTACAGATCATCACGGATACTCTACGAAGTCTGATCCTAGTAAAATATTATATACTTAAATTAATAATGATTCTAATTAACGTAATTAAATTATGAAATGAAACCCGACACCGACTTAGTCATAACTTATTATTGTATAACCGATACTGGCCCTAATTAAATTAGACCACCTTACGACATTAACCGACACCATGCTCTAATTATATTATTATTATTATTATTATTATTATTATTATTATTATTATTATTACTATTATTATTATTATTATTATACTAAAATAGTACCAACAACTTACAACTACCTACATGAATAACATGATACACCATCAATTACTTATGACTACATAATCTCGGACATTACAACGATACGGGCTCCCATCTAAACGTAACCCCGACACCATCATAAAGTAGCCTTCAACTGACTACAACCATGGCGGCCAACCACAGACAACAACATGACTTACGAAATCGAAATACTACTAACATAATGACGCTAAAATAGAAAATATAACCGAATATACCTATGGGCTATGGCTGCGTGATAGAAAATAGAGGCGACGAAACTAGTTGGGCTAGGTGTGTCGTCACGGCAAGAAAACATGGGCAAAGACAGAAGGTGCGTGTGCGAGACCCATGCTACCAGCGACAACGATACTCAGCGGCCCTAACGACTTTGACAGTGTTGTTTTATGGTGGTGTTATTGATGGTGATGATGGGCTATAGATTGATTAAGGTCGTGGTATACAGGTATGGATGAATGATGGGTGAAAACGAGAAAGGGGATGGAGTTTGAGGTAGAAAACGAAATAATGAAAGGAGGCGGAAGGAGTTACTTAAGTTTAACCTAAATTCAATCAAATAAACTAAGTGGGTGAAAAATTATAACTTATACGTACTCCACCTTCCATGATTATTATTAATACTATTATTATATTGCTAATGAGGGTTATAATAGTTGGTCTCTGTTTTAGTATGAGAATTACATAGAACGAACACACGTTTTACTTGCCTTGACTCGGGTTTGACTCAACTTGATTGGGTTTGACTTCTATACAAATTACGAGTATTACAATCTACCCTCCTTAAGATGAACTTCGTCCCCGAAGTTCGCTCCACGACACACCGCGACAAGGAACTACCCAATGACAAACCATGCAATTCAGATGTGACCCTTACTCAATGCAACTAAAACTGGGTTATTACATCCTACCCTCCTTAAAACAAAGGTTACATCCCCGTAACCGAACTAACACGACTTATTAACCCCTTCCACTACCATATTACTAACGAGATCATTAACAAAATCACATGGTTCACAGAACTGTTTCTCGGGACACAACGACCACCGTAATAATAATATATAATGACAACGCAGCAACATCAACGACGGCGAAGCGCACAAGGCCACAACATCATCATCAACAACAATGTTCAACAATCGTTTAAGGGTAAATGATATTTTCCTACCCTCCTTATGAGGAACTTCGCCCCGAAGTTCACTGAACTCAATCTCACTCGACCCAAGACATCAAGTATTTTACAACATTATCTTGATACCAACGAATTAAGTCGTTGATCTTATCATATAACACGTTGTTGAATTATACTAGGACGTCACTGTAAACTTATAAACGAAAAGTACTTGTAGGCACTAACCAGGGGTGAGTAAATCGGCAATATGCATAATCAACTCATGTTTTCATCACAACGATTCTCAATACATTTCCCATACGCATGACATCGCTTGGTCTTTTCTCTACCTCCATTCCTTTTGGCTTCATGCCTAACATAATAGTTCGGATTTTATCCAAATCCCCTAACTTACTCCCCCATCAGCTGGTCGCGATGGGTTCAACTTCGCATTCATCCACATTTTACAACATAAATTCTCTTGTTAGACCGTTCTCATGATTCGACATAAATACGAACAAATTACTTGTATATATACTCATACTCATATATCATACTTCACATAATTTCAGAAAAACAGATCGCTTATTAATTCCATTGCGCTTTTACTTATTATACTTGTCACGACTCATTTCACATGCTAGCAGACAACATCTAATGCACTTGTAACTTTCAAACTTGCGGGAACCCTCCTCCCAAGATATACTTACATGCATGGACACCATTACTATCACTCAAGTAAAAACGATTATTCCATATATACAAAGACCGTTTGATTAACACTTGACCTGGCGCCTAGTGACATGTCACTTTACTTGTATGGTCTCGTGATCGTGATGTTAGTACCTTGTACTATAACGCGACTTGTTGACCTCGAAGATAAGTGATGACATAACGCATTAATAGATAAACCATGGACCCCTAATTATTTCAACTGATGCCATCCTCAGCCTTCAAACTTGGTGACACATGTTCAATTCACATAATATAGTTGGTCTGTCTGGATTTTGTAGTTCGGAGTATTCAGACATGAAAGTACGTATGTCTCCTTTTAGTTTTGTTACTAGTGCTTCATCATGTGTTTCTTTGACCCTTCACTGTTCATTAATCTAGATTGTTGTACCATCACCATATCCGCTATCATTCCCTTACGCTTATTTATACAATTAGATTCATTAACTACCATTATAACGACTTTCTTAAAAGTAACTTAAATGACACCATATCCTCATGACGCCTATTTACTATGTCGCACCACTCGTTTCGATCATTAAAACACGTAATTCCGATCTACATATGATGATAATGCCTTGACACGGTTGCATCTTTAACGGGACCAGACTCACATGTGTACATACTTGAGAGGAATCATTTAGGCAAGCAGTAGTAAGACAACTGAATACTTTTACATGACCACGTGAATAATTTCAAAACTTGAGACAAATGACAGGTGACATATGCTTATCCAGACTGCATTAATTAATCAAGTAATTCATTATGTCTTAGGTTCACATAAGTTGTATACTTAGACACTAGCATATGACTTAGGATTAACACCCATCCCGTAGACATCTTTCATCTCGCATATGTTACTCATTGACTGATAATTAAGACAAAACTCATCACAGATATACATGAGCAATTAAGAATAACATTTGACTGGTTTACAAAACATGTCTAATTTAAGTCTATTACGACCAAATCTGAAAGATAACGTTTTGTTTATTACTTAGAGGCAACCAACGTACTCGGTTTGTAGTTTAACGACTCGACCTTTCCCTACTTCTCATGGAAATTACTAAATGTATGGATACGTGCGTCGATGTTCTTTATCCCATAAGCGACTCAGGACCATGATAGATTTATCAAACTACAACATATTTGATCCATAAGATTCACGTTAAGGCATGCAATTATGCAACAGGAACAAGTATGACCTCTCATAACCCGAATTTACTCTGAATTCATCATTAACATATAAGTCTAACTCAATTGCATCATACGATAAGGTAGACATCAAATTAGTGCATTCACTTAAACAAGACGAAACAATGACCTCCTTTCAATGGACTTAGACACATTTTCAGAACACTGCCATTATGATAGAAAACAGAATCATAATTAAATCACTATAACTCAAATTAAGGTGAAATTAATGGTCTTAGACTCTCAAGACAGTCTTGTACAACTTTCAAGTTAAAATCATTTTCAAATTCCAAACATAACACTGATTTGCATAATCATTTTCCTGAACTGACAAAATTTTACTTTGAAAAAGGTTCGATTGATAAAATGAGTTATTTCAATCATATTTTCGAGCAAACCAAGTTCCAACATTACCCAAACTCTTCAAAGTGATCTCGGTAAATTTTCCAATGATAATTAAATCTCTAAGTAAGGTGTGTAATGGAAACGTGACCACAATCAAATAGGTTGAAGTACTTGGGTTTAAATACCGAAATTTTGCGGTGAAGAACTAGACTTAAAAATAAATGTTAGTCTCTTTTCAAACTTTTGTTAAAGTGACATTGTAAACAGGTGAAATAATTCAGTAACACATTATTCCTGTTAACGAAGGTGTTTTAAGCTATTATAACATTATCTCGACACTGTTAGCAAGCATATTTGTTTAGGCCATCAAAACAGAACTCAGTAAACACATTATTCAGGTTAGATGAAGTGCTGTAAGCCTGTAAATGTGTGTGTGTCATTACTCAACACAGGTTTTTATAAATACTCATTTAAACCAACAAGAATAGAACTCAACAACGTACGACTCAGAATCTATCACATTGGCGAATAAGCATATAAACTCGGAACGAAATACGAATATCCAAGTGACTTTGACGAAAATGCACATTAATGAATATGACGATGACACCACAGATATATCATTACTCAAACTAAAGTAATAAAAAGATTTCGATTTCACACTTTATCTTGTCAATGTATTAATCAAGGTGATCGAAATAGAAACGACGCATTCATATATACATTGTTGCTCCCTATAATACAAACAGTTCGACATAATTCCAGGTACCACATATGCTTTTTAGAACCGATTAATAGACATGTTCATTTACGCCATTACGAGAGAAGGATGAGGACCAATAAAGACACCACTCAGATCGATATAAAGCAAGTAAATCACATTAACTTGAAACGGGTCTCAAGTATTCTTACATTGTTCTACTATTAGGCTCATTAACTCGTATTTTATTCGCAATATGACACACTTCATGGACACATTACAAACCATTAAACTTCTAACTATACATCCTCATTAAGTAATGTGAAGGCAACTAATAAATTATATCGACAAGGAAGCACATAACACTACAAACAGAACACAAGTATTCAAGTACTTTTGAATAACATTCCCATTACGACACACTTAAACCACATAAATTATCGACCCTCTAAACATTTTGCGATACATGTACCATTACTAGAGAACAATCCCTTTCCAGTAACGTGAACGACTCCATTATATTACTTCAATAAGATAGACACAGATTACCACCCAAATCCACTAATTAAAACTCGTTTATCGCTTACGACACTACTACATACAGACACCTCGACGTTGTATCTAATGTAACTACCAACTCTGACTATGAACTTACTCTCACCCAGGGTGATTGACTCTTACCTCAACCTTACATGCTGTAACATATTCCTCATATAGCCTCGTACTAATTACTGTAACATGGTAATACCGTAAGTACGTACTAGTCACATCTTAGCTTATACAGTTCGATCACTACATCACATACCTCAAACAACGCAACCAGTAATCACAGGCAGTCATCACAAAACATTCATTGCATCACAACGTATCCCTTCCTAATATATACCCCATCTCATTTCTCACACGCGTTTACTGGGTCAAGACCAGGAGGGCCGGGGTTGGTATAAGGACGTCTCCTCAACCGAGTTTTAGAGGGGCTCCTGATGGTCCATCACCGCGGTTCATTTTATTTTCCTAGGTTTCTTTATTCAGGCTCCAAGAACGATCGCTCTGATACCACTTTGTAACACCCCCATTTACCCAAGAGCCTTATCAAGACATTCCTGAATAAATAAAGGTGTTACCATCTCGGTTTCCCGAGGTAGTAGAACATTACAATACAACATGGAATGCCAAACCGACCATTTGATTTAAGCATTACAACTCATTAACTACTACAACTCTGGTTACACAGCGGAAGCTATACAATCTATTTAAACAGGAATGCCTACGCATTAACCGGTGCTACGACCAGGATCATTATCGCCTTCGCCCCAATCCCGTACAAGCATTCCCGCATCCAAACACATCACAATATACATAACCTATATTATACACTACAAGAAAAGCGGAGCTTAGCAACCGATATTTAATGACCGTCCAAATAACAGTCGGTAATTTGTTATACCGACCGCAAGCAGTCGGTAATAATAATTCCAGTCGGCAAATTACCGACCGAATATAATCAGTCGGGACATTGGAAAATCGGTCGACAATGACCCATTTTACCGACCACTATCTAGAACTATCGACCGATTACTGTCGGTCGGTGACGGTTTTGTATTAAACCCCACCAGCTCTCATTGATCATTTGCTTTTGCTTAAAAAAAAAAAAAAGAAAACCCAAACACCCTAACCCTTCCTCCCGTTCGCGAAACCCCTAACCCTCCCTACCCTTCGCCGGACGCTATCGTTGCCGGACGCCGGACCTTCGACGGATGCCAGCTTCGCCGCCGCCGTTCCATCCCTTCGCCGGAATAACCCTTCCTCTCCCCATTTCCTGAAAATCCCCAATTTCAACCTAGGGTATGAATTTAATTGAGTTTGTTGTTTAATTTTGTTTCGATTTTCTTTATTATTGTTGTATGCTTGATGAATTCAACTTAGGTTAGTTTAATTTAGATTAAACTTGTTTGTTAGATTAGGGTTAAATTAGATTTAGGGTGACATTAGATTTTAGTTTAAATTAGGGTTAAGTTAGATGAAAAATTGCTTAAGTTTGATGAAATTGGTTTTAGGTTAGATTTATTGTCAATTGTTGATTAATTATTGACAAAGGGTTTAGTTTTCTAATTGTTGAAGTTCGTAAAAGACTTAATTAGATGTTAGGTTAGCTTCATTTGTTGGTGAGGGTTAAATTAGATGAAACAATACCGTTAAATTAGATATCGTCAATTCGATATTCAATTGATGATAGTGACCATTAATGGGTATATGTAATGACTCATGAGAGTTTGTGTTTTATTTTTTTCAATAGCATTATGATGCAGATACTTCAAGGCTTCATTGTGTGTCGATTACTGGAGTTTTTGAAGTCATAAGTCCCTTTTTGTAAGCTTGAATTCATAGCTTCTTATAGTTTGATTATGTTAATATTTTGAGAACTTAATAATTTCTTATGTGAAAAATTCTAAGTGATAAATGGCTTAAATCCATGAAGGATACTTTAGGGCTTGTTTGTGTCATTTATCGAAGCTTCAAAGTAGTAAATTCTTTTTTTCTCCATGTTTAGGAGAACAGAAGAGGGCAGACAAGGAAACAAATGAAATACGAGTATTACTATTAGATGTATGTCTATTTTCAAACATCACTTTTGTAATTTTCTTCTTGACTCATGAGCATGTGCATATATATTTTTGTATTTTTGTATTGTCTCATAGAGATTCAACATCAAAGCTATTCATCATCAAAAAAACACATTCTGATGAACTTATTGTTAAAAAAAAATTCAGGTCATGTCAACATTTGTTATCAAGAAGCTTATTAGTTTATGGTCTCCGTCCCATTTTATATTATCAAGGTATTTTCTTCTTCAAGATATATGATGTTCCATAATATTTGATTATCAGGTTGTTCAGAGATTAAAATTTACGTAATGTATGATTATCCAATCTCAACCTGACTTGAGAATTAGGAGAACAATTTATCAATCTAATACATATTTTGTGGTTATAGGCTTTTGCTACGGTTGAGGAGCAACACATATACTTTACGATCCAATCATGAGTGAACGAGGGACGCTTTCGATTGTGATGAACACCAAGGACAAAGTCAATCAATGACTTGATATGCATCTAGATAGTTAAAGCAGTCCCGTTGTTTAGAGATGAGTCAATTCGCATTGAGCATAGGATTTTTTTTTTACATTAAGATATTGTACTAAGGACCTTTGCTTGGATATTGTATGTAATTGATATTTGATCCATGAAGTCTAATTTAAATTGTTTGTTATTTGGATATAAATTAAAGAAGTGTGATTTTATTGACATGGGTAGCCTTTATATAGTAATTATTTATTTGTTTGTATGTGGAATCATAAGCCTCCAGGTGGCTGAAATGCAAATACTATTGGATTGTTATCCCAAAAGCCACCGACCACACATTCCATTTTGCCGACCGCACTAACGTTTTTACCGACCGATTCTTTACGTTACCGACCGATCAATATACCGACTGAAAAACGGTCGGTAATTGCCGACTGCAAAAATCGGTCAGTAAATTAAATTACCGACTATAGTTACCGACCGATTTTTTACGGTCGAAATTGCTTTCAAAACGGTCGGGATGACCCATTACCAACCGATGTGAACCTTTACCGACCGACTATGGCGGTTGGTAAATCCGTTTATTCTTGTAGTGATAAACTGCTCCCCAGTTGATCGGAAATATCAATTGGATCGTCACCGGCCCCCAATAAAATAGGGTGACAATATAGACAGAGAAAACGGTCAGAACATGCTAACATTATAACATAGATACATAATATAAAACATCCAGTCTCAAACGACTCAGTACCAACATGGGTATCAATCAATAATATCATCTCCACATTCTCGGCACCATCACGGTACCAATCAATAATCTCATCCCACCTCTAGTACCATCATGGTACCATATCAATAATCTCATCTCAACTCTTCTGGCAGGCCCTTTCATTCCAAGTGTGCACACCCCCCGCAGGTTCAACAAACCCGCGAGGAGAAATCAGGGAGGGGACCGTGATCAAGGGCCCCGGCTAGGTCTAAAGCTAGCCTCACCAACTCCAATATATCAATATTCATCAATCATTCCACCATCATTATTCAACATGATTCTCATTCTCATCCACCCATTTTCCCTTACCTTAGGCGAAATGACGGAAGGGCCCCCGGCTTCCCCTGCTCGTGCCGGGGGTCGGGACACCCTGAGGACCAGCAGGTAGGGGGGGCTTCATCGAGTTTAAGATGAAGTAATCAATAAGTCGATAGAAGTACAGTAATAAATGAATGACAGCTGAACATCGATGGAAGAAATAGGGCAATATACAGTTAAGGGTCAATACTAAATGGTCAAACCTTGATCTCCCTAATGAGAAGATAATTGGAACTTACAATTATCGGAGACAATGAGTTGAAAAAAAGACGACCTAGCACCTTGCTTTAATAACAGAGCACGAATCGCATATCACATAGTAGACCTCCATCAATAATGTTGCATTTCACACTAAGTTAAGGGTATATACTATTATCCTGAAATTACTGGAACATGAAACATGATCCAATTTTAATGTCTGATCTTGATGATTTAGATCTAATTTAAACTAACTTTTTTGGAATAAAAGTTGGATTAAAATGTGATTAAAAGAAGAACGAATTTCAACTAAACGATCAGATGAGTCAACGATAATTGCAGTCAAGAGAAGTCGATATTTCAGCAGCACGAAAAAAGACGGGAAAGTTAAAGGTGACATGAGTAGATGACACAAACCTGAAATCTTGAACATCGGAAGAAGGGTTCTATTTCTATTCATCATTATGTCTTCATGTGGCATGTTTGGCAGAGTCATAACTATTCTATCGTTTCTTCAGGGATCACAAACCTCTTTCATCTTTTGAAGAACGTTTCTAGCAGCAAGACAATAACTAATCAGATGACTGCTCAGTAGCAAGAATTTATGATAGAGATGGACAACATTCTGTAATAACAAGAGTCGGCTCATTTTCAACTGTAAGAAACTCAAAGAAATTCAAGCACTCTTGGTTGTCTCTGAAATCAACTTTAGTCCATTTAATTCCATCAGCTTCATAATCCTAAAATAACGAACAATGGAGTTCTTACCGACAGAAGGATAGATAAGTAAATTTTACTGAAAACACCAGATAAGGTAAACTCAGGAAAAAACAAAAACAAGTGGTAACTGGTAAGAAGGTTGTTAGAAATAATGCAAAGTGGAATTATTGACCATTCTTGCATAGGAAGAGCATCTCCCATTAGTAGCATATTAAACCTAATTTATTAGTATGGTTATGAATGTCATTAGATTTAGAATAATGACAATTCATTTTCCATCATAAAGTGACTTTGGATACCTTTTGAGGTTAGTCTCATATGACACTTATTATATAAGTATGAGAATGATAAGACATATGCGCACATAACATCAAAATACTTCATCATCCAAATCTCTTTGATAAATTCTGAGTATACCATCGAGTTCAACTCCTAATGGTTGAGTACACAACCTTTTAGGAGTGTAGTGTGACCTTGGGGGACGACGCCCATTCCGATTTGTACCGTAGTCGGGGCGATTTTGTTTCTCATTCAGTGGCCTTCATACCACAACACAACAACGTGTATTTAATAGTTATATATCGCCCATAGTGACCCTATATTTCCAACAATTGACAAACGAAATTATGTCACTATTATTGTGGTTGTGTTCATCACTAGTCATTGGAATTGTTTCAATTGGCTATCTTGTTTCGTTGGTAAGATTCATCTCGTTCTGGGTGAGACAGCAGTTCGGTATTATGGCAATAACTCCGTCTCTAGATATCCGATTTGGACGTGTAATATGGCGTTGGAAATCTACGAAGAAGGGCTACAACTCTTTAGTTGAAGTCGTGAGCTGATTTTGTCATTTACCTTTCGGAAAACGGGACCCAATGTCGTGGTAGTATGCTGAAAATTTTTGAAGGTTTATGAGTGGATGGTATTATCTTATTTTATTATCTATATTCATCCTTGAGAATGAGGTATGATATCTATGAGTTAATTTCTTATTTTCTTGTGATTCATGATGATAAAATAATTACGTTTGGTAGATGAGTATCTTTTATCATCATTGATTGGAAGATAAATTATCTGATAAGAGTAGGATGTTAATGTTGATTATGAACATATGTTGAATGTGTTAGTCTCAATATTTCATGATGAATGATGAATTTGCACATATATTTTTAATATTATATGACTAAAAATGTGAACATTTTCCTAAACTTTTATCGAGTCTTGATATTGGATGTTGGAAAGAAGATTTAGACTCATGTTTATGAAAAATGGTATGTGTATAGTCAAATAAAATAATTAATGCGATTATTAGTGGTGTAATATAATAATGATTAATTATAAAGGATTATTGTGCAAATTATGATGGTTAGAAAATGACCATGTGGAGATTATATGCTCTTATGAGTAATGAGAGTAATATTTGGATTTATTATATGACCGTTATAATTTTATTCTATGCACTTAATATATATGACATTCAATATTATTCATTAATCAATTTAAGAACATTATGTATGTTTTGCTTGAGAAAATTGAATATGTATAATATATGTTGGGATTATATATTAGTGTGATTTTTTGTATCCTTATTAATGTTTTGAAAAGGCACGTGTGTACTTGTCTTGTAAATTATTTTGGATACATTTAGAAAGAGAATTTAACTTCACACTAGAGACGCATCAATACTCACTCGAGTAAAATAAGCTATATGTGGGGGTTAAATATTTTATTTTTATTGACACGCATAATCTTGATCAAGTATGTATTAAATAATTTGATGAATTATTTGGTAAATTACTCTAAGAATAGATTATGGAGTAGATAAATTATCAGATATAATTAGTTGATATCTAAAAGTTGGGATGATTAATGAATGAATAATTTGTATATTTTGTTTGAATGATTATGGTTGTCATTATTTCGTGGTGTGACAACATGTGGAGGAAGTCATTCAACTTATTTGATAAAATTATTCATGCATCAATTTTAGAGATGATATCTTATATACTACCTCCATCCAATTTTAATCTTCCTACTTTCCTTAAAAGGTTGTCCTTTTTAAACTTCTTACTTGCAATATTTCCTCTTTTGGTTGATTTTTGTGGTCCATATCATTTCTGACCCTACATTTTATCTCAACTTTCATTTTCCACCACATAATCTAACCCACTCTTAATTTTTGTGCCACCCCACCCATGAAGTTTAAAGTTGGATGGAGGGAGTAAGAATGATGATGTATATATGGTGCAATAATGAGAATTGCAACATGTTGGATATTTATAAAGATGTTGGATCACAAGGTGAGATGCACAATGATCATGAGTAAGCTTTCATCTTTATAATAATTTTATTGTAAGTCTATTGAGAAGACTGTTATAATTTTATTTATTATGTATGCGTATTATTTTGCTCCTTTAACCTTATCGGGGTAATGCATGGTGATTGAGAGCTTAATATTTATTGCATAGTTGTGGGGGCATCAATTGCTATGCAATGTTTGATGTTAATTTCAGCTTTGTATTGCTAAAAATGATGTGTAGTGAATTACACACATGTATTATGCAGATTTGAGAGAGTTGAAATCATCAAATATAGTTTGGTGTATTTGAAAGGTTGAGCATATAGCTCTTAATGATCTTATAGCCCAAATTTGGGTGGTCCTTGTGAGACGGACTTGATGAGATCACCGTAATGATAGAGGTTGAGCATATAGCTCTTAATGATCTTATAGCCCAAATTTGGGTGGTCCTTGTGGGACGGACTTGATGAGATCACCGTAATGATAGAGGTTGAGATATTCCTCTTAATGAATCTATATCCCTATGTTTGGGTGGTCCTGTTGTGAAGGACTTGATGGATTCATAGTAGTATTGAGAGGTTGAGCTTTAGAGCTCTTAATGATTCTATAGCTCATAAGTGAGTGGGTTATGTGGAGATATCCTTGATAGAATCACCTAAGTGGGTGTGAAGGGTTGGCCTCCTTCTATGAGAGATTGAGTTATCTTTCTAGAGCACTCATCAAAATCACAAGGTTCATTTGGCCATAAATTTGTTGAATTTTATTGCGGAACTCGTGTGGAACTTAAGGTATGATATGTGTTGTGAGGGTAATTCAACCGAAGTTCAATAAGGAATTCAAATCGAAAGATATTCTCTTATTTTAAGTAAGTTGTTGACTTATTTCACTAATACGTTAATTCAAATCGAAAGATATTAACCTCTAAGTGTCAACCTTTTCATATGCTCGGGATTTTTGTTTTCGGTTTACCATTTGTATTAGTGGGGGATTGTTAGAAATAATGCAAAGTGGAATTGTTGACCATTCTTGCATAGGAAGAGCATCTCCCATTAGTAGCATATTAAACCTAATTTATTAGTATGGTTATGAATGTCATTAGATTTAGAATAATGACAATTCATTTTCCATTATAAAGTGACTTTGGATACCTTTTGAGGTTAGTCTCATATGACACTTATTATATAAGTATGAGAATGATAAGACATATGCGCACACAACATCAAAATACTTCATCATCCAAATCTCTTTGATAAATTCTGAGTATACCATCGAGTTCAACTCCTAATGGTTGAGTACACAACCTTTTAGGAGTGTTGTGTGACTTTGGGGGACGACGCCCATTCCGATTTGTACCGTAGTCGGGGCGATTTCGTTTCTCATTCAGTGGCCTTCATACCACGACACAACAACATGTATTTACTAGTTATATATCGCCCATAATGACCCTGTATTTACAAGTTATATTTCCAACAAAGGTTTACAAGTCACTCACTTGATTTCAGTCTACGGAGTGTGGAATAGATGAACTAAAACTAGAGATCGACTTTCGTAACCATACACTAACAAAATATTCAATCACCCACACTCGTTTAAATAATGTGGGAGTAAGGGCATGTCAAGGAACTTAACAGATTTGAAGTTATTAAAAACTTGAAAATGTTACCTCTTGTTCAAGTTTCAAAAGATGGCGATTGAAATGTTGCTGTAATCTCTCATTTGCATAATTTATAAGCTATTCATCTGAAAGTAGATAGCAATTGTGAGCGCCAACAAAGCAAGCATTGTGCAATATGGAAACTTATCAAAATTTAATCGCACCTGAAATGATTCAAACCCATTAATATCCCCGATGATTATTAACCTTCTTCCAGTCCTCCATTTACCAACTTCAAATGATTTGTTTATTTGTATGACAAGCCAGTCAAACAATCTGTCATATAAGAATTTTGCCAATGCATCTCGAGTGTCTGTTCCCTAACAATTACATTAGTTTAGCTTAACATAGAATGAAGCCATTAGTAAAGAGAATTACATTATGTTAATTATCTATATGCATAACATGAATCGTAACATGAGCATATACCTGTTGTAAAGTTAATGTTTTCGCTATACTCTCCTTGCCGGTTTGGATTGTACCGGCTGATATAGCCAAAATCAAGTCCTGCTGACTGCATCTCATCAAACTGGCTGCAACAGTCAGCTGCCAAACAAGTAAAATGGATACACCACTTTGTGAAGGCAAATTGATATCAGTTTAGGCAACTTAATGTAATAAAGGGAAAAGACACATCCTAAAATGATAGAATACAAAACAAAACTTCAATCACTAAACAAAAAATCCACTGAAACTGGTATTTTCCAATGATGCTATAACTCTTATGGAGTATTATGCATGACCTCAGATTCCTCAACTTTAATTCCATGTCAGGCTGTATTTCTGACATGTAATATATATATATATATATATATATATATATATATATATATATATATATATATATATATAGAGGTTTATTCTTATATTCTTATTAATACGCTGTTCCACTGCAACTAATTATAATTGTTATTGAAAAACTGATGACACAAAGCAAAGTAGAATGGAAAACGTGACTTTGTTATTACTCAATGAATACATACATCTACCAAGGCTCTATATATGAGTAATAATCTAGAGTAATATCCTTCCTAATTACAATCCTATAAGTAAGGTAAATAGAATAATATACACCATAATAATCAAGATATTATACATCGTAATATTTGACAATATCGTAATAATATCATCCAATATCGTAATAATAAGAATGGAAAACGTAACTTTGTTATTACTCAATGAATATATACATCTACCAAGACTCTATATATACAATAGGAGTAATAATTTAGAATAATATCCTTCCTAATTACAATCCTATAAGTAAGGTAAATAGAATAATATACACCATAATAATCAAGATATTATACATCGTAATATTTGACAATATCGTAATGATATCGTCCAATAGTTATCCCTCTCTACTTTTGTCTTTTCGGTTAATATTTGTAACAAGTCCTTGTGTTTAAGGGTTGTAACTCATTAGTGGTATCAAAGCCTCTGTTACGTAGTATTAATCAAATAGACCTGAATATATGGCTCATAATTAATTATGAGATATTCTATCCGCGTATTAATTTGATTATATTTTTATCGTATGAGCATTATTCTCGCTTATATACTGCTACGGACAAAAGTTAGGATAAATAGTTATCAATTGAACTTCTGTTTTATATGTTTATCAGTCGTGCATATATAATAAGAATAACTACCAGATTTATTAGCTTTGAATGTCAGATTCATGTACTATTTTATTATTAGCATGTGCACATTTTATTCTGATTGTCAGAGGTTTCTACAATGCTTGTGCAAGTTGTTATTTCGTTTGCATGCTCCGTATGCTTGTAATATATTGATGATTGTCATGCTTGCACATATGAATACCTAAGGTGTCAGCTCTCCATTTTCCATGTTTTTCATGCGAGATATTGCGGTTAGTAATCGTCGTTTCGTGTTTAGGGCTTCTCTTGTGAATTTAAAATAGTTAAATTCTGAAATTGACTCGTAAAATTAATTTAAGATTTAATATTGATTATTTTTAATTTAATTTTGCCCTAAGTTGACGCACAATATAATCTCAAATTTCTTTGTTAATGATGAGACTAATTGGATTAGTCAAGATTCTATTGAAATTGGGAACGTAAATCACTTGAATTTATCGTTAATGATGAGTCCTAATAAGATTAAGACAAGATTCGGTTTAATTATGGTGGTGACGGAGCGAAATGAGGCCAACCCGGTTGGCACAAGTATGACTCGGTGGGCACAAGTGTACTCGGTCGGCACGGGTATGTCTCGGTTGGAACGGGATGACCCGGGAGTCAAAGGTTTGACCAAGACAACACAATTTTTACTCGGGCGACATGGTGTCGGGTTGGGTGACGCTTTTAAAAAAAGTCATTTTCTTGCGTTAGTGAGTTGATTATGAATCAAACATGGATTATACTTTTATTTTACGAATCAATGAGAAATTAGTTTTCTAGATCAGCTAAATAATTTTATGCATTTTAATTATGATGTTATCATAAATGGGTTGGGAAAAAAGTTTCTCGAGTCCTATTTGATTTTGATGAAACGTTCATCTATATAACAATTATAAGTTGCAGATCGATTGTGAATCAAGTTTTGTATATTTGTTCAATTTTTTCCAGGTGGGAAATAGTTTCTCGTACTTAGAAAAATGAAAGATATTGGTGAAATTTTTCAAACCAAATAGCAATTATGAATTGTAATATGATTATGAATCAAAATATAGGATCTTTCAACTTGTTTTATTAACAAATCACTAGTAAGAATTGAATTATCATGTCATATGATGCATGATTTTTATTATTTGAGACTTGTGACTTGTGTGCCTAGAACTGATAGGTTGCCTATTTAGTTGACCTAGCACCATGGTTAGAACCCATATTGCATTTAATCCCTCGCACAAATATTAAGCATTGTCTTTCCAGAACTAACCACTACAACAATTTCATATCATTGGTTGAAGTGGTTGCCCAAGCGGGGCTTTGCCAATGTGTGTGGACTAAGTAGGTGGGTAACGGTTACCCACAGGTACAGTTTGGTATACTTAAATTTGCTATCAACTCGGACTTAGGCTTTGAGACAAATAGTTGGTGTCATATGATGACTAATTCCGACGAACCAAGAATTACATAGAGATTTAATTGACAGTGTTGTTGTTTACCTTTACTTTTGGAATTTGAGCAGTGAGCCCAAGTTCAATTGAGCGATAAAAGGTTTAGGATGTTGGAACATTATGCGAACTTGAGGGTAGTTTGCATGGTTTTATCTTAAAATTATTTAAGATTTTTAATATTAATTATCGTTTTACTTTGCATATACTTGTAGTTGTAATTTAGTCTCTTTATCACATTTATTAAAGATGAGTTTGAATTGTTCAACCTTATCGAATGGTATCTTGAGAATTGTTTTCAAAATTAGAGATATGGATTTTGTCCTTGTGAAGGATGATTTCGACAAATTATAATCAGTGCTAATGTACAGTATGGACTGTATAATTAGAGTCATGAAGATGACTATAAGTACTAAAATCAATTGTTTCAATAAAAGGGAACGGTTCCCATTAAGTGAAAAAATGTTAAGGATAATCCAATTAATCTCTGTCATATGATGAATGATTATATTGATAATCAGGAAATTTTGGATGCTTCTTTTTAAAGAAATTAGGAATTGAAATTGTTTCAATTATTCCTAAGCTTAGGTTACTTTATTAAGAATAAAACATGTGACTTAATAAGGTTTCTCACCTTTTAGCATGAGATGTTAAAAGACGATTGAACATTGTATCAAGAAGATAAATAATACTAATGTTCTATGAGTTCATTATGAAAATTTGCTTGAGATAATGATTAATGAATCTAAGACGTTGGTTAAAGTAAGGGAAGGATAATTGTTGTCATACCCAAACTTACTCTCAAGTTTAGATTAGGTACGAAATTATTTATCATTAATGTAATGATTCAGTCAGCTTTCTAGAAGTGTCTAGAAAATCTACAAATCAGTTGAAGTATGACTTCAGGTGTGTATGTTACTAGAGTAATTGTTACTTTCATTCTACTAATTTGGTATAAAGATACCAAATGCGATTATTACATTGTATATGTGAAGGCTCAAAGATAGTGGAATAATGAATTAAGTGAGCATTTTATTATTGAAATGGACAAATGTTGTTGTTTCAGTTCATAAAAAGAAATCACTTGATTTTATTTTAAAGCTTAATACTATGATTGAATAATTTTTATTCTTGTACTAGTCATAAGCAAGGACATTGAATCTGTTTCATGTATGGGTATGAATTTTTTTGATAAAAGTAGAACAATTGTTGCTCTATACCTTGCAACAATATGAGGTAGAATAAGGCTAACATGATTGTTGAGCTCTACATTCCGAGTAGTGAATGCTTTTATTTGTAACATAACAACCAAAAGGTTCAAGTCTCTCGACTCAAGTTTTACCTATTATGCCATTGCCCTTAATCCATGAGACAAGAAACATAAGAATAAGTTTCATAATGATGAAATTGTAAACCTTACTGACAATGATCAACTGAGGTAAATGGATCTTGTTTAGATGGATAAATGACACTAGAAGTTTCTCCTATTATTTGTAGTGGGAGGTACTTAGACTTGTTGGATCACACATATACAAATGCATATGAGTTTAACTAGTGATGTTGCAAAAATGGGTAACACGTATGGTTTTGTCCATTTGATGAAATTTGAAACTGAATGCTTTGAATTGTTCAAGGAAATTCAGATAAAAGTACAAGATCAACTTGATAAGTTGGTACGAGTCGTTCGATATGATTGAAACAGGGAGGAATTGAACTAAATGATTGTGATCATCTTAGAAGTAGTGAAAAGTGTTTCAAACTACATCGAACTATATTTGATATGATTTGGTCTATGATGAGTCATGTAAATTTTATTGACGCTTTAGAAGCTTATACACTATAAAAGTCTTTGTCCATGTAAGTCGAATAATCGACACCATATGAGGTATGGGTTGAAAATGTTCTAAAATAGTCTTTTCTTAAATATCAAGTCTTAAAGTTTAAAGAAAATTCGTTTTCTAGAACTTAGACTCAATTATGACATGTGTTTTATTAGTGGTATTATGTTAATTCTACAAACTATGCAAAGAACAAAACTGTTTTGTTCCATGGAGTGATATGTTTCTTGTAAAGAGATGTGATTTCTAATAGAAACAGTGGGAGTAGAATCGACCTCGAAATGTTCAAGATTAACATTAATTCTCTAAAATAGTTGAAGAGGATATTGATGCATCCATGAAATGTCACGATCATAATGTTAGCTGTAAAATATTACCCTACATAGGTTTGACCTATGATGAAACAATAATGGGCAAAGACTCCAAAAGTCACATAAAATCTAATAGATTCCATATACAATAACTACCAAGTATAGACTTTGGTTAAATATGTCTTATAGTGAAGAATAGTCTTCAATATAAAGATGATGTGGCCTGGATTGATGTAAGAGTATCTATGAAGTATAGTTTGTAGTTAAGAATTGATCTCATAGTAATGACTATGGAAAAACCTTTTTTACAACATTATTCTTAAGTCTATTAAGATTGATTTAGCATTTTGAATGTCGTCACTCATTATGATGAGTTTAGGACATATATATATGTGAAATACAGTTCTTGAAAAGGATGCAATATGATGTGTGTGACACATCGTATGAATTTCATATTATTAAAATTGATAGGCAAATGTGAATATTCCGATTTGATTGGAGCGTGGAGAAAGTATCTTCGTTCTTATTGTGGTACTTCAAAGATGTTTTTTTTCCTTTGAGACGAAGAAAGACAAAGTGTGTACAAGAGGCTAGTGGGAGTTCATTTATCGTTATGATTTGGTATGTAAGTGACATACTTCTCTAACTGATGGTAGGTTTCCGCCGCGTCCCCACCGTCAAGTAAAGTCCAACTATACCTAACTAGTAGCTAGGGTAAGTCGGGTCGTGTCCACGGAGACGGTTATATATAGGTGTCTAGACTAGGTCTACCTAATAACAAAGCTAAGTCACAAACAAACACAAAGAAGACGATAATTGACAAACTATGATGGTTGAGGGTGATGAAAGTAGACTAGCAATGAACTATGTATGACAAGAACTTAAGAGGAACAACTAAAGATTAATGAAACAAGTAAACTAGAGAAATGATTGCTAACTAGGAGGATAAATCAAATAAGAAAAGGAGTAGGGTTAGGTTGGGTTCATAAGTGCAGTAGGATAATTGGGAGATCAAGGGTGTAGGTTTCTCTATGTCACTAAGGTCGGTTTGCGCTCTCGCGCCAAAGCCTAAGTCCGCACTGTCGTGTCTAAGACTAGACCCGAATACTCATGCAAAGCACTACCCAAAACATAAGCATTCAACCACAAATCGATTACAAGATGAGAAGATGAAAACAAGCATGAGAAGCATGGCCACTACAACTCAAACAAGCAATTCAACAAACACATAGAGTGCTCAACATGTGACTAGTGACAAAGATTCCACCTTTCCCTTAATCAAACCCTAATTACCTATAATACACACTTAATCCCCCTACTAACCCCACAAGGGATCTACTCACTCATAATGAAACTAAATCTAACACTAACAAGAGAATTCAACACAAACATTGAAACATCCATAATGAACTAACAAGAACAATAAACAATATTCAAAGATTAAAACTTGATGGAATAAACAAAGAAAAAGAGTAAAGAGGAGAAGAGGATTATACCAAACTAGCAAGGAGATAAAACATGAGAACTTGTATTGAAAAGATAAACCCAAATGAATCTCCCAAGGATGTCAATCTTGCATGAATCTTGAAGAAATCTCTTAATACAAGACTAATCACTAAGATTAAACTAAGATTAACAAAAGATTAATATGAAACTAAACTAGAGATGAAGAGAGGCTAATTAGGGTTTTGAATAATGTAGAGGGGTCTAAGATAGTCTAATGTAATGTAAGATGTTTAAACAATACAAGGGAGGAGTATTTATAAGGTTATAAGAGTGAAGGGAAATGAAAAGAAGAGGCGCGGCTACAGCTGGCCCTTCCCGACCGAGATGACAATTGGTCCCGGTCGGGAAGGATGGTCCCGACCGAGACGGCCCATGGTCTCGGTCGGGAAGGCTCAAAACAGGAGCGATCTCTTTTGTGCACTCCTTCCCGACCGAGAGGGAGGTTCTTCCCGCCCGGGAAGGGTCTGTAGGCCTCCATTATGATCTCTAAGGTCCCTCCTTGCTTCACATGGGCTTCTCATCGATTCTCGGAGCTCGGGGATGGGTCCCAAGGTCTCGGGATTGAACCTAGGCCACCGAGTGATCGTTCCTTCTCTTCGTTGGCTCCAAAAGTGTATGAAACGAGTCGGAATCATTCCAAATCTCCTTAAATGGTCTTAGGAACCTAAAACGAGCTAGAAGAAGTATAAGTAGCCCAGAAATCGCTCCAAAGAGCGATTTCACAAAGGAAAACGAAACCAAACACAACAAATTAGGCACTACAAACTACACTTATCAACTCCCCCACACTTAACCCTTACTCGCCCTTTCAACTCACGCGAGTACACTTAGAGGAAAAGTGCACTCCGCAAGGCAAGTAAGGACTTGCGACAAAACTGTGGATGCAACCGGACACAAACACACACAAACAAACAAACAAACAAACAAACAAGTAATCGGTTGCTGATAAGTGTCATTTGTAGTGCCTATTTCGTAGTGTTTTGGTCCCATTTTCCTTGTAGAATCGCTCCTTTGGAGCGGTTTATGGGCTACTTATGCTTCCTTTAGTTCGTTTCAGGTTCCCGAGACCGTTCATGAAGAGTAGGAGCGATTCTGACTCAATACATACACATTTTGGAGCCAACGAAGCTAAGGAAAGATGACTCGATGCCTTGGAATCGACCCCGAGACCTTGGGACCCAATCCCGAGCCTTCGAGACCCGATCCCGAATCCCGAGAATCGATGGGAAGTCCATGAGAACCAAGGAGGGACCAAATAGTTGAAATTGGAGGCCTACAAGACTCTTCCCGGACGGGTATGGCCTCATCCCGTCCGGGATGAAGGAGGAACGAAGTGCAGGTACTGGGGGCTGTTCCGGATCGGGAACATAAAATCCCGATCGGGAATTTCCATAATCCCGATCGGGAATTTCTTTCCCGACCGGGAAAAGCTCCAGCTCGCCCGCCTTCAATTCTTTTCTTCTCCCTTCCATTTGTAACCCTATATATACCCTTCCCTTGTTATGTAAAGGATATGCACACTTTTAGAGACTAAACCCTAGACTACTTTAGGTTAGATTAGATTAGATTAGTGTAGATTAGTCGGTAATTAGTAGTTAATCTTAGATTAGTACTTGTATTAAGGGATTTCTTGAAGAATCCACTCAAGCTTGACAACCTTGGTGGAATTATTTGGGTTTTCTTCATTAATGCAAGTTTTGTTCTTTCTTATTCTCTAGTATGGTACAATCTTCTTCCTTTCTACTCTTAATCTTGTTTAGTTGTTCAAGTTTGAATCTTTAGTTGTTATTATTAGTTTGTTTATGTTTGTTTTGTTTCTTATGATGATTCCTCTTGTTAGTGTTAGTTGTAGATTAGATATGTTAGAGTAGTGTTCTTGCTAGGGTTAGTAAGGTGATTAGGGTGTTAATTGGGTGATTAAGGGTTGGTTAGAGATGTTGGTGGAGGATTCGGGTTTCCTCTTGTTTGATGCACATCACATGTTTGTTGAATTGCTTGAATGACTAAGTATGTACGAATGCTTGTTTTCTTGCCTTTCTTTGTGGGTGTTAGTTCGTTGTGGGTTCGGTCCCCTCACTAAGTTGCGAGAGCCTGGTGAGGACGACCCCTAGGTCTTTCTAAGTAGGGAGAGCCCGGATTCGACCTAGGACCATAGCTCGCTAGAACCCCGAGTGTGTTGAGTGTCAACGAGATGGGTTTTAGGTGGAACCTCTAGGTGAGTCTAAGATGCGAGAGCCCGGACCAACCTAGATTACCCTACTACCTCCTTCACTCTAATCCTCTCTTGACCATTCCGTTACCCCTTTGACCCCGACCTAATCCTAGCCCGTTCTCCTAGTTTATTCCCTCTAGTCATAGTCTAGTCTCTCTCCCCCTCTATCATTCTCTAGCTTAGCTCGTTGACTTAGTCTCGTATTTGGGCGACCTTAGTCTAGACGCCTCTTACCGTCCCCGTGGATTCGACCCGACTTGCCCTATCTACCCTAGTTAGGAATAGCCGGTTATATTATTGTTGGCTAGGGACGTGACGAATCCCTTACCATCAATTTGGCGCCATTGCCGGGGACGGTGCTAGTTTGGACTTTGTTTTCCTATTTGCTTGACTTTGTGTTTGTGTTTGTGTTTTCTTTTTTCTTTTGGTTACTTTGCTTCTTGTGTGTGTGGTTTATTTCTCTCTTGTCTAGTGCCCAAAAAGCACTAGACTTTTCACGTTTGTTCTTAGTCTACAGTTTGTGCTTAGAGGTGGTGATTATCTTCTTCTTGCAACTTAGAGCCGCTTAAACGGACGGTTGCTAGGATGAGTGGTTTCCAACCGGGTATGGACTACGATTTTCGGGCAAGCATGGGGTTTGATATAAACTCCACACACATGGAAGCCGATATGAGCTACCACTCTTCTTCCATGAACCAAGGGTATGACATGACGTCCCCCTACCACTATCAAGCTTCTTGGGGTAATCAAGATGGGTATGATCCTCAAGAGTATGAAAATGGCTACCAACAAGTGAACGATTACAAATCCTACGATCATGGTAACTATTACTCGAGTTATGATTGTGAGCCGACCATGTACACTCAAGATTCACCTTTTGGAAGCCAATACCACCAAGACCCACAATATTACCCTCCACCCCAACCACAATATGAACCCTATGACCCACAATACTACCAATCATCCCAACCTTGCTACCAACAATATGATGCCCCACCCCTTGGGCATCATCAAGATTTTCAAGGAGCTTTACAAGACTCCAATGACCACCAATCGCTAAACTTGGAGTTGCATCAATCGATTCTTCAAATGCAAAAAGACCGACAAGAAATGGCCATCCAAACGAAAAAGAATTATGAACTCTTGGCCAAGCTCCAAAGGGAATTTGAAGAACTTCAATCGTCTACCCAAAAAGAGACGAATGAGGATGTGACCCTTGGTGAAGGCATTCTTGGTGAGGAATTGGAGGAGGATAGTGAGTGGGATGGTTTGGTAGAGTTTGTAGAGTTGTTGGGTGAGATTGTTAGCCTCGAGTTGCCCTTGTGCGATAATTTGGATATGCATCAAGAGCCCCTTGCTAGTACACCGAGAGATGGTTCGGAAGAGATTGAAACCGCCGGTAGAAGTTTCGATTCTCTCCTCCATGATGATGTGGGGCCGAGTGATGAAGATGGGGAACCACAACTTGAGGCAAGTGTGGGGGTGTGCAACGAGGAAGTGAGGCCAAAACCGCTTTTTGTGCCTTGTTTCTTGGAGGTGAAGCTTGCTTGTGATTGGAGGCAATGCTTAAGGAAGAAGAGTTCGGTGAAGCTCGTAGGATGGAGAGACCCCGGAGACAACTTTGAAGATGATGTCGGGTCTTGGGAATCCTACTTCTTGCCTCCTCCTTGGAGGCCGTGGAGGTCGGTTAAGCTCGAACGCTTCTTGGGCCATCACTACGATGTCGGTAGCGCGTTCGACTTGCTCCTCCATGCCCTTGAGGGCTACGGTTGAAGAATGGAGTCCACCATCCTAGGTTTGACGGAGTTCCTAAAAGAACCGTCATGTTGTATATTCCCCTCCTCTCTTCTTTAGAGTACTTGTGCTTGTAATTGTGTTTTATCTCTTGATTTTGGTAGTTTTGGGATATTCTTGTAATTGATTTGGTATTTTGATGAGCGATGTGAGGGAGTGAATTTGATGTTGTGTTTGAGTTTATTGTGATAGGTGAAGTGAAGGTGACTCCTAGAAAGGAGTGGTCGATGATGGAGTTTGGTTTGCGAGCGAGGAAGTCGGCTTTTGAAGCTTTGATAAGCTTTTGGGCTTGGGGAAGCAAAGAAGAATCCCGATCGGGATGAAGGTGCTGAAATCTGGACTTACTGGAGTGTGTTCCCGACCGGGACAAGAGCTTCCCGATCGGGAAGGGTTCACCAACCCGATCGGGACCATCCATCCCGACCGGGATGGTCCGTTTATCTCCACCCATCCATTATGCCCCTCCCAACCTCCCTACTCCTCCTTACTCCTATCATATGGCCCGTGCACCTCACTTTACACACCGAGATCCACATCAAATCCCATCCCCTCACACCTTTACCACCTCTACCATGCGGTATCATCGAGTTTGAAGCAAGATAGCAACCGAGAAGACGAGCAACGTGCCTATATTGTTCATTGAGACGATGGAGCGAGTGAGTTGCTAACCGGTCGGTACGGCAACTATCCTTTCTTTTCCGTCTTATATTGCTTGTTTTCCCCTTATCTATCCCCTTCCCCTTTGTCTTGGTGGCATTCGAGGCCTTCATAGTGGTTGCTCCCGACTCTCGATGACGTGACTACATCGAGAGTCATTTCAAAATCCAAATTTTACAAGTTTTTCACTTTCTTTTTTGAGGATTTAGTCGGATTTAGGCGGAATCTGGGCTAGGTGACTTGATTACACCTAGCCCTCCCCTCCCATTTCCTTTTATTTCCTTCTTTTTATTTCTTCCCCCATCCATATCTCTTTCTCGTCTCGGCCCATGGTGACTTGACTACACCCCGGCCGGACACCTTCTACCCTTTTCTTCACTTTATTTTTGATTTTTAGTTTTATTTTCGTAGTTTCTTTTCCTTTCTTTTGTCTCTCCGCACCCTACGATCGAGCATGAGGACATGGCTCGATTTAAGTGTGGGGGAGCGATATTCTAGTATAGTTAGTTTTATTTTCTTAGTTTTTCCGAAAAAATCTTCAAAAACCTTAAAAATTTGAAATTTTTTCACAAAAATCAAAAAGATTTTTCTTTTGTGTGTTTTCCTTTTGTGTCATTGTGTCGTCTATTTGTTTTGTTGCGCGTGTTTGCCTCCCTTTCTCCTTTTAGGTTGCTTAACCACCGTTAATTTTGAAAAGCTTTGAAGACATCCGGTAACATCTTCTATCCCTTTTCCCCCTCTTTATTTCTTGTGAAGTTTGGAGAAAGTTGTGTTGATGTGTGCTCGGGAGGAGCTTTGTAAAGATTGTGGTGGATTTGGAGACTTGTTTGAAGATCGGGGTGGTGTGTGTTTTGTTTTTATGTTGTTTCTCTTTCTTTTGTTTTGTTTTGTTTCGTCTCTTTTTCTTTCACTTTCGTTGTGTCTTTGTTTTGTGTTTTGTTGTGTGTCTTGTGTGTAAACGTTTTCGAAAACTCGGTTTAGAGGCTAGTGTGTGAGTGTCTAACTTTCCCTTCCTAGTAGTATAAATCGAGTCTTGGACTTTAATAGAGTAGAATGACCTTAAATCAATGAATTCGTTGGTCCTTTACCTTGAGTCCACCTAGCTTACTAGGGATTTACTACGGGATTTGCACTTTTGACCACTATGACCACCCACGGTGTGAAAAGGCCTTGGTTATCGAGTCTCGTCCCTTAGGTGACCGTGTTTAGGATCGTTTGGTTAGTCCAAGTTTTCTCCACTTTTTGTGGGTTTGAAAGGGAATGCGCAACCCCGACTTACCCATTTCCCTACCATCTCACACATATCCGCACAATAACTTGCAATTTGTTGATTATCTCTTTCTTGAGTGTCGAGAAATGCCAAAAATGCCAAATCTTGCCAAAAAGGGCAAAGAAAAGAAAAAGAAAGAAAAAAAATGAAAGAAAGAAAAGAATGAAGAAAAAGAAAAGGCACAAAAGCCAAAAAGAAAATAGAAAAGAAGAAAAAGAATGGCATGGCAAAACAAGGCAAAAATGCAAAAGAAAGAAAAATGCCAAAAAGAAAACCCGACTCACAAAAAGAAATCCTCTCAAAATAAGTCTTTTTCTGAATTTTGCCGTGAAGAGCCTACCAAAGGACCGAGTCCCTAGGAAGGATGATAGCGACATTAGTCGGTCTTCCCTCATATTGCATGTTTTTCACCTTTTTACTTGGACTAGTTAGGCGGTCTTGGACACGGGACGACCCTCTTGGCTCACGCTAAAGGGGGCGGGGTCTCACTTACCTACAGTGTCGACTAACACCGTGGTTCTTCACTTTCCACTCCGCCGATCGTCCCGTAGTACGTTTTTAGAAAGTTAGGAGGACCTAGGTAAGTTACCAACGTTTTTGTTGCTTTATCGTCATACTATTAGGGTTTAGTTCACCTTGGTTTGTATTGCTAGCTTGGGAACGTTGTCACTTACCTCGAGTCCTAAACCGGTGTTTCTTTCACCGCTTTTTGAGGGAAGCGGTATTTGTTTTGTTTTGGGTGCAACCATTTATGTGTTTGTTTGTGTGTTTTGTGTCCGGTTGCATCCACAGTTTTTTCGCAAGACCCAACTTGCCTTGCGGAGTGCACTTGTCCTCTAAGTGCACTCGCGTGAGTTGAAGGGGCGTAGGGTGCGCTAATACCCATTCGGCTAGTTTAGTAGTTAGTGTGTGCTTACTCGAGGGCGAGTAAGGGTTATGTGTGGGGGAGTTGATAAGTTTCATTTGTAGTGCCTATTTCGTAATGTTTTGGTCCCATTTTCCTTGTAGAATCGCTCCTTTGGAGCGGTTTATGGGCTACTTATGCTTCCTTTAGTTCGTTTCAGGTTTCCGAGACCGTTCATGAAGAGTAGGAGCGATTCCGACTCAATACATACACATTTTGGAGCCAACGAAGCTAAGGAAAGATGACTCGATGCCTTGGAATCAACCCCAAGACCTTGGGACCCAATCCCGAGCCTTCGAGACCCGATCCCGAATCCCGAGAATCGATGGGAAGTCCATGAGAACCAAGGAGGGACCAAATAGTTCAAATTGGAGGCCTACAAGACTCTTCCCGGACGGGTATGGCCTCATCCCGTCCGGGATGAAGGAGGAACGAAGTGCAGCTACTGGGGGCTGTTCCGGATCGGGAACATAAAATCCCGATCGGGAATTTCCATAATCCCGATCGGGAATTTCTTTCCCGACCGGGAAAAGCTCCAGCTCGCCCGCCTTCAATTCTTTTCTTCTCCCTTCCATTTGTAACCCTATATATACCCTTCCCTTGTTATGTAAAGGATATGCACACTTTTAGAGACTAAACCCTAGACTACTTTAGGTTAGATTAGATTAGATTAGTGTAGATTAGTCGGTAATTAGTAGTTAATCTTAGATTAGTACTTGTATTAAGGGATTTCTTGAAGAATCCACTCAAGCTTGACAACATTGGTGGAATTATTTGGGTTTTCTTCATTAATGCAAGTTTTGTTCTTTCTCCTTCTCTAGTATGGTACAATCTTCTTCCTTTCTACTCTTAATCTTGTTTAGTTGTTCAAGTTTGAATCTTTAGTTGTTGTTATTAGTTTGTTTATGTTTGTTTTGTTTCTTATGATGATTCCTCTTGTTAGTGTTAGTTGTAGATTAGATATGTTAGAGTAGTGTTCTTGCTAGGGTTAGTAAGGTGATTAGGGTGTTAATTGGGTGATTAAGGGTTGGTTAGAGATGTTGGTGGAGGATTCGGGTTTCCTCTTGTTTGATGCACATCACATGTTTGTTGAATTGCTTGAATGACTAAGTATGTACGAATGCTTGTTTTCTTGCCTTTCTTTGTAGGTGTTAGTTCGTTGTGGGTTCGGTCCCCTCACTAAGTTACGAGAGCCTGGTGAGGACGACCCCTAGGTCTTTCTAAGTAGCGAGAGCCCGGATTCGACCTAGGACCATAGCGCGCTAGAACCCCGAGTGTGTTGAGTGTCGACGAGATGGGTTTTAGGTGGAACCTCTAGGTGAGTCTAAGATGCGAGAGCCCGGACCAACCTAGATTACCCTACTACCTCCTTCACTCTAATCCTCTCTTGACCATTCCGTTACCCCTCTGACCCCGACCTAATCCTAGCCCGTTCTCCTAGTTTATTCCCTCTAGTCATAGTCTAGTCTCTCTCCCCCTCTATCATTCTCTAGCTTAGCTCGTTGACTTAGTCTCGTATTTAGGCGACCTTAGTCTAGACGCCTCTTACCGTCCCCGTGGATTCGACCCGAATTGCCCTATCTACCCTAGTTAGGAATAGCCGGTTATATTATTGTTGGCTAGGGACGTGACGAATCCCTTACCATCAGTTGCACCCAAAAAGAAATAAATACCACTTCCCTCTAAAAAGCGGTGAAAGAAGCACCGGTTTAGGACTCAAGGCAAGTGACAACGTTCCCAAGCTAATAATACAAATTGAAATGAACAAAACCCTAATAGTATGTGATGGGAGGGATTTGTCGTGGAATCCCAACCGTCTATAAAATAACCGGTTATTCATACGGTAGATAGGGTAAGTCGGGTCGAATCCACGGGGACGGTAAGAGGCGTCTAGACTAAGGTCGCCTAAATACGAGACTAAGTCAACGAGCTAAACTAAACAAGAAAGATTAAAAGGGGAGAAAGCTAGACTAGGCTAAGGCTAAGGAGAAAGCAAACAAAGGAGAACGGGCTAGGATTAGGTCGGGGTCAAAGGGGTAACGGAATGGTCGAGGGAGAACTAGAGTGAAGGAGGTAGTAGGGTAATCTAGGTTGGTCCGGGCTCTCGCAACTTAGACCCACCTAGAGGTTCCACCTAGAACCCATCTCGGCGACACACATGACAAACGGGGTTCTAGCGCGCTATGGTGGCCTAGGTCGCATCCGGGCTCTCGCTACTTAGACCGACCTAGGGGTCGTCCTCACCTGGCTCTCGCATCTTAGTGAGGGAACCGAACCCACAAACAAACTATCACCCACAAGAGAAAGGCAAGAAAAACAAGCATTCGCAACTACTTAGTCATTCAAGCATTTCAACAAACATGTGATGTGCACCAAACCAAGAGGAAACCCAAATCTTCCACCAACATCTCTAACAATCCCTTAATCACCCAATTAACACCCTAATCACCCTACTAACCCTAGCAAGAACACTACTCTAACATAATCAAACTACAACTAACAAAAACAAGATGAATCAACATAAACATCAAAACATACATAAACAAACTAGTGAAAATAATAAACAAGAACTAAAGATGAGAACTTGATGAATAATAAAGGATTAAGAGTAAAAAGGAAGAGCAGAGTACCATACTAGTGAAGAAGAAAGAACAAAACTTGCATAAATGAAGAAAACCCAAAACAAACACCTAAGGTTGTCAATCTTGGATGGATCTTGAAGAATTCCCTTAATACAAGGCTAAACTATGATTAACTACTAATTACCGACTAATCTACACTAATCTAATCTAATCTAACCTAAAGTAGTCTAGGGTTTAATGTCTAATGAAGTGCATATAACATATAATGATGTCTTAATACAAGAGGGGGGTATATATAGGGTTACAAGTGGAAAGGAGAAGAAAGGAAACAAGGCGTGCAGCAGCAGCACGGTCCCGACCGGGACGGATCATTCCGACCGGGACGAGCTATCATCCCGACCGGGACGGGTTGGTCCCGATCTGGACGGACCCACAGCTTCCATCCTTCTTGCGCACCTCATCCCGAACGGGATGAGGCCATCCCGAACGGGATGGGTCTTGTAGGCTTCCCTTAAGAGCTTTTTGGTCCCTCCTTGCCTCTCATGGGCTTCCCATCGAATCTCGGGACTCGGGATCGGGTCTCGGAGGCTCGGGATTGGGCCCCAAGGTTTCGGGATCGATTCCAAGGCATCGAGTCATCCTTCCTTTACTCCATTGGTTTCAAAATGCGTATGTATCGAGTCGGAATCGCTCCAACTCTTCCAAATCGGTCTCGGGAACCTGAAACGAACTAAAGGAAGCATAAGAAGCCCCTAAACCGCTCCCAAGGAGCGATTCTACAAGGAAAATGGGACCAAAACACAACAAAATAGGCACTACAGACCACACTCATCAACTCCCCCACACTTAACCCTTACTCGCCCTCGAGTAAGCACATACTAACTACTATACTAGCCGAATGGGTATTAGCGCACCCTACGCCCTTTCAACTCACGCGAGTGCACTTAGAGGAAAAGTGCACTCCGCAAGGCAAGTCGGGTCTTGCGACAAAACCGCGGATGCAACCGGACACAAAGCACACAAACAAACACTTAGACGGTTGCACCCAAAACAAAAGAAATACCGCTTCCCTCTAAAAGTGGTGAATGAAACACTGACTCGAGGTAAGTGACAACGTTCCCAAGCTAGCAATACAAATCAAGGTGAACTAAACCCTAATAGTATGACGGTAAAGCAACAAAAACGTTGGTAACTTATCTAGGTCCTCCTAACTTTCTAAAAACGTACTACGGGACGATCGGCGGAGTGGAAAAGTGAAGAACCACGGTGTTAGTCGACACTGTAGGTAAGTGAGACCCCGCCCCCTTTAGCGTGAGCCAAGAGGGTCGTCCCGTGTCCAAAACCGCCTAACTAGTCCAAGTAAAAAGGTGGAAAACATGCAAAATGAGGGAAGACCGACTAATGCCGCTATCATCCTTCCTCGGGACTCGGTCCTTTGGTAGGCTCTTCACGGCAAAAGTCGGAAAAAGGCTTATTTTTGTGGGGATTTCTTTTTGTGAGACGGGTTTTCTTTTGGCATTTTCTTTCTTTTCGACGTTTTGATTTGTTTGTTGCCATGCCATTTCTTTTTCTTCTTTTCTATTTTCTTTTGGCTTTTGTGCCTTTTCTTTTTCTTCATTCTTTTCTTTCTTTCATTTTTCTTTCTTTTTTTTCGTTTCTTTGCCCTTCTTTTTGGCAAGATTTGGCTTTTTGGCATTTCTTGACAATTAAGAAAGAGAATCAAAAAATTGTAATTTATTTTGTGATATGTGTAGGAGGTAGGGAAATGGGTGAGTCGGGACGGCGCCTTCCCTTCAAACCCACAAAAAGTGGAGAACTTGGACTAGTCGAGCAATCCTAAACACGGTTACCTAAGGGACGAGACTCGGTAACCAAGGCCTTTTCACACCGTGGGTGGTCATAATGGTCAAAATGCAAATCCCGTAGTAAATCCCTAGTAAGCTAGGTGGACTCAAGGTAAAGGACCAACGAAATCATTGATTTAGGGTCATTCTACTATATTAAAGTCCAATACTCGATTTACACTACTTGGAAGGGAAAGTACACACTCACACACTAGCCTCTAAACCGGGTTTTCGAAAACGGTTTACGCACAAGACACACAACACAACACAAAACAAAGACAAGACAAAAACGAACGAAAGAAAAAGAAGCAAAAGCAACAAGACAAGAACAAAACAAAACGAACACATACAAAACACAAACACCACCCCGAATTTCCAAACAAGTCACCAAATCAACCGCAAGTATGTACAAGCTCCACCCGAGCACACCTCAACACAACTTTCTCCAAACTTCATAAGAAATAAAGAGGGGAAAAAGGGATAGAAGATGTTACCGGATGTCTTCAAAGCTTTCCAAAATTAACGGTGGTTACGCAACCTAAAGGGAAAAAAGGGACAAAACACACACAACAAAACAAATGTACGAAACAATGACACACAAAAGGAAAAAACACAAAAGAAAATCTTTTTGATTTTTGTGAAATTGTTTTCAAGTTTTTAGGGTTTTTGAAGAATTTTTTGAAAAAACTAAGAAAATAAACTAAACTATACTAGAATATCGCTCCCCCACACTTAAATCGAGCCATGTCCTCATGCTCGATCGTAGGGTGCGGAGAGACAAAAGAAAGAAAAAGAAACTACGAAAATAAAACTAAAAATAAAAAATAAAGTGAAGAAAAGGTAGAAGGTGTCCGGCCGGGGTGTAGTCAAGTCACCATGGGCCGAGACGAGAAAGAGATATGGATGGGGGAAGAAATAAAAAGAAGGAAATAAAAGGAAATGGGAGGGGAGGGCTAGGTGTAATCAAGTCACCTAGCCCGGATTCCGCCTAAATCCGACTAAATCCTCAAAAAAAAGAAAGTGAAAATCTAAGAAACAAAACACACAAATACAAGCACAAGTACTCTAAGGAAGAGGAGAGGGGAATATACAACATGACGGTTCTTTAGGAACTCCGTCAAACCTTGGATGGTGGACTCTCCTTCAACCGTAGCCCTCAAGGGCATGGAGGAGCAAGTCGAACGCGCTACCGACATCATAATGAAGGCCCAAGAAGCGCTCGAGCCTAGCTAACCTCCACGGCGTCCAAGGAGGAGGCAAGAAGTAGGAATCCCAAGACCCAAAATCATCTTGCACGTAGTCTCCGGGGTCTATCCATCCTACGAGCTTCACCAACCTCTTCCTCCCTAGGCATCGCCTCCAATCATAAGCAAGCTTCATCTCCAAGAAACGAGGCACAAAAAGCGGTTTTGGCCTCACTTCCTCGTTGCACACCTCCACACTTTCCTCAAGTTGTGGTTCCCCATCTTCATCCCTCGGCCCCACATCATCTTGGAGAAGAGAATCGAAACTTCTACCGGCGGTTTCAATATCTTCCAAGTCATTGCTTGGTGTACATATAAGGGGCTCTTGATGCTTATCCTCATTATCGGACATGGGCAACTCGAGGCTATCAATTTCACCCAACATCCTCACAAACTCCACCAAACCATTCAACTCACTATCCTCCTCCAATTCCTCACCAATGTTGCCTTCACCAAGAGCCATATCCTCATTCGTCTCTTTTTGGGTAGACGATTGAGGTTCTTCAAAGCAAACTTATCTATCAAAGGGAACTACATTGGCGGCTTCATGGTTAGGATGCTCCTCTTTCTCAAGTGGGCACCCTTCATCTAATTGTGATGCTCGGGATAAAAACATTACGGTTTGAACCGATAACGCATTTAATTGAGCATTCCTCGCCTCGTTTCCCCTTCGAATTTGGGCCATTAATTCCTCTTGCTCTTTTTGCAATTGAATGGCCGTTTCTGGGAGGCTCCTTTTTATTTGAAGAATCGATTGATGTAGCTCCAAGTTTGGCAATTGGTGATCATGGGGGTCTTGTATAGCTCCTTGAAAATCTTGGTAATGCCCAAGGGGTGGGGCATCACAATGTTGGTAGTGAGGTTGGGATAATTGGTAGTATTATGGGTCATGGGGTTCATATTGTGGTTGGGTGGAGGGTAATATGGTGGGTTTTGGGGGTATTGGCTTCCATAAGGTGAATCTTGATCGAACATGGTGGTTTCACATTCATAGCTTGAGTAATAGCCAACATGATCGTAGGAGTGATAGTCATTCACTTGTTCGTAGCCATTTCCATAATCTTGAAGATCATACCCGTCTTGATCCCCCCAAGAAGCTTGATAGTGATTAGGAGTCATCATGTCATAGCTTTGGTTCATGGAAGAAGAGGGGTAGCTCATATCGGCTCCCGAGTATGTGGAGTTTAGATCAAACCCCATGCTTGCTCGAAAATCGTAGTCCATACCCGGTTGGCAACCTCTCACCCTAGCAACCGTCCGTTTAAGAGGCTCTGAGTTGCAAGAAGAAGACAATCACCACCTCTAAGCACAAACTGTAGACTAAGAACAAACGTGAGAAGCCTAGTGCTTTTTGGGCACTAGAGAAGAGAGAAATAAACTTCACACACACAAGAAGCAAGGTAACAAGAAGAAAAAAGAAAACACAAAGACAAAGACAAAGTCAAGTAACTATGAAAACAAAGTCTAAACTAGCACCGTCCCCGGAAACGACGCCAAATTGATGGGAGGGATTTGTCGTGGAATCCCAACCGTCAATAAAATAACCGGCTATTCCTACGGTAGATAGGGTAAGTCGGGTCGAATCCATGGGGACGGTAAGAGGCGTCTAGACTAAGGTCGCCTAAATACGAGACTTAGTCAACGAGCTAAACTAAACAAGAATGATTAAAAGGGGAGAAAGCTAGACTAGGCTAAGGCTAAGGAGAAAGCAAACAAAGGAGAACGGGCTAGGATTAGGTCGGGGTCAAAGGGGTAACGAAATGGTCGAGGGAGAACTAGAGTGAAGGAGGTAGTAGGGTAATCTAGGTTGGTCCGGGCTCTCGCAACTTAGACCCACCTAGAGGTTCCACCTAGAACCCATCTCGGCGACACACATGACAAACGGGGTTCTAGCGCGCTATGGTGGCCTAGGTCGCATCCGGGCTCTCGCTACTTAGACCGACCTAGGGGTCGTCCTCACCTGGCTCTCGCAACTTAGTGAGGGAACCGAACCCACAAACAAACTATCACCCACAAGAGAAAGGCAAGAAAAACAAGCATTCGCAACTACTTAGTCATTCAAGCATTTCAACAAACATGTGATGTGCACCAAACCAAGAGGAAACCCAAATCTTCCACCAACATCTCTAACAATCCCTTAATCACCCAATTAACACCCTAATCACCCTACTAACCCTAGCAAGAACACTACTCTAACATAATCAAACTACAACTAACAAAAACAAGATGAATCAACATAAACATCAAAACATACATAAACAAACTAGTGAAAACAATAAACAAGAACTAAAGATGAGAACTTGATGAATAATAAAGGATTAAGAGTAAAAAGGAAGAGAAGAATACCATACTAGTGAAGAAGAAAGAACAAAACTTGCATTAATGAAGAAAACCCAAAACAAACACCCAAGGTTGTCAATCTTGGATGGATCTTGAAGAATTCCCTTAATACAAGGCTAAACTATGATTAACTACTAATTATCGACTAATCTACACTAATCTAATCTAATCTAACCTAAAGTAGTCTAGGGTTTAATGTCTAATGAAGTGCATATAACATATAATGATGTCTTAATACAAGAGGGGGGTATATATAGGGTTACAAGTGGAAAGAAGAAGAAAGGAAACAAGGCGTGCAGCAGCAGCACGGTCCCGACCGGGACGGGCTGTCATCCCGACCGGGACGGGTTTGTCCCGATCGGGACGGACCCACAGCAGCCATCCTTCTAGCGCACCTCATCCCGAACGGGATGAGGCCATCCCCAACGGGATGGGTCTTGTAGGCTTCCCTTAAGAGCTTTTTGGTCCCTCCTTGCCTCTCATTGGCTTCCCATCGAATCTCGGGACTCGGGATCGGGTCTCGGAGGCTCGGGATTGGGCCCCAAGGTCTCGGGATCGATTCCAAGGCATCGAGTCATCCTTCCTTTACTCCATTGGTTTCAAAATGTGTATGTATCGAGTCGGAATCGCTCCAACTCTTCCAAATCGGTCTCGGGAACCTGAAACGAACTAAAGGAAGCATAAGAAGCCCCTAAGCCGCTCCCAAGGAGCGATTCTACAAGGAAAATGGGACCAAAACACAACAAAATAGGCACTACAAACCACACTTATCAGTATGACAACAAAGCAATAGAAACGTTGGTAACTTACCTAGATTCCTCCTAACCTTCTAAGAACGTACCACGGGACGATCAGCGGGATGGGAAAAGGATGAACCACGGTGTTAGTCGACACTGTAGGTAAGTGAGAGCCCGCCTCCTTTAGCGATGAGACAAGAGGGTCGTCCCATGCCCAATACCGCTCAACTAGTCCAAGTAAAAAGGTGGATATGATTGCAAAATGAGGGAAGACCGACCATTACCGCTATCATCCTTCCTAGGGACTCGGTCCTTTGGTAGGCTCTTCACGGTAATAGTCAGTAAAAGGTTTATTTTTTAGGGGTGAGGATTCTTTTTGTGAGGTGATTTTCTTTGGCATTTTCTTTCTTTTGCATTTTTGCTTCTTGTGTTGCTATGCCATTTCTTTTTCATCTTTTGTATTTTCTTTTTCTTGGCTTTTTGTGCCTTTTCTTTTTCTTCAATCTTTTCTCTCTTTCATTTTCTTTCTTTTTTTTTCTTTTCTTTGCCCTTTTGGCTAGATTTGAGTTGTAGGCATTTCTTTTTGCAACTAAGAAAGATGATTTCAACAATTTGCAACTTTATTTTGTGGATATGTGTAGGAGGTAAGGGAATGGGTAAGTCGGGGGTCGCGATCCCCCTTCAAACACACAAAAAGGTGGAGAACTTGGACTAATCAAACAATTTCAAACATGGTCACCTAAGAGATGGGACTCGGCAACCAAGGCCTTTTCACACCGTGGGTGGTCATAATGGTCAAAATGCAAATCCCGTGGTAAATCCCTAGTAAGCTAGGTGGACTCAAGGTAAAGGACCAACGAAACTATTGATTTAGGGTCATTCTACTAGACTAAAGTCCAAGACTCGATTCATACTACTAGAAAAGGAAAGTAAACACTTGCACACTAGCCTCAAAACCGGGTTTTCGAAAACCTTTTTACACACTAGACACAACTACACATCACAAAACGAAGACACGATGAAAACGAATTCAAAAAGAGGCAAAGGCAACGAAACAAGGCAAAACAAAACAAACACATAAAGAGAACAAACACCACCCCGAATTTCCAAATAAGCAACCAATCAACCACAAATCTTCACAAAGCTCCACACGAGCACACATCATCACAAATCTCCTCCACACTTCACAAGAGATAAAGAGGAAAAAGGGATAGAAAGGCGTTACCGGCTGTCTTGAAAGCCTTCCAAAGTTAATGGTGATTAAGCGACCTACAAGGAAAAAGGGAGGCAAACACACACAACACAAAAAAAGTACGACACAACGACACAAAAAGAGAAAGACACAAAAGAATTTTTTTTTGATTTTTGTGAAAAAAATTAATTTTTTTATGGTTTTTTAAGATTTTTCGAAAAACAACGAAAATAAAATTAAACTATACTAGAATATCACTCCCCCACACTTAAACCGAGCAATGTCCTCATGCTTGATCATAGTGTATGGAGACACTAAAAGAAAAGAAGAAAAACTACGAAAATAAGGCTAAAAATCAAAAAGAAAAGAGGAGAAAAAGGGTAGAATGTGTCCGGCCGGGGTGTAATCAAGTCACCATAGGCCGAGACAAGAAAAGATATGGATGGGGGAAAAAATAAAAAGAAGGAAATAAAAGGAAATGGGAGGGGAGGACTAGGTGTAATCAAGTCACCTAGCCCGGATTCCGCCTAAATCCGACTAAATCCTACAAAAAAGAGTGAAAATCTTGTAAATTTGGATTTTTCAAATGACTCTCGATGTAGTCATGTCATCGAGAGTCGGGAGCAACAATTACTAAGGCCCCGAGGGCCACCATGACACAAAAGTGTATAAGGGGAAGGGAACAAACAAAGGAAGACAAGCAATAAAAGACGGAAAAGAAAGGATAGTTGCCGTACCAATCGGTTAGCAACTCACTCACTCCATCGTCTCATAGTTCGATAACGGCACATAGCTAGTCTTTGTTATTGTTATTCCTCTTCGATCTTGATAAGCTCGCATGGTTGAAGTATTAAGCTTGCAAAGGTACAGGGAGGTGGGATTTGATGTGAAACTCGGTGTAAAGTGAAGACAAAAAGAGGTGGGGGTATGTAAATGAAGTGTAGGGGTCATATGATAGGTGCAAGGGTAGGTTGGGAGGTTGGGAGGGTGTATAAAGTGGTAGGGTGGGCTCACACGACAAAGAAGAGGCCAAAAGAGGTGTAGGGCTCGTCCCGGTCGGGATGGCTCCTCCTTCCCGGTCGGGATGGCTCCTCCTTCCCGGTCGGGATACTCTCTTCTCGGCCGGGAAGAGTCATCTACCCCTTCATATCCCCAAAAGCATGTCCAAAGCTTCAAAAACCGACTCCTTTGCTCAAATCCAAGCTTATATCATCATCTACTCTCCTCGAAACTTTCATCTTCACTAAGACGTATCAAATAAACTCAAATAACATTCATCAAAATCCCTCCCTCACATCACTCATCAAAATACCAAACTACAAGAATTTCACAAGACTAAAAAGAATTACAAGAAAGAGATATATACAATAAGACGGTTCTTTTGGAACTCCGTCAAACCAAGGATGGTGCATTCTTCAATCAATTTTCAACAACACTATAGCCAATTCCATCGCCATCAAGGGCACGAAGAAACAAATCGAAGGCTCTCGAGAAGTCTTCGATCAAGCTAGTGGAATACCAACCTCCACTCCAAGGATCATCACATCCTAGCCTCGACGTTTCCGGGGCATCCCGATCTACTAAGTTTAAGGGCTTGAACTTGTACTTACGATCCTTCGGTATATACCCAAACGTCCATCTATCTCATGTGGCCCCAAGGGAGGCTCAACTTTCTTCTTACCTTTTAACTTGTCCTCAATATCATGATATGGGCATTCATCCGCCCCAAGCTCGGAATCATCATCTTCAATTCCATAGAAGTTGTTCTTCAAGCTTTCACCCGACTCATCCCCTAGATTGATGACTTTCATGGCGTGGATCATATTACCAGACTCATCATTATTAGGCGAGGTGTTGCCTTGGAGGTCAAACACGAGCTTCTCGTCGCCTAGCTCAAATGTGATCCTACGGTTCTTTACATCAATCATAGCACCGACAGTATGGAGAAATGGGCGCCCAAGGATAATGGGAGTGATAGCATCTTCCGGCATATCAAGCACGAGGAAGTCGACCGGAATGAAGAACTTCCCAATTCTTATTGGCACATCCTCTAACATCCCTAATGGTCGGTTAAGTGAACTATCGGCCATTTGGAGTGTAATGGAAGTACACTTGAGCTCCTTCATCCCAAGTCGCTCACAAATGGAATAGGGAATGATGCTTACACTCGCACCTAAATCACATAGTGCTCTCTCAATCTTGAAGTTGCCTATGGTGCACGGGATTGAGAAACTACCCGCATCCTTCAACTTGGGAAGCGTAGAACCTTGAATAAGCTCGCTCACCACTCTTTTGAACGCTATGGTCTCTTCCTTGTCGACGGTTCTCTTCCTAGCCAAGATTTCTTTCATGAATCTTCCATATGCCGGGACTTGGGTAAGTAGCTCGGTAAAAGGGACACTCACATCCAACTTCTTCACAATATTAAGGAACTTGTCATATTGAACATCCACCTTGGTCTTCATTTGCCTTGTTTGGAAAGGCAACTTGATATGTACCTTGTCTTGCTCATTAAGGTTGGACTTTTCAGATGACATTTTCCCTTTTCCTTGAAGTGGGGGAAGCTTGTCCTCATGGGGTTTCTCAATCTCCCACAAGACTTGTTCCTCCATTGGATTTCCCAAGCTTGAATTCTCTTGAGTTGGAGATACAACTTCTTTCATGTGTTCTTGCTCACTAGGAAACACGGGGGAGTCATAAGATGCGCCACTCCTCAAGGTAATAGCATTCACATGTTCAAATTTCCTCGGTTCACCTTGAGGAGGTAGTTGTCCCCTTTGTCTTGAAGAACTACCTGAAGCAACTTGAGCTAGTTGGGTTTCGAGCATCTTGAGATGAGTTCTTGTTTCCTTGTTTTCCATTTGAAGTTGGGCAATAAGTTCTTGTTGGGGTCTTTGTATCTCCATCTGGCTTCTTTGCAACTCCATCATTTGCTTTTGTGTATCAAAATCTCGAGGTGGAGATTGTTGATTGTGTGGAGTATTGGTGATGGCTAGAGGAATGCCATAATCATGAGTAGGAGATCGGCTCCTTTGCTTGCTTTGTTGTTGGGTACCTTGAGACCCTTGTTGTTGGAAGTTCCCTTGGAACCCTTGAGAGTTGCCTTGATTAAGGCCTTGAGAGTTTTGGTTGTAGTTTTGATGTCCTTGGTTGTGTTGGTTTCCTTAGAAACCACCTTGATTGAAGTTCCCTTGTTGCATCTCTTGATTGTTGTTGGAGGTACCTTGGTTATGTTGCTTGAAGTTGTTGAATGACCTTGGGTTACCCACATGATAAGTGTAGTTTGTAGTGCCTATTTGTTGTGTTTTGGTCTCTTTTTCCTTGTGGAATCGCTCCTTTGGAGCGATTCATGGGCTTCTTATGCTTCCTTTAGTTCGTTTTAGGTTCCCGGGGCCGAATTGGAAGAGTTGGAGCGATTCCGACTCAATACATACACATTTTGGAGCCAACGAGATAAAGGAACGATGACTCGAGACCTTGGAACCAACCCCGAGACCTTGGGACCCAATCCCGAGCCTCCGAGACCCGATCCCGAGTCCCGAGAATCGGTGGGAAGCCCATGAGAGGCAAGGAAGGACCAAAGAGTGTTTAAGGAAGGCAAGCAAGGCCCATTCCGTTCGGGATGGACTCATCCCGTTCGGGATGGGGTGCTACATTAGGATGGCTGCTGTGAGCCCATCCCGGTCGGGACCAACCCGTCCCGATCGGGATGACAGAGCCGTCCCGATCGGGATGATCCGTCCCGATCGGGACCGTGTTGATGCTGCACGACTCTTTTTTTTTTCTTTCTTCTCCTTCACTCTTGTACCCATATTTATACTCCCTTCTTGTAATTTTAAGACATCTTATCTGAACCTACATTAGTTTAAGCCTCCAAAACCCTAGATTTACTCTCACTCATTAGCTTTAATCTTCCCTTAATCTTAGTTAATCCTTAGTTAATTATTGTAATTAGTTCTTGTATTAAGAGGATACTTGAAGAATTCTCCAAGATTGACAACCTTGGGTTTTATTTGGGTTCTTATTTATACAAGATTTCATCTTTTCATATCCTTAGTGTTGGTATAACCTTTCTTACTCTTAATCTTGTTTATTTAATCTTGTTTGAATCTTTTCATATTGTTAGTATCTTTGTTCTTGTTAATCATTATGGATGTTTGTTAGGTGATAATATTTTCTCTTGTTATAGTTGTTTTATTCTTGATAATGAGTGAGTAGTCTTCTTGTGGGGTTAGTAGGGGGATTAGGGGTAGATTATGGATGATTAGGGTTGATTAAGGGGAAAAGGTTGTATCTTTGTTGTTAGTCACATTGTAGGCACTATATGTGTTTGTTGATATGCTTGTGTGAGTTGTAGTGGCCATGCTTCCCATGCTTGTGTTCATCCTCTCATTGATTGCTTATTTTGTGGAAATGTTGAGAATAGTCATAGTCACGAGAGTGCCGACTAGGGTCTAAGTTGCGAGAGCCCGGACCCACCTTGACATCGGTCTAAGTTGCGAGAGCCCGGACCGACTCTAGCGATTAGGAGACACCTATACCCTTGATCACCCCAATTACCCTTCTACCTCTATGAACCCGACCTACCCCACTTCTTTCCATATTTGTGTTAATCCTCCTAGTTAACTATCGTTCTTTTAGTTTATTCATTAGTTCAATCCTTAGCTTAGTCATACGTCTCCTCCATCATTAGTTTTCCTTTTATCGCTTTCTTTGTGTCGTTTTTGGTAGCATAGTCTCGTTTGTAAGCCGACATAGTCTAAGCTTTGATATACCGTCCACGTGGAATCGATCCCGACTTACCCTAGCTACTCACTAGGTTAGTCGGTGTTATATTGATCGGCTAGGGACGTGACGAATCCCTACCCATCAATTTGGCGCCGTTGCCGGAGACGGTGCTGGTTTAGACTTTGTTTTCCTAGTTACTTGACTTTGTCTTTGTGTTTGTGTTTTCTTTTTTTGCTTTTGGTTACTTTGCTTCTTGTGTGTGTGGTTTATTTCTCTCTTGTCTAGTGCCCAAAAAGCACTAGACTTCTCACGTTTGTTCTTAGTCTACAGTTTGTCCTTAGAGGTGGTGATTATCTTCTTCTTGCAACTCAGAGCCGCTTAAACGGACGGTTGCTAGGATGAGTGGTTTCCAACCGGGTATGGACTACGATTTTCGAGCAAGCATGGGGTTTGATCTAAACTCCACATACTCGGGAGCCGATATGAGCTACCACTCTTCTTCCATGAACCAAAGCTATGACATGACGTCCCCTACCATAATCAAGCTTCTTGGGGTAATCAAGACGGGTATGATCTTTAAGGTTATGAAAACGGCTACCAACAAGTGAATGACTATCAATCCTACGATCATGGTGGTTATTACTCGAGTTATGATTGTGACCCCACCATGTACACTCAAGATTCACCTTGTGGAAGCCAATACCCCCAAGACCCACAATATTACCCTCCACCCCAACCACAATATGAACCCTATGACCCACAATACTACCAATCACCCCAACCTTGCTACCAACAATATGATGCCCCACCCTATGGGCATCATCAAGATTATCAAGGAGCCTTACAAGACTCCAATGATCACCAATTGCCCAACTTGGAGTTGTGTCAATCGATTCTTCAATTGCAAAGGAGCACACAAGAAACGGCCATTCAATTGCGAAAAGAACAAGAGGAATTAATGGTCCAAATGCGAAAGGCAAACGAGGCGAGGAATGCTCAATTAAATGCATTATCGGTTCAAGCCGTAATGTCTTTATCCCGAGCATCGTATTTAGATGGAGGGTGCCCACTTGAGAAAGAGGAGCAACCTAATTACGAAGTCGCCGATGTAGTTCCCTTTGATAGAGAAGTTTGCTTTGAAGAACCTCAATCGTCTACCCAAAAAGAGACGGATGAGGATATGACCCTTGGTGAAGGCAACATTGGTGAGGAATTGGAGGAGGATAGTGGGTTGGCTGAGTTGGTGGAGTTTGTGAGGTTGTTAGGTGAGATTGATAGCCTCGAGTTGCCCTTATGCGATAATGTGGATATGCATCAAGAGCCCCTAACTAGTGAACCGAGAGATGACTTGGAAGAGATTGAAACCGCCGGTAGAAGTTTCGATTCTCCTCTCCAAGATGATGTGGGGCCGAGTGATGACGATGGGGAACCACAACTTGAGGAAAGTGTGGGGGTGTGCAATGAAGAGATGAGGTCAAAACCGCTTTTTGTGCCTCGATTCTTGGAGATGAAGCTTGCTTGTGATTGGAGGCAATGCTTAGGGAGGAAGAGATCGGATGGGCTCGTAGGATGGATAGACCCCGGAGACAACTTTGAAGATGATTTTGGGTCTAGGGATTCCTACTTCTTGCCTCCTCCTTGGAGGCCGTGGAGGTCGGTTAAGCTCGAGCGCTTCTTGGGCCTTCACTATGATGTCGGTAGCGCGTTCGACTTGCTCCTCCATGCCCTTGAGGGTTACGGTTGAAGAAGAGTCCACCATCCTAGGTTTGACGGAGTTCCTAAAAGAACCGTCATGTTGTATATTCCCCTCTCCTCTTCTTTAGAGTACTTGTGCTTGTATTTGTGATTTTTGTTTCTAGGAGTCTTTTGTTTTTGTGGGATTCTTGTAATTGTTTTGGTATTTTGATGAGCGATGTGAGGGAGTGAATTTGATGTGTACTTTGAGTATATTGTGATAGGTGAAGTGAAGGTGACTCCTAGAAAGGAGTGGTTGATGATGGAGTTTGGTTTGCGAGCGAGGAAGTCGGTTTTTGAAGCTTTGATAAGCTTTTGGGCTTGGGGAAGCAAAGAAGACTCATCCTGACCGGGAAGAGGGCTTCCCGACCGGGAAGGATGAGGAATCCCGACCGGGAAGGAGCCATCCCGATCGGGATGAAGGTGCAAAAATTCGGACTCACTGGAGTGTGTTCCCGACCGGGACGAGAGCTTCCCGATCGGGAAGGGTTTATCAACCCGATCGGGACCATCCATCCCGACCGGGATGATCCCCTTGATTTCACCCACCCATTATACCTCCTCCCAACCTCCCTACTCCTCCTTACTCCTATCATATGACCCGTACACCTCACTTTACACACCGAGAACCACATCAAATCCCACCCCTTATCATTACTACCCCAACCATGCGGTTTTATCAAGCTTGAAGGAGGATGACAACGAAGACAACAAGCAAGCGCCTATATTGATCATTGAGACGATGGAGCAAGTGAGTTGCTAACCGGTCGGTACGACAACTATCCTTTCTTTTCCGTCTTTTATTGCTTGTTTTTCTCTTGTTTGCCCCCTTCCCCTTGAGTCATGGTACCTTGGTGGCCTTCGAGGCCTCGGTAGTTGCTGCTCCCGACTCTCGATGATGTGACTACATCGAGAGTCGTGTCAATATCCAAATTTTACAAGATTTTCACTTTCTTTTTTTGAGGATTTAGTCGGATTTAGGCGGAATCCGGGCTAGGTGACTTGATTACACCTAGCCCTCCCCTCCCATTTCCTTTTACTTCCTTCTTTTTATTTTCTTTCTCCCTTCCATATCTTTTTCTCGTCTCGGCCCATGGTGACTTGACTACACCCCGGCCGGACACCTTCTACCCTTTCCTTTTCTTCACTTTATTTTTGATTTTTAGCTTTATTTTCGTAGTTTCTTTTCTTTTTCTTTTGCCTCTCCGCACCCTACGATCGAGCATGAGGACATGGCTCGATTTAAGTGTGGGGGAGCGATATTCTAGTATAGTTAGTTTTATTTCCTTAGTTTTCGAAAAAATCTTAAAAAATCCTTAAATATTTGAAAAAATTTCACAAAAATCAAAAAGATTTTTCTTTTGTGTGTTTTCCCTTTGTGTCGTGTTGTTTGTTTTGTTGTGTGTTTGCCCTCTTTTCCTTATAGGTAGCTTGAATCACCGCTAATTTTTGAGAGCTTTCATGATGTCCGGTAACATCTTCTATCCCTCTTCCTTCTTTGTCTCTTGCGGAGTTTGGAGGAGATTGTGATGTGGTGTGCTCGGGTGGAGCTTGTACATACTTGTGGTTGATTTGGTGGCTTATTTGGAAATTTGGGGTGGTGTTTGTTTGATCATGTGTTTGTTTCATTTTGTTCTTGTTTTGTTGCTTTTGCTTCCTTTTCTTTCGTTCGTTTTCGTCTTGTCTTTGTATTGTGTTGTGTTGTGTATCTTGTGCGTAAACCGTTTTCGAAAACCCGGTTTAGAGGCTAGTGTGTGAGTGTCTATCTTTCCCCTCCTAGTAGTGTAAATCGAGTCTTGGACTTTAGCCTAGTAGAATGACCCTAAATCAATGATTTCATTGGTCCTTTACCTTGAGCCCACCTAGCTTACTAGGGATTTACTACGGGATTTGCACCTTTGACCATTATGACCACCCACGGTGTGAAAAGGCCTTGGTTACCGAGTCTCGTCCCTTAGGTGACCGTGTTTAGGATTGTTTGATTAATCCAAGTTCTCCACTTTTTGTGGGTTTGAAGAGTGATCGCGACCCCCGACTTACCCATTTACCTACCTCTCACACATATCCACACAATAAAATGCAATTTGTTGATTCTCTCTTTCTTAATTGTCAAGAAATGCCAAAAAGCCAAATCTTGCCAAAAAAGGCAACGAAAAAGAAAAGAAAGAAAAAAATGAAAGAAAGCAAAGAATGAAGAAAAAGAAAAGGCACAAATGCCAAAAAGGAAATAGAAAAGAAGAAAAAGAATGGCATGGCAAAATAAATCTAATATGTCAAAAAGAAAGAAAATGCCAAAAGAAAACTCGACTCACAAAAAATAACCCCTACCTCTCAAAATAAGCCTTTTTCCGACTTTTGCCGTGAATAGCCTACCAAAGAACCGAGTCCCTAGGAAGGATGATAGCGGCAAAGGTCGGTCATCCCTCATTTTGCATATTTCCACTTTTTTACTTGGTCTAGTTAAGCGGTTTTAGACACGGGACGACCATCTTGGCTGACGCTAAAGGGGGCGGGGTCTCACTTACCTACAGTGTCGACTAACACCGTGGTTCTTCACTTTTCCACTCCGCCGATCGTCCCGTAGTACGTTTTTAGAAAGTTAGGAGGACCTAGGTAAGTTACCAACGTTTTTGTTGCTTTATCGTCATACTATTAGGGTTTAGTTCACCTTGGTTTGTATTTCTAGCTTGGGAACGTTGTCACTTACCTCGAGTCCTAAACCGGTGTTTCATTCACCGCTTTTTGAGGGAAGCGGTATTTCTTTTGTTTTGGGTGCAACCGATTATTTGTTTGTTTGTGTGTTTGTTTGTTTATGTGTTTTGTGTCCGGTTGCATCCACAGTTTTGTCGCAAGACCCAACTTGCCTTGTGGAGTGCACTTGTCCTCTAAGTGCACTCGCGTGAGTTGAAGGGGCGTAGGGTGCGCTAATACCCACTCGGATAGTTTAGTAGTAGTATGTGCTTACTCGAGGGCGAGTAAGGGTTAAGTGTGGGGGAGTTGATAAGTGTCATTTGTAGTGCCTATTTCGTAGTGTTTTGGTCCCATTTTCCTTGTAGAATCGCTCCTTGGGAGCGGTTTAGGGGCTTCTTATGCTTCCTTTAGTTTGTTTCAGGTTCCCGAGACCGATTTGGAAGAGTTGGAGCGATTCCGACTCTATACATACACATTTTGGAGCCAACGAAGCTAAGGAACGATGACTCGATGCCTTGGAATCGACCCCGAGACCTTGGAACCCAATCCCGAGCCTCCGAGACCCGATCTTGAGTCCCGAGAATCGGTGAGAAGCCCATGAGAAGCAAGGAGGGACCAAAAAGATCATAATGGAGGCCTACAAGGCTCATCCCGTTCGGGATAAGCTCATCCCGTTCGGGATGAAGGAGCAAAAAGAGAAGCTGCTGACTAGGGCCCATCCCGATCGGGATGGAGGAGTCCCGACCGGGACCGACCTCGTCTCGACCGGGACCACCCCGTCTCGGCCGGGACGGGCCACTGCTACTCCGCTTTGTTTTCTTTTCTTCTCCCTTTTATTTGTAACCCTATATATACTCTTCCCTTGTTATGTTAAGCTTAGGCACTCCTTTAGACCTTAAACCCTAGACTACTTTAGGTTAGATTAGATTAGATTAGTGTAGATTAGTCGGTAATTAGTAGCTAATCTTAGTTTAATCTTGTATTATTGGATTTCTTGAAGAATCCACTCAAGCTTGACAACCTTGGTGGAATTATTTGGGTTTTCTTATATACAAGTGTTCTCCATTTCCATTTCCTTTGTAGTATGGTACAATCCTCTTCTCCTTTTACTCCTAATCCTTCATTATTCATCAAGTTTAAATCTTTAGTTCCTGTTTATTGTTTTCACTAGTTTGTTTGTGTATGTTTGGTTGTTTGAGTTTGTTTACCTTGTTTTTGTTAGTATTTCCTTTAGATATACTAGAGTGGTGTTCTTGCTAGGGTTAGTAAGGTTATTAGGGTGTTAATTGGATGATTAAGGGATTATTAGAGATTTTGGTGAAAGTTTTGGGTTTCCTCTTGTTTGATGCACATCACATGTTTGTTGAATTGCTTGAATGATTAAGTATGTACGAATGCTTGTTTTCTTGCCTTTCTTTCGTGGGTATTAGTTTTTTTGTGGGTTCGGTCCCCTCATTAAGTTGCGAGAGCCCGGTGAGGACGACCCCTAGGCCGGTCTAAGTAGTGAGAGCCCGGATGAGACCTAGGCCTATAGCGCGCTAGAACCCCGTTTGTGTTGTGTATCGACGAGATGGGTTTTAGGTGGAACCTCTAGGTGAGTCTAAGATGCGAGAGCCCGGACCAACCTAGATTAACCTACTACCTCCTTCACTCTAATCCTCTCTTGACCATTCCGTTACCCCTCTGACCCCGACCTAATCCTAGCCCGTTCTCCTAGTTTATTCCCTCTAGTCATAGTCTAGTCTCTCTCCCCTCTATCATTCTCTAGCTTAGCTCGTTGACTTAGTCTCGTATTTGGGCGACCTTAGTCTAGACGCCTCTTACCGTCCCCGTGGATTCGACCCGACTTGTCCTATCTACCCTAGTTAGGAATAGCCGGTTATATTATTGTTGGCTAGGGACGTGACGAATCCCTTACCATCAGTTGCACCCAAAAAGAAATAAATACCACTTCCCTCTAAAAAGCGGTGAAAGAAGCACCGGTTTAGGACTCAAGGCAAGTGACAACGTTCCCAAGCTAATAATACAAATTGAAATGAACAAAACACTAATAGTATGTGATGGGAGGGATTTGTCGTGGAATCCCAACCGTCAATAAAATAACCGGTTATTCCTACGGTAGATAGGGTAAGTCGGGTCGAATCCACGGGGACGGTAAGAGGCGTCTAGACTAAGGTCGCTTAAATACGAGACTAAGTCAACGAGCTAAACTAAACAAGAATGATTAAAAGGGGAGAAAGCTAGACTAGGCTAAGGCTAAGGAGAAAGCAAACAAAGGAGAACGGGCTAGGATTAGGTCGGGGTCAAAGGGGTAACGGAATGGTCGAGGGAGAACTAGAGTGAAGGAGGTAGTAGGGTAATCTAGGTTGGTCCGGGCTCTCGCAACTTAGACCCACCTAGAGGTTCCACCTAGAACCCATCTCGGCGACACACATGACAAACGGGGTTCTAGCGCGCTATGGTGGCCTAGGTCGCATCCGGGCTCTCGCTACTTAGACCGACCTAGGGGTCGTCCTCACCTGGCTCTCGCAACTTAGTGAGGGAACCGAACCCACAAACAAACTATCACCCACAAGAGAAAGGCAAGAAAAACAAGCATTCGCAACTACTTAGTCATTCAAGCATTTCAACAAACATGTGATGTGCACCAAACCAAGAGGAAACCCAAATCTTCCACCAACATCTCTAACAATCCCTTAATCACCCAATTAACACCCTAATCACCCTACTAACCCTAGAAAGAACACTACTCTAACATAATCAAACTACAACTAACAAAAACAAGATGAATCAACATAAACATCAAAACATACATAAACAAACTAGTGAAAACAATAAACAAGAACTAAAGATGAGAACTTGATGAATAATAAAGGTTTAAGAGTAAAAAGGAAGAGAAGAATACCATACTAGTGAAGAAGAAAGAACAAAACTTGCATAAATGAAGAAAACCCAAAACAAACAAACACCCAAGGTTGTCAATCTTGGATGGATCTTGAAGAATTCCCTTAATACAAGGCTAAACTATGATTAACTACTAATTACCGACTAATCTACACTAATCTAATCTAATCTAACCTAAAGTAGTCTAGGGTTTAATGTCTAATGAAGTGCATATAACATATAATGATGTCTTAATACAAGAGGGGGGTATATATAGGGTTACAAGTGGAAAGGAGAAGAAAGGAAACAAGGCGTGCAGCAGCAGCACGGTCCCGACCGGGACGGGCTGTCATCCCGACCGGGACGGGTTGGTCCCGATGGGGACGGACCCACAGCAGCCATCCTTCTAGCGCACCTCATCCCGAACGGGATAAGGCCATCCCGAACGGGATGGGTCTTGTAGGCTTCCCTTAAGAGCTTTTTGGTCCCTCCTTGCCTCTCATGGGCTTCCCATCGAATCTCAGGACTCGAGATCGGGTCTCGGAGGCTCGGGATTGGGCCCCAAGGTCTCGGGATCGATTCCAAGGCATCGAGTCATCCTTCCTTTACTCCATTGGTTTCAAAATGTGTATGTATCGAGTCGGAATCGCTCCAACTCTTCCAAATCGGTCTCGGGAACCTGAAACGAACTAAAGGAAGCATAAGAAGCCCCTAAACCGCTCCCAAGGAGCGATTCTACAAGGAAAATGGGACCAAAACACAACAAAATAGGCACTACAAACCACACTTATCAGTATGACAACAAAGCAATAGAAACGTTGGTAACTTACCTAGATTCCTCCTATCCTTCTAAGAACGTACCACGGGACGATCAGCGGGATGGGAAAAGGATGAACCACGGTGTTAGTCGACACTGTAGGTAAGTGAGACCCCGCCCCCTTTAGCGATGAGACAAGAGGGTCGTCCCATGCCCAATACCGCTCAACTAGTCCAAGTAAAAAGGTGGATATGATTGCAAAATGAGGGAAGACCGACCATTACCGCTATCATCCTTCCTAGGGACTCGGTCCTTTGGTAGGCTCTTCACGGTAATAGTCAGTAAAAGGTTTATTTTTTAGGGGTGAGGATTCTTTTTGTGAGGTGATTTTCTTTGGCATTTTCTTTCTTTTGCATTTTTGCTTCTTGTGTTGCTATGCCATTTCTTTTTCATCTTTTGTATTTTCTTTTTCTTGGCTTTTTGTGCCTTTTCTTTTTCTTCAATCTTTTCTCTCTTTCATTTTCTTTCTTTTTTTTCTTTTCTTTGCCCTTTTGGCTAGATTTGAGTTGTAGGCATTTCTTTTTGCAACTAAGAAAGATGATTTCAACAATTTGCAACTTTATTTTGTGGATATGTGTAGGAGGTAGGGGAATGGGTAAGTCGGGGGTCGCGATCCCCCTTCAAACACACAAAAAGGTGGAGAACTTGGACTAATCAAACAATTTCAAACATGGTCACCTAAAAGACGGGACTCGGCAACCAAGGCCTTTTCACACCGTGGGTGGTCATAATGGTCAAAATGCAAATCCCGTGGTAAATCCCTAGTAAGCTAGGTGGACTCAAGGTAAAGGACCAACGAAACTATTGATTTAGGGTCATTCTACTAGACTAAAGTCCAAGACGGATCATCCCGACCGGGACGGGCTATCACGGTCCCGACCGGGACGGATCATCCCGACCGGGACGGGCTATCATCCCGACCGGGACGGGTTGGTCCCGATCGGGACGGACCCACAGCTGCCATCCTTCTTGCGCACCTCATCCCGAACGGGATGAGGCCATCCCGAACGGGATGAGGCCATCCCGAACGGGATGGGTCTTGTAGGCTTCCCTTAAGAGCTTTTTGGTCCCTCCTTGCCTCTCATGGGCTTCCCATCGAATCTCGGGACTCGGGATCGGGTCTCGGAGGCTCGGGATTGGGCCCCAAGGTCTCGGGATCGATTCCAAGGCATCGAGTCATCCTTCCTTTACTCCATTGGTTTCAAAATGTGTATGTATCGAGTCGGAATCGCTCCAACTCTTCCAAATCGGTCTCGGAAACCTGAAACGAACTAAAGGAAGCATAAGAAGCCCCTAAACCGCTCCCAAGGAGCGATTCTACAAGGAAAATGGGACCAAAACACAACAAAATAGGCACTACAGACCACACTCATCAACTCCCCCACACTTAACCCTTACTCGCCCTCGAGTAAGCACATACTAACTACTATACTAGCCGAATGGGTATTAGCGCACCCTACGCCCTTTCAACTCACGCGAGTGCACTTAGAGGAAAAGTGCACTCCGCAAGGCAAGTCGGGTCTTGCGACAAAACCGCGGATGCAACCGGACACAAAGCACACAAACAAACAAACACACAAACAAACACTTAGACGGTTGCACCCAAAACAAAAGAAATACCGCTTCCCTCTAAAAGTGGTGAATGAAACACTGGTATAGGACTCGAGGTAAGTGACAACGTTCCCAAGCTAGCAATACAAATCAAGGTGAACTAAACCCTAATAGTATGACGGTAAAGCAACAAAAACGTTGGTAACTTACCTAGGTCCTCCTAACTTTCTAAAAACGTACTACGGGACGATCGGCGGAGTGGAAAAGTGAAGAACCACGGTGTTAGTCGACACTGTAGGTAAGTGAGACCCCGCCCCCTTTAGCGTGAGCCAAGAGGGTCGTCCCGTGTCCAAAACCGCCTAACTAGTCCAAGTAAAAAGGTGGAAAACATGCAAAATGAGGGAAGACCGACTAATGCCGCTATCATCCTTCCTCGGGACTCGGTCCTTTGGTAGGCTCTTCACGGCAAAAGTCGGAAAAAGGCTTATTTTTGTGGGGATTTCTTTTTGTGAGACGGGTTTTCTTTTGGCATATTCTTTCTTTTCGACGTTTTGATTTGTTTGTTGCCATGCCATTTCTTTTTCTTCTTTTCTATTTTCTTTTGGCTTTTGTGCCTTTTCTTTTTCTTCATTCTTTTCTTTCTTTCATTTTTCTTTCTTTTTTTTCGTTTCTTTGCCCTTCTTTTTGGCAAGATTTGGCTTTTTGGCATTTCTTGACAATTAAGAAAGAGAATCAACAAATTGTAATTTATTTTGTGATATGTGTAGGAGGTAGGGAAATGGGTGAGTCGGGACGGCGCCTTCCCTTCAAACCCACAAAAAGTGGAGAACTTGGACTAGTCGAGCAATCCTAAACACGGTTACCTAAGGGACGAGACTCGGTAACCAAGGCCTTTTCACACCGTGGGTGGTCATAATGGTCAAAATGCAAATCCCGTAGTAAATCCCTAGTAAGCTAGGTGGACTCAAGGTAAAGGACCAACGAAATCATTGATTTAGGGTCATTCTACTAGATTAAAGTCCAATACTCGATTTACACTACTAGGAAGGGAAAGTACACACTCACACACTAGCCTCTAAACCGGGTTTTCGAAAACGGTTTACGCACAAGACACACAACACAACACAAAACAAAGACAAGACAAAAACGAACGAAAGAAAAAGAAGCAAAAGCAACAAGACAAGAACAAAACAAAACGAACACATACAAAACACAAACACCACCCCGTATTTCCAAACAAGTCACCAAATCAACCGCAAGTATGTACAAGCTCCACCCGAGCACACCTCAACACAACTTTCTCCAAACTTCATAAGAAATAAAGAGGGGAAAAAGGGATAGAAGATGTTACCGGATGTCTTCAAAGCTTTCCAAAATTAACGGTGGTTACGCAACCTAAAAGGAAAAAAGGGACAAAACACACACAACAAAACAAATGTACGAAACAATGACACACAAAAGGAAAAAACACAAAAGAAAATCTTTTTGATTTTTGTGAAATTGTTTTCAAATTTTTAGGGTTTTTGAAGAATTTTTTGAAAAAACTAAGAAAATAAACTAAACTATACTAGAATATCGCTCCCCCACACTTAAATCGAGCCATGTCCTCATGCTCGATCGTAGGGTGCGGAGAGACAAAAGAAAGAAAAAGAAACTACGAAAATAAAACTAAAAATCAAAAATAAAGTGAAGAAAAGGTAGAAGGTGTCCGGCCGGGGTGTAGTCAAGTCACCATGGGCCGAGACGAGAAAGAGATATGGATGGGGGAAGAAATAAAAAGAAGGAAATAAAAGGAAATGGGAGGGGAGGGCTAGGTGTAATCAAGTCACCTAGCCCGGATTCCGCCTAAATCCGACTAAATCCTCAAAAAAAAGAAAGTGAAAATCTAAGAAACAAAACACACAAATACAAGCACAAGTACTCTAAGGAAGAGGAGAGGGGAATATACAACATGACGGTTCTTTAGGAACTCCGTCAAACCTTGGATGGTGGACTCTCCTTCAACCGTAGCCCTCAAGGGCATGGAGGAGCAAGTCGAACGCGCTACCGACATCATAATGAAGGCCCAAGAAGCGCTCGAGCCTAGCTAACCTCCACGGCGTCCAAGGAGGAGGCAAGAAGTAGGAATCCCAAGACCCAAAATCATCTTGCACGTAGTCTCCGGGGTCTATCCATCCTACGAGCTTCAGCAACCTCTTCCTCCCTAGGCATCGCCTCCAATCATAAGCAAGCTTCATCTCCAAGAAACGAGGCACAAAAAGCGGTTTTGGCCTCACTTCCTCGTTGCACACCTCCACACTTTCCTCAAGTTGTGGTTCCCCATCTTCATCCCTCGGCCCCACATCATCTTGGAGAAGAGAATCGAAACTTCTACCGGCGGTTTCAATATCTTCCAAGTCATTGCTTGGTGTACATATAAGGGGCTCTTGATGCTTATCCTCATTATCGGACATGGGCAACTCGAGGCTATCAATTTCACCCAACATCCTCACAAACTCCACCAAACCATTCAACTCACTATCCTCCTCCAATTCCTCACCAATGTTGCCTTCACCAAGAGCCATATCCTCATTCGTCTCTTTTTGGGTAGACGATTGAGGTTCTTCAAAGCAAACTTATCTATCAAAGGGAACTACATTGGCGGCTTCATGGTTAGGATGCTCCTCTTTCTCAAGTGGGCACCCTTCATCTAATTGTGATACTTGGGATAAAAACATTACGGTTTGAACCGATAACGCATTTAATTGAGCATTCCTCGCCTCGTTTCCCCTTCGAATTTGGGCCATTAATTCCTCTTGCTCTTTTTGCAATTGAATGGCCGTTTCTGGGAGGCTCCTTTTTATTTGAAGCATCGATTGATGTAGCTCCAAGTTTGGCAATTGGTGATCATGGGGGTCTTGTATAGCTCCTTGAAAATCATGGTAATGCCCAAGGGGTGGGGCATCACAATGTTGGTAGTGAGGTTGGGATAATTGGTAGTATTGTGGGTCATGGGGTTCATATTGTGGTTGGGGTGGAGGGTAATATGGTGGGTTTTGGGGGTATTGGCTTCCATAAGGTGAATCTTGATCGAACATGGTGGTTTCACATTCATAGCTTGAGTAATAGCCACCATGATCGTAGGAGTGATAGTCATTCACTTGTTGGTAGCCATTTCCATAATCTTGAAGATCATACCCGTCTTGATCCCCCCAAGAAGCTTGATAGTGATTAGGAGTCATCATGTCATAGCTTTGGTTCATGGAAGAAGAGGGGTAGCTCATATCGGCTCCCGAGTATGTGGAGTTTAGATCAAACCCCATGCTTGCTCGAAAATCGTAGTCCATACCCGGTTGGCAACCTCTCACCCTAGCAACCGTCCGTTTAAGAGGCTCTGAGTTGCAAGAAGAAGACAATCACCACCTCTAAGCACAAACTGTAGACTAAGAACAAACGTGAGAAGCCTAGTGCTTTTTGGGCACTAGAGAAGAGAGAAATAAACTTCACACACACAAGAAGCAAGGTAACAAGAAGAAAAAAGAAAACACAAAGACAAAGACAAAGTCAAGTAACTAAGAAAACAAAGTCTAAACTAGCACCGTCCCCGGAAACGGCGCCAAATTGATGGGAGGGATTTGTCGTGGAATCCCAACCGTCAATAAAATAACCGGCTATTCCTACGGTAGATAGGGTAAGTCGGGTCGAATCCATGGGGACGGTAAGAGGCGTCTAGACTAAGGTCGCCTAAATACGAGACTTAGTCAACGAGCTAAACTAAACAAGAATGATTAAAAGGGGAGAAAGCTAGACTAGGCTAAGGCTAAGGAGAAAGCAAACAAAGGAGAACGGGCTAGGATTAGGTCGGGGTCAAAGGGGTAACGAAATGGTCGAGGGAGAACTAGAGTGAAGGAGGTAGTAGGGTAATCTAGGTTGGTCCGGGCTCTCGCAACTTAGACCCACCTAGAGGTTCCACCTAGAACCCATCTCGGCGACACACATGACAAACGGGGTTCTAGCGCGCTATGGTGGCCTAGGTCGCATCCGGGCTCTCGCTACTTAGACCGACCTAGGGGTCGTCCTCACCTGGCTCTCGCAACTTAGTGAGGGAACCGAACCCACAAACAAACTATCACCCACAAGAGAAAGGCAAGAAAAACAAGCATTCGCAACTACTTAGTCATTCAAGCATTTCAACAAACATGTGATGTGCACCAAACCAAGAGGAAACCCAAATCTTCCACCAACATCTCTAACAATCCCTTAATCACCCAATTAACACCCTAATCACCCTACTAACCCTAGCAAGAACACTACTCTAACATAATCAAACTACAACTAACAAAAACAAGATGAATCAACATAAACATCAAAACATACATAAACAAACTAGTGAAAACAATAAACAAGAACTAAAGATGAGAACTTGATGAATAATAAAGGATTAAGAGTAAAAAGGAAGAGAAGAATACCATACTAGTGAAGAAGAAAGAACAAAACTTGCATTAATGAAGAAAACCCAAAACAAACACCCAAGGTTGTCAATCTTGGATGGATCTTGAAGAATTCCCTTAATACAAGGCTAAACTATGATTAACTACTAATTACCGACTAATCTACACTAATCTAATCTAATCTAACCTAAAGTAGTCTAGGGTTTAATGTCTAATGAAGTGCATATAACATATAATGATGTCTTAATACAAGAGGGGGGTATATATAGGGTTACAAGTGGAAAGGAGAAGAAAGGAAACAAGGCGTGCAGCAGCAGCACGGTCCCGACCGGGACGGGCTGTCATCCCGACCGGGACGGGTTGGTCCCGATGGGGACGGACCCACAGCAGCCATCCTTCTAGCGCACCTCATCCCGAACGGGATAAGGCCATCCCGAACGGGATGGGTCTTGTAGGCTTCCCTTAAGAGCTTTTTGGTCCCTCCTTGCCTCTCATGGGCTTCCCATCGAATCTCAGGACTCGAGATCGGGTCTCGGAGGCTCGGGATTGGGCCCCAAGGTCTCGGGATCGATTCCAAGGCATCGAGTCATCCTTCCTTTACTCCATTGGTTTCAAAATGTGTATGTATCGAGTCGGAATCGCTCCAACTCTTCCAAATCGGTCTCGGGAACCTGAAACGAACTAAAGGAAGCATAAGAAGCCCCTAAACCGCTCCCAAGGAGCGATTCTACAAGGAAAATGGGACCAAAACACAACAAAATAGGCACTACAAACCACACTTATCAGTATGACAACAAAGCAATAGAAACGTTGGTAACTTACCTAGATTCCTCCTATCCTTCTAAGAACGTACCACGGGACGATCAGCGGGATGGGAAAAGGATGAACCACGGTGTTAGTCGACACTGTAGGTAAGTGAGACCCCGCCCCCTTTAGCGATGAGACAAGAGGGTCGTCCCATGCCCAATACCGCTCAACTAGTCCAAGTAAAAAGGTGGATATGATTGCAAAATGAGGGAAGACCGACCATTACCGCTATCATCCTTCCTAGGGACTCGGTCCTTTGGTAGGCTCTTCACGGTAATAGTCAGTAAAAGGTTTATTTTTTAGGGGTGAGGATTCTTTTTGTGAGGTGATTTTCTTTGGCATTTTCTTTCTTTTGCATTTTTGCTTCTTGTGTTGCTATGCCATTTCTTTTTCATCTTTTGTATTTTCTTTTTCTTGGCTTTTTGTGCCTTTTCTTTTTCTTCAATCTTTTCTCTCTTTCATTTTCTTTCTTTTTTTTCTTTTCTTTGCCCTTTTGGCTAGATTTGAGTTGTAGGCATTTCTTTTTGCAACTAAGAAAGATGATTTCAACAATTTGCAACTTTATTTTGTGGATATGTGTAGGAGGTAGGGGAATGGGTAAGTCGGGGGTCGCGATCCCCCTTCAAACACACAAAAAGGTGGAGAACTTGGACTAATCAAACAATTTCAAACATGGTCACCTAAAAGACGGGACTCGGCAACCAAGGCCTTTTCACACCGTGGGTGGTCATAATGGTCAAAATGCAAATCCCGTGGTAAATCCCTAGTAAGCTAGGTGGACTCAAGGTAAAGGACCAACGAAACTATTGATTTAGGGTCATTCTACTAGACTAAAGTCCAAGACTCGATTCATACTACTAGAAAAGGAAAGTAAACACTTACACACTAGCCTCAAAACCGGGTTTTCGAAAACCTTTTTACACACTAGACACAACTACACATCACAAAACGAAGACACGACGAAAACGAAACAAAAAGAGGCAAAGGCAACGAAACAAGGCAAAACAAAACAAACACATAAAGAGAACAAACACCACCCCGAATTTCCAAATAAGCAACCAATCAACCACAAATCTTCACAAAGCTCCACACGAGCACACATCATCACAAATCTCCTCCACACTTCACAAGAGATAAAGAGGAAAAAGGGATAGAAAGGCGTTACCGGCTGTCTTGAAAGCCTTCCAAAGTTAATGGTGATTAAGCGACCTACAAGGAAAAAGGGAGGCAAACACACACAACACAAAAAAAGTACGACACAACGACACAAAAAGAGAAAGACACAAAAGAGTTTTTTTTTTATTTTTGTGAAAAAATTTAATTTTTTTATGGTTTTTTAAGATTTTTCGAAAAACAACGAAAATAAAATTAAACTATACTAGAATATCACTCCCCCACACTTAAACCGAGCAATGTCCTCATGCTTGATCATAGTGTATGGAGACACTAAAAGAAAAGAAGAAAAACTACGAAAATAAGGCTAAAAATCAAAAAGAAAAGAGGAGAAAAAGGGTAGAATGTGTCCGGCCGGGGTGTAATCAAGTCACCATAGGCCGAGACAAGAAAAGATATGGATGGGGGAAAAAATAAAAAGAAGGAAATAAAAGGAAATGGGAGGGGAGGACTAGGTGTAATCAAGTCACCTAGCCCGGATTCCGCCTAAATCCGACTAAATCCTACATAAAAGAGTGAAAATCTTGTAAATTTGGATTTTTCAAATGACTCTCGATGTAGTCATGTCATCGAGAGTCGGGAGCAACAATTACTAAGGCCCCGAGGGCCACCATGACACAAAAGTGTATAAGGGGAAGGGAACAAACAAAGGAAGACAAGCAATAAAAGACGGAAAAGAAAGGATAGTTGCCGTACCAATCGGTTAGCAACTCACTCACTCCATCGTCTCATAGTTCGATAACGACACATAGCTAGTCTTTGTTATTGTTATTCCTCTTCGATCTTGATAAGCTCGCATGGTTGAAGTATTAAGCTTGCAAAGGTACAGGGAGGTGGGATTTGATGTGAAACTCGGTGTAAAGTGAAGACAAAAAGAGGTGGGGGTATGTAAATGAAGTGTAGGGGTCATATGATAGGTGCAAGGGTAGGTTGGGAGGTTGGGAGGGTGTATAAAGTGGTAGGGTGAGCTCACACGACAAAGAAGAGGCCAAAAGAGGAGTAGGGCTCGTCCCGGTCGGGATGGCTCCTCCTTCCCGGTCGGGATACTCTCTTCTCGGCCGGGAAGAGTCATCTACCCCTTCATATCCCCAAAAGCATGTCCAAAGCTTCAAAAACCGACTCCTTTGCTCAAATCCAAGCTTATATCATCATCTACTCTCCTCGAAACTTTCATCTTCACTAAGACGTATCAAATAAACTCAAATAACATTCATCAAAATCCCTCCCTCACATCACTCATCAAAATACCAAACTACAAGAATTTCACAAGACTAAAAAGAATTACAAGAAAGAGATATATACAATAAGACGGTTCTTTTGGAACTCCGTCAAACCAAGGATGGTGCATTCTTCAATCAATTTTCAACAACACTATAGCCAATTCCATCGCCATCAAGGGCACGAAGAAACAAATCGAAGGCTCTCGAGAAATCTTCGATCAAGCTAGTGGAATACCAACCTCCACTCCAAGGATCATCACATCCTAGCATCGACGTTTCCGGGGCATCCCGATCTACTAAGTTCAAGGGCTTGAACTTGTACTTACGATCCTTCGGTATATACCCAAACGTCCATCTATCTCATGTGGCCCCAAGGGAGGCTCAACTTTCTTCTTACCTTTTAACTTGTCCTCAATATCATGATATGGGCATTCATCCGCCCCAAGCTCGGAATCATCATCTTCAATTCCATAGAAGTTGTTCTTCAAGCTTTCACCCGACTCATCCCCTAGATTGATGACTTTCATGGCGTGGATCATATTACCAGACTCATCATTATTAGGCGAGGTGTTGCCTTGGAGGTCAAACACGAGTTTCTCGTCGCCTAGCTCAAATGTGATCCTACGGTTCTTTACATCAATCATAGCACCGACAGTATGGAGAAATGGGCGCCCAAGGATAATGGGAGTGATAGCATCTTCCGGCATATCAAGCACGAGGAAGTCGACCGGAATGAAGAACTTCCCAATTCTTATTGGCACATCCTCTAACATCCCTAATGGTCGGTTAAGTGAACTATCGGCCATTTGGAGTGTAATGGAAGTACACTTGAGCTCCTTCATCCCAAGTCGCTCACAAATGGAATAGGGAATGATGCTTACACTCGCACCCAAATCACATAGTGCTCTCTCAATCTTGAAGTTGCCTATGGTGCACGGGATTGAGAAACTACCCGCATCCTTCAACTTGGGAAGCGTAGAACCTTGAATAAGCTCGCTCACCACTCTTTTGAACGCTATGGTCTCTTCCTTGTCGACGGTTCTCTTCCTAGCCAAGATTTCTTTCATGAATCTTCCATATGCCGGGACTTGGGTAAGTAGCTCGGTAAAAGGGACACTCACATCCAACTTCTTCACAATATTAAGGAACTTGTCATATTGAACATCCACCTTGGTCTTCATTTGCCTTGTTTGGAAAGGCAACTTGATATGTACCTTGTCTTGCTCATTAAGGTTGGACTTTTCAGATGACATTTTCCCTTTTCCTTTGTCTTTTCCTTGAAGTGGGGGAAGCTTGTCCTCATGGGGTTTCTCAATCTCCCACAAGACTTGTTCCTCCATTGGAGTTCCCAAGCTTGAATTCTCTTGAGTTGGAGATACAACTTCTTTCATGTGTTCTTGCTCACTAGGAAACACGGGGGAGTCATAAGATGCGCCACTCCTCAAGGTAATAGCATTCACATGTTCAAATTTCCCCGGTTCACCTTGAGGAGGTAGTTGTCCCCTTTGTCTTGAAGAACTACCTGAAGCAACTTGAGCTAGTTGGGTTTCGAGCATCTTGAGATGAGTTCTTGTTTCCTTGTTTTCCATTTGAAGTTGGGCAATAAGTTCTTGTTGGGGTCTTTGTATCTCCATCTGGCTTCTTTGCAACTCCATCATTTGATTTTGTGTATCAAAATATCGAGGTGGAGATTGTTGATTGTGTGGAGTATTGGTGATGGCTAGAGGAATGCCATAATCATGAGTAGGAGATCGGCTCCTTTGCTTGCTTTGTTGTTGGGTACCTTGAGACCCTTGTTGTTGGAAGTTCCCTTGGAACCCTTGAGAGTTGCCTTGATGAAGGCCTTGAGAGTTTTGGTTGTAGTTTTGATGTCCTTGGTTGTGTTGGTTTCCTTAGAAACCACCTTGATTGAAGTTCCCTTGTTGCATCTCTTGATTGTTGTTGGAGGTACCTTGGTTATGTTGCTTGAAGTTGTTGAATGACCTTGGGTTACCCACATGATAAGTGTAGTTTGTAGTGCCTATTTGTTGTGTTTTGGTCCCTTTTTCCTTGTGGAATCGCTCCTTTGGAGCGATTCATGGGCTTCTTATGCTTCCTTTAGTTCGTTTTAGGTTCCCGGGGCCGAATTGGAAGAGTTGGAGCGATTCTGACTTAATACATAAACATTTTGGAGCCAACGAGATAAAGGAACGATGACTCGAGACCTTGGAACCGACCCCGAGACCTTGGGACCCAATCCCGAGCCTCCGAGACCCGATCCCGAGTCCCGAGAATCGGTGGGAAGCCCATGAGAGGCAAGGAAGGACCAAAGAGTGTTTAAGGAAGGCAAGCAAGGCCCATTCCGTTCGGGATGGACTCATCCCGTTCGGGATGGGGTGCTACATTAGGATGGCTGCTGTGAGCCCATCCCGGTCGGGACCAACCCGTCCCGATCGGGATGACAGAGCCGTCCCGATCAAGATGATCCGTCCCGATCGGGACTGTGTTGCTGCTGCACGACTCTTTTTTTTTCTTTCTTCTCCTTCACTCTTGTACCCATATTTATACTCCCTTCTTGTAATTTTAAGACATCTTATCTGAACCTACATTAGTTTAAGCATCCAAAACCCTAGATTTACTCTCACTCATTAGCTTTAATCTTCCCTTAATCTTAGTTAATCCTTAGTTAATTATTGTAATTAGTTCTTGTATTAAGAGGATACTTGAAGAATTCTCCAAGATTGACAACCTTGGGTTTTATTTGGGTTCTTATTTATACAAGATTTCATCTTTTCATCTCCTTAGTGTTGGTATAACCTTTCTTACTCTTAATCTTGTTTATTTAATCTTGTTTGAATCTTTTCATATTGTTAGTATCTTTGTTCTTGTTAATCATTATGGATGTTTGTTAGGTGATAATATTTTCTCTTGTTATAGTTGTTTTATTCTTGATAATGAGTGAGTAGTCTTCTTGTGGGGTTAGTAGGGGGATTAGGGGTAGATTATGGATGATTAGGGTTGATTAAGGGGAAAAGGTTGTATCTTTGTTGTTAGTCACATTGTAGGCACTATATGTGTTTGTTGATATGCTTGTGTGAGTTGTAGTGGCCATGCTTCCCATGCTTGTGTTCATCCTCTCATTGATTGCTTATTTTGTGGAAATGTTGAGAATAGTCATAGTCACGAGAGTGCCGACTAGGGTCTAAGTTGCGAGAGCCCGGACCCACCTTGACATCGGTCTAAGTTGCGAGAGCCCGGACCGACTCTAGCGATTAGGAGACACCTATACCCTTGATCACCCCAATTACCCTTCTACCTCTATGAACCCGACCTACCCCACTTCTTTCCATATTTGTGTTAATCCTCCTAGTTAACTATCGTTCTTTTAGTTTATTCATTAGTTCAATCCTTAGCTTAGTCATACTTCTCCTCCATCATTAGTTTTCCTTTTATCGCTTTCTTTGTGTCGTTTTTGGTAGCATAGTCTCGTTTGTAAGCCGACATAGTCTAAGCTTTGATATACCGTCCTCGTGGAATCGATCCCGACTTACCCTAGCTACTCACTAGGTTAGTCGGTGTTATATTGATCGGCTAGGGACGTGACGAATCCCTACCCATCAATTTGGCGCCGTTGCCGGAGACGGTGCTAGTTTAGACTTTGTTTTCCTAGTTACTTGACTTTGTCTTTGTGTTTGTGTTTTCTTTTTTTGCTTTTGGTTACTTTGCTTCTTGTGTGTGTGGTTTATTTCTCTCTTGTCTAGTGCCCAAAAAGCACTAGACTTCTCACGTTTGTTCTTAGTCTACAGTTTGTCCTTAGAGGTGGTGATTATCTTCTTCTTGCAACTCAGAGCCGCTTAAACGGACGGTTGCTAGGATGAGTGGTTTCCAACCGGGTATGGACTACGATTTTCGAGCAAGCATGGGGTTTGATCTAAACTCCACATACTCGGGAGCCGATATGAGCTACCACTCTTCTTCCATGAACCAAAGCTATGACATGACGTCCCCTACCATAATCAAGCTTCTTGGGGTAATCAAGACGGGTATGATCTTCAAGGTTATGAAAACGGCTACCAACAAGTGAATGACTATCAATCCTACGATCATGGTGGTTATTACTCGAGTTATGATTGTGACCCCACCATGTACACTCAAGATTCACCTTGTGGAAGCCAATACCCCCAAGACCCACAATATTACCCTCCACCCCAACCACAATATGAACCCTATGACCCACAATACTACCAATCATCCCAACCTTGCTACCAACAATATGATGCCCCACCCTATGGGCATCATCAAGATTATCAAGGAGCCTTACAAGACTCCAATGATCACCAATTGCCCAACTTGGAGTTGTGTCATTCGATTCTTCAATTGCAAAGGAGCACACAAGAAACGGCCATTCAATTGCGAAAAGAACAAGAGGAATTAATGGTCCAAATGCGAAGGGCAAATGAGGCGAGGAATGATCAATTAAATGCATTATCGGTTCAAGCCGTAATGTCTTTATCCCGAGCATCGTATTTAGATGGAGGGTGCCCACTTGAGAAAGAGGAGCAACCTAATTACGAAGTCGCCGAGTAGTTCCCTTTGATAGAGAAGTTTGCTTTGAAGAACCTCAATCGTCTACCCAAAAAGAGACGGATGAGGATATGACCCTTGGTGAAGGCAACATTGGTGAGGAATTGGAGGAGGATAGTGGGTTGGCTGAGTTGGTGGAGTTTGTGAGGTTGTTAGGTGAGATTGATAGCCTCGAGTTGCCCTTATGCGATAATGTGGATATGCATCAAGAGCCCCTAACTAGTGAACCGAGAGATGACATGGAAGAGATTGAAACCGCCGGTAGAAGTTTCGATTCTCCTCTCCAAGATGATGTGGGGGCGAGTGATGACGATGGGGAACCACAACTTGAGGAAAGTGTGGGGGTGTGCAATGAAGAGATGAGGTCAAAACCGCTTTTTGTGCCTCGATTCTTGGAGATGAAGCTTGCTTGTGATTGGAGGCAATGCTTAGGGAGGAAGAGATCGGATGGGCTCGTAGGATGGATAGACCCCGGAGACAACTTTGAAGATGATTTTGGGTCTAGGGATTCCTACTTCTTGCCTCCTCCTTGGAGGCCGTGGAGGTCGGTTAAGCTCGAGCGCTTCTTGGGCCTTCACTATGATGTCGGTAGCGCGTTCGACTTGCTCCTCCATGCCCTTGAGGGCTACGGTTGAAGAAGAGTCCACCATCCTAGGTTTGACGGAGTTCCTAAAAGAACCGTCATGTTGTATATTCCCCTCTCCTCTTCTTTAGAGTACTTGTGCTTGTATTTGTGATTTTTGTTTCTAGGAGTCTTTTGTTTTTGTGGGATTCTTGTAATTGTTTTGGTATTTTGATGAGCGATGTGAGGGAGTGAATTTGATGTGTACTTTGAGTATATTGTGATAGGTGAAGTGAAGGTGACTCCTAGAAAGGAGTGGTTGATGATGGAGTTTGGTTTGCGAGCGAGGAAGTCGGTTTTTGAAGCTTTGATAAGCTTTTGGGCTTGGGGAAGCAAAGAAGACTCATCCCGACCGGGAAGGATGAGGAATCCCGACCGGGAAGGAGCCATCCCGATCGGGATGAAGGTGCAAAAATTCGGACTCACTGGAGTGTGTTCCCGACCGGGACGAGAGCTTCCCGATCGGGAAGGGTTTATCAACCCGATCGGGACCATCCATCCAGACCGGGATGATCCCCTTGATTTCACCCATCCATTATACCTCCTCCCAACCTCCCTACTCCTCCTTACTCCTATCATATGACCCGTACACCTCACTTTACACACCGAGAACCACATCAAATCCCACCCCCTATCATTACTACCCCAACCATGCGGTTTTATCAAGCTTGAAGGAGGATGACAACGAAGACAACAAGCAAGCGCCTATATTGATCATTGAGACGATGGAGCAAGTGAGTTGCTAACCGGTCGGTACGACAACTATCCTTTCTTTTCCGTCTTTTATTGCTTGTTTTTCTCTTGTTTGCCCCCTTCCCCTTGAGTCATGGTACCTTGGTGGCCTTCGAGGCCTCGGTAGTTGCTGCTCCCGACTCTCGATGATGTGACTACATCGAGAGTCGTCTCAAAATCCAAATTTTACAAGATTTTCACTTTCTTTTTTTGAGGATTTAGTCGGATTTAGGCGGAATCCGGGCTAGGTGACTTGATTACACCTAGCCCTCCCCTCCCATTTCCTTTTACTTCCTTCTTTTTATTTTCTTTCTCCCTTCCATATCTTTTTCTCGTCTCGGCCCATGGTGACTTGACTACACCCCGGCCGGACACCTTCTACCCTTTCCTTTTCTTCACTTTATTTTTGATTTTTAGCTTTATTTTCGTAGTTTCTTTTCTTTTTCTTTTGTCTCTCCGTACCCTACGATCGAGCATGAGGACATGGCTCGATTTAAGTGTGGGGGAGCGATATTCTAGTATAGTTAGTTTTATTTCCTTAGTTTTTCGAACAAATCTTAAAAAATCCTTAAAAATTTGAAAAAATTTCACAAAAATCAAAAAGATTTTTCTTTTGTGTGTTTTCCCTTTGTGTCTTTGTGTCGTGTTGTTTGTTTTGTTGTGTGTTTGCCCTCTTTTCCTTATAGGTAACTTGAATCACCGCTAATTTTGGAGAGCTTTCATGATGTCCGGTAACATCTTCTATCCCTCTTCCTTCTTTGTCTCTTGCGGAGTTTGGAGGAGATTGTGATGTGGTGTGCTCGGGTGGAGCTTGTACATACTTGTGGTTGATTTGGTGGCTTATTTGGAAATTTGGGGTGGTGTTTGTTTGATCATGTGTTTGTTTCATTTTGTTCTTGTTTTGTTGCTTTTGCTTCCTTTTCTTTCGTTCGTTTTCGTCTTGTCTTTGTTTTGAGTTGTGTTGTGTATCTTGTGCGTAAACCGTTTTCGAAAACCCGGTTTAGAGGCTAGTGTGTGAGTGTCTATCTTTCCCCTCCTAGTAGTGTAAATCGAGTCTTGGACTTTAGCCTAGTAGAATGACCCTAAATCAATGATTTCGTTGGTCCTTTACCTTGAGTCCACCTAGCTTACTAGGGATTTACTACGGGATTTGCACCTTTGACCATTATGACCACCCACGGTGTGAAAAGGCCTTGGTTACCGAGTCTCGTCCCTTAGGTGACCATGTTTAGGATTGTTTGATTAGTCCAAGTTCTCCACTTTTTGTGGGTTTGAAGAGGGATCGCGACCCCCGACTTACCCATTTACCTACCTCTCACACATATCCACACAATAAAATGCAATTTGTTGATTCTCTCTTTCTTAATTGTCAAGAAATGCCAAAAAGCCAAATCTTGCCAAAAAAGGCAAAGAAAAAGAAAAGAAAGAAAAAAATGAAAGAAAGAAAAGAATGAAGAAAAAGAAAAGGCACAAATGCCAAAAAGGAAATAGAAAAGAAGAAAAAGAATGGCATGGCAAAATAAAGCTAATATGTCAAAAAGAAAGAAAATGCCAAAAGAAAACTCGACTCACAAAAAATAACCCCTACCTCTCAAAATAAGCCTTTTTCCGACTTTTGCCGTGAAGAGCCTACCAAAGGACCGAGTCCCTAGGAAGGATGATAGCGGCAAAGGTCGGTCTTCCCTCATTTTGCATATTTCCAGTTTTTTACTTGGACTAGTTAGACGGTTTTAGACACGGGACGACCCTCTTGGCTCACGCTAAAGGGGGCGGGGTCTCACTTACCTACAGTGTCGACTAACACCGTGGTTCTTCACTTTTCCACTCCGCCGATCGTCCCGTAGTACGTTTTTAGAAAGTTAGGAGGACCTAGGTAAGTTACCAACGTTTTTGTTGCTTTATCGTCATACTATTAGGGTTTAGTTCACCTTGGTTTGTATTTCTAGCTTGGGAACGTTGTCACTTACCTCGAGTCCTAAACCGGTGTTTCATTCACCGCTTTTTGAGGGAAGCGGTATTTCTTTTGTTTTGGGTGCAACCGATTATTTGTTTGTTTGTGTGTTTGTTTGTTTATGTGTTTTGTGTCCGGTTGCATCCACAGTTTTGTCGCAAGACCCAACTTGCCTTGTGGAGTGCACTTGTCCTCTAAGTGCACTCGCGTGAGTTGAAGGGGCGTAGGGTGCGCTAATACCCACTCGGATAGTTTAGTAGTAGTATGTGCTTACTCGAGGGCGAGTAAGGGTTAAGTGTGGGGGAGTTGATAAGTGTCATTTGTAGTGCCTATTTCGTAGTGTTTTGGTCCCATTTTCCTTGTAGAATCGCTCCTTGGGAGCGGTTTAGGGGCTTCTTATGCTTCCTTTAGTTTGTTTCAGGTTCCCGAGACCGATTTGGAAGAGTTGGAGCGATTCCGACTCTATACATACACATTTTGGAGCCAACGAAGCTAAGGAACGATGACTCGATGCCTTGGAATCGACCCCGAGACCTTGGGACCCAATCCCGAGCCTCCGAGACCCGATCTCGAGTCCCGAGAATCGGTGAGACGCCCATGAGAAGCAAGGAGGGACCAAAAAGATCATAATGGAGGCCTACAAGGCTCATCCCGTTCGGGATAAGCTCATCCCGTTCGGGATGAAGGAGCAAAAAGAGAAGCTGCTGACCTGGGCCCATCCCGATCGGGATGGAGGCGTCCCGATCGGGATGGAGGCGTCCCGACCGGGACCGACCTCGTCCCGACCGGGACCACCCCGTCTCGGCCGGGACGGGCCACTGCTACTCCGCTTTGTTTTCTTTTCTTCTCCCTTTCATTTGTAACCCTATATATACTCTTCCCTTGTTATGTTAAGCTTAGGCACTCCTTTAGACCTTAAACCCTAGACTACTTTAGGTTAGATTAGATTAGATTAGTGTAGATTAGTCGGTAATTAGTAGCTAATCTTAGTTTAATCTTGTATTATTGGATTTCTTGAAGAATCCACTCAAGCTTGACAACCTTGGTGGAATTATTTGGGTTTCCTTATATACAAGTGTTCTCCTTTTCCATTTCCTTTGTAGTATGGTACAATCCTCTTCTCCTTTTACTCCTAATCCTTCATTATTCATCAAGTTTACATCTTTAGTTCCTGTTTATTGTTTTCACTAGTTTGTTTGTGTATGTTTGGTTGTTTGAGTTTGTTTACCTTGTTTTTGTTAGTATTTCCTTTAGATATACTAGAGTGGTGTTCTTGCTAGGGTTAGTAAGGTTATTAGGGTGTTAATTGGATGATTAAGGGATTATTAGAGATTTTGGTGAAAGTTTTGGGTTTCCTCTTGTTTGATGCACATCACATGTTTGTTGAATTGCTTGAATGATTAAGTATGTACGAATGCTTGTTTTCTTGCCTTTCTTTCGTGGGTATTAGTTTTTTTGTGGGTTCGGTCCCCTCATTAAGTTGCGAGAGCCCGGTGAGGACGACCCCTAGGCCGGTCTAAGTAGTGAGAGCCCGGATGCGACCTAGGCCTATAGCGCGCTAGAAGCCCCTAAACCGCTCCCAATGAGCGATTATACAAGGAAAACGGGACCAAAACACTACAAAATAGGCACTACAAATGACACTTATCAACTCCCCCACACTTAACCCTTACTCGCCCTCGAGTAAGCGCATACTACTACTAAACTATCCGAGTGAGTATTAGCGCACTCTACGCCCCTTCAACTCACGCGAGTGCAATTAGAGGACAAGTGCACTCCGCAAGGCAAGTTGGGTCTTGCGACAAAACTGTGGATGCAACCGGACACAAAACACATAAATAAACAAACAAACACACAAACAAACACATAATCGGTTGCACCCAAAACAGAAGAAATACCGCTTCCCTCTAAAAGCGGTGAAAGAAGCACCGGTTTAGGACTCGAGGCAAGTGACAACGTTCCCAAGCTAGACATACAAACCAAGGTGAACTAAACCCTAATAGTATGACGATAAAGCAACAAAAATGTTGGTAACTTACCTAGGTCCTCCTAACTTTCTAAAAACGTACTACGAGACGATCGGCGGAGTGGAAAAGTGAAGAACCACGGTGTTAGTCGACACTGTAGGTAAGTGAGACCCCGCCCCCTTTAGCGTGAGCCGAGAGGGTCGTCCCGTGTCCAAGACCGCCTAACTAGTCCAAGTAAAAAGGTGGAAAACATGCAAAATGAGGAAAGACCGCCTAGTGCCGCTATCATCCTTCCTCGGGACTCGGTCCTTTGGTAGGCTTCTCACGACAAAAGTCGGAAAAAGGCTTATTTTGAGAGGATATCTTTTTGTGAGACGGATTTTCTTTTGGCATTTTCTTTCCTTTTGATGTTTTTGCTTTGTTTTGCCATGTCATTTATTTTTCTTCTTTTCTATTTTCTTTTTGGCTTTTTTGCCTTTTATTTTTCTTCATTCTTTTCTTTCTTTCATTTTTTCTTTCTTTCTTTTTTTCTTTTCTTTGCCCTTTTGCCAAGATTTGGCATTTTTGGCATTTCTTTGACAATTGAGAAAGAGAGAAATCAACAAATTGCATTTTTATTGAGTGGGTGTGTGTAGGAGGTAGGGAAATGGGAGAGTCGGGGAGCGTCCTTCCCTTCAAACCCACAAAAAGGGGAAACTTGGACTTATCAAACGATCCTAGACACGGTCACCTAAGGGACGAGACTCGGTAACCAAGGCCTTTTCGCACCGTGGGTGGTCATAATGGTCAAAACGCAAATCCCGTAGTAAATTCCTTGTAAGCTAGGTGGACTCAAGGTAAAGGACCAACAGACTCATTGATTTAGGGTCATTCTACTAGGCTAAAGTCCAAGACTCGATTTATACTACTAAAAAGGGAAAGTACACGCTCACACACTAGCATCTAAACCGGGTTTTCGAAAACGGTTTACGCACAAGACACACAACACAACACAAAACAAAGACAAGACGAAAACAAACGAAAGAAAAAGAAACAAGAGCAACAAAACAAGAACAAAACAAGGTAAAACAAAACACATAAACAAAACAATCACCACCCCTATCATCCAAACAAGTCTCCAAATCAACTTCAAACTTTACAAAGCTCCACCCGAGCAAACCACAACACACAAATCCTCCAAACTCCACAAGGAACAAAGAGGAAAAAGGGGTGAAGAGATGTTACCGAAAGTCTTGAAAGCTCTCCAAAGCTATCGGCGATTAAGCAACCTATAAGGAAAAAGGGAGGCGAACACGCACACAAAACAAATATACGACACAATGACACAAAAGGAAAACACACAAAAGAAAAATCTTTTTGATTTTTTAGTGAAATTTTTTCAAATTTTTAGGGATTTTTAAGATTTTTTCGAAAAACTAAGAAAATAAAACTAACTATGCTAGAATATCGCTCCCCCACACTTAAATCGAGCCATGTCCTCATGCTCGATCGTAGGGTGCGGAGAGACAAAAGAAAAAGAAAAGAAACTACGAAAATAAAGCTAAAAATCAAAAAGAAAAGTGGAGAAAAGGGTAGAAGGTGTCCGGCCGGGGTGTAATCAAGTCACCATGGGCCGAGACAAGAAAAAGATATGGATGGGGGAAGAAATAAAAAGAAGGAAATAAAGGGAAATGGGAGGGGAGGGCTAGGTGTAATCAAGTCATCTAGCCCGGATTCCGCCTAAATCCGACTAAATCCACAAAAAGAAAGTGAAAATCTTGTAAAAATTTGGATTTTGAAATGACTCTAGATGTAATCACATCATCGAGAGTCGGGAGCAACATATACCAAGGCCTAGAAGGCCACCTAGGTACCATGACTCAAGGGGAAGGGGGCAAACAAGAGAAAAACAAGCAATAAAAAACGGAAAAGAAAGGATAGTTGCCGTACCGACCGGTTAGCAACTCACTTGCTCCATCGTCTCAATGAGCAATATAGGCGCTTGCTTGTTGTCTTCGTTGTCATCCTCCTTCAAGCATGATAAAACCGTATGGTTGGGGTAGTGATGGTAGGGTGTGGGATTTGATGTGTATCTCGGTGTGTAAAGTGAGGTGTACGGGTCATATGATAGGAGTAAGGAGGAGTAGGGAGGTTGGGAGGGGGTATAATGGATGGGTGGAGTCAAAGGGACCATCCCGGTCGGGATGGATGGTCCCGATCGGGTTGATAAACCCTTCCCGATCGGGAAGCCATCGTCCCGGTCGGGAACACACTCCAGTAAGTCCGAATTTTTGCACCTTCATCCCGATCGGGATGGCTCCTTCCCGGTCGGGATTCCTCATCCTTCCCGGTCCAGAAGCCCTCTTCCCGGTCGGGATGAGTCTTCTTTGCTTCCCCAAGCCCAAAAGCTTATCATAAGCTTCAAAACCGACTTCCTCGCTCGCAAACAAAACTCCATCATCAACCACTCCTTTCTAGGAGTCACCTTCACTTCACCTATCATAATAAACTCAAAGCACACATCAAATTCACTCCCTCACATCGCTCATCAACATACCAAAACAATTACAAGAATCTCGCAAAAACAAAGGACGTCCTAGAAACAAAAATCACAAATACAAGCACAAGAATTCTAAAGAAGAGAGGAGGGGAATATACAACATGACGGTTCTTTTAGGAACTCCGTCAAACCTAGGATGGTGGACTCCATTCTTCAACCATAGCCCTCAAGGGCATGGAGGAGCAAGTCGAACGCGCTTCCGACATCGTAGTGAAGGCCCAAGAAGCGCTCGAGCTTAACCGACCTCCACGGCCTCCAAGGAGAAGGCAAGAAGTAGGAATCCCTAGACCCAAAATCATCTTCAAAGTTGTCTCTGGGGTCTATCCATCCTACGAGCCCATCCGATCTCTTCCTCCCTAAGCATTGCCTCCAATCACAAGCAAGCTTCATCTCCAAGAATCGAGGCACAAAAAGCGGTTTTGGCCTCATCTCTTCATTGCACACCCCCACACTTTCCTCAAGTTGTGGTTCCCCATCGTCATCACTCGGCCCCACATCATCATGGAGAGGAGAATCGAAACTTCTACCGGCGATTTCAATCTCTTCCAAGTCATCTCTCGGTTCACTAGTTAGGGGCTCTTGATGCATATCCACATTATCGCATAAGGGCAACTCGAGGCTATCAATCTCACCTAACAACCTCACAAACTCCACCAACTCATCCAACCCACTATCCTCCTCCAATTCCTCACCAATGTTGCCTTCACCAAGGGTCATATCCTCATCCGTCTCTTTTTGGGTAGACGATTGAGGTTCTTCAAAGCAAACTTCTCTATCAAAGGGAACTACATCGGCGGCTTCGTAATTAGGTTGCTCCTCTTTCTCAAGTGGGCACCCTCCATCTAAATACGATGCTCGGGATAAAGACATTACGGCTTGAACCGATAATGCATTTAATTGAGCATTCCTCGCCTCGTTTGCCCTTCGCATTTGGACCATTAATTCCTCTTGTTCTTTTCGCAATTGAATGGTCGTTTCTTGTGTGCTCCTTTGCAATTGAAGAATCGAATGACACAACTCCAAGTTGGGCAATTGGTGATCATTGGAGTCTTGTAAGGCTCCTTGATAATCTTGATGATGCCCATAGGGTGGGGCATCATATTGTTGGTAGCAAGGTTGGGGTGATTAGTAGTATTGTGGGTCATAGGGTTCATATTGTGGTTGGGGTTGAGGGTAATATTGTGGGTCTTGGGGGTATTGGCTTCCACAAGGTGAATCTTGAGTGTACATGGTGGGGTCACAATCATAACTCGAGTAATAACCACCATGATCGTAGGATTGATAGTCATTCACTTGTTGGTAGCCGTTTTCATAACCTTGAAGATCATACCCGTCTTGATTACCCCAAGAAGCTTGATTATGGTAGGGGGACGTCATGTCATAGCTTTGGTTCATGGAAGAAGAGTGGTAGCTCATATCGGCTCCCGAGTATGTGGAATTTAGATCAAACCCCATGCTTGCTCGAAAATCGTAGTCCATACCCGGTTGGAAACCACTCATCCTAGCAACCGTCCGTTTAAGCGGCTCTGAGTTGCAAGAAGAATATAATCACCACCTCTAAGCACAAACTGTAGACTAAGAACAAACGTGAGAAGTCTAGTGCTTTTTGGGCACTAGACAAGAGAGAAATAAACCACACACACAAGAAGCAAAGTAACCAAAAGAAAAAAAAGAAAACACAAACACAAAGACAAAGTCAAGTAACTAGGAAAACAAAGTCTAAACTAGCACCGTCCCCGACAACGGCGCCAAATTGATGGTAGGGATTTGTCGTGGAATCCCAACCGTCAATAATATAACCGGCTATTCCTACGGTAGATAGGGCAAGTCGTTTCGAATCCACGGGGACGGTAATGTAAAGTCTAGACTAAGGTCACCTAAAAACGAGACTAAGTGAACGAGCTAAACTAAAGAATGAATGGAGGGAGAAGACTAGACTAAGACTAAGGAGAACAACTAGGAAAACGGGCTAGGATTAGGTCGGGGTCAAAGAGGACACAGAATGGTCAAGGGAGGACTAGAGTGAGGGAGGTAGTAGGGTAATCTAGGTTGGTCCGGGCTCTCGCAACTTAGACTCACCTAGAGGTTCCACCTAAAACCCATCTCGTCGATACACAACACAAACGGGGTTCTAGCGCGCTATAGGCCTAGGTCGCATCCGGGCTCTCACTACTTAGACCGGCCTAGGGGTCGTCCTCACCGGGCTCTCGCAACTTAATGAGAGAACCTAACCCACAAACAAACTAATACCCACGAAAGAAAGGCAAGAAAACAAGCATTCGTACATACTTAGTCATTCAAGCAATTCAACAAACATGTGATGTGCATCAAACAAGAGGAAACCCAAATCTTCCACCAAAATCTCTAATAATCCCTTAATCATCCAATTAACACCATAATCACCTTACTAACCCTAGCAAGAACACTACTCTAGCATATCTAAAGGAAATACTAACAAAAACAAGGTAAACAAACTCAAACAACCAAACATACACAAACAAACTAGTGAAAACAATAAACAGGAACTAAAGATGTAAACTTGATGAATAATGAAGGATTAGGAGTAAAAGGAGAAGAGGATTGTACCATACTACAAAGGAAATGGAAAAGGAGAACACTTGTATATAAGAAAACACAAATAATTCCACCAAGGTTGTCAAGCTTGAGTGGATTCTTCAAGAAATCCAATAATACAAGATTAAACTAAGATTAGCTACTAATTACCGACTAATCTACACTAATCTAATCTAATCTAACCTAAAGTAGTCTAGGGTTTAAGGTCTAAAGGAGTGCCTAAGCTTAACATAACAAGGGAAGAGTATATATAGGGTTACAAATGAAAGGGAGAAGAAAAGAAAACAAAGCGGAGTAGCAGTGGCCCGTCCCGGACGAGACGGGGTGGTCCCGGTTGGGATGAGGTCGGTCCCGGTCGGGACGCCTCCATCCCGATCGGGATGGGCCCAGGTCAGCAGCTTCTCTTTTTGCTTCTTCATCCCGAACGGGATGAGCTTATCCCGAACGGGATCAGCCTTGTAGGCCTCCATTAGGCTTCTCATGGGCTTCTCACCGATTCTCGGGACTCGAGATCGGGTCTCGGAGGCTCGGGATTGGGTCCCAAGGTCTCGGGGCCGATTCCAAGGCATCGAGTCATCGTTCCTTAGCTTCGTTGGCTCAAAAATGTGTATGTATAGAGTCGGAATCGCTCCAACTCTTCCAAATCGGTCTCGGGAACCTGAAACGAACTAAAGGAAGCATAAGAAGCCCCTAAACCGCTTCCAAGGAGCGATTCTACATGGAAAACGGGACCAAAACACTACAAAATTGGCACTACAAATGACACTTATTGTTTAGACTTAGTTTGCTTATTTCTAGACTTAGTTACCCTTCTTTGTGTTCTCCCAACTTCTCTTGTGAATATTCTCTAGTTTTTCTTCTTTTTCGTCTTTGTCTCTAGTTGTGTTTGTTTATTGTCGTTGCCTAGTGCCCACAAAGCACTAGGTGTTCTCACGTTTGTTCTAGTGTGTAGTGTATGCCTAGGAGGGGAGGCGACTTCTATCTCTTTAATCCAGAGCCGGAGAGACTCTTTCGACCCTTTCGCCAACGGACGATTAATCGGGTTAGGATCTCTCAACCAAGTGCAAGCACCACTCATCAAGGGCAAGCCCAAGGAGCCGACTTGAGCATTTCACCTCGAGAGACGGCCGAAGGGACCTTCATCAATCCCTTCGGTGATTCTTCTCCTAGTTCCCCCTCCTCTTCTACATCAACACTCTCTACACCCCCATCCTCTCCCTTACATCCAAGAATGCCTAAGTTCTCCTCTCACTCCACATTCACCGAGGATGTCTTGCCGGGACCGAGTGCATTACCGGAAGCCTATACCGGGAATTTTGTGGCAAAGACTCAATTTATCCAACTTGTGGAGAGGAGCCCATTTAGTGGTTTGCCCACCGAAGACCCGCACCAACATATGGAGACTTTCTCCGATTATTGTGACGCTATATCTCAAACCGGGGTTACTCAAGATCAAATTCGTTGGGTACTCTTCCCGTTTTCTCTTATTGGAAAAGCGAAGCAATGGATCAAGAGTCTCGATAGGACAACCATGGGGATCGATACTTGGAAAAAGCTTGCCTTGGCGTTCTACCAAAAGTTTTACCCTCCGGAAAAGACGAACTTGCTTAGGGCCTCCATCACCGGGTTCCAACAAAGGGATGAAGAGAGCCTATATGAAGCTTGGGAGCGGTTTAAGTCTTTGGTAAGATCGTGCCCTCATCATGGACTCTCACAATGGTTCTTGGTGCAACAATTTTGGAATGGACTTTATGAGGACTCGAGAGCCATTCTCAACATGGGCTCCAATGGTAGGTTTACTGAGGTCGATGACGACCAAACATGGGCGAGAATCGAAGAGATGGCGGTGCATAATTCGCAATACTCTAGGCCTAGGAAGGCACACCGAGGAGGCATGCATGAGGTCGATGCTATCACTAAGTTAAGCATTGACCTTGGGGCTCAACTTAAAACACACATGGAGACTATTGACAAGAAGCTCCAAAGCCACCTCAACCAAGTCCAAGGCTCTAGTTCATCCCACCATCAACCGATTCAAGAAGTGAATGCTTTGGGGTTCGCACCTCCTACACCTTACTTTGGGATGTGCGACACTTGTGGAATCGTTGGACATGATCCTATGTTTTGTCGTGGAAGTATCGAGCAAGTGAATGCCTTTCAAGCATTCAAGCAAGGTACCTCTTACTCTAATCAATTCCAAGCTTCCCAACAAGTCCCCCAACAACAAGCCTTTCAACATCAACAACAACATCGTCCCTCTGTTCCACCTCCCTTACGGGACAACAATGAAAGTTACCAAGGTTATGTGGGTAACCAAAGACCCTTCAACAATTTCAAGCAAAATAACCAAGGCAACTTCAACAACAAGCAAGGGTTCCAACAAGGGAACTTCAATCAAGGTGGTTTCCAAGGAAACCAAAATTTTCAAGGATATCAAAACCGCAACCATGGCAACAATCAAGGCCATCAACAAGGTAATTCTCATGGGTTCCAAGGGAACTGTCAAAAAGCAACTCAAAATCAACAACAACAAAGCAAGCCTAGGAGCCGGTCTCCTACACATGATTATGGCATTCCTCTTGCCATCACCGACACTCCACATAATCCATCGTCCCCACCTCGGGATTTTGACATTCAAAAGACTTTGACGGAAATACAAAGGAGTAATCAAGATTTGCAACAAAGTCAAGTGGACATGTCAAGGCATCATCATGAGCTCTTCACTTATATTCAAGGGGAAAACGCAATGAGAGATACCCGTATGAAGATACTTGAGAATCAAATATCTCAACTAGCTTCGGGGAGCTCTTCAAGGCAAAAGGGGCAACTACCCTCTCAAGGTGAAACACCGATATTTGAGCATGTAAATGCCATTACTACAAGGAGAGGTACCTCTTATGACTCCCCTCCATATCCTAATGAGAAAGAGCCAATGCAAGAACCGACAATGCAAATGACATCTCCAAATCAAGAAGAGTCAAGCTTTGACATTCCAATTGAGGAGCAAGTCCCAAGGGAGGCCGAGAAACCCCAAGAAGACAACCCTCCTCCTCTTCAAGAGAAAGACAAGGGAAAAAGGAAAGTGTCCTTTGAAGAGTCCACCCTTAATGATCAAAACAAGTACCAAGTCAAGTTGCCTTACCCATCGAGGCAAATGAAGACTAAGGTGGACACTCATTACGACAAGTTCCTTAGTATTGCGAAGAAATTGGATGTTAGCGTCCCGTTCACCGAACTACTTACCCAAATCCCGGCATATGGGAGATTTATGAGAGAAATCCTAGCTAGGAAGAGATCCGTCAATAAGGAAGAGACCGTAGCGTTCACGAGGGTGGTGAGCGAGCTCATACAAGGTTCCACGCTTCCGAAGTTGAAGGATCCGGGTAGTTTTTCGATCCCTTGCACCATAGGCAATTTCTTGATCAAGAATACGTTATGCGACTTGGGCGCAAGTGTGAGCATCATCCCCTATTCTATTTGTTGCCGACTTGAAATGAAGGAGTTGAAATGTACGTCCCTCACCCTCTAAATGGCCGATAAATCATTCAATCGACCATTAGGAATGTTAGAGGACGTACCAGTACGAGTGGGGAATTACTTCATTCCGGTCGACTTCATTGTGCTCGACATGCCGGAGGATGCCAACACTCCCATTATTCTTGGGCGCCCATTTCTACACACCGCGGGTGCCATGATCGATGTGAAGAATGGTAGGATCACATTTGAGTTAGGTGAGGAGAAGATAGTGTTTGACCTCCAAGGCAACACCTCACCTACTAGCGATGAGACATGCAATATGATCCAAGCCAAGAAAGACATCGATCTAGGGGGTGAACCGAAACAAAGCTTGAAGTACTCTTATGTACTTGAGGATGACGACTCCGATATGGAGAAAGATGAGAGCCCAATTCATGGGCTTGACGACAAGTTGAAGTGCAATGACTAGGAAGAAGATGAGCCTCCCTTGGGACCGCATGAGGACCGGTGGACGTTTGGGTATATCCCCAAGGACCAAAAGTACAAGTTCAAGTCGTTGAACTTGGAAAGGCGGGATGCCCCGGGAACGTCAAGGCAAGGCCATGAGGAGCCTTAAGATGTGGTCGGCTATATGCCATGCTTGGTTAAAGACTTCTCAAGGGCCTTCGACTTGTTCTTACGTGCCCTTGATGGAGATGGAATGGATCATTGTTGTTGAAAAAGATTAAGGAAAGCACCACCTTGGTTTGACGGAGTTCCACAAGAACCGTCTCATTTTATATATCTCTTTCTTGTAATTTGTTGGATTTTTGTGAATTCTTCTTATTTGGATTGATTGATGAGCGTTGTGAGGGAGAGAGTTTGATGTGTGTTTGAGTAATGCTTTATAGGTGAAGTGAGAACGCTCCTAGAGAGGATTGGCGATGATATACCTTGGGTTGTAGGCACGAGGATCGGGTTTTTGAAGCTTGAAGCAAGCTTTCGGGGATTGTGGAAGTTGAAGAAGAACCATCCCAGCCGGGATGAGGCGTCCCGACCGGGAAGGGTAAGGCAACCCGACTGGGAAGGACCCGTCCCGATCGGGATGAGTGCGCCATATTTGAAGCTTCCTGTGAGTCCGTCCCGACCGGGATGAGGGCGTCCCGACCGGGACGGGTGTGGCATCCCGACCGGGAAGGAGCTGTCCCGATCGGGATGGGTGCACCAAGAATTGAGCTTACTAAGGGTCCGTCCCGACCGGGATGATGTCGTCCCGACCGGGACGGGTGAGGTAACCCGATCGGGATCAGTCTTCCCGACCGGGATGGTCCTCTGCTCCCCCTTTGTGATTCTTCTTCGCAAAACAAGTCCACCCAACCGTTTCATGCCCCCTCCCAACCTCCCTACTCCTCCTCGTTCCTATCATATGACCCATACACCTCATTTTACACCGAGATCCACATCAAAATCCCACCCCCCCTTACACCTTTACCACCTCTACCATGCAATGTTGTCGAGAATAAAGCGGAAGATCAATGATGACGACAAGCGTGCCTTTATTGATCTATGAGATGATGGAGAGAGTGAGTTGCTAACCTATGGTATGGCAACTATCCTTTCTTTTCCGTTTTTGTTGTTACTTGTTTTCCTTTGTGTACTCCCTTTGTGTCTTGATGTCATGGTGGCCTTCGAGGCTTTGGTGTTGATTGCTCCCGACTCTCGACGACGTGATTGCGTCGAGAGTAAATCAAAAATTCAAATTTTTACAAGATTTTCACTTTCTTTTTGAGGATTTAGTCGGATTTAGGCGGAATCCGGGCTAGGTGACTTGATTACACCTAGCCTTCTCCTCCCATTTCCTTTTACTTCCTTCTTTTTATTTTCTTCCCCCATCCATATCTTTTTCCCGTCTCGGCCCTTGGTGACTTGATTACACCCCGGCCGGACACCTTCTACCTTTTTCTTCACTTTACTTTTGTTTTTTAGCTTTATTTTCGTAGTTTCTTTTCTTTTTCTTTTGTCTCTCCGCACCCTACGATCGAGCATGAGGACATGGCTCGATTTAAGTGTGGGGGAGCGATATTCTAGTATAGTTAGTTTTATTTTCTTAGTTTTTCGGAAAAAATCTTGAAAAAAAAAACCCTAAAAATAAAAAATAAAAAATAAAAATCACAAAAATCAAAAAGATTTTCTCTTTTGTGTTTTCATTTTGTGTCTTTGTGTCGTATATTTGTTTTGTGTGCGTGTTTTGCCTCCCTTTGTCCTTATAGGTTGCTTTAATCGCCAATGACCTTGGAAAGCTCTAAAGACTTCCGGTAACATCTTATCCCTTTTCTTCTTTATCTCATGTGAAGTTTGGAGGAGATTGTGATGTTGTGTGCTCGGGTGGAGCTTTGTGTATATTGGTGGGTGATTTGGTGACTTGTATGGAGTATCGGGGTGGTGTTTGTTTTATGTTTGTTTTGTTATGTTTTGTTTTTGTTTTATTGCTTTTACTTCTTTTTCTCTCGTTCGTTTTCGTCGTGTCTTTGTTTGTGTTGTATTGTGTCTTGTGTAAATGGTTTTCGAAAACCCGGTTTAGAGGTTAGTGTGTGAGTGTGTACTTTCCCTTTTTAGTAGTGTAAATCGAGTTTTGGACTTTAGCCTAGTAGAATAACCCAAAATCAATGATTTCGTTGGTCCTTTACCTTGAGTCCACCTAGCTTACTAGGAATTTACTGCGGGATTTGCATTTTGACCATTATGACCACACACAGTGTGAAAAGGCCTTGGTTACCGAGTCTCGTCCCTTAGGTGACCGTGTCTAGGATTGTTTGATTAGTCCAAGTTCTCCACTTTTTGCGGGTTTGAAGGGAAATCGCGACCCCCGACTTACCCATTACCCTACCTTCCTCACATCTCCACACAATAAATTGCAAATTGTTGATTTCTTTCTTTCTTGTTATACAATCAAAATGCCAAAAATGCCAAATCTTGCCAAAAAGGGCAAAGAAAAGAAAAGAAAGAAAAAGGAAAGAAAGAAAAGAAATGAAGAAAAAGAAAAGGCACAAAAGCCAAAAATAAAATAGAAAAGAAGAAAAAGAAATGGCATGGCAACAAACAAAGCAAAAATGTCAAAAAGAAAGAAAATGCCAAAAGAAAACCCGTCTCACAAAAAGAAATCCCCACAAAAATAAGCCTTTTTCCGACTTTTGCCGTGAAGAGCCTACCAAAGGACCGAGTCCCGAGGAAGGATGATAGCGGCATTAGTCGGTCTTCCCTCATTTTGCATGTTTCCCACCTTTTTACTTGGACTAGTTTGGCGGTCTTGGACACGGGACGACCCTCTTGGCTCACGCTAAAGAGGGCGGGGTCTCACTTACCTACAGTGTCGACTAACACCGTGGTTCCTCACTTTTCCACTCCGCCGATCGTCCCGTAGCACGTTTTTAGAAAGTTAGGAGGACCTAGGTAAGTTACCAACGTTTTTATTGCTTTATCGTCATACTATTAGGGTTTAGTCCACCTTGGTTTGTATTGCTAGCTTGGGAACGTTGTCACTTACCTCGAGTCCTAAACCGGTGTTTCATTCACCGCTTTTAGAGGGAAGTGGTATTTCTTTTGTTTTGTGTGCAACCGTCTATGTGTTTGTTTGTTTATGTGTTTTGTGTCCGGTTGCATCCGCGGTTTTGTCGCAAGACCCAAATTGCCTTGGGGAGTGCACTTGTCCTCTAAGTGCACTCGCGTGAGTTGAAGGGGCGTAGGGTACGCTAATACCCACTCGGATAGTTTAGTAGTAGTATGTGCTTACTCGAGGGCGAGTAAGGGTTAAGTGTGGGGGAGTTGATAAGTGTAGTTTGTAGTGCCTATTTGTTGTGTTTTGGTCCCTTTTTTCTTTGGAGCGATTCATGGGCTTCTTATGCTTCCTTTAGTTCGTTTCAGGTTCCCGGGGCCGAATTGGAAGAGTTGGAGCGATTCTGACTCAATACATACACATTTTGGAGCCAACGAGATAAAGGAACGATGACTCGAGACCTTGGAACCGACCCCGAGACCTTGGGACCCAATCCCGAGCCTCCGAGACCCGATCCCGAGTCCCGAGAATCGGTGGGAAGCCCATGAGAGGCAAGGAAGGACCAAAGAGTGTTTAAGGAAGGCATGCAAGGCCCATCCCGTTCGGGATGGACTCATCCCGTTCGGGATGGGGTGCTACATTAGGATGGCTGCTGTGAGCCCATCCCGGTCGGGACCAACCCGTCCCGATCGGGATGACAGAGCCGTCCCGATCGGAATGATCCGTCCCGATCGGGACCGTGTTGCTGCTGCACGACTCTTTTTTTTCTTTCTTCTCCTTCACTCTTGTATCCATATTTGTACTCCCTTCTTGTAATTTTAAGACATCTTATCTGAACCTACATTAGTTTAAGCCTCCAAAACCCTAGATTTACTCTCACTCATTAGCTTTAATCTTCCCTTAATCATAGTTAATCCTTAGTTAATTATTGTAATTAGTTCTTGTATTAAGAGGATACTTGAAAAATTCTCCAAGATTGACAACCTTTGGTTTTATTTGGGTTCTTATTTATACAAGATTTCATCTTTTCATCTCCTTAGTGTTTGTATAACCTTTCTTACTCTTAATCTTGTTTATTTAATCTTGTTTGAATCTTTTCATATTGTTAGTATCATTGTTCTTGTTAATCATTATGGATGTTTGTTAGGTGATAATATTTTCTCTTGTTATAGTTGTTTTATTCTTGATAATGAGTGAGTAGTCTTCTTGTGGGGTTAGTAGGGGGATTAGGGGTAGATTATGGATGATTAGGGTTGATTAAGGGGAAAAGATTGTATCTTTGTTGTTAGTCACATTGTAGGCACTCTATGTGTTTGTTGATATGCTTGTGTGAGTCGTAGTGGCCATGCTTCCCATGCTTGTGTTCATCCTCTCATTGATTGCTCATTTTGTGGAAATGTTGAGAATAGTCATAGTCACGAGAGTGCCGACTAGGGTCTAAGTTGCGAGAGCCCGGACCCACCTTGACATCGGTCTAAGTTGCGAGAGCCCGGACCGACTCTAGCGATTAGGAGACACCTATACCCTTGATCACCCCAATTACCCTTCTACCTCTATGAACCCGACCTACCCCACTTCTTTCCATATTTGTGTTAATCCTCCTAGTTAGCTATCGTTCTTTTAGTTTATTCATTAGTTCGATCCTTAGCTTAGTCATACTTCTCCTCCATCATTAGTTTTCCTTTTATCTCTTTCTTTGTGTCGTTTTTGGTAGCATAGTCTCGTTTGTAAGCCGACATAGTCTAAGCTTTGATATACCGTCCTCGTGGAATCGATCCCGACTTACCCTAGCTACTCACTATGTTAGTCGGTGTTATATTGATCGGCTAGGGACGTGACGAATCCCTACCCATCACCACATAACCTTGGTAACCTTGGTTGTTGTCCCTTAAGGAAGGTGGCACATATGGACGGTGTTGTAGAGATTGTTGTTGGGAAGCTTGATGGGAAGCTTGGAACATATGAGGATAGGGGGAACCTTGCTTGAACGCTTGAAAGGCGTTCACTTGCTCAATACTACCTCGACAATGTAGAGGCTCATGTCCAACTATCCCGCAAATATCGCATATCCCATAATAAGATGTAGGAGATACAACTCCCAAAGCATTGACTTGTTGAATTGAATGTTGGTGGGAGGCACTTGCACTTTGACCTTGATCAAAACGGCTTTGGAGCTTCTTGTCAATAGATTCCATGCGGGTTTTTAATTGAGCTCCAAGATCTATGCTTAGTTGTGTAATGGCATCGATCTCGTGCCTTCCTCCTCGATTCGCGTTCCTAGGCCTTGAGTATTGGGAGTTGTGTACCACCATCTCCTCGATTCTTGACCAAGTTTGGTCATCATCCACCTCGGTAAACCTTCCATTCGATCCCATGTTGAGAATGGCCCTTGAGTCTTCATATAACCCGTTCCAAAACTGTTGAACTAGGAACCATTGTGATAAACCATGGTGAGGACAATAACGGATCAAGGCTTTGAATCTTTCCCACGATTCATAGAGGCTCTCTTCATCACGTTGTTGGAATCCCGTGATAGAGGCTTTCAATAGATTTGTCTTCTCCGGGGGATAAAATTGTTGGTAGAAAGCTAAGGCTAGCTTCTTCCAAGTATCAATACCGATAGTCGCTTTGTCTAACCCTTTGAACCATTGCTTAGCCTTACCGATCAAGGAGAAAGGAAATAATACCCACCGGATTCGGTCTTGAGTTATTCCCGTTTGAGAAATGGCATCGCAATAGTCCGAAAAGGTTTCCATGTGTTGATGAGGATCTTCGGTTGGTAACCCACTAAATTGACTTCTTTCGACCAATTGGATAAATTGCGTTTTTGCCACAAAATTCCCGGTGTATGTCTCCTGTAAAGCGGTGGGACCGGGCAAAACGTCTTCCGTAAAGGTTGAATGAGAAGAGAACTTAGGCATTGTTGGATATGCGGGACATGATGGTGTAGACGGTGTTGATGTAGAAGTAGAAGGGGAACTAGGTTGAGAGGAATGACTAGAAGTACCAAAGGGATTGATAAAATTCCCTTCGGCCGTCTCTCGAGGTGTATCGTTCAAGTCGGATCCTTGAGCTTGTTCTTCAATGGTATTGCTAGTACTCGGTTGAGAGTGTCTAACCCGATCAATCGTCCGTTGGCGAAAGGCTCTAAAGAGTCTCTCCGGCTCTGGATTGAAGAGAAAGAAGTCGTCTCTCCTCCTAGGCATGCACTACACACTTGAACAAACGTGAGAACATGTAGTGCTTTATGGGCACTAGGCAAAGACAATAAACGAGCACCACGGAAGACAAAGAGAGAAGAAAACAATAAAAACAAAGAAAAAGCCTAAAATATGCACAAGTGATAGAGAAAGAACACAAAGAAGGGTAACTAAGTCTAGCTAATAAGCAAACTAAGTCTAAACAATGCACCGTCCACGGCAACGGCTCCAAATTGATGGTAGGTTTCCGCCACGTCCCCCACTGTCAAGTAAAGTCCAACTATACCTAACTAGTAGCTAGGGTAAGTTGGGTCATGTCCACGGAGACGGTTATAGGTGTCTAGACTAGGTCTACCTAATAACAAGGCTAAGTCACAAACAAACACAAAGAAGACGATAATTGACAAACTATGATGGTTGAGGGTGATGAAAGTAGACTAACAATGAACTATGTATGACAAGAACTTAAGAGGAACAACTAAAGATTAATGAAACAAGTAAACTAGAGAAATGATTACTAACTAGGAGTATAAATCAAATACGAAAAGGAGTAGGGTTAGGTTGGGTTCATAAATGTAGTAGGATAATTGGGAGATCAAGGGTGTAGGTTTCTCTATGTCACTAAGGTCGGTTTGCGCTCTCGCGCCAAAGCCTAAGTCCGCACTGTCGTGTCTAAGACTAGACCCGAATACTCATGCAAAGCACTACCCAAAACATAAGCATTCAACCACAAATCAATTACAAGATGAGAAAATGAAAACAAGCATGAGAAGCATGGCCACTACAACTCAAACAAGCAATTCAACAAACACATAGAGTGCTCAACATGTGACTAGTGACAAAGATTCCACCTTTCCCTTAATCAAACCCTAATTACCTATAATCCACACTTAATCCCCCTACTAACCCCACAAGGGATCTACTCACTCATAATGAAACTAAATCTAGCACTAACAAGAGAATTCAACACAAACATTGAAACATCCATAATGAACTAACAAGAACAATAAACAATAATCAAAGATTAAAAGTTGATGAAATAAACAAAGAACAAGAGTAAAGAGGAGAAGAGGATTATACCAAACTAGCAAGGAGATAAAAGATGAGAACTTGTATTGAAAAGATAAACCCAAATGAATCTCCCAAGGATGTCAATCTTGGATGAATAATCTTGAAGAAATCTCTTAATACAAGACTAATCACTAAGATTAAACTAAGATTAACAAAAGATTAATATGAAACTAAACTAGAGATGATGAGAGTCTAATTAGGGTTTTGAATAATGTAGAGGGGTCTAAGATAGTCTAATGTAATGTATGATGTTTAAACAATACAAGGGAGGAGTATTTATAAGGTTATAAGAGTGAAGGGAAATGAAAAGAAGAGGCGCGGCTACAGCAGGCCCTTCCCGACCGAGATGAAAATTGGTCCCGGCCGGGAAGGATGGTCCCGACCGAGACGGCCCATGGTCTCGGCCGGGAAGGCTCAAAACAGGTGCGGTCTCTTTTGTGCACTCCTTCCCGACCGAGAAGGAGGTTCTTCCCGCCCGGGAAGGGAAGGGTCTGTAGGCCTCCAATATGATCTCTAAGGTCTCTTCTTGCTTCACATGGGCTTCTCATCGATTCTCGGAGGGGATGGGTCCCAAGGTCTCGGGATCGAACCTTGGCCACCAAGTGATTGTTCCTTCTCTTCGTTGGCTCCAAAAGTGCATGAAACGAGTCGGAATCGTTCCTAATCTCCTTGAATGGTCTTAGGAACCTAAAACGAGCTAGAAGAAGTATAAGTAGCCCAGAAATCGCTCCAAAGAGCAATTTCACAAAGGAAACCGGGACCAAACACAACAAATTAGGCACTACAAACTACACTTATCACTAACTAAACAACATTTGGTTGCTATAAGTCTAGGAGACTTCGCAAGAAATGTGTTTATTATGTGCTCGTTTGACGAGTAGATACTAATCTGGTGAGTGTCAGTAGAATGCTATCTAAGAATTGTTTCTTTGCGCTTAAAAAGCAAAAAGGGGAATTATTTAAGAGATGCACTTGATGTGATAAGCGAATTGTTGTAAACAAGTTACAACGATTCATATTTCCATGTAGACAAAGATGACCTTAGATTGTAATTTCAGTACATCTTGTTTTGGATGAGAAGTTGTGCGTTGGAACGGTTCCAAAAGACAACTTTGTGACTATTATTATAACTAAAGTTAGTGTTTTATTGCGTTTGAAGCAAGTAGACATTTGATTACGAATCAAGCACACACTCAACTTTAAAGTTTATGAAGCAATTGTTGCTTATGAAACTAACAATTTGCCTTAATTGAGAGAAGGTAGATTAATCATATGCTTGTAAATAACCGATACAAATGTTGTATGTCCCGAAACCTCCTCTACATAAAGATCATATTGGTTATGATCGGTATAAGATGCATGGGCGAGTGGTCTTAGTACTTTTAGAGGTGTTTGGTTTAGTGAGAGTTATTGCGATAATTGGTACATGCATGACATATTGTCATTTGGTTAATGTAACTGAGTTTTGTCCCTAAATAATTTACATTAATGAAATAGATCACTAACTACGTGACTTAGTCTTGGAACTCTATTTGGATGATGTAATTATTTTGTCTCTAGTCAGGGTATTGTGTTGGGACATTTGAATACCCTTAAATGACAGGTGTGTGAGTTGGTTGATGACTAAGTTCCTTGAGTCATAGGTATCGAGATACTAAACCAGGCACACGGGTGTATATTAAGAACATGCATTAGATAAACCCGCCGAAAAGGATTATACTAAAATTTCGCTTAGTGTCATTAACGTTCTGATAAGTGTCATTTGTAGTGCCTATTTCGTAGTGTTTTAGTCTCATTTTCCTTGTAGAATCGCTCATTGGGAGCGGTTTAGGGGCTTCTTATGCTTCCTTTAGTTCGCTTCAGGTTCCCGAGACCGATTTGGAAGAGTTGGAGCGATTTCGACTCGTTACATACACATTTTGGAGCCAACGGAGTAAAGGAATGATCGCTCGATGCCTTGGAGTCGACCCCCGAGACCTTGGGACCCAATCCCGAGCCTCCGAGACCCGATCCCGAGTCCCGAGAATCGGTGAGAAGCCCATGAGAAGCAAGGAGGGACCAAAAAGTGCATATTGGAGGCCTACAAGGCTAATCCCGTTCGGGATGGCCTCATCCCGTTCGGGATGAAGTGCACAAACAAGGAGGTTGCTGACCTGGGTCCATCCCGATCGGGAAGGTGGCGTCCCGACCGGGACCGACCACGTCCCGACCGGGACCAACCCGTCTCGGCCGGAACGGGCCTGCTGTAACCCGTGCTTGTTTTCTTTCTTCTTCCTTCCATTTGTAACCCTATATATACCCCCCTCTTGTATTAAGACACCATCTTATCTTATGCACTTCATTAGACACTAAACCCTAGATTATTTTAGCATAGATTAGATTAGACTAGAGTAGATTAGTCGGTAATTAGTTGTTAATCCTAGATTAGCCCTTGTATTAAGGAATTCTTGAAGATCTTCACCAAGATTGACAACCTTGGATGATTATTTTGGGTTTTCTCTTTTATACAAGTTTTCATTCTTCCTTTCATCCTCTAGTATGGTATAATCTCTTTTCCTTTCTCTTTATCTTTGTTTTGTTATTCAAGTTGGAATCTTTAGTTCTAGATTATTGTTTTGTTCTTCATACTTGTTAGTTTGTATATGTTTGTTTTCTTTTCTTTTGATTATCCATCTTGTTCTTGTTAGTATTAGTATGATTATGTTAGAGTAGTGTTCTTGCTAGGGTTAGTAGGGTGATTAGGGTGCTAATTGGATGATTAAGGGTTTGTTAGAGATGTTGGTGGAAGATTTGGGTTTCCTCTTGGTTTGATGCACATCACATGTTTGTTGAAATGTTTGAATAACTAGTAGTTGCAAATACTTGTTTTTCTTGCCTTTCTCTTATGGGTGTTAGTTTGTTTGTGGGTTCGGTTCCCTCACTAAGTTGCAAGATCCCGGTGAGGATGACCCCTAGGTCGGTCTACGTAGCGAGAGCCCGGATGCGACCTAGGCCACCATAGCGCGCTAGAAACCCCGTTTGTCATGTGTGTCGCCGAGATGGGTTCTAGGTGGAACCTCTAGGTGGGTCTAAGTTGCGAGAGCCCGGACCAACCAAGATCACTCTACTACCTCCTTCACTCTAGTTCTTCCTCGACCATTCCGTTACCCCTTTGACCCCGACCTAATCCTAGCCCGTTTCCTTGTTTGTTCTCCCTAGTTTTAGTCTAGTTTTCTCCCTTTCTATCATCTTCTAGTTTAGCTCGTTGACTTAGTCTAGTATTTGGGCCGACCTAGTCTAGGCTATACATTACCGTCCCCGTGGATTTGACCCAACTCACCCTATCTACCCAGTTAGGAGTAGCCGGTTTATTTATTGATCGGTTGGGACGTCACGAATCCCTACCATCAATTTGGCGCCGTTGCCGGGGACGGTGCTAGTTTAGACTTTGTTTTCCTTTTTGCTTGTCTTTGTCTTTGTGTTGTGTTTTCTTTTTTTCTTTTTGTTACCTTGCTTCTTGTGTGTGTGAAGTTTATTTCTCTCTTGTGTAGTGCCCAAAAAGCACTAGGCTTCTCACGTTTGTTCATAGAACAGTTTGTGCTTAGAGGTGGTGATTATCTTCTTCTTGCAACTCAGATCCGCTTAAACGGACGGTTGCTAGGATGAGTGGTTTCCAACCGGGTATGGACTACGATTTTCGAGCAAGCATGGGGTTGGATCTAAACTCCACACACTCGGGAGCCGATATGAGCTACCACTCTTCTTCCATGAACCAAAGCTATGACATGACGTCCCCCTACCATAATCAAGCTTCTTGGGGTAATCAAGACGGGTATGATCTTCAAGGTTATGAAAACGGCTACCAACAAGAGGACGATTATCACTCCTACGATCATGGTGACTATTACTCGAGTTATGATTGTGAAACCACCATGTTCGATCAAGATTCACTTTATGGGAGCCAATTCCCCCAAAACCCACCATATTACCCTACACCCCAACCACAATATGAACCCCATGACCCACAATACTACCAATCACCCCAACCTTGCTACCAACAATATGATGCCCCACCCTATGGGCATCATCAAGATTATCAAGGAGCTTTACAAGACCCCAATGACCACCAATCGCCAAACTTAGAGTTACATCAATCGATGCTTCAAATGCAAAGGAGCCTTCAAGAAACGGCCATTCAATTGCGAAAACAACAAGAGGAATTAATGGCCCAAATTCGAAGGGGAAACGAGGCGAGGAATGCTCATTTAAATGTATTAGCAGTTCAATCTGTAATGTCTTTATCACGAGCATCACATTTAGATGGAGGGTGCCCACTTGACAGAGAGGAGCAACCTAATCACGAAGCCGCCGATGCAGTTCCCTTTGATAGAGAGATTTGCTTTGAAGAATCTCAATCGTCTACCCAAAAAGAGACGAATGAGGAGATGACTCTTGGTGAAGGCATCGTTGGTGAAGAATTGGAGGAGGATAGTGAGTGGGATGGTTTGGTGGAGTTTGTAGAGTTGTTGGGTGAAATTGTTAGTCTCGAGTTGCCCTTGTGCGATAGTTTGGACAAGCATCAAGAGCCCCTTGCTAGTACACCGAGAGATGACTTGGAAGAGATTGAAACCGCCGGTAGAAGTTTCGATTCTCCTCTCCAAGATGATGTGGGGCCGAGTGATAAAGATGGGGAACCACAACTTGAGGCAAGTGTGGGGGTGTGCATCGAGGAAGTGAGGCCAAAACCGCTTTTTGTGCCTTGTTTCTTGGAGATGAAGCTTGCTTGTGATTGGAGGCAATGCTTAGGGAGGGAGAGTTCGGTGAAGCTCGTAGGATGGATAGACCCCGGAGAAAACTTTGAAGATGATTTTGGGTCTTGGGAATCCTACTTCTTGCCTCCTCCTTGGAGGCCGTGGAGGTCGGTTAAGCTCGAGCGCTTCTTGGGCCTTCACTACGATGTCGGTAGCGCGTTCGACTTGCTCCTCCATGCCCTTGAGGGATATGGTTGAAGAATGGAGCCCACCATCCTAGGTTTGATGGAGTTCCTAAAAGAACCGTCATGTTGTATATTCCCCTCTCCTCTTCTTTAGAGTACTTGTGCTTGTATTTGTGATTTTTGTTTCTAGGATTCTTTTGTTTTTGTGGGATTCTTGTAATTGTTTTGGTATTTTGATGAGCGATGTGAGGGAGTGAATTTGATGTGTACTTTGAGTTTATTATGATAGGTGAAGTGAAGGTGACTCCTAGAGAGGAGTGGTTGATGATGGAGTTTGGTTTGCGAGCGAGGAAGTCGGTTTTTGAAGCTTATGATAAGCTTTTGGGCTTCGGGAAGCAAAGAAGACTCATCTCGACCGGGAAGAGGGCTTCCCGACCGGGAAGGATAAGGAATCCCGACCGGGAAGGAGCCATCCCGATCGGGATGATGGTGCAAAAATTAGGACTTACTGGAGTGTGTTCCAAACCGGGACGATGGCTTCCCGATCGGGAAGGGTTTATCAACCCGATCGGGACCATCCATCCCGACCGGGATGGTCCCCTTGACTCCACCTATCCATTATACCCCCTCCCAACCTCCCTTCTCCTCCTTACTCCTATCATATGACCCGTACACCTCACTTTACACACCGAGATCCACATCAAATCCCACCCCCTACCATTACTACCCCAACCATGCGGTTTTATCAAGCTTGAAGGAGGATAACAACGAAGACAACAAGCAAGCGCCTATATTGATCATTGAAACGATGGAGCAAGTGAGTTGCTAACCGGTCGGTACGGCAACTATCCTTTCTTTTCCGTCTTTTATTGCTTGTTTTTCTCTTGTTTGCCCCCTTCCTCATAAGTCATGGTACCTTGGTCGCCTTCGAGGCCTCGGTAGTCGTTGCTCCCGACTCTCGATGATGTGACTACATCGAGAGTCATTTCAAAATCCAAATTTTTACAAGTTTTTCACTTTCTTTTTTTGAGGATTTAGTCGGATTTAGGCGGAATCCGGGCTAGGTGACTTGATTACACCTAGCCCTCCCCTCCCATTTCCTTTTATTTCCTTCTTTTTCTTTCTTCCCCCATCCATATCTCTTTCTTGTCTCGGCCCTTGGTGACTTGATTACACCCCGGCCGGACACCTTCTACCCTTTTCTTCACTTTATTTTTTGATTTTTAGTTTTATTTTCGTAGTTTCTTTTTCTTTCTTTTGTCTCTCCGCACCCTACGATCGAGCATGAGGACATGGCTCGATTTAAGTGTGGGGGAGCGATATTCTAGTATAGTTAGTTTTATTATCTTAGTTTTTCGAAAAAATCTTAAAAATCCCTAAAAATTCGAAAAAATTTCACAAAAATCAAAAAGATTTTTCTTTTGTGTGTTTTCCCTTTGTGTCTTTGTGTCGTGTTGTTTGTTTTGTTGTGTGTTTGCCCTCTTTCCCTATAGGTCGCTTAATCACCGCTAGCTTTGGAGAGCTTTCAAGACACTCGGTAACATCTTTTCAACCCTTTTTCCTCTTTGTTTCTTGTGGAGTTTGGAGGAGATATGTGTTGTGGTGTGCTCGGGTAGAGCTTTGTAAAGTTTGTGGATGATTGGTTGCTCATTTGGAAGTTCGGGGTGGTGTTTGTTTTGTATGTGTTCGTTGTGTTTTGTTTTTGTTTTGTTGCTTTTACTTCTTTTTCTTTCATTCTTTGTCGTGTCTTCATTTTGTGTTGTGTGTCTTGTGCGTAAACCGTTTTCGAAAACCCGGTTTAGAGGCTAGTGTGTGAGTGTCTATTTTTCCCTTTCTAGTTGTATAAATCGAGTTTTGGACTTTAGCCTAGTAGAATGACCCTAAATCAATGAATTCGTTGGTCCTTTACCTTGAGTCCACCTAGCTTACTAGGGATTTACTACGAGATTTGCATTTTGACCATTATGACCACCCACGGTGTGAAAAGGCCTTGGTTACCGAGTCTCGTCCCTTAGGTGACCGTGTTTAGGATTGTTTGATTAGTCCAAGTTCTCCACTTTTTGTGGGTTTGAAGGGAAGGACGCTCCCCGACTCTCCCATTACCCTACCTCCTACACATACCCACACAAATAAAATGCAAATTGTTGATTCTCTCTTTCTTGTTATACAATGAAAATGCCAACAAAGCCAAATTTTGCCAAAAAGGCAAAGAAAAAGAAAAGAAAGAAAAAAATGAAAGAAAGAAAAGAATGAAGAAAAAGAAAAGGCACAAATGCCAAAAAGAAAATAGAAAAGAAGAAAAAGAATGGCATGGCAAAACAAAGCAAATATGTCAAAAAGAAAGAAAATGCCAAAAGAAAACCCGTCTCACAAAAAGAAATCCCCACAAAATAAGCCTTTTTCCGACTTTTGCCGTGAAGAGCCTACCAAAGGACCGAGTCCCGAGGAAGGATGATAGCGGCATTAGTCGGTCTTCCCTCATTTTTCATATTTCCACCTTTTTACTTGGATTAGTTAGGCAGTTTTGGACATGGGACGACCCTCTTGGCTCATGCTAATGGGGGCGGGGTCTCACTTACCTACAGTGTCGACTAACACCGTGGTTATTCACTTTTCCACTCCGCCAATCGTCCCGTAGTACGTTTTTAGAAAGTTAGGAGGACCTAGGTAAGCCACCAACGTTTTTATTGCTTTATCGTCATACTATTAGGGTTTAGTTCACCTTGGTTTATGTCTAGCTTGGGAACGTTGTCACTTGCCTCGAGTCCTAAACCGGTGCTTCTTTCACCTCTTGTTTGAGGGAAGCGGTATTTGTTTTCTTTTTTGGGTGCAACCGATTATGTGTTTGTTTGTGTGTTTTGTGTCCGGTTGCATCCACATTTTGTCGCAAGACCCAACTTGCCTTGCGGGGTGCACTTCTCCTCTAAGTGTACTCGCGTGAGTTGAAGGGGCGTAGGGTGCGCTAATACCCACTCGGATAGTTTAGTAGTAGTTTGTTCTTACTCGAGGGCGAGTAAGGGTTAAGTGTGGGGGAGTTGATAAGTGTCATTTGCAGTGCCTATTTCTTAGTGTTTTGGTCTCATTTTCCTTGTAGAATCGCTCCTTGGGAGCGGTTTAGGGGCTTCTTATGCTTCCTTTAGTTCGCTTCAGGTTCCCGAGACCGATTTGGAAGAGTTGGAGCGATTCCGACTCGTTACATACACATTTTGGAGCCAACGGAGTAAAGGAACGATCGCTCGATGCCTTGGAGTCGACCCCGAGACCTTGGGACCCAATCCCGAGCCTCCGAGACCCGATCCCGAGTCCCGAGAATCGGTGAGAAGCCCATGAGAAGCAAGGAGGGACCAAAAAGTGCATATTGGAGGCCTACAAGGCTCATCCCGTTCGGGATGAAGTGCACAAACAAGGAGGTTGCTGACCTGGGTCCATCCCGATCGGGAAGGTCGCATCCCGACCGGGACCGACCTCGTCCCGACCGGGACCAACCCGTCTCGGCCGGGACGGGCCTGCCGTAACCCGTGCTTGTTTTCTTTCTTCTTCCTTCCATTTGTAACCCTATATATACCCCCCTCTTGTATTAAGACACTATCTTATCTTATGCACTTCATTAGACACTAAACCCTAGATTATTTTAGCATAGATTAGATTAGATTAGAGTAGATTAGTCGGTAATTAGTTGTTAATCCTAGATTAGCCCTTGTATTAAGGAATTCTTGAAGATCTTCACCAAGATTGACAACCTTGGATGATTATTTTGGGTTTTCTCTTTTATACAAGTTTTCATTCTTCCTTTCATCCTCTAGTATGGTATAATCTCTTTTCCTTTCTCTTTATCTTTGTTTTGTTATTCAAGTTTGAATCTTTAGTTCTAGACTATTGTTTTGTTCTTCATACTTGTTCGTTTGTATATGTTTGTTTTTTTTTTTCTTTTGATTATCCATCTTGTTCTTGTTAGTATTAGTATGATTATGTTAGAGTAGTGTTCTTGCTAGGGTTAGTAGGGTGATTAGGGTGCTAGTTGGACGATTAAGGGTTTGTTGGAGATGTTGGTGGAAGATTTGGGTTTCCTCTTGGTTTGATGCACATCACATGTTTGTTGAAATGTTTGAATGACTAGTAGTTGCAAATACTTGTTTTTCTTGCCTTTCTCTTGTGGGTGTTAGTTTGTTTGTGGGTTCGGTTCCCTCACTAAGTTGCGAGAGCCCGGTGAGGATGACCCCTAGGTCGGTCTACGTAGCGAGAGCCCGGATGCGACCTAGGCCACCATAGCGTGCTAGAAACCCCGTTTGTCATGTGTGTCGCCGAGATGGGTTCTAGGTGGAACCTCTAGGTGGGTCTAAGTTGCGAGAGCCCGGACCAACCTAGATCACCCTACTACCTCCTTCACTCAAGTTCTCCCTCGACCATTCCGTTACCCCTTTGACCCCGACCTAATCCTAACCCGTTTCCTTGTTTGTTCTCCCTAGTTTTAGTCTAGTTTTCTCCCTTTCTATCATCTTCTAGTTTAGCTCGTTGACTTAGTCTAGTATTTGGGACGACCTAGTCTAGGCTATACATTACCGTCCCCGTGGATTCGACCCGACTTACCCTATCTACCAAGTTAGGAGTAGCCGGTTTATTTATTGATCGGTTGGGACGTGACGAATCCCTACCATCACGTTCTTTGTAATCCCCTAGAAAATCCAACGCAATACAGTGGCGGAAACACTGTAGAGTTGGGATTAAAACACACAGACAAACTATATCTTATTAAAAGAAATGAGAAGTCAATACAAATGCCTCTTTTTACAAAAGAGCTAAAAGTAAAATCTCCAAACGGGTTTATACAAATCCATAAATTACAAGAATGAAGAAAGAGTAGGATCCACGCTACTCGCTAGCTCACACCCAAAACCCAGCAGCAAATATCTGTCATGTTATAAACATAACAGCCACGTCAGTGGGGAGTAACTCGGACGTTCTCCCAGCCATATTATATCATATGGAATAACAATAGTATTATTATATCAAAATAATTAAAATGGAAAACATTAAAACGATACGATAAAAATACGCTTTCAGAGAAAACTTAAAATATTGGAATATTAAAATCAGAACAAGTTTTCAGAAGAAAACTTCAAATAATTTGCCAACCTGCAAATCAAAATGTATCGATAATAATAAAAATATTCAAAATGGTGTTAGGGAAGTATTCAGTGTAGAAGGTTAGACTTTTACCAGGAGAATACTGAAAACTAGTTTCGAGAACCTAGTTCAAACAAATCAAACTTCGGTCTCTAACTAGGCTACTCAACCATAATAGGACGGCGACTTATAAATGCGTGGCTCTAGTTTAAGACAATGCACACCCCTTCTGGGATTACCTGTCACCCAGTTCAACTAATGACGGCGACTTACTGCGAGGCCTAAGCTTAAGGTCAAAAAGTATACAACTCCCGGGATACCTGTCACCCGGTTCAACAACCAAGTACCGATTCCTTATACACTAGCCTTATAGTTGATGGCAAAATCGTAAGCTCCAGATTATATTACTCTAAACCTCACACTTGTCCTTATTCCATAACTCCAAAATAAGCCATTATCGATATTCAAAAAATAAATATAATCATCGTAATTAATATGAAGATAAAAGGAATAAACATTTCATATTAAAAGGAAAACTTTCTATAAATAGAAAATGACTAATTTTAGAAACTTACTTAAAATAGAAAGTCTTGTAGAGAATACGTAAGTTATTAAAATAAGTGAAATGTATAAAAATAGCCTTTCTAACGAAATTAACATTTTATTATTATCGTCGTTATCGTAACTTTAATATATTTCTAAATTCGTTACTCAAAATATAAATAAAATAAAATAAGTCAATATATAGTATTTTATAAATAATTAGGAAATCCAGTTAAAACTATAAATTTTAGAAAAGAGATGTTTTAAAAAAAATGATATAACGTTAACTAAGTCAACAAGTTTTATAAATGAAATGAGATTTATAAAGATTTCAAATTAGTTTTAGCAAATACTCCCTCCCATTCTTTGGAAACCTACCATAAATTGAATATATGTGAGGTATATTTTAATCAAATGGTAGGTTTCCAAAGAATGGGAGGGAGTAGATTTTATCAATAAATAATACTGATTTTACTAAAAATAATCAATCGTATACAAATGAGAAAATATTAGGGAAAGTAGTCTAGACTAAAAATGTATTTAAAACAAAATCGACTATTTTCTCTTTTACTAGTATAAATCATAAAACGAAAATTAATTTATTAAACAAGTATACAAACCTTGATTTTAATATAAAAATACGATTTTAAGTTAAAATTATAAATTAACGAAATATGCCGAAAATAAGAAATCGATATTATTTAGTTACTATTGTCACGATAACCAACAAAATGTTATAACGATCGCAAATAATTAAATTACTAACGATTTATAAAACGATATCCAAAACTTGTAAAATATTTATAAAGCACACTATTTAAAAGAATATTTAGCAAATAATAAATAGCTAAAATTAGAAAAACGAATTTAAAATATTTACTACATACTACTACTCAAACATACGATATAAAATCGAGTAACGTCCTAAAGTTACCTCGAGTCGACATCCGAAACGAACTCGTACTCGTCCATCTTGATCAACCCAGGCTTCCAATCAGAAGAAATGTCGTCCTTAAGCTCCAAGTTGTAGAACCGCTAGTCTTTCTTTCGACGATTCACCACGACAATCGAGAAGATAAAATAAAAGAATGAGACGTATACGACATAGGACAAAAAGAGAAACTATGTGTCAAAAAATAGAAGCATGAAGACCAAACTTAATCGAATTGACAAATACGATAGAAGAAGGGCAGTAGCAGCAAAAATGACAGAAGGAAGAAGGACGGAGAACGAAATAAAGAAGAAGGAAAAAAGCAAGTAGCAAGGCCAGATTGAAATAACATGAGCAGTAGAGTGACATCAAATAAATTGCATTCCGTACTAAACAGCACGCAATAGAAGCCGGACAGCAGCAGATGCATAAGGAAGAAGGACGACAAAAAGAAAAGGACAGATAGAGGGACGAAAAACGACAACTCGAAACAGCCACGAAACCCGAAACCCGACTAAACGTAGTAACAAAGCGCGAACAGCGGCAAAACGACGGGCAAAACCAAGCATAGCAGCAGCACAAGGTGAGAACGAAGAAAAAGAGAATGATGAACATGGGTGAAAGAAGAACAATAACATAGATCGACAACTAAGCAGCACATACGCAACATCAATCGAAATCATTAGCACGTACAGGACATAATCAACCGATATCGATTCACAAGGCGACGACACGAATATGAACTGAGGCAAACAAAAATAGAGGAAGAGAACAAGTACGATACGGGAGCGAGTCGTAGCAACAAAATGCAGCAGAACGAAACTAAACTGAACAGAACAGAACAACAACAATCGAATTCGAACGACACAACAGAAGGGAGCGTGAAATCAACAGAAAAATGGAAGAGAAGAAGATAAACGAAAAAGAAGAAGAAGAGGAGGAGAGAACGGGCAAGTAGCAGCAACAACAAAAGCAACAAGATAGTAACAGAGAGGAAGAAGAACGAAGAATAAAGGAGGGCACGAAGGAGATATGGATTACCTAACAATGACTGAGCCGAAACCGAAACCGAGCGAAGGGTGACATGTAACAGAAGCATCTCGAGCAGCAGTAGGAGCGCGCACAACGAAGAATACGACGAAACAGCGACAAGAATAGTGGCACACGGAGGAAGAAAATAAAAATGAAGGAGGAGGGAGGCAGATGAGATGAAGAGCAGGTAAAGAAAATGAATAAGAGGAGGTCGAGGGATGGTGAAGCGGTGGGGGTAAACAAAAAGAAAAACAAAGAGGATTGAATGTAAATGGAATACATTGAATAAGAAGTGGGAAAACAGAACAAAAAGAAAAAGAGGAAAGAACGTAAAACAAGTGGAATATACATGGTATACGGACTAGATAAATGAATCGGGTTAGGAAACAAATTCCGTAACGAAGTTGACTAACCCACGAGTTGAATAAAACACGACTCGATAAAATTAATAATTAATCGGGCCGTCAAATAAAATGAGTAAATAAAATATTTGAGACGAAAATGAAGCTTAAAGAAATAAATTAGACGGTGAAATAGTATTTCCCGAAAAATAAATAAATCTTCGATAAAGTGAATTAAATTGATTTCTCGAGGAAATGTGGTAAATGTTTTGCCGAAACTTTATATAAATGGTCTTCGAACCGAAAATAGAAATTCGAGCTTAAATATAAATAAATAAATAAAAATTAGAATTAAAATTGTCGAAATAGGTTTTCGATAAGAATTAAATTAATTGTATAAAATAAATAGAAACTGAAAATATGTTTTAAATATAAGAAGTGTTTCTGAGTCAAATAGGATTTTAGGAGTTTGAAACGGTTAAACGATAAATTCGTTTTGTAATAATTTTAAGAATTACGAGTTAAATCGTAAATAAAAATAAAAATACGAATATAACTTTCATTCAATTTAATTTATAAAATCAGGGGTGTTACAATCTTCCCCACTAAAAAGAAGTTTCGTCCTCGAAACTAACAAAAACATAGTAATAGAATGGAAAACAAGGTTATATAATTTGAATAAAAGGAGAATGCTTAACTCGCATCACAATCTCGGTTTTTTTTTAAAAAAAAAAGAACTTTTTACAACTTCAAACGTGATATGAAATCAAAATTGAAGACAATTTATTTCAAGAAGAGTTGGGCTCAATTCCCAAAGTTTAAAATCGTTTATGTTAATAAAATCGCAAATAAAATTTATTGGATAAAATAATGACGATAAATAATATTTGTAAACGAACTCGAGGGGGAAGTACCCAAATATTTTCAAAGCAACAGTAAAACGTTTTGATTAAGAAATTCGACAACATTTTTTTTTAAGACCAAACAAAAATTTGAGAAATCAAGTTTTGTAGTTAGTAAATGAACATCAAACCATTCGTCAAACATTTTCAATAACAGATTTAAAGTCTATCGAAATAAAACAAAAACTTAGACATACGATGTTTTTTCAAAAATGTTTAATCGTTTAACATAATAATCTTACAGAAATCAAAATATTAGAAATTATGAAAGTTTTCGTAAAATTTCGATCACTAGAAAATCAAAATTTAAATTTTTAACAATTTCGAAATAGTTTAAAATAAATTACTCAGACCCTTCGAAACGGAACTAAAAATAAAACAAAAACGAAATACAAAGTTTTGAAATTTATAACTCAAAATGTTAAAATTTCATGAAAAAAAAAAAAAAAATTAGTCAAATTTTTCATAACATAAGTTCGGGGAAAAATGATAACGGATAATAGAGTCAAAGTCAACGACAAAACGAAACAAAGGTTTTCAAACCTGATAAAGAAGTCGAAAGGACTGGCCGAAGAGGAAGTAGCAGGATTTAAGGAAAGCTAAGGGGAGGACGAGATTGAGAGTCATGGAGAGCCCTCAAGGATTAGAGAATAAATTAACCATCTCGAGATTCCCGGTACAACTCCCACAACACGGGTTCCTAAATTCCATCAAATAACGCTAAGTCCAATATTAGACGCTAGGTGGTACTACTCAGTCACAATCTCCAAAAATGTCTTACGTGATTATCCAATCGTTCAAACGACACGATACTAGTCCACAATTGTTTTACAATCTAATCTCATCAATTAAAAATCAAATGGTCATCAGCTAAACCCAAACTCGCAACCGTTAAGGCTCACACATTCAAAGTTCATAAGGTCTGCACTCGAGGTATATTCCAAATTCCTCGAGTAAGGAACACTAATCGAAATCCACCATTTAATAATGTTCAGGTACAAAATCCTCAAAAATGACCATAAACACTTATAATGCCACAAGTACAGAAGTTGGCAAAGTACAATAAATCCTCAAACATGCTCAAACCTATAGCTCACATCTTCAAACACGTCATCGGGCCAAGGTTTCTAAAAATTCCACCAAATTTCATATTGTATCAGCAAAACCACCAAAATATTTATTAACTCAACGAAGTCACAATCTCGTTGGTCTAAGGGTTCTGAACTATAAATCCATCAAGATGATTCAGATTAAGTATTCCTCAAAACAACGTGATAAATCAAACCTTTAATTGTACAATATGTTTCTCTTCTTCTAGGTTAACAACAATTTTATCCATGTTAGAACACTCAACTCCGAAGTTCATAGGTTACAACCTTAAACAACGATCAACGATCTAATCCTTAAGAAACACGGGTAAACTATGTCAACCAAAATTTCCAACGATATTAATGAAAACCTTCGATGGTACCACAACACTCAGGTTAATTAACACTTTAAACAGTACTCTATGATCCCAAATATTCTCGATACATCCATCAAATAGCATTTAGGTAAGAATCCCAACGTATACCACCAGTTACTCTTAGTTCGGTCCTAGGTTAGGTACTAGATATCCACCAAAATATGATATACTCTGACTACTCCAAAATATATTCAACTCTAAGTCCTCCAAATCAAGTAACCTATAACCCAAGGTTCAAAATCCTAAGTACCAACCTAATTCCATCAAGCAACAATTTGTCATTCAAATCAATTCAGGATTTCTTATTTGCTTATAGGATAGGGTAGACTCACAATCATCAAAACCAGGTAACAAAAGGTTTACTAAATTTCGAACATCTATAACTTTTCACGGGGTTCACTGAGACGGAAATCGGTCTAACCAAAGAATCTCAAGAGAAGATGGTAGCATAGAAGGATAGAACAAGGCTTCATCCAGCGAAAGGAGATGAGAATATAAAAGAGAATAATTGGAAGAAGTAGAGGAAGGAAGAAAAGAATCGATGATCCTACATAACTAAGATTTAAAACGAGAGTAGAATCTTCGAACCTCAAAGGTTCCACAAAGGAACTCACGGTATCTTCATCTTCTCGTAGAGACACGAGTACATCATTCTTGTGTTGCTTCATCTGGATCCAACAAGGAGTTAAGTTACATCTAAGTTATACTGCATCGTCGGGGAATCGAAATCCACAACTAATCGTCTGGCGGCCTGTAGCTTGAGCAAACTGGATTTGGGCGGGAAGGCCACCCTTGTATCTTTCTTGTAGCACAAGGTTGTCTACTTGAATCAATAGGTGTTGAGAGTTCTAAGCAGGTCTTGTCCCGATCTGGAGCAACAACATATCAGCATCTTGTTCATCTTCTTCCAGACAAAAGCAACAATTTTTCAATGCTAGTCATTGAGTTACAAGAACATATAAATCTAACAGTTAAGTCCTTACTTTGTTTCTACCCATCTCTCACTAATATTTTTTTTATTTATTCAAATCATTTACGAGTGTTTTTCCTAAAATCAGGTGTAAGCGTCGGGAGCAACAATGCTCTGATACCAACTGTAATCCCCTAGAAAATCTAACGAAATATAGTGTTGGAAACACTGTAGAGTTTGGATTAAAACACACTGACAAACTATATCTTATTAAAAGAAATGGTAAGTCAATACAAAGACCTCTTTTTACAAAAGGGCTAAAAGTAAAATCTCCAAACGGGTTTACACAAATCCATAAATTACAAGAATGAAGAAAGAGTAGGATCCACGCTACTCGCTAGCTAACACCTAAGACCCAGTAGCAAATACCTGTCATGTTATAAACATAACAGCCACGTCAGTGGGGAGTAACTCGGACGTTCTCCCAGCCAAATTATATCATATGGAAAAATAATAGTATTATTATATCAAAATAATTAAAATGGAAAACATTAAAACGATATGATAAAAATAAGCTTTCGGAGAAAACTTAAAATATTGGAATAATAAAATCAGAACAAGTTTTCAGAAGAAACTTCAAATATTTGCCAACCTGCAATTCAAAATGTATCGATAATAATAAAAATATTCAAAATGGCGTTAGGGAAGTATTCAGTGTAGAAGGTTAGACTTTCACCAAGAGAATACTAAAAACTAGCTTCGAGAACTTAGTTCAAACAAATCAAACTTTGATCTCTAACTTGGCTACTCAACCATAATAGGACGGCGACTTATAAATGCGTGGCCCTAGTTTAAGATAATATGCACACCCCTCCTGAGCACCATAAATACTCAGTTCAACCCGACGGCGTCTTACACTGCAAGGCACGAGTTTAAGATCAAAATGTACACACACTCCCGAACACCATATATGCTCGGTTCAACAACCAGTGTGCCCCATAAAGACACACCAGCCTTATAGTTGATGGCAAAAACGTAAACCCCAGAATATATATTACTCTAAACCTCACACTTGTCCTTATTCCATAACTCCAAAACAAGCCATTATCGATATTCAAAAAATAAATATAGTCATCGTAATTAATATGAAGATAAAAGGAATAAACATTTCATATTAAAAGGAAAACTTTCTATAAATAGAAAATTACTAATTTTAGAAACTTACTTAAAATAGAAAGTCTTATAGAGAATACGTAAGTTATTAAAATAAGTGAAATGTATAAAAATAGCATTTTTAACGAAATTAACATTTTATTATTATCGTCGTTATCGTAACTTTAATATATTTCTAAATTCGTTACTCAAAATATAAATCCTTTATTCCTTAAAGTAACAACATTTTGAGCCTCCACAGCGCGCCACCTAGGATTATGAGATGGATAATGAGGTGGATCTTACATGTCAGCTGATGTGGCCACCACAAACCTACAAACCATCCACCCAAAAGCTTCCGTTTTTGGTCATAAGAGAAAGTAACTGGCAGAAATATCACAATTATACCCCATGATCCATCAACCGTCGATAACTTCCCACAATTTACAGTTTTGTAAGAGTTTAGAAACTGTCAACTACATGTAGCATCTTTCTCTCCCCATCTCACCAGTTATTTCTCATTCTCTTTCTGATCAAATAACTCTAAACAAGAATAACTACACAAATTAGTAGTCTAATCACCTTTCTCTCCCCGTGTCGAGTAATTAGTAGTTTGTGATCAAATTAAACCTCATCTTCTCACCTCCAGTTCTCATTCAAGCCAGTCTTTCAGATTGTTTTAATTTTATATTGGTTTCTGGGTGATGTTATATTCATATGCTATTGGTGATGGTTAATTGATGGCTAATTTCAAGTATTACAATCAAAAGAACAATGAGTATTATTGTGGAGATTGGAAGAGATCAACAGATCATGACCTTTGTAGTTTTTGTAGTTGATGGCCGGCCGCCAAAAGGTCGCAGTTTTCCACTGTTTGGACCGTAGTTTCCTTAGCTTCTTCGGGAGATGCCTGCGAGACTACTCCCGATGTTGCGCTGCTGGTGGAAGGAACGTCGTCGTCGACACAAAATCGAGTGAAGGTTGGGGTGGGGTTGAACAGGAGAAGAGTCATCTCCATTGTTGTTGGACAGGAGAAGAATGGTGTGGTTGGGGTGAAGAAAACTAACGATTCTCCACTTGCAGGGTTTCTTTTTTCATCTCTCTCCCATTCCTATTTTTCTTATTTGTAATCAAGTTACTTCGGTTCCAAAAGATCACTGTATTGCATTGCATAGACCCCTTTAATTTGAGTTTTTCCATCGGCCTTCACTGTTTCACAAGTAACAGTTTTAATTCGTCAACACATTGATATTAACATGGAAAGAATGAATTGTATAGGCGGTTGTTTCAAATCTCCGTGTAAACAATGCACAAGTGCTCCATATGTCTCGGACAACATCTAAGTTCGCTCAAGAATTTACTCCCTCCATCTCGATTTTATTGTCCTCTTTTCCCACTTTGTCTATTTCAAATTCATTGTCGGTAAGAACATAATGTATTTTACGTATGATCTCATTTTCCATAACCAATAAAGGGGTGGGACGGGGGATACTAATTGCTTACCAATTTTAGGATTTAAATCAATCTTTTTTCTTTTAGTTTACACAAATCAAATCGACGTGAAATTGCTAGGCAGACCTGAGCGAGTGGCGCAGCAGAGGAATCGGGTACAAATTTGGGTAGAAATTGGTTAAGACGCTCAGTTATCGAGATCCGAGGCATCAGGATAATGTTGTAGCTGATCAATCTGTGCTGTTTTTCGGGTTTTAAGATCTGCAAGAAAGTGTCCTGTATGTATTTTTCCCGCACATCAATTTTAATCAAATTTAACCTAATTCAACATCTCAAATTCAAATTTTATAGCATTGTATCCGTTTAATTTCGATATAAGTTGTAGATGTCGTATGACTTTTTATTAATGAAATGATCTATTCGCTCAAAAAAAAATTAATAAAAAAAAATTAATAAATAAATAAAAAAAATTCAGGTTTGTCAATGCAGGTCCTGCAATGCGTACTCGAGATGGATAAATTGACTTCTGTTTTAACTAATTTTTGGAAAGGTTTGTTAATTAATTGTCTTCATGTTTGGATTAATTTTAACCGGATTCCACAATGCATTTATTGAATTCTCTTGCACAACTTTAATAACTCGGATCAATCTGAAGTATGCTTCGCATAAAAACAACATATTTATACAAATGTTAAAATTTATGCACATACTACAACTTAGCCAGTTAGGTACATTTTGTGCACTAAGGTAGTTTATTTCTTTCCTAAATCATTGAAGAAGAGAAACTGTGACGACAGATTTTGCAGAATATTTTAGGCGTTTAAATGACATCTGCATCGCTGGTAGCCTGGAATTGATAGAAGTTTTTTATGTAAACAATTTTCTGACGACGACAACGAGTAAGTCTTCGACTGGGTTAAACTTCTGTGATGATGACGCTTTCTTGCAGGTTCTGCTTTTTTAATTTAAAAATTATTTGGAGTTTTTAATACATAGTACTCTACTGTATATAATAGGATGTTGTTTTATTTATTGGATTGAGATTTTAGATTGACTTATATTTTGAGAATAAATGTGAAATGTTGGAGATTAGAGTTCACTTCTTATTCTCTAACTTTCTTACGGTTGAAGAAATCATTTGATGAATTATCATTATAAACAGTTTATTCACCCAAATAAAGAGTTTGGTTATAGATGTTGGCAATGGTTCATTTTGGAGTTGTGAGCTTCTGAATTCAAGTGATGAGAGAATTTGACATACTTCTAACTGAAATAAGGTAATGTTCTCCACACACCTACCACCACTGTCTTGGAAATAAGGTATATCTTCATTCTTTCTTTTGTGATTCTTTTTCTTCATTCTTTGTTATATGAAGCTCGAGTTGTTATGGTAGATTGTGATTTTATGATCTCCATCATTGTTAACCCGAGTGATTTTGGATTCAACCTTTTTTCCAGATTTTGTTATGTTGAATTTAGGCTGACATTGGGCATTTTTTTTTCTTTATATTTTTATGTTATTCACGACATTCGATTGAGTTAATTTTCTATGGTATAGGAGTAATTTATTATCGAAAAACTATACACGCAGTCTATTTGATTAGGGAGTTAAATTGATAGTGATCAAGGAAAAACTTGACATTGTCGGTCTAATTTGATGTTCTTCTATATTCATTGCGTAAAATGCAAATACATGATGTACTTGGCATAAAAAAACTTTATGAACTACATATAATATAATACAATATAAACTACGGAGTATTATGTAATTATATAGCACGACAAAGCCTTAAGAAAGATCAGTCAAGTTGTTACATTTCTCTTCCTTTGATTTATCATGATGTCAGGAGACAAATGACAATGTTGCTCTTCCTCTAGAACATATCTAACAATAGAACTAAGCAAAAATTGTAACACAACTCATATACCAACTCAATACATGACTAAAGTCTTTTTTCATGAATAAGAGTTAGCGTGTAAGTTCCTATACCTATCATTTTTCGTATGTTAACATTCAAATATTCAATCATTAACTTCTTTAGAACTGTATTTTTTAGGATCCTAATTAACGGGCTTGAAGATAGTTGATATCAGAGTTGAGTTTTTGGAGATTAGTTTGTCACAATTGGTTTGTTACTATTATTCCAAGTGAAAGTGAATGTCATGTCTTGCTTTTTGGTGAGGATCCCCAAACAAATGAGCACGAAACCAAGTGAGTTATGGTAGAAAGAGAGTTCTATTCGAAATTAATCCGATTTGGTTTCAGAGTTGATGTATGGAATTGGGGGTTCAACAAAGCCTTCTCTTCTTACTATGGTTTCCCATGCTCCAAAACGTGCTGAAAGCCAACTGGCTTACGGAGTATTATTATATATTTATTTTCGTAAACATTCAAATTGATGTATGTATATCCTTTAGAATGGTAAGTGCTCAACAACTTTTAATGATCATTTAGATGTAATTTGACATAGATTGTTGATTTTTGATTTTTGTGAGATCTCCCGTATTTTAATTTGCAAGAATAAAGATACAATGGTATTATTTCATACAAAAATGAATAAATAAATAAAGAGGATTGATTCGATTTTGGTTTCGACTTTTGTGTTTAAAAAATGTTCATTCAAATGAGACGAGTTTGTACAAATCTTTCAGGTTGGGTTAATATTAAATATCCTTCATCTAACGCTCTTTTAATACTCCCTCCGTTCATAATCTTTTGACATGTTTCCTCATTATTTGTGAGAAGTATTTTAATGAAACGGAACAAAAGATAGTGAACGGATAGAGTAGTTGTTTATTGATTACTTCGTATTCTTCTATTATTGTGTACTGTTTTCTATTTTTATATACATAATTATTGTTAGAATTTTAAAATCATTTATTTTGCAACTACTTAAGTTATATTTGAAGTAAATGTTTATATTAAGATTAAAATAAAATGTCATCAATAATAAAACTTTTTTAAAGATTTGTAACTCGGTCAGTTTGTACACAATTACAGAGTATTTAATTGTGATTGTGAAAAATTGTGTTCTTCAGAGTTGACCGTGCTTAAAAACTCATGTCACCATCTTTGACTTAAGTTTAAACGGGTCAAATACATCCAATTAAGATAAGTAGGAGTGTAGGGACAAGGATGTCGCTAATGTGGGAGAGAGATAATATATATGCAGATGATTGAAAACATATGTTTAAATAAAATATAATTAAAATTTATTTGTTACTTTCAGATGATTTTTCGAGAAAATATTGTGTATTTATTCAAAATCAATTACATTTCTTTTCAATTTTTTTGGTAAAATCTTACCTATCAGTTTAATTTAGTCAATATTTTTACAGAGTAATAGAAGTATTAAAAACAATAGAATCTAATATTATAAATATATAATTAAACTATCGACTTCCAAAATATATAATTAATGGGTCGATTAGAAACTATGGATCATGTTTACATAAACCTAATTTTTATTATTGGGATGTGAATTATATGAGTATTATTTGATAAAATATAGTCAAATAACTTTAGTACAAGTTTGTAGTAGAATAATTTGTATTTGGAAATAATTTAAAGTAGATACTTTGTATTTAGTTAAACTATAATTTTTTTGTCCATTTTATATTACTTTAATGCTTACATCTATTAATTTTTCATATTCTTTCGAATGTAGTAAATTATTTATACTTTAAATATATAACACATTTTTAATACATCCGTGCAATTTTGCACGGGCACAAAACTAGTAAAATAAAATAAGTCAAAATATAGTATTTTATAAATAATTAGGAAATCGAGTTAAAAATATAAATTTTAGAAAACAGATGTTTTAAGAAAAAAAAAAATTTGATTTAACATTAACTTAGTCAACAAGTTTTATAAATGAAAGGAGATTTATAAAGATTTCAAATTAGTTTTAGCAAATAGATTTTATCAATAAATAATACTGATTTTACTAAAAATAATCAATCGTAGACAAATGAGAAAATATTAGGGAAACTAGTCTGGACTAAAAATGTATTTAAAACAAAATCGACTATTTTCTCTTTTACTAGTATAAATAGTAAAACGAATATTAATTTATTAAACAAGTATACAAACCTCGATTATAATATAAAAATACGATTTTAAGTTAAAATTATAAATTAACGAAATATGACAAAAATATGAAATCGATATTATTTAGTTACTATTGTCACGATAACCAACAAAATATTATAACAATCGCAAATAATTAAATTACTAACGATTTATAAAACGATATCGAAAACTTGTAAAATATTTATAAAGCACACGATTTAAAAGAATATTTAGCAAATAATAAATAGCTAAAATTAGAAAAATGAATTTAAAATATTTACTACATACTACTACTCAAATATACGATATAAAATCGAGTAACGTCCTAAAGTTACCTCGAGTCGACATCCGAAACGAACTCGTACTCGTCCATCTTGATCAACCCAGGCTTCCAATCAGAAGAAATGTCGTCCTTAAGCTCCAAGTTGTAGAACCGCTAGTCTTTCTTTCGACGATTCACCACGACAATCGAGAAGATAAAATAAAAGAATGAGACGTATACGACATAGGACAGAAAGAGAAACTATGTGTCAAAAATAGAAGCATGAAGACCGAACTTAATCGAATTGACAAATACGATAGGAGAAGGGCAGTAGCAACAAAAATGACAGAAGGAAGAAGGACGGAGAACGAAATAAAGAAGAAGGAAAAAAGCAAGTAGCAAGGCGAGATTGAAATGACATGAGCAGTAGAGTGACATCAAATAAATTGCATTCCGTACTAAACAGCGTGCAATAGAAGCCGGACAGCAGCAGATGCATAAGGAAGAAAGACGACAAAAAGAAAAGGACAGATAGAGGGACGAAAAACGACAACTCGAAACAGCCACGAAACCCGAAACCCGACAAAACGTAGTAACAAAGCGCGAACAGCAGCAAAACGACGGGCTAAACCAAGCATAGCAGCAGCACAAGGTGAGAATGAAGAAAAAGAGAATGACGAACATGGGTGAAAGAAGAACAATAACATAGATCGACAACTAAGCAGCACAAACGCAACATCAATCGAAATCATTAGCACGTACAGGACATAAGCAACCGATATCGATTCACAAGGCGACGACACGAATATGAACTGAGGCGAACAAAAACAGAGGAAGAAAACAACTACGATAAAGCAGCGAGTCGTAGCAACAAAATACAGCAGAACGAAACTAAACTGAACAGAACAGAACAACAGCAATCGAATTCGAACGACACAGCAGAAGGGAGCGTGAAATCAACAGAAAAAGGGAAGAGAAGAAGATAAACGAAAAAGAAGAAGAAGAGGAGGAGAGAATGGGCAAGTAGCAGCAACACCAAAAGCTAGAAGATAGTAACAGAGAGGAAGAAGAACGAAAAATAAAGGAGGGCAAGAAGGAGATGTGGATTACCTAACAATGACTGAGCCGAAACCGAAACCGAGCGAAGGGTGACATGTAACAGAAGCATCTCGAGCAGCAGTAGGAGCGTGCACAACTAAGAATACGACGAAACGGCGACAAGAATAGTGGCTGATGGAGGAAGAAAATAAAAATGAAGGAGGAGGGAGGCGGATGAGATGAAGAGCAGGTAAAGAAAATGAATAAGCGGAAGTGGAGAGATGGTGAAGTGGTGGGGGTAAACAAAAAGAAAAACAAAGGGGATTGAATGTAAATAGAATACATTGAATAAGAAGTGGGAAAACAAAATAAAAATAAAAAAGGGAAAGAACGTAAAACAAGTAGAATATACATGGTATATGGACTAGATAAATGAATCAGGTTAGGAAACAAATTCCGTAACGAAGTTGACTAACCCACGAGTTGAATCAAAAACGACTCAATAAAATTAATAATTAATCGAGCCGTCAAATAAAATGAGTAAATAAAATATTTGAGACGAAAATGAAGCTTAAAGAAATAAATTAGACGGTGAAATAGTATTTCCCAAAAAATAAACAAAATCTTCGATAAAGTGAATTAAATTGATTCTCAAGGAAATGTAATAAATGTTTTGACGAAACTTAATATAAATAATCTTCGAACCGAAAATAGAAATTCGAGCTTAAATATAAATAAATAAAAAGAATTTAGAATTAAAATTGTCGAAATAGGTTTTCGATAAGAATTAAATTAATTGTATAAAATAAATAGAAACAGAAAATATGTTTTAAATATAAGAAGTGTTTCTGAGTCAAATAGGATTTTAGGAGTTTGAAACGATTAAACGATAAATTCGTTTTGTAATAATTTTAAGAATTACGAGTTAAATCGTAAATAAAAATAAAAATACGAATATAACTTTAATTCAATTTAATTTATAAAATCAGGGGTGTTACATTCTCTGCAAGTTATGAACTTGTATATGGTCTTTAGACCTGAGTCTTTGACTATTCTGTACATGTGATGTGTATGCTTTGATACTATTCCTCGTCAGCTATGAAAGGGGGTTATGGATGGTTATTGGGCATGCATGGATCATGTGGTTAGACAAGAGGAGATTTGCTCTTCCTTTATTGAAGGGAATTTATTGTTTCTTCGCCACTCGAAGAGTGTGACTTGTACAAATGCATGGCCGTGCTCAGATGGGATGAATATCATACATCTGCGCTTTTAACAAGTCAACTCAAAGATTCGAGTATAAGATTGAGATATGTGACGATGACACTTCTTCTTATTTCATTCTCTATTGAAGACAATAGTAGCAAAGTGACTTAACGCCGTTCTTGAGAGGACATGTACAAGTGGGAGACTGAAGGAGTTATGTCCACTGTCCTACGGATTAACCCACTTAAGTCTATGTATCCGATATGCCTTGCTAGAGGTCGATGTTGGGTTGACATGTAAATAGGTTACGTCTCTGGTAGTATTAAGTGAGCCTATTGGGTCACACACAATGTGCACGAGATATATTAATATATATGGATATATTAAATATATCAGGTCAGTAGAAATACGAACCTAGCTGTGTTGTTGGGTTATGCTAATTAGAGTTGTGATAATAATCTAATTATGGTAATTAGAGTTATTGTAATAAACTAATTCTAGTTTCTCATCTCCTATATAAGGAGATTCATATGATGAACCAAGATATGGAATTAAGAATATTGACTAATAATAAATATACGAAGTATTCTTGTTATAAAGAGTTATAAGAGAGATCTAGAGAGAAATTGTGAGAGGGTCTCACAAACCCTTATACTAGCATATACGTCGCAGTTCCGTACACGTGTGGATACCAAATGAGGCATCACGTTTGGGATGCTTTATTCTGTCTGTGGGAGTTATTTATTCAGTCCGTGAAGATTATATATATGTATGTATGTATGTATGTATGTATGTGTGTGTATATATTAGGAAAATACATAAACAACAAAAAAAATCAACTAAAGAATCTTTTAATTATTATAATATATATCTAATCCATTACATTAATGCGATGTTTTACAACTTTTAGGTAAAAACCTTGAAAGTTCATTTTTAAAAAAGATTATCGTAAAAAATATTATAAAAATGAAATATATTAGATTCGTGGTAGAAAACGCTTTCATTAGAGTATAAATTTCATATTATTTGTTCGAAAAAAATGTGAGTATAACTTTCATGTTATTTGTTGGAAAAAAATGTGATGAATTTATTACACATAACAGTTGTCAGATTATCCTATATTGACATATTATAATATTGTGATGAAATTCTATATTATAAATAAGAATAATCATTCGTTCTTAGGTATCTAATAAAAATCTTTTGAATCTGAAAAAAGAACTCTTAAGATTATAAAACTTAAATAAATTATCCTACATCGAAAAATATGATGAGGTGATAGAATTTTATTCAAGTATTATAAATACGAGGAATTATTTACTTTAAAATATCGACCAAGAAAAAGTTTTAAATTATCCACTTCGAAAAATTATGATGGGGTGACGAAATTCTATATCATAAATAAGAGTAATCGTTCGGTTTTAAATATCGACCAGAAAACTTTTGAGTCTTTAAAAAACTTTTAATATATAAGACTACAAACTTAAAATCATCCCACATTGAAAAAAAATTATAGTATGGTGATGAAATTCGATATTATAAATAAGAGTAATCATGTATGTTTTTTAGTCTTAATTAAAAGAGCTTTTAAGACTATAAACTTAAATAAATTATCTCACATTGAAAAATATGATGAGGTGATGGAAGATTATAAACTTAAATAAATTATCCCACATCGAAAAATTATGATAAGTTGATGAATTCTATATTATAAATAAGACTAACCATTCGTTCTTAAATATCAATCAAAAAAAGGTTTAAGTCTTAAAAAGTTTCTTAATAAGACTACAAATTTAAGTAAAAGTAATCTCACATCGAAAAATTATAATAAGGTGATGAAACTTTATACATTATTATAAATAAGAGTAATCATGTGCTCTTAAATATTAACCAAAAATCTTTTGAGTCTGTGGACATGACATAGGTCCACCCCGACGCGGCCACGCGCGGGTTTGGGGAGGCGAATGAATCTCCATATGAGATGGTCAATCTGAAATTTAAATCGAAGTAGAAGTCGCCACCGAATTTTGTGGTTATTCGGAACCATTCGAGCCCACTCTATGTCGTAGTGGGCCGTATAAAAAATACGGCCCATTTCCGATGTCAGAGTTTATTGGGCTCGTCCCTTTGCATTACGATACCGATACCGACATTATCGGATATCGTGTATTGAATGACTCTTGTTGCCAATGTATTCGAACATCCGGAAACCATGGTTCTGAGTAAGGGGTGAGGGGACGTGTTGGGAAGTTCACTAAGAACACCCAACCTCGCCTGCACTTAGCGGCCTTTACTAAGATATCGTTCGTTTTTTATGTACACGCGTTAGTTCGACGGTTGAATGATATGCAAACATTATTTTCCTAAACATGTGAGAAAAATAAATAAATGGGTTGCTAAGTCGTTTAATGCATGTTAAACTAATAACGTCAAAGTTATTTTAGCATGTGAGGTTTGTTTTAGTCTAATAAAACAATAAAAACAAATAAATTGCTACAAACACGAGAAAACGGGTTAGTAACGATTGAATAAATTGAATAAAGAAGTAAATAAATAATATGCATGATTTTCGAAAAGATTTAATGACACGTGTGTTGACCAAGGTCGAAAAAAAGTATTTATCGAAATATGTCGCGAAAGTCGCTTTTTATATAAGGTTCGAAAAGAATAAAAAATAGAAAAGCGAAGAAACGAAAAAAAAGGACCCGGCGAACCAGGCTGCCGCGCGGGTCGCCTGACAGGCGCGCGACTCGCGTGGCAGTCTGTCCGGTTTTCTTTTTTAATTTTGTTCGAAAAAATCGTTAATTTTTATAAATCGCGTACAAATATGAATTAATTTATACTCGATTTATATTTTCGATATTCGTCGTATTCGATATTTGATTATGAAATCGGTATCGAATAGTCGGAAGGATTTTAGAAAAGGTTTTGAAAAAAGTTTGTTTTGAACGAAAAGTAAAAAAAAGAATTTTGAACGAAAAACATGTTAATTCTTTCCGCGTTTAAAATCATTGAATTTTGTTTTTAAAAAAAAGTAATGATTTTATTAGCATCAATAAGAATTAATTAATTTAGTTCTTGTAGATACGATATTCGATTAGAGAATCGGTATCGTATTTTAAGAACGTTATATGAAAAATAGTTTTATAGTATCGATTATTAAAAATAAATAAAAATATGCGACGAACGACCCATATTAATAATAGGAAACGACCGACGACCCGTAAAAAAAGTGACAGACGAAAAAAAAGAAGGAAAAAGACGTGAGAGAGAGAGAGAAAGAAAGGAGAAGAATCGGGTTTGATTTACACCCTCAACCTACATGCTTTACTTTCTCGGTATGAAGCTTGTCAGACGGTGGCTTAGGCTTGGGAGCGTCGAGATGATGCGGGATGAGTTAAGGTGTCGGTTTGGTGCGTTTTTTTATGTGTGTGAGACGGTGGGTTCGGCCGGATGACAGGGTTGGTTTCGTCGGTATTTCGAGGCTACTTTGGGATTACGTCGGGAATTGCTAGATATCGAGGGTGTATGCTGTGGACATGACGTAGGTCCACCCCGACGCGGCCACGCGCGGGTTTGGGTAGGCGAATGAATCTCGTGGTAAGATTGTTCTCGGGTTCGGAATTTAAGTCAAAATGGAGTCGCCACCGAATTTGTGATTATTCGGAACCATTTGAGCCCACTCTATGTCGTCATGGGCTATACACAAAGTAAGCCCACTTCGATTTCAGAGTTTATGGGACTCGTCCCTTTGCATTGTTATATCGATACCGTTTACACCGGCTTTCGTATATAAAATGAGTCTCGTGTGCCAATGGTTTCGGACATCCGGAAACCAAGGTTCTGAGTAAGGGGTGAGGGTACGTGTTGGGAAGCCCACTAAGGACACCCAACCCCGCCCGCACAATGGCGGCCTCTAGTAAGACATCGTTCGTGTTCGTGTACGCGCGCAAGTAAAATAATTAAAAGATATGCAAACAGCGTTTTCGGGCTAAGCATGTGAATGGTATGTGAACTACGTCATTTAATGCATCTTAATTCACGTCAAAGTGATTTAGCATGTGATGTTCATTTAAATAGATAAATGACAAACATCGAAAATAGAAAACTCGTAAATAAATTACAAATTACACGGGCGGAATACAACCCGGAATTCACAATACAACGAGCAATAAAATAGAATAATCGAATAAAATAAAAAGAGTTATAAATAAATACAGGACCCGACAAAGACCCGTATATAATAAATGCACACTAGATCGTGAATTAGATAGACGGACGAACCTTAATTAATTACGTATTGTATTGCATATTAATCAAAGGACGGAGGTTCGAGACTTAGACGTGGTGCTAACCCGATCTCGAACCTCGATGCCTTGTCCCGACTTATCACCTCGAGAAATGGAGTCTAAATTAATTATGTGTCGGATACGACTAAAGAGTCGTCGACATAAAATTAATAGTGCGAGACCGTCGATCAAAATCGCTTTAGGTGTCGTGACATGCATGAGTTTTGAAAATTAGAATTACATAATTGATTATGCACGTGTCGACTAAAAGTCGTAAAAAGAATGACGAGGCTCGAATGTTGCATTAGAGCTCTCGGTCTTCTGGGCTACAGGACCCACTCGATCGAGTCATGGTCTGACTCGGTCGAGTGTGTCTTTAACGTAGCTACTGTCCAGATTTTTGGGTGCTACTCGATCGAGTAGCCTACGTACTCGGTCGAGTAGCTCCTGTACGAGGGACTACTCGTTTCATTTTATTGTCCAAAATTGATGGTTAGCCAAATTAAATACAAATATTATACGATTTGTATTTAATTCGGCTTCCGGTGCTATAATCGTGTATGCATGCGATTATAACACCGTTATCGTATTTTTATGAAAACGTTATCGTTTAGATTAGAAATTTTGAATTAGTGACGAAATTGCATCCCTTTACGTCACGACATCGAAACCAATCCTTTCGGATTATGTGATGTCGGTTTTCGTGTCAACGGGTTCCGCACTAATCTTGGAAATGGGATCAAATACGTTCAACTATGACCGATCACGATCACATCATGTCCTTGAGCACATTGGGGCGGCGCTCCTCGAAAGGGTGCCACCTCCGTCGTTACTCGTAAAGGAATTAGATGGACTTTAGGCGATCGTCATAGTCAAACGTATTCGAAACCGAGATTTTAATACTAGTATGTATATATACACGGTATAAGTATTATGACGAAATGTAAATAAATAAATGTTAGTGGTTAGAGTACATAAATAAAATGTTAGTATACAAAAATAAATAAAAAGTTAGTATGCAAAAAATTAAAGGTTAGTGTTAGCGGTTAGTAATAATAATAATAATAATAATAATAATAATAATAATATTAATAATAATAATAATAATAATAATAATAATAATAATAATACAAATATATATAAAAGAAACGAAAAAGAAGAAGGGAGAAAGAGATGTCGGGATTTGAATTACACCCTCAACCTACATGCTTAATGGCCTCGGAAACGAACTCATAGTAGCGGCGTGTGCGCGGGAGTGTCGAGATATGTAGGGTGAGTTAGGGTGTGTTTGGTTAGGGAGAGGATGCTCTCGGCTCTTTGGCGAGTTTTGATCTCGAATTTTGATTGTATGTGTATGTGTAATGGATGATTGAATGTTGAAGTTGTGCTAGTGTAAAATGTGATGTTGTGTGTTGAGTTGCTTGGGTTGAAGATGTAGGGTTTTTAGCATGGGAAAAATCTTGTGAAATGAGAGGGGGTCGTGGGGTATTTATAGACTTTACCCCACGACCTAGGGTCACTCGATCGAGTGGCCCTAGTGCACTCGATCGAGTGCCCTTCAAAGCGGGCCTGATCCAGTTTTTGGCGCTCCACTCGACCCACTCGATCGAGTGGATCAAGTGAATCGAGATAAAAAAGGAAGGAGTTGACCTTGTTGATTTGATTGATTTTTTGAATTTTGATTTGTGCGCCAGTTTCGAGGATTGTATTTGGTTGATTTGTGTGCCGGGTTCGTGTTTGACCGGGTTTTGACCCGGTCGCCAAAAGACGGGATTTATTTTTGGTGTCGGTTTTGGCCCAAATTAGTCTTATTTGACTCAGAATGACCCACTAGGCCTGAATTTGAGGTCAGTTTTGAGAGATTTGCACTCCGCTAAATGCCCACATCGGATACTATTGATTCCGAGTCCGTATTCGAGCGTATTAAGACACGTTTACGTCCGATCATCATCGGGTGTTTTGTCGGGAACCGCTATAGACACTAGCAGGAAAAATGCGGGTGTCTACAGAGCCCCTACTCTGACTGAGGCTTGGACAAGGCGAAAGTCAGAGTAGCTACCAGGCCAATCGAGGATTACGACCTGGCAGCTTTTCGGTCGGCTCGTTTATAGTCCATTAGACTTGCGTGAAGGGCTCGCCAGCCATAAGAAAAGGGTCATACTTGTCCTGATGATGATAGCTCCGTGGGGAGTCGAACTTGCCTTTGGAATCATAGGTGTACCCGTATGCCGACACATCACATCTTGGATGTAGCATTCCAGGAGAGACACCGACTCATGCTGGGGAGTAAAGTAGCTGCGCAGGGGCTTGCTTCTGAAGTCTTGGGTGTACCCGTATGCTGACACATGACAACTTGCATGTAGCATTTCAGGAGAAACACCGCCTTTGATGTTCCGTTGGGAAGCACTAGCTGGTACCTGAAATGTTAGATACATAGGTAGAAATAGCAGGCATAGTATATAGCAAGATAGCACATAGGAAATGCAGTTAGCATCTATAGACTGGCTTTCGCTGGGGAAAATGGGTTTTGCTTCATTTTGAAATCGAAGTCCTGAAAGCAACTCACGTGCTAGGAGATAGGTTTTCAAAATTAAAAGGGGTAGAAAAGAAATTTGCAGTTTAAATAGACCGAAACTTGACCTTGTCGAAAAGGATTTTCTCAAATGGCTAAGTTTTGCAAATTTCAAAGCAAGGATTTGAAAAGAGAGACATACCGACAGACTCGACTCTGGACGTGACAGGACGAGTTGACAGACACGACTTAGAATCTTGAAGGGGTTGGACTGTGACTCGGTAGAGGAGTGGGCCACTTAAGACGACAAGACTCGTAAGCTATGCTAATCCATAGCCTAGGCGAGTGGCAACACGGTCGAACATCGAAATGGGAAGGATGTTATATAGGGGAATTGCAGTAGCCTGTAATGAGACTGTTTCTGCATGACAAGACTTAGTATTAGCAATGTTGCAGCCTAGTGCTCTTTTGAATTTTTGGTTTTGGGGTACATTCCCAAAGTGGGTGTCACTTCGAGTCCCTGACGGATTCTTGTCTTCGACTGTGCCGAGTACTAGGACACACTATAGAAAGGAGGCTAGATTTTGAAAGTCATTTGGATTATGTGAGTGGATGGAGGACTTATGTCTAATAGAAGCCCCCAGGACGACAAAGCTAGCTGCTGAGAACATGACAGTGTTGTGACCGGACTAACGGTGCGTTTTTTGAATTTGTGGGTGTGGGTGGTTTTGCCTTTGTTGAAAGGCTGCCTACGTATTCACGTGTAGTGAAATCAAACCAAGCCGTAGTTCAGTGGATTGGAAGATATATTATGGTGCCTAGTTTATTAGGGCTTTATGTGTAACTAGCCATAACGATGGTGTAGGCTAGGTGCATTCTCAATGACGTCTTGATCAAAGGGCTTAGAATAGTTAGGATATTGATCCTGTGACTGTGAGCGTTCTTCGGGGTATCCCCCCAGAGGTGGTGTGAACTATTTGGGCATGTTCTATGCCGACCGCAGGTTGAGTCCCGTGTTTGGGGCTGGTAACTGGTCTGAATGTTTTTGGAAATGCGGAGCTAGGTCGCAAGTGGCTTTAATCCTTCGAAATCTAGAGCTCGATTTTGTGGAGCTAAGGCTTCGAGGGTAAGGTATTTTAATGTGGTAGGAAAGGGGGAAGTCGAGTAAAAGTGACTCGAACTTCGATCGGGGTAGGATGGATATTGCGGGATCTGATTTCCCTGTCTGGCCCTAATGGTTAGGGTGTATCCTATGGAGCTTGAATCCTTAAAATTCTGGGCTGTCTCTTAGCCTAGGTCTCCGGAAGGCCTTGAGGGTTGTAATGTGAGAAAGCTAAGTGTGGTGTTAGCTGACCAGCTTGGTTGTTTCTCCCCTATTTGATGGTATGGGCATGGATAACTTTGAATTTGACCGTTTTCACTACGGTCATGGGTTCTTGAATATTTGTTGGCTGACCTCTTAGCCCCGGTCATGGGTTTTTTGAATTTTTGTTGGTTGACCACTTAGCCCCGGTCATGGATTTTTTGAATGTTGGTTGACCTCTTAGCCCCGGTCACGGGATTCTTCATTTGAGTTGGTCGTGCCCCGGTCAAGGGATTGACCGTATCTGGTCGAGGGATGTTGATCATGGCCAGCTCTTTTGTTTTGGCCTTTCGCTTTTTTCCTTGGACTTTTGATTTTTTTTTTGTCCATTATTTTTTTTTTCACGGCTATTCTTTGATGTTGTGGGTGGATATGAGGGTGGGCCCATCGGTTGGATTAGGCTTGTGGAGCTAAACCTTTGTAGGGTGTAAGCCTAGTTGGTGTTTATGTGAGTGCAACTCGTGGTGGAGTACTCTACGGTAAGCATGGTGATTTGGATCTCGGTATTGTCATCATAATTCCGAGCAGGCTTAGTGGGAGCATCGTCCCGAGTTGGGTATTTTTGGCATCAATCCTATAGAGTCACGATGCTTCTTTTTTGCTTCTGGTCAGGCTAAATGCCTAATGTAGGGATTGGTTAGTCTTATTGGAGGGGTGTTTATTGTGGGAAATGTGCTTGCCTCCCGTCTTGAACCCAAATTAGGAGACAACCTAGATTTGTCATAGGATTCGATACTGCTCCTACTAGGGGTAGTTATGTGGCTTTCTATACCAGACATGGAACAGGTAAAGGAAAACACGGGCCTCAGTTCCTGCAGTCATTATAGATGTGCCAATAATAGTCACGTGCATGTGATCACAGTGTATGATGATGTTCATCATGTTCTCGGAAACACATAAGGGAAGCATATATGAGAGATAGAATATTGAAAGCTGATTTTATTGAATTTTGAAAAGATGACAGAATGCAAATGACTCTGACTCTGATTTGGAATAAGGATGTAGGATATCCTAGACTCGGACTCAGACTTAGACTCGAATCGAATCCGAACTTTCGGATACTCGGTTGGTCGTTTTTTGTTTTGGTAAGGTCCTTGATTGGAGAGAACGACGGGTGCCACGACTCGCCTAAACTCGGCTTTGCGCAAATGCAAGAGAGGGAGTCAAACTAGACATGGCCCGGGGTGACGGGTCGACAAAGACTCTTGGACCGGGATACTCGAACGTTGACCTACACGAGGTAACAACCCTGACTTGGACTCGACGATGAGACTCAAGCTGCATGAGGGTGAGTCCGAAAATGGGGCGGCCGTGTTTGACCGCGTCATGTGTTCGGACCAACCGTGGCGACCTAAACCTTTAGGAGACTCGAGTCTTCGTAGCATATGTACGACTCGAAGAAGGCATTATAAGGACGCCGGTGTTTGATGAACGTAAGGTACCCCTTAAGGTGACTGTGGTCGAATGCTGGAGTGGAGGACAGCCCCTAAGTGAGACTAAAGACTCTGACAGGATTCAGATGGTGCGGCATCCGAATGACTCAAAAGTGACACACGTGAGACACCACGTGTAGGACATGACCCTTAGAGCAACCGTGATTGATTGCTCTGCTGAAGGGTAGCCCCCGAGTGAGACTGAAGGTTTTGCTAAGACTCGAGTGTTGGACGAGTGACCCTTAGATGTAAGGATCAAGAACCTTTAGCTACAGGGCTATGCCTTGTAAAAGGTTGACTCGACCTCGAGGAAAGGCAGACGGGGTAAGGGAAGAAACTTGCGATGTAAGATCGGCAGAGTTTCGACGCTAGAGACCCTTGACTTGACTTGAATAAGGATAGACCCTGTGATTGAAAGACGGGCGAAATTCCCTTAAGAAAGGTCGTGGGGACCGTCCTGTCGGAGGGAAAGATCACTTGAGACTTTCTAGTTAGGACTCGAATGTTTAGATGAACCTTCCATTTACGAGTGTATGACACGTGTTGGTCGGTTATGCCTTTAGGATAAGGCAGACTAGGATGGGGAAGAAACCCGCGATGTAGGATCGACGGAGTTTTGACGCTATAGACCTTCGACATATTATGAAAAGACCCGACACACGGATAACGGTAGGTCCTATAATAAGGAAGGTTTTGAAAAAAAATGATTGAATTTTGAAAATTGAGAGAACGGTCCTGAAATTGGTAGTGGGCCAATAGGACCGGGAATTTTGAAATATTAGAATGGTTGCGAGTAATTTCGCGTTTTGAAAAATTGGGAGATGGTCCCGTCTTTTGAAATTGGCAGCATGCCGAGTGGATCGAGTTTTTTGAAAAGTTGAATATTTGGAATTTTGAAAATTTGAATATCGAAAATAAATATGTAAAAATTTGAAAATTGAAAATGAGATCCCGAAGATTTGAAAATCGAAAACGACATCTCGGAGATTTGAAAATCGAGAATGGAATCTCGAGGATTTGAAAATCGTGAATGGCATCACGAAGATTTGAAAATTGAAATTGAATTTTGAAAATTCGAAAATCGAATGGTGGATCGAGAATTCGAATTGAAATGGATAGCATGCCGGCTAAAAAAAAGGCTTGTTTTGAGTCAAATCGTAAGTCTAATTTCCGGCAGCATTCCGAGTTTTTTGAAATTGGATATTTTGAAAAGATGCATTTTTGAAATGACGATTTTTGAAAATTGACACGGAAACCAAGTAGCACGTAGTCAAACAAGCATTATAACGACGCTTATGTATGCTTTACACTAAGTCTCGGTCGGTCAAAATCGAGTCTATACCAACAACGATGGCTTTCTCGTAAATCAGGACGGACTCCCTAAGCCGAGTTGGTCTTAGGACATGCCGCAAAACCCATACGAGTTCCACCATCGAAGTCTTTAGCGCACCCATGTAGGAATGCACCGCGGTATAGTGGGACGTCGGTCACAAGAAACCAGCCCGGGCAAAAATGGGTTATGCATGAATCATTAAACTAATGCGCGCACATTAATATACGAACGTTTTCTCTTCGAGTCTCACCCTAGGAACCCCGATGACATGTGGTACATCAGGTATCCCCAGCGGAGTCGCCAAATTATGGACATGACGTAGGTCCACCCCGACGCGACCACACGCGGGTTTGGGTAGGCGAATGAATCTCGTGGTAAGATTGTTCTCGTGTTCGAAATTTAAGTCAAAATGGAGTCGCCACCGAATTTGTGGTTATTCGGAACCATTCGAGCCAACTCTATGTCGTCATGGGCTATACACAAAGTAAGCCCACTTCGATTTCAGAGTTTATGGGGCTCGTCCCTTTGCATTGTTATATCGATATCGTTTACACCGGCTTTCGTATATAAAATGAGTCTCGTGTGCCAATGGTTTCGGACATCCGGAAACCAAGGTTCTGAGTAAGGGGTGAGGGTACGTGTTGGGAAGCCCACTAAGGACACCCAACCCCGCCCGCACAATGGCGGCCTCTACTAAGACATCGTTCGTGTTCGTGTACGCGCGTTAGAAAAATAATTAAATGATATGCAAACAGCGTTTTCGGGCTAAGCATGTGAATGGTATGTGAACTACGTCATTTAATGCATCTTGATTCACGTCAAAGTGATTTAGCATGTGATGTTCATTTAAATAGATAAATGGCAAACATCGAAAATAGAAAACTCGTAAATAAATTACAAATTACACGGGCGGAATACAACCCGTAATTCACAATACAACGAGCAATAAAATAGAATAATCGAATAAAAGAAGAAGAGTGATAAATAAATACACGACCCGACAAAGACCCGTATATAATAAATGCACACTAGATCGTGAATTAGATAGACGGACGAACCTTAATTAATTACGCATTGTATTGCATATTAATCAAAGGACGGAGGTTCGAGACTTAGACGTGGTGCTAACCCGATCTCGAACCTCGATGTCTTGTCCCGACTTATCACATCGAGAAATGGAGTCTAAATTAATTATGTGTCGGATACGACTAAAGAGTCGTCGACATAAAATTAATAGTGCGAGACCGTCGATCAAAATCGCTTTAGGTGTCGTGACATGCATGAGTTTTGAAAATTAGAATTACGTGATTGATTATGCACGTGTCGACTAAAAGTCGTAAAAAGAATGACGAGGCTCGAATGTTGCATTAGAGCTCTCGGTCTTCTGGGCTACAGGACCCACTCGATCGAAACATGGTCTGACTCGGTCGAGTGTGTCTTTAACGTAGCTACTGTCCAGATTTTTGGGTGCTACTCGATCGAGTAGCCTACGTACTCGGTCGAGTAGCTCCTGTACGAGGGACTACTCATTTCATTTTATTGTCCAAAATCGATGGTTGGCCAAATTAAATACAAATATTATACGATTTGTATTTAATTCGGCTTCCGGTGCTATAATCGTGTATGCATACGATTATAACACCGTTATCGGATTTTTATGAAAACGTTATCGTTTAGATTAGAAATTTTGAATTAGTGACGAAATTGTATCCCTCTACGTCACGACATCAAAACCAATCCTTTCGGATTATGTGATGTCGGTTTTCGTGTCAACGGGTTCCGCACTAATCTTGGAAATGGGATCAAATACGTTCAACTATGACCGATCACGATCACATCATGTCCTTGAGCACATTGGGGCGGCGCTCCTCGAAAGGGTGCCACCTCCGTCGTTACTCGTAAAGGAATTAGATGGACTTTAGGCGATCGTCATAGTCAAACGTATTCGAAACCGAGATTTTAATACTAGCATGTATATATACACGGTATAAGTATTATGACGAAATGTAAATAAATAAATGTTAGTGGTTAGAGTACATAAATAAAATGTTAGTATACAAACATAAATAAAAAGTTAGTATGCAAAAAATTAAAGGTTAGTGTTAGCGGTTAGTAATAATAATAATAATAATAATAATAATAATAATAATAATAATAATAATAATAATAATAATAATAATAATAATAATAATAATAATAATAATAATAATAATAATAATAATACAAATATATATAAAAGAAACGAAAAAGAAGAAGGGAGAAAGAGATGTCGGGATTTGAATTACACCCTCAACCTACATGCTTAATGGCCTCGGAAACGAACTCGTAGTAGCGGCGTGTGCGCGGAAGTGTCGAGATATGTAGGGTGAGTTAGGGTGTGTTTGGTTAGGGAGAGGATGCTCTCGGGTCTTTGGCGAGTTTTGATCTCGAATTTTGATTGTATGTGTATGTGTAATGGATGATTGAATGTTGAAGTTGTGCTAGTGTAAAATGTGATGCTGTGTGTTGAGTTGCTTGGGTTGAAGATGTAGGGTTTTTAGCATGGGAAAAATCTTGTGAAATGAGAGGGGGTCGTGGGGTATTTATAGACTTTACCCCACGACCTAGGGTCACTCGATCGAGTGGCCCTAGTGCACTCGATCGAGTGCCCTTCAAAGCGGGCCTGATCCAGTTTTTGGCGCTCCACTCGACCGAGTGGGTCAATCCACTCGATCGAGTGGATCAAGTGAATCGAGATAAAAAAGGAAGGAGTTGACCTTGTTGATTTGATTGATTTTTTGAATTTTGATTTGTGCGCCAGTTTCGAGGATTGTATTTGGTTGATTTGTGTGACGGGTTCGTCTTTGACCGGGTTTTGACCCGGTCGCCAAAAGACGGGATTTATTTTTGGTGTCGGTTTTGGCCAAAATTAGTCTTATTTGACTCAGAATGACCCACTGGGCCTGAATTTGAGTTCAGTTTTGAGAGATTTGCACTCCGCTAAATGCCCACGTTGGATACTATTGATTCCGAGTCCGTATTCGAGCGTATTAAGACACGTTTACGTCCGATCATCATCGGGTGTTTTGTCGGGAACCGCTATAGACACTAGCAGGCAAAATGCGGGTGTCTACATATGCTAATAATCGTGAGTGTTGTGTTTTTCGGTCGGTGAAAAATTGTTGTCTTTTGTGTTGAATATGAGGTCCTATTTATAGGAGTCGAGATAGTCTTGCTTGTGTGACAAGAAATACCGGTTTGGATAGGAAACACGAGAGTTTGAAAGGGAGCGAAAGTCTCGTTTCTTGGTGGAGAAGCCAAGTATCTCTGCTGTCATGAAGAGTTGGCCGAGTATTTTGGCTGTTTGGGATGTCTTGGCCGAGTATCTGGAGCTCGGTCGGTGTCTGATTCGGTTTCCGGATAAAATTCCTACTTGAGATCGAATTCTATCCTTAAACGGATTTGTTTAATATTTTTTGAAGATGATTTGTGTAGTATTCGGGACCGGATCAGCCGTGTGAGGTGTCACGGATGACTCGTGTGTCTCGAGAATATTTTTGACCGGGTTTTGACTCGGTCATAAAAAGACGGTTTTGCCCCTGGTGTCGGAATCGACCGAAATTAATCTTATTTGACTCGAAACGACCCGCTGGGACTGAATTTTAGGCTGGTTTTGTAAGATTTGTACTCCGTAATAAGCCCAAACCAAATGTCTATTATTTCGAGCCCATATCCAAGTCCATTAAAGCATGTTCGCGTCCGATCATCATCGGGTGTTTGGCGGGACCTACTATAGACACCTGGCGGTCAAAATGTGGGTGTCTACAGAGCCCCCACTCTGACTGAGGCTTGGACAAGGCGAAAGTCAGAGTAGCTACCAGGCCAATCGAGGATTAAGACCTGGCACACTTCCGATCGGGTCGTTTACAGTCCATTAGACTTGCGTGAAGGGCTCGCCAGCCATAAGATAGAAATCATACCTGGATACATGTCAATAATGTCGCGGGGACTTTACTTAAAAAGTCTTGGGTATGTCTGTTTACAGACATATCCATCTTGGAATGGCGCGGGAGCTCCATTGGAAGCTGTGGGTATACCACTTACTGATAATCCCACTCGGAATGGCGCGGGAGCCTCCACTAGAAGCTGGGGATGTACCGCTTACTAATACATCCGATTTTTCAGTAAAAATGTTGCTTGAATTTTCACTGGGAATTTTCTTTTGAGAATTCTTCGGGAGTCTTGGGATACCTGTATGCTTTGCATGCAACATTCAGATAAAACATCGACTCATGCTGGGGAAGAAAATGATTTTTTTTTTACTGATTGACTTTTGGAGAAAGAGATTTTTCGAAAATTTCGAAAAAAGCCGAAAAAAATGTTTTTAAAAAAAGAAAATCTGGAAATAGGAATGCTTGGGACGACTTGATTCCTGATCAGATTCTGATATGGATTCCTAAAATTTTCTAGTTAGGCCTGTATGCCTAGGTGAAGTAGGAAACATCGTAAGAATCCCTATTCCAGGGGTGACTAGGAGAGGGGATTTCTCTATTATAAATAGAGAGTTCTTGCCCTTAATCTTCTCATATTCCAACCCAAATATTTCCTTCTATCTTAAAATCCCTTTAGACTTCTTAAGATAAAACAAAACTTTCTGCTATGGGTATCGAACATCTGACCGCGATGCTTCACGCGTGGGCCCAGGATTTCCGAGATGGAGATAAGGTTCAGCTAACTCAGATGGGAATTGTGGCTTTATTCCCTTTCCAGCGACTCAAGGTGGATGCGCATTTTTTTGGACGCTTGCTTAACTTTTTGGGATGCTACCCACCATGTTTTTGCCTTTCCTCGGGGAGAAATATGTCCCCTTCCCGAAGAGATTGCAGTCGTAGGGGGTTGGTGTCCCAATGCTCATCCTGCTATTCCTCCTTTTTATCCTGATCCAAGAAGGAGACTGAGTGACTTTCTTGGGTTGTCTCATGCTGAGACTTCTCGTATGGTGAAGGGAAATTCTGTTTCTTTGTTTGATTTGGCTGATAAATTCATGGATCCAAATGGTGCCAGAATTTCTTCTATCCATAGGCATAGAGCTTTTGCCTTCTGTATGCTACATCGATACGCCTTCGAAGGTCGGATGGATGCTGACTCATGTTTGGGTGAAATTAGGCTGATCAGCATAGTGGATCAGATGGAAGCAGGTTACAGCCCAGCCTGGCTGATAACTGGGGAGATCATCATGGGCCTTGATGCTAGGAGGCTTGACCCAGATCGGCAATTAACGGGCAGTATTCGTCTTCTGCAGGTATTTGACCTTTTTCTTTCGAAAATTTTTCCGAAAAATTTTAATTTCCGAAAAAAAAAAATTTAAATTTTCGGTTTTTTTTTTGAATTTCCGAAAATTTTGATTTTTTGGTTTTTTTTCGGAATTTTTCGATTTTTTTTTTTTTAAAGTTTTTGACTTTTCAAAAAATTTGCAGATCTGGTTATCCGAGCGCCTGTCGATCATAGAGTCCCCGGTGAACATATCCAGATATCGAAGCTGACAAATTGGCTCGCGGTCCCGGCGAATTAGCTCGAGCCATCACATAAATCGGAAGTATTGGGATGAAGAGCTAAAATTCCATGGCGGGCCCTTGATTAGGTGCAACGTGATCTGGTGGTTCCTCTCTAAGATGACAGGCCTAGCTAAAAGGGATAAAGCTCGTTACCTGGTGATCTTGTCTTTGGAATGGACCGTCCATATCTACCCGGATCGTCTTCTAAGGCAGTTCGGTTCGTTTCAACAGATTCCCGAAACTGAAGCAATTATTAGCGTTTCGCTCCAATTGACGGATGCTATGTGTGACACGTGGTTACAACGCTGGTTTACCCGTGTCATGTGGACTATACCTCGCCCTTGTCAAACCACTTGGGCTTCTGAATCATATCGTAAATGGACTTCCGAAGAATCTAAAGAAGCCCGTAAGGCTTTGAAGACTGATGAGGCTTTTGACTTAGCCCGTAGGGAATCCGTAAAAGATAATAGATGGTTCTTTGACGACGAAGAAACTCCAACTACCTTTATCCGGCCGGAGTCAGGTTCTAAGTTAAAAACTAAGACTCGAGCTAAAGAGACCGGTGCTAGCGACTTGGAGAGAAGACTCGGACGAAAGCTAGCGGTTCGAGACAGACTTGGGCCGCGGGAACGGTTACCCAAGAGGTTAAGGGCCCGGCTAGGGCCGACCGAGGTGACCGGGGAGTCAAGTTTGAAGAAACGAGCCCGGGTTAAGGAGGTTTCCTTAGTGATTCGGGAGCGTTCACCTCCGAGTCGACGCCGGTGGACCGAGAAAGAAGCTAAGGGCAAGGGAAAGGGAAAAATGCCTTAGATTCTTTATTATTTGAATATTAGTACTATTTGTGTGTTGTTTTTTTTGGAATTCTTTTTTGTGATTAAATTTTTGAAATAAATTAAGGAAGTTTATTAAAAACCGTTCCAGTTTTTTCGATTGCAGTGGTTGTGCCCTTTTGAGGGGCTGCCTACGTATCCACAGATAGCGGAATCAAACCAAACGTAGTTCAGACTTTAAATTGCAATTTCAAAATACATCAAGACTATTGGTTCAAGATGTTTGTAACAGTAGAATAAGTAATTCTAACTTTTGACTTGTCTTTAAAAAGTTTATTTTTGAAAAAGATGTTTTTTATAAACTTTTGCAAATGACATTGAGAGAAACGGGTTAAGGGTAATAACGTTTCGACTGGTCCAGGTTAGTTGGGTTGACAAACTCGTTCCCGTCCAGATCTGTTAGCATTACCGCTCCGCCTAATAGAATCTTCTTTACCAGATATGGTCCGGCCCAGTTAGGTTTGAATTTTCCCCTTGGGTCTATTGGTAATAAAGCCCGTACAGACTTGAGAACCAAATCTCCCTCTTTGATATTCCTGGGCCTTACCCTTTTGTTGAAGGCCCGCTGGATCCTTTTTTGATAAATCTGTATATTATTGAGGGCGCGAGATCTTCGTTCGTCTAAAAGTACTAGCGAATCATATCGTGCTTTAACCCAATCGGCTTCGGGTACTTGACTTTCGAGTAGGATTCTGAGTTACGGTACCTCTAACTCGACAGGTTGGACCGCTTCCATCCCGTATGTGAGGTAATACGGTGTTGCCCCAGTCGCAGTACGAATCGAGGTTCGATATCCCCAAAGGGCAAATGGTATCTTATCGAGTCACGATAATTGTCAGTCATCTTTTTGAGTATGGTGACAATGGTCTTGTTAGCTGCTTCCACCGCTCCATTGGTTTGGGGTCGGTAGGGTGAAGACGTATGCCTTTGGATTTTGTACTTGGCTAACAAGTTTGCCGTTTCGGCCTGAAAGTGAGTCCCGTGGTCACTGATGAATTCATGAGGGATCCCATACCGGCATATTATCTTACTTTGGATAAATTTGGCAACATGGCTGGCGTTGAGAATACGGTAGGATTCCGCTTCGACCCATTTGGTGAAATAGTCGATTGCTACCAAAATAAAGCAGTGTCCTCCGGTTCCCCGAAGGGTTTATTTTTCCGATTATATCGATTCCCCACGTTGAAAATGGCCAGGGTGACGTCATGGTATACAGCAGGGATGTTGGCATATGTTGCACATTAGCGAAAATCTGGCAATTATGGCAATGTCTGACATAAAGTTGACAAACGGTTTCCATGCTGTTCCAGTAATATCCGAGTCTCATGATCTTCCGGACTAGCATCTGGGCGTTCATGTGAGGACCACACTTGCCGTCATGTACTTCGGCCATGACCTTTTCGGCATTACCCTTGTCGACACATAAAAGGAGAGCCCCCTCCGGTGTCTTCTTGTAAAGTTGTCTGTCGTCGGTACGGATGAACTGTGTCGCTAGCCTACGTAAGGCCTTTTTGGCTCGATTTTCGGCCCCGGGTGGATACTCCCTGGCTGTCAGGTATGTTTGGATAGCTTTATACCATGGCCCGGGATCAGGTATCTCGATATCCTCGATGTCATGGATATATGCTGGCTCGGATCGTCTTTCGACATAGATCGGCATGCTGGTCATATGATCGGGAATATTTAGTAAAGATGCCAGTTTTGAAAGTGCATCTGCGAACTGATTTTCTTCCCGAGGCAGATACATATACTCTACCTTTTGGAATTGTTTCTCGAGATCTTTTACTCGTGCCTGGTAGGCCATGAGATTGGCATTTCGAGTTTTCCAATTTTGGAGCGCTTGGTTACTGACCAGAGATGAGTCGCCGTGTACTCTGAGATTTGTGACCCCTAAATCGGCGGCGGCTTGTAGCCCGTGGATACATGCTTCATACTCAGCAGCGTTATTGGTGACGTCAAATTCCAATTTGATAGACACGGGAGTATGTTCCCCTCTTGGCGAGATTAGGAGGATTCCGACTCCAAATCCTCGGAAGTTGGATGCTCCGTCGAAGTATAAATCCCACGTTTTTGTGTCAGTATGGAAAATATCTTCATCTGGGAAGGACCAAGTGTCGGTGTATCCTTCTTCGGTTATGGGACTGTCGGCGAGAAACTCGGCTACTATTCGGCCTTTGATGGCTTTCAATGGTACGAACCTTAGATCGAACTCTCCCAACATCAGGGTCCATCTCGATATCCTGCCGCTGAGGATGGGCTTTTCGAAAAGATACTTGATCGGATCCATTCTAGACAGTACTTGTACCTCATAGCTGAGCATGTAATGTCGGAGCTTCTTAGTGGCCCAGACCAAAGCTAAACACGTTTTTTCGAGCATGGTGTACTTACACTCGTACTCTAGAAACTTTTTGCTGATGAAGTATATAGCTCGTTCTTCGGAGTTGACCGTTTGAGCTAGCATAGACCCCATGACTGTCTCTGTCGTGGTTAGGTACAGCGACAAAGGCAAACCGGGATGCGGTGGCATAAGGACCGGCGGTGAAGACAAGATTTCTTTGATTCTGTCAAAGGCTGCTTGACACTTGTCGTCCCATAGTAACCGTTCCCCTATTTTCAGCTTCTTGAAGATCGGTTCACACACCATGGTTAGCTTTGAAATGAACCTGCTGATGTATTGTACCTTTCCGAGAAAACCTCTTATCTCCTTTTCGGTCTTAGGAGGCTGGATCTCGGTGATAGCCTTGATTTTGGCTGGATCGACTTCGATACCGCGCTGGCTGACGATATGACCCAGTAATTTGCCAGAGGTTACTCCGAAACTGCATTTCTGAGGGTTTAACCTCATGTTGTATTTGCGTAATCGGATGAAGAATCTTCTCAGGGCGGTAATGTGACCGTCCCTGTCCTTGGATTTGACGATCATATCGTCCACGTAAACTTCCACTTCTTTATGCATCATGTCGTGTAATAAAGTTGCGGCAGTTCGTTGATAGGTGGCCCCGGCATTAATGAGACCAAATGGCATAACGGTATAGCAATAAGTACCCCAAGGTGTAACGAAGGTGGTCTTATCCATATCTTCTTCTGCCATTTTTATTTGATTGTACCCGACATACCCGTCCATGAATGATAGAAGGGCATGGTCAGCTATGTTATCCACCAATATATCGATGTGTGGTAACAGGAAATCATCTTTCGGGCTTGCCTTGTTAAGATCCCGAAAGTCCACGCAGACACGTACCTTACCGTCTTTTTTTAGGGACCGGCACAATATTCGCAACCCAATCTGGATACTCGGAGACTCGTATGAACCCAGCCTTGAATTGTTTTTCGACTTCCTCCTTGACCTTGAGGGACCATTCGGGCCTCATGCGTCGGAGTTTCTGCTTAACCGGCTTGAACCCTTCCTTGATCGGTATATGGTGCTCGGCTATTTCGCGGTCTATCCCCGGCATGTCCTTGTAGGACCATGCGAAGACGTCTTTGAATTCATCGATTACCGGATTGCGGGATTCCCTTTGCTCTAGTTGCTCGATCAGATGTGGAGGTAAGGATACCTGTTCGTCGGGTTTCTCAATGTCATTGCACAGAAAATGTTGAAATTTAAGGAAATTTTGAAAAAGAGACAAGTCGTAAGCAGAACGGTTGTTATTATTCATAAATTGAGAAAATAGCTCGAAAGAGCTGCTATCTGATCGCTAGTCAGTGGCGGGATAGGTAGGGTGCCCGGGACAGACCCCGAAGCACCAGGAAAAGCTAAAGGGAGAGGGGGAGTTACAGGATTGACCCTAGCATCGGACTCACTAGACTCAATCTCAGACTCAGACTCGGACTCTAACTCAGACTCAGACTCAGATTCTGGCATTTCTCCTTCCCCTGTGATCAGCTTGAAAGTCCTTCCTTGATAGTCAGTCCACTTGACAGTCTTCCTCCAGGCTCTTTTTCCGGTCCCGGATCCGACATCCGAGATCAGCTTAGATGGATTGAAAGTGCGGCTACGGAGAATGAGGCTGACTAGCTCCTCCTTCGGCGTTGGGGTCGCGAGCTCTTCCCCAAAAAGTAGCCCCAGTGCGGGCTCAGCATTCTTAGCATCTTCGGACTGGACGAGGGTGAAGATGTCGTCGGGTATGTAGTTGCAGACCTGGGCCAAGTGCGTCCCAGGGCGTGTGGTAGTGGGCCGGTATAGGCCTGTTTTGACGGACTCGAACACCGGGGTGACGAAGATGACTTTGCCGGCTTCGGATTGGCCCATATTTTCCGGGGTCAGGGTGTAACCCAGACCGGTTTGAATCCTCCCGTTGTCAAGGATTTCGAGGATTTTTCCTGCGGGTACATCGGGCCTTGATGTAGCCCCCGGTAGAAAGCCCAGACTTTGCAACATCCGGTCGATGCTAACCGTGAAATAGGGTCGGAAAAGATATTCTTCTTCGATGGCCCTTATGAAGTCGAACCCCCAAAGATCGGTGCGGCCCGAGGTGTTGTAGTTAGCCACAGCATAGGTGTGGCCTCTAGAGTGATGACGGTATCGTGCAAAGGTAGCTTGATCTTACGATGCAGGGTGGAGGACACATCCCTGGTGGCGTGGATCCAGGGTCTTCCTAAAAAAAGGTTAAAGGAAGAAGTCACGTCGATCACTTGAAATTCCAGCTCTTTCTCTATCGGGCTCGTTATGATAGTGAGCTTCACGGCCCCGGCTACTGACTTTGGACTTCCGTCGAAAGCCTGAATGGTTTGAGCTGAAGGAATATAGTCGGCCTCGGTGATACCGAGGGCTTTGGCGGTCCTCAAGGGGAGGACGTTGTTGCGGACCCGTCGTCGATTAGAGTCATGGGCAGATATTTTCCACGGCAGATTACCATGATGTAGAGAGCCATGTTGTGGGCTTGCCCAAACGATGGCAGATCAGCATTGGAGAAGGTAATGAGTGGGTCTTCTTCTTTAGCTTTCCCCTTTAGGTGGGGCAGAACTGTGGCTACCATTTCAGCTGGAGTAGCCGTAGAGTCGATTTTGACTTGATCGAGGGCCTTAGTGAGTGCCTCTCGATGTTCATGGGAGCTAACTAGGAGTTGCCATATAGAGAGGTCAACTCGAGTCTTGCTCAGCTGCTTCACAAGAGCCTTTTCAGTAGTTGGCGGCTCTTCCGGGACGACCTCCGCTTTAGGTGGCGGCTCGGTGACGACGAGGGCATGACTGCTGGCTAAGACCTTTGACTTAACCTTCTAGATCTCCTCGGGCGTGATAGGGACGGCTTCTCCTTTAGTGAGAAAGATGTCGTCTTCATCGTCACACCAGATCCCGTTGATTTGCGGGATAAACGGGGAAATGAGATGTGAGCAGTCTATAACTTCCCCGGAGAATATGGCGTGAGTGGCCAACGGGTTGTCCTTGTTGTTGGGCTTGCCTCCAGGTAAGGGGATTTTCCCGTTTTCGATAAGATCCTGGATAAGATGTTTTAGTTTCCAACATTTCTCGGTATCGTGTCCCTTACCCTGATGGTATTTGCAGTAGGCTTGGTGTAGACACCCGCATTTTGACTGCCACGTGTCTATGGTTGTCTCCGAAAAACACCCGATGATGATCGGACGCAAACGTGACTTGGTATACTCGGATTTGGACTAGAAACCAATAATATCCGACATGGACTTTAGCGGAGTAAAAATCTCACAGAACAGACCTCAAATTCAGGCCCAGTGGGTCGTTCCGAGCAAAATGAGACTAATTTGGGCCAAAACCGGCACAAAAAATAAATTCCGTCTTTTAGCGACCGAGTCAAAACCCGGTCAAAGACGAAACCGTCTCATAAATCAGCCAAATTCAGTTGGCACACAAATTCAAATTCAAAAATCAATCAAAACAAACAAGACCAATTCTTTCCTTATTTGTCTCGATTTGTTTTACCCACTCGATCGAGTGGATTGACCCACTCGGTCGAGTGGAGCATCTTAAAACCGGGTTTGGCCCGTTTGCAAAGGCACTCGATCGAGTGCACTAGGGCCACTCGATCGAGTGTCCTTATGTCGTGGGGTAACGCCTATAAATACCCCACGACTCCCATTCATTTCATAACTTTTGCCAAGTGTTTTTACCTACACATTTACCCTACTTTCAACCTTATTTCATCTACACTACAAGCCTTTGCAACCCTAAGCAATACATACAAAAACCGAGTCCTTCGTCCCTCGAAAAACCGACGTAATACACAAACACACCCATACACACCATAACTCGCGTACATCCTCGATACTCCGGCATCCCGTCACTATTTACGAGTCCGTTTCCGAGGCCTATACCTAGCATGTATGTTGAGGGTGTCCTAAACCCCATTTCTATCTCTATTGCTCCGTCATTTTTATTTATTTATCGTATTTTGTATTGTAATCATAATCTTAGTAACACTAACACTAACTTTTTTTATACTTTTGCATCTTTATTTTTATATCATCATTTTATTACTAACATTAATAATACCGCGTATATATATATTAATACTAAAAATCGGTTTTGAAAACGTTGGACTACGATGATCACCTAAGGTCCGTCTAATCCCTTTACGAGCAACGACGGAGGTGGAGCCCTTTCGAGGAGCCCCGCCCCAATGTACTCAAGGGCGTGACGTGACCGTGATCGGTCGTAGTCGAACGTATTTAATCCCATTTCTATAATTGGTACGGAACCCGTTGACACGAAAACCGACATCACATAACCCGAAAGGGTTAGTTTCGATGTCGTGACGTAGAGGGACACATTTCGTTACTAATTCAAAATTTCTAATATAATAATAACGCTTTCGTAAAATCCCGACAACGGTATTATAATCGTATATACACGATTATAGTACCGGAGGTCAAGTTAAATTCAAATCGTGCGATATTTGTATTTAATTTGACCGACCGTCGATTTTAAACCAAAAAAACGAAACGAGTCATCACTCGTACAGGGGCTACTCGACCGAGTACATATGCTACTCGATCGAGTAGCACCCAAAAAAATGGGCAGTAGCTGCGTAAAAGACGCACTCGACCAAGTCACACCACGACTCGATCGAGTGGGTCCTGTAACCCATAAAACCGAAGGCTTTGACACACATTTCAAGCCTCGTCTTTTTATCGACTTTAGTCATCACGTGTAAAGACAATCACGTGACTCTCCCTTTTTCAAAACTCATACATATCACGACACGTAGAACGACTTTGACCGATCTCCTTCGTAGTGATAAGTCGGGACAAGACTACGGGATATGAGATCGGGCTAGCAATATGCCACAGTCTCATATTTCCGTCCTTCGTTTAGTACACGACATAATGTATATTTAATCGGGGTTAGTCCATCTACATATTTCGCGGTCTAGTTTACATACGGGTCCGTCCCTATCATTATATCGCGTTACTTTATTTTATTTATTGTTTTTACGTAATGTTGTATTGTGAATTCCGGGTTGTATTTCCGCCCGTGTATTTTGTACGTTATTTTTATTTATTTTCGAGCTTTGTTTATTTACTTGCTTTACGCTTTATAAACGAACCTCGCATGCTAAATCACTTCGACAAATAATAAGATGCATTAAATGATGTAGTCAACGCAAAACTCATATGTTTAGCTAAAACGCTGTTTGCATATCATTTAATCAATTTACTAGCGCGCGTACACGAACACGAACGATGTCTTAGTAGAGGCCACCATGTGCGGGCGGGGTTGGGTGTCCTTAGTGGGCTTCCCAACACGTACCCTCACCCCTTACACAGAACCTTTGGTTTCCGGATGTCCGAAACCCTTGGCGCACGAGAGTCATTTTATATACGAAAGCCGGTGTAAACCGTATCGATATAACAATGCAAAGGGACGAGCCCCATAAACTCTGAAATCGAAGTGGGCTTACTTTGTGTATAGCCCACGACGACATAGAGTGGGCTCGAATGGTTCCGAATAACCACAAAATTCGGTGGCGACTCCATTCTGACTTAAATTTCGAACCCGAGAACAATCTTACCACGAGATTCATTCGCCTACCCAAAACCCGCGCTTCGCCGCGTCGGGGTGGACCTACGTCATGTCCACAATTTGGCGACTCCGCTGGGGATACCTGATGTACCACATGTCATCGGGGTTCCTAGGGTGAGACTCGAAGAGAAATCGTTCGTAGATTAATGTGCGCGCATTAGTTTAATGATTCATGCATAACCCAAATTTGCCCGGGCCGGTTACTTGTGACCGACGTCCCACTATACCGCGGTGCATTCCTACATGGGTGCGCTAAAAACATCGATGGTGGAACTCGTCTCGGTTTTGCGGCATGTCCTAAGACCAACTCGGCTTAGAGAGTCCGTCCATCACATGAGAAAGCCATCGTTGTTGGTATAGACCCTATTTTGACCGACCGAGACTTAGTGTAAAGCATACATAAGCGTCGTTATAATGCTTGTTTGACTACGTGCTACTTGGTTTCCGTGTCAATTTTCAAAAAACCGTCATTTCAAAAAATGCATCTTTCCAAAAATACCAAATTTTGAAAAACCCGAAATACTGTCTGTTTCGGGACCCGTCTTTTCAAAATATCCAATATTCAAAAACTCGGAATGCTGCCGAAAATTAGACTTACGATTTGACTCAAAACAAGCCTTTTTTTTTAGCCGGCATGCTATCCATTTCAATTCGAATTTCCGATCCACCATTCGATTTTCGAATTTTCAAAATTCAATTTCAATTTTCAAATCTTCGTGATGCCATTCGCGATTTTCAAATCCTCGAGATTCCATTCTCGATTCTCAAATCTCCGAGATGTCGTTTTCGATTCTCAAATCTTCGGGATCTCATTTTCAATTTTCAAATTTTCGGAAATTTATTTTCGATATTCAAATTTTCAAAATTCCAAAAAATTTAACTTTTCAAAAAACCGGTCTTGTCGGCATGCTGCCAATTTCAAAAAAACGGGACCGTCTCCCAATTTTTCAAAACGCGAAATTACTCGCAACCATTCCAACATTTCAAAATGCCCGGTCCTATTGGCCCACTACCAATTTCAGGACCGTCCTCTCAATTTTCAAAATTCAATCATTTTTCAAAACCTTCCGATTATAGGACCTACCGTAATCCGTGTGTCGGGTCTTTTTATGATTTGTCGAAGGTCGTTAGCGTCGAAATTCCGTCGATCCTACATCACGGGTTTCTTCCCCATCCTAGTCCGCCTTTTTCTAAAGGCACAACCGACCAACACGAGTCATACACTCGTAAACGGAAGGTTCGTCCATACACTCGAGTCCTAACTAGAAAGTCTCACGTGATCTTTCCCTCTAATAGGACGGTCCTCATGACCTTTCCTAAGGGAATATCGTCTGTCTTTCAATCCGTTAGTCGAGTCATCCCAATTTAAAAATCCTTTAACTTAAGGGTCTACCCTAATCACAGGGTCTATCCTTATTCAAGTCAAGTCAAGGATCTCTAGCGTCGAAACTCTGCCGATCTTAAATCGCAAGTTTCTTCCCTTACCCTGTCTGCCTTTTTCTCGAGGCCGAGTCAACCTTTTACAAGGCATAGCCCTGTGGCTAAAGGTTCGTGATCCTTACATCTAAGGGTCACTCGTCCAACACTCGAGTCTTAGCAAAACTTACAATCTCACTTGGGGGCTATTCTCCGACAGGGCGATTAACCACAGTCGCTTCGAGAATCGCACCTTGCTTTTTTTAGGAGAGTCAAACCCGAGTCAAACCCGAGTTGTCTTTCCTCCCGCGCAATTTCCTATGCCTTGGCGTGTTTGGGTTCCGAAGCAACATTTCTGATTACGTGGGTATTCTCTCAGAGTATGGCACCCACAACCGGGAATAGGGACATGGAAAACACCATCAATGAAATAAAGGCTTCGCTGGAAACACTGGCTAGTAGGCAGGCTATAACCGAAACCCATATAGGGTTCCTGAAAACCAACCAAGAGGCCATGAATGCTCGTTTAACTGTCATTGAACGGCGAGACTTCAATTCTGAATCGGTAAATACTGGGCCATTTGCCAAACTGATCAGCGCGGTGCGTGAGCTCGAACAACAGTTCCACGCCCTTCAAGGGAATAACATTCATATTGAGAACTCCCGAGACTATACACCCATCAGTGAGAAACTACCAACAGATCTCAACTTAGAGGGGTTACCCATATTCGAAGGGACGGATGATCCATTACTACACCTCCGAGCCTTCAAAGCATATATGGCGATCAAAGGGGTCAAGGCCGACATGTTCATCAATTTGTTCGGCGCATCCCTCGGGAAATATCCAAAAGCCTGGTTCTATAGGCTTAATACAAAAAGATTCCCCACTTGGGAGGATGTGGCTACCGAGTTCGCTAAAAACTATTCTGATAATACTGAACTTCAAACTACCATGCGGACTTTAGAAGTCATGGCCCAAGATCCAACAGAGGGTTTCACCAAATACCTTCAACGTTGGCGGGCTGAGAGTGTTAAGCTGGTGGACAAGCCCAGCGAGAAGACACTAGTGGATGCATTCATCAACAACCTCCTACCTTCCTACCGCGTCCATCTTAGGTATGCCGGCATCTCAAACTTTGTTGTGCTTACCGAAATGGGCACTAGGATTGAAGACGATCTTCGACATAACGAAGATTTGGGTGAAGCTTCTACCGAAGGCTATACTGGACATCCACTTGAGTCCTTAGAAGCCGAAGACTACTGACAACCTCATCCAAGAGTCCAGATTTGATTTGAGTCCGAGTCTGAGTCCGAGTCTAGGATGTTCTATCTCTTTCAATTTCAAAGTCAGAGTCAGAGTCAACTGTATTCTGTCCTTTCTTTTCAATTCAATAAAATTAGCTTTTTTCAGTCTCTCATATATGCTTCCCTTTTGTGTTTCCGAGAACATGATGAACACCATCATCATACACTGTGAGCACATGCACGTGACTATTATAGGCACATCTATAATGACTGCAGGAATTGAGGCCCGTGTTTTCCTTTACCTGTTCCATGTCTGACATAGAAAGCCACATAACTACCCTTAGCAGGAGCATATCGAATCCTATGACAAATCTAGGTAGTCTCCTAGTTTGGGTTCAAGACGGGAGGCAAGCCCATTTCCCACAATAAACACCCCTCCAATAAGACTAACCAATCCCTACCTTAGGCGTTTAGTTTGACCGGAGGCAAAAAAGAAGCATCGTCACTCTATAGGCTTGATGCCAAAAATACCCAACTCGGGACGATGCTCCCACTAAGCCTGCTCGGAATTATGATGACGATCCCGAGATCCAAACCACCATGCTTACCGTAGAGTACTCCACCGCGAGTTGCACTCACATAAACACCAACTAGGCTTACACCTTACAAGGGTTTAGCTCCACATGCCTAATCCAACCGATGGGCCCACCCCCATATCCACCCCCAGCACCATAGGAGGGGATTACCGTGAAAAAAAAAAGAGAAAAAAGATGGACAAAAAAAACAGAAGTCCAAAGAAAAAAGCAAAAGGCCAAAACAAAAGAGCTGGCCATGATCAACATCCCTCGACCAGATACGGTCAATCCCTTGACCGGGGTACGATCAACTCAAATGAAGAATCCCACGACTGGGGCTAAGAGGTCAACCCAAAAAAAAAATCAATGCCCATGACCGTGGTCAACGGTCAACTCAAGTGAATGTCCCTTGACCGGAGTACGGTCAATTCAAAATTATCGATGCCCATACCATCAAATAGGGGAGAAACAACCAAGCTGGTCAGCTAACACCACACTTAGCCTTCTCACATTACAACCCTCAAGACCTTCCCGAGACCTAGGCTAAGAGACAGCCCAAAATTTTGAGGATTCAAGCTCCATAGGATACACCCTAACCATTAGGGCCAGACATGGAAATCAGATCCCGCATTATCAAACCTACCCCGATCGAAGTCCGAGTCATTTTTACTCGACTTCTCCCCTTTCCTACCAGATTGCAATACCTTACCCTCGAAGCCTTAGCTCCACAAAATCGAGCTCCAGATTTGGAAACATCAAAGCCACTTATTGCCTGGCACCACATTTCCAAAAACATCCAAACCAGTTACCAGCCCCGAACACGGGAACTCAACCTGCGGTCGGCATAGAACATGCCCAAATAGTTCACACCACCTCTGGGGGCTACCCCGGATAACGCTCACAGTCACGGGATCAACATCCTAACTATTCCAGCCCTTTGATCAAGACATCATTGGGAACACACCTAGCCTACACCATCGCTATGGCTAGTTACACACAAAGCCCTAATAAACTAGGCACCATAATATATCTTTCAAACCACTGAACTACGGCCTGGTTTGATTTCACTACATGTGAATACGTAGGCAGCCTTTCAACAAGGGCACAACAACCCACATTGACACAAATTCAAAAAGCACCGTCATTCCGGTGACGACACTGTCATGTTCTCAGCAGTTAGCTTTGTCGTCTTGGGGGCTTCTCTTAGGCAGAAGCTCTCCATCCACTTACAAAATCCAAAAATTTTCAAAAAAACTAGCCTCCTTTCTATAGTGTGTCCTAGTACTCGGCTCGGTCGAAGACGAGAATCTGTCGGGACTCGATGCGGCACCCACTTCAGGAATGTACCCCAAAACCAAAAATTCAAAGACCACTAGGCTACAACATTGCCACTGCTAAGTCCTGCCGTGCAGTAACAGTCTTATTAACGACTACTGCGGTTCTCCTATACCGGATCCTTCTCTTTTCGATGTTCGACCGTGTTGCCACTCGCCTAGGCTATGGAATAGCGCAAGCTTAAGAGTCTTGTCGTCTTAGGTGGCCCACCCCCCTACCGAGTCACGGTCCAACCCTCGAGAGTTCAGTCGTGTCTGTCAACTCGTCCGGTCACGTCCAGAGTCGAGTCTGTCGGTATGTCTCTCTTCAAAATTCTTGTTTTGAAATTTGCAAAACTTAGCCATTTGAGAAAATTCTTTTCGACAAGGTCAAATTTCGGTCTATTTAAACTGCAAAATTCTTTTCTACCCTTTTTGAAAACCTATCTCCTAGCACGTGAGTTGCTTTCAGGACTTCGATTTCAAAATGAAGAAAAAAAACCATTTTCCCCAGCGCAAGCCAGTCTATAGATGCTAACTGAATTTCCTATGTGCTATCTTGATACATACTATGCCTGCTATTTCTGCCTATGTATCTAACATTTCAGGTACCAGCTAGTGCTTCCCAACGGAACAACAAAGGCGGTGTTTCTCCTGGAATGCTACATCCAAGATGTGATGTGTCGGCATACGGGTACACCCAAGACTTCAGAAGCAAGTCCCCGCGCAGCTACTTTACTCCCCAGCATGAGTCGGTGTTTCTCCTGAAATGCTACATCCAAGTTGTTATGTGTCAGCATACAGGTACACTCCAGACTTCAGAAGCAAGTCTCCGCGAAACTATTAAATTCCCCAACGGAGTCAGCTTTTCCCCGGTATGCTACATCCAAGATGTGATGTGTCGGCATACGGGTACACCTACTCCTCAAAAGAGGCAAGTTTCACTCCCCACGGAACATCATCATCAGCTCAGGTACGACTCAAGGCTTTGAAAGCAAGCTCGTACAGCTCACATATCTCCTCAGCGGAGCGCCCGAGGCGGCATCCCCCACATGCAAACACGCCCAGGACCTATGCCTGGCTCAGGTATGATTTCTATCTTATGGCTGGCGAGCCCTTTCACGCGAGTCTACTGGATTATAAACGACCCGACCGGAAGGCTGTCAGGTCGTAATCTGCGATTGGCCTGGTAGCTACTCTGACTTTCGCCTTGGCCAAGCCTCAGTCAGAGTGGGGGCTCTGTAGACACCCGCATTTTGACTGCCACGTGTCTATGGTAGTCTCCGAAAAACACCCGATGATGATCGGACGCAAACGTGACTTGGTATACTCGGATTTGGACTCGAAACCAATAATATCCGACATGGACTTTAGCGGAGTAAAAATCTTACAGAACAGACCTCAAATTCAGGCCCCAGTGGATCGTTCCGAGCAAAATGAGACTAATTTGGGCCAAAACTGGCACCAAAAATAAATCCCATCTTTTAGCGACCGGGTCAAAACCCGGTCAAAGACGAAACCGTCTCGTAAATCAGCCAAATTCAAATTCAAAAATCAATCAAAACAAACAAGATCAATTCTTTCCTTAGTTGTCTCGATTTGTTTTACCCACTCGATCGAGTGGATTGACCCACTCGGTCGAGTGGAGTGTCTTAAAACCGGGTTTGGCCCGTTGGCAAAGGCACTCGATCGAGTGCACTAGGGCCACTCGATCGAGTGTCCTTATGTCGTGGGGTAACGCCTATAAATACCCCACGACTCCCATTCATTTCATAACTTTTGCCAAGGGTTTTTACCTACACATTTACCCTACTTTCAACCCTATTTCATCTACACTACAAGCCTTAGCAACCCTAAGCAATACATACAAAAACCGAGTCCTTCGTCCCTCGAAAAACCGACGTAATAAACACACACACCCATACACACCATAACTCGCGTACATCCTCGATACTTCGGCGTCCCGTCGCTATTTACTAGTCCGTTTCCGAGGCCTATACCTAGCATGTATGTTGAGGGTGTCCTAAACCCCATTTCTATCTCTATTGCTCCGTCATTTTTATTTATTTATCGTATTTTGTATTGTAATCATAATCGTCGTAACACTAACACTAACTTTTATTATACTTTTGCATCTTTATATTTATATCATCATTTTATTACTAACATTAATAATACCGCATATATATATTAATACTAAAAATCGGTTTTGAAAACGTTGGACTACGATGATCACCTAAGGTCCGTCTAATCCCTTTACGAGCAACGACGGAGGTGGAGCCCTTTCGAGGAGCCCCGCCCCAATGTACTCAAGGGCGTGACGTGACCGTGATCCGTCGTAGTCGAACGTATTTAATCCCATTTCTATAATTGGTACGGAACCCGTTGACACGAAAACCGACATCACATAACCCGAAAGGGTTAGTTTCGATGTCGTGACGTAGAGGGACACATTTCGTTACTAATTCAAAATTTCTAATATAATAATAACGCTTTCGTAAAATCCCGACAACGGTATTATAATCGTATATACACGATTATAGTACCGGAGGTCAAGTTAAATTCAAATCGTGCGATATTTGTATTTAATTTGACCGACCGTCGATTTTAAACCAAAAAAACGAAACGAGTCATCACTCGTACAGGGGCTACTCGACCGAGTACATATGCTACTCGATCGAGTAGCACCCAAAAAAATGGGCAGTAGCTGCGTAAAAGACGCACTCGACCGAGTCACACCACGACTCGATCGAGTGGGTCTTGTAACCCATAAAACCGAAGGCTTTGACACACATTTCAAGCCTCGTCTTTTTATCGACTTTAGTCATCACGTGTAAAGACAATCACGTGACTCTCCCTTTTTCAAAACTCACACATATCACGACACGTAGAACGACTTTGACCGATCTCCTTCGTAGTGATAAGTCGGGACAAGACTACGGGATATGAGATCGGGCTAGCAATATGCCACAGTCTCATATTTCCGTCCTTCGTTTAGTACACGACATAATGTGTATTTAATCGGGGTTAGTCCATCTACATATTTTGCGGTCTAGTTTACATACGGGTCCGTCCCTATCATTATATCGCGTTACTTTATTTTATTTATTGTTTTTACGTAATGTTGTATTGTGAATTCCGGGTTGTATTTCCGCCCGTGTATTTTGTACGTTATTTTTATTTATTTTCGAGCTTTGTTTATTTACTTGCTTTACGCTTTATAAACAAACCTCGCATGCTAAATCACTTCGACAAATAATAAGATGCATTAAATGACGTAGTTAACGCAAAACTCACATGTTTAGCTAAAACGCTGTTTGCATATCATTTAATCAATTTACTAGAGCGCGTACACGAACACGAACGATGTCTTAGTAGAGGCCGCCATGTGCGGGCGGGGTTGGGTGTCCTTAGTGGGCTTCCCAACACGTACCCTCACCCCTTACTCAGAACCTTTGGTTTCCGGATGTCCGAAACCCTTGGCGCACGAGAGTCATTTTATATACGAAAGCCGGTGTAAACGGTATCGATATAACTCTGAAATCGAAGTGGGCTTACTTTGTGTATAGCCCACGACGACATAGAGTGGGCTCGAATGGTTCCGAATAACCACAAAATTCGGTGGCGACTCCATTTTGACTTAAATTTCGAACCCGAGAACAATCTTACCATGAGATTCATTCGCCTACCCAAAACCCGCGCTTCGCCGCGTCGGGGTGGACCTACGTCATGTCCACACTTGGATATCGTAGAACTTGGAGCGGCGCTCAACTGGAAGATCAGGTGTTAGGCCTATCGGGGCGATCAGGCCTTTTGATGCGAGCCTTTGTAAGGCATTCTCAGAGGTAGTACCTATGTCGGTGAATACTCGGGGTGTGGCATTCTTCTTGGACGGGTTATCAAGCAGATTTACCTCGTCAAAAATGGTACGAGTAGCAGCGGCGGATGTGGGCTTGCTTGTTGACGAGCTGGCCCCTTGGTATCCCTTGGTGGAGGCCTTAGTGAGGCTTTCCAACCTTAGATCATCCTCGATTCTCGTTCCCATTTCGATTAGGACCGCGAAACTAGGTATGATGGCGTACCGGAGATGGATCTGGTATGCGGGCAGAAGATTCTTGACAAAGGCTTCAACTAGGACCTTTTCACTGGGCTTATCGACCAGTTTGACGCTTTCAGCCCTCCAGCGTTGGAGGTACTTTGTAAATCCCTCCTTTGGTTCCTGGGCCATTACTTCCAGGGTGCGCATCGTGGTTTGGATCTCAGCATTGTCGGCGTAGTTCCGAGCGAATTCCGTTGCTACGTCGTCCCAAGACTTGTATTTCTTGGAATCGAGCCTATAGAACCAGGCTTTCGGATGCTTCTATAACGAGGAGGCAAACAGATGCTTGAACATGTCTGACTTGACTCCTTTTAGGGCCATAAACTCTTTGAAGGTCAGGATATGTAATAACGGGTCTTAGGTTCCGTCGAACATTGGGAGGCCTGTCAAGTTGAGATTGGCAGGCAGTTGGTCGGTCAGGGGAGAATAGGTTCGGGCATTCTCCGTATGGATCGAGTTGTGGGTCGACAAATGGACCTGCTCTTGCAGCTTGAGGACTGCGCTAGTCAATTCGGCTAAAGGCCCATGAGTTTCATCTTCACCCCTCGGCTTGTCCTGTTCTATGGCGCTAACCCGAGTAACAATGGCGATCTGGTCGCCCCTGATTCGGTCGGGTTGTTCTTGGATCTTGGCTAGTGAGGTGTTCAGTTGGTCAATGGCGTCCTTAGTCATGGTTCGGGTGTGAGGTGGCCTGTCTGTAAGAACACCGTGTAATCAGAATCGGACCCAGATCGAAAGGTGCATCCCGAGCAAGAAGAAGAAACGACTAGACTCGGAAACAGACTAAAAACCGACTCCTAGATGGGTGACTCATGGACGGTGGGCTTTCTTTAGGATTTCGGCAGAATGGGCCTAGTCCTGTGTGAAAAAAGACCTACGTGTGAGCTATTCCCCAGACTTTGGACCCTAAAGTGTAAATGGGCTTCCCTTTGTAGGGGTTTGTCCTACGTAGGTGGGCCGTGCCTTGACAAATAAGGCGGACTTGGGATGGGGTAGAAACTCGTGATGTAAGATCGACGGAGTTTCGACGCTATGGACTCTAACAACTTATGACAAGACCCGACACTGCTAAATACGGGAAGTCCTAAGAAGAAGAAGGTTTTGAAAAGAGGATTTGGATTTGAAAAAACCAGAACAAAGTCAGATTGGAAGGCCCGATTTTTTTTGAAAATCGAAAAAAAGGTTTATCGGGCCGAGATTTTTGAATTTTTAAAAAGGTTTGGACAGCATACCGGCTAGAAAATAGGCTATTTTGAGTCAAAAATCATAAGTCCTAAATTCGGTAGCTTTCCGGGTTTGAAAAAAAGGACAATTTTCGAAAAAGATGCAAGTTTTTTGAAAACGACGGTTTTTGAAAAGACAAGACATGGATCAAGTAGCATGTAGTCACGGAAACAGTATAATGACGCCATGTATGCTCTTAGTCTAAGTCTCGGTCGGTCGAAATAGGGTCTATACCAACGACGATAGCTTTCTCGCAAATCAGGACGGTCTTCCTAAGCCGAGTTGGTCTTAGAACCTGCCGTAAAACCCATGCGAGTTCCGCCATCGAAGTCTTTAGTGGGTCCATTTAGGAACGCACCGCGGTATAGTGGGACGTCGGTCACAAGTAACCGGCCCGGGAAAGATTGGGTTATGCATGAACCATTGAACTAAAACGTGTACATTACTATTCGAACGATTTCTTTTCGAGTCTCACCCTAGGGATGCCGATGGTAAGTGACTCATCAGTTGATCCCCAGCGGAGTCGCCAAATTGTGGACATGACATAGGTCCACCCCGACGCGGCCACGCGCGGGTTTTGGGGAGGCGAATGAATCTCCATATGAGATGGTCAAATTGAAATTTAAATCGAAGTAGGAGTCGCCACCGAATTTTGTGGTTATTCGGAACCATTCGAGCCCACTCTATGTCGTAGTGGGCCGTATACAAAATACGGCCCATTTCCGATGTCAGAGTTTATTGGGCTCGTCCCTTTGCATTACGATACCGATACAGACATTATCAGATATCGTGTATTGAATGACTCTCGTTGCCAATGGATTCGGACATCCGCAAACCATGGTTCTGAGTAAGGGGTGAGGGTACGTGTTGGGAAGTTCACTAAGAACACCCAACCCCGCACGCACTTAGCGGCCTTTACTAAGATATCGTTCGTTTTTTATTTACACGCGTTAGTTCGACGGTTGAATGATATGCAAACATTATTTTCCTAAACATGTGAGAAAAATAAATAAATGGGTTGCTAAGTCGTTTAATGCATGTTAAACTAATAACGTCAAAGTTATTTTAGCATGTGAGGTTTGTTTTAGTCTAATAAAACAATAAAAACAAATAAATTGCTACAAACACGAGAAAACGGGTTAGTAACGATTGAATAAATTGAATAAAGACGTAAATAAATAATATGCATGATTTTGGAAAAGATTTAATGACACGTGATGGATTAACACGTGTTGACCAAGGTCGAAAAAAAGTATTTATCGAAATATGTCGCGAAAGTCGCTTTTTATATAAGGTTCGAAAAGAATAAAAAATAGAAAAGCGAAGAAACGAAAAAAAAGGACCCGGCGAACCAGGATGCCGCGCGGGTCGCCTGACAGGCGCGCGACTCGCGTGGCAGTCTGTCCGGTTTTCTTTTTTTATTTTGTTCGAAAAAAATCGTTAATTTTTATAAATCGCGTACAAATATGGATTAATTTATTCTCGATTTATATTTTTGATATTCATCGTATTCGATATTTGATTATGAAATCGGTATCGAATAGTCGGAATGATTTTAGAAAAGGTTTTGAAAAAAGTTTGTTTTGAACGAAAAGTAAAAAAAAAAAGAATTTTGAACGAAAAAAATGTTAATTCTTTCCGCGTTTAAAATCATTGAATTTTTTTTTTTAAAAAAAGTAATGATTTTATTAGCATCAATAAGAATTAATTAATTTAGTTCTTGTAGATACGATATTCGATTAGAGAATCGATATCGTATTTTAAGAACGTTATATGAAAAATAGTTTTATAGTATCGATTATTAGAAATAAATAAAAATATGCGACGAACGACCCATATTAATAATACGAAACGACCGACGACCCGTAAAAAAAAGTGACGGACGAAAAAAAGAGAGGAAAAAGACGTGAGAGAGAGAGAGAAAGGAGAAGAATCGGGTTTGATTTACACACTCAACCTACATGCTTTACTTTCTCGGTATGAAGCTCGTCAGACGGTGGCTTAGGATTGGGAGCGTCGAGATGATGCGGGATGAGTTAAGGTGTCGGTTTGGTGCGTTTTTTTATGTGTGTGAGACGGTGGGTTCGGCCGGATGACAGGGTTGGTTTCGTCGGTATTTCGAGGCTACTTCGGGATTACGTCGGGAATTGCTAGATATCGAGGGTGTATGCTAATAATCGTGAGTGTTGTGTTTTTCGGTCGGTGAAAAACTGTTGTCTTTTGTGTTGAATATGAGGTCCTATTTATAGGAGTCGAGGTAGTCTTGCTTGTGTGACAAGAAATACCGGTTTGGATAGGAAACACGAGAGTTCGAAAAGGAACGAAAGTCTCGTTTCTTGGTGGAGAAGTCAAGTATCTCGGCTGTCATGAAGAGTTGGCCGAGTATTTTGGCTGTTTGGGCTGTCTTGGCCGAGTTTCTGGAGCTCGGTCGGTGTCTGATTCGGTTTCCGGATAGAATTTCTACTTGAGATCGAATTCTATCCTTAAACGGATTTGTTTAATATTTTTTGAAGATAATTTTTGTAGTATTCGGGACCGGATCAGCCGTGTGAGGTGTCACGGCTGACTCGTGTGTCTCGAGAATATTTTTGACCGGGTTTTGACTCGGTCATAAAAAGACGGTTTTACCCCTGGTGTCGGAATCGACCCAAATTAATCTTATTGACTCGAAACGACCCGCTGGGCCTGAATTTGAGGCTGGTTTTGTAAGATTTGTACTCCGTAATAAGCCCAAGCCAAATGTCTATGATTTCGAGCCCATATCCAAGTCCATTAAAGCATGTTCGCGTCCGATCATCATCGGGTGTTTGGCGGGACCTACTATAGACACCTAGCGGTCAAAATGTGGATGTCTACAGAGTCTTAAAGAATATCGTAAGCTCGACTATAAACTTAAGTAACTATCCCACATTTGAAAAATTATATATAAAGTTTCATCAAACAAAAATCTTTTGAGTCTTAGAAAAGCTCTTAAGACTATACACTTAAGTAAAAAATTATACTAACGTCATAGAATTCTATATTATAAATAAGACTAATTATAATTTGTCCTTAGACATCAACCAACAATCTTTTGACTCTTAAAAAAAGTTTCCACGTAAGGTTACATCAACCAATAATTATCCCACATGGACAAATATACAAATAAAAGTAATCACCTTGAATAAAATAAATAGTAAAGTTATCCCATATCGATAATTTATTAATAAAGTGATAAAATTCTATATTATGAATAAGAATATATAGTCATCATTCTTAGATATCCACCAAAAATATTTTGAGTCTTAAAGAGCTATTAAGATTATAAACCTTAAGTAATTATCCCACATCGAAAAATTATGATGAGGTTATGGAATTCTACATTATAAATAAGAGTAATCATTGTTTCTAAATATCGACCAAAAAACTTTTGAGCCTTAAAAAAGTTCTTAATAAGACTACAAACTTAAAATTATTCAACATCGAAAAAATTAAAATAAGGATATAATTCTATATAATAAATAAGAGGAATTATGTGTTCTTTTGTATCCTAAAAAGAGCTCCTAAGACAGTAAATTATACTTCGAAAAATTATAACAAGGCAATGAAATTTTATATTATAAATTAAAAAAAAACATTTATCGTTAAATATCAACCAAAACTCTTTTCATTCTTAAAAAGAGTTCTTAAGACTGTAAACTTAATTAAAATTATACCACATTGTAGACACCTGCATTTTCCCTACTAGTGTCTATAGCAGTCTCCAACAAAACACTCAATGATGATCGGACGTAAATATGCTTTAATATGCTCGAATACGGACATAGAATCAATAGTATCCAACATGGGCACTTAGCGGAGTACAAATCTGTCAAAACTGACCTCAAATCCAGACTCGTTGGGTCGTTTCCCATAAAATAAAGCTATTTTGAGCTAAAATCGTCACCGGAAATAAAACCGTCTTTTGCTACCGAGTCAAAACCCGGTCAAAGTCGAAAGCCGAGACGAAACCAGCCACATGCTGAGTCCAAATGCGTAATGTGAACCAAGACACAACAACCAAATCATGGGTCAAAATCAAATCCAAACCTTCCCCATTTATCTCTAACCCGTTCAGACCTACTCGATCGAGTGCCATAGGGCCACTCGATGGAGTAGACCCTCAAAAAACAGTCAGGCCCCATTTTGGTAGCCACTCGATCGAGTGTACATAGGGCCACTCGATCGAGTGACCCTAGACGGGGTCCGAGTCTATATATACTCCCCCATTTCTCCACATTTCACATCTTTTTTCAACTTTACAACACACAACTTTTACAACTCTTTCAACACCAATTTTACACATCCTCTCCAACCTTTGTAAACACACATACACATACAAAGTCATCCCGAGATCAAAACTCGTAAAAGACCGACAGCATCCTCTACCCAATCACACACCGTAACTCACCCTAAATTCTTGACCCTCCCGTGCCTACGCCACCACTAGACGAGCCCGTGCTTTGAGACTAAAAGCATGTAGGTTGAGGGTCTAAACAAACCTTATCATCTCTAATTTTTAATCTCTATTCTCTTTTAATTTTCGTATACTAACCGTTAACACCTAACATTTACATTTTGCACCTAACATTTAATTCTCGCATTACTAACTACTAACATTTCATTTTTGCATCTAACTTTTAATTATTGTTCCTAACATTTTATTATCCATTTACTAACAATCTAACATTTAATTACTATTCTTTATATTCTATCTTATATAATACCGTGTATATATATATGTATATATATATATATATATATATATATATATATTTAATAAAACTATTTCTAAAACGATCAAGCAACATCCAATGATGCTAAATCGATAGTCGTAGGCATTAAAAGCCAAATCACGACATCGAAACGCAAAAGATCTAAGTTTGTGACGACAATCGAATTTTCAAATCGAATATGTTCGATAAAGAATTTCGTCCAAAGTCCGTTACAATACTTCGAAAAGTCGTACTGGAGGTGACATCCTTCGAGGCGCGCCACCCTAGACAGTTAGGGGTATAAATGTGATCGCGGTAATTCGTTGTGAAACATGTCCGATGCCATTTTCAAAATGTTACTCTAAAAGGTTCGATGTTGACTCCGTAGTCAAGCGTCGTGCTTGAAAGAGTCATCGACAATTGAGTTAGCACGAAATCCATTGACGCGAAATCGAACATCACATGATCCGTAAGGATTAATAACGATGTCGTGATGCGGAGATAATTGATATTCGCTCCAATTCAATTAATGACGATTTCATAAACTCCACTCCAAAAGTGATCGATAGCGGTTTCATAATCGAGTATCGTACATAACGAGTTATCAAGAAAAACAAGTTAGTGTAAATTATTTAATATTTACATTTATCTTAACTATTCATCGATTCGAATTATCAATTTACGAAATGGGTCATTTTGAAAGAAAATTTGCGCTTGTTACAGAGGGCACTCGATCGAGTGCCTAAGGGCCACTCGATCGAGCGACCCCCTCAAAAATGGGCAACGGGTCTCCACGAAGGGCACTCGATAGAGTCTCCTCAATAACTCGATCGAGTGACCCCTGTAGGTCACCAACATGAACCTAAACGCGATACATGTCTCGCTAAGCCATGTTTACGACTTTAAGTCGGCACGTGTTAATTCAATCATGTGTTTTGTTTGCCAAAACCCATACATTACATTCTACTCTATTTTATTACTCTTACGACTTTGAGCAATGTCTTGTACGACTAGTCCTACATCGATGACTCCTTAGTCATATTCGATGAGCGACTAGTCTAGACATCAATATTTCGCAATGACAAGTCGGGACAAGACTCTAAGGCCCGTGATCGAGCTAGCATTATGCTCTGATCCCATACGCGAACGCGTATTAAAGCCTTCGTCCTCTGATCAATATAGAATGCAATGTGTACTTGATCGAAGTTCGTCCATTTATTCAATTTACGGTTACGATTACATTTTCTATCTACGGGTCCGTGTATAGTCAATGTTCACCGTGTCTAATCCAATTATTATTATATTCGCTTGTTGTATTGTGAATTTCGGGTTGTATTTCCGCCCGTGAATTTGTAATTTATTTACGAGCTTTATTTTCGATGTTTGCCATTTATCGCATTTAAATGAACATCACATGCTAAACAACTTCGACATATATCAAGATGCATTAAATGATGTAGCAACACGTACTATATTTATGTATCGTAAAACAATGTTTGCACAACATTTCACCTTATTACTAGCGCGCGCATTAAAAAACCAGTCAATATCTTAGTAGAGGTCGCTATGTGCGGGCGGGGTTAGGTGTCCTTTGTGGGCTTCCCAACACGGACCCTCACCCCTTAATCAGAACCATTGGTTTCCAGATCCCCGAAACCGTTGCCATACTTGAGTCATTCGATACACGATACCCGATAACTATGTAATCCCCTAGAAAATCTAACGCAATCGAATGGCGGAAACACTGTAGGATTGGGATTAAAACACACTGATAAACTATATCTTATTAAAAAAATGGTAAGTCAATATAAAGGCCTCTTTTTACAAAAGGGATAAAAAGGAAATTCTCCAAACGGGTTATACAAATCCATAAATTACATGAATAAAGAAAGAGTAGGATCCATGCTACTCGCTAGCTCACACCCAAAACCCAGCAGCAAATACCTGTCATGTTATAAACATAACAGCCACGTCAGTGGGGAGTAACTCGGACGTTCTCCCAGCCAAATTATATCATATGAAAAAGTAATAGTATTATTATATCAAAATACTTAAAAGAGAAAAACATTAAAACGATATAATAAAAATAAGTTTTCAGCGAAACTTAAAATACTTGACAACCTGCAAGTGAAAATCAATCGATAATAATAATAATATTCAAAAATGGCATTATGGAAATCCGATCAGTGCACAAGGCTAGACTTTTACTAGGATAATACTAAAAACTAGCTTCCAGAACTGTAGACTTAAATCATAAAAGAAACCAGTCTCTAACTAGGCAACTCAACTATAACAGGACAGCGTGCAGCGAGGTCCTGGTTTAAGTATTATACACCCCTCCTGAATACAGACCATATCCAGTTCAACCCACGCGACTTACACGATGCGATATCTAAGTTTAAGGGCACAATGCACACTCTCCTGAACAAAAACCATGCTCAGTTCAACAACCAATGTGCCTCATAAAAACACACCAGCCTTACAGTTGATGGCAAAAACGTACATCCCAGACTATATTACATTAACCCCACACTTGTCTTTATTACATAACTCCAAAACAAGTCATTATCGATATTCAAAAGTAAATATAATAAATATAAATGATATGGATAAAAAGAATAAACATTTCATATAAAAAGGGAAACTTTCTGTAAATAGAAATTTACTAATTTTAGAAACTTAATTAAAATAGAATTTTTTTTTATAGAAAATACGTAAGTTATTAAAATTACGTAAGTTATTAAAATATGTGAAACGTATCAAAATAGCATTTCTAACGAAATTAACATTTTATTATTATCTTCGTTCTCGTAACTTTATTATACGTCTCAATTTGATACTCAAATATAAATAAAATATAATATGTCAATATATAGTATTTTATAAATAATTAAGAAATCGAGTTAAAACTATAAATTTTAGAAAGAAGATGTTTTAAGAAAAACGATATCAAAATTAATTGAGTCAACGAGTTTTATAAATGAAATGGATTTTACAAAGGTTTCAAATTATTCTTAGAAAATAGCTTTTATTAATAAATAATACGGATTTTACTAAAAATAGTCAAATGAAAACAAATAGGAGATTTTTAGTGAAAATAGTCTCGACTAGAAATATATTTAAAACAAAATCGACTATTTTCTCATTTATTAATATAAGTCGTAAAACGAAATTAATTTATTGAACAAGTATACAAATCTCGATTATAATATAAAAATATGATTTTGAGTTAAAATTATAAATTAACGTAAAATCGACATTATTTAGTTACTAGTGTCACGATAACCAACAAAATATTATAAACGATCGAAAATAATTAAATTACTAACGAATTATAAAATGATATCGAAAGTTGTAAAAAAAAATATTGATAACGCATACGATTTAAAATTAATATAATTAGCAATAATATATAGCTAAAATTAGAAAACTGAAGTTAAAATAATTACTACATACTACTCCTCAAACATACGATATAAAATCGAGTAACGTCCTAAAGTTACCTTGAGTCAAAATTCGAATCAATCTCATACGTGTCTACTTGTATAGTCCGATTTCCAAATCTTCAATAGTACGCATCCTTCACGACGTGAATCGCTAGCCTTCCAAGTATGCTCCACTTCAGATTCGAGACAAAAGAAATAGAAACGAAGAGATCTGAATAAGGAATATTGGAATATAAGATGGATAAGAGGGGAATCACAAAAACAGAATTTATGAGACGAACAAAACGCAGCAACACAAACGACGACGACACGGACAAAAGCCTCGAAGAGGGGACGAGAATAAGAAGAACGAGGGAGATGCACAAGATAGAAATAGAGCATCAATTGAATCGCAATAGGTAATGAAAAGAAAATAAAAAGAACGGCAGCAGGTACGCGATACAGGACAGAAGACCGAGGAAGGACAAAAGCATAGAAGAAAGGGGGACGAGAAACAATTACTCAATCTAATACCAAAACCGAGCAAAACAGCGACAGGTTGCAGCAGGCCACTAAGAAGAAAAATAAAAAGACCGACTGAGAGAGAGAGAGAGAGAGAGAGACGAAATCGACGAATAAACCGCATACAACAATAGCAGACAGCAGTAGCGAGAGTATTAGCAACAGAAAAACGCACAAGTAGCAGTACGGACAGCAGCAGTACCGCCATCATCAACAACAACAACAACAGAAGCGCCAACCGCAATAGCAACAACAAACGACAGCAGAAATTGGACCCAAACCAAGAACTGAGGCAGCAACATCGATTCAACGGATAAAGGAAGACAAATCAACAAACAAAGCAGCGAGATATCAAGAGAGAGGAAGAAGAATGAAGAAGAAGACAGACCGAGAGACCGAGAGACAAAACCGACAACCGAATCGCATACAACAACAGCAGACAGCAGCGGTAACAAACAGAACAGCAACGTGACAACGGCAGTAGCAGGAGCACATCACAGCAGCAGTAAAACGCAGTAGAACACGCACCAAAAGGATGAAAACAGAAGGAGACGAAGAAGAGAGGAAGGAGAATTACCTTGACAAACAGCAGCAACAGCGCCACCGAGGAGGAGAACCAAGTAGCAGCAGCAAAATGGCAACAGAACATCGAATGATTGAAAACGAAACAGCATCACACGATGTCATAGCAGCGGACAAAGGAGATGGACGAAGACGGAGAAAGCGAAGTGTGAAAACGAGGAGGAGGTTACCAGGGGAGGGGAATAAGAAATTAAGGGGATGAATGAAAAGGGAGTACAAGAGGTGAAGCGGTGGAAGTAATAGAAAGGGGAAAGAATCAGCTTAAATTTAAAAAAAGAGGAAGAAATATGAGGGGCTGAATGTAATAATAGCAAGGGGACACGTACAAAAGAAATCGGAAAAAGGGAATGAATCTTCTTAATTAAGTGAATCGGTTCAGAAATACGAATTAAACGAATTCCGTAATGATAAGTTGACTGACCCAGCAATTGAATTAAGACGAGTCAATAAAAATAATAAATAATCGGGCCGCCAAATAAAATGAGTAAATAAATTATTCGAGACGGAAACGAAGCTTATAAAAATAAATAATTAGACGATGAAATAGTATTTTCCGATAAGTAATAAATTTTCGATAAAGTGAATTAAATTGATTTCTCGAGGAAATGTAATAAATGTTTTGACGAAACTCAATATAAATGAACTTCGAGTCGAAAATAAAAAAGAAAATTCGAGCTTAAATATAAATAAATAAAAAGAATTTATAAATCGTCGAATTAGACTTTCGATAGGGGTTAAATTAAATGTAAAATGAATCGAAACAGAAATAAAATATGTTTTAAATATAAGAAGAGTTTTCGAGACAAATAGAATTTTAGGAGTTTGAAATGATTAAATGATAAATTCGTTTTATAATAATTTTAAGAATTACGAGTTAAATCATAAAAATAAAAATACGAACATAATTTTAATTAAAATTAATTTTATAAAATCAGGGGTGTTGCAAACTCGGCGTCGGTATCGTAATGCAAAGGAGCAAATCCAACAAGCTCTAGTACGTACTAAAGCGGGCCGTGCTTCGTGCACGATACGCCCAAGTATAGAGTGGGTTCGAATGGGCCCGAACTCCCATAAAGTTCGGTGGCGACTCCTATTTCGATTTAAATTTCGACCCGAGAATCATGTCATCACAAGAACATATCGCCGCCCAAATCCGCGCGTGGCCGCGTCGGGGTGGACCTATGTCATGTCCACACACATCGAATAATTATGATGAATTAGTGCAATTCTCTATTATAAATATGATAAATCAATCGTTGCTAGAAATCTATCAAAACTCTATCAACTCTTAAAAATCTCTTAAAACTATCAACTCTAGTAAAAGTATCCCAAGAGTTCTTAAGACTACATCTAAACTTAAGTCAAAATTATCATACATCGAAAATATGATGAGGTGATGAAATTCTATATTAGAAATAAAATTAATCATTCGTTCTTAGATATCAATCAAAAATCTTTTGAGTCTTAAAAAGAGACTTGAGAACTTACGTAAGATTATCCTACATTGAAAATTTATAATAAGGTTCCATTATATAAATAAGAGTAATCATTTATCCAAAATTATATATACTAGATTAAAGCCCGTGCGCTGCACGAGTTAGTTGGATTAATTACATTGTAAAAAAAAGTTATATAGAAATAAAATATCTCATATGAAAATCATAAAAAAAAAAAAAAAAGGTATATTGATATTTTACTTAAATAACATCATTTTTCAAACTTTATACTTTGAATAACTTTCTATCAAATTAATACATCGTATTTAATATATTATTAAGACAAATCAATATTTAATAACACAAATTTAAACTTTCTTCTAACAAATTTCACTAAGAATCAATAATGACTTCAATTTATAATCATAGGATCACCTCTTCAATTTATAATCATATGATCACCCCCTCATGATAATCATTCAATGTGGTACAATTATACTACGGAGTATTTCTTCCTTTCTTCTATCTTCTTCCATATTCTATTTTCGTATGTCTTTCTACCTTCTTTCCATCGTAAATATTTTCTATTTAGTCCAACTTCTTACTTCACACAGTGACATTATTCTTTCAATGTGGGACAAACCATCTACTAAAAAACACAAAATCTTTCAATGACATTAGTCTTTCAATGTGAAATAATTTTACTTAATTTTATAGTCTTAAAAACTCTTTATTTACTTTTTTGTTGAGATTTAAGGACAAATGATTACTTTTAATTATGTAATGAAATTTCATCGCCCTATTATATAATTTTTCGAAGTGGGATAATTTTATGATATTAATGGACGAATGATTACTCTTATTTATAATATAAAACTTAATCAAGTCATCATAGATTTTCGATGTTGAATGATTTTACTCAAGTTTATAGTCTTAAAGAACTTTTTTTTAAGACTCAAAAAGTGTGTTATAATTTTACATAATTAAGTTTATGGTTCTAAGAGCTCTTTTTAAGACTAAAAATGATTTTTTTTTCTATCGAAATTATTAAGGACGAACGATTACTCTTATTTATATAATAGAGTTCGATTACCTTATTGGAGTATAATTTTGGACAAATGATTACTCTTATTTACATAATAGAATTTCATCACTTTATTATAATTTTTCGATTTGCGATAATATTACGTAAGTTCTCATGTGTTAAGACGCAAAAGATTATTTATTAATATCTAAGAACGAATGATTAATCTTATCTTCTTTATAATACGAAATATAAAATTTTATCACCTCATCATAAGAAATTTCATGATTAGTCATATTTATAATATAAAATATCATCAAGTCATCATAATTTTTTGATGTGGGATAATTTTACTTGAGGTTACAGTCTTAAGACTCAAAAAAGTTTTGGTTGATATCTAATGGTGAATGATTCTCTTATTTATAATATAGAATTTCTTATTTATAATTTTTCGATGTGGGATAATTTTTTGTCTTAAGAACTCTTTTTAAGACCAAAAGAACCCATGATTACTCTTATTTTTAAATATAGAATCATCATCTTATTTTAAATTTTAATATAGAATCATCATCTTATTTTAATTTTTTCGTTGTGGGATAATTTTATGTTTGTAGCCTTATTAAGAGTCATTTTAAGACTCAAAAGTTTTTTTGGTCGATATTTAAAAACAATGATTACTCTTATTTATAATGTAGAATTCCATAACCTCATCACAACTTTTCGATGTGGAATAATTACTTAAGATTTATAATCTTAAGAGCTCTTTAAGACTAAAAAGATTTTGGGTGGGGATAATCAATGATTACTCATATATTTATAATATAGAATTTCATCACCTTATTAATAAATTGTCGATGTGGATAATTTTACTTGTGGGATAATTACTTAAGATTTATAATCTTAAGAGGTCTTTAAGACTCAAAAGATTTTTGGTGGATAACCAATGATTACTCATATTTATAATATAGAATTTCATCACCTTATTAATAAATTGTTGATGTGGGATAATTTTACTATTATTTGTATTGAAGGTGATTATTCTTATTTATATACTCCGTAATAGAAATTCATCACCTTATTATAATTTATCAATGTGGGATAATTATTGGTTAAGATTATTTGTTGATGTCTATGGACGAATTATTAATAGTCTTATTTATAATGTATAAAATTTCATCACCTTATTATAATTTGTTTACATAATGTATAGTGTTAACATTTTTTTAAGACTCAAAACATTTTTAGTTGATGAAACTTTATAATTTTTCTAATGTGAGATAATTTTACTTAATTTTATAGTTTTAAGTTATTTTTTTATACTCAAAAGATTTTTGGTTAATATAGAAGTACATTATTACTCTTATTTATAATATAAAGTTTCATCACCTTATTATAAATTTTCGATGTGAGATTTATTTTACTTAAATTTGTACTCTTATTAAGTAACTTTTTAAGAATTAAAAGATTTTTTATTGATATTTAAGAACGAATGATTACTCTTTAATCATAATATAAAATTCATCAACTTGTTAAAATTTTTCAAGAATAATTTATTTCAGTTTTAGTCTCCTATCACCTCGTCATAATTTTTTCGATGTGGGATAATTATTTAAGTTTATAGTTTTAAGAGCTATTTTCAAGACTAAAAAAATACATATTAATTACTGTTATTTAAAAGTTCTTCTTGATCGATATTTAAAACCTAATGATTTTTTGTAGATATCTAAGAACGAATGATTACTCTTATTTATAATATAGAACTTCATAACCATATTATAGATTGTCGATGTGGGATAATCTTACAACTGTTATATGTACTAAATTCATCATACAATGTGAAACAAATAATATAAAATCTATACTCTAATAATGATTTAAATTATGAAACAAATACTAACGATTTAAACAAAAAAAAAATTAAATTATCCCACATCGCATAAACAAATAATGTTAAAAAAAATTAGTCTTAAAAATCGTAGTTCTTAATATATATTGATTCATCAACTTATTATAATTTTTCGATGTGCGATAATTTATTTAAATTTATAGTAAACCATCAACTCTTTTTAAAACTAAAAAAATACATCTTTACTCTTGTTTATAATATAGAATTTGTAATCCCCTAGAAAATCTAACGCAATACAATGGTAGAAACACTGTAGAGTTGGGATTAAAACAAACTGATGTTCTATATTTTAATAAAAGAACGGCCAGTCAATATACATAGGCCACTTTTTACAAAAGGGCTAAATAGAAAATTCTCCAAACGGGTTACACAAATCCGTAAATTACATGAATAGAGAAAGAGTAGGATCCACGCTACTCGCTAGCTCACACCCAAAACCCAGCAGCAAATACCTGTCATGTTATAAACATAACAGCCACGTCAATAGGGAGTAACTCGGTCGTTCTCCCAGCCATATTATATCATATGGAAAAATAATAGTGTTATTATATCAAAATACTTAAAATGGAATACATTAAAACGATACAATAAAAATAAGTTTTCAACGAAACTTTAAGCACTTGACAACCTGCAAGTCAAAATCAATTGATAATAATGATATTCAAAAATGACGTTACGGAAATTCGATCAGTGTGCACAAGCCTAGACTTTCACTAGGATAATACTAGAAACTAGCTTCGAGAACTGTAGACTTAACTCATAACAGAATCCATTCTCTAACTAGGCAACTCAACTATAACAGGACTACATGCAGGGAGGTCCTGGTTTAAGTAGTATACACCTCTCTTGGATACAAACCATATCCAGTTCAAACCGACGCGACTTACACGATGCGACATCTAAGTTTAAGGGCACAATGCATACTCTCCTGAACGCAAACCATGCTCAGTTCAACAACCAATGTGCCTCATAAAGACACACCAGCCTTACAGTTGATGACAAAAACATACATCCCAGACTATATTACTCTAACCCCACACTTCTCTTTATTCCATAAATCCAAAACAAGCCATTATCGTTATTCAATAAATAATCATCGTAAAATAATATGAAGATAAAAATGGGTACACATTTTATATAAAAAAGGAAACTTTCTACAAATAGAAACTTACTAATTTTAGAAACTTACTTAAAATAGAAGGTTTTATATAAAATACGCAAGTGATTAAAAATAAGTGAAATGTATAATAATAGCATTTCTAACGAAATTAACACTTTAGTATTATCGTCGTTATCGTAACTTTAATATATTTCTAAATTTGTTACTCAAATATAAATAAAATATAATAAGTCAAAGTATAGTACTTTATAAAGGATTAGGAAATCGAGTTAAAATTATAAATTTTAGAAAAGAGACATTTTAAGAAAAACGATATCAAAATTAATTAAGTCAACGAGTTTTATAAATGAAATGAGATTTACGAAGATTTCAAATTATTTTTAACATATAGTTTTTATTAATAAATAATACGGATTTTAATAAAAATAGTCAATCGGAAACAAATAGGAAATTATTAGTGAAAATAGTCTCGACTAAAAATTTATTTAAAACAAAATCGACTATTTTCTCATTTAGAATAAATCGTAAAACGAAAATTAATTTATCAACAAGTATACAAATCTCGATTATGATATAAAAATACGATTTGAGGTAAAATTAAAAATTAGAATTTAACGAATATGACAAAAATATGAAATCGACATTATTTAGTTACTAGTGTCACGATAACCAACAAAATATTATAAACGATCATAAATAATTAAACTATTAACGATTTATAAAACGATATCGAAAGTTGTAAAATATTTATAAAGCATACGATTTAAAAAAAAAATTTACTATCTGCAAATAATAAATAGCTAAAATTAGAAAACTGAATTTAAAATATTTACTACATAGTACTACTCAATCATACGATATAAAATCGAGTAACGTTCTAAAGTTACCTTAAGTAATAGATAACTTCAAAGCATTGCCCCGTCAATAGTCCAAGCTACACCTATGCGATCCAAAGTCGTCTCGAACACTTGTCCACCATTAAAACTTCAAGGTCCAATAGGCTCGAGAAAAAAATGTACGACATAAACAAAAGGAGAATCAACCACGATTAGGACGAAACAAGTGGCTAATACTAAGACTAAACGGAACGAAAAACAAATGGAGTTTTAACTAAACGAGGGACGAGGAAAGGATCGACGTAAGAAAGGAGAAGGGAATCGACATCGAAAATAAGGAGGATTAGGTTCTAAAACGTGATAGGGGAATGAGCGCGATAACAGCAACATAGAAATGAAGGTTTAACAAATGGAATGGAACAACTCGACCACAAAAACGGAAAAAGAAATAATAGAATAGAGGCACGAAGGGGATACAACTCAAAGCATCAGCATCATGTATAAACCGACAACAGGAAAAGAAAGCAAGAACCGCGAGAATAACCAGACGATAGTAGCAGCGGTCCTGAACATCAGTAACAACAGGAAGATAGTCGAATAACCAGCCGAAACGAACAAAGCAGCAGCGAGAAGCAGCGAAGAAGAAAAGAAGAACAAGAACAAGCAAGAATTTACCGATTAACAAGAATGAAAAATAAGAGGAAGAACAAGGAAATGGAATAGTAGCAGCAACGAGGCAGAGTGAAATGACATCTACGGAACGGGACTACGACCGTAAAAACGCACAAAGGGAAGGAATAAAAATCAGCAGCAACAACACCGAACGGAGGCAGAATCACGATCGAAACAACCAGCAGAAAAAGTAACAGCAGCGCACAACCAGAAGAAACAGACAGCAGCAGACCAGCAGTAACGAAACAACACGGCAGGAGGAGAAAAAAAAAGGAAAGAAGGACATAAATAGGAACGAGCAACAGGAATGATCGCGGCGTCAGACGATGGTAGAACAAACAACACGGGCAGCAACAACAGAAGAAAATACAGCAGCAATATCAGCGCCTAACAATGGCAACGGAAAACGAATCGGCGGCAGAAAATTAGATTCAACACCGATTGAACAACAAGGACGCAACATCAGTAGCATCGTCATAACAACGACAGAAGACGCGACGCACAAAAGGGGATGAATGAACAAAAGACGACCAGCATGACAACAACAAAGATGAAGAAGAAGGGGAGGAGATTACCATCGCTGAAACAGGGACACACGAAGGGAAGACAGGGGGGTCGAAATAGAGGATGCGTAAGATGATGATGGACGGTAGGCAGAAGGTTCAAGGAACGGCAAGCAAAACGTTTATCTGAATGTTTTATCTGAATGTTGCATGCGAAACAGGCAGGTATCCCAAGACTCCCGAAGAATTCTCAAAGTCTTAGTGAAAATTCAAGCAACATTTTTACTGAAGAATCGGATGTATCATTAAGCGGTACATCCGCAGCTTCCAATGGAGGCTCCCGCGCAATTCTAAGATGGGACGTGTCTGTAAACAGACACACCCATAGCCTCCAAGGCAAACTCCCACGCAATTTCAAGATGGGGATTGTCTGTAAACAGACATACTCAAGACTTTTTAAGAAAAGTCACCGCGACATTATTGACATCTATCCAGGTATGATTTCTATCTTATGGCTTGCGAGCCCTTCACGCAAGTCTAATGGACTCTAAACGACCCGATCGGAAGTCTGCCAGGTCTTAATCCTCGATTGGCCTGGTAGCTACTCTGACTTTCGCCTTGTCCAAGCCTCGGTCAGAGTGGGGGCTCTGTAGACACCCACATTTTGACCGCCAAGTGTCTATAGTAGGTCCCGCCAAACACCCGATGACGATAGGACGCAAACATGCTTTAATGACTCGGATATGGGCTCGAAATCATGGACATTTGGTTTAGGCTTATTACGGAGTACATATCTTACAAAACCAACCTCAAATTCAGGCCCAGTGGGTCGTTTCGAGTCAAATGAGACTAATTTGGGTCGATTCCGACAACAGGGGTAAAACCGTCTTTTTACGATCGAGTAAAAACCCGGTCAAAAATATTCTCGAGACACGTGAGTCAGCCGTGACACCTCACACGGCTGATTCAGACTCCAATCTTACAAAAAATCAGCTTCAATAAATATTAAACAAATCCGTTTAAGGATAGAATTCGATCTCAAGTAGGAATTCTATCCGGAAACCGAATCAGACACCGACCGAGCTTCAAATACTCGGACAAGACATCCCAAACAGCCAAAATACTCGGCCAACTCTTCATGACAGCCGAGATACTTGGCTTCCCCACCAAGAAACGAGACTTTTTTTCCCTTTCGAACTCTCGTGTTTCCTATCCAAACCGGTATTTCTTGTCACACAAACAAGGTTACCTCCACTCCTATAAATAGGACCTCCTATTCAACACAAGCAACACGATTTCACAAAAACCAGAAGACACATACATACATCCTCGATTCCCGACGTAATCCCGAAGTAGCCTCGAAATCCCGATAAAACCGACCCACACATCCGGCCGAACCCACCATCTCACACACATAAAATCGCACCATCCTAAACTCACCCACATCATCTCGACGCCCCCGTGCCTAAGCCACTGTTCGACGAGCTCTATACCGAGAAAGTAAAGCATGTAGGTTGAGGGTGTAAATCAAACCCGATTCTTCTCCTTTCTCTCTCTCTCTCACGTCTTTTTTCCTTTTTTTCGTCCGTCACTTTTTTTACGGGTCGTCGGTCCTTTCGTATTATTAATATGGGTCGTTCGTCACATATTTTTATTTATTACTAATAATCAATACTACAAAAACTATTTTTTTATATAACGTTCTTAAGATACGATATCGATTCTCTAATCGAATATCGTATCTAACAAGAACTAAATTAATTAAATCTCGTTGATGCTAAAAAAAATCGTTACATTTTTTTAAACAAAATACAACGATTTTAACGCGGAGAGAATTAACATCTTTTTCGTTCAATTTTTTTTTTTTTTTTTTACTTTTCGTTCAAAACAAACTTTTTTCAAAACCTTTTCTAAAATCATTCCGACTATTCGATATCGATTTCATAATCGAATATCGAATACAACGAATATCGAAAATATAAATCGAGTATAAATTAATCCATATTTTTACGCGATTTATCAAAATTAATAATTTTCGAAAATCGAATCCGAGACAGCCACCCGCGCGAGTCGCGCCCCTCCCAGGCGAGTCGCGCGGGCTGCCGTAAGCCGCGGCCTTTTTTCGTTTTTTTTCCGATTTTTCCAGCATCGTTATTTTCAGATTTCGACAAGTATTTTTCGCGTGTCATAAATCTTTTTCAAAATCATGCATATTATTTATTTATGTCTTTATTCGATTTATTCATCATTACTAACTCGTTTTCTCGTCTTTGTAGCTATTTATTTGTTTTTATTGTTTTATTAGACTAAAACGAACCTCACATGCTAAAATAACTTTGACGTTATTAGTTTAATATGCATTAAACGACTTAGCAACCCACTTATTTATTTTTCTCACATGCTTAGGAAAATAATGTTTGCATATCATTCAACCGTCGAACTAACCCGTGTACACCAAAAACGAACGATATCTTAGTAAAGGCCGCTAAGTGCGGGCGGGGTTGGGTGTTCTTAGTGAACTTCCCAACACGTACCCTCACCCCTTACTCAGAACCATGGTTTCCGGATGTCCGAATCCATTGGCAACGAGAGTCATTCAATACACGATATCCGATAATGTCGGTATCGGTATCGTAATGCAAAGGGACGAGCCCAATAAACTCTGACATTGGAAATGGGCCGTATTTTGTATACGGCCCACTACGACATAGAGTGGGCTCGAATGGTTCCGAATAACCACAAAATTCGGTGGCGACTCCTACTTCGATTTAAATTTCAATTGGACCATCTCATATGGAGATTCATTCGCCTCCCCAAACCCGCGCGTGGCCGCGTCGGGGTGGACCTATGTCATGTCCACAATTTGGCGACTCCGCTGGGGATCAACTGATGAGTCACTTACCATCGGCATCCCTAGGGTGAGACTCGAAAAGAAATCGTTCGAATAGTAATGTACACGTTTTAGTTCAATGGTTCATGCATAACCCAATCTTTCCCGGGCCGGTTACTTGTGACCGACGTCCCACTATACCGTGGTGCGTTCCTAAATGGACCCACTAAAGACTTCGATGGCGGAACTCGCATGGGTTTTACGGCAGGTTCTAAGACCAACTCGGCTTAGGAAGACCGTCCTGATTTGCGAGAAAGCTATCGTCGTTGGTATAGACCCTATTCGACCGACCGAGACTTAGACTAAGAGCATACATGGCGTCATTATACTGTTTCCGTGACTACGTGCTACTTGATCCATGTCTTGTCTTTTCAAAAACCGTCGTTTTCAAAAACTTGCATCTTTTTCGAAAATCATCCATTTTTCAAAACCCGGAAAGCTACCGAATTTAGGACTTATGTTTGACTCAAAATAGCCTATTTTCTAGCCGGTATGCTGTCCGAACCCTTTCAAAATTTCGAAATCTCGGCCCGATGAACCCTTTTTCGATCTTCAAAACAGAATCGGGCCATCCTATCCGACTTTGTTCGGTTTTCAAATCCAAATCCTCTTTTCAAAGCTTTCTTCTTAGGACTTCCCGTATTTAGCAGTGTCGGGTTTTGTCATAAGTTGTTAAGAGTCCATAGCGTCGAAACTCCGTCGATCTTATATCACGGGTTTCTACCCCATCCCAGTCCGCCTTATTTGTCAAGGCACGGCCCACCTACGTAGGGCAAACCCCTACAAAGGGAATCCCACTTACACAATCGAGTCCAAAGCCTAGGGATACTCACATGGATCTTCCTTCGAACGGGACTAGGCCCACTTTGCCAAATCCTAAGGAAAACCCACCCCCCACGAGTCACCCGTCTAGGTGTCTTTTCCGGGTCATTTCCTTGTCAGGCTTTTTCCACACTCGGGGGCTATTCTTCAGCAGAGCGATCAGTCACGGGTGCTCTAAGGGTCACGTCTTACACGTGTCTCACGTACCCCACTTTTGAGTCACTTAGATGTCACGCCATCTGAGTCTTTAGTCTCACTCGGAGGCTGTCCTCCGCCTGAGCAGTTAACCACGGTCACCTTAAGGGGTACTTTACACCGATGTCCTTATGATGCCTTCTCCAAGTCGAACCTATGCTACGAACACTCGAGTCACCTAGGGTTAGGTCATCACGGTTGGTCCGAGCACGCGACACGGTCAAACACGGTCGCCCCCATTTTTGGACTCACCCTTCCGCATCTCGAGTCCAAGTCGCGGTCGTTACTTTGTCTAGGTCAACGTTCGAGTATCCCAGTCCAAGAGTCTTAGTCATTCCCGTCACCCCGGGTCGTGTCTAATTTGACTCCCTCTCTTGCATTTGCGCAAAGTCGAGTTTAGGCGAGTCGTGGCACCTGTCGAAGATCTTACCAAAAAAAAAACAACCAACCGAGCATCCGAGTCCGGATCTGATTCGAGTCTAAGTCCGAGTCCGAGTCTAGGATACCCTACATCCTCATTTCCAAATCAGAGCCAGAGTCATTTGCATTCTGTCATCTTTCAATATTCTATTTCCCATATATACTTTCCTTATGTGTTTCCGAGAACATGATGAACACCATCATACACTGTGAGCACATGCACGTGACTATTATAGGCACATCTATAACGACTGCAGGAAATCGAGACCCGTGTTTTCCTTTTACCTGTTCCATGTCTGACATAGATAGGCACATAGCCACCCTTAGTAGGAGCGGTATCGAATCCTATGACAAATCTAGGTAGTCTCCTAGTTTGGGTTCAAGACGGGAGGCAAGCCCATTTCCCACAATAAACACCCATCCCACAAGATCAACCAATCCCTACCTCAGGTGTTAGTTTGACAAAAAAAAAAAAAAAAAAAAAACTGGACGAAAAAATCAAAAGTCCAAGAAATAAAAGGAAAACTAGACGAAAAGAAATCAAAAATTCAGAAAAGAAGCAAAAGGCCAAAAACAAAAAAGCAGGCCATCATACCCGTGACCGTAATAAAAATGGTCAATTCAAACAATTCAAAATTATCAAAACCCATACCATCAAATAGGGGAGAAACAGTCAGGCTGGTCAGCTAGCACCACATCTAGCCTTCCCACATTACAACCCTCAAGACCTTCCCGAGACCTAGGCTAGAGACAGCTCGGATTTTTGAGGATTCAAGCTCCATAGGATACCCCTAACCATTAGGGCCAGACATGGAAATCAGATCCCGCATTATCAAACCTACCACGATCGAAGTTCGAGTCGTTATAACTCGACTTCCCTCTTTCCTACCACATTACAATACCTTACCCTCGAAGCCTTAGCTCCACAAAATCGATCTCCAGATTTCGAATCATCAAAGTCACTTCCTAGCACCACATTTCCAAAAAACATCTAAACCAGTTACCAACCCAAAACACGGGAATTCAACTTGCGGTCGGCATAGAACATGCCCAAATAGTTCACACCACCTCTGGGAGCTACCCCGGAAAATGCTCACAGTCACAGGATCAACATCCTAACTATTCTAGCCCTTTGGTCAAGACATCATTGGGAATGCACCTAGCCTACACCATTGCTATGGCTAGTTACACACAAAGCCCTAATAAACTAGGCACCATGATACATTTTTCAACACTGAACTACGGCTTGGTTTAATTTCACAACACGTGAATACGTACGTAGGCAGCCTTTCAAAAGAGGCACAACCACCCACATTGACACAAATTCAAAAAGCGTCATCATTCCAGTCACGACACTGTCATGTTCTCAGCAGCTAGCTTTGTCGTCCTGGGGGCTTCTCCTAGGCGGAAGTTCTCCATCCACTCACATAATCCAAAGACATTCATCAAAAACTAGCCTCCTTTCTATAGTGTGTCCTAGTACTCGGCTCAGTCGAAGGCAAGAATCTGTCAGGACTCAAAGCAATACCTACTATGGGAACATGCCAACCAAAAAAAAAATTCAAAAGAACACCAGTCTACGGCATTGCTACCACAAAGCCCTGTCGTACGGAAACAATCTCACTCTGAGGATTCGACCATGTTGCCACTCGCCTAGGCTACGGAATAGCGCAACTTAAGAGTCTTGTCATCTTAGGTGGCCCATCCCCTACCGAGTCACGGTCCAACCCTTAGAGAGTCCAGTCGTGTCTGCCAACTCGTCCGGTCACGTCCAGAGTCGAGTCTGTCGGCATGTCTCTCTTCAAATTCTCATTTTAAAATTTGCAAAACTTAGCCATTTGAGAAAATCCCTTTCCTAGTCACCACGGGAATAGGAATTTTTATCACACTTCATCTAGGCATACAGGCCTAACCAGAGGATTTTAGAAGTCCGTGTCAGAATCTGATCGGGAATCAAGTCATCCCAAGCATTCTAATTTCCAAAAAAATTCAAAAATTTTCAGCGTTTCCAAAAATTTTCAGCATTTTCTTTCCAAAAATCAATAATAAAAAAATCATTTTCTTCCCCAGCGTGAGTCAATGTTTTATCTGAATGTTGCATGCAAAACAGGCAGGTATCCCAAGACTTCCGAAGAATTCTCAAAGTCTCAGTGAAAATTCAAGCAACATTTTTACTGAAGAATCAGATGTATCAGTAAGCGGTACATCCGCAGCTTCCAAGGAGGCTCCCGCGCAATTCTAAGATGGGACGTGTCTGTAAACAGACACACCCATAGCCTCCAAGGCAAACTCCCACGCAATTTCAAGATGGGGATTGTCTGTAAACAGACATACCCATGACTTTTTAAGAAAAGTCCCCGCGACATTATTGACATCTATCCAGGTATGATTTCTATCTTATGGCTGGCGAGCCCTTCACGCAAGTCTAATGGACTCTAAACGACCCGATCGGAAGTCTGCCAGGTCTTAATCCTCGATTGGCCTTGTAGCTACTCTGACTTTCGCCTTGTCCAAGTCTCAGTCAGAGTGGGGGCTTTGTAGACACCCACATTTTGACCGCCAAGTGTCTGTAGTAGGTCCCGCCAAACACCCGATGATGATAGGACGCAAACATGCTTTAATGACTCGGATATGGGCTCGAAATCATGGACATTTGGTTTAGGCTTATTACGGAGTACATATCTTACTAAACCAACCTCAAATCCAGGCCCAGTGGGTCGTTTCCAGTCAAATGAGACTAATTGGGGTCGATTCCGACACCAGGGGTAAAACCGTCTTTTTACGATCGAGTCAAAACTCGGTCAAAAATATTCTCGAGACACGTGAGTCAGCCGTGACACCTCATACGGCTGATTCGGACTCCAATCCTACAAAAAATCAGCTTCAATAAATATTAAACAAATCCGTTTAAGGATAGAATTCGATCTCAAGTAGGAATTCTATCCGGAAACCGAATCAGACACCGACCGAGATCCAAATACTCGGACAAGACATCCCAAACAGCCAAAATACTCGGCCAACTCTTCATGACAGCCGAGATACTTGGCTTCCCCACCAAGAAACGAGACTTTTTTTCCCTTTCGAACTCTCGTGTTTCCTATCCAAACCGGTATTTCTTGTCACACAAACAAGGTTACCTCCACTCCTATAAATAGGACATCATATTCAACACAAGCAACACGATTTCACAAAAACCAGAAGACACATACATACATCCTCGATTCCCGACGTAATCCCGAAGTAGCCTCGAAATCCCGATAAAACCGACCCACACATCCGGCCGAACCCACCATCTCACACACATAAAATCGCACCATCCTAAACTCACCCACATCATCTCGACGCTCCCGTGCCTAAGCCACCGTTCGACGAGCTCTATACCGAGAAAGTAAAGCATGTAGGTTGAGGGTGTAAATCAAACCCGATTCTTCTCCTTTCTCTCTCTCTCTCTCACGTCTTTTTTCCTTTTTTTCGTCCGTCACTTTTTTTACGGGTCGTCGGTCGTTTCGTATTATTAATATGGGTCGTTCGTCACATATTTTTATTTATTACTAATAATCGATACTACAAAAACTATTTTTTTTTATATAACGTTCTTAAGATACGATATCGATTCTCGAATTGAATATCGTATCTAACAAGAACTAAATTAATTAAATCTCGTTGATGCTAAAAAAAATCGTTACATCTTTTTAAACAAAATAAAACGATTTTAACGCGGAGAGAATTAACATCTTTTTCGTTCAAAATTCTTTTTTTTTTTTACTTTTCGTTCAAAACAAAATTTTTTCAAAACCTTTTCTAAAATCATTCCGACTATTCGATATTGATTTCATAATCGAATATCGAATACGACGAATATCGAAAATATAAATCGAGTATTGATGGGGGGGATTCGTCACGTCCCAACCGTCAATAATATAACCGGCTAATCCTAGTGGGTAGCTAGGGTAAGTCGGGTCGAATCCACGGGGACAGTAAGAGGCGTCTAGGCTAGGTCGGCCCAAATACGAGACTAAGTCAACGAGCTAAACTAGAGAATGAGAAGAAGGGGAGAAGACTAGGCTATAACTAAGAGGAACGACTAAGGAGAACGGGCTAGGATTAGGTCGGGGTCAAAGGGGTAACGGAATGGTCAAGGGAGGACTAGAGTGAAGGAGGTAGTAGGGTAATCTAGGTTGGTCCGGGCTCTCGCATCTTAGATTCACCTAGAGGTTCCACCTAAAACCCATCTCGGCGATACACAACACAAACGAGATTCTAGCGCGCTATGGTCCTAGGTCGAATCCGGGCTCTCGCAACTTAGACCGGCCTAGGGGTCGTCCTCACCGGGCTCTTGCAACTTAATGAGGGGACCGAACCCACAAACAAACTAATACCCACGAAAGAAAGGCAAGAAAACAAGGATTCGTACATACTTAGTCATTCAAGCAATTCAACAAACATGTGATGTGCATCAAACAAGAGGAAACCCAAATCTTCCACCCACATCTCTAGCAAACCCTTAATCACCCAATTAACACCCTAATCACCTTACTAACCCTAGCAAGAACACTACTCTAACATAATCAAACTAAAACTAACAAGCATGAGAGGAATCAACATAAGAAAACAAACAAACATAAACAAACTAGTAATCACAACTAAAGATTCAAACTTGAACAACTAAACAAGATTAAGAGTAGAAAGGAAGAAGATTGTACCATACTAGAGAACGAGAAAGAACAAAACTTGCATTAATGAAGAAAACCCAAATAATTCCACCAAGGTTGTCAAGCTTGAGTGGATTCTTCAAGAAATCCCTTAATACAAGTACTAATCTAAGATTAACTACTAATTACCGACTAATCTACACTAATCTAATCTAATCTAACCTAAAGTAGTCTAGGGTTTAGTCTCTAAAAGTGTGCATAAGCTTAACATAACAAGGGAAGAGTATATATAGGGTTACAAATGAAAAGGAGAAGAAAAGAATTGAAGGCGGGCGAGCTGGAGGTTTTCCCGGTCGGGAAAGAAATTCCCGATCGGGATTATTGGAATTCCCGATCGGGATTTTATGTTCTCGATCCGGAACAGCCCCCTATAGCTGCACTTCGTTCCTCCTTCATCCCGGACGGGATGAGGCCATACCCGTCCGGGAAGAGTCTTGTAGGCCTCCAATTTGAACTATTTGGTCCCTCCTTGGTTCTCATGGACTTCCCATCGATTCTCGGGACTCAGGATCGGGTCTCGAAGGCTCGGGATTGGGTCCCAAGGTCTCGGGGTCGATTCCAAGGCATCGAGTCATCTTTCCTTAGCTTCGTTGGCTCCAAAATGTGTATGTATTGAGTCGGAATCGCTCCAACTCTTCCAATTCGGCCTCGGGAACCTGAAACGAACTAAAGGAAGCATAAGAAGCCCTTGAATCGCTCCAAAGGAGCGATTCCACAAGGAAAAAGGGACCAAAACACAACAAATAGGCACTACAAACTACACTTATCAACTCCCCCACACTTAACCCTTACTCGCCCTCGAGTAAGCACATACTAACTACTACACTAACCGAATGGGTATTAGCGCACCCTACGCCCCTTCAACTCACGCGAGTGCACTTAGAGGACAAGTGCACTCCGCAAGGCAAGTTGTGTCTTGCGACAAAACTGTGGATGCAACCGGACACAAAACACACAAACAAATGAACACACAAACAAACACATAATCGGTTGCACCCAAAACAAAAGAAATACCGCTTCCCTCAAAAAGCGGTGAATGAAACACCGGTTTAGGACTCGAGGCAAGTGACAACGTTCCCAAGCTAGACATACAAATCAAGGTGAACTAAACCCTAATAGTATGACGATAAAGCAACAAAAGCGTTGGTAACTTACCTAGGTCCTCCTAACTTTCTAAAAACGTACTACGGGACGATCGGCGGAGTGGAAAAGTGAAGAACCACGGTGTTAGTCGACACTGTAGGTAAGTGAGACCCCGCCCCCTTTAGCGTGAGCCAAGAGGGTCGTCCCGTGTCCAAAACCGCCTAACTAGTCCAAGTAAAAAGGTGGAAATATGCAAAATGAGGGAAGACCGACTAATGCCGCTATCATCCTTCCTCGGGACTCGGTCCTTTGGTAGGCTCTTCACGGCAAAAGTCGGAAAAAGGCTTATTTTGAGAGGATATGTTTTTGTGAGACGGGTTTTCTTTTTGGCATTTTCTTTCCTTTTGACGTTTTTGATTTGTTTTGCCATGCCATTCTTTTTCTTCTTTTCTATTTTCTTTTTGGCTTTTGTGCCTTTTCTTTTTCTTCATTCTTTTCTTTCTTTCATTCTTTTTCTTTGCCCTTTTGGCAAGATTTGGCATTTTTTGGCACTTTCATTGAATAACAAGAAAGGGAGAATCAACAATTTGCATTTTATTTGTGTGGAATGTGTAGGAGGTAGGTAAATGGGTAAGTCGGGGTTGCGCATTCCCTTTCAAACCCACAAAAAAAGTGGAGAATTTGGACTAATCAAGACAATCCTAAACACGGTCACCTAGGGGACGAGACTCGGTAACCAAGGCCTTTTCACACCGTGGGTGGTCATAATGGTCAAAAGTGCAAATCCCGTAGTAAATTCCTAGTAAGCTAGGTGGACTCAGGGTAAAGGACCAACGAATTCATTGATTTAAGGTCATTCTACTAGACTAAAGCCCAAGACTCGATTTATACTACTAGGAAGGGAAAAATAGACACTCACACTCTAGCCTCTAAACCGGGTTTTCGAAAACATTTACACACAAGACACACAACACACACAAAAATGAAGACACGACGAAAACAAAAGTAAGAAACAGAAACAAAACAAAACAACACATACACAACACAAACACCACCCCGATCATCCAAACAAGTCTCCAAATCTACCACGACTTTACAAAGCTCCGCCCGAGCACACAACATCACAACTCCTCCAAACTCCGCAAGAGGTAAAGAAGAGAAGGGATAATATGTTACCGGGAGTCTTGAAAGCTCTCCAAAGCTAGCGGCGATTAAGCGACCTATAAGGAAAGGGAGAGGCAAAACACGCACACAACAAAACAAAAATACTACACAATGACACAAAAGGAAAATACACAAAAGAAAAATCTGTTTGATTTTTGTGAAAATTTTTCAAATTTTTAGGGTTTTTGAAGATTTTTTGTTTGATTTTTTTGTGAAAAATCTGTTTGATTTTTTGTGAAAATCTGTTTGATTTTGTTTTTGGAAAACTAAGAAAATAAAACTAACTATACTAGAATAACGCTCCCCCACACTTAAATCGAGCCATGTCCTCATGCTCGATCGTAGGGTGTGGAGAGACAAAAGAAAAGAAAAGAAACTACGAAAATAAAGCTAAAAAAATCAAAAATAAGGTGAAGAAAAAGGTAGAAGGCGTCCGGCCGGGGTGTAGTCAAGTCACCATGGGCCGAGACAAGAAAGAGATATGGATGGGGGAAGAAAAATAAAAAGAAGGAAATAAAAGGAAATGGAAGGGGAGGGCTAGGTGTAATCAAGTCACCTAGCCCAGATTTCGCCTAAATCCGACTACATCCTCAAAAAGAAAGTGAAAAACTTGTAAAAATTTGGATTTTGAAATGACTCTCGATGTAGTCACATCATCGAGAGTCGGGAGCAACATATACCAAAGCCTTGAAGGCCACCATGACACAAAAGATAAGGGAAGGGGATAGATAAACAAGAGAAAAACAAGCAATAAAAGACGGAAAAGTGAGGATAGTTACCAAAAACAATCGTCGAGTAACTCACTCGCTCCATCGTCTCATAGATCAACGTGGGCGCGTTGCTTGTCGTCTTTGTCATTCTCCTTCAAGCTTGATAAAATCGCATGGTTGGGGTAGTAATGGTAGGGGGTGGGATTTGATGTGGATCTCGGTGTGTAAAGTGAGGTGTACGGGTCATATGATAGAAGTAAGGAGGAGTAGGGAGGTTGGGAGGGGGCATAATGGATGGGTGGAGACAAAGGGACCATCCCGGTCGGGATGGATGGTCCCGATCGGGTTGGTGAACCCTTCCCGATCGGGAAGCCCTCGTCCCGGTCGGGAACGCACTCCAGTAAGCTCCAATTTCAGCACCTTCATCCCGATCGGGATGGCTCCTTCCCGATCGGGATTCTTCATCCTTCCCGATCGGGAAGCCCTCTTCCCGGTCGGGATGAGTCTTCTTTGCTTCCTTAAGCCCAAAAGCTCATCAAAGCTTCAAAAACCGACTTCCTCGCTCGCAAACCAAACTCCATCATCGACCACTCCTTTCTAGGAGTCACCTTCACTTCACCTATCACAAAAACTCAAACAAAACATCAAATTCACTCCCTCACATCGCTCATCAAAATACCAAATCAATTACAAGAATATCACAAAACTACCCAAAATCCTAGTGGGTAGCTAGCGTAAGTCGGGAAGGATTCGTCACGTCCCAACCGTCAATAATATAACCGGCTAATCCTAGTGGGTAGCTAGCGTAAGTCGGGTCGAATCCACGGGTACGGTAAGAGGCGTCTAGGCTAGGTCGGCCCAAATACGAGACTAAGTCAACGAGCTAAACTAGAGAATGAAAAGAAGGGGAGAAGATTAGGCTATAACTAAGAGGAACGACTAAGGAGAACGGGCTAGGATTAGGTCGGGGTCAAAGGGGTAACGGAATGGTCAAGGGAGGACTAGAGTGAAGGAGGTAGTAGGGTAATCTATGTTGGTCCGGGCTCTCGCATCTTAGATTCACCTAGAGGTTCCACCTAAAACCCATCTCGGCGATACACAACACAAACGAGATTCTAGCGCGCTATGGTCCTAGGTCGAATCCGGGCTCTCGCAACTTAGACCGGCCTAGGGGTCGTCCTCACCGGGCTCTCGCAACTTAATGAGGGGACCGAACACACAAACAAACTAATACCCACGAAAGAAAGGCAAGAAAACAAGCATTCGTACATACTTAGTCATTCAAGCAATTCAACAAACATGTGATGTGCATCAAACAAGAGGAAACCCAAATCTTCCACCCACATCTATAGCAAACCCTTAATCACCCAATTAACACCCTAATCACCTTACTAACCCTAGCAAGAACACTACTCTAACATAATCAAACTAAAACTAACAAGCATGAGAGGAATCAACATAAGAAAACAAACAAACATAAACAAACTAGTAATAACAACTAAAGATTCAAACTTGAACAACTAAACAAGATTAAGAGTAGAAAGGAAGAAGATTGTACCATACTAGAGAAGGAGAAAGAACAAAACTTGCATTAATGAAGAAAACCCAAATAATTCCACCAAGGTTGTCAAGCTTGAGTGGATTCTTCAAGAAATCCCTTAATACAAGTACTAATCTAAGATTAACTACTAATTACCGACTAATCTACACTAATCTAATCTAATCTAACCTAAAGTAGTCTAGGGTTTAGCCTCTAAAAGTGTGCATAAGCTTAACATAACAAGGGAAGAGTATATATAGGGTTACAAATGAAAAGGAGAAGAAAAGAATTGAAGGCGGGCGAGCTGGAGCTTGTCCCGGTCGGGAAAGAAATTCCCGATCGGGATTATGGGAATTCCCGATCGGGATTTTATGTTCCCGATCCGGAACAGCCCCCAGTAGCTGCACTTCGTTCCTCCTTCATCCCGGCCGAGATGAGGCCATACCCGTCCGGGAAGAGTCTTGTAGGCCTCCAATTTGAACTATTTGGTCCCTCCTTGGTTCTCATGGACTTCCCATCGATTCTCGGGACTCGGGATCGAGTCTCGAAGGCTCGGGATTGGGTCCCAAGGTCTCGGGGTCGATTCCAAGGCACCGATTCATCTTTCCTTAGCTTCGTTGGCTCCAAAATGTGTATGTATTGAGTCGTAATCGCTCCAACTCTTCCAATTCGGCCTCGGGAACCTGAAACGAACTAAAGGAAGCATAAGAAGCCCTTGAACGCTCCAAAGGAGCGATTCCACAAGGAAAAAGGGACCAAAACACAACAAATAGGCACTACAAACTACACTTATCAAGTATAAATTAATCCATATTTTTACGCGATTTATCAAAATTAATAATTTTCGAAAATCGAATCCGAGACAGCCACCCGCGCGAGTCGCGCCCCTCCCAGGCGAGTCGCGCGGGCTGCCGTAAGCCGCGGCCTTTTTTCGTTTTTTTTCCGATTTTTCCAGCATCGTTTTCTCACATAAAACATCGGTTTTCTAGGTATATTTTCATATTTCGACAAGTATTTTTCGCGTGTCATAAATGTTTTTCAAAATCATGCATATTATTTATTTATGTCTTTATTCGATTTATTCATCGTTACTAACTCGTTTTCTCGTGTTTGTAGCTATTTATTTGTTTTTATTGTTTTATTAGACTAAAACGAACCTTACATGCTAAAATAACTTTGACGTTATTAGTTTAATATGCATTAAACGACTTAGCAACCCACTTATTTATTTTTCTCACATGCTTAGGAAAATAATGTTTGCATATCATTCAACCGTCGAACTAACCCGTGTACACCAAAAACGAACGATATCTTAGTAAAGGCCGCTAAGTGCGAGCGGGGTTGGGTGTTCTTAGTGAACTTCCCAACAAGTACCCTCACCCCTTACTCAGAACCATGGTTTCCGGATGTCCGAATCCATTGGCCACGAGAGTCATTCAATACACGATATCCGATAATGTCGATATCGGTATCGTAATGCAAAGGGACGAGCCCATTAAACTATGACATCGGAAACGGGCCGTATATTGTATACGGCCCACCACGACATAGAGTGGGCTCGAATGGTTCCGAATAACCACAAAATTCGGTGGCGACTCCTACTTCGATTTAAATTTCAATTTGACCATCTCATATGGAGATTCATTCGCCTCCCCAAACCCGCGCGTGGCCGCGTCAGGGTGGACCTATGTCATGTCCACAATTTGGCGAGTCCGCTGGGGATCAACTGATGAGTCACTTACCATCGGCATCCCTAGGGTGAGACAGGAAAAGAAATCGTTCGAATAGTAATGTACACGTTTTAGTTCAATGGTTCATGCATAACCCAATCTTTCCCGGGCCGGTTACTTGTGACCGGCGTCCCACTATACCGCGGTGCGTTCCTAAATGGACCCACTAAAGACTTCGATGGCGGAACTCGCATGGGTTTTAGGGCAGGTTCTAAGACCAACTCGGCTTAGGAAGACCGTCCTGATTTGCGAGAAAGATATCGTCGTTGGTATAGACCCTATTCGACCGACCGAGACTTAGACTAAGAGCATACATGGCGTCATTATACTGTTTCCGTGACTCTTATAAAAAAATGTTTTCCTAAAAAACGACCTAACTCAACTATAGGATGCTTTAAGTGTGGTGATAAAAATCACCAAATTAAGGAATGTTCTAAATGGGATGATATTAGGTCTAGGGAAAAACGAGACAAGGCTAAAAAGGAATATAAACACAAAGTCATGTCGGCTATTTGGGGTATGTCGGATTCCGAGGAAGAGGAAATCATAGAAGAGGAGTTAGAAGCTAAAATGTGTCTCACCAAAAATAATAACTCCAAAATTGAACACCTTAGGTGTCTCATGGCTAATCCCGATGATTCCGACTCCGATTCCGATAATGAGGTAGTCAAACTTAAAGCCAAGGTTCGAACTTACTCTAAAGATAAAGTGTGTAAGCTTCTTGATAGTCTATTTGATAGGTGTCGTAGCCAAACTAAAAGGTCGTTGGCTATGCAAGAAGAAATAGAAGAAATAGCCATTGAAAACGTCCGTCTTAAAGAAACTCTCCAAGCAACAGACAGTGTGACTGTGACTTCTGAAGTTAAAGAAGAGACAAAAAATCTGAAAAAGGCTAATAAGAGTCTAATGAATGAACTTCAAAGTCTAAAAAGGGAAACCTCTAATCAACCTAAGAATAATGAGTCTTTTAAAGTAATAGACTTGTCCACCGAGAATGAGCATCTTAAGACTAATCTCAACGTCACTAAAGACCAGTTGAGAAAACTCCACGAAAAACTCGTAACCATTGAAGCCTTGGAATCTAGTGCTAAATCTCCGAGAATGCTTCACTTGGAAGCATGCACTCACAATCTTGAATGTCAAGTTGAGCAAAAAGATAAAATCATTGGTGAACTCAAGGTTAAAAATAACACTCTTGAAGAAAAATTCGAGAAAGTGTCTAAAGAAAATAAGTCACTCACTTCGACCATTCAAACCACCATTAATGAGTTAATCAAGGCTAGGCGTGTGTATAGAACTTGGGAAGAAAGTCAAACCGTTCTAAACTTTCTTGCTAAATAAGATGATTTGTGTCGAAAAAAGGGTGGAAAAGGGTTTAAATGGAACAGAGATTTTAGAAAACGAAAGTATATCGCACTTCCCGAGTACATCATATGCTATCATTGTGGTAAAAACGGACACTACCACCACGATTGTAAGCTTATGTATCATGGTCCGAAAAGGAACAATGGTCCGAAAAAGAAGAATGGTCCGAAAAAGAACAATGGTCCGAAAAAGAACAAACAAGTGTGGGCTAGAAAAACCACAGTCAGTCTGACTGTTACTAAGGGACTCAAACAAGTTTGGGTTCCTAAAACTAACCCTTGATTTGCTTGTAGGGCTTGGTGAGAGGCCGCCGCTATTGGTACCTAGACAGTGGATGCTCTCGTCACATGACGGGAGACAAGAGCCAATTCCTCTCACTTGAAGCATATAATGGTGGCACGGTAACCTTTGGAGACAACAAGAAAGGTGAAGTAATAGGTCTTGGAAAAGTTGGTAAGTCTTCATCGGTTTGTGTCGACAATGTGCGGCTTGTCAAAGGTTTGAAGCATAATCTCTTAAGCATCTCTCAATTATGTGATCGTGGTAATGTGGTAGAATTAAGTGCTAATTTTTGTCGTATAATTGATGCCGCTTCTCATGAAGTTGTTCTTTAAGGTAGAAGAGTCAAAGATGTGTACTTAACCGACTTGAACACTTTAAATGGTCAAACTATGTCTTGCATGATGTGGACATGACGTAGGTCCACCCCGACGCGGCCACGCGCGGGTTTGGGTAGGCGAATGAATCTCGTGGTAAGATTGTTCTCGGGTTCGAAATTTAAGTCAAAATGGAGTCGCCACCGAATTTTGTGGTTATTCGGAACAATTCGAGCCCACTCTATGTCGTCATGGGCTACACACAAAGTAAGCCCACTACGATTTCAGAGTTTATGGGGCTCGTCCCTTTGCATTGTTATATCGATACCGTTTACACCGGCTTTCGTATATAAAATGACTCTCGTGCGCCAAGGGTTTCGGATATCCGGAAACCAAAGGTTCTGAGTAAGGGGTGAGGGTACGTGTTGGGAAGCCCACTAAAGACACCCAACCCCGCCCGCACATGGCGGTCTCTACTAAGACATCTTTCGTGTTCGTGTACGCGCGCTAGTAAAATAATTAAATGATATGCAAACAACGTTTTCGGGCTAAGCATGTGAATAGTATGTGAACTACGTCATTTAATGCATCTTGATTATGGTCGAAATGATTTAGCATGCGAGGTTCATTTATAAAGCGATAAGCAAGTAAATAAATAAAGCTCGAAAGGAAATAAATAACGTACAAGTTACACGGGCGGAAATACAACCCGGAATTCACAATACAACGATACATAAAAAATGATAAATGAAATAATAAAAGGCAATATAATGATAGAAACGGACCCGTATGTAAACTAGACCGCGAAATGTGTAGATGGACTAACCCCGATTAAATGTACATTATGTTGTACATCAAACGAAGGACGGAAACATGGGACTGTGGCGTATTGCTAGCCCGATCCCACGTCCCATAGTCTTGTCCCGACTTATTACTTCGAAGAAGATCGGTCAAAGTCGTTCTACGTGTCGTGACGTGCATAGGTTTTGAAAATAGGAGGATCACGTGGTGGTCTTTACACGTGATGACTAAAGTCGTAAAAAGTCGAGCCTCGAAATGTGTGTCGAGGCTCTCGATTTTCTGGGTTACAGGACCCACTCGATCAAGTCGTGACCTGACTCGGTCGAGTGCGTCCTTTACGTAGCTACTGCCCAGTTTTTTGGGTGCTACTCGATCGAGTAGCCCCTGTACGAGTGGTAACTCGTTTCATTTTTGATTGGAAATCGATGGTCGGCCAAATCAAATACAAATATCGCACGATTTGTATTTAACTTGGCCTCCGGTACTATAATCGTGTATGAACGATTATAATACCGTTATCGGAGTTTTATGAAAACGTTTTCGTTAGATTAGAAAACTTGAATTAGTGACGAAATGCTTCCCTCTACGTCACGACATCGGAACTAACCCTTTCGGGTTATGTGATGTCGGTTTTCGTGTCAACGGGTTCCGCACTAATTATAGAAATGAGATCAAATACGTTCAACTATGACGGATTGCGATCACGTCACGCCCTTGAGTACATTGGGGCGGGGCTCCTCGAAAGGGCTCCACCTCCGTCGTTGCTCGTAAAGGGATTAGACGGACCTTAGGCAATTATCATAGTCAAACGTTTTTGAAACCGAATTTTGATACTAGAGTATATATACACGGTATAATAACGTTAGTAATGAAAAGATGATACAAGAATGAAGATGCGAAAAGTATAATAATGTTAGTGTTAGTGTTAGTGTTACTACTACGATTGCGATTATGATACAAAATACGATAAAATAAATAAGGATGAGACAAGATAGTAGAGATCAAGATGGAGTTTAGGACACCCTCAACATACATGCTAGGTATAGGCCTCGGAAATGGACTCGTAAATAGCGACGGGACGCCGGAGTATCGAGGATGTACGCGAGTTATGGTGTGTATGTGTGTGTGTGTGCGTGTGTCGTCGGTTTTCGAGGGATGAGGGGCTCGGTTTTTGTGTGTATTGCTTAGGGTTACTAAGGCTTGTAGTGTGGATGAAGTAGGGTTGAAAGTATGGTAAATGTAGGCTAAGAATGCATTGATCAAAACTGAAAATGCAAAGGGGTTAAGGGGGTATTTATAGGCATTACCCCACGACATAGGGGCACTCGATCAAGTGGCCCTAGTGCACTCGATCGGGTGCCCTTGCAAACGGGCCAAACCCGGTTTTTGGCGCTCCACTCGACCGAGTGGGTCAATCCACTCGATCGAGTGGATCAATTAGGCGAGATAAAATAGGAAGGATTATCCTCGATTGATTTGTTTGTTTTATTTTTGAATTTTGATTTGTGCGCCAGCTTTCGAGAATGAATTTGGCTGTTTTGTGAGACGGTTTCGTCTTTGACCGGGTTTTGACCCGGTCGCCAAAAGACGGGATTATTTTTGGTGTCGGTTTTGGCCCAAATTAGTCTTATTTTGCTCGGAACGACCCACTGGGCCTGGATTTGAGGTCTGTTTTGTGAGATTTCTACTCCGCTAAAAGTCCATGTCGGATATTATTGATTCCGAGCCCAAATCTGAGTATACCAAGTCACGTTTGCGTCCGATCATCATCGGGTGTTTTTCGGAGATTACCATAGACACCTGGCAGTCAAAATGCGGGTGTCTACAGAGCCCCCACTCTGACTGAGGCTTGGACAAGGCGAAAGTCAGGGTAGCTACCAAACCCGTTAAGACCTGATAGACTTCCGGTCGGGTCGTTTATAGTCCAGTAGACTCGCGTGAAGGGCTCGCCAGCCATAAGCAGAGGGTCATACCTGTCCTGATGATGGTAGCTCTGTGGGGAATCGGACTTGTAGAATAAGTCCTGGGTGCGCCTATATGTGGGCCCATCCCGTACCATTCCGGGAAAAATGCCGCCTCGGGCTTTCCGCTGGGGAGTTATGTGAGCTGTACGGGCTTGCTTTTGAAGCCTTGGGTCGTACCTGAGCTGATGATGATGGCTCCGTGGGGAGTAAAACTTGCTTTTCGGGGCGTAGGTGTACCCGTATGCTGACACATCACGTCTGGGATGTAGCATTCCGAGGGAATTTAAAAGTTTCGCAGAGACTTGCTTTTGAAGTCTGGAGTGTACCTGTATGCTGACACATAACAACTTGTATGTAACACATAGGCAAAACACTGACTCGTGCTGGGGAGAATAAATACCAAATTTTTGAAAATGCCACAATTTTTGAAAAGATTTTTATCACAACTTTTTATCACAGAAAATTTTAGAAATTCTTAGGAAAGCTCGGGACGACTTGATTCCTATTCCGGGTTCTCTGTTTGAAATCAGGCCTGCGCGCGCATAGGGCCCAGTTCGCTGTGGAGGCAAGGTAGTTAGGTTTACAGTTAGGTTTTCCCATTATAAATATGGGAATCCCTGCTTCAGTTTTTTGCATCCCAACACAAATTCTCCTTTTCCTTCTCGAAATCTTTTAGACTTTCAAGAAAGCTAGAAATTTCTGTCATGGGTATCGATCACTTGACCGCCATGCTGCTCGCCTGGTCCCAGTACTTTCGGGACGAGGAAATGGTTAGATTGACCCAGAAGGGAATCGTCAGTCTATTCCCTCTCCAATGTTTGATAATTGACTCGCATTTTTTGGACGCCTGCTTGACGTTTTGGGATACTACCCGTCACGTCTTTACGTTCCCGCGGGGAGAGATATGCCCTCTTCCTGAGGAAATCGCAGCCATTGGTGGCTGGGGTCCAGTTGTTCAGCCTGCTACTCCTCCGTTCTACCCGGATCCAAGGAGGAGGTTAAGATAATTCTTGGGTTTGTCTCATGCTGAGACAAATCGGATGGTGCGGGGAGACACCATGTCCCTATTAGATCGGATGGTGCGGGGAGACAAATCGGATGTGAGGGCCACCCCTGCTCACAGGCGTAGGGCATTCGCCTTTTGCATGCTGCACTGCTATGTCTTTGAAGGGCTGATGGAACTTGACTCGTGCGTGGGTCAAATCAGGCTGATTGGAGTGGTTGACCAGATGGAGACTGGTCATAGCCCTGCTTGGCTAGCCACTGGGGAGGTCATCATGGGTCTGGATGCTAGGCGGCTTGACCCAAATCGACGGCTGAAGGGAAGTACCCGTCTCTTGCAGGTATACATCTCGCGTTTTTAATTTTTTTTTTATTTTTTTCACGCGAAATTCCTGAAGTCCGTAAGTCACTCGATCGAGTGGACCTGTCACTCGATCGAGTGACATCGTTGTCGAGCTATTGCCTGTTTTTGAAGGGCTTACTCGATCGAGTCAGCTGCTGTACTCGATCGAGTGGGCTGTAGCGGACCACTCGGTTGCTTACGACGCTCGTGTATACTTTTCATATATGGTTGTCGGAGCGGCTGTCAATCATAGAGCCCCCTCCGAGCATTCCCAATTATCGGAGCAGCCAGATTAGCTCCCGAAGGCGGCGGATAAGCTGGAGTCATCAGATAAACCGAGCTTACTGGGATGAGGAGCTGGTGTTCCATGGGGGTCCTTTGATCAGGTGGACCGTCGCTTGGTGGTTCCTTTCGAAGTTGACTGGATTCGCCAAGAGAGACCAAGCTCGATACTTGGTGATTCTGTCCCTAGACTGGACAGTTCATATTTACCCGGACCGTCTCCTGAGGCAGTTCGGTTTGTCTCAACACATCCCTGAGACTGATGCCATCATCAGCGTCTCGCTCCAATTGACGGACGCTATGTGCGACACATGGTTGCAGAGATGGTTCACCCGTCCTACATGGACTATACCCAGCCCTTGCTAATCCGCTTGGGTGTCACGGCTTACCAGAAATGGACTTCGGAGGAGTCCGAGGAAGCTCCCAAGGCCTTGAAGCTTGATGAGGCCTTTGAATTGGTTCATCGCGAGACGACGAAGGACAACAGGGACTTCTTCACCGGGTAAGATATTCCTGAAGCTATAGTCCGGGAAGAATCGGGTCTTAAGTCACAAACTATGACTCTATCTAAGGAGGTCGGTTCTAGCAGCACTCGGGGGCAGACTGACTAGGCTGGCGGCCCGGGATCGACTAGGTCCGCGTGACCGGCTCCCTGAGCCCGTGAGGGCCCGACTTGGGCCTATTGAAGTGATAGAGGATTCGGGCTCAAACAAACGAGCCCGAGCTAGAGAGGTTCCTGTGGTGATTCGGGAACGCTCCCCTCCGCGTCGTCGCCAGTGGACGGCTAAGGAGGCCAAGGACAAGGGGAAGGGCAAGATGCCCTAAATGCCGAGTCCTTTAGCTTTTATTATTATTTAGATATTATTACTATTTTTGTCGTGTGCTTCTTTTTCTAATTTTTTAATTTTTTTTTGAATTCCTGCATTTTGTAATCTCCCGAGTTTATCGTGGCTTTTTTTATGAATTAATAAAAGAAGTTTATTATTAAACCGCTCCTGTCTTTTCTCGATTGCATTGGTTTTACCCTTTTGAGGGGTTGCCTACGTATCCACGATTAGCAGAATCAAACCAAACGTAGTTCACGCATAGTAAATTTGCAATCTCGAATTACACCAAGACTATTGGTTCAAGATGTTTGCGACAGTAGAATAAGTAATTCTAGCTCATTGACTTGCTTTTTGATAAGAAAAATGATTTTGGTAAATTTTGCTAATGACATTGAGAAGTGGTTAAGGGTAGTAGCGCTTCAGCTGGTCCAGGTTGGTCGGGTTGACGAACTCATTCCCGTCCAGATCCGTCAGCATCACTGCTCCCCATGATAGGATCTTCTTCACCAGATATGGCCCAGCCCAATTGGGTTTGAATTTTCCCCTCGGGTCAACTGGTAGTAGAGCTCGAACTGACTTAAGGACTAGATCGCCCTCTTTAATGTGCCTGGGCCTTACCCTCTTGTTGAAGGCCCGTTGGATCCTCTTCTGGTAGATTTGGATATTATTGAGGGCACGAGATCGTCGTTCATCTAGTAGAACCAACGAGTCATACCGTGCTCGAACCCAGTCAGCTTCGGGTACTTGGCTTTCTAGCAGAATTCTGAGGGATGGTACTTCTAACTCAACTGGTTGGACTGCCTCCATCCCATAAGTTAGGTAATACGGCATCGCCCCGGTTGCGGTGCGAATTGATGTTCGGTATCCCCATAGGGCGAAAGGTATTTTGTCGGGCCAGTCCCGGTAATTATCAGCCATCTTTTTGAGTATGGTGACAATTGTTTTATTGGCCGCCTCTACTGCTCCATTTGTTTGGGGACGATAGGGCGAGGACGTATGCCTTTGGTTTTTATACTTGGTCAGCAGGGCCGCAGTCTCGGCTTGAAAATGGGTCCCATGATCACTGATAAATTCATAAGGAATCCCATACCGGCATATTATCTTGTTCTGGATAAACCTGGCGACATGCTTGGCGTTGAGAATTAGATATGATTCAGCTTCGACCCATTTGGTGAAATAGTCGATAGCTACCAAAATAAAGCAGTGCCCACCAGTACGAGAGGGATTTATTTTCCCGATTATGTCGATACCCCACGTCGAGAATGGCCAGGGTGACGTCATGGTATAAAGTAGTGATGACGGCATATGTTGCACATTGCCGAAGATTTGATAATTATGACAATGTTTGAAATACGACCGGCAGTCGGCTTCCATGGTATTCCAGTAATAACCGAGCCTCATGATTTTTCGGACCAGCATGTGGGCATTCATATGTGGGCCGTTTTCACCATCTTGTACTTCGGCCATAACCTTTTCAGCCTTATACTTATCAACACAAAGAAGAACAACCCCCTGTGCCGTCTTTTTATATAACTGACCGTCGTCGGTACGGATGAACTGGGTGGCTAGCCTGCGTAAGGCTTTCTTGGCTCGATCTTCCGTCCCGGGAGGATATTCTCCGTTTGTCAGGTACGTTAGCACAGCCTGATACCATGGTTCGGGATCAGTTATCTCAATGTCTTCGATGTCGTGAATGTATGCCGGCTCAGACCGTCTTTCGACGGAAATTTGCATACTGTTCACGTGGTCGGGAATATTCAGTAAAGATGCCAATTTTGAGAGTGCATCTGCAAACTGATTCTCTTCTCGGGGCAGGTATATGTACTCTACCTTTTGGAATTGTTTCTCGAGATCCCTTACTCGTGCCTGGTAGGCCACGAGATTAGCATTCCGAGTCTTCCATTTTTGGAGTGCTTGGTTAATGACCAACGATGAGTCACCATGTACCCGGAGATTTGTGATCCCCAGATTGGTGGTGGCTTGTAGCCCGTAAATGCATGCTTCGTATTCTGCTGCATTATTGGTAACATCAAAGTCCAGTTTAATGGAGATGGGAGTGTGCTCCCCTATTGGTGAAATTAGGAGGATCCCAACTCCGAACCCTCGAAAATTGGATGCTCCATCGAAGTATATATCCCATGTTTCAGTATCGGTATGAAAAATATCTTCGTCTGGGAAGGACTAGGTGTCGGGGTGTCCTTCTTCAGCTACTGGGCTGTCGGCGAGAAATTCAGCTACTACCCGCCCCTTAACGGCCTTTAATGGCACAAATTTCAGGTCGAATTCTGACAGCATTAGGGTCCATCTAGAAATTCGGCCATTGAGAATGGGTTTTTCGAAGAGGTATTTGATGGGGTCCATCTTGGATAGTACATGGACCTCGTAGCTGAGCATATAATGCCGGAGCTTCTTAGTAGCCCAGACTAGAGCCAAACACGTCTTTTCGAGCATGGTGTATTTGCATTCATACTCTAAAAACTTCTTGCTGATGTAGTAAATGGCTCGTTCTTCGGAGATAACTGTCTGAGCCAGCATAGCCCCCATGGCTGTCTCGGTCATTGTTAGGTATAACGACAGAGGCAAACCGGGTTACGGTGGCATTAACACCGGCGGAGCAGACAGAATTTCCTTGATTTTGTCGAAAGCAGCTTGGCACTTGACAGGTTGTACTCCCGACAATTCTCTCGATGGATATTGTTACTCCCAGTCAAGTGAACTTGTTCTTCCAATCTGCAAACCGAGCTAACTAGTTCAGCCAGAGGTTCCGTAACCCCAGTATTTGGAGTCCTTTGCTCCACCGAGCTAAACGAGTGACGATAGCAATTTGACCAGCCCTCATTTCATTCAGTTGGGCTTCAATGTCGGTCTGCTTGACGACCATGGCGTCCACAGAGGTTTTCAGATTGTTCAAAGCAGCTTCCATCTTGCGGGTGTGTCTGGTTGCCGGCGGCCTGTCTGTAAGAACACCGCGTAATTAGAAACCGAACCCAGATCTTGGAATCATAGAAAAAAGTACATCCCGAGCGACCCAAAAGAAAAGGACTGAGTGGAAAAGACTCGAGAAAGACGCCTAGACGGATGACTCGTAGGTGGTATGACTTCCTTAGGATTTTGGCCTAGTGGGCCTGGTCCCGTTCGAAGGAAGGTCCACGTGAGATTATTCCCCAGACTTTTGACTCGAGTGTATAGACGGACTTTCCTTTGTAGGGGTATGCCCTACGCGGGTTGGTCGTGCCTTGACAAATAAGGCGGACTCGGGAAAGGGAAGAAACTCGTGATATAAGATCGACGGAGTTTCGACGCTATAAACCTTCTACGTACTATGCAAAGACCCGACACACGAATAGACGGTAGGTCCTATAATAGGGAAGATTTATTTTATGAAAGTTGGAGGTTTGAAGGTGAAAGTGTAATGGGTGAATTTCCGAGAGTTCGAAAATGGAAAGCGGAATTTCGAAAAACAAGATTAGAATTTTGAAAAATTCAGAAAATCAAGATGGTGTCGGAAATTCGAGAGTTAAAACGGACAGCATGCAGACTAAAGAAAAGGATATTTTGAGTCAAATCGTTGATCCTAAATTTCGGCGGCATTCCGAGTTTTTTGAAAGTTGGATATTTTTGAAAAGGTGAGTCCCGAAATGGGCAGTATTTTGGGTTTTTCAAAATTTGGTGTTTTGGAAAGATGGGTCCCGAAACGGACAGTATTTCGGGTTTTTTGAAATTTGGTATTTTGGAAAGATGCAATTTTGAAATGATGGTTTTTGAAAAATAACACGGAAACCAAGTAGCACGTATTCAAACAAGCATTATAACGACGCTTATGTATGCATTACGCTAAGTCTCGGTCGGTCAAAATAGGGTCTATACCAACAACGATGGCTTTCTCATAAATTAGGACGGACTCCCTAAGCCGAGTTGGTCTTAGGACATGCCGCAAAACCCATACGAGTTCCACCATCGAAGTCTTTAGCGCACCCATGTAGGAAGGCACCGCGGTATAGTGGGACGTCGGTCACAAGTAACCGGCCCGGGCAAAAATGAGTTATGCATGAATCATTAAACTAATGCGCGCACACTAATATACGAACGATTTCTCCTAGAGTCTCACCCTGGGAACCCCGATGACATGTGGTACATTAGGTATCCCCAGCGGAGTCGCCAAATTGTTGACATGACGTAGGTCCACCCAGACGCGGCCACGCGCGGGTTTGGGTAGGCGAATGAATCTCGTGGTAAGATTGTTCTCGGGTTCGAAATTTAAGTCAAAATGGAGTCGCCACCGAATTTTGTGGTTATTCGGAACCATTCGAGCCCACTCTATGTCGTCATGGGCTACACACAAAGTAAGGCCACTTCGATTTCAGAGTTTATGGGGCTCGTCCCTTTGCATTGTTATATCGATACCGTTTACACCGGCTTTCGTATATAAAATGACTCTCGTGCGCCAAGGGTTTCGGACATCCGGAAACCAAAGGTTCTGAGTAAGGGGTGAGGGTACGTGTTGGGAAGCCCACTAAAGACACCCAACCCCGCCCGCACATGGCGGCCTCTACTAAGACATCTTTCGTGTTCGTGTACGCGCGCTAGTAAAATAATTAAATGATATGCAAACAGCGTTTTCGGGCTAAGCATGTGAATAGTATGTGAACTACGTCATTTAATGCATCTTGATTATGGTCGAAATGATTTAGCATGCGAGGTTCATTTATAAAGCGATAAGCAAGTAAATAAATAAAGCTCGAAAGGAAATAAATAACGTACAAGTTACACGGGCGGAAATACAACCCGGAATTCACAATACAACGATACATAAAAAATGATAAATGAAATAATAAAAGGCAATATAATGATAGAAACGGACCCGTATGTAAACTAGACCGCGAAATGTGTAGATGGACTAACCCCGATTAAATGTACATTATGTTGTACATCAAACGAAGGACGAAAACATAGGACTGTGGCGTATAGCTAGCCCGATCCCACGTCCCATAGTCTTGTCCCGACTTATCACTTCGAAGAAGATCGGTCAAAGTCGTTCTACGTGTCGTGACGTGCACAGGTTTTGAAAATAGGAGGATCACGTGGTGGTCTTTACACGTGATGACTAAAGTCGTAAAAAGTCGAGCCTCGAAATGTGTGTCGAGGCTCTCGATTTTCTGGGTTACAGGACCCACTCGATCAAGTCGTGACCTGACTCGGTCGAGTGCGTCCTTTACGTAGCTACTGCCCAGTTTTTTGGGTGCTACTCGATCGAGTAGCCCCTGTACGAGTGGTAACTCATTTCATTTTTGATTGGAAATCGATGGTCGGCCAAATCAAATACAAATATCGCATGATTTGTATTTAACTTGGCCTCCGGTACTATAATTGTGTATGAACGATTATAACACCGTTATCGGAGTTTTATGAAAACATTTTCGTTAGATTAGAAAATTTGAATTAGTGACGAAATGCTTCCCTCTACGTCACGACATCGGAACTAACCCTTTCGGGTTATGTGATGTCGATTTTCATGTCAATAGGTTCCACACTAATTATAGAAATGAGATCAAATACGTTCAACTATGACCGATTGCGATCACGTCACGCCCTTGAGTACATTGGGGCGGGGCTCCTCGAAAGGGCTCCACCTCCGTCGTTGCTCGTAAAGGGATTAGACGGACCTTAGGCAATTATCATAGTCAAACGTTTTTGAAACCGAATTTTGATACTAGAGTATATATACGCGGTATAATAACGTTAGTAATGAAAAGATGATACAAGAATGAAGATGCGAAAAGTATAATAATGTTAGTGTTAGTGTTACTACTACGATTGCGATTATGATACAAAATACGATAAAATAAATAAGGATGAGACAAGATAGTAGAGATCAAGATGGAGTTTAGGACACCCTCAACATACATGCTAGGTATAGGCCTCGGAAATGGACTCGTAAATAGCGACGGGACGCCGGAGTATCGAGGATGTACGCGAGTTATGGTGTGTATGTGTGTGTGTGCGTGTGTCGTTGGTTTTCGAGGGACGAGGGGCTCGGTTTTTGTGTGTATTGCTTAGGGTTACTAAGGCTTGTAGTGTGGATGAAGTAGTGTTGAAAGTAGGGTAAATGTAGGCTAAGAATGCATTGATCAAAACTGAAAATGCAAAGGGGTTAAGGGGGTATTTATAGGCATTACCCCACGACATAGGGGCACTCGATCGAGGGCAGTACCCTTGCAAACGGGCCAAACCCGATTTTTGGTGCTCCACTCGACCGAGTGGGTCAATCCACTCGATCGAGTGGATCAATTAGGCGAGATAAAATAGGAAGGATTATCCTTGATTGATTTGTTTGTTTTATTTTTGAATTTTGATTTGTGCGCCAGTTTTCGAGAATGAATTTGGCTGTTTTGTGAGATGGTTTCGTCTTTGACCGGGTTTTGACCCGGTCGCCAAAAGACGGGATTTATTTTTGGTGTCGGTTTTGGCCCAAATTAGTCTTATTTTGCTCGGAACGACCCACTGGGCCTGGATTTGAGGTCTTTTTTGTGAGATTTCTACTCCGCTAATTGTCCATGTCGGATATTATTGATTCCGAGCCCAAATCCGAGTATACCAAGTCACGTTTGCGTCCGATCATCATCGAGTGTATTTCGGAGACTACCATAGACACCTGGCAGTCAAAATGCGGGTGTGTACACGTGAGTGTTATGAAAAATGACCCTTGGTTGTGGCATAAAAGATTTAGGCATGTTAGCACTAAAACTCTAAATACTCTTAAAAGACTAGATCTAGTAGATGGTTTTCCTAACATGAAGTTTGAGTTTGATAAAGTATGTGAACAATGTACAAAATGCAAACATGTTAGAAGCTCCTTTAAATCCAAAAAGATTGTTAGTACGACTCGACCTCTACAATTGTTGCATATTGACTTATGTGGTCCTATGAGAGTGAGGAGTAGAGGTGGTAGTCGATATGTTTGTGTGATTGTTGATGATTACTGTAGATTTGTGTGGACTTTATTCTTAAGTTCCAAAGATGAAGTATTTGATGAATTTCTTATTTGGTTAAAAAGGATTCAAAACAAACTTGACCTAAAATTAGTGTCTATTAGAACCGATCATGGAACCGAATTTGAGAACTCATCTTTTGGTGCTTATTGTAATGAAAATGGAGTAGATCATAACTTTTCGGCCCCTAGAACCCCTCAACAAAATGGTGTTGTTGAAAGAATGAATAGAACCCTTGAGAGCATGGCTAGAACGATGCTTTTGTGTAGTAAGTTGCCTAGAAGCTTTTGGGCCGAGGCCGTTAGCACCGCTTTCTACATTCATAATCGAGTCATGATAAGAAGCATCATCAACAAAACACCATATGAATTGCTACGTGGAAGAAAACCTAATATTTCCTACTTTAGATGCTTTGGTAGCAAATGCTTTGTGCACAATAATGGTAAAAATAATCTAGGAAAATTTTACCCACGTAGTGATGAGGCCGTGTTCTTGGGGTATCCTAGTCATAGTAAGACTTATAAAGTTTATAATAAAAGAACTATGACTATGGAAGAAAGTGTGCATGTCATTTTTGATGAATCTAGTCTTCTTGAGCAGGTACAAAATGATGAGGAAGATGATGATTTTGAAATAGGACTCGTTCAAAAAGAAAGCACAGCACACTTCAAGAAGGTGAAAATGGTGAAGCTGCTGAACCACAGTCTGACAGACTGTTGCATTCTGATGAGGGCACAAGTTCAGGGGGAACAAACAACCCTCCTGATACTGATGTCTCCACTATTCAAGCAGCCTCTCAAAGAAAAAGACAAGGAGAGTCCTCTACATCTGGCGTGGAGTCATCCTTCAGCCAAGATACCACAGTCGAGGAGGAAATTGAAGCTTTCACTCCAAGGAAATGGAAGCATCAAAGCTCACATCCTCTCTCAAATCTGACCAGTGACGTAAGATCTGAAATTAGAACAAGATCGTCCTTCAACAACTTCTATGCATGCAATGCCTTTCTCTCTCAAATCGAGCCTCCAAATGTCACAGTCGCCTTGACTGATGCAGATTGGCTAATGGCCATGCAAGAAGAGCTCAATCAATTCAAAAGGAATGAAGTATGGCATCTTGTCCCTAGACCATCTAATCGTACCGTCATTGGTAGTAGGTGGGTCTTTCGCAATAAGCTAGACGATTCCGGTGAAATCGTAAGGAACAAGGCTAGAATAGTGGTGCAATGTTACAATCAACAAGAAGGTATTGATTTTGACGAAACCTATGCACCAGTAGCTAGACTTGAGGCAATTCGTTTCCTAATAACTTTTGCGGCCCACAAAGGCATCAAGCTTTTTCAAATGGATGTTAAAACCGCTTTTCTAAATGGTTATCTTGAAGAAGATGTCTTTGTGGAGCAACCTCCGGGTTTTATAGACAATGATTATCCCGAACATGTTTACAAACTCGACAAAGCACTTTATGGTTTCAAACAAGCTCCAAGGGCTTGGTATGACCGCTTGTCGAAGTTCTTGCTCGAAAATGGTTTTAAAAGAGGTTCGGTGGATAAGACATTGTTTATAAAGTCACAGTCGGATGGACTGTTGGTTGTCCAAGTATATGTCGATGACATCATATTTGGAGCAACAAATGAACTCCTTAATCTTTATTTTTCTAATCTAATGAAATCGGAGTTTGAGATGAGCATGATGGGTGAACTTTGATTCTTTCTTGGACTTCAAATCAAGCAATCGAAAGAAGGAATCATGATTCACCAACAAAAGTACATAAAGGAAATGCTAAAGAAATTCGGGATGACCAATGCCAAGCCTTTCTCTACACCCATGGTATCTTCATCCAAAATGGATAAAGAAGAGAATGGTAAGATTATTAGCGATTCGGTGTATAGAGGTATGATTGGCTCGTTGTTCTACTTGACCGCTAATAGGCCCGTTATACTATTTAGTGTTTGTTTATGTGCTACGTTGCAAGCAAATCCAAAAGAATCCCACTTCAAGGCCGTTAAAAGAATTCTTCGGTATTTGGTTGGAACTCAAGTACTCTACTTGTGGTATCCCTCACATAGTCCCTTTGATCTTATAGGTTTTACCGATGCGGATTATGTCGGGTGCACGGTCGATAGGAAAAGCACTTCCGGTGTTGCCACCTTCTTGGGTCCGTGTCTCATCTCTTGGGGATCTAAGAAGCAAAACACGGTTGCCCTATCAACGACCGAAAGTGAGTACGTTAGTGCCGCTCATTTTTGTTCTCAAGTCTTGTGGGTACGTCAACAACTTGTGGATTACGGTATGTTTTTCGACTCCATTCCCATTATGTGTGACAACACTAGTGCGATTAACATTTCCAAAAATCCGATCCAACATTCAAAAACTAAACACATAGATATCCGTCATCATTTTCTTAGAGATCACGTAGAAAAGGGTCATATTAAGCTAATTTTTGCAATACCGAAGATCAAATACCCGACATATTTACAAAACCGTTAGCAAGAGACCAATTCGAAAAGTTTCGACTTGAACTTGGTTTGATTAATTGTTCGAATTAATTCCGTATGCTTACTTGCTTCCTTGTATGATTGGCTAGAAGAATCGTTCTCCCTTGTTCTAGTTGTATCGTATTTTTCTAAGTTTGTGATTTATTTGTGCATGGTTGAATTGTTTGTTCTTGCGTTAGTGTTAAATTGATTATCACTTGAGTTCTTTCATTTTTCCATCCATGAAATAAATCCATAAACCCATAAAATAAATTACCCACTACATTTCTTTACCCAAAAAATAAAAACATTTACCCTCTTTTTTGGTACCATTCACGTGCCCTTCTTTTCCTACTCCTACTCACACTCTAACTCTATCTCTTAAACCTGCCCCTACCCCCTAGTCTTACCTAGTCTTCCCCTTCTTTTATCATCCCCCTTCCCAATTACTGACAACCCATTTCCCATCACATCCCCATCTTTATTCATATACCCCCTTCCCCAAGTTATCCTCTTTACTTCCCCTAGTTGTCATCATCATCATTATGGTCCGTATTCCTCCCCTCTTTCTGTTTTACGTGTTGATTTTTTAGATTGGTTTTCGTGGTTTTCGAAAAAAAAAAAACAAAAAATTGAAAATCCAAAAGACACGTTACTTCCTACTGCTCTTTACTCATTCTTTACCCATCTTCTTTCTCTCTTCATTACTACTTCTCCTCCTTCTCTCTATCAAATCAAATTCAAAAAAAATCAAAACCATGGTTAAAGAACCATCTTTTTCTCGTCCTCTCCATGTAAAACCCATTGCTATCATCGATCCATCCTTAATGGATGCAGTAGCTTCCCTCCATCCTTCCTCCAAGCCAAAAACAAAAGATCCTCAACAAAACAGTTCCAGTAAGGTTAAAGGTAAACGGGCTCGAAGTACTGCTCCATCGAAAGCAACGAAATCGAAAGTTCCTGCCTCACCAGAGTCGACTCCCATTACTGTGTCGACAACCGATAAATCGCCGGAGAAAAAGCGAAGGAAAAGTACCATGGTTACTAATACTCCAAAGTATACCGTTTCTCCAGATCGGTCCGCTTCTCCCTCGGATATTATCAAGAATGTGGTCGACAGTATATTTGACTTTGAGAAAACGGTAACCAACAAAACCGTTCCTAAGGGTAAGCCATGCATGTCTGAAAAATCCGAGTCGGAAGCTTCAACGAAAAAATCCGGGACGGAAGCATCGTCGACAAAATCTAAGTCGGACGCTCCATCAAAAAAAACTGAGTCGGAAGTTATGAAAGAAAAATCCGTGCCCGAAAATCTGATTGATGATGCCGAATCTGACAGCATCTCGAAACCCGCCCCCGGTCCGAAAAAGGCAAAGGAAAATTGGAGTTCGAGTATCTTCTCCCCACCGAACCGGTTGATGTAAAGAAAAAATGGGATAAAAGGTCCTTGATTAAGCAGCTCACAGCTTTAGACCTACCATCAGACACGTTTCAGAAGTGCATGCTCCTCCTCGACAAGTACACGATCCGCACTGCACGTGTTTTTCCGGCTGAATGGTATGGTTCTTCTCCCGCTTTCTCGTTCTTTAAACCGACTGTGGAGTCTCAAGGATGGGTTAATTTGGTTCAAATGAGGGAGCCTGATGGCAGGGATTCGTCACGTCCCAACCGTCAATATAATATAACCGGCTAATCCTAGTGGGTAGCTAGGGTAAGTCGGGTCGAATCCACGGGGACGGTAATGTAAAGCCAAGACTAAGGTCACCTAAATACGAGACTAAGTCAACGAGCTAAACTAAACTAGACAATGACAAGAGGGGGAGGAAACTAGACTATGACTAAGGTGACGAGGAAAACAAACAAGGAAAACGGGCTAGGATTAGGTCGGGGTCAAAGAGGTAATGGAATGGTCGAGGAAGAGCTAGAGTGAAGGGAGTAGTAAGGTAATCTAGGTGTGGTCCGGGCTCTCTCTACGGAGACCGACCTAGAGGTTTCACATAAAACCCATCTCGGCGACACACATGACAAACGGGGTTACTAGCGCGCTATAGTGGCCTAGGTCGCATCCGGGCTCTCGCTACGTAGACCAACCTAGGGGTCGTCCTCACCGGGATCTCGCTACGTAGTGAGGGAACCAAACCTACAAACAAACTATCACCCACAAGAGAAAGGCAAGAAAAACAAGCATATGCATCTACTAGTCATTCAAGCATTTCAACAAACATGTGATATGCATCAAACCAAGAGGAAACCCAAATCTTCCACCAACATCTCCAACAAACCCTTAATAACCCAATTAACACCCAAATCACCCTACTAACCCTAGCAAGAGTACTACTCTAACATAATCAAACTAACACTAACAAGAACAAGAGAAATCAACACAAACATCAAAACAAACATAAACAAACTAGTGAAAATGATGAACTATGAACAATAAGATGAACAAAGATTGAAACTTGGACAAACAAACAAGATAAAGAGTAAAAAGGAAGAGAAGATTATACCATACTCGTGAAGAATGAAAAGATTGAAACTTGCATTAATGAAGAAAACCTAAAACAAACACCCAAGGTTGTCAATCTTGAGTGGATCTTGAAGAATTCCCTTAATACAAGACTAAACTAAGATTAACAACTAATTACTGACTAATCTACTCTATTCTAAGCTAATCTAACCTAAAATAATCTAGGGTTTTGCGGGAAGTGAAGAACCTAAGCTTACATAACAAAGGAAGAGTATATATAGGGTTACAAGTGGAAAGGAGAGGAAAGAAAACAAGCGCGGCTGCCAGGTGGCCCATCCCGGCCGGGAAGGGGTGGTCCCGGTCGGGATGGGGTTGGTCCCGGCCGGGAAGAGCTGCTCCCGGTCGGGAAGGGCCTCAGACAGGAGCCTCCTCTTTTGTGCACCTCAACCGGGACCGGTTGAGGCCATACCCGTCGGGGATGAGTCTTGTAGGCCTCCAATATGAACTTTTTTGGTCTCTCCTTGTTTCTCATGGGCTTCCCATCGATTCTCGGAACTCGGGATCGGGTCTCGGAGACTCGGGATTGGGTCCCAAGGTCTCGGGGTCGATTCCAAGGCATCGAGTCATCGTTCCTTTACTCCGTTGGCTCCAAAATGTGTATGTATCGAGTCGGAATCGCTCCAACTCTTCCAAATCGGTCTCGAGAACCTGAAACGAACTAAAGGAAGCATAAGAAGCCCATAAACCGCTCCCTAGGAGCGATTTCACAAGGAAAATGGCACCAAAACCCTATAAAATAGGCACTACAAACTACACTTATCAGAGCCCATGTTTATTTCGGAAGTCCTTCAATTTCTTGTCACCATGAAAATGTCTGCTAACCAAAAAGTTACTGCCAAGGTGAAGGGTAAACGACTCATCGCCACTGCTGATGAAATAGCCGATATACTAGGAATCCCGAACACTGGGTTTGACCTACTGCCCTCCTCCTCTTGGGTTACCTTACCCTATGCCAATCCTGCTCAAATTGCAAAAACTCTTAACCCTAAAGGCAGTACCCTAGGAACGATCTCGGCTAGTACTCTCTAACCTTCCCACAAGATACTCTTTAACCTAATGGGTAGAACCTTATTGCCTAAGATCTCGAAACAGGATGATAGGGGGAAAGTTTCCATTTCACAACAATACTTCCTATTTCATCTTGTTAAGAAATTGCCCATCAATTTCCCCAATATCCTTATCCTATGTCTCGACCAAATTGCAACCGACATCAAAAACCGCACCGTCATTTCAATCCCTTATTGCATGTGGCTTTTGACCATCTTTAGGGCTAAGGGGGTTCTTATCTCATCTTCGATCGGGGCGGCTAATATGTATGATCTCATGTCCTCCGGGAATTTATCAAGGATGTTGCTTGCGGATGAGAAAGGTAAGTTAGTACCTTTACGTCTTGCCAAAAGGACGGGAAAGGGAAATGTTGGGGTTACTCGGGAAGAGGTCACCGAAATTGTGGAGAAGGGTATCTCCGGGTTGAAGGATTGGTTGGATAAAGAGGTTCGGGTTTGGTTTGAACAAGAGCTCACTCCGCTACGGGATATGGTCACGGAAATGCAAGCGGATATCCACATCTTAAAGTCTCTTCAAGTGAATACGGGCGAGGCGGATGACGAGGACTGTGTCGATGATGATGATTAAGTTGTTTACCCACCCACCCTCCCTTAATATTAAACAAAAACTTACTGCTTCTACTATCCCCGTCCCCTGTTTGTTTTGAAAACTCTTGTGGTTTGTATATTTTAACACTGCTTGCAACAGTCCTGGTGACTGTTGCCTCTGGAACATCTTTTAACTTTGCTACTATATTTCCTATGCTTATGTTTCTATGATATTGCTCTAACTATGGTGTGTTTTCTTGATTCTTTGATGATGCCAAGAGGGGGAAAAGGTAAAACATGCGTAGTTAGTCGTTCTTTAATCCTCCCTTGCTAATTGTGTCTAAGTAAATATGTTAGTTATTCGGTTTAGGTGTTGTTAACCTTTTTTTATGCTTAATCTCTGTTTCTTATGTGAAACCTAATTAATTGATGACTGTGATCGAGTAACTTGTTGAGGGGGAACTTTTAAACACTTATTTTTTATTGGGCTTGTCATCATCAAAGGGGGAATTTGTTGGGTTTGTTGATGATGACTAGCCTATTTAATTTGTGTTTTCTTAGTTTAACTTTTCAGGTTATGCTTAATTGAAAATTAGTTGATGAATGTTGAGATTGTTTGTTTGAAGATCAAGACGAGAAGCTCAAAGAATCAAGAACGTCAAAGAGTGTCACGATGTAAAGATAAGAGTCTTTTGATATATTGTAGTTAGTTCTAGTAACTAGCCAAACCAACTGTTTGCAACAGTACGGTTGACTGTTACTTCCGTTCGACCCTCTTCAAAAGGATAAGATTTCAATACTTAAAGCTTTTATCATTTCAAATCTTTTCAAACTGATTTTTAAGTGTAGTGGTGAGCAAGCAAGTGGTTTTTGACTTGTCAAAAATGGTTTCCCAAATAAACCCCAAAATGGTTGTGAAGCTTTTTACCAAACACCAAAAGTGAGCTTTCTCTCTCTCCTAAAGTGGTTGCCTCAAAAGTTGTGTTTGTCCTATTTTGCTTTGCTTCAACCTTGACTTTCATCCTTCACTTTTATTTGGAAAACTTTCAACTTGCTTTCCTTGTCTCACTTCTTCAAGATTGCCCTTCTTGTGTCTCCTTGATAAAACCAACACTTTTGCTTCTTCTTAAAAGTGTTGACTTATTTAAAGAAGCTTCAATCTTGATTTTTGCTCCTCTATAAAAGGAGATGCTCCACCACACTTATTCCTCAAGACTTTTCATCTCAAAATCTCTCTTTGCAAGTTGTCTCTTAAAGTTTCAAAACCTAGAAAACTCTTTGCAAAATATTTTCAAAGTCTTCAAAAATCACAGTCGAACGAACTGCTGCATTGTGTCATGAGTGCTCTTGTCTAACTTAGTTAGATTGTAATAGTGTAACTTCCTTGTAAGTTAATTAGAATCGTGACCGGAGTAGGTCATTGGAGAGTTAGGAGACGGAGTAGTCTTCCTAACTCGAGGATCGGAACCGGAGTAGGTTATTGGTTCTTATTGTAAGGGTTTAAGTTTTCGGAGTAGATTACTTAACAATTATTAATAAGAAAAGCATTGGACGTAGGCCTTTAGAGTATTGGCCGAACCAATTCAAAAACGCAATGTGTTCATGTTCTTCTCTTTACTGCCGCCGCATACAAAGTAGAACACATGTCGTTTAGCTTCGCTCTCATTTGTTCGTGGATTAATATTAGTTTTAGTTGTGTTTTTCAAAGTACTTGCAATAGTCGATATACTGTAATATTTCTCTGCTACATTACCTTTGGTTAAGAGAAATAGAGGCAGTCAGACAACAGTCTACCATACTATGACAGTTGCTTTGTGGCCGTATCCTTTGCCAAGACAAATCTGCAACGGTCAGACTGATTAGCATTTAATTATCTTCACTTCTTTATTTTTTAGTAGTCCACTTAGTTTAATTCTTCTTAATCCATAAAGTTGGAGTTAAATTTTTAAAAGGTACCTAATTCACCCCCTCTCCCTCTTAGGTACTTAGGATCCATAAACTCTTCAATATTGACTTGCCTTAATTATATATTGAAGACATATAAATAAGTGCTTGCCTCGGATACACGTCCTGAGTTCTGAAGCTAAGAGCTACTTGAGCTCCTGATCATACTTCCTAGACGTTGTTCGGACAGCGGCTTAGTGACAAACAATGGCCAATATTTTAAAACTGTCCAAAAAAGTGTCGACTACTACCAGGAAACACCAAGAAATCAAATCAAAATGCATTAAGGACAGGAAATTAAACTCAGCACATTCAAATAATTTAGCTTAAATAACAGAAACCATTAAATCATCATGAATTAACAGATTTAAGTAACTGAAGGCAATTAGCGAAAAGAAATTGATTAAGGAAAAGATATCAATTACTTTTCAGATGACAACGCAGGCAACTTCTCCGATTTCTTCACCTTCCCAACTGGTCCTCAGACCCCGGCAAGCTCCTCCATCCGAACCCGGGTTCCATAACTAACCTCTGCCATTTGCTCTCAACAACAACATTGACATCAACATCAAGAGGGTAAACATTCAGATGTGTAGTATCAAAAATAAAAATAAACAAAATAAAAGAAATAAATGCAAGGAGAAACATAATGCAACTTCTTATATATAGGTGGTTTTAAGAAACATAATGCAACGTTCCGTCAATGACATCAGTGAAGGAGTAATGTCCATTGTCCTACGGATTAACCCGCTTAAGTCTATGTATCCGATATGCCTTGCTAGAGGTCGATGCCGGGTTGACATGTAAATAGGTTACGTGTCTGGTAGTCTTAAGTGGGCCCATTGGGTCACACACAAAGTGTACGGGATTTTATTAATATATATAGATATATTAAATATATCGGGTCAGTAGTAATACGGACTCAGCTGTGTTGTCGGGTTATGGTAATTAGTGTTGTACTAATAATCTAATTATGGTAATTAGAATTATAGTAATAACCTAATTCTAGTTTCTCATCTCCTATATAAGAAGGTTCATATGATGAACCAATATATGGAATATTGAGTATTGACTCATAGTATATTCGTCTTATAAAGAGTTATAAGAGACATATAGAGAGAAGTTGTGAGACGGTCTCACGTACCTTTATACTAGCATGTACGTCGCAGTTCCGTACCCGTGTGGATACCAAAGGAGGCATCACGTTTGGGGTGCTTTATTCTATCCGTGGGAATTATTTATTCTGTCCCTGAAGATTATTTATATTTCTGGGTTTATTATACTTCTTATTAATACGCTGTTCCGCTGCAAATAAGGTATAATTGTTATCCCTCTACTTTTGTCTTTTCGGTTAATACTCGTAACAGGTCCTTGGGTTTAAGGGTTGTAACCCTGCAGTGGTATCAGAGCCTCTGTTACGTAGTATTAATCTAATAGACGTGAATCTATGTCTCATAATTTGTTATGAGGGATTCCCCACGTATTAATTTGATTATATGTTCCTTTCCATAGCCCGAGAATTGTTCTCGTTTTTTTTGTTTTCATCCATTCCGTGAGATAATGAGATTGTATTTGAAGATGCCACATTATTAATGCTGATTGTTTGATGCTTCGTGTAAGGCCCCTGCCAATTGGTTATCTTTACATAATCATGAGCATAATAATTATCTTTTGTGATCCACTTGCATGATGTTCACCATTGATAATTTTGTTTGTCTTACGAGTTAAGATGCATGTGTGTTTATGAGACATGAGTTCCACTTTTTTGCTTTCCGTAATCGATGATAGTTTCATGCGAGCAATTGCGGCTAGTTTGTCATATGTCGATTTTTCGTTTAAATTTAGGGTTTATTTTTAATTTGTGAATTTAAACGGTTAAATTCTAAAATTGACTCGTAAAATTAATTTAAAATCTAATATTGATTATTTCTAATTTAATTGCCCTAAATTGACTCACTATAATCCTCAATTTCCTTGTTGACGATGAGGCTAATTAGATTAGTCAAGACTCGATTAAAATTGGGAACGTAAAATTATAAGAATTTATCGTTGACGATGAGACCTAATAAGATTAGGACAAGACTCGTTTTAATTATGGTGGTGACGGAACGAAACGAGGCCAACCCGGTTGGCACGAGTATGACTCGGGGGGCATGAGTGTGACTCGGTCGGCACGGGTATGTCCCGGTTGGAACGGGATGACCCAGGCGATAAAGGTTTGACCAAGACGACCCAATATTTACTCGGACGACATGGTGTCGGGTCGGGCGACGCTTTTAAGAAAAATTGTTTTCTCGCGTTTGTGTGTTGATTATGAATCAAACACGGATTATACTTTTATTTTTCCGAATCAATGAAAAAATAGTTTTCTAAATCGGCTAAATAACTTTATGCATTTTAATTATCATGTTATCATAAATGGGTCGGGAAAATAGTTTCTCGAGTCCTATTTGATTTTGATGAATTGTTCATCTATATGACAATTATAAGTTGCAGATCGATTGTGAATCAAGTTTTGTATATCCGTTCAATTTTTCCGGGTGAGAAATTGTTCCTTGTAGTTGGAAAAATGAAAGATATTGGTGAAATTGTTCAAACCAACTAGCAATTATGAATTATAATTGATAATTGATTATGAATAAAAAATATGGGATCTCTTAACTTGTTTTATACACAAATCACAAGTAACAACTGAATTATTATGTCATATGATGCATGATTTTTATTGTTTGAGACGTGTGACTTGTGTGCTTAGGTTGCCTTGTAAGTTGACCTAGCAACATGGTTAGGACCCATATTACATTTAATCCCTCGCACAAATATTAAGTATTGCCTTTCCAGAATTGACCACTACAACAATTTCATACCATTGGTTGAAGTGACTGCCTAAGCGGTGCTTTGCCGATGTGTGTGGACTGAGTAGGTGGGTAACGGTTACCCACAGGTTCAGTCTGGTTTGCTTAACATTGCTATCGAGTCGGACTTGGGCTTTGAGGCAAATAGTTGGTGTCATATGATGACTAATTCCGACGAACAAAGAATTACATATTGATGTAATTGACAATGTTGTTGTCTACCTTTACTTTTGGAGCTTGAGCAGTGAGCCCAAGTTCACTTGAGCGACAAAAGGTTTAGGATCTTGGAATATTATGCGAACTTGAGGGTAGTTTGCATGATTTTTTTTCTTAAAATTGTTTATGATTATTAATATTAATTATCATTTTACATTAATTTGCATATACATGTAGTTGTAATTTAGTTACCGTTATCACATTTATTAAAGATGAGTTTGAATTGTTCAACCTCGTCGATTGGTATCTTGAGAATTGTTCTCAAAATTAGAGATACGAATTTTGTCCTTGTGTAGGATAATTTCGATAGATTATTACCAATGCTAATGTACAGTATGGACTGTATTAGAGTCATGAAGATGACTATAAGTACCAAAATCAATTGTTTCAAAAAAGGGAATAGTTCCCATTAAGTGAGAAAATATTGAAGATGATCTAATTAATCCATATGTCATACGATCACGTGATTATATTGATAATCAGAAAATTTTGGATGCTTCTTTCTAAAGAATTAGGAACTGAAATCGTTTCAATTAGTCCTAAGTTTAGGTCACTTTATTATGAATAAACATGTGACTTAATAAAGTTTCTCACCTTTTAGCATGAGATGTTAAAAGACGATTGAACATTGTATCAAGAAGTCAAATAATATTAATGTTCTATGAGTTCATTAAGAAAATTGCTTGAGATAATGATTAATGAATCTAAGACGTTGGTTAAAGTAAGGGAAGGACAATCGTTGTCATACCCAAACTTGTTGCCAAATTTAGATTAGGTACGATTTTATTAGTCATTAATGTAATGACAAATATAAGACATTGGTAGATAGTTTCTAGAAGTGTCTAGAAAATCTGCAAATCAATTGAAGTATGACTTCTGGTGTGTATGTTACTAGAGTAATTGTTACTTTCATTCTACTGTTTTGGTATAAGATACCAAATGCAACTATTACATTGTGGATGTGATGGCTGAAAGAGGGTAGAATAATGGTATATAAGTGAAGTGTTTTGTGATTGAAATGGACAAACGTTGTTGTTTCATATACAAAAGGAAAATCACTTAATTTTACCATAAAGCTGAATATTGGAATTGAATAATTGTTATTCTTGTACTAGTCATAAGCAAGAATATTGATTCTGTTTCATGTATGGGCATGAAAAGTTTTGATAAAAGTAGAACAATTGTTGCTCTATACTTTGCAAGAATATGAGGTACAGTAAGGCTAACGTGATTGTTGACCCCTACATTCTTATTAGTGAATGCTTTTATTTGTAGCATAACAATCAAAAGGTTTCGTCCCTCGACACGAGTTTTACCTATTATGGCATTGTCCTTAATCCATGAGACAAGAAACATAAGAATAAGTTTCATAATGATGAAATTATAAACCTTATTGATAAGGATCAACTAAGGTAAATGGATCTTGTTTAGATGGATAAATAACATTACAAGCGACTTCTATTAATTGTAGTGGGAGAGTACTTAGAATTGTTAAATCACACATATACAGATACGTGTGGGTTTAACTAGTGATGTTACAAAAATGGGTAACATATATTGTTTTGTTCATTTGATGAAATCTCAAACTGAATGCTCTGAATTGTTCAAGGAAATTCAGATGAAAGTACAAGATCAACTTGATAAATTGATACGAGTCGTTCGATGTGATTGAAAAAGGGAGGAATTGAACTAAAAGATTGCGATCATCTTAGGAGTATTGAAAAGTGTTTCAAACTACATCGAACCATATTTGATATGATTTGGTCTATGATGAGTCATGCAGATTTTATTGACGCTTTAGAAAGTTATGCACTACAATGTTGATGAGATTGTCCATGTAGGTCGGAGAATAGACACCATATGAGATATGGATTGAAAATGTTCTAAAATAGTCTTTTCTTAATTGATAAGTCTTAAAGTTTAGAGAAAATTGTTTCCTAGAACTTAGACTCAATTAAGACATTTGTTTTATTAGGGATATTATGTTAATTCTACAAACCACCCAAAGAACAAAAATGTTTTGTTGCATGGAGTGATATGTTTCTTTTAAGAATATGTGATTTCTAATAGAACAGTGGGAGTGGAATCGACATTGAATTGTTCAAGATTAACAGGAATTCTCTTCAACTGTTGAAGAGGATATTGATGCATCCATGAAAAGTCATGATCATCTTAGCTGTAAAATATTACCCCACATAGGTTTGACCTATGGTGAAACAATAATGGGCAAAGACTCCAAGAGTCACATGAAGTCATAAATCTAATAGATTCCATATACCATAACTACTAAGTATAAACATTGGTTATATGGATCTTATAGTGAAGAATAGTCTTCAATATAAAGATGATGTGGATTGATATAAGAGTATCTATGAAGCATAGTTGATAGTTAAGAATTGATCTCATAGTAATGACTATGGAAAAATTCTTCTTACAACATTATGCTTAAGTCTATTAAGAACGATTTAGCATTTTAATTGTCATCACTCATTTGATGAGTTTTGGACATAAATGTGTGAAATACATTTCTTGAAAGGAATGCAATATGATGTGTGTGCGACACATCGTATGAATGTCATATTATCAAAATTGCTAGACAAATGTGAATGATCCAATTTGATTGGAGCAAGTACTATGGAGTAATATCTTCGTTCTCAATGTGGTAATTCAAATATGTTTGTTTTTCTTTAAGACGAAGAGAGACAAAGTGTGTACAAGAGGCTAGTGGAAGTGCATTTATCGTTATGATTTGGTATGTAAGTGACATACTTCTCTAACTAAACGACATTTAATTGCTTTAGTCTATGAGACTTTGCAAGAAATGTGTTTAATTATTATTTGCTCGTGTGACGAGTAGATAATACTTATCTAGTGAGTGTCACTAGAATGCTATCTAAGAATTGTTCCTTTGCACTTAAGAAGCAAAAGGGAAATTATTTAAGAGATGCGCATGATGTGATAAGCGAATTATTGTTACAACGATTCATATTTTCAAATAGACAAAAGATGATGTGAGATTTTAATATCAGTAAATTTTGTTTTGGATGAGAAGTTGTGTTGGAACGGTTCCAAAGAACAACTTTGTGACTAGTATTATAACTAAAGTTAGTGTTTTATTGCTTTTGAAGCAAATAGACGTTTGATTATGAATCAAGCACACACTCAACTTTTAAAGTTTATGAAACAATTTGTTGTTTATGAAACTAACAGTTTGCCTTAATTGAGAGAAGATAGATTGGGCATATGCTTGTAAATAACCGATACAAATGTTGTATGTCCCGAAACCTCCTTTACATAAAGATCATATTGGATATGACCGGTATAAGACGCATGGGCGAGTGGTTTTTGTACTTTTAGAGGTGTTTGGTTTAGTGGGAGTTATTTAGATAATTGATATATTTATGACATATTGTCATTTGGTTAATGTAATCGAGTTCTGTCCCTAAATAAGTTACATTGATGAAATAGATCACTAAGTACGTGACTTAGTCTTGGAACTCTATTTGGATGATGTAACTATTTTGTCTCTAGTCAGGGTATTATGTTGGGACATTTGAATACCCTTAAATGACTAGTGTGTGAGTTGGTTGATGTCTAAGTTCCTTGAGTCATAGGTATTGAGATACTAAATCAGGCACACGGGTGTATGTTAAGAACATGCATTAGACAGACCCGCCGAAAGGATTTTACTAAGATTTCGCTTAGTGTCAGTAAAGTTTTTTGCAAGTTATGAACTTGTACGGTCTTTAGACCTGAGTCTTCGACTATTCTATACATGTGATGTGTATGCTTTGATACTATTCCTCGTCATCTGTGAAAGGGGGCTATGGATGGTTATTGGTCATGCATGGATCATGTGATAGGATGTGGTTAGACAAGAGGGGATTTGCTCTTCCTTTATTGAAGTGAATTTATTGTTTCTTGGCCACTCGAAGAGTGTGACTTGTGCAAATGCGTGGCCGTGCTCAGATAGGATGATTGTCATCTATCTGCTCTTTTAACAAGTCAACTCAGAGATTCGAGTAAAAGATTGAGACATACGAGGATGACACTTCTTCTAACCTCATTCTCAATTGGAGACAATAGTAGCAAACAGACTTAACGCCGTTCGTGAGAGGACATGTACAAGTGGGAGACTGAAAGAGTTATGTCCACTGTCCTACGGATTAACCCGCTTAAGTCTATGTATCCGATATGCCTTGATAGAGGTCGATGCCGGGTTGACATGTAAATAGGTTACGTGTCTGGTAGTCTTAAGTGGGCCCATTGGGTCACACACAATGTGTACGGGATTTTATTAATATATATCGATATATTAAATATATCGGGTCAGTAGTAATACGGACTCAGCTGTGTTGTCGGGTTATGGTAATTAGAGTTGTACTAATAATCTAATTATGGTAATTAGAATTATAGTAATAATCTAATTCTAGTTTCCCATCTCCTATATAAGAAGGTTCATATGATGAACCAATATATGGAATATTGAGTATTGACTCATAGTATATTCTTCTTATAAAGAGTTATAAGATACATATAGAGAGAAGTTGTGAGACGGTCTCACGTACCTTTATACTAGCATATACGTCGCAGTTCCGTACCCGTGTGGATACCAAAGGAGGCATCATTTTTGGGGTGCTTTATTCTGTCCGTGGGAATTATTTATTCTGTCCGTGAAGATTATTTATTCTGTCCGTGAAAATTATTTATATTTCTGGGTTTATTATATTTCTTATTAATACGCCGTTCCGCTGCAAATAAGGTATAATTGTTATCCCTCTACTTTTGTCTTTTCGGTTAATACTCGTAACAGGTCCTTGGGTTTAAGGGTTGTAACGCTACAATCAGCAACTATCATTTCCACAATTAAAAAGATCAACGGATCATCACACTGTGGACATGACATAGGTCCACCTCGACGCGGCCACGCGCGGGTTTGGGCGGCGAAATGTTTCCCATGTGAGATAGTTCTCGGGTTGAAATTTAAATCGTAGTTGGAGTTGCGACCTAACTTTGTGGGAGTTCGGGCCCATTCGAACCCACTCTATATTTTGGTGGACCATGTATAATGTACGGCCCACTTCGAAACTTCTGAGCTTATGGGGTTCGTCCCTTTGCATTACGATACCGATGCCGAGTTTTCGGATATCGTATATTGAATGACTCTCGTGCGCCAATGGTTTCGGGCATCCGGAAACTGAGGTTCTGAGTAAGGGGTGAGGGTACGCGTTGTGAAGCCCACAAAGGATACCCAACCCCGCCCGCACTTAGCGGCCTCTACTGAGATATCGTTCGAGTTTTTAATACACGCGCTAGTGATTCGGTGGAATGTTATGCAAACAACGTTTTACAAGATACATATAAAATCGAATGGATTGCTATGTCATTTTAATGCACTTAATTCACGTCAACGTAGTTTAGCATGCTAGGTTCATTTGTAAAACAGTAAAACGCAAACAAATGAAATCAACATGAAACGAGAATAAGTTACAAGTTACACGGGCGGAAATACAACCCGGACAAAACAAAATAACGAACAAAGTCAAAAGAATGATATAGTAACGGTAACGTAAACGGATTAAACGACTTGAAGACAATAAGATGATGCATGATTTTGAAAATAAAGGACACGTGATTGCCTTAACACGTGACGACCAAGGTCGAAAAAATATTTGACGAGGCTAACATGGTGAAGGAGGCTCGCACTTTAGCATAAAAGGGACCACTCGATCGAGTCATAGGAGGGACTCGATCGAGCGACCCTGTTACAGACCCTCTGCCTCTATTTTGGGGTGCTACTCGATCGAGTGGGCTGTGGCACTCGATCAAGTGCTCCCTATTCGAGCTGCTGCTAGAAATTCGTGAGGAGGTAACTCCGAATTTATTTTGTTTAGAAATCAATAACAGACCGAGGTAAAAAAAAATGACATAATTTATATTCAACTCGGTTTTCGGTGCTCGTAACATGTATTTTATGATTACGGGACCGATATCGGAAATTTTGAAAAAAAGTGTTATTAAATCGTTTTGAATTTGATTAGGACTTGAAGCGGGAATTGTAGATAAACATGTTCGATCAGAAACGGTTTATATATTTATTTATACGCGGTATTTTTTAATAGCGACGATAAATTTAATAAAAATGCTAAACGATATTAACAATGCGATCTTTTTAAAGGTTGAATACTCGGGGTAACAGGATAAGTGATAAGTGCCATTTGTAGTGCCTATTTCGTAGTGTTTTGGTCCCATTTTCCTTGTGGAATCGCTCCTTGGGAGCGGTTTATGGGCTACTTATGCTTCCTTTAGCTCGTTTCAGGTTCCCGAGACCGTTCATGAAGAGTTGGAGCGATTCCGACTCGATACATACACTTTTTGGAGCCAACGAAGCTAAGGAACGATCACTCGATGCCTTGGAGTCGACCCCGAGACCTTGGGACCCAATCCCGAGCCTCCGAGACCCGATCCCGAGTCCCGAGAATCAATGGGAAGCCCATGAGAAGCAAGGAGGGACCAAAAAGTTCATATTGGAGGCCTACAAGGCTCATCCCGAACGGGTATGGCCTCATCCCGTCCGGGATGAGGAAGCAAATGATGAAGACGCTACTGTGGGTCCTTCCCGACCGGGAGCAACTCATCCTGGCCGGGACCAACCCTATCCCGACCGGGACCACCTCGTCTCGGCCGGGACGGGCGTGCTGCAGTCCGCCTTCATTTCTTTTCTTCTCCTTTCCATTTAAAAACCCTATATATACTCTTACCTTGTGATCTTAGGTTAGGCACTTGATATTAGACTAAACCCTTGATTGTTTTAGCATAGATTAGCATAGATTAGTGTAGATTAGTCTTTAGATTATCGTTAATCTTGGATTAAGCCTAGTAATTTGGGAATTCTTCAAGATCTCCACCAAGATTGACAACCTTGGGTGAATGTTTTGGGTTCTTCCATTTATGCAAGTTTCTTTCTTCCTTTCATCTCTAGTTTGGTATAATCTTCTTTTCTCTTCTCCTAATCTTTGTTTTATCATTAAAGTTTGATTCTTTGTTCTTGTTCTTGTTCATTGTTCATTGTTTGACTAGTTTCATTATGTTAGTTTTGTTGTTTGGTTTGATTTCTCTTCTTAGTGTTAGTTTTAGTATAGATATGCTAGAGTAAGATCTTTGCTAGGGTTAGTAAGGCGATTAGGATGTTAATTGAATGATTAAGGGATTGTTGGAGATGTTGGTGGAAGATTTGGGTTTCCTCTTGGTTTGATGCATATCACATGTTTGTTGAAATGCTTGAATGACTAGTATGTGCCTGTGCTTGTTTTTCTTGCTTTTCTCTTGTGGGTGATAGTTGTTTGTGGGTTTGGTTCCCTCATTAAGTTGCGAGAGCCTGGTGAGGACGACCCCTAGGTCGGTCTAAGTAGCGAGAGCCCGGATTCGACCTAGGCCTATAGCGTGCTAGTAACCCCGTTTGTCATGTGTATCGCCGAGACGGGTTTTAGGTGAAACCTCTAGGTGGGTCTAAGTTGCGACATCCCGGACCACACCTAGATTACCCTACTACCCCCTTCACTCTAGTTCTCCCTTGACCATTCTGTTACCCCTTTGACCCCGACCTAATCCTAGCCCGTTCTCCTTTGTTTGTTTCCTTGTTTTAGACCTTAGATTAGTCCATAGCCATCCCCCTTAGACTAGCTTGTCTTGAACATAGTCCTAGACCGTAGCATACATTAGTCCGACCTCCCGTCCCTGTGGATTCGACCCGACTTACCCTAGCTACCCTAGTTAGGTTAGTTGGTTTTATTTGACGGTTGGGATCCACGACAAATCTCTCTCATCAAAATGGCGCCGTTGCCGGGAACGGCGTAGTTTAGACTTTTGTTTGCTTAGTTGTGGACTTTGTTCTTGCCTTTTGTGTTCTCTTCTCCTTGTGTATCTCCGTTTTTCTTCTTGTGTGCTACCCTCTCTTCCTAGTGCCTCAAAAGCACTAGGCTACTAACGTTTGCTCAAGTGCTTCTAGCTCATCCTAGGTACCAAAGCAACGTTATGGACATTGCGCGTCCAAGCTACCATCAATCATCATGGGACAACTATGGGGCGAATTACCAAAACCCACAACTTTACCAACTATATCAACCTCATCAACAATCTTATGAACCCTCTTCTTATGGTTACCAAGAAAGTTGTCAAGGATCGTTCCCACATCCTAACAACTACAAAACACCCTCACATAACCCACAACAAAATATCCTTGAGACTTGTTAAATGTTGGTCCAAACACAAGGGAGTCAACATGAGATGATGATGTTATTGCAAAAGGGTCAACAATTGATGTTGACTCAAATACAAGGGGTTAGGGAGGAGTTCAAGGCCCAAATAGAGGTGCAAGATGCTCGCATCAATGCACTCATGGCTCATATCACGATGTTGGCCGCTCGAACTCCGGAACATGTTGAGGAAGGTTCATTTGGGCAAGAAGGTCGGTTGTCTCCACAAGAAAGTCAACCCAATCTTGAAGCTACAAATGAAGAAGAGGGGGTCGATCAAGAGACCATTGTTGAGTGTTGCTTGGGCGGTGAAGAAAGGGGAAGAGTAGAGGAAGTTGAAGCTTCAATGGTCGACAATGAGGAGGGAGTTGAACATGATTATCAAGATAACTCTTGGGGAGCCAATGTATTGGCTATCAAGTTGGATTTGTTTGATTTCCTTCGTGAAGTGCCGGATGTTGACAATCTAAACCCAAGTGAAGAGATGACCCCTCTAGGCCATATTGACAAGGTGAGTGAAAAGGAGCGCAATACTTGAGAGAAAGAAGTAGATGCCTTGGAACTTGCCTTGTACGGGAAATTGGAGGATCCTAAAGCCTTCAATGAAGAAAACTTGATGCTTTCTCCTCCTCTACCGCACTCGATGTCTAGCCCTTTGTCTTGTGAGACGGTTGGTGAAGAGAATCCTTGTCGGGCGGTGGAAAAGAGTTCCACTCTCGACCCCGTAGAAGAAGCGACCCATTTAGGGTGTGATCTCCCGCATCATATTGCCGAGCACGACTCTAGACCACTATACCTACCGGATGGTCATAAGAGTCGTTGCTCTCATGGTTCCGAAGACCCGGAAGATCACGAGAACCCCGAGCATAACGAAGATGATCGCTTCTTCCCTCCGACTTGGAAACTTTTGGGAGTGGCTAGGCTCGGCCATGTGAGCTTCAATTAAGATGTTGCTAGAGCATTTGACTTACTCCTTCGAGCTCTTGATGGCTATGGTGGTGTAGTTGGTGAGAGTATCTTATTGTAAATATCTCTTTTTCTTTTCTTTTGTGCCTGTATTTGTGTTTATGTTTGTTTGTATAGTTTGGTTTCTAGGATTTGTTAACCTTTTTGGAATTCTTGTTTATTTGGATTGATGATGAGCGTTGTGAGGGAGGGAATTTGATGTTGTATTTGAGCTTAATGTCATAGGTGTGAAGTGAAGATGATTACTAGAGAGGAATGGTTAATGATAGAGCTCGGATCGTGAGTATGGAAGTCGGTTTTTGAAGCTTCGGCGAAGCTTTTGGGGTTTTGGAGGTCAAGAAGACCCATCCCGGGCGGGAAGGGAGCTTCCCGACCGGGAAGGATGTGCCATCCCGACCGGGAAGAAGCCGTCCCGATCGGGATGGAGGTGCAAAAATTGGAGCTTGCTAGAGTGCCGTCCCGACCGGGAAGGTGGCTTCCCGACCGGGACGAGTGTGTCTTCCCGATCGGGACCATCCATCCCGACCGGGATGGTCTCTTTTCTTCTCTTTTGGCCTCTTCTTTGACATTTGAGTCCACCCAACCATTGTATACCCCAACCCAACCTCCCCACCCAACCTTGCTCATGTCATATGACCATTACACTTCAGTTACATCCCCTCACCTCATTTCTCTCCCCTTTACACCGAGTTTCACGTCGAATCCTACCCCCCTCACACCATTACTACCTCAACCATGCGGTATTATCGAGAATGAAGAGGAATAGCAAGGATGAAGACTAGCTGATAAGTGTCATTTGTAGTGCCTATTTCGTAGTGTTTTGGTCCCATTTTCCTTGTGGAATCGCTCATTGGGAGCGGTTTATGGGCTTCTTATGCTTCCTTTAGTTCGTTTCAGGTTCCCGAGACCGATTTGGAAGAGTTGGAGCAATTCCGACTCAATACATACACATTTTGGAGCCAACGAAACTAAGGAACGATGACTCGATGCCTTGGAGTCGACCCCGAGACCTTGGGACCCAATCCCGAGTCTCCGAGACCCGATCCCGAGTCCCGAGAATCGGTGAGAAGCCCATGAGAACCAAGGAGGGACCAAAAAGATCATAATGGAGGCCTACAAGGCTCATCCCGTTCGGGATGGACTCATCCCGTTCGGGATGAGGTGCACAAACAAGGAGGCTACTGACCAGGGCCCATCCCGATCGCGAGCATGGCTTCCCGACCGGGACCGACCCTGTCCCGACCGGGACCATCCCGTCTCGGCCGGGACGGCCTAGCTGTAACCCGCACTTGTTTTCTTTCTTCTCCCTTCCATTTGTAATACTATATATACTCTTCCCTTGTTATGTTAAGCTGGGGGTGAGACACATTAGAGACTAAACCCTAGATAGATTAGCATAGATTAGTGTAGATTAGTCTTTAGATTATCGTTTATCCTAGATTAATGCTTGTAATTTGGGAATTCTTCAAGATCTTCACCAAGATTGACAACCTTGGATGTATGTTTTGGGTTCTTCCATTTATGCAAGTTTTCTTCTTCTTTTCATCTTTTAGTTTGGTATAATCTCTTTTCTTTCTCTTGTTTATTGTTTTATTAATCAAGTTTGAATCTTTAGTTCTTGTTTAGTGTTTTGTTCTTTATTCTTGCTAGTTTCATTTATGCATCCTCTTGTTCTTGCTTTGATTTCTCTTCTTAGTGTTAGTTTTAGTATAGATATGTTAGAGTAGTATTTTGCTAGGGTTAGTAAGGTGATTAGGGTGTTAATTGGGTGATTAAGGGATTGTTGGAGATGTTGGTGGAAGATTTGGGTTTCCTCTTGGTTTGATGCATATCACATGTTTGTTGAAATGCTTGAATGACTAAGTAGTTGCAATTGCTTGTTTTTCATGCTTTTCTCTTGTGGGTGATAGTTTGTTTGTGGGTTCGGTTCCCTCACTAACTTGCGAGAGCCCGGTGAGGACGACCCCTAGGTCGGTCTAAGTAGAGAGAGCCCGGATGCGACCTAGGCCACGATATCACGCTAGTAACCCCATTTGTCGTTTGTGTCGCCGAGATGGATTATAGGATGAACCTCTAGGTAGGCCTAAGTTGCGAGAGCCCGGGCATTACCTAGATTACCCTACTACCTCCTTCACTCTAATTCTCCCTTGACCATTCCTTTACCCCTTTGACCCCGACCTAACCCTAGTCTTCCTTCTTAGTGTTATCCTAGTTTCCCTTAGTCCTAGTTTTAGACCTTAGACTAGTCTTAGCCTTCCCCTCCTAGATTAGCTTGTCTCGAACATAGTCCTAGACCGTAGCATACCTTAGTCCATCCTCCCGTCCCTGTGGATTCGACCCGACGTACCCTAGCTACCCATTAGGTTTAGCTGGTTATTATTTGACGGTTGGGATCCACGACAAATCCCTCCCATCAATTTGGCGCCGTTGCCGGGGACGGCGTAGTTTAGGCTTTTGTTTGCTTAGTTGTGGACTTTGTTCTTGATTTTTGTGTTCTCTTCTCCTTGTGTATCTCCGTTTCTCTTCTTGTGTGTTACTCCCCCTTCCTAGTGCCTCACAAGCACTAGGATACTAACGTTTGCTCAAGTGCTTCTAGCTCATCCTAGGTACCAAAGCAACGTTATGGACATGGCGCGTCCAAGCTACCATCAATCATCACGGGACAACTATGGGGCGAATTACCAAAACCCACAACTTTACCAACCATATCAACCTCATCAACAATCTTATGAACCTTCTTCTTATGGTTATCAAGAAACTTGTCAAGGATCATTCCAACATCCTAAAAACTACCAAACACCCTCACATAACCAACAACCGCAAAATCCCAACTTTGAGACTTGTCAAATGATGATTCAATTGCTTAAGAGTCAACAAGAGTCGATGACTCTATCGCAAAAGAATCAACAAGCGATGGTGGCTCAAATAATAGGGGTTAAAAAGGAGTTCAAGGCCCAAATAGAGGTGCAAGATGCTCGCATCAATGCACTCATGGCTCATATCACGATGTTGGCCGCTCGAACTCCGGAACATGTTGAGGAAGGTTCATTTGGGCATGAAGGTCGGGTGTCTCAACCCAATCTTGAAGCTACAAATGAAGAAGAGGGGGTCGACCAAGAGACCATTGTCGAGTGTTGCTTAGGTGGTGAGGATAGGGAAAGAGTTGAGGAAGTTGAAGCTTCAAGGGTCGACAATGAGGAGGGAGTTGAACATGATTATCAAGATAGCTCTTGGGGAGCCAATGTATAGGCGATAAAGTTGTATTTGTTTGATTTTCTTCGTGATGAAGCTGATGTTGACAATCCAAACCCAAGTGACCCCTCTAGACAAGGTAAGTGAAAAGGAGAGCAATACTTGGGAGAAAGAAGTAGATGCCTTGGAACTTGCCTTGTACGGGAAATTGGAGGATCCTAAAGCCTCCAATGAAGAAAACTTGATGCTTTCTCCTCCTCTACCGCACTCGATGTCTAGCCCTTTGTCTTGTGAGAAGGTTGGTGAAGAGGATCCTTGTCGGGCGGTGGAAAAGAGTTCCACTCTCGACCCCGTAGAAGAAGGGACACCCTTAGGGTGTGATCTCCCACATCATGACACCGAGCACGACTCTAGACCTCTATACCTACCGGATGGTCATAAGGGTCGTAGCTATATTGGTTCCGAAGACCCAGAAGATCACGAGAACCCCGAGCATAAAGAAGATGATCGCTTCTTCCCTCCGACTTGGAAGCTCTTAGGAGTGGCTAGGCTCGGCCATGTGAGCTTCAATGAAGATGTTGCTAAGGCATTTGACTTACTACTCCGAGCTCTTGATGGCTATGGAGGCGTTGTTGGTGAGAGTAATTAGTGTAAATATCTTTTCCCTTTTCTTTTGTGCTTGTATTTGTGTTTTTGTTTGTTTGGTTAGTTTGGTTTCTAGTATTTGTTAGCTTTTGTGGAACTCTTGTAATTGATTTGGTATTTTGATGAGCGATGTGAGGGAGGGATTTTGATGTGTGTTTGAGCTTTGTTTGATAGGTGAAGTGAATGCGATTCCTAGAAAGGAATGACTAATGATAGAGCTTGGATTGTGAGTATGGAAGTCGGTTTTTGAAGCTTCGGTAAAGCTTTTGGGGTTTTGGAGTTCAAGAAGACCCATCCCGGGCGGGAAGGGAGCTTCCCGACCGGGACGAGTGTGTCATCCCGACCGGGAAGGAGCCGTCCCGATCGGGATGATGGTGCCATATTTCGAGATTCCTGGAGTGGCTTCCCGACCGGGAAGGAGGCTTCCCGATCGGGAAGGGTTTATCATCCCGATCGGGATCATCTATCCCGACCGGGATGGTCCCCTACTCCTTTTTGGTGCCTCTTCTTCGACATTTAAGCCTACCCAACCATTGTATACCCCCACCCAACCTCCCTACTTATCCTTTCTCATATCATACCATCCATATACTTCATTTTCATACCCTTATTTCATCTTCTATCCACTTGGCACCGACCTTCACATCAATTTACACCCCTCACACCATTACTACCTTAACCATGCGTTTTATCGAGAATGAAGCGGAATAGCAATGATGAAGACAAGCAAGTGCCTATATTGATCTACGAGACGATGGAGCGAGTGAGTTGTGTAGACACCCAAAATTTGACCGCCAGGTGTCTATAGCAGTTTCCAAAAAAACACCCGATGATGATCGGACGCAAACGTGACTTAGTATACTCGGACTTGGGCTCGGAATCAATAGTACCCGACATGGACTTTTAGTGGAGTAAGAATCTCACAAAACAGACCTCAAATTCAGGCCAAGTGGGTCGTTCCGAGTCAAGCAAGACTAATTTGGGCCAAAACCGACACCAAAGATAAATCCCGTCTTTTAGCGACCGGGTCAAAACCCGGTCAAAGATGAAACCGTCTCAGAAATCAGCCAAGTACGTCTCGAAACTTGCGCCACAATTCAAAATCAGCCAAAAATCAATCCAAACCTATCCAAATCAATCACAATCAATTAAGCACAAATCAAGGGCAATCACGCCCAAAATAGCCCGGATTAATTGATCCACTCGATCGAGTGGATTGGCCACTCGATCGAGTGGAGCCTCTTTGAACCCGTCCAGGTTCATTCGCAGGAGCACTCGACCGAGTGCACCCGCGCCACTCGGTCGAGTAACCCGGGGTCGGGGCTCCCTATAAATACCCCATGACCCCATGCACAAACGACACAATTTTTACTTCAAGTACAACCTCTTGCAACCACACTTACAAACTTCTCAACTCGTTTGCGTGCATACAAATCCCATACACACAATACTACGACCCTAGGCAAGACACACAAAACCCGAGCTCCTCGTCCCTCGGAGAACCGGCGAAGCATACACACATATACACACCATAACTCGCATACATCCTCGATACTCCCAAGCCCGTGCCGCTATTACGAGTCCATTTCCGAGGTCCTTACTAAGCATGTATGTTGAGGGTGTCCTAAACCCCATCTCGATCTCTTTTCTTCTAATCTCATTTTCATTTATCGTATTTTCGTATCGTATTTATAATCATAATCATAGTAGTGACACTAGCATTAATGTTATCATACTTTCGCGTCTTCATTTTTGTATCATCATTTCTTTATCATCATTATCGTCATAATGTCGCATAAATGCATTTTAATACGAAAAATTCGGTTTTGAATGTGTTGAACTATGATAACCAATCTAAAGTCATAGTTGAACGCATTTAATCTCATTTCCAATTAGTATGGAACCCGTTGACACGAAAACCGACGTCACATAATCCGTAAGGATAAATATTGACGTCGTGACGTAGATGGGCGCAATTCCGTCACTAACCAAATTTTTATCTAACAATAACCTTTTTTACAAAATTCCGATAACGGTATTATAATCATATAAGACATGATTATAATACCGACAAACCGAGTTAAATTTAAATCCGTCAATATTTTTATTTGACTCGGCCAATTATCGATTTAAAGCACATTAAAACAAACGAGTCACAACTCGTACAGGTACCACTCGACCGAGTACACCTGCTACTCGATCGAGTAGCACCCATAAAAACGGGCAGTAGCTACGTCTAAGGACACACTCGACCGAGTCAGGCCATGACTCGACCGAGTGGGTCCTGTAGCCCAGAAACCGAGGGCTCTTCTTTTTATCATTCGAGCCTCGTCTTTTTTAAAAAGCGACTTAGTCAACGTGTGTAAAGTCAATCACGTAGCTTTTCCAAAATTCATGCATATCACTTCACTTAAACGATTTTGATCGACGGTCTCACATTGTTAATTTTATATCGACGCCTCTTTGGTCGTATCCGACGTAAAATTAATATAGACTCAATTTCTCGAGGTGATAAATCGGGACAAGGCATCGAGGTTCGAGGTCGGGCTAGCACCACGTCTAGGTCTCAAACCTCCGTCCTTTGATTAATACGCAATATAATGTGTAACTAATTAAAGTTCGTCGACCTACACAAATTCACGGTCTAGTTTATACACGGGTCCGTTTACAATTATTGCTCGTCATTTCAATTGTATATTTCGATTATTCTATTTCATTGTACGCCGTATTGTGAATTCCGGGTTGTATTCCGCCCGTGTAACTTGTAACCGATTTATTTCGCTTTGCTTTATTTATTTGCGTTTTACCGTTTATAAATGAACCCTCGCATGCTAAATCACTTCGACAATAAATTAGATGCATTAAATTGACGTAGCTCACATTTAATTCGCATGCTTAGCTAAAACGCTGTTTGCACAACATTTCACCGAATTACTAGCGCGAATATTAAAAAGTCAAACGATGTCCTAGTAGAGGCCGCTAAGAGCGGGCGGGGTTGGGTGTCCTTAGTGGGCTTCCCAACACGTACCCTCACCCCTTACTCAGAACCGTGGTTTCCGGATGTCCGAATCCATTGGCAACGAGAGTCATTGAATATACGATTAACCGCCCAAGTCGGCATCTATATCGATATGCAAAGGGACGAGCCCAATAAACTCTCAAAACGAAATGGGCCATACTTTGTGTATGGACCATGGCGATATAGAGTGGGCTCGAACGGTTACGAATAACCATAAAATTCGGTGGCGACTCCATTTCGACATAAATTTCAATTCGATCCTTCTCATATGGAGGTGCATTCGCCTAACCCAAAACCCGCGCGTGGCCGCGTCGGGGTGGACCTACGTCATGTCCACAAGTTGCTATCCTATTGGTACGGCAACTATCCTTTCTTTTCCGTCTTGTATTGCTTGTTTTCCTTTGTTTACTCCCCTTCCCTTATCATTTGTGTCATGGTGGCCCTCGGGGCCTTGGTATATGTTGCTCCCGACTCTCGATGATGTGATTACATCGAGAGTCATTTCAAAAATCCAAATTTTACAAGTTTTTCACCCTTTTTTTGTTGGATTTAGTCGGATTTAGGCGGAATCCGGGCTAGGTGACTTGATTACACCTAGCCCTCCCCTCCCATTTCCTTTTATTTCCTTCTTTTTATTTCTTCCCCCATCCATATCTTTTTCTCGTCTCGGCCCATGGTGACTTGACTACACCCCGGCCGGACACCTTCTACCTTTTCTTCACTTTATTTTTGATTTTTAGTTTTATTTTCGTAGTTTCTTTTTCTTTCTTTTGTCTCTCCGCACCCTACGATCGAGCATGAGGACATGGCTCGGTTTAAGTGTGGGGAGCGATATTCTAGTATAGTTTAGTTTATTTTCTTAGTTTTCCCGAAAAAAATCTTCAAAAACCCTAAAAATTTGAAAAATTTCACAAAAATCAAAAAGATTTTCTTTTGTGTCTTTTCCTTTTTGTGTCGTTATGTCGTATTTTGTTGTGTGTGCTTGGCCCCCCCTTTTCTCCTTATAGGTTGCCCAATCGCCGTTAGCTTTGGTGAGCTTTCAAGACTTCCGATAACATCTCTTCATCCCTTTTTCCCTCTTTGCTTCTTGTGAGTTTGGAGGAGATTTGTGATGATGTGTGCTCGGGAGGAGCTTTGTAAATATTGTGGTGGATTTGGAGACTTGTTTGAAGATCGGGGTGGTGTTTGTTTTGTTTATGTGTTGTTTCTCCTTGTTTTGTTTTGTTTTGTTTTGTTTTGTTTTGTCTCTTTTTCTTTCATTTTCGTTGTGTCTTTGTTTTATGTGTGTTAGTTGTGCCTTGTGTGTGTAAACCGTTTTCGAAAACCCGGTTTAGAGGCTAGTGTGTGAGTGTGTACTTTCCCTTCCTAGTAGTGTAAATCGAGTCTTGGACTTTAATCTAGTAGAATGACCCCTAAATCAATGATTTCGTTGGTCCTTTACCTTGAGTCCACCTAGCTTACTAGGGATTTACTACGGGATGTGCATTTTGACCATTATGACCACCCACGGTGTGAAAAGGCCTTGGTTGCCGAGTCCCGTCCCTTAGGTAACCATGTTCGGAATCGTTAGATTAGTCCAAGTTCTCCCCTTTTTGTGAGTATGAAGGGAAGACGTCGTCCCGACATACCCATTTCCCTACTTCCTACACAAACCCACACAAATAAAAATGCAATTTGTTGAAATCTCTCTTTCTTGTTACTAAGGAATGCCAAAAAGCCGAATCAAGCCAAAAAGGGCTAAGAAAAGAAAATGAAAGAAATGAAAGAAAGAAAAGATTGAAGAAAAAGTAAAGGCACAAAAGCCAAAAACAAAATAGAAAAGAAGAAAAAGAATGGCATGGCAAAACAAAGCAAAAATGCAAAAGAAAGGAGAAAATGCCAAAAGAAAACCCGATTCACAAAAAAAATAACCCCTACCTCTCAAAATAAGCCTTTTTCCGACTTTTTCCGTGAAGAGCCTACCAAAGGACCGAGTCCCTAGGAAGGATGATAGCGGCATTAGTCGGTCTTCCCTCATTTTGCATGTTTTCCAGCTTTTTACTTGGACTAGTTAGGCGGTTTTGGACATGGGACGACCCTCTTGGCTCATGCTAAAGGGGGCGGGGTCTCACTTACCTACAGTGTCGACTAACACCGTGGATCATCACTTCCCACTCCGCCGATCGTCCCGTAGTACGTTTTTAGAAAGTTAGGAGGACCTAGGTAAGTTACCAACGTTTTTATTGCTTTATCGTCATACTATTAGGGTTTAGTTCACCTTTGTTTGTATTGCTAGCTTGGGAACGTTGTCACTTACCTCGAGTCCTAAACCGGTGCTTCTTTCACCGCTTGTTTGAGGGAAGCGGTATTTGTTTTCTTTTGGGTGCAACCGATTATGTGTTTATTGGTGTGTTTGTTTGTTTGTGTGTTTTGTGTCCGGTTGCATCCACAGTTTTGTCGCAAGACCCAACTTGCCTTGCGGAGTGCACTTTTCCTCTAAGTGTACTCGCGTGAGTTGAAGGGGCGTAGGATGCGCTAATACCCACTCGGATAGTTTAGTAGTTAGTATGTGCTTACTCGAGGACGAGTAAGGGTTAAGTGTGGGGGAGTTGATAAGTGTCATTTGTAGTGTATATTTCGTAGTGTTTTGCTCCCATTTTCCTTGTGGAATCGCTCCTTGGGAGCAGTTTATGGGCTTCTTATGCTTCCTTTTGTTCGTTTCAGGTTCCCGAGACCGATTTGGAAGAGTTGGAGCAATTCCGACTCAATACATACACATTTTGGAGCCAACGAAACTAAGGAATGATGACTCGATGCCTTGGACTCGACCCCGAGACCTTGGGACCCAATCCCGAGCTTCCGAGACCCGATCCTGAGTCCCGAGAATCGGTGAGAAGCCCATGAGAACCAAGGAGGGACTAAAAAGATCATAATGGAGGCCTACAAGGCTCATCCCGTTCGGGATAAGGTGCACAAACAAGGAGGCTACTGACCAGGGCCCATCCCGATCGGGAGCATGGCTTCCCGACCGGGACCGACCCCGTCCCGACCGGGACCATCCCGTCTCGGCCGGGATGGCCTAGCTGTAACCCGCACTTGTTTTCTTTCTTCTCCCTTCCATTTGTTAAGCTGGGGGTGAGACACATTAGAGACTAAACCCTAGATAGATTAGCATAGATTAGTGTAGATTAGTCTTTAGATTATCGTTTATCCTAGATTAATGCTTGTAATTTGGGAATTCTTCAAGATCTTCACCAAGATTGACAACCTTGGATGTATGTTTTGGGTTCTTCCATTTATGCAAGTTTTCTTCTTCTTTTCATCTTTTAGTTTGGTATAATCTCTTTTCTTTCTCTTGTTTATTGTTTTATTAATCAAGTTTGAATCTTTAGTTCTTGTTTAGTGTTTTGTTCTTTATTCTTGCTAGTTTCATTTATGCATCCTCTTGTTCTTGCTTTGATTTCTCTTCTTAGTGTTAGTTTTAGTATAGATATGTTAGAGTAGTATTTTGCTAGGGTTAGTAAGGTGATTAGGGTGTTAATTGGGTGATTAAGGGATTGTTGGAGATGTTGGTGGAAGATTTGGGTTTCCTCTTGGTTTGATGCATATCACATGTTTGTTGAAATGCTTGAATGACTAAGTAGTTGCAATTGCTTGTTTTTCTTGCTTTTCCCTTGTGGGTGATAGTTTGTTTTTGGGTTCGGTTCGCTCACTAAGTTGCGAGAGCCCGGTGAGGACGACCCCTAGGTCGGTCTAAGTAGCGAGAGCCCGGATGCGACCTAGGCCACGATATCACCCTAGTAACCCCGTTTGTCGTTTGTGTCGCCGAGATGGGTTATAGGATGAACCTCTAGGTAGGCCTAAGTTGCGAGAGCCCGGGCATTACCTAGATTACCCTACTACCTCCTTCACTCTAATTCTCCCTTGACCATTCCGTTACCTCTTTGACCCCGACCTATCCCTAGTCTTCCTTCTTAGTGTTATCCTAGTTTCCCTTAGTCCTAGTTTTAGACCTTAGACTAGTCTTAGCCTTCCCCTCCTAGATTAGCTTGTCTCGAACATAGTCCTAGACCGTAGCATACCTTAGTCCATCCTCCCGTCCCTGTGGATTCGATCCGACTTACTCTAGCTACCCACTAGGTTTAGCCAGTTATTATTTGACGGTTGGGATCCACGACAAATCCCTCCCATCAATTTGGCGCCGTTGCCGGGGACGGCGTAGTTTAGGCTTTTGTTTCCTTAGTTGTGGACTTTGTTCTTGATTTTTGTGTTCTCTTCTCCTTGTGTATCTCCGTTTCTCTTCTTGTGTGTTACTCCCCCTTCCTAGTGCCTCACAAGCACTAGGCTACTAAGGTTTGCTCAAGTGCTTCTAGCTCATCCTAGGTACCAAAGCATTGTTATGGACATGGCGCGTCCAAGCTACCATCAATCATCACGGGACAACTATGGGGCGAATTACCAAAACCCACAACTTTACCAACCATATCAACCTCGTCAACAATCTTATGAACCCTCTTCTTATGGTTATCAAGAAAGTTGTCAAGGATCATTCCAACATCCTAACAACTACCAAACACCCTCACATAACCCACAACCGCAAAATCCCCACTTTGAGACTTGTCAAATGATGATTCAATTGCTTAAGAGCCAACAAGAGTCGATGACACTATTGCAAAAGAATCAACAAGCGATGGTGGCTCAAATAATAGGGGTTAAAGAGGAGTTCAAGGCAAAAATAGAGGTGCAAGATGCTCGCATCAATGCACTAATGGCTCATATCACGATGTTGGCCGCTGGAACTCCGGAACATGTTGAGGAAGGTTCATTTGGGCATGAAGGTCGGGTGTCTCAACCCAATCTTGAAGCTACAAATGAAGAAGAGGGGGTCGACCAAGAGACCATTGTCGAGTGTTGCTTAGGTGGTGAGGATAGGGAAAGAGTTGAGGAAGTTGAAGCTTCAAGGGTCGACAATGAGGAGGGAGTTGAACATGATTATCAAGATAGCTCTTGGGGAGCCAATGTATTGGCGATAAAGTTGGATTTGTTTGATTTTCTTCGTGATGAACCGGATGTTGACAATCCAAACCCAAGTGAAGAGATGACCCCTCTAGACAAGGTGAGTGAAAAGGAGAGCAATACTTGGGAGAAAGAAGTAGATGCCTTGGAACTTGCCTTGTACGGGAAATTGGAGGATCCTAAAGCCTCCAATGAAGAAAACTTGATGCTTTCTCCTCCTCTACCGCACTCGATGTCTAGCCCTTTGTCTTGTGAGAAGGTTGGTGAAGAGGATCCTTGTCGGGCGGTGGAAAAGAGTTCCACTCTCGACCCCGTAGAAGAAGCGACACCCTTAGGGTGTGATCTCCCACATCATGACACCGAGCACGACTCTAGACCACTAGGCCTTGGTATATGGTTGCTCCCGACTCTCGATGATGTGACTACATCGAGAGTCATTTTCAAAATCCAAATTTTTCAAGTTTTTCACCCTTTTTTGTTGGATTTAGTCGGATTTAGGGGGAATCTGGGTTAGGTGACTTGATTACACCTAGCCCTCCCCTCCCATTTCCTTTTATTTCCTTCTTTTTATTTCTTCCCCCATCCATATCTTTTCTTGTCTCGGCCCTTGGTGACTTGATTACACCCCGGCCGGACACCTTCTACCCTTTTCTTCACTTTATTCTTTGATTTTTAGCTTTATTTTCGTATTTTCTTTTCCTTTTCTTTTGTCTCTCCGCACACTACGATTGAGCATGTGAGGACATTGCTCGGTTTAAGTGTGGGGGAGCGATATTCTAGCATAGTTAGTTTTATTTTCTTAGTTTTTTCGAAAAAATTCTTTAAAAATCATAAAAATTTGAAAACTTTCACAAAAAATCAAAAAGATTTTTCTTTTGTGTGTTTTCCTTTTGTGTCTTTGTGTCGTGTATTTGTTTTGTTTTGTGTGTTTGCCCTCTTTTCCTTATAGGTTGCTTAAATCGCCGCTAATTTTAGAGAGTTTTCATGATGTCCGGTAACATCTTCTATCCCTTTTTCCTTCTTTGTCTCTTGCGGAGTTTGGAGGAGATTGTGATGTGGTGTACTCGGGTGGAGCTTGTACATACGTGTGGTTGATTTGGTGACTTGTTTGGAAATTCGGGGTGGTTTTTGTGTTTTGTATGTGTTCGTTTTGTTTTGCTCTTGTTTTATTGCTTTTGCTTCTATTTCTTTCGTTCGTTTTCGTCTTGTGTTTGTTTTGTGTTGTGTTGTGTGTCTTGTGCGTAAACAGTTTTCGAAAACCCGGTTTAAAGGCTAGTGTGCGAGTGTTTACTTTCCCTTCCTTGTTGTATAAATCGAGTCTTGGACTTTAGTCCAGTAGAATGACCCTAAATCAATGATTTCGTTGGTCCTTTACCTTGAGTCCACCTAGCTTACTAGGGATTTACTACGGGATTTGCATTTTGACCATTATGACCACCCACGGTGTGAAAAGGCCTTGGTTATCGAGTCTCGTCCCTTAGGTGACCGTGTTTAAGATTGCTCGACTAGTCCAAGTCCCCCCCCCCTTTTTTTGTGGGTTTGAGGAGGGATCGCGACCCCCGACTTACCCATTTACCTACCTCCCACACATATCCACACAATAAGTTGCAATTTGTTGAATTCTCCCTTTCTTGTCATACAAAGAAATGCCAAAAAGCCAAATCAAGCCAAAAGGGCAAGGAAAAGAAAATGAAAGAAAATGAAAGAAAGAAAAGAATGAAGAAAAAAGAAAAGGCACAAAAGCCAAAAAGAAAATAGAAAAGAAAAAAGAATGGCATGGCAAAACAAAGCAAAAATGCAAAAGAAAAGAGAAAATGCCAAAAGAAAACCCGATTCACAAAAAATAACCCCTACCTCTCAAAATAAGCCTTTTTCCGACTTTTGCCGTGAAGAGCCTACCAAAGGACCGAGTCCCTAGGAAGGATGATAGCGGCATTAGTCGGTCTTCCCTCATTTTGCATTATTTCCACCTTTTTATTGGGACTAGTTAGGCGGTTTTAGACATGGGATGACCCTCTCGGCTCACGCTAAAGGGGGCGGGATGTCACTTACCTACAGTGTCGACTAACACCGTGGTTCTTCACTTTCCACTCCGCCGATCGTCCCGTAGTACGTTTTTAGAAAGTTAGGAGGACCTAGGTAAGTTACCAACGTTTTTATTGCTTTATCGTCATACTATTAGGGTTTAGTTCACCTTGGTTTGTATTGCTAGCTTGGGAACGTTGTCACTTACCTCAAGTCCTAAACCGTGCTTCTTTCACCGCTTATTTGAGGGAAGCGGTATTTCTTTTGTTTTGGGTGCAACCGTCTATGTGTTTGTTTGTGTATTTGTTTATTTGTGTGTTTTGTGTCTGGTTGCATCCGCGGTTTTGTCGCAAGACCCGACTTGCCTTGCGAAGTGCACTTTTCCTCTAAGTGCACTCGCGTGAGTTGAAAGGGCGTAGGGTGCGCTAATTCCCACTCGGATAGTTTAGTAGTTAGTATGTGCTTACTCGAGGGCGAGTAAGGGTTAAGTGTGGGGGAGTTGATAAGTGCCATTTGTAGTGCCTATTTCGTAGTTTTTTGGTCCCATTTTCCTTGTGGAATCGCTCCTTGGGAGCGGTTTATGGGCTACTTATGCTTCCTTTAGCTCGTTTCAGGTTCCCGAGACCGTTCATGAAGAGTTGGAGAGATTCCGACTCGATACATAAACTTTTTGGAACCAACGAAGCTAAGGAAGGATCACTCGATGCCTTGGAGTCGACCCCGAGACCTTGGGACCCAATCCCGAGCCTCCGAGACCCGATCCCGAGTCCCGAGAATCGATGGGAAGCCCATGAGAAGCAAGGAGGGACCAAAAAGTTCATATTGGAGGCCTACAAGGCTCATCCCGAACGGGTATGGCCTCATCCCGTCCGGGATGAGGAAGCAAATGATGAAGACGCTACTGTGGGTCCTTCCCGACCGGGAGCAACTCATCCCGGCCGGGACCAACCCCATCCCGACGGGACCACCTCGTCTCGGCCGGAACGGGCGTGCTGCAGTCCGCCTTCATTTCTTTTCTTCTCCTTTCCATTTGAAAACCCTATATATACTCTTCCCTTGTGATCTTAGGTTAGGCACTTGATATTAGACTAAACCCTAGACTGTTTTAGCATAGATTAGCATAGATTAGTGTAGATTAGTCTTTAGATTATCGTTAATCTTGGATTAAGCCTAGTAATTTGGGAATTCTTCAAGATCTCCACCAAGATTGACAAACTTGGGTGAATGTTTTGGGTTCTTCCATTTATGCAAGTTTCTTTCTTCCTTTCATCTCTAGTTTGGTATAATCTTCTTTTCTCTTCTCCTAATCTTTGTTTTATCATTAAAGTTTGATTCTTTGTTCTTGTTCTTGTTCATTGTTCATTGTTTGACTAGTTTCATTATGTTAGTTTTGTTGTTTGGTTTGATTTCTCTTCTTAGTGTTAGTTTTAGTATAGATATGTTAGAGTAAGATCTTTGCTAGGGTTAGTAAGGCGATTAGGGTGTTAATTGAATGATTAAGGGATTGTTGGAGATGTTGGTGGAAGATTTGGGTTTCCTCTTGGTTTGATGCATATCACATGTTTGTTGAAATGATTGAATGACTAGTATGTGCCTGTGCTTGTTTTTCTTGCTTTTCTCTTGTGGGTGATAGTTGTTTGTGGGTTTGGTTCCCTCATTAAGTTGCGAGAGCCCGGTGAGGACGACCCCTAGGTCGGTCTAAGTAGCGAGAGCCCGGATTCGACCTAGGCCTATAGCGTGCTAGTAACCCCGTTTGTCATGTGTATCGCCGAGACGCGTTTTAGGTGAAACCTCTAGGTGGGTCTAAGTTGCGAGAGCCCGGACCACACCTAGATTACCCTACTACCCCCTTCACTCTAGTTCTCCCTTGACCATTCCGTTACCGCTTTGACCCCGACCTAATCCTAGCCCGTTCTCCTTTGTTTGTTTCCTTGTTTTAGACCTTAGATTAGTCCATAGCCATCCCACTTAGACTAGCTTGTCTTGAACATAGTCCTAGACCGTAGCATATCTTAGTCCGACCTCCCGTCCATGTGGATTCGACCCGACTTACCCTAGCTACCCTAGTTAGGTTAGTTTGTTTTATTTGACGGTTGGGATCCACGACAAATCCCTCTAATCAATAAGCGATCGTCAACATCAAGTGCAATACTCTCGTATTCGTGTTTCTTTATCCCATCATCCCTCGTATTCGATACGTATAGGAGAATATTTTATGGCATTACGATAATATAGTACTAGTGACGAAAAGGATAAAAAAAACAAAAAGTAAATATGTAGACACCCGCATTTTGACTGTCAGGTGTCTATGGTAGCTTCCAAAAAACACCCGATGATGATCGGACGCTAACGTGCTCTAACGCACTCGGATACGGGCTCGAAATCAATAATGTCAGGCATGGGCTATTAACGGGATACAAATCACCCAAAACCAACCTCAAATTCAGGCCCAGTGGGTCGTTCCGAGTAAAATGGGACTAATTTTGGCCAAAACCGACACCAAAAATAAAACCCGTCTTTTAGCGGCCGGGTCGAAACCCGGTCAAAGACGAACCCGACACACAAAAACAACCTGATACACCCCTAGAAAATGGCGCCCTAATTCAAAAAATCAAAATCAATCAAGGTCAACCATTTCCTAAAATGGTGCGTCCTAATTGATCCGCTCGGTCGAGTGGATTGACCCACTCAGTCGAGTGGAGCCTCAAAAACTGGACCAGATTCGTCTTCAAGGGCATTTGACCGAGTGCACTAGGGCCACTCGATCGAGTGACCCTAGGTCGTGGGTTTTTCTATAAATACCCCATCAACCCTCAAACAAAACATAACTTTTTTCCCTAAGCATTCATCAACTTTTACAACACACATTTCAGCCATAATTCAACCCTTAAGCACTATCACGCTCATGCACACTTCGAGAACAAAAACTCGTTAAAATCCGTCTCTACAAAATCCCCATACATACACACCATCAACTCTTCCTACGTATCTCGAAGTTCCCGCGCCATTGCCGCCATTTGACGAACCGTATCCCGAGAAGCAAGAGCATGTAGGTTGAGGGTGTGACAATTCAACACCGACATTTTCTTCCCTTTCTTTTCGTTCTTTTTATGTACATTTATGTTTATGTATTAGTATTATAATTATGTCGATAGTAACGACAATATCACTAAGACTAACATCTAACATCTAACATCTAACACCTAACAATTTAACATTTAATTATTGTCATTAACAATTAATACCGTGTATGTACACACGTAATAATAATAAATTTCAGTTTCAAATCCGTTTAACTATGACGATCATCTAAAGTCCGTCTAATCCCTTTAAGAGCAACGACGGAGGTGGCGCCCTTTCGGGGAGCACCGCCCCAATGTACTCAAGGGTACGACGTGATCCTGACCGATCATAGTTGAACGCATTTGATCCCATTTTCGAGATTAGCATGAAATCCTTTGATGCGAAAATCGACATCACATAATCCGTTAGGATTAATATCGATGTCGTGACGCGGAGGGCTAAAATTTTGTCGGTAATTAAATCTTTCAAACTCACATTAACATTTTCCATATAATTCCGATAACGGTATTATAATCATATAAGACATGATTATAGTACCGAAAAAACCGAGTTAAATCTAAATCGTCAGTATTTTTATTTAACTCGGCCAACCATCGATTTAAAACAAATTAAACGAAACGAGTCACGGCTCGTACAGGTGCCACTCGACCGAGTACATAAGCTACTCGATCGAGTAGCACCCCAAATCTTGGGCAGGAGCCTCCACGAGGACACACTCGATCGAGTCAGCCCATGACTCGATCGAGTGGGTCCTGTAGCCCAGAAAACCGAGAGCTCTTTTTATCATCCGAGCCTCGTCTTTTAAAAAAGCGACTTAGTCGTCACGTGTAAAGTCAATAGCGTGATCTCCTTTTCAAAATACATGCATGTCATTGCAAATAAACAACTTTGATCGTCGGTCTCACTATTAATCTTGCGTTGATGATGGAAGGATTCGTCGTGGGTCCTACCTTCAATAAACAACCAACTAATCCTAGTGGGTAGCTAGAGTAAGTCGGGATTGTATCCACGGAGACGGTATTGCAAAGCCTAGACTAAGTTGGCCTAAAATGAGACTATGCTACCAAACAAACACAAAGAGAGCGAAAATTGGTAAACTATGGTGGTGGAAGAGGTAAGACTAAGCTAACAATGAACTAGCTAAAATGAGAATGAGAGAAATAACTAGAGGCTAACTAAACTAGCAAACTAGAGAAATGATGACTAACTAAGAAGTTGAACCAAATATGGAAGGAGGTGAGGTAGGTCGGGTTCCTAAGTGTAGAAGGGTAATTGGGTGATCAAGGGTGTAGGTGTCTCCTAGTTGCTAGAGTCGGTCCGGGCTCTCGCTACGTAGACCGATGTCGAGGTAGGTTCGTGATCTCGCGTCTAAACCCTAGTCCGCACTCTCGTGTCTACGACTATTCTCAACACATTCACAAACGAGACAAACAATGAGAAGATGAGCACTAGTATGGGATGCATTGGCCACTACTACTCACACAAGCAAATCAACAACCACATGGTGTGCCCAATATGTGACTAGCAACAAAGATGTAACCTATACCCCTAATCAACCCTAATCACCCATAATCTACCCTTAATCCCCCTACTAACCCCACAAGAAGACTACTCACTCATTATCAAACTAACCATAACAATAATAAGAGACAACAACATCATAAACCAAACATCCATTATGAACAACAAGAACAATAACAATAAACAAAATATAAAGATTCAAACTTGATTAAATAAACAAGAACAAGAGTAAAGAAGATTATACCAACAGCAAGATGAAGGAAAAGATGTAAACTTGCATAAATAAGAACCCAAATCAACTCCAAGGTTGTCAAGCTTGGATGAATCTTCAAGAACCCACTTAATACAAGATTAGTTACAACTAGATTAAAGGAAGATTAACTAAAGATTAAAGGAAGATTAAGCTAAATGGAGGAACTCTAAATCTAGGGTTTATAAGTTGTAGAGAGGCTTAAGAGAGTCTAATGTATTGTAGGATACATAAGAGGGAAGTATTTATATGGGTACAAGAATGAAGGACGAAGAATAAAAGAGATGCGTGCTGCCCCTGTAGCTTCCCGCCCGGGACGGTTTGGTCCCGCCCGGGACGGTTTGGTCCCGCCCGGGACGGTGTGGTCCTGACCGAGACGGTCTGGTCCCGGCCGAGACGGTCTGGTCCCGGCCGGGACGGGCTCAGAACAGAACCACCCTTAATTGTGCACTCCTTCCCGGTCGGGAAGGCATCATCCCGCCCGGGAAGGACCTTGTAGGCCTCCAATATGATCTTTTTGGTCCCTCCTTGGTTCTCATGGGCTTCTCACCGATTCTCGGGACCCGGGATCGGGTCTAAGAGGCTCGGGATCGGGTTCCAAGGTCTCGGGGTCGAATCCAAGGCATCGAGAGATCGTTCCTTCACTTCGTTGGCTCCAAAAAGTGTATGTATCGAGTCGGATTTGCTCCAACTCTTCACAAATGGTCTCGGGAACCTGAAACGAACTAAAGGAAGCATAAGTAGCCCATAAATCGCTCCCAAGGAGCGATTCCACAAGAAAAATGGGATCAAAACACAGTAAAATAGGCACTACAAACCACACTTATCAACTCCCCCACACTTAACCCTTACTCGCCCTCAACTAAGCACATACTAACTACTAAACTAGCCGAGTGGGTATTAGCGCATCCTACGCCCTTTCAACTCACGCGAGTACACTTAGAGGAAAAGTATACTCCGCAAGGAAAGTAAGATCTTGCGACAAAACTGTGGATGCAACCGGACACAACAACACATAAACAACAAACACACAAACAAACAAATAAACGGTTGCATCCAAAGAGAAATAAATACCGCTTCCCTCTAAAAAGCGGTGAATGAAACACCGTTTTAGGACTCAAGGCAAGTGACAACATTCCCAAGCTAGCAATACAAACCAAGATGAACTAAACCCTAATAGTATGACGATAAAGCAACAAAAACGTTGGTAACTTACCTAGGTCCTTCTAATTTTCTAAGAACGTACTATGGGACGATCGGCGGAGTGGAAAAAGGATGAACCACGGTGTTAGTCGACATTGTAGGTAAGTGAGACCCCGCCCCCTTTAGCGATGACCCAAGAGGGTCGTCCCAAGCCCAAAACCGCCTAACTAGTCCAAGTAAAAAGGTGGATATGAATGCAAAATGAGGGAAGACCGACCATTACCGCTATCATCCTTCCTAGGGACTCGGTCCTTTGGTAGGCTCTTCGCGGCAAAAGTCGGAGAAAGGCTTATTTTTGTGGGGTTGAGATCTTTTTGTGAGACGGTTTTCTTTTGGCATTTTTCTTTCTTTTGCGTTTTTGCTTTGTGTATTGCTATGCCATTTCTTTTTCTTCTTTTCTATTTTCTTTTTTTTTGGCTTTTTGTGCCTTTTCTTTTTCTTCAATCTTTTCTTTCTTTCATTTTCTTTTCTTTGCCCTTTTGGCTAAATTTCAATTGTAGGCATTTCTTTGCAACAAGAAAGGGAGATTTCAACAATTTGCAATTTTATTGTGTGGATATATGTAGGAGGTAGGGTAATGGGTGAGTCGGGGGTCGCGATTTCCCTTCAAACCCACGAAAAGGGGAAAACTTGGACTAATCAAACAATCCCAAACACGGTCACCTAAGGGACGGGACTCGGTAACCAAGGCCTTTTCACACCGTGGGTGGTCATAATGGTCAAAATGCAAATCCCGTAGTAAATCCCTAGTAAGCTAGGTGGACTCAAGGTAAAAGACCAACGAAATCATTGATTTAGGGTCATTCTACTAGACTAAAGTCCAAGACTCGATTTACACTACTAGAAAGGGAAAGTAAACGCTTGCACACTAGCCTCTAAACCGGGTTTTCGAAAACTGTTTACACACAAGACACACTACACAGCACAAAAACAAAGACTCAACGAAAAAGAAAGAAAAAGAGACAAAAGGCAACAATATAAAACAAAACAAGACAAGCACAAACACAAAACAAACACCACCCCGAACATCCAAATAAGCAACCAACGAACACCAAACTTTACAAAGCTCCTCCCGAGCGCACATCATCACAAATCTCCTCCGAACATCACAAGAGGTAAAGAGGGAAAAGGGATAAAAGGCGTTACCGGATGTCTTGAAAGCCTTCCAAAGTTAGCGGCGATTTAAGCGACCTATAAGAAAAAGGGGGGCAAACACACACAACAAAACAAATATACGATACAAAGACACAAAAAGGAAAATACACAAAAGTAAATCTTTTTGATTTTTGTGAAAAATTCTCAAATTTTTAGGGTTTTTTAAGATTTTTCGAAAAAACTAAGAAAATAAAACTAACTACGCTAGAATATCGCTCCCCCACACTTAAACCGAGCAATGTCCTCATGCTCTATCGTAGTGTGTGGAGACACAAAATAAAAGAAAATAAACTACGAGAATAAAGCTAAAAATCAAAAAGAAAGTGGAGAAAAGGGTAGAATGTGTCCGGCCGGGGTGTAGTCATGTCACCGTGGGGCAAGAAAAGAAAAGATATGGAAAGGGGGAAATAAAAAGAAGGAAATAAAAGGAAATGGGAGGGGAGGACTAGGTGTAATCATGTCACCTAGCCCGGATTCCGCCCAAATCCGACTAAATCCTAAAAAAAAAGTGTGAAAATCTTGGAAATCTGGATTTTGAAAATGACTCTTGATGTAGTCACGTCATCAAGAGTCGGGAGCCATAACTACCAAGGCCTCGAAGGCCACCATGATACCAAGACACAAAAGTGTAAACGGGGAAGGGAAAAAACAAGGGAAAACAAGCTATAAAAGACGGAAAAGAAAGGATAGTTGCCGTACCTATCGGTTAGCAACTCACTCGCTCCATCATCTCATGACTCAATATTGGCACAAAGCTTGTCTTCTTCATTGTTATCCCTCTTCATACTTGAGAAAATCGCATGGTTAAGGTAGTAGGCTTGCCATAATGTGAGGAGGTGGGATTTGATGTGAATATCGATGTAAAGTGAAGAGGATATGAAGTGAGGGTATGTAATGGGTCATATGATATGAGCACGGAGCGTTAGGGAGGTTGGGAGGGGGTATACAATGGTTGGGTGGACTCAAATGACGAAGAAAAGGCATAAGGGGGAGTAGGGGACCATCCCGGTCGGGATGGATGGTCCTGGTCGGGATGCCTCACCCGTCCCGGTCGGGAAGCTTCCTTCCCGGTCGGGATGGCACTCCAGGAGACTCGAAATATGGCACCTTCATCCCGATCGGGATGACTCCTTCCCGGTCGGGATACCTCTTCCTTCCCGGTCGGGAAGCCCTCTTCTCGCCCGGGATGGATCTTCTTGGCCTCCAAAACCCCAAAAGCTGAAACAAGGCTTCAAAAACCGACATCCTTTCTCTCGATCCAAGCTCTATCATGGCTATTCCTCACTAGGAGTCATCATCACTTCACCTATGACAATAAACTCAAATGCACATCAAATTCCCCCCCTCGCAACACTCATCAATCAATCCAAATAACAAGAATATCACAAAACTCAAACTAACTACAAGAAAGATATATATACAATGAGACGGTTCTTTTGGAACTCCGTCAAACCAAGGATGGTGCATTCTTCAATCTTTTTCAACAACAACAATAACCAATTCCATCTCCATCAAGGGCACGAAGAAACAAATCGAAGATCCTAGCAAAGTCCTCAATCAAAATAGTGGAATACCAACCTCCATTCTAAGGATCATCGCCTCCTAACCTTGACGTTCCCGGGGCATCCCGATCTACAAAGTTCATCTTGAAATTGTACTTGCGATCCTTCGGTATATACCCAAACGTCCATCGATCCTCATGTGGCCCCAAGGGAGGCTCATCGTTCTCCTTGCCTTTCAACTTGTCATCAAGCACATCACATGGGCATTCATCCACCCCAAGCTCGGAATCATCATCCTCAACCACATAGGAATTTTTCTTCAAGCTTTGTCCCGATTCTTTCCCTAGATCGACGTCTTTCGTGGCGTGGACCATATTGCAAGACTCATCATTAGTAGGCGAGGTGTTGCCTTGGAGGTCGAACACGAGCTTCTCTTCGCCCAACTCAAATGTGATCCTACCGTTCTTGACATCGATCATGGCACCGGCGGTATGTAGAAATGGGCGCCCAAGGATAATAGGAGTAATAGCATCTTCCGGCTTGTCAAGTACAAGAAAATCGACCGGAACAAAGAATTTCCCGTTTCTTAATGGCACATCTTCTAACATCCCTAATGGTCGGTTGAGTGAACTATCGCCCATTCGAAGTGTAACGGAAGTGCACTTGAGCTCCTTCATTCCAAGTCGCTCACAAATAGAATAGGGAATGATGCTTACACTCGCACCCAGATCACATAATGCTTTCTCGATCTTGAAGTTGCCAATGGTGCATGGGAGCGAGAAACTACCCGGATCCTTCAACTTGAGAAGCGTAGAACCTTGAATAAGCTCGCTCACTACTCTTGTGAACGCAATGGTCTCATCCTTGTCGATGGATCTCTTCCTAGCCAAGATTTCTCTCATAAATTTTCCATATGCCGGGATTTGGGTAAGTAGCTCGGTGAATGGGACACTCACATCCAATTTCTTCACAATATTTAGGAGCTTGTCATATTGAGCATCCACCTTGGTCTTCATTTGCCTTGTCGGGAAAGGCAACTTGATATGGAACTTGTTTTGCTCAATCGGGATAGACTCCTCAAATGACACTTTCCTTTTACCCTTGTCTTTTCCTTGAAGCGGGGAAAGCTTGTCTTCATAGGGTTTTTCGATCTCCCCTAAGACTTGCTCCTCCATTGGATTTTCGAAACTTGAATTATCTTGAGAGGGGGGGTATAATTTCATGCCTTGATTCTTGCTCACTAGGGGGTAAGGGGGAATTATAAGATGTGCCACTCCTCGTGGTAATAGCGTTTACATGCTCAAATTTCGGAGTTTCACCTTGGGGAGGTAATTGCCCCTTTTGTCTTGAAAAACTCCCCGAAGCAAGTTGAGATATTTGAGTCTCAAGCATCTTCATATGGGCATCTCTTGCTATGTTATCCCTTTGAACATGAGCAAAGAACTCTTGTTGGTTTCTTGCCATCTCCATTTGGCTTCTTTGCATTTCTTGAGTACTCCTTTGCATATCCATCATAGATTTTTGCATGTTGACGTCTCGAGGTGGAGATTGTGGATTGTGCGGAGTATCGGTGAGGGCTAATGGAGTACCATAATCATGAACAGGAGATCGGCTCCTAAGCTTGCTTTCTTGTCTAGCACCTTGAGTTGCTTGTTGTTGTTGATGGTTCCCTTGGAACCCATGAGTATTGCCTTGATTAAGGCCTTGATTGTGATTTTGAAACCCTTGCTTGTGGTTTTGTTGTCCTTGGAAGCTTTGGTTTCCTTGGAAACCACCTTGATTGAAGTTCCCTTGTTGGAACCCTTGATTGTTGTTGTGGAAGGTACCTTGGTTATTTTGCTTGAAGTTGTTGAAGGGTCTTGGATTACCCACATAACCTTGATAACCTTGATTGTTGTCCCTTAGGGGAGGTGGAACATAGGGACGAGGTTGCATAGCTTGTTGTTGAGGGACTTGATTGGAAGCTTGGTAGTGATTAGAATAGGAGGCACCTTGCTTTAACGCTTGAAAGGCGTTCACTTGCTCAACACTTCCTCGAAAATGCATAGGATCATGACCAACGATTCCACAAGTATCACACATCCCATAATAAGGCAAAGGAGGTGCAAATTCCAAAGCATTCACTTCTTGAATCAAGTGTTGGTTGGAGGAACTAGTGCCTTGGACTTGGTGGAGGTGGCTTTGGAGCTTCTTGTCAATGGTCTCTATGTGAGTTCTTAGTTGAGCCCCAAGGTCAATGCTCAATTGTGTGATAGCATCAATCTCGTGCCTACCTCCTCGATTCACCTTTCTAGGCCTAGAGTATTGGGAATTGTGCACCGCCATCTCTTCAATTCTTGACCACGTTTGGTCATCATCCACCTCGGTAAACCTCCCATTCGATCCCATGTTAAGAATGGCCCTTGAGTCTTCATATAACCCGTTGCAAAACTGTTGAACTAGGAACCATTGTGAAAGTCCATGGTGGGGGCACGATCGGATCAAGGCTTTGAATCTTTCCCATGATTCATAAAGGCTTTCCTCATCCCGTTGTTGAAATCCGGTGATGGAAGCCCTCAATAGATTTGTCTTCTCCAGGGGATAGAATTGTTGGTAGAAGGCTAAGGCAAGCTTCTTCCATGTATCAATACCCATGGTTTCCCTATCGAGACTCTTGATCCATTGCTTTCCTTTTCCAATTATTTGAATGGAAATAACACCCAATGGATTTGATCTTGTGTAACCCCGGTTTGGGAGATAGCATCGCAATAATCGGAGAAGGTCTCCATGTGTTGGTGCGGGTCTTCGGTGGGCAGACCACTAAATTGATTCCTCTCCACAAGTTGGATAAATTGAGTCTTTGCCACAAAATTCCCGGTATATGTATCCGGTAAAGCACTCGGTCCCGGCAAGACATCTTCCGTAAAAGTGGAGTGAGATGAAAACTTCGGCATGATTGGATTTGCGGGAGAAGATGGTGTAGATGGTGTTGATGTAGAACTAGACGGGGAGCTAGGAGAATAAGAATGGATAGATGAACCAAAGGGATTTATGAAGATCCCTTCGGCCGTCTCTCGAGGTGACACGTTAAAGTCGGATCCTTGAGCTTGCTCTTGATGGGTATTGCTAGTACCCGGTTGAGAGTGTCTAACCCGATCAATCATTCGTTGGCGAAAGGCTCTAAAGAGTCTCTCCGGCTCTGGATTTAAGAGAAAGAAATCGCCTCTCCTCCTAGGCATACACTACACACTAGAACAAACGTGAGAACACCTAGTGCTTTATGGGCACTAGGCAACGACAATAAACAAGCACAATCGAAAGACAAAGAGAAAAGAAAGCTAAGAAAACAAGACAAAACTATAGAATATGCACAAGAGATGATAGAAGAACACGAAGAAGGGTAACTAAGTCTAGTTATAAGCAAACTAAGTCTAAACAATGCACCGTCCCCGGCAACGGTGCCAAATTGATGGAAGGATTCGTCGTGGGTCCTACCTTCAATAAACAACCAACTAATCCTAGTGGGTAGCTAGGGTAAGTCGGGATCGCATCCACGGAGACTGTATTGCAAAGCCTAGACTAAATTGGCCAAAAACGAGACTATGCTACCAAACAAGCACAAAGAGAGCGAAAATTGGTAAACTATGGTGGTGGAAGAGGTAAGACTAAGCTAACAATGAACTAGCTAAAACGAGAATGAGAGAAATAACATGAGGCTAACTAAACTATCAAACTAGAGAAATGATGACTAACTAAGAAGTTGAACCAAATATGGAAGGAGGTGGGGTAGGTCGGGTTCCTAAGTGTAGAAGGGTAATTGGGTGATCAAGGGTGTAGGTGTCTCCTAGTTGCTAGAGTCGGTCCGGGCTCTCGCTACGTAGACCGATGTCGAGGTAGGTTCGTGATCTCGCGTCTAAACCCTAGTCCGCACTCTCGTGTCTACGACTATTCTCAACACATTCACAAACGAGACAAACAATGAGAAGATGAGCACTAGTATGGGATGCATTGGCCACTACTACTCACACAAGCAAATCAACAACCACATGGTGTGCCCAATATGTGACTAGCAACAAAGATGTAACCTATACCCCTAATCAACCCTAATCACCCATAATCTACCCTTAATCCCACAAGAAGACTACTCACTCATTATCAAACTAACCATAACAATAATAAGAGAAAACAACATCATAAACCAAACATCTATTATGAACAACAAGAACAATAACAATAAACAAAATATAAAGATTCAACTTGATTAAATAAACAAGAACAAGAGTAAAGAAGATTATACCAACAACAAGATGAAGGAAAAGATGTAAACTTGCATAAATAAGAACCCAAATCAACTCCAAGGTTGTCAAGCTTGGATGAATCTTCAAGAACCCACTTAATACAAGATTAGTTACAACTAGATTAAAGGAAGATTAACTAAAGATTAAAGGAAGATTAAGCTAAATGGAGGAACACTAAATCTAGGGTTTACAAGTTGTAGAGAGGCTTAAGAGAGTCTAATGTAGTGTAGGATACATAAGCAATTCAAGAGGGAAGTATTTATATGGGTACAAGAATAAAGGAGGAAGAATAAAAGAGATGCGTGCTGCCCCTGTAGCTTCCCGTCCGGGACGGTTTGGTCCCGCCCGGGACGGTGTGGTCCCGACCGAGATGGTCTGGTCCCGGCCGGGACGGGCTCAGAATAGAACCACCCTTAATTGTGCACTCCTTCCCGGTCGGGAAGGCATCATCCCGCCCGGGAAGGACCTTGTAGGCCTCCAATATGATCTTTTTGGTCCCTCCTTGGTTCTCATGGGCTTCTCACCGATTCTCGGGACTCGGGATCGGGTCTAAGATGCTCAGGATTGGGTTCCAAGGTCTCGGGGTCGAATCCAAGGCATCGAGAGATCTTTCCTTCACTTCGTTGGCTCCAAAAAGTGTATGTATCGAGTCGGATTTGCTCCAACTCTTCACAAACGGTCTCGGGAACCTGAAACGAACTAAATGAAGCATAAGTAGCCCATAAACCGCTCCCAAGGTGCGATTCCACAAGGAAAATGGGACCAAAACACAGTAAAATAGGCACTACAAACTACACTTACCAGTTGACGACTCCTTAGTCGTATCCGACGCACGATTAATTTAGACTCCAATTTCTCGATATGATAAGTTGGGACAAGGCATCGGGATTTGGGATCGGGTTAGCACCATGCCTAGGTCCTATATCTCCGTCCTTTGGTTAGTACACAAAATAATGCGTATTCAATCAAAGTTCGTCCATTTACACAACTCACGGTCTAGTTCATATTTACTATATACGGGTCCGTTTCTTGTTATTGGCTATCATTTTTGTTATATATTCCGATTATTCTATATTATTGCTCGTTGTATTGTGAATTCCGGGTTGTATTCCGCCCGTGTAACTTGTAACCGATTTATATTGCTTTTCTTTATTTATTTACGTTTTACCGTTTATAAATGAACCCTCGCATGCTAAATCACTTTGATGATAAATTAGATGCATTAAAATGACGTAGCTCACATTTAATTCGCATTCTTAGCAAAAAATGCTGTTTGCATATTGTAGACACCCACATTTTGACCGCCAGGTGTCTATAGTAGGTCCCGCCAAACACCCGATGATGATAGGACGCAAACGTGCTTTAATGGACTCGGATATGGGCTCGAAATCATGGACATTTGGTTTAGGCTTATTACGGAGTACAAATCTTACAAAACCAACCTCAAATCCAGGCCCAGTGGGTCTTTTCTAGTCAAATGAGACTAATTTGGGTCGATTCCGACACCGGGGGTAAAACCGTCTTTTAGCGACCGAGTCAAACCCGGTCAAAGATATTTTTTCCCGAGTCACACGAGCTGGCCGTGACACTACACGGCTGATTCGGACTCAAACACCAAAAAAATCAGCTTCGAATAATATTAAACAAATCCGTTTAAGGATAGAATTCGATCTCAAGTAGGAATTCTATCCGGAAACCGAATCAGACATCGACCGAGCTCCAAATACTCGGCCGAGACAGACGAATACTCGGCCAAACACTCCCCAACCAGCCGAGATGTTTGCTTCTCCCCTAAGAAACGAGTAGTTTATTCCCTTACGAACTCTCGTATTTCCTATCCAAAACGGTATTTCTTGCCACACAAGCAAGGCTACCCCGACTCCTATAAATAGGACCTCATATTCAACACAAAAGACACACATGAAACATCATCAATCCCGACACATTCATCCATCGATCAATATACAGCAATTATTAGTCACACAAATCCGAAGGAATACCGAAGTACCGTCCCGAAATCCCGACGAAACCGTCCCAGCCGGCCGAACCCAACGTCCCACACGACCAAAAAACGCACCAATCCGCACCACCTCAACTCATCCGCATCATCTCAACGCTCCTGTGTCTAAGCCACCGTCCGACGAGCCTTACACCGAGAACGCAAAGCATGTAGGTTGAGGGTGTAAATCAAACCCGAATCTTCTCCTTTCTCTCTCTCTCTCTCACGTCTTTCTCCCCTCTTTTCGTCCGTTTTTTTTATTTTATTTTTTTTATCGATTGTTTCGCATTATTAATATGGGTCGTTTATCGCATCATATTTTTATTTATTTTCGATGATACAAAATTTTTTTTTTTATAACGTTCTTAAAATACGATACCGATTCTCTAATCGAATATCGTATCTACAAGAACTAAATTAAATTAATTTTCGTTGATGCTAATAAAATCACAACTTTTTTTAACAAAATTCGATGATTTTTAACGCGGAGTAAATTAACATCTTTTTCGTTCAAATTTTTTTTTTTTTTTTTTTCAATTTTCGTTCGAAACAAGTTTTTCAAAACTTTTTATAAAATCATTCCGACTATTCGATATCGATTTCATAATCGAATATCAAATAAGATGAATATCGAAAATATAAATCGAGTATAAATTAATCCATATTTGTACGCGATTTATAAAGAATTAACTATTTTTCGACAAAATAAAAAAAAACCCGACAGACCACCACGCGAGTCGCGCGCCCTCCAGGCGGCTCGAGCGGTGGCCTGATCCGCCGCCCCCTTATTTTTTTCGTTTCTTCGCTTTTCTATTTTTAATTCTTTTCGAACCTTATATTAAAATGCGACTTTTGCGACATACTTTAATAAATACTTTTTTTTCGATCTCGGTCAACACATGTTAATCAATCACGTGTCATCAAATCTTTTCTAAAATAACGTATATTATTTATTTACGTCTTTTTCAATTTATTCATCGTTACTAACTCGTTTTCTCGAGTTTGTAGCTTTTTATTTGTTTTATCGTTTTATTAGACTAAAACGAATTCACATGCTAAAATAACTTTGACGTTATTAGTTTAATATGCATTAAACAACTTAGCAACCCATTTATTTATTTTTCTCACATGCTTAGGAAAATAATGTTTGCATATTATTCAACCGTCGAACTAACCCGTGTACACCAAAAACGAACGATATCTTAGAAATGGCCGCTAAGTGCGGGCGGGGTTGGGTGTTCTTAGTGAACTTCCCAACACGTACCCTCACCCCTTACTCAGAACCGTGGTTTCCGGATGTCCGAGACCATTGGCAACGAGAGTCATTCAATATACGATTAACCGCCCAGTCGACATCGGTATCGATATGCAAAGGGACGAGCCCAATAAACTCTGACCTCGGAAATGGGTCGTATTTTGTATACGGCCCACTACGACATAGAGTGGGCTCGAACGGTTCCGAATAACCACAAAATTCGGTGGCGACTCCTACTTCGATTTAAATTTCAATTTGACCATCTCATATGGAGATTCATTCGCCTCCCCAAACCCGCGCGTGGCCGCGTCGGGGTGGACCTATGTCATGTCCACAATTTGGCGACTCCGCTGGTGATCAACTGATGAGTCACTTACCATCGGCATCCCTAGGGTGAGACTCGAAAAGAAATCGTTCGAATAGTAATGTACACGTTTTAGTTCAATGGGCCATGCATAACCCAATCTTTCCCGGGCCGGTTACTTGTGACCGACGTCCCACTATACCACGGTGCATTCCTACATGGGTGCGCTAAAGACATCGATGGTGGAACTCGTCTAGGTTTTGCGGCATGTCCTAACACCATCTCGGCTTAGGGAGTCCGTCCTCAATACGAGAAAGTCATCGTTGTTGGTATAGACCCTATTAGACCGACCGAGACTTAGACTAAGAGAATACATGGTGTCGTTATACTGTTCCGTGACTACGTGCTACCTGGTCCGTGTCTCATCCTTTCAAAAACCGTCGTTTTCAAAAACTTGCATCTTTTTCAAAAACTATCCATTTTTCAAAACCCGGAAAGCTACCGAATTTAGGACTTGTGATTTTGACTCAAAATAGCCTATTTTCTAGCCGGTATGCTGTCCAAACTTTTCAAAAAATTCAAAACTCGGCCCGATAAACCGTTTTTTCGATTTTCAAAAAAATCGGGCCTTCCAATCTGACTTTTCTCGGGCTTTTCAAATTCAAATCCGCTTTTCAAACCTTCTTCTTCTTAGGACTTCCCGTATTTAGCAGTGTCGGGTCTTGTCATAAGTAGTAAGAGTCCATAGCGTCGAAACTCCGTCGATCTTACATCACGGGTTTCCACCCCACCCCAAGTCCACCTTATTAGTCAAGGCACGGCCCACCTACGTAGGACAAACTCCTACAAAGGGAAGCCCACTTACACAATCGAGTCCAAAGTCTGGGGATTAGCTCACACGTAGGCCTTTCTTCGAACGGGACTAGGCCCACTATGCCGAAATCCTAAAGAAAGCCCACCGTCCATGAGTCACCCGTCTAGGAGTCGGTTTTTTTAGTCCGTTTACGAGTCTAGTCTTTTTTCTCGGGATGCACCTTTCGATCTGGGTCCTATTCTGATTACACGGTGTTCTTACAGACAGGCCACCTCACACCCGAACCATGACTAAGGACGCTATTGATCAACTGAACGCTTCGTTGGCCAAGATCCAAGAGCAACTTGACCGAATTAGAGGTGATCAGATCGCCATTGTTACCCGGGTTAGCGCCATCGAACAGGACAAGCCCAAGGACGGAGATGAAGCTCATGGGCCATTAGCCGAATTGACTAGCGCAGTCCTCAAACTGCAAGAGCAGGTCCATTTGTCGACCCACAACTCGATCCATACGGAGAATACTCGAACCTACTCTCCCCTGACCAACCAATTGCCTGCCAATCTCAATTTGACGGGCCTCCCGATGTTCGAAGGAACAGAAGACCCGGTATTACATATCCGGGCCTTCAAAGAGTTTATGGCCCTAAAAGGAGTCAAGTCAGACATGTTCAAGCATCTGTTTGCATCCTCGCTAGAGAAGCACCCGAGAGCCTGGTTCTATAGGCTCGATTCCAAGAAATACAAGTCTTGGGACGACGTAGCAACGGAATTTGCCCGGAACTACGCCGACAATACGGAGATCCAAACCACGATGCGCACCCTGGAAGTAATGGCCCAGGAACCAAAGGAAGGGTTTACAAAGTACCTTCAACGCTGGAGGGCTGAAAGTGTCAAACTGGTCGATAAGCCCAGTGAAAAAGTCCTAGTTGAAGCCTTTGTCAAGAATCTCCTGCCCGCCTACCGGATCCATCTCCGGTACGCCATCATACCTAGCTTCGCGGTCCTAACCGAAATGGGAACAAGAATCGAGGATGATCTAAGGATGGAAAGCCTCACTAAGGCCTCCACCAAGGGATACCAAGGGGCCAGCTCATCAACAAGCAAGCCCACATCCACCGCTGCCACTCGTAGCATTTTTGACGAGGTAAATCTACATGATAACCCATCCAAGAAGAATGCGCCACCCCGAGTGTTCACCGACATAGGTACTACCTATTCGAATGTCTTACAAAGGCTTTCATCAAAAGGCCTCATCGCCCCGATAGGACCAACACCTGATCCTCCAGTTGAGCGTCGCTCCAAATTCTACGATGCTCAAGCCTACTGCAAATACCATCAGGGTAAGGGACACGATACCGAGAAATGCTGGAAACTGAAGCATCTTATCCGGGATCTCATTGAAAGCGGGAAAATCCCTTTACCCGGAGGTAAGCCCAACAACAAGGACAACCCGTTGGCCACCCACGCTATCTTCCCCGGAGAGGTTATAGACTGCTCGCACCTCATTTCCCCGTTTATCCCACAAATCAACGGGATCTGGTGTGACGATGAAGACGACGTCTATCTCACTAAGGGAGAAGCAATCCCTATCACGTCCGAGGAGATCCAAAAGGTTAAGTCCAAAGCCTTAACCAGCAGTCAGGCCCTCATCATCACCGAACCATCGCCCAAAACGGAAGTTGTCCCGGAAGAGCCGCCAACTACTGAAAAGGCCCTGGTAAAGCAGCTGAGCAAGACTCGAGTTGACCTCTCTATATGGCAACTCCTAGTTAGCTCTCAGTAACACCGAGAGGCACTCTCTAAGGCCCTCGATCAAGTCAAGATCGACTCTATGGCTACTCCAGCTGAAATGGTAGCCACGGTTCTTCCCCACCTAAAGGGGAAAGCAAAAGAAGAAGGCCCGCTCATCACCTTCTCCAATGCTGATCTGCCATCATTTGGGCCAGCCCACAACATGGCTCTCTACATCACGGTAATCTGCCGTGGAAAATATCTGCCTATGACCCTTATTGACGACGGGTCCGCAGTCAACGTCATTCACTTAAGGACCGCCAAAGCCCTCGGTATCACCGAGGCCGACTACATCCCTACAACTCAAACTATTCAGGCTTTCGACGGGAGTCCAAAGTCCGTAGCCGGGGCCGTAAAACTCACTATCATAACAGGCCCAATAGAGAAAGAGCTGGAATTTCAAGTGATTGACGTGACCTCTTCCTTTAACCTTCTTCTAGGAAGACCCTGGATCCACTCGACCAGGGCTGTGTCCTCCACTCTGCATCGGAAAATCAAGCTACCTTTGCACGATATCGTCATCACTCTAGAAGCCACACCTATGACTGTGGCCAACTGCAACACCTCGAGCAGCACCGATCTTTGGGGGTTCGACTTCATAGGGGCCATCGAAGAAGAATACCTTTTCCGACCCTACTTTACTGTTAGCATGGACCGGATGTTACAAAATCTGGGCTTCTTACCAGGGGTCACATCAAGGCCCGATCTCCCTGCAGGAAAAATCCTTGAAGTCCTTGACAACGGGAGAGTTCAAACCGGTCTGGGCTACACCCTGACCCGGAAAATATGGGCCAAACCGGAGCCGGTAAGGTCATCTTCATCACGCCGGTGTTCGAGTCCGTCCAAACGGGCCTATATCGGCCTCCAACCACACGCCCTGGGACCCACTTGGCCCAGGTCTGCAACTACATACCCGACGACATCTTCGCCCTTGTCCAGTCCGAAGACGCTAAGAATGCTAAGCCCGCACTGGGGCTACTTTTCGGGGAGGAGCTCGCGACCCCGACACCGAAGGAGGAGCTAGTCAGCCTCATTCTCCGCAGCCGCACCTTCGATCCATCCAAGCTGATCTCGGATGTCGGATCCGGGACAGGTAAGAGAGCCTGGAGAAAGACTGTCAAGTGGACTGACAGTCAAGGAAGGACTTTAAAGCTTATCACAGGGGAAGGAGAAATGCCAGAATCCGAGTCTGAGTCTGAGTCAGAGTCCGAGTCAGAGTCTGAGATCGAGTCTAGTGAGTCCGGTGCTAGGGTCGGTCCTGTAACTCCCCCTCTCCCTTTAGTTTTTCCTAGTGCTTCGGGGTCTGTCCCGGGCACCCTACCTATCCCGCCTCTGACTAGCAATCAGATGGCAGCTCTTTTCGAGCTTTTCTCTCAATTCATGAATACCGTTCTGCTTACGACTTGTCTCATTTTCAAAAATTCCTAAATTTTCAAAATATTCTATGCAATGACATTGAGAAACCCGACGAACAGGTATCCTTACCTCCACATCTGATCGAGCAACTAGAGCAAAGGGAATCCCGAAATCCGGTAATCGAAGAAACCGAATCCATCAACGTGGGAACAAACTTAGAACCTCAGATGCTTAAGATAGGGTTATCTCTAGATCCCAAGGAGAAATGACAATTCATTGATCTCCTCAAAGAATTCAAAGACGTCTTCGCATGGTCCTACAAGGACATGCCGGGGATAGACCGCGAAATAGCCGAGCACCATATACCGATCAAGGAAGGGTTCAAACCGGTTAAGCAAAAACTCCGACGCATGAGGCCCGAATGGTCCCTCAAAGTCAAGGAGGAAGTCGACAAACAATTCAAGGCTGGGTTCATACTAGTCTCCGAGTATCCATATTGGGTTGCGAACATCGTACCGGTCCCTAAAAAAGACGGTAAAGTGCGTGTCTGCGTGGACTTTCGGGATCTTAACAAGGCAAGCCCGAAAGACGATTTCCCATTGCCACACATCGATATACTGGTGGACAACACAGCTGATCATGCCCTTCTATCATTCATGGACGGGTATGCCGGGTACAATCAAATAAAAATGGCAGAGGAAGATATGGATAAGACCACCTTCATTACACCTTGGGGTACTTATTGCTATACCGTCATGCCATTTGGTCTCATCAATGCCGGGGCCACCTATCAACGAACCGCCACGACTTTATTACATGACATGATGCATAAAGAAGTGGAAGTTTACGTGGACGATATGATCGTCAAATCCAAGGACAGGGACGGTCACATCACCGCCCTGAGAAGATTTTTCACCCGATTACGCAAATACAACATGAGACTAAACCCTCAAAAATGCAGTTTCGGGTAACCTCTGGCAAATTACTGGGTCACATCGTCAGCCAACGCGGTATCAAAGTCGATCCAGCTAAGATCAAGGCCATCACCGAGATGCAGCCTCCTAAGACCGAAAAGGAGATAAGAGGTTTTCTCGGAAAGGTCCAATACATCAGCAGGTTCATTTCAAAACTAACCATGGTGTGTGAACCGATCTTCAAGAAGCTGAAAATAGGGGAACGGTTACTATGGGACGACAAGTGTCAAGCAGCCTTTGACAGAATCAAGGAAATCTTGTCTTCACCGCCGGTCCTGATGCCACCTCAGCACGGTTTACCTTTGTCATTGTACCTAACCACGACAGAGACAGCCATGGGGGCTATGTTAGCTCAAACGGTCAACTCCGAAGAACGAGCAATATACTACATCAGCAAAAAGTTTTTAGAGTACGAGTGTAAGTAAACCATGCTCGAAAAGACGTGTTTAGCACTGGTCTGGGCCACTAAAAAGCTCCGACATTAGATGCTCAGCTATGAGGTACAGGTACTGTCAAGGATGGATCCGATCAAATATCTTTTCGAAAAGCCCATTCTCAACGGCAGAATATCAAGATGGACCCTGATGCTGGCAGAATTCGATCTAAAGTTCGTACCACTGAAAGTCATCAAGGGCCGAGTAGTAGCCGAATTTCTCGCTGACAGTCCCGTAACCGAAGAAGGACACACCGACACTTGGTCCATCCCGGATGAAGATATTTTCCATACTGACACCGAGACATGGGATTTATACTTCGACGGAGCATCCAACTTCCGAGGAATTGGGGTCGGAATCCTCCTAATCTCGCCAAGAGGGGAACATACTCCCGTATCTATCAAATTGGACTTTGACGTCACCAATAACGCCGCTGAGTATGAAGCATGTATCCACGGGCTACAAGCCGCCGCCGATTTAGGTGTCACAAACCTCCGAGTACATGGCGACTCATCACTGGTCATTAACCAAGCGCTCCAAAAATGGAAAATCCGAAATGCCAATCTCGTGGCCTACCAGGCACGAGTAAGGGATCTCGAGAAACTATTCCAAAAGGTAGAATACATATACCTAACTCGGGAAGAAAATCAGTTCACAGACGCACTTTCAAAACTGGCGTCCTTACTAAATATTCTGGATCATATGACCAGCATGCCGATTTGCGTCGAAAGACGATCCGAGCCAGCATATATCCATGACATCGAGGATATCGAGATACCCGATCCCGAGCCATGGTATAAAGCAATCCATACATATTTGACAACCGGGGAGTATCCACCCGAGACCGATAATTGAGCCAAGAAGGCCTTGCGTAGGCTAGCAACCCAGTTCGTCCGTACCGACGACGGGCATCTTTACAAAAAGACACCACAGGGGGCTCTTTTTTTATGTGTCGACAAGGGTAATGCTGAAAAGGTCATGGCCGAAGTACTTGACGGCGAGTGTGGTCCTCACATGAACGCCCAGATGCTAGTCCGGAAGATCATGAGACTCGGATATTACTGGAACAGCATGGAAACCGATTGCCAGCTATATGTCAGACATTGCGATAATTGCCAGATTTTCGCTAATGTACAGCACATGCCACCATCCCTGCTGTATACCATGACGTCACCCTGGCCATTTTCAACATGGGGAATCGATATAATCGGAAAGATAAACCCCTCAGGAACTGGAGGACACTGTTTCATTTTGGTAGCAATCGACTATTTCACCAAATGGGTCGAAGCGGAATCCTACCGTGTTCTCAACGCCAGCCACGTTGCCAAATTTATCCAAAACAAGATAATATGCCGATATGGGATCCCTCATGAATTCATCAGTGACCACGGGACCCACTTTCAGGCCGAGACGGCAGCCTTGTTAGCCAAATACAAGATCCAAAGACATACGTCTTCACCCTACCGACCCCAAACCAATGGAGCGGTAGAAGCAGCTAACAAAACCATTGTCACCATACTTAAAAAGATGGCTGACAGTTATCGGGACTGGCCCGATAAGATACCATTTGCCCTTTGGGGATATCGAACCTCGATTCGTACTGCGACCGGGGCAACACCGTATTACCTTACATACGGGATGGAAGCAGTCCAACCTGTCGAGCTGGAGGTACCGTCACTCAGAATCCTACTCGAAAGTCAAGTACTTGAAGCCGATTGGGTTCGAGCATGATATGACTCGTTAATACTTCTAGACGAACGACGATCTCGTGCCCTCAATAACATACAGATCTACCAGAAAAGAATCCAACGGGCTTTCAACAAAAGGGTAAGGCCCAGGAATATCAAAGAAGGAGATCTGGTTCTCAAGTCCGTACGAGCTTTATTACCAGTAGATCCAAGGGGGAAAGTTCAAACCTAACTGGGGCGGACCTTATTTTGTAAAGAAGATTCTATAGGGTGGAGCGTTGATGCTAACAGATCTGGACGGGAATGAGTTTGTCAACCCAACTAACCTGGACCTGCTGAAACGTTATTACCCTTAAACCCATTTCTCTCAATGTCATTTGCAAAAGTTTATTAAAAACATCTTTTCAAAATAAACTTTTAAAGACAAGTCAAAAGCTAGAATTACTTATTCTACTGTTATAAACATCTAGAACCAATAGTCTTGATGTATTTCGAAATTACAATTTAAAGTCTGAACTACGTTCGGTTTGATTCCGCTATTTGTGGATACGTAGGCAGCCCTTCAAAAGGGCACAACCACTGCAATCGAAAAAACAGGAACGGTTTCTAATAAACTTTCTTTATTTATCTAAAAATAAAATTCAATTACAAAAAAAAAAAAAACAAAACACAAATAGTACTAATATTTAAATAATAAAAAAATCGAAGGCTTTTTTCCCTTTCCCTTGTCCTTAGCCTCCTTCTCGATCCACCGGCGTCGACGCGGAGGTGAACGTTCCCGAATCACCAAGGGAATCTCCTTAACCCGGGCTCGTTTCTTCGAACTTGATTCCCCGGTCACCTCGGTCGGTCCTAGCCGGATCCGTGCCCTCTCGGGTAGCCGCTCCCGCGGCCCAAGCCTGTCTCGGACCGCTAGCTTTGGTCCAAGCCTTCTCTCTAAGTCGCTAGCACCGGTCTCTTTAGCTCGAGTCTTAGTCTTTGACTTAGAACTTGACTCCGGCCCGACAAAGGTAGTTGGAGTTTCTTCTTCAAAGAACCATCTATTATCCTTCACCGATTCTCTACGGGCTAAGTCAAAAGCCTCATCGGTCTTTAAAGCTTCACGGGCCTCTTTAGATTCTTCAGAAGCCCATTTAAGATATGATTCGGAAACCGAAGCGGTCTGGCAAGGACGAGGTATAGTCCACATCACACGGGTAAACCAGCGTTGTGACCACGTGTCACACATAGCGTCCGTCAATTGGACCGAAACGCTAATAATTGCTTAAGTTTTGGGGATCTGCTGAAATGAACCAAACTGCCTTAGAAGACGATCTGGGTAAATATGGACGGTCCAGTCCAAGGACAAAATCACCAGGTAACGGGCTTTATCTCTTTTAGCTAGGTCCGTCATCTTCGAGAGGAACCACCAGATCACGTTCCACCTAATCAAGGGCCCGCCATGGAATTTTAACTCTTCAACCCAATACTTCCGATTTATGAGATGATTGGAGCTGATTCGTTGAGACCGTGAGCCTATCTGACAGCTTCGATATCTGGATATGCTCGTCGGGGGCTCTATAATTGACAGGCGCTCGGATAACCAAATCTGCAAAAATTTTCGAAAAGTCAAAAACTTTCGAAAAATGAAAAAATTACGAAATTTTTTTTTTTTTAAAAATTAAAAATTTTCGGAAATTCAATAAAAAATCAAAAATCTAAAGTTCGAAAAATAAAAAAAATTCGAAAAAATTTTCGAAAAAAAAGAGAGAAAAAGGGTCAAATACCTGCAGAAGACGAATGCCGCCCGTTAATTGCCGATCTGGATCAAGTCTCCTCGCATCAAGGCCCATGATGATCTCCCCAGTTATCAGCCAGGCTGGGCTGTAACCTGCCTCCATTTGATCCACTATGCTGATTAGCCTGATCTCACCTAAACATGAGTCAGCATCCATCCGACCTTCAAAAGCGTATCGATGCAGCATACAGAAGGCAAAGGCCCTACGCCTATGGATAGAAGAAATCCTGGGACCATTGGGATCCATAAATTTATCAGCCAAGTCAAACAGGGAAACGGAATTTCCCTTCACCATACGGGAAGTCTCAGCATGAGACAACCCAAGAAAGTCCCTCAGCCTCCTCCTTGGATCAGGGTAAAAAGGAGGAATAGCAGGATGAGCATTGGGGCACCAACCCCCTACAGCAGCAATCTCTTTGGGAAGGGGACATATTTCTCCCCGGGGAAAGGCGAAAACATGATGGGTAGTATCCCAAAAGGTCATGCAAGCATCTAGGAAATGGGTATCCACCTTTAGTCGCTGGAGCGGGAACAAAGCCACAATTCCCATCTGAGTTAGCTGGACCTTATCTCCATCTCGAAAATCTTGGGCCCACGCGTGAAGCATCCCAGTCAGATGTTCGATACCCATAGCAGAAGGTTTTCTTTTATCTTAAAAAGTCTAAAGGATTTTTTTAAGATGAGAAGGAAATATTTCAGATTGGAATATGAGAAGATCGATTAAGGGCAAGAACTCTTTATTCATAATAGAGAAATCTCCTCCCCTAGTCACCCCTGGAATAGGGATTTTTTGCAGTATTCCCTACTTCTCTTAGGCATACAGGCCTAACCAGATTTTTAGGAATCCGTGTCAGAATCTGATCAGGAATCAAGTCATCTCAAGCATTCCTTTTCTTCCAAATTTTTCAAAAAAAAATTCCGCCATTTTCAAAAAAAAAAATCGGTTTTTTTTCCAAAAAAAAATCAACCAAAAATCATTTTCTTCCCCAGCACGAGTCGATGTTTTATATGTATGTTGCATGCAAAACAGACAGGTATCCCAAGAGTCCCGGATAATTCTCAAAGTTCTCAGTGAAAATTCAAGCAACATTTTCGCTGAGGAATCAGATGTAGCAGTAAGAGGTACATCCGCAGCTTCTAATAGAGGCTCCTACGCAATTTCAAGATGGAGATTGTCTGCAAACAGACAAACCCAAGACTTTTTTAGTAGAGAGTCCCGCGCCGTTATAAGAAATTTATCCAGGTATGATTTCTATCTTATGGCTGGCGAGCCCTTCACGCAAGTCTAATGGACTCTAAACGACCCGATCGGAAGTCTGCCAGGTCTTAATCCTCGATTGGCCTGGTAAATACTCTGACTTTCGCCTTGTCCAAGCCTCAGTCAGAGTGGGGGCTCTGTAGACACCCACATTTTGACCGCCAGGTGTCTATAGTAGGTCCCGCCAAACACCCGATGATGATAGGACGCAAACGTGCTTTAATGGACTCGGATATGGGCTCGAAATCATGGACATTTGGTTTAGGCTTATTACGGAGTACAAATCTTACAAAACCAACCTCAAATCCAGGCCCAGTGGGTCTTTTCGAGTCAAATGAGACTAATTTGGGTCGATTCCGACACCGGGGGTAAAACCGTCTTTTAGCGACCGAGTCAAACCCGGTCAAAGATATTTTTTCCCGAGTCACACGAGCTGGCCGTGACACTACACGGCCGATTCGGACTCAAACACCAAAAAAAATCAGCTTCGAATAATATTAAACAAATCCGTTTAAGGATAGAATTCGATCTCAAGTAGGAATTCTATCCGGAAACCGAATCAGACATCGACCAAGCTCCAAATACTCGGCCGAGACAGCTGAATACTCGGCCAAACACTCCCCAACCAGCCGAGATGTTTGCTTTTCCCCTAAGAAACGAGAAGTTTATTCCCTTGCGAACTCTCGTATTTCCTATCCAAACTGGTATTTCTTGCCACACAAGCAAGGCTACCCCGACTCCTATAAATAGGACCTCATATTCAACATAAAAGACACACATGAAACATCATCAATCCCGACACGTTCATCCATCGATCAATATACAGCAATTATTAGTCACACACATCCGAAGGAATACCGAAGTACCGTCCCGAAATCCCGACGAAACCGTCCCAGCCGGCCGAACCCAACGTCCCACACGACCAAAAAACGCACCAATCCGCACCACCTCAACTCATCCGCATCATCTCGACGCTCCTGTGCCTAAGCCACCGTCCGACGAGCCTTACACCGAGAACGCAAAGCATGTAGGTTGAGGGTGTAAATCAAACCCGAATCTTCTCCTTTCTCTCTCTCTCTCACGTCTTTCTCCCCTCTTTTCATCCGTTTATTTTTTTTTTATCGATCGTTTTGCATTATTAATATGGGTCATTTATCGCATCATATTTTTATTTATTTTCGATGATAAAAAAAACTTTTTTTTATAACGTTCTTAAAATACGATACCGATTCTCTAATCGAATATCGTATCTACAAGAACTAAATTAAATTAATTTTCGTTGATGCTAATAAAATCACTACTTTTTTTAACAAAATTCGATGATTTTTAACGCGGAGAAAATTAACATATTTTCCGTTCAATTTTTTGTTTTTTTTTTTTTCCAATTTTCGTTCAAAACAAGGTTTTCAAAACTTTTTATAAAATCATTCCGACTATTCGATATCGATTTCATAATCGAATATCAAATACGACGAATATCGAAAATATAAATCGAGTATAAATTAATCCATATTTGTACGCGATTTATAAAGAATTAACGATTTTTCGACAAAATAAAAACAAACCCGACAGACCACCACGCGAGTCGCGCGGTGGCCTGATCCGCCGCCCCCTTATTTTTTTCATTTCTTCGCTTTTCTATTTTTAATTCTTTTCGAACCTTATATTAAAATGCGACATTCGCGACATACTTTAATAAATACTTTTTTTTCGACCTCGGTCAACACGTGTTAATCAATCACGTGTCATCAAATCTTTTCTAAAATCATGCATATTATTTATTTACGTCTTTTTCAATTTATTCATCGTTACTAACTCGTTTTCTCGTGTTTGTAGCTTTTTATTTGTTTTTATCGTTTTATTAGACTAAAACGAATTCACATGCTAAAATAACTTTGACGTTATTAGTTTAATATGCATTAAACAACTTAGCAACCTATTTATTTATTTTTCTCACATGCTTAGGAAAATAATGTTTGCATATTATTCAACCGTCGAACTAACCCGTGTACACCAAAAACGAACGATATCTTAGTAAAGGCCGCTAAGTGCGGGCGGGGTTGGGTGTTCTTAGTGAACTTCCCAACACGTACCCTCACCCCTTACTCAGAACCGTGGTTTCCGGATGTCCGAGACCATTGGCAACGAGAGTCATTCAATATACGATTAACCGCCCAGTCGGCATCGGTATCGATATGCAAAGGGACGAGCCCAATAAACTCTGACCTCGGAAATGGGCCGTATTTTGTATACGGCACACTACGACATAGAGTGGGCTCGAACGGTTCCGAATAACCACAAAATTCGGTGGCGACTCGTACTTCGATTTAAATTTCAATTTGACCATCTCATATGGAGATTCATTCGCCTCCCCAAACCCGCGCGTGGCCGCGTCGGGGTGGACCTATGTCATGTCCACACATATCATTTCACCGAATCACTAACGCGCATATTAGAAAGTCAAACGATGTTTTAGTAGAGGCCGCTAAGTGCGGGCGGGGTTGGGTGTCCTTAGTGGGCTTTCCAACACGTACCCTCACCCGTTACTCAGAACCTCGGTTTCCGCATGCTCGAAACCGTTGGCGCACGTGAGTCATTCTTTACACGATTACCGGTATAGATAGTATCGGTATCGCAATGCAAAGGGACGAGCCCAATAAACTCTGAAATCGAAGTGGGCCATACTTTGTGTATGGCCCATAACGACATAGAGTGGGCTCGAACGGGTCCGAACTCCCACAAAGTTCGGTGGCGACTCCATTTTGACTTAAATTTCAATTCGATCCATTCTCATATGGAGACGCATTCGCCTACCCAAACCCGCGCGTGGCCGCGTCGGGGTGGACCTACGTCATGTCCACAAAATAATAAAGAAAACGGAGAGGAGAAGAGAGAAAAGGAGATGTCGAAATTTTGAATTAACACTCTCAACCTACATGCTTTGTCTCGGAAATCGGCTCGTCTAGTAGTGGCTTTGGCACGGAAGCGTCGAGATATATAGGAGAGTTATAGCGTGTATGATTTGTAGTGATAGATTTGACCAGTTTTGATCTCGGGATTAGATACGTATGTGTGTGTGTATGTCGGTGTCGAGATGATGATGATTGTGGATGATAATATGAAGGCTTGAAGATAGAAGAAAAGTTGTAAAAGTTGTGAAATGAGTTGGGGTGACGGTGTATTTATAGGGAAAACCCCGGTTTAGGTCCACTCGATCAAGTGGTGAAAGTGAACTCGATCGAGTGCACAGTTCAAGGCCAGTTCAGCCGGTTCGCAGGCTCACTCGACCGAGTGGGCGTGAACCACTTGATCGAGTGGGTCAAAACGGACGTAGAGAATATAGGGAAGGATTTTGATCTTATTTTGGAAAAGATTTGTTTGCTGGGCTTGCCTCTAGAGCGTACTTGGCTGGTTTTTTGTATCAGATTCGACTTTGATCGGGTTTCGACCCGGTTGCTAAAAGACGGTTTTATTTCCGGTGTAGGTTTTGGCTCAAATTAGTCTTATTTTGTTGGAAACGACCCGCTGGGCCTTAATTTGAGGTCGGATTTGTGAGATTTGTACTCCGCTAAAAGCCTAAGCTAAATACTAATGATTTTGAGCCCATATCCGAGCGCGTTAAAGCACGTTTACGTCCGATCATCATCGGGTGTTTTGTCGAAGACCGCTATAGACACTAGCAGTCAAATGCGGGTGTCTACAGAGCCCCAACTCTGACTGAGGCTTGGACAAGGCGAAAATCAGAGTAGCTACCAGGACAATCGAGGATAACGACCTGGCAGCCTTCCGGTCGGGTCGTTTATACTCCATTAGACTCGCGTGAAGGGCTCGCCAACCATAAGCGAAGGGTCATACCTGTCTTGGTGATAATAGCTCCATGGGGAGTCGGACTTGCCTTTGAAGTCCTGGGTGTACCTGTATATAGTCACATAACATTTGCATGTAACACTTAGGTGAAACACCGACTCGCGCTGGGGAGTAAAATTATGAAGATTTGAAAGGGTATTTTTTTTTTTTCAGAAAATTCTTGAGATTTTTGAATTTGTACTATTAGGAATGCTCGGGATGACTCTATTCCTGTAATGGTATGAGGAAACTGAGATCGGGCCTGTATGCTTAGGCCCGCTTGGGCCAAAGAGGCATAATAATTAGGGAACTGCCAGGGTTTTGTATCATAAATACACAATCCCTGCTCCACCTTTTCTGCACCTCACAACTCTTCTTTTCCTTAAAAAAACCTGTCTTTTTTTTTCTTAAGAAAGTCATGGGTGTCGAACGTGTGTCTGCAAGACTCCAAGCTTGGTCCCGAAACTTCAGGGACGCGGAGAAGGTTGCTCTGAATCAGACTGGGATCTCTCAGCTGTTCACGGTCCGTCAGATGCAGGTAGACCTTCACTTTCTTGATGCTTGTCTGTCATACTTGGATGACATATATCATGTGTTTTGCCTTTCCCCTGGGCGAGATCTGTCCTTTACCCGAGGAAATTGCTGCTATAGGAGGGTGGAATCCTTTGCTCCGCCATGTTGTCCCATTTTCAGTTTATGATCCAAGGAGGAAACTACGGGAATTTCTGGGTCTTTCCCACATGGAGGTGTCCCGTAAGCTAGTCGGGGATATTGTTTCATTGTTCGCTTAGGCCGAATAATTCATGAACCCACATGACGTCCGGGTCATGCCAGTCCACAGCCGTAGGGCATTCAATTCGCTTTCTGTATGCTCCATGTTTATGCTTTCGAAGGTCACACGAATTTGTTGTCATGCATGGGAGACGTTCGAATTTTCACCATTGTCGACCTGATGTAGACGGAACATAGCCCGGCGTGGTTGATTGCGGGTGAGATTATCCATGGTTTGGATAATCATAAAAGGGACCCGTCAGCTACATGTATACCGCCTTTTCTTTTTTTCTTTCTTTCTTTTTTTTCTTTCGAGATAACATGCTACAGAGGCACTCGATCAAGTCACCCAGGCACTCGATCGAGTGCTTTCATCAAAAACCCGCTGCCCAGTTTTATGGGTGTCACTCGATCGAGTGACCCCTAGGCACTCGATCGAGTGCCCCTAGGCGGATGTCAAAAATTGTTTCGAGAGCTTATGAATCTTCTTTTTTGGTCAGGTTTGGCTACTCGAGAGGCTATCAATCATAGAGCCTCCCCTCGACCCGAGTCGGTATCGGCCCAACTAAGTGATGACAAGGAGACGAGCCATCGATTCATCTTGTCTTATTAACCAAAAGTATTGGGATGAAGAGTTGTTATTCCATCGTGGTCCATTGATCCGATGGGTGGTCCCCTGGTGGCTTATTTATGTCTGGACTTGTTTAGCATAGAGGGATAAGGCCTGTTATCAGGTGATTTTGTCCCTTAGTCAGACAGTTCACCTCTATCCCGATCGCATACTTAGGCTGTATGGTTGGTCTCAAAGGATCCCGGAAAATGAAGCAGTTGTGAGTGACCCTACCCAACTGACTGATGTGATGTCTGACACTTGGATGAAGCGGTGGTAAACCCGGGTTACATGGTCCGTTCATGAGTCTCTTCACTCAATCTGGGTATCGGATTCTTATGAGAAGTGGACGAAAGCTGACTTTGCTGAGGCCTGAGCTGCTTTGAAGGTGGATGAAGCTTTTAACCTACTTCAACGAGAGTAGGCAAAAGGCAATCGAGGCTTTTTTGATGAGGGTGAGACTCCGGCCACCTTAGTTCGCCTAATGTCAGATCAGAGAGAGAAGGCTAAGACTCAAGCTGAATAGTCTAGTGCTAAAGGTGCTCGGGGCAAAGTGAGCCCCCAGACAGACTTAGAAAGGAGACTTGGGCCAAGACTGGCAGTCCAGGACTGACTAGGTCCTCGGGATAGGCTATCGGAGCACGTGAGGGCTCGTCTCGAACCAGTTACCATAGCAAACCACTCGTTGTCGAAGAAACGGGTTCGAGCTAAAGAGGTTCCCATTGTGATTCAGGAACGCTCGTCCCCGCCACGGCGACCACGGGCCCCACGTGACCCGAAGGATAAGGGCAAGGGTAAGATGCCCTAAATATTAGTCTCCTTAATTTTTATTATTTGCATATTATTAATATTTTTTTGTAGTGTGTTTTTTTTCTTGTTCCCTTTTTTATTTGAGTGATGTAATTTGAATTTCTCGAGTTTATCGGGTTTTTTGGTTAATAATAGAAGTATTTTATTAGTGAAACTGTTTCTATCTTTTCGTTAATACGGTGGTTGTGCCCTTTTGAGAGGCCGCCGACGTATCCACAATTAGTGGAATCAAACCAGACGTAGTTCGAGATAAAATTTTGCAATTTTTTAAATTCACCAAGATTAGTAGTTCGAGGTGTGTGCGACAGTAGGATAAATAATCCTAACTTACTGACTTGCTTATAATTTTGAAAGTTTATTTTTAAAAGACAAATTTTCATAAACTTTTGCAAATGACATTGAGATAAGGTTTTAGGGGTAGTAGCGCCTCAGCTGGTCTAGGTTGGTCGGGTTGACGATTTCATTCCCGTCCAAGTCTGTCAGCACCACTGCTCCTCCTGATGGAACCTTTTTTACTAGATATGGCCCGGCCCAATTAGGTTTGAAATTTCCCCTCGGGTCAACTGGTGGTAATGCTCGGACAGATTTGAGGACCAAATCTCCCTCTTTGATATTTTTGGGCTTAACTCTTTTATTGAAGGCCCGTTGTATTCATTTTTGATATATTTGAATGTTGTTGAGGGCTCGGGATCGCCGCTCGTCCAAAAGAACTAGCGAGTCGTATCGAGCTTGGATCAATTCCACTTCAGGCACTTGGCTTTCTAGTAAAATCTTGAGAGACGGTATTTCTAACTCAACTTGTTGAACTGCTTCCATCCCGTACGTCAAATAATATGGAGCTGCACCGGTTGCGGTGCGGATTGACGTTCGGTATCCCCACAGGGCAAAAGGTATTTTGTCGGGCCGGTCCCGGTAATTATCAGCCATCTTTTTAAGTATATATGGTGACAATTGTTTTATTAGTTACCTCTACCGCCCCATTCGTTTGGGGACGGTAGGGCGAACATGTATGCCTTTGGATCTTGTATTTGGCTAGCAAAGTAGCGGTTTCGGCTTCGAAATGCGTCCCGTGATCACTGATGAACTCGTTTGGGATCCCATAGCGGCATATAATCTTGTTTTGGATGAACTTGGCAACGTGCTTAGCATTCAAAATTCGGTATGACTCGGCTTCGACCCATTTTGGTGAAATAGTCGATAGCCACTAAAATGAAATAGTGACCTCCCGTCCCGGAAGGGTTTACTTTCCCGATTATGTCGATTCCCTATGTCGAAAATGGCCATGGTGATGTCATGGTGTATAATAGGGATGACTACATATGCTGAACGTTGGCAAAAATCTAGCAATTATGACAATGCTTGACATATAACTGGCAGTCGGTTTCCATATTGTTCCAGTAGTATTTGAGTCTCATGATTTTTCGGACCAACATCTGGGCGTTCATATGTGGACCACATTCATCGTCGTGTACCTCAGCCATAACCTTTTCGGCTTTTATTTTGTCGACACATAGGAGGAGAGCCCCCTGTGCCGTCTTTTTGTATAGTCGTCTGTCGTTCGTATGAATAAATTGGGTGGCCAACCTTCGTAAGGCTTTCTTAGCCTGGTTTTCAGTTCCCGGTGGGTACTCTCCAATTGTCATGTAGGTTAGAATAGCCTGATACCATGGTTCCGGATCAGTTATCTCGATGTCTTGAATGTCGTGGATATATGCAGGCTCGAACTGTCTTTCGACGCAAATCGGCGTGCTGGTTAGGTCATCCGGGATATTCAATAAGGATGCTAATTTGGAAAGTGCATCCGCGAACTGGTTTTCTTCCATGGGTAGATAAATGTACTCTACTTTTTAGAATTGTTTTTCGAGAACCCTTACTCGTGCCTGATAGGCCAAGAGGTTGGCGTTCCAAGTTTTCCATTTTTGGAGACCTTGGTTGATGACTAGAGATGAGTCTCCGTGGACTCGGAGGTTTGTGACCCTTAAATCAGTGGCGGCTTGCTACCCGTGAATGCATGCCTCGTACTCAGCAGCGTTATTTGTAACATCGAAATCCAGTTTAATGGACAACGGAGTGTGCTCCCCTTTTGGTGATATTAGGAGAATGCCGACTCCGAACCCTCGTAAATTAGATGCCCCGTCGAAATATAAATCCCTAGTCTCATTGTCGGTATGGAATATATCTTCATCTGGGAAGGACCAAGTGTCGGTGTGCCTTTCTTCGGTTACGGGACTAGCAGCGAGAAATTCGGCTACTACCCGGCCTTTGATAGCTTTTAATGGCACGAATTTGAGGTCGAACTCTGCTAACATTAAAGTCCACCTGGACATCCTGTCATTAGGGATGGGCTTCTCGAATAGGTACTTGATAGGATCCATCTTGGATAATACACGTACCTCGTAACTGAACATATAATGTCGGAGTTTCTTGGTGGCCCAAACTAGAGCTAGGCACGTTTTCTCGAGCATGGTGTATTTGCATTCATACTTCAAGAATTTTTTGCTGATGTAGTAAATGGCTCGTTCCTCCGAGTCAACTGTTTGTGCCAGCATAGACCCCATGGTTGTCTCGGTCGTTGTTAGGTATAACGAAAAGGCAGACCGGGTTGAGGTGGAATTAAGACCGACGGAGCAGACAGGATCTCTTTGATTTTATCAAAAGCCGTTTGAAATTTTTCATCCCACAGTGTTCGTTCCCCCACTTTTAGTTTCTTGAAAATTGGTTCACACACCATAGTCAGTTTGGAAATAAACCGGCTAATATATTGAACTTTCCCGAGAAATCCCTTATTTCTTTTTCGGTTTTAGGAGGTTGCATCTCGGTAATGGCTTTGATTTTAGTTGGATCGACCTCGATGCCACGTTGGCTAAAGATGTGACCCCGTAATTTGCCAGATGTTACCCCAAAACTGCACTTTTCAGGTTTCAACCTCATGTTGTATTTGCGTAGTCGGGTGAAGAACTTCCTTAGGGCAGTAATATGCTCGTCTCGGCTTTTGGATTTGACGATCATGTCGTCCACATAAACTTCCACTTCCTTATGCATCATGTCGTGTAATAAGGTCGTGGCTGTTCGTTGATAAGTAGCCCTGGCATTGATGGGACCGAACAACACGGCAGTATAGCAGTAAGTATCCCAAGGTGAAATGAAGGTGGTCTTACTCATATCTTCTTCTGCCATTTTGATCTGATTGTACCCGGCATACCCGTCCATAATTGATAAAGAGCATGATCGGCCGTGTTGTCCACCAGTATGTCGATGTGTGGCAATGGAAAATCATCTTTCGGGCTTGCCTTGTTAAGATCCCGAAAGTTTACACATACGCGCACCTTATCGTTCTTTTTAGGTTCCGGCACGATATTCGCAACCTAGTCCTGATATTCGGACACTTGTATGATGCCGACTTTGAACTGTTTCTCGACCTCTTCTTTGACCTTGAGAGACCATTCAGGCCTCATTCTGCGGAGCTTCTGTTTTTCTGGCTTATACCCATATTTTAAGGGTATACGGTGTTCAGCTATTTCCCGATCTATTCCCGGCATGTCCTTGTAGGACCATGCAAAGACGTCTTTGAACTCTTGGAGGAGGTTTGTGAATTGTTGTCTCTTCTCGTGATCTAAAGATAACCCTATCTTAAGCATCTGGGGCTCAAAGATGGTTCCCACATTGATGGACTCGGTTTCTTCGATTACCGGATCTCGGTAGTCCCTTTGTTCTAGTTACTCGATCAGATGCGGACGTAAGGATACCTGTTCGTCGAGTTTCTCAATGTCGTTGCATATAATATTTTTGAAATAGAAAGCATTTTGAAAATAAGATAAGTCGTAAGCAGAACGGTTATCATTATTATTGATAGCAAATTTGGAAAACAGCTCAAAGAGAGCGGCCATCTGAGCATTGGTCAGAGGCGGGATTGGGAGTGCACTCGGGACAGACCCTGAGGCTCCACTGTAACTGACTACAGGGAGAGGGGTTACAGACTGGACTATAGCACTAGACCCTTTAGACTAGAACTCGGACTCGGACTTTGACTCAGACTCAGACTCGGAATCGGTGTCCGGCATTTCTCCTACACCGGTGGTCAACTAGTAGACTTGGCCTTGGCTGTCAGTCCACTTGATGGTCTTCCTCCATGCTCTATTCCCGGTATCAGAGCCAACTTCAAAGATCAGCTACGTGGGATCGAACCTGTTGCTTCGGAGGATCAGGTTCACCATGTCTTCCTTAGGGGTCGGGATGGCCTTGTCTTCCCCAAATAGTAGCCCCAGCACGGGCTCAAAATTATCAACACCCTTCTTACGTTCAGAAAGGGTGAGGGAATATATGTCATCCGGGATGTAGTTGCATTCTCGAGCCAATTTGGTCTCGGGATATGTAAGGGTGGGTTGGTACAGACCGACATGGACAGCCCCGAGTACTCGAGTAACAAAGTAGTCGGTCAACCGTGGGCTATAAGGGCCCAAGTAGGCACCCTTGATGATGTTGCAGGCTTCTCAATACCCACCCAGACGACATTTCCCGGGGTCATAGCGTACCCTAGACCGAAGCGTGATTCTCCGTCGTTTAAGATTTCGATAATCTTCCCAGCTGGAAGATATGGTCTTGAAGTAGCCCCCGGAAAGTACCCCATATTTTGTAGCATCGTATCGATGCTAGTGGTGAAATAAGGCTCGAAGAGGTATTCCTCCTCGATCATTCCCACAAAATCGAACCCCAAAGGTCCGTACGGCCCGTTGCGTTGCAGCTAGCCACAGTCATAGGGGTTGCCTCCAATGTAATAACACTGTCTTGCAGGGGCAACTTGACTTTTTGGTGGAGGGTAGAGGATACCGCTTTGACAGCATGCATCCATGGCCTCCCGAGAAGTAGGTTGAAAGAGGTGGTGACATCTATCACCTGGAATTCCAGCTCTTTTTCAACTGGGCTCGTTATGATTGTGAGCTGAATGGCCCCAGCTACCGACTTTGGGCTTCCATCAAAAGCCCGGATGGTTTGAGCAGTCGGAATGTAGTCGGCCTCGGTAATGTCGATGGCTTTAACGGTCCTCAGAGGAAGGACATTAACATCAGACCCATCGTCAATTAGGGTCATCGAGAGATACTTCCCTCGGCAAATCACCGTGATGTACAGGGCCAAGTTATCAGAGGCCCCGAACGGTGGTAGGTCAGACTCAGAGAAGGTAATTAATGGGCTGGGCCTTCTTCTTTGGAATTTCCCTCGAGATAGGGCTGATGGTGGCTACCATTTCAACAGGGGTACCCAAGGAGTCGACCTTGATCTGATCGAGAGCCTTAGTAAGTGCCTCTCGATGTTTGCGAGCTAACCAAGACTTGCCATATAGTGAGGTCGACTCGGGTCCTCTTCAGCTGTTTGATAAGAGTCGTGTCAATACTCGGCTCTTCAAGGGCAATTTCCGTCCTGGCAGGTTTAGTGATGGTTGCCGAGATATGGGTGTCCCTAGAGCTAGTAGCTTGATAGGGACGACCGACATTGGCGAGGTGGTTACTGGCTAAGACTTTGGACTTAACCTTTCGGATCTCTTCGGGGGTGATGGGGACAGCTTCCCCTTTGGTGAGGTATACGTCATCTTCATCATCGAACCAGATCCCATTAACTTGTGGGATGAGAGGGGAAATGAGGTGAGAACAGTCGATCACTTTCATGGTAAAGATGGCATGAGAGCTGAAAGGGTTGTGTTTGTTACTCGGTTTGTCCCCGGGTAACGGGATCTTACCACTCTCGATCAAATCCTGAATCAGATGCTTCAAATTCCAGCATTTTTTGATATCGTGCCCATTGCCTCGGTGATATTGGCAATAGACCTGGACATTGTAGCTTTTGGAGCATTTTTCGATTGGGAATTCAGGAGTTGGGCCTATCGGTTGGATCAGGCTCTTGGAGGATAACCTTAGTAAAGCATATGTATAGGTAGTACCTATGTCAGTGAATACCCGAGATGAGGTATTCTTCTTGGACGAGGCATCTAGTAGATTAACCGCAGATGCTGCGAGTTGCAGCTGGAGGCTTAGTGGTGGAATAGGTAGCCCCTTGGTATCCCTTGCTAGAGGCCTTAGTAAGGCCCTCTAGCCTCAAATCTTCTTCTATCCTCATACCCATTTCAGTGAGAGTGGTGAAATTGGGCATGACAGCATACCGGAGATGGACCCGCTAAGAGGGGAGGAGGTTCTTGAAGGCCTCCACTAAAGTTTTCTCACTGAGCTTATCGACCAGTTTCACGCTCTCGACCCTCCAACGTTGAAGGTATTTAATAAAATCTTCCTTGGGCTCCTTGGCCATAACCTCCAGGGAACGCATCTGTGGACGTCCGTCCGCACCGCCCGGCGCCCCGATTTGGATGACCCGTTTTTCAACGTGTGGCGGCGGCCACCCACTCGGCTCCTTCCCTGCCGGGGGCCGGTCCGATCTCGCGTACGGGGCGATGTTTCGGACCTCGATTTGGATGACGATCCAGACTTGTACTAGACGGGTGGGGCACCTGTGTTTTCGTTTGGGAATCGATCGAGTCGGGTTGCAAATGTTTAAAGGCCGTTTTGTTTGGTAAGGCGACCTTTTTAGTGAACTGAAGTTGTCGCCGATTTGTGGAGTCGCCCCCGTGTCAATTATGGGGACTCAAAAACCATTCAAGTTAACTTTGATCCCTTGTCGGCTCAAAGTTGAGTGGCGAGGGACCTAAAGATAAAGACTTTTACCCTTAAGCAATCCATGCCTGGAATGACTCTCATTGCCAATGGATTCGGCCATCCGGAAACCGTCGATTCTGAGTAAGGGGTGAGGGTACGTATTGGGAAGCTAACATCCGATAGATGTCAACACCCAATCTCGCCCGCACTATAGCGGCCTCTACTAATCAATCGATGGGCTGATATCCTAGTCCTTTTGTTGTGGTGGAAATACTGTAACATCCGTTGTTTTAACATTATACCTTTTGCTACGTCGGTTGTTTAAGGACAAGTAATTTTGGTCGTCAAAGTAATTGTGTTTACATTCTTTGCATGCGATTTCACGTGACAAGCAGGCCATGAAAAGATGCACGTAGGAGAGTAGAGAGTACTAGTATTATACGTATTAGCAAATCAGTTTTAACGCGATAATACGGATATTAGGCATTCTCGTGGTATACCTTACCTGGTATTCTGCTTAAGATGCGTCGCTTCGGTATTAATAGGGATGCGTCGAACCTAGTAAGGCGAGCACCGGGACTAATACGGAACCCGACCATCACTTTGTTCTGTTTTAGTTGTTTTACGTTTTGAATGCCGTGTTAGGTGATTTAGCATGCGATTATAAGGTCATAAAAGCAATAAATCATACGAAAAACTGTAAATACGAATGTAAGTAAATTACGTAGTGAGGAGTTTCACCCTCGGAGTATACACTAAACGGGACACGATGCATAGATAGTTTGAGAGCGGATCTCGGAATTACTCGGGTCTATTTAGTGTGTTTTAGTGTTTGTAGTTGAAGTTGGGACGTTACGTATTTTAGTAGATGTTTGTGGGCCTAGTGCCCACATCTATTGTTATCGAAGTGCATAATAATAGAAAGTGCGAGTATGGAAAGTTTTGTTTAGATGGCAACCTAGTGACGACTTGATCAATAGGCGGATCCTCCCAGCTTGACCAGTGATTCCGGCAGAGCTCCGTTACCGTTTGACTCTTTCCTGCGGTTAATTCGGCAGAGCTTCGTAGACTTGAGCTAGTCGAACACAGGCACCTCGGTATCGAGTGGGGAGCTCGAAGGTGAGGAGTAGCGTCGATGTCGCTTTTTTTTTTATCGGAACTACGATCGAGTGGATCGTTTGCCTCGGGTGTCGGAGTGCGAGCCCTTAGCGAGAGTTTAGAGAGGGAAGAGAAGAATGAGATGTGTCGAAATGACGGCGTGAAGGGGGGTATTTATAGGTGTTTTCGGCCCTCGTCGCCCATATAGGCGCCTGAGCTGAGGCGCACCGATACTCAGGCGCCTGGGTCTAGGCGCGGGGAGACCCAGGTGCGTCAGGTGGGGCGGTCGGAGTTTTGAGGATACGGTTTTGATACTTTCCAAAACCGAGAGGGAGGAGTGTGATATGAATCTTGAGGGTTAAGTCTTCCCCGGATTTGACCTAGCGTCGTGGGTTTAGTGGGCCTCGGGTGTTCATCCTGAGGTTCACTTGGCGCGGTGTTGACTCGGTTCGAGTTTCGGGATCGACTCCAGGTCCCGGTGTCGGAATTGACTCTAATTAGTGTCTATGCGACCGTAACGACACGACTAAGGCTGCCATCATGTTAGTTTGATTTGCCTGAGTAATTTATTTGATCCGTTCTATAGAAAAACTACCTAAACCACCGCGAACCCGCGTTGCGTTGCAGTCCTATCGTCATCGGGTGTTTGTTTGGCATCTCTGCAGCCACCAGGTCCAAATCTGGGTGTCTACAGAAGCCCATTCTTTGACCAAGGCTTGGACAAGGCGAAAGTCAAAGTATAGCCGCCCAAGTCAATCGAAGATTACGACCTGGTGGCTGTCCGATCGGGTCGTTTTAAGTCCATTGGACTACGTGTTGAGGCTCGCCAGCAAAGGCTTAGAAGTCATACCTGACATCTTCGCTTGTGGTTGCTTGCTTGGGCCCGGGCCGTTGCTTGTCATCTTGTTCTTAATTCTTTGTGCGCGCGCGCTTTGTTTTCTTCGGTTTATTTAAATGTTTTGTTTAATTTTAAGCGCTTTTATATGTTAAGTGTAAATGCATTGGCTTTTATTTCAACAAATGTTTTTCGGGATGCTTGTGAACCCTTGATGACATAAAACGTTCGAGGGCGTTAGTCTCCACTCGAACTGCTGTCTTTGGGATGCTTGTGACCCCTAGGAAAAAATAAATTGTGATAAATTACTCTAGGGCGTCAGTCTCCACTCGAGCGGCTGTCTTTCGGGATGCTTATGACCCCTAGGACAAAATAAGATGATATAAAACTACTCGAGGGCGTCAGTCTCCACTCGAATAGCTGTCTTTCGGGATGCTTATGACCCCTAGGATAAAAATAATATGATATAAAACTACTCGAGGGCATCAGTCTCCACTCAAATAGCTGTCTTTCGGTATGCTTATGACCCCTAGGACAAAAATTGTTGTGCCTCCGCGATAACTCTGACCCTCAGGCAAAATTGTTGTGCCTTCAGGATAACTCTGACCCTCGGGCAAAACTGTTGTTGCTGTGCCCCCGGGATCTTAGATCCCTCGGACAAAATTGCTGTGCCTCTGAGATAACTCTGACCCTCGGGCAAAATTGTTGTGCCTCCGGGATCTTAGATCCCTCGGGCAAAATGTTGTTTGCTGTGCCTCTGGGATAACTCTGACCCTCGGGCAAAATGTTGTTGCTGTACCTCCGGGATAACTCTGACCCTCGGGCAAAATTGTTGTTTGCTTGTTGGTTTTCAGTTAAATGTTGTTTTGTGAGTCTGTCATAGTTAATTCTGTTTTGCAGGTTTGTCTTATTTCGTTCGGATATGCTTTTGCTTGGTCTTGGTTTGTTGAGTATTTGAGTTTGTTCGGAGTTTGCTTAGTTTAGCTCGAATTGCTTTGTTATGCGTTCGAGTGGAGCGTTTAGGCCAAGTGCGGTTCTCATCTTTGTTTCTTTATAGAGAGTGTTTTATTGACGTTGATTAGCCATTATCTCGTTTATTGAGATTTTGTTTCTTTTACAGGCTGCATGTTTTATGTGCACCGAATTTTGAGTTTGTTTACTTTGTTTTAGTCTATACCGGACTATTTAGGCGCGCATCTGTCTGCGGCCCAGTCTTCAAGCGCCTAGCCCCCAGCGCGCCAGAACTCGGGCGCGTCACTCAGGGCGGCTGGATTTTTGTGGTCCGGGTCTGTTTAAGTAAAACCAAAGTTGGGGCGATCGTTCATTCCACAAAGAATTCGAACGCGTCATCTTCTTCGCCCCAAAACTCGACTTCTTCGATTTTTCTTGCCAAATTTGTTCCGATTTCCGCTATTTACGACAATGTCGACTCCGGGTTAGTGTTCTTTTGCTTGTTTAATGTCGGTTTTGCTTAATTTGATTGATTATGAGTTGGTTTTGTTGAAAACCCTAGAAAATCGATTTGGGTGTTTTTTATTCACTAAGTTTCGATGCTTGTGCTTAGTTGATAAGTGTGTTCTGTATCGATTATTTCTTGTGTTTGGTTCCATTTTCTCTTGTGGAATCGCTCTTTGGAGCGGTTTCAATGCTACTTACGCTTCTTCTAGCTTGTTTTAGGGTTATAAGGCCTAACTTGGAGAAATGGAACGATTCCGACTCGTTTCTAGTGCATTTGGACCCAATGAGGAGAAGCAATGATGACTCGGTGACTTGGACTTGATTCCCGAGTCCCATGTGGCCTACTTGATGGTATCCCGAGCACCAAGCATCGATAAGAAGCCTAGGAAGAGCAAACAAGGACCCATCACGGTCGGGACCATGTCCATCACGATCGGGATGAGTTGCAAGAAGAGAAGACCTGCTGTGAGTCCTTCCCGGCCAGGATCATCACCTTCCCGACTGGGATGGTTTCCTTCTCGATCGGGATCATCACCTTCCCGGCCGGGAAGGGCCCAGCTCTACCCGTGTTTCATTTTTCTCCTCCCTTACTTATGTAACCCTATATATACCCCCTCTTGTATTGTTTTTAAGAATCTTTTACATTACCCACAAAAACCCTAGACTACTTAAGGTTAGATTATCTTAGATTAGTGTAGATTAGCTTAATCGTAGTTTAATCCTTGTTGAATCTTTGTATTATTGAAGACCTATTGGGAGATTTCTCTATTGACAACATTGAATTCCATTTCTTTGGGTTGGATTTAATCAAAGTTCTTTCTTTTCCATTCATCTTATAGTTTGGTATAATCTTTCTCATCTCTTTTCTCTTAATCTTTATTGTTATTCATGTTTTCATCTTTATATCTTGTTTATTGTTCATTCTTGTTTTCCATTATGTATGTTTTTGTTCTTAGGTTCATTTCTCTAGTTAATTAATGTTAGTTTTAGTTTAGTTATGTGTAAGTAGTTTCTCTTGCTAGGGTTAGTAGGGGGATTTGGTGTTTTAATGGGTGATTAAGGGTTTGTTTAAGATGTTGGTGAATGTTTTGGTTGTTTCTTGGTTGTGTGCATGGATCATGTTTGATGTAATGCTTGAATGACTTGTAGTTGCAAATGCATGTTTTCTTGTCTTCTTCTTGTGACCTCGTATGTTGCTAAGATGGGTTCTTGCGGGAGAGCGAGGAACCTCTAGGTTGGTTTTGGAGCGAGAGCCCAGATTATACCTAGATAACTTGACTACCCCTTCACCTTTGCTCTTCCTTGATCATTTCATCACCCTTGAACCCAACCTAATCCTAGTTCTTTTCCTATTCGTTTTCTTATTCGTCTTAGTCATTGTTTTTCTAGTTAGTTGAATCATTTAGCTTTAGTTGTTATACTTAGTTCATTCCTAGTCATAGTTTTATCCCCTTTTATCATTCTAGTTGTTTAGCTTAGTTGACCTAGTCTTGTATTTGAGTAGACCTTAGTCTAGACACCTCAACCGTCCCCGTCGATTCGATCCGACTTGCCCTATCTACCCAGTTAGGTTTAGTTGGTTTTACTTGATTGGTAAGATTGACGGCAAAATCCCTCCCATCATTAGTCTCATTGTTAAATTAAGGTTGATTAGAGCTTGTTGAAGTAGTTATAAGCTTGATAAGAATGTTCAAGGTGCGACAATGGCTCCTTATGGAAGTGTGTTTGGAATGCTAGGGTTAAGGACCGTTTCCCGATTATTCCTATGATTATTTTGCGTAATTTTGTTCAAATAGTGCTTATGAGGATGTGGGTAGCTCTCTTGTCGATTCTTATGGGCTAGGATGACCTTTAGGACCCTCCGTAAGGTTTTGTGTGTCTTAAGACGGACTAAAAGGTGTCGTAATGATGCCGGATTTTCCCGAAACCAATTCCATTGTGATTGGGAGCGAAAATGGGTGTTAACGGCCTTTTCGGAATTTTGATATCCTTATCCGGAATTTTGACCCTATTTTGACTTGTTTAAGCTGTTTTAGCCTGACTAGGGTTATGTTTTTTTTTTGTTTACAACTAGAGATGCTACCGAGCGTCCCGAGGGAACTTCCTCGGTTGGTGCTAGTGCTAGTGCTAGTGCTAGCGAGGAGGTTATTGAAGCGAGTTCACAAACTCCTCGAGGATTTCGCAGGAGACATTGGAGTATCTCGTCTCAGCATCGTGATCCCGAGACTATTAATGAGGCTGATTTCGATAGGGTGAAGAAGCGTAAGCTTCCGGCGACCGTAACTAGGAGGGTTCACGTTCTGGTTTCTGTACCGGAGGATGAGGAGGTTGTCTACGAAGACCCTGATCGGGCTCGGGATTCGGATGGTCGTCAGCTGATGTTTCACCCTGACCATCACATTTCTAACCGCATTATGCGGGGCCTAGTGACTGTTCTTCCATGTTTGTTAGTTATGCCTCAGATTTCATTTTTTGCTTGGGTTAGGCAATGTCTGTTTTGTTTATACTTGTGTTGTTTCGGTCTGCAGCCCCCAGGTCCGATGAGGACTTTCTCGGGCTTCGCTACGTGTCTCGACGTCTATTTTCAGAAGTTGACCCCCGCGGTAAAGGAGATTATTGCGAGGACCGCTCTAGGTCCCGTAGTCGGGCTGTGGGTCAGGTTGGTGGGTTGCAAGACTAAGTGCAACCTTATGGTGATTAGGGCGATGATAGATTGCTTTCATGATATTATCTCGACCTTCTGTGGACATGACATAGGTCCACCCCGATGCGGCCACGCGCGGGTTTGGGGAGGCGAATGAATCTCCATGAGATGGTCAAATTGAAATTTAAATCGAAGATGGAGTCGCCACCGAATTTTATGATTATTCGGAACCGTTCGAGCCCACTCTATGTCGTAGTGGGCCGTCTAAAAAATACGGCCCAGTTCCGATGTCAGAGTTTATTGGGCTCGTCCCTTTGCATATCGATACCGATGCCGACTTGATCGGTTAATCGTATATTGAATGACTCTCGTTGCCAATGGTTTCGGACATCCGGAAACCACGGTTCTGAGTAAGGGGTGAGGGTACGTGTTGGGAAGTTCACTAAGAACACCAAACCCCGCCCGCACATTAGCGGCCTCTACTAGGATATCGAATGATTTTTTAATACGCGCGTTAGTAATACGATGAATGATATGCAAACATTATTTTCCTAAGCATGCGAGGAATTGAATGGGTTGCTAAGTCGGTTTAATGCATGAAAAATCTAACGTCAAAGTTGAATTTAGCATGTGAGGTTCGTTTTAGTATAATAAAACAAAAGATGAAAATAATGAATTTGCTACAAAAGATGAACAAACGAGTTAGTATCGATTTGTGAAAATAATATAGCAAATAAAATAAATATACGAGATCGAGAATAAAAATAAATATTAATCGAAATCTGGAAAATATTGTTAAAAACGATGTTTTGTATAAAAAACGAAGTTCGAAAAATAATGAAAAAACGAGAAAAAGGGGCGTCGAGGCAGCTGGCCGCGCGGCTCGCCCGGGATGCTGGCGAGTCGCGTGTCGGTCTGATTTTTTGAGACGATTTTCGAAGACTCGACGTTTTTATTGAACCGCGTACAAATATTGCATAATTCGTACTCGATTCAATATTTTCGATATTCGTTATATTTAATAGTTGACTACGAAATCAATATCAAATATTCGGAATAGTTTTAGAAAAGATGTAAATTTTGAAATCGTTTCGTAGAATAAATAAAACGAACGAAAAAGCTAAAAAAAACATCTCGGATTTCAGGCCCGTGCGCGAGTCGCCTGGGCATGGCGCGACTCGCGTGCGGGTCTGTCCGGTTTTTTATTTTTTGTTCGAAATTGTTAATTTTGATAAATCGCGTACAAAATATGAATTAATTTGTACTCGATTTATGTTTTCGTTATTCGTCGTATCCGATATTCGATTATGAAATCGATATCGAATAGTCAGAATGAATGAAAAAAAGGCTTTGTAAAAAAAAGTGATTTGAAAACGATGTAACGATTTTTAATATCGTTGAGATCTTAATATAATTCTTTTTGATACAATATTCGGTTATAGAAAATCGATATCATATTTTTAAGAATGTTGTTATATGAAAATAGTTTTTTTGATATTATCGATATTAGAAATAATAAAAGACTCGACGAATGACAAAAAAAACGACACGACCCGTATGAAAAAGGACCGACGCGACCCGTAAATAAAAAAAGACGCGAAGGAGGAGAAGAGAAGAAGAAGGAGAAATCGGGTTTTGGTACACCCTCAACCTACATGCTTCTGTTTACTCGGATCGGGGCTCGTCGGGACGTGGCTTGGGCACAAGAGCGTCGAGTGGATGTGGGTGAGTTGATGGTGGTTCGGTTCGGGCGTGACGTGCGTGAAGGATGTCGGGATTCAGACCGGTTTCCTTCGGTTTTGTAGTATCGGTTTCTCGATGTGTGTGTGTGTGATAATGAATGATATTTTTCTGATTTCTGATGACTATCGATGTGAATGAATATTGTAGATGCTAATTGATGATAATTGATGATGTGTAAAATCGTCCTTGAAAGTGTTGTATGCAAGGGGCTATTTATAGGAAATTCCCGACCTTGGCTAGGAGAGTTTGAACTACCGCTTGGGATAGGAAACGTAGAAGTTGTAAGGCATAAGAATTCCGCTTTCTTGTCCGAGAAGAAAGGGAACACGGCTGGTGGGAGCCTACTCGGCCGAGTGTTTTTACTCGGTCGGGTGTTTGAATCGGTTTTTGGATAGGAAATGCAAGAGTTCGAAAGGAATGCAAATTCCGTTTCTTGGTGGAGAAGCCAAAATATCGGCTGAATGGAGGAGTATTTCGGCTATCTTGGGTGTCTTGGCCGAGTATTTGGTACTCGGTCGATATCCGATTCGATTTCCGGATAGAATTCCTACTTGAGATCGAATCCTATCCTCAAACGGATTTGTTTAATATTTTGTGAAGCTGATTTTTTGTAGGATTAGAGTTCGAATCAGCCGTGTGAGGTGTCACGGCTGACTCACGTGCCTTGGAAATAATTTTGACGGGTTTTGACTCGGTCGTAAAAAGACGGTTTTACCCCTGGTGTCGGAATCGACCCAAATTAGTCTTATTTGACTCGAAACGAACCACTGGGCCTGATTTTGAGGTTAGTTTTGTGAGATATGTACTCTATAATGAGCCCAAGCCAAATGCCAATGATTTTGAGCCTGCTTCTGAGTAGTTAAAGCACGTTTGCGTCCGATCATCATCGGGTGTTTGTCGGAAACTGCTATAGACACCTGGCGGTCAAAAAGTGGGTGTCTACAGAGCCCCCACTCTGACTGAGGCTTGGACAAGGCGAAAGTCAGAGTAGCTACCAAGCCAATCAAAGATTAAGACCTGGCAGACTTCCGGTCGGGTCGTTTAAGGTCCATTAGACCTGCGTAAAGGGCCCGTCGGCCGGAGACTAGAAATGTAACTGAATTGATGATAATAACTCCGTGGAGAACCGGACTTGTCGTATAAGCCTATGCCGCTGGGGAGTTGTTTGCACAGTTTTGCTTGAGTCGTCCTGTATAATGATTTATGCCAAGTTTGCATGTAACACATTTTTAGGAGAAATGACTCGTGCTGGGGAATAAAAATTTTGAAGAAGATTTTTTGAATATTTTTTGGATGGAAAATTTTGAAGGATTAAAGTATTTTTTGACTCTGAGAAGGGATAGGAATGCTCGGGATGTCTTAGCTAGATCCTAGGATTAAAGGCCTATATGCTAAATCCCTTGGGATTAGGAATCCCAAAGTGAGGAGGAGAATCTGATTTCATGCTATAAATACTCATTCCCTGCTCACAATTTATTCATAATTCTCACAACTCCCTTCCTTCCTTCAAAGAAAAACAAGCTCTGAAAAACTTAGTCCTTCTTTTTAGAAATTCATTATGGGAATCGATCGATTAGTCGGAATGTTGCAAGATTGGTCCCGAATTTTCAGAGATGCTGACAAGGTTATTCTGAACCAAAACGGCGTTACCCAATTATCCACAATCCGTCAGATGCAAGTGGACCGTCACTTTCTGGATGCTTGCCTATCTTATTGGGATGATACTTATCATGTTTTTAGGTTTCCTCGAGGCGAAGTTTGTCCCATTCCTGAGGAAATAGCTGCTGTAGGAGGGTGGAATCCTATTCTTCGTCCTGCTATCCCCTTTTCAGTTCGTGATCCGAGGAGGAAATTGAGAGAATTTTTAGGGCTTTCTCATATGGAGCTATCCCGCATGCTAGAAGGAAATACATTCTCCTTGATTGACCTGGGTGAAAAATTTATGAATCAAGATGACGTTCGGGTCAGGCCGGTATATAGCCGTAGGGCCTTCACTTTTTGTATGCTCCATGTCTATGCTTTCGAGGGTCATTTGGATTGGCTATCTTGTATGGGCCATGTCAGACTTCTTTCTGTTGCAGATCAAATGGAGACAGAGCACAGCCCAGCTTGGCTGATTTCAGGGGAGATTATCTAGGGCTTAGATAATCGTAAGAGAGATCCATCAATCAAGCTGTCCGGTAGCACCCGTCTTCTACAGGTAGGCTGATTTTTCCTTGATTTTTCGCAATTTTTGATTTTTTGCAATTTCTGAATTTTCGATTTTTGCGCGGTTTTCGCGGTTCTTTTCGATTTTCTCGGTTTTTCCCGATTTTTGCGATTTTGCGATTTTTTTTTTTTTTTTTTTTTTTTTTTAAAAAAATCGACATTGACTTTTTTTTGCAATTTTGACTTTTCAGCTATGGCTTTTTGAGAGGTTATCGATCCTAGATCCTCCTCTAGACGTAAGCCGATATCGCCCAAATCAGGTGATGACAAGAAGACGGACTGTTGACTTTTCTCGCCTTACTACCCAAAAATTCTGGGACGAACTGTTATCTTTCCATGGTGGCCCATTGATCCGTTGGACCGTACCTTGGTGGCCCATTTATGTCTGGACCGGGTTGGAATTGCGAGATAGGGCCCGTTATCAGCTAATCCTATCTTTTAGGCAGACGATTCATCTTTATCCTGATCGCATACTTAGGCAATATGGTCGGGCCCAAAGAATCCCAGAGATTGAAGCGGTCGTGAGTGAATCTACTCAGCTAGCGGATGTAATGTGCGACATTTGGGCGCAAAGATGGTATACCCGGCACACTTGGCCCGTTTCTAAAGCTTCTCCCTCAATCTGGGTATCAGACTCTTATATGAAGTGGACCCAGGCCGATTCTGCTAAAGCCCGTGCCGCTTTAAAGACTGACGAAGCCTTTGACTTGCTGCGCCGAGAACAGGTTAAGGATAATCGAGGCTTCTTTGATGGCGACACCCCGGCTACGATGGTTCGATTGATGTCAGGCCAGAAAGGGAAGACCAAGACTCTGACTAAAGGGTCCAGCTCTAAAGGTAAATGGGGGAAGACGAGCCCCCAGACGGACTTAGAAAGGAGACTTGGTCCAAGACTGGCAGCTAAGGACCGACTTGGTCCTCGGGATAGACTACCCGAGCGCATCCGGGCTCGGATCGAACCCGTGCAGAGGGCGGAGAAGCCGAAGTCGAAGAAGCGGGTTCGAGCAAAGGAAGTTCTACTCGTGATTAGGGAACGTTCGCCCCCACCTCGCCGGCCTCGGGATCCGCGTGACCCGAAAGATAAGGGGAAGGGAAAAATGTACGAGTAGTCTCCTAAATTTTATTATTTAGATATTACTACTATTTTTGTGTGATTTTTGTGATTTATTTTTGCGTGAGGCATTTTTTTGAAATAATAAAAGACATATTAGTGAAAACCGTTCCTGTCTTTTCATTATTGCAGTGGTTGTACCCTTTTGAGGGGTTGCCTACGAATCCACGATTAGTGGAATCAAACCGACCGTAATTCAGACGTAAAATTTTGCAATTTTCGAAATACATGAAGACTATTAGTTCGAGATGTGCGACAGTAGGATCAGTAATCCTAACTCATTGACTTGCTTAATTTTTGAAAATTTTGTATAAAAAGATAAACTTTTAGCAAATGATATTGAGACAAGGTTAGGGGTAGTAGTGCTTCAACTGGTCCAAGTTGGTTGGGTTGACGAATTCGTTCCCGTCCAAGTCTGTCAGCATTACCGCTCCTCCTGATAAAACCTTCTTGACTAGATACGGTCCGGCCCAATTAGGTTTGAATTTTCCCCTTGGGTCGACTGGTAGCAAAGCCCGGACAGATTTTAGGACTAGATCACCTTCTTTGATATTTCTGGGCCAAACCCTTTTGTTGAAAGCCCGCTTTATCCTTTTTTGGTATATCTGGATGTTGTTAAGGGCTCGAGATCGTCGTTCGTCTAATAGAACCAACGAATCGTATCGGGCTTGGACCCAATCTGCTTCATGCACCTGACTTTCGAGTAAAATCCTTAGAGATGGTACCTCAAGCTCAACCGGTTGGACCGCCTCCATGCCATACGTCAGATAGTACGGTGTTGCTCCGGTTGCAGTGCGGATTGAGGTCCGGTATCCCCATAAGGCAAAAGGGATTTTATCGGGCCAATCCCGGTAATTATCAGCCATCTTTTTAAGTATGGTGACAATGGTTTTATTTGCTGCCTCTACCGCTCCATTTGTTTTGGGACGGTAAGGCGATGACGTATGCCTTTGAATTTTATATTTTGCTAGCAAAGTAGCGGTTTCAGCTTGGAAATGGGTCCCGTGATCACTAATGAATTCGTGTGGGAACCCGTATCGGCATATAATTTTATCTTGGATAAATTTGGCAACGTGCTTGGCGTTCAAGACACGATACGACTCGGCTTCGACCCATTTGGTAAAATAGTCAATAGCCACTAGAATGAAGCAGTGACCTCCCGTCCCGGAAGGGTTCACCTTCCCGATTATATCAATTCCCCATGTTGAAAACGGCTATGGTGATGTCATGGTATATAATAGGGATGACGACATATGCTGGACATTGCCGAAAATCTGACAGTTGTGACAATGCTTGACGTATAACTGACAGTCGGTCTCCATGCTATTCCAATAATACCCGAGTCTTGCGATTTTTCGAGCTAGCTTATGGGCATTCATATGCGGGCCGTTCTCGCCATCGTGTACCTCGGCCATGACCTTTTCGGCCTGTGTTTTGTCGATGTATAGGAGTAAAGCCCCCTGTGCCGTCTTTTTGTACAACTGTCCATCGTCCGTGCGGATGAACTGAGTGGCCCATCTTCGTAGGGCCTTCTTGGCCCGGTTTTCAGATCCCGGAGGATATTCTCCTGACGTTAAGTAGGTAAGAACAGCCTCGTACCAAGGTTCTGGGTCAGTTATTTCAATGTCTTGAATAGCGTTGACGTATGCCGGCTCGGACCGTCTTTCGACGCAAATCGGCATGCTAGTCAAATGTTCCGGGATGTTCAGTAAAGGCGCTAATTTGGATAATGCATCTGCAAACTGGTTTTCTTCCCGAGGCAGATAAATGTATTCCACCTTTTGGAACTGCTTTTCGAGAACCCTTACTCGCGCTTGGTAAGCTACGAGATTTGCGTTCCGAGTTTTCCATTTTTGAAGTGCTTGATTGATGACTAATGATGAGTCACCGTGGACCCGGAGGTTTGTTACTCCTAAATCAGCGGCGGCTTGCAATCCGTGAATGCATGCTTCGTATTCGGCTGCGTTATTAGTCACATCGAAATCTAACTTGATGGATAACGGGGTGTGCTCTCCTTGTGGTGAGATCAGCAAAATCCAGACACCAAATCCTCGAAATTTGGATGCCCCGTCAAAATAAAGATCCCATGTCTCTGTGTCGGTATGGAATATATCTTCGTCAGGGAAGGCCCAAGTATCGGTGTGTCCCTCTTCAGATACCGGACTATCGGCGAGGAACTCGGCTACTACCCGGTCCTTGATGGCTTTTAATGGTACAAACTTGAGGTCGAACTCGGCTAGCATTAAAGTCCATCTAGATATTCTACCGTTGAGGATGGGCTTTTCGAACATATACTTGATTGGATCCATTCTTGATAGTACGTGCACTTCGTGACTAAGCGTGTAATGTCGGAGCTTTTTAGTGGCCCAAACTAGAGCTAGACACGTCTTTTCGAGCATCGTGTATTTGCATTCGTACTCCAGGAACTTTTTACTGATGTAGTAAATGGCTCGTTCTTCTGAGTCGACTGTCTGGGCTAGCATAGCCCCCATGGTTGTCTCGGTCGTTGTTAAGTATAACGACAAAGGCAGACCGTGTTGAGGTGGCATTAATACCGGCGGAGATGACAGAATATCCTTGATCTTATCGAAAGCTGCTTGACATTTGTCGTCCCATAGTACCCGTTCTCCTATCTTTAGTTTCTTGAAAATGGGCTCGCATACCATGGTAAGCTTTGAAATAAACCTGCTGATATATTGGAGTTTCCCAAGAAACCCCCTAATCTCCTTTTCGGTTTTAGGTGGCCGCATCTCGGTAATGGCCTTGATTTTGGCCGGGTCAACCTCGATGCCATGCTGGCTGACGATATGGCCCAGTAACTTGCCCGACGTTACCCCAAAACTGCATTTTTGAGGATTTAGTCTCATGTTGTACTTGCATAGTCGGGTGAACGAAGAACTTTCTAAGGGCCGGAATATGCCCGTTTCGTTCTTTGGACTTGACTATCATATCCTCCACGTAGACTTCCACTTTCTTATGCATCATGTCATGTAGTAAGGTAGTGGCGGTCCGTTGATAAGTGGCACCGGCGTTGATAAGCCCAAATGGCATAACCGTGTAACAGTAAGTCCCCCAAGGTGTAGTGAAGGTGGTCTTACTCATGTCTTCTTTCGCCATTTTGATCTGATTGTATCCGGCGTACCCGTCCATAAAGGATAGGAGGGCATGGTCGGCCAAGTTGTCCACCAGTATGTCGATGTGTGGCAACGGGAAATCGTCTTTCGGGCTAGCCTTATTAAGGTCCCGGAAATCTACACAAACTCGTACCTTTCCATCTTTCTTGGGTACCGGCACGATATTTGCGACCCAGTCTGGATATTCAGACACATGGATAAAGCCTGCTTTGAATTGCTTGTCGACTTCTTCTTTGACTTTGAGAGACTACTCGGGCCTCATTCTTTGGAGTTTTTGCTTTACCGGCTTACACCCGTCTTTGATAGGTATACGGTGTTCGGCTATCTCCCGGTCTATTCTCGGCATGTCCTTGTAGGACCATGCGAAGACGTCTATGAATTCGTGGAGGAGCTCCGTAAATTGTTGCTTCTCCTCGGGGTCTAGGGATAAACCTAACTTAAGCATCTGAGGCTCTAAAGGGGTTCCTAGATTGATGGAATCGGTTTCTTCGATCACCGGATCTCGGGACTCCCTTTGTTCGAGTTGCTTGACTAGATGCTGAGGTAGTGGTACCTGTTCGTCGGGTTTCTCAATGTCATTGCAAGTAAAGTTTTTGAAAATGTTTTGAAAATAAGACAAGTCGTAAGCAGAACGGTTATCGTTATTATTGATAGAAAGTTTTGAAAATAGCTCGAAGAGAGCTGCCATCTGATCGCTGGTCAGAGGTGGTATGGGGAGTGCTCTCGGGACAAACTCCGAGGCTCCCAGAGGAATGATCGAAGGAAAAGGGGTTACAGACTCGACCCTAGTACTGGACCCTCTAGACTTTGACTCAGACTCCGACTCAGACTCAGACTCAGACTCGGATTCAGACTCGTCGCCTTGCATGTCCCCTTCGCCAGTAGTGAGCTTGTAGACTCGGCCCTCACTGTCGGTCCATTTGATCGTCTTCCTCCAAGCCCGCTTCCCAGTGTCAGCACCTACTTCAGAGATCAGCTTGGTTGGATCGAACTTGTTGCTATGGAGGATCAGGTTGACTAATTCCTCCTTAGGGGTAGGGATTATCTTGCTTTCCCCGAACAGGAGCCCCAGCATGGGCTCAGCTTGGTTCGAATCTTCTTTTGATTCAGCCTGGATGAGAGTGAAGATATCATCTGGGATGAAATTGACCTCAGGATAGGTTATAGCGGGCTGGTAAAGGCCTGTTTTTCGGGCTGTAGGAGCCCTTTAGGACGTTGCAGGCCTTCTGGATGCCGGCCCGGACCACATTTTCCGGGGTTAAAGCATACCCCAAGCCGAATTTCGAATCTTCATCGCTTAAGACATCGTTGATCTTGCCTGCCGGAAGACCGGGCCTTGAAGTAGCCCCCGACAAGTAACCCAAATTTTGCAACATTGTGTCGATGCTGGTTGTGAAGTAGGGCCTAAAGAGATACTCTTCATCGATCATTCCCACGAAGTTGAATCCTCGCGGGTCGATTGAACCAGCCGTGTTACAGCTTGACACGGCTATCGGGGTAGCTTCGAGGGTGATGACCCCGTCTTGTAAAGGTAGCTTGACCTTTCTGTGAAGAGTGGAGGATACGGCTTTAACCGCATGGATCCAAGGCCTTCCAAGTAGCAGATTGAACGATGAGGTGACATCGATCACTTGGAATTCTAGTTCTTTTTCAATTGGGCCGGTTATGATGGTTAGTCTAACAGCCCCAGCAACTGATTTCGGGCTTCCATCAAAAGCCTGGATAGTTTGTGCAGTAGGAAGATAGTCAGTCTCGGTAATGCCGAGAGCCCTTGCAGTCCTTAAAGGAAGGACATTTATACCTGACCCGTCATCAATTAGGGTCATAGGTCGATATTTGCCCCGGCAAATCACCGTAATATATAGGGCCAGGTTGTGAGTGGCCCCAAATGGTGGTAGATCGGACTCAGAGAATGTGATAAGTGGGCCTTCTCCTTTGGACTTGCCCTTGAGGTGAGGCAGGATAGTGGCTACCATTTCAGTGGGGGTAACCGACGAGTCTACCTTGATCTCATCGAGAGCCTTGGTAAGTGATGCCCGATGTTCTTGAGAACTGACCAGAAGCTGCCATATAGTAAGGTCAGTTCGGACCCTCTTCAGTTGCTTGACTAGGGCCGTGTCGGTGTCTGGTTCTTCAAGTATAGAGTCCGTCTTGGCGGGCTCAGTGGCGGATTGTGGGGCCGAAGGTCCGGCTGCGATGACATTGGCACTGGCTAGGGCCTTGGTTTTGGCCTTTCGGATCTCTTCGACGGTGATGGGAACAGTCTCTCCCTTAGCCAAGTAAACATCGTCCTCATCGTCATTCCATATCCCGTTGATTTGGGGAATGAAAGGGGAAATGAGATGAGTACAATCGATTATTTCTCCCGCAGACATGGCGTGAGTAGCAAGCGGGTTATTTTTGTTACTGGGCTTATCGCTGGGTAATGGTATCTTCCCACTCTCGATCAGATCTTGAATGAGATGTTTTAACTTCCAGCATTTTTCGGTGTCATGCCCGTTGCCCTGGTGGTAGCGGCAATAGGCCTGAGCGTTGTAGCTTTTGGACCGTCTCTCGACAGGAACCTCTGGCATTGGGCCTATAGGTTGGATTAGGCCTTTAGAAGATAGCCTTTGTAAGGCGTCGGCATAAGTAGTCCCTATATCCATGAATACTCGCACTACAACAAATCAGTTACTTTCTTGACACTTCAAGGTCTACACTTTATAAAAGCGTCGAAAATTTCTTTCCAAAGAACTATATTTTTATCATTTATTTATTAATTTATTCCTAAAAAACCTTTATTCTACCTATACTTTCATATTGCGCGGCTGGGTTACTCCCCCCTCTTAGATTAAATAGTCAAAAACCTAATTCCCTTATTCATCTTTCCCACCCGCATCAAAAATATCGACATCATCATCATCATATCTCTCCATAATTTTGTCGTTCTACAGATCAATTTCATCATATCTTGTGCGTATATAATATTCTGCATGTTGCCTAATTTCTTAATCTTAATCGAATCGATTTACTGGTTGTGCTATAATCCATAATGTGTGTATTCTCTAATACCTCACCTATTCAAGTCCAGATTCGAGTCCTACGACAACCTCCAGGTCGTCATTGTTAGGGTTTTGCGAGGAGTTCTTCATACCAGTTTGACTGACCGTCTCCTTAATCAGAGAACTCAAAGAACACATTTTATCTGTGTAGGAATGTAGATTATCCAAAAATTTGCCAATTTTGTCAGGTTAGTCTTATCTATCTGTCACTACTACTTTTGTTTTCAGTTATCAAGACATTGTATGGGTTTCAAATATGGCTGATAGTGAAAATTACGTCTGTAGTCGGATTGGCCTTGAATTTACCGCCTTAGCAGCACAGGTGATAGTTTTTACATGCTAGGAAGAGGCGAATTTCGTGATTTTGCAGGACATAGCTGCGTTCCATATGGCGATATCTGTGTCTTTGAGCTTCTTGATCGACCCTCGACCAATCTTGCTGTCTCCATCATCCGAGTTGCTAGTAACTACTGACAGTAGTACTGTATCAACTATCAATTGTGTTGCAACTTTTTAAATTTCTACCTACCATTTCCTGTAGTTGCAGCAATAGCCATCAATTCTGTAACTTCTTTCTTCCCGGTTATCTTAAACAGATGAATGCATTCATTTGCTTTCCGATTTTCAGCTTAAAACTGAGTTGCCTACACTTTAGCTAAAAATATATGACTTGATTGCATTCGACCTTATACCATGATTTGATACCATGTTTTAAAATGTGAAAATGTGATTACTGATTAATTAGTTAGATAACATGATTTGACCCTATCCCTGTTACATGCCTCATCGTCGATCCTATTTTCATGTTCTTAGCCACTGTTGCTCACAGTTTTAATCCCCCTAGGATTGCCCTCAGGACTGGCGCCTTGTCCTTTGTTGTTTACGATTCTTTGTCTTACCTCCGTGAAAAAGGCTACTTCCCTCTCCAAGGTACCTACTTCATTCCTGTTCTCATACTTTTCGACAAATAGATCATATATACGTTGCACCTTTGAATTCTTTCCCATATATGGGTCTGTCTTCTTCTTTGGTGAATTTAAGAAACCAAGAACTGCAAGTAGAAATGACCATATATGGGTCTCTGGATTCCCTTTGATTTTGCTACTTTGACTTCCATGATTTTATATCGACAAGTTTCAAGTTTAACCTTTTTATTGAGTTGCCTCTGATGACCATGTAGTACATTTTTATAAGTGCTCATAAAAACCAACTCAAAATTTGATCAATTTTTCTGGGTATTTGTGTGGTACCATTGCAGATAAGAAGAGGATGGAGGGTGTTGTTGATGGTGTACGAGGGGATAAGGAGGGAATTCAGAGAGTTAGTTGCACAACTAAAAACGATGATTGGAGTAAATATAACCGAAATGTTGAGGCTTATAGGTTGTATATAGCAAACTGTGGGGAAAATTATGGTAATTTAGTTGATCCAAACAAACCATATGCTGATCTGAATGGGGATTCATGATTCTGGGCCATCCTATGTTGTTGTAAGGAGTGATAGAGTTTTGGTTGAGGCTGAAACTCTTAACTTTGGATTCAGAATCGTCCTTATGTTCTTGGAGACAAGGTTTTGGACAGGTGGGGTTGTCATTTCATTTTACTACATTTGCTAGGACACGCATTATTATTAGAAAAAAGGATAAAGGGAAAGGGAGCAACTTACTGGTTTCAATGCATCAAATTTTGCATTGAATTGATATGATTACATGTGAGTTGCAGCATACAACCATAGTAAAGTCTGACAATTTGAGTAGTAACTAGTAAGTGATATACTTCTATATGCTTTACTTTAATCAAGTTAATATATTAATTATTCATGTGATTTCTTTGGAGAATTCATTGCATTTTATTATTATTGGTGTAGGTTAATATGATTAATCACTAATCTATCAAACCTGATGGAATCCCGATGCCATCTTATTCTTACGAGATTACTTTGATGGAGGTCCATTTTTGTCAAATCAAGTGTAAGCCTCTGCACTTTATATTCACTTCAATTACAAAAGTTTCTACTTTACGGATTTTTTTTTGAAAAGTACTCTCTATCGCATTATACCGATTCACACATTTCTTTTCACACCATCTCATAATAACACTTGCTCTTTATTTATCAGGTATATCTTTAGTACGTTTTGTAAATTCTCAAGTCACTTGATGAGTTCATTTATTCATTTGAGATAGATGGCAGAAGTCATTAAGCCAATTTGAGCATAAATTTGATGCTGGTAAAAGAAAAAAGAACTAGAGACATTCGAGTTTACCACCTAACAGGAAATCATGACATTCCAACTTATGCATGGCATGCTATCTATAAGCCAAAGGTATATCTGTTTGTTGTCTTTGTCATTTTGGGATAAAAGATCGTGTTACAAGATTTAATCGTACTTATTGTTTTTCTTAGTAGTCAATGAATTAGACTTCCGGAGTTCAATATAGTATAAACACGTCCTCATTCTTAATGTAAAAATTTGCTGAATGTGGGAAAGAGACAAGTGCATTTCAAAATCATGCTCATCGACAAGGTCTACAAGCTATGTTGATGTTCGAGCTAACTTTGTAATATTTTCTTGTAACCATTTTGTCATTGTAATATGTTACTATTATAAGTTATCTTAACTAATTTTAATTTAATGTGTTGTACAGCAAGAAGAGAAGAAAAGAGAGCCAAGCGATCTCGAGATTAGATTGGGTTATTAATTTAGTACATACTCAATTATGTTTGAGGCAAATATTTTGATGTAACTTTTTTTGCATTCCATTTTGTATGAAAATACTATATATTGGTTATTATTTAATATTCTATTTGCTTATATTTGTGAGATACATGTTTTTTGGTTGTATATTTGTTTTGTATCATACTTAATTTATGTAAAAGTTTTGAAGATTTATTATTGTTTTGCTAATATCAAATAAAAACTATAAATTATTTTCTTAATAAGTAAATCATGACGGTTTTTTGCGTCAATATCCTTTTTTTTTCTTTACGCACATTATTGTCAAGCGCTGAATTCTTGACACATTAAAGCGTCAGGAATCTTGACAGCATAAAGTGTCGTCTTAAATTGTTGACACAAGAAAATGTCGAGAATATCGACGCTTAAAAGCGTCAGAAATTCCTGACGGCTCAAAATCCGACGCTTTCAAAAAGCGTCGAGAATATAATTCCCTACGCTTTAAAGCGTCGAAAATCAAAGAAAAAAGCGTCGAGATTCAAGGGAATTTGTTGTAGTGTCGGGCTGGAGTGTTCTTTTTGGTCGAGGTGTCTAACAGATTAACCTCGTCAAAGATGCTTCGGGCCGCATTTGTAGTTGCGGGCTTGCCAGAAGATGAACTGGCTCCTTGATAACCCTTTGTAGAGGCCTTAGTAAGGCTCTCTAACCTTAAATCGTCTTCGATTCTGGTACCCATTTCGGTTAAGGTGGCGAAATTGGGTATGATAGCGTACCGGAGATGGATCCGGTAAGATGGGAGGAGATTTTTCACAAAGGCCTCCACTAATACCTTTTCGCTGGGCTTGTCGACCAGCTTGACACTTTCGGCCCTCCACCTTTGGAGGTATTTGGTGAAACCCTCCTTCGGCTCTTGGGCCATGACCTCCAGAGTACGCATAGTTGTCTGGATTTCCGCATTGTCCGCATAGTTTCGGGCGAACTCCGTTGCGACATCGTCCCAAGTTTTGTATTTCTTGGCGTCGAGCTTATAAAACCAAGCTTTTGGGTGCTTCTCTAGCGAGGAGGCAAACAGATGCTTGAACATGTCCGATTTGACTCCTTTTAGGGCCATAAACTCTTTGAAGGCCCGGATATGTAATACCGGGTCTTCGGTTCCGTCGAACATCGGGAGGCCTGTCAAGTTAAGATTGGCAGGCAGTTGATCGGTCAGGGGGAGAATAGGTTCGGGCATTCTCCGTATGGATTGAGTTGTGGGTCGACAAATGGACCTGCTCTTGCAGTTTGAGGACTGCGCTAGTCAATTGGGCTAAAGGCCCATGAGCTTCATCTTCACCCTTTGGCTTGTCCTGTTCTATGGCACTAACCCGGGTGACAATGGCGATCTGGTCGCCCCTGATTTGGTCGAGCTGTTCTTGGATCTTGGCCAACGCGGTGTTCAGTTGATCGATTGCGTCCTTAGTCATGGTTCGGGTGTGAGGCGGCCTGTCTGTGAGGATATCACGTAATCAGCGACTAACCCAAATCGTAGAACTAAAGTACATCCCGAGCAAGGAAAAGGGAAACTAGAGAGGAAACGACTCGGAAAAGACATCTAGACGGATGACTTGTGAATAGTGGGCCTCCTTTAGGATCCAGCTGTGTGGGCAGGGCCTTGTTTGAAAGAAGGTTCACGTGAGACATTCCCCAGACTTCTAGACTCGATTGTGTAGACGGTCCGACCCTTGTAGGAGTATGTCCTATGTAGGTGGGCCTTGCCTTAGTATAATAAGGCGGACTGGGATAGAGAGGAAACTCGTGATATAAGATCGACGGAGTTTCAACGCTAGAAGACTTGACGACTTACGACACGACCCGACACTGCTAAATACGGGAAGTCCTAAGAAGAGGAAGGTTTTGAAATTGATTTTTGAAAGCCCGAGTAAAATCGGGGAGAGGAGTCCGGCCTTTTTCGAAAAGAAACGGAAAAGGTGGGCCGGATGACGGGTTTGAAAAAGTTCGAAAATATTTTCGAGTTTTGAAATGGGCATAATACCGGCTAAAAATAGAATATTTTGAGTAAAATCGTGGATCCTAAATTCGGTATATGTCCCGGGTTTTGAAAATAGAATATTTTGAAAAGGATGCTATTTTGAAAAAAAAGACAATTTTTGAAAAAGACTTGTAAATCAGGTAGCACGTAGTCATGGAAACAGTATAACGACGCCATGTATGCTCTAATTCTAAGTCTCGGTCAGTCTGAAAGGGTCTATACCAGTGTACACACCCTATCGAGAATCGGGGCGGACTTCCTAAGTCGAGTTGAGCTTAGAACATGCCGTAAAACCCATACAAATCGGCTAATGGACACCTTCGACATATCCAATTTGGACTACATCGATAGTATAGTGGGACGTCGGTCACCAGTACCGGCCCGGGAAAATATGGGGTTATGCATGAACCGTAAAACTAAAACGCGTATTGTACTAGTCAAACGATTTCTATTCGAGTCTCACCCTGAGGATGCTGAAGGTCAGTAACGTATCAGCTAATCCCCATCGGAGTCGCCAAATTGTGGACATGACATAGGTCCACCCCGACGCGGCCACGCGCGGGTTTGGGGAGGCGAATGAATCTCCATGAGATGGTCAAATTGAAATTTAAATCGAAGTTGGAGTCGCCACCGAATTTTATGGTTATTCGGAACCGTTCGAGCTCACTCTATGTCGTAGTGGGCCGTATACAAAATACGGCCCAGTTCCGATGTTAGAGTTTATTGGGCTCGTCCCTTTGCATATCGATACCGATGCCGACTTGATCGGTTAATCGTATATTGAATGACTCTCGTTGCCAATGGTTTCGGACATCCGGAAACCACGGTTCTGAGTAAGGGGTGAGGGTACGTGTTGGGAAGTTCACTAAGAACACCCAACCCCGCCCGCACATTAGCGGCCTCTACTAGGATATCGAATGATTTTTTAATACGCGCGTTAGTAATACGATGAATGATATGCAAACATTGTTTTCCTAAGCATGCGAGGAATTGAATGGGTTGCTAAGTCGGTTTAATGCATGAAAAATCTAACGTCAAAGTTGAATTTAGCATGTGAGGTTCGTTTTAGTATAATAAAACAAAAGATGAAAATAATGAATTTGCTACAAAAGATGAACAAACGAGTTAGTATCGATTTGTGAAAATAATATAGCAAATAAAATAAATATACGAGATCGAGAATAAAAATAAATATTAATCGAAATCTGGAAAATATTGTTAAAAACGATGTTTTGTATAAAAAATGAAGTTCGAAAAATAATGAAAAAACGAGAAAAAGGGGCGTCGAGGCAGCTGGCCGCGCGGCCCGCCCGGGATGCTGGCGAGTCGCGTGTCGGTCTGATTTTTTGAGACGATTTTCGAAGACTCGACGTTATTATTGAACCGCGTACAAATATTGCATAACTCGTACTCGATTCAATATTTTCGATATTCGTTATATTTAATAGTTGACTACGAAATCAATATCAAATATTCGGAATAGTTTTAGAAAAGATGTAAATTTTGAAATCGTTTCGTAGAATAAATAAAACGAACGAAAAAGCTAAAAAAACGTCTCGGATTTCAGGCCCGTGCGCGAGTCGCCTGGGCATGGCGCGACTCGCATGCGGGTCTGTCCGGTTTTTTATTTTTTGTTCGAAATTGTTAATTTTGATAAATCGTGTACAAAATATGAATTAATTTGTACTCGATTTATGTTTTCGATATTCGTCGTATCCGATATTCGATTATGAAATCGATATCGAATAGTCAGAATGAATGAAAAAAAGGCTTTGTAAAAAAAGTGATTTGAAAACGATGTAACGATTTTTAATATTGTTGAGATCTTAATATAATTCTTTTTGATACAATATTCGGTTATAGAAAATCGATATCATATTTTCAAGAATGTTGTTATATGAAAATAGTTTTTTTGATATTATCGATATTAGAAATAATAAAAGACTCGACGAATGACAAAAAAAAACGATACGACCCGTATGAAAAAGGACCGACGCGACCCGTAAATAAAAAAAGACGCGAAGGAGGAGAAGAGAAGAAGAAGGAGAAATCGGGTTTTGGTACACCCTCAACCTACATGCTTCTGTTTACTCGGATCGGGGCTCGTCGGGACGTGGCTTGGGCACAAGAGCGTCGAGTGGATGTCGGTGAGTTGATGGTGGTTCGGTTCGGGCGTGACGTGCGTGAAGGGTGTCGGGATTCGGACCGGTTCCCTTCGGTTTTGTAGTATCGGATTCTCGATGTGTGTGTGTGTGTGATAATGAATGATATTTTTCTGATTTCTGATGACAATCGATGTGAATGAATATTGTAGATGCTAATTGATGATAATTGATGATGTGTAAAATCGTCCTTGAAAGTGTTGTATGCAAGGGGCTATTTATAGGAAATTCCCGACCTTGGCTAGGAGAGTTTGAACTACCGCTTGGGATAGGAAACGTAGAAGTTGTAAGGCATGAGAATTCCGCTTTCTTGTCCGAGAAGAAAGGTAACACGGCTGGTGGGAGCCTACTCGGCCGAGTGTTTTTACTCGGTCGGGTGTTTGAATAGGTTTTTGGATAGGAAATGCAAGAGTTCGAAAGGAATGCAAATTCCGTTTCTTGGTGGAGAAGCCAAAATTTCGGCTGAATGGAGGAGTATTTCGGCTATCTTGGGTGTCTTGGCTGCGTATTTGGTACTCGGTCGATATCCGATTCGGTTTCCGGATAGAATTCCTACTTGAGATCGAATCCTATCCTCAAACGGATTTGTTTAACATTTTGTGAAGCTGATTTTTTGTAGGATTAGAGTTCGAATCAGCCATGTGAGGTGTCACGGCTGACTCACGTGCCTCGGAAATAATTTTGACGGGTTTTGACTCGGTCGTAAAAAGACGGTTTTAACCCTGGTGTCGGAATCGACCCAAATTAGTCTTATTTGACTCGAAACGAACCACTGAGCCTGATTTTGAGGTTAGTTTTGTGAGATATGTACTCTATAATGAGCCCAAGCCAAATGCCAATGATTTTGAGCCCGTTTCTGAGTAGTTAAAGCACGTTTGCGTCCGATCATCATCGGGAGTTTGTCGGAAACTGTTACAGACACCTGGCGGTCAAAAAGTGGGTGTCTACACCTTCCACATGGCTTTTGGGGAGGTCGGGATGACCCTAGAGGATTTTGGGATGATTAGCGGCCTGCCCTGGGGACCGGATAGGATTAGGTGGGCCACCGAGGGTCCTAGTCTAGATAGCGACGAGGTGTGGGGCCTCATCGGGGATTCTATACCGCGTGAGGCATATAGTGCGCCTCACGCTTTGGTGAGTTCTTACATCACCGACCACTTCGAGCGGGTGGCGGTGCTACAGGGTCGAGAACCCAACACGCCGGATCAGGATGCTCGGTTGTGGTTGTGGTACTTCCTAGGGTCGACTCACTTCTCGGACAAGGGTGAGAGGTTCAGCACTAAGATTTTGCCTTTACTAGCTGACCTGACTCAGCTAGGGCGCTATGATTGGGTGACTGTGGCTTTCGCGGAGATGACTCGTTGCCAACAAGTCATGGTGAGGCTGTTGGTGATAGGGTCGGCTTCAGCTGTGCCCATTGTGGGTCCGGGCCTTATACTGGAGGTTATTTACTGTTTCGACTCTTGGATTTTGAGTTAACTTAGTTTTGGTTTGGGGATGCTAAAGTTGTTTCGGGATCTTACAAGCTTGGATCTATTCCTACTTCCCGTGTTTGGCACCTAAGACGGTCCGGGTGCACCCGAAGAGATTCCCAGCGGGAATCGAGTGGAGGCTCGCTCAGCCTAAGAGCACAATCAGCCACTATCCGACGGAGAACGCGCTGGTTAACAAGTTGGGCCTTGACGACGTAAGTTTTATTCCTATAGCTTATTTTGTCCAATAGCCCCCAAGGTTCGGGATTTATTAGGATATTTGTTTCATTTATGTAGTTTGTGGCCCGCCCTTGGGCCGATTTTGAGGGCGTGCCGGAGTATGTGGCCACGGAGATGAGGCCGCGAAGTTACAGGAGGATGATACTCCCTGCGTTGTTTCGTCCAGTTTCGTATCTGGGCGAGCGGTTGGTGCGTCTGTGTCTGTACGACGATTTTAGGGTACCGGTTGATCCTCCCCATACCATGTTCAGACCGCCGATCGCTGCAGAGGTCCTCGAGGATAGGGACGGAGAAGCAGGCGATACGCTTTTGGTGCCTGGTGCCTCCTATCTATCTCACGTCACCCGGCGGTTAGCTTGGTATCGCCTCATGGTAATGTTCTAATTTTGGTTCTAAGGCTCGTGTTGCTGTTTGTTATTTCTTTGCCCTTTGACTGACCAATCTTTTGTCTTTTCAGCTGGCCGACCCGGCTGACGAAATCCAGCCCCCAGACTTTCCCCTAACACTGCTTAGGGTGGATGCGGGTGGGATAACCTTCACTGAGCCTCTCCCCCCGTGTTCTCCTGAGGAAATGGATGCTGGGATAGAGTGGCGCGACCGGGTGTACCGGGTAAGTTTTTGGCTTTTGTTTTCGATTTGGGTTCTAAGGTTTGGGATTGGTTTATCTAACCTCTATGATTTTACCTCTCAGGTTTCGTTGGCTTGCCATCAGCAGTTGTGGCAGGCCGCCAACTGCTTCCGGGCCTATGCCTCGAGAGTTTCCCGTGATACTTCGGGGCCTCGATCGGTGAGTTTGCATGACTAAGGTTGTTTTCTAGGTTGCTTGTGTGTTTTCCTAATGTTCGAGTGTACTCGCAGGATGTCTCGGATATGGTGGGACAATTGGAGACTCGGGTGACCGAGCTCGAGGCAAGAGATGTTGAGTCGCAGCGGCTCCTGCGATCTCAGGGTGAGACCTCTATGCAGGGTGAGGCCAGGCATCAGGTCGAGAGGAAGACTGAGACTGAGGCTGAGGCCACGGGTGCTAACGAGGAGGATGGAGGAGTCCCCGAGACAGCTACCCTAGACATGCTGTCGGGGATGGACGGTAGTGAGTCTCCTACCTTCGACTTAGAAGACCTAGGTCTGGACGACAACCTAGGTGAGCTTGTGATAGCCATCGGCGCGGCTTCTTCTAGGGGTCCTCCCTAGTCCCGATTTGTGTATAAATTAGTACATGTTGCATGTTCGTTTTAGATTCTTTAGTATTTGAATTAGTCTTGTATTTGGCGAATTTGTTTACCTAAATTGACAAGTAATCACTTCTTGCGTTCATTTGTTTTGGGATTCGACCTAGTTTAAGGTGGGTTAGCATTGAGTATGAAAATTGTTTCTTTCGGATGTTTCGAAATGCGTTAGTTTGAGCCGGGAATCGGATCAGGTAGTACGTCGATTAAAATGTTTTGACTTGAGATGTGAGACATTAACGTGCTTTGACCAAATGTTAAGAGATGAGCGCGATTGTTTTGACATTTAGAAGGAAGCCGAAGTTGAAATTCGGGCGATTTTTGAAAAAAAAAATTTAGGCCTTTTTTTATACATTCATAATATTGCCTCGTTAGGCTACAGACGCGATTTGACGATGACCGTTAAAAGGCTACAACACGCCTAGGTGGGGTAGCTTATCCCCCTAAAAAAAGATTAAAAAAACATGTAAGTCTCATGCGTTCGACGAGTAAATTCACGTTTCTATAGCTCTTGCATGGGTGTCTTGGTTTTCGGGACGGGTTTTAGCGATTTCGGGAGGTCGTTCCCGATGTCCGAGGTTTAGGATGATAGCTGCGGGGTCAACATTTCTTCCTTGTGGCTGCTCAGGATGTCGCCTGCCTGGCCATGGGCGCTTGGGCTGAGGCTACCGGGTTCCGAGCCGTTTGGGCTCGGGCGGCCGGAAACTCGGGAGCGTGGGCCTGTGCGGTTTTAGCCCGGTTATGGAAATTTTCCGTGTTTTCCTAATTCTTGTGGGATTAGGGCTATATAAACGGGTTGTGGGTGCTTGTTTTAGACATGCTAGAATATCCTTAGGGTATAGCACACTTATATCTTGGGTCATGTCGGGTTTTGGGAGTATCCTAACCGAGTTGGCGGGTTCTTTTAAGAAATGTGACCCCGGGGTTAGTTCAAATGACGGTTTGTCAACGGTTATTGCACTTAGCCGACTCAAGGTACAAGATAACTTCTTATGGGCATGTTCTAGGTTTTGGGACCCGAAGTACCATGTTTTTGCCTTTCCCGAAGGTAAAATTTGTCCTTTACTCGAGGAGATAAATTTTATAGGTGGGTGGAGCTCTGTTCACCCTTGTGTTCCTTATGGGGATGATGCTTACGTGGAGCGATTTTACCACTTTTTGGATATTTCTTCATTAGAGGAGGCTAAAGGTTATTTTGGTGTGGACGGTCTTAACTTAGAGTTGCTTTCTAGGACATTCTCACAAGTTGGCTCTCCTCACGTTTCGGCCTTAGCATGTAGGCGTGCTTTTAACATTGCTATTGCTTGTTATTATCTTTTTGAGGGTGTGCGGTCACGTGAAGGTTGGGGTAATCCTTGTGTGTTTGGATGTGGTAGCGACAATGGAACACGGTCGATCACCCTCTTTGCTTATTTTGGGTGAGCTTATTCTAGGTCTTGATGCTAGTGCTCGGTTACGGGGGACACATTCCCGTGGTTCTAGGATTATCTTACAGGTGTGTTCTTGTGTTGCTTTTTTGTTGTTGGTGTTGTGTTTTTGTAACCCATTTTTTTGGTTTAGTTTTTTTTTTTGTGGTTGTTTTGGCCTAGAGGCGTGATATTTTTTAGCTGTTTATACAGGTGTGGTTGCAGGAGCAGCTCGGTTTGGTCGTCCCTCCCCGGTGTTTTAAAAATTGTAGTTACAGGGGTTTCATGGGCCAGAAGACGGTGCAAGTGTGGAGCAAGGGTCAAAAGGAAGAGGATTGGCTTTCCTATTTGGTAGGAGAAGATGTTGTCATCAGGTGGTCTATCTCGTGGTGGAATATTAGTGGGCGTACCGGGTTTCTATTTTCATCTTCGACTTGGGCCTTGTTATTACTATCGATGAGGGATCAGGTTTATGTTTACCCGGACGTGTTGTCGCATCAAATGGGTGTCCAACTTCCTATTCCCAAGGACGCTAAAGTTCTTTTTAGTTCTGACCCATGGACGGGGGATTCGCTTAGGGAGTTCAGGGTGTCTTGGGAGCAGAAATTCTTGCGTCCCGTTGTTGTTGAGAGTGTTCGACCGACTGACAATGTTTCCATCCGGCGAAGGGTTTATGAACACCCGTCAGGACAGAGCAACTTAAAGGTTAGGAAGACAACGCCGTTAAGAGGCGAGGAGGAGACTCGAGAGACTAAGTGCCTAGCCAAAGACAGCATTACCGATCCTAGTTTCGTCACTTTATCCAAACGGGCCAAGACTAGTGAGACCCATATTGAAAATGTGGAAGAGGAAAGAAAGTGGGATTTGCTGGACTCACGTTTGGATAGGGCGTTAGAAGCTTGCTTTCGAAAAATCGAGGACGAAGAACCCAAGTAGGCACACCCGAATGGCAAAGGGAAGGAAAAGTTGGACCAGTAATGCCCAGCCATTTTGTATTATGTCTTATTAGTTGATAATATGAGGCGTATTAGTACTATTTTTTGTGGAGTTTTGACACATTGTTGTTTTTCGGGATGTCCGGATTTCAGATGCTTGATGTAAATGCCTCGACAAAGGCTCGATTTAACCAATTTTGTTATTAATGAAAAGCGCATTTTTTGTATTTTTTATTATTATTATAATTTTTTGTTGTGGTGGCTCGCAACTCGATTCTTCATTTTACCCGGAGCGCCCTTTCGGGTTTTCACTCCGTTCTCGGCTCACCCTGTTTTGTTTTTTTTTTTTTACGGCTCACAACTCGTTTCTTCATTTTGCCCGGAGCGCCCTTTCGGGTTTTCACCCCGTCCTCGGCTCGTCATTTTTTTAAATTTTTTTTTGATGGCGGCTCGCAACTAATTTCTTCATTTTTCCCGGGGCGCCCTTTCGGGTTTTCACCCCGTCCTTGGCTCGTCGTTTGTGCTTCGTCACTTTAATCACTCATTGGCCGGGACGTGGGAGGAGTCCCGGTTTGTACGTAGATCGAGTAATCGATTTTTCTAATTGTTTGTTTGTTTGGTTGTACCTGGGGACGTGTTGCCTACGTATCCGCGTTTAGACGGAATCAAACCATGTTCGTAGTTCTAAAAAAAACGTGAGTGATTTTGCTTTAGACTCGTTTATGCCAATTATCGATGTGAACTTGATAAAAAAAAATTGTTGTTTTTTTTTGTTGTTTTGTTTTTGCTTCCCCCTAAGTCGGAGGTCAGGATGTGGTTGCCAGGGTATCTACGAGTAGTATCGTTTGAGTTGGTCCATCTTTGTCGGGGTTGAGAACTCTTGACCGTCTAAGTCGGTGAGGATCACGGCGCCCCCTGAGAGTATTTTCTTAACGAGGTAGGGGTCTGCCCAGTTTGGTTTGAATTTCCCTCTAGGGTCGACGGGAAGGGGTTCTCTAATGGATTTGATTACTAAATCTCCCTCGTGTATGTTTCGGGATTTCACTCGTTTGTTAACGGCTCGTTGGATGCGTTGTTGGTAGGCTTGGATGTTTGATAGAGCATGTATCCTACGCTCGTCTAGGAGTACTAGCTCGTCATATCGTTTTTGGTTCCATTCTTCTTCGGGAATACCGCTCTCGGCTAAAATCCTTAGTGACGGTATTTCTAGCTCTACGGGTTGCACAGCGTCGGAACCGTAGGTTAGGTAATATGGTGTGGCTCCAGTTAGTGTTCTATAGGAGGTTCGGTATCCTCATAAGGTGAAGGGGATCTTGTTTGGCCAATCCCGATAATTGTTTATCATTTTCTTAAGGATTGTGGTTATGGTTTTGTTGGCTGCTTCTACGGCCCCGTTTGTTTGTAGTCTATAGGGTGATGACTTGTGTCTTTGGATTTTGTACTTGTCGAGGAGTTTCTGGGTGTCGGCCCTGAAGTGAGCCCCCTGGTCACTGATGATTTCATGAGGTATGCCGTAGCGGCAGATGACATTATTTTGTAAGAATTTCACTACTTGTTTTGAGGTTAGTACAGTGTAAGAGGCGGCTTCCACCCATTTAGTGAATAATCGACGACCACTAGTATAAAGAAGTGTCCGCCGGTTCCTGATGGGTGTACTTTTCCAATGATGTCTATTCCCCAAGTAGAAAAGGGCCAGGGTGTGGCTATGGTGTGTAGAGGATAAGGAGGTAGGTGTTGGACGTTAGCAAATATTTGGCAATTGTGGCAGTGTCGAACATGACGTCGACAGTCTTCCTCTAAGGTGATCCAGTAATAGCCCAGTCTCATTATGTTTCGGGCTAGTTGGTGTGCACTCATGTAGGGTTCGCACTCTCCGTCATGCACCTCTTCCATAACTCTCTCGGACTGGTTTTTGTTTATACATCTAAGGAGGAATCCTTGTGGGGTTCGTTTGTATAGTAGTTCTTGATTCAGGACATAGTGGGTGACTTGTATTCGTAGGGCTCTTTTGTTCTTGGTGTTAGGCCCTGTTCTTTTCGGCTGAAACAGGGCTGAGCTGAGCTGAGCTGGTCTGATAGGAGCTGAGCTGGTCTGATAGGAACTGAGCTGGACTGATAGAAGCTGAGATGAGCTGAATTAAAAGAAGGTGAAACTAATAACTATTTATATAAATTATCTAATAATATTTTAAAAAAATGGAAGAAAAAAAATTATAACACTAAATAATAATAATAATAATAATAATAATAATAATAATAATAATAATAATAATAATAATAATAATAATAATAATAATTAATTAATTAATTATAATAGTAATGATAATAACAACAACAATATAGTATTCACTCCAATTCATTTGATTTCACCTTTTATTTTTTTTAGTACTTGACAATAGAAAATGTTATGTATATATCTTTGATTATGTAATATACAAAATTTTAAATTTTCATATTCTTAAATCTTAATACAATACAAATAATACACATATGCTATATTGTGTGTGTATGGTATATTAGATATTCTATTCACCCAAAAATAGTGTAAAAAAAATGTAAATTAGTCGTAATGACATTGAGACAAAGTTGTAAATATTTGAATGTAACATCTATTTCAAGACCTCAAAATATTATGGAGTGTATAATAATATTAATAATTATTATAATAGCAATGATGATAAAAAAAAGAAAATAATAATAATAACGATAATAATAACAATGACGATGATGACGACGACAATGACAACGACGATGATAATAATAATTTGTTATTATTATTAACATTAAGAGATACAAGTAATAAAAATAACAACATCAACATCAACAATATTATTATTATCATTACTATTATTTTTTGAAAAAAAGAAACTTGCATTAATATCGAAATGCAATAAGACCAACAACAACAACAACAATAATAACTTATTTTAATTTATTTCGATCTTAATGCAACTTCCTTTTTATATAAATAAATAAATAATACTACCAATAATGATAATATATAATAATAATAATATATAATAATAATAATAATAACAATAACAATAACAATAACAATAATATAATAATAATAATATTATTATTATTATATTAATATTATTTTAGGAGCTGAAAATATTAGAGCTGAGCTGAACTTATAGGAGCTGGGCTGAGCTGATATGAGCTGGGCTGAGCTGATAGAAGCTGAGTTGGTCTGAAACGGGCTGAAAAGAACAGGGCCTTAGTGTTGGGTGGGTACGACTAGGGGTGAGCAAAAAAAACCGAACCGGTTTTAAAAACCGAAACCGAACGGAAACCCGGTTTAAAAAACCCGAAAATCCGGGTATTAGAATTTGAAAACCGGTTCGGGTCCCGAACCGGTTTTTTTTTAGTGAAAACTGGTTCGGGTTCGGTTCATAAATTTTTAAAACCGGGTAACCGGTTTTCAACCGGTTTATACTTATAAAGGGAAAAAGTTCTCACTTTTTTTATTTTTTTATGGAATATTAGTGAAACTGGGTCAAAAACCGGTTCAAAAAACCGATTTATAACAAAGATCGCCATATTATTTAAAAATCGGGTCATAGAAACCGGTTCGGGTTAAAACCGGTTCGGTTTCGGTTTACAAAATGAAAAAAACCGGTTACCCGGTTTAAACCGGGTCGGTTTCTTTTTGGAAAAATGAGTTTTTTAAAAATCGGGTACCCGAACTGGTTTTGAAAACCGGTTCGGGTACCCGGTTTTGAAAACCGGTTCGGGTACCCGGTTTTGCTCACCCCTAGGTATGACCCGCGGGTTTTAAAGTCTAGGATCGCCTTGTACCAAGGTTCTTCGGGGGTGTCGTCGGTTTCGAGGCTATGGATGTAGGTCGGTTCTTCGCTCCTCTCTACGCAAATGGGCATAGAGAATAGGTGATCGGGTATGTTTATCAGTGAGGCTAGCTTAGATAGTGCGTCGACGAATTGGTTTTCCTCGCAGGGTATGTGTATGAAGTCAATTTCAGTGAATTCCCGGGAAATTGTTTCCACTTTGGTTTGGTATGGGGTTAGGCTTCCGCTATAAACCTTCCAGGTACCCGTGGCTTGGTTGACTACTAGGGATGAATCTCCATGTACTCTAAGGTTTTTAACTCCTAGAGATAAGGCTGCTTTGAAACCTATTAGGCAGGCTTCGCATTCGGTCATGTTGGGGAGGTTTAGGTGGATGGTCCGGTTGTTGCCGGTTTATTGTTGTTTGGTGATGGGGTTGACGATGGGTTAAGCCTAGGGTCGTTGCTTCCGATTTCTTCTTGTTTAGGGTGAAGTTACGTGGGCCGTTCATTGTAGCCCTTGCGTTTTAGTCACTTGCTATCGATAATTGGCATAAAGTCGAGTTCCTAAGCGTTTAAAGTAAATTGTTGAAAGAATATTGAGCGATTGTCGTGGCATGTTTGTAAAAAAAAGTTACTTTATTGATATTATAGTAGACGGGCTAGATGCCCAATGATTAGTTTTGGGGGAGGCGTAGGACATGTCCCTCGCGCCTCCCTAGACCCGATAAGGGAATGACAAAACATTTATTATTATTATTACTTAGTCTAGACCCTAAGATGAACTAGACTTTGACTAAGACCGGTCATGCCTCTAAGCGTCGAGGCTCCCCACAGGGAATAACACCTTGATGGTGTCGTTGGTCTTCACTATCACAGACGCGGTTGTTTCGCCGCTAGCCCCATCGTCAACGGGCTGTGGTGTCTGCTTCTTTACTAGGGGGAAGTGACGGGCTAAATTCGTATGCCTCAAATTACAATTTATAATCACTTATAACCAACTAACTAAAACAGTAGTATAATGGAAATAAGGGTCGAACCCACAGGGAATCGGATTAACTATAAATGCGTACTAATGTAGAACGATAAATAACTAATTAATTAAACAATAAGAAAGGGGGTTTTGAATGATTTTCTAACAACTAAAACTGAAAAAGATTAAAACTTTAACTAAATCAAATGATTAAAAGGTCTCGGGTCAAGTACAAATCCACAACTTAATCACAATTGATCATCGAAATCCGGTTCAAATTATTACTCTTGATTACTTTATCGTGAATCGTAAATTCCAATCCTCCTTATGAATAACTAATTAAAACGTATCCCGTTCTTAATTAGACCTAACTGTTAAACAACATAAACAATCCAGTTCTAGATTTAATTCAACAGCAGCATTAATAAATAGAGAATTCGATAAAGAGATAAATAAACACATACAATCAAGTTGTGCTATAAATCTATGATAATTGCTCCTAAGTCTTAATATCAACGAATCCCGTTCAATAATTAAGTCTTAGATGTTACTTAGGTCAAGTTAATCAACAAATCCTGTTCAACTAACAAAACTAACAATAGAACGATGAAATTGGAAAACTAGTTGATCAGTCTAGAAATGAGCAATTAATCAATAATCAAGAAAGATAAGAACTTTCAAACTCACAACTGATAATTAAGCGTTTCAATGTCTTGAACCGAGATGAGAAATTAGTTACACATAATCTAGGGTTGAACGTGCAACTGGTGTCTAATGTTACGTTGAACTACAATATCCATCCTAAAATAAAACTGATTCTAATAATCTATACTAATAGTAGTCTAATACTAGTAAATAATTAAGGTAAGTCTATTACTTACCAAACTCTAGTAATAAAATAAAATAAAATAATAATAAATAATAATAATAATAATAATAATATATTAATTAATAAGCTGACACGGAATCTAAGGCGACTTAAATTCCGTCTTCAATTTCCGAGCTGTGCGAGACAGTCGGTTCTTCGGCTTCGGTTGGGCTTTTTCTTCTAGATCTTTGTCTTGGCCGAATCAACTAAAAATCATGTCGTACTCCAAAATCCTCAAATTAGCTCATATAATAATCCGGACATTACACAAATACGACAGAATAACACCAAATTAGTCAACCAAATTACACCTAAATCATCGTTATAACCATGACTAAATATGGCCCATCAAATATCCCCACGCTTGAACCTTTACTCGTCCTCGAGTAAAACTCGAAGATCACAATAAAAACAACCATCACTAGTCCAAATGTGCGGGAAAAACATTACACTCACGGCCCTTGCTCACCTTCCTTCAAACTCCCTCATGTAACAACATAAGTCACCAATATATGTCACCGACAAAATATCATCAACTCTAGAATTATCATCACGACAACCGGACATCATAAATCAATAGAAGCTAATATCAAACTCTAACGCCCCTTATCGCTCCAATCCTAACACAGATTCACACGGTTTCAAATAACCACAAAAATACATCAATAATGATCACAACCAATACAACACCAAACCATGTGAATTACCTAATCGCCTCTAATCGCCAAATCAAAACAATTACACCCAATCGCATAAATAAGGTGCAATCACTTCACTCCGCACCGCGATTCTTCTCACGTTTACCACTAATCCTACCCGACCGACCTTCTATGTCACCCTTCTTATGACGCCAACACCAAGAACGGATAAAGTAATTGTGAGTTTTTTTTTTTTCTAATTCCCTCATTTTGCCTATAGTGTCCGCCCTTGCGGATTTTCACTCTAGCCTTCATTTCTTTTTTCTCACACTACTCTCGTGGCACGCAACTCGATTTTTCTTTTTACCCGGAGCGCCCTTTCGGGTTTTCACTCCATCCTCGGCCACTTTCCCATTCTTGCCTAAGCGCCCTCTCGGGTTTTCACCTAGCCGGGTTTATTTCTTTTTATTCCTTTTTTTTCTTTTTCTTTTTTCATTCAATCTTTTTTTTTTCTTGAACTTTTTTCTTTCATCATTTTTTTCCTTTAAATTACAATATGAATGACGGTTACAAGACGAGATAAATATAAATCCCTCCCCACGCTTAATCCGAGCATTGTCCTCAATGTGAGATTAAGGACACAAATATAAACAATAACCGGGGAAAAGGAGCTTCAATATCTATAAACAATCTCGTCAAAATTACCGTAATGTCACGTGACATTCACGAACACCAAAGTATAGCTCGATATTAGCACTCAAACCTCCGTCACTTAATTCCTTACTAGCTCACAAAACGACACAAGCTCAACCGAGAACACCCGCATCAAACGAAGTAAATCAGCCACAAGACGACAAAGTCAGCTCAATCAATACTAAATCGACTACTAACTCGACACCACTCGGCAGAAATCACTCACAAAACCAACAGAACGTCAGGTGTAATAACAACGAACCGCTCAGCCCACCACCCAGAGTCGGGGAAAGTAGCGACTCCAACTCCAACAACACCAACAACGACGCCAACATCCAACAATCGACCAAGCCCAAATCATAGCATTAATTAAGAAAAGGATAGGGACAGGAGCGCATACCCTAACAATGAAATAGCCATGAATAGCGTTGTTATGGCAATCACACACCACACGATTCCAAATTTAGCTGTGGCCGACAAATGAAACAGGGAGCAACTGACTGAACCCCACCCGAGACCGGCGAAGACACCGCAACCCCGACGACACTCCGCTCCAGAAACACGCAGCGACTGGTGACAGGCTCGACCACCGGCGACGAAGACTCGGACTGACTACACACGACGGACGTCGCCACCTGAGACGACGACGAGAAGTGCAGGGGAAGGGGATGTAGGATTTGAATTGACGAGGGGGATTTGTAGATGGATGGAATGGAGTTTTAGGTTTGGGAATAATTAGGGAAGGGATGAGAAGAAGAAGAAGGAATACTGGAGATTGTGTTGTAGTATTTGAATTGAAGAGGGGATGAAAAGGAAGAAGATTGGGGGATAGGAGAAGAAGTTGATTTAATTGATTAGGAAAAGAAGTTGATTAGGGTTGTAGGAGTAGATTTGGGAAAATTAGAGAGGGGATGAAAAGGAAGAAGAAGATGAAGATGGAAATCTGGGTTTCGTTTTGTTTTTTTTTTTTTTTTTTTTTGATTTTTTTTTTTAAATATCAGAAAAACAGACCTGTACAGTGGAGGGAATGCGCGACTCGCCTAGGGGTCAAGCGACTAGCACGGCAGTCTGGAATTCCGTCTCCCTAAAGACGATTTTCTTCAATTTTTCTTCGATTTTTGGTACTCCGTCATACTAGTCGCACGGATTCCTGAAAAAATTCACCTTTCTCGTTCCTACAAGTACTAAAAATTAGAAAAGATACTTTAAAATTAAAATTAAAAATATAAATATAAACAACTCATTCTACTAAAAATACGAAAATGATTATTAATCTAATATTATGAAAAATGAACCATAATAAAATTTGGAAAAAAAATAAAAATAAATAAAACATACCAGATACGGGTTGCCTCCCGGAAGCGCTTTTGTTTATTGTCGTTCGCTCGACTTCTTGCGAGAAACTGACCCGAATTAAAATATTACTAAATTACTTACCTCAACCGACAATGGAGCAATCGAGTGAAGTGAATGTTACATTAGACGCGGAACAACTCAACGTCCTTAACAATTGATCAAAAACACTCGCACATAGATTAGAATAGTACGATAAGAGATAAAAATCAATTGACACCACCTATAAATAAGCACGTCATAATAATCTTGCAATGAACGTCTTTCTGACCCTATATGCTCAAAAAATGAATTCATATCAATGTACTCCTCTTTATAAGATGGGTTTTTCATAGGTACAGTCAAATAGGCTCGAGGATGAACATAAAACTTTCCCGGAATTAACTCCGATGAGGACTTGAAAGGTATTATTGGTGGTTCTTCCTTGTGAATATAAAATTCAGTAAATATGCCCCCTATTTCTCCCACCATTTCATGACAGTTCAGGCTCACTGATTCACTTCTCTCAGGGAAATCGTCATTCGTCTCATCAAAAACAACTATCTCTTTTTCTCCTACTTCGACTTCCATAGTCTCCTCAACGGTCACACACATTTCCTCTTGCTCATTCTCAACCATCATAACTAGAGAATCCTCCAAGACTGAAATATCACTCGTATAATTACGACTTGAGGAATCTTCAATATTAGTGCAAGAGGGATCAATATGTGTAGAAACAGTGGAAGATGGTGAGGAGTATATCGAATCATCATAGTCCTCCTCCTCGTCATCCCAAAAACCATCATCACTATCAACATCACACTCTTTATAAGAGTGACTTACCAAATCGGGTTCAAGGGGGAGAGTGTCATCAAACTCTATGTTCTTACTAACTTCAGACTCCTTAAAATTAAGAGAAAACTCATCTTGTGCCTCTAGTCTATCATTAGATTCTGTTATTTGCACTAAATGACTCTCAAGGTTCTCGATACTACCATTGTTCTCTTGCCCGAATTGAGCCATACTAGCTTGAAGGGTCATTTGAGCAGTAATCAGGTCTCTAATCATGTCTTCCGTGGATATACGAGAATCATGTTGGGTGTTTAAATTCTTATCGAAACTCGTTGAAGGTGTCCTAGAACGTGAGTTTTCAAACTCCCATTCTTCAGTGTCGTGAGCCAAGTATATGAAAAGTTCCCACTTCTCCTCATAACTAAGTCCATCAACGAATCTCCCTTCACTTAAAGAATCAACATGCATCAAAGTTTCATCATTTAACCCATTGTATACCACATGACAGAGTTCCCAAATTTGATATCGATGACGACATCTAGAGACATACTCACTCAATCTATCAAAGTATTTATAAAACAGTTCATGCTCATATTGAGGGAAATATTTAGTTGCCATCTATCAGATAAACTAAGACTCACTAAAAACACTCAACAAAAAAATAAAACTAACTAAGACTCTGAAAAAAAACTACACTAACACACAAAAATAATTAATGCCAATTCCCCGGCAACGGCGCCAAAATTTGACGGGCTAAATTCGTATGCCTCAAATTACAATTTATAATCACTTATAACCAACTAACTAAAACAGTAGTATAATGGAAATAAGGGTCGAACCCACAGGGAATCGGATTAACTATAAATGCGTACTAATGTAGAACGATAAATAACTAATTAATTAAACAATAAGAAAGGGGGTTTTGAATGATTTTCTAACAACTAAAACTGAAAAAGATTAAAACTTTAACTAAATCAAATGATTAAAAGGTCTCGGGTCAAGTACAAATCCACAACTTAATCACAATTGATCATCGAAATCCGGTTCAAATTATTACTCTTGATTACTTTATCGTGAATCGTAAATTCCAATCCTCCTTATGAATAACTAATTAAAACGTATCCTGTTCTTAATTAGACCTAACTGTTAAACAACATAAACAATCCAGTTCTAGATTTAATTCAACAGCAGCATTAATAAATAGAGAATTCGATAAAGAGATAAATAAACACATACAATCCAGTTGTGCTATAAATCTATGATAATTGCTCCTAAGTCTTAATATCAACGAATCCCGTTCAATAATTAAGTCTTAGATGTTACTTAGGTCAAGTTAATCAACAAATCCTGTTCAACTAACAAAACTAACAATAGAACGATGAAATTGGAAAACTAGTTGATCAGTCTAGAAATGAGCAATTAATCAATAATCAAGAAAGATAAGAACTTTCAAACTCACAACTGATAATTAAGCGTTTCAATGTCTTGAACCGAGATGAGAAATTAGTTACACATAATCTAGGGTTGAACGTGCAACTGGTGTCTAATGTTACGTTGAACTACAATATCCATCCTAAAATAAAACTGATTCTAATAATCTATACTAATAGTAGTCTAATACTAGTAAATAATTAAGGTAAGTCTATTACTTACCAAACTCTAGTAATAAAATAAAATAAAATAATAATAAATAATAATAATAATAATAATAATATATTAATTAATAAGCTGACACGGAATCTAAGGCGACTTAAATTCCGTCTTCAATTTCCGAGCTGTGCGAGACGGTCGGTTCTTCGGCTTCGGTTGGGCTTTTTCTTCTAGATCTTTGTCTTGGCCGAATCAACTAAAAATCATGTCGTACTCCAAAATCCTCAAATTAGCTCATATAATAATCCGGACATTACACAAATACGACAGAATAACACCAAATTAGTCAACCAAATTACACCTAAATCATCGTTATAACCATGACTAAATATGGCCCATCAGGAAGGTTCCGGCATCCACCAGGTCTTGGATGTCGTGTTTGAGGCGGTCACAGTCCTCAGTATCGTGTCCCCTCCCCTGATAATAGAGGCAATAGGCGCTGGGATCCCAATCCGCCCCTCGGGCCCCACGAAGTGGGTCTGGGGTAGGGACGAGCTGGGATAGCTGCCAGTCCTCGTTGGCAATTATAAGGGCCTCGGCATAGGTCATGCCTAGGTCTGTAAGGCTTCTAAAGGGACGACCTTTAAGGGTTGGGACGAACCTAGCCGACCCTAGTCTCATTTTTTCTCTAGGGATGAAAGGTTTCTCTTCCGCCTCCTCCCCAGGGGTGTTTCGGGTCCCAATGACCGTGTCTTCCAGCTTGCCGAGCTGTAGTAGGATGCTTTCATGGGTGTCATTTATCTGGGCCAGGTTTTTCTGAAGTTCTTTAACAAGCCCTAACAATTGCGTTGAATGGTTCGGTGTTGTTGCTGGAAGACATTTCTAGATCTGTGAAACATGGCTAAAGGTGAGGCTGAATCGACCAGATGTTTTAGGGACTCGAGGAATGCTCTTAACTGAGCGACACAGAAATGAGGCCCTTGACTCGCGGGTGCGTGCGGTCATTGATTTAGGGACTCGGGTGCTTTAGACTCTTGGCGTATTCGGCGAGACGCCTAATGAATTCTTAGATCTCTGTAGCGAGATGATTTGACACAAGCCTCGGAGATGAGGTTTTTAAGAGGACTTCTCAGAATGAGACGACCCGAAACGTAAGACCTCGAATAGAGGTGATCCTAGTAGCTAACACAGACAATTAAACACAGGGTTGTACGACGTAAGAAACTGATCGCGATCCCGGCTCAGGATCAAAGAATTTGATATTTTTTTTCGATAAACGACCGATACTGCCAAATGAGAGTTTTGACAAAGATGATTTTGTAAAACTAGGGAGACGATGGTGTGCTGACATCGTTTGTGATGTGTTGCTATATGTGTGTGTCGGGAATCCGACGATAGCAAAAGTGTAGAAAAAGTTTTTTTTTGAAAGGGCCCTGGTTCTTTAGGTGAACCGGTTTTGAAAGTGGTAACGTGATGCTTTTATCGAAACTACTATTAATTAGTTAGTTCGATACTTGCAGTGGGTGTGTGTGGTGTTTTAAAAGTGTGACTAAATCCTCGTTAAGGGTTTAAGTAGTGGCTAATGTTTTTAGAAAAGTTTTTTTTTCATTAAAACGAGTGATCCACGTTTGTCGGTTGCAATAAATAGATTTGACGGTGGATGGTGGTGTGTTGCGGAAAGCGTTTTAAGAATGTTACCATTTTGGATTCCTTGACTTCATTAATTGAAGCCTTGGTTGTGTTAACGGTACGTGTGTAAAAACCTTTTTTTTTAAAAATAAAATGTAACCGTTTGGTGTGCTTCGATCCCATTAATTGGGAGCCCCGGTAGTATTAGCGGTATTCGCTTTTTGGTGGGTTTTGCTTTAGCCACGTGACGAAGTTTGAAAATATATTTTGTTTGAAAATGTCGAGTGTAAAATTTGCCATCACGATGGCGTTTGAAAACGTTTTTTTCTTTTCGTTTTTAGAAATCATGACTTGACCGGAGTATCGGTGTTTCAAGAGGTCGTTTTGAAAAGATGAGATTTTTCGAAAACGAAATTGGGTGCGGTTGAATATGTTGGCGTGGTTGAATCCGGATTGTTAGTGTTTTATTTGGGTTGGATTGTTCAAACACGCTACACGTAACTAGGAAAGGATACACTTATGCAGGATGCAGACACGGGTAAGTTAGGATAGGATACCACCCACGAATAGTCTTTACTTAGGCATTGACAATGATCTCGGGAGACGAGTGTCATACCGTCCGTTCGGAACTATCCGGTTATTATTCCTGCGGGGTACTCGTTAGGCTGCCGGAGCGTCAATCGAGGATCTCTCCGCGTGTCCCTAAAGATCTTACTGCGAAGAAGTCGATTGGTCCTGATATCTGTTAGGCTGGGCTTTTTAGGGCCAAAACCTGTAGTGACCACAACTAGGAACTAGGAAATGAGCTTCACCGACCTCGTTCAAGTTACACCAACGCTGGAAACTTGTTTCCAATTCCCCAGAAGAGTCGCCAAACTGTGGACGTCCGTCCGCATCGCCCGGCGCCCAGGCGCGCACCCGCGCGGGATCGACCCAAATTTTGGAAAAAAAATAAAAAAATCCTCTTCCTCCCTAGATTAGCGCCAACTGCATCTTCTCTCTCATCTCATTCATTACGTTTATTCAAACCCCGCCCAAGAAAAAACCCTTCATCTTCTATTCTTCGCTCATCTCAATCAAAATTTTCCCTCAACCCAATCATATCCGTGCACTACATCTCACAACTCAACTCAATCGCTCGCTCAACTCAAGCATACCCGAGCACTCAATCATCCAACTCAACCCAATCGTTCAACTCAACTCAATCGCTCACTTTCAACTCGAGCAAGGTTACATTCAAGCCGCTTTCTAATTTCAGCAAACATTATCATCATTGTCTGATTTCATCCATTTTTTCGCTAATTATTGATTGATTAACCTTGCTGTGTTTGTGCCCTAATTTCTTTTTTTTAACTAAAGACTGTCGTGGTATCTGGGTTTTCATCTGTTTCGTGTAATTGAATTCAACTACAGGCGAACATATTTCAAATGTTACTTTAATGCCCTTACGCTGTTACAGATAATAATCTTTATGTGTTACTGTAAGAGGTCGCTCGTTTTTCTGTGTCACATGCGTGGTGTTATTTCAAAGACAACAATGTGTTACTGTAATGCAGAAGAGGTGTTACTCTAACTATCATCTTTATGAAACTCTGAATCTTTATGTGTTACTGTAAGAGGTCGCTCGTTTTTTCTGTGTCACATGCATGGTGTTATTTGAAAGACAACAATGTGTTACTGTAATGCAGAAGAGGTGTTACTCTAACTATCATCTTTGTGAAACTCTGAATCCTTGTAAACTGGTACACTCAATTATGTACATTTTTTACTCTAATTCGCTTCTTATATTACTCTAACACTGTCTTCGTGTTACTTTAATGCTTACTTGTAACCAGCTACTTGTTAGAACATTTGTACATGATCATTGTACTTTTTAGATGGCAAAAGGAGGAGACAACTCCAGAAAAACTTGTGCCACAGATGACAAAAGCAGGAAGCAAAGCAAGGAGCAGGTCAGCGAGGAGCAGGTCAGTCGCAGGCTTTAGCATTGTCGATGTTCATCTCTTACCTGGCTCATATTTAGCTCTAACAACAGTTGAACATACTAATTCTTATATTACTCTAACACTTTCTTCGTGTTACTTTAATGCTTACTTGTAACCAGCTACTTGTTAGAACAGTTGTACATGATCATTGTACTTTTCAGATGGCAAAAGGAGGAGACAAGTCCATAAAAACTCGTGCCACATATGGCAAAAGAAGGAGGCAAAGCAAGGAGCAGGTCAGCGAGGAGCAGGTCAGTTGCAGGCCTTAGCATTGTTGATGTTCATCTCTTACCTGGCTCATATTTAGCTCTAACAACAGTTGAACATACTAATTATTTTTATACTTGTCCCTTTTCAGAAGAAAGAAGTGGGGGAACAAGAAGTTGTTGTTAAGAAGATCCAGTTCAGGTGTAGACCACAGAACCTCGTCGAGTTAATGTCCAAATTTAATGATAGGCAGCGGGAGGCTGTCATCAGAATCGGTTTTGGCGGCCTACTACAGATGCGACTCAAAAGTTTCCCCGGTAAGTATGCAGTCGACTTCATGAAGCTTTTTGCGGATGACACTCTCATTTTCAAACTACCAAGGAAAAGCGATCAATTCTTGGTAACGAAGTATGATGTCCACGACAGCTTCCTCCTACCATACGGTCCGAACACAGCTGACCTGCTTCCAATGGGCCGGTCGAAGGAAGCACTGGCGGAGGATGTTGTCAGTCTGAAACAAGCATGGAGGGACCGGTTCCATGTTCCTACTGGAAGCGACTTGATTTCTCTGACTCTGTTGCTGGAAGAACTACAGAAGGACGTTGACGGTGGGGACGACTTTTGTAGATTGTTTGTTCTGTACAGCATGTCTATTTTTCTTAATCCAACGTCGAATTACACTGTTGATCTTAGTCTGCTGAGGTGCGTTGAGAACGTAGAGCAGATTAGGAACTATGATTGGTGCACGATTGTATTGGATGGGCTTGCTACAGCCTGTCAAGACTCTGTTCTTCGGAAACCGACATACCTGCTCGGTTGTGTGCCATTTTTGATGATCACATACTTTCAGCGTTTCCAATACCGTGATCATCGTTCTCCGCACGACCTGCCGCTTATTAAGCATTGGGATCGCGAGCGGATGGTAGATAGGTTATATGGTGAATTTGTTGGTGGTGGGCTTGGTCGTCTTACCAAGTCAAAGGTGAAATACCCCCGTTGTCTACTTGAGGAGGTGGTGGACGAGGAGGTGGTGGATGACGGGGTGCCGCTGAGGATATTGAATGCCCCAACATCATCCGCGCACAAAGCTGCCAAGTCCATAAACATTGAGCAAGCAGATGGCGTCGAGGATGATGCTGAGCTAAGAGCGAAGGCGGTTGACGTAAGTAATAAAAATTTACATCAATAAATTGCATGTGTTTATGTCCCTGTGTTCATTAAATACGCGTTGTTCGCAAGAATGGTGGTATGTGTCTATTTGTTCCCCTGATCTAATGGAACTCAGAAAACAAATTTGTTGTTGCTGTAGTTGCCTAATTATGTTACTTTAACTATCATATCCTGTTACTCTAATGCGCATTATGTGTTACTTTAAGGTATTCAGTTACTTTTTAAGCGTGAAGATGAGTTAATCTGAGCATGGATATGTGTTACTTTAATGTAGATAACATGCTACTCTAATGACACAGATGTGTTACTTTAATACGAATCATAATGTCACCTCCAAAGTAACACTTTTTGTTTACTCTTGATGCAGGAGGTACATGAATTGTACCTCATGATGGCAAGGAATGCAGTTGCATTCCACGAATGGTGGATCTCAGCCGCCTCCAAACTCAGGAGAATAACATCCGGCAAACCATTGAACGATGACCCCGTACCGTCATTGGCCTCACAAGACTTCTGGAGTGGAGAAGAGCTCCACCGGACGGTCGATGAAGTGTGCGAGGCCTACGTACGTGCGAAGACCGCAGCGACCCAAGGCCCTGCATTCACAGGCCAGCCCACACAAACAGCAGGTGCGAGCATGCGTTCAAATGTGGCGGGGGATGAGGATGTTGTCACTGGGGATGAGAGTCGAGGCTGTCCCAACTTCGAACTGTACATGACGGCGGAGATGGTTGAGGCTGTTAACGGTGGTTCGGAGGACAGGGATCACCGAATTAATGAAACGAACGTTATTGAGAATTTGTTTGTGGAAGTTGATGGACGGAAGGTCTTCCATCCCTACTTTCTCCACTCTGAAAAATTTTTAGATTGCATGCAAGTTGTTGATGAGAAACTTGGATGCTCTTATGACTGTGAAACCTCTGAACCAGACCAGCTAATAGTATCGGATTTTTTGGTCAGAAACAGTAGGTTGTTCAGGTCGGTTTTGAGTGTTCGGAAAGACGTAATGGATTACGTCTTTTATAAAAATGACAAGTACAGTGCGGAGTAAGTTTTCAATATTGCTCAATGTTCTTTCCCTGATTCTATCTATCTATGCTATTTTTTATCAATTGTCTTATAATTCTTATAATTTATTCAAAATCTGTTAGTGAGATGCTTGTGAGGGTTGACGACTTCTTCAATGTCCCTCGTGATGAGCTATCGACACTCCAACCGAGACAGCAGCTGTCGAACGCTGTTATCGATAGCTGGTGTATACTCCTTAACAGTCTTGACGCGAGTCAGACTGCGCCACGTCCTACATCACGCTGCTTCTTTGGCGTTAGCCACAGCGTAAGGTTGTCTCTATTATATTTATCATATCATCACAATCAACAACTAGTGGCACTAACATATATGGAATTTCCTGTTCTGTACCACTCTCCATGCCCTTCCACATGTTCATTACTGTCAATGTTATTTTAATACACCAACTGGTGTTACTGTATTGTGTGTATACTATTATTTTAATAAGTATGTCACTAACGATGATATCCATAACTAGTGTTACTCTTAGACATTAATACTGTTACTCTAACACAATAACAGGCGTTACTGTTAAACTTTCATACTGTTAATTTAATTAGTAACTGTGTTACTGATCATGAAATTTTACTTCAAAATGTGTCCTGCAGAAGACAGTAAAGAAACTGTGGAAGGGCGTAAAGAGCGGTGCAAAAGTCGACATTGGCGATGACTTGTTCAACTTCTGGGACATTTGGACCGATGTGAATAAAGACATCGTACACCTAGACTCTGACTTAGTACGTCTATATGAAACACTCACACGGGTGACCCTTTACTACAGCTCTTTAACAATAATAGCCAATCACTTTGTTACCAAATAACAGGTCTTCGTCCCGGTGCTTTCCGATGACAACGACCACTACAGCTGTGCATGTATCAATTTTCTGTCAAATCAGATTGATTACCTCGACAACAAGAGTTACGAAGATAGGAATTCGAAAGCCTGCCATATGTCGGGATGGCAAATATCGCAGTAAGTGTATTTATGTTTTATATAATCGGTCATCATTTTACCCTTCGTCTTAATTTTTTTTTTTATCAAGGCTGTGGAAATGGAAAAATACATGGTCAAAATAGGTATCGCGAGGGGTTCGGCTGTCGCGGGTTTTCCTGTTGTCAACGTCCCATTCGCATGGCAAGGTGGAGGTTTCTCAGCAAACGACTGCGGTGTGTACCTCATGATACACATGATGTTGTCTGGGGGGAAGTGTTCGACTGTTGCCTAGGAACAATGGAGGCGAACAACCTCTATAGAGCGGAAATTGTAGCGACTCTGGTCCTGTGTGACATCAATAAGGACAGAGATGAGGTTTTAGCGAGGGTGAGGCAGTTCCTAAACGATAAAGCGAATATTGTCATTGAGAGAACAATATCCGGTGTTGCGGGTTCTACCGGGGGAACTGTCAAGAGGGCAGGCGAGGCAGAACAAGAGAAACGACCGTCGAAGAAGAGCCGACTGTCGACACCTGACCCTACAACCCCGGTCGCAGATACGGTGCTTGACTCTGAGTTGTCAACGCGGACAAGATCCGTCCTGAAGAGCCGAAACCGTGGTGAGGGTGACGGTCTTGGCTGCTCAATTGACTGTGGCGGCGAAGATGCGAACTCTCCCATGTTGTCACCGTTTCTATTGAACAACAGGACGTTGTTAAGTAAGATCGCTGTCTGTCGCAAAGACGTCGTTGACTACTGCCTTGTTGAGCTTCCATCCATAAAAAATAGGTATGCATTTACTGTAACATTAATGGGTGAATATTAAAACAGATTTTTTGACGAGGTATTTTTTGTTTTCCTTCAGCGACGAGGTTGCAAGCTATTCACTCCTGGCTTCAATTGAGCGGGATGACATATGTTCAATGTTACCGGGTCAGAAAATGAGGTCGTGCATCATCGAATGCTGGTCGATGCCGTTGAACAAGCTTCCATCTCCCGCCACTGATTCGGCCGAGACACCTACGACGGCATACTTCGGTATACGACAGGCGGTACGCATTACTATTGCATTTGTGTACACATATATAATTATCACCGTGGTTACATTAACCCTTATCAGCTACAATTTAACTTTATGGTGTTGATCTGACATACTTGTGTTAAATAAATATGGTCTTACTTTGGCGCTTTCTTGGTGTTACTGTAATCCAGAAAATGTGTTACTTTAATCTGCGTCTTTGTTATTCAACATGCTCTTATACGTAGTCAATGTGTTACTTCAACATTCTCGTCTTGTAAGACTTGTATACGGTTGAACCCAATCTGAGACACATTAAATATTTTTTTAGGACTGCCTTTATGGGATGATTGAAGAGTATGAAGACGGCCCATCCACGCAGGCAGTTGACACCTTGATGAACCATCTCGCTATTTTTAGAAGGAAATGTGGTCGTCATCTTAACTTGAAAGCTGATCTCACCTTTGTCCCGATCCACATCGATGATTACTACTCATGCGTGTGCATTAACCGTAAAACGAGGACAGTAGATCTCCTAGACCACCAACGTTACACGAACGTGAAAGATACAAAATTGTACAAGGCCGCAATGATAATGGTTAGTATATATACGCTAGTAGTTATTATTGCATACCGCTATTTGTTTCTCACCTAATAACGTCGTTGTGATACACACAGGTGTCAGCAATTAGCGATTACTTCGAGAAGCTCGAAGTCCCAGATGCAGCTGATATCGGTACTTTCGAGTTTAAAGAGGCCAAGCTTAAGTGGCAGAAACAAGACCGTACCTGGGACGAGTAGGGAATTTTCACGATGATGCATGTTGATGTACGAGGGACGTACATTCCACCACATAGACCTCAAGAGGAAGGTCAACAGACGGTATCTGGTGGTCCAAATTGCAACAACACTTCTATTGGCAGACAAGAACAAGGTGCGATCGGAATTGTTGGAAAAAGTGGACAAGTATGCGGGCGATAGACAAAAGATCATCGACCGTCCCAAGAGCAAGCCAACAAAGGGCCGAAAAAAATAATGTTGTTACTGAATCCTGTCATATGTTTTCTAAAAACGATTTAGTGGTTTGTATTGTTTAGCTACTTTTCTAATTGCATTGGTATTTTAACTGTCACCAATGCATTGAAGCTGTCAATCTCTGTTTATACTGACTAGCTGAACATGTCACTCTAAATTACTGCTGCTGTTACTATGGTGATAACTGAAGTCCAGTAAATGTTACTCTAATGAAGGCATTATGTTACTTTAATTGGTTAATGGTGTTATTACAATGATGTTGCAATCAATTCATCTTACGCATTATTGATTAATGATGTTGGAACAATGATATATTGTTTTTTGAAGAACAATATATCCCCAGTTACTTTGGCAATGATGGAACCAATCCAAGTTGGTACTTTGTTAATGAATTGAACCAAATCCAAGTTATCCACAGTTACCTGAATGCATTGTTTCTGTTACTGTAACAGACAGTAAGTGTTACTCCGACACACATGAGATGTTACTCTAACCACAAACACATGTATTAAACAAATATTGTTTAGATCACAACGTAGCACAGTGCTACCTGTAAAAAAAAGTTATTCGTGTAAACCAGCAAAAGAGCGAAAATTCTTATAATGACAAAAAACACGAGTATGCTCTAAACAATTGTTCATCCTACTCGTCTTCCTCGGTGTCTTCTTCAGTTTCCTCTCCTTCGATGTCTTCATCCTCCTCATCCTCCTCATCCTCATCATTGGGTGGCTTAGTAGGCTGTTTAGGAGGTCGTGCTGCGTACGGATTTGCACAGTTTCGCTTGTCATGGTGTGCCATCTGTTTGTAGTTATTGCACATGCGTTTCGGCTTTCTAGAAAGTGCGACCTTCTTTTCCTTGCTCGACAACATCCGCTTTCCACTGTCCTTTGTCTTAGAAATCTTTGGAGGGAGTATCGTGATATTTTCAGAGGTCGTACACCCAAGCATATTTTCCAGTTCTTTTGTCTTGCCAATATTCCCCCCACCAGAAACTGGCTGCCTCTGCAACCTGAACTCCCGTATTAATCCGCACAAGCTTTCCACATCTGCCTTGTCCCCTGCCCTTAGAAGTCCCATTGTCTCATGGATTTCCGACCACAATTTCGACATCTCTATCTTTTTTCCGTCGATGATGTCAGTGTTTTCGCCGTCTAATCCTTCATCAATGATACGAGCAGTGCGAACAGCCTCTTTTGTCCACCTTTTGGTTACCATGTTTTCGGGTATAGTGGTCAGCCCTTTCGACGAATATATCCAGATTACGTGTCTACACAGTACCCCTCGTAAATTAAACAACTGACATGTGCAGCTTGATCCAGACGTTCCTGGACAGATGATGACATATTAATGGATGATGGTTATATTATCCATTTTTTCAGTCAACAGAGACAACAATTATACATGGATATAATGGTGTGCAAAATGTAATGAAGTGCAGAATGAGATAATTTTAAGAATATGAGGTGTTACTGTAATCCATGGTCGGTGTTACTTTTAAGCATTTACAACACATATATCCAAGTGCTGTCCTTAGTTACTCTAACGCATTGTATATGTTACTGTAAGGATCGACTGGTGTTACTTTATTAAATACTCTTCTATCACATGAACGAGGTCAAGTTTTAAGGAGTACCTGATATATACTGGACCGTAAACTCTTTATCTCGTGTAGCATCCCTAACCAATGACTCCTCAATCCCGTCATTCTCAAGGAAGCCCCTCACGCTGCAAGTACCCACAGAAAATTTCACCTCCTCCTGAAATTCTTCAAATGCGGCATGGGTGTAAATTTTCGCAGCGTGATGTTCAATTGGCAGGTGGGTTACTGTTTTTGGAGAAGCTTGTACATTGTCGTTGTCGAGTTTTTTCTGTGTATACCGTTGCTGGTCCATGGCGCTCTCGAATTGCATCCAGAATTCGACCAACGTCCCCGATTTTTGTTCGAATCTTTTGAAGAAACTGTTCTCACTCTCCGACCTTTGAGTTGTTCGCATTAAGCCGCCCATCTTTAAATCCCTGCAATGTGCCATCACCCACTGCTTCCTGATGGAGAATGTAGTTGAAAACCACTCGACATCACCCCCATGGTACTCCTCCATTATGTCACGTTATTCCGCGTCGAACTCATCTCCATCAATCTCCACATCCCATACTATAGCATTCAATCTTTTCAGAAAATCCTGGTAGTCGCTCCGCGTTGCACCGTATTTGGTGGGGACCTTGTTCAAGATATGCCACATACAGAAACGGTGTAGCGCCGTCTTAAACATCTTCTTCACGGCTGGTATAATACCAGGATCCTGGTCGGTAATAATATACCCCGGCACTTTCCCGCCCATTGCAGTCAGAAATCTCTCAAACACCCACACGAACGACTCATAATCCTCGTGCGCTATCAGAGCGCCAGCAAAGGTTACCGATCGTTTGTGATGATCAACGCCGGTGAACGGCGTGAATATCATCTTATGTTTGTTCGTCCCGTACGTCGGGTCGAACGAAACTGCATCCCCAAATAACTGATAGTTTCGCCGCGCCTCACCGTCAGCCCAGAAAACCCTACTCAAACTCCAATCTTCATCCAGGTCGTAGTCAAAATAGAAACCCTTCCTATTCTTAGCCATGTCTTTGAAACGATCGATGAATAGCTGACCGTCCCTCTCATGTAGGAAGCACTTTATATCCCTCCCCCAGTTTTTGAAGTCAACCATGCTCGCACCCACGTTTGCGAAACCCTCTACCTGCTCCTTGCACATGTTGTACGTCCGCGTTGCTCCGATATTCAGCTGAAAATAAGAGTCAAGCGTTGTGACAATTTAACATTAATACTGTTACTCTTATTTTTAAGTGCTGTTACTCTATAGGATCACTGGTGTTATTCTAGCAAAAGTAATTAGATTATGTACACACTGGATTAATCCAGCTGTGTTACTCTAGCAAAAAATTGTGTTACTCCATACCCGCGAATTGTTCAAGATCAGTTGCTTGTGGTACTTTGTCAGGTTCCTCGACAGCTTTTGGAATTCTCTGTCTTTTGGTGAGATCAGTTCGTGGTTGTGGCCGATGTGGAACCTATCAATACTGAGAATGCCGCCTTTATTTAACAGCCTAATCCTTGCCTTGCACCCGCAACGACGGACTTTTGTCTTCTTTTTAGGCGCGTCCATAACAACTCCTCCCCCAGCTGCATCGTTAACAACATTCACAGCCGCAGGTGTATTGTTAACAGCTTTAACAGATTTCGTAAAACCTTGTCTGTTGCAGACTAGGAGCTTCGACTTTATCTCACCACCGTACCATCGCTTTGTGGTTGCCTTCTCACATCAAATCCGCAAGCCAGCGCGTAGATTTTATAAAACTCCACCGCCTCTTCGATTGTTCCGAATACTTGCTTCATGTACGGTGTGAAAGCCTCACCAACATCTCTGCACCATTCCTGTGCATTCGGTTCTTGGCAAATGCCGCCTGCACAAAATTAAACAACGTTACATGGGACATGTGTGTTACATCAATTCATATGTTGTGTTACTGTAGCGAATATAGTATGTTACTTTAACATCATCATCAAAACCATTCTTCTAAGCGTCCAGTGTGTTACTGTAATTGCAATTAAGTGTTACTGTAACTCCGATTGTATGTTACTTCAATGACTTTTCTATGTTAATACAAAACAAAACGGTAGTATCAATGAAGCATACGCTAAATCTAGAATCTATGCTAAAACAAGAGCGATGAACCACTGTATTTAACCCATGATTAATCAAATGAATAAAATATCACCTTGTGCTTCATTGCCAATGCCACCTGCAAAAAAATAAAACAACGTTACATCTATGAAACCAATGTATTACTTCAATTGACAAGTCCTGTTACTCTAATTAATACAGTACGTTACTTTAACATCATCATCATCAAAATCCTTTTTCTAAACGTTTAATGTGTTACTGTAATTACAATTAAGTGTTATTGTAACTCAGACGTTATGTTACTTCAATGACGTTTATTCCTTAATACGTTACTCTAGCATATCAAAAAACCCTTTTCCTGAACGTTCATTTATGTTACTGTAATTGCAATTAAGTGTTACTTTAACTCAAAAGGCATGTTACTTCAACGACGAATCTGCATTAACTGAAATCAAAAAAATAGAATCAATGGATATCAGGGAAAATCTTAATAAAAAGCATAAAGACCTGTAATCTATAGAGATCGAGATATCAAAATACCATTGATACGAAACTGTGATATCAAAACGCAATGACATCAAAAAAACGCAAATTGATACGAAACTGTGATAAGAAATGACAATGAAAGCACTATAAACATGAAGATCGACGTAAAAAAAAACGCAATTCGACGCGATAAAACATTGATATGAAAACGCAAATTGAAAGCAATATGACTATTGAAATCCATGAAGAAAAAACGAATAAAAACATGAATGAAACACTTAAACTCACCATTGTTATACTCGATTAGTTGCTTATCAACCGTTGAAGACGATGATGCGGTCATTAAATCCATTGTAGCAGAATTTCGAGTTTAAAATCGATGAATGAGCGTGAATGAATCAGAGTTTTTTTTTTTTTATGTGTGAATGAACGTGGAATGAAAGTTGAACGTGAATGATAGGAAGTTATTGTTTCCTAAATTCTTGTGAGTTATTTTAGGAACGTAAATCTTCCTTTTTTTTTTAATGCAACGCATCTTGTCCATCCATCCTCATCTCATCCAATGGATGAGATGAGAACTCATGGACTCATATATAGAGAAGGACTCATAAGAGCCTTATTCTTTATATATATATATATATATATATATATATATATAGAGAGAGAGAGAGAGAGAGAGAGAGAGAGAGAGATAGAGAGAGAGAGAGATAGAGAGAGAGAGAGAGAGACTGAGAGAGAGAGAGAGAGAGTCCCAAATTTTTTTTAGTCCATGAGTCCTAATTACAGCCATTGATCTAAGGGAGATGGATGGCTGTGATTGAGTGTAGTAATTAAGGTAGTAACTACCATATTTTGGAAAAAATATAAAAAAACCCTCTCTCCTCCCTTAATTAACTCTAACTGCTAACACGTTCCCTTTCATCCCATTCAATTTTTTCATTCAAACATCCGCCTAACAAAAACCCTTCATCTTCATCATCCCCGACGTCTGACTTCTGACTTCCGACTTCACCTCAAACTCAATCGCTTAACTCAAGCACACCCGACTTCTTACTCCTGACTTCATTCCTCAACCCTGCACCCGACTTCATTCAAACTCAATCGCTCATCTTCAACTCGAGCAAGGTTACATTGAAGCAATTTTTGTAACTTCAGCAAACATAATAATCATCAGGCTGCATAATACAAGGTAACTCGCTAATGCTCGATTGTTGTACTGAAAAACTAGGTTTAGTTAACATTTTTATCTGATTTCATTAAATTTTCCGTTAATTATTGATTGATGAACTTTGCTGTGTTTGTGGCTTGTAATTAATTGGTTCCACTAAACACTGTTGTGGTATCTGGGTTTAATTGAATTCAACTGCAGACGAAAATATTTCGAATGTTACTTTAATGCGCATACGCTCTTACAGCAATAAACTTGATGTGTTACTGTAAGAGGTCGCTTAGTTATAGTGCTACATGTATGGTGTTATTTCAAAGACGACCATGTATTACTGTAATGCAGAAGACGTGTTACTATAACTCTCATCTTCGTGCTACTTTGAATCCTTGTATACTGGTACACTCGATTATGTAGATTTGTTACTCTAATTCGCTTCTTATGTTACTCTAACAATTTTTTTGTGTTACTTTAACGCTTACCAGCTGTGCTTGCATTTTATGGTGTTAATGTAACACTTATGGTGTTACTTTAAAGAATTTATTGTGTTACTGTAACACATGTTAATGTACGAGGGCCGTACATTCCACCACATAGACCTCGAGAAGAAGGTCAATAGACGATATCTGGTGGTCCAACTTGCAGCCACACTTCTATTGGCAGACAAGAACAAGGTGCGGGAGCGGTTGTTGGAAAATGTAGATAAGTACGTCGACAAGCGGCAAAAGATCATATCAACAATGAATGCTCCCAAGAGCAAGCCAACAAAGGGTCGGAAAAAATAATATGTTTAATAAATCATGTCATCTTTTTCCTAACTATGAATTAATGGTTAGTATTCTTTAGATACATGTTATGTACATTGGTATTTTGACTATCACCAATGTAACAAAGCTGCTACTATGACAATGAATGAAGTTTACCAAAGATATATATGTGGTTTCATAATCAATGTGTTACATTAACGCATTATAACTGTTACATTAATGAACAAATGATGTTACTCTAAGTAATTAATTGTTACTTTAACATATTTACTTAAGTAAGCCATTGAACAAAATACAGTAACATTGGACCTTACATTACTGAAGTTAACCAAATTTTATTTTGTCTTATAATCGGTGTGTTACACTGAAGCACTTTAAATGTTACTTTAATGAACAAATGTTGGTACTTTGGTAATGAATGGAACTAATCCAAGTTATCCTCAGTTACTTTGGCAATGATTTGTTCTAAACAACGCTGTTGTCCTCAGTTACTTCAATGCATTGTTTCTGTTACTGTAACAGACGAATAGTGTTACTCCGACACACATGAGATGTTACTCTAACAAAAAACACATGTATTAAATAAAATATAGAGTTAATTGCAACGTAGCACAGCGCTATGTGTGAAAAAATGTGTACAAAATAAGTTAACAACTTTCACAGCTGCAGGTGTATTGTTAACAACTTTAACAGATTTCGTAAAACCCTGTCTGTTGCAGACTAGGAGCTTCGACTTTATCTCACCACCGTACCATCGCTTTGTGGTATACTTTCTCACATCAAATCCACAAGCCAGCGCGGAGATTTTGTAAAATTCCACTGCCTCATCAATTATTCCGAATACTTGCTCCATGTACGGAGTGAAAACCTCACCCACATCTCCGCACCATTCCTGTGCATTCGGTTCTTTGTCAATGCTTCCTGCAAGAAATTAAAAAACATTACGCCCATGGACACAAGTGTTACTTCAACTCATAAGTTGTGTTACTTTAACTATTAAAGGATGTTACTTCAACATCAGTGCCAAAAACCCTTTTCAATGTTACGTGTTTGTGTTACTCTAATTAGAATTAGGTATTACTGTAATTCATAACTTGTGTTACTTCAATGTCATGTCTGCTTCAACACAAAGCAAAACAATAATATCAGTGAAACAATAATATCAATGAAACATTGTTATTAATCCATGATTAATCAACTGAATAAAATTCCACCTTTTCCAGTGTTGTCCTGTGCGTTTGCATCTTTGCCAAAACCACCTGCACAAAATCAAACAGTGTTACACCGATGCAAATAATGTGTTACTACAAATCCTAAGTGGTGTTACTCTAACGGGTACAATACGTTACTCTAACATCATCATCAAAACCCATTTTCTCGACGTTCATTTGTGTTACTGTAATTGCAATTAAGTGTTACTTTAACGCAGAAGGCATGTTACTTCAACGACGTTTCTGCGTTAATTGAAATCAAAACAATAGTATCAATGGATATCATGGAAAATCTAAATAAAAAGAGTAAAGCCCTGGAATCTATAAAGATCGAGAGAGCAAATAACCATTGATACGAAACTGTGATATCAAAACGCAATGACATAAAAAAAAACGCAAATTCATACGAAACTGTGATACGAAATGACAATGAAAGCACTATAAACATGAAAATCGAAGTAAAAAAAACGCAAATTGACGCGATAAACCATTGATATCAAAACGCAAATTGAAAGCAATATAACCATTGATATCCATGAATAAAAATTGAATCAAAACGTGAAAGAAATATTGAAACTCACCATTGTTATACTCGATCAGTTGCTTATAAACAATTGAAGAAGATGACGCGGTCATTGAATCCATTGTAACAGGATTTCGAGAACAAAATTGATGAAAGAACGTGAATGAAGGAAGAGTTTTTTTTTTAGGTTTGAATGAACGTGAATGATGAATGAACATGATTAAGGGAGTTATTGTTTCCTAAATTCATGGGAGCTATTTTAGGAACGTAAATCTTTTTTTTAGTGCAATTGCTAGGATGCATCTTGTCCATCCATCCTTATCCCATCCAATGGATGGGATGAGGACTTAGGGACTCATCTAGAGTAAAGGACTCATAAGAGCCTTACTGAGTAAGGATCAAATGAGTCTTCTTTTATATATTGAGTCCATGAGTCCAATCTTGGACCATTGATCAAGTGGAAGATGAAGGGTTGTGATTGCTTGAGGTGAAATAAGGAAATAACAAACAAATCTTGGTAAATATATAATTTCTCTCTCTTCCTTAATTATCTCAATGCAAATTTTCTCTCTCCTATCAATCTTCTAACTGTTTCTTTCTCTCACACAACATGTTACTTCAAAATTCAGTTTTTTTCATCTTCACCGAATACGTATGTTACTATGTTACTGCCATAACCCGTTACCTTAACTCGTACAATGTGTTACTTTAATTCATGAACTGTGTTACTTTAACTCATAAAATCTGTTACGTTGTATAATAGTCTCTTGCAAAACTGTTATTTTAACTCATACAATGTGTTACTCTAATTCATGAACTGTGTTATTTTAACTAATAAAATATGTTACGTTGTGTAGACACCCACATTTGGCCGCTAGGTGTCTATAGCAGTTTCCGACAAACACCCGATGATGATCGGACGCGAACGTGTTTGTCTACGCGCTCGGATATGGGCTTAAAATCATTAGTTTATGGCTTGGGCTTTTAAGGAGTACAAATCTCACAAAACCCGACCTCAAATTCAGGCCCATCGGGTTATTTTCAATCAAATAAGACTAATTTGGGTAAAAAACGACACCGGAAATAAAACCATCTTTTAGCAACCGGGTCAAACCCCGGTCAAAGCCGTTTCCGAGAACACAAAAAAGCCATGCAAATATCAAGAATCCAACCCAAACACAAAATCTTCAAAATATCTGGCCCGCCTCATCCACTTGATCGAGTGTCAGCCCACTCGATCGAGTGGGCCTTCAACAGGCCCCCTGTTACCTCTTCATTGGGCCACTCGATCGAGTCAGCAGGGGCACTCGATCGAGTAACCCTAGGTCGTGGGGTTGGGAATTCCTTTGCATACAACTTTTGAAGCACTTCTTTCTCATACACAACTTACCTACTTCTTCAATCTTAAACCCTAGCATCTAGCAAACATACAACTCTAAACCACCATAACTCCATCTACATAATCTCGATACTCCCGTGCCTGAGCCACAACTAGACGAGTTCCATACCGAGAATACGAAGCACGTAGGTTGAGGGTGCAAATAATCCCGATTTCTTCTCTCTTTCTCTTCCCTTCTCTTTCGTCGTCCCTCCATGTCGTCGTTGTTTTTCTTATTTTTTTATATTTATTATCTCGCTTCTAATATCGTTATTATTACTAGTATCAAAATATTAAATTGCTCGCCAATTCGTGTCGAATACAAAGGATGACGGAATAAGAAAATCCGAATACAAGGGTGTCGTACCCGATGTGGCCGGCCACTTATCCCGACACCCCCGAGTATTTGATTGTTGAAGCGAGTCAACGTCAAGAAGATCCTTCTTTTTTTTTTGCGTCGTTAGTCTCGTTTTATTATTCGCGTATTCGTCATCACCATTAATATTGCATATTCGTCGATTTCTAAAACTATTTCAAATCAAGCATGTTTAAGTTAGGGTGAAACCCGTTGATGCGGATCTGACATCACATATTCCATAAGGACTTATTACGATGTCGAGATGCGGAGGGAATCAATTTTAATTCAAGCAAACATAAAGCGTCGTTCTTTAGATGCGATACCAACTCGATAGTCGGATATCGTATCTAAACGAATTAGTCAAAAAATTTAACAAATACGAATTCGTTGATGCTAAAATAGTTGTCACATAGTTCGAAAGAACTAATTACGACAGTATAACGCGGAGATAATTTATTTCGTTTTAGTTTGATTTAAACGATTTATAATCTCTTTTTCTAGATTCGACTCTAAGTATTCGATATTGATTCATTATCAAATATCGGATAAGACGAGTATCAAAATTCGAGTCGAGCATAAATAATATAAATTTTTTTTGCGCAACTTAACAAAATCATCTATTTCCAAAATTAAAGAAGCAATTTCGAAATCCATAACAAATTGCGAAACGAACCCTTGTTCGTACAGGGGGCACTCGATCGAGTGCCTAGCCCACTCGATCGAGTGACACCCCAATAACCGAGGCAGAAGGTCTTTTTGAGGAACACTCGGTCGAGTCCCTCAATGACTCGGTCGAGTGGCACCTCAAATTCCGGGACAGAAACGTTTTCCGAGGTCCACTCGGTCGAGTCCCTCAATGACTCGATCGAGTGGCCTTTATCACGTCAAATCCGTGAGTCCCACAACATCTTTCGAGTCTCGATAAAAATCTTTTTATGACTTCGGTCAACACGTGACAAGTCAATCACGTGTCATACTACTTTCAAAAACTGTGCATCATGTCGTTTACGTCATTCTAATATATTTACAAACCGTTATTACCGTTACTAACTTGTTTGTTTATGTCTTTGCATTTTATTTTCGTTGTTTGTTATATTATACTAAAACGAACCTCGCATGCTAAATACAACTTTGACGTTAATTTAGATGCATTAAATCGACGTAGAAACTTATTCAAATCTTTGCATGTTTAGTCAAAATATTATTTGCATATCATTCAACCGAATTACTAACGCGCGTATTCAAAAATCAAGCGATATCTTAGTAGAGGCCGCTAAGTGCAGGCGGGGTTGGGTGTTAACTTCCCAACACGTACCCTCACCCCTTACTCTGAACCGTGGTTTCCGGATGTCCGAAACCATTGTCACACGAGAGTCATTCAATACACAATATCCGATAATGTCGGTATCGGTATCGCATTTCAAAGAGACGAACCCAATAAACTCTGAAATCCGAATGGGCCGTACTTTTTGCACGGCCCACTAAGATATAGAGTGGGTTTGAATGGGCCCGAACTCCCACAAAATTCGGTGGCGACTCCATTCGGATTTAAATTTCAATTCGAGATCCATCTCACATGAGATTCATTCGCCTCCCCAAACCCGCGCGTGGCCGCGTCAGGGTGGACTTATGTCATGTCCACAATTTGGCGACTCTACTGGGGATTAACCGATGCGTGATTTACCATCGGCATCCTCAGGGTGAGACTCGAATAGAAATCGTTTGACTAGTACAATACGCGTTTTAGTTTTACGGTTCATGCATAACCCCATTTTTACCCGGGCCGGTACTGGTGACCGACGTCCCACTATACCACTATATATTCCAAATTGGATATGTCAAGGTGTCCATGGCTAATTCGTATGAGTTTCGCGGCATGTTCTAAGATCAACTCGACTTAGAAAGTCCGTCCCGATTCTCAAAAGGCTATGCGCACTGGTGTAGACCCTATCTAGACCGACCGAGACTTAGTGTAAAGCATACATGTTGTCGTGATAATGCTTACGTGACTATGTGCTACTTGGTTTCCGTGTCGTTTTCAAAAACCGTCATTTCAAAAAATGCATCTTTCCAAAAGTATTTAATTTTCAAAAACTCGGAAAGCTGCCGAAATTTAGACTTAAGATTTGACTCAAAACAAGCCTATTTTCTAGCCGGCATGCTATCCATTTCAATATTCGAATTTCCGATCCGCATTCGATTTTCGAATTTTCAAATATTCTATTTCAATTTTCAAATCTTCGAGGTTCCATATCAATTTTAAAATCTTCGAGACGCCGTTTTCGATTTTCAAATCTTCGGGATCTTGTTTTCAATTTTTCAAATTTTTGGAAATTTATTTCCGATATTCAAATTTTCAAATATTCAAATTTTCAAAAACCTGGAATGCTACCGAAATTTAGACTTACGATTTGACTCAAAATAGCCTATTTTTAGCCGGTGTGCTACCCATTTCAAAATTCAAAAATATTTTCGAAGCTTCAAAATTGCGGCCCGATGGCATTTTGCCGGTTTCGAAAAAAATCGGGCCACCCACCGATTTTCTCCGACCTTCTTAAAATTTCCTTTTCAAAACTTTTCTTTTCTTAGTACTTCCCGTATTTAGCAGTGTCGAGTCTTGTCATAAGTCGTCGAAGGTCTTTAGCGTCGAAACTCCTTCGATCTTACATCACGGGTTTCCTCCCTATCCCAGTCCGCCTTATTTGACTAAGGCAAGGCTAACCAACGTAGGGCATACCCCTACCAAGGAAAGCCCGTTTACAAACTCGAGTCCAAACTAGAAAGTCCCACGCGATCTTTCCCTCTAGCAGGACGGTCCCCACGACCTTTCCTAAGAGAATCTCGCCCATCTTTCGTCATCCGTTAGTCGAGTCATCCCAATTCAAGAATTATTTAACTTATGGGTCTACCCTAATCACAGGGCGGTCCTTATTCAAGTCAAGTCGAGGGTCTCTACCGTCGAAACTCTGTCGATCTTACATCGCAAGTTTTTTCCCTTACCCCGTATGCCTTTCCTCAAGACCGAGTCAACCTTTAACAAGGCATAGCCCTACAACAAAAGGTTATTGGTCCTTACATCTTAGGGTCACTCGTCCGACACTCAAGTCTTAAAAAAGTATTTGATCTCACTCGGGGGCTACCCTTCAGCAGAGCGATCAATCACGATTGCTCTAAGGGTCATGTCTTACACGTGTTGTCTCACGTACCCCACTTTTGAGTCACTTAGATGTCACACCATCTGAGTCCTACCAGAGTCTTTAGTCTCACTCGGGGCTGTCCTCCGCCCGAGCAGGGGTACCCTAAATTCATCCTGCATCGGCGTCCTTATGATGCCTTCTTCGAGTCGAACCCATGCTACGAACACTTGAGTCACCTAGGGTTAGGTCACCATGGTTGGCCCGAGCACGTGACGCGGTCAAACACGATCGCCCCATTTTTGGACTCGCCCTTATGCAGCTCAAGTCTCATGGTCGAGTCCAAGTCACGGTCGTTACTTTGTCTAGGACAACGTTCGAATGCCCCGATCCGAGAATTTTAGTCATTCTCGTTACCCTCGTGCCGTATCTAGATTGACTCTTTCTCTTACACTTGCGCAAAGCCGAGTTTAGGCGAGTCATGGCACCTGTCGCTATCTCCAGTCAAGGACCTTACTAAAAAAAAAAGAAACAACCAACCGAGCATCCGAAAGTCCGGATTTGATTCGAGTCCAAGTCTGAGTCCGAGTCTAGGATGTTCTATTTCTTCCAAAGTCAAAAAGAGTCATAGTCAGCTGTATTCTGTCCTCTTTTCAAAATTCAATAAAATCAGCTTTTCTATTTCTCATATATACTTTCCTTATGTGTTTCCGAGAACATGATTAACACCATCATACACTGTGAGCACATGCACGTGACTATTATAGGCACATCTAAAATGACTGCAGGAAATCGAGACCCGTGTTTTCCTTTACTTGTTCCATGTCTAACATAGAAAGCCACATAACTACCCTTAGGGAGCGGTATCGAATCCTATGACAAATCTAGGTAGTCTCCTAGTTTGGGTTCAAGACGGGAGGCAAGCCCATTTTCCACAATAAACACCCATCCAGTAAGATCAACCAATCCCTACCCTAGGTGTTAGTCTGACCAAAAAAAAGGAAAAAAGCTGGACAAAAAAAAAATCAAAAGTCCAAGAAAAAAAAAAAGCAAAAGGCCAAAACAAAAAAAGCAGGCCATCATCAAAAAAGAGGCATCCATGACCAAGGTTAAACGGTCAACTAGACCGGGTCTAAGAGGTCAACCAAAAATATATTCAAAAAAAAACCACGACCGTAGTTAGCGGTTAACTCAAGTGAAAGTCTCTTATTGGGGTACGGTCACTTCAAGAATCTCCAAAACCCATACCATCAAATAGGGGAGAATCAACCAAGCTGGTCAACTAACACCACATCTAGCCTTACCACATTACAACCCTCAAGACCTTCTCGAGACCTAGGCTAAGAGACAGCCCGAAATTTTTGAGGATTCGAGCTCCATAAGTTACCTCTAACCATTAGGGTCAGACATGGAAACCAGATCCCGCATTATCAACCTACCCTGATCGAAGTTCGAGTCACTTTTACTCGACTTCCCCCTTTTCTACCTCATTGCAATACCTTACCCTCGAAGCCTTAGCTCCACAAAATCAAGCTCCAGATTTCAAATCATCAAAGTCATTTACTTCCTACCTCCATATTTCCGAAAACATCCAAACCAGTTACCAGCCCCAAACACGGGAACTCAACTTGGGGTCGGCATAGAACATGCCCAAATAGTTCACACCACCTCTGGGGGCTACCCCGGAGAACGCTCATAGTTCAACATCCTAACCATTCTAGCCCTTTGATCAAGACATCATTGGGAATGCACCTAGCCTACACCATCGCTATGGCTAGTTACACACAAAGCCCTAATAAACTAGGCACCATAATACATCTTCCAATTCACTGAACTACGACTTGGTTTGATTTCACTACACGTGAATACGTAGGCAGCCTTTCAACCGAGGCACAACCACCCACATTAACACAAATTCAAAAAGCACCATCATTCCGGTCACGAAATTGTCATGTTCTTAACAGTTAGCTTTGTCATTTTGGGGGCTTCTCCTAGGCAGAAGTTCTCCATCCATTCACATAATCCAAATACTTTCAAAATCTAGCCTCCTTCTATAGTGTGTCCTAGTACTCGGCTCAGTCGAAGACAAGAATCTGTAAGGGACTCGAAACAACACCTACCTTGGGAATATACCCCGAAACAAAAAAGTTCCAAAAAAGCACTAGACTACAACAGTCTCATTACAGACTACTGCAATCCCCCTATAGCACATCCTTCCCATTTTGATGTTCGATTGTGTTGCCACTCACCTAGGCTACGAAATAGCGCAACTTAGGAGTCTTGTCATCTTAGGTGGCCCACCCCTCTACCGAGTCACGGTCCAACCTCTTTGAGAGTCCAAATCGTGTCTGTCAACTCGTCCTGTCGCGTCCAGAGTCGAGTCTATCAACATGCCCTGCTTTTCAAATTCTCGTTTTAAAATTTGCAAAACTTAGCCATTTGAGAAACCTTTTCGACAAGGTCAAATTTCGATCTATTTAAAATGCAAATTTCTTTTCTACCCCTTTCAATTTTGAAAACCTATCTCCTAGCACGTGAGTTGCTTTCAGAACTTCGATTTCAAAAAAAACTAAGCAAAAATCGCTTTCCCCAGCGCAAGTCAGTCTATAGATGCTAACTGCTTTTCTTATGTGTTATCTTGCTATTTGCTGTATTTGCTATTTCGGCGTGTATAACTAACATTTCAGGTACCAGCTTGTGCTTCCCAAAGAAACATCAAGTTTTTTATTCCCCAGCGTGAGTCGTGTTTCACCTAAGCTTTACATGTAAAGTTTTGTGTAACCGTACAAAGCATGTACAACTTAAGGCTTCGGAAGCAGGCCTGCGCAACTCACTAAACTCCCCAGCAAAAAGCCCAAGGTGGCATCTCTCCTGAAGAAACACGGGATGTGCCTACATATAGGTACACCCAGGTGATAAGTGTAGTTTGTAGTGCCTATTTTGTTGTATTTTGGTCCCATTTTCCTTGTGGAATCGCTCCTTGGGAGCGGTTTATGGGCTACTCATGCTTTCTCTAGTTCGTTTCAGGTTCCCGAGACCATTCATGAAGAATTGGAACGATTCCGACTCGTTTCATACACTTTTGGAGCCAACGAAGAGAAGGAACGATCACTCGATGCCTTGGATTCGACCCCGAGACCTTGGGACCCAATCCGGAGCCTCTTAGACTCGATCCCGAGACCCGAGAATCGGTGAGAAGCCCGTGAGAACCAAGGAGGGACCAAAAAGATCATAATGGAGGCCTACAAGGTCCTTCCCGGGCGGGATAATGCCTTCCCGACAGGGAAGGAGTGCACAAAAGGAAAGACCACTTTCTTGAGACCGTCCCGGCCGAGAAGGAACTCGTCCCGGTCGGGACCGTCTCGTCCCGGGCGGGACGAAGCAGCTGCAGCACGCCTTTGCTTCTTTTCTTCTCCTTACTCATTGTAACCCTATATATACCCTTCCTCTTGTATTCTTATATGGGGAGACACTTCCCACTAAACCCTAGACTACTTTAGCATAGATTAGATTAGATTAGAGTAGATTAGTCGGTAATTAGTCGTTAATCTTAGTTTAGCACTTGTATTAAGGGAATTCTTCAAGATCCATCCAAGATTGACAACCTTGGTTGATTGTTTTGGGTTTTTCTTATTAATGCAAGTTTCAATCTTCCTTTCATCTTGTTAGTAGGTATAATCTTCTTAATCCTTTCTCTTAATCTTGTTTATTCATCAAAGTTTCAATCTTTGTTCATTGTTATGTTTATTCCTCATTGTTTTCACTAGTTTCATTGTGTATGCCATGATTCTTGTTTTGGTTCTTCTTGTTAGTGTTAGTTTTAGTTTAGTTATGTTTGAGTAGTACTCTTGCTAGATTAGTAGGGTGATTTTGGTGTTTAATGGATGATTAAGGGTTTGTTGGAGATGTTGGTGGAAATTTTGGGTTTCCTCTTGGTTAGATGCATGGAACATGTTTGATGAAATGCTTGAATGACATGTAGATGCATATGCTTGTTTTTCTTGCCTTTTCTCTTGTGGGTGATTGTTTGCTCGTGGGTTTGGTTCCCTCATTACGTTGCGAGAGCCCGGTGAGGACGACCCCTAGGTCGGTCTACGTAGCGAGAGCCCGGACGTGACCTAGGCTACGAAAGCACGCTAGTAACCCCGTTTGTCGTGTGTGTCGCTAGGATGGGTTCTAGCAAGAACCACTAGGTCAGCCTACGTAGCGAGAGCCCGGACTACACCTAGATAACCCGACTACCCCTTCACCTTAGCTCTTCCTCGATCATTCCATCACCCTTGAACCCGACCTAATCCTAGCCCTTTTTCTTATTCGGTTTCTTCGTCACCTTAGTCATAGTCTTAGCCTTCTCCCCTTCTTATCATTCTAGTTTAGCTTAGTTCGTCGACCTAGTCGCGTATTTGGGCGACCTTAGTCTAGACGCCTCATTACCGTCCCCGTGGATTTGACCCGACTTGCCCTAGCTACGTGTTAGGTGTAGTTGGTTATTTATTGATCGGTGGGGATCCACGGCAAATCCCTACCAAAGGACCGAGTCCCTAGGAAGGATGATAGCGGTGATGGTCGGTCTTCCCTCATTTTGCAATATTATCCACTTTTTTTACTTGGACTAGTTGGGCGGTTTTGGGCACGGGACGACCCTCTTGGCTCATCGCTAAAGGGGGCGGGGTCTCACTTACCTACAGTGTCGACTAACGCCGTGGTTCATCCTTTTTCTATCCCGCCGATCGTCCCGTAGTACGTTCTTAGAAGGTTAGGAGGACCTAGGTAAGTTATCAACGTTTTTATTGCTTTGTGGTCATACTATTAGGGTTTAGTTCATCTCGATTTGTATGATTAGCTTAGGAACGTTGTCACTTGCCTCGAGTCCTAAACCGGTGCTTATTTCATTGCTTGTTTGAGGGAAGCGGTATTTGTTTTCTTTTGGGTGCAACCGATTATTTGTTTGTTTGTGTGTCTGTTTGTTTATGTGTTTTGTGTCCGGTTGCATCCACAGTTTTGTCGCAAGACCCCACTTGCCTTGCGGAGTACACTTTTCCTCTAAGTGTACTCGTGTGAGTTGAAAGGGCGTAGGGTGCGCTAATACCCACTCGGCTTGTTTAGTAGTTAGTTTGTGCTTACTCGAGGGCGAGTAAGGGTTAAGTGTAGAGGAGTTGATAACTGTAGTTTGTAGTGCCTATTTTATTGTATTTTGGTCCCATTTTCCTTGTGGAATCGCTCCTTGGGAGCGGTTTATGGGCTACTCATGTTTCCTCTAGTTCGTTTCAGGTTCCCGAGACCATTCATGAAGAATTGGAACGATTCCGACTCGTTTCATACACTTTTGGAGCCAACGAAGAGAATGAACGATCACTTGATGCCTTGGATTCGACCCCGAGACCTTGGGACCCAATCCCGAGCCTCTTAGACTCGATCCCGAGACCCGAGAATCGGTGAGAAGCCCATGAGAACCAAGGAGGGACCAAAAAGATCATAATGGAGGCCTACAAGGTCCTTCCCGGGCGGGATAATGCCTTCCCGACCGGGAAGGAGTGCACAAAAGGAGAGGCCACTGTCTTAAGCCCGTCCCGGCCGAGAAGGAACTCGTCCCGGTCAGGACCGTCTCGTCCCGGGCGGGACCAATCCATCCCGGGCGGGGCGAAGCAGCTGCAGCACGCCTTTGCTTCTTTTCTTCTCCTTACTCATTGTAACCCTATATATACCCTTCCTCTTGTATTCTTAGAAAATGTTCTTCATTACCCACTAAAACCTAGACTACTTTAGGTTAGATTAGCCTATATTAGAGTAGGTTAGTCTTTAGTTAATCGTTAATCTTAGTTTAATCCTTGTATTAAGAGAATTCTTCAAGATTCAACCAAGATTGACAACCTTGGGAGATTGTTTTGGGTTTTTCTCATTAATGCAAGTTTGAATCTTTCTTCCTCTTGTTAGTAGGTATAATCTTCTCATTCCTTTTTCTCCTAATCATTGTTAATCTTTCAAGTTTGAATCTTTGATTATTGTTCATTGTTCTTGTTATTCCATTATGAATGTTTTGTTGTTTGTGTTGATTTCCTTTGTTATGGTTAGGATTAGTTTAGTTATGTTTGAGTAGACTTGTTGTGGGGTTAGTAGGGGGATTAACTGTTGATTATGGATGATTAGGGTTTGATTGTGGGTAAAGGTGGATTCTTTGTTACTAGTCACATATTAAGAGCTCCATGTGTTTGTTGAATTGCTTGTTAAAGTAGTAGTTGCAAATGCTCCTCTTGCTTGTCTTCCTCTTCTCATTGTGTGATTGATTTGCGGTTGAATCCTTGTGTATTGGGTGACAACTTGCATAAGTATTCGGGTTTGTCTTTGACACGAGAGTGCGGACATTGGTCTACGTAGCGAGAGCCCGAACCGACCTTAGTAACTAGGTGAAACCTACACCCTCGATCTTCCAACTATCCTACTACACTTATGAACCCGACCTAACCCTACCCTTTCCTTATTTGATTTCTTCGTTACCTTAGTGGTAGTCACCAGGGCTTCTTAGGCAAGCTCCCGCGTAATTTCCGAATCGGGATGTGTTTGCGAACGGACACACCCAGGGCTTCTTAGGCAGGCTCCCGCGTAATTCTGAGTTGGGATGTGTCTGCAAACGGACACACCCAGGGCTTCATAGATAGGCTCCCGCATAATCCCGCGTAATCAGGATGTGTCTGCAAACGGGCACACCCAGGGCTTCTTAGGAAAGCTCCCGCATAGTTCTGAGATGGGATGTGTTTGCAAATGGACACACCCAGGGCTTGTTAGGCATGCTCCCGCGCAGCTCCAAGATGGGATGTATCCGCATACAGATACACCCAGGGCTTAAGAAAACAAGTCCCACGGAGCTATCCCCGACAACAGAACTCGGGTATGATTTCTATTTTATGGCTGAGGAGCCCTTTTACGCAAGTCTAATGGACTATAAACGACCCGACCGGAAGTCTGCCAGGTCTTAATCCTCGATTGGCCTGGTAGCTACTCTGACTTTCGCCTTGTCCAAGCCTCAGTCAGAGTGGGGGCTCTGTAGACACCCACATTTGGCCGCTAGGTGTCTATAGCAGCTTCCGACAAACACCCGACGATGATCGGACGCGAACGTGCTTCTACGCGCTCGGATATGGGCTCAAAATCATTAGTTTCTGGCTTTGGCTTTTTACGGAGTACAAATCTCACAAAACTGACCTGAAATTCAGGCCCAGCGGGTTATTTCCAATCAAATAAGACTAATTTTGGTCAAAATCTACACTGGAAATAAAACAGTCTTTTAGCGACCGGGTCAAATCCCGGTCAAAGCCGTTTTCGAATACACAAAATAGCCATGCAAATATCAAGAATCCAACCCAAACACAAAATCTTCAAAATATCTGGCCCGCCTCCTCCACTCGATCGAGTGGGCCTTCAACATGCCTGCTGTTACCTCTTCATTGGGCCACTCGATCGATTTAGCAGGGGCACTCGATCGAGTAACCCTAGGCCGTGGGGTTAGGATTTCCTATATTTACACCCCTTTGCATACAAATTTTGATACACTACTTTCTTATCCACAACTTACATACTTCTTCAATCTTAAACCCTAGCATCTAGCAAACATACAACCCTAAACCACCATAACTCCATCTACATAATCTCGATACTCCCGTGCCTGAGCCACAACTAAACGAGTTCCATACCGAGAATACGAAGCACGTAGGTTGAGGGTGCAAATAATCCCGATTTCTTCTCTCTTTCTCTTCCCTTCTCTCGCGTCGTCCCTCCGTGTCGTCGTTGTTTTTTTTTTTTATATTTATTATCTCGCTTCTAATATCGTTAATATTACTAGTATCAAAACATTAAATTTTTCGCCAATTCGTGTCGAATACAAAGGATGACGGAATAAGAAAATCCGAATACAAGGATCTCGTACCCGATGTGGCCGGCCTCTTATCCCGACACCTCGAGTATTTAATTGTTGAAGCGATTCAACGTCAACAAGATCGTTCTTTTTTTTTTGCGTCATTAGTCTCGTTTTATTATTCGCATATTCGTCATCATCATTAATATTGCATATTCGTCGATTTCTACAACTATTTCGAATCAAGCATGTTTAATTAAGTTAGGGTGAAACCCGTTGATGCGGATCTGACATCACATAACCCATAAGGACTTATTACGATGTCGAGATGCGGAGGGAATCAATTTTAATTCAAGCAAACATAAAGCGTCGTTCTTTAGATGCGATACCAACTCGATAGTCGGATATCGTATCTAAACGAATTAGTCAAAAATTTTAGCAAATACAAATTCGTTGATGCTAAAATAGTTGTCACATAGTTCGAAAGAACTAATTACGTTACTATAATGCGGAGATAATTTATTTCGTTTTTCTTTGATTTAAACGACTTATAATCTCTTTTTCTAGATTCGACTCTAAGTATTCGATATTGATTCATAATCAAATATCGGATGCGACGAGTATCAAAATTCGAGTCGAGCATAAATCATATAATATTTTTTTGCGCGACTTAACAAAATCATCTATTTTCAAAATTAAAGAAGCAATTTCGAAATCCATAACAAATTGCGAAACGAACCCTTGTTCGTACAAGGGGCACTCGATCGAGTGGCACCCCAAAAACCGAGGCAGAAGGTCTTTTTGAGGAACACTCGGTCGAGTCCCTCAATGACTCGATCGAGTGGCACCTCAAATTCAGGGACATAAACATTTTCCGAGGTCCACTCGGTCGGGTCTCTCAATGACTCGATCGAGTGGCCTTTATCACGTCAAATCCGTGAGTCCCACAACGTCTTTCGAGTCTCGATAAAAATCTTTTTATGACTTCGGTCAACACGTGACAAGTCAATCATGTGTCATATTACTTTCAAAAACCGTGCATCATGTCGTTTACGTCATTCTAATATATTTACAAACTGTTATTACCTTTACTAACTTGTTCGTTTATGTGTTTGCATTTTATTTTCGTTGTTTGTTTTATTATACTAAAACGAACCTCGCATGCTAAATACAACTTTGATATTAATTTTGATGCGTTAAATCGACGTAGCAACTTATTCAAATCTTGGCATGTTTAGTCAAAATATTGTTTGCATATCATTCAACCGAATTACTAACGCGCGTATTCAAAAATCAAGCGATATCTTAGTAGAGGCCGCTAAGTGCGGGCGGGGTTGGGTGTTCTTTGGTAACTTCCCAACACGTACCCTCACCCCTTACTCAGAACCGTGGTTTCCGGATGTCCGAAACCATTGGCACACGAGAGTCATTCAATACACAATATCCGATAATGTCGGTATCGGTATCGCAATGCAAAGGGACGAACCCAATAAACTCTGAGATCCGAATGGGCCGTACTTGTGCACGGCCTACTAAGATATAGAGTGGGTTCGAATGGGCCCGAACTCCCACAAAGTTCGGTGGCGACTCCATTTGGATTTGAATTTCAATTCGAGATCCATCTCACATGAGATTCTTTCGCCTCCCCAAACCCGCGCGTGGCCGCGTCGGTGTGGACCTATGTCATGTCCACACGTTGCATAATAGTCTTTTGCAAAAACAGGACTTCCAATCAACCAAAAGAATAATGGATGTTTCTATTAAGGATACTCCAAAACAAAAATTATAAAACTCCATTATAATTCCAGTGTTTCACACCTGTTAATTTAAGAACTGAATATTGGAAATCAAACTATATTCATAAACTGTGTTACTGTAACTCATTAAATATGTTACTCTAATGCATAATGTGTGTTATTCTAACTCATTTTACTCCAATAAAGGATGTTACTCTAAGGACTAGATATTGGAAAATCAATCAAACTCATAAATTGTGTTACTGTAACTTATTCAGTATGTTACTCTAACGAATAATGTATGTTACTCTAACAATATATTGTCCTACTCAGAATTGTGCTTCTTCTTCTTCTTCATCGTTAGACAATGACTTACATGGCATTTCCTAATTCTTCTTCTTCTTCTTCTTCTTCTTCTCATCTACATCTTTGAAATTTTGCTCTATGTATGGAATGAAACTCTCACCCACATCCCTGCACCATTCCTGTGCTTTTGCGTCTACTATAAAACAAGAACAATGCCAATAAACGTGGCGACAAACAAACAATCAGAACTTGAAATATGACGGTATTCTAACCAAAACATTAATAACTAAATCCGATGACATGTTACTCCAATGCTTCAAACATGTTACTGTAATACATTAGGTACTAGGTTAGTACCCGTGCAAAGTTGCACGGGTATTAAGTAAAATAATTATGTAGATAATCTTATTTGAATGTTCAATCTCTAACATGAATAATTTACAACATTAGAAAAATTATAAGCTTAAAACCAACATGAAGAAAACACATGAAAATCAATATATAAATGTTTAGACATGTATTCGGTACCATGTTAATACCGGTATCTCGCAATACAACCATTCATCATGTAACTTAGTTTTAACTTATATTTATTTAAGTTCAAATCTAATCCTGAAGTACAGAAATACAATATGAGAATCGTACCACAAAATATTTCAATAAAGTGTGATGATGACTGAAAAAAGACCTCTAAATTGAACCTCGTGATAATCAAAGTTTTAAACTTTAATTTATATGTAAAATAATATAGTAACTGATAGTATAGATGAGTCATAATTCGGGTTTGAATCAACTGAAGTCACACTTGGATTTTTATAAATAAGTACACTTGCAATGGATTTGTCTACAATAATGCCCGTTAGGAAAAACTATACAACTCAATAAGGTTTCAAACTCTATTTATAAAAAATTGCTTTAAATGGATTATCATGTAAATCCATCCCGTTCAGACTTGCATTCAGTATATAAAATGTTTAAACTCATGTATATTTGTTTAAATATTAAAAACATGAGTACTATGGACATTTCAGACTATCTTTAGCCTATGTTCGACTATTAGATAGAAATAATATGAATTGTAATTACTATAATATTTTTTATCGTCAACATGTTTATACCTATAATGTTTTCAAATGGGATGTTTTATTCTATTCAAATAATTGATATTATCATCATTCTCCACTCGTATCTATATAATATAAAAATTTAAATAATTGGTATTAGTACTACTATCAAAATATCTCATTAATATGAAAATTATGACTAATATTGTATTCGATTAATGGTTATTAATATATTATGAATTAGATTAGGTCAATATTAGATTATAGAGTATTAGATTAATATGGAAAGTGTAATGTTTTAGGAAAGTGTGATTTGGCGCCAAAAGGTCCATGCTATGGTTTCTGTATTATAGATTAGTATAGATGTTATTCTAATGATGATGACTCGTTACTCCAATCAAAACTTTAATAATATACAGTTTCTATACTATAAACGTAAAATCTGATAATATGGAGCATCTTAATGACTTCCATGACGTTTCATGTATAAAGTATAAAGCAAAAACTCACTGTTGGTGTATTCGACAATTTGCATAACCGCCACTGAAGGAGAAATTGTAACCGCGCGAGGAAGAAGATCAGATGAATGATTGAACATGTATTATAATGGATTGATTGAACGTGTATACTTTTATTGAAGGTTGTTTTGATTGAACATCATGAATGAGAGTATGAATGACAGTATGAACATGTAGATTGCTATGAATAAGAGTATCAATGAGAGCGTTATACTTTGATATTGTTTCCTATTTTGCTGACAATCACGTTCCATCATTATAGGAAGCAATATCTTTTTTTTAATATGGCGGTATTCTAATTCCTTTGTTACTCTAATGCATTACAGTAACAGATGACAAGAACTAAAGTAACAGATGAAGTGCATTAAAGTAACACGAGATTCAATTAACAGAAGCTGTCTATACACAGGGGTTAGACATTAAAATAATAGATGGTCTATATTAAAGTAACACATTATATATGTGTATTACAATAACTCCATATATATGTTTGTGCGAAAAAATCATATAATGATCAGATCTTTAATAATATGCAGTTTCCATACTATGAACGTAAAATTTAATAATATGGAGCATCTTAATGGCTTCCATGACGATGAAAGCATAACAATTGATGAAGATTATGAAAAACCTAAATAATAATTGGTGAAAATGATGAAAAACCTAAATAATTAACATAACAATCTGCAATCTATACTAACACAAGAGCAATGAATCGTTGATATGGATATATGATGAATGAAATAAATAAAATTGACGCAAAATATGAAAGCAATATCGAAACTCACCATTGTTGTACTCCACGAATTGCTTATCAACAGTTGATGATGATGTCGTGATCATTGAATCCATAGTAACGTGATGTCAAGCACAGATTTTGAATGAATGAATGAATGAACGTGATGTTGGAAGCGTTTTTTTTAGGTTTGATGAACGTGGTAACGTGAATGAATGTGATATTATTGTTTCGTAAAATTATGGGAGATATTTTAGGAAGCAATATCTTCCCTTTTTTTTAATGCAAATTGTAGAATGAATCATATCCATCCATCCTCATCCTATTCATTGGATGAGATGAAGACTTATGGACGCATATATAGAGAAGGACTCATAAGAGTCTCTCTCTCTCTCTCTCTCTCTCTCTCTCTCTCTCTCTCTCTCTCTCTATATATATATATATATATATATATATATATATATATAGATCTAGGATCCTTTGAGACAACTCAACTCGCCGCACCCATTGAGGCACAATCTCAACCATTAGATTAAAATCAAATCAAAGGCTAAGATTAAAACAAAAACTCATACATAAAAAAAAGTCCCCAATTTTTTTTTCCCGGGAAAACAAATCAATATTTTTCGGGGGAAAAAAAGTTTTGGATTTATTTTTTGAAAAAAAAATCGGAATTTTTTTCCCAAAAAAAAAAAATCCGAAAATTTTTTTTTTCGAAATTTTTTTTTACAAAAATATTGAGTGTATATAACATTTATTTTACTGTATATATTGAGTTCTTAAGTGTATATATATAGTGAGTTTAATAGCGTATATAATGAGTTTTTAGTGTATATAAAAGTTATTTGGATGTATTTTCCATTTTTGATTAATTGGTGTACATGGTAACTATTTGGGTGGATATAACAATTATTTTACTGTATATATTGAGTTTTTAAGTGTATATATATATATATGTAGTGAGTTTAATAGAGTATATAATGAGTTTTTTAGTGTATATATATAACAGTTATTTTGATGTATGTTCCATTGTTGATTAACTGATGTACATATTAATTATTTGGGTATATATAACAATTATTTACTGTATGTATTTAGTTCTTAAGTGTATATATATATATATATGCAGTGAGTTTAATAGTGTATATAATGAGTTTTTTTAGTGTATATAATAGTTATTTTGATGTATGTTTCATTATTGATTAATTAGTGTACATAATAACTATTTGAGTGTATATAACAATTATTTTACTGTATATATTGAGTTCTTAAGTATGTGTATATATATAATGAGTTTAATAACGTATATAATGAGTTTTTTAGTGTATATAACACTTATTTAGATGTATGTTCCATCTTAATTTAATGGTCTAGATTGTGCCTCAATGGGTGTAAGGAGTTACCCTGCCTCACCCGAGCCCTCCTCTCTCTCTCTCTCTCTCTCTCTCTCTCTCGCTCTCTCTCTCTCTCTCTCTCCTCTCTCTCTCTCTCTCTCTCTCTCTCTCTCTCTCTCTCTCTCTCTATATATATATATATATATATATATATATATATATATAGAGTGAAGATCAAGTGAGTCCTTTTTTCTTTTTTGAGTCCATGAGTCCTATTCTTAGCCATTGATCTAAACAAGATGAATGGTTGAGATTGCATATGCTAATTAAGGTAGCAACTACCAAATTTTGGAAAAAAAATAAAAAAAATCCTCTTCCTCCCTAGATTAGCGCTAACTGCAACCTTCTCTCTCATCTCATTTATTTTTTTTTGCATTCAAACGCCCGCTTAAGAAAACCCTTCATCTTCATCTCTTCTCCCATCTCGCTCAATTTTTCCGCTCAACTCAAGCACAGCCTTACACTCAAACGCTCAACTCAAACTCAATCGCTCAACTTCAACTTCAACTTTTGCGCTCAACTCAGGCATACCCGAGCACTCAATCCTTCAACTCGCACTCAATCCTTCAACTCAACTCAATCGCTCGCTCAACTCTAGGATTCTCAAGCACTGCTCAACTGAACTCTGTCGCTCAACTCAATTCAATCGTTGTCCTCAACTCGAGCAAGGTTATTATTTTACTGAAGATCTAGGTTTTGTTTACATCTGTGTTATATTTCATTACCTCTTTCGCTAATTATTGATTCATTAATTTTGCTGCGTCTGTGCCATATAATTAATTTTTTTCACTGAAGACTGTTTTGCTATCTGGGTTTTCATCTGTTTCGTGTAATTGAATTCAACTACAGACGAACATATATCGAATGTTACTTTAATGCACATACGCTGTTACTGTAATAAACTTGATGTGTTACTGTAAGGGGTGCTTCGTTACTGTGTTTGATGTACGGTGTTATTTCAAAGACAACCATGTGTTACTGTAATGCATAAGAGGTGTTACTTTAACTCTCATCTTCGTGATACTTTGAATCCTTGTAAACCCTCAATTGTGTACATTTGTTACTCTAATCTGCTTCTTATGTTACTCCACACTTCTATTGGCAGACAGGAACACTGTGCGATCGCAATTGTTGGAAAACGTAGCCAAGTATGAGAACAGTAGACAAAAAATCATCGACGGTCCCAAGAGCAAGCCAACAAAGGGCCGAAAAAAATAGCGTGTTTACTGAATCATGTCATCTCTTTTGTAACTACGATTTAATGGTCTCTATTCTTTAGTTACCTGTCTAATTACATTGGTATTTTGACTATCACCAATACATTGAAGCTGTGAAACTCTGTTACAATGACCAACTGCACATGTTACTCTAATTCACTGTTGGTGTTACTATGGGGATTATTGAAATTAACACAATTTTCTTTGGTCTCACAATTTGTGTGTTACACCGAAGCACTTTGTGTGTTACTTTAATGAACAAATTATGTTACTTTAAGTGATTAATGCCGTTAGTACAATGATATTGCAATCACCAATATTGGTACTCTTTTAATGAATGAACAACATTGCTGTCCTCAGTTACTACAATGCATTTTTTCTGTTACTGTAACAAATTAATAGTGTTACTTCAACGCACATGAGATGTTACTCTAACCAAAAACACATTTATTAAATAAATATAGTGTTAATTGCAAAAATGTGTACAACATTAGTTTTTCGTGTAAATCAGGAAAAAAGAAAAAATTCTTGTAATGTCAAAGAACACGAGTATTATCAAAACACTTGTTCATCCTCGTCTTCCTCTGTGTCTTCTTCAGTACGGAGTGAAAACCTCACCCACATCTCTGCACCATTCCTGTGCATTCGGCTCTTTACCAATGCTTCCTGCCAAAAATTAAGAAAAGTCAGGCCCATGGACATAAGTGTTACTGTAACTCCTAAGTTGCGTTACTTTACCTCTAAAAAGATGTTACTCCAACGTCAGCGCCAAAAATCCTTTTTTAGTGTTACATTTTTGTGTTACTCTAATTAAAATTAGGTATTTCTGTAACTCATTACTTGTGTTACTTCAATGCCATGTATGCTTCAACATAAAGCAAAACAATAATATCGGTGAAACAATAATATCAATGAACCATAATATTAATCCATAATTAATCAAACGAATTAAATTCCACCTTTTCCAGTGTTGTCTTGTGCGTTCGCATCTCTGGCGCAACTACCTGCACAAAATCAAACAGCGTTACATCAATGCAAATAATGTGTTACTGTAATTCATGAGTGGTGTTACCCTAACGTGTACAATACGTTACTCTAGCATATCATAAAAACCCTTTTCCTGAACGTTCATTTGTGTTACTGTAATTGCAATTAAGTGTTACTTTAACTCAGAAGGCATGTTACTTCAACGACGAATCTGCGTTACCTGAAATCAAAAAAATAGAATCAATGGATATCAGGGAAAATCTTAATAAAAAGCATAAAGACCTGTAATCTATAGAGATCGAGATATCAAAATACCATTGATACGAAACTGTGATATCAAAACGCAATGACATCAAAAAAACGCAAATTGATACGAAACTGTGGTACAAAATGACAATGAAAGCACTATGAACATGAAGATCGACGTAAAAAAAACGCAATTCGACGCGATAAAACATTGATATGAAAATGCAAATTGAAAGCAATATGACTATTGAAATCCATGAAGAAAAAACGAATAAAAACGTGAATGAAACACTGAAACTCACCATTGTTATATTCGATTAGTTGCTTATCAACCGTTGAAGATGATGATGCGGTCATTGAATCCATTGTAGCAGAATTTCGAGTTCAAAATTGATGAATGAGCGTGAATGAATCAGAGTTTTTTTTTTTTTAGGTGTGAATGAACGTGGAATGAAAATTGAACGTGATAATGAATGTGAATGATAGGAAGTTATTGTTTCCTAAATTCTTGTGAGTTATTTTAGGAATGTAAATCTTCTTTTTTTTTTTTTTTAATGGATGCATCTTGTCCATCCATTCTCATTCCATCCAATGGATGGGATGAGGACTTACGGACTCACAAAGAGTAAAGGACTCATAAGAGCCTTACTCTATATATATATATATATATATATATATATATATATATATTGATTATTATTATTATACAAAGTGTTTGGGTATCAAACAATCAAAGGCCTCCTACCAGCGGTGGCCGGCAATCTCCCTCTCCGTTCCTGACAAGCCTTCAGCTCCGAACCTACACAAGGAGCACACAAGGGCCTCGGAGGGTGTCCGAGGTTGCCTCTCCGACGCTCAAGTCAGTGTCGTGGGTTGGGGGGTCGAGGTAAGATTATGGAGGATGTTACTTAGCTTTTTAGAGAGATGGAATGTTGTAGATCTTTTGTGTCCCCTTTTTCATGGTGGTTCTCTGGGTATTTATAGGGCGTGAAGAGCATGGGTCGGTCGTCCTCCCTTTTGTTAGGCCGGCGCCTCCCTCCGTCAGAGGGAGCCGGTGCGAGTTGGTTTTCGAGACAGGGGATGCCTTCGAGTTGCCATCTCCCGGCTACCTGTGGTGCCGACCCCCATCATTGCCCCAGCGCTGGGCGTTTGTCAAGGGCCGTCGCAGGCTGACCCCAGTGAACAGTCCTTGGGTGAGGCGTCACAGGGCCGCTGGCGCTTTGCATAGGATCCGTTCACCTTCCCTTCCTATGCCTAGGGTATACCTAAAGGTAATGATGACCTTTGGTCTTCCCTAGGTTGTTGAGTGGTTGTGTGCATTAAATGGGGTGCATGCATTGGTGGGTCTCCCTATATAACGCCCTCATTTTTTGCCATTTTTGGCATCATTTTCCGACTTCTTTCTTTGAAAACTTAGCTCAGTCATGTCGTCCTCTGGCAGCAACTCTCCTCCGTCCATCGTGATGCATCCTCGTGTTCCTGCGCGGCGCAGGAAACGCTCTCCCTCTCCGGAGACCTCGAAGCCCAAGCTAGGGCGTTGGGTCTCCCGAGGACCTCCATCACGCCCATCGGCACCTGTAGAGGTAGCCCCTCTCCCCCCTCTTCCTATTGGGGGGGCTGCTGGACGTTCCCATGGTAGTGATCATGACCGCCGCCGCCGGAAGGCCAGGGTGCACTTTGGTATTTCGGAGCCGGATGTTGATCCGGATTGTCCATCCTCGGGCAACTCCTCCGGCTCATATTCCTCGAGCAGCCGCTCATCTGGGCCATCGTGGATGGTCGGGCCCCTCTGCCCCAGTGATTCGTCGGGCAAAACGGTGGAGGGTTTCGACGTTCTTCGTGGAACTCGTGCTCCTCCTCCTTCCCCTGCTTCCTCTTCTTCCCCTGCCAGCTCAGCTTCCTCCCTTCCTGATGAGGATTCCGATGGGGAGGATATGGAGTAGGGCCTCCTTATTTGGTCGGACCTCGTTTTGCCGGTTGAGGTCAGTAGATGGTACGGCAGTATACTTTTGGCGGTATGGCTATGTTGGCGGTGCTTCGCAGGTGGTCCTCAGCTTTCATCATGTTGCTCTTTTACTTATTTTAGGTAGTTTCTAGTCGGTTTATGTAGGTTTAGGGGTTGCCGGCCCCTTTTGTTTTGTTTTTCGAATACCGGCTTTATATTATTGGGATTTCGGTTCCCTTAGTCTGTGGATGGTAGGGTGTTTGGGTGTAAGCTGACTGTTTATTGAATGTGGGCCCTTGTGTTTTGTGCCAAAATCACGCTTTTCAATTTGTCTGCTCCCTCTCCTTGTGTTGTCTTTTCGTATTCTGCGCGTTTAGGTTGCATTGAATGCCATTTGTCCCCTGTCAGTTATCTCTATGGGTGGCCCTAGGAAAACCCCTTTTGTATAAATAGGGGCTCGTTTCCTCATTTGCTCTCATTTGCCTTTCCACTCTCTCACTAAGAGCAAAGCATATCCCTTCTTCTACCCCTTTCATCTCTTATTAAGTCGCCGTCTCCTACCGCGGGAGTTCTAGTTTCGCCGGCGTATCTAGGTCAGTTCTCTTTTCCTTCTTGTCTTTTGTTTATTCCTTTGCTTCTACATCATGTCCACCCGTTCCCGGCATGTTCGTTTTGAGGAAGAGAGCGACGAGGCGATGTCGACATACGATGGGGTCCAAGTCAGTGGATCCGGGGAAGGTGTCGGCGAAACATCCTCCGATGAGTCTGTAGAGGTGGTGGAGCCCATTCCTGCGAAGCCTCTCCAAACTCTACGCATTTCTGCCCCAGGGCCTTCTCGAGAGGGGGTGACCTCTATTTCTGCTGGGGACGGCGAAGGGGTGCCGTCCTCTGATGTTTCTGGGGGAGATATGGTTGTGGGTAGTTCCATCGTCTGGGGGAATCTTCCGAGGCGGAGGGGTCTTCTCCCCGTCGTTCGGCTTCTATTTCTGGGCCGGTGGGGGGGCGGACAGAGGATGTTGAGAATGGCCGTCGTTCTCTTCGTCACGCCAATACTTTGGTGGACGAGGGTTGGCGCCAGAAGGTGCTCAATGTCAGTGGTCTTGACGCCGCCTAGGAGCTCTGTCCTCTTGGGGAGGGTTATGAATATGTGTTGCCGGAGCCGGGTCAGTCAATTTGTTCCCCTCCTGAGGGGTCAATTTATCCGCTGCTCTTGAGATGAACCGCGCTAGGGTTGTCATCCTCCCCGTGAGTCTTTGTATGTCTCTGATAGTTCTCGGCTTCGGTAGGTCCTGGATGGTTTGAACTTTTTCAGGCGTCTATTCCTCTGGCGCTTACTAGAAATCCTAAGAACTTTCCGGACCTTACCCCGAACGTACACTTTTGGGGGTTGAGTTTCATCCTGTACTTCCTTTATGACTGGAATGTCTCCTTCAGGTCGTCGAGATGTTGTTCGTCTGCTTTGCTTTTTATGATCGCATTGTCCACGTACATCTCCATGTTTCTGCCTCTCTGACCCTTGAAGATCTTGTCCACCAGTCTTTGGTAGGTGGCGCCTGCGTTTTTTAGTCCGAAAGGCATCATTTTGTACATGAATGTCCCGACGCTGGTGATAAACGCGCACTTGACACTGTCCGGCCCCCACAAGAAAACTTGATGGTATCCGGAGAAGGCGTCTTGGAAGCTTAGCATGGTGTGTCCGCTGGTGGCGTCTACTAGTTGGTTGATCCTGGGGAGGGGGTAGCAGTCTTTTGGGCATGCTTTGTTTAGGTTGGTGAAGTCGACACACATGCGCCAGGCGCCCGACGATTTCTTCACCATTACCACGTTTGCCAGCCATTCAGGATAGTTGCAGGTTTCTATGAAGCCGGCTTTTATCAACTTGTCGACCTCACATCGGATGGCGTCGTCCTTTTTTGCCGACATGGTTCTTTTTTTCTGTCTTACTGGTCGGAAGGTAGGGTCAACGTTTATCCTGTGTACCGTCACCTCCGGGTCAACTCCAGTCATTTCGTCTGCCGAATATGCGAATACGTCGGTGTTGTCTTTTAGGAGGCTGACGAGGCGCCCCTGATAGACTGGTTCTAGGCCGGTCCCTATGAGAACGGATCGGCCTGGCTCCAGTTCTATCGTCATGCTCTCCCCGCCAGGCTCGAGGAGCTCGGAGTTGGGGTCCGTAGCCTCCCCTATCCTGAGGGTCTTGGAGGCCGGCAGACATTCGTCGGCGCCGTAGGCGACTTTTCGCTTTCCCTTCATTTCTTCCTGGGATCGCCTGAGGGCTACCGATTTACAGTTTTGGCGGAGTCCTGGTCCCCGTGTAGCTTTCCCTCAGTGTTCGTATTGGTGACATAGGCCAGCGTCAGAGCTCGTATGGACACCATGGCGTGTACCCCGTCCAAGGTTATCCGGCCTATTAAAGCGATGTAGGCGGACTTGGCGTCCACCACTACGAACTGGGCCGCCGTTGTTTTCGCGTTCTCGTCTTTTCCGAACATGACTGGTAAGTCGATTGTTCCCATGGGTACGACCCCGATTCCTGAAAAACCGTAAAGGCACTGGCCGTTGGTTTGAGGTGCCGCTCGTCGAAGCCCATTTGCTCGAAAGCTTCTTTGTATAGTAGGTTAGTGTAGGCGCCCGTGTCTATCATGCACCTTTTAACCGTGTGGTCGCCTATTTTTATGGCCAAAACCAGGGGATCACTGTGGGGGTACGTTACTCGCTTGTAATCCTCCGCCGTGACGCTGAGGGTTCGGATGGTGTCTCTCTTGGATTCATTGGCGTAGCATATATGCTGGGTCAGCTCCTTTAGGTGGCGTTTAATCTTCCTCCTGCTGGTTCCGGCCCCGTGCTCCTTTTTGCCTATCATGTTAATGACGTTGTGTTCCTTTCTCTTCTCGGCTCTGTCCCTGGGGTTGCCAGTCGCCGTGTCGTGGTTGTTATTGTCGTTATTGTTTTTGTTGTTGGCGACGCGCTGGGTTCTGGCTTCATATGCTGCCAACGAACCGTGCCGTATGAGGCCTTCAATTTCGTCTTTCAAATTCCTGCACTCCTCTGTTGTATGCCCCGTTTGGTCGTGACAAGCGCAGTATTTCTTTGGGTCAGTATGGGCTACAAGCCTGATGGGTCGTGGGATTCCACATTTCCCGTTGTTTTTTTCTATGTCGTAAATCTCCGCCCTAGGTCGGGGCAGCGCGGTGTAGCGGTCGAACCTTTCCCTGCGACTCTCCTCTGACCTTTTTTCTCCGCGGCTCCTGTTCGGCATTCTGGGGGGGGCTCCCTCTGACCCATTGGGGTAGGAGCTCTTTCCAAAGGCGGGCGTCGGATCCTTGGCGGCGAGGGGTCCTCACACCGCGCTTTGTAGTCTTCCTCGTTCATATATCCTTCTGCTATCTGTCGGGCCTCGACAAGTGAGGTCGGCCTCTCTCTGAGTAGGTGGCTCTTGAGAGGACCCTCTGTCATTATATGGGTTAGAGCGTAGGCGGTCGTCGGCGCGTCGATTGTCCTGATTTGTTGGCACTCTAGGTCAAATCTTCTGACAAACACCCTAATGGTTTCCTTCGGGCCTTGCTTCATTGTCATTAGATCCACCGTAACAATCTGCCTGCGCCGACTTCCGGCATATTGATCTATGAAAGCCGTGCCGAGGTCTCTTAAACTTCGAATTGACTCCCGGGGCAAACCCCGGAACCACGATTGGGCATACCCGGTGAGGGTGGTGGGGAATACTCGGCACCACACCGCGTCGTCGAGCTCGTACATGGCCAAGTAGCTTTCGAATGTCGCCAAGTGATCCTCCGAGTCTGCTGTCCCGTTGAACTGGATATTTGGTACTTTCACCCTGGGCATGGGGTGCTCCGTGATTTCCGGATGAAACGGTGATACTGTAGGTCGTCCCCACTTGGCATTCTCGTGGTGGGCGCTGTTAACTTGGATTCACCTTCCTCTTCTTCCTGGGGGGTGAACGTGTTCCTCCCGGATCGGTATGTCACGAACGTATCCCGCTCGAGGGACTCCTCCTGGTGTTACTTGGCATCCGGGTGAATACCGAACCACGTCCTTTGGGGCTGGCGTGTTTTCTTCCACGCTCTCTGGGGCCCAGCCTGTCCTGTATGGTTCTTATAGGTCTCCCTTCTCTTTCTCTCTGGCCTAGGCGGTGATGAACCGTTCTTTGGGGGCTGTGACTTCTCCTGGAATTCCAGGTGCCTGGGTCCAGTCGGTGGCGCATGGTTGGAGTGTGGCTCCGACTCCTTTCGCGGCGTCTCTCGCTTTTTGGGGACTCGCTGCCCTCTCTCCCGGTGTCGGCCGGTGTCAGGGTGCCCAAGCCTATACCTGGGCGTAACGGCGAAGGCCCACTGGACCGGTATTCCTGTCGGCGCTGATGCAGCCTGATACGCTCATTGTCCAGGCGTCTGCCTTTGTCCAGGTACCGTTGTTTCCTCTCCTCCACCGTCAACGTCGCTGGTAGCTCCGGGAAGAGTTCCCGGGGCGAGACGTCGGCACTTTGGAATATTCCGGCAACTGGCTGAAGGGTTTTTTTCGTGCGCGGCGTTGTTGAGGTCGACGGGGTGGTTGCCCCCAGCAGGGCAGCGAAGAAAAGTTGGGCGGCGGACAGCTGCTCGGGGGTGAAGGCATTTGCTGGGACGCTTGCAGGGGACGCTTCCGCTGGGGTTGACGTTGAGGCCAGGTGGCCCTTGCCTCTATCCTTGTCTCGAGCCTGGTCCTCCGCAGGGCAGGTCCCCATGGCCTCGATTTCGGCATTCTTCTCTGTTGCCGCAGCAGTGTCCGCGGCGTCGCGAGTCGCCATTTTGATGTTTTGACGATTTTTTCTTTCCTAGAGCGAAGAGCTTTTTGTTTAAGCTCCCCACAGACGGCGCCAAATTGTTTGGGTATCAAACAATCAAAGGCCTCCTACCGGCGGTGGCCGACAATCTCCCTTTCCGTTCCTAACAAGCCTTGAGCTCCGAACCTACATAAGGAGCACACAAGGGCCTCGGAGGGTGTCCGAGGTTGCCTCTCCGACGCTCAAGTCAGTGTCGTGGGTTGGGGGGTCGAGGTAAGATTATGGAGGATGTTACTTAGCTTTTTAGAGAGATGGAGTGTTGTAGATCTTTTGTGTCCCCTTTTTCATGGTGGTTCTCTGGGTATTTATAGGGAGTGAAGAGCATGGGTCGGTCGTCCTCCCTTTTGTTAGGCCGGCGCCTCCCTTCGTCAGAGGGAGCCGGTGCGAGTTGGTTTTCGAGACAGGGGATCCCTTCGAGCTGCCGGCTCCCAACTACCTGTGGTGCCGACCCCCATCACAAAGTAATTATTAATTATCATAATTTTACTTAAGCAAGTTTAGTGCAGCGGATTGGTTTTTGACTTTCGACCCTACATTAGAAAGAACTACTCTAAATCAGTAAGTAAAGGAGTTTAAAAAGTTATAGATTAACGTATTAATAAATACTCTGTAGTACATTATGCATTATGATATATATGGTAATTGATTTTTGTATGAAACTTTAATATCTAACTATACGTGGATGTTGAATTATTTGAGATAATCCATGTTAACGTTAATCGAAATGTCAAAGTCCAAGCATCGCCAGGCACATAAACCTAGTATATACTAAAATACTGTTGAAAACTTAACACAAAAAGAAGAAACTGCTTGGGTTATTGAAAGATGCTACTCCCCCCTGGCCTAGTTTTTTTAATCTTCTGTCTTTCCTTTTTGGCACTAGTTTGATTATCTTCACTCTTTCCATTTTTGGGTTGTACTTTAATCAAATTTTTTATTTTTTCTTCAATTCTTTATTTTTTCCTTTACTCACAAACCTCACCACATTTCTACTTTTTTTTTGAGTGAATAGATCATTTCATTAATAAAAAGTCATACGACATCTACAACTTATATCATAATTGAACGAATACAATACTATCAAATTTGAGGGAAATAAATTCTCATCTAAACAAAAATCTCTCACTAAGACTTTGATCTCCGCTTCTGCACATCCTCTCTCAACATATCGCTATTTGATGGTACTACTTTTCACAAGAGGGTCTTTGGATCTTCCAAAGTTTTGAAAAGAATTGATTCCATCTAACCTGATAGATTGTAGCCGACAATCAGACATGAATTGAGATACCATACAATGAACAATTGAGGTACTGATCTTCCGTGCCTCTCCGATATCATAAATTCAAGCATCTCTCCAAAAAGAGAGGGCAAAACTCATCAATTGATGGGGGCGAAACTCTCCAAAAGGAGAGGACAATTATTATACATATAATACTAACAATATTACTATTATATATAATTAGCTAAAATTGGGGGGCTTATCACCAATTAATGGTGATAGCCACAATTTTTTTTTCCGAAGGCTAGGTTTTTTTTTTGAGGACGAAGAAGGTTTTTTTTAGTGCTATATTTCTACTTTATACCCCACATTTTCTTACTTTAATCAATTCTTATTCTCTTCTTAATATTTATGCCAACAAAAAGTGGGAAGATACAAACAACTAGGAGGGAGTACAAGATTGACGTCCTAGCTAAGGTATAAACGCCATGGCAATGACATCTAGAAGTGTAGGATGTCACACTTACGACATTCAAAAGATCTATCATTTTAAAGAATTTTAGGAGCTTTTCATTTGACACAACAATAAATACGGAATAGAACACAATAATTCGGTATATTACAAGAATATTCTCCTCTAGATGATCACGCAAACCATCCTTCTATCTAGAATATGAGTTGGTCAACACTTATAAAATTAGCAATGGACTGAATGGAGTATCTACGAATGGAATGGATTTGAATTGATTATAAAACTAGGATGGTACGGATTTAGAATCCAATGCTTATTAATACCCGTTTGGTTTGATCTTTGATTGAATTGTAAATGTGCATGAGGAGGGTGAAATTGAAATCCTAGACAGAAATTATAGATTGAGATTCCAAGGTATTAAGGTGGTACGGACTAACACGTTTAGCCTCAGTGATACATAGTCAATTACCCAAACAAAAGTGGTATATATCCAGCCTGTTTACATCATTAATTATTTTGCCGTCATTCATATATGGTTTGGTATATTAAGTGAGAGATAGTGTATAAAGTTTTACCCGTTGTGAGTAGAAAGAAAGCAATTAGTGCAACTTGTCTCTTATGAATCACAAGAGTTGTTGGTGATTTAGGTGTTAGTATCGGTTCATTTTAGCGTACTCAAGTTTGATTTACGGATGTGTAAATTCAATATAATATAATATAAATTCTGTGAAGTACGAAGTGTACACTTATATATAATTAAGCGAAAATTACACATTACAACCTTATAAAAATCAGTTTTTTGTAATTACAACCTTTTAAAAATTTTCTTTTCAATTACTACCTAATAAAACACTTTTCATTTGCAATTGCTACCTTTAATGAACTCCGGTGGGTTAGTAAGCTAATTTCCGTCCCAAATTAGATTACGCCTAATTTTGTGACCATTTTTCCCTTGACTCTGTATACTCTTTCCCCAACCTTTATCTCTCTTACAACACCTCTTAAAAATTATATTGCTCTTCAATTGCTTCACTCTTCAATTCAATTTTTGCAGTCTTCAATTTCTTCATCCTCTCTCTGTCGTCGTTTATACATCTTCTTTATTTTCGCCGCCATTAGTGCCTGTAGTTTATTGTTGTGTACGAACAAGATATGTAACCCTAATTCACGATTATGTACTTTGCAAAATTTCTGTTAGCCTAGAAATTAGGGCTTGTGGAAATGTAGGGTTTATCCCTACTTCTCTTTATTATTCCTCTAAATGTTGCAAGTTAACCATGAATGGTTGAATATCCATATCTACAAATAATTGAATAGCAAAAGCAACATAGCAGACATTAGGCGAAACAAAATCAACAAAAAATTGGAGAAACCCTAAAAATTGAAATTATCTAATCGACAACCACATTTGGCTCTCAACATGCTAATGAACTACAATAACACTATAACTACACTTAATCCATATTAGAAAGACTAAAATTAAATGCAAATCTGGGTTTCGTGTGAAGAATCGATTCAAAACCCTAAATTAACGAAAAACCCCTAAACTAACGGAAAAACCCTAAACTAACGGAAAAACCCTAAATTAACACAGGATTTGGGGCTACTTACTTGCAGATATGTCGTTCCCTTCAATTGCGCCAGAATTTGGTATGGATTTTGGATTCAATTGGAAAACTAATTAGGATTTAGTGGATGATGATTGAAGAGGAAGGAACGGAGTGAGTACTGTAGGAGGTGAGTAAAAGTGTGGACATGACATAGGTCCACCCCGACGCGGCCACGCGCGGGTTTGGGTAGGCGAATGAATCTCCATATGAGAATGGATCGAATTGAAATTTAGGTCTATGTGGAGTCGCCACCGAATTTTGTGGTTATTTAGAACCATTCGAGCCCACTCTATGTCGTAGTGGTCCGTATACAAAATACGGCCCATTTCCAATGTCAGAGTTTATTGGGCTCGTCCCTTTGCATTTGATACCGATACCGACATTATCGGATATCGTGTATTGAATGACTCTCGTGCGCAAACGGTTTCGGGCATCCGGAAAGCGAGGTTCTAAGTAAGGGGTGAGGGTACGTGTTGGGAAGCCCACAAAGGACACCCAACCCCACCCGCACATTAGCGGCCTCTACTAAGAATTCGAATGACTTACAATACACGCGTTAGTAAAACGGGAAAAAATGCTTATGCAAACATTGTTTTTCCTAGGCATGTGAATAAAATTGAAAAGTGGGTTTCTATGTCAATTTAATGCAATTAATTCTACGTCAAAGTGAAATTTTAGCATATGGGTTCATTTAGTACAATAAACGAATAATAATTAAATGGGCAAAAGAAATAACAAACGCATTAGTAACGATGTAATAATATAACGAATAATAACGGTTTGTGCAAATGATAAATGAGATGAAAAGATGCAAATATGAAGATGTATGTTTTGAAAATATAGTATACACGTGATTAATTATGCACGTGTTGACCTAAGTCGTGAAATACTATCGGGTTTAGAAAATAGAATGATGTACGATTTATTGTGTTAATCGTTATGAGGCTACTCGATCGAGTAGACCCGTAAAAGACGTTTCTGCTTTGCATTATGGACCATACTCGGCCGAGTCATTGACCAACTCGGTCTAGTACATGGCCACTCGACCGAGTCACTGTGAGACTCGATCGAGTGGGGGTCGTAATTAACATTCTGACTCGATTTTAGGGTGTCACTCGATCGAGTGGCTAAGACACTCGGTCGAGTGGCACCTGTACGAACTCGGTTCGTTTACAATTTTTTATTAATTTTGAAATTGCTTTTGATTTTTGATAATTCGACGGTTTTACCGAATCGGACATAAATATTGTACAATTTATATTCGACTTGGTTTTTTATAAATCGCGAATTTTGTTGAACCGAATATAAATATTGTTGAATTTATACCCGATTCTAAATTTGAATACTCATCGTATCCCATATTCGATTATTTGAACCGATACGGGATATTAGAGTGAGATAAAAAAATAAATTAATTTTAGTCGCTTTAAATTAATTATCGTGATATGAACAAATCACGTTAATTAATTCGTGTGACTTGATTGTTAGATTCGATATCCAATTATGGAATTGGTAACGAATCTAAAATCGACCTTTACTTGAATAAAAAAAAAAGAACTTGATTCCCTCGACTTCTCCGTCATCGAAATAAATCCCTAGGGATTGTGATGTCGGATCCGTGTCAACGGGTTTCGACCCTTATTAAAATTGATTTTTAAAGAAATTCATGAATGCAAAATTAATGATGATGATGATGATAAAGTAATAACGAATTATTGTTTAAGTTAACTTATTTCAATAATCCAACGATCGGGGTGATGGGATAAGCGACCGACGACGCGTGTGCAGTACACTTGTATATGCGGTTTTCATTATCCCACCATCACTCACGTTCGACACAAATCAATAAGTATTTTAATGTTTTGATGTTAATACTATTATCGATATTATTACGCAACGAACGAAATAAATAAAATAACAAAAAAAAGATGGAGAAAAAGGAGACAGACGACGAAGAGAGAAAGGGAAGAAAAGAGAGGGTTTTGACACCCTCAACCTACATGTTCTTGTCTCGGTGCGGACTCGTAACCGTGGCTTTAACACAAGAGTCTTCGAGGTTTTATGTAGGTTAAGTTGTGGTGGCTCGGGATTGATTCCTAAAACTAGGTTTAGGGTTTTTACTAGTGTAGAAATGCTAGGGTTTGATTAGGGTTTGTAAAAGACGTAGTATGTGTGTGTAGGGTTGCTCTAGGGTTTCGAAAAAAAGTTGTCCAAAGTTGTTGCATGAGGGTTGCTTATATAGGCAAGGCTAGGGCACCCGAATTAGGGTTACTCGACCGAGTAAAGGGCTAACTCGGTCGAGTGGCCTGTGAAGCCTGCAGCCGGGCTCAAAACAAGCCCACTCGATCGAGTGGCCCAGTCGGGTTGCACGGGTCCATTGTTTTGGACCTTGACTTTGGGTGTTTTATGGGTTTTGTGATTGACTTGGACTTTTGATGGTTGTATGGCTGTTTATGTGTGTCTCGGAAACGACTTTGACCGGGGTTGACCCAATCGCAAAAAGTCGGTTTTATTTCCGGTGTCGGTTTCGGCCCAAATTAGTCTTGTTTGACTCAGAATGATCCACTGGGCCTGGATTTGAGGTCCGTTTGGTGAGATTTGTACTCCGTAAGTGTGTTAGCCAACGATTAATGGATTTGAGCCTGTATCCGAGTGCATAGAAACACGTTAGCGTCCGATCATAATCGGGTGTTTTTTTGGAAACTGCCATAGACACCTGGCGGTCAAAATGCGGGTGTCTACAGAGCCCCCACAATGACTGAGGCTTGGACAAGGCAAAAGTCAGAGTAGCTACCGAGCCCGTTAAGACCTGGTAGACTTCCGGTCGGGTCGTTTATAGTCCGTTAGACTCGCGTGAAGGGCTCGCCAGCCGCAAGACAGAAATCATACCTGAGCTTGATGATTGTACTCCGTGGGGAATTTGGGCTTGTCGCGTAAGCCCTGGGTGTGCCTGTGTGTTGGGCCATCCCGTGCTATCCCGGAAAATGCTGCTGGAGAGATTTGATGACTTGCATGTCTTCGCTTGAGTCGTACCTGTATAAGTCACATAAAAATGTATGCAACACGTATGTAGTAAAATGACTCGTGCTGGGGAAAATGATTTTTGAAGTTTTTGAAATTTTGAATTTGAAATCCTGAAAGCAATCACGAGCTAGGTTTTCGAAATGGAAAGGGATATAAAAGAAATTCGCAGTTTAAATAGACTGAAATCTGACCTTGTCGAAAAAAATCTTTTTTTTCAAATGGCTAAATTTTGCAAATTTCAAAGTGGAATCTGAAGAGAGGGACCTACCGACAGACTCGACTCTGGATACGACAGGACGAGTTGACTGACACGGACTGGACTCTCTAAGGATTGGACCGTGATTCGGTAGGGTATTGGGCCGCCTAACAAAACTCATAAGTCGCGCTATCCTGTAGCCTAGGCGAGTGGCAACACGGTTGCACATCGAAATGGGATAGATATGTTATGGGGGGATTGCAGTAGCCTGTAATGAGACTGTTTTAGTCTGGTGTCCTTCTGGATTTCCTATTTTAGGATACATTTCCAAAGTGGGTATTGCCTCGAGTCCTGACAGATTCTTGTCTTCGACTGAGCCGAGTACTAGGACACACTACAGAAAGGAGGCTAGATTTTTTGTTGGATTTATCTAGATTTTGTGAGTGGATGGAGAACTTCTGCCTAGGAGGAGCCCCCCGGGACAACATAGGAGCCCCCGGGATGATGTCGTGACCGGAATAATGGCGCTTTTTGAATGTGTGTCAATGTGAGTTGTTGTGCCTCTGTTGAAAGGCTGCCTACGTATTCAAGTGTAGTGAAATCAAACCATGCCGTAGTTCAGTGGATTGAGAGATATATTATGGTGCCTAAGCTAATAGGACTTTGTGTGCAACTAGCCATAGCGATGGTGTAGGCTAGGTGCATTCCCAGTGATGTCTTGATCAAAGGGCTTGAATGATTAGGATATTAATCCTGTGACTGTGAGCATTCTCCGGGGTAGCCCCCAGACATGGTGTGAACTATTTGGGCATGTTCTATGCCGACTGCAAGTTGAGTTCCCGTGTTCGGGGTTGGTAACTGGTTTGGATGGGATTTTAACAAGTTTTGCTCTCGGAGAATTTTAACGAGTTTTGTTCTCGGGATTTTAACGAGTTTTGTTCTCGGGATTTGATGTATTTGGGAATGTGGTGCTAGGAAGTAAATGGCCTTGATGACTCGAAATCTGGAGCTCGGTTCTGTGGAGCTAAGGCTTCGAGAGCCGGTTTGATAATAAAGTAAATGGCCTTGATGACTCGAAATCTGGAGCTCGGTTCTGTGGAGCTAAGGCTTCGAGAGCCGGTTTGATAATGAAGTAAATGGCCTTGATGACTCGAAATCTGGAGCTCGGTTCTGTGGAGCTAAGGCTTCGAGAGCCGGTTTGATAATGAAGTAAATGGCCTTGATGACTCGAAATCTGGAGCTCGGTTCTGTGGAGCTAAGGCTTCGAGAGCCGGTTTGGTAATGCGGGATCTGGTTTCGATGTCTGGCCCTAATTGTTAGGGGTATCCTATGGAGCTTGAATCCTCAGAATTCCGGGTTGTCTCTGGCCTGGGTCTCGGGAAGGTCTTGAGGGTTGTAATGTGGGAAGGCTGAGTGTGGTGTTAGCTGACCAGCTTGATTGTTACTCCCCTATTGGATGGCATGGATAATTTTGAATTTGACCGTACCACGGTCAAAGGATTTTCACTTGAGTTGACTGTTGACCACGGTCATGGGTATTTGATTTTTTTTTTATTGACCTCTTAGCCACGGTCATGGGTTTTGATAATTTTGACCGTACCCTGGTCGTGGGGTTTTCACTTGAATTGACCATTGACCACGGTCATGGGTATTCTGAATTTTTTTATGATGGCCTGCTTTTTTGTTTTGGCCTTTTGCTTTTTTTTTCATTTTTTTTTGGACTCTCGATTTTTTTTTTCCAGTTTTATTTTTGATGGCCTTCTTTTTGCATTGGCCTTTTTTTTTACATGGACTTTCGAATTTTTTTTTTTTACTTTTGATTTTTTTTTCCAGTGCTCTTTCGTTTTTTTTTTCTTTTTGCCGGTCAGCCGAACACCTAAGGTAGGGATTGGTCAGTCTTATTAGAGGGGTGTTTTATTATGGGAAATGGGCTCGCCTCCCGTCTTGAACCCAAACTAGGAGATTACCTAGATTTATCATAGGATTTGATACCGCTCTTGTTACGGGTAGTTATGTGGTTTTTCTATACCAGACACGGAATAGGTAAAAGGAAAACACGGGCTCGGTTTCCTGCAGTCATTATAGATGTGCCTATAATAGTCACGTGCGTGTGCTCACAGTGTATGATGGTGTTCATCACGTTCTCGGAAACACATAAGGAAAGTATATATGAGAAAGAATATTGAAAGCTGATTTTATTGAATTTTGAAAAAGAGGACAGAATACAACTGACTCTGACTCTGACTTTGACTTTGACTTTGGAATAGAACATCCTAGACTCAGACTCAGACTCGGACTTAAATCAAATCCGGACTCTTGGGTGCATGAGAGGTAGATTGGATGCTTCGGTCATCGGGCCCTGTGTAGTCCACGAGGGGCTTTGCAAGTGACAACGTTTCCAAAACGGGAGTCTTCCCGGCATCGAGGAAGTCTTGAATGAGGTGTTTCAGCTTCCAGCATTGTTCGGTATCGTGTCCCCTCCCTCTGTGGAATTTGCAGTAATGCTCGGCGTTCCATGCTTTGGAACGTTTCTCCACAGGTGGGTCGGCTGTTGGGCCTATAGGTAGCACTAGGCCCTTCGGAACCAACCTCTGGAAAGCGACGATGTAGGACATATCCAAGTGGGTAAATGTCCTTTTCTTTGACTGGTCCTTGATTTTTGGAGAGGTGACTTGAGGGTTACCTCTCTCGGCCTTGCCATCTTGTGGGTATCGGCCAGTTTCGTAAGAGTTCTCACCCTTCAAATGACTCGATTGGGTGATTGGCTGCCTTACCCGCTCTAGTTGTGTTAGACGGGATCGGGTTCTTACAAGATCTTCTTCGATGATGGTTACCCTGGAACTTTGGTTATCTAGGGCAGTATTGATTTTCGAGAAGATGTTGTTAATGGAGCAAGATAGCATAAGCATACTCCCCTAGATAACCCCTTTCATGACGGCGTGGGATTTGTTGTGGTTTGGTAGTGTCTCGTTCATAGGGTCCCTGATCGGAAGAAACGACAGGTTTTAGAACTCGCCTAAGTTCGGCTTTGCGCAAGAGAGAGAGTCAAACTAGACACGGCCCGGGGTGACGGGTCGACAAAGACTCTCGGATCGGGAGACCTGGACGCTGACCTAGACAAAATAACGACCGCGAATCAGACTTAAGCTGCAGAAGGGTGAACCCGAGAATGGGGCGACCGTGTTTGACTTGGGTTAGACCCTCCTTAGACAAATGTGTAGGGTGCGATTCTCGGAGTGATGACTGTGATTAATCAATCCGTCGGAGAATAGCCCCCAATGTGAGACTAAGGACCTAGATGGTGTGGCATCTTAAGTGACTCGAAAGTGGGGTACGTGAAACACGTGTAAGACATGACCCTTAGAGCAACCGTGATTGATCGCTCTGCGGAAGGGTAGCCCCTAAGTGGGATCGATAATCTTGTTAAGACTCGATTATTTGACGAGTGACCCTTAGACATAAGGACCGTGAACCTTTTGTTATAGGGCTATGCCTTGTAAAAGGTTGACTCGGAAAAGACACCTGGACGGGTGGCTTGTGAAAGGTGGGCCTCCCTTAGAATTCGGCATGTGGGCTGAGTCCTGTTCGAAGGAAGGTCCAGGTGAGATATTTCTCAGACTTTGGACTCGATTGTGTAGATGGGCCCTTCTTTGTAGGAGTATGACCTACGTAGGTGGGCCATGCCTTAGTCTAATAAGGCGGACTGGGATAGGGAAGAAACTCCTGATGTAAGATCGACAGAGTTTCGACGCTAAAGACTTGACAACTTAAGACACGACCCGACACTACTAAATATGAGAAGTCCTAAGGAGAAGAAGGTTTTGAAAATTGATTGTTTTTGAGAAGGGTCCGAGAAAACTCGGTTGAGGGCCCAATTTTCGAAAAAACGAAAAGGGTGTTGGGCCACGGGTTTTGAAAGTTTGAAAATATTTTTGAGTTTTGAATCGGGCAGCATACCGTCTAGAAAATAGGCTATTTTGAGTAAAATCATAAGTCCTAAATTCGGTATGTGTCCCGGGTTTTGAAATTGAATAGTTTGAAAAAGATGCAACCTTTGAAAAAAGACGGTTTTTGAAAACGACTCGGAAACCAAGTAGCACGTAGTCACACAAGCATTATAATGACGCCATGTATGCTCTATACTAAGTCTCGGTCGGTCTATAAGGGGTCTATACCAGTGTACATAGTCTAGACGTTGATCGGGACGGACTTCCTAAGTCGAGTTGATCTTAGAACATGCCGTGAAACCCACTCGAATCGACTATGGACACCTTTTGACATATTCATATTGGAGTACATCAACGGTATAGTGGGACGTCGGTCGCGAGTACCGGCCCGGGAAAATATGGGTTATACATGAACCGTAAAACTAAAACGCGTATTGTACTTGTCAAACGATTTCTATTCGAGTCTCACCCTGAGGATGCCGATGGTAAGTCACGCATCAGTTAATCCCCAGCGGAGTCGCCAAATTGTGGACATGACATAGGTCCACCCCGAGGCGGCCACGCGCGGGTTTGGGTAGGCGAATGAATCTCCATATGAGAATGGATCGAATTGAAATTTAGGTCTATGTGGAGTCGCCACCGAATTTTGTGGTTATTCGGAACCATTCGAGCCCACTCTATGTCGTAGTGGTCCGTATACAAAATACGGCCCATTTCTGATGTCAGAGTTTATTGGGCTCGTCCCTTTGCATTTGATACCGATACAGACATTATCGGATATCGTGTATTGAATGACTCTCGTGCGCCAACGGTTTCGGGCATCCGGAAACCGAGGTTCTGAGTAAGGGGTGAGGGTACGTGTTGTGAAGCCCACAAAGGACACCCAACCCCGCCCGCACATTAGCGGCCTCTACTCAGAATTCGAATGACTTACAATACGCGCGTTAGTAAAACGGGAAAAAATGCCTATGCAAACATTGTTTTTCCTAGGCATGTGAATGAAATTGAAAAGTGGGTTTCTATGTCAATTTAATGCAATTAATTCTACGTCAAAGTGGAATTTTAGCATATGGGTTCATTTAGTACAATAAACGAAAAATAATTAAATGGGCAAAAGAAATAACAAACGCATTAGTAACGATGTAATAATATAACGAATAATAACGGTTTGTGCAAATGATAAATGAGATGAAAAGATGCAAATATGATGATGTATGTTTTGAAAAGATAGTATACACGTGATTAATTATGCACGTGTTGACCTAAGTCGTGAAATACTATCGGGTTTAGAAAATAGAATGATGTACGATTTATTGTGTTAATCGTTATGAGGCTACTCGATCGAGTGGTCGACGGACTCGATCGAGTAGACCCGTAAAAGACGATTCTGCTTTGCGTTATGGACCATACTCGGCCGAGTCATAGACCAACTCGGTCGAGTACATGGCCACTCGATCGAGTCACTGTGAGACTTGATCTTGTGGGGGTCGTAATTAACATTCTGACTCGATTTTAGGGTGTCACTCGATCGAGTCACTCGGTCGAGTGGCACCTGTACGAACTCGGTTCGTTCACAATTTTTTATTAATTTTGAAATTGCTTTTGATTTTTGATAATTCGACGGTTTTACCGAATCGGACATAAATATTGCACAATTTATATTCGACTTGGTTTTTAATAAATCGCGAATTTTGTTGAACCGAATATAAATATTGTTGAATTTATACCCGATTCTAAATTTGAATACTCATCGTATCCCATATTCGATTATTTGAACCGATATGGGATATTAGAGTGAAATAAAAAAATTAATTAATTTTTGTCGCTTTAAATTAATTATCGTGATATGAACAAATCACGTTAATTAATTCGTGTGACTTGATTGTTAGATTCGATATCCAATTATGGAATGGGTAACGAATCTAAAATCGACGCTTTACTTGAATAAAAAAAAAGAACTTGATTCCCTCGAATTCTCCGACATCGAAATAAATCCCTAGGGATTGTGATGTCGGATCCGTGTCAACGGGTTTCGACCCTTATTAAAATTGATTTTTAAAGAAATTGATGAATGCAAAATTAATGATGATGATGATGATGATGATAAAGTAATAACGAATGATTGTTTAAGTTAACTTATTTCAATAATCAAACGATCGGGGTGATGGGATAAGCGACCGACGACGCGTGTGCAGTACACTTGTATATGCGGTTTTCCTTATCCCACCATCACTCACGTTCGACACAAATCAATAAGTATTTTAATGTTTTGATGTTAATAGTATTATCGATATTATGATGCAACGAACGAAATAAATAAAAAAACGAAAAAAAAGACGGAGTAAAAGGAGACAGACGACGAAGAGAGAAAGGGAGGAAAAGAGAGGGTTTTGACACCCTCAACCTACATGTTCTTGTCTCGGTGCGGACTCGTAACCGTGGCTTTAACACAAGAGTCTTCGAGGTTTATGTAGGTTAAGTTGTGGTGGATCAGGATTGATTACTAAAACTAGGTTTAGGGTTTTTGCTAGTGTAGAATTGCTAGGGTTTGATTAGGGTTTGTAAAAGACGTAGTATGTGTGTGTAGGGTTGCTCTAGGGTTTCGAAAAAAAGTTGTCCAAAGTTGTTGCATGAGGGTTGCTTATATAGGCAAGGCTAGGGCACCCGAATTAGGGTTACTCGACCGAGTAAAGGGCTAACTCGGTCGAGTGGCCTGTGAAGCCTGCAGCCGGGCTCAAAACAAGCCCACTCGATCGAGTGGGTGGGTCACTCGATCGAGTGGCCCAGTCGGGTTGCACGGGTCCATTGTTTTGGACCTTGACTTTGGGTGTTTGATGGGTTTTGTGATTGACTTGGACTTTTGATGGTTGTATGGCTGTTTTTGTGTGTCTCGGAAACGACTTTGACCGGGGTTGACCCAATCGCAAAAAGTCGGTTTTATTTCCGGTGTCGGTTTCGGCCCAAATTAGTCTTGTTTGACTCGGAATGATCCACTGGGCCTGGATTTGAGGTCCGTTTGGTGAGATTTGTACTCCGTAAGTGTGTTAGCCAACGATTAATGGATTTGAGCCCGTATCCGAGCGCATAGAAACACGTTAGCGTCCGATCATCATCGGGTGTTTTTTTGGAAACTGCCATAGACACCTGGCGGTCAAGATGCGGGTGTCTACAAAAAGGGATTAAAGGAGTAAAAGAAGATTTTAACATCAAGGGTATTTTCGTCATTTAACAACTTCGCTAACGGAAAATATCTTACTAACCCACCGGAGTTCATTAAAGGTAGCAATTGCAAATGAAAAGTGCTTTATTAGGTAGTAATTGAAAAGAAAATTTATATAAGGTTGTAATTACAAAAAACTGATTTTTATAAGGTTGTAACGTGTAATTTTCGCTATAATTAATTATGAATTCATGGTACCAGGTTCATACGGTACCCTCTAATGCGTGAATTTTTGGCGTCAAATTTATTTAAACAGATTTCGGAGGAATTTCTGAGGAGTCGCAACTCTTCAGAAACTCGTATCCATGTCCCTTCAAACTCTATATTATAGAGAAATGATTCATCTGGAAAAAAAAAAATTCTGCACAAAATATTTCATATTTACATCTCTGTTTATTGTGCAAATTTAGATAAACACCGTCTTATCTCAGAAAATTCGGTACAACATTTGATAAGAGTCATTTGTAGTGCCTATTTCGTAGTGTTTTGGTCCCATTTTCCTTGTAGAATCGCTCCTTGGGAGCGGTTTAGGGGCTTCTTATGCTTCCTTTAGTTCGTTTCAGGTTCCCGAGACCGAATTGGAAGAGTTGGAGTGATTCCGACTCTATACATACACATTTTGGAGCCAACGGAGTAAAGGAACGATGACTCGATGCCTTGGAATCGACCCCGAGACCTTGGGACCCAATCCCGAGCCTCCGAGACCCGATCCCGAGTCCCGAGAATCAATGGGAAGCCCATGAGAGGCAAGGAGGGACCAAAAAGTTCATAAGGGAGGCCTACAATACCCATCCCGATCGGGAAGGCCTCATCCCGTTCGGGATAGGGTTCACAAATGAGAGGGTTGCTGACCTGGGCCCGTCCCGGTCGGGACCATGTCGTCCCGGTCGGGATGACCCCGTCTCGGTCGGGACGGGGGTGCTGCAGCTCCGCTTTGTTTTCTTTCTTCTCCCTTCCACTTGTAACCCTATATATACCCTTCCCTTGTTATGTAAAGCTTATGCACTTCATAAGCCTTAAACCCTAGACTACTTTAGGTTAGATTAGATTAGATTAGTGTAGATTAGTCGGTAATTAGTAGTTAATCTTAGTTTAAGCTTGTAATATTGGATCTCTTGAAGAATCCATCCAAGATTGACAACCTTGGTGGATGAATTTGGGTTATCTTCAATGCAAGTGTTCTCCTTTTCATTCTCTTGTTAGTTTGGTATAATCTTCTCATCTCTTTACTCTTAATCCTTTGTTTTTCATCAAGTTCTCATCTTTAGTCATAGTTCATTGTTTTCACTAGTATCTTCATGTTTGTTTTGTTTCTTTTGTTATTCCATCTTGTTCTTGTTAATTCTAGATTAGACATGTTAGAGTAGTGTTCTTGCTAGGGTTAGTAAAGTGATTAGGGTGTTAATTGGGTGATTAAGGGTTTGTTAGAGATGTTGGTGGAAGATTTGGGTTTCCTCTTGGTTTGGTGCACATCACATGTTTGTTGAAATGCTTGATTGACTAGTAGATGCATATACTTGTTTTTCTTGCCTTTCTCTTATGGGTAATAGTTTGTTTGTGGGTTCGGTTCCCTCACTAAGTTGCGAGAGCCCGGTGAGGACGACCCCTAGGTCTATCTAAGTAGCGAGAGCCCGGATTCAACCTAGGCCACTATAGCGCGCTAGAATCCCGTTTGTCATGTGTGTCGCCGAGATGGGTTCTAGGTGGAACCTCTAGGTAGGTCTAAGTTGCGAGAGCCCGGACCATACCTAGATCACCCTACTACCTCCTTCGCTCTAGTTCTCCTTTGACCATTCCGTTACCCCTTTGACCCCGACCTAATCCTAGCCCGTTTTCCTTAGTTGTTCTTCTTAGTCTTAGTCTAGCCTTCTCCCCTTCTTATCATTCTCTAGTTTAGCTCGTTGACTTAGTCTCGTATTTAGGCGACCTTAGTCTAGGCTTTACAGTACCGTCCCCGTGGATTCGACCCGACTTACCCTATCTACCCTAGTTAGGATTAGCCGGTTTATTTATTGATCGGTTGGGACGTGACGAATCCCTCCCATCAATTTGGCGTCGTTGCCGGGGACGGTGCTAGTTTGGACTTTGTTTACCTAGTTACTCGACTTTGTCTTTGTGTTTGTGTTTTCTTTTTTCTTTTTGTTACCTTGCTTCTTTTGTGTGTGTGGTTTATTTCTTTCTTGTCTAGTGCCCAAAAAGAACTAGACTTCTCACGTTTGTTCTTAGTCTACAGTTTGTGCTTAGAGGTTGTGATTATCTTCTTCTTGCAACTCAGAGCCACTTAAACGGACGGTTGCTAGAATGAGTTGTTTCCAACCGGGTATGAGCTACGATTTTCGAGCAAGCATGGGGTTTGATCTAAACTCCCCACACATGGAAGCCGATATGAGCTACCACTCTTCTTCTTTGAACCAAAGCTATGACATGACGTCCCCCTACCATAATCAAGCTTCTTGGGGTAATCAAGACGGGTATGATCTTCAAGATTATGAAAACGGCTACCAACAAGTGGACGATTATCACTCCTACGATCATGGTGGCTATTACTCAAGCTATGATTGTGAACCCACCATGTTCAATCAAGATTCACCTATTGGAAGCCAATACTCCCAAAACCCACAATATTACCCTCCACCCCAACCACAATATGAACCCTATGACCCACAATACTACCAATCACCTCAACCCCACTACCAACAATATGATGCCCCACCCTTTGGGCATCATCAAGATTATCAAGGAGCTTCACAAGACCCCAATGACCACCAATCGTCAAACTTAGAGTTACATCAATCGATGCTTCAAATGCAAAGGAGCCTTCAAGAAACGGCCATTCAATTGCGAAAACAACAAGAGGAATTAATGGCCCAAATTCGAAGGGGAAACGAGGCGAGGAATGCTCATTTAAATGCATTAGCGGTTCAAACCGTAATGTCTTTATCCCGAGCATCGTATTTTGATGGAGGGTTCCCACTTGAGAGAGAAGAGCAACCTAATCACGAAGCCGCCGATGTAGTTCCCTTTGAAAGAGAGATTTGCTTTGAAGAACCTCAATCGTCTACCCAAAAAGAGACGAATGAGGAGATGACTCTTGGTGAAGGCATCGTTGGTGAGGAATTGGTGGAGGATAGTGAGTGGGATGGTTTGGTGGAGTTTGTAGAGTTGTTGGGTGAGATTGTTAGCCTCGAGTTGCCCTTGTGCGATAATTTGGACAAGCATCAAGAGCCCCTTGCTAGTACACCGAGAGATGACTTGGAAGAGATTGAAACCGCCGGTAGAAGTTTCGATTCTCCTCTCCAAGATGATGTGGGGCCAAGTGATGAAGATGGGGAACCACAACTTGAGGCAAGTGTGGGGGTGTGCAACGAGGAAGTGAGGCCAAAACCGCTTTTTGTGCCTTGTTTCTTGGAGATGAAGCTTGCTTGTGATTGGAGGCAATGCTTAGGGAGGAAGAGGTCGATGAAGCTCGTAGGATGGAGAGACCCCGGAGACTACTTTGAAGATGATGTCGGGTCTTGGGAATCCTACTTCTTGCCTCCTCCTTGGAGGCCGTGGAGGTCGGTTAAGCTCGAGCGCTTCTTGGGCCTTCACTATGATGTCGGTAGCGCGTTCGACTTGCTCCTCCATGCCCTTGAGGGCTACGGTTGAAGAAGAGTCCACCATCCTAGGTTTGACGGAGTTCCTAAAAGAACCGTCATGTTGTATATTCCCCTCTACTCTTCTTTAGAGTACTTGTGCTTGTATTTGTGATTTTTGTTTCTAGAACTCTTTTGTTTTTTGTGGGATTCTTGTAATTGTTTTTGGTATTTTGATGAGCGATGTGAGGGAGTGAATTTGATGTGTACTTTGAGTTTATTATGATAGGTGAAGTGAAGGTGACTCCTAGAAAGGAGTAGTTGATGATGGAGTTTGGTTTGCGAGCGAGGAAGTCGGTTTTTGAAGCTTATGATAAGCTTTTGGGCTTGGGGAAGCAAAGAAGACTCATCCCGACCGGGAAGAGGGCTTCCCGACCGGGAAGGATGAGGAATCCCGACCGGGAAGGAGCCATCCTGATCGGGATGAAGGTGCAAAAATTCGGACTCACGGGAGTGTGTTCCCGACCGGGACGAGAGCTTCCCGATCGGGAAGGGTTTATCAACCCGATCGGGACCATCCATCCCGACCGGGATGGTCCCCTTTGACTCCACCCATCCATTATACCCCCTCCCAACCTCCCTACTCCTCCTTACTCCTATCATATGACCCGTACACCTCACTTTACACACCGAGATCCACATCAAATCCCACCCCCTACCATTACTACCCCAACCATGCGGTTTTATCAAGCTTGAAGGAGGATGACAAAGAAGAGAACAAGCAAGCGCCTATATTGATCTATGAGACGATGGAGCGAGTGAGTTACTAGCCGATTGGTTTGGGTAACAATCCTTACTTTTCCGTCTTTTATTGCTTGTTTTCCTTTGTTTATTCCCTTCCCCTTGTACACTTATGTGTCTTGATGTCATGGTGGCCTTCGAGGCCTTGGTATATGTTGCTCCCGACTCTCGATGATGTGATTACATCGAGAGTCATTTTCAAAATCCAAATTTTTACAAGTTTTTCACTTTCTTTTTGAGGATTTAGTCGGATTTAGGCGGAATCCGGGCTAGGTGACTTGATTACACCTAGCCCTCCCCTCCCATTTCCTTTTATTTCCTTCTTTTTGTTTTCTTCACCCCATCCATATCTTTTCTTGTCTCGGCCCATGGTGATTTGATTACACCCCGGCCGGACGCTTTCTACCCTTTTCTCCATCTTTTCTTTTTGATTTTTAGCTTTATTTTCGTAGTTTCTTTTCTTTTTCTTTTGTCTCTCCGCACACTACGATTGAGCTTATGAGGACATTGCTCGATTTAAGTGTGGGGGAGCGATATTCTATCGTAGTTAGTTTTATTTTCCCTTTTTTCGAAAAAACCTTTAAAAACCCTAAAAATTTTAAAAAAAATTCACAAAAATCAAAAAGATTTTCTCCTTTGTGTTTTCATTTTGTGTCTTTGTGTCGTATATTTGTTTGTGTGCGTGTTTTGCCTCCCCTTGTCCTTATAGGTTGCTTTAATCGTCAATGACTTTGGAAAGCTCTAAAGACATCCGGTAACATCTTCTAACCCTCTTTCCCTCTTTATTCCTCGTGATGTTTGGAGAAGGTTGTGTTGAGGTGTGCTCGGGTGGAGCTTGTACATTCTTGTGGTAGATTTGGTGACTTGTATGGATTATCGGGGTGGTGTTTGTTATGTGTTTGTTTTGTTTTGTTTTGTTTTTGTTGCCTTTGTTTCTTTTTCTTCTCATTTTCGTCATGTCTTTAATTTTGTGTTGTGTTGTGTTGTGTGTAAACCGTTTTCGAAAACCCGGTTTAGAGGTTAGTGTGTGAGTGTCTATTTTCCCTTTCTAGTAGTGTAAATCGAGTCTTGGACTTTAGCGTAGTAGAGTGACCCTAAATCAATGAATTCGTTGGTCCTTTACCTTGAGTCCACCTAGCTTACTAGAGATTTACTGCGGGATTTGCATTTTGACCATTATGACCACCCAAGGTGTGAAAAGGCCTTGGTTACCGAGTCTCGTCCCTTAGGTGACCGTGTTTAGGATCGTTTGATTAGTCCAAGTTCTCCCCTTTTTGTGGGTTTGAAGGGAAGGCGCCGTCCCGACTTACCCATTCACCTACCTTCTACACATATCACACAATAAAGTGCAATTTGTTGATTCTCTCTTTCTTAATTGTCGAGAAATGCCAAAAAGCCAAATCTTGCCAAAAAAAAAGGGCAAAGAAAAGAAAAGAAAGAAAAATGAAAGAAAGAAAAGAATGAAGAAAAAGAAAAGGCACAAAAGCCAAAAAGAAAATAGAAAAGAAGAAAAAGAAATGGCATGGCAACAAACAAATCAAAACGTCGAAAAGAAAGAAAATGCCAAAAGAAAACCCGTCTCACAAAAAGAAATCCACACAAAAATAAGCTTTTTTCCGACTTTTGCCGTGAAGAGCCTACCAAAGGACCGAGTCCCGAGGAAGGATGATAGCGGCATTAGTCGGTCTTCCCTCATTTTGCATTATTTCCATCTTTTTACTTGGACTAGTTAGGCGGTTTTGGACATGGGACGACCCTCTTGGCTCACGCTAAAGGGGGCGGGGTCTCACTTACCTACAGTGTCGACTAACACCGTGGTTCTTCACTTTTCCACTCCGCCGATCGTCCCGTAGTACACTTTTAGAAAGTTAGGAGGACCTAGGTAAGTTACCAACGTTTTTGTTGCTTTATCGTCATACTATTAGGGTTTAGTCCACCTTGGTTTGTATTGCTATCTTGGGAACGTTGTCGCTTACCTCGAGTCCTAAACCGGTGCTTCTTTCACTGCTTTTAGAGGGAAGCGGTATTTCTTTTGTTTTGGGTGCAACCATCTAAGTGTTTGTTTGTGTGTTTGTTTGTTTGTGTGTTTTGTGTCCGGTTGCATCCGCGGTTTTGTCGCAAGACCCAACTTCCCTTGCGGAGTACACTTTTCCTCTAAGTGCACTCGCGTGAGTTGAAGGGGCGTAGGGTGCGCTAATACCCACTCGGATAGTTTAGTAGTAGTATGTGCTTACTCGAGGGCGAGTAAGGGTTAAGTGTGGGGGAGTTGATAAGTGTCATTTGTAGTGCCTATTTCGTAGTGTTTTGGTCCCATTTTCCTTGCAAAAACGCTCCTTGGGAGCGGTTTAGGGGCTTCTTATGCTTCCTTTAGTTCGTTTCAGGTTCCCGAGACCAAATTGGAAGAGTTGGAGCGATTCCAACTCTATACATACACATTTTGGAGCCAACGGAGTAAAGGAACGATGACTCGATGCCTTGAAATCGACCCCGAGACCTTGGGATCCAATCCCGAGCCTCCGAGACCCGATCCCGAGTCCCGAGAATCGATGGGAAACCCATGAGAGGCAAGGAGGGACCAAAAAGTTCATAAGGGAGGCCTACAAGACCCATCCCGATTGGGAAGGCCTCATCCCGTTCGGGATGGGGTGCCCAAATGAGAGGGTTGCTGACCTAGGCCCGTCCCGCTCGGGACCATGTCGTCCCGGTTGGGATGACCCCGTCTCGGTCGGGACGGGGGTGCTGCAGCTCCGCTTTGTTTTCTTTCTTCTCCCTTCCACTTGTAACCCTATATATACCCTTCCCTTGTTATGTAAAGCTTATGCACTTCATAAGCCTTAAACCCTAGACTACTTTAGGTTAGATTAGATTAGATTAGTGTAGATTAGTGGGTAATTAGTATTTAATCTTAGTTTAAGCTTGTAATATTGGATCTCTTGAAGAATCCATCCAAGATTGACAACCTTGGTGGATGAATTTGGGTTATCTTCAATGCAAGTGTTCTCCTTTTCATTCTCTTGTTAGTTTGGTATAATCTTCTCATCTCTTTACTCTTAATCCTTTGTTTTTCATCAAGTTCTCATCTTTAGTCGTAGTTCATTGTTTTCACTAGTATCTTCATGTTTGTTTTGTTTCTTTTGTTATTCCATCTTGTTCTTGTTAATTCTAGATTAGACATGTTAGAGTAGTGTTCTTGCTAGGGTTAGTAAGGTGATTAGGGTGTTAATTGGGTGATTAAGGGTTTTTTAGAGATGTTGGTGGAAGATTTGGGTTTCCTCTTGGTTTGGTGCACATCACATGTTTGTTGAAATGCTTGATTGACTAGTAGATGCATATACTTGTATTTCTTGCCTTTCTCTTATGGGTAATAGTTTGTTTGTGGGTTCGGTTCCCTCACTAAGTTGCGAGAGCCCGGTGAGGACGACCCCTAGGTCTATCTAAGTAGCGAGAGCCCGGATTCCACCTAGGCCACTATAGCGCGCTAGAATCCCGTTTGTCATGTGTGTCGCCGAGATGGGTTCTAGGTGGAACCTCTAGGTAGGTCTAAGTTGCGAGAGCCCGGACCATACCTAGATCACCCTACTACCTCCTTCGCTCTAGTTCTCCTTTGACCATTCCGTTACCCCTTTGACCCCGACCTAATCCTAGCCCGTTTTCCTTAGTTGTTCTTCTTAGTCTTAGTCTAGCCTTCTCCCCTTCTTATCATTCTCTAGTTTAGCTCGTTGACTTAGTCTCGTATTTAGGCGACCTTAGTCTAGGCTTTACAGTACCGTCCCCGTGGATTCGACCCGACTTACCCTATCTACCCTAGTTAGGATTAGCCGGTTTATTTATTGATCGGTTGGGACGTGACGAATCCCTCCCATCAACATTGCACTGAAATAAGGGTCGAATTGTTCTATTAGGAAAACGTATAGTCGATTCAGTATTATTTTTCAATCTTTTCCTTATTCGCACACAACAATAGTAATATATATCCATAAAAGTCGAATTGGCTTAGTATTTCAGAGATGAACATACACACAAATTACTAAAAATACATTAAATTTGGAGACTAGTTTTTAATACCGTGCAATGCTCCAAATGTGGTGGGTACTGATAGCATCGAATATTCCAATGTAATTTGACTATGATGCATACAAAATTTCCAAATTGTTACGTATTTACTAATTACGAAGTACAAAGATATTATTCTGATGGGTGGATTATTCATCATCAGTATACAAGTACACAACATAGAACACAAACACTTAATCCCATCTCCATCAGCAACTCCCAAGCACAGCGAGCATATACAATCACCTCTTAATCCATATCCTTTACGGGTAGGTCTATTATGTGATGGTCTCTCCATGTATAGTAACCATAAAAAAATATTTTTTTATAAAAACAGGTAGAAAATGAAATTATCATTCTATGGACCTTGTCATAATTAAGGGCGTATCAGAGTTTAGGGAGGCCCGGAGCGAAACTAAAATATGAGGGCCCTCCTTCTATAAGCCGTCATCGTATATCATCCTCTGCAAAAAAAAAAAGATTAGTGCGTTTGTGATGAATCAAATCGAATCCAATGAGTGATGCTAGGTAACCAAAGATACTACAACTCCAGGAACTGTAATTATATCCTTTATTTATTAAAACAGAGACTAAGGCAGGTGAGGTGACACAGCTCATTGATCTCCATTCCGAAATACTCAATTCACATTAATTGAGAGTTATTTTAGGCAATTAAATAAATCTTCCTAATCAAGCTATATATGGTGTATTCAACGTATTGGGATGCACAGTTTGGACTGGATAATCCCGTCTTCGCACTGAATTAACCTGAACATTATACCAGCTAAATTTATCCGTGATTTAAAATATGAAACCCTAATACATCTATGACAGTATCCCTTTAATATTTGCAAACAGAAAACGTAAAACCTAAAAAACCATAATACAAAATTAAACCCTAATACGTTTATCACTTTTGTCGATCTCAAAAATATCTGTTGTCATTAATCCCAATGTCAGAGTGATATATAGACCCAAGACCCATATATAAACATCAATACACTCTACTTTCTCTCCTATATGGATAGTGAAATAATCACTTGACCAAAAATGAAGCCCCTATTTCCTACACTTGTATCAACCATTCCATTGGATCGGATGACCTTATATATTATAAGCACGCAGGTTACTTTTTCACTAAAACAAAAGGTTTATCATTCATGAATACATTATTCAACCTTTATTTTGGTGTCGTCGTATACATTATTCAAACTTGTTAACTATTCTAATATGATTCCAGGTTGTTAAACCGGAGAGGATTAAGAAGCTAAGGATTATATATAGATCATATTACGTACAGGTCCTAATTGTATTGAGATGTCAAGTAAGAGTGAGATTATGAATCTTTGGTGGCTCCTATTACTTGCGACAGCGACGACGACGACGACGACGTTGCTAATAAGCTCTAAACCTTGCATTGCTGATCTTAATGCATTTCTCACAATTGACGCCTTAAATGGACATACCATACCTCACAACTTTTTCCGCATATTCTTCGAGGTAAATTGATTATGTACTTTAGTGGCCTGTTTGGGAACTCCCATTTGGAATTGAATTCTGAAATTGGGCCAAATATTGTGTTTGGCAACCCCAAGAATTTGGAATTGAAATCTGACCCAATTCCAAGCTAATCCAATACAGTTAAAAAAACATTCATTCTAAATCCCTAGCCCACCCCTTGTCGAACTATGTAGTTAAAAGAAGTGTATTTATGTAGTCGAACTATGTAATTCCCGTGTTATGTAGATTTTTAAAAATATGGATTGAATTGAAATGGTGAAATGATTTTATTTGAAATCCTTGTATCTCCCAAACAACTTGTGGAATTGAATTGTAGAATTCAAATCCAAGGGTATTCCAAACACCATTTTGGAATTGAAATTGGAATTGAAATCTAGAAATTCAAATACAAGAATTGAAATCATGATTTTCAAATCAATTCCGAGTACCCAAACGCTCCCCTATTATATTTGGGTTGTATGTGTAAGCTAAGTGTAAGCTGTAACCACATTAAAAGACTTACTTAAGGATCGGAAATACTCCGTATTGGGTTGCAATTAACATAGAATACCTGGTTCCAGGAGATTAATCATGCGGTCGATGCGGATGCTGGTGGATTGTGGGTTGAGCTTGTAAGCAACAGAGGTAGGTTTCTATTTACTTCTATTTTAATATTCATGTCTTATACTCGTAGTAGTGTAAGGAGTCGTTTGGTTACTTACATAGGCACGAGGTATGAGTAGTTTAGAATGAACTAAACTCATTAACAAAATTGTAATCTTCATACTCATAAGTCATACCTCAAATACTCAAAGTATAGGTTTCTCATACCTAAGGGAGGGTTGGGTATGAGTTTCATACCCTGGAATCAAGTTTGTTCGATTTTCCGAAAAACATTATTCCTATTTTTTGTTGTTTAAATATTATGACTAAAATATTTTATGGAAAACACTAATTTAAAATATTAAAAAAAATCTTTAAATTTTATTAATGTAACTCAGGATTTTTAAACTCGTCGACAACGAGTTTTGATGAAATATATTTTTACGAAGTACTTTTCTTTCAAGATAATTTTTTTGATTTTATATAGTTAATGTTATAGTATAAATTTTTATATATTAAGATTATTAAATTATCATTTTATAAAATTATAATTTCGAATTTGATTCTCAATCATCTAAAAAAATGAACCGAACGACAAGTATGAGCAATCAAGTTCAAAACCGCTATCACCCTGATTTGATTCCTGATTCCAAACTCATACCCGTTAGAGAACCAAACGCCCCCCTAAAAGTAGTACTCGTAATTAATTAACAATCCAATGGCGTTGTTTCATACATTTCAACATTTGGATGTTGTTCAATTGTACTCCATATATACGTTTAGAAGTGAAGACGTCGCGTACATTTTTAAAAAAAATGCATGGGACGCATGCATCATACTCGTATAATTTATATAGAATTTGAAGCGGGTGGGCGCCTGACAAATGTAGTTTGTAGTGCCTTTTTCATTATGTTTTGGTCCCATTTCCGTGTGGAATCGCTCCGTGGGAGCGATTTATGGGCTTCTTACGCTTCCTTTAGTTCGTTTCAGGTTCCCGAGACCGATTTGGAGGAGTTGGAGCGATTCCGACTCTATACATACACATTTTGGAGCCAACGGAGTGAAGGAACGATGACTCGATGCCTTGGAATCGACCCCGAGACCTTGGGACCCGATCCCGATCCTCCGAGACCCGATCCCGAGTCCCGAGAATCGGTGGGAAGCCCATGAGAGGCAAGAAAGGACCAAAGAGCATTTAAGGAAGGCATACAAGACCCATCCCGTTCGGGATGGCCTCATCCCGTTCGGGATGAGGTGCTACATTGAGATGGCTGCTGTGAGCCCATCCCGGTCGGAACCAATCCGTCCCGGTCGGGATGGCAAGGCCGTCCCGATCGGGATGGTCCGTCCCGGTCGGGAAGCTACAGAGGCAGCACGGGCTTCTTCTTTTCTTCTCCTTCATTCTTGTACCCATATATATACTCCCTTCTTGTAATATTAAGACATTTTATGTTAGTTTAGACTCTCTTAAGCCTCCAAAACCCTAGATTTAGTCTCACTCATTAGTTTTAATCTTCCCTTAATCTTAGTAAATCTTTAGTTAATCCTTGTAATTAGTTCTTGTATTAAGAGGATACTTGAAGAATTCTCCAAGATTGACAACCTTGGGTTTTATTTGGGTTCTTATTTATACAAGATTGCATCTTTTCATCTTCCTAGTGTTGGTATAATCTTTCCTACTCTTAATCTTGTTTATTTAATCTTGTTTGCATCTTGTTATATTGTTATTGACATTTTTCTTGTTAATCATTATGGATGTTTGTTTAGTGATAATATTTTCTCTTGTTATAGTTGTTTTATTCATGATAATGAGTGAGTAGTCTTCTTGTGGGGTTAGTAGGGGGATTAGGGGTAGATTATGGATTATTAGGGTTGATTAAGGGGAAAAGGTTATATCTTTGTTGTTAGTCACATTGTAGGCACTCTATGTGATTGTTGATATGCTTGTGTGAGTTGTAGTGACCATGCTTCCCATGCTTGTGTTCATCTTCTCATTGACTGCTTATTTTGTGGAAATGTTGAGAATAGTTTAGTCGCGAGAGCGCGGACTAGGGTCTAAGTTGCGAGAGCCCGGACCCACCTTGACATCGGTCTAAGTTGCGAGAGCCCGGACCGACTCTAGCGATTAGGAGGCACCTATACCCTTGATCACCCCAATTATCCTTCTACTCCTATGAACCCGACCTACCCCACTTTCCGTTAGTTTTATCGTTTAGTTAGTCTCTAGTGTTTGTTTAGTTCCTACTTCTCCTCCATCATAGTTTTCCATTTATCGCTTCTTTGTGTTTTTTCGGTAATTTAGTCTCGTTGTAGGCCAACCTAGTCTAAACCTTGATATACCGTCCTCGTGGATACGATCCCGACTTACCCTAGCTACTCACTAGGTTAGTCGGTGTTTTATTGTTGGCTAGGGACGCGACAAATCCCTACCATCAATTTGGCGCCGTTGCCGGGGACGGTGCATTGTTTAGACTTAGTTTGCTTATTTCTAGACTTAATTACCCTTCTTTGTGCTCTCCCATCTTCCCTTGTGAATATTCTCTAGATTTTTCTTCTTTCCTTAGTTTTATTTCTTCTTTTTCTCTTTGTCTCTAGTTGTGTTTGCTATTGTCGTTGCCTAGTGCCCATAAAGCACTAGGTGTTCTTACGTTTGTTCTAGTGTGTAGTGTATGCCTCGGAGGGGAGGCGACTTCTATCTCTTTAATCCAGAGCCGGAGAGACTCTTTCGAGCCTTTCGCCAACGGACGATTAATCGGGTTAGGATCTCTCAACCAAGTTCAAGCACCACTCATCAAGGGCAAGCCCAAGGAGTCGACTTGAACATTTCACCTCGAGAGACGGCCGGAGGGACCTTCATCAATCCCTTCGGTGATTCTTCTCCTAGTTCCCCCTCCTCTTCTACATCAACACCGTCTACACCACCATCGTCTCCCTTATATCCAATCATGCCTAAGTTCTCTTCTCATTCAACCTTTACGGAAGACGTTTTGCCGGGTCCATCCACTTTACCGGAGGCATATATCGGGAATTTTGTGGCGAAAACGCAATTTATCCAATTGGTCGAGAGAAGTCAATTTAGTGGGTTACCAACCGAAGATCCTCATCAACACATGGATACCTTTTTGGACTATTGTGACGCTATTTCACAAACGGGAATAACTCAAGACCAAATCCGGTGGGTATTATTTCCTTTCTCTCTTATCGGTAAGGCGAAGCAATGGTTCAAGGGGTTAGACAAAGCAAGACTTGGCATTGATACTTGGAAGAAGCTAGCCTTAGCCTTCTACCAACAATTCTATCCCCCGGAGAAGACAAATCTATTGAGAGCCTCTATCACGGGTTTCCAACAACGCGATGATGAAAGCCTCTACGAATCGTGGGAAAGATTCAAAGCCTTGATCCGCTCTTGTCCACACCATGGCTTATCGCAATGGTTCCTCGTACAACAATTTTGGAACGGGCTATATGAAGACTCGAGGGCCATACTCAACATGGGATCTAACGGTAGGTTTACCGAAGTGGAGGATGACCAAACTTGGTCAAGGATTGAAGAGATGGCGGTGCATAATTCACAATACTCAAGGCCTAGGAAAGCAAATCGGGGAGGTAGGCATGAGGTTGATGCCATTACACAATTGAGCATTGATCTTGGGGCTCAACTAAGAACTCACATGGAGACCATTGACAAGAAGCTCCAAAGCCACCTCAACCAAGTTCAAAGCTCTAGTTCCTCCAACCACCATCAACCGATTCAAGAAGTTAATGCTTTGGAGTTTGCACCTCCTTTGCCATATTTTGGGATGTGTGATACTTGTGGAATCGTTGGTCATGACCCTATGCATTGTAGAGGAAGTATTGAGCAAGTGAACGCCTTTCAAGCGTTCAAGCAAGGTGCCTCCTACTCTATTCAATACCAAGCTTCCAATCAAGTCCCTCAACAACAAGCCTTTCAACATCAACAACAACATCGTCCTTATGTTCCACCTCCTTTAAGGGACAACAATGATAGTTACCAAGGTTATGCGGGTAACCAAAGACCCTTCAACAATTTCAAGCAAAATAACCAAGGTAACTTCAACAACAAGCAAGGGTTCAAGGGAACTTCAATCATGGTGGTTTCCAAGGAAACCAAAATTTCCAAGGAAACCGAAACTTTCAAGGACAACAAAACCACAATCAAGGCCTTAATCAAGGCAATTCTCATGGGTTCCAAGGGAACCATCAACAACAACAAGCAACACAAGGCAATCAACAAGGCAAGCCTAGGAGTCGGTCTCCTATCCATGACTATGGTACTCCGTTAGCCCTCACCGATACTCCACATAATCCATCATCTCCACCACGGGATTTCGACGTACAAAAGTATATGATGGATATGCAAAGGAGTAATCAAGAGATGGCAAGAAATCAACAAGAGTTCTTTGCTTACGTTCAAAAGGACAACCAAGCAAGAGATGCTCATGCGAAGTCGATGGAAACCCGAATATCTCAACTTGCTTCGGAGATCTCTACAAGACAAAAGGGGCAACTACCTCCCCAAGGCGAAACACCAAAATTTGTGCATGTAAATGCTATTACTACGAGGAGTGGTACGTCCTATGAATTCCCTTTTTCCCCTAGTGAGCAAGAACCAAGACAAGAAGTCATACCCCCCTCTCAAGATAATGCAAGCTTTGACATCCCAATTGAGGAGCAAGTCTTATGGGAGGCCGAGAAACCCCAAGAAGATAACCCTCCCCCTCTTCAAGAGAAAGACAAGGGAAAAAGGAAAGTGTCCTTTGAAGAGTCCACCCCAATTGATCAAAACAAGTACCAAATCAAGTTGCCTTACCCATCGAGGGAAATGAAGACTAAGGTGGAAACTCATTACGACAAGTTCCTTAGTATTGTAAAGAAATTGGATGTTAGTGTCCCGTTCACCGAATTACTCACCCAAATCCCGGCATATGGAAGATTTATGAGAGAAACCTTAGCTAGGAAGAGATCCGTCGACAAGGAAGAGACCGTAGCGTTCACGAGGGTAGTGAGCGAGCTTATCCAAGGTTCCACGCTTCCGAAGTTGAAGGATCCGGGTAGTTTTTCGATCCCTTGCACCATAGGCAACTTCTTGATCAAGAATGCGTTATGCGACTTGGGCGCGAGTGTGAGCATCATTCCCTATTCTATTTGTTGCCGACTCGGAATGAAGGAGTTGAAATGTACGTCCCACACCCTCCAAATGGCCGATAAATCATTCAATCGACCATTAGGAATGTTAGAGGACGTACCGGTACGAGTGGGGAAATACTTCATTCCGGTCGATTTCATTGTGCTTGACATGCCGGAGGATGCCAACACTCCCATTATTCTTGGGCGCCCATTTCTACACACCGCGGGTGCCATGATCGATGTGAAGAACGGTAGGATCACATTTGAGTTAGGCGAAGAAAAGATAGTGTTCGACCTCCAAGGCAACACTACGCCTACTAAGGATGAATCATGTAATATGATCCAAGCCAAGAAAGACATCGATCTAGGGGGTGAACCGGAACAAAGCTTGAATAAGTACTCTTATGTACTTGAGGATGACGACTCCGATATGGAGGAAGATGAGTGCCCAATTCATGGGCTCGATGACAAGTTGAAGTGCAATGACAAGGAAGAAGATGAGCCTCCCTTGGGGCCGCATGAGGACCGGTGGACGTTTGGGTATATCCCCAAGGACCAAAAGTACAAGTTCAAGTCGTTGAACTTGGAAGAGCGGGATGCCCCGGGAACGTCAAGGCAAGGCCGTGAGGAGCCTTGGGATGTGGTCGGTTACATTACGAGCTTGATTGAAGACTTCTCTAGGGCCTTCGACTTGTTCTTACGTGCCCTTGATGGAGATGGAACTAGTTTTGGTTGTTGAAAAAGAATGAAGAAGCACCATCTTGGTTTGACAGAGTTCCACAAGAACCGTCTCATTGTATATATCTCTTTCTTGTAGTTTGTTGGATTTTTGTGAATTCTTGTTATTTGGTTTGATTGATGAGCGTTGTGAGGGAGAGAGTTTGATGTGTGTTTGAGTATTGTTTGATAGGTGAAGTGAGAACGCTCCTAGAGAGGATTGGCTATGGTATACCTTGGGTTGTGAGCAAGAGGATTGGGTTTTTGAAGCTTGGAACAAGTTTTTGGGATCGTGGAGGTCGAAGAAGACCCATCCCGACCGGGATGAGGCGTCCTGACCGGGAAGGGTAAGGCATCCCGACCGGGAAGGGTGCCATACCGATCAGGATGGGTGCGCCGCATTTTGAGCTTACTGTGAGTCCGTCCCGACCGGGATGAAGGCGTCCCGACCGGGACGGGTGAGGTAACCCGATCGGGATCAACCTTCCCGACCGGGATGGTCCTCTGCTCCCTTTTTGTGATTCTTCTTCGCAAATCGAGTCCACCCAACCGTTTTATGCCCCCTCCCAACCTCCCTAGCTACCCTAGCCTTACCATATGCCCCATGTACTTCATTGTCATACCTTCACCTCATTTCCTATTCTCTTTACACCGACTCTCGCATCAAATCCCATCCTCTCACACCATTACTACCCCGACCGTGAGTCCTTCTTGAGTGTGAAGCGAGATGGCACCCGAGAAGACAAGCGACGAGCCTTCAATGATCATCGAGACGATGGAGCAAGTGAGTTACTAGCCGCTCGGTTTGGTAACTATCCTTACTTTTCCGTCTTTTTATCGCTTGTTTTTCATTGTTTGCCCCCCTTCCCTTGAGTCATGGGATCTTAGTGGCATTCGAGGCCGTAGAATGGTTGCTCCCGACTCCTGACGACGTGATTACGTCGAGAGTCAATCGATTAGTCCAAATTACAAGATTTTCACCCCTTTTTAGGCGTTAGTCGGATTTCGACGGAATCCGGGCTAGGTGACTTGATTACACCTAGCCCTCCCCTCCCATTTCCTTTTATTTCTTTCTTTTATTTTTCTTCCCCCTTCCATATCTTTTTCTCGTCTCGGCCCATGGTGACTTGACTACACCCCGGCCGGACACCTTCTACCTTTTCTTCATCTTCATTTTTGATCTTTAGCTTTATTTTCGTAGTTTCTTTTCTTTTTCTTTTGTCTCTCCGCACACTACGATTGAGCATATGAGGACATTGCTCGATTTAAGTGTGGGGGAGCGATATTCTATCGTAGTTAGTTTTATTTTCCCTTTTTTCGAAAAAACCTTTAAAAACCCTAAAAATTTGAAATTTTTTCACAAAAATCAAAAAGCTTTTCTTTTGTGTCTTTTCCTTTTTTTTGTGTCCTTGTGTCGTATGTTTGTTTTGTCTGCTTGTTTGCCCCTTTTTCCCTATAGGTTGCTTTAATCGTCGATAACGTTGGAAAGCTTTAAAGACATCCGGTAACCTCTTCTATCCCTTCTTTCTCTCCTTTGTCTTTTGTGGAGTTTGGAGGAGATTGTGATGTTGTGTTCTCGGGTGGAGCTTTGTGCATATTGGTGGATGATTTGGTGACTTGTATGGAATATCGGGGTGGTGTTTGTATATGTTTATGTTGTTTCGTTTTGTTTTGATTTGTTTTGTCTCTTTTTCTTTCATTCTTTGTCATGTCTTCATTTTCTGTCGTGTTTTGTTGTGTGTCTTGTGTGTAAACTTTTTTTTCGAAAATCCGATTTAAAGGCTAGTGTGTGAGTGCTTACTTTCCCTTCCTAGTAGTATAAATCGAGTCTTGGACTTTACTCTAGTAGAATGACCCTAAATCAATGAATTCGTTGGTACTTTACCTTGAGTCCACCTAGCTCACTAGGGATGGCCTCATCCTGTTCGGGATGAGGTGCTACATTGAGATGGCTGCTGTGAGCCCATCCCGGTCGGGACCAATCCGTCCCGGTCGGAATGGCAAGGCCGTCCCGATCGGGATGGTCCGTCCCGGTCGGGAAGCTACAGAGGCAGCACGGGCTTCTTCTTTTCTTCTCCTTCATTCTTGTACCCATATATATACTCCCTTCTTGTAATATTAAGACATCTTATGTTAGTTTAGACTCTCTTAAGCCTCCAAAACCCTAGATTTACTCTCACTCATTAGTTTTAATCTTCCATTAATCTTAGTAAATCTTTAGTTAATCCTTGTAATTAGTTCTTGTATTAAGAGGATACTTGAAGAATTCTCCAAGATTGACAACCTTGGGTTTTATTTGGGTTCTTATTTATACAAGATTGCATCTTTTCATCTTCCTAGTGTTGGTATAATCTTTCCTACTCTTAATCTTGTTTATTTAATCTTGTTTGCATCTTGTTATATTGTTATTGACATTTTTCTTGTTAATCATTATGGATGTTTGTTTAGTGATAATATTTTCTCTTGTTATAGTTGTTTTATTCATGATAATGAGTGAGTAGTCTTCTTGTGGGGTTATTAGGGGGATTAGGGGTAGATTATGGATGATTAGGGTTGATTAAGGGGAAAAGGTTATATCTTTGTTGTTAGTCACATTGTAGGCACTCTATGCGATTGTTGATATGCTTGTGTGAGTTGTAATTGCCATGCTTCCCATGTTTGTGTTCATCTTCTCATTGATTGCTTATTTTGTGGAAATGTTGAGAATAGTTTAGTCGCGAGAGCGCGGACTAGGGTCTAAGTTGCGAGAGCCCGGACCCACCTTGACATCGGTCTAAGTTGCGAGAGCCCGGACCGACTCCAGCGATTAGGAGGCACCTATACCCTTGATCACCCCAATTATCCTTCTACTCCTATGAACCCGACCTACCCCACTTTCCTTCCATATTTGTGTTAATCCTCTTAGTTAGCCATCATTTCCGTTAGTTTTATCGTTTAGTTAGTCTCTAGTGTTAGTTTAGTTCCTACTTCTCCTCCATCATAGTTTTCCATTTATCGCTTCTTTGTGTTTGTTGGGTAATTTAGTCTCGTTGTAGGCCAACCTAGTCTAAACCTTGATATACCGTCCTCGTGGATACGATCCCGACTTACCCTAGCTACTCTCTAGGTTAGTCGGTGTTTTATTGTTGGCTAGGGACGTGACAAATCCCTACCATCGGCGCCATATACCCTCGTTCATTGGTCCTTGGGGTTTCATTGGAAATGAAAGGTTCATAACCATAGAATCCGAGATGTCATCTTGCTTTCAGAACAATCCAATGGCACTCCGTATGGACATACTTTGTAACCAAACAACTTGTCCCCCTAGAGGAGTTGGAATCTACAACCCTGGATATTGGGGCATGGTCATTTCTAATTTACGTACAACCTAATTAATCGATCATTTTTATACTCCATATATAGTTCATAATACTACGTAGTTGATGTTGTAAATATTTTGTGAAGTATATAATATGGGAAAGGAAAATGCTTGCCTAATTATTGATTAAAAGAGCTGAAATTGCAATGCTTAAATAGAAAATATAATGGGCTACTAACTAGCATCCACTCTTCCCATGTCTACCATGATCTTGAGTCATGCCTAAGTACAAGGGGCACACACAAACAAATAGGATCACACTTTAACTGCATAACTAACTGATGTTACTGCTTCCTACTTTCTAGCTTGACTTCGTTGCTGCTGCACTCACTCTTTACTTGCTCTTCAAGTTAGTTTAGGATGTTTGAGTTACATTCTCAACACCACCCCTTAACTCGAACATCTTCATCCCAATTCTGTCCATGAAGAATTGATGTTTTGCCTGACTTAATGCCTTTGTGAATACATCAGCATTCTGATTGTTTGTGCCACAGAACTTGAGTTCAACTTGCCCTTCAGTCACTAACTTCCTGATGTAGTGATACTGCACTTCAATGTGCTTGGTCCTTGCATGATATGCAGGGTTCTTGGTCATTGCAATGGCTGATTTGTTGTCGCACCACAGCTCAGTTTCTTTTCCTTGTTCATACCCTAAGTCTGTCAGCAACTTTCTTAGCCAAACTGCCTGCCGTGCTGCAGATCCTGCTGCTACATATTCAGCTTCAGAGAAGGACAAGGCTACTGTGTCCTGCTTCTTGGAACTCCAGGTGACAGCTCCTGAGCCAAGAATAAACACTGAGTCTGATGTGCTTCTTCTATCATCAACACAACCAGCCCAATCACTATCTGTATACCCTATTAGCTTGAATTCATGAGTTTTGGTATACCACATTCCATACCCAATTGTTCCTGAGATATACTTCAGGATTCTCATTGCTGCTCCAAAGTGTTGCTTGGTTGGAGTATGTAGATATCTGGAAACTATTCCCATACAGTGAGCAATGTCAGGTCTCGTGTGTGTGAGATAGTTCAGACCTCCTACCAAACTTCTGTACTTCCTTTCATTTGAGGGTTCTGTGCCATCTTCTCTCTGAAGCTTTTCATTTGTGTTCATAGGTGTGATTGCTGCCTTGCATTCCACCATTCTGAACTTCTTTAACAAATCCCTGGCATACTTCTGTTGACATAGAAATATCCCATCTTTACTCTGCTGTATCTCTAGCCCCAGAAAATATTGCAGCAGTCCCAGATCAGTCATCTCAAACTCATTCTTCATTGCTGTTTTGAACTTGTTCAGCAATCTTTGAGATGTACTGAAGTAGATGTGTCATCTACATAGAGACATATAACCAATATTCCCTCTTCCTTGTCGTTCTTGACATACAGTGTTGGTTCATTTGCGCTCCTTTCAAAGCCATCTTCAGAAAAGAACTTGTCTATTCTGCTGTACCAAGCCCTTGGCGCTTGCTTCAGTCCATACAAGGCCTTTTTCAGTTTGTACACTTTTGACTCTTCTCCTTCTTTCTGAAAGCCTTGTGGTTGATCAACATAGCCTTCTTCCTGCAATTCACCATTCAAAAAAGCTGATTTGACATCAAATTGGTGTACAGATAAGCCCAGTTGTACTGCTAAGGCCAGAATGACCCTCACAGTCTCAAATCTTGCTACCAGTGAAAAGGTTTCACCAAAATCCACCCCTTCAAGCTGAGCATACCCTTTTGCCACCAACCTTGCTTTATGCTTTTGTATGCTTCCATTTGTGTTGTACTTGGTTCTAAAAACCCACTTTAAACCAATTGCATTCTTCCCCAAGGGAAGATCAACCAGCTCCCAGGTGTTATTCTTCTGAATGCACCTGATTTCTTCTTCCATTGCTACTTGCCACTCAGTTTTCTTCACTGCCATTTCAAAGCTTGTTGTTGGTTCTTCTTCCACCAATGCAAAACTACAAGTTTCATAGATGTCAGCCAAAGATCTTACCGTTCTTGGAGTAGATTCTTCTGAAGTTTCAGAAGAGTTGCTTCCTGATGATGATTGTGATGGTGACTGTATCACCTCTTCATTATTCTGGATTTGAGGCTGAGCATCTTGATACTCCAATGTGATTATCCTTTGATTCCCTTCAATATTGTCCTCATTTGACCAATTCCACTCTGATTCTTCATCAAAAATGACATTCCTGCTGATTATCACTTTACCAGTTGCAGGATTGTACAATCTATAGGCCTTAGATTGTATTGCATATCCAATAAATACACATTTAACTGACTTATCATCAAGTTTTCTTCTTAAACTGATTAAGGCATATGCAATACAACCAAAAATCCTGAGATGACTTACAATGGGCTTCTTTCCTCTCCACTTTTCATATGGATTTGCATTCTCAATAGCTCTTGTGGGCGAGATATTCAGAAGATAAACTGCTGTTGACACAGCTTCACACCAGAACATTTCTGGCAATCTTCTTCCCTTTAACATGCTTCTTGCCATCTCCACCACTGTCCTATTATTTCTCTCTGCCACTCCATTTTGCTCAGGAGTATAAGGTGCTGTTAGATCCCTTCTAATGCCCTGTATCTCACAAAAATTGTGAAACTCTTTTGAAGTAAACTCACCCCCTCTATCTGTTCTTAATGCTTTCATAGTTTTTCTACTTTGATTTTCAACCATAGCTTTAAATCTCCTAAAGTTTTCGAATGACTCATCCTTAGTCTTTTGAAAGTAGACCCAACTCATTCTACTATGATCATTTGTGAATAGCAAAAAGTACCTACTTCCCCCTAGTGACTCTACTTGCATTGGACCACATACATTAGCATGTATCAATTCTAAGCACTTACTGGCCCTCCAAGTACTTTCACCAAATGGACCTTTGCACTGTTTCCCATAAATGCAACCTTCACACATACTTAGATCTCCTATTTCTGGTAATCCTTTTACCATTTCTTTGCCACTTAAAAGTTTCAAACTTTGACTATTTAAGTGCCCATATCTAAGATGCCATAATTTTGCACTATCATCCTTCTTTAATACTAGTGCAGTGCTCACATTTTTTAACAAGTTTAAAGGAAACATTTTGTTTTTCCCCATGTATGATTTAGCCACAACCTCATTGCTTTTATTATCTTTAATCAAGCAAGACTCTTTTTCAAACAGTAGAGAAAAACCACAGCACAATAATTGACCAACACTCAATAAGTTATAGGCTAACATTGGCACATACTGAACATTGTGCAGTAATTTAGTGTTACCTTGCTCAGTTTTTATGGCCACAGTACCTATGCCTTCTACTGACAGTAGCTTGTCATCACCCAATCTGACCCTACTTTTAGCAGATTCATCAAGCTCCTTTTAACATTGACCTGGTACTTGACATGTGGTTGGAGCAACCACTGTCAATATACCACTCATTAGACCCTTCAGCCTTTGCTCCTTCTTTGGTGATGAACAACTTTTCCTCTTGTTCAGCAACATGAGCATTCTGACCCCCTTTTTGATCCTCCTGATCTTTCTCTTTCAACCAACAATTAACCTCCTTGTGACCAGGCTTGTTACAATAATAACACTTCATTTGACTCTTTCCTAATTGATTCTGACCCTTCTGATCCTGATAGTTTGAGGATTGGCCTGAGGATCTCCCACGTCCTCTTCCTCTGTTGCCTCCTCTTCCTCTACCCCTTCCATTGAACCTATTTGAGCGTTCTTTGGCAGGATCATCCTTCACTTGAAATGCTTTTTCTTCCTTCTTTTCTGAGGATCTGTTTAGCCTCTCCTCATGTGCTTGCAGAGATCCCATTAACTCCTCAAAAGTATAGGTTGCCATGTCTTTTGACTCTTCTATGGCTGCAACCACATGGTCATACTTGCTGCTTAGGCTACGCAGAAGTTTCCCAACCACATTCTCATCTGTCATCTTCTCCCCATAAGCTTTCATCTGCTGCACTATACCTGACACCCTTGACAAGTAGTCTTGAACAGACTCTTTGTCACCCATGAGAGAAGTCTCAAACTCTCTCCTTAAAGATTGTAGTCGAACTGTGACTACCTTCTTATCACCTAGGTATTCATTCTTGAGAATACCCCAGGCTTGCTTTGAAGTAGTGGCAGAGGCTATTCTTGGGAAGATGTCATCATCCAATGCTTGTTGGATGATGAATAAGGCTTTCGCATCCTTCTTTCTTTTCTCTTACAGTTGTTGATCAGGATCAGCAGGGTTTGTGTCAGTAAACCCGTCTTCAACATACTCCCATAATTCCTGAGACTTAAAAAAGGTTCATCTTCAACTCCCAAAACTGGTATTTGACACCTTTGAAGATGGGCAATTGAGAGAGACTAGACGAGCTATTTCCATTGCCCATCGTGATAATTCTTTGATGGAACGAACCTGGTTTACGCTCTGATACCAATTGTTGTAAATATTTTGTGAAGTATATAATATGGGAAAGGAAAATGCTTGCTTAATTATAGATTAAAAGAGCTGAAATTGCAATGCTTAAATAGAAAATATAATGGGCTACTAACTAGCATCCACTCTTCCCATGTCTACCATGATCTTGAGTCATGCCTAAGTACAAGGGGCACACTCAAACAAATAGGATCACACTCTAACTGCATAACTAACTAATGTTACTGCTTCCTACTTTCTAGCTTGACTTCGTTGCTGCTGCACTCACTCTTTACTTGCTCTTCAAGTTAGTTTAGGATGTTTGAGTTACATTCTCAACAGTTGATTGATGTCTATATAACTATCTATCTATAATTCTTCCTCAAATATATGTACGCGCTTGCTTGTAGAATATCAAACAAGGAAATACCTACAATGTAGTATTCTACATCAAATCATCCGGACGTCTTGAAGCTGATATCTCCATGGTAAATATGGATGGGACTCAAGTGCTGGCTTTCCATCACATAGTGTAAGTTAGAATGTTTATGAATTATACTCCGTATGATACATCCATAGTCTTCAACAATTAACATGTCAGACAAGTATATACAACAATCCCCGACCGGTTAAACTGAGGGCTCGCTTGGGATGGGGTTAATTATTCCGAGGGTAATAGAGCAGCAAAAATGAACTAGAAAATGATAAAAAGTAGTGATGATATTAAGCGGAAATGGAGAAAATTAAGGAAGTATAGCTTATTTAAGGGGGAATTATTACTCCCCTCTCCCCCCAAGTAATGCATTACCCCCAATGAGGGTAATTATTCCCCCTCGTATCTTGTTTACACTATAAAATATTACAATCAAGCAACAAATTCATTCATTTCTAGTTCATTTTGGCTCTATTACCCCCAGAATAATTAACCTCATCCCAAGCGAGCCCTGAGGATGAACAACTTCGACCCTAGCTAGCTTACCAACAGCGTGATATAATTTAGGTTATGTTAGTCACGCCGGCTGAAATGCGTGCAGGGAAGAAGCCGATAATGTGAGAAATTGGACAAGGATTGAGACCACAGTTACCGCCGTTGGGTCGGACCCAAAAGCAAGGCTTCTGTTGACTACATCAGAACAAGGCACCCTTTGGATTGATCAAGTCTCGGTTATGCCCACCGACACCTACAAGGTCCATTTTGATTAATTAATATAATTGATTCTCTTATCACATCATCATCATCATCATCATCATCATTACATACGGAGTATTATTTACAGGGTCATGGGTTCCGAAAGGACCTCATGGAAATGCTGCTCAATTTGCAACCCTGCTACCTTAGATTCCCCGGTAATGTTTTGTAAGAATATGTTGGTTAGATAAAATTTGTGTAATAAAAAATACTTAGACGATAGTTAAATGGAAAAATCAAAATATATAAATGCAGGTGGATGTTACGTGGAAGGTGAACATTTACGTAACGCCAATAGATGGAAGGAAACAGTGGGCCCATGTGAAGACAGGCCCGGGCACTTCAACGATAAGTGGAATTAGTGAATTACTATACGGAGACTATGTTTATCCACGGACTCATCTTTTTTTCTCAGACTCAGCCACCTCAGCTTTTCACTCATTTTTCATTCTTCAGACTCAGACTCAGACTTCCTACAAAAGTATACTTTATCCACAGACTCATCTCAGACTTTCTCACCTCACATACCTTATTTTATATTATTTTTTAATTCACCTTATTTTTTTATTTACATCATTTCACCCCAACTTTCTACCTAACTTATTTTTTTTATTTACCTAGTCTACGTTGATTTTATAACTCGAATAATTACAATTAAATAATTAATAGTTAAATAAATCTTGTGACATACTAATAATTTTATTTCTAAGTTGTAATTATTAAAACTTGTGACATACTAATAATTTTATTTCTAAGTGGTAATTATTAAAGGTAACAATCGGGTGGATGAGTTCAGTTCGGGTTGGGTTGTCGGTAGACCTGGCAAACAAGTCAACCGGGTCGGGTTTGGGTCAGGTGAGTTTCGCGTTGACTTGAGTCGAACCAGATAATTTCGGGTTTGCTATTTCATCTTTTTCAGAGATATCGACTCATTTTTTATAATAATAGTCGGTCAATTTTGGGTTACCTCAGGTCAATTCAGGTTACGAGTCAACCTCGAATCTTTAGTTTGGATGTCAGATCGGGTTCGGGTTGGCTTATTCGGGTCGGATCATTCGGGTCGAGTAAGTTTTGTCATGTCTAGTTGTCGGGTCTGGGTCAGACCGGATTATTTTGGCCATGTTATTTTGTATTGAAGTGAAATGAGTTAAAGTGAAATGAGTTCAACTGAACTGAATTGAGCTGAGCAAAACTGAACGAAAGTAGCCTGAAATTTAACGACGACGACGACAACAACAACAACAGTTTATTATTGTAACAAGCTTACTTGTTCCAAAAAATTATTAATTATTATTGTAACAACAAATAATAATAATAATAATAATAATAATAACAACAACAACAACAACAACAACAAAAACAAATAATAATGTTAATTATTGTATCAAAAATATTAATTATTATCATATTAATTTAATTTTAATAAAAATATTTTGTAATAATAATAATAATAATAATATATTTATAACAATAATAATAACAATAGCAATAGGAATAATAATAATTATTAATAATAATAATTATTAATAATATTATAATAATACTAATATTAATATTAATAATCAATATTAATATTTAATAGTAATAATATTAGTAACAATAACAATAAAAAGAATATTAGTGTTTATTATTAAATTAATATTAATTATTATAAAAATGTCATTAATATTAAGATTTAATAATAATAATAATAATAATAATGATAATAATAATAATTAATATTATTAATAATAATAATAATAATAATAATTAATATAATAATAATAATAATAATAATAATAATAATAATAATAATAATAATAATAATAATAATAATAATAGTAACTTATTTGACTGAACTGAACTAAAATGACGGAACTAAAAAGAACTGAATGAACGAGTCTGAGGATGAGTCTTTGAAATCCAAGACTTAACTTCAGACTTATCTGAGTCTCAGACCATCTCAACCACTTTAACCAGGTATGAGTCTCAGACTCAAAAAATCTGAGCCTCAGACTTTTGTTCAGACTCAGCCTCAGACTCCCTTTAAACTTAAATCCGTCTGAGACTCAGACTCGTACCAACCACATTATTCAGGTATGAGTCTTAGACTCAAACTCAGACTCAAACTCAGACTTATACTCAGACCCCTTTAAACATAGCCTGACGATGGAATTGGTTACTTCGAATATCTCCAAGTACGTCCAAATAATTATAAGCGTACGGAATAAATTTAAATTGTTAAAATTGAACGATAGATGATTCAAATAATATGTATGTGTGTATCTTTTGTATGTTGCTATGTAGCTGGCAGATGATCTTGGGGCAGAGGCAGTCTGGGTGATTAACAACGGTTAGTTTACAGAAAATTGGGTGATTTTTGTTCTGTACTTCTGTCAACTAGTACGGTGATTGATTATGTTTAGACGACTGAATATACGGAGTATATCTAATATCCTTATAGCTATCCTCCCCTTAAGTAATCAATGAATCCTAATTTGTACGTTCTTGTTATAATGTGACGTAGGAATCGGGCACGAAGAGGTTGTAGATTCAGCACTACTAAAGCCTTTTGTGCAGGAAATGTTAGATAGCATTTAGTTCGCAAGAGGAAGTCCTAATTCTACATGGGGCTCTCTTCGTGCTAAACAAGGACATCCTGCACCTTTCTTTCTCAAATACGTCGCCATTGGTAACGAGGATTGTGGGAAACCCGTCTATAAAGGTATGCATGCATTTCCTTTTTAACTAAATACGAGTAATAAATACGTATTCTGCATGCATAATTCATCGATCTCGCCAACGTTAACCTTAGCTTTGATGTTGCAATTGGACGTACAGCAAACTATCTGAAGTACTACAACGCTCTAAAACAAGCTTATCCGGATATAAAAATCATCTCCAATTGCGATAGGACAGCCAATGAATTGGACCATCCTGCTGATTTATATGATTTTCATGTAATTATTAACCACCCTAACATTATTATTATTATTATTATTATTATTATTATTATTATTATTATTATTATTCACAATACACATTCATACAAATCCTAGATATAATCTCATTCAACATCAAAATAAATGATTTCAATCAAGCAAGCTAAGCTATGTGTTCCATGTCGTTTCAGCCATACAGAAATGTTATGGAGATGCTCGAGTTAACCCGTCTTTATGACAACGATTCATGGCGCAAACGTCCTTCTCCTAAGGTATGATGTATACCTGGTTAATTACGCTATTAGCTATTGCAAAATGTTACGGTATGTAACAACAAATTTGTGTTTAATCTGTAAAATAGAGAGAAAACACAAATAAAATGCAACAAAATAAATTTTATTGAATTGAAAGTTTCGGGTACAATCTCTATTTGATCTACTAATTCAATTTTCACACGAAATGGAAGAAGGTGTCGGCGGAGGGTCTTGATTTGAAGACATGGTTCTCCTACGACGGGTTTGGATGCTTCTCTTCGAACGTGACTGCAATCGGACTGCTTGTCGTCGACGGATGAAGAGTAGTTCCGAATGTCTTTCTTTCTCTTATTTCCCTTAGAAGAGAGTTTGTAAAGAGAAATGAGGCCTTTTGTAATTTTAGTGAGTGTTTCTGATTTTTTTGTTATATATGTCAGGATTAGTCCACAATTAAACTCTTCCTTCTCTCTTTTATATCAGTAGGTTTTTAAGGAGTGATAACCCCTTCTATTTTGTATAGGTTTGCCGTCAAAGTGTGGACCTTGGTCAATGACCCAACATAATCCTTCACACAAAGTTGGACTTATCACCCTTTGATGGGCGGCTAAAATTGAAAGGCCCAGCATGACATCACTTTGAGTTAGTCTTTCTTATAAATCACGGTCCAATTCCTTCCTATTTAAGACTGGCCCAGCTCGATGCTCTCATTTCCAGCTAGATCGTTGGTACGACTAAATGAATCAATTCATCGAGTGAATGACAGATTTTTCTCGAGTTAAAATCGATCGACCCATTTAATGAGTACGGAGTAATAAACCTTCATCGATATTTGACTTTGACTTTGATTTTTTTCTTGTGGGTCGATATTTGACTTTGACTTTCTTCTTTGACTTTGACTGAAATAATAGACATATTTTTATGTCTACAAATTTGCCCCCTCGAAATTGAATTACGTACACAATTTTTAGTAATTGCCGACCGTAGAGTCTCCTTCAACTCAAACTCAAATGCTTTGGCTGTTGAGATAGAAATCCAACCCACACAAATACCCGTATATTCATCAGATTTAGTCTCCTAAATCAATTAGAATTCTAAACTTACGATGGGTAAAGTTCAATCTTCTATTCCCATTAGAATTCTTAACTCGTTAGCCAACAAGTATATAAGAAGCGAAGTAGCTACCTGAGGACAGAAATTCTTGATATCACAACCTACCTTCCACTACCCTTCTTTCAATTTGAAGAACAAATCAGGATATTATCCCGAGAAGAAGTCATTTTCATACTCACAAAAGTCAAAAACTGAAGATTGGTAAGTTTACGTGTGAAAGTTTACTCACCAATATCTTTTTTTTGTAGGCAGTACAGAGTGTTTATTTGGTGTGGTAGACCCATCGCGGAACCGTCCCCGAGACTATTACGCTTTCGGAGAGATAATGGCCCAATGGCTATCGTCGGGTTAGACGCGGTCCGCGATTCTCAAATTCACGCTTTAAACGTGGATGGCGCGATCGGGGTGGTCGTCTAATCTGTTTTGGTAGCAATTCTTTGGGTCCCGGCTTCTTTCTATTTGAACCGGACTCCATTTCATGTTGATGTCGTAGTGGTTCCACCCGACTTCCCTTGACGTTCTTTTCGAGAGCTTTTGTGGACCACGACCAAATTCCACCGTTGCGCCTGTCACCGGATCAGGCTTCTTCAATGTTGGCTTAGCGACAGTTCAGGCGGCTTTACCGGTGCTTTTCCAGAGTTTCTTGCCGACGTAACAAAAACGTCGGGAGCCTTCTCGGTTCGCTCGATTGAATGATTGAGGATTCGGAGACCATGAAGGTGACTTTGCTCAGGATCGAATCGCCGGAGCCCGTGGATTTGACGCTACGTCGTCCGTTATTTGACGCAAATGCTTTTCTTGCTGGAAGAGGAGAGATTGATTGAAATTGGGTGAAGTGACAGCCTCAAATTGAAGTTGGGTCACGTGGGAAATTAAAATTGAATCAAAATGAAATTGAATCAAATTAATATTGGGAATTTGGTTTTGGTGTGGTGAAGTGTGCAAGAATTGTTGTTATTATTATTATAATTATATATATATATATATATATATATATATATATATAATAGTATATATATATATAGGTGGGTTCCGGTGAGGCAGGGTAACTCCTTACACCCATTGAGGCACAATCTAGACCATTAGATTAAGATGTGACATACATCCAAATAAGTGTTATATACACTAAAAAAATTCATTATATACGTTATTAAACTCAGTATATACACACATTTAAGAACTCAATATATACAGTAAAAAAAATGTTATATACACTTAAATAAAAAAAATGTTATATACACTCAAATAGTTATTATGTACACCAATTAATCAACAATGGAACATACATCAAAATAACTGTTATATATATATATATATATATATATATATATATATATATAGGTGGGTTCCGGTGAGGTAGGGTAACTCCTTACACCCATTGAGGCACAATCTAGACCATTAGATTAAGATGTGACATACATCCAAATAAGTGTTATATACACTAAAAAAATTCATTATATACGTTATTAAACTCAGTATATACACACATTTAAGAACTCAATATATACAGTAAAAAAAATGTTATATACACTTAAATAAAAAAATGTTATATACACTCAAATAGTTATTATGTACACCAATTAATCAACAATGGAACATACATCAAAATAACTGTTATATACACTAAAAAAAGCTCATTATATACGCTATTAAACTCACTGCATATATATACTTAAGAACTCAATATATACAGTAAAATAATTGTTATATACACCCAAATAATTAATATGTACATCAGTTAATCAACAATGGAACATATATCAAAATAACTGTTATATACACTAAAAAACTCATTATATACGCTATTAAACTCACTACATATATATATATATACACTTAAGAACTAAATATATATACAGTAAAATAGTTATTGTTATATACACTCAAATGGTTACTATGTACACCAATTAATCAACATATATACACTGAAACAATTGGCATATGTACTTAATTATTTGATATAATAGAATTGTTATATACCTTAAAACGGTTATTATGTACACTGAAATTGTTTTTATATACACCAATATTATTTTAAATTCCGAATTTTTTTTTCGGAATTTTTTTTTTTGTTGGAAAAAAAATTTCGGAATTTTTTTTTTCGAAAAAAAAAAAAAAAATTTTTGGAAAAAATTTTTCCGAAATTTTGTTTTTTCCGGAAAAAAAAAAAAAAAAAATTCCGAAAAATATCTATTTTTTTCCCCGGGAAAAAAATTTGGGGAATTTTTTTTTTATGTATGAGTTTTTGTTTTAATCTTAGCCTTTAATTTGATTTTAATCTAATGGTTGAGATTGTGCCTCAATGGGTGCGGCGAGTTGAGCTGCCTCAAAGGATCCTAGATCTATATATATATATATATATGTATATATATATATATATATATAGAGTAAGGCTCTTATGAGTCATTTACTCTTTGTGAGTCCCTAAGTCCTCATAGGTGGATGGGATGAGGATGGATGGACAAGATGCATCCATTAAAAAAAAATAAAAAAAAAATAAAAGAGAAGATTTACGTTCCTAAAATAACTCCCAAGAATTTGGGAAACAATAACTTCCTATCACGTTCATTATCATTCACGTTCAATTTTCATTCCACGTTCATTCACACCTAAAAAAAAAACTCTTTCTTAATTCACGTTCATTCATCGATTTTGTACTCGAAATTCTACTACAATGGATTCAGTGACCGCATCATCGTCTTCAACAGTTGATAAGCAACTAATCGAGTATAACAATGGTGAGTTTCAGTGTTTCATTCACGTTTTTATTCGTTTTTTCTTCATGGATTTCAATAGTCATATTGCTTTCAATTTGCGTTTTCATATCAATGTTTTATCGCGTCGAATTGCGTTTTTTTAACGTCGATCTTCATGTTTATAGTGCTTTCATTGTCATTTCGTATCATAGTTTCGTATCAATTTGCGTTTTTTTGATGTCATTGCGTTTTGATATCACAGTTTCGTATCAATGGTATTTTGATATCTCGATCTCTATAGATTACAGGTCTTTATGCTTTTTATTAAGATTTTCCCTGATATCCATTGATACAATTTTTTTGATTTCAATTAACGCAGATTCGTCGTTGAAGTAACATGCCTTCTGAGTAAAAGTAACACTTAATTGCAATTACAGTAACACAAATGAACGTTCAGGAAAAGGGTTTTGATGATATGCCAGAGTAACGTATTGGACACGTTAGGGTAACACCACTAATGAATTACAGTAACACATTATTTGCATTGATGTAACGTTGTTTGATGATATGCAGAAACGTCATTGAAGTAACATACCTTCTGAGTTACAGTAACACTTAATTGCAATAACAGTAACACACTGAAGGTTTAGAAAAAAGGGTTTGATGATGATGTTAAAGTAACATAGTGTAATAGTTAGAGTAACACAACTTATGAATTGATATAACCGTCAATTTTAATGTTGATATTGCTTTCATTGTTATTTCATTCATCATAGTTTCCTATCAATGGTTAGTTGCTCTATCGATCTTTATAGATTCCAGGGTTTTATGTTTCTTATTTAGGTTTTCCATAATATACACTGATACTATTGTTTTGTTTTATATTAACGCAGAAACGTCATTGAAGTAACATACCTTCTGAGTTACAGTAACGTAAGCTTCACTGATATTATTGTTTTGTTTTTTGTTGAAGCAGACACGACACTGAAGCTTCATTGATACAGACTTCTAAGGGCAAAAGACAAGGCAAATGTGAAAAGCTTGTACGGATTAATTTTCATGTTGAAAAGCTTGTGCGGATTAATTCGGGAGTTCAGGTTGCAGAGACAGTCGGTTTCTGGGGGGGGGGGGGGGGGGGTTTGGTTAAACACAGGAACTGGATTTTGTACACATTTTTTTACACATAGCGCTGTGCTACGTTGCAATTAACTATATATATTTATTTAATACATGTGTATTTGGTTAGAGTAACATCTCATGTCTATTGGAGTAACACCATTCGTTAGTTACAGTAACAGACATAATGCATGAAGGTAACTGAGGACAGCAACGTTGTTTAAACAATTCATTACCAAAGTAACTGAGGATAACTTGGATTAGAACCATTCATTACCAAAGTAACAACATTCACTTTTTAAAGAACCATATATAATGCGTCATTGATAATAACATTGTTTAACCATGAGACAAAGAATAACATCATTAATGACTTAGAGTAACATCATTTGTTCATTAAAGTAACAGTTATAATGCGTCAATGTAACACAATGATTATGAGACCACATTTGTATATTGGGTAAACTTCATTCATTCCCATAGTAACACCAGTCGTTAATTAGAGTAACAGGAACAATTAGTCAGGGTAACAGAGTTTAACAGCGTTGTTCCATTGGTGATAATCAAAATACTAATGTACATAACAAGTTTCGAAACGATACAAAGCATTATTCGTAATTAGAAAAAGATGACATAATTCGTTAGACACGTTATATTTTTCGACCCTTTGTTGGCTTGCTCTTGGGACCATCGATGATCTTTTGCCTAGCGTCCACATACTTATCTACGTTATCCAACAACCGCGATTGCACCTTCATTTGTCTCCTCCTTTTGCCATCTGAAAAGTACAATAATTATGTACAACTATTGTTACAGTTTAATCTGGAATATAAAATTAAAGTACAACTGATACGAGTGAAAGAAATACCATATGTAAAGCTGATACGCGTTAAAGTAACACAAAGAAAGTGTTAGAGTAACATAGAGTGCAAATTAGAGTAACACGTCTACACAATTAAATGTACCAGATTACTAGAATTCAAAGTAACGCAAAGATGGGATTAAAAGTAACATGTCTTGTACATTACAGTAAAACATGGTCGTCTTTAAAATAACATCATACATGTGTAACACTAACTGAACAACCCCTTACAGTAACACCTCAAGTTTATTACAGTAACTGAATATGCGCATTAGAGTAACATTCAATATATGTTAGACTAAGTATGAAGAGTAGAAGCATAGTAGAAGCATAATATAAAGTAGGTGAATTCAATTAAACTCTACAGATGCATACCCAGATACCGCAACAATCTTTAGTGAAACCAATTAATTATAGGGCACAAACGCAGCAAAGTAAATCAATCAATAATTAGTGAGAAAATTAATGAAATCAGATACGAATATAATCTAAACCTAGTTCTTTAGTACAACAATCGAGTATTAGCGAGTTACCTTGTATTATGCCGCCTGAATCTTTGCTGAAGTTAGAGAGTTGCTTCAATGTAGCCTTGCTTGAGTTGAAGACGGGAGAATGCGCGGGTGTGTTTTGAAAAGAAACAGAAGTCGAGCGATTGTGTTTGGGATGATGAAGGTGAAGGGTTTCAGTTAGGATGTGAATGAAAAAATTGAATGTGAGGAAAAAATTGAATGTGAGAAAGTAACGTGTATTGGTTGGAGATAATTAAAGGAGGAGAGAGGATTTTATTTTATTTTTACCAAAATATGTTATTTATTGCCTTAATTACTAGAATCAATCACCACCATCCATCCCACTCTAGATCAATGGTTGTAGGTAGGACTCATGGACTCAAAAAAAATAAAAGGACTCACTTGATCCTTCCTCTCTCTCTCTACATATATATATATATATATATATATATATATATATATATATATATATATATATATATATATATATATATATTGAGAGAGAGAGAGAGAGAGAGAGAGAGAGAGAGAGAGAGGCTCTTATGAGTCCTTTACTCTTTGTGAGTCCCTAAGTCCTCATCCCATCCAATGGATGGGATGAGGATGGATGGACAAGATACATCCATTAAAAAAAATAAAAAATTTACGTTCCTAAAATAGCTCCCATGAATTTAGGAAACAAGAACTCCCTATCACATTTATTCATCATTCACATTCATTATTCATCATATCACGTTCATTCAAACACAAAAAAAAACTCTTTCTTCATTCACGTTCAGTCATCGATTTTGTACTCGGAATTCTGTTACAATGGATTCAATGACCGCGTCATCGTCTTCAACGGTTAATAAGCAACTGATCGAATATAACAATGGTGAGTTTCAGTATTTCATTCACGTTTTGATTCAATTTTTATTCATAGATTTCGATGGTCATATTGCTTTCAATGTGCGTTTTAATATCAATGGTTTATCACGTCAAATTGCATTTTTTTACGTCGATTTTCATGTTTATAGTGCTTTCATTGTCATTTCGTATCAATTTGCGTTTTTTTTATGTCATTGCGTTTTGATATCCCAGTTTCGTATCAATGGTTATTTGCTCTCTCCATCTTTATAGATTACAGGGCTTTATGCTTTTTATTCAGATTTTTCATGATATCTATTGATACTATTGTTTTGATTTCAATTAACGCATAAACGTCGTTGAAGTAACATGCCTTCTGCGTTAAAGTAACACTTACTTGCAATTACAGTAACACAAATGAACGTTCAGAAAAAGGGTTTTCATGATGATGTTAGAGTAACGTATTGTACACGTTAGAGTAACACCACTTAGGAATTATAGTAACACATTATTTGCATGGGTGTAACGCTGTTTGATTTTGTGCAGGTGGTTTTGCCAAAGATGCGAACGCACATGGCAACACTGGAAAAGGTAGAATTTGATTCATTTGATCAATCATGGATTAATAACAATGGTTCATTGATATTATTGTTTCACTGATATTATTGTTTGCTTTATGTTGAAGCAGTCATGGCGTTGAAGTAACACAAGTTATGAATTACAGTAATATCTAATTCTAATTAGAGTAACACAAACACGTAACACTGAAAAGGGTTTTTGGCGCTGACGTTGGAGTAACATCCTTTAAGGGTTAAAGTAACACAACTTATGAGTTGAAGTAACACTTATGTCCATGGGCGTGACATTTTTTAATTTCTTGAACGAAGCATTGGCAAAGAACCGAATGCACAAGAATGGTGCAGAGATGTGGGTGAGGTTTTCACTCCGTACATGGAGCAAGTATTCGGAACAATTGATGAGGCAGTGGAATTTTACAAAATCTACGCGCTGGCTTGCGGATTTGATGTGAGAAATTATACTAATTAAGCCAACCAAACGAAACTGTCCAAATCCGTATGAAGCACGACCGCCTAAACAGCCTACTAAGCCAACCAATGATGAGGATGACGAGGATGAAGTAGATGAAGACATCGAAGGAGAGGAAACTAAAGAAGACAACGAGGAAGACGAGGAGGATGAACAAGTGTTTTGAGAATACTCGTGTTTTTTTGTCATTATAAGAATTTTTTCTTATTTTCTGGTTTACACGAAAAACAAATTTTGTACAATTTTTTTTACACAAAGCGCTGTGTTACGGTGCATTTAACACTATATTTATTTAATACATGTATTTTTGGTTAGAGTAACATCTCATGTGTGTCAGAGTAACACTGTACTATTCGTCTGTTACAGTAACAGAAACAATGCATTGAAGTAACTGAAGACAACAACGTTGTTTAGACAAAATCATTGCCAAAGTAACTGGGGATAACTTGGATTGGTTCAATTCATTGACAAAGTACCAACATTTGTTCTTCAAAAAACAATATATAATGCGTCAGAGGAATTGATTGCAATATCATTGTACAAACACCATTAATAACTTAAAGTAACATAAATTGTTCATTAAAGTAACATTTACAATGATTCGGTGTAACACATAGATTGTGAGACCAAAGAAAAATGGGTTAACTTCAGTAATCCCCATAGTAACACCAGCAGTAAATTAGAGTAACAGGTACAACTAGTCGGTGTAACAGAGTTTAACAGCTTCAATACATTGCTGATAGTCAAAATACCAATGTAATTACACAGGTAACTAAAGAATACAAACAATTAATTCGTAGTTAGAAAAGAGATGACATGATTCAGTAAACACGTTATTTTTTCGGCCCTTTGTTGGCTTGCTCTTGGGAGCGCCGATGATCTTTTGTCTATCGTCCGCATACTTGTCTACGTTTTCCAACAATCGCGATCGCACCTTGTTCATTATGTTTGCTAAAGTTAGAAAGATGCTTCAATATAACCTTGCTCGAGTTGAAGGTGAGCGATTGAGTTGAGTTGAGCGATTGAGTGCTTGGGTGTGCTTGAGTTGAGCGAAAAAATTGAATGAGATGAGAGATGATGAAGGTGAAGGGTTTTTGTGTTAGGCGGGTGTTTGAATGAAAAAAAAATGAATGAGATGAGAGAGAAGAAGATATCAGTTGGCAGTAATTTAGGGAGGAGAGAGGATTTTCTCATATTATTTCCAAAATATGATAGTTACTACCTTAATTACTACATGCAATCTCAACCATTCATCCTCTTTAGATCAAATGGCTAAGAATAGGACTCATGGACTCAAAAAAGAAAAAGGGACTCACTTCATCTTCACTATATATATATATATATATATATATATATATATATATACACACCCACACACTAAGTAGTATATTAAAACCGTTCTCTTTTTTTTTATATATGTATTTTATTTTAATTTGTCATGAAACAACTTGGAATGTTGTATCTTTATTGTTTCTGTCTCCATTTGTAGGATATACGAAATGGTGTACTTCAAGTCGGACGAATCTACGAAGAACGACAAGGATTATTTGGTGACAGTCGACGATGAGGAGGCTAAAGTTGACAGCGGCATCAAACACATTGTTCTGCCTCCTATGACGGGTTCTTTTGTCGAGACTTGGATACCAATGGTATATCCTCCGAACTTGGATTGTTGGTGGCATGGAGTAGAAGATGTCGAACTAGTGCTTCGTTCCTCACATCAATGCGACAGTAACGTTGTCCCGTCTTTTTCCGTTCTACACTCGAGCTTTTCCAAGGGAGAAATACAACGTAATTCAACCTTTCGATTTGGTTCTAAGTTCTCTTATATCCCACAGTATTGGGAGTGGTTAGAAAATATTTTGCGTGAGTTCCGGAGCACACTCAGACATGTCCATCTTCTTGAAGCGGTTTACGCTTCGCTTTTCCTATACAAGGGGAGTGATCCTTTAACAGAGTCTTTTTGCGACTTTTGGTGCCCGACGACAAATACGTTGCTAACGGCTACGGGTGAGGCTTCTATTAGTCTTTGCGATGTTCGATCTCTCACAGGGTTACCCATAACCGGCCTTCTTTATGGCGAAGTCATCCCGTCGGTGGCAGAATTGCTTTGTATAGACAAGAACAATGGTGAAACTCACTTGCCCCCAAGCTACAAATATTTGTTTGCGGCATTTCCTAAGATTTCTACGTCTAAAAAGAAGGACCATGTAGTATTCGGAGATTGGTATCATTTTTGGTTCAAAGGCGAATCTAAATACTTCCCTTCCTCTAATAGTTCAGGGAAAAAGGCACATTTTCCGACTCCTCGGCGAGAAATTTCTTCTTATCGAGAGCCCTCTCAATGGAATGACACCACACACGACTTCTTTATCGACATAGATGTTCCCGAGAAGGAGAGATGCCAGACTTATCTTGCTGCTTTCATTTCTTGTTGGTTGTGCGCCTTCGTCCTGCCCGTTCATGACCTTGGTCGTATACGACCTGGCGTTTTCAAAGTTTCTTCACTTTTGGCGAATGACACGGGAGTTTCACTGGCTATCCCCGTCCTGGCGAGTATTTACCGGGGTCTTAACTACATTTCTGCGTCGTCATCACCAGGCAAGAACCATGGATATTTTGCTGCGAATTATGTTTATGCGTGGCTTGCAAAATATTATCGTTCGCATAGACTTTCTAGTCATTCATTTCCTGAAGGAGCCGCTATGATCGATTTTCAGGGCTTAGATGCTGTCATACCTGCCCGTTTTAATGATGCAAAACGACAAATTTGGCTTGGCGCCCATATTTCATGGCACTGTACTTCTCCTGGTTCATCTTTAGATGAAATACTTAAAGACGACGGTCTTAATGTTCGTCGAGCCACAGACTTCCTTATAGCATCTCGGTCTAGCTTCTTGACTTTAAGGCATGACAATAATCATATTATTTAACCATACAATCGTCATCATTTCGGGCGACAATTTGGTTTCTATCAAAACGTGCCGAAGGAGCTTGGTCTTGACCTTCGTACATGCAGTCGCGAAAAACTTTATCAACTTTTTGAGTCTTCCATTCGTTTAACGACCGGCTCTAAATTCACCATCCCAAGGCGCGACCCAAAAATTGAGACTCGAGTTACTCCCTCTTATCTAATTTGGTTGAAGAATCTATCTTCATTGGTGTCTTTGAACGAGGTTAAGAGCCCTTCCGAATCTCCAGACGGGAATATCCGTAAACCCGTGTATATGGTTGTAAAAAGGAAAGTCGAGAGCATGGTGGTACAAGGCTTGGCGGGTCAGCGTGTGCCCACAAATTCTAAAAAGAGTGTAGACAGTCAGCCAAAAAATTCCTTGAAGTTAAAGCTTCCCCAACGTTCAGTTCCCGCGCCTGTGGCTAAAGTTTCACCATCGTCCAAACAAACATTGAAGGTGACGTCAAACTCACGAGCTTCGACAAAGAAACGATCATCGTTGTCCGCGGAGAAGGTGCAGCCGCCGTCCAAAGCTGTTGAAGCTAATGGCTCAAAGCGCTCTAAGAAGGTCCAACAAGCCTCTTCTTCTTCTTCTACTGAGAAGGAAGCCCCTTCAGTGAAGAATGCTAAATCGGACGTTCTCCCGCCTGAAGACAAACCGGAAGAACCTAGCATCATGCACATTTTTGATGGTGTTACCGAGGATGTTGATTTTCTCGATGGGATAAATTTAGAAGTTTATCGAATTTCTCCTTCGAAATATTTGATATTGACTTAAATTTTCTCATTGCAGGGTTCGATGCCTGAAGTTGATACCATGGGCGATTTGTCCTCTTGTCAAATTGTTTTGGATGAGGAGGATCCGATAGACCGGGCAATGTTTAATAACATCTTTGATGCCGCGGATGCTGCGAACCTGACTATTGCTGAACAGACTGACGAGAAGGCTCCTTCAGAGCAAGCACCTTCCTTCAGTGCCAGAACGCTATTCTCCAAGGTGAACGACAACTTTTTTCATCCTTGGCAAATATTTTGGTGGAAAAGTTGTTGAGCTCTTCTATGGTTGACATTTCGTCGTGCGAGAAATAAAGTGAAGCGATGTTCGAATACTTCAAATCTAAGAATGTCGACCCTTCTGCCTTACAGCTCTGTGTGAAGAATTATCTCAGTGCCGCAACAGAACTTCAATCCTTGACGGGAGAATTTATGGCGAACAGCGCAACTCTTCCGGAGCTTGAGAAGGAATTCATGGCCATTGAAGAACGACTGTCGACCGCGGCTCATTCGAGAGATCAAGTGAAAAATGACATCGATATTTTTGATAAACGCCGACAAGACATTCTCCTAAAGAAGGAGAAGCTCCGTGCGGAGCTAGCAGAATTAGAAGAGGAAGATCGACAATTGGTCATTTCCTTTGAAGATGCAAAAAGTCTTCATCTAAACAAGGACTCGATGGTGAACTCGATTAGTCAAGAGCATTCTTTAATGGAAGTCAGACTAAAAGCGGCGAAGCGAGGGGCTGAAAAGATACAAACAATGGAGACTACCTTCATCGTGACACATGAAGTTTTGAGGAAGTTTAAATGGTCTCCGTAACTAGTGTTGCCTTTATTTTCTGTAACCCCCCATTTTTTGGACACTTGAGAGTGTTAATCATAGATAATAATAAACTGAATTTGCTTTCAATCCTTTTTATTATTATTATCAAAAATGTGATTTTTCTTTTTTGGTGTGGCTACCAAAGTCAATGTTTTACTTCAGCTGCCTACGTACCCGTAAAATATGAATAAATCCATTTTACGAGATCAAGCCAACGTAGTTCGGTAGAGTTTGGTTGGCTTTGTTTGGGATATTTGGCCGCACCTAAGTAAAAGTGTTTTACTCAAGCTGACTACGTACCCGTAAATTATCAAAACTCGACAGGATCAAGCCAACGTAGTTCGTAAAGTGATTTGATTTTGGATTTTTTTTAGGGGCAGTTTAGGCTCGTGCTTAGGAGCTCATTGAAGATGAAGATTTGTGTTTTTACGCATAGTAGCGCTTGAGGAATTTTCCGTTGATTGGACCAACTTTCAGTCCTTCATTATCAACAATTTTATAGGCGCCGCTGGTGTACACCTCTTGAACAACGTAGGGACCATCCCACTTGGAGGTGAACTTGTTTCCCGTCTTGTGGGAAGTTATGATCGGTCTTCGCACGGCTAAAACCATATCTCCAACTTGGAAGGACCGAGGACGAACCTTCTTGTTGAATGCTCTTGATAGACGAGCCTTATAGCATTCCAGCTTTTGTTGTGCATCCAACCTTTTTTCATCTAAGTCTTCGAGCTCTGCCAAGCGAAGTTTCTCATTCTCACCGTGATCTGTTAGACCCAATTGAATCGCCATACGAAGAGACGGGATCTCTAACTCGAGCGGAAGAACAGCCTCAACCCCATAGACTAACGCATAGGGTGTTGCCTGAGTAGGAGTTCGATACGTAGTACTGTAGACACCCGCATTTTGACTGCCACGTGTCTATGGTAGTCTCCGAAAAACACCCGATGATGATCGGACGCAAACGTGACTTGGTATACTCGGACTTGGGCTCCGAATCAATAATATGCAACATGGACTTTTAGCGGAGTAAAAATCTCACAAAACAGACCTCAAATTCAGGCCCAGTGGGACGTTCCGAGCAAAACGAGACTAATTTGGGCCAAAACCGACACCAAAGATAAATCCGTCTTTTAGCGACCGGGTCAAAATCCGGTCAATGATGAAACCGTCTCACAAATCAGCCACATTCGTTCTCGAAAGCTGGCGCAAAAAATCAGAATTAAAAAAAACCAATCAAATCAATCAAGGATAATCTTTCCTTATTTGTCTCGCCCAATTGATCCACTCGATCGAGTGGATTGACCCCTCTCGGTCGAGTGGAGCGTCTTGAACCCGGTTTGACCCATTTGCAAGGGCACTCGATTGAGTGCACTAGGGCCACTCGATCGAGTGCCCATATGTCGTGGGGTAACGCCTATAAATACCCCACGACTCCCTCTCATTTGAGAAGGCTTTTCCTAAGGCATTTTACCTACATTTCAACCCTAATTCATCTACATCCTCCATACTACGTCCCTAGCAATACTACACCAAAAATAGAGCCTTCGTCCCTCGAAAAACCGACGTAACACACACACACACACACCATAACTCGCATACATCCTCGATACTTCGGCGTCCCGTCGCTATTTACGAGTCCATTTCCGAGGCCTATACGTAGCATGTATGTTGAGGGTGTCCTAAACCCCATCTTGATCTCTACTATCTCGTCTCATCTCTGTTTACTTTGTCATATTTTGTATTGTAATCATAATTGTAGTAGTAACACTAACACTAACACTAACGTTATTATACTTTTTGCTTTTTCATTTTTGTATCATCTTTTATTACTAATATCGTCATCATACCGCGTATATATATTAATATCAAATCTCAGTTTTAAATCCGTTTGCCTAAAGTCCGTCTAATCCCTTTACGAGCAACGACGGAGGTGGAGCCCTTTCGAGGAGCCCCGCCCCAACGTACTCAAAGGCGTGACGCGATCGCAATCGGTCATAGTTGAACGTATTCAATTTCATTTCTATAATTAGTGAGGAACCCGTTGACACGAAAACCGACATCACGTGATCCGAAAGGGTTAGTTCCGATGTCGTGACGTAAAGGGATGCATTTCGTCATTAATTCAAATTTTCTAATCTAACGAAAATGTTTTCATAAAAACTCCGATAACGGTATTATAATCGTTCATACACGATAGTAGTACCGGAGGCCAAGTTAAATACGAATCGTGTGATATTCGTGTTTGGTTTGGCCGACCATCAATTTTAAGTCATAAAACAAAACGAGTTATCACTCGTACAGGGTCTACTCGACCGAGTACATATGCTACTCGATCGAGTAGCACCCAAAAAAATGGGCAGTAGCTGCGTCTAAGGACGCACTCGACCGAGTCAGGTCACGACTCGGTCGAGTGGGTCCCGTAACCCATAAAACCGAGGGCTTTGACACACACTTCAAGCCCCGTCCTTTTTACGGCTTTAAGCCATCACGTGTAAATACTATCACGTGATCTTCCTATTTTCAAAACCACACATACCACGACGCGTAGAACGACTTTGACCGATCTTCTTCGAAGAGATTAGTCGGGACAAGACTAAGGGACGCGGGATCGGGCTAGCAATACGCCACAATCCCACGTTTCCGTCCTCCGTTTAATATACAACATAATGTGTATTTAATCGGGGTTAGTCCATCTACATATTTTCGCGGTGTAGTTTACATACGGGTCCGTTTCTATCATTTTATTACCTTTTATTATTTCGTTTATTATTTTTACGTATCGTTGTATTGTGAATTCCGGGTTGTATTTCCGCCCGTGTAACTTGTACGTTATTTATTTCCTTTCGAGCTTTATTTATTTACTTGCTTAACGTTTTATAAATGAACTTCGCATGCTAAATCACTTTGACGTGAATCAAGATGCATTAAATGACGTAGTTAACCAATAACTCACATGCTTAGCCCGAAAACGCTGTTTGCATATCATTTAATTATTTTACTAGCGTGCGTACACGAACACGAACGATGTCTTAGTAGAGGCCGCCATGTGCGGGCGGGGTTGGGTGTCCTTAGTGGGCTTCCCAACACGTACCCTCACCCTTTACTCAGAACCTTTGGTTTCCGAATGTCCGACACCCTTGGTGCACGAGAGTCATTTTATATACGAAAGCCGGTGTAAACGGTATTGATATAACAATGCAAAGGGACGAGCCCCATAAACTCTGAAATCGAAGTGGGCTTACTTTGTGAATAGCCCATGACGACATAGAGTGGGTTCGAATGGTTCCGAATAACCACAAAATTCGGTGGCGACTCCATTTTGACTTAAATTTCGAACCCGAGAACAATCTTACCACGAGATTCATTCGCCTACCCAAACCCGCGCGTGGCCGCGTCGGGGTGGACCTACGTCATGTCCAAAATTTGGCGACTCCGTTGGGGATACCTGATGTACCACATGTCATCGGGGTTCCTAGGGTGAGACTCGAAGAGAAATCGTTCCTAGATTAGTGTGCGCGCATTAGTTTAATGATTCATGCATAACCCAAATTTGCCCGGGCCGGTTACTTGTGACCGACGTCCCACTATACCACGGTGCATTCCTACATGGGTGCGCTAAAGACATCGATGGTGGAACTCGTCTGGGTTTTGCGGCATGTCCTAAGACCAACTCGGCTTAGGGAGTCCGTCCTAAACACGAGAAAGCCATCGTTGTTGGTATAGACCCTATTTTGACCGACCGAGACTTAGCGTAATGCATACATAAGCGTCGTTATAATGCTTGTTTGACTACGTGCTACTTGGTTTCCGTGTCATTTTTTTTCAAAAAAAAAAAACCGTCATTTCAAAATTGCATCTTTCCAAAAATACCCACCTTTCGAAAAACCCGAAATACTGTCCATTTCGGGACCCGACTCTTCAAAACACCCAAATTTGAAAAACCCGAAATGCTGCCCATTTCGGGGCTCACCTTTTTCAAAATATCCAATTTTCAAAACTCGGAATGCCGCCAAAATTTAGGATCAACGATTGGACTCAAAATATCCTTTTCTTTAGTCGGCATGTTGTCCGTTTTAACTCTCGAATTTCCAACACCGTTTTGATTTTCTGAATTTTCTTCAAAATTCTAATCTTGGTTTTTGAAATTCCGCTTTTCATTTTCGAACTATCTGAAATTCATCCTTTACATATTCCAACTTCAAACCTCCAACTTTCCTAAAATAGACCTTCCCTATTATAGGACTTACCGTCTATCCGTGTGTCAGGTCTTTGCATAGTACGTAGAGGGTTTATAGCGTCGAAACTCCGTCGATCTTATATCACGAGTTTCCCCCCTTTCCCGAGTCCGCCTTATTTGTCAAGGCACGACCAACCCGCGTGGGGCATACCCCTACAAAGGAAAGTCCGTCCATACACTCGAGTCAAAAGTCTAGGGAATAATCTCACATGGACCTTCCTTCGAACGGGACTAGGCCCACTAGGCCAAAATCCTAAGGAAGTCATACCACTTACGAGTCATCCGTCTAGGTGTCTTTCTCGAGTCTTTTCCACTCAGTCCTTTTCTTTTGGGTCGCTCGGGATGTACTTTTTTCTATGGTTCCAAGATCTGGGTTCGGTTTCTGATTACGCGGTGTTCTTACAGACAGGCCACCGGCAACCAGACACACTCGCAGGATGGAAGCTACTTTAAGTAGTCTGAAAACCTCTGTAGACGCCATGATCGACAAACAGGCCGACATCGAAGCCCAACTGAATGAAATGAGGGCTGGTCAAGTTGCTATCGTCACTCGTTTGGCTGCAATGGAGCACAGGACTCCAAATACTGGGGTTACGGAACCTCTAGCTGAACTGGTTAACTCGGTTCGCCGATTGGAAGAACAGGTTCACTTGACTTGGAGTAACAATATCCATAGGGAGAATAGTCGAGAATACTCCCCGGTGAGTGACAAGCTGCCTGCAAACCTGAATCTCACGGGTTTGCCTATGTTCGAGGGAACCGAAGACCCGTTACTACATGTACGGGCCTTCAAGGAGTTTATGGCCATCAAGAGAGTGGATTCCTCCATGTTCAAGAACCTTTTTGCTGCGTCTCTTGAAAAGCACCCTCGGGCCTGGTACTACAGGCTAGACCCGAAGAAATACCCTACTTGGGATGATGTGGCCACCGAGTTTGCTCGGAACTATGCTGACAACACCGAGATCCAAACCACAATGCGATCTCTGGAGGTCATGGCCCAAGAGCCGAAAGAAGGTTTTACCAAATACGTTCAACGCTGGAGGGCCGAGTGCGTGAAACTGGTCGATAAGCCCAGTGAGAAGACTTTGGTGGAGGCTTTTGTCAAGAACCTCCTCCCCTCCTACCGGGTTCACCTCCGATATGCTGTCATACCCAATTTCACCACCCTTACTGAAATGGGTATGAGGATCGAATATGACTTAAGACTGGAAGGCCACACTAAGGCCGCTGCCAAGGGTTACCAAGGGGCTTCTTCCTCCACTACCAAGCCCCAAGCAGCAACCCGCAACATTTTTGACGCGGTTAATCTACTAGATGCCCCGTCCAAGAAGAACACCCCACCCCGGGTTTTTACTGATATAGGTACTACCTATACTTATGCCTTACAAAGGCTATCCTCTAAAGGCCTAATCCAACCGATAGGCCCAACTCCTGAAGTTCCGGTCGAGCGACGCTCCAAGAACTACAATGCCCAAGCCTATTGCCAGTACCACCGAGGCAATGGGCATGATACCGAGAAGTGCTGGAAGCTGAAGCACTTGATTCAGGACCTGATCGAAAGCGGTAAAATCCCGCTACCCAGAGATAAGCCCAGCAACAAGGAGAACCCTTTCAGCTCCCACGCCATCTTTACCGGGGAGGTGATTGATTGCTCCCACCTTATCTCCCCATTTGTCCCGCAAGTAAACGGGATCTGGTTCGACGACGAGGATGACGTCTACCTCGCCAAAGGGGAAGCTGTCCCCATCACCTCCGAGGAGATTCGAAGGACTAAATCCCGAGTCCTAACCAGTAACCACCTTGGTCGTCCTATCAAGCCACTAGCTCTAGGGACACCCCTATCCCGACAACCGTCACTGAGCCATTCAGGACGGAAGTCGCCCCCGAGGAGCCAACTGCTGAAACGGCCCTCGTAAAGCAGCTGAAGAAGACCCGAGTTGACCTCACAATATGGCAACTCCTGGTTAGCTCACAAGAGCATCGAGAAGCACTTACAAAGGCTCTCGATCAAATTAAGGTTGACTCTTTGGTTACCCCTGCTGAAATGGTAGCCACGGTCCTGCCCCACCTAAAGGGCAAAGCTAAGGAAGGAGGCCCGATGATCACTTTCTCTGAAGCTGACCTACCACCATTTGGGGCCTCCCATAATTTGGCCCTCTATATTACAGTGGTTTGCCGAGGGAAATACCTCCCTATGACCCTAGTTGATGACGGGTCCGCTGTGAATGTCCTTCCACTAAGGACCGCCAAAGCCCTCGGCATTACCGAGGCCGATTACATCCCGACTGCTCTGACCATCCAAGCCTTTGATGGGAGCCCAAAGTCGGTAGCTGGGGCCGTGAAACTGACCATCATAACCGGCCCGATAGAAAAGGAGCTCGAATTCCATGTAATCGACGTCACCTCGTCATTCAACTTGCTCCTAGGTAGGCCTTGGATCCACGCGGTCAAGGCGGTGTCCTCCACCCTCCACCGAAAGATCAAGATGCCTCTGCTTAACGATGTCATCACTTTAGAGGCAACACCAATGACCGTGGCTAGCTGTAACGCCACGGGACGCACGGACCTCTGGGTGTTCGATTTTGTGGGGATGATCGAGGAAGAGTACCTCTTTAGGCCTTACTTCACTACGAGCATCAACATGATGCTCCAAAACCTAGGGTATTTTCCGGGGGCTACCTCTAGACCCGATCTTCCAGCTGGGAAGTTCATCGAGGTCCTCAAAGATGAAGAGTCTCACTTTGGTCTCGGGTATGCCATAACTCCCGACAATGTTGTCCGAGCAGGAATTGAGAAGGCCTGCAACATTATTAAGGGTATCCATTTGAGCCCTTACAGCCCACGGTTGGCTGACTACTTTGTCACACCGGTATTTGGGGCTATTCAGGTTGGTCTATACCAACCCAATGCTGTGCAGCTCGGGACCCACTTGGCCCGGGACTACAACTATATCCCAGAGGATGTGTTCGCCCTCATCCAATCCAACGGAGCTGAAGATGCTGAGCCCACGCTAGGGCTACTATTTGGGGAAGACACCATAGCCCCAACTCCAAAGGAAGACCTGGTCAACCTGATACTCCGCAGCAACAGGTTTGACCCGACCAAGCTAATCTCGGATGTTGGTTCCGAGACGGGAAACAGGGCCTGGAGGAAGACTGTCAAGTGGACTGACAGTCAGGGAAAAATCTACAAGCTAGTCACCGGAGAGGGAGACATGCCTGAGTCTGAGTCTGAGTCCGAGTCTGAGTCGGAGTCTGAGTCTGAGTCTGAGGTCGAGTCTAGGGAAGTCGGTGCTAGAGTCACTCCTGTAACCCCTCTCCCCTTTATCATTCCTGCTGCTGGCACTTCGGGGTCTGTCCCGAAGGCCTTACCAATTCCGCCACTGACCAATGATCAGATGGCTTCTCTCTTTGAGCTGTTCTCCAAATTTTCAATCAATAATAACAACCGTTCTGCTTACGACTTGTCTCTTTTAAATTCTGCTTTCAAAAATGATTTATGCTATGACATTGAGAAACCAGACGAACAGGTACCCTTACCTCCACATCTGATCGAGAAACTAGAGCAAAGGGAGTCCCGAAACCCGGTGATCGAAGAAACCGAGTCCATAAATGTGGGTACAACCTTAGAGCCTCAGATACTTAAGATAGGGTTATTCTTAGATCCCGAGGAGAAACAACAGTTCCTAAGCCTCCTCCAAGAGTTCAAGGATGTCTTCGCGTGGTCCTACAAGGACATGCCGGGGATAGACCGGGAAATAGCCGAGCACCACATACCAATCAAAGACGGGTGCAAGCCGGTCAAACAGAAACTTCGCCGAATGAGGCCCGAATAGTCTCTCAAGGTAAAAGAAGAAGTCAATAAACAGTTCAAGTCCGGCTTCATACAAGTGTCTGAATATCCGGACTGGGTTGCAAACATCGTGCCAGTTCCTAAAAAGGACGGTAAGGTGCGGGTATGTGTAGATTTTCGGGATCTTAACAAGGCGAGCCCGAAAGATGATTTTCCATTACCACACATCGACATACTGGTGAATAACACGGCCGATCATGCCCTTCTATCATTCATGGACGGGTATGCCGGGTATAATCAAATCAAGATGGCGGAAGAAGACATGAGTAAGACTACCTTCACAACACCTTGGGGTACTTACTGCTATACCGTCATGCCATTCAGTCTCATTAATGCCGGAGCCACATATCAGAGGACCGCTACCACTTTATTACACGACATGATGCATAAAGAGGTAGAAGTGGTTTATGTAGACGACATGATCGTCAAATCTAAAGAACGGGACAGTCACATCACCGCCCTAAGAAAATTTTTCACCCGACTGCGCAAGTACAACATGAGGCTAAACCCTCAAAAATGCAGTTTCGGGGTAACATCAGGCAAATTACTGGGTCATATCGTTAGCCAACGAGGTATCGAAGTCGACCCAGCTAAAATCAAAGCCATTACCGAGATGCAACCCCCTAAAACTGAAAAAGAAATAAGGGGATTTCTCGGGAAAGTCCAGTATATTAGTCGGTTCATTTCCAAGTTAACCATGGTGTGTGAACCAATCTTCAAGAAACTGAAAGTAGGGGAACGGGTACTATGGGACGACAAGTGCCAAGCTGCTTTCGACAGGATCAAGGAAATATTGTCTGCTCCGCCAGTCTTCATGCCACCTCAACCCGGTTTGCCTCTGTCGTTATACCTAACGACGACCGAGACAGCCATGGGGGCTATGCTGGCTCAGACGGTTGACTCCGAAGAAAGAGCCATTTACTACATCAGCAAGAAGTTTTTAGAGTATGAATGCAAGTATACCATGCTCGAAAAGACGTGCTTGGCTCTAGTCTGGGCCACTAAGAAACTCCGGCACTATATGCTCAGTTACGAGGTCCATGTGCTATCCAAAATGGACCCGATCAAATACATCTTCGAAAAGCCCGTTCTCAATGGTCGAATCTCTAGATGGACTCTAATGCTGGCAGAGTTCGACTTGAAGTTTGTACCGTTAAAGGCTATTAAAGGTCGAGTAGTAGCTGAATTTCTCGCCGACAGCCCGATAACCGAAGAAGGACACACCGACACCTGGTCCTTCCCAGACGAAGATATTTTCCATACTGATACTGATACTTGGGATTTATACTTCGATGGAGCATCCAATTTTCGAGGGTTCGGAGTCGGGATCCTCCTAATTTCACCAAAAGGGGAGCACACTCCCATCTCCATCAAGCTGGACTTTGATGTTACCAACAATGCAGCTGAATACGAAGCATGCATTTACGGGCTACAAGCCGCCGCCAATCTAGGGATCACAAATCTCCGGGTACATGGTGACTCATCCTTGGTCATTAACCAAGCACTCTAAAAATGGAAGACTCGAAATGCTAATCTCGTGGCCTACCAGGCGCGAGTAAGGGATCTCGAGAAACAATTCCAAAAGGTAGAGTACATATACCTACCCCGGGAAGAGAATCAGTTTGCAGATGCACTCTCAAAATTGGCATCTTTGCTGAACATTCCCGACCACGTGACCAGTATGCCGATTTGCATTGAAAGACGCTCCGAGTCGGCGTACATCCACGACATCGAAGACATTAAGATAACTGATCCCGAACCATGGTATCAGGCTGTGTTAACGTACCTGACAAACGGAGAATATCCTCCCGGGACGGAAGGTCGAGCCAAGAAAGCCTTACGAAGGCTAGCCACCCAGTTCATCCGTACCGACGACGGTCAGCGACGACGGTCAGCTATACAAAAAGACGGCACAGGGGGCTCTTCTCCTTTGTGTTGACAAGCATAAGGCTGAAAAGGTCATGGCCGAAGTACATGATGGTGAAAACGGCCCACATATGAATGCCCACATGCTGGTCCGGAAAATCATGAGGCTCGGTTATTACTGGAATACCATGGAAGCCGACTGCCGGTTGTATGTCAAACATTATCATAACTGTCAAATTTTTTTTGGCAATGTGCAACATATGCCGTCGTCACTGCTGTATATCATGACGTCACCCTGGCCATTCTCAACATGGGGTATCGACATAATCGGGAAAATAAATCCCTCTGGTACCGGTGGGCATTGCTTTATTTTGGTAGCCATCGACTATTTCACCAAATGGGTCGAAGCTGAATCATATCGCATTCTCAATGCTAAGCATGTCGCCAAGTTTATCCAGAACAAAATAATATGCCGGTACGGGATTCCTTATGAATTTATCAGTGATCACGGGACTCATTTTCAAGCCGAGAATGCGGCCCTGCTGACCAAATATAAAATCCAAAGGCATACTTCCTCGCCTTACCGCCCCCAAACTAATGGAGCAGTAGAGGCGGCCAATAAAACAATTGTCACCATACTCAAAAAGATGGCTGATAATTATCGGGACTGGCCCGACAAAATACCTTTTGCCCTATGGGGATACCGAACGTCAATTCGCACCGCAATCGGGGCCACGCCGTATTACCTAACCTACGGGATGGAGGCAGTCCAACCAGTTGAGTTAGAGGTACCATCCCTCAGAATTTTGCTAGAAAGCCAAGTACCCGAAGCTGACTGGGTTCGAGCACGATATGACTCGTTGGTTCTACTAGACGAACGACGATCTCGTGCCCTCAATAATATCCAAATCTACCAGAAGAGGATCCAACGGGCCTTCAACAAGAGGGTAAGGCCCATGCACATTAAGGAAAGCGATCTAGTCCTTAAGTCAGTTCGAGCTCTACTACCAGTCGACCCAAGGGGAAAATTCAAACCCAATTGGGCTGGTCCATATCTGGTGAAGAAGGTCCTATCAGGGGGAGCAGTGATGCTGACGGACCTGGACGGGAATGAATTTGTCAACCCAACCAACCTGGACCAACTGAAGCGTTACTACCCTTAGCCTCTTCTCAATGTCATTAGCAAATTTTATAAAAATCATTCTTTTCAAAAAGCAAGTCAATAAGCTAGAATTACTTATTCTACTGTCGCAAACATCTTGAACCAATAGTCTTGGTGTAATTCGAAATTGCAAATTTACTAAGCCTGAACTACGTTAGGTTTGATTCTGCTAATCGCGGATACGTAGGCAACCCCTCAAAAGGGTACAACCAATGCAATCGAGAAAAGACAGGAGCGGTTTAATAATAAACTTCTTTTATTAATTAAAAAAAAAACAAAAATCCCGATAGACTCGGGAAATTACAAAAGGGCAGGAATTCAAAAAAAAGTACAAAAAAGCACAACACAAAATAAAAATAATACTTAAATAATATTAAAGCTAAAGGACTCGGCACTTAGGGCATCTTGCCCTTCCCCTTGTCGTTGGCCTCCTTGGCCGTCCACTGGCGACGACGCGGAGGAGAGCGTTCCCGAATCACCACAGGAACCTCTCTAGCTCGGGCTCGATTGTTTGAGCCCGACTCCTCTATCACATCAATAGGCCCAAGTCGGGCCCTCACGGGCTCAGGGAGCCGGTCACGCGGACCTAATCGATCCCGGGCCGCCAGCCTTGGCCCAAGGCGTCGCTCCAAGTCAGTCTGCCCCCGAGTGCTGCTAGAACCGACTTCCTTAAATCGAGTCTTAGTTTGTGACTTAAGACCCGATTCCTCCCGGACTGTATCTTCAGGAATATCTCCCCCGGTGAAGAAGTCCCTATTGTCCTTCGCCGTCTCGCGATGTGATAAGTGTCATTTGTAGTGCCTATTTTGTAGTGTTTTGGTCCCATTTTCCTTGTAGAATCGCTCCTTGGGAGCGGTTTAGGGGCTTCTTATGCTGCCTTTAGTTCGTTTCAGGTTCCCGAGACCGATTTGGAAGAGTTGGAGCGATTCCGACTCAATACATACACATTTTGGAGCCAACGGAGTAGAGGAACGATGACTCGATGTCTTGGAATCGATCCTGAGACCTTGGGACCCAATCCCGAGCCTCCGAGACCCGATCCCGAGTCCAGAAATCGGTGGGAAGCCCATGAGAGGCAAGGAAGGACCAAAGAGCTCTTAAGGGAGGCCTACAAAGACCCATCCCGTTCGGGATGGCCTCATCCCGTCCGGGATGAAGAAGGAACGAAGTGCAGCTACTGGGGGCTGTTCCGGATCGGGAACATAAAATCCCCATCGGGAATTCCCATAATCCCGATCGGGAATTTCTTTCCCGACCGGGAAAAGCTCCAGCTCGCCCGCCTTCAATTCTTTTCTTCTCCTTTTCATTTGTAACCCTATATATACTCTTCCCTTGTTATGTTAAGCATATACACTTCATTAGAGACTAAACCCTAGACTACTTTAGGTTAGATTAGATTAGATTAGTGTAGATTAGTGTAGATTAGTCGGTAATTAGTAGTTAATCTTAGTTTAAGCTTGTAATATTGGATCTCTTGAAGAATCCATCCAAGATTGACAACCTTGGTGGAATTATTTGGGTTTTCTTATATACAAGTGTTCTCCTTTTCCATTTCCTTTTTAGTATGGTATAATCTTCTCATCTTTTTACTCTTAATCTTGTTTGTTCATTAAAGTTTGCATCTTTTGTTCTTAGTTCATCATTTTCACTAGTTTGTTCATGTTTGTTTTGATTATTATGTTGTTTCATGTTGTTAGTGTTAGTTTTCCTTTAGATATGTTAGAGTAATGTCTTGCTAGGGTTAGTAAGGCGATTAGGGTGTTAATTGGGTGATTAAGGGTTTGGTTAGAGATGTTGGTGGAAGATTTGGGTTTCCTCTTGTTTGATGCTCATCACATGTTTGTGGAATTGCTTGAATGACTAAGTATGTGCGAATGCTTGTTTTCTTGCCTTTCTTTTGTGGGTGTTAGTTTGTTGTGGGTTCGGTCCCCTCATTAAGTTGCGAGAGCCCGGTGAGGACGACCCCTAGGTCTTTCTAAGTAGCGAGAGCCCGGATTCGACCTAGGACCATAGCGCGCTAGAACCCCGTTTGTGTTGTGTACCGCCGAGATGGGTTCTAGGTGGAACCTCTAGGTGAGTCTAAGATGCGAGAGCCCGGACCAACCTAGATTACCCTACTACCTCCTTCACTCTAATCCTCCTTTGACCATTCCGTTACCCCTTTGACCCCGACCTAATCCTAGCCCGTTTTCCTTTGTTTTCTTTCTCCTTAGCCTTAGTTGTAGTCTAGTCTTCTCCCCCTCTATCATTCTTTAGTGTAGCTCGTTGACTTAGTCTAGTATTTGGGCCGACCTAGTCTAGACGCCTCTTACCGTTCCCGTGGATTCGACCCGACTTACCCTATCTACCCTAGTTAGGTTAGCCGGTTATATTATTGTTGGATAGGGACGTGACGAATCCCTTACCATCAATTTGGCGCCGTTGCCGGGGACGGTGCTAGTTTGGACTTTGTTTTCCTATTTGCTTGACTTTGTCTTTGTGTTTGTGTTTTCTTTTTTCTTTTGGTTACTTTGCTTCTTGTGTGTGTGTGGTTTATTTCTCTCTTGTCTAGTGCCCAAAAAGCACTAGACTTCTCACGTTTGTTCTTAGTCTACAGTTTGTGCTTAGAGGTGGTGATTATCTTCTTCTTGCAACTTAGAGCCGCTTAAACGGACGGTTGCTAGGATGAGTGGTTTCCAACCGGGTATGGACTACGATTTTCGGGCAAGCATGGGGTTTGATATAAACTCCACACACATGGAAGCCGATATGAGCTACCACTCTTCTTCCATGAACCAAGGGTATGACATGACGTCCCCCTACCACTATCAAGCTTCTTGGGGTAATCAAGATGGGTATGATCCTCAAGAGTATGAAAATGGCTACCAACAAGTGAAAGATTACCAATCCTACGATCATGGTAACTATTACTCGAGTTATGATTGTGAGCCCACCATGTACACTCAAGATTCACCTTGTGGAAGCCAATACCACCAAGACCCACAATATTACCCTCCACCCCAACCACAATATGAACCCTATGACCCACAATACTACCAATCATCCCAACCTTGCTACCAACAATATGATGCCCCACCCCTTGGGCATCATCAAGATTTTCAGGGAGCTTTACAAGACTCCAATGACCACCAATCGCTAAACTTGGAGTTGCATCAATCGATTCTTCAAATGCAAAAAGAACGACAAGAAATGGCCATCCAAACGAAAAAGAATTATGAACTCTTGGCCAAGCTCCAAAGGGAATTTGAAGAACTTCAATCGTCTACCCAAAAAGAGACGAATGAGGATGTGACCCTTGGTGAAGGCATTCTTGGTGAGGAATTGGAGGAGGATAGTGAGTGGGATGGTTTGGTGGAGTTTGTAGAGTTGTTGGGTGAGATTGTTAGCCTCGAGTTGCCCTTGTGCGATAATTTGGATATGCATCAAGAGCCCCTTGCTAGTACACCGAGAGATGGTTCGGAAGAGATTGAAACCGCCGGTAGAAGTTTCGATTCTCTCCTCCATGATGATGTGGGGCCGAGTGATGAAGATGGGGAGCCACAACTTGAGGCAAGTGTGGAGGTGTGCAACGAGGAAGTGAGGCCAAAACCGCTTTTTGTGCCTTGTTTCGTGGAGGTGAAGCTTGCTTGTGATTGGAGGCAATGCTTAAGGAAGAAGAGTTCGGTGAAGCTCGTAGGATGGAGAGACCCCAGAGACTACTTTGAAGATGATGTCGGGTCTTGGGATTCCTACTTCTTGCCTCCTCCTTGGAGGCCGTGGAGGTCGGTTAAGCTCGAACGCTTCTTGGGCCTTCACTACGATGTCGGTAGCGCGTTCGACTTGCTCCTCCATGCCCTTGAGGGCTACGGTTGAAGAATGGAGTCCACCATCCTAGGTTTGACGGAGTTCCTAAAAGAACCGTCATGTTGTATATTCCCCTCCTCTCTTCTTTAGAGTACTTGTGCTTGTAATTGTGTTTTATCTCTTGATTTTGGTAGTTTTGTGATATTCTTGTAATTGATTTGGTATTTTGATGAGCGATGTGAGGGAGTGAATTTCATGTTTTGTTTGAGTTTATTGTGATAGGTGAAGTGAAGGTGACTCCTAGAAAGGAGTGGTCGATGATGGAGTTTGGTTTGCGAGCGAGGAAGTCGGTTTTTGAAGCTTTGATGAGCTTTTGGGCTTGGGGAAGCAGAGAAGACTCATCCCGACCGGGAAGAGGGCTTCCCGATCGGGAAGGATGAAGAATCCCGATCGGGAAGGAGCCATCCCGATCGGGATGAAGGTGCTGAAATTCGGACTTACTGGAGTGTGTTCCCGACCGGGACGAGAGCTTCCCGATCGGTAAGGGTTCACCAACCCGATCGGGACCATCCATCCCGACCGGGATGGTCCCTTTGTCTCCACCCATCCATTATGCCCCCTCCCATCCTCCCTACTCCTCCTTACTCCTATCATATGACCCGTACACCTCACTTTACACGCCGAGATCCACATCAAATCCCACCCCCTACCATTACTACCCCAACCATGCGATTTTATCTAGCTTGAAGGAGAATGACAAAGACGACAAGCAACGCGCCCACGTTGATCTATGAGACGATGGAGCGAGTGAGTTACTCGACGATTGGTTTTGGTAACTATCCTCACTTTTCCGTCTTTTGTTGCTTGCTTTTCTCTTGTTTATCCCTTTCCCTTATCTTTTATGTCATGGTGGCCTTCAAGGCCTTGGTATATGTTGCTCCTGGCACTCGATGATGTAACTACATCGACAGTCATTTCAAAATCCAAATTTTTACAAGTTTTTCACTTTCTTTTCGAGGATTTAGTCGGATTTAGGCGGAATCCGGGCTAGGTGACTTGATTACACCTAGCCCTCCCCTCCCATTTCCTTTTATTTCCTTTTTTTTATTTTCTTCCCCTATCCATATCTTTTTCTTGTCTCGGCCCATGGTGACTTGACTACACCCCGGCCGGACGCCTTCTACCTTTTTCTTCACCTTATTTTTGATTTTTAGCTTTACTTTCGTAGTTTCTTTTCTTTTCTTTTGTCTCTCCGCACCCTACGATCGAGCATGAGGACACGGCTCGATTTAAGTGTGGGGGAGCGATATTCTAGTATAGTTAGTTTTATTTTCTTAGTTTTTCGAAAAAAATCTTCAAAATCCTAAAAATTTGAAATTTTTTCACAAAAATCAAAAAGATTTTTCTTTAGTGTGTTTTCCTTTTGTGTCATTGTGTCGTCTATTTGTTTTGTTGCGCGTGTTTGCCTCCCCTTTTCCTTATAGGTCGCTTATTCACCGCTAGCTTTGGAGAGCTTTCAAGACACCCGGTAACATCTTTTCACCCTTTTTCCTCTTTGTTTCCTTTGGAGTTTGGAAGAGTTGTGTGTTGTGGTGTGCTCGGGTGGAGCTTTGTAAAGTTTGTGGACGATTTGGTGGCTTGATTGGAAATTCGGGGTGGTGTTTGTTCTGTATGTGTTCGTTTTGTTTTGTTCTTGTTATGTTGCTTTTGTTTCTTTTTCTTTCGTTTGTTTTCGTCGTGTCTTCATTATTGTGTGTGTTGTGTGTCTTGTGTGTAAATGTTTTCGAAAACCCGGTTTAGAGGCTTGGGTGTGAGTGTCTATTTTTCCCTTCCTAGTAGTATAAATCGAGTCTTGGGCTTTAGTCTAGTAGAATGACCTTAAATCAATGAATTCGTTGGTCCTTTACCTTGAGTCCACCTAGCTTACTAGGGATTTACTACGGGATTTGCACTTTTGACCACTATGACCACCCACGGTGTGAAAAGGCCTTGGTTACCGAGTCTCGTCCCTTAGGTGACCGTGTTTAGGATCGTTTGGTTAGTCCAAGTTTTCTCCACTTTTTGTGGGTTTGAAAGGGAATGCGCAACCCCGACTTACCCATTTCCCTACCATCTCACACATATCCGCACAATAACTTGCAATTTGTTGATTCTCTCTTTCTTGAGTGTCGAGAAATGCCAAAAATGCCAAATCTTGCCAAAAAGGGCAAAGAAAAGAAAAGAAAGAAAATGAAAGAAAGAAAAGAAATGAAGAAAAAGAAAAGGCACAAAAGCCAAAAAGAAAATAGAAAAGAAGAAAAAGAATGGCATGGCAAAACAAATCAAAAACGTCAAAAGGAAAGAAAATGCCAAAAGAAAACCCGTCTCACAAAAACATACCCTCTCAAAATAAGCCTTTTTCCGACCTTTGCCATGAAGAGCCTACCAAAGGACTGAGTCCCGAGGATGGATGATAGCGGCATTAGTCGGTCTTCCCTCATTTTGCATGTTTTCCACCTTTTTACTTGGACTAGTTAAGCGGTCTTGGACACGGGACGACCCTCTTGGCTTACGCTAAAGGGGGCGGGGTCTCACTTACCTACAGTGTCGACTAACACCGTGGTTCTTCACTTTTCCACTCCGCCGATCGTCCCGTAGTACGTTTTTAGAAAGTTAGGAGGACCTAGGTAAGTTACCAACGCTTTTGTTGCTTTATCGTCATACTATTAGGGTTTAGTTCACCTTGGTTTGTATGTCTAGCTTGGGAACGTTATCACTTACCTCGAGTCCTAAACCGGTGTTTCATTCACCGCTTTTTGAGGGAAGCGGTATTTCTTTTGTTTTGAGTGCAACCGATTATGTGTTTGTTTGTGTGTTCGTTTGTTTGTGTGTTCGTTTGTTTGTGTGTTTTGTGTCCGGTTGCATCCACAGTTTTGTCGCAAGACCAAACTTGCCTTGCGGAGTGCACTTGTCCTCTAAGTGCACTCGCGTGAGTTGAAGGGGCGTAGGGTGCGCTAATACCCACTCGTAGTTAGTTTGTGCTTACTCGAGGGCGAGTAAGGGTTAAGTGTGGGGGAGTTGATAAGTGTCATTTGTAGTGCCTATTTTGTAGTGTTTTGGTCCCATTTTCCTTGTAGAATCGCTCCTTGGGAGCGGTTTATGGGCTTCTTATGCTGCCTTTAGTTCGTTTCAGGTTCCCGAGACCGATTTGGAAGAGTTGGAGCGATTCCGACTCAATACATACACCTTTTGGAGCCAACGGAGTAGAGGAACGATGACTCCATGTCTTGGAATCGACCCTGATACCTTGGGACCCAATCCCAAGCCTCCGAGACCCGATCCCGAGTCCCGAGAATCGGTGGGAAGCCCATGAGAGGCAAGGAAGGACCAAAGAGCTCTTAAGGGAGGCCTACAAAGACCCATCCCGTTCGGGATGGCCTCATCCCGTCCGGGATGAAGGAGGAACGAAGTGCAGCTACTGGGGGCTGTTCCGGATCGGGAACATAAAATCCCGATCGGGAATTCCCATAATCCCGATCGGGAATTTCTTTCCCGACCGGGAAAAGCTCCAGCTCGCCCGCCTTCAATTCTTTTCTTCTCCTTTTCATTTGTAACCCTATATATACTCTTCCCTTGTTATGTTAAGCATATACACTTCATTAGAGACTAAACCCTAGACTACTTTAGGTTAGATTAGATTAGATTAGTGTAGATTAGTCGGTAATTAGTAGTTAATCTTAGTTTAAGCTTGTAATATTGGATCTCTTGAAGAATCCATCCAAGATTGACAACCTTGGTGGAATTATTTGGGTTTTCTTATATACAAGTGTTCTCCTTTTCCATTTCCTTGTAGTATGGTATAATCTTCTCATCTTTTTACTCTTAATCTTGTTTGTTCATTAAAGTTTGCATCTTTTGTTCTTAGTTCATCATTTTCACTAGTTTGTTCATGTTTGTTTTGATTATTATGTTGTTTCATGTTGTTAGTGTTAGTTTTCCTTTAGATATGTTAGAGTAATGTCTTGCTAGGGTTAGTAAGGCGATTAGGGTGTTAATTGGGTGATTAAGGGTTTGGTTAGAGATGTTGGTGGAAGATTTGGGTTTCCTCTTGTTTGATGCACATCACATGTTTGTGGAATTGCTTGAATGACTAAGTATGTGCGAATGCTTGTTTTCTTGCCTTTCTTTTGTGGGTGTTAGTTTGTTGTGGGTTCGGTCCCCTCATTAAGTTGCGAGAGCCCGGTGAGGACGACCCCTAGGTCTTTCTAAGTAGCGAGAGCCCGGATTCGACCTAGGACCATAGCGCGCTAGAACCCCGTTTGTGTTGTGTACCGCCGAGATGGGTTCTAGGTGGAACCTCTAGGTGAGTCTAAGATGCGAGAGCCCGGACCAACCTAGATTACCCTACTACCTCCTTCACTCTAATCCTCCTTTGACCATTCCGTTACCCCTTTGACCCCGACCTAATCCTAGCCCGTTTTCCTTTGTTTTCTTTCTCCTTAGCCTTAGTTGTAGTCTAGTCTTCTCCCCCTCTATCATTCTTTAGTGTAGCTCGTTGACTTAGTCTAGTATTTGGGCCGACCTAGTCTAGACGCCTCTTACCATCCCCGTGGATTCGACCCGACTTACCCTATCTACCCTAGTTAGGTTAGCCGGTTATATTATTGTTGGCTAGGGACGTGACGAATCCCTTACCATCACGATGAACCAATTCAAAGGCCTCATCAAGCTTCAAGGCCTTGCGAGCTTCCTCGGACTCCTCAGAAATCCATTTCTGGTAAGCCCGTGACACCCAAGCGGATTGGAAAGGGCTGGGTATAGTCCATGTAGGACGAGTGAACCATCTTTGCAACCATGTGTCGCACATAGCGTCCGTCAATTGGAGCGAGACGCTGATGATGGCTTCAGTCTCAGGGATGCGCTGAGACAAACCGAACTGCCTCAGGAGACGGTTCGGGTAAGTATGAACTGTCCAGTCTAGGGACAGAATCACCAGGTAGCGAGCTTGGTCTCTCTTGGCCAGGCCAGCCAACTTCGAGAGGAACCACCAAGCAACGGTCCACCTAATCAAGGGACCCCCGTGAAACACCAGCTCTTCATCCCAGTAAGCTCGGTTTATTTGATGACTCGAGCTTATCCGCCGCCTTCGAGAGCTGATCTGACTGCTCCGATAATTGGGAATGCTCGGAGGGGTCTCTATGATTGACAGTCGCTCCGACAACCATATCTGAAAAGTATACATAAGCTTCGTAAGCAACCGGGTGGTCCGCTACAGCCCACTCGATCGATTACAGCAGCTGACTCGATCGAGTAAGCCCTCCAAAAATGGGCAGTAGCTCGCCGAAGATGTCACTCGATCGAGTGACAGGTCCACTCGATCGAGTGATATACGGACTTCAGGAATTTCGTGGAAAGAAAAAAAAAAGAAAAAAAAAAGGTGTATACCTGCAAAATACGGGTACTTCCCGTCAGCTCTCGAGTTGGGTCAAGCCGCCTAGCGTCCAGACCCATGATGATCTCCCCGGTGGCTAGCCAAGCAGGGCTATGACCAGTCTCCATCTGGTCAACCACTCCAATCAGTTTGATTTGACCCCTGCATGAGTCAAGTTCCATCAGCCCTTCAAAGACATAGCAGTGCAGCATGCAAAAGGCAAATGCCCTACGCCTGTGAGCAGGGGTGGCCCTCACATCCCGGGGATTCATAAATTTGTCAGCCAGGTCGAATAGGGAAACAGTATTCCCCCGCACCATCCGATCTGTCTCAGCATAAGACAGACCTAAGAATTCCTTTAGCCTCCTTCTCGGGTCCGGGTAGAACAGAGGAATAGCTGGCTGAACAGCAGGGCCTCAACCACCTATAGCCGCAACCTCCTCGGGTAAAGGGCATATTTCTCCCCGCGGGAACGCGAATACGTGATGGGTGGTGTCCCAAAACGACATGCAGGCGTCCAGGAAATGAGAGTCAGTTATTAGACGCTGGAGAGGGAATAGATTGACAATTCCCATCAGGGTCAGTCGGACCTTTTCCTCATCTCGAAAATATTGGGACCATGCGAGAAGCATAGCTGTCAAGTGATCGATACCCATGACAGGAATTTCTAGCTTTCTTGAAAGTCTAAAAAAAAAAGATTTTGAGAAGGAAAAGAAGAATTTGAGTTGAGATGTAGAGAACTGAAGCAGGGATTCTCATATTTATAATGAGAAAACCTAACTGAAAACCTAACTACTTTGCTTCCTCAGCAAACTGGGCCCTATGCGCGCGCATGCCTGATTTCAAACTAGAACCCAGAATAGGAATCAAGCCGTCCCGAGCTTTCCTAAGAGTCTCCGAAATTTTTCTGTGATAAAATTTCTTCGTGATAAAAAATTTCTTTTCAAAATTTTTGTCCCTTCAAAATTCATTTTTTTTTTATCTCCCCAGCACGAGTAAGTGTTTTGCCTATGTGTTACATACAAGTTGTTATGTGTCAGCATACAGGTACACTCCAGACTTCAGAAGCAAGTCTCCGCAAAATTATTAAATTTCCCAACGAAGTCAGCTTTTCCCCGGTATGTTACATCCAAGGTGTGATGTGTCGGCATACGGGTACACCTACTCCCCAAAAGAGGCAAGCTTTACTCCCCACGGAGCATCATCATCAGCTCAGGTACGACTCAAGGCTTCGAAAGCAAGCTCGTACAGCTCATATATTTCCCCAGCAGAACGCCCGAGCCGACATTTTTTCCCGAAATGGAACGGGATGGGCCCACATATAGGCGCGCCCAGGACTTATGCTACGAGTCTGACTCCCCGCGAAGCTATCATCATCAGGACAGGTATGACCCTCTGCTTATGGCTGGCGAGCCCTTCACGCGAGTCCACTGGACTATAAACGACCCGACCGGAAGTCTACCAGGTCTTAACGGGCTTGGTAGCTACTCTGACTTTCACCTTGTCCAAGCCTCAGTCAGAGTGGGGGCTCTGTAGACACCCGCATTTTGACTGCCACGTGTCTATGGTAGTCTCCGAAAAACACCCGATGATGATCGGACGCAAACGTGACTTGGTATACTCGGACTTGAGCTCGAAATCATTAATATCCGACATGGACTTTTAGCGGAGTAAAAATCTCACAAAACAGACCTCAAATTCAGGCCCAGTGGGACGTTCCGAGCAAAATGAGACTAATTTGGGCCAAAACCGACACCAAAGATAAATCCCGTCTTTTAGCGACTGGGTCAAAACCCGGTCAAAGATGAAACTGTCTCACAAATCAGCCACATTCGTTCTCCAAAGCTGGCGCAAAAAATCAGAATTCAAAAAAACCAATCAAATCAATCAAGGATAATCTTTCCTTATTTGTCTCGCCCAATTGATCCACTCGATCGAGTGGATTGACCCCACTCGGTCGAGTGGAGCGTCTTGAACCCGGTTTGACCCGTTTGCAAGGGCACTTGATCGAGTGCACTAGGGCCACTCGATCGAGTGCCCTTATGTCGTGGGGTAACGCCTATAAATACCCCACGACTCCCTCTCATTTGAGAAGGCTTTTCCTAAGGCATTTTACCTACATTTCAACCCTAATTCATCTACATCCTCCATACTACGTCCCTAGCAATACTACACCAAAAATCGAGCCTTCATCCCTCGAAAAACCGACGTAACACACACACACACCATAACTCGCGTACATCCTCGATACTCCGGCGTCCCGTCGCTATTTACGAGTCCATTTCCGAGGCCTATACCTAGCATGTATGTTGAGGGTGTCCTAAACCCCATCTTGATCTCTACTATCTCGTCTCATCTCTATTTACTTTGTCATATTTTGTATTGTAATCATAATTGTAGTAGTAACACTAACACTAACACTAACGTTATTATACTTTTTGCATTTTCATTTTTGTATCATCTTTTATTATTAATATCGTCATCATACCGCGTATATATATTAATATCAAATCTCGGTTTTAAATCCGTTTGACTATGATGTTTGCTTAAAGTCTGTCTAATCCCTTTACGAGCAACGACGAAGGTGGAGCCCTTTCGAGGAGCCCCGCCCCAATGTACTCAAGGGCGTGACGCGATCGCAATCGGTCATAGTTGAACGTATTCAATCCCATTTCTATAATTAGTGCGGAACCCGTTGACACGAAAACCGACATCACGTGATCCGAAAGGGTTAGTTCCGATGTCGTGACGTAGAGGGATGCATTTCGTCATTAATTCAAATTTTCTAATCTAACGAAAATGTTTTTATAAAAACTCCGACAACGGTATTATAATCGTTCATACACGATTGTAGTACTGGAGGCCAAGTTAAATACGAATCGTGCGATATTCGTGTTTGGTTTGGCCGACCATCGATTTTAAGTCATAAAACAAAACGAGTTATCACTCGTACATGGTCTACTCGACCGAGTACATATGCTACTCGATCGAGTAGCACCTTAAAAAATGGGCAGTAGCTGCGTCTAAGGACGCACTCGACCGAGTCAGGTCACGACTCGGTCGAGTGGGTCCCGTAACCCATAAAACCGAGGGCTTTGACACACACTTCAAGCCCCGTCCTTTTTACGGCTTTAAGCCATCACGTGTAAAGACTATCACCTGATCTTCCTATTTTCAAAACCACACATACCACGACGCGTAGAACGACTTTGACCGATCTTCTTCGAAGTGATTAGTCGGGACAAGACTACGGCACGCGGGATCGGGCTAGCAATACGCCACAATCCCACGTTTCCGTTCTCCGTTTAATATACAACATAATGTGTATTTAATCGGGGTTAGTCCATCTACATATTTTCGCGGTCTAGTTTACATACGGGTCCGTTTCTATCATTTTATTACCTTTTATTATTTCGTTTATTATTTTTACGTATCGTTGTATTGTGAATTCCGGGTTGTATTTCCGCCCGTGTAACTTGTACGTTATTTATTTCCTTTCGAGCTTTATTTATTTACTTGCTTAACGTTTTATAAATGAACCTCGCATGCTAAATCACTTTGACGTGAATCAAGATGCATTAAATGACGTAGTTAACCAATAACTCACATGCTTAGCCCGAAAACGCTGTTTGCATATCATTTAATTATTTTACTAGTGCGCGTACACGAACACGAACGATGTCTTAGTAGAGGCCGCCATGTGCGGGCGGGGTTGGGTGTCCTTAGTGGGCTTCCCAACACGTACCCTCACCCCTTACTCAGAAACTTTGGTTTCCGGATGTCCGAAACCCTTGGCGCACGAGAGTCATTTTATATACGAAAGCCGGTGTAAACGGTATCGATATAACAATGCAAAGGGACGAGCCCCATAAACTCTGAAATCGAAGTGGGCTTACTTTGTGTATAGCCCATGACGACATAGAGTGGGCTCGAATGGTTCCGAATAACCAAAAAAATCGGTGGCGACTTCATTTTGACTTAAATTTCGAACCCGAGAACAATCTTACCATGAGATTCATTCGCCTACCCAAACCCGTGCGTGGCCGCGTCGGGGTGGACCTACGTCATGTCCACAAGTACGGTACGCCCAGAGTGCCTCCCCGAGTCTTTCATGCCAATCTCGCTTGTGCTTGGATACCATCTTTTTCATTAAAGTGGTGAGCGTCTTGTTAAAGGCTTCATCGAGACCGTTGGCCGGCGCATTGTACATCGATGACTTATTTTGAGAGAACTTGAAATTTTCACATAGTCCTTTCATCGTTCGATTGACAAAAGGAGTACCATTATCGGTGATGATGTATCTCGGCACATCATAGCGATAGATTATATGGGTTCGCACGAAGTCTGCAACATTTTCCTTTTTTACTTCTCGAAGAGCGATAGCTTCGGCCCATTTGGAAAAATAATCTGTTCCTGCCAGAATGTACGCATGTCCTGCGGAAGACTTTGGAGTTATTGGACCGACTACGTCTAAACCCCAAGCTTCAAATGGCCAGGACGCGACAGTAGGATGGAGAATCTCTGGCGGCTGGTGGATAAATGATCCGTGAAATTGGCACGCATCACATCTCTTGGCATAATCTATGCAGTCTTGCACCATGGTTGGCCAGTAGTAACCCATTCTTTTAATTCGGTCACACAATTTTGGTCCCGATTGATGAGCACCACATATGCCGGCGTATGCTTCTTCCATGGTATGGCGACTTTCATCCTCACCTAGACACCGCAGACAAAGTTCGTCGAACGATCGTCGATGCAACGTCTCTTGATAGTAGATGAAGCGAGATGAACGTCGCCGTACTTCTACCTTGTGCCTCGGATCGTTTGGCAATTTGTTGTGTTCTAAATAATCGATTATCGGCTGACGCCAGTCTTCCTCGTGGATTTCTAGGACACAAATCGAACCAACATCTTCAATACAGTCATCTTCGTCTGGTAATACGACCCATCTTTTACCAACTGGGACTGATGTGGGGATGTTTGCCCCCAGTGCCAGAGTGGTTGCGAGATTTGCGAGAGCGTCAGCCATCTTGTTGGCACTTCTCGGGACATGCTCCAAAAAGACTGATTCGAGGCTCCCCAACAAACGAGATGCTTGATAAGTGTCATTTGTAGTGCCTATTTTGTAGTGTTTTGGTTCCGTTTTCCTTGTAGAATCGCTCCTTGGGAGCGGTTTAGGGGCTTCTTATGCTTCCTTTAGTTCGTTTCAGGTTCCCGAGACCGATTTGGAAGAGTTGGAGCGATTCCGACTCTATACATACACATTTTGGAGCCAACGAAGCTAAGGAACGATGACTCGATGCCTTGGAAACGACCCCGAGACCTTGGGACCAAATCCCAAGCCTCTGAGACCCGATCCTGAGTCCCGAGAATCGGTGAGAAGCCCATGAGAAGCAAGGAGGGACCAAAAAGATCATAATGGAGGCCTACAAGGCTCATCCCGTTCGGGATAAGCTCATCCCGTTCGGGATGAAGGAGCAAAAAGAGAAGCTGCTGACTTGGGCCCATCCCGATCGCGATGGAGGCGTCCCGACCGGGACCGACCTCGTCCCGACCGGGACCGACCTCGTCCCGACCGGGACCACCCCGTCTCGGCCGGGACGGGCCACTGCTACTTCGCTTTGTTTTCTTTTCTTCTCCCTTTCATTTGTAACCCTATATATACTCTTCCCTTGTTATGTTAAGCTTATGCACTCCTTTAGACACTAAACCCTAGACTACTTTAGGTTAGATTAGATTAGATTAGTGTAGATTAGTCGATAATTAGTAGTTAATCCTAGTTTAGTCTTGTATTAAGGGAATTCTTCAAGATCCACTCAAGATTGACAACCTTGGGTGGTTTGTTTTGGGTTTTCTTCATTAATGCAAGTTTTGTTCTTTCCTCTTCACTAGTTTGGTACGATCTTCTTCTCCTTTTACTCTTAATCCATTTTTGTTTATCAAGTTTGAATCTTTGTTCATTGTTATCATTAGTTTGTGATGTTTGTTTTGTTTCTTTGATGATTCTTCTCGTTAGTGTTAATTCTAGATTAGATATGTTAGAGTAGTGTTCTTGCTAGGGTTAGTAGGGTGATTAGGGTGTTGATTGGGTGATTAAGGGTTTTGTTGGAGATGTTGGTGGAAGATTTGGGTTTCCTCTTGTATGATGCACATCACATGTTTGTTGAATTGCTTGAATGACTAAGTATGTACGAATGCTTGTTTTCTTGTCTTTTTTTCGTGGGTATTAGTTCGTTTGTGGGTTCGGTCCCCTCATTAAGTTGCGAGAGCCCGGTGAGGACGACCCCTAGGTCGGTCTAAGTTGTGAGAGCCCGGATGCGACATAGGCCTATAGCATGCTAGAACCCCGTTTGTGTTGTGTATCGCCGAGATGGGTTTTAGGTGGAACCTCTAGGTGAGTCTAAGATGCGAGAGCCCGGACCAACCTAGATCACCCTACTACCTCCTTCACCCTAGTCCTCCCTTGACCATTCCGTTACCCCTTTGACCCCGACCTAACCCTAGCTCGTTTTCCTTAGTTGTTCTCCTTAGTCTTAGTCTAGCCTTCTCCCCTTCTATCATTCCTTAGCTTAGCTTGTTGACTTAGTCTCGTATTTAGGCGACCTTGGTCTAGACTTTACATTACCGTCCCCGTGGATTCGACCCGACTTACCCTATCTACCGTAGGTTTAGCCGGTTATATTATTGACGGTTGGGATTCCACGACAAATCCCTCCCATCAATTTGGCGCCGTTGCCGGGGACGGTGCTAGTTTGGACTTTGTTTTCCTAGTTACTTGACTTTGTCTTTGTGTTTGTGTTTTCTTTTTTCTTTTGGTTACTTTGCTTCTTGTGTGTGTGGTTTATTTCTCTCTTGTCTAGTGCCCAAAAAGCACTAGACTTCTCACGTTTGTTCTTAGTCTACAGTTTGTGCTTAGAGGTGGTGATTATCTTCTTCTTGCAACTCAGAGCTGCTTAAACGGACGGTTGCTAGGATGAGTAGTTTCCAACCGTGTATGGACTACGATTTTCGAGCAAGCATGGGGTTTGATCTAAACTCCACACACTCGGGAGCCGATATGAGCTACCACTCTTCTTCCATGAACCAAAGCCATGACATGACGTCCCCCTACCATTATCAAGCTTCTTGGGGTAATCAAGATGGGTATGATCTTCAAGAGTATGAAAACGGCTACCAACAAGTGGACGATTATCGTTCCTACGATCATGGTGGCTATTACTCAAGCTATGATTGTGAACCCACCATGTTCAATCAAGATCCACCTTATGGAAGCCAATACCCCCAAAACCCACCATATTACCCTACACCCCAACCACAATATGAACCCTATGACCCACAATACTACCAATCACCCCAACCTTGCTACCAACAATATGATGCCCCACCCTATGGGCATCATCAAGATTATCAAGGAGCTTTACAAGACCCCAATGACCACCAATCTTCAAACTTAGAGTTACAACAATCGATGCTTCAAATGCAAAGGAGCCTTCAAGAAACGGCCATTCAATTGCGAAAACAACAAGAGGAATTGACGGCCCAAGTGCGAAGGGCAAAAGAGGCGAGGAATGCTCATTTAAATGCATTAGCGGTTCAAACCGTAATGTCTTTATCCCGAGCATCACATTTAGATGGAGGGTGCCCACTTGAGAGAGAGGAGCAACCTAATCACAAAGCCGCCGATGTAGTTCCCTTTGCTAGAGAGATTTGCTTTGAAGAACCTCAATCGTCTACCCAAAAAGAGACGAATGAGGAGATGACTCTTGGTGAAGGCATCGTTGGTGATGAATTGGAGGAGAATAGTGAGTGGGATGGTTTGGTGGAGTTTGTAAAGTTGTTGGGTGAGATTGTTAGCCTCGAGTTGCCCTTGTGCGATAATGTGGATATGCATCAAGAGCCCCTTGTTAGTACACCGAGAGATGACTTGGAAGAGATTGAAACCGCCGGTAGAAGTTTCGATTCTCCTCTCCAAGATGATGTGGGGCCGAGTGATGAAGATAGGGAACCACAACTTGAGGTAAGTGTGGGGGTGTGCATTGAGGAGATGAGGCCAAAACCGCTTTTTGTGCCTTGTTTCTTGGAGATGAAGCTTGCTAATGATTGGAGGCAATGCTTAGGGAGGGAGAGATCGGTGAAGCTCGTAGGATGGAGAGACCCCAGAGACTACTTTGAAGATGATGTCGGGTCTTGGGATTCCTACTTCTTGCCTCCTCCTTGGAGGCCGTGGAGGTCGGTTAAGCTCGAGCGCTTCTTTGGCCTTCACTACGATGTCGGTAGCGCGTTCGACTTGCTCCTCCATGCCCTTGTGGGCTATGGTTGAAGAATGGAGTCCACCATCCTAGGTTTGACGGAGTTCCTAAAAGTACCGTCATGTTGTATATTCCCTTCCTCTCCTCTTCTTTAGAGTACTTGTGCTTGTATTTGTGATTTTTGTTTCTAGAACTCTTTTGTTTTTAAGGGATTCTTGTAATTGTTTTTGGTATTTTGATGAGCGATGTGAGGGAGTGAATTTGATGTATAGATTGAGTTTATTGTGATAGGTGAAGTGAAGGTGACTCCTAGAAAGGAGTAGTTGATGATGGAGTTTGGTTTGCGAGCGAGGAAGTCGGTTTTTGAAGCTTATGATAAGCTTTTGGGCTTGGGGAAGCAAAGAAGACTCATCCCGACCGGGAAGAGGGCTTCCCGACCGGGAAGGATGAGGAATCCCGACCGGGAAGGAGCCATCCCGATCGGGATGATGGTGCAAAAATTCGGACTCACTGGAGTGTGTTCCCGACCGGGACGAGAGCTTCCCGATCGGGAAGGGTTTATCAACCCAATCGGGACCATCCATCCCGACCGGGATGGTCCCCTTTGACTCCACCCATCCATTACACCCCCTCCCAACCTCCCTACTCCTCCTTACTCCTATCATATGACCCGTACACCTCACTTTACACCTAGATCCACATCAAATCCCACCCCCCTCACACCTTTACCACCTCTACCATGCGATCTTATCGAGAATGAAGCGGGATAGCAATGATGAAGACAAGCAAGTGCCTATATTGATATATGAGACGATGGTGAGAGTGAGTTGCTAACCTATGATACGGCAACTATCCTTTCTTTTCCGTCTTTTATTGCTTGTTTTCCTTTGTTTACTCCCCTTCCCCTTATTTTGAGTCATGGTATCTTAGTGGCCTTCGAGGCCTCGGTAGTTGTTGCTCCCGACTCTCGATGATGTGACTACATCGAGAGTCATTTAAAAATCCAAGTTTTTACAAGATTTTCACTTTCTTTTTTTTGAGGATCTAGGCGGATTTAGGCGGAATCCGGGCTAGGTGACTTGATTACACCTAGCCCTCCCCTCCCATTTCCTTTTATTTCCTTCTTTTTCTTTCTTCCCCCATCCATATCTCTTTCTTGTCTCGGCCCATGGTGACTTGACTACACCCCGGCCGGGCACCTTCTACCTTTTCTTCACCTTATTTTTTGTTTTTTAGCTTTATTTTCGTAGTTTCTTTTCTTTTTCTTTTGTCTCTCCGCACCCTACGATCGAGCATGAGGACATGGCTCGATTTAAGTGTGGGGGAGCGATATTCTAGTATAGTTTAGTCTATTTTCTTAGTCTTTTTCCGAAAAAATCTTAAAAATCCCTAAAAATTTGAAAAAAAAAATCACAAAAATCAAAAAAGATTTTTCTTTTGTGTGTTTTCCTTTTGTGTCATTGTGTCGTATATTTGTTTTGTGTGCGTGTTCGCCTCCCTTTTTCCTTATAGGTTGCTTAATCGCCGATAGCTTTGGAGAGCTTTCAAGACTTCCGGTAACATCTCTTCACCCCTTTTTCCTCTTTGTTCCTTGTGGAGTTTGGAGGATTTGTGTGTTGTGGTGTGCTCGGGTGGAGCTTTGTAAAGTTTGAAGTTGATTTGGAGACTTGTTTGGATGATAGGGGTGGTGTTTGTTTTGTCTATGTGTTTTGTTTTACCTTGTTTTGTTCTTGTTTTGTTGCTCTTGTTTCTTTTTCTTTCGTTCGTTTTCGTCTTGTCTTTGTTTTGTGTTGTGTTGTGTGTCTTGTGCGTAAACCGTTTTCGAAAACCCGGTTTAGAGGCTAGTGTGTGAGTGTCTATCTTTCCCCTCCTAGTAGTGTAAATCGAGTCTTGGACTTTAACCTAGTAGAATGACCCTAAATCAATGATTTCGTTGGTCCTTTACCTTGAGTCCACCTAGCTTACTAGATATTTACTGTGGGATTTGCACTTTTGACCATTATGACCACCCACGGTGTGAAAGGGCCTTGGTTACCGAGTCTCGTCCCCTAGGTGACCGTGTTTAGGTGTTTGATTAGTCCAAGTTCTCCACTTTTTGTGGGTTTGAAGGGAAGGACGCTCCCCGACTCTCCCATTTACCTACCTCCTACACATTCCACACAAATAAAATGCAATTTGTTGATTTCTCTCTTTCTCAATTGTCAAAGAAATGCCAAAAATGCCAAATCTTGCCAAAAGGGAAAAGAAAAGAAAAAGAAAGAAAAAAATGAAAGAAAGAAAAGAATGAAGAAAAAGAAAAGGCACAAAAGCCAAAAAGAAAATAGAAAAGAAGAAAAAGAATGGCATGGCAAAACAAATCAAAACGTCGAAAAAAAAGAAAATGCCAAAAGAAAACCCGTCTCACAAAAAGAAATCCCCACAAAAATAAGTCTTTTTCCGAACTTTTGCCGTGAAGAGCCTACCAAAGGACCAAGTCCCTAGGACGGATGATAGCGACATTAGTCGGTTTTCCCTCATTTTGCATGTTTTCCACCTTTTTACTTGGACTAGTTAGGCGGTTTTGGACACGGGACGACCCTCTTGGCTCACGCTAAAGGGGGCGAGGTCTCACTTACCTACAGTGTCGACTAAAACCGTGGTTCTTCATCTTTCCACTCCGCCGATCGTCCCGTAGTACGTTTTTAGAAAGTTAGGAGGACCTAGGTAAGTTACCAACGTTTTTGTTGCTTTATCGTCATACTATTAGGGTTTAGTTCACCTTGGTTTGTATGTCTAGCTTGGGAACGTTGTCAGTTACCTCGAGTCCTAAACCGGTGTTTCATTCACCGCTTTTTGAGGGAAGCGGTATTTCTTTTGTTTTGGGTGCAACCGATTATGTGTTTGTTTGTGTGTTTGTTTTTTATTTATGTGTTTTGTGTCCGGTTGCATCCACAGTTTTGTCGCAAGACCCAACTTGCCTTGCGGAGGGCACTTGTCCTCTAAGTGCACTCGCGTGAGTTGAAGGGTCATAGGGTGCGCTAATACCCACTCGGATAGTTTAGTAGTAGTATGTGCATACTCGAGGGCGAGTAAGGGTTAAGTGTGGGGGAGTTGATAAGTGTCATTTGTAGTGCCTATTTTGTAGTGTTTTGGTCCTGTTTTCCTTGTAGAATCGCTCCTTGGGAGCGGTTTAGGGGCTTCTTATGCTTCCTTTAGTTCGTTTCAGGTTCCCGAGACCGATTTGGAAGAGTTGGAGCGATTCCGACTCTATATATACACATTTTGGAGCCAACGAAGCTAAGGAACGATGACTCGATGCCTTGGAATCGACCCCGAGACCTTGGGACCAAATCCCGAGCCTCCGAGACCCGATCCCGAGTCCCGAGAATCGGTGAGAAGCCCATGAGAAGCAAGGAGGGACCAAAAAGATCATAATGGAGGCCTACAAGGCTCATCCCGTTCGGGATAAGCTCATCCCGTTCGGGATGAAGGAGCAAAAAGAGAAGCTGCTGACCTGGGCCCATCCCGATCGGGATGGAGGCGTCCCGACCGGGACCGACCTCGTCCCGACCGGGACCACCCCGTCTCGGCCGGGACGGGCCACTGCTACTCTGCTTTGTTTTCTTTTCTTCTCCCTTTCATTTGTAACCCTATATATACTCTTCCCTTGTTATGTTAAGCTTATGCACTCCTTTAGACACTAAACCCTAGACTACTTTAGGTTAGATTAGATTAGATTAGTGTAGATTAGTCGATAATTAGTAGTTAATCCTAGTTTAGTCTTGTATTAAGGGAATTCTTCAAGATCCACTCAAGATTGACAACCTTGGGTGGTTTGTTTTGGGTTTTCTTCATTAATGCAAGTTTTGTTCTTTCCTCTTCACTAGTTTGGTACAATCTTCTTCTCCTTTTACTCTTAATCCATTTTTGTTTATCAAGTTTGAATCTTTGTTCATTGTTATCATTAGTTTGTGATGTTTGTTTTGTTTCTTTGATGATTCTTCTTGTTAGTGTTAATTCTAGATTAGATATGTTAGAGTAGTGTTCTTGCTAGGGTTAGTAGGGTGATTAGGGTGTTGATTGGGTGATTAAGGGTTTTGTTGGAGTTGTTGGTGGAAGATTTGGGTTTCCTCTTGTATGATGCACATCACATGTTTGTTGAATTGCTTGAATGACTAAGTATGTACGAATGCTTGTTTTCTTGCCTTTCTTTCGTGGGTATTAGTTCGTTTGTGGGTTCGGTCCCCTCATTAAGTTGCGAGAGCCCGGTGAGGACGACCCCTAGGTTGGTCTAAGTTGCGAGAGCCCGGATGCGACCTAGGCCTATAGCATGCTAGAACCCCGTTTGTGTTGTGTATCGCCGAGATGGGTTTTAGGTGGAACCTCTAGGTGAGTCTAAGATGCGAGAGCCCGGACCAACCTAGATCACCCTACTACCTCCTTCACCCTAGTCCTCCCTTGACCATTCCGTTACCCCTTTGACCCCGACCTAACCCTAGCTTGTTTTCCTTAGTTGTTCTCCTTAGTCTTAGTCTAGCCTTCTCCCCTTCTATCATTCCTTAGCTTAGCTCGTTGACTTAGTCTCTTATTTAGGCGACCTCGGTCTAGACTTTACATTACCGTCCCCGTGGATTCGACCCGACTTACCCTATCTACCGTAGGTTTAGCCGGTTATATTATTGACGGTTGGGATTCCACGACAAATCCCTCCCATCAATGCTAACCTGTGGTATGGCACAAGACCATCATTTTTCACCTCATATTCATTGAAAAGTTGATTGATTATTAGTTTGGAGTCTCCATAGATGTCGAGATCTTTGCATCCTATCTCGATGGCCATTTGTAGTCCTATGATCAAGGCTTGATACTCAGCAGCATTATTTGAGCATAGTTCTGGTAGAACGAAGGAATATGTCAAGACGTGATTTTCTGGCGATACGAAGACAACTCCGGCACCCGATCCGTCGCGGCGAGCGGCTCCATCAAAATACATCTTCCATAGAGGAAGTATATCAACATAGAAGACCCCTTCCCCGGGGAGTTCATCATTGTAGCTCCATTCGGATGGGATTGGATGATCAGCTAGAAAATCTGCCAACGCTTGTCCCTTTACCGCCTTCTGAGGCACGTAGACTATGTCGTACTGCTTCAAGAGCACAGCCCACTTAGCAATTCGTCCTGACAGTACTGGTCGCGATAGAATGTACTTGATCGGATCAGCCTTCGAGATGACGTGGACCGTGTGAGATTGAAGGTAATGTCGCAATTTTTGGATAGCAAAAACGAGTGCAAGACACATCTTTTCAATCGGCGAATATTTTAACTCTGCTCCGACCAGGGTTCGACTTAGGTAATACAGAGCTCTTTCCTTGCCTTCTTCATTTTCTTGAGCACATAATGCCCCCATTGATTTTTCTTGAGCAGATATGTACAAAATGATTGTTTTCCACAGAATCGGCGCGCCTAATACAGGAGGAGTTGACAAATATTTCTTGATTCTTTCGAATGCTTTCCGACAAGACTCGTCCCACTCAAAAGGAGCATCTTTCTTCATCAAATGACTAAATGGATGACATCGTCCTGCCAAATTGCAAATGAACCGACGTATATAGGCTAAACGTCCTTGAAGACTTTGAAGGTCCTTGAGGTTTGATGGCTCAGGCATTTCTTGAATTGCCTTGATGTTGGACTGATCTATTTCAATCCCTCTGTGCCGCACAATGAATCCTAAAAATTTTCTGGAGCTAAACCCAAATGCACACTTTAAAGGATTCATTTTGAGGTTGAATTTTCGTAGCCTATCAAAAATCTTTCGAAGATCCTTTATGTGGTCTTCACTTCGTTTGGATTTGACAACGAGATCGTCCACGTGATGTCGTGCAACATGTCGTCAAAAATTTTCTGCATAGCTCGTTGATATGTGGCTCCCGCGTTCTTCAATCCGAAGGGCATGACTTTGTAGCAAAATATTCCCTTAGGCGTCCGGAATGCGGTGGCCTCTTCATCCTCGGGAGCCATTTGGATCTGATTTCCAGCTGTGCAATCCATGAATGACAATGCCTCATGTCCTGTCGTGGCGTCAATCATGATTTCTGTGACTGGCAGCGGGAAGTCATCTTTTGGACAAGCATCGTTCAAGTCTCGGAAGTCAACACAAATGCGAAGCTGACCATTTTTCTTTCTTACCGGGACGATGTTGGCTATCCACGTGGGGTATTTTACCTCCCGTATAAAGCCTGCGTCGATTAACTTGTTCACCTCTGCTTCGATTTCTGGCAATATCTCCGGGCGAAATCGTCGCCGTGGTTGCTTCTTTGGAGAAACTCCCTTCTTGATGGCTAGTCGATGAACTGCCACCTTAGGGCTTAGACCTGGCATCTCTTTGTAGCTCCAAGCAAATACGTCCTTATACTCCGTAAGTAGCTCAACATATTCTGCTTGTTCTGGATCTGTCAAAAGTGCACTAAGGAAAACAGGTCGTGGCTCCTCACTTGTTCCCAGATTGATTTCCTTCAAGTCGTCGACCGTTGTTTGGACTCCATCCTCAAGAGTTTTGGGAGTTTCACCAACTTCTATCTCATCATTTGAACCTGGATATTCTTCGGCTGTCACATGGTTAGACGAGGTTGGATCCCAATCGGTTTTCTCTTGACTTGATTCAGCCTGGTGGTTTGTGAAGACAATAACACGCTCTTTTGCCTTGAGCGATCCATCCATGGTTACTTCAACCTCATGATGACGTCTCATTCGAGAAGGAATAGCACTGCGGATATTTTCTGTATCTTCGAACTCGACCTTTCTCTTTGAAGACTTTGAATGCTTTGAATGACGCTTCTTTCGGATGCTTGAAGCGCCAATGCGACTGAACACAGACTTCTTGGCCCTGGCCTCTCCCATTCTAGTGAAAACTGATGCTCTTGAATTTTTAGGTTGAGGCTGTGATGTTGATCGTACTCGGGTGGTTTCTTCTTCTCCCAACCTGTCGAAAACCGAGGATCGAGGAGTAGAAACTGGTCGACCCAACCTATCAAAAACAGACCATTGCGGCATTGGCTCAGTATTTTCACCTTCTCTTTCCATGACATGCATCTGCCACCACGTACTGTGACGAGGCTTGTTTCTTCCGTCGCGCAGAGATTCTAACGGGTTTAGGAGGCTCAATGCCAATAGTGACGATGTTGTGTGAGGCAGCTTCTACGTGTTGACCCATGAGGGTTGGATTATCAAAATCATATCCGGACTTAGCCATGAGTTTGTACGCTTCTGAGCTAAATGTCCCAATCGCTGGGTCCTTGAGCGGCGTTTTGTCTTCTAGCATTGGACTCTTTGTGGATTTCGGAAGAGGTTGTTCCTTGGTCAACAAGTTATCGGTCTTTGCAACCGGGATGATAGCGTTCTCTTTCAACAATTGAAGATCGACCTTATCAACTTTCACTGTAGATGTGGCTATTTCACTGCAAGGTTTGTATTCTGCAAAAGGTGCTTCTCCATCTTTACGTCTTGATTTCGGTACGTACTTTAGGACAACGTGCGTTGCCTTTTTAAAATTAGCTTTCACTGTTTGAGTGGCTGAGGGACTAGCATCTGTGCGATCGCGGTCTTTGACGTTGCTTTCCGACTGTTCAACCCCTGTCGACTTCTTTGTAGCTGAAGCTTCAACGTCTTTTTCCTTTCTCGGAGTTTTTGTACCTGTTGAAGTAATCGTAGATGGCAACATCTCACTTGGAGCGTCAGCCTCTTCAAAAAATTTGGCATCAGCGAAGTACGACTCTACTGCAGAGAATGGTTTTACATCACCGTTTATCTTCCTCTCACCGTCTTTGTAGTACTTTAGATATTGGTGTAGGGTTGACGCTACCACACCATTTTCGTGAAGCCAAGGTCGGCCTAGCAACAATTTGTATGACGTTTTGGCATCTATTACTTGAAAAAGAGTGATGGACGACATATCTCCCATGATGACCTCAATACGGATCATGCCAATTGCTCGTTGTCCCCCAAGATTGAAGCCTTGAATCATCAAACGACTTTTAGTAAGCTCGTTTATAGAGATCCCCAACTCTTCCATTGTAACCTTTGGCATAATGTTGACAGCTGAACCTCCGTCTACTAAAATCCGGCTTACTTTTTGCTCGCGTATGTATCCTGACATAAACAAGGGACGGTTGTGCAACTTTGACCCTAGGAGTAGATCCTCGTCGGTGAATGCGACAGCGGTATTACAAGCGGCACATCTGTTCGATTGATCGGCAGGCTCTCCTGGAAATTTGAGTTTATCGGCGTAGGCCTCCGGTTGGAGGATTGCAAGTGCCAGCTGTTCACGCATTTCCTCAGGCAGGTGGAACATTTGCTGCCACCCCATACGTGATGGTAAGGCGTTGAGGATTGCATCAATCTTTTTATCATTATCCTTGTCTGGAGCGGATGTCTTTTCTAGATTGTTCTCTTTGTCATCCTCTACAATGGTAGAAGATAAGTGTTCACTGAAACTTGCTTTAAGTAGGTTTTAGGAAAGTAATGTTCTAACGTCACGACTTGACGTTTCTTTGATTTGACCAGTTTGACTTGCCTGACTTTTGGTGGAATATTCGTCGTCACGGCTTCCTTCACTTTTTTGTACGAAGACTTCCTTGATCTGTAGGGTCTTTGGTGCTCGGGTGCTGACACCTTAATAACTTGCTTTCTTCTTCGTCGTCTGGTTACGAGGAAATGAACCAAACACAGGAAATTCATATGGATGGCGTAGAGTCAACGGTACCATATGATTCTTTCCTGACATTGGAATCAACAACTTCAGTTTGGGGAACCGATCCGAACATGGGGATCTCATATGGCCTAGAGTGGGCGACATCACGTGATTCTTTCTCAGCATCAGACTCGACAACTTCCATTTGGCGAAATGATCCGAACACGGGGAACTCATATGACTCAGAGTCGATAGCATCATATGAGCCTTTGGCGGTATTGACGGTGGTACTGGCCTGGATTTGCGTGGCTTCGTGGGCACGGACGCGGATCGGAGTCTCTCCGCTGCAGCACCAAGGAGAACAGATCTGGCTCTACTCCTTGTGGAAACGCCGAGAGGCTGATCAATCATAGTCGAGCTGGGAGGGACGTAGCTTTCGTCATCAGACTTGGACGTCGCCTTCTTTGAAGTAGCAGAGATCTTGGTTGGGGCCATCACGACGATTGATGCAAACTGGAGTGTGGCAAAAGAGATGAGTAGTAGAGAAGGTCCCACCGAGTGTGCCAAATTTGTAACAACAAATTTGTGTTTAATCTGCAAAATAGAGAGAAAACACAAATAAAATGCAACAAAATAAATTTTATTGAATTGAAAGTTTCGGGTACAATCTCTATTTGATCTACTGATTCAATTTTCACACGAAATGGAAGAAGGTGTCGGCGGAGGGTCTTGATTTGAAGACTTGGTTCTCCTACGACGAGTGTGGATGCTTCTCTTCGAACGTGACTGCAATCGGACTGCTTGTCGTCGACGGATGAAGAGTAGTTCCAAATGCCTTTCTTTCTCTTATTTCCCTTAGAAGAGAGTTTGTAAAGAGAAATGAGGCTTTTTGTAATTTTAGTGAGTGTTTCTGATTTTTTTGTTGTATATGTCAGGATTAGTCCACAATTAAACTCCTCCTTCTCTCTTTTATATCAGTAGGTTTTTAAGGAGTGATAACTCCTTCTATTTTGTATAGGTTTGCCGTCAAAGTGTGGACCTTGGTCAATGACCCAACATAATCCTTCACACAAAGTTGGACTTATCACCCTTTGATGGGCGGCTAAAATTGAAAGGCCCAGCATGACATCACTTTGAGTTAGTCTTTCTTATAAATCACGGTCCAATTCCTTCCTATTTAAGACTGGCCTAGCTCGATGCTCTCATTTCCAGCTAGATCATTGGTACAACTAAATGAATCAATTCATCGAGTGAATTGACAGATTTTTCTCGAGTTAAAATCGATCGACCCATTTAATGAGTACGGAGTAATAAACCTTCATCGATATTTGACTTTGACTTTGATTTTCTTCTTGTGGGTCGATATTTGACTTTGACTTTCTTCTTTGACTTTGACTGAAATAATAGACATATTTTTATGTCTACACGGTGTTATTCCTAGTGGTAATGCGTCACCGATCAACTAATTTGAGTTTGAAATAACAATTGGCCTACAAATTATTAAATCATGATGATGCAGGCTTTTGTGAGCGAGTATGCCGTACGCGTAAAAGATCCTAAGCGTAATGTCAAAAATGGAACGTTCGAGGGTGCATTAGCTGAAGCCGCATTCTTACTTTCACTTGAAAGAAACAGGCATGTCATATTCTATTATTTATTCACGGTTTCTTTCTCTGCATATGTAATTCTAAATTTCTTTCTATAAAGCTAATACTTGTAGCCTTTCATTAAAAACACTCTTAACATATAATGAGAAAATAAGATAATCTTTTAAATTTTTATGTCACCAAAGTGCATGTAACTTTATGTTAGAATTAGTGTAAAGTATTAGTCTTTATATGTATTTGGGTCTTATACAATATGAGATCAATAAATTAAGTTTATTGTATTAGTCTCCGTATATGTTACACGTTTTGTGAGCTTGTAACACAACTTAATTTTACCGAAATCAATAACATACGTTTCAACTCTTTAGATAATGTTAATGCTATAACGGAAGAAAAAAAACAACTTAAGAACGTAAAATCGAGAGACAGACAGACGTGGTTCACTACCAACCTGTTAGCTACATCCACGGTCAGGTGGAGATAATTTTATTAATTTAAGAAGAGGTTACAAATTTAAGACTGATATCATAATTATTAGGGTATCGGTACGAGAATTTATATAATCCTTTCAACCTAAACAGTATGAAATCCTATACAATAGGAAATCTAGGTCAGATACTCAGATATTGATTAGATCAGATATTAATTAGAAAACCATTCTAATCAGATTCTAGTAAGAAACCAATTCGAGATTCAAAAGAACGACACTTATTTCTTAACCGTTAATTATATAGTTGATGTAGGAAGAAGTAACCAACTAAAATATTTTGACACGTTGGAATAAATAGTGATGTTGTGGAGATGGTGAGCTACGCCCCACTTTTTGCAAACCAAAACGACGTAAGGTAAGACGAGGTGGGTTTGGGTGGGCTCGGAGTTCGAGCAGTTTGTGCTTCAACTTGATTTGGACGAAGACATCATCGGGAGCTTAATGAAGGCATTGTTGACTTTGGATACTGCAGCAAAAGTCCAGTTTCTTACAATGCTCTGGTCGATTTGGTCTATCCGTAATTCCCTGATCTTTGAGGAGGAACCGAAGCCCCCTTGGGTAATTTTACGTGGCCTGTCTCAGCTGGTTACAGAGTACACCCTATACCAAACTGCTGTATCGGGGGAGAGGGGCCATCACGGGGGGATTGGGCCAAGTAGCTGGCAGAGACCGGCAAGTGGAGTGACCAAGATCAATATCGACGCAGCGATCCTTAATGATGAGGAGGTGGGCTTGGGATTCGTGATGAGAGATGACTCGGGAAGGCTTCTGAGGATGGGAAGTCGGAGACTTTATGCACGGTGGTCACAGGAAGGGGCTGAGACCAATGCGGTCTATTTTGGACTCGAGCAGGCCAGATTGGCGGGATTCCAAATCATTGAGGTGGAGAGTGACTCGGCCAATGTGGTGTTGAATGTGAGAAAGCGAGTGCAATGGGGGTCGCCTCTCGGGGGGTGTTTAAGCGATATTTATCGTAGTCTTGAGTCTTTCGCGTTGAGTCGTATTTTGCATGTTAAGCGTGGTGGAAATACTGTCGCTCACTGGCTTGCTAGATTCTGTAATGTGCAGGACAGGGAGATTGTATTGGAGTCCTCTTTCCCGACAGCTGTTATTGAGCTGTCGGAAGTCGATTTAATATAATGGACTACGCTTTTCAAAAAAAAAAAAAAAAAATTAAAATCTCATCCCTTTTTAACCTAAGTAATAAATGTATTTATTCTACTCTGATACGATCCATATATATAGGATTGAGACTGATTATTAATGAAGTTGTTTATGTGTGGAACATTATTTCACGTAATAATAAAGATGGAGCCCAGATGCAATTTTCTTTAATTCCGCTCAAGTGTATGCGATTTCAAGCTATTGGGTTCAAACTTTCTTCAAAGAATCAAGTGGAGCTTTGCTTTTGGACACCGATATTCAAAGTAATTCAAGGATGGCTAACGTCTATGCTACCGCTATTCAATGGGTGGACATGGACAAGAAGAAGAAAATTAATTACAGGAAAATCAAGGTTTTTTAATACCAACTTTTTACTATAATAATACTAGGAGTATTTAAGGCTCCATAATTATTGCATACATATTATTACTCTCTCTATCTTTTGTTTACCGCTGATTAAAATAATCTTCATAAATAATATAAAAGTTAAAAACAAATAACTAATACTCCCTCCGAGTTTCTATTATTGTCTCACTTTTCTTTTTGGGTTGAGTTTGATTTTTGTCCCACTTTCCTTTTTAGGTCATCAATGTGTGGTTCACAATTACTCTCTCATTTCTCTCTCTTCCTCCTTCTTTTTTCAACCACTCATTTCTCCTTCCTTATTTTTCACCCCAAACCCTTTCGGGACAATAACAGGAACTCGGAGGGAGTATAAGAATATATATAGACACACACTATTAGTAAATAAAACAAATGTACATCCATATAGCAGTATTTATTTACGTTTATCATAACCTAGAATAGTTTATCATTTCTAGAAAATAACTAATTTTGATATCATTTCTAGAAAATAACTAATTTTGATAACAAATACTGTACGAGTATATTGCTTGATCATGTTGTCAATTTCAACAATGTTTCTGCGAAATTCAACGTTTTCTTCAAGGGAATTGATATCCAATCGATTCGAGTTACAAGGGAAATGGTGCTTTCTTCTCCTGACTTGGACAAGGATAATACATTTGACAATCCTACCAAGGTAAGTAACGTAATTATAGCTTAATTCATCAATTTACCATAATATTATCTTTCCACTAATTACATTGTGCGTAATTAATTAATAATTGAAGCCATACACCTAAACTATATAGTACGAGTAATGACTAATGACATTATCCCACATATGACAACATACAATAACTCGATCAGATGGACAACATTATTTTAACCCTATATTCGTTGTCTTGCTTAGTTTTAGCAGGAAGCTAAGCTGTTTATTTATTGACGTGAATCATCAATTACTAACTCCATCTAATATTACTCCGTATTTGTTAAATAATGAGCAAGAAAAAGTAAATGACAAATATTATTACTAAGAACTGAAATTAGATGCTATCTGTAAGAAAATGTCCTAATATATATATTTGAATATTTCTACATGGTATATGCTAGGTGATACCACGAACAAGTACGTTCAAAGAAAAAGAGAAGTCCATAGACGATTTGGTGGTTGAGCCATACTCTTTCACAGCTTTTGATCTGAGGCATTAAGCTTCCTACGACGACATAATCAATGCTCGCTCCCTTGAGGATCCTAGGCTATGTTAAGTAGAAATATATATAAAAGGCAGAAGCATCATCATTTACTGATTTTCCACAAACAATACTCCACTGTATTGATTTCCAAATGACAATAATAAAAAAAGAAGCAACATGCCTTCCTTATTCGAATTCTAAGACTAAAAGAGAACCAAGTAGAACTAGCTTATTCGTTTAATTTTCTATGAAAAAAAAAAGAAGCTCAATGGTTATTTTGAATCAACTTTGTAGCAAAATAAGAGTAATAATTGTAGAATTTGTAAGGGGCGTACGATTGGAAGAAAAGGGAGAAGTACTTGTATTAAATTGCTCAAATAATAATACTTCAACAATAATAGGCATATGTGCTTAACATTATCCCCACTAAGGACCTGTTGTTTTCAACTTAATTTCAGTCTGTTTTAGACCAACCTAACTCTTATGATAAGAGAATTGTAAGATGAAATGTGTGAGTCTTATTGGGTCAATGACCATGTTTAAATAATACACTAGTGTGTTACCCGTGAAAGATTTCACGGGTTGTTCGCTTGTAGTTATATAAAGGGTGGAATGATGTAACAATTGAAATTAATTTATTCGTTAAGAATGTTTAGGTTAAGTCAGGTGTTATTAAATAATAGAAACAACGAACAACATATAGTTAGTATGACGCAATATCTTCGAGATGCTTTGATCATTCTAATTTCTACTCCTTGTTGTGGAGTAGGCTTTCCACCTACGCAAGAGGTAAAAGGTTACACAACAACTACCTACATGTCCCAAGTAATCATCGCAATGCAATTCAACCGATGTCGCTTGGCGTCTTTACGAAACTGATTCTTATGGGATGTTCGTTTATTTTAACAAATAATTAGAAAGGACTACATCAACAAAGAAAAATCTTATCTTGGTTTTATTTTTATTTTGTGTCGATATCAACACGATTACACATTTGAAGGTGCTAATCGTTTCGAACGCACTACTAATGAGAAGACAACGTTATTAGTTCGGCTGGCTGGGCAGAGATACATACACATATACCGATTATCCACGGTTTTGGGCTGCATGATGGAAATACACATCGAAACTTGAGTTGGGCCATATTCCCTTGTATACTCCCCCAATTGCTGCTGTTCAAATAATATTGGAGAGGGGTTCACATGGCCCAAGTACATTGGTCCAGTGGGCTTGCTTAATGACACTAACCGTAGTTATGACCAAACCAATCTAATGACGGGCCAGATACTATCCCTCCGTCAGCAATGGTAACATCATCCGATATATAAAAAACTACTGAACATCGAGTATGCGGTGAATGATATGAAGTTAACGGTATAGTAACTTAATAGTATATATTATGAAGGTGTAAAATTGTCGTAGCTAAATTGAGTCGTATGTGTTAGTACAATTATCGACAAACGAAAACCCATACACAAATACACTATAAGGAAGTCAAAGAGTCATTATCATCACAACATATAGGCAAAGTAAAAAAGTCATATCATTTACTTCATTTGTCCAAAAACGTTGATCTTGCATGCAAATGTAGCTTCTTCACAACAATAAGAAAAAATCATCCCCACAAACCATTTTTTCTAATCAATTAAAATGTATAGAGAGTTGATGTGGCCACCTAAGTGCATCCTCGACAACATGCCGTACGACGTGCAGGACGGGTGGTACATTTGCCAGAATTTGCATATTCTTAAAATGAGATTAATCTACCTAGGTTATAACGTGGTTAAGTTAGATCCTTGTATATCGCCTACGCTTGATTTCGAAAGGGCGGTCGTAGTTGAGTTTGGAGCTAGGCTTCCAAACTACTTTCAAGCATTTAAACTTCAAAGGGAGTTTGAAAATGAAGGGATGACCAAAGAAGCAATGAACGAACAGTGGGATCACCAAGCCGGTCCACATTGTTGGGTTGCTTCTTGGGAGGATGAAAAGTACTTGTCAACGGCCACGGACTACCGTATGGTGCCAATTTGATGTCGTTACGTTGGAACGTACTTGGGCGAGGCCGAAGAATTTGGAACCTATGGACATGTTATGGACGCTTTGAATGAAATCTACCGGGATTTCTACGTCGATTAATTGCATTGGAACGGATGTAAGTATGTTGACTGATTTCCGATGTAAATAGAAATAACATATGTAGCTTGAACGATGTACGTATGTGTTTGTAAATAATTATTTTATATATGTAACCGGCTTGCATGTTAATAACTTAGACCTCGGTATTCAACTATTTTGATTACGATGTTTGTTGACAACATTTTCATCAAATTTTGGCTAACTGGTGCCCCACATTGTCCATACTTCTTTTCGATGACAAATCTCCATTGTGGCGTCATCTTCACGTAGCCATGGTGTATGTAATACCAACAGAGTGTGACCAAAAGCGAACGGGTGAAGGTAGTAATTGTGCAGTGAGACGTTGGGCATCGACACAGTAACAAATAACTTAAAGTTGTACTTTCACGGGTAACACTAACGTAAACTTGAGGTTGTCCGTAAAATCGTTAACTAATCACTTAAAAGCGAACTACTTTTGAATGAATATAATCAAAATTGTTGTCTAGTACATTAATTTAACGACCAACGTATGAGCGAATATTACGTAGACTCCACCAATCAAATTTTTTACCGTACAATTAAGCTGAACAGATTTAATACGGAATACGTTTTGACAAAGAAAAAACACTCGACTGATAACGTCTGGACTGCTACACAGAAAGATATTACGATAAACTAAGATCATGCAGTAAGACGGAGGAAACTTAATTGGGTGAAAGAATAATGATGACTGCTTAACCAACTGAGCAAGCAAATGGTCACATTACGGTTTCCAAGTTACATACTTACCCATTTACTGCAGCCACATTAACAAAATTGAGGTAATAATGACATCACAGTAAACATCCACCACTCATTAACCGTTTGAGGGAAGTCTTTAGCATTCAAAAAAAAAAAAATCATCCGATCATTTGCAAAATCAGAATCAATCTTCCGCTGCAAGACATATAACACAAAACAGAAACGAAAACTGGTAACCATGGCTGAAACGTATGTATACCCACCTACTGTCATCATGCACAACCTACCCTACGAAATAGTGGGTGAGGGGAGGGTAATCGGCCAGAGTTTCAACTTTGTGAGGGACGAATTGATCAGTTTGGGGTACCCTGTTAGGAAGGTCTTCCATGTGTGGAAAGGGAAACCCGGAAACTTCAAGAGGGTCATTGCAGTTGAGTTCTCAAGGGGCGAGCATAGATTCAGGAGTGCTTTCAGGCTGCAGAAGTGCTTTGAGAGAGTCGGTAGGGGTCGGGCGGACTTCGAGAAGACTTAAGACAGAACGTCGGGTCCTCACCTGTGGGTTGCAACTTATGCAGATAGTGATCTGGTGAAGGAGGGGATGAACTGCATTGCTCTGTCAGCTGATTGGAAGAGGCTGGGATACGGAGACGCGGACACGGACAGCCTGTCGACGTACGTGTGCGTGTTTAATCAGCTGAAGCAGCATCGCCCCGGGTTCTATGTCTGAAAGGTAACTCCTCCTAACTCAATGCAATGACCTTTTTTCAATTGTCTACTGATCTATCTTACTCAATTAACTGTTGGACTCTACTTGGTCAGTTAATTCGTTGTTAAATTGTAAACTCTCTGTAATGGATTATTGCTCTTACCGGGCAGGATTGTTACTATTTTGCCCTATTTTGTTTGCGAAGCTGAATATTTTCACCTTGAATGACGAAGTACATACAACTGTGTGACTATCTGGTCAGATTATTCACGATGTGGATGCTAGAACTGTGTTTGAATTCTACCAATTGAGTTGTGTTACACTACCTGGTAGTTGTTCATGGGGGACGTTTTGGGGACAGGTCTGTAAGCCGGAACATCACCCAAATAAATGTGGGGAATCTTAATTGTAGGCCGAATAAGGGATACATGAGACGGTTCCACAATTTCTGTAAACCAGGCTACCCTGTTTCCTACATTTTGCGTAGATTACAACATAGTCGTCATCTAGTGTTTGAAAAAAACTCTTTATAGACGACATTTGTGGTGGAGTCCGTGTCGAAAGCATCTTCATCTAGGATTAGAACTTTTAGACCCCTCTTAGTCGTCACCCTTGATAACGCGACATAGAGCTGTCCATGGGTGAAAACAGGTCGCTGTAGAAACAACCCGACATTATATAGAGACTGACCTTGGCTCTTGTTTATGGTCATCGCGAAACATACAGCTACTGGAAACTGCCTCCTCTCAAACTTGATGGGGAACTTGGTATCATCTGAAGGTGACATTTTAATCCTTGGTACATATACCATTTCCCCTTTTCTCACCCCTGATATAACTTTGGCTTCAATTACACGATCTCCGAGTTTCGATATAACTAATCTTGTCCCGTTACATAGGCCGTTAGCTTGGTCTAGGTTTCTCAATAGCATAACAATTGCCCCAACTTTTAAAGTTAAGCGGTGATTTGGGAGCCCTGAAGATCTAATCGTGTTCAAGTACTCAGTAGAGTACAACTCTAGAATAGTACGACTTGTTTCATCACTGCTAATCTCGTCTGAGCTTAGGTAAACAACTTCGTCTCCGGGTAATACTGACAATACATAAGCGTTAACCTTCTCAACAACGTCGTGAGTTGGTGCAAGCACAGCTCTTTCCTGCAAGTAGTCAGTGTCCTTGTATTTTATTAACAAATTTGGATATGTGCTATCAACAATTGCTGCAATGGCATCTGCACCGGGGTTTATTAGGAACTCGTCTGGTATTTTTATGGTTGCTACACCATCGTTAGGACCCCCCTCGAGACCATCCCCTACATTCAATATCCATTCTGAGAACTGTCAAATTTCATCAACATCGTCTCCGTCGCGTCCAGATTGAAGGCGCATGTTTGTTTTCAACCGAAGGACCTGCAGATGAAAATGCAATTCCAGTCAGTACCATATAACGTAATTAAAATTCGTTAGACGTTCCATGTTCAATACATGAGTCAGGCACAGAAATATCGCATAATGTCTGACCTTTACATCTCTCCAAATAGGAGAAGAACAAATTGAGGCGTAGACAATGTCCTGTCTGCTACCCTTCGGCACAACCGGTAGGATTTGCCTGAAATCTCCACCTAGTACAACGACCTTGCCCCCAAACGGTCTCTCAGCAAACATAGGGTTGACAATTCTCATGATATCCCTAAGACTCCTGTCAAGGGCCTCAAAACAATATCGACTAACCATCGGGGCTTCGTCCCATATTATTAGCTTAGCTTTAGTGAGTAGTTCAGCTAAGTCAGATCCAGGCCTAATTCCGGGACACATGGACTTCTCATCCACATTAATAGGTATACTGAACCTGGAATGAGCAGTTCGACCTCTTGGCAGGAGGGTGGCAGCAATACCACTTGATGCTACAGGCAAGACTATATCACCCTTGCTTCGCAAAGCAGCGCAAAGAGTTTTCCAGATAAATGTCTTCCCGGTACCACCGTGGCCGTATAGGAAGAACAGACCACCGTAACCGGATTCAACTGCACCAATAATTGAATCATACACTGACCTCTGTTCAGCGGTAATAGTTGACATATATGATAAGTGCTCAGATTGCATAATGTCACGGTCATACGATAATTCATCCGAAATTAGCCTGTTCGAATGAACACGAAATAGTTCATTGTCAGGTTGTGGCATATTCGGGAATTTCGAAAGCGAACTACCATTACCAAGAAGTACAGCTTCAATTTCGGATAAGGCGTAGTTCTTCAATTGTTCATCCGTCATTTGCAATTCTGTGTTGAAATACACATAAATTAGAGCGGATTCAATAATTGTGCGTCATCTATGTAATTCGGAGAATTGCAATATTGAACAGCTACCAACAGTATATATTAGTATAAAAGCAGTGAAAGACTCACCAAAATTGAGGAGTTCCTTCCGTCGCCTAGATAGAATGTCATCGCAGAGATGGTGCCACGTCTTCTCCCAAACTTCCTCTGGTTTCACCAAACTTCCGGAATACAGAAGGGTTGCAAACATGTTCCTTAAGTAAACACCACTGCCCCAATAGCTGGCCTCCTCTATTGCGTCGATATACTCCTTGTCGTCACCCAGTAAGCCTAGAGCGTAGCAAGCATCCTTGTATGTTTCGTATAAGACACCCTTCACCGTACGAATGTCCTCATACGATGTAGCACCTTTGACAAAATTCAGTAATAACCTCATGTAGTATCGTTCCCCCCCGTTTGGAGACATATGGTACATTCTGCCAAGGCTAAAACCCCTCTTACGGGGGGTCCAACACCTACCCTCTCTCTGCCAAACGTACTTGGTTGGAAACTCTGTGTATGTCAGCCCCCTGGACTCCTGATGGTTTGCGTTGTACTCCAACCAAGCGGTGAACTTCGTTCTAGCACCGTTCGACCTTGCTACAATTTCTTCAAGTGGGTCATCGTCATTGTACACAACATTCTGCTCGTTCGGCAAATGGTACTCCAGACGAAGGACTGGAGGAGTCCTATAGTGAATTTCAAATGAAAAGATACGCCATACGGCCTCACACGGTGACACGTACCGACAGTCATAGTATTCCTGGATGTGATCCACTTCGTCGGGTTTTGTCCTAACAGATGCACCAACCGTCACCCGGTCATACCCTTTATTCACATACTTGAATAGATATTTGATGGATCTTGCCTGATTACACCACTCGACGTTTATGTGCGCGTGATACCTGCTGAGCAAATCGGCATTATAAGGGACAACGAAACCATTGTGAACGCTCACACCACCCTTGTCAATTCTAATGCCATTGTCTCTTCTCTGGTACATCGGGTAACCGTCGCCATCGACAGTTGTACGTTCACAAAATGCCTTAGGAAATCTTTTAGTGCATACACCATTAACCATACACGGTGAATTAGGATTCGCGAGGCCACAGGGACCATGGATCATTAAATCCTGAACTGCTTCGTATAGTGATGGGTTTTCCGACGGATCTGGAATTTCTGCAGAAATAACAGCATCAACATCCGACGGCTCGGGAAACTTGTCCTCCCTCTCGAGAAACAAAAGTATGTGAGCATGGGGCAAACCTCGTTTCTGAAACTCTATTGTGTACACAACTACAAATCATCACATAAAATTAGCATCACAATAATAAAGTACATAGAATAACATTCATAATTGGAAAGTGTGGATGTCGGATGGAATATACCTGCCCTAGTTCGTCCGAAGACGTGATTTTCCTTGAAGTCTTTCATTAGAAGATCCAATTTCTGCTTGAATACACGGGAAACTATATCGGGTCTGTCCTCGGGCTGCAGCCCTCTGCTTTTTACAAAACGTGTAATTTCTGGCCACTTCGGATTGCACGTGAACGTTATGAATAAATCGGGGTAGCCACACCAGCGACAAATTGTCATCGTATCCTGGTACGTTTCCCTCATGTAACCTTTACCACCAACAAAACTTGAAGGAAGAATGTACTTAACACCTTGAGATGAGGTGTCTGTTTCTCCATTCTCGACAGCATTCCTTAGCTGCTTGTAATTCTCGGATCTAAGTTTAGGCTGATTGAATTTCAGGTAAGTAATTCGTTGGGCTTCGACTATTGTGTATCCATCAACAATCAATTGCTGGAATAACCTACCTCCTCGCAACAAAGTGTCAGGTTCTACATTAGATGGACGATCCTGCAAACGAAATGCAAACCACTCTCTCAAAGTAAGAGTATTATGGGCTGTCTCTGGGTTACGACTGGTTTCAATAGAATTCTGGCAATGCTTAATTCCAAGACGGTAACCGTCCTCCCCATGCGGGAAAAAGAGTGGATACTGAAGTGCGAGGTAAGACGGGTGAAGTTCAGAAATTCGCTGAAGACGTCCGCACCTTTCAACAACGACAATGTCTCTGCTCTCAAGGGCATCATCAATGTCACCGACAATAATCGCAGCTACTTCAGACACGGACGGGAGATTGTATGTGCGACCGTCCGTGTGCCGTCCATCGATAAGCCGTAGACTAACCTCAACGCTATCCTGCCGGCTCAATATAGTATCCCTCGCCATTCGAAATGACTTTGCTAACGGATTGTATTCATCAATCATGGACCTCAAATCAAGCATAAGGTCGTCATCAAACCTGTCCGCTCTATTCGACTGCCCCCTACACATTGAACATTTCGAAGGTAACATTTATAGGTGAGTCCGTCAGAATGTTTTGCAACGAATTTATCCAGCGTCGACGTTAAAGTCTATTACCTATAAGCTCGTTTCCTGTTGTTAAGTTCTTCACCGGTATCGTAAATGTACAGCTGACAGAACTTTGGAGTTTCGTCGGAACCCGGAAGTAGGCTGCCAATGAAATGACCATTTTGACCCCCAATCCTGTACGTGTAGGGGCCCCTGCCATCGTTGATAGAATGGTCTATCTTGCCTCCACTTGATGTGAATGCATGAGCGGAGTTGTACATCCGAATATTATCCCTAAAATGTCGACCCTTGGGATGATCACCGTGGAGTAGATGCTTTATTAGCGTAGGGGGGTCCGTAAGGTATGGTAACTCAACTACACCGTCTTTGCAGCACATCGAAAATGTTGGGATCAACGGCCTTCGATCCATCCTGTCGCGCTCCCCGTACCACATCTGCGCAGAACACCTCTGACAGCTGTGGACAGGGTCTCCTATGTCCTCATAGCCTTCCCACCCTGAACGTAGTTGCAAAGATTGAAAAACTGTTAGTAACTAAGAATATATGAGTTGCAGCATAATTTTGTGCGTCTTTTGCAAACCTGTAATTGCTTGGCTGTCTTCGGTGGATGGGCCACCAAATATGTCACGTGCTAAGCTGTTAATTATTAGATCACGATGACTCGATTGGGTAAACCTCCCGGTGGACACTATATTCTGTGGTGTTCTAGTTTCAGTTACGCATGACTCACGTATATCATCAACTACACGGCCAATCGAGGCTGACAGATTTAACGCATAAACATATACATTAGTTAATGATGCAGTTAATAAAATAGGAAACTACAGAACGAATAATGTCTTTTACAATTGAGTTAGGAAGGTTACCCTCCGTAAGTTCAGAAAAAGGAGAAGAGACCATTGTATCCGGCGACGCCTGTAGTAAGTTTCGATCCCTCCGCTCCCTGAATTTGACGACATGTTTACGACGCGCAAGTTTCGTACGCCACTCACGATAAGGATCTTTGTCAGTGTACATGGCATCCTGATATGCTTTATGGCCCTCCCTCCTTTAAGCCAAAATATGTTTCATATCCCTTCGTGCTTGCTGTGCTGTGAGATATTTAATGAGGTACTTCTCGAGACCAATTGCTGCGCAGTTCAGTATTCCACGTTACATGAATCAACAATGCAGAATGAGAGAAAGGATATACAGGAAAACGCATGAACAACGAATACTTATCAGTGAAAAGGAATACCATCTTCATAAAGATCTTTATCCCGATCAAATGTTTCAAGCTCATCTATTGGGGCTGTGGTGGGCGACGAACCTTGATATGAATTCGGAGAATGAAATTAACTTTGATTGTAGGGCACGGTTAGGATACATTTAGTGGATAATTGCATTAAGAGAACATAATGAAGGAGTATTGTACCCGAGGCGTCATTTTCGGGTGCGGTTGTTTGGTCTGGAACATCTGCTAACATACGCTTACCTGGCAGAGATGTTGAAGGTCTACATTCAAGGTTTAAAGACCTGCAACCATGATTCGAAGGTCTGCTTTGATCAGAATTAAGATTGCACCTGGGTGTTCCTGAGTCATGACCGGTCGCAGGACTGCTAACTGTGTTCGTAACATTCTTTAAAGGAGACCTCCGATCTAACAATTGTTAACGAAATAAAAAACAGTCGTTAACAGAATTACGAAATGGTGGTTAACAGGTAGAAAACAAACTGTAGAAATAGTTGAAACCTTCCATCAATGTGCTTACCATTCCTAAGTGCCTTCCTCCGTGTTGAGATACTCTTAATGCCTGCATTTTCGCAGACGTTGGCAGACTTTCGCTTCGAAGTAGCCGACTTAACTTTATCTGCATTTAGACTCATATCACGCTCCATGGTTTTTACTTTACTTGCTTTTACTGTGGAAGAAAAATGAAACACAACAGTTTTATACAACAATACATATTTGGAAGTTGTGCAGCAAATTTAATTGTTTGGGACAATGAGATTCTGAAGTCGAGGGGTCATGGATTCAATTGAAATCATGGCAAGTTAATGAAACTGGAGTAAATGTTAATGAAGATAAAAATAAGGAACTCGGTGTGTTAGAAGATAATTTCTCGCTATTTTAATATAACAGTAGTGAGAGTATAATTTGGAGAGGAAAATTTCACGAAGAAGATCTGTAAGCCGGGAAGCAATACGTAATATATAGACAAATAATGTACTAAGGAAAAAAATGAGAGGGCAAGTTATTGTTAATGTCCAAGGTTAGTACAAATAATTCTAAATGGGGCATTATAATGAGAATGATTTACGGAAAATATTTTTTATTGTAACTTGGGAATTACGAAACTGAAGTACATAAACTGAAGTACAATTATCTGCGACCCTTGTAGTCCTTTATCAAAATTTCCATTTTGAGTTCAATTATTGTACGTATGTTCATTTCAATTAACTTAAGCTCCTTTCTGCTTACATTTTCATAACGTTCTCCATAAGATGACCATACGATGACAAAGTTGTAAAGTGAGGACAAAATGATGCACACGGAATGACGATAGAAAGGTATATAAAGTTCAGAATAAGGCTAGTTTACACAAATGTTTAAATCAAAAGCACTGAAATGTTTACATATACGAACTTAGGTGTTAAAATATCGTTTAAGTACAATACATAGTAAACAGGAAGGTGATGAAAATATGATACACAAAAAATCATCCTCGAATAAAACTGTATCAACTCAGCCACAATGTTGTGTGTTAGTGGACACTGATGCGGAAGTGGGTGAGTCTGACGAAGAGGAAAGCCGGAATATGCTAATCAACCTGTAACCTGCAACAGCAATCAGACGACGAAACATGCTAGGGATATAACAGGAAAAACCTCTACCATAGAGGTTCAAATCATAAGGTGAACAAAAACCAAACATGTATAGTCCTCATCAGAATAATTTGGCAGATAATAATGTCTCATCTTGCAAATAATATCACCACAGTGAGATGGTGAACAGCACTTAAACGTCTATCGACAAATTCAAAAAGTTTTTAGATCAGAAAATACGGGTAAAAGTTTTCCAGGACAAACGAAAAACACATCAATCAAGCTATTTTTTCCTTCTTTATAGACAGGATCTGCTTAGTGGCAGATGCAGCGTCTTCTGCGAGGGCATCTACATCATAAGACAGCAATTCGACCGCGGCTCCATTCCTCTTCAAAGGTGTAATCCTAGATGACGTTGAGGCGGTCTCACAATCGATGACCTGATTGCAAACAGAGTACGAATGCGATGAGATGAGGTGTAAACAACCCGTGAGATTTGTGTTGTGGTAACAAAGTTAAATGTAATCAAAAATAATATGTGAAGAAAATACCGGTTCATTAGAAGTTGCATCAAAGTCTTTAGAACCATTCAACGAAATTTCAGAAATATATTCAAAGCTCTGACTGCCTGAAGTGGTCGACTTACGATGGAGATCCTTTGTCATCGAAGTATATGTGTCAATCTCAACCTACGTTATAATTCCGGTCAGAAGGTTGCGTTCAACTGAGACATTCAAAAGACCATATATACTACTTGAAATGTTAATGTAGGCCAGTATGTGAATACCTTGAGGGCTTGGTCGTATGTCGTGTGCCACTTGTGGATCTTGTCAACGTCGTCGGTCATCCACGACACAGTGTATGACTTGGAAAATTGTTTGACATTGAAGTTGTCATCTATTTTTATCTTGAACAGATAACGTTGATCAAGGAAAATGGAAAGCTCTTCAGGCATGGAATGACCTTGTCCACCCTAAGAGTAACACTCGGGTGAATTTTTGAGTGAAGAAGTTGACCTAGAAGAAAGAAATAAAAATGAGGGCGATCACTTAGCAGAGAGTACGTACCTTTTCCATCTTAGCAATAAGTTCAATAGCCGTGGTATCAAGGAACTGCTCAACTTGATTATCAAAGACAACAAAATTACACTCTGTGTCGGTGAAATCTTGGACGACAAACTTCAACTGAAATCTGTGACAAACACTAAAACATTTAGAAACAGGAAAAGTGAAATTGCGGGGGGATAAATGATACATATAGCGAATGTGCAGGTATTAGAATTACTTCGAATTGCAGGTCATATATCCATTTTTGCTTCCATCGCACCCCGTGTTCTTGCAAACCCACCTACCCTTGTCGTTCTTCGCTGTTTTCGTCCTGCAAGACCTGCAACTGCGGTAGTACCAACCCGCAGATGAATCTATGTCGACAATCGTTGCGACAGTGTAGAACGACCCAGCCTGGTTGTTAAGAAGTAAACACCGTAAAATTTCAGGAAAGTTAGAAAAACAGCATGTCATAGCGACACGTTTCAAAGCTTGGGATCCTACCTTCTCATTTTCAACAATCTGTGAAATTGATAGAACACCGTCAACGGGCAAGTTGAAACTCTCTTCTTCAGCACCTTCCTCGATTATTTGGAGAGAGTTGCTAGGGGCTTGGGATGATAGACTGAAAAAAAATAAAACTGTTACCACCATAAAGATGCAAGATTTCAGAGTGTACAATACAGATGAAAATGCAATCCTAAACCTCTCCTGAAAAGCCTCGACTTCGGGTATTGCTGCGTTAAGCTCAAAAGTTGTGGCGTTGAACGTGGTTTGCACAATCCAGGTATCTATCAAACGAACAACAAAGATATATATCAAATTAACTAAAAACTCGTGTTAGAGGGGAGGAGATGACTTCAATAATGCAGAAGTAGCCTACTGTCAAAAAGCCTCGTCTCAAGACCTCTGAGAACAACAACTTTAGACTGTTGCGGGGACGGAAGAACTTGCAAAACCTCCGGAAGTTCGGTGGCATGAGGAGCCCATAGTGTACATTGAAGAACAACACCCCTGAAGTCAACCAAGAAAACAATAAGCGGTTAATGATTGACAATCAGTATTGAAGTGCACGCAGGATGGGTCAAAGAATGAAAACTAAGTTACTTAATTACGAATTCAATAAGGGTACATACTCAATATCTTCAAGCTTAATTTTCCTGCACTTGTAAGCCCTCTTCGTTTCCTGCATTGGACCAATCTCGTACACCTTGCCAACAATATCTGCAAAATCAATCAACCATTACAAAACATTGAAAAGCTCAGAATTATTTACAAACTGGACATTGTGTAAGTAAGTGCAAGCAAGAGGTAACATAATGGAGACCTATATACTGATTCATTGGTACTTTGCCACTGACGATATCATCAAACCTCGCAAAGCGGTATATGTTGAAAGGAATTGATGAACATTTGGGCAAATGAGTAACCCTTGTCGAGAATTCAACTTGGAGTCTGCAAGCATGGGAGGTAGTCCGCTCCGATCCGGTGTTCGACGTCACGGTGAGACTGCGAATGTTGTAAGCCTCCTTCACTATGAATTTGTCAATGAACTTGCTAATCAAGGATTTCTTTATAGTAGCTTGGACTAAGTCATCCAGATATAGAAAAAAAAGCTAAAATATCAACAAAATAAAAACCAAATGTAATGTATTACATATGTACATCATAACCACTGTCTACAGCTATACATCAATACTACTTGGGAAACAACCTTCTCGTCAATAAGCAGCAACTCAATTGAGTCGGTGACGGATTTGTCATTAAAGTTTAGTCTATTTCATCGATTGATCACCCTGACATTTAGATCCTTCACTCGCACACCCTCACATAATGTGGAAATGGAATCACGACGTACATCAGACATGGTGGCTAAAGCGGGGAAAGATAACAGTAGCAATAGTAACAGAGCAGAGGAGTTCAGAAAAGATTTAATGGCTGATAGGGAACTGCACTTACCGGTTTGCATAGATATATATTACCTGTAGAGGAAGTAATTTAAAGGCTTATGGAGACGATGGGACGGGTTTAAATGGCATTACAACTTCCAGCGAGGAATCATTGAAGAAGATGACGATTTTCGAGAGGGAGGGGGTGAATTGATGATTGATTTTCGAGGAGATGAATGATGGATGCATTTTCGAGAAGGATGAGTAGAATGGATGATTGACGAAGATGAATTGTAATTAATCAAGTTTCGAGATGTGTTTAATCAATTAATGAGGAATTGGGAAGACGATGAGGCGCACTGCTGATGATGAATTAAAGGGGTCCGTGGAAGGTAGTATAGTTATTTCTGTACTATTTTCTCACAGTTAGCGAAGTGGCCTAGTGGTTTGTTAAGTTGGGATCAGCCTCAGAGGTCGCGGGTTCGAACCCTGTCATTGGCCTTTTTATACGGCTGCTGTAAGGAATTTACTCTTTATGCATACAAAGTTGTGTTCACACTGGATGGGAAGTAGAAAGTGTAAAAAATGAGGCTTATTTCAAAATGGGAGCCTCACATTGTCTTAAAAAGTGGGAAGTGGTTTCTGTTTTAATATATAGAGGATTGAGTGATAGGGCCTAACAAATGACAAGGCCCAAATATATACCGATATAATTCCAACACCCCCCTCAAGCTGGAGCATGAAAATCGACAACGCCCAGCTTGCGGAGAAGAGAACAAAATTGTTGTGAGGCTAACACCTTTGTGAATATGTCAGCCAACTGATCTTTAGGTGGTACAAAGGAGGGAGATATTAGATCGTCTAAGAGGACATCACGAACAAAATGACAATCAACTTCGATGTGCTTTGTGCGTTCATGAAACGGGATTTTGTGCGATATATAATGCAGACTTATTATCACAGTAAATGGTTATAGGTTGAGTAATCGGAACTCCGAAACTGCCAAGAAGCCCTTTAAGCCACTTAAGTTCGCAGACAGGCACTACCATTGCTCGATTTCAGCCTCAGTAGAGGATCGAGACACAGTATCCTGTTTCTTCGTTTTCCAAGAGATGGGTGACCCGCCGAGAGAATCAAACCATGCACCCGGTCACAGAACGACGAGTCAAGGGACAACTAGCATAATCCGAATCACACCAACCCGTGACGCTTAGTTCACTCTCAGCACGCATCAGAATACCCTGACCTGGACTCCCTTTCAAATATTTTACGACGCGGAGAGCTGCGGCCAGATGCTCCTGGCAGGGTTGATGCAAAAATTGAGATAAAATATAGACAGCATATGATAATTCAGGTCGTGCAACAGATAAGTAAACTAGTCGTCCAACGAGTCGTCGATATCGTTCTATGTCATCAATGAACGCGCCGGTTGCAGCACCCAATTAATCGGTGGTTATGTTCAATAGGAGTAAAAGCCGGCTTGGCACCAAGATTACCTGTCTCAGATATGATATCGAGAGCATATTTTCGTTGACTAAGATACAGTCCCTTAGAACTATGAGCTATTTCGATCCCAAGAAAGTAATTCAATCAAACAAGATCCTTCATATGAAAACACGTACCCAAATAGCTTTTAAAAGAAGCTATGGCATGAGAATCATTACCTGCAATAGCAAGATCATCGGCATAAATAAGAACATGTAAGCGCACATCACCGTTTGTGTAGCTGAAAAGAGAGTAATCGGAATAAGAATGGGTGAACCCATAATCTTGGAGAGCACGACCTAGTTTTGCAAACCAGCAATACGGGGCTTGTTTTAAACCATACAAGGACTTTCGGAGGCGACACACTTTTCCTTCATGACCCGTCCGAAACCTCGGGGGGAGTTTCATATAAACTTCTTCATCTAAATCACCGTGTAGGAAGGCATTGTGAACATCCATTTGATATAGTTCCCATTTACGGATGGTTGCGATGGCTAAAAAAGTGCGAACAGTAGTCATTTTTACGACGGGGGCAAAGGTTTCCCCGTAATCCAGGCCTTCTACCTGATGATTACCAAAGGCCATAAGACGAGCCTTAAGACGTTCGACACTACCATCAAAGTGATATTTAAGTTTGTAGACCCAACAACAACCTAAGGCCTTCTTATGAGGAGGAAGATCAGTTAAGACCCAAGTGTTATTTGCTTCAAGTGCGTCAAATTCAGTCTGCATAGCCCGTCGCCACCCCGCATCCTGTACTGCAATGGTAAAGCTAGAAGGCTCGACTTCTGACGAAAGAGCAGCAAGAAACACCTGATATTTGCTCGAAAAATTGGCACCTAACATAATTAGCCAAAGCATAGAGCGTACCTGAGGAGGACGAATGAGGACTTGGTGAGCTAGGAAGAGATGGACTAATAATCGTATTTGTGATAAAGTCACGAAGAAGAGTAGAGCGGATCTTGGTACGGTGACCACGGCCCAAAGGGGCATCGGAGACCGCAGGAGTGACTGAGGGAGAGGAAACCGGGTCCGTGTCATCAGAAATAATAATATTTGGGGTTGCTTCGGGAACCGTGTCATCAGAAATCAAAGGCGGAGAATCGCCCAAACTATCATGTAACTGATCATCGGTTTCGTTAGTGGTAATGGGTGGAACTGGGGGAAGCCTCACTATCCTTGTAGGGGAAGGATTCCTCATATAATATTACATCCCGAGACACAAAAAAATCCCCGCTATCAATATCGTACACTTTCCACCCTTTTTTATTATAAGGATAACCAACAAATTAAACGCACATTTTCTGCTACGTTTCTCAAATTTATCACCGAGAGTATGTTGGTTATGGACAAAACAAAGGCAACCAAAGACTCGTAAAGGAGCATAAGCGGGCGGCTTCCCGAATAAAATTTGATATGGAGTTTTGTGACCAATCAAGGATAACCGATGGTGTTCGATTAATTAAATATGCCGCGCTAAGAATACATTCACCGCAGAAAAATTTAGGCAAGTTACCTTGAAATAAAAGGGCACGAGCCACATTCAAAATATGTCGATATTTACGTTCGACACGACCATTTTGTTGGGGCGTGCCAACACAAGATGTCTGAAATTGGATGCCACGTTTAAAAAAATGACCACCCATGCAGTTAAATTCAGTTTCGTTGTCACTTCGGACAATTTTGACAGACTTCGAAAATTGTGTCTCAACTAGAGCAAGAAAACCCAAAAACGTCTCAGTGACCTCAGTTTTGTCAAACCATAAATATACCCAAAAAGAGCGGGAGCAGTCATCCACAATAGTTAAAAAATACTTAGCACTACAAGAGGATAGAGTACGGTAAGGACCCTATAGATCACAATGTATCAAATCAAACAGGCCAGAAGCAGTATTTTCATTCAACTCAAAATTATGTCTATGCTGTTTGGCAAGATGACAAACATCACAGGCCTTACCATTATTTGAACTGAGATGACGAGCTAAAGGAACATATTTAATGACTCTATCAGCAGGTTGTCCGAGACGACGATGCCACAAATCAAACGATACTTCCTCGCTCACACGGTTTACCATGGCCTTAACAGTCACTCCTTGAAGCAAGTAAAGTCCATCGCGTAGCTCACCATGTCCAATTGTCTTCCTCGTAAACCGGTCCTGAATGAGACAAGAAGAAGCATCGAATTGCATTAGAAAAGAATTAGCTATGAGAAGCTGTGAAACGGAAATTAAGTTATTTGTCAAGGATGGAATATATAAAACATGGGTGAGAATAATTGTGGCGGACAAATATACGGTCCCTTCGGTCGTGGCTTCAACACGCTTCCCATCAGGTAGACCCACAAAACAAAACGAAATCGATGAAATATTTTCCAAACATTCCAAATTTCATGTTACACGGTGAGAATCACCTGTATTAATTAGCCAATCATTAGACATACCAGTTAATCGATCATGTGACAAAGAGTTGGGAGGGACCGTGACACTACTGCTAGTCACGGCGTTGGCACGAACAATAGTTCCTTCAGAAATGTTTGTGGCGGAACTGGACCCCACATCAGTTGACCCAAATCTGGCCTTCACCTCGGCTAGGGTACGGGGACGATTTCCCCACCTCGGCTTGATATAGCACGAGTCAGCTTGATGGCCTCGGGCAGTACAGTAAGTGTAGTTCATTTTTCGTTTTTCGGCCTTCTCTTTCTCGCGTATAGCCTTCCAATCAGGTTTGGAAGACACTCTGCTATCAGACCGTACAACATAAGTCATTATCTCGGGGACATTCTCGGCTACAGGAGTCGACACATTGAGGCGTTCCTCTTTAACGAGGACATGCATGATATGCCCTATTAAGAGACGGAAGAGGCACGAGGGCCAATTGTTGAGAACAGATACTCTGATATAATTTAGCATCGAGTCCCATCAAAAACTGATGTAGCCGTTCCGTGTCTTGCCTCTGGATCGCGTCTTTGGCAATCCCACATGTGCACTTGCCGCACTTGTAGGCAAACAGAGGTTCGAGAGTAGCCAATTCATCCTACAAAACTTTCAATTTTCCAAAGTAAGCAGTAATAGACATACCTTTGGTTTGGGTGCAGTGAGCTATTTGTTCCTTAAGGGAATGAATTTTGGTTCCGTCAACGACGGAGAATCGTTCCTTCAAGTCGACCCACAGGAGTCGTGTCTCTTCTCTGTAAGATACAGTTGGTTTAAGACGATCATCAATGCTATGCATAATCCATTGAATAATCGTATAATTGACCACCTCCCACTGTTCGAGAAGCATTTTTTCAGTGGGTTTTTCGATAGTACCATCGCAAAACCCAAAATTTTTTCTTGCCTTGAGAGGTATCCTCATCGAACGACTCCATTCATAATTATCGATTCTTAGTATGACGTGATTGATATTATAGCCAGTTGCATCTTGTGACCCAAGAAAATATGGAGATTGCGGGTCAATTTTGGTGACTTCATCCCCTGCCATTGTACATCAGATGACATTTTTTTAGGGTTTAACGAAGGATACTTGGTGTGGCTCTTGATACCATGATAAGAGAACTGTAAGATGAAATGTGTGAGTCTTATTGAGTCAATTACCATGTTTAAATAATACATTGAGTGATAGGGCCTAATAAATGACAAGGCCCAAATATAAATCGATATAATTCCAACATCTTATCAGCTCAGCCCAGCTTTTATCAGCTCATCCCAACTCTTAACAGCTCAGCTGAACTCCTATATTATTTTCAGCACCTAAAATAATAATTAAATAATAATAATAATAATAATAATAATAATAATAAAAGTTCTTGTAATTTGTTTGGATCTTAATACAAATACCGTTTTAATAATAATAATAATATTATTATTATTATTATTATTATTATTATTATTATTATTATTATTATTATTATTATTGTTATTGTTATTGTTATTGTTATTGTTATTGTTATTGTTATTGTTATTGTTATTGTTATTGTTATAATAATAATAATAATAATAATAATAATAATAATAATAAGGGAAAATTAATATGTTATACCTCCAATAATACCCATTTTCAAATTTTATACCTCAAATAAATTTGTTTCAAAATTTATACTTACTAATTCAAAGTTTTCCAAAATCAATACCTTAACCTATTTTTTCCGTCAAAAAACAAAAAAACGGTTTGTGTATCTTTTTTTTGTTCCAATAATGCCTTGCACAAACATTATTAACTTTACCCAAACATTAACGTTCATATTTTGCCAAAAAAAAAAGAAAATTGTTAATCCATTCATTTCCCATTACGTTCATCATGCTTCATCTCTATCAATACTTTCACTTCCAAATTTATATGTTTCTCACAAACAACATTTTCATCCCCTTTCTCCATTTTAAAAGATCTATTCAATAAAAAAAAAATAACACTGAAATTTCAGGAGTGCTGATTTTTCAACACTCAAAATTGGTACTGTAAAACAAAATTCAACAAAGAAAAAAAAGAGAGGTTCTACACTAATCATTGCTAAACAAATAATAATACAGCTCGAATGTAGTATATATGTCAAACAAAAACGCAAATAACGGGTTCGATTCTGTATAATTCAGATACATATAATCATGAATTAATGTCAAAATACAAAATAAAAACTTAAGAAATGTTCAACAATGGTGATAAGTCGATATTTATGTGTATTTTTACCCCTTTAATATTATTATTTTTATGTCGTCTTTCGTAATATTAGAGTTAAAATGATTATTTTATATAAGTTGAGTTTATTATTTAACTTTTGATATTTTTGTATTTAATTGAGTTTTTGATATATATTTTAATTAATTAAGAATAACTCATTTGGATTAAGATTACGAGACTACTAAAATCGTATGTATTTTTTCAGGTCTGTCTTAAGACGACAATATCTCACTCATACGATGTCGGAAGAATGCGATTCAAGATGCGATGGAAAGCTAAGTTCAAGATGAACAACTTTGTTGAAGAGACCAAAATCAAATTTCATCATCTAATGGGTCAAACCAAGCTTGAAACCATCAGCCATTATGGTAAAAATAAGGAAAGAAAATCGAGTGTAAAAAGGAAAGAAGAAGATGTTGAATTGGAAGAACAAGATCAATTAATTAAGGAAAGAAATAAATGCACTAAGACCAAGTTCAACACTATAAAAGAAGGCAAAGAGGAGAAAAAAAAGGAGAAGAAGGAGCAGCACACACACATAAAGGAGTAGGAATAGGGCGAAGGCCTTGGCCTTCATGGCCAAGGTCGGTACAGAATCAACCGGATTGTGATGCGGGACGCGATCAATTCAACTCATAATTTATCTTACGGTTGTATCTATCTATCTTATTTAGTTTTTTATCTTTTAATTAGTTATTTAGTTTAATCTTTCAGTTATTCGAACATGTAATGTACCGATTATTGTTATGAGATTACGTTATTGTTTTAACGTTTAATTAGTACTTTGATATTCATATGAAATTCACGATTTGATTGTTGTTTTCATGTTTATTAATTTAGCCTGATCACCTAGATTATTTACATGAGTCGATTGTTAAATCAATAGTGTTTTAAATTAGGTTGCAGCTTACTGGTCTAATTTAATTACTAGAATTTTATATGATAATTGAGTTATATTTAATTGCAGCTTTCTGGTTCTATATAATTCAATTGATTGGTGTTCTTAATGCGATTAAATTTATTGACTTGATACGTGCTTACATGGTTGAGTCGATATAATTTAGTTAGGATTAAACTTGCGTGGTTAACGGAGTTTTACGAGTAAGAAAGATAAAACTGTTAATTTACTTGCTTACAAGGGATTAAATAGTTACCGATCTATTTGAGTCTAATTAATTGAATCAATGATTGACCCGACTATATCATATGTTGCATGTCTCGAATATTGTTATGATTATTATTTTTATTTATGTCATGTTTATTTATTTTATTATTATTATTTTTCACCTAACAAACCCCCTTCTATATATCTATACTATTAATTAAATAATAAATTTCCTAAGATAATAACGTTAGTCCCTGTGGGATCGACCTCTACTTACCCTATCTAGTGTAGAGTTAGTAGTGTTTATAGATTTAATTTTGATTGCGGAAACGACACGCATCAAATTTTGGCGCCGTTGCCGGGGACTGATTGTTTATTGTCTTAGACGTTATCTACCCTTATTTTTACTAGTATATTTTTCTTTTATTAGTTGAGTCGGCTTAAGTGCCTCCCTGAGTTTCGCAACCTTTGTAAGGGAATGTTAATAGTGTCGGTTGCCCAAAAAAAATCTTTAATTTATTAATTTGATTATTATAGTTTTATTTTTATTTTTCATTTATTTTCCCTGTCAATGTTGTGTGTTTTGTTTTCTTTGTGCTACACTTCCTTGATCAATGTTATATTTTGCAGACCGTAAAAGGACTTTTGAGTTGGTGTCGGGTTGATTATTTCGCTTGGAGCATGGAAAACAAAGGAACAATGATAGTTTTGGCGTCCAAGTAACATGATATCACCAACTACCGAATAATTAGAATCTGCTAAGTCCCTCCACTCTCTTATTATATGCTTAATGTTTAAATTCTCAATGTCTATTTTTGACATCGAGGACGATGTCGAGTTTAAGTGTGGGGGAGTGGTTAATTCTTACGGAAAAAAATGGAAAAGTTAATTCTTTTGGAATTTTTTTTTTTTTTTTGGAAAATTTTAAAAAATGGTGCTTATTGTTTAAAACCCTTTGTTTTTATTCGACTAACTAGAATAGGTAAGTCGACGACAAATTCTAATTTAACCTTTCTTTCATAAAAAAAAAATTAACTCTAACTTTAACTTTTACTAACTTTAAAAATTCATTTTTGTGTATGCATTTATTTTTCCTCCCAATTAGACTTGGATTAATTAATTTAGAAATAGATGGTATTTTAAGTCTCTTTTAAATTTAAGTTACAAATAAATTATAAAGAATACCACTTGTTTTAGCTACCTTAACTTTTTTTTTTTTCGTTGACTCTAGAGGTACGAGCAGTAAGCCGGTCTTGTTTCAATTAATTTACTTTCGTAGGTGACTCCTAATTAGGGCTATAAGAAAGATTAGATGCCTCAAGAGTGAGTGAGTCGGTCTTGTGACTCGAGTTAGTAAATCCGAGGGGAACCTAGTCCTAATGGGATTGGGAGAATGCCTAATGCCTTGTCCGGAAGGGCGGGAGTCATTGGTTGAAAGCTCGCTACATGGGGCACTCGATCTTGGAAAAAAAATTTGAAAAAAAAATAGAAAAAAATTGATTGAAAAAAAATGAAAAAAAAAATCATACAAAGAAAAAGAAAAAAAAAGAGAAAAAAGAATAAGAGCGAAAAAAGTGAGATGAGGTGTCTAGTTTGCCTTATGTGCTCGGGAGAACGATCCTCGTACTGAACTGGTAATAGGAATGTACCGAAAGTAGATCCCCTTCCCCTAAGACCTTAAACCGCTGAAACCCGTCTTCTTGAGTCAATTCTTACCCAATTTTTTTGAAGTTAGTTAAATAAGTGGGAAGGATATTTAGTTTATTTTTAATCAATATATAAAGTTAAAAGGCTTCCATCAACATTAAATTTTTTGCCACGTGGCGTCATAATGACATGATTTGTTAAAATTTCAATTTATTTAATTTATAAAATTATAATTTTTTTCATAAAAAAAAAAATTCATTTGTCTTCATTATTTGGTCTATTAAATTTTTATTTTATAAATTTCATTTGTCTTTATTATTATTCATCAAAATCTTTTCATTTGCGTTTATTAAATACGTAACATATTATTAAATTGATTGTTTTTCAATTTTTTTTATCAAAAAATTTAAAATTTTCATTTTCCTTTGTTTAAATAACAGAGTATTATTAAATGGTTTTCTAGATTTTAATTTTGTTAAATAAATTATTAATCTATCTACATAGGAGTATCTAATTAAAATGGTACTTTAGCATTTAAGTTTTTATCACATGGCATATTTATTAAAAAAATTTCTTAAATTTTGTAATTTATAAAAAATTATTTAATAAATTTTTTATTGTTAAACTTATATTTTTTTTTTTTACAAAATTTTCATTTACCTTTATTTTAGAATTTATTCATAATTAATTAAATAAATTATTAATTGTTTGCTGGAAAACTTTTCATCTGCCTTTATGATTAATTTTAATTAATTAAATTATTAATTATTCATCAAAAAATTATTTATTATACTTTATTAAAACAATATTTTGTTAAATGGTTTATTAAAAATATTAAAACTTATCAACTTATTAAATTTTTTTTTGTCTAAAACATTTCGTTTGCCATTTGTAAAAATTACATTATTACAAAAAAAAAATTACATGGCTTATTTAAAAAAATTACTATGTTTTCGATTTAATCGTTGACATGTTGACATGTTGACATGGCTTATTTATACTCCTTATTAAACAGTACTTCCATCGTCTTTTTATGTTCTATCCATTTGAATTATTTTATACCACCTAAATGAATATGTAATGGGTTAAAATTTATTTTTATTAATTAATAATGAGTAATTACATTAAGTATCATTAACTTCTTAATATTATAACTGAAAAATTGGTGAATGAAGAGTCACATGTCAATAATATAAATACATACATAATTGGGACTTGCAAGAATTGCACAAATATTTCGAAAATCACATGTAATTTTTTTTATCTTATCAACACTATCTCCGCTTCTTTTCAGAAATTAATTTGTTGTATGTAGATTTTAATTATTTTTTTTTATTCTAATTTTATCCTTTGGTTTGTTATTATTCAGAGAGTATATATGCAATGTCAATCAACAAGTTTGCAATTACTCAATTTTAAGGTATAATATCATGTTTTTATTCCGTTTTACTTCAATTATGTTTGTATAACATTTTTAGTAACCTTAAAGTTATTTACAAGAGTTAACTTTTATTTAGGTGAAGAATTAAGTAATTACTAACATATGATTGAGAAAAAATGGCGCCATTTTGAATGTTCTTCAAAGTGACATACAATAGATTATATTCCGTATATATTTAACATTTGAATCCTAAACTAGGCGTTTATGAAAATAGGAAATGTCAACATAATAACAAATAAATAAAGTACGGAAAAGTATAAATTAAAAAGATAAAAGTTGAACAAATGAAACTTAAACAAACATCTGAATTTTCTAGGAATAAAGAATGATAGTTCATTCTTGATTTAAAAAAGTTTAAATCATTTTATTAGTTATGCAAATGGAAATATATTTTTTAATATCACCAAATAGACAATGAAATTATTTTAATATCCGTAGTTTAACATAAACCTAAAAATAGTCCCGCGATTTTCATTGGATTAGAAACCTAATGATTTTTTCATTTATGTGCTACAAAGTATAATATTCTTCCATTAACATTAAATTTTTTGCCACGTGGCGTCATAATGACATGATTTGTTAATTTTTTTTGAACATTTCCTTCAATTTTGTAAGATACGAAGTATGAATTAACTACTTGATTTCTACGAATTTTGTAAGCTCACTCATGACAACATTTTAGTTGAATTAGTTGACAGCACTTGGTCAGAATATATTAACAATACGATAAAAAAGTTAAAATAGATAATTCCGTGAATTTCACGGGTCACATACCTAGTTTAGATTTAGAAGCGATTTAAAATATTATATGTTGTTAAATTAATTAATTGAATAGTTTATAGTGGAGGAGAAATTTATGTATATATTACTTGCTAATCTAACTCATAATTTGTTTGTTAACTTTACTAACTTAAAAAATATTATTAATTTGTCGTCGATCGTACCTAGTTTGGTTAGTCTAAAATGTTTTAAGGTTAATGTTTTGGTTCTTCGTTTTAACTCGTGAGTTTTCATTGTCGAGGACGACAATGGACTAAGTGTGGGGGAATTTGATAAGTCGATATTTATGTGTATTTTTACCCCTTTAATATATTATTTTTATGTTGTCTTTCGTAATATTAGAGTTAAAATGATTATTTTATATAAGTTGAGTTTATTATTTAACTTTTGATATTTTTGTATTTAATTGAGTTTTTGATATATATTTTAATTAATTAAGAATAACTCATTTGGATTAAGATTACGAGACTACTAAAATCGTATGTATTTTTTCAGGTCTGTCTTAAGACGACAATATCTCACTCATACGATGTCGGAAGAATGCGATTCAAGATGCGATGGAAAGCTAAGTTCAAGATGAACAACTTTGTTGAAGAGACCAAAATCAAATTTCATCATCTAATGGGTCAAAACCAAGCTTGAAACCATCAGCCATTATGGAAAAAATAAGGAAAGAAAATCGAGTGTAAAAAGGAAAGAAGAAGATGTTGAATTGGAAGAACAAGATCAATTAATTAAGGAAAGAAATAAATGCACTAAGACCAAATTCAACACTATAAAAGAAGGCAAAGAGGAGAAAAAAAAAGGAGAAGAAGGAGCAGCACACACACATAAAGGAGTAGGAATAGGGCGAAGGCCTTGGCCTTCATGGCCAAGGTCGGTACAGAATCAACCGGATTGTGATGCGGGACGCGATCAATTCAACTCCTAATTTATCTTACGGTTGTATCTATCTATCTTATTTAGTTTATTTATCTTTTAATTAGTTATTTAGTTTAATCTTTCAGTTATTCGAACATGTAATGTACCGATTATTGTTATGAGATTACGTTATTGTTTTAACGTTTAATTAGTACTTTGATATTCATATGAAATTCACGATTTGATTGTTGTTTTCATGTTTATTAATTTAGCCTGATCACCTAGATTATTTACATGAGTCGATTGTTAAATCAATAGTGTTTTAAATTAGGTTGCAGCTTACTGGTCTAATTTAATTACTAGAATTTTATATGATAATTGAGTTATATTTAATTGCAGCTTTCTGGTTCTATATAATTCAATTGATTGGTGTTCTTAATGCGATTAAATTTATTGACTTGATACGTGCTTACATGGTTGAGTCGATATAATTTAGTTAGGATTAAACTTGCGTGGTTAACGGAGTTTTACGAGTAAGAAAGATAAAACTGTTAATTTACTTGCTTACAAGGGATTAAATAGTTACCGATCTATTTGAGTCTAATTAATTGAATCAATGATTGACCCGACTATATCATATGTTGCATGTCTCGAATATTGTTATGATTATTATTTTTATTTATGTCATGTTTATTTATTTTATTATTATTATTTTTCACCTAACAAACCCCCTTCTATATATCTATACTATTAATTAAATAATAAATTTCCTAAGATAATAACGTTAGTCCCTGTGGGATCGACCTCTACTTACCCTATCTAGTGTAGAGTTAGTAGTGTTTATAGATTTAATTTTGATTGCGGAAACGACACGCATCAAATGGTGAATTAGAAAATAAACAACAGAATTTGTCACGTGAATTAGTGCACAAATCTGATTCCGGCTAATTGAACGTAATTCAATCAAGCAAAGTGGATGAAGAGTGGAAATCGATAAGTGATTCACATTATTTTGGGAAATGTGAATCGATTAAGTGTTTTGTTGATTTTGGGAAATTAATTTAGGTTTTCAATTTTGGGGCAAATGACTATTCCAGATTTCCAGTTTTCTGAATTTTGTTTTGCTGTTAGCGTTATTGATTGTGTTATTAAAAGGGTAAATAGGTCATTCACATCATTCTATTAGTTTTTTTTTTCGGAAATTGGTTCAAGGTATTGGTTACGGAATTATTTGAATAAGTAGGTATAAGTTTTGAAACAAATTTATTGGAGGTATAAAATTTGAAAATGAGTATTATTGGAGGTATAACATATCAATTTTCCCTAATAATAATAATAATAATAATAATAATAATAATAATAATAATAATAATAATAATAATAATTTTTATTATATTATTATTATTATTATTATTATTATTATTTTATTTTTTATTTTTTATTTTTTTTTTACGAATGGAGAATTTCATTGATGAATCAAAAATCAGGTTACAAAAAATTGGTGGGTAACCGAGATACAATCTGGGCCCCCACCCCCTTAGCTATAGCGAAGCTAAGTCTGGTAAAAATAAAAGGAGCAGCGCGTGCTCCGGCATCCTGTGCTATCGAAAATTTTTGAATTCTCTTGAGTAAGCCGATAGCATCCGCCTCCAATTCCCCCAGCGAAGAAAAGGAAAAAGGCAAAAACCCATACACAAGCCCTTGGCATAGGTCCCTGTACTTAACGCATTTGCGCCGGGCAGCGTCACCCACATCACGGCCTGGCGCGAAATCAGAGAGCCCGGACTGAGTCAAAGGAGAAGACCTGGTAAGATCTACGCAAACGTCACGCCCCATGTCCCACGAATAAAGAAGCAAATCTGCAGGACGCAAGAATCTGTCATGATCATCAATCAAGCCAATATTGATCTCCTTCCCAGCCGAGACCCCGGAACGGAAACAGATATCCAAAAGAGTGTCACGAACGAGGTTATGTTGGTTTTTAATACCGACAACACCCGCGCAAGACACGACATGGTCCCCAAAAATATCGTCGCCAAAAACCCGAGAGCAGGCAGAACACGGTCAGGTACAGAAAACAAAGGAATGCCCAACCGATAGCTAAGCACACAATGGTACGTCCGACCGTTCATAGTCTGGCCCAGCCCAGAAATAGGGACAGCGCGAAGCCAATCAGAAGCATGACGGCCTTGCTGAGACTTCCACAAGGCAACCTGACGGGAGGTAAAGGAGAAATCCGATTCCGCAGTAGTCACAACCCTCGTGAAATATATATCTGCCAAAGACTTCATAATTTTAGGGGCAGCGATCTCACTTGGATTACACTCAACAGAACCCAAAACCTCCTTAAGCCTACACAAGGCCGCATCGAAAGCCGGGCCAGGGGTCAGTATGCCCGCAGCGCGAAGCAGCGTAGCCTGCAAACCCACAGATTGCAGTCGGGATGCCACAAAAGCATAATGTACGACATCGCCAGCAGCATACACCCCAAGCCCCCCAAACGAAAAGGGAAGGGTGGCAAGCCGCCACTGCCAATCCCCAAATCCCGGTCCAGACGCAATAACAACCCGTTCTAAATGAGAACGAAGAGCTGCGTCAAAAGCAAGTTGAGCCGACTCAAAAACAGTCGGTGGGCAAGTACGCAAAGTAAAATAAAGTTTGGAGATACCAGTACAGGCCCGGAGCAACAGCAACTCACACTGCGGATCATCAAGCAGAGCGACGTAACCCATAAGTGCGATAGTTCTGGTCACTCTACTCATCACGGCTCACTGCTGAAATCATGACTCGCACTAACAGGCCCACCAAGGACTTTAACACCACGCATCGGCCTGGCGATAGTAGGGGGAAGACACCAGGGAGCCTGCTCCTAGGATCTTCCGAAGGCTAAAAAATCTCGGTTTTTGATAGTAGGTTCTCGCCGCGTCCCCCCACCGTCAAGTAAAGTCCAACTAATCCTAACGGGTAGCTAGGGTAAGTCGGGTCGTGTCCACGGAGACGGTTATAGGTGTCTAGACTAGGTCTACCTAAAAACGAGGCTAAGTCACACAAACAACACAAAGAGAAGAGAATTGACAAACTATGATGGTTGGAGGTGAAGAAAGTGGACTAACAATGGACTAGGTATAACAAGGGCTAAAAAGAACAACTAAGGACTAATGAAGCAAGTAAACTAGAGAAATGATAACTAAGGAGGTTAAATCAAATATGAAAGGGAGTAGGGTTAGGTTGGGTTTATAAGTGTAGTAGGATAATTGGAAGGTCAAGGGTAAAGGTTACACCTAGTCACTAAGGTCGGTTTGCGCTCTCGCGCCAAAGCCTAAGTCCGCACTCTCGTGTCTAAGACTAGACCCGAATACTCATGCAAAGTATTACCCAAAACATAAGCATTCAACCACAAATCGATTCCAAGATGAGGAGATGAAAACAAGCATGAGAAGCATGGCCACTACAACTCAAACAAGCAATTCAACAAACACATAGAGTGCTCAACTTGTGACTAGCAACAAAGATTCCACCTTTTCCCTTAATCAAACACTAATTATCCATAATCCACACTTAATCCCCCTACTAACCCCACAAAGAGTCTACTCACTCATTATCCAACTAATACTAACATAAACAAGAGAAATCCACATAATAATCCAAACATCCATAATGAACAAACAAGAACAATGAACAATATGTAAAGATTAAAACTTGAAAGATTAACAAAGATTAAGAGAAAAGAGATTATACCAACTAACAAGGAGATAAAAAGATGAGAACTTGCATTTATAAGAAACCCAAATAAACTCCAAGGTTGTCAATCTTGGATGAGTCTTCAAGAATCTCTTTAATACAAGACTAATCAACTAGATTAATCTAAGATTAACAAAAGATTAAAATGAAACTAAACTAGAGATGAAGAGAATCTAAGTAGGGTTTTAAATGTTGAAGAGAGGTCTCAAATAATCTAGGGTAATGTAAGATGCTTAAACAATACAAGGGAGAAGTATTTATAAGGTTACAAAAAGTGAAGGGAAATGAAAAGAAGAGGCGCGGCTACAGAAGGCCCGTCCCAACCGAGACGGTTCATGGTCTCGGCCGGGAAGGCGGTCCCGACCGATACGGTTCATGGTCTCGGCCGGGAAGGCCTAAACAGCAGCCCTCTCAAACGTGCACTCCTTCCCGACCGAGGGGGCACTTGGTCTCGGTCGGGAAGGCTCTATAGGCCTCCAATAAGAGCTTTAAGGTCCCTCCTTGTTTCACATGAGCTTCTCCTCGATTTTCGGAGCTCGGGATCGAGTCTAAGGGGCTCGGAAATGGGTCCCAAGGTCTTGGGATCGAACCTAAGGCACCGAGTGATCGTTCCTTCCCCTCGTTGGCTCCAAAAGCATAGGAAACGAGTCGAAATCGTTCCAATTCTCCATGAATGGTCTTGAGAACCTAAAACGAGCTAGAAAGAGTATAAGTAGCCCAGAAATCTCTCCAAACACAAGGGAAAACGAGACCAAACACAACAAATTAGGTACTACAAACTACACTTATCAACTCCCCCACACTTAACCCTTACTCGCCCTCGAGTAAGCACCAACTAACTATAAACTAAAAGAAACTAGACTACTAACCGAGCGGGTATTAGCGCACCCTACGCCTTTTCAACTCACGCGAGTACACTTAGAGGAAAAGTGCACTCCGCAAGGCAAGTAAGGTCTTGCGACAAAACTGTGGGTGCAACCGGACACAAAAACACATAAACGAACAAACATACAAACATACAAACAAACAAGTAATTGGTTGCACCCAAAAATAAATAAATACCGCTTCCCTCTAAAAAGCGGTGAAAGAAGCACCGGTTTAGGACTCGAGGCAAGTGACAACGTTCCCAAGCTAATAACACAAATCGAAATGAACAAAACCCTAATAGTATGACAACAAAGCAATAAAAACGTTGGTAACTTACCAAGGTCCTCTTAATCTTCTAAGAACGTACTACGGGACGATCGGCGGGATGGAAAAAGGATGAACCACGGTGTTAGTCGACACTGTAGGTAAGTGAGACCCCGCCCCCTTTAGCGATGAGCCAAGAGGGTCATCCCATGTTCAAAACCGTTCAACTAATCCAATAAAAAGGTGGACATGATTGCAAAATGAGGGAAGACCGATCATTACCGCTATCATCCTTCCTAGGGACTCGGTCCTTTGGTAGGCTCTTCACGGTAACGATCGGAAAAAAGGCTTATTTTTGAGAGGTGGGGATTCTTTTGTGAGATATTTTCTTTGGCATTTTCTTTCTTTTGCATTTTTTTTCTTTTTGTGTTGCTATGCCATTTCTTTTTCTTCTTTTGTATTTTCTTTTTAGCTTTTTATGCCTTTTCTTTTTCTTCAATCTTTTCTTTTTTTCATTTTCTTTCTTTTTCTTTTCTTTGCCCTTTTGGCTAGATTTGAGTTGTAGGCATTTCTTTTTGCAACTAAGAAAGATGATTTCAACAATTTGCAACTTTATTTTGTGAATATGTGTAGGAGGTAGGGGAATGGGTAAGTCGGGACGGTGCCTTCCCTTCAAACCCACAAAAAGGGAAGAAACTTGGACTAATCAAACAATTTCGAACACGGTCACCTAAGGGACGGGACTCGGCAACCAAGGCCTTTTCACACCGTGGGTGGTCATAATGGTCAAAATGCAAATCCCGTAGTAAATCCCTAGTAGACTAGGTGGACTCAAGGTAAAGGACCAACGAAACTATTGATTTAGGGTCATTCTACTAGACTAAAGTCCAAGACTCGATTCATACTACTAGAAAGGGAAAGTAAACACTTGCACACTAGCCTCAAAACCGGGTTTTCAAAAACCTTTTTACACACTAGTCACAACTACACATCACAAGACGAAGACACGACGAAAACGAAAGAAAAAGAGGCAAAGGCAACAAAACAAGACAAAACAAAACAAACACATAAAGAGAACAAACACCACCCCAAATTTCCAAATAAGCAACCAATCAACCACAAATCTTCACAAAGCTCCACCCGAGCACACATCATCACAAATCTCCTCCACACTCCACAAGAGATAAAGAGGAAAAAGGGATAGAAAGGCGTTACCGGATGTCTTGAAAGCTCTCCAAAGTTAGCGGTGATTAAGCGACCTACAAGGAAAAAGGGAGGCAAACACACACAACACAACAAAAGTACGACACAACGACACAAAAAGAGAAAGACATAAAAGAAAATCTTTTTGATTTTTTGTGAAAATTTTTCAAATTTTTATGGTTTTTTAAGATTTTTCGAAAAACAACGAAAATAAAATTAAACTATACTAGAATATCGCTCCCCCACACTTAAACCGAGCAATGTCCTCATGCTCGATCGTAGTGTATGGAGACACTAAAGAAAAGAAACTACAAAAATAAAGCTAAAAAATCAAAAATAAAGAGGAGAAAAGGGTAGAATGTGTCCGGCCGGGGTGTAGTCAAGTCACCATGGGCCGAGACGAGAAAAGATATGGATGGGGGAAGAAATAAGAAGAAGGAAATAAAAGGAAATGGGAGGGGAGGACTAGGTGTAATCAAGTCACCTAGCCCGGATTTCGCCCGAATCCGATTAAATCCTAAAAAGTGAAAAATAAAGTGAAAAGGCTTGTAAATTTGGATTTTGAAATGACTCTCGACGTAGTCACGTCATCGAGAGTCGGGAGCAATAACTACCAAGGCCCCGAGGGCCACCATGACACAAAAGTGTATAAGTGGAAGGGAACAAACAAAGGAAAACAAGCAATAAAAGACAGAAAAGAAAGGATAGTCGCCGTACCAATCGGTTAGCAACTCACTCGCTCCATCGTCTCAATGATCATTAATGGTGCAAAGCTTGTCTTCGTCATAGTTATTCTCTTCCAATCACGATATAGTTCCATGGTTGAAGTACAAAGGTATAAGGAGGCGGGATTTGTTGTGAGGCTCGGTATGTAGTTAAGAAGAAATGTGGTGGGGGTATGTAAATGAAGTGTAGGGGTTATATGATATGTGCAAGGGTAGGTAGGGAGGTTGGGAGGAGGTCTAAAGTGGTAGGGTGGGCTCACATGACAAAGAAGAGGCCAAAGGAGGAGCAGGGCTCGTCCCGGTCGGGATGGATGGTCCCGGTCGGGATGACACACCCTTCCCGGTCGGGAAGCTCCTGTCCCGGTCGAGATGGCTCAACAGAAGGCTCGAATTTTGGTACCCTCATCCCGATCGGGATGGCTCCTTCCCGGTCGGGACGGCTCCTCCTTCCCGGTCGGGATGCCCTCTTCTCGGCCGGGAAGAGTCTTCTAGCCCTTCATATCCCCAAAAGCTTGTCAAAAGCTTCAAAAACCGACTCCCCTTGCTCAAATTCCAAGCTCTATCAACAACCACTCCTCTCTAAGATTCATCTTCACTTCACACCTATCAAATAAGCTCAAAACATTTATCAAAATCCCTCCCCCACATCACTCATCAAAATACGAAACTACAAGATTTTCACAAAACTCAAAAGAATAAGAAAGAGATATATACAATGAGATGGTTCTTTTGGAACTCCGTCAAACCAAGGATGGTGCATTCTTCAATCATTTTTCAACAAAACTATAACCAATTCCATCGCCATCAAGAGCACGAAGCAACAAATCGAAGGCTCTCAAGAAGTCTTCAATCAAACTAGTGGTATAGCCATCCACACTCCAAGGTTCTTCACAACCTTGTCTCGACGTTCCCGGGGCATCCCGATCTACTAAGTTCAATGGCTTGAACTTGTAATTTTGATCCTTCGGTATATACCCAAAAGTCCATCTATCCTCATGTGGCCCCAAGGGAGGCTCATCTTTCTTCTTGCCTTGCAACTTGTCTTCAACATCATGATATGGGCATTCATCCGCCCCAAGCTCGGAATCATCATCTTCAATTCCATAGAAGTTGTTCTTCAAGCTTTCACCCGACTCATCTCCTAGATCGATGTTTTTCATGGCGGTGATCATTTTACAAGACTCATCACTAGTAGGCGAGGTGTTGCCTTGGAGGTCAAACACGAGCTTCTCGTCGCCTAGCTAAAATGTGATCCTACCATTCTTCACATCGATCATAGCACCGACGGTATGTATAAATGGGCGCCCAAGGATAATGGGAGTGATAGCATCTTCCGGCATATCGAGCACGAGGAAGTCGACCGGAATGAAGAACTTCCCAATTCTTCTTGGCACATCTTCTAACATTCCCAATGGTCGGTTGAGTGAACTATCGGCCATTTGGAGTGTAATGGAAGTACATTTGAGCTCATTCATCCCAAGTCGCTCACAAATGGAATAGGGAATGATGCTTACACTCGCACCCAAATCACATAGTGCTCTCTCAATCTTGAAGTTGCCTATGGTGCACGGGATCGAGAAACTACCCGGATCCTTCAACTTGGGAAGTGTAGAACCTTGAATAAGCTCACTCACCACTCTTGTGAACGCTATGGTCTCTTCCTTGTCGATGGACCTCTTCCTAGCCAAGATTTCTTTCCTGAATCTTCCATATGCCAGGACTTGGGTAAGTAGCTCGGTAAAAGGGACACTCACATCCAATTTCTTCACAATATCTAGGAACTTGTCATATTGAACATCCACCTTGGTCTTCATTTGCCTTGTTGGGAAAGGCAACTTGATATGTACCTTGTCTTGCTCAATAGGGTTGGACTTTTCAAATGACATTTTCCCTTTTCCTTTGTCTTTTCCTTGAAGTGGGGGAAGCTTCTCTTCACGAGGTTTCTCAATCTCCCACAAAACTTGCTCCTCTATTGGATTTCCCAAGCTTGAGTTTTCTTGAGTTGGACATACAACTTCTTTCATTGCTTGTTGCTCACTAGGAAACACGGGGGAGTCATAGGATGAACACTCCTCAAGGTAATAGCATTCACATGTTCAAATTTCGCCGGTTCACCTTGAGGAGGTAGTTGTCCCCTTTGCCTTGAAGAACTACCCGAAGCAACTTGAGCTAGTTGGGTTTCGAGCATCTTGAGATGAGTTCTTGTTTCCTTGTTTTCCATTTGAAGTTGGGCAATAAGTTCTTGTTGGGATCTTTGTATCTCCATTTGGCTTCTTTGCAACTCCATCATTTGCTTTTGTGTATCAAAATCTCGAGGTGGAGATTGTTGATTGTGTGGAGTATTGGTGATGGCTAGAGAAATGCCATAATCATGAGTAAAAGACCGGCTCCTTTGCTTGCTTTGTTGTTGGGTACCTTGAGACCCTTGTTATTGTTGGAAGTTCCCTTGGAACCCTTGAGAGTTGCCTTGATTAAGGCCTTGAGAGTTTAGGTTGTAGTTTTGATGTCCTCGATTGTGTTGGTTTCCTTGGAAACCACCTTGATGATTGAAGTTCCCTTGTTGGAACCCTTGATTGTTGTTGAAGGTACCTTGGTTATGTTGCTTGAAATTGTTAAATGGCCTTGGGTTACCCACATAACCTTGGTAACCTTGGATGTTGTCCCTTAAGGGAGGTGGCACATATGGACGGTATTGTAGAGATTGTTGTTGGGAAGCTTGGAACATGTGAGGATAGGGGGCACCTTGCTTGAACGCTTGAAAGGCGTTCACTTTCTCAATACTACCTCGACAATGAAGAGGCTCCTGTCCAAATATCCCGCATATATCGCATATCCCATAGTAAGATGTAGGAGATACAACTTCCAAAGCATTGACTTGATGAGTGGAATGTTGGTGGGAGGCACTTGCACTTTGACCTTGATCAAAATGACTTCGGAGCTTCTTGTCAATAGATTCCATGTGGGTTTTTAGTTGAGCCCCAAGATCAATGCTTAATTGTGTAATGGTATCAATCGATTCGCCTTTCTAGGCCTTGAGTATTGGGAGTTGTGCACCGCCATCTCCTCGATTCTTGACCAAGTTTGGTCATCATCCACCTCGGTAAACCTTCCACTTGATCCCATGTTGAGAATGGCCCTTGAGTCTTCATATAACCCGTTCCAAAACTGTTGAACAAGGAACCACTGTGATAGACCAGGGTGAGGACAAGAGCGGATGAAGGCTTTGAATCTTTCCCATGATTCGTAGAGGCTTTCTTCATCACGTTGTTTGAATCACGTGATAGAGGCTCTCAATAGATTTGTCTTCTCCGGGGGATAAAATTGTTGGTAGAAAGCTAAGGCTAGCTTCTTCCAAGTATCAATACCAAGAGTCGCCTTGTCTAACCCTTTGAACCATTGCTTAGCTTTACCGATCAAGGAGAAAGGAAACAATACCCACCGGATTTGGTCTTGGGTTATTCCCGTTTGTGAGATAGCATCGCAATAATCCGAAAAGGTTTCCATGTGTTGATGAGGATTTTCGGTTGGTAACCCACTAAATTGACTTCTTTCGACCTTTCGACCAATTGGATGAATTGCGTTTTTGCCACAAAGTTGCCGATATATGCCTCCGGTAAAGCGGTTGGACCGGGCAAAACGTCTTTCGTAAAGGTTGAATGAGAAGAGATGTAATACCCGTCGTGTAATACGAGAATTTCTTATTTAATTCGGGTCTCTTTAAGGGGTAGTAGTATATATATAATTGGTTAACCCATTTAGTAAACCATTTCGTTTAGCCTACTCCTAGTACCTATACGTGACCGAATTTGGGCGAAGTAGTAGGTTACGTATTTGGATGGGTCAACACGAATTTTCCCGAGCCCAACTTAAAAGGGAAGAGAATATAAAATTCTCATTCAAACAATTAAACCTACGTACATCCCCTAACCTACACCCCCATTTCTAGTACACACGCCGCACCATCATCTAAATCCCTCCCTTGTCGTTTCTACCTATCACCCACTATAATGGAATACTTCCTAGACATACCTAAGCTTCATCTATACAAATACCACCCTTATTTGTAAGAGAAAGCAAGAAGGAAAGAGCAGGCGCAAGGAGGAGTCGAGTTTCGGAGTGACTCGTCAATCTAGTATGTACGCACATATACCATTTCATATGTTTTGATTGATCATCTTTGTGTCTAATCATAAGTAATGGTTATTATAATCGTCGATCAGTAGTTACGTATGGGTTTAGTGTCGTAATTATGTGAGTCACGTCATAAATTGGTTTGTCGGGGATGGTTTGTGGTTGCGGTATCGTTATTGGTGTCGTGTTATTATTGGGTTGTCGTCGATTTGTCATGGTTGCCCTTGCGTGGTTTCTGTTGTCGGGTATTGATATTTTCGTGTCGCTGTTATGACGGGCTTGTGGTGCGCCGTTGTAGTGCTATCAAGAGGGACTCGTAGTGTTGTGTTGGCTGTGTGCCATTGTGGCTGTAGTGTAGTATTGTAGTCATGTGTTAATAATTATTATGGAATATTATAATAATGATAAAAGCAATAGTTGCTTTACTGTTGTCATGGGATGTTAACAATAATAATTATAATAATAATTATAATAATAATTCATGGAGGTAGTGTAATACGAGTAATAATTAGTGTAGTATCGGTTATATATTGATACATATAACTCAGTCAGTGTCGTTCTGTCGTGTTTTATGTTATAAATAAATACATTATGTCGATATTAATTTAAGTATAATATTTTATTAGGATCGGATTTCGTAGAGTTTCCGGGGTGATCCGTACTACCGATGCAGTGATGAATTGCTGACTAGGTAAGGTTTGCCTTACTTAGAATACGTGAATATTATGATGCATGTATGAGTTACGAGTACGATGTGATATCGTGCTAATGAGAATGAGATCGAATAATGATGGTGGAAGGATTGATGAATATTGATATATATTGGAGTTGGTGAGGCTAGCTTTAGACCTAGCCGGGGAAACTGATCACGGTCCCCTCCCTGATTTCTCCTCGTGGGTTGTTGAACCTGCGGGGGGTGTGCACACTCGGAATGAAAGGGCCTGCCAGAAGAGTTGATATGAGATTATTGATTGGTACCGTGATGGTACTGAATGTTGATATGAGATTATTGATTGGTACCGTGACGTTACTGAATGTTGAGATGAGATTATTGATTGTTGGTACTGATGATGGTATCGAGACGGTCGAGACTTTATGTTTTATATTACGTACTTGTGTTATGATGTTAGCATGTTCTAACCGTATTATCTGTCTAAATTGTCACCCTATTTTATTGGGGACCTGCGACGATCCAATTGACATTTCTGGTCTTTTGGGGAGTAGTGCTAGTGTGCAGGTTGATGATGTGTGACGATTGTATTCTGGTTGACTGTACGGGATAGGTCTGCGCTGTCACTGACCAAGTTTATAGGCTGTTGTCATATTAGTTATGCTTCCGCTGCTGCAATTGTATAACCGTGTTCTTTAGATATGAGATTGTAATAATTCATTATTTAGTTTTAAATGGCTAGTTTCTGAATTGTATTGTAATAGACTACTACCTCGGGTTATACCCATAATCCACACTTAATCCCCCTACTAACCCCACAAAGAGTCTACTCACTCATTATCCAACTAATACTAACATAAACAAGAGAAATCCACATAATAATCCAAACATCCATAATGAACAAACAAGAACAATGAACAATATGTAAAGATTAAAACTTGAAAGATTAACAAAGATTAAGAGAAAAGAGATTATACCAACTAACAAGGAGATAAAAAGATGAGAACTTGCATTTATAAGAAACCCAAATAAACTCCAAGGTTGTCAATCTTGGATGAGTTTTCAAGAATCTCTTTAATACAAGACTAATCAACTAGAGTAATCTAAGATTAACAAAAGATTAAAATGAAACTAAACTAGAGATGAAGAGAATCTAAGTAGGGTTTTGAATGTTGAAGAGAGGTCTCAAATAATCTAGGGTAATGTAAGATGCTTAAACAATACAAGGGAGAAGTATTTATAAGGTTACAAAAGTGAAGGGAAATGAAAAGAAGAGGCGCGGCTACAGCAGGCCCGTCCCGACCGAGACGGTTCATGGTCTCGGCCGGGAAGTCGGTCCCGACCGATACGGTTCATGGTCTCGGTCGGGAAGGCCTAAACAGCAGCCCTCTCAAACGTGCCCTCTCGGTCGGGAAGGCCCAGTAGGCCTCCAATAAGAGCTTTAAGGTCCCTCCTTGCTTCACATGGGCTTCTCCTCGATTTTCGGAGCTCGGAATCGAGTCTAAGGGGCTCGAAAATGGGTCCCAAGGTCTCGGGATCGAACCTAAGGCATCGAGTGATCGTTCCTTCTCCTCGTTGGCTCCAAAAGCATAGGAAACGAGTCGAAATCGTTCCAATTCTCCATGAATGGTCTTGGGAACCTAAAACGAGCTAGAAAGAGTATAAGTAGCCCAGAAATCGCTCCAAAGAGCGATTTCACAAGGGAAAACGAGACCAAACACAACAAATTAGGCACTACAAACTACACTTATCAGTTTTACTGTCATTAAGATGAAGTCCCGAAAGAGGATCATCGTCCAAAATCAGCTCCAAAACCTTCCCCAAAACCAAGGTATCCCCAACTATGGTGCCATCATCCAAGTACCAAGCCTGCAGCCTCAAATCGAAAGAGTCCCAGATCTTACAAACCAAGGGATGTAACACCAAAGAAAAAAGCAGAGGACCCAAAGGATCACCCTGCTGAACCCCTTGACAAGACCACAGGCTGTGCTCACCATAATATAATCGGGCAGGACTAGAATAACAGAATTTCACCCACCGGGAGAGAACAGGGCAGTGGTAACGAACCTCTCGTAACATGATTTGGGAGAAGTAGTAGGTTACGTATTTGGATGGGTCAAAACTATTTTCCCGAGCCCAACTTAAAAGGGAAGAAAATATAAAATTCTCATTCAAACAATTAAACCTACGTACATCCCCTAACCTAGTACACACGCCGCACCATCATCTAAATCCCTCCCTTGTCGTTTCTACCTATCACCCACTATAATAGAATACTTCCTAGACATACCTAAGCTTCATCTATACAAATACCACCCTTATTTGGAAGAGAAAGCAAGAAGGAAAGAGCAGGCGCAAGGAGGAGTCGAGTTTCGGAGTGACTCGTCAATCTAGTATGTACGCACATATACCATTTCATATGTTTTGATTGATCATCTTTGTGTCTAATCATAAGTAATGGTTATTATAATCGTTGATCAGTAGTTACGTATGGGTTTAGTGTCGTAATTATGTGAGTCACGTCATAAATTGGTTTGTCGGGGATGGTTTGTGGTTGCGGTATCGTTATTGGTGTCGTGTTATTATTGGGTTGTCGTCGATTTGTCATGGTTGCCCTTGCGTGGTTTTTGTTGTCGGGTATTGATATTTTCGTGTCGCTGTTATGACGGGCTTGTGGTGCGACGTTGTAGTGCTATCACGAGGGACTCGTAGTGTTGTGTTGGCCGTGTGCCATTGTGGCTGTAGTGTAGTATTGTAGTCATGTGTTAATAAATATTATGGAATATTATAATAATGATAAAAGCAATAGTTGCTTTACTGTTGTCATGGGATGTTAACAATAATTATAATAATTATAATAATAATTCATGGAGGTAGTGTAATACGAGTAATAATTAGTGTAGTATCGGTTATATATTGATAAATATAATTCAGTCAGTGTCGTTCTGTCGTGTTTTATGTTATAAATAAATACATTATGTCGATATTAATTTAAGTATAATATTTTATTAGGATCGGATTTCGTAGAGTTTCCGGGGTGATCCGTACTACCAATGCAGTGATGAATTGCTGACTAGGTAAGGTTTTCCTTACTTAGAATACGTGAATATTATGATGCATGTATGAGTTACGAGTAAGATGTGATATCGTGCTAATGAGAATGAGATCGAATAATGATGGTGGAAGGATTGATGAATATTGATATATATTGGAGTTGGTGAGGCTAGCTTTAGACCTAGCCGGGGTTGATCACGGTCCCCTCCCTGATTTCTCCTCGTGGGTTGTTGAACCTGCGGGGGGTGTGCACACTCGGAATGAAAGGGCCTGCCAGAAGAGTTGATATGAGATTATTGATTGGTACGGTGATGGTACTGAATGTTGATATGAGATTATTGATTGGTACCGTGAGGGTACTGAATGTTGAGATGAGATTATTGATTGTTGGTACTGATGATGGTACCGAGACGGTCGAGACTTTATGTTTTATATTACGTACTTGTGTTATGATGTTAGCATGTTCTAACCGTATTCTCTGTCTAAATTGTCACCCTATTTTATTGGGGACCTGCGACGATCCAATTGACATTTCTGATCTTTTAGGGAGCAGTGCTAGTGTGCAGGTTGATGATGTGTGACGATTGTATTCTGGTTGACTGTACGGGATGGGTCTGCGCTGTCACTGACCAAGTTTATAGGCTGTAGTCATATTAGTTATGCTTCCGCTGCTGCAATTGTATAACCGTGTTCTGTAGATACGAGATTGTAATAATTCATTATTTAGTTTTAAATGGCTGGTTTCTGAATTGTATTGTAATGGACTACTACCTCGGGTTATACCGAGATGGTAACACCTTGATTTACATGGAAATGTCTTGATAAGGCTTCTGGGTAAATGGGGGTGTTACAAAGTGGTATCAGAGTGATCGATCTTGGAGCCTGAATAAATGAACCTAGGAAAATAAAATGAACTCCGGCGATGGACCATCAGGAGCCCCTGTAAAATTCGATTGAGGAGGCGTTCTTATTCCAACCCCGGCCCTTCTGGTCTTGACCCGGTAACCGCATGTGAGAAATAAGATGGGGTATATATTAGGAAGGGATACGTTGTTATGCAATGAAGGTTTTTTGATGACTGCCTGTGATAACTGGTTGCGATGTTGACGTATGTGATGTAGTGATCGAAATGTATAAGCTGAGATGTGACTAGCGTACATACTTACGGTATTAGCATGTTATAGTAATTAGTACGAGGCCATATGAGGAATATGTTACAGCATGTAAGGTTTAGGTAAGAGTCAATCACCCTGGGTGAGAGTATGTTCATAGTCAGAGTTGGTAGTAATATTAGATACAACATCGATGTGTTTGTACGTAGTAGTGTCGTAAGCGATAAAAGAGTTTTAAATAGTGGATTTGGTGGTAATCCGTGTCTGTCTTGTTGAAGTAATGTAATGAAGTCGTTCACATTACTATTGTTCTCTGAGAACGGTACATGTATTGCAATACGTTTAGAGGGTCGATAATTTACGTGGTTTAAGTGTGTCGTAATCTGAATGTTATTCAAAAGTACTTGAATACTTGTGTTCCGTTTGTAGTGTTTTGTGCTTCCTTGTCGATATAATTTATTAGCTGCCTCCGCGTTACTTAATGAGGATGTATAGTTAGAAGTATAATGGTTCGTAATGTGTGCATGAAGGGTGTCATATTGCGAATAAAGTACGAGTTGGTGAGCCTAATAGTCGAACAATGTAAGAATACTTGAGACCCATTTCGAGTTAATGTGATTTACTTGCTTTAAATCAATTTGAGTAGTGTCCTCATTGGTCCTCATCCTTCTCTCGTAATGGTGTTAATGAACTTGTCTATTAATCGGTTCTTGAAAACATATGTGGTACTTGGAATTATGTCGAACTGTTTGTATTATAGAGAGCAACAATGCATATATGAATGCGTCGTTTCTATTTCGATCACCTTGATTAATACATTGACAAGATAAAGTGTAAAATCGAAATCTTTTTATTACTTGAGTTTGAGTAATGATATATCTGTGGTGTCATCATCGTATTCATTAATGTGCATTTATGTTAAAGTCACTTGGATATTCGCATTTCATTCTGAGTTTATATGCTTATCCGCCGATGTGATAGGTTCCGAATCGTACCTTATTGATTTCTATTCTTGATGGTTTAAATGAGTATTTATAAAAACCTGCGTTGAGTTAATGACACACACGTCTATATCACTTCATCTAACCTAAATAATGTTTTTACTGAGTTCTGTTTTGATGGCCTAGACACACATGCTTGCTAACCGTGTCGAGATAATGTCAGAATAGCTTAAAACACCTTCGTTAACAGGAATAATGTGTTACTGAATTGTTTCACCTGTTTACAACGTCCCTTTCACAAAAGTTTGAAAAGAGACTCATGTTTATTTTAAGTCTAGTTCTTCACTGCAAAAGTTCGGTATTTATACCCAAGTACTTCAACCTATTTTCTAGTAGTCACGTTTCCATTACACACCTTATTTAGAGATTAATAAATTATCATTGGGAATTTTTACCGAGATCACTTTGAAGAGTTTGGATAATGTTGGGACTTGGTTTGCTCAAAAATATGATTTGAAATAATTCGTTTTATCAATTGAAACTTTTTCAAAGTAAAAAATAATAATAATAATTTTTTTTGCCAGTTTAGGAAAATGATTCTCCAAATCACGGTTATATTTGAAATTTGACAATGGTTTTAACAGGAAAGTGGTACAGGACTGTCTTCAGAGTCTAAGACCACTAGTTTCACATTGTTTTGATTTACAATGATTTAATTACGATTTTTTTATCATGACGGAAATGTTTTGGATATGTGTCTAAGTCCGTTGAATGGTCAATAATTCATCTTCTTCAAGTAAATGCACTAATTAAAAAATGTCTGCCTTATCGTATGATGCAATTGAGTTAGACTTATATCTGAATGATGAATCCAGAGTAAAATCGGGTTATGAGAGGTCATACTTGTTCATGTTGCATAATTGCATGCCTTAACGTGAATCTTATGGATCAAATGTGCCGTTGTCTGATAAATCTGTCATGGTTAGGAGTCGCTTATGTGATAAAGAACATCGATGCACGTATCCAATAGATGTGGTAAATTCCATGAGAAGTCGGGAAAGGTCTAGTCGTTAAACTACGAACCGAGTACGTTGGTTGCATCTAAGAATAAACAAAACGTCATCTCTCAGATTTGGTCGTAATAGACTTAAACTAGACATGTTTTGTAAACCAGTCAAATGTTATTCTTAATTGCTCCTGTATATCTGTGATGAGTTTTGTCTTAATTATCAGTCAATGAGTAACATATGCTGAGATGAATGATGTCTACGGGATGAGTGTTAGTCCTAAGTCATATGCAAGTGTCTAAATGTAAAACTTATGTGCACCTAAGACATAATGAACTGCTTGATTAATTATTGCAGTCTGGATAAGCATATGTCACCTGTCATTTGTCTCAAGTATTGAAATTATTCACGTGGTCATGTAAAAGTGTTCAGTTGTCTTACTATTACTTGCCTAAATGATTCCTCTCAAGTATGTATACATGTGAATCTGAACCCGTTAAAGAGACAACCGTGTCAACGCATTACTATCATATGTAGATTGGGAGTACGTGTCTTAATGATCGAAAGGAGTGGTGCGACATAGTAAAGAGGCATCATGAGGATATGTTGTCGTTTAAATGTAAGAAAGTTGTAATAATGGTAGTTAACGAGTCTAATTGTATAAATAAGCGTAATGGAATGATAACAGATATGGTGATGGTACAGGAATTTAGATTAATGAACAGTGAAGGGTCAAAGAAATACGTGATGAAACAGTAGTAACAAAACTGAAAGGAGACATACGTGCTTTCATGTTTGAATACTCCGAACTACAAAATCCAGTTAGACTAACTATATTATGTGAACTGAACTATGAGTAACCAAGTTTTAAGGTTGAGGATGGCATCAATTGAAATAGTTAGGTGTCTAGGGTTTATCTGTTAATGCGTTGTGTCATCACTTATATTTCGAGGTCAACAAGTCAGGTTATAGTACAAGGTACTAACATCATGATCACGACTACATGCAAGTAAAGTGACATATCACTAGGCGCCAGGTCGAGTGTTAATCAAACCGTCTTTGTATGGAATAATCGTCTTACTTGGGTGAAAGTAATGGTGTCCATGCATGTAAATATGTCTTGGGAGGAGGGTTCTCGCAAGTCTGTAAGTTACAAGTGCATTAGTTGTTGTCTGCCAGCATATAAAACGAGTCGTGACAAGTATAATGAGTAAAAGCGCAATGGTATTATTAAGCGGTCTGTTTTTATGAAATTATGTGAAGTATGATATATGAGTACGAGTATACAAGTAATTTGTTGGTAATTATGTCGAATCACGATAACAGTCTAAGTAAAGATGCAGTATATGGTTAGTAACAAGAGAATTTATGTTGTAAAATGTGGATGAATGCGAAATTGAACCCATTACGACCAGGCTGATAGGGGAAATATCATTTACCCTTGAACGGTAGCCGAACATTGTTATTATTGTTGATGTGGTGGTAGTTATGGGCGTCGTCGCCGTTGACGTTGCTGCGTTGTCATTATATATTATTATTACGGTGGTCGTTGTGTCCCAAGAAATGGTTCTGTGAACCAGGTGATGTCGTTAATGATCTCGTTAGTAATATGGTAGTAGAAGAGGTTAATAAGTCGTGTTAGTTCTGTTACGGGGACGTAACCTTTGTTTTAAGGAGGGTAGGATGTAATAATGTAGTTTTAATTGCATTGAGTAAGGGTCACATTTGACTTGTAAGGTTTGTCATTGGGTAGTTCCTTCTCGCGGTGTGTCGTGGAGCGAACTTCGGGGACGAAGTTCATTTTATGGTGGGTAGACTATAATACCCCGTCATGCTCATTCACATTGCGTTGCATGTCAGTTTGGTGGTGGATTCATTTGGTTTGTTGGTGGTTAATAGTCGGTAAGATTAGTGTAGTTAGCGGTTATGTAGCGGGAGGTGAACTTCTGGACGAAGTTCCTTGTAAGGAGGGTAGATTGTAATACCCGTTGTGTAATACGAGAATTTCTTATTTAATCCGGGTCTCTTTAATGGGTAGTAGTATATATATAATTGGTTAACCCATTTAGTAAACCATTTTGTTTAGCCTACTCCTAGTACCTATACGTGACCGAATTTGGGCGAAGTAGTAGGTTACGTATTTGGATGGGTCAACACGATTTTTCCCGAGCCCAACTGAAAAGGGAAGAAAATATAAAATTCTCATTCAAACAATTAAACCTACGTACATTCCCTAACCTACACCCCCATTTCTAGTACACACGCCGCACCATCATCTAAATCCCTCCCTTGTCATTTCTACCTATCACCCACTATAATAGAATACTTCCTAGACATACCTAAGCTTCATCTATACAAATACCACCCTTATTTGGAAGAGAAAGCAAGAAGGAAAGAGCAGGCGCAAGGAGGAGTCGAGTTTCGGAGTGACTCGTCAATCTAGTATGTACGCACATATACCATTTCATATGTTTTGATTGATCATCTTTGTGTCTAATCATAAGTAATGGTTATTATAATCGTCGATCAGTAGTTACGTATGGGTTTAGTGTCGTAATTATGTGAGTCACGTCATAAATTGGTTTGTCGGGGATGGTTTGTGGTTGCGGTATCGTTATTGGTGTCGTGTTTTTATTTCGGTTGTCGTCGATTTGTCATGGTTGCCCTTGCGTGGTTTCTGTTGTCGGGTATTGATCTTTTCGTGTCGCTGTTATAACGGGCTTGTGGTGCGCCGTTGTAGTGCTATCACGAGGGACTCGTAGTGTTGTGTTGGCCGTGTGCCATTGTGGCCGTAGTGTAGTATTATAGTCATGTGTTAATAATTATTATGGAATACTATAATAATGATAAAAGCAATAGTTGCTTTATTGTTGTTAGGGGATGTTAACAATAATAATAATAATAATAATTATAATAATAATAATTCATGGAGGTAGTGTAATACGAGTAATAATTAGCGTAGTATCGGTTGTATATTGATACATATAACTCAGTCAGTGTCGTTCTGTTGGGTTTTATGTTATAAATAAATACATTATGTCGATATTAATTTAAGTATAATATTTTATTAGGATCGGATTTCGTAGAGTTTCCGGGGTGATCCGTACTACCGATGCAGTGATGAATTGCTGACTAGGTAAGGTTTTCCTTACTTAGAATACGTGAATATTATGATGCATGTATGAGTTACGAGTACGATCTGATATCGTGCTAATGAGAATGAGATCGAATAATGATGGTGGAAGGATTGATGAATATTGATATATATTGGAGTTGGTGAGGCTAGCTTTAGACCTAGCCGGGGAAACTGATCACGGTCCCCTCCCTGATTTCTCCTCGTGGGTTGTTGAACCTGCGGGGGGTGTGCACACTCGGAATGAAAAGGCCTGCCAGAAGAGTTGATATGAGATTATTGATTGGTACCGTGATGGTACTGAATGTTGATATGAGATTATTGATTGGTACCGTGACGGTACTGAATGTTGAGATGAGATTATTGATTGTTGGTACTGATGATGGTATCGAGACGGTCGAGACTTTATGTTTTATATTACGTACTTGTGTTATGATGTTAGCATGTTCTAACCGTATTATCTGTCTAAATTGTCACCCTATTTTATTGGGGACCTTCGACGATCCAATTGACATTTCTGGTCTTTTGGGGAGCAGTGCTAGTGTGCAGGTTGATGATGTGTGACGATTGTATTCTGGTTGACTGTACGGGATGGGTCTGCGCTGTCACTGACCAAGTTTATAGGCTGTTGTCATATTAGTTATGCTTCCGCTGCTGCAATTGTATAACCGTGTTCTTTAGATATGAGATTGTAATAATTCATTATTTAGTTATAAATGGCTAGTTTCTGAATTGTATTGTAATGGACTACTACCTCGGGTTATAACGAGATGGTAACACCTTGATTTACATGGAAATGTCTTGATAAGGCTTCTGGGTAAATGGGGGTGTAGACGGTGTTGATGTAGAAGTAGAAGGGGAACTAGGTTGAGAAGAGTGACTAGAAGTACTAAAGGGATTGATGAAATTCCCTTCGGCCGTCTCTCGAGGTGTTTCGTTTAAGTCGGATCCTTAAGCTTGCTCTTCAATGGTACTGCTAGTACCCGGTTGAGAGTGTCTAACCCGATCAATCCTCCGTTGGCGAAAGGCTCTAAAGAGTCTCTCCGGCTCTGGATTGAAGAGAAAGAAGTCGCCTCTCCTCCTAGGCATGTACTACACACTTGAACAAATGTGAGAACACCTAGTGCTTTATGGGCACTAGGGAAAGACAATAAACTAGCACCACGGAAGACAAAGAGAGAAGAAAACAATAAAAACAAAGAAAAAGCCTAAAATATGCACAAGTGATAGGGAAAGAACAAAAAGAAGGGTAACTAAGCCTAGCTAATAAGCAAACTAAGTCTAAACAATGCACCGTCCCCGGCAACGGCGCCAAATTGATGGTAGGTTTTCGCCGCGTCCCCCCACCGTCAAGTAAAGTCCAACTAATCCTAACGGGTAGCTAGGGTAAGTCGGGTCGTGTCCACGGATACGGTTATAGGTGTCGAGACTAGGTCTACCTAAAAACGAGGCTAAGTCACACAAACAACACAAAGAGAAGAGAATTGACAAACTATGATGGTTGGAGGTGAAGAAAGTGGACTAACAATGGATTAGGTATAACAAGGGCTAAAAAGAACAACTAAGGACTAATGAAGCAAGTAAACTAGAGAAATGATAACTAAGGAGATTAAATCAAATATGAAAGGGAGTAGGGTTAGGTTGGGTTCATAAGTGTAGTAGGATAATTGGAAGGTCAAGGGTAAAGGTTACACCTAGTCACTAAGGTCGGTTTGCGCTCTCGCGCCAAAGCCTAAGTCCGCACTCTCGTGTCTAAGACTAGACCCGAATACTCATGCAAAGTATTACCCAAAACATAAGCATTCAACCACAAATCGATTCCAAGATGAGGAGATGAAAACAAGCATGAGAAGCATGGCCACTACAACTCAAACAAGCAATTCAACAAACACATAGAGTGCTCAACTTGTGACTAGCAACAAAGGTTCCACCTTTTCCCTTAATCAAACCCTAATTACCCATAATCCACACTTAATCCCCCTACTAACCCCACAAAGAGTCTACTCACTCATTATCCAACTAATACTAACATAAACAAGAGAAATCCACATAATAATCCAAACATCCATAATGAACAAACAAGAACAATGAACAATATGTAAAGATTAAAACTTGAAAGATTAACAAAGATTAAGAGAAAAGAGATTATACCTACTAACAAGGAGATAAAAAGATGAGAACTTGCATTTATAAGAAACCCAAATAAACTCCAAGGTTGTCAATCTTGGATGAGTCTTCAAGAATCTCTTTAATACAAGACTAATCAACTAGATTAATCTATGATTAACAAAAGATTAAAATGAAACTAAACTAGAGATGAAGAGAATCTAAGTAGGGTTTTAAATGTTGAAGAGAGGTCTCAAATAATCTAGGGTAATGTAAGATGCTTAAACAATACAAGGGAGAAGTATTTATAAGGTTACAAAAAGTGAAGGGAAATGAAAAGAAGAGGCGCGGCTACAGCAGGCCCGTCCCGACCGAGACGGTTCATGGTCTCGGCCGGGAAGGCGGTCCCGACCAATACGGTTCATGGTCTCGGCCGGGAAGGCCTAAACAACAGCCCTCTCAAACGTGCACTTCTTCCCGACCGAGAGGGCACTTGGTCTCGGTCGGGAAGGCTCTGTAGGCCTCCAATAAGAGCTTTAAGGTCCCTCCTTGCTTCACATGGGCTTCTCCTCGATTTTCGGAGCTCGGGATCGAGTCTAAGGGGCTCGGAAATGGGTCCTAAGGTCTCGGGATTGAACCTAAGGCACCGAGTGATCGTTCCTTCTCCTCGTTGGCTCTAAAAGCATAGGAAACGAGTCGAAATCGTTCCAATTCTCCATGAATGGTCTTGGGAACCTAAAACGAGCTAGAAGGAGTATAAGTAGCCCAGAAATCGCTCCAAAGAGCGATTTCACAAGGGAAAACGAGACCAAACACAACAAATTAGGCACTACAAACTACACTTATCAGTTTTATTGACATTAAGATGAAGTCCCGAAAGAGGATCATCGTCCAAAATCAGCTCCAAAACCTTCCCCAAAACCAAGGTATCCCCAACTATGGTGCCATCATCCAAGTACGAAGCCTGCAGCCTCAAATGGAAAGAGTCCCAGATCTTACAAACCAAGGGATGTAACACCAAAGAAAAAAGCAGAGGACCCAAAGGATCACCCTGCTGAACCCCTTGACAAGACCACAGGCTGTGCTCACCATAATATAATCGGGCAAGACTAGAATAACAGAATTCCACCCACCGGGAGAGAACAGGGCAGTGGTAACGAACTTCTCGTAACATGATTTCACGATCAACCATGTTAAAAGCGTTCTGAAAATCCACCAAGAGCATGGAAAGACCCACCTCATCACCCAGATCCTCAAGAAGCCGGTTCAAGGCATGCAAAATAGCCTCGCCCCCCCAGATACCCCAACTCCAAACTAAAGTCCAGAAAAATAGCCACTCAGCGTCGGACCGATCTGGAAATCACCAACCTTAGAGACAAGGCGTCTCCAAATCGTACCAACAACAATAGGACGAATACCGCCACCTGGCTTAACAAGCGGGGTAAGCGGAGCACTAGCAATATACTCCCCGTGTACCTGCGGGCAGCTGCCCTCGAGAAAGAGATTAACCACCCGAGTGACAGATGCGATCAAATCATCCGAAACAGCAACTGCGGCCCCACTCAAACAATCCAAAAGGTTTTGGGCACGAAAACCGTCCCTCCCACAAGAAGTGCCCCGAGGAAAACCTCTAATCATATCCAAAACCACGGACGCAGATGCGACAAGGGAGTGGTGATTATCAGGCAAGGATGGCAAAGCGGGAGAAGGGACGACGGGGTGCTTATCCTTCAAAGCCACTAGACTATCATCGGTGTAAGGAGCAACACCAGAAGATGAAAGCACACGAACAGCAGCAGTGTAGTGCCCATCACAAATCTTCCTACGACACTGCCTAACATTGACCTCACTGAAGTCGAGATCCTCATTCACACTAAAAGAAGGAGCAACCTCAGCCAAAGTATCCCACAGGAGCGACAATCGACCACCCGGCTCATCCCAACAACAAATGGCACTAGAAATACTCTCCTCCTGACGCAACCGTCGAATAGCAGATCGACACTCAAGGTTACTCCGAGGGGAGAAAGTCTTAAGTATGCAAAGAGGCAGCGCAAGCAAAGTGACCCAACACGTGAGATCACGAGGAGAGGCAGCCACATCATCAAGAGCCCCCCGAAAAACCCGAGAAAACCCTAAACGACACTTTGGAAGGATGGATTTAATAGTACGTAACCCCTTAGCCAACAAGTGATCAAGAGAGGTCACGTTAAACCCAACAACCGGGGGATCAACAACACCGCAAGAAGACGAAACTATAGGGGCAGATGGTCGGGGAAAACCGTAAAGAACATAGCGGATAACACCATCACCACAATTAGGGGCCTCAACAGAGGACTCACCGTCGTGACGACAGCCTTTGTTATGAGTATGTGTCCGAAAGCAAACCCCATACAGCAAAATACCCATCCGCCGAAAAGTAGACTCAGCAGCCAAAAAATTAGGTAAAGAAGCAAGAGATTGTCGCGTGGCGTCCCGGGCACCTTCCTTACAGTGATGATCACGTAGATGGAAAAGCAGAGAAGTTTTAACGAAACCCTTACCCCAACCATCCCTACACCTACCGAGGCCCACAAAAGGACAGTGGAACCGCACAAGGTCAGGCATACCGAGACAGAAGCAAATTCGACACACAGAAGTGACCCAAAAAAAAGAAACCCAGGCAAACGAAACAAAAAGGCAAGCGAAAACCGAAAACCGAAAACAAAGAAGGAAACCAAAACCTAACCACAACGAAAGGGCCCGCGAAAACTCCGGCAAGGTTCGAACCCGTTCCCGGGGCTAACCATCAACAACCCACTCCCGACACACGCAGCAACCGACGCAGCAACTAGTAAGAGCAGCAAACAGACGACAAACTAAATCTGCTGCCACTCCCGAAAAAACCATGGAACAACCACAACGTCATTCCCGACGACGGAGGAGGCGTGCAGGTCGGCAGAACGCAGTGGTGCCGTCGACAAGGGTAGCAGGGTGGTGGAACCAAAAACCCGTACTCCCTCCAAAAACACGCGCGGATGCCGTCGCCGGAGAATGGTCGGCGGTAAGAGGCCAAGGGGTGCCGCGTGAGGCCTGGTGACGGCGAGAGGCCAGGAGGAAGCGGTGCTAAGCGGCAGAAGTGGTTCGCCCAAAACGCACTCCCTCTGCCAACGTTGCAAAAACACGAATTGAGCCGGTGCCGGAGAAGGATTGCCGGCGGGCAAGAGATCATATGATGCGGCGTGAGGCCTGGTTGCGGCGTGGTGGCACCGTGGTGGCTAGGCGGCAGCAGCACGCCTAATCACCCAGCAGTTCGCCCTAATCGCATATTATTATTATTATTATTAATGGAACAAATTATTATTATTATAATAATAATTATTATTATTATTATTTATTTTTTTAATTTTTTTAAAAAAAATGGAACTCGCATTAAACACCAGAACAAATTACAAGAAGTTAGAGGGAAGCCGAGATACTATCTGGGTCCCCACTCCCTTAGCAATTACAAAGCTAATTCTAGTGAAAATATGAACTGCGGCACGTGCCCCAGCATCTTGTGATAAAGCGAATTTCCGAATCCGCTGGAGCAAAGAAAAAACATCCGTGTCGAGCTCGCCGAGAGAGGAGAAGGACAAAGGTAAGAAACCATACCCAATCGTCGTGCAGCGTGCCTGATACTTGGCACACTTACGACGGACAGCATCAGTAACGACCCTTCCGGGCTCAAAAGAAGTCAAGCCGGACTGGGTCAAAAGAGAGGACCCAGTCAGGTCAACACAAACATCACGCCCCCTGTCCCACGAGTAGAGTAGAAGGTCGGCAGGTCGCAAGGACTTGGCGTTATCATCGCAGAGGCCAATCTCCACCTATTTACCTGTAGAGATTCCCGTCCGGAAGCAAATATCCAACAGTGTGTCCCGGACAAGGTTATGGCGATGTTAACCCCCACAGTACCAGCACAAGAAACCGCGTGATCCCTAAAAATATCCTCTCTGAGGGCCCTGGAGCAGGAAGAGCAAGTCCCAGAAGGCGGAAACAAAGGGACTCCAAGGCGGTAGCTAAGCACACTGTGATATGTCCGACCGTTTATGGTTTGCCCAAGCCCAGTAATAGGGACAGCCCTCAGCCAGTCAGAAGAATGGTCCCCCTGCTGAGATTTCCACAGGGCAACCTGTCGAGGAGTCAAGGAGAAAACAGATTCCGCCGCTGAAGCAACCCTCGTGAAATATATATCTGCCAATTTCTTCATAGGTTTTGGGGCAGCGATCTCAGAGGGGTTACCCAAGAAGTCAAATCCGGTAGCCTCAACAAACCCACTCAAGGCAGACACAAAGGCAAATCCCGGAAAGGCGATCTCGGAGGGACAAAGCAGCTTAGCTTGTAAATCGGCAGACTGGAGGCGAGAAGCAAGGAGGGCAAAGTGCAGGGCATCCGCGGCGGCGTAGACACCGAGCCCCCTAGAGAAAAGGGGAGGGTGGCCAGCCGCTACTACCACTTCCCGAAATCGGGTCCGGATGCCATGACAATACGCTCAAGACTATATCGAAGCGCAGTGTCGAAAGAAAGGTGGGCTGACCCAAAAGCACGGGGAGAGCAAGTGCGCAAAGCAAAGTATAACTTAGAAATACCTGCGCACGCCCGGAGAAGAAGTAACTCACACTGGGGGTCTTCAATCGTAGCAACCAAGTCTATAAGCTCAATAGTATGGGCAACCCTCTTCGAGACAAGAGCACCGCTGAAAGCAGGACACACGCTGACCGGCCCCCCAGGACCTTAACACCATCCAAGGGTCTAGCAATAGCGGTGGGGAAAACACCAGCAACCCTGCTCCTCGGGTCTTCGATAGGCTAGAAAACCTCCGTTTTAGTAACGTTGAGATGGAGGCCAGAACGAAGACCCTCATCCATAATCATATGGAGAACCTTCCCTACAACAAGTGTATCCCCAACGATGGTACCATCATTGAGGTACCAAGCCTGGAAGCAAAGATCAAAGGAGTCCCTAATCCTACAAACCAGGGGATGGAGAACCAGGGAGAAAAGGAGGGGGCCTAAGGGGTCACCCTGCTGGACACCCTGGCAAGAGCGGAGGCAGTGTTCCCCATAGTAGAGCCTAGCAGGACTGGAGTAGCAAAACTCAACCCAATTGGAGAGGGCAAGGCATTGATGGTGAACCTCCCCCAGCATAGTCTTCCTGTCAACCAAGTTAAAGGCATTCTGGAAATCGATAAGTAACATGGAGAGACCCACATCAGCACCACGATCCTCAACAAGGCGGTTCAAGGAATGCAGAATAGCCTCACCCCCGCTAGAAACACCTACCCCGAATTGAAGTCCCTCAAAATAGCCCCCTAAAGATGGGCCAACCAAGTAAGATCCAACCTTGGAAACAAGGCGCCTCCAGATGGTGCCCACAGCAATAGGACGAACCCCTCCCCCTGGCTTAACAAGCGGGGTGAGCGGAGCACTGGCAATGTACTCACCTAACACATGTGGACACTTCCCATCGAGAAAAAGACTAACCACCCAAGCGATAGAGGCAATCAGCTCATCGGAAATGGTAATAGCAGCACCACTCAAACAGTCCAGCAGATGTTGGGCCCGAAACCCATCCCTCCCACAAGACGTGTCCCGGGGGAAACTTCGAATCATGTCCAAAACAACAGACACCGACGCCTCAAGGCAGGGGCCAAAAGGGCCAGCCGGGAGGGCAGAAGGAAGAGCAGCTGGGTGCTTATCCTGGAGGGCTCGAAGGGTGGCATCAGTGTACGGAGCTACCCCGGACGAGGAAAGAACACGAACAACACCTGTGTAATGACCATCAGAAATATTCTTACGACACTGACAGACGTTGAGCTCACCTAAGTCAACCTCCTCCTCCGCACCAAAAGAAGGGGAGACCTCCGTTAGGGCTTCGCGCAAGAGCAACAACTTCCCACCCGGCACTCCCCAAGTACGAATAGCTCCGGCAATTGCCTCTTCCTGACGTTGACGTTTAATAGCAGTTCTACACTCCAGACTACTCCTCGGGGCAAAGATCTTCAAGACACAAAGAGGTAAGACAAGCAAGGAAACTCAACGAGAAATATCAAAAGGGGAGGCAACAACATCATCCAAGGCACCCTTCAAAACCCGCGCGAATCCAAGTCGACACCTTGGGGGAATAGATTTAACCGTGCGCAACCCTTTAGAGAGCAAACGATCAAGAGAAGTCAAAGAAAGGCCAGAGAGCAAGTCCTGATCAATACCTCCGGCTGACGGCATAGGGGACGGAACGGGGCGAGGGAGGTCATACAGATTAAACCGAACGAACCCATCCCCACAATCAGGCGCCTCAACATAATCCCTCGTCCCATGCCGACATTTAGAAGTGAGCGAATGAGTCGAAAGACAAACACAACACAACCAAATACTCATATGCTTAAAGGTGAACTCAGCCAAAGAGTAGACAGACAAGCTACTGGAGAGGGTTTGTCGCGTTAATACCTGAGCACCGTCACAGAAATGGCGGTTACGCAAGTGAACAAGCAGGGATTGTTTAGTAAGACCTTTTCCGCACCCATCTTGACAATCAGAAAGACCCACGAAGGGACAATGGAAGCGAACTGAAGGAGACATGGCAGAGTAAGGCAAAAAGGAAAAGTAAAAACATGGGAATCGAACCACAGGAGCAAAGCAGAGGGCGAAGGAGAAAGAAACCTTAAAACCCAAAACCACAAGAGAAGAAGGAGAAAGCAGCAACCAAACAGCACAACAACCAAAAAAACTGAAAACCGAAACCCGAGACCACAAAAAGAAGTAAACAGTAGCCAACAAGCAAAGAACAGCAACCCGAAAACCAAAACCCGACCCAAGGAGCAAAACAGCAGCCAACACCTGACAACAACCCAACCCAAAGAAGCGGAGATACGGGAAAACCGAGGCCAAAACAACCCCAAAAAGAGCTTGCCGGAGAAGAAGAAAGCTTCAGGCGGGGGCGGGCCGGCGACAAGAGCCAGCAGGGGAATTCCGACGAGAAAGCGGATTCCGGCAAGGAACACCAGCAGAAGCCAAGTGCCGGACCTGGAAAAGGAGGGAGGAACAAACGAAACGACGGCGACAGAGGGAGCCCGACGGCGGCAGATCAGAGGACAGGAAAAAAGGCGAGTCGCCGGTGAAGCTCCGGCAGCAGGCGGCGGCAAAGGGCGGCAGAGGGACCCCAGCGACGGCAGCAGAGCAGGAGCAGCTAGAACCCAGAACAGAACCAGCGCCAGAGGAAGGAGGGAAAACCGACAGGACAGGCGGCGACGGATGGAAGGCGGACAAACACCGGCGAGCAGGACGACCGTCGTGGCAGGCGGCGGCAAAAACACTAGGACGAACGACCTGATCGCTCACCCTCATCCTCACCCTCTCTAAACATAACGTTAAAAAAATGTTATTAATATTGTTGTTCTTCTTCTTCTTCTTCTTCTTCTTCTTCTTCTCCTTCTCCTTCTCCTTCTCCTTATTATTAATATTATTTATTTTATTTTTTTAAAAAAAAAACGGAACTTGCATTAACAGCAGAACAAATTACAAGAAGTTAGAGGGGAGCCGAGATACTATCTGGGCCCCCACTCCCTTAGCAATAGCAAAACTAATTCTAGTGAAAATATGAACTCCGGCACGCGCTCCAGCATCCTGCGACATAGCCAATTTACGAATCCGCTGGAGCAGAGAGACAGCCTCCGTGTCGAGCTCGCCGAGAGAGGAGAAGGAGAAAGGAAGGAAACCATACCCAATCGCCGTGCAGCGTGCCTGATACTTGGCGCACTTACGACGAGCAGCATCAGCAACGACCCGTCCGGGCTCAAAAGAAGCCACCGGACTGGGTCAAAGGAGAGGACCCGGTCAGATCAACACAAACATCGCGTCCCCTGTCCCACGAGTAGAGCAGAAGATCGGAAGGTCGCAAGGGCTTGTCGTTATCGTCGCAGAGGCCAATCTCTACCTCCTTGCCTGCAGAGATCCCCGTCCGGAAGCAAATCCAGGGGAGCCGATCTCGGAGGGACGAAGCAGCTTAGCCTGGAAATCGGCAGATTGGAGTCGAGAAGCGAGGAAGGCAAAGTGCAGGGCATCAGAGGCGGCAAAGACACCGAGTCCCCCAAGGGAAAAGGGGAGGGTGGCCAGCCGCCACTGCCACTCCCCGAAACCGGGTCGGGACGCCGTGACAATACGCTCAAGACTTGATCGGAGCGCAGTGTCAAAAGAATAATAATAATAATAATTATTATTATTATTATTATTATTATTATTTTTATAAAACCGAACTTGTATTAATAACGAAACCAATTACAAGAAGTTAGTCGGTAGCCGAGATACTATCTGGGCACCCACTCCCTTAGCAATAGCGAAGCTAAGTCTAGTAAAAATAAAAGCAGCCGCACGAGCCCCCGCATCCTGAGCGATAGAGAATTTTTGAATCCGCTTGAGCAACACAACAGCCTCTGCATCAAGCTCCCCAAGTGAAGAAAAGGAGAAAGGCAGGAACCCATAACCAGTCTTAGTGCACAAATCTCCGTACTTGGCGCACTTACGCTGAGCAGCGTCAACGACAGCACGACCAGGCAAGAAATCCGCCATCGCAAACTGAGTCAATGGGGACGACCCTGTCAGATCGACACACAAATCGTGCCCCCTATCCCAGGAATACAGGAGTAAATTCGCCGGGCGAAGGGGCTTGTCGTGCCCATCAATCAAACCAACATCCACCTCTTTACCGGCCGAAATACGAGATCGGAAGCAGATATCCAAAAGGGTGTCGCGAACCAGGTTATGTCTATGCTTAATACGAACGGTACCAGCACACGACACCGCATGGTCCCCAAACATGTCCCTGACACAAACCCGGGAGCAAGCAGAACAAGGCTTAGGTACCGGGAACAGAGGGACCCCCAACCGATAGCTAAGGACAGAGCGGTAGGTCCTCCCATTCATGGTCTGCCCTAGCCCGGAGATGGGTACAGCGCGCAACCAGTCAGACGTGTGAGCGCCCTGCAGAGACTTCCACAAAACCACCTGTTGCCGAGTCAAGGAGAAAACCGATTCTACCGAAGCGGCAACCTTCGTGAAATATATATCTGCCAATTTCTTCATGAGTTTGGGGGCAGCGATCTCACTAGGGTTACAGGAAAGGTCAGAACCGGTGGTCTCGTTAAACAGAGCCAAGGCCGCATCGAAAGTCGGCCCAGGGGCTGAGATAACTGAAGGCCGAAGGAGCATAGCCTGCAACTCAGAGGACTGCAGGCGAGAAGCCGAAAAGGCATAGTGCATAACATCCCCAGCGATGTACACACCTAACCCTCCGAAGATAAAGGGCAGTGTGGAAAGACGCCACTGCCAGTCCTCGAACCCGGGGCCAGACGCGGTGACAATGCGTTCCAAGCTAGACCGTAAAGCCACATCGAAGGTCTTAGCCGAGTCGAAGACCGTAGGGGGGCAGGTGCGCAGAGAGAAAGAAAGCTTACAAATACCTGCACACGCACGAAGTAACAATAGCTCGCACTGTGGATCCTCAATCCTGGCAACAGAATCCATAAGCTCAATGGTTCTAGCAACTCTCTTCGCCACAAGCTCACTGCTGAAAATACGGCAAACACTGATGGGCCACCAAGGACTTTGACCCCCCGCAGCGGTCGAGAAATACAGGGTGGAAAAACACCAGGAAGTCGACTCCTAGGATCTTCCTTAGGCCATAAAACCTCGGTTTTTCCGACATTAAGGTGGAGACCCAAGCGAGGACCATCCTCCATAATCAGCTCCAAAACCATCCCCACGACCATATTATTATTATTATTATTATTATTATTATTATTATTATTATTATTATTATTATTATTATTATTATTATTATTAATATTAATATTATTATTATTATTAATATTAATATTATTATTATTATTATTATTATTATTATTATTATTATTATTATTATTATTATTTTTAATAAACCGGAGCTTGCATTAATAACGAAACAAATTACAAGAAGTTAGTGGGTAGCCAAGATACTATCTGGGCACCCACTCCCTTAGCAATAGCGAAACTAAGTCTAGTGAAAATAAAGGCAGCTGCGCGAGCCCCCGCATCCTGAGCGATAGAGAATTTCTGAATCCGCTTGAGCAACGCGACAGCCTCTGCATCAAGCTCCCCAAGTGATAGAGAATTTATTATTATTATTATTATTATTATTATTATTATTATTATTATTATTATTATTATTATTATTATTATTATTTATTATTTTATTTATTTATTTTTTTTTTTTATAAACGGAACTTTCTTTAACACTAGAATAAATTACAAGAAGTTAGAGGGAAGCCGAGATACTATCTGGGCCCCCACTCCCTTAGCGATCGCAAAACTAATTCTAGTGAAAATATGAACTGCGGCACGCGCTCCAGCATCCTGAGATATAGAGAATTTACGAATCCGCTGGAGCACAAAAACAACATCCGTGTCGAGCTCACCGAGAGAGGAGAAGGAGAAAGGAAGGAAACCATACCCAATGGCCGTGCAGCGTGCCTGATACTTGACACACTTACGGCGAGCAGCATCAGCAACGACCCGTCCAAGCTCAAAAGAAGTCAAGCCGGACTGGGTCAAAGGAGGGGACCCAGTCAGATCGACACAAACATCACGTCCCTTGTCCCACGAATAGAGCAGAAGGTTGGCGGGTCTTAAGGGCTTGTCGTTATCGTCGTAGAGGCCAATCTCCACCTTCTTGCGTGCAGAGATCCCTATCCAAAAGCAAATATCTAACAGTGTGTCGCGGACAAGGTTATGGCGATGTTTAATCCCCACAGTACCAGCGCACGAAACCGCGTGGTCACCAAAAATATTCTCTCTGAGGGCCTTGGAGCAGGAAGAGCAAGTCCCAGAAAGTAGAAACAAAGGGACTCCCAGGCGGTAACTAAGCACACTGCGATATGTCCGACCGTTCATGGTTTGCCCAAGCCCTGTAACTTATTATTATTATTATTATTATTATTATTATTATTATTATTATTATTATTACGAATTGGAGAATTTTATTGATGAATCAAAAAACAGTTTACAAAAAATTGGTGGGTAGCCGAGATACAATTTGGGCCCCCACCCCCTTAGCTCACTAGTAGAAAAAGCTGGAATTGCGTCTCCCCATTTGAGGCGTTTTACGTAAATAGGAGCAAATAATTTACTCTTTTTTTTAGTAAAGATACTTGTATAAGTTGTTTTGAGGAATAAACTGCTTTAAATTGTAAAAAGCGGCGTCCTCTAATAATTGACGCCTCTCTACATTCGTTTATACTAATGGTGCGGCGTCATGTTCCACGCCTCTCTCTCCTGGAGTATATATTATATATTATATATTATTATTATTATAACAAAACCCACTATGTATCCTGCTCTCATCCTCACCATGCGAAATCCCTACCCGTAGAACGAACACAACTCGACGGTGAAACCTTTGCCTCTTGCTTTCCGCTTGCTTGCACCACCACTTCTCACCGGAGGTCTGTCATGTCACTAACTTATTACTACTTTCTCGATCTTAGATTCATAGAAAATGGCGGTAAAGATAGTAAGCCACGACGGGGTTGAAGATTAACTCAAACCCATCTCCCGAATATTTTGTCGACGTCCCTAGTTAAGTTATTCACGTTCTTGATTGAATGCTATCGGGAACCGTTTCATGTATGTCACTCTTACATTTCGTTCTTCTTTTTTTCGGATTAAGTTGTTTGGTAGGATTGGGTTTGTAATTTGTTTAATTAACTGGGGTTTTTTTCTTCTTGATTTATAGATCTATGTAGTTTATTTGGGTTTAGGGGATTGGTTTAGGATCTGGTGTTAGGTTGTTGAAAAGTGATGTTATTCATAAAAAACCTGTACGTTGAGGGATGAACATGTTCGAAACATTAAGAAAAGTTAGGGTTTGATTATTTTACAATTGATTGAAATGTTGAGATTCTGATATGTGGCTGAAAGAAAAGGTTACAACTTTTGCGTTTAGCCCTAACTGTGATTAGGTTTTGTAAATAATAATTCCATGGCAGCTAGGATTTGAGATTTCAATATATGGGATTGTGATGAAGTATTTTGGTCTTCAAATTCAGTGACAGTTAGTGTTCTAACCCATCTGTTTCATCTCTTAAAACCTGTGTTAAAGGTGTATTCTAGCATTTTTGTTGATCAATCCTTGTCTCTAAGTAGTTGGGTCATCCTCAAGTTCCTGAAGGGAAGCGGTCAGATTCTTGTCGACACTACTAGAATTAATAAATAACCATCTAAGTAGGATGAATGGTGTCTTTGGTTTAAGACATCGATTTCCCAAAATAAATGCTCTCTTATTCTATGCGCTTATTCCTTTTCCTTTTGTTTGATAAAGTGTTTTGTCTTTAGTAACCGTGATCCAGGTTCATGAGAACATCTAAACTTCCTTGGTAGAATATCTGGTCACTGGTACCTACAATTAACGTACCCTGCTCACCAATAAATAAACATGGTTTTAGATTGAAGATGCTCGTGCAGCGATGCTGCTCTACCAAAGGCACAAAAAAGAATGGGAGGAGTGCTAAAGATCGCTCAAGGCTCGTGGAGAAGCAAAAGAAATGAAAAAACAAGAACACAAAGAAGACGAGGAATGTAGCTTCCGAATCCTGATTCTCTATTTTCCCAACACACCTGTCACGCCAATCGTACTTTCTTATTCCTTCAACCTTTATATACGGTTCTCTTTCTATTCTAGGGATTAACCATGTCTACTTTGACTTGTCTTTTCATAATGCACAATAGCTATAGCTATTAATGAGTGATAATATGAATGTAGTTGGCTTCGTAAGTTAAACACGACATATTTTCATCGTAGCTCAACAAGAATTTTGAGAAATTAATGGTCAAAATAAACATCGGTTAACCGCTTGAGTGAATGAGAACTTTATTGTTGAAGTCAGGGTACTCTATGTAGGATAGGCTTGTGGTTTGTATGTGAACTCTAGATAATGGGTTACATAGCTGTCCAACTGTCGACATGGTTGGGATGATCGAATAGACAACATAAGAAGCGTCAACCGCGAGAAATAGAGTAGAAGAGTAATTAGGATGATGAATTATCGTTGGTTGCTCCTTAATTGACTATGTATTATGAAAATGTTTTCAACATTCCTTGTCATTCCTATTTGTTGGAGTGTTTGTAATTTGTACGGAGTATTATTTTTGGCTGGTGGCCATTTTCAACTAACTGCCCATTGTATTTTTATCACATGTTATTCCTGTTCAACTAACTAGATGCTCATGAAATGCTTTTCGAAACCTATCTGCCACAATATTGAGACCGAATGCGGCTTTATGTATTTCAGTTTCTCTTTTTTTGGGGTGTGTGTGATTGTATGTCTTCAGCTATGGCGTCTGCCGATAAGCTTCCTTATTAGCTTGAAGAACCATAATACTAGTATATGTTTTGGTTTATATTGTTCTGGAATTTAGGTCTTAGTGAGTTAGTAGTAGAATAGGTCTCTCTTATTACGGACATCGGTTTCGCCTTAAAGTTTATATTTGACCCGTTATAAAATGGATTACCCACTGTAACTAAGTAGTACTCTCTCCGTCTCGGTCATTTGTTGTTCTATAACAGAGACGGAAAGAGTATTAGTTATTGTCACTTGGTGATAATTAATGATGGGAAAAACCTTTATCTTTGTTTAATTAACAGTGCAGAAAGGATGTTTATCCAATAAGAGTTACTATGTGCTAATCAGAGGAACCTTTGTCTTTGTTTAATCAACTAATTGCTTAATGGGATGATTAATTTAGTCTTAATTAAGCAACTATCATATGATATTACATGCTATATCCGATTGCTCTCTTTTTAATTTGCTATTTATAGCTGATTGAGCCCAGTCTCTGGTACTAAATAAATTTAATAAAAAGGAAGATTCTTTTCTTGGCTTTGCTTCTGATCTTTTCACTTGGTAAGCATATATTTTTAAATTCAGACATTCAGCATGTTTTCTTGTCACAGGTATCGAAAGGCTCTTCGCATGACGTATTATGCAGGTAATCATGGATTCCTTATTGTGACTTTTATTGATACTCCAGGTGCATATGCAGATTTATATGAATGAAGCAAGAATTGTCTGATAACTTACGACTTGCGCTGTCGTACATGCAGGCAGCAGAGAAATTGAGGATCACTGCACCTGAATTGTGCAAGCTGCTGATTGCAGATGGCATCATTCCTGTAAATTCTTCCCTACAATTTCTCCTTTTCACTTGTTTCTTATTAATTGACGATTGATTTAAGATATTTTTATCTATCCATATCATGGAAAAGAATGCCGAACTCTAAGATATTTTTATTTTACCTGTGTTATTTATCCATCTCATGTACAACCTCACTTAAAGAGTTACAGTAGAAAACACAAAAGACGCTAGGCTAGAAGTTGGAAGGCACTTGGCTCTATTAAATCTTAAAGACATCTTTACAACTTGAAAGCCTCTTCGTCAGATCATACCCTTATGATTGAAATCATATCGTAGGAATCAAGTTGATCAATTTAGAGGTTCTTGAATCAATTCCAGTGACTTGGAATCGTTGTCTTTCTTAGTCCGTTAGTGCCTTGGAATATGTCTGTGAGTATCATTTATTCCTATCGCCCTAACCAGTCGATGTAATTGTTGTTTTAGACCAGGTATGCGAAATCCCATAAAAATTGTCTTTCTCATTAAGGAACAAACGAGCGGATCCTCATTGCTTCGTCGAATACCTTCAAGGTATAAACGTGTACCAACTATTTAATATATGTATCTTCACAATTTTCCTGATTTTCCTTTGAAATAATCATGCCTTTTTTTACTTTGATTCAACACGTGAAAGTGAATGAAATCAACAAGCCTAAGTAAAAAGTGGGAATGACTATCACTTTTAAGGCCCACTCTTCTGCCAAACCAATTTGATTCATGCGTCTGTTTTAATATTTTCTTTGGCTTTCTAGTTGGCGAAGGGGCATGCAAGTAGGCCAACTCTAAAGAGAATTTGTTCAGAAAGTACGATTGAGGATGCAGAAAAGGTTCACTCCACCCTATGATTCTGTTCTTTTGCGTTTACTGAACATGATACTCTTTGTTGATGAATTAATTTTTGCTTTTAATCAGTCTATTTTTCTGATTCCTCTAACTTTGCTCTATGTGAAATCAGTGGCGTGCTTGTGACCAAGAGAACGAAAGCACAATGGCAAAATAATAAAACACTGCTTGAAGATGCTAAAACTCAAAATGATTTATAGATGAAGCCGTGTAACAGGAAAGGTCAAGAAAACGGTCCGTTATCAGGTAACTTTGCCTCTAAATCTACATAATTCATGTTACTTTAAATCTACAATACAATATTCACACTATGGCCAGGACATAATCTGAAAACCAAAGTAGTTGCGTGTTTTTTCTTAGATAGTTCTCCAAAGGGTTTCTTTTTTATGTAAGAAATGTCACAATACAAGGCCCACACAATGCAATGGGAAAGAGGATTTAGGAGCATACAACATTACTTGAACCTTCCATCTCAAGTTCCAACCAGTAGACTAAGACCGCTTGAGTTCCAAATTTAGACTCTTTCATGGTTTAGAGTGCATTCAAATGTCATATGAATTGTTTTGTGGTTTGTACTTTTAACCTTTGCTTGAAAACGATATGCCAACAGTAAATATTACATTACAGATCAAAGAGGAAGTTATATGTCGTATGTGTATATATATACAGAGTGTATGACTTCACGCCCAAGGTGTCATGTCGGATATGTAGTTATACGTGTAGGAGTTTGATCATACCCTCTGCTCGTGAGTATGATGTGATATAGCTGCCTTTAACAGTTAAAATACTTCTTAATTGAGTCCTTATTTTGGAATCCCCTTCACTAATTTTATGTCATTCATCACTATCTCCTTCACACTAGATATGGATTAGTCTCCACTCATCGAGTCTATGATAGTAGGAGCATTGGAAGAAGATTTGATCACGGACACTATTGGAGTTGCTTTTGTTTACAATGTTGGACACATTGGTCTAAAGCTTCTAGTGGCGGTATTGCGATGAAGGTACGTCCCAAATTGGTTCGGTAATCTAATTCTCTGCATAATAGAACAAAATATCAAGTAGAGTTGCTCCCACATAATTTTATTTTCCGCATGAGATCGCTACTATGAATTGGACTGTGTAAATTCATACACTATGTTTAGATGACAACTACCAATAATTTGTTACCATTTTTTTTATGAGATTTCTGTGCCACCTAAGGCAAGATTAATGTATTATTATCCTTGTTTTAAGTAGGTCGATCAGTGGGCGAGTATGATTAGCGGGTGCATGTGGCTCGGGTTGTTGGGTGGCGTCCTCAAAAGCTCCCTTTGATTGGAGCTCCTTTCATTGAAGGTTATTGCACTATTGGAGCTAGAAAATATTTGATGAAAGCATTTGCTTTATTATGTTTATGAGTATTTGTAAATGTATTCATGTTTCTTTTTTAGACTTCAATAAATGTCGATTGGAATAGATAATGAAACATTTGGGTTTGTTTCAATGAAAATGCATATTGAAATTCGTCAAAAATGCCCCCAATTTTTTTTTATTAAAAATTAATTCTATTTGCGGCGTCCTTTAAGAAAAACGCCTCAAATAAGTCTTCATTTGCGGCATTTTTCACATAAAAACGCTTCAAATAGTATCTTTATTTGCGGCGTTTTTCCAAAAAAATGCCGCAAAAATGCCCTCTTTGCTGTGTTTTTTGGGACGCCGCACAATATTTTTGTATTTGCTGCCCCGCCATATGAGGCATCAAGAAAAACGCCTCACATGAGGATTTTTTTGGAGCCGCAAATTATCTTTTTTCTACTAGTGGCTATAGCAAAGCTAAGTCTGGTAAAAATAAAAGGAGCAACGCGTGCTCCGACATCCTGTGCTATCGAAAATTTCTGAATCCTCTTGAGTAAGCCGATAGCATCCGCCTCCAATTCCCTCAGCGAAGAAAAGGAAAAAGGCAAAAACCCATACCCCAGCCCCGAGCATAGGTCCCTGTACTTAGCGCATTTGCGCCGAGCAGAGTCGCCCACAACACGGCCTGGCGCGAAATCAGAGAGCCCCGACTGAGTCAAAGGAGAAGATCCGGTAAGATCTACGCAAACGTCACGCCCCCTGTCCCACGAATAAAGAAGCAAATCTGCAGGACGCAAGAATCTGTCATGATCATCAATCAAGCCAATATCGATCTCCTTACCAGCCGAAACCCCGGAACGGAAACAGATATTCAAAAGAGTGTCACGAACGAGGTTATGTTAATGTTTAATACCGACTACCCCCGCGCAAGACACGGCATGGTCCCCGTAGATATCGCCGCCAAAAACCCAAGAGCAGACAGAGCACGGACCGGGCACAGAAAACAAAGCAATGCCCAACCGATAGCTAAGCACACATCGGTACGTCCGACCGTTCATAGTCTGGCCAAGCCCAGAAATAGGGACAGCGCGGAACGAATCAGAAGCATGAAGGCCTTGCTAAGACTTCCATAAGGCAACCTGACGGGAGATCAAGGAGAAATCCGATTCCGCAGTAGCCACAACCCTCGTGAAATATATATCTGCCAAAGACTTCATAAGTTTGGGGGCAGCGATCTCACTTGGATTACACTCAACAGAACCCAGAACCTCCTTAAGCCTACACAAGGCCGCATCGAAAGTCGGGCTAGGGGTCAATACGCCTGCAGCGCGAAGCAACGTAGCTTGCAGACCCGCAGATTGCAGTCGGGATGCCACAAAAGCATAATGTAGGACATCACCAGTGGCATACACCCCAAGCCCCCCAAAGGAAAAGAGAAGGGTGGCAAGCCGCCACTGCCAATCCCCAAACCCTGGCCCAGACGCAAAGATAAATGTGTAGATAGAGGGATTCGAACCCGAGTCACTTGTATCAAATATTGTCAATGCAACCAACTCTACCACCTTATTATTATTATTATTATTATTATTATTATTATTATTATTATTATTATTATTATTATTATTATTATTATTATTATTATTATTATGTTCATGTGAGAACCACTCCTTTCATGAGAACCGTGAACTTCCTTCAAAATTAAGATTTTCGTTTAAAAAAAAATAAATTGTTATTATATAGAACTGAAAATAATAATTTACCGCATATCTTCTTCTCTCCTTATTTTATTTTGTGTTATTCTTATTGTATGGAACTGTTACTCTGACTAAAGTGTGGTGTTACTCTAACGAACATCATGCAAATATGCTTACACTGATTTCAGAGTTATATGCCCCCAACACTGAATATAATTATTAACTTAACATATGAATAATAATGTTACTCCAACGTTACTAAGGTGTTACTCAAATAGATACTTAGTGTTACTCCAACATTAGAAGCATGTTACTCTAATAGATACTTTGTGTTACTACGTTACAAACGTGTTACTCTAATAGATACTTTGTGTTACTCCAACGTTAGAAACATGTTACTCTAATAGATACTTTGTGTTACTACGTTACAAACGTGTTACTCTCATAGATACTCTGTGTTACTCCAATGTTACAAATGTGTTACTCTAATAAATACGCCTTACACATGATTATTGAAATACTGATTGTGTTTCCTATTTTGTTGGATGTTACACTTCTTCAAATTAGGAAACAATATCTTCTTTTTTTAATCAAAAATCTCAATCTATCTCATCCATCCATTGGAATATCATCCAATGGATGGTAGAATATATATATATATATATATATATATATATATATATATAGGTTCTAATGAGTCCCTATATAAGTGTTGAGTCCCTAAGTCCTCATCCTATCCGTTAGATGGGATGAGGATGGATGGACAAGATGCATCCTAATATTTTGTATTTAAAAAAAAAGGGAAGATTTAGTATCCTAAAATAACTCCCATGATTATAGGAAACAATAACTCCCATAATCACAATCATTCCTCATTCATTCATTCAATTCACGTTCATTCACAGGTTCATCAAAACCTTAAAAAAAAAAAAAAAAAAAAAACGCTCCCATCGATCATCACGTTCATTCATTCAATCAAATCTATGCTCGAAATTCCGTTACTATGAATTAAATGATCGCGACACCTTCATTAACGGTTGATAAACAATTCATCGAGTATAACAATGGTGAGTTTCGATATTGCTTTAATGTTTTGCGTCAATTTTTATTCATTATCTTGATTAATTTGCGTCAATTTGTGTTCATGTTTTGCATCAATTTTCATGTTGATATTGTTTTCATGGTCGTGTTATTCATCATAGATTCATATGCAAATCGTAGAACACACAAACGGTGAGTATATATGTTTTGTAATTTATACTGTAATCACCATGGAAGTCATTAAGATGCTACTCAATTATTAGTTTTTACATTTACAATATATTGAGTTATTGTAGGTCATATACTGCGTTACTTTAGTGTAGAGCATCTGTTACTTTAATGTCTACCATCTGTTACATTATATGTCGTGTTACTTTAATACACTCCAGTTGTTACTTTAGTGTTTTTCATCTGTTATTGTAGTGCATTGTAGTGTCCTAAGAATTTAGGAAACTGCCATATTAAAAAAATAATAAAAGAAAAAGATATTATTTCCTATAATAATGGGACGTGATTGCCACCAAAATAGGAAACAATATCAAAGAGTAACGCCATATAAAAAAAGAAAAAAAAAATACTACTTCCTATAATTATGGGACGTGATGACTTCAAAATAGGAAACAATATCAAAGAGTAAGATACTGCGTTATACTCTCATTTTTTATCATTATATGAATTTTTTGCACTAACCTATATCTGGTGTTATTTTAATGAACATTATCTGTTACTTTAATTCACACTATCTGTTACTTTAATGTCTGAGCTCTGTTACTTTATACCTGGTGTATAAGCATCCTCTGTTAATTTAATTCAATGTTACTTCAATGCACTTCATTTGTTACTTTAATTCTTGTTATCTGTTACTTTAATCCATATTTCAAGTTTTGATTAATTTTTTTGCCACGTTTATTGGCACTGTTATTGTTTTTTCAGTAGACGCAAAAGCACATGAATGATGAAGGGATGTATGTGAAAATTTCTCCATACATAGGGCAGATCTTCAAAGATGTAGATGAGAAGAAGAAGAAGAAGAAGAAGAAGAAGAAGAAGGAAACGTCATGTAAATCATCGTCTGACGATAAAGAAGAATCAGGAGAAGAAGATGATGATGAAGAAGAAGCATAATTCTGAGTAGGACAATATATTGTTAGAGTAACACAGTAACACAGTTTATGATTATAATTTGATTTCAAATATCTAGTTCTTATAGTTACAAGTGTGAAAATTGGAATTATAATGGAATTTTTTATAATTTTTCTTTTGGAGTATCCTTAATAGAAACATACATTATTCTTTTGGTTGATTGAAAGTCTTATTTAATGCAAAAGATTATTATGCAACATAATAGATTTTATGAGTTAAAGTAACGCAGTTTATGAATTAGAGTAACAAAATGTATGAGTTATAGTAATAGTTTTTGCAAGAGAATATTATACAACGTAACAAATTTTATGAGTTAAATTAACACAGTCGTTCATGAATTAAAGTAACACGTTATATGAGTTAAAGTAACGCAGTTCATGAATTAGAGTAACACATTGTATGAGTTAAAATAATAGTTTTTGCAAGAGAATATTATACAACGTAACAGATTTTATGAGTTAAAGTAACACGTTATATGAGTTAAAGTAACATAGTTTATGGATTATGGCAGTAACATAGTAACATACGTACAATGGCAGTAGGAAAATGATATTTTTTGGTGAAGATGAAAAAACTTAATTTTGAAGAAAGTTGTTGTGTGAGAGAAAGAACAGTTAAAAAGATTAATAAGAGAGAGAAAATATTTGCATTGAGATAATTAAGGAGGAGAGAGATAATTGATACAGTATATTTACCTAGATTTGTTAGTTATTTCCTTAATTATGAAAACAAATCTTAACCATCAATCTAACATTAAATCAATGGCTAAGATGGGGACTCACGGACTCAACATATATAAGTGGACTCACCTGATCCCACTTCTCTCTCTCTCTCTCTCTCTCTCTCTCTATATATATATATATATATATATATATATATATATATATATATATATAGAGTGAAGATCAAGTGAGTCCCTTTTTCTTTTTTGAGTCCATGAGTCCTATTCTTAGCCATTGATCTAAAGAGGATGAATGGTTGAGATTGCATGTAGTAATTAAGGTAGTAACTACCATATTTTGGAAATAATATGAGAAAATCTTCTCTCCTCCCTAAATTACTGCTAACTGATATCTTCTCTCTCATCTCATTAATTTTTTTCATTCAAACACCCGCCTAACACAAAAACCCTTTACCTTCATCATCTCTCATCTCATTCAATTTTTTCGCTCAACTCAAGCACACCCGAGCACTCAATCGCTCAACTCAACTCAATCGCTCACTTTTAACTCGAGCAAGGTTATATTGAAACAACTTTCTAACTTTAGCAAACATAATGAACAAGGTGCGATCGTGATTGTTGGAAAACGTAGACAAGTATGCGGACGCTAGACAAAAGATCATTGACGCTCCCAAGAGCAAGCCAACAACGGGCCGAAAAAAATAACGTGTTTACTGAATCACGTCATCTATTTTCTAACTACGAATTAATGGTTTGTATTCTTTAGTTGCCTGTCTAATTACATTGGTATTTTGACTATCACCAATGCATTGAAGCTGTTAAACTCTGTTACATTGACTAGCTGTACCTGTTACTCTAATTTACTGCTGGTGTTACTATGGGGATTACTGAAGTTAACCCAATTTTCTTTGGTCTCACAATCTGTGTGTTACACCGAAGCACTGTAAATGTTACTTTAATGAACAATTTATGTTACTTTAAGTTATTAATGGTGTTTGTACAATGATATTGCAATCAATTCCTCTGACGCATTATATATTGTTTTTTGAAGAACAAATGTTGGTACTTTGTCAATGAATGGAACCAATCCAAGTTATCCCCAGTTACTTTGGCAATGATTTTGTCTAAACAACGCTGTTGTCTTCAATTACTTCAATGCATTGTTTCTGTTACTGTAACAAACGAATAGTGTTACTCTGACACACATGAGATGTTACTCTAACTAAAAATACATGTATTAAATAAATATAATGTTAAATGCACTGTAACACAGCGCTATGTGTAAAAAAAATTATACAAAATTAGTTTTTCGTGTAAACCAGAAAAAAAGAAAAAATTCTTATAATGACAAAAAAACAAGAGTATTCTCAAAACACTTGTTCATCCTCCTCGTCTTCCTCGGTGTCTTCTTCAGTTTCCTCTCCTTCGATGTCTTCATCTAGTTCATCCTCGTCATCCTCATCATTGGTTGGCTTAGTAGGCTGTTTAGGCGGTCGTGCTGCGTACGGATTTTGACAGTTTCGTTTGGTTGGCTTAGTATACTTTCTCACATCAAATCCGCAAGCCAGCGCGTAGATTTTGTAAAATTCCACTGCCTCATCAATTGTTCCGAATACTTGCTCCATGTACGGAGTGAAAACCTCACCCACATCTCTACACCATTCCTGTGCATTCGGTTCTTTGTCAATGCTTCGTGCAAGAAATTAAAAAATGTCACGCCCATGGACATAAGTGTTACTTCAACTCATAAGTTGTGTTACTTTAACCCTTAAAGGATGTTACTCCAACGTCAGCGCCAAAAACCCTTTTCAGTGTTACGTGTTTGTGTTACTCTAATTAGAATTAGATATTACTGTAATTCATAACTTGTGTTACTTCAATGCCATGACTGCTTCAACATAAAGCAAGCAATAATATCAGTGAAACAATAATATCAATGAACCATTGTTATTAATCCATGATTGATCAAATGAATCAAATTCTACCTTTTCCACTGTTGTCATGTGCGTTCGCATCTTTGGCAAAACCACCTGCACAAAATCAAACAGCGTTACACCCATACAAATAATGTTTTACTATAATTCCTAAGTGGTGTTACTCTAACGTGTACAATACGTTACTCTAACATCATCATCAAAACCCTTTTTCTGAACGTTCATTTGTGTTACTGTAATTGCAAGTAAGTGTTACTTTAATGCAGAAGACATGTTACTTCAACGACGTTTATGCGTTAATTGAAATCAAAACAATAGTATCAATGAATATCATGGAAAATCAGAATAAAAAGCATAAATCCCTGTAATCTATAAAGATCGAGAGAGCAAATAACCATTGATACGAAACTGTGATATCAAAACGCAATGACATAAAAAAAAACGCAAATTGATACGAAACTGTGATACGAAATAACAATGAAAGCACTATAAACATGAAAATCGACGTAAAAAAAAACGCAATTTGACGTGATAAACCATTGATATTAAAACGCACATTGAAAGCAATATGACCATCGAAATCCATGAATAAAAATTGAATCAAAACGTGAATGAAATACTGAAACTCACCATTGTTATACTCGATCAGTTGCTTATCAACCGTTGAAGACGATGACACGGTCATTGAATCCATTGTAACAGAATTCCGAGTACAAAATCGATGACTGAACGTGAATGAAGAAAGGGTTTTTTTTTGTGTTTGAATGAACGTGATATGATGAATGAATGTGAATGATGAATGAATGTGATAGGGAGTTATTGTTTCCTAAATTCATGGGAGCTATTATATATATATATATATATATATATATATATATATATATATATATATATATATATATATATATATATATATATATATATATATATATATATATATATATATATATATATATATATATATATATATAAAGGAGGAACTTTTCGAGCGATATGATTGGTCCGTTACATCAAAACTCAATTTAGGAAAATATCATTAATAACAATAAAAATTAAACAGAGAATCTTTTAATTAATGTGATGTTTTATAATTTACATCCAAAAATCTTTAAATTTCGTTTAACAAAAAGTTATCGTAAATAAAATTATAAAAATGAATTAATTAGATTCGTGGTAGAAAATCCTTTCATTAGAGTATAAATTTCATATTATTTGCTCGAAAAAGTGATAGAATTTATTACATATACAGATATTAAAGTTATCCCACATCGACAAATTATAATAAGGTGATAAAATTCTATATTATAAATAAAAGTAATCATTCGTCCTTAGATATCCACAAAAAAAAACTTTTGATTCATAAAGAACTCTTATGATTATAACCTTAAGTAATTATCCCACATCGAAAAATTATGATGAGGTTTTGGAATTCTCTTATATAAATAAGAGTAATCATTGTTTGAAATATCGACCAAAAAAACTTTTGAGTCTTAGAAAAACTCTTAATAAGACTACAAACTAAAAATTGTTCCACATCGAAACAAATAAAATAAGATGATGATTCAATATTATAAATAAGAGTAATCATGTATTCTTTTGGATCATAAGATGAGCTCTTAAGACAGTAAATTATTCCACATCAAAAAAATTATGATAATGGAATTTTATATTATAAATAAAACTAATCATTCCTTCTTAAATATCAATAAAAAAACTTTTGACTCTTAGAAAATATTTTAATAAGACTACAAACTTGAATAAAATAATCTCACATCGAAAAATTATACTCCCTCCGTTCCATTTTATTCTTTGCATTTGCTTTTCGGACACTATTCATAAGAGAGTGAAAATGTCAATGTAACTAAGTGTAAATCATTCCTCCAAATTATAATGAGGTGATGAAATTCTATTTTAATCTTCCTTAAATATGATTAATCATTCGTTATTACTTATTAGATATCTTCCAAAACTCAACAGAGTTTAAAAACCTCTTAAGACTATAAACTCAAGTAAAGTTATTATAAGAGTTCTTAACACTATATCTAAACTTAAGTCAAAATTATTCTATATCGAAAAATTATGAGGTGATGAAATTTGATATTATAAATAAGACTAATCATTCATTCTTAAATATAAACAAAATTGAGTCTCACAAAACTACTTGAGACTATAAACTTAGGTAAAATTATCCCACATCGAAAAATTATGATGAGGTGATGAAATTCTACATTATCAATAAGAGAAATTATTCGTTTTTAGATATTAATCAAAAATCTTTTGAATCTTATAATACTCTTCTTATTAAGGCTATAAATTGAAGTAAAAATTATTTCACATCGAAAAATTACAAAAAAGTGATGAAATTTTATTATATAAATAAAAGTAATCATCGTCTTTACATATCAATCAAAAATCTTTTGAGTCCTAATTAAATAAGAGTTCTTAAAACTATAAATTTAAGTAGAATTATCACACATCGAAAAATCATGATAAGATATTATAATGACGGTAGGAGTTTGTCGTCTATCGTACCGGTCAAAATAATACAAACGAACCTAAGCTAGGTAGCTAGGGTAAGTCGAGTCGAGATCCTCAGGGACGGGAGTTCCGAACTAGAGGGTGCTATGGTCCAAGACTAGGTTCAAGACAAACTAAAGTGATGACTAAGATTGACTAATGACTAAACTAAAGTCTAGAACATGAAATAAAAAGGCAAAACAAACAACTAATGATGATGAAAAGCGAGAATTAAACAATAGGAGAAAGGACTAGGGTTGAGTCGGGTTCATGGGTGCCTAGGTGAACAAGGAAGAACAAGGGTGAAGACTCGATCTACTTGACTAGATTACGTCCGGGCTATCGCACTTAGACGGTCTAAGGATCTCTCGCTACGCTTACGCTTACAACGAAGAGAACCAACAAATCAATATCCAATAACATACAAGAGGAAACTAGGAAACATGCATTTCTCAATGTCAAGTCTACTAGGCAATTCATCAAAAAATTTATTTGCACAATGAAAGGAGGCAAGCAAATGACATCAAAAACCATTAATTCCTCCCTAATCATCCATAATCAACACACAATCCCCCTATTAACCCAAGCAAGGAGACTACTCACACATCATTATGAACACAATAACATAAACCAAAGAAACCAACAAAATAATGAAAGCATTCATAATGGATTCTAAACTAGGAACAACAATAAACATGAACAATGATTGAAACTTTACTAATAATGAAAGATTAAAGGAAAAGAGAGAAGAAAGATTATACCAAACTCAAGATGAATGGAAAAGATTGAAACTTGCACATAAGAATACTCCAAACATCCACCAATGTTGTCAAGATTGGTAGATTCTTCAAGAATTCCAATAATACAAGAGTAGCTAACTAGATTAAGGTTTAATGGAAGATTAATTAAGGAGGGATTAAGCTAATCTACACTAATCTAAGCTAATCTAACCTAAAGTATGTCTTGGGTTTCGTACTCCCCTAAAACAATACAAGAGGGGTGTATATATAGGGTTCCATAAGTAAGGGAGGCGAAAGAATGAAGCGGCGTGTGATCTGGGTCCTTCCCGGCCGGGAAGGTGGTGATCCCGGTCGGGAAGGAGGTGGTCCCGGTCGGGAGGGTTGTGATCCCGACCGGGATGGCCCCACAGCAACACGTATCTTCTCGTCTCTTCATCCCGGCCGTGATGGATCCTTCCCGGTCGTGATGGGTCCTTATTTGCTCTTCCTAGGCTTCTTATCGATGCTTGGTGCTCGGGATATCATCAAGTGGGCTTCATGGGACTCGGGATCGAGTCTAAGTCACCGAATCATCGTCGCTTCTCTTCATTGGCTCCATATGCATCAGAAACGAGTCCGAATCGTTCCATTACTCCAAGATAGGCCTTAGGAACCTAAAACAAGCTAGAAGAAGCGTAAGTAGCCTCGATACCGCTCTAAAGAGCGATTCCACAAGAGAAAGTGGGACCAAACACGAGAAATAAACACTACAAAACACACTTATCAACTCCCCCACACTTAACCCTTACTCACCCTCGAGTAAGCACGAACTAACTACTAACTAATAGAAACTAGACTACTAACCGAGCGGGTATTAGCGCACCCTACGCCCTTTCAATTCACGCGAGAACACTTTGAGGAAAAGTGCTCTCCGCAAGGCAAGTGGGGTCTTGCGACAAAACTGTGGATACAACCGAACACAAAAACACACAAACAAACAAACAAACAATCGGTTGCATCCAAGAAGAAACAAATACCGCTTTCCTCACAAAGCGGTAAAAGAAACACCTGTTAAGGACTCAAGGCAAGTGACAACGTTCCCAAGCTAATAATACAAACCGAAATGGACAAAATCCTAATAGTATGACAATAAAGCAATAAAACTATACCAGAATACCGTCCCGATTTTCCCTAGAAATCCTATAGGCAAACCATAGAAAAATACAACACCTTAACTCCTCCTATATTCTCGTTACTCCTACGCAAGCGCCGTTACTACGAGTTCCTTATTGAGACCGAAAGTAGCATGTAGGTTGAGGGTGTTCCAAATTCTGATTTCTCTCTTCTTCTCTTCCCTCCTCACGTTTTTTTTTCTTTTTTCGTCAGTCGTCAATTCTCGTCTATCATCGTTTTTTTCGTTTCTAATATTATTATTACTACTATCGTTTCTAGCAATAATGAGTCGTCCCTAAGGATTCGATATCGACTCTATAGTCGAATATCAGATCTAAAGGAATCAATCAAAAAACTTTTCTTTTAAGCATAATTTCGTTGATGCCGAAATAATCGTCACGTAGTCCTAAAAAGACTAATACGACATTACAACGCGAAGGGATTTATTTCAATTCAAAACAATTTCTAAACATTTAATTTTTTTTTTTTTTAAAATCGCTCTAAATATTGGATATTGACTTCATAATCAAATATAAAATATTGACGAGTTTCGAAAATTTAAAGTCGAGTATAAATCGTGTCATATTTGTACACGACTTTGCAAAATTGTCAATTTTCAAAATTAAAAGCAATTTCAAAATCGATACTAAAATTGCAAAGCGAGTCATCACTCGGATAGGGGGCACTCGATCGAGGGCCATAGCCACTCGACTGAGTGACACCCCGAAAAAACCGGCAGAAACATTTTTCAAAGGACACTCGACCGAGTCCCTCCGTGACTCGGCCGAGTAGCCCCAATTACAACTAAATAAACGCGTCTTACACGCTACAAGTCTCGACAAACCTTTTTCAAACGACTTCGGTCAACACGTGTCAAGTCCATCACGTGATTTAGTCTTTTAAAACCGCATCGTACCATGTTTACATCTTCTAACTCGTTATTATCGCAATTGTCGCAATTATCATTTGTCGCATTGTAATTCAAGGTGCTATGCCATTCCTATATTGTAATCTATTGTCGCTCCTTTCTTTTTTATTTTTAGTTGTTTGTTTTATTGTACTAAAATGAACATCGCATGCTAAAACAACTTTGACGTTAGTATTAGATGCATTAAACGATGTAGTTAAACATAATTCACATGTTTAGTCAAAACGCTCTTTGCATATCATTCAACCGTCAAACTAACGCGTGTACACGAACAACGAACGATATCTTAGTAAAGGTCGCTAAGTGCGGGCGGCGTTGGGTGTTCTTTGTGAACTTCCCAACACGTACCCTCACCCCTTACTCAGAACCACGGTTTCCGGATATCCGAAACCATTGGCATACGAGAGTCATTCAATACACGATTACCGATAATGTCGGTATCGGTATCGCAATGCAAAGGGACGAACCCCATAAACTCTGAGATCGGAATGGGTCGTACTATGTGCACGGCCCACTAAGATATAGAGTGGGTTCGAACGGGCCCGAACTCCCACAAAATTGGGTGGCGACTCCAACTTCGATTTAAATTTCAATTCGAGATCCATCTCACACGAGATTCATTCGCCGCCCCAAACCCGCGCGTGGCCGCGTCGGGGTGGACCTATGTCATGTCCACAATTTGGTGACTCCGCTGAGGATACCTTATGTACCACTTGTCATCGGGGTTCCTAGGGTGAGACTCGAAAAGAAATCGTTCGATTATTAATGTACGCATTTTAGTTCGACGGTTCATGCATAACCCAATTCTTTCCCGGGCCGGTTACTTGTGACCGACGTCCCACTATACCACGGTGCATTCCTAAATGGGTGCGCTAAAGACTCCGATGGCGGAACTCGTATGAGTTTCACGACATGTTCTAAGTCCAATTCGGCTTAGGAAGTCCGTCCTGATTTACGAGAAAGCCGTCGTTGTTGGTATAGACCCTATTTCGACCGACCGAGACTTAGATTAAGAGCATACATGGTGTCGTTATACTGCTTCCATGACTACATGCTACTTGATTTACATGTCATCTTTTTTTAAAAACCGTTATTTCAAAACTTGCATCTTTTCAAAAATTATCCATTTTTCAAAACCTGGAAAGCTACCGAATTTAGGACTTATGATGTTGACTTAAAATAGCCTATTTCTAGCCGTTATGCTGCCCAAATCTTTTTCAAAACCTAAAAAAAACTTCGGCCCGATAACATTTTCCGATTTTTCAAAAAAAAGAAAATCGGGCCATCCATCCGACCTTTTTTCGGATTTCAAAAAAGAAAAAAACAAACTCCCTTTTCAAAACCTTCTTCTTCTTAGGACTTCCCGTATTTAGTAGTGTAGAGTCTTGTCATAGGTTGTCAAAATCTCTAGCGTCGAAACTCCGTCGATCATACATCATGGGTTTCCTCCCTATCTCAGTCCGCCTTATTTGTCAAGGCATGGCCCACCTGCGTAGGACATACTCCTACAAAGGGAAGCCCGTCTACACATTCGAGTCCAAAGTCTGGGGAAATCTCACATGGACCTTCCTTCGAATAGGACTCGGCCCACACAACCGAATCCAAAGGAAGGCCCACCGTCCACGAGTCACCCGTCTAGGAGTCAGTTTTCAGTCATTTTCTCGTCTAGTCTTTTCCTTGCTCGGGATGTACTGTTTGATTCTAGGATCTGGATCTGATAAGTGTAGTTTGTAGTGCTTATTTGTTGTGTTTTGGTCCCATTTTCCTTGTGGAATCGCTCCTTGAGAGCTATTTATGGGTTTCTTATGCTTCCTTTAGTTCGTTTCAGGTTCCCAAGACCGATTTGGAAGAGTTGGAGCGATTCCGACTCAATACATACACATTTTGGAGCCAACGGAGTAAAGGAACGATGACTCGATGCCTTGGAATCGACCCCAAGACCTTGGGACCCAATCCCGAGCCTCCGAGACCCGATCCCGAGTCCCGAGCCTCCGAGACCCGATCCCGAGTCCCGAGCCTCCGAGATCCGATCCCGAGTCCCGAGAATCAATGAGAAACCCATGAGAAGCAAGGAGGGACCGAAAGAAGCATAAAGGAGGCCTACAAGGCTCAACCGGTTCCGGTTGAGCTCAACTGGAACCGGTTGAGGTGCACAAAAGAGAGGTGTTCTGTGAAGGGTTCATCCCGAACGGGACCAACTCATCCCGAACGGGATAAGCTCAGTTCAGGCCGCACTCCTTTCTTTCTTCTCCTTTCCACTTGTAACCCTATATATACTCTTCCCTTGTTTTGTTAATGGTATGAACTTCATATGAGACTAAACCCTAGATAGATTAGCATAGATTAGTGTAGATTAGTCTTTAGATTATCGTTAATCTTAGATTAGTGCTTGTAATTTGGGAATTTTTCAAGATCTCCACCAAGCTTGACAAACTTGGATGTTTGTTTTGGGTTCTTCCTTTTATGCAAGTTTTCTTCTTCTTTTCATCTTCTAGTTTGGTATAACCTCTTTTCCTTTATCTTAATCCTTGTTCTTTCATTAAAGTTTGATTCATTGTTGAATGTATTGTTTATAGTTCATAGTTCTTGTTAGTTTCATTATGTTTGTTTTGATTGTTGGTTTGGTTCATCTTATTAGTGTTAGTTTTAGTATAGATATGTTAGAGTAGATCTTTGCTAGGGTTAGTAAGGTGATTAGGGTGTTAATTGGATGATTAAGGGATTGTTGGAGATGTTGGTGGAAGACTTGGGTTTCCCCTTGGTTTGATGCATATCACATGTTTGTTGAAATGCTTGAATGACTAGTATGTGCATATGCTTGTTTTTCTTGCTTTTCTCTTGTGGGTGTTAGTTTGTTTGTGGGTTTGGTTCCCTCATTAAGTTGCGAGAGCCCGGTGAGGACGACCCCTATGTCGGTCTACGTTGCGAAAGCCCGGATGCGACCTAGGCCTATAGCATGCTAGTACTCCGTTTGTCGTTTGTGTCGCCAAGGTGGGTTTTAGGATGAACCTCTAGGTGAGTCTAAGTTGCGAGAGCCCGGGCATTACCTAGATTACCCTACTACCTCCTTCATTCTAGTTCTCCTTCTACCATTCCATTACCCCTTTGACCCCGACCTAACCCTAGTCTTCCTTCTTAGTGTTATCCTAGTTTCCCTTAGTCCTAGTTTTAGACCTTAGACTAGTCCTAGTCTCCCCCTTAGAATAGCTCGTCTCGAACCTAGTCTAGAACCGTAGCATACCTTAGTCCGACCTCCCGTCCCTGTGGATTCGACCCGACTTACCCTAGCTACCCACTAGGTTAGCCGGTTCTATTTGACTATCGGGATCCGCGACAAATCCCTCCCATCAAATTCGCGCCGTTGCTGGGGACGGCGTAGTTTAGACTTTTGTTTGCTTAGTTGTGGACTTTGTTCTTGACTTTTGTGTTCTCTTCTCCTTGTGTATCTCCGTTTTTCTTCTTGTGTGCTACTCTCCCTTCCTAGTGCCTCAAAAGCACTAGGCTGCTAATGTTTGCTCAAGTGCTTCTAGCTCATCCTGGGTACCAAAGCGACGTTATGTACATGGCGCGTCCAAGCTACCATCAATCATCACGGGACAACTATGGGGCGAATTACCAAAACCCACAACTTTACCAACCATATCAACCTCATCAATAATCTTATGAACCCTCTTCTTATGGTTATCAAGAAAGTTGTCAAGGATCATTCCAACATCCTAACAACTACCAAACACCCTCACATAACCCACAACCGCAAAATCCCAACTTTGAGACTTGTCAAATGATGATTCAATTGCTTAAGAGCCAACAAGAGTCGATGACTCTATTGCAAAAGAATCAACAAGCGATGGTGGCTCAAATAATAGGGGTTAAAGAGGAGTTCAAGGCACAAATAGAGGTGCAAGATTCTTGCATCAATGCACTCATGGTTCATATCACGATGTTGGCCGCTCGAACTCCGCAACATGTTGAGGAAGGTTCATTTGGGCAAGAAGGTCGGGTGTCTCAACCCAATCTTGAAGCTAAAAATGAAGAAGAGGGGGTCGATCAAGAGACCATTGTCGAGTGTTGCTTAGGTGGTGAGGATAGGGGAAGAGTAGAGGAAGTTGAAGCTTCAAGGGTCGACAATGAGGAGGGAGTTGAACATGATTATCAAGATAGCTCTTGGGGAGCCAATGTATTGGCTATCAAGTTGGATTTGTTTGATTTCCTTCGTGAAGAGCCGGATGTTGACAATCCAAACCCGAGTGAAGAGATGACCCCTCTAGGCCATATTGACAAGGTGAGTGAAAAGAAGCGCAATACTTGGGAAAAAGAAGTAGACGCCTTGGAACTTGCCTTGTATGGGAAATTGGAGGATCCTAAAGCCTCCAATGACGAAAACTTGATGCTTTCTCCTCCTCTACCGCACTCGATGTCTAGCCCTTTGTCTTGTGAGAAGGTTGGTGAAGAGGATCCTAGTTGGGCGGTGGAAAAGAGTTCCACTCTCGACCCCGTAGAAGAAGCGACCCATTTAGGGTGTGATCTCCCGCATCATATTGCCGAGCACGACTCTAGACCATTATACGTACCGGATGGTCATAAGAGTCGTAGCTATGTTGGTTCCGAAGACCCGGAAGATCACGAGAACCCCGAGCATAATGAAGATGATCGCTTCTTCCCTCCGACTTCGAAACTTTTGGGAGTGGCTAGGCTCGGCCATGTGAGCTTCAATGAAGATGTTGCTAGAGCATTTGACTTACTCCTTCGAGCTCTTGATGGCTATGGAGGTGTAGTTGGAGAGAGTATTTTAGTGTAAATATCTTTTCCCTTTTCTTTTGTACTTGTATTTGTGTTTGTGTTTGTTTGTATAGTTTGGTCTCTAGGATTTGTTACCCTTTGTGGAACTCTTGTTCATTTTGATTTTTTGATGAGCGATGTGAGGGAGGGAATTTGATGTTGTATTTGAGTTCATTGTGATAGGTGTGAAGGAAAGGTGATTCCTAGAGGAGAGTAGATAATGATAGAGCTTGGATTGTGAGAATGGAAGTCGGTTTTTGAAGCTTCGGTGAAGCTTTTGGGGTTTGTGGAAGGTCAAGAAGATCCATCCCGACCGGGAAGGAGTCATCCCGATCGGGATGAGGGTACCAAAATTCGAGCTTACTGGAGTGTCATCCCGACCGGGATGGGGGATTCCCGATCGGGACGGGTGTGTCATCCCGATCGGGACCAACCATCCCGACCGGGATGGTCTCCTTTCTCCTCTTTTGGCCTCTTCTTTGACATTTGAGCCCACCCAACCATTGTATACCCCCACCCAACCTCCCTACCCATCCTTGCTCATGTCATATGACCATTAAACTTCATTTACATACCCTCACCTCATTTCTCTTCCCTTTACACCGAGTTTCACATCGAATCCTACCCCCCACACACCATTACTACCTTAACCATGCGGTATTATCGAGAATGAAGAGGAATAGCAATGATGAAGACTAGCAAAGTGCCTTTATTGATCATTCGAGACGATGGAGCGAGTGAGTTGCTATCCTATTGGTACGACAAATATCCTTTCTTTTCTGTCTTTTATTGCTTGTTTTCCTTTGTTTACTCCCCTTCCCTTATCATTTGTGTCATGGTCGCCTTCGAGGCCTTGGTATATGGTTGCTCCCAACTCTCGATGATGTGACTACATCGAGAGTCATTTTCAAAATCCAAATTTTACAAGATTTTCACCCTTTTTTGTTGGATTTAGTCGGATTTAGGCGGAATCCGGGCTAGGTGACTTGATTACACCTAGCCCTCCCCTCCCATTTCCTTTTATTTCCTTCTTTTTATTTTCTTCCCCCTTCCATATCTTTTTCTCGTCTCGGCCCATGGTGACTTGACTACACCCCGGCCGGGCGCCTTCTACCCTTTTCTTCACTTTATTTTTGATTTTTAGTTTTATTTTCGTAGTTTCTTTTTCTTTCTTTTGTCTCTCCGCACCCTACTATCGAGCATGAGGACATGGCTCGGTTTAAGTGTGGGGGAGCGATATTCTAGTATAGTTTAGTTTATTTTCGTAGTTTTTCCGAAAAAATATTAAAAACCCTAAAAATTTGAAAAATTTCACAAAAATCAAAAAGATTTTCTTTTTTTGTGTTTTTATTTTGTGTCGTTGTGTCGTATTTTTGTTTTTTTCTGCGTGTTTGCCTCCCTTTTTCCTTATAGGTTGCTTAATCACCGCTAGCTTTGGAGAGCTTTCAAGACCTCCGGTAACATCTCTTCACCCCTTTTTCCTCTTTGTTCCTTGTGGAGTTTGGAGGAGATGTGTGTTGTGGTGTGCTCGGGTGGAGCTTTGTAAAGTTTGTGGTTGTTTTAGTGACTTGTTTGGATGTTCGGGGTGGTGTTTGTTTTGTTTATGTGTTGTTTCTCCTTGTTTTGTTTTGTTTTGTTTTGTTTTGTCTCTTTTTCTTTCATTTTCGTTGTGTCTTTGTTTTGTGTTTTGTTGTGTGTCGCGTGTATAAACAGTTTTCGAAAACCCGGTTTAGAGGCTAGTGTGCGAGTGTTTACTTTCCCTTTCTAGTTGTATAAATCGAGTCTTGGGCTTTAATCTAGTAGAATGACCATAAATCAATGATTTCGTTGGTCCTTTACCTTGAGTCCACCTAGCTTACTAGGGATTTACAGCGGGATTTGCACTTTTGACCATTATGACCACCCACGGTGTGAAAAGGCCTTGGTTACCGAGTCCCGTCCCTTAGGTGACCGTGTTTGGGATTGTTTGATTAGTCCAAGTTCTCCCCTTTTTCTGAGTATGAAGGGAAGACGTCGTCCCGACATACCCATTACCCTACCTTCCTCACATACACACACAATAAATTGCAAATTGTTGAATTCTCCCTTTCTTGTCATACAAAGAAATGCCAAATGCCAAATCAAGCCAAAAAGGGCTAAGAAAAGAAAAGAAAGAAAAAAATGAAAGAAAGAAAAGAAATGAAGAAAAAGAAAAGGCACAAAAGCCAAAAAGAAAATAGAAAAGGAGAAAAAGAATGGCATGGCAAAACAAAGCAAAAATGCAAAAGAAAAGAGAAAATGCCAAAAGAAAACCCGACTCACAAAAATAACCCCTACCTCTTAAAATAAGCCTTTTTCCCGACTTTTGCCGTGAAGAGCCTACCAAATGACCGAGTCCCTAGGAAGGATGATAGCGGCAAAGGTCGGTCTTCCCTCATTTTGCATTATTTCCACCTTTTTACTTGGACTAGTTAGGCGGTTTTGGACATGGGACGACCCTCTTAGCTCACGCTAAAGGGGGCGGGGTCTCACTTACCTACAGTGTCGACTAACACCGTGGTTCTTCACTTTCCACTCCGCCGATCGTCCCGTAGTACGTTTTTAGAAAGTTAGGAGGACCTAGGTAAGTTACCAACGTTTTTGTTGCTTTATCGTCATACTATTAGGGTTTAGTTCACCTCGGTTTGTATTGCTAGCTTTGGAACGTTGTCACTTGCCTCGAGTCCTAAACCGGTGTTTCTTTCACCGCTTGTTTGGGGGAAGCGGTATTTGTTTTTCTTTGGTTGCAACCTTGTGTTTGTTTGTTTGTTTATGTGCTTGTTTGTTTTTGTGTCTTGTGTCCGGTTGCATCCACAGTTTTGTCGCAAGACCCGACTTGCCTTGCGGAGTGCACTTTTCCTCTAAGTGCACACGCGTGAGTTGAAGGGGCGTAGGGTGCGATAATATCCATTCGGCTAGTTTAGTAGTTAGTATGTGCTTACTTGATGGTTAAGGATTCGTCACGTCCCTAGCCAACAATATAACACCGACTAACCTAGTGGGTAGCTAGGGTAAGTCGGGATCGATTCCACGAGGACGGTATATCAAAGCGTAGACTATGTCGGCCTAAAACGAGACTAGATTACCAAACGAACACAAAGAGTGCAATAAATGGAAAACTATTGAGGAGGAGGAATAAGAACTAGACTATCAATGCTAAACTATACTAGTGATCGGTCTAACAAATAATCTAAAGTAAACGATGTATAACTAAGAAGATGGACTCAAATATGGAAGAGAAGTGGGGTAGGTCGGGTTCATAGAGGTAGAAGGGTAATTGGGGTGATCAAGGGTAAAGGTGTCTCCTAATCGCTAGAGTCGGTCCAGGCTCTCGCAACTTAGACCGATGTCAAGGTGAGTCCGGGCTCTCGCAACTTAGACTCTAGTCGGCACTCTCATGACTATGACTATTCTCAACATTTCCACAAAATAAACAATCAATGAGAAGATGAATACAAGCATGGGAAGCATGGCCACTACAACTCACACGAGCATATCAACAAACACATAGAGTGCCTACAATGTGACTAACAACAAAGATACAACCTTTTCCCGTTAATCAACCCTAATCATCCATAATCTACCCCTAATCCCCCTACTAACCCCACAAAGAAACTACTCACTCATTATAAAGGAGAAACTAACATTAACAAGAGAAAACAAACTAAACATCCAAGCATTCATTATGAACAACCAACAATAATAACAATAAAAAGATGAAACAAGATTGAATAAACAAAGACAAGAGTAAGAAAGGTTATACCAACACTAGGATGAACAAAAGATGAAAGCTTGTATTAATGAGAAACCCAAAAACAATCCCAAGGTTGTCAATCTTGGAACAATCTTCAAGAATCTCCTTAATCCAAGATTAATTACAATGATTAAGTAAGGATTAACTAGGATTAAGGAAAGATTAAAGCTAATGAGAGAGAGTAAATCTAGGGTTTTGGAGGCTTAAACTAATGTAGGTTAAGATAAAAGTGTCTTAAAATTACAAGAAGGGAGTATATATATGGGTACAAGAGTGAAGGAGAAGAAAAGAAGAGGCCCGTGCTGCCTCTGTAGCTTCCCGACCGGGATGGATCATCCCGATCGGGACGGCTCTGTCATCCCGATCGGGACGAGTTGGTCCCGACCGGGATGGTCTCACAGCAGCCATCCTAAAGTAGCACCCCATCCCGAACGGGATGGGTCTTGTATGCCTTCCTTAAGCACTCTTTGGTCCTTCCTTGCCTCTCATGGGCTTCCCACTGATTCTCGGGACTCGGGATCGGGTCTCGGAGGCTCGGGATTGGATCCCAGGGTCTCGGGGTCGATTCCAAGGTCTCGAGTCTTCGTTCCTTTATCTCGTTGGCTCCAAAATGTGTATGTATGGAGTCGGAATTGCTCCAAATCTTCCAATTTGGCCTCGGGAACCTGAAACAAACTAGAGGAAGCATAAGAAGCCCATGAATCGCTCCAATAGGAGCGATTCCACAAGGAAAAAGGGACCAAAACACAACAAATAGGCACTACAAACTACACTTATCAACTCCCCCACACTTAACCCTTACTCGCCCTCGAGTAAGCACAAACTACTATTAAACTAACCGAGTGGGTATTTGCGCACCCTACGCCCCTTCAACTCACGCGAGTGCACTTAGAGGACAAATGCTCTCCGCAAGGCAAGTTGGGTCTTGCGACAAAACTGTGGATGCAACCGGACACAAAACACACAAACAAACAAACACACAAACAAACACCTAACCGGTTGCACCCAAAACAAAAGAAATACCGCTTCCCTCTAAAAGCGGTGAAAGAAACACCGGTTTAGGACTCGAGGTAAGTGACAACGTTCCCAAGCTAGACATACAAACCAAGGTGAACTAAACCCTAATAGTATGACGATAAAGCAACAAAAACGTTGGTAACTTACCTAGGTCCTCCTAGCTTTCTAAAAGCGTACTACGGGACGATCGGCGGAGTGGAAAAGCGAGGAACCACGGTGTTAGTCGACACTGTAGGTAAGTGAGACCCCGCCTCCTTTATCGTGAGCCAAGAGGGTCGTCCCGTGTCCAAGATCGCCTAACTAGTCCAAGTAAAAAGGTGGAAATATACAAAATAAGGGAAGACCGACTAATGCCGCTATCATCCTTCCTCGGGACTCGGTCCTTTAGTAGGCTCTTCACGGCAAAAGTCGGAAAAAGGCTTATTTTTGTGGGGATTTCTTTTTGTGAGACGGGTTTTCTTTTGGCATTTTCTTTCTTTTTTTGCATTTTGTCTTTGCTTTGCCATGCCTTTCTTTTTCTTCTTTTCTGTTTTCTTTTTGGCTTTTGTGCCTTTTCTTTTTCTTCATTTTCTTCTTTCTTTTATTTTCTTTTTCTTTTCTTTTATTTGCCCTTTTTGGCAAGATTTGGCATTCTTGGCATTTTCATTGTATAACGAGAAAGAGAGAATTCATCAAATCGCGTTTTATTGTGTGGATATGTGTAGGAGGTAGGGAAATGAGTATGTCGGGACGGGCCCTTCCCTTCAAACCCACAAAAAGTGGAGAACTTGGACTAATCAAACAGTCCTAAACACGGTCACCTAAGGGACAAGACTCGGTAACCAAGGCCTTTTCACACCGTGGGTGGTCATAATGGTCAATATGCAAATCCCGTAGTAAATTCCTAGTAAGCTAGGTGGACTCGAGGTAAAGGACCAACGAAATCATTGATTTAGGGTCATTCTACTAGATTAAAGTCCAAAACTCGATTTAAACTACTAGGAAGGGAAAGTACACACTCACACACTAGCCTCTAAACCGGGTTTTCGAAAACATTTAGACACAAGACACACAACACACACAAAATGAAGACACGACGAAGTGGAACGAAAGAAAAAAGAAACAAAAGCAACAAAACAAGAACAAAACAAAACGAACACATATATAACACAAACACCACCCCTAGCTTCCAAATGAGCAACCAACCAACATCAAACTTTACAAAGCTCCTCCCGAGCACACCCCATCACAATCTCCTCCAAAATCCGAAAGAGACAAAGAAGGAAAAAGGGTTAGAAGTTGTTACCGGACATCTTGAAAGCTTTCCAAAGCCATCGGTGATTAAGCGACCTACAAGGAAAGAGGGAGGCAAAACACGCACACAAAACAAATATACGACACAAAGACACAAAAGGAAAACACACAAAAGAAAAATCGTTTTGATTTTTGTGAAATTTTTTCAAATTTTTAGGGTTTTTAAAGATTTTTTGAAAAAACAAAGAAAATAAAACTAACTATGATAGAATATCGCTCCCCCACACTTAAATCGAGCCATGTCCTCATGCTCGATCGTAGGGTGCGGAGAGACAAAAGAAAGAAAAAGAAACTACGAAAATAGAACTAAAAATCAAAAATAAAGTGGAGAAAAGGGTAGAAGGTGTCCGGCCGGGGTGTAATCAAGTCACCATGGGCCGAGACAAGAAAAAGATATGGAAGGGGGAGGAAAATAAAAGTAAGGAAATAAAAGGAAATGGGAGGGGAGGGCTAGGTGTAATCAAGTCACCTAGCCCGGATTCCGCCTAAATCCGACTAAATCCTCAAAAGAAGAAAGTGAAAATCTTGTAATTTGGACTAATCAATTGACTCTCGACGTAATCACGTCGTCGGGAGTCGGGAGCAACCAAACTATGGCCTCGAAGGCCCCTAGATACCGAGACTGAAGGGAAGGGGGCAAACAATGAAAAGAGAGGCGATAAAAAGACGGAAAAGTAAGGATAGTTACCCAAACCGAGCGGCTAGTAACTCACTTGCTCCATCGTCTCGTTGATCATTAGAAGCTCGTCGCTTGTTTTCTTGGTTGCCATCTCGCTTCACACTTGAAGAGAACTCACGGCAAAGGTAGTAATGGTAGGGGGGTGGGATTTGATTCGAGAGTTGGTGTAAAGTGAATAGGAAGTGGAGTGAGGGCATGATGATGAAGTACATGGGGCATATGGTAAGGCTAGGGTAGTTAGGGAGGTTGGGAGGGGGCATAAAACGGTTGGGTGGACTCGATTTGAGAAGAAGAATCACAAAGGGGGAGTAGAGGACCATCCCGGTCGGGAAGACTGATCCCGATCGGGTTACCTCACCCGTCCCGGTCGGGACGACCTCATCCCGGTCGGGACGGACCCTCAGTAAGCTCAATACTTGGTGCACCCATCCCGATCGGGACGGCTCCTTCCCGGTCGGGATGCCTCATCCGTCCCGGTCGGGACGCCCTCATCCCGATCGGGATGAGCTCACAGTAAGCTCGAAATGTGGTCCGCTCTTCCCGATCGGGAGGACACCCTTCCCGATCGGGAAGCTTAACCCTTCCCGGTCGGGACGCCTCATCCCGGCCGAGATGGGTCTTCTTCGACCTCCACGATCCCAAAAACTTGCTCCAAGCTTCAAAAACACAATCCTCTCGCTCACAACCTAAGGTAAACCATAGCCAAGCTCCTCTAGGAGCATTTTCACTTCACCTATCAATCAAACTTAATTCAAGCATTAAATTCTCTCCCTTGCCTCGCTCATCAATAATCCAAATAACAAGAATTCACAAAAAACCACTAACTACAAGAAAGTGATATATACAATGAGACGGTTCTTGTGGAACTCCGTCAAACCAAGGTGGTACAATCTTCATTCTTTTTCAACAATACTCCAACCGGTTCCATCTCCATCAAGAGCACGTAGGAACAAGTCGAAGGCCCTCGAGAAGTCTTCAATCAAGCACGTCATATAGCCAACCACATCCCAAGGCTCCTCATGGCCTTGCCTTGACGTTCCCGGGCCATCCCGCTCTTCCAAGTTCAACGGCTTGAACTTGTATTTTTGGTCCTTGGGGATATACCCAAACGTCCACCGGTCATCATGTGGCCCCAAGGGAGGCTCATCTTCTTCCTTGTTTAGCAACTTGTTGTCAAGCCCATGATTCGGGCACTCATCCTCCTCCATATCGGAGTCGTTATCCTCAAGTACATAAGAGTAATCTTTCAAGCTTTGTCCCGATCCTTCCCCTAGATCGATGTCTTCCGTGGCATGGATCATATTATATGTCTCGGTCATAGGCGAAGTGTTACCTTGGAGGTCAAACACTAACTCCTCGTCGCCTAGTTGAAAAGTGATCCTACCCTTCTTCACATCGATCACGGCACCGGCGGTGTGTAAAAATGGGCGTCCAAGGATGATGGGAGTGTTAGCATCCTCCGGCATGTCAACCACAATGAAGTCGACCGGAATGAAGAACTTCTCTATTTGTACCGGCACATCCTCCAACATTCCCAATGGTCGGTTAAGGGACTTATCGGCCATTTGGAGTGTAATGGACGTACACTTCAACTCCGTCATCCCTAATCGCTCACAAATGGTGTAGGGAATAATGCACACACTTGCGCCCAAATCACACATAGCTCTCTCGATCTTGTAATTGCCGATGGTGCATGGGATAGAGAAACTACCCGGGTCCTTCAACTTCGGAAGCGTAGAACCTTGAATAAGCTCGCTCACCACCCTAGTGAATGCTACCGTCTCTTCCATGTCGATGGACCTCTTCCTAGCTAGGATTTCCCGCATGAATTTTCCATATGCCGGGATTTGGGTAAGTAGCTCAGTGAATGGGACATTAACATCCAATTTCTTCACGATATTAAGGAACTTGTCAAAATGAGTGTCCACCTTAGTCCTCATTTGCCTCGATGAGTAAGGCAACTTGGTTTGGTACTTGTTTTGATCATTAAGGGTGGACTCTTCAAAGGACACTTTCCTTTTTTCCTTGTCTTTCTCTTGAAGAGGAGGAGGGTTGTCTTCTTGAGGTTTCTCGACCTCCCTTGAGACTTGCTCCTCAATTGGAATGTCAAAGCTTGACTCTTCTTGATTTGGAGATGTCATTTGCATTGTCGGTTCTTGTATTGGCTCTTGCTCATTAGGTGAAAAGGGGGGTTCATAGGACGTACCACTCCTCGTAGTAATAGCATTTACATGCTCAAATTTTGGTGTTTCGCCTTGAGGAGGTAGTTGCCCCTTTTGTCTTGAGGAGCTCCCCGAACCTAGTTGAGATATTTGATTCTCAAGTATCTTCATACGGGTATCTCTCATTGCGTTTTCCCCTTGAATATAAGTGAAGAGCTCATGATGATGCTTTGACATTTCCACTGGACCTTGTTGCAAATCTTGATTACTCCTTTGTAATTCCGTCATTGTCTTTTGAATGTCAAAATCCCGAGGTGGGGACGATGGATTATGCGGAGTATCGGTGAGGGCTAATGGAGTACCGTAGTCATGAATAGGAGACCGACTCCTAGGCTTGCCTTGTTGATTGCCTTGTGTTGCTTGTTGTTGTTGATGGTTCCCTTGGAACCCATGAGAATTGCCTTGATTAAGGCCTTGGTTGTGGTTTTGTTGACCTTGAAAGTTTCGGTTTCCTTGGAAACCGCCATGATTGAAGTTCCCTTGTTGGAACCCTTGCTTGTTGTTGAAGTTGCCTTGGTTATTTTGCTTGAAATTGTTGAAGGGTCTTTGGTTACCCACATAACCTTGGTAACTTTCATGGTTGTCCCGTAAAGGAGGTGGAACATAGGGACGATATTGTTGTTGATGTTGAAGTGTTTGTTGTTGAGGGACTTGATTGGAAGCTTGGTATTGATTAGAGAAGGAGGCACCTTGCTTGAATGCTTGAAAGGCGTTCACTTGCTCAATACTCCCTCTACAATGCATAGGATCGTGACCAACGATTCCACAAGTATCACACATCCCAAAATAGGGCAAAGGAGGTGCAAACTCCAAAGCATTTACATCATGGATCGAGTGTTGGTTGGAGGAACTAGAGCTTTGAACTTGGTTGAGGTGGCTTTGGAGCTTTTTGTCAATGGTCTCCATGTGAGTTCTTAGTTGAGCCCCAAGATCAATGCTCAATTGTGTAATGGCATCAACCTCATGCCTACCTCCCCGATTTGCCTTCCTAGGCCTCGAGTATTGTGAATTGTGCACCGCCATCTCTTCAATCCTTGACCAAGTTTGGTCATCCTCCACTTCGGTAAATCTACCGTTAGATCCCATATTGAGTATGGCCCTCGAGTCTTCATATAGCCCATTCCAAAATTGTTGTACGAGGAACCATTGTGATAAGCCATGGTGTGGACAAGAACGGATCAAGGCTTTGAATCTTTCCCACGATTCGTAGAGGCTTTCATCATCGCGTTGTTGGAAACCCGTGATAGAGGCTCTCAATAGATTTATCTTCTCCGGGGGATAGAATTGTTGGTAGAAGGCTAAGGCTAGCTTCTTCCAAGTATCAATGCCAAGTCTTGCTTTATCCAACACCTTGAACCATTGCTTCGCCTTACCGATAAGAGAGAAAGGAAATAATACCCACCGGATTTGGTCTTGAGTTATTCCCGTTTGTGAAATAGCGTCACAATAGTCCGAAAAGGTTTCCATGTGTTGATGAGGATCTTCGGTTGGCAACCCGGTAAATTGACTTCTCTCGACCAATTGGATAAATTGCGTTTTCGCCACAAAATTCCCGGTATACGCCTCCGGTAAAGTGGATGGACCCGGCAAAACGTCTTCCGTAAAGGTTGAGTGAGAAGAGAACTTAGGCATGATTGGATATAAGGGAGACGATGGTGGTGTAGACGGTGTTGATGTAGAAGAGGAGGGGGAACTAGGAGAAGAATCACCGAAGGGATTGATGAAGGTCCCTCCGGCCGTCTCTCGAGGTGAAATGCTCAAGTCGGCTCTTTGGGCTTGCCCTTGATGAGTGGTGCTTGCACTTGGTTGAGAGATCCTAACCCGATTAATCGTCCGTTGGCGAAAGGCTCGAAAGAGTCTCTCCGGCTCTGGATTAAAGATATAGAAGTCGCCTCCCCTCCTTGGCATACACTACACGCTAGAACAAACGTAAGAACACCTAGTGCTTTATGGGCACTAGGCAACGACAATAACAAACACGACTAGAGACAAAGAGAAAAGGAAGCTAAAGAGAGAAGAGAAACTAGAAAATATTCACAAGAGAAGAAGAGAGAGCACAAAGAAGGGTAACTAAGTCTAGAGATAAGCAAACTAAGTCTAAACAATGCACCGTCCCCGGCAACGGCGCCAAATTGATGGTTAAGGATTCGTCACGTCCCTAGCCAACAATATAACACCGACTAACCTAGTGGGTAGCTAGGGTAAGTCAGGATCGATTCCACGAGGTCGGTATATCAAAGCGTAGACTATGTCGGCCTAAAACGAGACTAGATTACCAAACGAACACAAAGAGTGCAATAAATGGAAAACTATTGAGGAGGAGGAATAAGAACTAGACTATCAATGCTAAACTATACTAGTGATCGGTCTAACAAATAATCTAAAGTAAACGATGTATAACTAAGAAGATTGACTCAAATATGGAAGAGAAGTGGGGTAGGTCGGGTTCATAGAGGTAGAAGGGTAATTGGGGTGATCAAGGTTAAAGGTGTCTCCTAATCGCTAGAGTCGGTCCGGGCTCTCGCAACTTAGACCGATGTCAAGGTGAGTCCGGGCTCTCGCAACTTAGACTCTAGTCGGCAGTTTCGTGACTATGACTATTCTCAACATTTCCACAAAATAAACAATCAATGAGAAGATGAATACAAGCATGGGAAGCATGGCCACTACAACTCACACGAGCATATCAACAAACACATAGAGTGCCTACAATGTGACTAACAACAAAGATACAACCTTTTCCCGTTAATCAACCCTAATCATCCATAATCTACTCCTAATCCCCCTACTAACCCCACAAAGAAACTACTCACTCATTATAAAGGAGAAACTAACATTAAAAAGAGAAAACAAACTAAACATCCAAGCATTCATTATGAACAACCAACAATAATAACAATAAAAAGATGAAACAAGATTGAATAAACAAAGACAAGAGTAAGAAAGGTTATACCAACACTAGGATGAACAAAAGATGAAAGCTTGTATTAATGAGAAACCCAAATACAATCCCAAGGTTGTCAATCTTGGAACAATCTTCAAGAATCTCCTTAACCCAAGATTAATTACAATGATTAACTAAGGATTAACTAGGATTAAGGAAAGATTAAAGCTAATGAGAGAGAGTAAATCTAGGGTTTTGGAGGCTTAAACTAATGTAGGTTAAGATAAAAGTGTCTTAAAATTACAAGAAGGGAGTATATATATGGGTACAAGAGTGAAGGAGAAGAAAAGAAGAGGCCAGTGCTGCCTCTGTAGCTTCCCGACCGGGATGGATCATCCCGATCGGGACGGCTCTGTCATCCCGATCGGGACGAGTTGGTCCCGACCGGGATGGGCTCACAGCAGCCATCCTAAAGTAGCACCCCATCCCGAACGGGATGGGTCTTGTATGCCTTCCTTAAGCACTCTTTGGTCCTTCCTTGCCTCTCATGGGCTTCCCACTGATTCTCGGGACTCGGGATCGGGTCTCGGAGGCTCGGGATTGGATCCCAGGGTCTCGGGGTCGATTCCAAGGTCTCGAGTCTTCGTTCCTTTATCTCGTTGGCTCCAAAATGTGTATGTATGGAGTCGGAATTGCTCCAACTCTTCCAATTTGGCCTCGGGAACCTGAAACGAACTAGAGGAAGCATAAGAAGCCCATGAATCGCTCCAATAGGAGCGATTCCACAAGGAAAAAGGGACCAAAACACAACAAATAGGCACTACAAACTACACTTATCATTACTCGAGGGCGAGTAAGGGTTAAGTGTGGGGGAGTTGATAAGTGTAGTTTGTAGTGCTTATTTGTTGTGTTTTGGTCCCATTTTCCTTGTGGAATCGCTCCTTGAGAGCGATTTATGGGTTTCTTATGCTTCCTTTAGTTCGTTTCAGGTTCCCGAGACCGATTTGGAAGAGTTGGAGCGATTCTGACTCAATACATACACATTGTGGAGCCAACGGAGTAAAGGAACGATTACTCGATGCCTTGGAATCGACCCCGAGACCTTGGGACCCAATCCCGAGCCTCCGAGACCCGATCCCGAGTCCCGAGCCTCCGAGACCCGATCCCGAGTCCCGAGAATCGATGAGAAACCCATGAGAAGCAAGGAGGGACCGAAAGAAGCTTAAAGGAGGCCTACAAGGCTCAACCGGAACCGGTTAAGGTGCACTAAAGAGAGGTGTTCTGTGAAGGGTCCATCCCGAACGGGACCAACTCATCCCGAACGGGACCAACTCATCCCGAACGGGATGAGCTCAGTTCAGGCCGCACTCCTTTCTTTCTTCTCCTTTCCACTTGTAACCCTATATATACTGTTCCCTTGTTTTGTTAATGGTATGAACTTCATATGAGACTAAACCCTAGATAGATTAGCATAGATTAGTGTAGATTAGTCTTTAGATTATCGTTAATCTTAGATTAGTGCTTGTAATTTGGGAATTCCTTAAGATCTCCACCAAGCTTGACAAACTTGGATGTTTGTTTTGGGTTCTTCCATTTATGCAAGTTTTCTTCTTCTTTTCATCTTCTAGTTTGGTATAATCTCTTTTACTTTATCTTAATCCTGGTTCTTTCATTAAAGTTTGATTCTTTGTTGAATGTATTGTTCATAGTTCATAGTTCTTGTTAGTTTCATTATGTTTGTTTTGACTGTTGGTTTGGTTCATCTTATTAGTGTTTGTTTTAGTATAGATATGTTAGAGTAGATCTTTGCTAGGGTTAGTAAGGTGATTAGGGTGTTAATTGGATGATTAAGGGATTGTTGGAGATGTTGGTGGAAGACTTGGGTTTCCCCTTGGTTTGATGCATATCACATGTTTGTTGAAATGCTTGAATGACTAGTATGTGCATATGCTTGTTTTTCTTGCTTTTCTCTTGTGGGTGTTAGTTTGTTTGTGGGTTTGGTTCTCTCATTAAGTTGCGAGAGCCCGGTGAGGACGACCTCTAGGTCGGTCTAAGTTGCGAGAGCCCGGATGCGACCTAGGCCTATAGCATCCTAGTACTCCGTTTGTCGTTTGTGTCGCCAAGGTGGGTTTTAGGATGAACCTCTAGGTGAGTCTAAGTTGCGAGAGCTCGGCCATTACCTAGATTACCCTACTACCTCCTTCATTCTAGTTCTCCTTCGACCATTCCATTACCCCTTTGACCCCGACCTAACCCTAGTCTTCCTTCTTAGTGTTATCCTAGTTTCCCTTAGTCCTAGTTTTAGACCTTAGACTAGTCCTAGTCTCCCCCTTAGAATAGCTTGTCTCGAACCCAGTCTAGAACCGTAGCATACCTTAGTCCGACCTCCCGTCCCTGTGGATTCGACCCGACTTACCCTAGCTGCCCACTAGGTTAGCCGGTTCTATTTGACGGTTGGGATCCGCGACAAATCCCTCCCATCAGGATCCGTTTCTGATTACGCGGTATTTTTACAGACAGGCCACCGGTAACCATATGCCAGAAAGTGCAAGAATCTATAGACCAGTTGACAGCCTCGTTGGCTAAGATGGAGACCCAATTAACGAAAATAAGGGAAGACCAGATAGCCATCCTTACCCCGTGTGAGCACCGTGGAACAAGGACCTCCCGGTGGTGGGGTCGAGACCACCGGACCCTTAGCTGAACTCGTCACCGCAGTCCGAAAACTGGAAGAGCAGGTCCATCTGTCGACCAATAACACTATCCACATAGAGAACGCCCGTGCCTACTCGCCTCTGACTGACGTGTTGCCCGCTAACCTCAACCTGACGGGCCTACCAATGTTCGACGGGACTGAAGATTCGGTACTCCATATCCGGGCCTTCAAAGAATTCATGGCTGTTAAGGGGGTCAAATCAACCATGTTCAAGCATCTGTTTGCTTCCTCCCTCGAGAAGCATCCGAAAGCCTAGTACTACAGGCTTGATTTCAAGAAATACAAAACTTGGGATGACGTGGCTACGGAATTTGCTCGGAACTATGCCGACAACACTGAAATCCAGACCACAATGCGCACCCTAGAAGTCATGGCCCAGGAACCCAAGGAAGGATTTACGAAATACCTTCAACGCTGGAGGGCCGAGAGTGTCAAGTTGGTCGGCAAGCCCAACGAAAAGGTGTTAGTGGAGGCCTTCGTGAAGAACCTCCTTCCCTCTTACCGGATCCATCTCCGGTACGCTGTCATACCCAACTTCGCCACCTTAACTGAAATGGGGACGAGGATTGAGGATGACTTGAGATTAGAGAGCCTTACTAAGGCCTCTACTAAGGGCTATCAAGGGGCTAGCTCATCCACAAGCAAGCCCACATCTACAGCTACTACTCGCAGCATTATTGACGAGGTTAATCTACTCGATACCCCGTCCAAAAAGAATACCACACCTAGGGCATTCACCGATATAGGTACTACTTATACGCATGCCTTACAAAGGCTATCATCAAAAGGCCTTATCCAACCGATAGGCCCAACGCCCGAAGTCCCAGTCGAGCGTCGTTCCAAGGCCTACAACATCCAGGCCTACTGCCAGTACCATCGAGGCAATGGGCACGACACCGAGAAATGCTGGAAGCTGAAACATTTAATCCAGGATCTGATCGAAAGTGGAAAGAGCCCCTTACCCGGAGGCAAGCCCAGCAATAAGGACAATCCTTTAGCTACTCACGCCGTTTTCTCCGGAGAAGTAATTGATTGCTCACACCTCATTTCTCCATTTATCCCGCAAATAAACGGGATCTGGTGTGACGATGAAGATGATGTCAACCTCACCAAAGGGGAAGCTGTCTGATAAGTGTAGTTTGTATTGCCTTTTTCACTATGTTTTGGTCCCATTTCCTGGTGGAATCGCTCCTTGGGAGCGATTTATGGGCTTCTTATGCTTCCTTTAGTTCGTTTCAGGTACCCGAGACCGATTTGGAAGAGTTGGAGCGATTCCGACTCAATACATACACATTTTGGAGCCAACGGAGTAAAGGAACGACGACTCGATGCCTTGGAATCGACCCCAAGACCTTGGGACCCAATCCCGAGCCTCCGAGACCCGATCCCGAGTCCCGAGAATCGGCGAGAAACCCATGAGAAGCAAGGAGGGACCAAAGAGCTCTTAAGGGAGGCCTACAAGACCCATCCCGTTCGGGATGGGGTGCGCTTTTGAGGAGGCCACTGTGAGCCCATCCCGGTTGGGACCAACCCGTCCCGATCGGGATGATAGGGCCATCCCGGTCGGGATGATCCGTCCCAGTCGGGATGATCCGTCCCAGTCGGGATGGGCTACAGCTCACCTGCATTGTTTCCTTTCTTCTCCTTTCCACTTATAACCCTATATATACCCCCCCTCTTGTATAAAGACACGATCTTATGTTATATTCTTCACTTCTCCTAAAACCCTAGACTACTTTAGGTTAGATTAGATTAGATTAGTGTAGATTAGTCGGTAATTAGTAGTTAATCGTAGATTAGCTCTTGTATTAAGGAATTCTTGAAGATCTTCACCAAGCTTGACAACCTTGGATGATTATTTTGGGTTTTCTCTTTTATACAAGTTCTTATTCTTCCTTCCATCCTCTAGTTTGGTATAATCCTTTTCCCTTTTTCTTAATCTTATTTTTGTTATTCAAGTTCTTATACTAGTTTGTTTATGTATGTTTGGTTTCTTATGTTAGATCTTCTTGTTCTTGTTAGTTTTAGTTGGATTATGTTAGAGTAGTGTTCTTGCTAGGGTTAGTAGGGTGACTAGGGTGTTAATTGGATGATTAAGGGATTGTTAGAGATTTTGGTGGAAGATTTGTGTTTCCTCTTGTTTGGTGCACATCACATGTTTGTTGAAATGCTTGAATGACTAAGTAGTTGCGAATGCTTGTTTTTCTTGCCTTTCTGTTGTGGGTGTTAGTTTGTTTGTGGGTTCGGTTCCCTCACTATGTTGAGAGAGCCCGGTGAGGATGACCTCTAGGTCGGTCTACGTAGCGAGAGCCCGGATGCGACCTAGGCCACCATAGCGCTCTAGAACCCCGTTTGTCATGTGAGTCGCCGAGATGGGTTCTAGGTGGAACCTCTAGGTGGGTCTAAGTTGCGAGAGCCCGGACCAACCTAGATCACCCTATTACCTCCTTCGCTCTAGTTCTCCCTTGACCATTCCGTTACCCCTTTGACCCCGACCTAATCCTAGCCCGTTTTCTTATTTGTTTCTCTTAGTCTTAGTCTAGTCTAGCTTTCTCCCCTTTTAATCATTCTAGTTTAGCTTAGGTCGTTGACTTAGTCTAGTATTTGGGCCGACCTAGTCTAGGCTATACATTACCGTCCCCGTGGATTCGACCCGACTTGCCCTATCTACCGTAGGAATTGCCGGTTATATTATTGACGGTTGGGACGTGACGAATCCTTACCACCAATTTGGCGCTGTTGCCGGGGACGGTGCTAGTTTAGACTTTGTTTTCCTAGTTACTTCACTTAGTCCTTGTGTTTGTGTTTTTATTTTTTCTTTTTGTTACTTTGCTTCTTGTGTGTGTGTGGTTTATTTCTCTCTTGTCTAGTGCCCAAAAAGCACTAGACTTCTCACGTTTGTTCTTAGTCTACAGTTTATGCTTAGAGGTGGTGACTATCTTCTTCTTGCAACTTAGAGCTGCTTTAATGGACGGTTGCTAGAATGAGTGGTTTCCAATCGGGTATGAGCTACGATTTTCTAGCGAGCATGGGGTTTGATCTAAACTCCCCACACATGGAAGCCGATATGAACTACCCCTCTTCTTCTTTGAACCAAAGCTATGACATGACGTCCCCCTACCATAATCAAGCTTCTTGGGGTAGTCAAGACGGGTATGATCTTCAAGAATATGGATATGGCTACCAACAAGTGAATGACTATAACTCCTACGATCATGGTGGCTATTACTCAAGCTATGATTGTGAACCCACCATGTTCAATCAAGATTCACCTTATGGAAGCCAATACCCCCAAAACCCACAATATTACCCTTCACCCCAACCACAATATGAACCCCATGACCCACAATACTACCAATCACCTCAACCTCACTACCAACAATATGATGCCCCACCCCTTGGGTATCATCAAGATTTTCAAGGAGTCTTACAAGACCCCAATGATCACCAATTGCCCGACATGGAGGTGTTTCAATCTATTCTTCAAATGCAAAGGAGCATCCAAGAAATGACCATCCAAATGCAAAGAGAACAAAATGAATTGATGGCCCAAATTCTAAGGGAAAACGAGGCGAGGAATGCTCGATTAGAGGCGTTAGCGGCTAAAACCGCAATGCTTTTATCCCGAGCATCACATTTAGATGAAGGGTGCCCACTTGAGAGAGAGGAGCAACCTAATCACGAAGCCGCCGATGTAGTTCCCTTTGATAGAGAAGTTTGCTTTGAAGAACCTCAATCGTCTACCCAAAAAGAGACGAATGAGGAGATGACCCTCGGTGAAGGCAACATTGGTGAGAAATTGGAGGTAGATAGTGAGTTGGATGGGTTGGTGGAGTTTGTGAGGTTGTTAGGTGAAATTGTTTGCCTCGAGTTGCCCTTGTGCGATAATTTGGATATGCATCAAGAGCCCCTAGCTAGTGAACCAAGTAATGACTTGGAGGAGATTGAAACCGCCGGTAGAAGTTTCGATCCTCTCCTCCAAGATGATGTGGGGCCGAATGATGAAGATGGGGAACCACAACTTGAGGAAAGTGTAGGGGTGTGCATTGAGGAGATGAGGCCAAAACCGCTTTTTGTGCCTCGTTTCTTGGAGATGAAGCTTGCTAATTATTGGAGACGTTGCCTAGGGAGGAAGAGGTTGGTGAAGCTCGTAGGATGGATAGACCCCGGAGACAACGTGCAGGATGATGTCGGGTCTTGGGATTCCTACTTCTTGCCTCCTCCTATGAGGCCGTGGAGGTCGGTTAAGCTCGAGCGCTTCTTGGGCCTTCACTATGATGTCGGTAGCGCGTTCGACTTGCTCCTCCACGCCCTTGAGGGCTACGGTTGAAGAAGAGTCCACAATCCTAGGTTTGACGAAGTTCCTAAACAACCGTCATGTTGTATATTCCCCTCCTCTCTTGTTTAGAATTCTTGTGCTTGTATTTGTGATTTTTGTTTCTAGGACTCCTTTGTTTTTGTGGGATTCTTGTAATTGATTTGGTATTTTGATGAGCGATGTGAGGGAGTGAATTTGATGTGTACTTTGAGTTTATTGTGATAGGTGAAGTGAAGGTGACTCCTAGAAAGGAGTGGTTGATGATGGAGTTTGGTTTGCGAGCGAGGAAGTCGGTTTTTGAAGCTTATGATAAGCTTTTGGGCTTGGGGAAGCAAAGAAGACTCATCCCGACCGGGAAGAGGGCTTCCCGACCGGGAAGGATGAGGAATCCCGACCGGGAAGGAGCCATCCCCATCGGGATGAAGGTGCAAAAATTCGGACTCACTGGAGTGCATTCTCGACCGGGACGAGAGCTTCCCGATCAGGAAGGGTTTATCAACCCGATCGGGACCATCCATCCCGACCGGGAGAGAGTGAGTTGCTAACCTATGGTACGGCAACTATCCTTTCTTTTCCGTTTTTGTTGTTGCTTGTTTTCCTTTGTTTATTCCCTTCCCCTTGTACACTTCTGTGTCTTGATGTCATGGTGGCCTTCGAGGCCTCGGTAGTTGTTGCTCCCGACTCTCGATGATGTGACTACATCGAGAGTCATTTTCAAAAATCCAAATTTTACAAGATTTTCACTTTCTTTTTTTGAGGATTTAGTCGGATTTAGGCGGAATCCGGGCTAGGTGACTTGATTACACCTAGCCCTCCCCTCCCATTTCCTTTTATTTCCTTCTTTTATTTCTTCCCCCATCCATATCTCTTTCTCATCTCGGCCCTTGGTGACTTGATTACACCCCGGCCGGACACCTTCTACCATTTTCTTCACTTTATTTTTGTTTTTTTAGCTTTATTTTTGTAGTTTCTTTTCTTTTTCTTTTGTCTCTCCGCACACTACGATTGAGCATATGAGGACATTGCTCGGTTTAAGTGTGGGGGAGCGATATTCTAGTATAGCTTAGTTTATTTTCTTAGTTTTTCGAAAAAATCTTAAAAAAATCCTAAAAATTTGAAAAATTTTCACAAAAATCAAAAAGATTTTCTCTTTTGTGTTTTCATTTTGTGTCTTTGTGTCGTATATTTTTTTTGTGTGCGTGTTTTGCCTCCCTTTGTCCTTATAGGTTGCTTTAATCGCCAATGACCTTGGAAAGCTCTAAAGACTTCCGGTAACATCTTATCCCTTTTTCTTCTTTATCTCGTGTGGAGTTTGGAGGAGATTGTGATGTTGTGTGCTCTGGTGGAGCTTTGTGCATATTGGTGGGTGATTTGGTGACTTGTATGGAATATCGGGGTGGTGTTTGTTTTATGTTTGTTTTGTTATGTTTTGTTTTAGTTTTGTTGCTTTTGCTTCTTTTTCTCTCGTTCGTTTTCGTCGTGTCTTTGTTTTATGTTGTGTTGTGTCTTGTGTAAATGGTTTTCGAAAACCCGGTTTAGAGGTTAGTGTGTGAGTGTCTATTTTCCCTTTCTAGTAGCGTAAATCGAGTCTTGGACTTTAGCCTAGTAGAATGACCCTAAATCAATGAATTCGTTGGTCCTTTACCTTGTGTCCACCTAGCTTACTAGGGATTTACTACGGGATTTGCATTTTGACCATTATGACCACCCACGGTGTGAAAAGGCCTTGGTTATCGAGTCCCGTCCCTTAGGTGACCGTGTTTAGGATTGCTTGATTAGTCCAAGTTCTCCACTTTTTGTGGGTTTGAAGGGAAGGGCCCGTCCCGACTTACCCATTCATCTACCTTCTACACATATCACACAATAAAGTGCAATTTGTTGATTCTCTCTTTCTTAATTGTCGAGAAATGCCAAAAAGCCAAATCTTGCCAAAAAAAGGGGCAAAGAAAAGAAAAGAAACAAAAAATGAAAGAAAGAAAAGAATGAAGAAAAAGAAAAGGCACAAAAGCCAAAAAGAAAATAGAAAAGAAGAAAAAGAAATGGCATGGCAACAAACAAATCAAAATGTCGAAAAGAAAGAAAATGCCAAAAGAAAACCCGTCTCACAAAAAGAAATCCCCACAAAAATTAGGCTTTTTACGACTTTTACCGTGAAGAGCCTACCAAAGGACCGAGTCCCGAGGAAGGATGATAGCGGCATTAGTCGGTCTTCCCTCATTTTGCATGTTTTCCACCTTTTTACTTAGACTAGTTAGGCAGTTTTAGACATGGGACGACCCTCTTGGCTCACGCTAAAGGGGGCGGGGTCTCACTTACCTACAGTGTCGACCAACACCGTGGTTCTTCACATTTCCACTCCGCCGATCGTCCCGTAGTACGTTTTTAGAAAGTTAGGAGGACCTAGGTAAGCTACCAATGTTTTTGTTGCTTTATCGTCGTACTATTAGGGTTTTTCACCTTGGTTTGTATTGCTAGCTTGGGAACGTTGTCACTTGCCTTGAGTCCTAAACCGGTGTCTTTTCACCGCTTTTAGAGGGAAGCGGTATTTGTTTTTTTTCGGGTGCAACCTTGTGTTTGTTTGTTTGTTTGTTTATGTGCTTGTTTGTTTTTGTGTCTTGTGTCCGGTTTCATCCACAGTTTTGTCGCAAGACCCGACTTGCCTTGCGGAGTGCACTTTTCCTCTAAGTGCACTTGCGTGAGTTGAAAGGGCGTAGGGTGCGCTAATACCCATTCGGCTAGTATAGTAGTTAGTATGTGCTTACTCGAGGGCGAGTAAGGGTTAAGTGTGGGGGAGTTGATAAGTGTAGTTTGTAGTGCCTTTTTCACTATGTTTTGGTCCCATTTCCTTGTGGAATCGCTCCTTGGGAGCGATTTATGGGCTTCTTATGCTTCCTTTGGTTCGTTTCAGATTCCCGAGACCGATTTGGAAGAGTTGGAGCGATTCCGACTCTATACATACACATTTTGGAGCCAACGGAGTAAAGGAACGACGACTCGATGCCTTGGAATCGACCCCGAGACCTTGGGACCCAATCCCGAGCCTCCGAGAACCGATCCCGAGTCCCGAGAATCGGCGAGAAACCCATGAGAGGCAAGGAGGGACCAAAGAGCTCTTAAGGGAGGCCTACAAGACCCATCCCGTTCGGGATGGCCTCATCCCGTTCGGGATAGGGTGCGCTTTTGAGGAGGCCACTGTGAGCCCATCCCGGTCGGGACCAACCCGTCCCGATCGGGATGACAGGGCCGTCCCAGTCGGGATGATCCGTCCCGGTCGGGATGGGCTACAGCTCACCCACATTGTTTCCTTTCTTCTCCTTTCCACTTGTAACCCAATATATACCCCCCCCCTCTTGTATTAAGACACGATCTTATGTTATATTCTTCACTTCTCCTAAAACCCTAGACTACTTTAGGTTAGATTAGATTAGATTAGTGTAGATTAGTCGGTAATTAGTAGTTAATCGTAGATTAGCTCTTGTATTAAGGAATTCTTGAAGATCTTCACCAAGCTTGACAACCTTGGATGATTATTTTGGGTTTTCTCTTTTATACAAGTTCTTATTCTTCCTTCCATCCTCTAGTTTGGTATAATCCTTTTCCCTTTTTCTTAATCTTATTTTTGTTATTCAAGTTTGAATCTTTAGTTGATTTTATTGTTATTAGTTCATTGTTATTACTTGTTTGTTTATGTATGTTTGGTTTCTTATGTTAGATCTTCTTGTTCTTGTTAGTTTTAGTTGGATTATGTTAGAGGAGTGTTCTTGCTAGGGTTAGTAGGGTGATTAGGGTGTTAATTGGATGATTAAGGGATTGTTAGAGATTTTGGTGGAAGATTTCGTGATAAGTGTAGTTTGTAGTGCCTATTTCGTAGTGATTTGGTCCCATTTTCCTTGTAGAATCGCTCCTTGGGAGCGGTTTAGGGGCTTCTTATGCTTCCTTTAGTTCGTTTCAGGTTCCCGAGACCGAATTGGAAGAGTTGGAGCGATTCCGACTCTATACATTCACATTTTGGAGCCAACGAGATAAAGGAACGATGACTCGATGCCTTGGAGTCGACCCCGAGACCTTGGGACCCAATCACGAGCCTCCAAGACCCGATCCCGATTCCCGAGAATCGATGGGAAGCCCATGAGAATCAAGGAGGGACCAAAAAAGTTCTTATTGGAGGCCTACAAGACCCATCCCGGTCGGGAAGGCCTCATCCCGTCCGGGATGGGGTGCACAAAAGGAACTGCTGCTGACTTGGGACCATCCCGACCGGGATGAGCTCATCCCGATCGGGACCATCTCATCCCGATCGGGACCAACTCATCCCGGCCGGGATGAGCCCAGTTCAGGCCCGTGAATGCTCCTTTCTTCTCCCTTCCATTTGTAACCCTATATATACCCCCCCCCCTCTTGTATTAAGACAGGATCTGATAATATATGCACTTCATTAGACACTAAACCCTAGACTACTTTAGGTTAGATTAGATTAGATTAGACTAGATTAGTCGATAATTAGTAGTTAATCTTAGATTAGTACTTGATTAAGGGAATTCTTCAAGATCTTCACCAAGCTTGACAACCTTGGATGTTTGTTTTGGGTTTTCTTCATTAACGCAAGTTTTGTTCTTTCTTCTTCATTAGTATGGTATACTCCTCTTCCTTTTCCTCTTAATCTTTATTTATGTTATTCAAGTTTCAATCTTTGATGGTAGTTAATAGTTTTCACTGGTTTGTTTATGTTTGTTTTGTTTCTTATGATGATTCTTCTTGTTAGTGTTAATTCTAGATTAGTTATGTTAGAGTAGTGTTCTTGCTAGGGTTAGTAAGGTGATTAGGGTGTTAATTGGGTGATTAGGGGTTTGTTAGAGATGTTGGTGGAAGATTTGGGTTTCCTCTTGTTTGATGCACATCACATGTTTGTGGAATTGGTTGAATGACTAAGTATGTACGAATGCTTGTTTTTCTTGCCTTTCTTTTGTGGGTGTTAGTTTGTTGTGGGTTCGGTCCCCTCACTAAGTAGCGAGAGCCCGGTAAGGACGACCCCTAGGCCGGTTTAAGTAGCGAGAGCCCGGATTCGACCTAGGACCATAGCGCGCTAGAACCCCGTTTGTCGTGTGTGTCGCCGAGATGGGTTCTAGGTGGAACCTCTAGGTGAGTCTAAGTTGCGAGAGCCCGGACCAACCTAGATCACCCTACTACCTCCTTCACTCTAGTCCTCCCTTGACCATTTCGTTACCCCTTTGACCCCGACCTAATCCTAGCCCGTTCTCCTTTGTTTGCTTTCTCCTTAGCCATAGTGATAGTCTAGTCTTCTCCCTCCTTTCATTCTTTAGTTTAGCTCGTTGACTTAGTCTAGTATTTGGGCTGACCTAGTCTAGACTTTACATTACCGTCCCCGTGGATTCGACCCGACTTGCCCTATTTACCGTAGGAATAGCCGGTTATATTATTGACGGTTGGGATTCCACGACAAATCCCTTACCATCATTTGGGTTTCCTCTTGTTTGGTGCACATCACATGTTTGTTGCAATGCTTGAATGACTAAGTAGTTGCGAATGCTTGTTTTTCTTGCCTTTCTCTTGTGGGTGTTAGTTTGTTTGTGGGTTCGGTTCCCTCACTAAGTTGCGAGAGCCCGGTGAGGACGACCTCTAGGTCGGTCTACGTAGCGAGAGCCCGGATGCGACCTAGGCCACCATAGCGCGCTAGAACCCCGTTTGTCATGTGTGTCGCCGAGATGGGTTCTAGGTGGAACCTCTAGGTGGGTCTAAGTTGCGAGAGCCCGGACCAACCTAGATCACCCTACTACCTCCTTCGCTCTAGTTCTCCCTTGACCATTCCGTTACCCCTTTGACCCCGACCTAATCCTAGCCCGTTTTCTTATTTGTTTCTCTTATTCTTAGTCTAGTCTAGCTTTCTCTCCTTTTAATCATTATAGTTTATCTTAGGTCGTTGACTTAGTCTAGTATTTGGGCCGACCTAGTCTAGGCTTTACATTACCGTCCCCATGGATTCGACTTGACTTGCCCTATCTACCGTGGGAATAGCCGGTTATATTATTGACGGTTGGGATTCCACGACAAATCCCTCCCATCAATTTGTGATCATCCCGACCGGGACGGCCCTGTCATCCCGATCGAGACGGGTTGGTCCCGACCGGGATGGGCTCACAGTGGCCTCCTCAAAAGCGCACCCCATCCCGAACGGGATGGGTCTTGTAGGCCTTCCTTAAGAGCTCTTTGGTCCCTCCTTGCCTCTCATGGGTTTCTCGCCGATTCTCGGGACTCGGGATCGGGTCTCGGAGGCTCGGGATTGGGTCCCAAGGTCTCGGGGTCGATTCCAAGGCATCGAGTCGTCGTTCCTTTACTCCGTTGGCTCCAAAATGTGTATGTATAGAGTCGGAATCGCTCCAACTCTTCCAAATCGGTCCCGGGAACCTGAAACGAACTAAAGGAAGCATAAGAAGCCCATAAATCGCTCCCAAGGAGCGATTCCACAAGGAAATGGGACCAAAACATAGTGAAAAAGGCACTACAAACTACACTTATCACTGTCCCCATCACTCCCGAGGAGATCCAAAAGGCTAAGTCCAAGGCTTTAGCCAATAATCACCTTAGGAACACTTCTACTTCAATAACCGTCACTGAACCAGTTAGGGTAGAAGCCGTCCCGGAAGAGCCAACCACCGAAAAGGCTCTCGTAAAGCAGCTTAAGAAGACTCGAGTTGACCTCTCTATATGGCAACTCTTAGTCAGCTCGCAAGAACATCGAGAGGCACTCACTAAGGCCCTCGATCAAGTCAAGATCGACTCTACGGCTACTCCAGCTGAAATAGTAGCCACGGTCCTGCCCCACCTAAAGGGCAAAGCTAAGGAAGGAGGCCCGCTAATCACCTTCTCAGAAGCCGATCTACCATCATTCGCAGCTACCCACAACATGGCCCTCTACATCACGGTAGTCTGTCGTGGAAAGTACCTTCCGATGACCCTAATCGACGATGGGTCAGCAGTCAACGTTCTCCCCTTGAGGACCGCCAAGGCCCTCGTCATTACCGAGGCTGACTATATTCCGACCGCTCAAACTATCCAGGCTTTCGACGGAAGCCCAAGGTCGGTAGCTGGGGCGGTGAAGCTAACCATCATAACAGGCCCGATAGAAAAGGAGCTGGAGTTTCAAGTAATCGATGTCACCTCCTCCTTTAACCTCCTCCTAGGAAGGCCATGGATCCACGCAGTCAAGGCGGTATCCTCCACCCTACACCGTAAAATCAAGGTGCCTTTGCACGATAATATCATCACCTTGGGCAACTCCTATGACTGTTGCTAACTGTAACACCTCGGGCCGTACGGATCTTTGGGGGTTCGATTTCATAGGAATGATTGAAGAGGAGTACCTTTTCTGACCCTATTTCACAACTAGCATCGACACGTTGCTACAAAATCTAGGGTATTTACCGGGGGCTACATCCCGACCCAATCTTCCAGTTCGGAAGATAATCGAGGTTCTCAAGAACGAAGACTCTCATTTCGGCCTTGGTTATGTTATAACCCCGGATAATGTCATCCGAGCAGGAATTGAAAGCGCCTGCAACCTCATTATGGGTATCTACTTGAGCCCTTATAGCCCACGACTGACCGACTATTTCATCACACCGATATTCTGGGTTGTCCAGGTTGGTCTGTACCAACCCAATGCTATGCACCCTGAGGCCCACTTGGCCCAGGACTGTAACTACATACCAGATGATGTCTTCGCGCTCGTCTAGTCAGAAGATCCTAACAACGCTGAGCCTGTCCTAGGGCTACTTTTTGGGGAGGAAATCGCAGCCCCGACGCCAAAAGAGGATCTGGTCAATCTTATTCTTCGCAGCTATAAGTTTGATCCGACCAAACTAATCTCGGATGTAGGATCTGAGACGGGAAGGAGAGCCTGGAGGAAGACTGTCAAATGGACTGACAGTCAAGGAAGGACTTACAAGCTTATCACCGGAGAAGGAGAAATGCTTGAGTCTGAGTCTGAGTCCGAGTCGGAGTCCGAGTCAGAGTCTGAGATCGAGTCTAGTGAGTCCGGTGCTAGAGTCAATCCTGTAAATCCCCCTCTCCCTTTAGTTACTCCAGGTGTTTCGGGATTTGTCCCGAGCGCCTTACCTATCCCGCCACTGACCAATGATCAGATGGAAGCTCTTTTCGAGTTGTTTTCAAAATGTACAATCAATAATAACAACCGTTCTGCTTACTACTTGTCTCATTTTCAAAATACTTTCAATTTCAAAAATGTTATGTGCAATGACATTGAGAAACCCGACGAACAGGTACCCCTACCTCCACATCTGATCGAGCAGCTAGAACAAAGGGAATCCCGCAATCCGGTAATCGAAGAAACCGAATCCATTAATGTGGGAACAGCCTTAGAACCTCAGATGCTTAAGATAGGGTTATCCTTAGATCCCGAGGAGAGACAATAGTTCACAAATCTCCTCCAGGAATTCAAAGACGTCTTCGCATGGTCCTACAAGGACATGCCGGGGATAGACCGCGAAATAGTCGAACACCATATACCGATCAAAGATGGGTTCAAACCAGTTAAACAGAAGCTCCGTCGAATGAGGCCCGAATGGTCCCTTAAGGTCAAGGAAGAAGTCGATAAACAATTTAAGGACGGGTTCATACAAGTGTCCGAATATCCGGACTGGGTTGCGAACGTCGTGCCAGTTCCTAAAAAGGAAGGCAAGGTACGCGTCTGCGTAGATTCTCGGGATCTTAACAAGGCGAGCCCGAAAGACGATTTCCCATTACCACACATCGACATATTGGTGGATAACACATCTGATCATGCCCTTTTATCATTCATGGATGGATGGGTATGCTGGGTATAATCAGATAAAAATGGCAGAAGAAGATATGGACAAGACCACTTTCATTACACCTTAGGGTACTTACTGCTATACTGTCATGCCATTCGGTCTTATCAATGTCGCGGCTACTTATCAACAAACCGCCACAACTTTATTACATGAAATGATGCATAAAGAAGTGGAAGTTTATGTAGACGATATGATTGTCAAGTCTAAGAATAGGGACGGTCACATCACCACCCTGAGGAAATTCTTCACCCGATTACTGGGTTAACCCCTCGGAAATACGATTTCGGGGTAACGTCTGGCAAATTACTGGGTCATATCGTTAGCCAACGTGGCATCAAAGTCGATCCAGCTAAAATCAAAGCCATCACCGAGATGCAGCCTTCTAAGACCGAAAAGGAAATAAGATGATTTCTCGGAAAAGTTCAGTACATCAGCAGGTTCATTTCAAAACTAACCATGGTGTGTGAACCCATTTTCAAGAAGCCGAAGATAGGGGAGCAAATATTATGGGACGATAAATGTCATGCAGCCTTCGGTAAAATCAAGGAAATCTTGTCTGCACCGCCAGTTTTGATGCCACCTCAACCCGGTTTGCCTTTGTCGTTATACCTAACAACGACCGAGACAGCCATGGGGGCTATGCTAGCTCAGACGGTCAATTCCGAAGAACGGGCTATCTACTACATCAGCAAAAAAGTTTTTAGAGTACGAGTGTAAATTCACCATGCTCGAAAAGACGTGTTTAGCTTTGGTCTGGGCCACTAAGAAGCTCCGACATTACATGCTCAGCTACGAAGTACAGGTATTATCCAAAATGGATCCGATCAAGTACCTCTTCGAAAAGACCATTCTCAATGGCAGGATATCAAGATGAACTCTAATGCTGGCAGAGTTGAACCTAAAATTCGTGCCATTAAAAGCCATCAAGGGCCGGGTAATAGCCGAGTTTCTCGCTGACAGTCCCGTGACTGAAGAAGGAAACACCGACACTTGGTCCTTCCCAGATGAAGACATTTTCCATACCGATACCGAAACATGGGACTTATACTTCGACGGGGCATCCAATTTCCGAGGATTTGGAGTCGGAATCCTCTTAATTTCACCAAGAGGAGAACACACTCCCGTCTCTATCAAACTGGACTTTGACGTTACCAATAACGCTGCCGAGTATGAAGGATGTGTCCACGGGCTACAAGCCACCGCCGATTTAGGAGTCACAAACATCCGAGTACACGGCGACTCATCCCTGGTCATTAATCAAGCACTTCAAAAATGGAAAACTCGGAACGCCAATCTCGTGGCGTACCAGGCACGAGTAAGGGATCTTGAGAAACAATTCCAAAAGGTAGAGTATACATACTTGCCTCGGGAAGAAAACCAGTTTGCAGATGCACTCTCAAAACTAGCATCTTTACTAAATATTCCCGATCATGTGACCAGTATGCCAATTTGTGTTGAAAGACGATCTGAACCGGCATACATCCACGACATTGAAGATATTGACATACCTGATCCTGAGTCATGGTATCAAGCCGTTCTAACATACCTGACGACTGGGGAATACCCTCCCGGGACCGACAATCGAGCTAAGAAAGCCTTACGAAGGCAAGCAACCCAGTTTGTCCGCACCAACGATGGACAACTATACAAAAAGACAGCACAAGGGGTTCTTCTCCTATGCGTTGATAAAACTAAAACCGAGAAGGTCATGGCCGAAGTACATGATGGTGAATGTTGTCCGCACATGAATGCCCAGATGTTAGTCCGAAAAATCATGAGGCTCGGATACTACTGGAATAATATGGAAACTGACTGCCAATTATACGTCAAGCATTGCCATAACTGTCAAATCTTCGCTAATGTTCAACATATGCCGTCATCCCTGTTATATACCATGATGTCACCTTGACCACTTTCGACATGGGGTATCGACATAGTCGGGAAGATAAATCCTTCGGGTACCGGCGGACATTGTTTCATTTTGGTAGCCATCGACCACTTCACCAAATTGGTCGAAGCCGAATCTTATCGTATTCTCAACGCCAAGCATGTTGCCAAGTTTGTCCAGAACAAGATAATATGCCGATATGGGATCCCGCACGAATTTATCAGTGATCACGGGACCCATTTTCAAGCCGAAACAGCAGCATTGCTAACCAAGTATAAGATTCAAAGGCATACATCATCGCCTTACCGACCACAAACAAATGGAGTGGTAGAAGCGGCCAATAAAACGATTGTCACCATACTCAAAAAGATCGCTGATAATTACCAGGACTGGCCCGCTAAAATACCCTTTGCATTATGGGGATACCGGACGTCTATTCGAACCGCAACCGGAGCAACGCCGTATTATCTTACATACGGGATGTGGAAGCTGTCCAGCCTGTCGAGTTGGAAGTGCCTTCCCTTAAGATTCTATTCGAAAGTCAAGTACCTGAAGCTGATTGGGTTCGAGCACGGTATGACTCGCTAGTCCTACTGGATGAACGACGATCTCGTGCTCTCAATAACATCCAGATATATCAAAAGAGGATCCAACGGGCCTTCAATAAAAAGGTGAGGCCCAGAAACATCAAAGAAGGGGATTTGGTTCTCAAGTCTGTTCGAGCCTTATTACCAGTAGACCCGAGGGGAAAGTTCAAACCTAATTGGGCCGGACCATATTTGGTAAAAAAGATTCTATCAGGCGGAGCTGTAATGCTGACGGACCTGGACGGAAATGAGTTTGTCAACCCAACCAATCTGGAGCAGTTGAAGCGTTACTACCCTTAACCCCTTTTTCTCAATGTCATAGGCAAAAGTTTATTAAAATCGTTTTTATAAATAAACTTTCAAAAGCAAGTCAAAAGCTATAATTATTCATTCTACTGTTATAAACATCTTGGACCAATTGTCTTGATGTATTTCTAGATTGCGAAATTTCAAAAATCTGAACTACGTTTGGTTTGATTCCGCTAATCGTGGATACGTAGGCAGCCCCTCAAAAGAGCACAACCACTGCAATCAAGGAAAAAAAACGGTTTAAATAATAAACTTCCTTTATTTCAAAAAAAAAGAAAATCCGATAAACTCGGATAATTACAAATCGCCAAAAATTCAAAAAAAGAAATTTCAAAAAAAAAGCACACGACACTAAAATAAATAGTAGTAATATAAATAATAGAAACTACGGTCTCGGAATTTAGGGCATCTTGCCCTTTCCCTTGTCCTTAGCTTTTTTCTGCGTCCACTAGCGACGGCGCGGAGGCGAGCGTTCCCGAATCACCACAGGAACCTCCATGGCCCGGACTCGTTTCTTCGAACTCGGGTCTTCAATCACTTTAGTTGGCCCAAGTCGGGCCCGCACCCTTGCTGGCAACCTGTCTCGCAGGCCTAGTCGGTCTCGAGCCGCCAATCTCGGTCCTAGCCTCCTCTCTAAGTCCGTCCGGGGACTTGATTGTCCCTGAGAGCCGCTAGCACCGGTCTCTTTAGCTCGAGTCTTAGTTTTTTGACTTAGAACCCGACTCTAATCAGACAAGGGAAGCAGGAGTCTCTCCTTCATCAAAGAAACCCCTGTTGTCTTTTACCGTCTCCCTACGAACTAAGTCAAAAGCCTCGTCAGTCTTCAAAGCTTTACGGGCCTCCTCGGATTCCTCAGAAGTCCATTTGTGATATGATTCTGAAACCCAAACGGATTGGCAAGGACGGGGTATAGGCCATATGGCACGGGTAAACCAACGTTGTAGCCACGTGTCACACATAGCGTCCGTCAATTGGAGCGAAATGCTGATAATTGCTTCAGTCTCAGGGATCTGCTGAAACGAACCGAACTGCTTTAGAATGCAGTCCGAATAAATATGGACGGTCCAGTCCAAGGACAGGATCACCAGATAGTGGGCCTTGTCTCTCATGGCTAAGCCCTTCAATTTCGAGAGGAACCAACAAGTAACGGTCCACCTAATCAACGGTCCACCATGGAATCTTATCTCCTCGTCCCGATAAATTCGGTTTATGTGATGACTCGAGCTTATTCGCCGTTTCTTTGAGCTAATCTGGCTGCTGCGGTATTTGGATATGCTCACCGGGGGCTCTATGATCGACAAGCGCTCGGATAACCAGATCTGACAAAGAAAAAGAAGAAAAACGAATTTCCATAAGTGAGTATCTGTCCGCTGGTAGGCACTCGATCAAGTGTCATGTCCGACTCGATCGAGTGTCTCATCTGGAGACGAACATGAGGTTTTATCGAGGTCACTCGATCGAGTGACGGGTCCACTCGATCGAGTGGCCCCTGTACGTCAGAATTTCGCAAAAAAAATAATAATAAATAAAGCGCAAGAAATAAACCTGCAAAAGACGGGTACATCCCATCAGTTGTCAGTCCGGGTCAAGTTTTCTAGCATCGAGGCCCATAATGATCTCTCCAGTTACTAACCAACCCGAGCTGTGACCCGTCTCCATCTGGTCAACTATGCCGATCAGTCTGATCTGACCCAAGTACGAGTCATTATCCATTTTTCCCTCGAAAACATATAGATGTAGCATGTAGAAAGCAAAGGCCCTACGCCTATGAGTGGGAGTAACTCGTACACCACCGAAATTCATGAATTTATCGGCTAGATCGAATAAAGAAACAGAATCTTCCTTCACCATACGGTCCGTCTTAGCATGGGACAAACAAAGAAAATCCCTCAGCCTTCGCCTTGGGTCAGGATAAAATGGAGGAATAGTAGGACGAGCGATAGGGCACCAACCACCAATAACTGCAATTTCTTCGGGAAGAGGGCATATTTCTCCATGAGGAAACGCGAAAACATGGTGGGTAGTATCCCAAAAGGATAGGCAAGCATCCAGAAAGTGCGAATCTAACCTAAGTCGTTGGAGCGGGAATAAAGCAGTAATTCCCATTTGAGTCAGCTGAACTTTGTCTTCATCTCGGAAATACTGGGACCATGCCTGAAGCATTGCGGTCAAATGTTCGATACCCATAGCAAGAGCTTTTTCTTAAAAGTCTAATGGATTTTAAGAAAAGAGAGGAAGATTTGGGTTGAGATATGAAAATTAAGAGCAAGGAACCCTCTATTTATAATAGAAAAAATTCGTTCCTAATTGCCTTAGAAATAGGGGTTCTTATCATATCTCCTAATTCACATAGGCATACAGGCCTAACTTAAGACTTTAGGAATCCTTTTCAGAATCTGATACAGGAATTGAATCATCCCGAGCATTCCCGTTTTCAAAAATTTTGAAATTTTCAACATTTTCAAAAAAATCATTTCTTCCCCAGCGTGAGTCGGTGTTTCGCCTACATGTTACATACGAATTGATATGTGTCAGCAAACAGGTACACCAGACTCCAGAAGGGATCTCCTCGCAACTCATTGAAAATTCCCCAGCGGAAAGCCCCAGGCAGCATTTCTACTAATTAAGGAAACACGGGATAGATCTGCAAACGGATACACCCAGGACTTCTTAGACAAGTCCCACTGAGCTATTAGCGTCAACTGGTATGATTTCTATCTTATGGCTGGCGAGCCCTTTTCACGCAAGTCTAATGGACTATAAACGACCCGATCGGAAGTCTACCAAGTCTTAATCCTCGATTGGCCTGTTAGCTACTCTTACTTTCGCCTTGTCCAAGTCTCAGTCAGAGTGGGTGCTCTGTAGACACCCACATTTTGACTGCCAGGTGTCTATAGCATTTTCCAAAAAACACCCGATGATGATCGGACGTAAACATAACTTAATACGCTCGATTTTAGGACTCGGAATCAATGGTAATTGGCGCGAGCTTTTAGCGGAGTAAAAATATCACCAAACCGACCTTCAATTCAAGCCCAGTGGGTCGTTTCCAGTCAAATGAGACTAATTTGGGTCAAAACCGAGACCAAGGACAAAACCGTCTTTTAGCGACCGGGTCAAACCCCGGTCAAAGACATTTCCGAGACAGAAATTCTGTCACGAAGCGTTCGGGAATCCAAGTGGAAGTCCGATTCCTCACAAAAATCAGCCACGGAGAAGGATTAAGCAACCAAAACTCTTCCTTAAAGATAAAAATCGATCTCCAAAAGGAGACTTCTACCCGGCTCAGACCCACTCGATCGAGTGGACCGGCCACTCGGTCGAGTGAGCCCATAAAAACCGCCAAATCTGGCATCGAACCGGGCAGTCGATCGAGTGCTGTGAATTACTCGATCGAGTGACCCTTGTTCAAGCTGAAAACCGGGTGTTTCTTCCCCTACAAGTAACCTTTTCCTATCCAAAGACGGAATCCCACTTCACCCCAACCGGTTGTTTTATTCCTTTGCAAGCCATCTATATCCTATCCCAAGTCGGGTATTTCATCCTATAAATACCCCACCCCCGCAACACAATTTGACACATCAATTCATTAACACATTCACAACATCCCGACATCAATTCACAACCCGAATGTCTAGCAACTTTTAGGAAAACTATACCGGACTACCGTCCCGATTTTTCCTAGAAATCCTATAGGCAAACCATACAAAAGTACAACACCTTAACTCCTCATATATTCTCGTTACTCCTACGCAAGCGCCGTTACTACGAGTTCCTAATCGAGACCGAAATTAGCATGTAGGTTGAGGGTGTTCCAAATCCCGATTTCTCTCTTCTTCTCTTCCCTACTCACATTTTTTTTTATTTTTTCGTCCGTCGTCTATTCTCATCTATCATCGTTACTTTTTTTTTCGTTTCTAATATTATTATTACTACTATCGTTTCTAGCTATAACGAGTCGTCCCTAAGGATTTGGTATCGACTCTATAGTCGAATATCGGATCTAAAGGAATCAATCAAAAAACTTTTCTTTTAAGCATAATCTCGTTGATGCCGAAATAATCGTCACGTAGTCCTAAAAAGACTAATACGACATTACAACACGGAGGGTTTTATTTCAATTCAAAACAATTTCTAAACATTTTATTTTATTTTTTAAAAAAATCGCTCTAAATATTGGATATTGACTTCATAATCAAATATAAAATATTGACGAGTTTCACAAATTTAAAGTCGAGTATAAATCGTGTCATATTTTTACACAACTTTGGAAAATTGTCAATTTTCAAAATTAAAAGCAATTTCAAAACCGATACTAAAATTGCAAAACAAGTCATCACTCGTACAGGGGGCACTCGATCGAGTGACACCCAAAAAAAACCGGCAGAAACTTTTTCAAAGGACACTCGACCGAGTCCCTCCGTGACTCGGCCGAGTAGCCCCAATTACGCCTGAATAAACGCGTCTTACACGCTACAAATCTCGACAAACCTTTTTCAAACGACTTCGGTCAACACCTGTCAAGTCCTTCACGTGATCTAGTCTTTTCAAAACCGCATCGTACCATGTTTACATCTTCTAACTCGTTATTATCGCAATTGTCGCAATTATCATTTGTCGCATTGTAATTCTGGGTGGTATGCCACTCGTATATTGTAATCTGTTGTCGCTCCTTTCTTTTTTATTTTTCGTTGTTTGTTTTATTGTACTAAAACATCGCATGCTAAAACAACTTTGACGTTAGTATTAGATGCATTAAACGACGTAGTTAAACATAATTCACATGTTTATTCAAAACGCTCTTTGCATATCATTCAACCGTCAAACTAACGCGCGTACACGAACAGGAAACGATATCTTAGTAAAGGCCGCTAAGTGCGGGCGGGGTTGGGTGTTCTTTCTGAACTTCCAAACACGTGCCTACACCCTTTACTCAGAACCACGGTTTCCGGATGTCCGAAACCATTGGCATACGAGAGTCATTCAATACACGATTACCGATAATGTCGGTATCGGTATCGCAATGCAAAGAGACGAACCCCATAAACTCTGAGATCGGAATGGGTCGTACTATGTGCACGGTCCACTAAGATATAGAGTGGGTTCGAACGGGCCCGAACTCCCAAAAAATTCGGTGGCGACTCAAACTTCGATTTAAATTTCAATTCGAGATCCATCTCACACGAGATTCATTCGCCGCCCCAAACCCGTGCGTGGCCGCGTCAGGGTGGACCTATGTCATGTCCACAGAACTAATCAAACAATTTCGAACATGGTCACCTAAGAGGACGGGACTCGGCAACCAAGGCTTTTTCACTCCATGGGTGGTCAAAGTGGTCAATATGCAAATCCTGAAGTAAATCCCTAGTAGAATAGGTGGACACAAGGTAAAGAACCAACGAAACTTTTTATTTAAAGTCATTCTACTAGACTTAAGTCCATGAATCGATTTATATCACTAAAAAGGGAAATTAAACACTTGCGCACTAGCCTCAAAACCGGGTTTTCGAAAACCTTTTCTACACTAGACACAAACTAAACAAGACGAAACAAAAACGAAAGAAAATGAGACAAAAAAAATAAAACAAACGCACGCAAAAAAGATAAACAAGCACCACCCCGAAACTTCCAAGCAGGCAACCACATCAACCCACAAATTCCAAAAAGCTCCACCCGAGCACACACCATCACAAATTCTCCTCCAAACAGCAAAATGGAAAAAGGAGAAAGAGATAGAAGGATATTACCGGATGTCAAGAGCTTTCCGAAACTCACGGCGATCAAGCTTCCTACAAGGAAATGGGGAGGCAAAACACACACAACACAACAAATATACGACACAAAGACACAAAAAAAATTGACACAAAAAAAACTTTTTGGTTTTTGTGAAAATTTTCAAATTTTTAGGAATTTTTAAAAAAATTTCAAAAAAACTAAGAAAATAAAGCTAAACTAAACTAAGATATAACTCCCCACACTAAAACCGAGCAATGTCCTCATGCTCGATCGGTAGTGTGTTGAGACACTAAAACGAAGAAAAAAAGGGAAAATAAAGCTAAAAATCAAAAATGAAAGTGAAGAAAGGGTAGACTGTGTCGGGCCTAGGTGTAATCAAGTCACCTAGGGCCGAGACAAGAAAAGACATGGATGGGGGAAGAAATAAAAAGAAGAAAATAAAAGGAAATGGGAGGGGAGGGCTAGGTATAATCAAGTCACCTAGCCCCGATTCCGACTAATTCCGAGTAAATTCTACAAAAAAGGGAATAAAAATAAGAAAAAGTGAAAAGAACTCGTCATTTTGGATTTTTCAAATGATTCTCGATGTAATCACGTCATCGAGAATCAGGAGCAATAACCACAAAGGCCCCGAGGGCCACCACGACACTAAAGGCATAAAAGGAAGGGGAATAAACAAAGAAAGACTAAGCAAATAAAAGACGGAAAAGAAAAGAGAGTCATGCCTACCAAACGGTTAGCAACTCAATAATCTCCATCGTCTCAATGATCATTCTCGGCACTTTGCTTTTCTTTGTCATCGATATTCCTCCTCTTCCTAAATGTAGTCCCAAGTACAAGTATCGGCTTGCAATTGAGAAATGAGGTTGGGATTTAAGGGGAAACTCGGTGTAAGGATGAAATGATAGAGGCAAAGGTGAGTAGGGAGGTTGGGTGGGGGTATAAAGTGGTGGGGTGGGGCTTAAATGAAGAAATGAAGGCAAAGGGGGATGCTGGAACCCTTCCTGGTCGTGACAGACTTCATCACGGTCGAGAGGAGTCCTTCTTGGTCGGGAAGACCTTGATCCCGGGCGGGATGGCCCGTCAGAATCTCCTGATTTCATGCTCACCTCATCCCGGTCATGATGGTAATGATCATGGTCGGGAAGGCCATGTCCCGAGCCTTGAAGCCTTCATTCATTAATAACATTCCACCCAAATAACAAGTACTTCGAGATCCAAGATCCCGTCCCCAAAAGCTTACGAAAAGCTCAAAAACCAACTTCCTCCACCAAGCTTCAAAGCTTCTATCATCCAACAACTCCTCCCAAAACATCTTCTTCACTATCAACCTATCAAGTAAACTCAATAAACACCATCAAAAATCCCTCCCTCACATCACTCAAGAAAATTCCAAATGACAAGGACAAGCACAATATATACACAAATCCTAGAAATCAAATAAAACACACAAAGAAACACAAAAATTGGAATAAGAGGGAAGAGATATTTACAACATGATGGTTCTAAGTGGGACTTCATAGCCCTCAAGGGCTCAGAGGAGTAGATCAAATGCTCTAGCAACATCTTCATGAAGGCTCTTGTCGTCGAGCCAAGTTATCATCAATAGCTTCCAAGTCGGAGGTAAGAAGCGATCATCTAATTCATTATGCCCGAGTTTCTCATGATCTCCCGGGTCTTTCCAACCAACAAAGCAACGACTCTTATGACCATCCGGTAGGTATAGTGGTCTAAGGTCATGCTTGGCGTTATGGTGTGGGAGATCATACCCTAAGGGTGTTGCTTCTTCTACGGGGTCAAGAATAAAATTCTTTTCCGCCGCCCGACAAGGATCCAATTCATCAACCATCTTACAAGACAACATAGGACATGGAATCAAGTGTGATAAAGGAGGTTAAGGCATCAAGTTTTCTTCTTTGGAGGCTCTTGGGGAAACGTCATCGTCATTCTTACTAGAATTCTCAACATGAAGAAATTCAAGGCCTTTGAGGGCAGCCTCCATTTCTTCGACGGTTTGGTCTAGCATAGCATCTCCAAATTCCCCAATAGGCTCCCCTAACTTTCCATTCAAGGCAAGTTCTAAGGCATCTATCTCTTTCTCCCAAGTATTGCTTTCATTTTCACTTTCCTCACGAAGAAAATCATGCAAATCCGATTTAATGGCATCAACATTGGCTTCCCAAGATTTAATACAAGAATCATGTTCAATTCCCTCCTCTTTGCCAACCATACCGATTACACAACTTTCTTCATGCTTGCTTCTTAAGGCATTTGTGATATTCTCCTCAAGATCAACCCTTGAAGCTTTGACTTCCTCCATTATTCTCATAGCTTCACCATTTGAACAACTCTCAACAATGATCTCTTGATTGACCCTATCTTCTTCATTCGTGGCCTCATAACCGGGTTTATTGCCTTGTGGAGACAACCGATCCTCTTGCCCAAATGAACCTTCCTCGAGAAGTTTTGGAGTCTGAGTGGTCAACATCACATAACGAGCTTTGATTGCATTAAGTCGAGTATCTTGCACCTCTATTTCTCTTTGATGTTGGGCCATGAACTCATCTTGGTCCCTTTGCATTTGGATCATCATCTCTTGTTGATTCTTTTGCATCTCTTGTTGACTCTTTTGCATTTGAAGAATCATTTGGCAAAGCTTAAAGTTGGGGACTTTTTGTTGTGAGTTATGTGAAGGTATTTGGTAATTGTTAGGATTTTGGAATGATCCTTGACAACTTCCATGGTAGCCAAATGAAGGGGGTTCATAAGATTGTTGATGAGATTGAGATAGTTGGTAAAATTGTGGGTCTTGGTAATTTGCCCCATGATTGTCCCATGAAGATTGATGGTAGCTTGGATGCGCCATCGTCATAACGTTGCCTTGATACATTGGATGAACTAGAAAGACTTGAGCAAACGTTAGAAGCCTAGTGCTTTTGAGGCACTAGGAAGAGAGAAATAAGCACTCAAGAAGAAAAAACGGAGATACACAAGGAGAAGAAAACACAAAAATCAAGAACAAAATCTAAAACTAAGCACACAAGAGTCTAAACTACGCCGTCCCCGGCAACGGCGCCAATTTGACGGTAGGAGTTTGTCGTCCATCCTACCGATCAAAATAATACAAACGAACCTAACCTAGGTAGCTAGGGTAAGTCGGGTCGAGATCCTCAGGGACGGGAGTTCCGAACTAGAGGGTGCTATGGTCCAAGACTAGGATCAAGACAAACTAAAGTGATGACTAAGATTGACTAATGATGACTAAACTAAAGTCTAGAACATGAAATAAAAAGGCAAAACAAACAACTAATGATGATGAAAAGCGAGGATTAAACAATAGGAGAAAGGACTAGGGTTAAGTCGTGTTCATGGGTGCCTAGGTGAACAAGGAAGAACAAGGGTGAATACTCGATCTACTTGACTAGATTACGTCCGGGCTCTCGCACTTAGACGGTCTAAGGATCTCTCGCTACGCTTATGCTAACAACGAAGAGAACCAACAAATCAATATGTAATAACACACAAGAGGAAACTAGGAAACATGCATTTCTCAATGTCAAGTCTACTAAGACATTCATCAAACATGTTATGTGCACAATGAAATGAGGCAAGCAAATGACATCAAAAACCATTAATTCCTCCCTAATCATCCATAATCAACACACAATCCTCCTATTAACCCTAGCAAGGAGACTACTCACACATCATTATGAACACAATAAATAAACCAAAGAAACCAACAAAACAATGAAAGCATTCATAATGGATTCTAAACTAGGAACAACAATAAACATGAACAAAGATTGAAACTTTACTAATAATGAAAGATTAAAGGAAAAGAGAGAAGAAAGATTATACCAAACTCAAGATTAATTGAAAAGATTGAAACTTGCATATAAGAATACCCCAAACATCCACCAATGTTGTCAAGATTGGTAGATTCTTCAAGAATTTCAATAATACAAGAGTAGCTAACTAGATTAAAGTTTAATGGAAAATTAATTATGGAGGGATTAAGCTAATTTACACTAATCTAAGCTAATCTAACCTAAAGTATGTCTAGGGTTTCGTGCTCCCCTAAAACAATACAAGAGGGGGTGTATATATAGGGTTTCATAAGTAAGGGAGGCGAATGAATGAAGCGGCGTGTGATCTGGGTCCTTCCCGGCCGGGAAGGTGGTGATCCCGGTCATGAAGGAGGTGGTGCCGGTCGGGAGGGTTGTAATCCCGGCCGGGATGGCCCCACAGCAACACATATATTCTCGTCTCTTCATCCCGACCGTGATGGATCCTTCCCGACCGTGATGAATCCTTCCCGGCCGTGATGGGTCCTTATTTGCTCTTCCTAGGCTTCTTATCAATGCTCGGTGCTCGGGATATCATCAAGTGGGCTTCATGGGACTCGGGATCGAGTATAAGTCATTGAATCATCGTCGCTTCTCTTCATTGGCTCCATATGCATCGGAAACGAGTCGAAATCGTTCCATTACTCCAAGATAGGCCTTAGGAACCTAAAACAAGCTAGAAGAAGCGTAAGTAGCCTCGAAACCGCTCTAAAGAGCGATTCCACAAGAGAAAGCGGGACCAAACACGAGAAATAAACACTACAAAACACACTTATCAATAAATAAAAGAAATCATTCGTTTTAGATAATCATTTGTCCAAAATATACTCCGTAATAAGGTGATCGAATTCTACTATATAAATAAGAGTAATCGTTCATCCTTAATAACTTAGATAAAAAACAAACTCTTATTTATGGGTCTTAAAATAAAAATTCTTAATGAACTTAATTTAAGTAAAATTATCCCACACTTTTGAGTCTTAAAAAACTCTTAAGATTATAAACTTGAGTAAAATTTCTCACATTGAAAAATTATTACAAAGTCATGAATTTCATTGATAAACCAAACATCTTTTGAGTTTTAAAAAAGCTCTTGGGACTATAATAAACTTAAGTAAAATTTCTCTTTTGAGTCTTAATAAAGCTCTTAAGACTATAAACGTGTGTGAAGTTTTTTCCACATTGAAAAATTATTATAAAGTTATGAATTTCATATTATTTGCTCGAAAAGTAATGATTCTATTACATATAGAAATAGTAAAATCATCTCACATCGAAAAATTATATTAAGGTGATAAATTTCTATATTATAAATAAGAATAATCATCCGTTCTTAGATATCAACAAAAAAATTCTTTTGATCCTTAATCTCTTATGAGATAAAATTAAGTAAAATTATCCCACATCGAAAAATTATGATGAGCTGATTAAATTCTATATTATAAATAAGAGTATATCAACCAAACATCTTTTTAGTCTTGGAAAAACTCTATCTCACATCGAAAAATTATATAATAGGGCGATGAATTTTCATTATATAATTTGTCCTTAAATATCGACAAAAATTAATGAGTTTTTAAGACTATAAAATTAAGTAAAAACTACCTCACGTTGAAAGAATAATGTCATTGAAAGAATAACGCCATATGTATAAATTAAATATTTTTCATTTCTATAATTGTAGTTATAAGTAAAAAATGAGGTTAATATAGTAAAAATGTTGGACCAAATAAAAAATACTCTGTATTTGCGATGGGATGAAGATAGAAAAACGGACGAAAATAGAATATGGAAGAAGATAGAAGGAAGAAGGAAGTACTCCGTAGAATAATTGTACCACATTAAAAGATTATCATAAGGAGATGATCCTATGATTATAAATTAAACTTGGTTCTTAGATATCAACTATCAGCACAAATATTTACCGAGTATTGTCTTAAAGAGAGACATTACGAGTTTTAAATGCAATGCACGCGTATAATTTAATTTGACGTTTACCGCATATATGACCTCCCAAAAAACACATTCACGCACGTATGTGGATTGCATTTCTTTACTATTAGACATACTTTTACCTTCGAGTTACTTTCTACTGTTGCGTAGTCTCACAAATTTATACAATCCTCTAACTTGGTGTCATTATCATTGTCACCAAAAAATCGGCCCGTGCATCGCACAGGCTTTCCAACTAGTATATATTAATAAAGCAGGAACTTTTCGAGCGATGTGATTGGTCCAAATTTTTATATATATTTTTTAAGTTACATAAATAATATAAAAAAAATTATATGAAAGAAAAATCCTACTCAGCCTAAGACTCGATTTAAGACTCAAAAAAATTATCACTATATAAACCTGCGATTATCACCTCATAAGGCAATAAAAATTAGACAGCGACAGCGTGAAACGGTTAGTCAATTCTGTTTGATAATTGTTTTAATATTTATTCACGCTCAAAAAATATAAAATTAAAATTTTGAATTTTTTAATAATTATTATTAATATATTTTTTAATTTAAATAAAGAATATATAGAAATTTATTAAAACTAAGTAAAATTATCGCATATCGACAAATTATGATGAGGTGATTAAATTATATATCATATATATCATAAATAAGAGACATCATTCGTTTTTAGATATAAAAAAAATGTAGTCTTATAAATGCTTTAAAAGCTACTTATAAATTTAAGTAAAATTATCTCACATCCAGAAATTATAATAAGACGATGAAAATTCTACTATATAAATAAAAGTAATTATTCGTCTTTAGATATTATCGAGAAATCCTGAGTCCTAAAAAGCATTCTTAAGACTATAAATTCAAATAGAATAATCTCACATCAAAAAATTATAAGTTAATTGAAGGGTTTCTACGTTGTACCCTCTTATTTTTCCGTTTTCTACCATATACCCCTCCCATTTTCTAAACCCCCATTTATGCCCCTATAGTTGATGAATTTCATTAAACGTGACCTAAATACAATTATTCTATTCAAAAACTCTAATTAATTTCCATCTTCGTCTCCAATGTTTTCTCCAATTCTGAGTTTGCATGCATAATTTCTGATTTTTTTACATTTTATCATAATTCTTTCACTCTTTATTTTAAGTGTAACATCAATGTTTTGTTTATTAATGTGATTAGATTAATTTCATTAGAAATCAGTAAAATATCATTATTTTAAGCTAAAGAATAAGCTAGGGTGAAAGTGGAGGGAAATCAATAAGGTAAAAAAGAATAAGAAGTTGATGTATAAAATGAGGAAAATGGGAAAATTTAATGAAATGGAAGAAAAGTTGGGGAAAATGGAGGAAATACAATGCAAGTCAAGGGCGTCAAAACTGGTTATGTCATAGCCTAGAATCACTGTCATGCCATCTAATTAACGGAGCATAGAAGGATAATTGTGATTAGGTCACGTTTTATGAAGTTAAATCAACTACAGGGGTATTAGTAGGGGTTTTGAAAATCGGAGGGGTACATGGTAGAAAATGGAAAAACAGGAGGGTACAACGTGGAAAAACCCTTAATTGAATTTTACTCTATATTACTCATAATATAGAGTAATCTACTAATCATTCGTATATCTCAACAAGAAATCTTTTGAGTTCTATATCTCACCCTAAAATCTTTTAAGTCCTAAAAGAACTTTTAAGACTACAAACAAAATTATGATGAGGTAATGAAATTGTACATCAATAAGAGAAATTTTTCGTTTATAGATGTCAAAAATCTTTTGAGTCATATAATAGCTTTTAAGGCTATAAATTGAAATATCTCTATCCGTTTTTATTCTTCTTACTTTCCTTAATGGGTTGCACATCTTTAAACGTTCTACCTATAATTTTTTTTGGTTGATTTTTATGATCAACATCATTTCCGACCGCACATCTTGTCTCAACTTTCATTTTTCCACCGCATATTTCATTCTCTTCTTAATATTTGGTCCACTTCATGAAGTTTAAATACGGATGGATGGAGTACGTAAACATTATTCTACATTGAAAAATTACAATATGGTGAGGAAATTCTATTGTATAAATAAAAGTAATCATTCTTCTTTAGATATCAACAAAAATCTCTTGAGTCTTATAATAGCTCTTAATGCTATAAATTGAAGTAAAAATTAGTATCCCACATCGAAAAATTGCAATAAATCTTATTAAAAGCTCTTAATAAATCATACTCCCACATCGAGTTTTATTTGTGATATAAAAATTACAATATCGAAAAATTATGATGAGTTGATGAAATTTTATAGTACATCATAAATAAGAGAAATCATTCGTTTTAGATATTAACGAAAAATCTTTCAATTCTTATAACAACTTTTAAGGCTATAAATTGAAGTAAATTATCCCATATCGAGAAATTATAATAAGATGATGAAATTCTATTATATAAATAAAAGTAATCACCCGTCAACCAGAAATCTTTTGAGTCATAAAAAGAGTTCAAGTAAAATTATCCAACATTGAGTATTTTGAGACTTATCATAGCTCTTAATTTTTACAAAAAGTATTCTTAAGACCATAAATTTAAGGAGAATTATCCCACATTGAAAAATTATAAGTTTTTTTTTTAATGAATCAAAAAAATATAAGTTGATTGAATTTTATTATATAATTAAGAGTAATCATTCGTCTTTATATCTCAATCTAAAATCAACTTACACATTGAAAAATTATAAGTTATTTTTGAACGAATCAAAAAATTATAAGTTGATTGAATTTTATTATATAATTGATTAAGAGTAATCATTCGTCGTTTTTATATCTCAATCTAAAATCTTTTGAGTCCTAAAAGAGCTTTTAAGACTATAGACTTAGTAGAATCATCCACATCGAAAAATTACGATGAGGTGATGAAATTTTATATCATCATTATTCGTTTTTAGATATTAATCAAAAATCTTTTAAGTCTTATAATACAGAGTAACTCTTAAAACTATAAATTAAGTAAAAGTTATCCCACATCAAAAAATTACAATAAGGTGATCAAATTTTATTATATAAATAAAAATAATCATTGTCGTAAAATATCAACCATAAATCTTTTGAGCCCTAAAAACAGTTCTTAAAACTATAAATTTAAGTAGAATTATCACACATTGAACATTTACTATGAGCTGATGAATTTTTATACTTACTACATAAATAAAAGAAATTATTCGTTTTAAATATTAACGAAAAATCTTTTGAATCTTATAACTACTCTTAAGGCCGTAAATTGAAGTAAAATTATCCCAAATCGAGAAATTTAATAAGATGGTGAAATTTTATTATATAAATAAAAGAAATCATGCATCCGTCAACCAAAAATCTTTTGCGTCATAAAAAAAGTTCAAGTAAAAAAGAGTTCAAGTAATAAAATTATATTTCTAACTATAATGCATGCGGCACGCCTATAATTTAATTTGACGTTTACCGCATATATTATCTCCTTAAAAACACATTCACGTATGTGGCTAATATCCCTTTATTATTAGACCTACTTTTACCTTCGACTTACTTACTTTCTACTGTTGTGTTGTCTCAGCAATTCAGGCAATTGAAATTACTTTTTACTAACGAGCCTTTACTCAATCCTAACGATATTTTACCGCTTTACCCCTCTCATTTCACCACATCAAAAAACCAAGTCTTTGGTTTCCTCTCTAAATAAATCTCAAACACTCATAAACTCACCATGAACCACCACGAATATCGAGATCGTTCGGGATCGGTGGCCGGAGTCGGTGACTGAGATCGGGTCGGCGGGAACGGGTTGAAGCCGGTGGTTGGGTGGTGGGTGGTAGGCGAGTGGGCTGGGTGGTGGTGGTTGGCCGGGTGGGGATCGGGTCGGGTAGGTGAGGGTGGTTTGCGATAGGGGTTGGGTCAGGTGGTGAGGGTGGTCGGCGGTGAGGGTCGGGAGGGTGATGGTGGTCGGCGATGGGGCATGGTGTGGGGATCAGGGAGGGAGGACGTACATTGTTGTTGGTGGTTTTTTTGTAAACTATTATTTTTATTTAAATTTTCACTTCTTTGTTTGTTAATTGATGTTTTCCTTTTTCATTTGTTATTTTTTGTTTTTCATGTTTTCTTTGTTATTATATAAACTTTTTTGTTATATTATTTTATTTTATTTTAGTTGAAACTTTTAAATTCAATTAACCCTAAACAATTAATCAAAAGATAACAATACAATTTTAAAAAAAAAGTAAATAAATGAACGATTTTACATCATCGGTAATTGAATTAGAAGCCATAATTAAAATAAGGAGCAATTGATTATCTAAATTGATGAAGCAAAACAGTATTTAATTTCAGTGTCAAAGTAAATTTTATATAAGAGTATAATGGAAAAAATTTAGGAAAATCCGTCAGGATTGAGTAAAGCTCTAACTTAATTGGTGTCATTATCATTGTTACTAAAAATCGACACGTACATCGCACGTGCTTTCCAACTAAGATATATATAAAGGAGAAACTTTTCGAGCGATATGATTGGTCCGTTAATGACCATGAGCACTACAGCGACAATGGGAAGGGGAAGGGGAAGACCTCGAAAGAATGTCAGGATAGAACAAGCAAACCATGAGGATTCCATTAATACTGGAATTAACCATTCTCAGGGAACATATGATGAGCAAACTAAAACCCAAATGACTGAAAAACAGGGTCCGCCATTGATTAATGATTACATCCAAGAAGCGCTAAAATCTGCACAAAAACTGCAAGCGAAGGTGGTAATTCTGAAGCCTACTACTGAGGAAAAAATTTCTGAAAGGGAATTGGAGCAAGGAAGGAAACCTACGGGATCTGAGGAAGTTCTTCCTGAACCTCCAAGAGGGGTAATTGAGAACACGAATGGAGGGTCATCGTGGGCGAAAAAAGCAAAAGACACCAAGATTGGGATGGGACTGTACTATGATGAAAATAGCGCAATTGCTGAAGAAATTGATATCGCGATGGACGATTTTGCTGATGAACTTAAGCTCTGGAAATTCACCTTGATGGGAAATGTTCTTGGGGCAAAGCCTACTATCAAGCAGGTAACATAATTCGTCGATAAGAATTGGAACAATTCGCCAGTAGTTCAATATTACAAGAGAGGATGGTTTTCTTTTCGCTTTCAAAAGAACGAAAACATGGACCAGGTTCTTCGAGGAGGGCCATGGCAAATAGGACATCACTCTTTGATACTGAAACAATGGAGTCCATCGTTCTCACAGGAGATGGACAAAATTTCTGTTGTTCCGGTTTGGGTATTATTTCCGGATCTAGACCCTTACCTATGGTCGGATTCAGTTTTGAGTAAGATGGCTAGCAAAATTGGTAATCCTCTTTATGATGATTTTACCACTACATTCAAGGAAAAATTATCGTTTGCTAGAATAATGGTGGAAGTGGATGTATCTACTGAATTACTGCAATCGGTTACCATTAATGTCCCCATTATTGGTAAATCTGTGCAACGAGTAGAATACGAATGGCTCCCCTACTATTGCCATGGCTGTGGCAAGTTGGGGCATGAAATTGATAATTGTAAAAGAGAAAAACAGAAGGGAAGACAAGTGAAGGGAGTTACTCAAAGATACACCCCGAAGAAGATTGACCCTCAGAGGCTAGGTGGTACCTCAGATGTTAGGCTAATGAAGCCAAACCGCTCTGAAACGCATCAAGGATCCTCTGGGGAAGAGTCTACTGGTGGCCGGATCACTGACTCAGGACCCCAACAGCTAGGCGGTATTTCAGCAGGTATGGAGGAGGGTTCAGAGCTTGGCAAGGCTGCAGAAGGTCCAGTGCTAGGCCTGGAAGCTTGTCATGCTACGGACTCTGGTTTCACGCCTGTTGTAAGGCGCTCAGGATGCGTTAGGATAGGTCATAAGGTGAAAGGCACTGGTACTAACTATGGCGAAGAGAAGTGTGAAAATCTTGTTGATTTGCAAACCCCTAATAGGTATGCATTGTTGCAGCTGAATGACTGTATAGTGGATGAACAGGAAGAGGAGGATTTATATCCTCCAGTAGCAGATAGTGTTCCACTCGATATTCCTGTATGATTATAGCATCTTGGAATATTAGAGGAGGAAATGACCCCCTTAAGCAAAATGAAGTGGTGAAACTGTTGAGGGGTAGGGGAATCGATATTCTTGGCCTATTAGAAACTAGAATTAAAAAAGAAAATGCAAGGTTTGTGATAAATGGGAAGTTTAAGGCATATGATGTTAAATGCAACTATGAAGCACACTATAATGGAAGGATTTGGTTGATATGGAACCCAAATACGGTGAAGGTTAGGCCTCTTGTTATACATGAGCAGTTTATACATTGCTTGGTAGAACACTTGGCCACTAGACAAGAATGTTATGTTACAATTGTATACGGAAGAAATGATGCAACTGGGCGGGAGATACTTTGGGAGAAGATGAAGCAGTTGAGGGATGATGATCATAGTTGGGTTGTAGTAGGAGATTTTAACATAGTCAGATCTCATAGTGAAAAGGTGGGGGGTACTGAGCCTGATATTCAGGATATGGATGCCTTCAACTCTTGCATTACTGAAAGTGGACTGAGCGAATTGTATGGTCAAGGGTGTGACTACACATGGACCAACAAGCAAGAACCGAACAGCAGGGTGTGGACAAAATTAGATAGAGCCCTAATCAATCTCCATTGGGCTGATTCTTTCCAAAACTCTTATGTGCAGTACTTGCCAGCAGGAATATCAGATAACTCACTAGTATTAGTAACGGTGTTTGTAGAAAATAAAAAAGCTAGAAGGTTCAGTTTTTTGAATTGTTGGGCTACTAACCCAACCTATTATGATCATGTGAACAAAGCTTGGAGTAAAAAGGAGTATGGCACAGCAGGATACATGCTTTTTGCCAAACTAAAAAATGTGAAAGGAGAGCTAAAGAAAATGCATAAGGAAAGTTTCTCTAGTATTGGAAGGAGGATATCAGAGTTAGAAGCAAGCCTGGAGATATGTCAGCAGGGTTTGCAGATGGATCCATTATCTCCAAACCTCATAACAACTGAAAAAGAGTTATCAAAGACGTGCTGGGATTTGAAGAAAGCTGAGTTAAGTATACTTAATTAGAGGGCAAAGATGGATAATATTGTGTTAGGAGATGACTCGACTTCATATTTTTATTCTAAATTGAAGGAAAGAAGACTTCAACAGGTAATCGGTTCTCTTACTGATGCAAAAGGGGGACTCCGAGAGGGGGAATTAGAGGTGGCGCAGGGATTTATAGAGTATTACTCGGATCTTTTACGATCTAACAAACCCGTGCAGCCTTTAGATGAAAATGTTATTAAGAATGGAGCTATTGTACAGAACAATGAGTGGCCTGCCTTATTAGTGATACCGGATGAAGAGGAGATAAAGAAGACTGTATTTTCTATAGGGGAGGACAAAAGCCCAGGACCGGATGGCTTCTCCTCGGGGTTCTTCAAAACTACTTGGCACATTATAAAGAATGATTTTTGTGAAGCAGTGTTTGAGTTTTTTAGGAAGGGAAAAATGGTGAAGCAAGCAAATACCACATTGATTACCTTGATTCCAAAGAAGCAAGTGTGTCAATCTGTACTAGATTACAGGCCTATTTCATGCTGCTCATTGTTCTACAAAACCATTAGCAAGATAATTACAAGCAGGATCAAAACTGTAATGGGGAAACTGGTGGGATATGAACAAGCAGCTTTTATTGAAGGCAGGAACATACAAGAAAATATAGCTCTAACCTAGAATCTGATTAAAGGTTATGGACGAAAATTCCTAACACCTAGATGTCTTATGAAGGTTGACCTCCGGAAAGCTTCCGACTCCATCCAATGGGAGTTTATTGAAAACATGTTGCAGGGATTTAATTTTACACCAATTTTCATCACATGGCTAAAAGAATGTATACAAGGATCATGGTTTTCAATCAAAGTTAATGGCTCCTCTCATGGGTTTTTTAAGGGAAAGAGTGGGGTTCGACAGGGAGATCCCCTCTCCCCGTATTTGTTTGTACTAAGTATGGAAGTACTATCCAGGAGATTAAGGAAAGTGGGGGAGCAGTCGCAGGTCTCACTACACCCTAAGTGTAATAAAGTCAAGCTTAATCATCTCATTTTTGCGGATGACTTGATGGTGTTTGCTCGGGGGGATGTTCCATCTGTAGAAGCCATAACAAAAGCAATAGAAAAATTTGCTAAAGAATCGGGCCTGCAAGTAAACAGAGATAAGACAGAGGTTTTTTTTGGAGGAGTAAGGGAGGATATAAAAGCAATGATTATGGAAGCCACGGGATACAGGGAAGGGAACTTCCCTTGCAAATACCTTGGTCTCCCACTTAATGCTATCACCAATAGGTTGGATAACTATGAGGACCTGTTGGGTAAGATTCAAACTCTTCTGACTAATTGGTCTGCTCACAATATATCGTATGCTGGTAGAGTACAGTTGTTAAATGCTGTTATATTTGGGGTACTAAGCTACTGGTGCAGTAATGCGATGTTGCCAGTAAATGTAATGAAGAGAATAAAAATGATGTGCAAGAATTATTTCTGGACTGGTAATCCAGGGCAGAAATGCATGGTTTATAAGAGTTGGAGTAGTATTTGCGCACCATGGGAGGAAGAGGGGTTCCAGATTAAGGACATGATAGGATGGAATAAAGCACTGACTAGTCAATGGCTTTGGAAATTGGAGACTAAGCAAGGAGGAATATGGGGTAAATGGATGAAGAATATGTATTAGAAGGGAAGTCCATTTGGGATCTGCAAAAGAAGGAAAGGTTTACAGCCACTACGAAGAGTGTACTGCAAATCAAGGATGAATTGAAGGAGAAGATGGGAACAACGGGAGATGCTGCAGGTTTACTACGCACGTGGGTCGTAAATGGTAAATTCTGTTTAGGAAAGGCTTATGAATGGTTTAGAGTAAGGAATCCCTTGAAGAGGAGTCTGAAACAGATACAGGGAGCGCGGGTAATACCTAAACATGGGGTTATTGCATCCATGGCCTAGCAGGGAAAGCTGGCCACGATAGATAACATCCAAAAGAGAGGACTAAACATGGTTAATTGGTGTGTCCTTTGTAAAGAGAAAGCAGAAAGTCATGGGCATCTTTTCTTCAAATGCAAATATGCCGCACAAGTTTGGTGGGAATTGCTAGAGTGGATGAATATTAAAGGAAGGAGCAACTGTTTGAAGAAAGAATTAGCTTGGGGATCACAGAAGAAGAAGAGGCGACATTGGAAACATGAGTGGTATTGCACCACAATTGTAGCAGCAGTATACCATATTTGGATTGAGAGGAACGCAAGGATTTTTACTGATAAGAGCAGGAGCTGTGCATCATTAATCAAGCAGATTAAATTTGAAGTTTTCATTACACTAAGGAGTAGGAAAGTAGACATTAGCTATAATTCTTTGTTGTAAATGATGTGTTTTTCACACATGATAGGGGATAGTTTTTGTAAGCATGGTCCCTTGTATTACTCAATTTGATTAATAAAAGGGAAATAACCTTCTTGCAAAAAAAAAAAAATAATTAATAATAATAATAATAATAATAATAATAATAACTTGGCAGATATATATTTCACGAAGGTTGCTGCTTCGGTAGAATCGGTTTTCTCCTTGACTCGGCGACAGGTGGTATTGTGGAAGTCTCTGCAGGGTGCCCACACGTCTGACTGGTTGCGCGCTGTACCCATCTCTGGGCTGGGGCAGACCATGAATGGGAGGACCTACCGCTCTGTCCTTAGCTATCGGTTGGGTGTCCCTATGTTCCCGGTACCTAAGCCTTGCTCTGCCTGCTCCCGGGTTTGTGCTGGGGACATTTTTGGGGACCATGCTGTGTCGTGTGCTGGTACCATTGGCATTAAGTATAGACATAACCTGGTTCGCGACACCCTTTTGGATATTTGCTTCCGATCTGGTATTTCGGCCGGTAAGGAGGTGGATATCGGTTTGATTGATGGGCACGACAAGCCCCTTCGCCCGGCGGATTTACTTCTGTATTCCTGGGATAGGGGGCGCGATGTGTGTGTCGATCTGACAGGGTCGTCTCCTTTGACTCAGTCTGCGATGTCTGATTTTCTGCCTGGCCGCGCGGTCGCTGATGCTGCTCAGCGCAAGTGCGCCAAGTATGGAGATTTGTGCACCAAGACTGGGTACGGGTTCCTACCTTTCTCTTTCTCTTCTCTAGGGGAGCTTGACGCGGAGACAGCTGCTTTACTCAAGCGGATTCAGAAATTCTCTATCTCTCAGGACGCGGGAGCTCGAGCAGCTGCTTTTATTTTTACTCGTCTTAGTTTTTCTATCGCTAAGGTAGTGGGTGCCCAGATAGTATCTCGGCTACCCACTAACTTCTTGTAATTTGTTTTGTTTTTAATGCAAGTTCCAAAAAAAAAACAAAAAAAATTAATAATAATAATAACAACAACAACAACAACAAGTTTACTTGTTACAAAAAAAATATTAATTATTATTGTAACAACAAATAAGAATAATAACAACAAATAATAATGTTAATTATTATATCTGTAGACACCCAAAATTTGACCGCCAGGTGTCTATAGCAGTTTCCAAAAAAACACCCGATGATGATCGGACGCAAACATGACTTAGTATACTCGGACTTGGGCTCGGAATCAATAATATCCGACATGGACTTTTAGTGGAGTAAAAATCTCACAACAGAGACCTCAAATTCAGGTCCAGTGGGTCGTTCCGAGTCAAACAAGACTAATTTGGGCCAAAACCGACACCAAAGATAATTCCCGTCTTTTAGCGACCGGGTCAAAACCCGGTCAAGACAAACCCGACACACAAAAACGACCGGATGCATCCTCGAAACATGCACCAGGTTCGAAAATCAACCAAGCTCATCCAAAAATCAGCCAAAATTAATCACAATCAATTAAAATCAATCACAATCAAATTAAGGCTAATCAAGCCTTAAATTTTGCGGCTTGATTGATCCACTCGGTCGAGTGGATTGGCCACTCGATCGAGTGGAGCCTCTTTGAACCCGTCCAGGTTCATTCACGAGGGCACTCGACCGAGTGCACCCGCGCCACTCGGTCGAGTGACCCGGGGTCGGGGTTCCCTATAAATACCCCATGACCCCATGCACAACACACACTTCAACAACATTCATCCATCACAACTTTGAAGCTTGGAGCATACATCCTTCACCTACACCTTCACCTCTTTTACGACTACACAACACTACGACCCTAGCGACCCTAGGCAAGAAACACAAAACCCGAGCCCTCGTCCCTCGGAGAACCGGCGAAGCATACAGACACATATACACACCATAACTCGCATACATCCTCGATACTCCTGAGCCCGTGCCGCTATTACGAGTCCATTTCCGAGGTCCTTACTAAGCATGTATGTTGAGGGTGTCCTAAACCCCATCTCGATCTCTTTTCTTCTAATCTCATTTTCGTTTTATTTATCGTATTTTCATATCGTATTTATAATCGTAATCATAGTAGTGACACTAGCATTAATATTGTCGTACTTTCGCGTCTTTATTTTTGTATCATCTTTTCTTTATTATCATTATCGTCATAATATCGCGTAAATACATTTTAGTATGAAAATTCGGTTTCGAATACGTTGGACTATGATAATCAACCTAAAGTCATAGTTGAACGCATTCAATCCCATTTCCAATTAGTACGGAACCCGTTGACACGAAAACCGACGTCACATAGTCCGTAAGGATTAATATCGACGTCGTGACGTAGAGGGGCGCAATTCCGTCACTAATCAAATTTTTATCAAACAATAACCTTTTCTACAAAATTCCGATAACGGTATTATAATCATATAAGACATGATTATAATACCGACAAACCGAGTTAAATTTAAATCCGTCAATATTTTTATTTGACTCGGCCAATCATCGATTTAAAACACATTAAAACAAACGAGTCACAACTCATACAGGTGCCACCCGACCGAGTACACCTGCTACTCGATCGAGTAGCACCCATAAAAACGGGCAGTAGCTACGTCTAAGGACACACTCGACCGAGTCAGGCCATGACTCGATCGAGTGGGTCCTGTAGCCCAGAAAACCGAGAGCTTTTTTTTATATCATTCGAGCCTCGTCTTTTTAAAAGCGACTTAGTCAACACGTGTAAAGTCAATCACGTAGCTTTTCCAAAATTCATGCATATCACGACACATAAACGATTTTGATCGACGGTCTCACACTATTAATTTCATGTCGACGACTCTTTAGTCGCATCCGACATATAATTAATTTAGACTCCATTTCTCGAGGTGATAAGTCGGGACAAGGCATCGAGGTTCGAGGTCGGGTTAGCACCACGCCTAGGTCTCGAACCTCCGTCCTTTAATTAATATGCAATATAATGTGTAATTAATTAAGGTTCGTCCATCTACACAAATTCACGGTCTAGTTTATACACGGGTCCGTTTATAATTATTGCTCGTCATTTCAATTGTATATTTCAATTGTTCTATTTTATTGTACGCCGTATTGTGAATTCCGGGTTGTATTCCGCCCGTGTAACTTGTAATCGATTTATTTTTGCTTTGCTTTATTTATTTGCGTTTTACCGCTCTTAAATGAACCCTCGCATGCTAAATCACTTCGACAATAAATTAGATGCATTAAATTGACGTAGCTCACATTTAATTCGCATGCTTAGCTAAAACGCTGTTTGCATAACATTTCACCGAATTACTAGCGCGCATATTAAAAAGTCAAACGATGTCCTAGTAGAGGCCGCTAAGAGCGGGCGGGGTTGGGTGTCCTTAGTGGGCTTCCCAACACGTACCCTCACCCCTTACTCAGAACCGTGGTTTCCGGATGTCCGAATCCATTGGCAACGAGAGTCATTCAATATACGATTAACCGCCCAAGTCGGCATCTATATCGATATGCAAAGGGACGAGCCCAATAAACTCTGAAACCGAAATGGGCCATACTTTGTGTATGGACCATGGCGATATAGAGTGGGCTCGAATGGTTCCGAATAACCATAAATTCGGTGGCGACTCCATTTCGACTTAAATTTCAATTCGATCCTTCTCATATGGAGGTTCATTCGCCTACCCAAACCCGCGCGTGGCCGCGTCGGGGTGGACCTACGTCATGTCCACAATTTGGCGACTCCGCTGGGGATCAACCGATGTGTGGCTTACCGTCGGCGTTCTCAGGGTGAGACTCGAATAGAAATCGCTTGATGAGTACAATATGCGTTTTAGTTTTACGGTTCATGCATAACCCTATATTTGCCCGGGCCGGTACTGGTGACCGACGTCCCACTATACCACGACGTATTCAGTCTTGGATACGTTAAAGGTGTTCATGGTCGACTCGGATGGACTTTGCGGCATGTTCTAAGCTCCACTCGAGTTAGGAAGACCGTCCCGTTTCTCGACTAGACCATGAACACTGGTATAGACCCTATTCAGACCGACCGAGACTTAGTGTAAAGCATACATGGCGTCGTTATAATGCTTACGTGACTATGTGCTACGTGGTTTCCGTGTCGTTTTCAAAAACCGTCTTTTCAAAAAAAGTGCATCTTTCCAAAAATATTCAAATTTTCAAAAACTCGGAATGCTGCCGAAATTTAGACTTAAGATTTGACTCAAAACAAGCCTTTTTTTAGCCGGCATGCTGCCCATTTCAAAATTCGAATTTCCGATCCACCATTCGATTTTCGAATTTTCAAAATTCAATTTTCAAATCCTCGCGATGCCATTTTCAACTTTCAAATCTTCCAGATGCCGTTTTCGATTTTCAAATCTTCGGGATCTCATCTTCAAATTTTCAAATCGTCGGAAATTCTTTTTTCCAACATTCAAATTTTCAAACTTCAAGATATCCAATTTTCAAAACCCGGGACACATACCGAATTTAGGACTTATGATTTTACTCAAAATAGCCTATTTCTAGCCGGTATGCTGCCAAATTTAAAACTCGAAAATATTTTCGAACCATCAAAACCAAGGCCCGATACCCTTTCCGATTTTTCTCGAAAAATCGGGCCTTTCCCCGAGATTTTCTCGGGTTTTCCAAAGCTATCAATTTTCCAAACCTTCCTCTTCTTAGGACTTCCCGTATTTAGCAGTGTCGGGTCATGTCGTAAGTCGTCAAGGTCTATAGCGTCGAAACTCTGTTGATCTTATATCACGAGTTTCCTCCCCACCCCCAGTCCGCCTTATTAGACTAAGGCAAAGCCCACCTACGTAGGACATGCTCCTACGCGGGAGGGCCCGTCTACACACTCGAGTCCAAAGTCTGGGGATTAGTCTCACGTGAACCTTCCTTCGAACGAGACTAGGCTCACCAAGGCCAAAATCTTAAGGAAGTCACATCACCAACGAGTCATCCGTCTAGATGTCTTTCTCGAGTCCTTTTTCTTTCGGGTCGCTCGGGATGTACTTGTTTTAATTCCAAGGTCTGGGTTCGGTTCCTGATTACGTGGTGTTCTTACAGACAGGCCACCGGCAACCAGACACGCTCGAAGGATGGCCACTTTGAACAGTCTTCAAACCTCTCTAGATGCCATAATCGAGAAGCAAGCCGACATCGAAGCCCAACTGACTGAAATGAGGGCCGGCCAAGTGGCCATTGTTGCTCGCTTAGCTACAGTGGAGCAAAGGACTCCTAATACCGGGGTCACGGAACCCCTAACTGAACTAGTTAGCTCGGTCCGCCGATTGGAAGAACAAGTCTACTTAACCGGGAATAACAACATCCATCGGGAGAATAGTCGGGATTACAACCCGGTAAGTGACAAACTGCCCGCAAACCTGAATCTCACGGGCCTACCTATGTTCGAAGGGACTGAAGACCCGCTACTACACGTGCGGGCCTTCAAGGAGTTCATGGCCATTAAGGGAGTGGACTCTTCTATGTTCAAGAACCTCTTTGCTGCATCTCTAGAGAAACACCCAAAGGCCTGGTACTACAGGCTAGACCCAAAGAAGTTCTCAACCTGGGACGATGTGGCTACGGAATTCGCTCGAAACTACGCTGATAACACCGAGATCCAAACCACTATGCGGTCCCTAGAGGTTATGGCCCAAGAACCTAAGGAGGGCTTTACTAAATACCTCCAATGCTGGAGGGCCGAGAGTGTCAAACTGGTCGATAAGCCCAGTGAGAAGACTTTAATGGAGGCCTTTGTCAAGAACCTCCTCCCGTCCTACCGGGTCCATCTCCGGTATGCTGTCATACCCAATTTCACTACCCTTACTGAAATGGGCATGAGAATTGAAGATGATCTAAGACTAGAGAGCCTGACTAAGGCCTCTAACAAGGGTTACCAAGGAGCTTCCTCGTCCACCACCAAACCTCCGGTCGCCACCCGAAGCATCTTCGACACGGTTAACCTTTTGGATGCCTCATCCAAAAGAAACGTCCCTCATAGGGTATTCACTGATATAGGGACTACCTATACATATGCCTTACAAAGGCTATCTTCCAAGGGCCTGGTCCAGCCGATAGGCCCAACTCCTGAAGTTCCAGTTGAAAAACGCTCCAAGAGCTACAATGCCCAAGCCTATTGCCAATATCATCGGGGCAATGGGCATGACACCGAGAAATGTTGGAAGCTGATGCATCTAATTCAGGATTTAATTGAGAGCGGGAAAATACCACTACCCGGGGACAAGCCAAGCAACAAGGACAACCCCTTTAGATCTCATGCCATCTTCACCGGTGAGGTGATAGACTGTTCTCATCTTATCTCTCCTTTCATCCCACGAATTAATGGGATCTGGTTCGATGATGAAGAAGATGTATACCTCACCAAAGGGGAAGCCGTCCCCATAACCCTCGAAGAAGTCAGGAAGGCTAAATCCAAAGCTTTAGCCAGTAACTCCCTCACCAAAGACGGCTCAGTCCGGGCAACCGTCACCCAACTCACCGGGACGGAAGAGGCCATTGAAGAACCAAGCACTGATACGGCTCTTGTCAAACAATTGAAAAGGGTCCGAGCTGACCTCACTATATGGCAACTCTTGGTTAGCTCACAAGAACATCGAGAGGCACTTACTAAGGCCCTCGATCAGATCAAGGTCGATTCCCAGGTTACCCCTACTGAAATGGTAGCCACTATTTTACCCTACCTCAAGAGCAGGTCCGAAAGAGAAGGCCCATCAATCACCTTCTCAGATGCCGACTTACCACCGTTCGGGGCCTCTCACAATCTGGCCCTATACATCACAGTGATTTGCCGGGGTAAGTATCTTCCGATGACCCTAGTTGACGATGGGTCCGCAGTGAATGTCCTCCCGCTAAGGACTGCCAAAGCCCTCGGGATTACCGAGGCCGACTACATACCAACTGCTCACACTATCCAGGCTTTCGATGGAAGCCCAAAAGCAGTTTCCGGGGCCGTCAAGCTGACTATTGTGACCGGTCCAATCGAGAAGGAGCTAGAATTCCAGGTGATCGACGTCACCTCTTCCTTCAATCTACTCCTAGGAAGACCATGGCTCCACGCTGTGAAGGCGGTATCTTCCACCCTGCACCGAAAGATCAAAATGCCCCTGCAAGACGGTATTATCACCTTAGAAGCAACCCCTATAACCGTGGTTAGCTGTAACACTACGGACCGCACCGACCTTTGGGGGTTCGATTTTGTAGGGATGATTGAAGAAGAAATTCTTTTTAGGCCCTACTTCACCACAAGCATCGACACGATGCTACAAAACTTGGGATACTTACCGGGGGCTACTTCGAGGCCATATCTTCCAGCTGGGAAAATTATTGAGGTCCTGAATGACGGGGAATCTCACTTCGGTTTGGGGTATGCTATAACCCCGGGAAATGTGGTCCGAGCAGGAATTGAGAAGGCCTGCAACATCATCAAGGGTACCTACTTGGGCCCTTACAGCCCAAGACTGAGTGATTACTTCGTCACACCCGTATTTGGAGCTATTCAAGTTGGCCTATATCAACCAACCATCACGAATCCCGAGGCTGCACTAGCTCGGGAATGCAACTACATTCCAGATGACATATTTGCCCTCCTCCAAGCTGAATCCAAAGAGGGTACTGACAATGCCGGGCCCGTGCTGGAACTCCTATTCGGGGAAGACAAAGCTGTCCCGAACCCCAAAGAAGACTTGGTGAACCTGATCCTTCGAAGCAACAAGTTCGACCCTTCGAAGCTGATCTCGGAAGTCGGTGCTGATACCGGGAAAAGAAGCTGGAAGAAGACCGTCAAGTGGACCGACGGTCAAGGCCGAGTCTACAAGCTGACCACCGGGGAAGGAAATATGCCAGACACTGATTCTGAGTCCGAGTCTGAGTCCGAGTCGGAGTCTGAGTCCGAGTCTGTATTCGAGTCTAAGGGGTCCGATGCTAGAGTCCAAACTGTAACCCCTCTCCCTGTAGTCACTGCCACCGGAGCCTCGGGGTCTGTCCCGAGAGCACTCCCAATCCCGCCTCTGACCAATGATCAGATGGCCGCTCTCTTTGAGCTGTTTTCCAAATTCTCTATCAATAATAACAAAAACCGTTCCGCTTATGACTTGGCTTATTTTCAAAATACTTTCAAAAATACTTTTTGCAATGACATTGAGAAACCCGATGAACAGGTGTCTCTACCCCCACATCTGATCGAGCAGTTAGAGCAGAGGGAATCCCGAGACCCGGTAATCGAAGAAACTGAGTCTATCAATGTGGGAACAACCTTAGAGCCCCAGATGCTTAAAATAGGGTTATCCTTAGATCCCGAGGAGAGACAACAACTCACAAGCCTCCTCGAAGAATTCAAGGATGTCTTTGCATGGTCCTACAAGGACATGCCGGGTATAGACCGAGAAATAGCCGAACACCGTATACCCATCAAAGATGGGTGTAAGCCGGTAAAACAGAAGCTTCGAAGAATGAAGCCCGAGTGGTCTCTCAAAGTCAAGGAAGAAGTAGACAAACAATTCAAAGCAGGCTTTATACAAGTGTCTGAATATCCAGACTGGGTGGCGAACATCGTGCCGGTACCCAAGAAGGACGGCAAGGTTCGGGTATGTGTAGATTTCCGGGACCTTAACAAGGCCAGCCCAAAAGACGATTTTCCATTGCCCCACATCAACATATTGGTGGACCACACGGCAGATCACGCCCTTTTATCATTTATGGATGGGTATGCCGGATACAACCAAATCAAAATGGCAAAAGAAGACATGGGTAAAACCACTTTCACTACACCATGGGGTACTTATTGCTATACCGTTATGCCATTTGGCCTCATTAATGCCGGGGCCACTTACCAACGAACAGCCACGACCTTATTACATGACATGATGCATAGGGAAGTGGAAGTTTATGTCGATGACATGATCGTCAAGTCTAAAAACCGAGATGGGCATGTCGCTGCCCTAAGAAAATTCTTCACCCGTTTGCGTAAGTACAATATGAGGTTAAACCCTCAAAAATGCAGCTTCGGGGTAACCTCAGGCAAATTGCTGGGCCATATCGTTAGCCAACGCGGCATCGAGGTCGACCCAGCTAAAATCAAAGCCATCACTGAGATGCAACCGCCTAAGACCGAAAAAGAAATAAGGGGGTTTCTCGGAAAAGTCCAATACATCAGCCGTTTTATTTCAAAGCTAACCATGGTGTGTGAGCCCATTTTCAAGAAACTGAAGATAGGAGAACGGGTGCTATGGGACGATAAATGTCAAGCGGCTTTCGACAAAATCAGGGAAATCCTGTCTGCTCCGCCGGTACTAATGCCACCTCAACCCGGTTTGCCTCTATCGTTATACCTAACAACGACTGAGACAGCCATGGGGGCTATGCTGGCCCAGACAGTCGATTCAGAAGAGCGGGCTATTTACTACATCAGTAAAAAGTTCCTAGAATACGAGTGCAAGTACACAATGCTCGAGAAAACATGCCTAGCTCTAGTTTGGGCCACTAAAAAGCTCAGACACTACATGCTCAGTCACGAGGTACATGTCTTGTCCAAAATGGACCCGATCAAATATTTGTTCGAAAAGCCCATTCTCAACGGTAGAATGTCCAGATGGACTCTAATGCTAGCTGAGTTTGACCTCAAATTCGTTCCGCTCAAAGCTATCAAAGGCCGGGTAGTAGCCGAGTTCCTCGCTGATAGTCCGATATCTGAAGAGGGCTATACCAATACTTGGGCCTTTCCTGATGAAGACATATTCCATACTGACACCGAAACATGGGACTTGTATTTTGACGGAGAATCCAATTTTCGAGGCTTTGGGGTCGGTATTCTCCTAAATCTCACCCCAAGGGGAACACACCCCGCTGTCCATCAAATTAGACTTTGATGTAACCAACAATGCGGCCGAATATGAAGCATGCATCCACGGGTTACAAGCAGCTACTGATTTGGGCATTACGAGTCTCCGGGTTCACGGGGACTCATCCTTAGTCATCAATCAAGCTCTTCAAAAATGGAAAACTCGGAATGCCAATCTCGTGGCTTACCAAGCACGAGTAAGGATTCTAGAGAAACAATTCCAGAAAGTGGAATATATCTACCTCCCACGTGAAGAAAACCAGTTCGCGGATGCACTTTCCAAATTAGCGTCCTTACTAAACATCCCGGGACATATGCCCAATATGCAGATCTGTGTCGAAAGACGGTCTGAGCCGGCATATGTCAACGCCATTCAAGATATTGAGATCACCGATCCAGAACCTTGGTATCAGGCTATTCTAACCTATTTGACTACGGGAGAATATCCACCAGGAACTGAAAACCGGGCCAAGAAAGCCCTGCGAAGACTGGCTACCCAATTCATTCGTACGGACGACGGTCAATTGTACAAGAAGACGACACAAGGGGCTTTACTCTTATGCATCGACAAAACACAGGCCGAAAAGGTAATGGCCGAAGTACATGACGGCGAAAATGGTCCGCATATGAATGCCCATATGCTAGCCCGAAAAATCATGAGGCTCGGGTACTACTGGAACAGTATGGAGGCCGACTGTCAATCATACGTCAAACACTGCCATAATTGTCAAATTTTCGGTAATGTTCGACACATGCCATCATCCCTACTATACACCATGACATCACCATGGCCATTTTCGACGTGGGGGATCGACATAATTGGAAAGGTGAATCCTTCCGGAACGGGAGGCCACTGTTTTATTTTGGTGGCGATCGACTATTTCACCAAATGGGTCGAAGCTGAGTCATACCGTGTCTTGAACGCCAAGCACGTGGCCAAATTTATCCAGAATAAAATCATATGCCGATACGGGATCCCACACGAGTTTATCAGTGATCACGGGACCCACTTCCAAGCAGAAACCGCTACTTTGCTAGCAAAGTACAAAATCCAGAGGCACACATCTTCGCCTTACCGCCCCCAAACAAACGGAGCGGTAGAAGCTGCTAATAAAACAATTGTCACCATACTCAAAAAGATGGCTGATAATTATCGGGATTGGCCCGACAAAATACCCTTCGCCCTATGGGGGTACCGGACATCGATCCGAACTGCGACCGGGGCAACCCCATATTATTTGACATATGGGATGGAGGCGGTCCAACCAGTCGAATTAGAAGTACCTTCCCTCCGGATCCTGCTAGAAAGTCAAGTACCCGAAGCGGATTGGGTCCAAGCTCGATATGACTCGTTGGTTCTTTTAGACGAACGGCGGTCCCGGGCTCTCAATAACATCCAAATATACCAAAAGAGAATCAAACGGGCCTTTAACAAAAGAGTTAGGCCCAGGAATATCAAGGAAGGCGATTTGGTCCTAAAATCGGTTCGTGCCTTACTACCGGTTGACCCAAGGGGAAAATTCAAACCCAATTGGGCTGGGCCATACATAGTCAAGAAGGTTCTATCAGGAGGAGCAGTAATGCTGACGGATCTGGACGGAAATGAATTTGTCAACCCGACCAACCTAGACCAGCTAAAACGCTACTACCCCTAAACCTTATCTCAATGTCATTCGCAAAAATTTATTTAAACACTTTTTCAAAGTTTATAAGCAAGTCAATAAGTTAGGATTATTTATCCTACTGTCACACATCTTGAACTCATAGTCTTGGTGTATTTCGAAATTGCAAAAAATCTACCCCCGAACTACGTTTGGTTTGATTCCACTAACTGTGGATACGTAGGCAGCCCCTCAAAAGGGCACAACCACTGCAATAACGAAAAAAGACAGAAACGGTTTCACTAATAATATTTTATTTATTCAAAAAAAAAAAAACACCGATAAACTCGGTAGTTCAAAATTACAAAAAAACCACGAAAAACCACAAAAAGAAAAACACTACAAAAATAGTAATAATATTTCAAATAATAAAAGAGAGACTAGTCATATCCGGGCATCTTGCCCTTGCCTTTGTCTTTCGGGTCTTGAGGAGCCCGCGGACGTCGAGGCGGCGGCGGGGGCAGGCGTTCCCGAATGACAACCGGAACTTCCTTAACCCGAGTCCTCTTCTTCGACAGAGGATCTTCAGCTATGGTCACGGGCCCAAGTCGAGCCCGTACATGCTCCGGCAACCTATCCTTAGGACCAAGTCGGTCCTGGGCTGAAAGTCTCGGCCCTAGTCTCCTCTCCAAGTCGGTCTGGGGGCTCACCTCCCCCTGAGCACCTCTAGCATTGGACCCCCTAGCTCGAGTCCTGGTTCTTCTTCTCTGTCTTGGCCTCAGACAGGCTACAGGAGCTTGAGTTTCCCCTTCAGCAAAGAAATCCCGGTTATCTTTAACCTCTTCTCGCCTGAGCAGGTCGAAGGCCTCATCAACCTTTAGGGCAGCACGAGCTTCGGCAGTCTCGGCTTTAGTCCACCTTTCATAAGAATAAGACACCCAGGCAGAGTGAAGCGGCTTGGGAACGGTCCAAGTGTTTCGAGTGTACCACCTCTGGATCCAGGTGTCGCACAAAATGTCAGTCAGCTGGGTCGGCACCCTCACAACAGCCTCATGCTCCGGGATGCGCTGAGTCCACCCATACTGCCTAAGTATACGGTCAGGATACAGATGAACAGTCTGGCTAAAGGACAGAATCACCTGGTAGCGCGCCTTGTCATCAGGTGCCAAACCCGTCCAGGAGTAAATAGGCCACCACGGAACCACCCATCGTATCAATGGACCACGATGGAACGTTAGTTCTTCCTCCCAATATTTCTGAGTAACGAGGCAAGATGAATCGGTAGGCCGTCTCCTCGACATCACCTGGTTGAACCAATATTCACTCGGGTTGGGGGAAGGATCAATCTGGGACAGCCTTTCAAATAGCCAGAGCTGAAAAGAAAAGGTAACGCTTATGAAATTCCAGGCAAATCAGGCGTTCGCATAAGGGCACTCGATCGAGTGCCGGGGTCACTCGATCGAGTGACACCCCTAAAACGTGTCAGAATGCTCCTCTACGAGAGCACTCGATCGAGTGCCAGGACGACTCGGTCGAGTGCCCTCCCTGTAGCAGTATATCGCGTAAAAAAAAAAAAAAAAAAAAAAAAAAAAAAAAAAAAAAGCGATATACCTGCAGCAGACGGGTACTACCCGTGAAACGGGCTGACTCATCCCTCTTCCGGTTGTCCAAACCTTGAATAATTTCCCCCGTAATTAACGACGCGGGGCTGCACTCCGTCTCCATGAGATCAGCGACGACGAGAAGACGAACACTCCCCATGCAAGACAGCAGGTCCATATGGCCTTCAAAGGCATACACGTGTAACATGCAGAAGGCGAATGCCCTACGGCTATGAATAGGCGTAACCCGAATATCATACGGGTTCATGAACTTCTCGGCTAAAGCAAGCAGAGAAATAGTATCCCCATCAGCCATGCGGGATACTTCAGCATGGGAGAGACCCAAAAACTCTCTCAGCTTCCTCCTAGGGTCTCGAACTGCGAAAGGAACGGCAGGGCGGAGTGATGGGTTCCACCCTCCTATGGCAGCGATTTCCTCAGGGAGAGGACAAATTTCGCCCCGGGGGAAGGCAAAGACGTGGTAGGTGTCATCCCACAAGGTCAGACAGGCATCAAGGAAATGACGGTCCACGTGCAACTGACGAAACGTGAACAGTTGGGATATACCAGACTGTCTCAGAGCTACCTTGCTCGCATCCTTAAAACGGTGTGCCCAATCTTGCAGCATGTTGATCAAACGGTCGATACCCATGCTAAGTTTCTTGAGAGGAATAAAAAGTTTTCTTTTAAAAGAGAAGAGGAAGCTTTTTGAGAATTGTGACAAAAGAAGAGAACCAGGGTGATGTATTTATAACACCAAAACCCTGGAGCATCTCCTGCAGCTGTGCCTCTTTGGCCCAAGCGGGCCTAGACATACAGGCCCAACCCATGATTCTTCAGACACAGGAATTTAGTCATCCCGAGCAATCTGTCGAAAATTCACAAAAATTCAAAAATTTCAAAATTTCAAAAATTTCAAAAAAAAACATCTTTCCCCAGCACGAGTCATTTTACTACCTACGTGTTGCATACATTCTATGTGACTTATACAGGTGTGACTCAAACAGAGACATGCAACCCTCTAAATCTCCCCAGCGGAAGCCCAAGGCGGCATTTTCCCCGGAATAGTACGGGATGGACCCACATATAGGCGCACCCAGGACTTATACAACAAGTCCGATTGCCCACGGAGACACTATCATCAGCACAGGTATGATTTCTGACTTATGGCTGGCGAGCCCTTCACGCAAGTCTAACGGACTATAAACGGACCCGAACGGAAGCCTACCAGGTCTTAATTGACTTGGTAGCTACTCTGACTTTCGCCTTGTCCAAGCCTCAGTCAGAGTGGGGGCTCTGTAGACACCCAAAATTTGACCGCCAGGTGTCTATAGCAGTTTCCAAAAAAACACCCGATGATGATCGGACGCAAACATGACTTAGTATACTCGGACTTCGGCTCGGAATCAATAATATCCGACATGGACTTTTAGTGGAGTAAAAATCTCACAACACAGACCTCAAATTCAGGCCCAGTGGGTCGTTCCGAGTCAAACAAGACTAATTTGGGCCAAAACCGGCACCAAAGATAATTCCCATCTTTTAGCGACCGGGTCAAAACACGGTCCAGACAAACCCGACACACAAAAACGACCGGATGCATCCTCGAAACATGCACCAGGTTCGAAAATCAACCAAGCTCATCCAAAAATCAGCCAAAATTAATCACAATCAAATTAAGGCTAATCAAGCCTTAAATTTTGCGGCTTGATTGATCCACTCGGTCGAGTGGATTGGCCACTCGATCGAGTGGAGCCTCTTTGAACCCGTCCAGGTTCATTCACGAGGGCACTCGACCGAGTGCACCCGCGCCACTCGGTCGAGTGACCCGGAGTCGGGGTTCCCTATAAATACCCCATGACCCCATGCACAACACACACTTCAACAACATTCATCCATCACAACTTTGAAGCTTGGAGCATACATCCTTCACCTACACACCTTCACCTCTTTTACGACTACACAACACTACGACCCTAGCGACCCTAGGCAAGACACACAAAACCCGAGCCCTCGTCCCTCGGAGAACCGGCGAAGCATACAGACACATATACACACCATAACTCGCATACATCCTCGATACTCCTGAGCCCGTGCCGCTATTACGAGTCCATTTCCGAGGTCCTTACTAAGCATGTATGTTGAGGGTGTCCTAAACCCCATCTCGATCTCTTTTCTTCTAATCTCATTTTCGTTTTATTTATCGTATTTTCATATCGTATTTATAATCGTAATCATAGTAGTGACACTAGCATTAATATTGTCGTACTTTCGCGTCTTTATTTTTGTATCATCTTTTCTTTATTATCATTATCGTCATAATATCGCGTAAATACATTTTAGTATGAAAATTTGGTTTCGAATACGTTGGACTATGATAATCAACCTAAAGTCATAGTTGAACGCATTCAATCCCATTTCCAATTAGTACGGAACCCGTTGACACGAAAACCGACGTCACATAGTCCGTAAGGATTAATATCGACGTCGTGACGTAGAGGGGCGCAATTCCGTCACTAATCAAATTTTTATCAAACAATAACCTTTTCTACAAAATTCCGATAACGGTATTATAATCATATAAGACATGATTATAATACCGACAAACCGAGTTAAATTTAAATCCGTCAATATTTTTATTTGACTCGGCCAATCATCGATTTAAAACACATTAAAACAAACGAGTCACAACTCATACAGGTGCCACCCGACCGAGTACACCTGCTACTCGATCGAGTAGCACCCATAAAAACGGGCAGTAGCTACGTCTAAGGACACACTCGACCGAGTCAGGCCATGACTCGATCGAGTGGGTCCTGTAGCCCAGAAAACCGAGAGCTTTTTTTAATATCATTCGAGCCTCGTCTTTTTAAAAGAGACTTAGTCAACACGTGTAAAGTCAATCACATAGCTTTTCCAAAATTCATGCATATCACGACACATAAACGATTTTGATCGACGGTCTCACACTATTAATTTCATGTCGACGACTCTTTAGTCGCATCCGACATATAATTAATTTAGACTCCATTTCTCGAGGTGATAAGTCGGGACAAGGCATCGAGGTTCGAGGTCGGGTTAGCACCACGCCTAGGTCTCGAACCTCCGTCCTTTAATTAATATGCAATATAATGTGTAATTAATTAAGGTTCGTCCATCTACACAAATTCACGGTCTAGTTTATACACGGGTCCGTTTATAATTATTGCTCGTCATTTCAATTGTATATTTCAATTGTTCTATTTTATTGTACGCCGTATTGTGAATTCCGGGTTGTATTCCGCCCGTGTAACTTGTAATCGATTTATTTTTGCTTTGCTTTATTTATTTGCGTTTTACCGCTCTTAAATGAACCCTCGCATGCTAAATCACTTCGACAATAAATTAGATGCATTAAATTGACGTAGCTCACATTTAATTCGCATGCTTAGCTAAAACGCTGTTTGCATAACATTTCACCGAATTACTAGCGCGCATATTAAAAAGTCAAACGATGTCCTAGTAGAGGCCGCTAAGAGCGGGCGGGGTTGGGTGTCCTTAGTGGGCTTCCCAACACGTACCCTCACCCCTTACTCACAACCGTGGTTTCCGGATGTCCGAATCCATTGGCAACGAGAGTCATTCAATATACGATTAACCGCCCAAGTCGGCATCTATCTCGATATGCAAAGGGACGAGCCCAATAAACTCTCAAACCGAAATGGGCCATACTTTGTGTATGGACCATGGCGATATAGAGTGGGCTCGAATGGTTCCGAATAACCATAAATTCGGTGGCGACTCCATTTCGACTTAAATTTCAATTCGATCCTTCTCATATGGAGGTTCATTCGCCTACCCAAACCCGCGCGTGGCCGCGTCGGGGTGGACCTACGTCATGTCCACAATATCAAAAATATTAATTATTATTATTTTATTTTATTTTTGCAAGAAATTTATGACCTCTTTATTCATCCATAAAGGGTAAAGAAAGAGACAAATCTTACAAAGTATACCCCCTACAAGGGATCAAGCCCCATCAACCGCATCTTAATAAACTCAGATCCATACCCCGACTTCTCATCTTAATAAAGACTTCAAATTTAATCTGATTCACAATGCTAATACAAGACCTTTTCTCCTCCCTAAAAATTCTATTGTTCCTCTCGATCCATACGTGATACGCAGCAGCAGCGATGCAATTACAGTACCATTGGTTCTTCCAATGTTTCCTTCGTTTCTTAGTCATGATCCATTGCAGTTCACTCTTCAAATCATCTCCCCTGTCATGCATATTCAGCCACATCTTAATGCCTTGCCAAATACTTTTTGCATAGCTACAATTAAAGAAAAGGTGCTTGTGATCTTCCTCCTGCGCTTTGCACAAAACGCACCAATTCGTTAGAGGCAATCCACGATTCCTTATGTTCTCAATAGTAGCAAGCTTCCTTTGAGAAGCCAAAGAAGCCATAACCCCATGCTTTGGAATAACCCTTTGCCCTCGAAGAAGATCCAACCAACGTTGCTTAGGATAATTATCTCTAAACCAATTGTAAGCCATCACAGCCTGATACTTCCCTCCGTTCTGCCAGCTACAAATAAGATCCTTTGCCTTATATTCATCCCCCGTTCCTGTAACAATTAGGTCCCGGATCTTAAGAATGCTCTTCATAGCTGCTGTATGCCGGTCCTACTGCTTGATATCCCAAATAGATTGAGAGCCAAGAATATAGCATTTAACCCAATCCATCCAAATACCCTCCTCATTCCGAATAATTTTCCAAAGCCAGTGACACACGAGCGCCTTATTCCACGCTTCCATGTCAATAATCCCAAAACCCCCTTCCTCCCAAGGGGCACACATGTTATCCCAACTTTTATAATACAAACGCCCCTTCTCTAATTTACCAGTCCAAAGATACCTCCTACAAAATTGCTTTATCTTACCAATGACATTCTGCGGAAATAAAGAGTTTGCACTCCAGTAATTCAAAATACCAAAGATAACCGAATTCATTAACTCAATCCTCCCTGCATAAGATAGAGCAGTAGCAGCCCATCCACTAAAAGAGACTTTAATTTTTTCAAGTAATCCAATATAGTGATCCATTCTATTTGTGACAGCATTCAAAGGCATCCCTAAATACCTGCAAGGAAACGTCCCCTGAGAAAACCCAGTCTTATCCAAAATCAATTCTCTAACTTCGTCCCTCACACCCCCTAAGTAAATATCTGTTTTATCTGTATTAGCATGTAAGCCTGACTCATCTTCAAAGCTTTTCATCGCATCCATAACAGCCTGAACCCAAGGTAAACCTCCTCTCATAAAAACCATTAAATCATCCGCAAAAATCAAATGATTCAACTTAAGTTGCCTACACTGTGGGTGGTAGGAAACCTGAGCTCTATCTTGATTGTATCTGAGGTGTCTAGATAAAATTTCCATACTTAAAACAAAGAGATAGGGTGAGAGGGGATCTCCTTGTCTCACCCCACTTCTTCCTTTAAAAAACCCATGAGAGACTCCATTCACCTTAATCGAGAACCAAGATCCTTGAATGCAAGCTTTGATCCAACCTATAAACTTATCAGGAAAATTAAATCCTTGCAGCATAGTACCCAAAAAAACCCATTGAAGCGAGTCAAAAGCTTTCCTCAAATCAATCTTCATTAAACATCTAGGTGTGATATACTTCCTATTATAGTTCTTAATCAGTGCTTGTGACAGAGCAACATTTTCATGAATGCTTCTATTGTGGATAAAAGCCGCTTGTTCAGGACCAACCACTCTATGGATAACTTTCTGCAGTCTATTATAATAATAATAATAATTATTATTATTATTATTATTATTATATTAATTTTAATTTTATTAAAAATATTGTAAATAAAAATATTTTATAATAATAATAATAACAATAACAATAACAATGGTAATAATAATAATAATAATAATAATAATAATATAAATTATTAATAATATTATAATAATACTAATAATAATAATATTAATAGCAATAGCAATAAAAATAATATTAATTTTTATTATTATATTAACATTAATTATTATAAAAATGTCAAAATAATAATATTTAATATTTTTTTTTTTGCAAGAATTCATGACTCATTTTATTCATCCATTTTGGGCAAACAAATAGAGCCTAGCTTACAAAGAATATCCCCTAGTATGTAATATTTACATACAAATCAAATAAGAATCTTCCTACTCAAATCGATATTAACACCTCGAAGCCTTGTAAACACATCAAATTTAGCTAAACTAATCAATGTCTTTGAGGGCCTATTTTTAGTGTCAAATATTCTACCATTTCTTTCTTCCCATACATAGTAGACAGCTGCTGCCAGACTTGCTTTAAACCACTTATTCTTCCAGTGTTTGCCCCGCCTTCTTCCCGTACACCATTGAAGCTCCGCTTTTAATATATGACTTCTACCCCGAACCTGCATCCACTCCATCAACCCTTGCCAGATCTGTTTAGAATACTGACAATTAAAGAACAGATGTGCGTGCGTTTCAGCAGCCTGACAACATAAGACGCACCGATTTACCAGCTGTAAACCACGTTCCTGAATTGCATCAATTGTAGGTAGTTGCTCCTGTACTGCTAGTGAAGCTATAAGACCATGCTTAGGCAATACATGACTTCCCTCCAGTCCTTTTAGCCATGAAAGTCTCCTCCCCTTCTTTCTAAACCACTCATATGCATCTGCTAAACAGAACTTATCACCGCTGCTCCATTTCTGAACCAGCTGATCAGCTGCCTCCACACTCCCAACACCTGCTATCAATTCATCTTGCACGTTAATAATGCTTTTTAATGTTCCTGAATATCTGTCTTGTTTGTGGATGTCCAGAAGGTTGAGAGGAATCGAGTTTGAGCCGCAGGTTTCCTACCACCCTAAGTGTAGGAAACTGAGGCTTAATCATCTTGTGTTCGCTGATGACCTTATGCTATTTGTGAGAGGGGATGTACCCTCGGTTCAGGCTGCCATAAGAGCCTTAATAGTAATAATAATAATAATAATATTATTATTATTAGTAATAATAATAATAATAATATTTAATATTATTATTATTACTATTAATGAAAAATTATTAATAATAATAATAATTAATAATAATAATAATAATAATAATAATAATAATAGCTAATAGCGTAATTAACCAGGTATACATCATACCTTAGGAGAAGGACGTTTGCGCCATGAATCGTTGTCATAAAGACGGGTTAACTCGAGCATCTCCATAACATTTCTGTATGGCTGAAACGACATGGAACACATAGCTTAGCTTGCTTGATTGAAATCATTTATTTTGATGTTGAATGAGATTATATCTAGGATTTGTATGAATGTGTATTGTGAATAATAATAATAATAATAATAATAATAATAATAATAATAATAATAACTTATTTGAACTGAACTAAAATGAACGAAACTGAACTGAACTGAATGAACGAGTCTGAGGATGAGTCTTTGAAATCAAATACTCAACTTCAGACTTATCTGAGCCTTAGACCATATCAACCACTTTAACCAGGTATGAGTCTCAGACTCAAAGAATCTGAGCCTCAGACTTTTGTTCAGACTCAACTTCGGACCCCTCTTTAAACTTAGATCCGTCTGAGCCTCCGACTCGTACCAACCACATTATCCAGGTATGAGTCTCAAACTCAAAAAATATGACCCTCAGACTCTTACTCAGACTCATGCTCAGACAGTCAGACCCCCTTTAAACATAGTGTTATGTGTCATTAGCAATGCTACAAGCAAGCTAAACATTCTTCCCATTTTTTCTACTCGTTCTCATTATTTCTATCAATCTCGCCCCTCTCTTTTTATTTGATTTTGACTTTGCTCATACACTATTATACCATTCGGTTATAATAGAGGATATTGTAGTACGGCATCCGAGTAGGTTTAAGAAACATGCAATTTAGGAAACACACACCTATTGTGTGTAGGTTTAGGAAACACTACACAATAGGACAATATTGTGTGTAGGTTTAAGAAACACACAATAGGAAAATATTGTGTGTATGTTTAGGAAACACACAATAGGATATTGTGGAAAGGTTTAATAAACACAATAAGAAAGTATTGTGTCCTTGGTTTCCTAGTTTAAGTCAGATGTGGTATCTTCGTGATACTATAAATATGGTTCATCTTGTATTCACATTCAAGAAGAAGAAAGAAATTACGAAGTTACAATAATACAAAACTTTCTTATAATTTATCTTGGTATCAGAGCCTCTCAATCCTTGAGGACTACAAAATAAACGTTCCACTGTCCTGCCGGTAGGTTGAAAATATGGTACTAATCGGCGGGATTTGTTTATTGATATTCACAAAAAAACCTTTATTAGGTAGTTTTGTTATAACAAAAACCATATTTCTCCTCTTAATTTGAATTCCACAATACCTCATTCTCCCGCAGATGTGAGGCTGACGATTTTTCTATGACGTTTGTGAATTTGCTATGAGTTCGAGAAGGTTCTCAAGCAATTAAAATTGACGAATATATTTTCGTTTGAAATTGTCATGTCAGAAAAACTTGACGTTCATCGACAAGTCGGAAACCTCGTTCCAATTTTAGCTGGAAGAGTCTATATGCCACCATGTAGAAGAGAGAAACAGTACAAAAAAAATTGCCACAGCAAGAGATTTTTGCAACGGAAAATCAATCCCTTGTAAAATAAAGTTTTGCAAGGGACTTGCAACGGAATATGAAAACTTGCAATGGACTTGCAACGGATCGTACACTTTGCAACGATTTTTGTATGCGCCAAAATATTTTCCCTATACCGCGTAAACTTGCAACGGACTATCGTTATTTGCAAGGGAAAATCCGTTGCAAGTTCAGAAGTTGCAACGGACAGTCCGTTGCAAGCCCGTTGCAACCTCTCACAAATTAAACCCAACTGCTCGCTGCTCCCTCCCCCTCTTTCATTTAACTCAAAACAAAGTTAAAACCCGAAACCCCCAATTTCCCTACCCTATTCGACCCCCAACCCTAAACCCTCGCCTGACCCCTCCCATCTCCGGCAAGCTCCCTCCTTTCCGGCGGTTCAACGGCGCTTCCCTCCTCTGCCGGCGCCGGTCATCTCTGCCACGAATCTCCTCTCCGGTTCTCCTCCTCTTCACACTCCCTCTTTTTTATTTTTCTATTTTCGTTTGTTTCTTCAATTCTGGTTTGTAATGGGAAGAATATGGGAATTGAAAAGACGGGAGTTGAGTATATTTGGTGTATATTGATAGTCGTTTGTTTCTTCAATGACTTTATCGGTGTATATATTTGGCTGTGTATATATTTGGTGTATATTGAGTTTCTGAACAAATTCAGAATCTTAGGTTAAGAAATTATTGATCTAAGTCGGCTGTGAAGTGCTATTTTTAGCACTACTTGTGAGTATATATCGTCACATTTATAGTGTTTACGAGTGGATTTTGGACGATATAGTGACATTCGAAGTGATTTCCAATGATCTCACATGATTTGATTATATATGTGATTTTTGATGACGCTTCTAGCTATTTTGAAGAGCCGAGAAATTCATGTATTATGCCCGGATTATAGTGGTGGTATACGTGTCAAATGCCGGGTTATATCGAGGATTGAATAAAGAAAAGAAGAAAAGAAAAGCAAAGAAAAATCAAAGAAGAAAGAATTGGGGTTTTGAAGTGCCGCTACTAGCGGATGACGAAAAGCAAAACTGCCGCTAGTAGAGGCTTCATCAGAATTCATGCAATTTGTGAAGCTTCCAAAGCGCCGCTAGTAGCGAAATGTGCTGCTACTAGCGAATAGCTACCCGTGTGTGACTTTTGATCTTCCTCTATTTTATCCTACTTATATTAGATCACTATTATTATTAGAGATAAGCATATCGTTCCTAGACTAGATACACAAAAACCTATGCAATTTTATTAGATTTATGCATTTTAGTTTTATTATTCCAAGACCTTGAAGAAACGATCGTTCATCATTTTGTTCATTATTCCAGACTAAGTTTTTCTAATTCTCTACTCTTTATTTTATTTGTTGATTGTTATTTTTATTATGAATTGTGAGTAGTCTTTTTATCTAGGGCTCGGTGAGCCGATAATATGGGTTATTGATGCTTTGATCTGATTTTAATCGCGCCTTGTTGAATTATTGAATAGGGTTTGTTCCGGTTGTGCTTAATAATTGATTGATTAGTTTGAATTGCTAGGTTTGAGACTAGATTATCGTTACAACGAGAGTTGGATGTTTTCATATGAATCATATCTAAAAGTTTGTATCTTTGTCGATTAATTTCTACTCAATTTTAATTACGACGAGAGTCGGGTTTTAATTTAGAGAACCGAAACAAGATTTGAACTTTCTCATGAGAATAGTGAATTGGAATAATTGGGACATGTTAGTATCGATTCTTAATGCGTCTAGTTTTGTTATTCGTGCCATGAGAATAGGATTTATAACATGCTAGATAGGCTTTTTATGTCTCGACGGAGAATTTAAAGTATCGATTAAAATAGGAATGCTAGACTAACTCAAGACGGTAATTTGACAAAGCTGTGTCACATTTTGATTGCATCGATAATCCATGTTATTGGTGGACCATTGCCCTAGGTCTTTTAAATTATTGATTTCATCTCGATTTAGTATATCTAGTTTGTTAAAATTAGTTATACAATCAAAATCTTATTATTCGACGTAGATAACTTATATTCAGAAATTAGCTAGTACTTAATCATTCTCCTCCCTGAGATCGACTCGTATGCTACAATACCCGTGCGCTTGCGGTACTATAAAATAAAACGTAACAGGGAAGAATATGGAAATTGAAAAGACGGGAGTTGAGTATATTTGGTGTATATTGATAGTCGTTTGTTTCTTCAATGACTTTGTCAGTGTATATATTTGGCTGTGTATATATTTGGTGTATATTGAGTTTTTGAACAAATTCAGAATCTTATGTTAAGAAATTATTGATCTAAGTCGGCTGTGCAATATACTTACTGTACAATTGAGCTTAAATTTGTTCAGCTTTTTTTGATTTGGAGTACATGCTATTGCTAATCGAGGTTTAATTCCGAAGTATTGTATTGTTCTTGTTCAATTTTGTTTCTACTACAGCATGCAACTGAGTGTATGAAGCATTTCAGTATGCTTTTTTGGTCACACATTGACTCCAGCTCTATGTTTTGGGTTTGTTACCTGAACGCAACTTACAAATGTTTGTATAGTAAACTAAGATGGAAACCTTATTGAAGAGACTTGAACGAGTTTTCTGACTCCAGAAGTTGAATTCAAGGAATTTACTTTTTGTTTGTTTTTCACAACTAAGCTTAGTTTGTTAAGTCACCTCTATGATAAGAAAGTACTCCGTAACTAACATATACACTATATACAATACGTTTCTTCTATTCTGGAGTAACTGGAAAGTAAGTGTGTGCGTGTGTAAGCCGGTTAGGAACTTCAAAATGTAATTGGTGGAGTAATTATCGATTAGGTATACTTGCTTCTTCTTATTTCAATTTTTGATTTGCCATAACTATGTTATGTGTTATGGAGTATTATCGTAACAATAACTAGAGAAGCCAAACCCTCTGTCCTACCTCCTGCATTTCTTTCCTAACTTCATCCCTAATTCACTCCTCAATAACCAGATTGAGTATTTTAATTCTTAGTTTCTTATTAACTTTTTGGTCTGGTAGGACCTTTGCTCAGAGTTGCAAGCATTGATTCCGGAACAACAAGTAAGACTACTTAATCAAGCTCTTTTGTAATTTTATTATTTCTCAATCCTTCAGTGTGTTCAGTGAAGTTTGTTGTTATCCTCATATGAGATAGATTCCTTAGGATTAGAGCTATAGAGTTTGAATGGATTGCAATTTGTAAATAATCACTTAGCTACTCTTAGCTACTGTTTTCAACTTCATGCTTGAATTTTTGTATGTGTATGTGTATGTTATACTCTCAATTTATCTTTGTCGGCCTCATTCGTATTCACAGAAAATAGTAGGGGCCACGTCCGAACTAGTGACTTAAGTGTGTCAATGGCAGGACTAGAAGGTCGTGTGTTGGTTGGTGATGTTGTTGGGGTTCTTTGAGCAGCAACTTCGGTTCAAGTTTAGACAAATAGTTAAACTTTCTACATTCTATCTTGTTTTGATTAGTTAAATTTGTTGTCTCTTCTTACTTTTGACATGGTCTTATTGTTACCTCTTCATGTGTATCTCCCGTTCATATTTAATTTATTTATTTTTAAATTCTAAATACCTCAATTTTTGTCTTCGAATTTATGATTACCGAGTCATGTCTTACTAATCTCGTACCATGTTCATATTTTTCAAGATGGCTTGCCATAATTATTTTCTGTCCCATTAATATCTAATTCTCATGGAGGCATTTAAGTCCATTAACATGTGTTGACAACAATTCAAGGATTGAAGAATGAATATATTTATCCACTACTTCTCTTGTATTCCTTAATTTCTATTACGGAGTATAAATTAATTCTTCTTTTTAAACCTTGTACGAAGGTATCTTTGAATTAGTTTCATATTTCCAATTGTTTCACTAATCCAGCTTCATTCTTAATTCTTATGCTATAGGAATCAACGGAGCTAAATAATGCACACATAAAATAGTAGTACAAAAGATGTGTTATACTTGCGAAGTATGTTATTTTTGTCTTTTCTATAGTACATATAGTATTGCTAACTAGCGTGATCGAGGTATAATAGTTGTTGGTTCGAGGCTTTGAGCAATGTGGTCAAAAAAAATTATTCTTATATATTGGAGTTAGGATGTAAAGATAATTTTCCAACATTTGCCATTATTTTTCATGTTATTTCTATAGTCAATATGTATCAATCTTAAATCTCTATTGTTCATTCCTATTTATAGATCACCGAAGAAGATCAATGTCATTTCTGGAACGTCGTTGCATCAATGAAGTGGATATTTAAATTAATTTGTATTTTTTTTTTGGAAACATAATATTTTAGGAGATATTGATGTTATAATGCATTATTGTACGTTACCAATGTAATTTTCCGTCCAATGTAAATTTGTATACATTTTGGTATTAATATATATATATATAAATATATTTATGATATGTTGTTTGTTGTATTTGAGTATTTGTGGAATTGTAAACATATGTTGTTTGTTGCATGTTTTTATGAAATTTTGGCAATTTGGGGAGCCAAAAACGGGCAATGAATTCACCAATATAGCACATTTGCAAGGGACATTCCCTTGCAAATCTGTTGCAAGTTTTGTCTTTTGCAACGGATTTGCAACGGACTTTATTGTCATGCAATCGACTTTATTTCGGTTGCAAGGGATTTGCAACGGAATTGGTCATTTTTGCAACCACTATTGTAGACACTCGCATTTTGACTGCCAGGTGTCTATGGCAGTTTCCAAAAAAACACCCGATGATGATCAGACGTTAACATGTTTCTATGTGCTCGGATACGGGCTCAAATCCATTAATCGCTGGCTAACACACTTACGGAGTACAAATCTCACAAAACGGACCTCAAATCCAGGCCCAGTGGATCATGCCGAGTCAAACAAGACTAATTTGGGCCAAAACCGACTTTTCACGATTGGGTCAATCCCGGTCAAAGTCGATCCCGAGACACACAAAAGCAGCCATCAATCATCAAAAGTCCAAGTCAAACAGAAAACCCATCAAAGTCAAAGTCACGGTCCAAAGTCAACGGACCTGCGCGATCCAGTTGGGCCACTCAATCGAGTGACCCACCCACTCGATCGAGTGGGCTTATTTCGAGCCCGGCGGCTGGCATAACGGGCCACTCAACCGAGTTGGCCTCCTACTCGGTCGAGTAACCCTAAACCGGGTACCCTAGCTTGCCTATATAAACAACCCCCATGCAACAACTTTTCACATCTTTTTTTGCAACCTCGAAACCCTAGACATCTCTACACATCTTTTTTTTACAACCCTAATACATCCTAGGAGCAATCCTACGCTACATCCTTTACAAACCCTAGACAAACCCTAAACCTAGTTTTAGGAATTCAACCCTAGCCACCACAACATAGCCTCCATACACCTCGAAGACTCCCGTGTTGTAGCCGCGTTTACGAGCCTTATTCCGAGACAAGAACATGTAGGTTGAGGGTGACAAAACCTCTTTCTTCTTCTCTTTTTCCTCTCGTCGTCCATCTTCTTTTTTTCATCTTTTTCTTCCGTTTTTTATTTATATTATCTTATCGTTATTATCGCATCCTAATATCACTAATATCGATAGTATTAACATCAAAACACTAAAATATATATCGATTTGTGTCGAATAAGAAGGATACCGGGATAAGGAAAACCGCATATACAAGTGTACTGCACACGCGTCGTCGGTCGCTTATCCCGGTACCCCGATTAATTGATTATTGAGATAAATTAACTTGAACAACAATTCGCTTTTATTTCTCGTTATCATCATCATCAATTTCGCATCCATCAATTTCTTTAAACATCAATTTTAACAAGGGTCGAGACCCGTTGACACGGATCCGACATCACAATCCCTAGGGATTTATTTCGATGTCGGAGAAGTCGAGGGAATCAAGTTTTTTTATTTATTTATTCAAGTAAAGCGTCAATTTTAGATTCGATACCAATTCCATAATTGGATATCGAATCTAACAATCAAGTCATATGAATTAATTAACGTGATTTGTTCATATCACGATAATTAATTCAAAGCGACTAAAATTAATCCATCTTTTTTATTTTTCACTCTAAATATCTCATATCGATTCAATAATCGAATATGGGATATGATGAGTATTCAACTTTAGAATCGGGTATAAATTCAACCATATTTATATTCGGTTTACTAAAATCAATGATTTATAAAAAACCCGAATTGAGCATAGGTCATGCAATACTTATGCCCAATTCAGTAAAACCGTCGATTTATCAAAAATCAAAAGCAATTTCAAAATTAACAATTAAATTGCAAACGAACCAAGTTCGTACAGGTGCCACTCGACCGAGTGCCTTAGTCACTCGATCGAGTGACACCCTAAAATCGAGTCAGAATGCTAATTACGACCACCACTCGATCGAGTCTCACAGTGACTCGGTCGAGTGGCCATGTACTCGACCGAGTTGGTCAATAACTAGGCCGAGTACGGTCATAAACGCAAAACAGAAGTCTTTTTTAATGGTCTACTCGATCGAGTCTATTGACCACTCGATCGAGTGACCACATAACGACTAAAACGCGAGTCGTACATTCTCTTATTTTTCAAACTCGATAGTATTTTGCGATTTGGGTCAACACGTGCTTAATTAATCACGTGTATACTATCTTTTCAAACCATGCATCTCATATTTACATCTCGTTTACATCATTCAATTCGATTCATCGTTTGCGCAAACCGTTATTATTCGTTATATCATTGCATCGTTTACTAACGCGTTTGTTATTTCTTTTGTCAATTTAATTATTGTTCGTTTATTGTACTAAATGAACCCGCATGCTAAAATACAACTTCGACGTTAATTTTAGTTGCATTAAACTGACTTAGAAACCCTCTTTTCAATTTCATTCACATGCCTAGGAAAAACAATGTTTGCATAAGCATTTTTCCCGTTTTACTAACGCGCGTATTGTAAGTCATTCGAATTCTTAGTAGAAGCCACTAATGTGCGGGCGGGGTTGGGTGTCCTTTGTGGGCTTCCGAACACGTACCCTCACCCCTTTCTCAGAACCTCGGTTTCCGGATGCCCGAAACCGTTGGCGCACGAGAGTCATTCAATACACGATATCCGATAATGTCGGTATCGGTATCAAATGCAAAGGGACGAGCCCAATAAACTCTGACATCGGAAATGGGCCGTATTTTGTATACGGCCCACTACGACATAGAGTGGGCTCAAATGGTTCCGAATAACCACAAAATTCGGTGGCGACTCCACATAGACCTAAATTTCAATTCGATCCATTCTCATATGGAGATTCATTCGCCTACCCAAACCCGCGCGTGGCCGCGTCGGGGTAGACCTATGTCATGTCCACAATTTGGCGACTCCGCTGGGGATTAACTAATGCGTGACTTACCATCGGCATCCTCAGGGTGAGACTCGAATAGAAATCGTTTGACAAATACAATACGCGTTTTAGTTCTACGGTTCATGCATAACCCATATTTTCCCGGGCCGGTACTCGCGACCAACGTCCCACTATACCGTTGATGTACTCCAATACGGATATGTCAAAAGGTACCCATAGTCGATTCGAGTGGGTTTCGCGGCATGTTCTAAGATCAACTCGACTTAGGAAGTCCGTCCCGATCAACGTCTAGACTATGTACACTGGTATAGACCCCTTATAGACCGACCGAGACTTAGTATAGAGCATACATGGCGTCGTTATAATGCTTGTGTGACTACGTGCTACTTGGTTTCCGAGTCATTTTCAAAAAACCGTCAACTTTTCAAAATTGCATCCTTTTCAAACTATTCAATTTCAAAACCCAGGACACATACCGAATTTAGGACTTATGATTTTACTCAAAATAGCCTATTTTTTAGCCGGTATGCTGCCCAAATCAAAACTCGAACTTTCAAAACCAGTGGCCCGATGACTTTTCGTCCTTTTTCGGAAATTTGGGCCATCCACCGAGTTTTCTCGGACCTTTTCAAAAAAAACATCAATTTCCAAAACCTTCCACTTCTAGGACTTCCCGTATTTAGCAGTGTCGGGTCGTGTCTTAAGTCTATAGCGTCGAAACTCCGTCGATCTTACATCACGAGTTTCTTCCCCTTCCCAGTCCGCCTTATTAGACTAAGGCAAGGCCCACCTACGTAGGACAAACCCCTACAAAGGAGGGCCCGTCAACACAATCAAGTCTAAAGTCTGGGGATGTCTCACGTGAACCTTCCTTCGAACAGGACTAGGCCCACTCGCCAAATCCTAAGGAAGGCCCACCTTTCGCAAGTCACCCGTCTAGGTGTCTTTTCCGAGTCATTTCCCTTTTTAGTCTTATTCGGGATGTACTTTCTATTTCGGGATTTTGGGCTAGTTTCTGATTACGTGGTGTTCTTACAGACAGGCCACCCGTGACTAGACATCAACGCAAGATGGACGAATTGAAAGATGCTCTCGCCAAGCTCGAGACTCAACTAACTTCTATCCAGGCTAACCAAACAACGTTAGCCACCCGACTGAGCGCCGTAGAAAAGACGACCCCTTTTGAAGGATCCGAGCCCAATGGGCCCATGGCCGAGCTGGTCAGTATTGTTCGTAGGCTCGAGGAACAAGTCTCCCTACCGACGAACAACTCGATCCACACCGAGAATGCTCATATTTATTCACCTTTAGATAACGAGCTTCATGGTAACCTCAACTTAACGGGACTTCCTATGTTTGAGGGTACCGAAGACCCGGTCCACCACATCCGGGATTTCAAGGACTTCATGGCGGTAAAGGGGGTGAAGTCAACTATGTTCAAGCACTTATTCCCTTCTTCCTTGGAGAAACACCCTAAGGCCTGGTTCTACAGGCTCGACCCCAAGAAATACAAGACTTTGGATGATGTGGCGACCGAATTTGCTCGGAACTACGCCGATAACACTGAAATCCAGACTACAATGCGTACTCTGGAGGTAATGGCCCAATAGCCCAAGGAAGGGTTCACAAAATATCTGCAAAGGTGGAGGGCCAAGAGTGTGAAGCTGGTCGACAAGCCCGGCGAGAAGGCTCTAGTGGAAGCCTTCGTCAAAAATCTACTCCCATCCTACCGGGTCCATCTCCGGTATGCTATTATCCCAAACTTTGTTGTCCTTACTGAAATGGGCACAAGGATCGAAGATGATCTAAGGTTAGAGAGCCTGACTAAGGCCTCTACCAAAGGCTATCAAGGGGCTAGTTCGTCCACAAACAAGCCCGTACCTGCAGCTGCAACCCGCAACATCTTCGACGAGGTAAATCTGCTCGACACCTCAACCAAAATGAATACACCAAATCAGGTATTCATGGATATAGGGACTACCTATACCTATGCCTTACAAAGGCTATCTTCAAAGGGTCTGATTCAACCAATAGGCCCAACTCCATAGCCTCCAGTAGAAAAGAGGCCCAAATACTACAATGCTCAAGCCTACTGTCAGTATCTGGTGGGAGGGATTTGTCGTGGAATCCCAACCGTCAATAAGCAAACAAGGGAGAACGGGCTAGGATTAGGTCGGGGTCAAGGGGGTAACGGAATGGTCGAGGGAGAACTAGAGTGAAGGAGGTAGTAGGGTAATCTAGGTTGGTCCGGGCTCTCGCAAATTAGACCCACCTAGAGGTTCCACCTAGAACCCATCTCGGCGACACACACGACAAACAGGGTTCTAGCGCGCTATGGTCCTAGGTCGAATCCGGGCTCTCGCTACTTAGACCGGCCTAGGGGTCGTCCTCACCGGGCTCTCGCTACTTAGTGAGGGGACCGAACCCACAACAAACTAACACCCACAAAAGAAAGGCAAGAAAAACAAGCATCCGTACATACTTAGTCATTCGAGCAATTCCACAAACATGTGATGTGCATCAAACAAGAGGAAACCCAAATCTTCCACCAACATCTCTAACAAACCCTTAATCATTCAATTAACACCCTAATCACCTTACTAACCCTAGCAAGAACACTACTCTAACATAACTAATCTAGGATTAACACTAAACAGAGGAATCATCAAAGAAACAAAACAAACATCACAAACTAATGATAACAATGAACAAAGATTTAAACTTGATAAACAAAAATGGATTAAGAGTAAAAGGAGAAGAAGATTGTACCAAACTAGTGAAGAGGAAAGAACAAAACTTGCATTAATGAAGAAAACCCAAAACAAACACCCAAGGTTGTCAATCTTGAGTGGATCGTGAAGAATTCCCTTAATACAAGTACTAATCTATGATTAACTACTAATTATCGACTAATCTACACTAATCTAATCTAATCTAACCTAAAGTAGTCTAGGGTTTAAGTTCTAATGAAGTGCATAAGATCAGATCCTGTCTTAATACAAGAGGGGGGGAGGGGGGTATATATAGGGTTACAAATGGAAGGGAGAAGAAAGGAGCATTCACGGGCCTGAACTGGGGTCATCCCGGTCGGGATGAGTTGGTCCCGATCGGGATGAGATGGTCCCGATCGGGATGAGCTCATCCCGGTCGGGATGGTCCCAAGTCAGCAGCAGTTCCTTTTGTGCACCCCATCCCGGACGGGATGAGGCCTTCCCGACCGGGATGGGTCTTGTAGGCCTCCAATAAGAACTTTTTTGGTCCCTCCTTGATTCTCATGGGCTTCCCATCGATTCTCGGGACTTGGGATCGGGTCTCGGAGGCTCGGGATTGGGTCCCAAGGTCTCGGGGTCGACTCCAAGGCATCGAGTCATCGTTCCTTTATCTCGTTGGCTCCAAAATGTGTATGTATAGAGTCGGAATCGCTCCAACTCTTCCAATTCGGTCTCGGGAACCTGAAACGAACTAAAGGAAGCATAAGAAGCCCCTAAACCGCTCCCAAGGAGCGATTCTACAAGGAAATGGGACCAAAACACTACAAAATAGGCACTACAAACGACACTTATCAACTCCCCCACACTTAACCCTTACTCGCCCTCGAGTAAGCACATACTACTACTAAACTATCCGAGCGGGTATTAGCGCACCCTACGCCCCTTCAACTCACGCGAGCGCACTTAGAGGACAAGTGCACTCCGCAAGGCAAGTTGGGTCTTGCGACAAAACTGTGGATGCAACCGGACACAAAGCACATAAACAAACAAACACACAAACAAACACATAGACGGTTGCACCCAAAACAAAAGAAATACCGCTTCCCTCTAAAAGCGGTGAAAGAAGCACCGGTTTAGGACTCGAGATAAGCGACAACGTTCCCAAGCTAGCAATACAAACCAAGGTGGACTAAACCCTAATAGTATGACGACAAAGCAACAAAAACGTTGGTGACTTACCTAGGTCCTCCTAACTTTCTAAAAACGTCCTACGGGACGATCGGCGGAGTGGAAAAGTGAGGAACCACGGTGTTAGTCGACACTGTAGGTAAGTGAGACCCCGCCCCTTTAGCGTGAGCCAAGAGGGTCGACCTGTGTCCAAGACCGCCTAACTAGTCCAAGTAAAAAGGTGGAAAACATGCAAAATGAGGGAAGACAAACTAATGCCGCTATCATCCTTCCTCGGGACTTGGTCCTTTGGTAGGCTCTTCACAGCAAAAGTCGGAAAAAGGCTTATTTTCGTGAGGATTTCTTTTTGTGACACGGGTTTTCTTTTGGCATTTTCTTTCTTCTTTTGCATTTTTCTCTTTGTTTTGCCATGCCATTCTTTTTCTTCTTTTCTATTTTCTTTTTGGCTTTTGTGCCTTTTCTTTTTCTTCATTCTTTTCTTTCTTTCATTTTCTTTCTTTTTCTTTTCTTAGCCCTTTTTGGCTTGATTTGGCTTTTTGGCATTTCTTTGTATGACGAGAAAGGTAGAAATCATCAAATTGCGTTTTATTGTGTGGAGATGCGTAGGAGGTAAGGAAATGGGAGAGTCGGGGAGCATCCTTCCCTTCAAACCCACAAAAAGGGGAAACTTGGACTAATCAAACGATCCTAGACACGGTCACCTAAGGGACGAGACTCGGTAATCAAGGCCTTTTCACACCGTGGGTGGTCATAATGGTCAAAAATGCAAATCCCGTAGTAAATTCCTAGTAAGCTAGGTGGACTCAAGGTAAAGGACCAACGGACTCATTGATTTAGGGTCATACTACTAGGCTAAAGTCCAAAACTCGATTTACACTACTAGGAAGGGAAAGTACACACTCACACACTAGCCTCTAAACCGGGTTTTTGAAAATGGTTTACGCACAAAACACACGACACAACACAAAACAAAGACATGACGAAAACGAACGAAAGAAAAAGAAGCAAAAGCAGCGAAACAAAAAAAACAACACAAAATGAATACATACACAATATAAATACCACCCTTAGCTTCCAAATGAGGAACCAACCAACATCAAACTTTACAAAGCTCCTCCCGAGTACACCACATCACAATCTCCTCCAATTCCGCAAGAGACAAAGAAGGAAAAAGGGATAGAAGATGTTACCGGACATCTTGAAAGCTTTCCAAAGCCATCGGTGGCTTAAGCAACCTATAAGGAAAAGGGGGCAAACACACACAACAAAACAAATATACGAGACAATGACACAAAATGAAAACACATAAAAGAAAAATCTTTTTGATTTTTGTGAAATTTTTCAAATTTTTAGGGTTTTTAAGATTTTTTCGGAAAAACTACGAAAATAAACTAAACTATGCTAGAATATCGCTTCCCCACTCTTAAATCGAGCCATGTCCTCATGCTCGATCGTAGGGTGCGGAGAGACAAAAGAAAGAAAAAGAAACTACGAAAATAAAACTAAAAAACAAAAAGAGAAGTGAAGAAAGGGTAGAAGGTGTCCGGCCGGGGTGTAGTCAAGTCACCATGGGCCGAGACGAGAAAAAGATATGGATGGGGGAAGAAAATAAAAAGAAGGAAATAAAAGGAAATGGGAGGGGAGGGCTAGGTGTAATCAAGTCACCTAGCCCGGATTCCGCCTAAATCCGACTAAATCCTCAAAAAAGAAAGTGAAAAACTTGTAAAATTTGGATTTTGAAATGACTCTCGATGTAGTCACGTCATCGAGAGTCGGGAGCAACATATACCAAGGCCTTGAAGGCCACCATGACACAAATGATAAAGGAAGGGGAGTAAACAAAGGAAAACAAGCAATAAAAGACGGAAAAGAAAGGATAGTTGCCGTACCAATAGGATAGCAACTCACTCGCTTCATCGTCTCGTAGATCAATAAAGGCGCTTGCTTGTCTTCATCATCGCTTTTCCGCTTCATTCTCGATAAAACGCATGGTAGAGGTAGTAATGGTGTGAGGGGGGGAATTTGATGTGGATCTCGGTGTGTAAAGTGAGGTGTATGGGGTATATGATAGGAACAAGGAGGAGTAGGGAGGTTGGGAGGGGGCAAAATGGATGGGTGGAGTCAAAGGGGACCATCCCGGTCGGGATGGATGGTCCCGATCGGGTTGATAAACCCTTCCCGATCGGGAAGCTCTCGTCCCGGTCGGGAACGCACTCCAGTGAGTCCGATTTTCAGCACCTTCATCCCGATCGGGATGGCTCCTTCCCGGTCGGGAAGCCCTCTTCCCGGTCGGGATGAGTCTTCTTTGCTTTCCCTAAGCCCAAAAGCTTATCATAAGCTTCAAAAACCGACTTCCTCGCTCGCAAACCAAACTCCATCATCAACCACTCCTATCTAGGAGTCACCTTCACTTCACCTATCACAATGAACTCAAAGTACACATCATATTCACTCTCTCACATCGCTCATCAAAATACCAAATCAATTACAAGAATCCCACAAAAACAAAAGAGTCCTAGAAACAAAAATCACAAATACAAGCACAAGTATTCTAAAGAAGAGGAGAGGAAGGGAATATACAACATGACGGTTCTTTTAGGAACTCCGTCAAACCTAGGATGGTGGATTCTTCTTCAACCGTAGCCCTCAAGGGCATGGAGGAGCAATTCGAACGCGCTACCGACATCGTAGTGAAGGCCCAAGAAGCGCTCGAGCTTAACCGACCTCCACGGCCTCCAAGGAGGAGGCAAGAAGTAGGAATCCCAAGACCCGACATCATCTTCAAAGTAGTCTCCGGGGTCTCTCCATCCTACGAGCTTCACCGACCTCTTCTTCCCTAAGCATTGCCTCCAATCACAAGCAAGCTTCATCTCCAAGAAACAAGGCACAAAAAGCGGTTTTGGCCTCATCTCCTCAATGCACACCCCCACACTTACCTCAAGTTGTGGTTCCCCATCTTCATCACTCGGCCCCACATCATCTTGGAGAAGAGGATCGAAACATCTACCGACGGTTTCAATCTCCTCCAAGTCATTGCTTGGTTCACTTTCTAGGGGCTCTTGATGCTTATCCACATTCTCGGGCAAGGGCAACTCGAGGCTAACAATTTCACCCAACAACTCTACAAACTCCACCAAACCATCCCACTCACTATCCTCCTCCAATTCTTCACCAACGATGCCTTCACCAAGAGTTATCTCCTCATTCGTCTCCTTTTGAGTAGACGATTGAGGTTCTTCAAAGAAAATCTCTCTATCAAAGGGAACTACATTGGCGGTTTCGTAATTAGGTTGCTCCTCTCTCTCAAGTGGGCATCCTCCATCTAAATATGATGCTCGGGATAAAGACATTACGGTTTGAACCGCTAATGCATTTAAATGAGCATTCCTCGCCTCGTTTCCCCTCCGAAATTGGGCCATTAATTCCTCTTGTTGTTTTTGAATTTGAGTGGCCATTTCTTGGTTGCTCTTTTGCAATTGAAGAAGCGATTGAAACTCCTCCATGTCGGGCAATTGGTGATCATTGGGGTCTTGTAAAGCTCCTTGATAATCTTGATGATGCCCAAGGGATGGGGCATCGTATTGTTGGTAGTGAGGTTGAGGTGATTGGTAGTATTGTGGGTCATGGGGTTCATATTGTGGTTGGGGTGTAGGGTAATATGGCGGGTCTTGGGGAAATTGGCTTCCATACGGTGAATCTTGATTGAACATGGTGGGTTCACAATCATAGCTCGAGTAATAGCCACCATGGTCGTAGGAGTGATAATCATTCGCTTGTTGGTAGCCATAACCATACTCTTGAAGTTCATACCCATCTTGATCACCCCAAGAAGCTTGATTATGGTAGGGGGACGTCATGTCATAGCTTTGGTTCATGGAAGAAGAGTGGTAGCTCATATCGGCTCCCGAGTATGTGGAGTTTAGATCAAACCCCATGCTTGCTCGAAAATCGTAGTCCATACCCGGTTGGAAACCACTCATCCTAGCAACCGTCCGTTTAAGCGGCTCTGAGTTGCAAGAAGAAGATAATCACCACCTCTAAGCACAAACTGTAGACTAAGAACAAACGTGAGAAGTCTAGTGCTTTTTTGGGCACTAGACAAGAGAGAAATAAACCACACACACACAAGAAGCAAAGTAACCAAAAGAAAAAAAAACACAACACAAAGACAAAGCCAAGCAAAAAGGAACACAAAGTCTAAACTAGCACCGTCCCCGGCAACGGCGCCAAATTGATGGGAGGGATTTGTCGTGGAATCCCAACCGTCAATAATATAACCGGCTATTCCTACGGTAGATAGGGCAAGTCGGGTCGAATCCACGGGGACGGTAATGCATAGCCTAGACTAGGTCGGCCCAAATACTAGACTAAGTCAACGAGCTAAACTAAACTAGGAATGGTAAAAGGAGGGAGAAGACTAGACTAAGACGAAGTCTAAGGAGAAAGCAAACAAGGGAGAACGGGCTAGGATTAGGTCGGGGTCAAAGGGGTAACGGAATGGTCGAGGGAGAACTAGAGTGAAGGAGGTAGTAGGGTAATCTAGGTTGGTCTGGGCTCTCGCAACTTAGACCCACCTAGAGGTTCAACCTAGAACCCATCTCGGCGACACACACGACAAACGGGGTTCTAGTGCGCTATGGTCCTAGGTCGAATCCGGGCTCTCGCTACTTAGACCGGCCTAGGGGTCTTCCTCACCGGGCTCTCGCTACTTAGTGAGGGGACCGAACCCACAACAAACTAACACCCACAAAAGAAAGGCAAGAAAAACAAGCATTCGTACATACTTAGTCATTCAAGCAATTCCACAAACATGTGATGTGCATCAAACAAGAGGAAACCCAAATCTTCCACCAACATCTCTAACAAACCCTTAATCATTCAATTAACACCCTAATCACCTTACTAACCCTAGCAAGAACACTACTCTAACATAACTAATCTAGGATTAACACTAACAAGAGGAATCATCAAAGAAACAAAACAAACATCACAAACTAATGATAACAATGAACAAAGATTTAAACTTGATAAACAAAAATGGATTAAGAGTAAAAGGAGAAGAAGATTGTACCAAACTAGTGAAGAGGAAAGAACAAAACTTGCATTAATGAAGAAAACCCAAAACAAACACCCAAGGTTGTCAATCTTGAGTGGATCTTGAAGAATTCCCTTAATACAAGTACTAATCTATGATTAACTACTAATTATCGACTAACCTACACTAATCTAATCTAATCTAACCTAAAGTAGTCTGGGGTTTAAGTTCTAATGAAGTGCATAAGATCAGATCCTGTCTTAATACAAGAGGGAGGGTATATATAGGGTTACAAATGGAAGGGAGAAGAAAGGAGCATTCACTGGCCTGAACTGGGCTCATCCCGGTCGGGATGAGTTGGTCCCGATCGGAATGAGATGGTCCCGATCGGGATGAGCTCATCCCGGTCGGGATGGTCCCAAGTCAGCAGTAGTTCCTTTTGTGCACCCCATCCCGGACGGGATGAGGCCTTCCCGACCGGGATGGGTCTTGTAGGCCTCCAATAAGAACTTTTTTGGTCCCTCCTTGATTCTCATGGGCTTCCCATTGATTCTCGGGACTCGGGATCGGGTCTTGGAGGCTCGGGATTGGGTCCCAAGGTCTCGGGGTCGACTTCATGGCATCGAGTCATCGTTCCTTTATCTCGTTGGCTCCAAAATGTGTATGTATAGAGTCGGAATCGCTCCAACTCTTCCAATTCGGTCTCGGGAACCTGAAACGAACTAAAGGAAGCATAAGAAGCCCCTAAATCGCTCCCAAGGAGCGATTCTACAAGGAAATGGGACCATAACACTACAAAATAGGCACTACAAACCACACTTATCAGTATCACCGGGGCAACAGACATGATACTGAAAAATGTTGGAAGTTAAAGCATTTAGTCCAAGATCTTATCGAGAGCAGGAAAGTCCCGTTGCCCGGAGACAAGCCGAGCAACAAAGACAACCCGTTTAGCGCCCATGCCATATTCACAGGGGAGGTAATTGATTGTTCTCACCTCATTTCTCCTTTTATCCCACAAATCAATGGGATATGGTTCGATGACGAGGACGATGTATACTTAGCCAAGGGGGAAGCTGTCCCCATCACCCTTGAAGAGGTCCGAAAAGCCAAATCCAAGGCTTTAGCCACCAACCACCTCGCCGCTGCTGGGCGCGCCACTCCTACACCCGTCACTGAACCTGCCAGGATGGAATCCACCCTCGAAGAACCAAGCAATGACGCGGCCTTGGTCCAACAAATGAAGAGGGTTCGAGCTGACTTAACCATATGGCAACTACTGGTTAGCTCACAGGCTCATCGAGAAGCAATGACTAAGGCTCTCGATGAAATCAAGGTTGATTCAGAAGCTACCCCCGCTGAAATGGTAGCTACTATCATGCCCTACCTCAAGGGCAAGTCCAAGAACGAGGGCCCACTCATAACCTTCGCCGAATCTGATCTACCATCATTTGGGCCCAATCATAATCTGGCCCTATATATCACGGTCATCTGCAAGGGTAAGTATCTCCCGATGACCCTTATTGACGACGGATCAGCCGTGAACGTCCTACCCCTAAGGACCGCCAGGGCCCTCGGCATCACTGATGCCGACTATCTCCCGACAGCGCAAACTATTCAGGCTTTCGATGGAAGCCCAAAACCAGTAGCTGGGGCCGTTAAACTGAAGATCATAACAGGCCCAATCGAAAAAGAGTTGGAGTTTCAGGTGATAGACGTCACCTCATCATTCAATCTCTTAGTGGGAAGGCCTTGGATCCACGCAGTCAAGGCCGTGACATCTACCCTCCACCGAAAAGTCATGATGCCACTTAAAGACGGTATCATAGCACTGGAGGCAACACCGATGACCGTGGCAAGCTGCAACGCCACAAACCGGGCTGAACCACGAGGTTTCGATTTCGTGGGTATGATTGAAGAAGAATATCTTTTCAAGCTCTACTTCGCCCCTAGCATCGACACGATGCTACAAAATCTGGGTTACCTACCCGGAGCTACCTCAAGACCATATCTTCCGGCGGGGAAGATCATCGAGGTCCTAGATAATGCAGAATCCCGACTCGGATTGGGATATACTATAAGCTCGGAGAATGTGGGCCGAGCCTCTGCAATCAAATTTGTCACTCCAGTCTTCGGAGCCATCCAAGTAGGCCTCTACCGACCGACCATCACATATCCCGAGACCAAAACGGCTAGGGAATGCAACTACATCCTCGATGACATATTCACTGTTATCCAGGATGAGTCCGAGAAAAGGGAAAGCGACTCTGAGCCCGTGCTGGGGCTCTTATTTGGAGAAGACAAGACCGTCCCTGCTCCGAAAGATGACTTGGTCAACTTGATCCTCCGCAGCGATCGGTTCGACCCAACCAAGCTCATTACCGAGGTCGGCGCCAACACCGAAACGAGGGCTTGGAGGAAGACTATAAAATGGACCGACAGTCAAGGACGGGTCTACAAGCTAACCGCCGGCGAAGGAGACATGCCGGATACCGAGTCTGAGTCCGAGTCTGAGTCTGAGTCTGAGTCGGAGTCTGAGTCCAGGTTTAGAGGGTCTGGTGCTGGAGTCGAGTCTGAAATACCTTTTCCCTTAGCCACCGAGGTCTCGGGGTCTGTCCCAAGACCTCTCCCTATCCCGCCACTGACCAACGATCAGATGGCAGCTCTATTCGAGCTATTTTCAAAATTTACCATTAATAATAATAACGAACACCGTTCTGCTTACGACTTGTCTTATTTCCAAAATTTTCTCAATTTCAAAAATTTTATATGCAATGACATTGAGAAACCCGACGAACAGGTACCTCTACCGCAACATCTGGTCGAGCAGCTCGAGCAAAGGGAATCCCGAGATCCGGTAATCGAAGAAACCGAGTCCATCAACGTGGGAACCACTTTAGAGCCCCAGATGCTTAAGTTGGGCCAATCTTTAGATCCAGAGGAGAGACAATAGTTCACGGACCTCCTCCTAGAATTTAAAGACGTCTTTGCCTGGTCCTACAAGGACATGCCGGGAATAGATCGAGAAATAGCTGAACACCGAATACCCATCAAAGATGGGTGCAGACCGGTAAAGCAGAAGCTCAGAAAAATGAAGCCCGAATGGTCTCTTAAAGTCAAAGAAGAGGTCGATAAACAATTCAAAGCAGGCTTTATACAAGTGTCTGAATATCCAGACTGGGTCGCAAACATCGTGCCGGTACCCAAGAAGGACGGCAAGGTGCGGGTATGCGTAGACTTCCGGGACCTAAACAAGGCCAGCCCAAAAGACGATTTTCCGTTACCACACATCGACATATTGGTGGATAATACGGCCGACCATGCCCTTCTATCATTCATGGACGGGTATGCCGGATACAATCAAATTAAAATGGCAGAAGAGGATATGAGTAAGACTACCTTCATCACACCTTGGGGTACTTACTGTTACACCGTCATGCCATTTGGGCTGATTAATGCAGGAGCCACTTATCAACGGACCGCCACCACCTTATTACACGACATGATGCATAAGGAAGTGGAGGTCTATGTGGACGATATGATCGTTAAGTCTAAAGACCAAAGCAGGCACATCAAGGCCCTAAGAAAGTTCTTTACCAGACTGCGAAAATACAACATGAGACTAAACCCACAAAAGTGCAGTTTTGGGATAACGTCGGGCAAATTACTGGGCCATATCGTTAGCCAACGCGGCATCGAGGTCGACCCAGCTAAAATCAAAGCCATTGCCGAGATGTAGCCACCCAAGACCGAAAAGGAAATAAGGGGGTTTCTCGGGAAAGTCCAATACATCAGCCGTTTCATTTCGAAGTTAACCATGGTATGTGAGCCCATCTTCAAAAAGCTAAAAATCGGAGAACGGGTACTATGGGACGACAAATGTCAAATGGCTTTTGACAAAATCAAGGAGATCCTGTCTGCCCCGCCAGTACTAATGCCACCTCAACACGGTTTGCCTTTGTCGTTATACCTAACAACGACCGAGACAGCCATGGGGGCTATGCTGGCCCAGACAGTTGATTCGGAAGAACGGGCTATTTACTACATCAGTAAGAAGTTCCTCGAGTATGAATGCAAGTACACCATGCCCGAGAAAACGTGCCTAGCATTAGTTTGGGCCACTAAAAAGCTCCGACATTACATGCTTAGCCACGAGGTACATGTCTTATCCAAAATGGATCCAATCAAGTACTTATTCGAGAAGCCCATCCTCAACGGCAGGATGTCAAGATGGACTTTAATGTTATCCGAGTTCGACCTCAAATTTGTACCATTAAAAGCCATCAAAGGCCGGGTAGTTGCCGAATTTCTCGCTGATAGCCCAATATCCGAAGAAAACCACACTGATATATGGGCCTTTCCTGATGAGGACATATTCCATACCGATACCGAGACATGGGATCTGTATTTCGATGGAGCATCCAACTTCCGAGGATTTGGGGTCGGAATTCTATTAATCTCACCCCGGGGGGAGCACACTCCCTTATCCATCAAATTGGACTTCGACGTGACCAACAACGCAGCCGAATACGAAGCATGCATTCACGGGCTGCAAGCCGCCGCTGATTTAGGGGTAACAAACCTCCGGGTCCACGGTGATTCATCATTGGTCATCAATCAAGCACTCCAAAAATGGAAAACTCGGAATGCCAATCTCGTGGCTTACCAAGCGCGAGTACGGATTCTAGAGAAACAATTCCAGAAAGTGGAATATATCTACCTGCCTCGGGAAGAGAATCAGTTCGCAGATGCACTTTCCAAATTAGCATCTTTACTGAACAACCCGGATCACCTGACCAGCATGCCAATCTGTGTCGAAAGGCGGTCCGAACCAGCATACATCCATGCCATTCAAGATATCGAGATAACTGACCCAGAACCTTGGTATCAAACCGTCTTAACATACCTGACAACGGGGGGAATATCCCGCGGGAACTGAAAATCGGGCCAAAAAGGCCCTACGAAGATTAGCAACCCAATTTGTTCGTACTGATGACAGGCAGTTGTATAAAAAGACGGCACAAGGGGCTCTCCTCCTATGTATCGACAAAATTCAAGCCGAGAAGGTCATGGCCGAGGTCCACGACGGTGAAAACGGTCCGCATATGAACGCCCATATGCTATCCCGTAAAATCATGAGGCTCGAGTACTACTGGAACACCATGGAGACAGACTGTCAGTTATACGTCAAGCACTGTCATAACTGTCAGATCTTCGGTAATGTACAGCATATGCCATCTTCCTTATTATATACCATGACATCACCATGGCCATTTTCGACATGGGGTATTGACATAATTGGGAAAGTGCACCCTTCCGGGACGCGGGACGGGAGGACATTGCTTCATATTGGTGGCCATCGACTACTTCACCAAATAGGTCGAAGCTGAGTCATACCGTGTCTTGAACGCCAAGCACGTGGCCAAATTCATCCAAAATAAGATCATATGCCGATACGGGATCCCGCATGAATTTATCAGTGATCACGGGACCCATTTCCAAGCTGAAACCACTGCATTACTGGCGAAATAAAAAATTCAGAGGCATACATCTTCACCTTACCGACCACAAACAAATGGAGCGGTAGAAGCGGCCAACAAAACAATTGTCACCATACTAAAAAAGATGGCTGAGAATTATCGAGACTGGCCCGACAAGATACCATTTGCCTTATGGGGGTACCGAACTTCAATTCGCACCGCAACCGGAGCAACTCCATATTATCTGACATATGGAATGGAAGCAGTCCAACCGGTCGAGCTAGAAGTACCATCCCTAAGAATTTTGCTTGAAAGCCAAGTACCCGAAGCAGATTGGGTCCAAGCCCGATACGATTCGCTAGTCCTTTTGGATGAACGGCGATCCTGGGCCCTCAATAATATTCAAGTGTATCAAAAGAGAATTCAACGGGCTTTCAACAAAAGGGTTAGGCCCAGGAAAATCAAAGAAGGTGATTTGGTCCTAAAATCGGTTCGTGCCTTACTACCGTTTGACCCAAGGGGAAAATTCAAACCCAATTGGGATGGGCCATACTTAGTCAAGAAAATCCTATCGGGAGGAGCGGTGATGCTAACGGACCTGGATGGTAACGAGTTCGTCAACCCGACCAACTTGGACCAGCTGAAGCGCTACTACTCATAAAGCCCAATCTCAATGTCATTTGCAAAAATTTATAAAACTTAGTCTTTTTATAAATTTTCAAAATTTTAGACAAGTCAATAAGTTAGAATTAACTATTCTACCGTCGCACATCTCGAATTAATAATCTTGATGTATTTCGAAAATTGCAAAAAAAAAAATCAATCAAATCAAATTTTGAACTACGTCTGGTTTGATTCCGCTAATTGTGGATACGTAGGCAACCCCTCAAAAGGGTACAACCACTGCAATAAACGAAAAGACGGGAACGGTATTCAATAATACGTCTTTATTAATATCTCGATAAACTCGGGAATTACGAAAAAAAAAACGCCAAACACGGCATACACAACGAAAATCACACCAAAAAATTAATAGTAATATTCAAATAATAAAATACGGAGACTAATATCCGGGCATCTTCCCCTTTCCCTTGTCTTTCGGGTCACGTGGAGCCCGAGGTCGTCGAGGTGGGAGCGAATATTCCCTAATCACCAGGGGAACCTCCTTAGCACGAGCCCGCTTCTTGGATGACGGGTCTTCAATCACAGTCTTTGGCCCAAGTCGGGCCCGGACATGCTCGGGTAGCCTATCCCGTGGGCCAAGTCGGTCCTGCACGGCTAGTCTAGGGCCCAATCTCCTTTCCAAGTCTGTCTGGGGGCTCACTTTCCCCCGAGTACCTTTAGCACCGGACCCTTTGGCTTGAGTCTTAGCCTTCTTCGTTTTCCCTGACATTAGACGAATTAGGGTAGCTGGAGTGTCTCCCTCATCAAAGAACCCCCTGTTGTCTTTAGCCTGTTCTCTCCTCAGCAGGTCAAAGGCTTCATCCACCTTCAAAGCAGCTCTGGCTTTAGCATCACTTGCTTTAGTCCACTTGGTATATGAGTCTGAAACCCAAATCCAATGCCGAGATTTGGAAACGGGCCAAGTGTGTCGGGTGTACCATCTTTGCATCCACGTGTCGCACATCACATCCGTCAATTGGGTAGGATCACTCACAATTGCCTCTTCTTCTGGTATCCGTTGGGTTCGCCCATACTGCCTTAGTATGCGATCCGGGTAGAGATGAACCGTTTGGTTGAAGGACAAGATCACTTGGTAACGGGCCCTCTCCATCGGGTCCAAACCCGACCAAGTCGGGATGAGCCACCATGGCACGACCCATCGAATCAACCGCCCACCATGGATTGATAGCACCCCATCCCAATACTTCTGGCTAATCAAGCGAGAAAAATCGATGCCCCGTCGTCTCGTCATCAGCTGGTTATGGCGGTAGGTACTGGCATCAAGCGGGGGATCTATCACCGATAGCCTCTCATAAAGCCAAATCTGAAAAAAAAAAAAAAAACAACAGCTTTAGAATTCGAGACAAAACGGACGACACTCGATCGAGTGTCAGCATGACTCGATCGAGTGGCGTCACCGGAAGCAAACAGGAAGCCTTTTTACGAAGGCACTCGATCGAGTGCCGAGGTGACTCGATCGAGTGCCCACGGCAGTAGCCGAGTTCTCGAAAAAAAAATTCAAAAAAATCGAGGAATCAAAAAATAAAAAATCCGACTTACTTGCAACAAACGGGTGCTTCCGGTGAGACAAACGGACTGATCCCTTTTGCGATTATCCAATCCTTGGATGATTTCGCCCGTGATTAACCAAGCCGGACTATGTTCAGTCTCCATCAAATCCACCACGGTTATGAGACGGGCATTACCCATGCAAGATAACCAGTCCATGTGACCTTCAAAAGCGTAAACATGGAGCATGCAGAAAGAAAAGGCCCTACGGCTATGGGCTGACCTCACCCGGACATCATGCGGGTTCATGAATTTCTCTGCCAAGTCGATCAGAGAAATATTGCCACCTTCCATCATACGGGACGCTTCGTTATGGGATAGCCCCAGAAATTCCCTCAGCTTCCTCTTTGGGTCATAGACTGAATACGGGACGGCGGGCCGAAGCATCGGGTTCCATCCTCCTATAGCTGCAATCTCTTCAGGTAGAGGGCAGATCTCGCCCCAAGGGAAAGCAAAGACATGATGTATGTCATCCCAGTAAGCTAAGCATGCATCCAAGAAGTAACGATCAACCACCATCTGACGGAACGGGTACAACTGAGTTATACCCGTCTGATTCAAGACTACCCTATCAGCATCCCTAAATTGACGGGACCACGCCTGCAACATAGCACTCAATCTATCGATTCCCATGATGGATTTTCTCAAAAGGATAAAGAGACTTTCTTTGTGCCTTAAGGGAAATAAAAGATTTTTTTGTGATGAAATTATGAAGAAAATCAAGAGCATAAGGGGCTATATATAGCATTAGCCTTGCAAATCCCTTTCCATATCACTTCTAGGAAAAGTTTCCTAATTCCAAAAGGGAATTAACCCACAAGCCTAGTCCCAATACTAGCAAGGAAATAATCATCCCGAACTTTTCTAATTTCTTTAGGAGTCGATTTCAAAATTTTCAAAATTTCAAAATTTTCAAATTTTCAAATTTTCAAAAATTCAAAGAGTCATTTTCCCCAGCACGAGTCATTTTACTACCTATGTGTTGCATGCATTCTATGTGACTTATACAGGTACGACTCAAACAGGGACGTGCAAACCATCAAATCTCCCCAGCAGCATTTTCCGGGATATCACGGGATGGGCGAACACACAGGCACACCCAGGGCTTACGAGACAAGCCCAAATTCCCCACGGAGTACGATCATCCAAGCGCAGGTATGATCTCTGTCTTACGGCTGGCGAGCTCTTCACGCGAGTCTAATGGACTATAAACGACCCGAACGGAAGCCTACGAAGTCTTAACGGGCTTGGTAGCTACTCTGACTTTCGCCCTGTCCAAGCCTCAGTCAGAGTGGGGGCTCTGTAGACACCCGCATTTCCAAAAAAAACACCCGATGATGATCGGACGCTAACATGTTTCTATGCGCTCGGATACGGGCTCAAATCCATTAATCGCTGGCTAACACACTTACGGAGTACAAATCTCACCAAACGGACCTCAAATCCAGGCCCAGTGGATCATGCCGAGTCAAACAAGACTAATTTGGGCCAAAACCGACACCGGAATTAAAACCGACTTTTCACGATTGGGTCAACCCCGGTCAAAGTCGATCATGAGACACACAAAAACAGCCATCAATCATCAAAAGTCCAAGTCAAATACAAAACCCATCAAAGTCAAAGTCACGGTCCAAAGTCAACGGACCTGCGCGATCCAGTTGGGCCACTCGATCGAGTGACCCACCCACTCGATCGAGTGGGCTTATTTCGAGCCCGGCGGCTGGCATAACGGGCCACTCGACCGAGTTGGCCTCCTACTCGGTTGAGTAACCCTAAACCAGGTACCCTAGCTTGCCTATATAAACAACCCCCATGCAACAACTTTTCACATCTTTTTTTGCAACCTCGAAACCCTAGACATCTCTACACATCTTTTTTTTACAACCCTAATACATCCTAGGAGCAATCCTACGCTACATCCTTTACAAACCTTAGACAAACCCTAGGAAAATCGACATTAGCAAACCCTAAACCTAGTTTTAGGAATTCAACCCTAGCCACCACAACTTAGCCTCCATACACCTCGAAGACTCCCGTGTTGTAGCCGCGTTTACGAGCCTTATTCCGAGACAAGAACATGTAGGTTGAGGGTGACAAAACCTCTTTCTTCTTCTCTTTTTCCTCTCGTCATCCATCTTCTTTTTTTTCATCTTTTTCTTCCGTTTTTTATTTATTTTATCTTATCGTTATTATCGCATCCTAATATCACTAATATCGATAGTATTAACATCAAAACACTAAAATATTTATCGATTTGTGTCGAATAAGAAGGATACCGGGATAAGGAAAACCGCATATACAAGTGTACTGCACACGCGTCGTCGGTCGCTTATCCCGGTACCCCGATTATTTGATTATTGAGATAAATTAACTTGAACAACAATTCGCTTTTATTTCTCGTTATCATCATCATCAATTTCGCGTCCATCAATTTCTTTAAACATCAATTTTAACAAGGGTCGAAACCCGTTGACACGGATCCGACATCACAATCCCTAGGGATTTATTTCGATGTCGGAGAAGTCGAGGGAATCAAGTTTTTTTATTTATTTATTCAAGTAAAGCGTCGATTTTAGATTCGATACCAATTCCATAATTGGATATCGAATCTAACAATCAAGTCATATGAATTAATTAACGTGATTTGTTCATATCACGATAATTAATTCAAAGCGACTAAAATTAATCCATCTTTTTTATTTTTCACTCTAAATATCCCATATCGATTCAATAATCGAATATGGGATATGATGAGTATTCAACTTTAGAATCGGGTATAAATTCAACAATATTTATATTCGGTTTAATAAAATCAATGATTTATAAAAAACCCGAATTGAGCATAGGTCATGCAATACTTATGCCCAATTCGGTAAAACCGTCGATTTATCAAAAATCAAAAGCAATTTCAAAATTAACAATTAAATTGCAAACGAACCAAGTTCGTACAGGTGCCACTCGACCGAGTGCCTTAGTCACTCGATCGAGTGACACCCTAAAATCGAGTTAGAATGCTAATTACGACCACCACTCGATCGAGTCTCACAGTGACTCGGTCGAGTGGCCATGTACTCGACCGAGTTGGTCAAAAACTCGGCCGAGTACGGTCATAAACGCAAACCAGAAGTCTTTTTTAATGGTCTACTCGATCGAGTCTATTGACCACTCGATCGAGTGACCACATAACGACTAAAACGCGAGTCGTACATTCTCTTATTTTTCAAACTCGATAGTATTTTGCGATTTGGGTCAACACGTGCTTAATTAATCACGTGTATACTATCTTTTCAAACCATGCATCTCATATTTACATCTCGTTTACATCATTCAATTTGATTCATCGTTTGCGCAAACCGTTATTATTCGTTATATCATTGCATCGTTTACTAACGCGTTTGTTATTTCTTTTGTCAATTTAATTATTGTTCGTTTATTGTACTAAATGAACCCGCATGCTAAAATACAACTTCGACGTTAATTTTAGTTGCATTAAACTGACTTAGAAACCCTCTTTTCAATTTCATTCACATGCCTAGGAAAAACAATGTTTGCATAAGCATTTTTCCCGTTTTACTAACGCGCGTATTGTAAGTCATTCGAATTCTTAGTAGAGGCCGCTAATGTGCGGGCGGGGTTGGGTGTCATTTGTGGGCTTCCCAACACGTACCCTCACCCCTTACTCAGAACCTCGGTTACCGGATGCCCGAAACCGTTGGCGCACGAGAGTCATTCAATACACGATATCCGATAATGTCGGTATCGGTATCAAATGCAAAGGGACGAGCCCAATAAACTCTGACATCGGAAATGGGCCGTATTTTGTATACGGCCCACTACGACATAGAGTGGGCTCAAATGGTTCCGAATAACCACAAAATTCGGTGGCGACTCCACATAGACCTAAATTTCAATTCGATCCATTCTCATATGGAGATTCATTCGCCTACCCAAACCCGCGCGTGGCCGCGTCGGGGTGGACCTATGTCATGTCCACAACTATTTGTGAGGACACAAATCCGTTGCAAATCCGTTGCAAAATGGCCTTTTGCAACGGAATTTGAGCCTTTTGCAACAAATTTGTCCCTTGCTATGGCTATTTTTTTTTTTTAGTGAAATGATAATAGAAGATCAAAGATATCAGTTTTTTTTTACGATAAGAGAATATCATATTATCGTACCATAGACAAATGGTGACGAAAAATTGAAGCGGAACGGGAACGGTCCAAAGACCATCCTCATGACATCATCTTCGTAGATATCAAAGATCGAAGATATTGGATTTTTTTTAATTTGTGCAAACTCATGTAAATTTTAACAATTACAATAAGTTTTGGGGGGATAATAGAGGATACCGTAGTACGGTATCCGAGTAAGTTTAGGAAACATGAAATTTAGGAAACACACAATAGTGTCCTATTGTGTGTAGATTTAGGAAACACTACACTATAGGACAATATTGTGTATAGGTTTAAGAAACACACACTACACAATAGAACAATATTGTGTTTAGGTTTAATAAACACACAATAGAACAATATTGTGCGTATGTTTAAGAAACACACAATAGGAGGAAACACACAATAGGACAATATTGTGTAAAGGTTTATGAAGCACAATAAGAAAGTATTGTGTCCTTGGTTTCCTAGTATAAGTTAGATACGGTAGTTTCGTGATACTATTAAGATTGTCACATTTTATTAAAATATTTCTCAAATATAATGAGAAAATGAGACAATCTTTTTGGGACAGAGGTAGTATTTAACTAAACTGACTCAATACCCAAACTATAGATCCAAATTGACAAGTAATCTTAATTAATCCGAATATTTATTGTTCTACAAACTAATATATATATTAATTTTTTTTCAAAATTTAATGATATTTTTGGATTCGACGTATAATTTAATGGCTGGGTAACATATTTTTCGGAAAAAAAAAAAATCGCCTACTGACGGAAATGAAAACATATAATTTTACTGTACCTAATACTCGTTTCAGTGTATCTAATTTTTTTATGTACCTTATTGCACTTTCAGTGTACCTATTCAATTTTTCTTAATACTTTTAATAAACTATGATTAGTTATGCCTAATTAATAAAGTATTTGAATAAATTAAGCTAACGGTAAATTAGTCATCTAAATTTTCGAAATAAAAATTGATTGAGTTATTATTGTGTTTCTCACGGTTCTCAACAAGTGGTGGTTCTCAACGGATCTTGACTATATATATATATATATATATAACACCCGCTATAAATCACGGGGTTGAATAATAATACTTTGGAACAAAAACGATATATCTAAAATGATATATTCAACATTTCTATGTTAGCTCTACTTTCTTACCTCATCTATTAACTTTATCCGATTTCACGCTTGCTTATACATGTGTTATTATCAAGTTTTCTTTAATTTGTAACTAAACTTATACAAATCTACTCTACTTAGTGTAAACTTGCACCCGTAGAACCAAAAGAACCCCGAAAACTTAAGATTAGAATCGTTTAAAATTTAAAAATAATTGAACAAAGGTTATGAATGTCTTACTTTTGTATAGATGAAATCGTTATTCCTGATTTGGAGAAGTAAATTCACAACCTGCAAAAATAACCAATAACAATTAGAATTTATTGTGAGAATGATTGAAAACAATTAGATCTGTACTAAGTAGTAGGGTAGCGTAAGATATAGGATTGATTTACTCTATCAATTAAGTCAAAATTTATATCAGTTGTTGACTTGTTGTAAAAATTATAAATATCTACCGTAATTAAAAACATTTTCCCCCCAAATTTAAAAAGATTTACAAAATGGAATATACTAAAATTAGCTTCGTAAGTTTTGTTAAATATAATTTCTGTTTTCATGAAAGATACAGTATATGTGTAAGATACCGTAAATATTGAAACATACAGAGTATGATATATTTACAATTTGTAAGATACCCTGGATATTAATAATAAGGGTTTTTCTACACGATACCCCTGAACTTTTCACTTTTCTACCTGGTACCCCTACCATTTTTACATGTGTACATGGTAGACTTGTACTTTATTATAAACATCGCTTGTACCCCTAGACTTTATTATTACCTTATGGTACCCTTAAACTTTTTCTTCCATCAAACTTTGGCACTAAACTACCTTTTTTGTTCAAAATTAAAACTTAAACGTCATTTAACATGCCTAATTAATCTAAAATTGAACTTAAACTAACATTCTTGTATGTTTTTCGCAGTTATGCACCAAATCTAAAATGAGTATATTTTTGGTGTTATATTGCCAAATCAACTGATAACACTTAATTTAAGCTCACGTACTTGTTAATTATTTAAGTTAAATGGTATTGAAGTTTTTATTTAAGCTACAAACACAATTTAACGACAAAACATGATGAAAAAACCTTTAAGGGGTACCAATTAAATTAATAGTAAAGTTCAAGGGTACCATGTATACACATAGAAAGAGCAGGAGTACCACATAGAAAAGTGAAAAGTTCAGGGGCGCCATGTAGAAAAACCCTAATAATAATGTCATAAATCTACCTATATATATGATGATCCCTAATATTTTATGATAGATTATGTCATATGAGTTTATGGATTTTTAAATATAGACTAATAATGGATTTTAAATATAGACTAAAGTATATTTTTATAGACTAAATATAAACTAATATATATAGTATATATATAAACACGTTTAAAATGGAAATGAGTAAAAGGAATAGTTGAGTATGAGTTAAAAAAATATCTGCTGTGTTGACAATTTTACCCCTATATTTTACCTAGTATTGGAAAATGAATAAGTGAATGGACGACTTTGTCCAATTAATGAGACAGCTCTAAAATACATTTTGTGTACCCTCATGCTTCCCCTTCACTATTCTTGGTCTTATCTTTTATATAATTGAGATAGAGATTTGGCAACGCAAAAAAAAACGATTCATATATAGGTACGAAAAATAAGCCTATGATACAGTTCATATAAAGGTACGTAAATAAAAAACGCAATAAAAGTATATGAAGTATAGATATAACAAAAATATATCAAATAAACGAATAATGATCGGATGCGAAGGATTAACGTAAAAACATGGTAGACGTAATACCTCAGAATCGATCATGAGAAACTCGATAGACTCGACTTTGGTTCTATCCTTCATGACCGTACCGGTCGGGTCCAGCGATAGACGACCCTTACAATCATCTGTTTCCGCCGCTTCCCCTGCTTCAATTTCGATATGTTCGTTAACTCGGAAGTCGACATAGTGTTGAATAGGATGGATTGTTATGGGATAATAAAGATAGGAGTAGTTATGATACAAAGAACAGTAATGGAGACCGGTATATATAAGGTGGAGTTGGGTAATGTGAACATATGATTATTATGGGAGAATATCGAGGGATATTCTCATGAATATCTCTAGATACATAACTGTATATTACTGAAATGTTGATCGCAAAATAGTTTACGTCTGTATTATGTATTACGGAAAAAGTTATCCGTGTTAGCGCATAAGGAATTTATATCATATATAATGTATTATATGTTAAATTCTATGTTTATTAGTTGGAGTCAAGGGTGAGTAGAAATAGTATCATACGTAATCTTTAAGGTCTCCTATGTTTAAGGAATTGTTATCTTTAAAGATAACTTCTTTATGTAAAGTTTTCGATTTACTATCATACGTATTACACATTAGGTGTTAAAATACTAATGAGTAATGAATAATGAGTAAAATACTAAAATATAATAGTTTGACTAAATCATTAACATTACGTGAATAATATATGAGTAAAGAATATTTATTTCCTAACGATTAACTAATTTTATGGTTATATAAGATATAATCATAAGATATTTATTTCCAAACGATTACTAATTCTATGGTTATATATTTTTTAGTTATTTATTTCATAATATGTATGACATATTATAATATAGATATATGTTATAGATTATAATACTATATGTTATAATATTTCGTAATATTTATTTCGTAATATGTAATTATATTTTATGTAATTATATATTTACTTAGATATAAAACGTGTATATATAATTATAGGTTAAAGTATATGTATATAGTATCTATTTATTTCCTGATATTTATTATATGTTATAATATTTCGTAATATTTATTTCCTACTATGTAATTATATTTTATATAATTATATTTTATGTAATTATATATTTACTTAGATATAAAACGTGTATATGTAATTATATGTATGTATATAGTATCTATTTCCTAATATTTATTATATGTTATAGTATTTCCTAATATTTATTTTCTAATATGTAATTATATTCTATATAATGATATTTTATTTAATTATATATTTACTTAGATATAAAACGTGTATATGTAATTATATGTTAAAGTATATGTATATAGTATCTATTTCCTAATATTTATTATATGTTATAGTATTTCCTAATATTTATTTTCTAATATGTAATTATATGTTATAGTATTTCCTAATATTTATTTTCTAATATGTAATTATATTCTATATAATGATATTTTATGTAATTATATATTTATTTAGATATAAAACGTGTATATGTAATTATACACCGGGTTGACATATCCCGTCTGTTATACAAAATTATACATTATTAGTTGTCATAGACATTATTATACATTATTTTATTCCGTGTGCAATCAAAAATATAACCACAAAATTATATGTATCTTTATCTTAATTTATACATTAAGTAAATAGTAAATCTTTACGTTATATTTGTAGTATCCATATATCTACTTGAAAGAATATATATTTATTATATATATATAATATCTACTTAAATGGTTATATATTTATAACCATAAGATATCTATCTCCTATATATGCGTGATAATATGCAGTTCCTATAATTAAGATAATTAAGCATCTTTTATGGTAATATATGTACAATCACTCGTTTAATTGTTATATACGGAGTACTTTTATGGTTATATATGTATAACCATAGGATATTTATTTCCTATATATGCGCGACAATCTTCCCATTGTGATAATCTTACTAAATTGTGATAACCATAAGATCATATTTATTTCCTATAATCTTACTATAACCATAAGATATTTATTTTATCCGGATCAACCACATTTAAGGTAAATTAAGATATCAATTTTGATCAATTAATAAAAGATAATGAATTAATAAACGTACATATCAATTTCGATCAATTTCGATGATATAACATATATTTTTTTTTGCCAGCCTTGATATAACATATCATCTACGTAAAAAAAAAACGTAATAAAAGTATATGAAGTATGAACATAAGAAACACATAGCAAATAAACGAATAATGAATTAATATGCGAATGGTTAACATAAAAATATGATTGACATAATACCTCAGAATCGATCATGAGAACCTCGATAGACTCGACCTTGTTTCTGTCCTTCATGACCGGTCGGGTCCAGCGATGGACGACCCTTACGACCATCTCTTTCAGCCGCTTGCCTTGCTCCAACTTCGAAATGTTCGTTAAATCGGTAGCAGACATAATGTGGAAAATGATGGATTATTATGGCATAATAAAGATATGAATAGTTTTGATACGAATAACAGTGATGGGGAATGATATATATAAGGTGTAGTTAGGTGGTATGAACATATAGGATTATATTATTATTATGGGAGAATATCGAGAGATATTCTTATGAATATCTCTAGATAAATAACTGTATTGAATGCGAGTGATTTACAATAAATTGAATACCTCGAGTTATGTGATAAATGTATAAACCCATAATGAATTTAAATCATATTTGGGACGGATACAGAATATCTGTCATATTTAATTTTCGATTTAGTATCATTTCAGGGATTTATTTCCTAATAAACATATTATTTATATGTGTAATTATATTTTTTATGATTAAATTATATTCTTTATATGTGTAATTATATTTTTTATGATTAAATTATATTCTTTATATGTATAATTATATAAAGCATATGTATATGTTAGTATATGTTAATAAAAGTATATGTATATGTTAGTGTATATATATATGTGTTAATATGTGTGTATGTATATGTATATGTATAATTATATGTATCGTATGTTAATATATAAAATTATAAATTTTAAACGTATTATATGAGGTAAGATGTAATTTTATATTAAGAAAATAAATAACATTATAGTAAGCGTATACATAAAACCGTAAAATATAAAATAAACGTATAGTTTTATTGTATACTAAAAACGAAATAATAAATATAAAACACTAAATACGAAATACATAAACTATATATTAAACATACTAAATACAAAATATATATACATGAAGGAAATGAAGGTAAGATGTAATATTATATTAAGAAAATAAATAAAATTATAGTAAGCGTATACATAAAACCGTAAAATACAAAATAAACGTATAGTGGGCGTACATATATACTAAATACGAAAAATATACTGGTATATATACATGAAGGAAATGACGTTTTTGCCCCTAAAATAAAGAAGAGATGGAGAATGGTTTAAGTGATAGGACGATTTTGTCCAATTAATGTGAGGGCTCAGAGCGAGGTTTCTTGCAATCTTAGATGTGCCACGTCAGTTGGGGTGGTGTCTTCTTTAAAGTAATTAAGATGTAAGATTATGTGAGAACCATCAACTTGATGAGAACTTTGAGAACTCCATTAAATTAATATTTTTTCAAAATTTAATGACATATTTGGATTCCTCGTATAATTTAATGGCTGGGTTTTCGGTAAAAAAAATCTCGGCTAGTGACGGAAATGAAAACATATAATTTTAGTGTACCTAATACTCGTTTCAGTAGTGTATCTATTTTTTTGATGTACCTTATTGCACTTTCAGTGTACCTGTTCAATTTTTCGTGAATAAATAGTAGTTTTTCTTGATATTTATAATGAAATATGATTAATTATGCCTAATAAAGTATTTGAATACATTAAGCTAAGGGTAAATTAGTCATCTAAATTTCCGAAAAATGTTTGATTGAGGTTCTCTAGCTTGGTTCTCAACAAGCTTATATTATTTAGATAACTCTTATGATTTTTTGTATACACGTTTGATCTTGACATCCAATCATTAACATCAATTTACCGATCGACTAAGTTATTTTAGTTTGTTCAGCAGGACATGGACGAGGTTGCTGTTGCATGACCTCGTTTTGTTCCGTTGTTTCTGTTCTAGCTAGTTCGTTTTTCATTCTATGTTTTTAGTTAGTTTTGATGTATTCCTCTTCTCCTTACCAAATTAAAAAATCTTACATTATCAATATATGACTCTATGTATGTGTTCAACTATCGAACCGTACAAGTAACACTGCAACATACCGTGCCATACATCAAAATTAACCGCTAAACATAAAAGTGTAAGTCATTTCATTCTATAAATAAGACATTGATTGTGTTAATATAATGATGTTGATTAGTGATTAGTGATAAGTGATTAGAGCTACAAAAAATATTAAATATGAATTGGTTGGATTTTTTTTTTCCGAGGACTTGTGATAGTTATGAGTTATGACAGATACATAGACAAAAAAGCGACCAACAAAATTTTTATACAATAGGAACTATATGCTTCCTCCGTTTTTTATTTATTATCTCGTTTCGTTAAAATACTTAACCCATATATTGATGAAATGGGATATAAAACCGAAAGGAGTATATGACATAGATTTGTTTGCTTTTTTTTCAACATTTTTTATTTAGTCACTTCTGAGGTTTATGATTCAAAAAACTGTAGGCTTAGGTTGAATCGACTTGTAGGATCCGTTGAGGTTGGGTTAATTGAGTTGTGATGGGGTAGAGGTCGGATCAAGTTAAACCGGGTTGTATAATGACTAATGTTGAATGTTTGATCCAGTTCATATTATTTCAGGTTCTGTTAGCTAAATTTGCCCACTGAACCGATCCAATAGATTTTGGTTCCATTGTGAGTATTTAACAAATTTCGAAACGTACAAATCTTATTTTTTGGAACACGTCATCTATTTCCGGGTGTGCATGTACTCGAAAGTGGAAAGGTAGGGCCGTCAAATAATATTTGGTGGTCCTGTGCCAAATTTTATTTGGAGGCCCCCTTATGACCTTATCGGTCACCGTCTGCCATATTTTTAAGGTTATTTTGAAAAATAAAACTCCAACTCCATATTATAAGTCTATAATAGATCCCCAATTTGAAATTAACTTTCAAATTTTTAAATATTAATTTTTTATGTTATTTTAATAAAATAGTTTTTATTGGTCTAAATCTCGTTCTTGTATAAATGTGATATTTTTACAAGATTCTTCTCTTTTTATAAATGGAAATTAAGTGACAAGGATGAAAAAATAAATAATGCGTGTACGAGGATTCGAACCCCTATCTTCAGACCAAAAAAAACCCTTATCCCCAGCCTACTGCCAATACAGCGCTAATATCAATACTAATCCACTTCATGGTCATATAAATAATAATATAGTGTACGCAGCTAATGAGGCCCTCTTCCATCTTGGGCCCCCATGGACGATTTTATAGGGGGTGATGGGGTGACCCCTCACCCCCCTTATTTTAGGAAAAAATCAAGTTAAAAAAAACATATACATACATATATATGAATATAAAAATATATCAGAATAATTATTTGGATGGAGCGGTAGAGTTGAAATAATTGAACCTCTTTCTTCATGAGATCAAGGGTTCAAATCCCCAATTAAACCTTAAATACATTTTTCCTCCCAATTTTTTTTATGAAGGTGTGGACATGACGTAGGTCCACCCCGACGCGGCGAAGCGCGGGTTTGGGTAGGCGAATGAATCTCGTGGTAAGATTGTTCTCGGGTTCGAAATTTAAGTCAAAATGGAGTCGCCACCGAATTTTGTGGTTATTCGGAACCATACGAGCCCACTCTATGTCGTCATGGGCTATACACAAAGTAAGCTCACTCCGATTTCAGAGTTTATGGGGCTCGTCCCTTTGCATTGCGATACCGATACCATCTATACCGGTAATCGTGTAAAGAATGACTCTCGTGCGCCAAGGGTTTCGGACATCTGGAAACCAAAGGTTCTGAGTAAGGGGTGAGGGTACGTGTTGGGAAGCCCACTAAGGACACCCAACCCCGGCCGCACATGGCGGCCTCTACTAAGACACCGTTCGTGTTCGTGTACGCGCGCTAGTAAATTGATTAAATGATATGCAAACAGCGTTTTAGCTAAACATGTGAGTTTTGCGTTAACTACGTCATTTAATGCATCTTATTATTTGTTGAAATGATTTAGCATGCGAGGTTCATTTATAAAGCGTAAAAGCAAGTAAATAAACAAAGCTCGAAAGTAAATAAATAACGTACAAGTTACACGGGCGGAAATACAACCCGGAATTCACAATACAACGTTACATAAAAATAATGAACGATATAAAGAAAGCAATATAATGATAGAAACGGACCCGTATATAAACTAGACCGCGAAAAATATGTAGATGGACTAAACCCCGATTAAATATGTATTATGTCGCATATTAAACGAAGGACGGGAACATGAGACTGTGGCATATTGCTAGCCTAATCTCACATCTCGTAGTCTTGTCCCGACTTATCACGTCAAAAAGGTGGTCAAAATCGTTCTACGTGTCGTGATGTGCATGGTTTTGAAAAAAGGATAGTCACGTGATAGTCTTTACACGTGATGACTAAAGTCGATAAAAAGGTCGGGGCTTGAATTGTGGGTCAAACCCCTCGGTTTTGCGGGTTACAGGACCCACTCGACCGAGTAGTGGTGTGACTCGGTCGAGTGCACGTTTAACGTGGCTACTGACCACTTTTTGGGGTGCTACTCGATCGAGTGGCCCATGGCACTCGATCGAGTGCCCCCTGTACGAAGCATGGCTCGTTTCGTTTTATGACTTGAAATCGATGAACGGTCAAACCAAACACAAATATCGCACGATTTGTATTTAATTCGACCTCCGGTACTATAATCGTGTATGAACGATTATAATACCGTCACCGGAGTTTTAGGAAAACGTTTACGTTAGATTAGGAAATTTTGAATTAGTGACGAAATGTATCCCTCTACGTCACGACATCGGAACTAACCTTTTCGGGTTACGTGATGTCGGTTTTCGTGTCAACGGGTTTCGTACCAATTATGGAAAGGGAATTAAATCCGTTCAACTACGACCGATCACGGTCGCGTCATGCCCTTGAGTACATTGGGGCGGGGCTCCTCGAAAGGGCTCCACCTCCGTCGTTGCTCGTAAAGGGGTTAGACGGACCAAAAGTGATCATCGTAGTCCAACGTTTCAAAACCGATTTTTAGTATATATATATACGCGGTATTATTAATGTTAATTACGATAAAATAATACAAAAACGAAAATATAAAAGGTACAAAAATGCTAGTGTTAGTGTTACTACGATTACAAAGATGATGCAAAAATACGATAAATAAAGCGAAAATGAGACTAGATAAAAGAGATTAAAACGGGGTTTAGGACACCCTCAACATACATGCTTAGTAAGGACCTCGGAAATGGACTCGTAACAGCGGCACGGGCTCGGGAGTATCGAGGATGTATGAGAGTTGCGGTATGTATGGATGTGTATGTGTATGTGTCGGTTTATCGAGAGACGAGAGCTCGGTTTTCGTGTGTTTTCGGCTTAGGATTTCTAAGCCTTTGATGTGTAGGATGGTAGGATTGAAGTAGGGTAAATGTAGCTGAAAAATGTAGGGTAAAAGTGATTGAAAAATTCTGAAATGCATGGGGGGTGAAGCGGTATTTATAGACTTCACCCCTCGACATAGGGGCACTCGATCGAGTGGCCCTAGTGTACTCGATCGAGTGCCTTCGCAAATGGGCCAAACCCGGGTTCAAAAGGCTCCACTCGATCGAGTGGGGTCAATCCACTCGATCGAGTGGGTCAAACGGGTGAGATAAAATAGGGAAGTTTTGACTTTGTTGATTTGATTGACTTTTTGAATTTTATTTTGTGCGCCAACTGAACCTGGTTGTTTTATGAGACGGTTTCGTCTTTGACCGGGTTTTGACCCGGTCGCCAAAAGACGAGATTTATCTTTGGTGTCGGTTTTGGCCCAAATTAGTCTCTTTTTGCTCGGAACAACCCACTGGGCCTAGATTTGAGGTCTGTTTTGTGAGATTTCTACTCCACTAAAAGTCCATGTCGGATATTATGAATTCCGAGCCCAAATCCGAGTATACCAAGTCACGTTTGCGTCCGATCATCATCGGGTGTTTTTCGGAGACTACCATAGACACGTGGCAGTCAAAATGCGGGTGTCTACAGAAGGATACCGGGTTGCTAGTTTATCCACTTATCTGAAATAACAGTTTCCAAACCGAACCACAACTTACTCATACCCGATCCTACATGGACCCATTTTAATAGTTATTTTGACACAAACATTACTTTATAAACAAAAAAAACTCGAGAATTAGAGATGTTTTTGTTTTGATTTTATTGAACATTTGAGATGTGTACTTATGTAGGAAATTAACTCGAGAATTAAAGATGTTTTTTTATTTTATTAAACCTTTGAGATGTGTATTTGTTTAGGGAATTAGGGAAAATGGACAAATGAGAAATTTATAAATGTAAAAAATTGAAAATATGAATATTTGGGATGATGGACATACTGATATTCTAATAATGTATTAGTATGATATACTATGTGATTATGTGAAATTGAGAAATTAATTTTATAATGTATTATTATGTATTGACACTTTTATTTTAGTCGAGGATACTTTGATTTTTGTTTTATAAAGTTTGCGGTTAGTTTTTTAGTTTTTTTGTTACATTTAGTTACTTTTTGGAGTTAGTTTAGTCAGGATGAATTCGTGATCTGAATTGAATTAAACTAGACTGAATTGAAGTACTGAACTGATCGAAACTGAATTGATCTGACTGAATTGAACTGAAGAACTGAACTGCACAATATACACTAAACTGAACTCAATTATTTGTGTGTTATTTTTCACATTATAATTTTTTTATCACCCCCACCTCGAAATTCCTGGATTCGTCACTGTGGACCCCGGTTCCAAGAACCGGGTCAACTCGCGGTTTGACCCACCCCCAACCCCCCACTGGTATGGACGACATCAGAAGATCCAATAAAATTGGTGATATTAAACAGTTTGACATTTCACGGAATTATATAAATTTATTTAATAACCTAATAAGACAAAGGTATGCAATAGGACAGTAGTACGACTGTGTGAGATACATTAACATTTATTAGCTGTCAGATTCATGGAGTCTTTACCACGATTTGCTGAACTTTTTTTTTTTTTTTTTTTTTTGAGATGGGATTTGCTGAACCTCAGACTTCATGACTCTGCCACACATTATATTTCATCTCTGTTGACCAATACTCTCTCCCATGGAAATTAGTACTTGTATTATTGGAATACTTAAATTAAGAAACCTATATGCTCCTATGACTCCTATCGCTCCATTTCAATCAATATTATACGTATTTCTGTTAAGTTTGTTTCACTTGATTCCATACGTTTCTTTATATATCCATTAAATTCCTTGTTTAATAACCTAATTACCCTCGCTTATTATTTTTTCTCCTCACCCTACCAACCCCATTTCCATTAAAATAAAGGATAAAATAGTAACTTCAACAATAATATACTCGTATCAATTTTCTATACCACCTACAATATCATGCAACAAAATGTATATTATTGATTAGAACGGAGGGGTAGTATTTTGGATTTATCCAAACACTAAGTCACCTTTGTGACGATAAAGTTCCATCACAAAAAGGAGGCATATCTAGGAGTTTAGAGTACTTTGGACTAAATTTTATAGGGTACAATTTTTTTTTCCCTGATTCACAATACATAAAAGTAGTACTCCGTATTAACCTTTGTGTAGACACCCACATTTGGCTGCTAGGTGTCTATAGCAGTTTCCAAACAACACCCGATGATGATCGGACGTGAACGTGCTTTAGCATACTCGAATATGGGCTCAAAATCGTTAGTATTTGGCTTGTTTTTTTTACGGAGTACAAATCTCACAAATCAACCTCAAATCTAGGCCCAGTGGGTCATTTCCAATCAAATAAGACTAATTTGGGTCAAAACCGACACCAAGGGCAAAATTGTCTTTTAGCGACCGAGTCAAACCCCGGTCAAAGGCATTTCAAAGACATAAAAATCAGTCACGCAGCTTCGAAAGTCTGACACGAAGTCAAAGACTACACAAATATCCGCTACAAAGAGGATTAAAGCAACTAAACTTCATCGTTAGAGATAAAATTCTATCTCTAAAAGAGTCCTCCCACCCGACCAGACCCACTCGATCGAGTGGACCGGCCCACTCGGTCAAGTAGGCTCATAGAACCCACGAGAACCGGTGTCAGACCGGGCCCTCGATCGAGGGCCATGCATTACTCGATCGAGTGGTTCCTTTTCTATCCGAAATCGGAATTTCTTCCTATCCAAAACCGGGTGTTTCCTTCCAGCCAAAACCATCTTTTTGATGGTAGGTTCTCGCCGCGTCCCCCACCGTCAAGTAATTAACCAACTAATCCTAGTGGGTAGCTAGGGTAAGTCGGGTCGTGTCCACGGAGACGGTTATGTAATGTCTAGACTAGGTCTACCTAAAACGAGGCTAAGTTACACAAACAAACACAAAGAGACTAGAATTGATTAACTGTGATGGTTGAAGAGGTATGAACTAAACTAACAATGAACTAACTATAACAAGAACTAATAAAACAACTAAAGACTAAGGAGATGGAGAACTCAAATATGAAAGGGAGTAGGGTTAGGTCGGGTTCACAAGTGTAGTAGGATAATTGGGAAGTCAAGGGTATAGGTTTCTCCATGCCACTAAGGTCGGTTTGCGCTCTCGCGCCAAAGCCTAAGTCCGCACTCTCGTGTCTAAGACTAGACCCGAAAACCTATGCAAAGTATTACCTAAAGCACAAGCATTCAATCACAAATTGATTACAAGATGAGAAGATGAAAACAAGCATGAGAAGCATTGGCCACTACAACTCAAACAACCAATTCAACAAACACATAGAGTGCTCAACATGTGACTAGTGACAAAGATTCAACCTTTTCCCCTAATCAAACCCTAATTACCCATAATCCACACTTAATCCCCCCTACTAACCCCACAAGGAATCTACTCATAATGAAACTAAATCTAAGACTAACAAGAGAAATCAACATAATCATCAAAACATCCATTATGAACAAACAAGAACAATGAACAATATGTAAAGATTCAAACTTGAAAGATAAACAAAGATTAAAAGTAAAGAGGGGAAGACGATTATACCAAACTAGCAAGAATATAAAAAGATGAGAACTTGAATTAATAAGAAACCCAAATAATCTCCAAGGTTGTCAAGCTTGGATGAGTCTTCAAGAATCTCCTTAATACAAGACTAATTGCTAGATTAAACAAAGATTAACTAAAGATTAATATGAAACTAAACTAGAGATGAAGAGAAGCTAATTAGGGTTTTGAATGTTGAAGAGAGGTCTAAGATAGTCTAATGTAATGTAAAGATGCTTAAACAATACAAGGGGGAAGTATTTATAAGGTTACAAAAGTGAAGGAGAATGAAAAGAAGAGTCTCGTGCTGCAGCTTGCCCATCCCGTCCGGGATGAGATGGTCCTGTCCGGGACGAAGTGGTCCCGTCGGGGACGGCCCCAAAACAGGAGCTATTCAATTTGTGCACCCCTTCCCGGTCGGGAAGGCCACTATCCTGTCCGGGAAGGGCCTTGTAGGCCTCCAATATGATCTTTTTGGTCCCTCCTTGCTTCTCATGGGCTTGTCATCGATTCTCGGGGCTCGGGATCGAGTCTAAGGGGCTCGGGAATGGGTCCCAAGGTCTCGGGATCAAATCCAAGGCACCGAGTGATCTTTCCTTCTCTTCGTTGGCTCCAAAAGTGTATGAAACGAGTCGGGATCGTTCCAATTCTTCATGAATGGTCTCGGGAACCTAAAACGAGCTAGAAGAAGTATAAGTAGCCCTGGAGCGATTTCTCAAGGAAATACAAGACCAAATACAACAAGTTAGGCACTACAAACTACACTTATCAACTCCCCCACACTTAAACCTTACTCGCCCTCGAGTAAGCACAAACTAAATACTAAACTAGCCGAGTGGGTATTAGCGCACCCTACGCCCTTTCAACTCACGCGAGTACACTTAGAGGAAAAGTGCACTCCGCAAGGCAAGTAAGGTCTTGCTACAAAACTGTGGATGCAACTGGACACAAAACACATAAACAAACAAGCATACAAACAAACAAACACAAGGTTGCACCCAAAAAGAAACAAATACCGCTTCCCTCTAAAAAGCGGTAAAAGAAGCACCGGTTTAGGACTCAAGGCAAGTGACAACGTTCCAAAGCTAATAACACAAATCGATATGAACTAAACCCTAATAGTATGACAACAAAGTAATAAAAACATTGGTAACTTACCTAGGTCTTCCTAACCTTCTAAGAACGTACTACGGGACGGTCGGCGGGATGGAAAAAATGATGAACCACGGTGTTAGTCGACAATGTAGGTAAGTGAGAACTCGCCCCCTTTAGCGATGAGCCAAGAGGGTCGTCCCATGTTCAAAACCGCTCAACTAATCCAAGTAAAAAGGTGAATATTATTTCAAAATGAGGGAAGACCGACCATTACCGCTATCATCCTTCCTAGGGACTCGGTCCTTTGGTAGGCTCTTCACGGTAACGATCGGAAAAAGTCTTATTTTTTAGAGGTAGGGATTCTTTTTGTGAGACGGTTTTCTTTTGACATTTTTCTTTCTTTTGCATTTTTTTTGCTTTTTGTGTTGCTATGCCATTTCTTTTTCTTCTTTTGTATTTTCTTTTTGACGTTTTGTGCCATTTTCTTTTTCTTCAATCTTTTCTTTCTTTCATTTTCTTTTCTTTGCCCTTTTGGCTAGGTTTGAGTTGTAGGCATTTCTTTGCAACTAAGAAAGAGATTTCAACAAATTGCAACTTTATTTTTTGGATATGTGTAGGAGGTAGGGGAATGGGTAAGTCGGGAGCGCGCTTTCCCTTCAAACCCACAAAAAGGGGAAAACTTGGATTAATCAAACAATTCCGAACACGGTCACCTAAGGGACGGGACTCGGCAACCAAGGCCTTTTCACACCGTGGGTGGTCATAATGGTCGAAATGCAAATCCTGTAGTAAATACCTAGTAAGCTAGGTGGACTCAAGGTAAAGGACCAACGAAACTATTGATTTAGGGTCATTCTACTAGACTAAAGTCCAGGACTCGATTCATACTACTAGAAAGGGAAAGTAAACACTTGCACATTAGCCTCAAAACCGGGTTTTCGAAAACCTTTTATCACACACTAGACACAACTACACATCACAAAACGAAGACACGGCGAAAACGAAAGAAAAAGAGGCAAAAGGCAACAAAACAAGACAAGACAAAACAAACACATATAACAAACACCACCCCGAAATTCCATACAAGCTACCAAATCAACATCAAACTTTATAAAGCTCCACCCGAGCACACATCATCACAAATCTCCTCCAAACTCCACAACAGATAAAGAAGAAAAAGGGATAAAGATGTTACCGGAAGTCTTGAAAACCCTCCAAAGTTAATGGTGATTAAGCGACCTACAAGGAAAAAGGGAGGCAAAACACGCACAACAAAACAAACATACGATACAAAGACACAAAAAGTGAAAGACACAAAATAAAATCTTTTTGATTTTTGTGAATTTTTTTTCAAATTTTTATGGTTTTTTTTATAGATTTTTCGAAAAACAACGAAAATAAAATTAAACTATACTAGACTATCGCTCCCCCACACTCAAACCTAGAAATGTCCTCATGCTCGATCGTAGTGTATGGAGACACTAAAGAAAAGAAAGGAAACTACGAAAATAAAGCTAAAAATCAAAAAGAAAAGCGGAGAAAATGGTAGAATGTGTCCGGCCGGGGTGTAATCAAGTCACCATGGGCCGAGACGAGAAAAGATATGGATGGGGGAAGAAATAAAAAGAAGGAAATAAAAGGAAATGGGAGGGGAGGACTAGGTGTAATCAAGTCACCTAGCCCGGATTCTGCCCAAATCCGACTAAATCCTACGAAAAGGGTGAAAATCATGTAAATTTGGATTTTTCAAATGACTCTCGATGTAGTCACATCATCGAGAGTCGGGAGCAACAATTACCAAGGCCCCGAGGGCCACCATGACAAGGGGAAGGGGAATATTGAAAGGGAGACAAACAATAAAAGACGGAAAAGAAATGAGAGCCGCCTTACCAATAGGTTAGCAACTCAAGAACTCCATCGTCTCAATGATCAATATAGGCACTTTGCTTGTCTTCTTCATTGTAATCCCACTTCAAACTTTTTAATATTGCATGGTTGAAGTACAAAGGTATAAGGGGGTGGGATTTGATGTGAGGCTCGGTGTAAAGTGAAGAGAAAATGTGGCGAGGGTGTGTAAATGAGGTGTATGGGTCATATGATATGAGCAAGGAAAGGTAGGGAGGTTGGGAGGGGGTACAAAGTGGAAGGGTGGGCTCACAAGACAAAGAGGAGGCAAAAAGGGGAGCAGGGGACCATCCCGGTCGGGATGACACACCCTTTGTAACAACCCGGATTTAAAAAGACTAAATAGTAATATCAATAGTATAAATAATAGGGTCAAAGGTGGCGGAAACACCCGACCAATTCCGAATCGTCACTATCTCGACATTCAAACTAATACATTATTCAAAAGTGTTCAAAATGAAAATAAAAAGAAACTTAAATAAAGGTCTCTCTCCACAAGTCTTCCCCAACACAGCATCACAGTCAAAAGCATCTCGGAAGACCTGAAAGGGGGGTTCACAGTCAGTGGGGAGTAACTAGATGTTCTCCCAGTCATGGTTTTAACAAGTTGAACATGAATAGCAATAATAATGAGAGATAACATAACCAAACGACATGTGAAGATATCAATACACATGACCAACATGTTATTAGACACGGTCAAATAATTTATTGCAATCAATAATTAATCATAACGATCGAGATAGATACTACGTATCCATCCATACAAGTCGGAGTAAGTAACAACAGACTTCATACAAAGATGTATAGGACATAGAATGAACATCGGCTAGAGTATGTAACTGATACTCTAACTAGTCACAGCGTGTAACTGACCCTCTGACACGGAGCGTGTAACTGACCCTCCGTTTTGTGAAGTATGTAACTGATACTCCACGGTACTATGTATAGCGTGTAACTGACGACTATATGTCTAAGACCTGGCCAGAGCTCTCGACGCAGTAACTGTACGTCGAACGACACACGGGAACCCAGAACGTGTAATTGACGAATCTGGACTCACCGAACATAGACCAATTAAACCTCTTGCGAGCAGTATTGGTTCATTCCGATAGTATGTAACTGATACTACCGTCATCTATATCACTAACCATCATGTACGTTGCACAGTGTAACTGACTGCCAACTGCGTGAGCAATCTCACGACTTCGACGTAGTATAGTGTAACTGACTGCACGATGTAGTAATCAGACCTAGTATAGTGTCACTGACTATACCAGGGAAAATCGGCCCTAGATAGTGTAACAGACTATACCAAGTATTAATCATTCGTAACATCACGACTCAAACGTAGAACAATGTAACTGATTGTTCTAAAGAAACGAGTATAGAAGTAATCAAACAACGATAACATAATGAAGTTATAGCACAACCGACTATAACCTTCAAATAGTAATAAGGTTAAGGTGTAACGGACTATAACCCTAAACATCTAACATGTATTAGTATTCAAGGTCAAGGTAAGGCTACATTAACCTTGTCTACTAAACTGAAGTTATGTATATAACGTCAACCCGAAGGTGGTGTCATAGTATAACTACTATAACGTCAACTTCAAGTTAAGATTACATTAACCTCGACTATAACCTTGTGAGGTTACCTTAACCTCAGTGAGATTATAGCTTCGTAATGGTGTTACGTAATCCTCAAGTGAAGGGTATCGTAACTTCCCATTGAAGTTACTTGACTTCAAGTAAGGTTACATTAACCTTGTTATAACCTCGTGAGATTACATTAGCCTCCGAGAGATTATAACACATGATAAGGTTGCATTAACCTCAAGTGAAGTTGTACAGCAACTTTACAATAAAGTTATGTAACCCTCAACTAAGGTTATATTAACCTTGATCATAACCTCGTGGAGTCACTTAATTGATCCCCATTGAGAGTATAACCCCGCATTGAAGTTACCTTAACCTTAAGTGAAGTTGTATAGTAACTTTCCAATAAAGTTACATGATCTTCAATCAAGGTTAGATTAACCTCAACCCTAACCTCCACATCGGGTGATGATAGGACGAGTCATCTAACACTTAGGGTTGGAACCCTAAAACCATCGATGAAACGACCCTAGCATCTCCAAACGGAGAGGCCAAGCGGCTCACGTACGAATTTTAGATGTTACAACGGATTAGATCTAACAATTCTAATATAGGCGCAAAATGACAATTATAGATCTAACGATAATAATAAATATTCAATTAACATACTAATTAATTAGACTCTTTGAATCATGAATAAAGACACAACACAAATCAATTAAATCATGTTACAAATCATTAAAATCACACAACACATTCAAGATGCATAAACACGAAAAGAATCACATCTAGTTACCTTGAAGCGTGCTAGTTCTCGATCTCGTCTTCTATGACGTAGATGTCTTCACCCGGACCGGTCTCCACGCCTAGTCCATCATCAATCACGTGCCAAACATCAAAAGGAAACCCTAATCAAAAACTACTAAAAGAACTACGAAAAACTAGCGCGAAAAGAAGCAAAACTTACGAAGCAATGCAAAGGATTGCGCTAGGATCGATTAGGATTCGAAAGGGATGAAGATCAACTCTTTAATGAAGAGGAGGAGGCACGAAATTAAGGAGAAGGAGGAGGGTGTGCCGTGGCTAGGAGGAGGAGAAGAAAGGAGAGGGTGAAAACCTAGAATTAGGGTTTGCAAATGAAAATAAGGGGTGGAAAACTCCACACTAATCACCTATATATAGGGAAAAGTCATGGGTAAAGCTAACTTGGGCCCAAATCCCAATGCTCCCTCATCAAACCACACATGGGAAGCAAGGATGGGTTAGTCTTGGCCCAAAATCCAAGCTAAACCGACAAAAGGTTACAAGGATGCGGTTTTCGGACAATTAAACCGGGAAAGGAAATATCCGAATAGAAAAATTAGAGGAATTGAATTAAATAAATAATTTCGGATATTAAAATATATGAAATGGAATAAAATAATTATGTCCGAAAATTCGGGGTGTTACAATCCAACCCCCTAAAAAGAAGTTTCGTCCTCGAAACTGGAAAGATGATTACCTCAATCAAAGAGATGCGGATGCTTCTCCCGCATAGACGCCTCGGTCTCCCAAGTTTCCTCTTCGAACCTCTGGTTCCTCGAGAGTACTCGCACCAAAGGAACCACCTTATTTCTCAGAATCTTATCTTTCCTATCCAAGATACGGACTGGACGTTCCTCATATGTCAAATTCGGCTCAAGCTCAATCACATCTGCTTCTAATACAAGGGAAGGATCACTGGGATAACGTCTCAACTGAGACACATGAAACACATCATGAACCTTCGACAGATTCGGAGGTAGGGCCAACCTATAGACCACCTCGCCAATTCTCTCAAGTACCTCGTAGGGGCCAATGTACTTAGGGCTTAGCGCCCTTGATTCCAAATCTCTTAACGCCCTTCGTTGGAGATCATTAAGGAGAACCTTATCCCCAACTTCGAACTCGATTGGTCTACGTCGTAAATCTGCATACGACTTCTGACGGTTCTGGGCAGCATGCAATTTCTCCCGAATCAACCTCACTTTCTCCATTGATTCCTGTAGCATTTCTGGACCGAGCACAACTGCCTCGCTACTGTCATCCCAACACATCGGGCTACGACACTTTCTCCCATATAGAGCCTCAAAGGGAGCCATCTGGATACTGGCATGGTAACTGTTATTGTAGGAGAACTCCACCAAAGGTAAACTCTTCTCCCAACTTACCTGGAACTCCAAGGCACATGCACACAACATATCATCAAGTGTCTGGATCGTCCTTTCAGTTTGACCATCAGTAGCTGCATGAAATGTTGTACTCATCTTTAACTCACTTCCTAAGGCTTCTTGTAACTTCCTCCAAAACTGAGAACAGAATCTTGGGTCACGATCTGAGATGATGTCTTTAGGAATTACATGCAAATGAATGATCTCTCTCTGATAGGCATTTGCAAGCTCATCGAGACTCCAAGTCTCCTTCATTGGGATGAAGTGGGCAACCTTTGTCAACCGATCCACAACAACCCAAATAGCATTCATACCCCTCTGCGATCTTGGTAATGCCATCACAAAGTCCATCGAAATAGAATCCCATTTCCACGCGGGGATCTCAAGAGGTTGCAACAAACCTCCAGGTCTCCGATGTTCGAACTTAACCTTTTGGCATACCAGGCAACGACTGACGAACTCGGCGATCTCCTTCTTCATACCTGGCCACCAAAATCATAGCTTCAAGTCCTTGTACATCTTGTCACTTCCAGGATGTACGGAATATGGAGTACTGTGAGCTTCCTTGAGAATCTTACCCTTCAGAATTTCACAGCTTGGGATACACCATCTTCCGTGGAACTTCAAACCACCGTCGGTTCCGACTTCGAAACCTTCAGCTCGACCCTCACCCAAAGCAACCCGAATTCCTTCAACGAAGTCATCTTCTCGTTGCTTAGCTCGGATCTCATGGAAGAACTCAGGCTCAGCAACCATCACAACCAATTTTAAGGAACCTGGCAAAACTACTTCAAGGTTCAACTTCTGGAACTCTCGAACTAGATCATCCGGTAACACCCTCATGGCATGACAAGTCTTGCGGCTCAAAGCATCAGCGACCACATTTGCCTTACCCTCATGATACAGGAGCTCAACTTTATAGTCATTAATCAGCTCTATCCAACGCCTTTGCCTCATGTTGAGATCTTTCTGGGTGAAGATATACTTTAAGCTCTTATGGTCGGTGTAAATGTTGCAAGAAATACCATACAAGTAGTGTCTCCACAACTTTAGCGCGAATACCACAGCAGCTAACTCCAGATCGTGAGTTGGATAGTTCACCTCGTGAACCTTCAACTGTCTCGAAGCATAGGCAACCACTTTACCCTTCTGCATCAGAACACAACCCAATCCAGACTTCGATGCATCGCAATACACATTGAATCCAATACCTTCCTCGGGAAGTGTAAGCACTGGAGCAATAGTTAACCGCTTCTTCAACTCTTGGAAAGCAGCCTCACAAGCTTCCGTCCAAAGGAACTTGGACTCCTTCTTCATCAACTGAGTTAATGGCCTTGCTATCCTTGAGAAATCATTGACAAAGCGGCGATAATATCCAGCGAGACCAAGGAAACTGCGGACCTCGTTGACATTCTTCGGACTCTGCTAATCAACCACGGCTTGAATCTTAGTCGGATCGACCATAACTCCTTCACCAGAAATCACATGGCCTAAGAAGGTCCCTTCTCTTAGCCAAAACTCACACTTCGAGAACTTGGCGTACCATTTCTGCTTTCGGAGAGTCTCCAAGATGATGCGGAGGTGACTCTCATGTTCTTGATTATCCCTAGAGTAAATGAGTATATCGTCTATGAACACCACAACACACTTATCCAAATACTCACTAAAAGTACGGTTCATCTGATCCATGAACACCGCAGGTGCATTCGTCAAACCAAATGGCATAACCACGAATTCGTAGTGACCATACCTCGAACGAAAAGCGGTTTTTGGAATGTCATCCCTTCTCACTAGGATCTGATGATACCCTGACCTCAGGTCAATCTTAGAGAACACACTAGCTCCTCGAAGTTGATCAAACAAATATTCAATCCTCGGTAGTGGGTACTTGTTCTTGATTGTAACCTTGTTCAATTCTCGGTAGTCAATGCACAACCTCATGCTACCATCTTTCTTGCGAACGAACAAGACTGGGGCACCCCAAGGAGAAGCACTCGGCCTTATAAAGCCCTTTTCGATCATCTCCTCAAGTTGCTTCTTTAGCTCTTGCAACTCGGCTGGCGCCATACGATAGGGAGCCTTAGAAATTGGACCTGTACCAGGCAACAGATCGATAGAGAACTCAACGTCTCGCTCGGGTGGGATACCTGGAAGGTCTTCTGGGAAGACATCAGCATACTCCCTGACCACAGGAATATCCTCCAACTTCAGCTCTTTAGACACATCACGGATACTACACAAGTAAATCTGATGGCCTTTCCTACCAATGTTGACCATCTTCAATGCAGACACCCAACGAATAGTTGGTCTAGTCTTGACACCCTTATACGATAGCCTTGCACCGTCTGGACTCTTGAACACGATCTTCTGGTCACGACACTAAAATCTTGCATCATAACGAGCCAACCAATCCATGCCCAAAATGATGTTGAAATCAGCTAGCTGGAAGCTGATCAAATCAGCCGGAAAGGATACCCCCATAATGGAGATCGGGATGTCCTTGAACAGGATATTACAAGGAACTGTCTCACCCGTGGGAGTGGAAATAAGAGTATTCACGGATGAAGATGAAACAAGTCCAGCTCGGACGGAAAAAGATTCAGACACGAACGACATCGACGCACCCGTATAAAAAAGAACAAAAGCAGGGAAAGAGTGAACTAGAAAGGTACCCGTAATCACATCTGGATTAGCCTCTGCCTCTGTACGGGTCATCACGAACACTCGGCCTTTCTTCGGAGCTTCCTGCTTAGGCTTCTGCGGACAATCAGCAGCTCTATGCCCAGTACCCTTGCAAGTGAAGCAAGTAATTGGAGTCCCATCACAGTACTTACCAGGATGGTAAGCTTTCTGGCACTTATAGCATGTCCAATCACTCTTGGACTGGCCCGAAAGTGGCTTGTCGGATATCCTAGCCTCGAACTTCTGCTTCTTCTTCGCAGGTTGATAAGATGATGAAGAAACATAAGGCTTCTTAGAATAACCCCCACACTTTATGCGGTCTTCAGACTCAATAGCCATCACTGAGCCATAGATGCTCAGAGCACGGTCATAAGCTTGTTGGAAGGAAGTAGACGGGATCCCCGACATAGCTGCTCGGACTCTGGGAGCCAGATTTTTCTCATAGCGACGAGTTTTAGAAACCTCATCCATGGCAACCAACGTGACAAAGCGGGACAACTTCAGAAACTTGTTGGTGTACTCCTCAACAGTCATCGAGCCTTGTTCCAAGCGTAGGAACTCCTGTTCCTTTTGCCATCTCAGCTCCTCCGGATAAAACCTCCTGGTTAGAGCCTCAGTGAAGTTTCTCCATCCAAACCCAGCCTGTGCTTGAAGATCTACTCTAGCTACAGCCCACCAGGTGTCGGCCTCTTCCTTCAAGTAATAGGAAGCCACGTTCACCTTTTGTGCATCTGGGCACTCTGTAGCCAGAAACAACTTCTCCATTTCCCGAATCCAAGATTCCAAGGCGACAGGGTCAGTGTTGCCCTCGAAGGTTGGAGGACGATGACGGGCGAATCGGTCGTACACCGTCTGGTTGTTGTGCTGCTGGTTGTTGGGTTGATTGTTTGTGTTGTTGACTTGAGTGGCTAACCCATCAGCTATGGTTGCCAAGGCTTCCTCGATACGTCTGAGGCGAGCGGCCTCCTGGTCATTGTTGTTACCATTGCGGGCCATCTGCAACAACGTACCATAGGTTATAAAGTGGTTCAGGCCTAGGCACCACTTACAAGCAACTACTCAAACACTCTACAATGCCACTAAGGCAAGCAAGTCCTTAATGGTTTCTACCCCATTTACTCTCACTCATTTACTAAGTCAAGTTATTCTTTTAATGATTAAGCGAGAGTTGGGAGCGTGTTCCCTCTGATACCAACTGTAACAACCTGGATTTAAGAAGACTAAATAGTAATATCAATAGTATAAATAATAGGGTCAAAGGTGGCGGAAACACCCGACCAATTCCGAATCGTCACTATCTCGACATTCAAACTAATACATTATTCAAAAGTGTTCAAAATGAAAATAAAAAGAAACTTAAATAAAGGTCTCTCTCCACAAGTCTTCCCCAACACAGCATCACAATCAAAAGCATCTCGGAAGACCTGAAAGGGGGGTCCACAGTCAGTGGGGAGTAACTAGATGTTCTCCCAGTCATGGTTATAACAAGTTGAACATGAATAGCAATAATAATGAGAGATAACATAACCAAACGACATGTGAAGATATCAATACACATGACCAACATGTTATTAGACACGGTCATATAATTTATTGCAATCAATAATTAATCATAACGATCGAGATAGATACTACGTATCCATCCATACAAGTCGGAGTAAGTAACAACAGACTTCATACAAAGATGTATAGGACATAGAATGAACACCGGCTAGAGTATGTAACTGATACTCTAACTAGTCAGAGCGTGTAACTGACCCTCTGACACCGAGCGTGTAACTGACCCTCCGTTTTGTGAAGTATGTAACTGATACTCCACGGTACTATGTATAGCGTGTAACTGACGACTATATGTCTAAGACCTGGCCAGAGCTCTCGACGCAGTAACTGTACGTCGAACGACACACGGGAACCCAGAACGTGTAACTGACGAATCTGGACTCACCGAACATAGACCAATTAAACCTCTTGCGAGCAGTATTGGTTCATTCCGATAGTATGTAACTGATACTACCGTCATCTATATCACTAACCATCATGTACGTTGCACAGTGTAACTGACTGCCAACTGCGTGAGCAACCTCACGACTTCTACGTAGTACAGTGTAACTGACTGCACGATGTAGTAATAAGACCTAGTATAGTTTCACTGACTATACCAGGGAAAATCGGCCCTAGATAGTGTAACAGACTATACCAAGTATTAATCATTCGTGATAAACATCACGACTCAAACGTAGAACAATGTAACTGATTGTTCTAAAGGAACGAGTATAGAAGTAATCAAACAATGATTACATAATGAAGTTATAGCACAACCGACTATAACCTTCAAATAGTAATAAGGTTAAGGTCTAACGGACTATAACCCTAAACATCTAACATGTATTAGTATTCAAGGTCAAGGTAAGGCTACATTAACCTTGTCTACTAAACTGAAGTTATGTATATAACGTCAACCCGAAGGTGGTGTCATAGTATAACTACTATAACGTCAACTTCAAGTTAAGATTACATTAACCTCGACTATAACCTTGTGAGGTTACCTTAACCTCAGTGAGATTATAGCTTCGTAATGGTGTTACGTAATCCTCAAGTGAAGGGTATCGTAACTTCCCATTGAAGTTACTTGACTTCAAGTAAGGTTACATTAACCTTGTTATAACCTCGTGAGATTACATTAGCCTCCGAGAGATTATAACACATGATAAGGTTGCATTAACCTCAAGTGAAGTTGTACAGCAACTTTACAATAAAGTTATGTAACCCTCAACTAAGGTTATATTAACCTTGATCATAACCTCGTGGAGTCACTTAATTGATCCCCATTGAGAGTATAACCCCGCATTGAAGTTACCTTAACCTTAAGTGAAGTTGTATAGTAACTTTCCAATAAAGTTACATGATCTTCAATCAAGGTTAGAATAACCTCAACCCTAACCTCCACATCGGGTGATGATAGGACGAGTAATCTAACACTTAGGGTTGGAACCCTAAAACCATCGATGAAACAACCCTAGCATCTCCAAACGGAGAGGCCAAGCGGCTCACGTACGAATTTTAGATGTTACAACGGATTAGATCTAACAATTCTAATATAGGCGCAAAATGACAATTATAGATCTAACGATAATAATAAATATTCAATTAACATACTAATTAATTAGACTCTTTGAATCATGAATAAAGACACAACACAAATCAATTAAATCATGTTACAAATCATTAAAATCACACAACACATTCAAGATGCATAAACACGAAAAGAATCACATCTAGTTACCTTGAAGCGTGCTAGTTCTCGATCTCGTCTTCTATGACGTTGTGGACATGACATAGGTCCACCTCGACGCGGCCACGCGCGGGTTTGGGTAGGCGAATGAATCTCCATATGAGAATGGATCAAATTGAAATTTAGGTCTATGTGGAGTCGCCACCGAATTTTGTGGTTATTCGGAACCGTTCGAGCCCACTCTATGTCGTAGTGGGCCGTATACAAAATACGGCCCATTTCCGTTGTCAGAGTTTATTGGGCTCGTCCCTTTGCATATCGATATAGATGCCGACTTGAGCGGTTAATCGTATATTGAATGACTCTCGTGCGCCAACGGTTTCGGGCATCCGGAAACCGAGGTTCTGAGTAAGGGGTGAGGGTACGTGTTGGGAAGCCCACAAAGGACACCCAACCCCGTCCGCACATTAGCGGCCTCTACTAAGAATTCGAATGACTTACAATACGCGTGCTAGTAAAACGGGAAAAAAGATATGCAAAGATTTATTTTCCCTAAACATGCGAATTGAATTGAAACGGGTTTCTAAGTCAATTTAATGCAACTAAAATTAATGTCCAAGTTGTATTTTAGCATGCGGGTTCATTTAGTATAATAAACGAATAATAATTAAATTGACAAAAGAAACAGAAAACGCGTTAGTAACGATATAGCGATATAACGAATAATAACGGTTTGCAAATATTGAATTGAATTGAAAAGATGCAAATATGAGGATGCATGATTTGAAAAGATAGTATACATGTAATTAATTATACGCATGTTGACCTAAGTCGTAAAATACTATCGAGTTTGAAAAATAGAATAATGTTCGACTTGCGTTTTAGTCGTTATGAGGCTACTCGATCGAGTGGTCGATGGACTCGATCGAGTAGACCTATAAAAACTGATTCTGTTTGCGCTACAGACCATACTCGGCCGAGTCATTGGCCGACTCGGTCGAGTACGTGGCCACTCGACCGAGTCACTGTGAGACTCGATCGAGTGGTGGTCATATTTAGCATTCTGTCTCGATTTTAGGGTGTCACTCGATCGAGTGACTGAAGCACTCGGTCGAGTGGCACCTGTTCGAGGCCGATTTGTTTGCCAAAATCGTGTTTGTATCGAAAATCGTTTTAAATTGATTGTTGTGATTAAATTTCCTCCGCATTAATAATGTCATAATTCTAACGAATCGTTTTGACAATTATTTTAGCATCAACGAAAATTGCCTTAAATTGATTTAATGCGATTTGGAAAGATTGACTCTTTGATTAAATAAATAAAAAGACTTGATTCCCTCGACTTCTCCGACATCGATAAATCCCTAGAGATTGTGATGTCGGATCCGTGTCAACGGGTTTCGACCCTTACGAAATAATTACTTGAAAAAAAGATGAATGCGCGATAAAATAAATAATAAAAATAACCGTAACATTAATAACAATAATACGTAATAATAATAATAATAATAATAATAATAATAATAATAATAATAATAATAATACGTAATAATAATAATAATACGTAATAATAATAATAATACGTAGTAGTAGTAATAATAATAATAATAATCATACGTAGTAGTAGTAGTAATAATAATAATAATAACACAAAAAAAACGGAGAAGAGAGGAAAGAAAGAAGAAGGGGGTTTTGTCACCCTCAACCTACATGTTTCAGTCTCGGATTAAGGCTCGTAAATGCGGCTATGGCACGGGAGTCTTCGAGGTGTATGGAGGCTAAGTTGTGGTGGCTCGGGTCGAATTTCCTAAAACTAGGTTTAGGGTTTTGCTAAGGTCGATTTCCTAGGGTTTTTCTAGGGTTCGTAGACGACGTAGTATGTATGTGTGTAGGGTGTAGATTGCTAGGGTTGTAGATGATTAGGGTTTTTTTTTGTGATGTCTAGATGTGTGCATGGGAAGGTGCTTATATAGAAAATATTAGGGCACCCGGGCTAGGGCACTCGACCGAGTAAGTAGCCAACTCGGTCGAGTGGCCCGTTACACCAGCCGCCGGGCTCAAAGCAGGCCCACTCGATCGAGTGGATGGGTCACTCGATCGAGTGGCCTAGATGGGTCGCGCGGGTCTTGTTTGGACCTTGACATTGATGGGTTTTGTGTTTGACTTGGACTTTTGATGATTGATGGGTTGTTTTTGTGTGTCTCGGAAACGACTTTGACCGGGGTCGACCTAATCGTGAAAAGCCGGTTTTAATTCCGGTGTCGGTTTTGGCCCAAATTAGTCTTGTTTGACTCGGAATGATCCACTGGGCCTGGAATTGAGGTTGGTTTTGTGGAATTTGTACTCCGTAAGGGCATTAGACAATGATTAATAGATTTGAGCCCGTATCCGAGCGCATAGAAACACGTTAGCGTCCGATCATCATCGGGTGATTTTTTGAAACTACCATAGACACCTGGCGGTCAAAATGCGGGTGTCTACAGACGTATATGTCTTCACCCGGACCCGTCTCCACGCCGAGTCCATCATCAATCACGTGCCAAACATCAAAAGGAAACCCTAATCAAAATCTACTAAAAGAACTACGAAAAACTAGCGCGAAAAGAAGCAAAACTTACGAAGCAATGCAAAGGATTGCGCTAGGATCGATTAGGATTCGAAAGGGATGAAGATCAACTCTTTAATGAAGAGGAGGAGGCACGAAATTAAGGAGAAGGAGGAGGGTGTGCCGTGGCTAGGAGGAGGAGAAGAAAGGAGAGGGTGAAAACCTAGAATTAGGGTTTGCAAATGAAAATAAGGGGTGGAAAACTCCACACTAATCACCTATATATAGGGAAAAGTCATGGGTAAAGCTAACTTGGGCCCAAATCCCAATGCTCCCTCATCAAACCACACATGGGAAGCAAGGATGGGTTAGTCTTGGCCCAAAATCCAAGCTAAACCGACAAAAGGTTACAAGGATGCGGTTTTCGGACAATTAAACCGGGAAAGGAAATATCCGAATAGAAAAATTAGAGGAATTGAATTAAATAAATAATTTCGGATATTAAAATATATGAAATGGAATAAAATAATTATGTCCGAAAATTCGGGGTGTTACACCCTTCCCGGTCGGGAAGCCCTCATCCCGATCGGGAAGACACTCCAGAAAGCTCGATTTTTGGTACACTCATCCCGATCGGGATGGCTCCTTCCCAGTCGGGATGCCTGATCCTTCCCGGTCGGGATGTTCTCTTCTCGGCCTGGAAGAGTCTTCTAACTCTCCATAACCCCAAAAGCTTATCCAAAGCTTCAAAAACCGACTCCCTTGCTCAAATCCAAGCTTCTATCATCACGTACTCTCCTCGAGACTTCATCTTCACTAAGACCTATCAAATAAACTCAAATAACATTCATCAAGATCCCTCCCTCACATCGCTCATCAAAATACCAAATTACAAGGAATTCACAAAACCTAAAAGGATTACAAGAAAGTGATATATACAATGAGACGGTTCTTTTGGAACTCTGTCAAACCAAGGATGGTGCATTCTTCAATCATTTTTTTTTAACAACACTTGGCCAACTCCATCTCCATCAAGGGCACGAAGAAACAAATCGAAGGCTCTCGAGAAATCTTCGATCAAGCTTGTAGTATAACCATCCACACTCCAAGGTTCTTCACAACCTTGTCTCGACGTTCCCGGGGCATCCCGATCTACTAAGTTCAATGGCTTGAACTTGTACTTTCGATCCTTCGGTATATACCCAAACGTCCATCTATCTTCATGTGGCCCCAAGGGAGGCTCATCTTTCTTCTTATCTCGCAACTTGTCCTCAACATCATGATATTGCCATTCATCCGCCCCAAGCTCGGAATCATCATCTTTAATTCCATAGAAGTTGTTCTTCAAGCTTTCTCCCGACTCATCCCCTAGATGGATGCCTTCCATGGCGTGGATCATTTTACAAGACTCATCATTAGTAGGCGAGGTGTTGGCTTGGAGGTCAAACACGAGCTTCTCGTCGCCTAGCTCAAATGTGATCCTACCATTCTTCACATCGATCATGGCATCGACGGTATGTAGAAATGGGCGCCCAAGGATAATGGGAGTGATAGCATCTTCCGGCATGTCAAGTACAAGGAAGTCGACCGGAATGAAGAACTTACCAATTCTCATTGGCACATCCTCTAACATCCCTAATGGTCGGTTGAGTGAACTATCGGCCATTTGGAGTGTAATGGAAGTACACTTGAGCTCCTTCATCCCAAGTCGCTCGCAAATAGAATAGGGAATGATGCTTACACTCGCACCTAAATCACATAGTGCTCTCTCAATCTTGAAGTTGCCTATGGTGCACGGGATCGAGAAGCTACCCGGATCCTTCAACTTGGGAAGCGTAGAACCTTGAATAAGCTCGCTCACTACTCTTGTGAACGCTATGGTCTCTTCCTTGTCGATGGACCTCTTCCTAGCCATGATATCTGATGGGTGGGATTTGTCGTGAATCCCAACCGTCAAATAAAACCGGCTAGACCTAGTGGGTAGCTAGGGTAAGTCGGGTCGAATCCACAGGGACGGGAGGTCGGACTAGAGTATGCTACGGTCTAGGACTAGGTTCGAGACAAGCTATTCTAAGGAGGAGGCTACTAAGGCTAAGCTAGGTCTAAGGCAAGAAAACAATCAAAGGAAAACGGGCTAGGATTAGGTCGGGATCAAAGGGGTAACGGAATGGTCGAGGAAGAGCTAGAGTGAAGGAGGAAGTAGGGTAATCTAGGTAATGCCCGGGCTCTTGCAACTTAGACTCACCTAGAGGTTCCACCTAAAACCCAACTCGGCGATACACAACACAATCGGGGTTACTAGCACGCTATAGGCCTAGGTCGAATCCGGGCTCTCGCAACTTAGACCGACCTAGGGGTCGTCCTCACCGGGCTCTCGCAACTTAATGAGGGGACCGAACCCACAAACAAACTAATACCCACAAGAGAAAAGCAAGAAAAACAAGCATTCGCACATACTTAGTCAATCAAGCATTTCAACAAACATGTGATGTGCAACAAACCAAGGAGAAACCCAAATCTCCCACCAACATCTCCAACAATCCCTTAATCATCCAATTAACACCCTAATCACCTTACTAACCCTAGCAAGATACTACTCTAACATATCTATACTAATACTAACACTAAGAAGGGAAATCAAAGCAAACAACCGAACTAACATCACGAAACTAACAAGAACTATGAACTATGAACAATCCAAACAACAAAGATTCAAACTTTAATGATAAAACAAAGATTAAGAGAAGAGGAAAGAAGATTATACCAAACTAGACATGAAAGGAAGAAAGAAACTTGCATAAATGGAAGAACCCAAAACAAACATCCAAGTTTGTCAAGCCTGGTGAAGATCTTAAAGAATTCCCAAATTACAAGCATTAATCTACGATTAACGATAATCTAAAGGCTAATCTACACTAATCTATGCTAATCTATCTAGGGTTTAGTCTCTAATGAAAGGCATCAGCTTAACATAACAAGGGAAGAGTATATATAGGGTTACAAATGGAAGGGAGAAGAAAAGAATAGAAGGCGGGGTAGCAGTGGCCCGTCCCGGCCGAGACGGGGTGGTCCCGGTCGGGACGAGGTCGATCCCGGTCGGGATGCCACCTTCTCGATCGGGATGGTCCACAGACAGCAGCTTCTCTTTTTGCTCCTTCATCCCGGACGGGATGAGGCCATACCCGTCCGGGATGAGCCTTGTAGGCCTCCAATATGAACTTTTTGGTCTCGCCTTGCTTCTCATGGGCTTCCCATCGATTCTCGGGACTCGGGATCGGGTATCAGAGGCTCGGGATTGGGTCCCAATATCTCGGGGTCGACTCCAAGGCATCGAGTGATCGTTCCTTAGCTTCGTTGGCTCCAAAAAGTGTATGTATCGAGTCGGAATCGCTCCAACTCTTCCAAATCGATCTCGAGAACCTGAAACGAGCTAAAGGAAGCATAAGAAGCCCATAAATCGCTCCCAAGGAGCGATTCCAAAAGGAAAATGGGACCAAAACACTACAAAAAAGGCACTACAAACGACACTTATCAACTCCCCCACACTTAACCCTTACTCGCCCTCGAGTAAGCACAAACTAACTACTATACTAGCCGAATGGGTATTAGCGCACCCTACGCCCCTTCAACTCACGCGAGTGCACTCAGAGGAAAAGTGCACTCCGCAAGGCAAGTTGGGTCTTGCGACAAAACTGTGGATGCAACCGGACACAAAACACATAAGCAAACACATAGACGGTTGCACCCAAAACAAAAGAAATACCGCTTCCCTCTAAAAGCGGTGAATGAAACACCAGTTTAGGACTCGAGGTAAGTGACAACGTTCCCAAGCTAGCAATACAAATCAATGTGAACTAAACCCTAATAGTATGACGATAAAGCAACAAAAACGTTGGTAACTTACCTAGGTCCTCCTAACTTTCTAAAAAACGTACTACGGGACGATCGGCGGAGTGGAAAGTGAAGAACCACGGTGTTAGTCGACACTGTAGGTAAGTGAGACCCCGCCCCCTTTAGCGTGAGCCAAGAGGGTCGTCCCGTGTCTAAAACCGCCTAACTAGTCCAAGTAAAAAGGTGGAAATAATGCAATATGAGGGAAGATCGACTAATGCCGCTATCATCCTTCCTAGGGACTCGGTCCTTTGGTAGGCTCTTCACGGCAAAAGTCGGAAAAAGGCTTATTTTTTAGAGGTAGGGGTTATTTTTGTGAATCGGGTTTTCTTTTGGCATTTTCTCTTTTCTTTTTGCATTTTTTTCTTTGTTTTGCCATGCCATTCTTTTTCTTCTTTTCTATTTTCTTTTTGGCTTTTGTGCCTTTTCTTTTTCTTCATTCTTTTCTTTCTTTCATTTTCTTTCTTTTTCTTTTCTTAGCCCTTTTTGGCTTGATTCGGCTTTTTGACATTCCTTAGTAATAAGAAAGAGAGATCAACAAATTGCATTTTTATTGTGTGGATTTGTGTAGGAAGTAGGGAAATGGGTATGTCGGGACGACGTCTTCCCTTCATACTCACAAAAAGAGGAGAACTTGGACTAATCAAACAATCCCAAACACGGTCACCTATGGGACGAGACTCGGTAACCAAGGCCTTTTCACACCGTGGGTGGTCATAATGGTCAAAAATGCAAATCCCGTAGTAAATTCCTAGTAAGCTAGGTGGACTCAAGGTAAAGGACCAACGAATTCATTGATTTAGGGTCATCCTACTAGACTAAAGTCCAAGACTCGATTTACACTACTAGGAAGGGAAAATAGACACTCACACACTAGCCTCTAAACCGGGTTTTCGAAAACGGTTTACGCACAAGACACAAATACACACACAAACAAAGACTCAACGAGAACGAAAGAAAAAGAAGTAAAAGCAACGAAACAAAAACAATCGCAAAATGAACACATACACAACACAAACACCACCCCGTTCATCCAAACAAGCCACCAAATCATCCACACTTTACAAGGCTCCACCCGAGCACACAATATCACAATCTCCTCCAAACTCCGCTAGAGGTAAAGAAGAAAAAGGGATAAGATGTTACCGGGGGTCTTGAAAGCCTTCCAAAGTTAACGGCGATTAAAGCAACCTATAAGGGAAAGGGAGGCAAAACACGCACACAAAACAAATATACGACACAAAGACACAAAAGGAAAACACACAAAAGAAAAATATTTTTGATTTTTTGTGAAAATTTTTCAAATTTTTAGGGATTTTTTCAAGATTTTTTTCGAAAAAACTAAGAAAATAAAACTAACTATGCTAGAATATCGCTCCCCCACACTTAAATCGAGCCATGTCCTCATGCTTGATCGTAGGGTGCGGAGAGACAAAAGAAAGAAAAAGAAATTACGAAAATAAAACTAAAAAAACAAAAATAAAGTGAAGAAAAGGGTAGAAGGTGTCCGGCCGGGGTGTAGTCAAGTCACCATGGGCCGAGACAAGAAAAGATATGGAAGGGGGAAGAAAAATAAAAAGAAGGAAATAAAAGAAAATGGGGGGGGGGGGAGGGGGAGGGCTAGGTGTAATCAAGTCACCTAGCCCGGATTCCGCCTAAATCCGACTAAATCCTCAAAAAAGAAAGTGAAAAACTTGTAAAATTTGGATTTTGAAATGACTCTCGATGTAGTCACGTCATCGAGAGTCGGGAGCAACATATACCAAGGCCTTGAAGGCCACCATGACACAAATGATAAGGGAAGGGGAGTAAACAAAGGAAAACAAGCAATAAAAGACGGAAAAGAAAGGATAGTTGCCGTACCATAGGTTAGCAACTCACTCTCACCATCGTCTCATAGATCAATACAGGCACTTGCTTGTCTTCATCATTGCTATCGCACTTCAAGCTCGATAGGTACGCATGGGAGAGGTAGTAATGGCGTGAGGGGAGTGGGATTCGACGTGAAACTCGGTGTAAAGGGAAGAGAAATGAAGTGAGGGTATGTAAATGAAGTGTAACGGTCATATGACATGAGCAAGGATGGGTAGGGAGGTTGGGTGGGGGTATACAATGGTTGGGTGGGCTCAAATGTCAAAGAAGAGGCCAAAAGAGGAGAAAAGAGACCATCCCGGTCGGGATGGATGATCCCGATCGGGAAGACACACTCGTCCCGGTCGGGACGGCCCTCCAGCAAGCTCCAATTTTTGCACCTCCATCCCGATCGGGACGGCTTCTTCCCGGTCGGGATGGCACATCCTTTCCGATCGGGAAGCTCCCTTCCCGCCCGGGATGGGTCTTCTTGACCTCCAAAACCCCAAAAAAACTTCACCGAAGCTTCAAAAACCGACTTCCAAACTCATGATCCATGCTCTATCATTGGCTACTCTCCTCTAGGAATCACCTTTCCTTCACACCTATCACAATCAACTCAAATACAACATCAAATTCCCTCCCTCACATCGCTCATCAAAAATCCAAATGAACAAGAGTTCCACAAAGGCTAACAAATCCTAGAAACCAAACTATACAAACAAACATAAACACAAATACAAGCACAAAAGAAAAGAAAAAGACATATTTACAATAAGATACTCTCACCAACTACACCTCCATAGCCATCAAGAGCTCAAAGGAGTAAGTCAAATGCCCTAGCAACATCTTCAATTAAGCTCACATGGCCGAGCCTAGCCACTCCAAAAAGTTTCCAAGTCGGAGGGAAGAAGCGATCATCTTCATTGAGCTCGGGGTTCTCGTGATCTTCCGGGTCTTCCAAACCTACATAGCTACGACTCTTATGACCATCCGGTAGGTATAGTGGTCTAGAGTCGTGCTCGGTGTCATGATGTGGGAGATCACACCCTAGAGGTGTTGCTTCTTCTACGGGGTCGAGAGTGGAACTCTTTTCCACCGCCCGACAAGGATCCTCTTCACCAACCGTCTCACAAGACAAAGGGCTAGACATCGAGTGCGGTAGAGGAGGAGAAAGCATCAAGTTTTCTTCATTGGAGGCTTTAGGATCCTCCAAATTCCCATACAAAGCAAGTTCCAAGGCATCTACTTCTTTTTCCCAAGTATTGCGCTCCTTTTCACTCACCTTGTCAAAATGGTCATGAGGGGTCATCTCTTCACTTGGGTTTGGATTGTCAACACCCGGTTCATCACGAAGAAAATCAAACAAATCCAACTTTATAGCCAATACATTGGCTCCCCAAGAGCTATCTTGATAATCATGCTCAACTCCCTCCTCATTGTGGGCCCTTGAAGCCTCAACTTCCTCTATTCTTCCCCTATCTTCACCGCCCAAGCAACACTCAACAATGGTCTCTTGATCGACCCCGTCTTCTTCATTTGTAGCTTCACAATCGGGTTGACTTTCTTGTGGAGGCACCCGACCTTCTTGCCCAAATGAACCTTCCTCAACATGTAGCGGAGCTCGAGTGGCCGACATCATGATATGAGCCATGAATGCATTGATGCGAGCATCTTGCACTCCTATTAGGGCCATGAGCTCCCTTTCAATCCCTTGTATTTGAGTCAACATCAATTGTTGACCCTTTTGCAATAACATCATCATCTCATGTTGGCTCCCTTATGTTTGGGCCAAAATTTGACAAGTCTCAAGGATATTTGGTTGTGGGCTATGTGAGGGTGTTTGGTATATGTTAGGATGTGGGAACGATCCTTGACAACTTTCTTGGTAACCATAAGAAGAGGGTTCATAAGATTGTTGATGAGGTTGATATGGTTGGTAAAGTTGTGGGTTTTTGTAATTCGCCCCATAGTTGTCTCGTGATGATTGATGGTAGCTTGGACGTGCCATGTCCATAACGTTGCTTTGGTACCTAGGATGAGCTAGAAGCACTTGAGCAAACGTTAGTATCCTAGTGCTTTTGAGGCACTAGGAAGGGAGAGCAACACACCATAAAAAAACGGAGATACACAAGGAGAAGAGAACACAAAAATCAAGAACAAAGTCCAAAACTAAGCAAACAAAAGTCTAAACTACGCCATCCCCGGCAACGGCGCCAATTTGATGGGTGGGATTTGTCGCGAATCCCAACCGTCAAATAAAATCGGCTAGACCTAGTGGGTAGCTAGGGTAAGTCGGGTCGAATCCACAGGTACGGGAGGTCGGACTAGGGTATGCTACGGTCTAGGACTAGGTTCGAGACAAGCTATTCTAAGAAGGAGGCTACTAAGGCTAAGCTAGGTCTAAGGCAAGAAAACAATCAAAGGAAAACGGGCTAGGATTAGGTCGGGATCAAAGGGGTAACGGAATGGTCGAGGAAGAGCTAGAGTGAAGGAGGAAGCAGGGTAATCTAGGTAATGCCCGGGCTCTCGCAAATTAGACTCACCTAGAGGTTCCACCTAAAACCCAACTCGGCGATACACAACACAATCGGGGTTACTAGCACGCTATAGGCCTAGGTCGAATCCGGGCTCTTGCAACTTAGACCGACCTAGGGGTCGTCCTCACCGGGCTCTCGCAACTTAATGAGGGGACCGAACCCACAAACAAACTAATACGCACAAGAGAAAAGTAAGAAAAACAAGCATTCGCACATACTTAGTCAATCAAGCATTTCAACAAACATGTGATGTGCAACAAACCAAGGAGAAACCCAAATCTCCCACCAACATCTCCAACAATCCCTTAATCATCCAATTAACACCCTAATCACCTTACTAACCCTAGCAAGATACTACTCTAACATATCTATACTAATACTAACACTAAGAAGGGAAATCAAAGCAAACAACCAAACTAACATCATGAAACTAACAAGAGCTATGAACTATGAACAATCCAAACAACAAAGATTCAAATTTTAATGATAAAACAAAGATTAAGAGAAGAGGAAAGAAGATTATACCAAACTAGAGATGAAAGGAAGAAAGAAACTTGCATAAATGGAAGAACCCAAAACAAACATCCAAGTTTGTCAAGCTTGGTGAAGATCTTGAAGAATTCCCAAATTACAAGCATTAATCTACGATTAACGATAATCTAAAGGCTAATATACACTAATCTATGCTAATCTATCTAGGGTTTAGTCTCTAATGAAAGGCATCATCTTAACATAACAAGGGAAGAGTATGTATAGGGTTACAAATGGAAGGGAGAAGAAAAGAATAGAAGGCGGGGTAGCAGTGGCCCGTCCTGGCCGAGACGGGGTGGTCCCGGTCGGGACGGGGTGGTCCCGGTCGGGACGAGGTCGGTCCCGGTCGGGATGCCTCCTTCCCGATCGGGATGGTCCACAGACAGCAGCTTCTCTTTTTGCTCCTTCATCCCGGACGGGATGAGGCCATACCCGTCCGGGATGAGCCTTGTAGGCCTCCAATATGAACTTTTTGGTCCCTCCTTGCTTCTCATGGGCTTCCCATCGATTCTCGGGACTCGGGATCGGGTCTCGGAGACTCGGGATTGGGTCCCAATGTCTCGGGGTCGACTCCAAGGCATCGAGTGATCGTTCCTTAGCTTCGTTGGCTCCAAAAAGTGTATGTATCGAGTCGGAATCGCTCCAACTCTTCCAAATCGGTCTCGGAACCTGAAACAAGCTAAAGGAAGCATAAGAAGCCCATAAATCGCTCCCAAGGAGCGATTCCACAAGGAAAATGGGACCAAAACACTACAAAATAGGCACTACAAACGACACATATCAATATCTTTCATGAATCTTCCATATGCCGGGATTTGGGTAAGTAACTCGGTAAACGGGACACTCACATCCAATTTCTTCACAATGTCTAGGAACTTGTCATATTGAACATCCACCTTGGTCTTCATTTGCCTTGTTGGGAAAGGCAACTTGATATGCACCTTGTTTTGCTCATTAAGGTTGGACTTCTCAAATGACATTTTCCCTTTACCTTTGTCTTTTCCTTGAAGTCAGGGAAGCTTGTCTTCATGGGGTTTCTCAATCTCCCACAAAACTTGCTCGTCCATTGGATTTCCCAAGCTTGCATTTTCTTGAGTTGGAGATGCAACTTCTTTCATTGCTTGTTGCTCAATCGGGTTTAAGGTGGAATCATAAGATGCACCAGTCCTCGTGGTAATAGCATTCACATGCTCAAATTTCGCCGTTTCACCTTGAGGAGGTAGTTGCCCCTTTTGCCTTGAAGAGCTACCTGAAGCAACTTGAGCTATTTGTGTTTCGAGCATCTTCATATGAGCATCTCTTGCTATGTTCTCCCTTTGAAGATGAGCAAAGAACTCTTGTTGGTTTCTTAGCATCTCCATTTGGCTTCTTTGCATTTCTTGGTTACTCTTTTGCACATCCATCATAGATTTTTGCATGTCAAAATCTCGAGGTGGAGATTGTGGATTGTGTGGAGTATCGGTGAGTGCTAAGGGAGTACCATAATCATGAATTGGAGACCGGCTTCTTGACTTGTTCTCTTGTCGAGTACCTTGAGTTGCATGTTGTTGTTGATGGTTCCCTTGGAACCCATGAGAGTTGCCTTGATTAAGGCCTTGATTGTTGCCATGGTTGTAGTTTTGATGTCCTTGGTTGTGTTGGTTTCCTTGGAAACCACCTTGATTGAAATTCCCTTGTTGAAACCCTTGATTGTTGTTGAAGGTACCTTGGTTATGTTGCTTGAAATTGTTGAATGGCCTTGGGTTGCCCATATAACCTTGGTAACCTTGGTTGTTGTCCCTTAAGGGAGGTGGCACATATGGACGGTGTTGTAGAGATTGTTGTTGGGAAGCTTGATGGGAAGCTTGGAACATATGAGGATAGGGGGCACCTTGCTTGAACGCTTGAAAGGCGTTCACTTGCTTAATACTACCCCGACAATGTAGAGGCTCATGTCCAACTATCTCACAAATATCACACATCCCATAATAAGGTGTAGGAGATACAACTCCCAAAGCATTAACTTGATGAGTAGAATGTTGGTGGGAGGCACTTGTACTTTGACCTTGATCAAAATGGCTTTGGAGCTTCTTGTCAATAGATTCCATGTGGGTTTTTAATTGAGCTCCAAGATCAATGCTTAATTGTGTAATGGCATCGATCTCGTGCCTTCCTCCTCGATTCGCCTTTCTAGGTCTTGAGTATTGGGAGTTGTGCACCGCCATCTCCTCGATTCTTGACCAAGTTTGGTCATCATTCACCTCGGTAAACCTTCCATTCGATCCCATATTGGGAATGGCCCTTGAGTCTTCATATAACCCGTTCCAAAACTGTTGAACTAGGAACCATTGTGATAGACCATGGTGAGGACAAGAGCGGATCAAGGCTTTGAATCTTTCCCACGATTCATAGAGGCTTTCTTCATCACGTTGTTGGAATCCCGTGATAGAGGCTCTCAATAGATTTGTCTTCTCCGGGGGATAAAATTGTTGGTAGAAAGCTAAGGCTAGCTTCTTCCAAGTATCAATACCAAGAGTCGCCTTGTCTAAACCCTTGAACCATTGCTTAGCTTTACCGATTAAAGAGAAAGGAAATAATACCCACCGGATTTGATCTTGGGTTATTCCCGTTTGTGAGATAGCATCGCAATAATCCGAAAAGGTTTCCATGTGTTGATGAGGATCTTCGGTTGGTAACCCACTAAATTGACTTCTTTCGACCAATTGGATGAATTGCGTTTTTGCCACAAAGTTACCGGTATATGCCTCCAGTAAAACGGTTGGACCGGGCAAAACGTCTTCCATAAAGGTTGAATGAGAAGAGAACTTAGGCATGATTGGATAAGCGGGAGATGTTGGTGTAGACAGTGTTGATGCAGATGTAGAAGGAGAACTAGGACTAGAAGTACCAAAAGGATTGATGAAATTCCCTTCGGCCGTCTCTCGAGGTATCTCGTTCAAGTCATAACCTTGAGTTTGTTCTAGATTGGTATTGCTAGCACTTGGTTGAGAGATTCTAACCCGGTCAATCGTCCGTTGGCGAAAGGCTCTAAAGAGTCTTTCCGGCTCTGGATTGAAGAGAAAGAAATCGCCTCTCCTCCTAGGCATACACTACACACTCGAACAAACGTAAGAACACCTAGTGCTTTATGGGCACTAAGCAAAGACAATAAACAAGCACAACGGGAGACAAAGAAGAAAGAAAATGATAAAAGCAAGGAAAAATACTACTAAATATGCACAAGAGATAGAAGAAGAGCACAACAAGGGTAACTAAGTCTAGCTAATAAGCAAACAAAGTCTAAAAAATGCACCGTCCCCGGCAACGGCACCAAATTGATGGTAGGTTCTCGCCGCGTCCCCCACCATCAAGTAATAAACCAAATAATCCTAGTGGGTAGCTAGGGTAAGTCGGGTCGTGTCCACGGAGAAGGTTATGTAATGTCTAGACTAGGTCTACCTAAAACGAGGCTAAGTTACACAAACAAACACAAAGAGACTAGAATTGATTAACTGTGATGGTTGAAGAGGTATGAACTAGGCTAACAATGAACTAACTATAACAAGAACTAATAAAACAACTAAAGACTAAGCAGATGGAGAACTCAAATATGAAAGGGAGTAGGGTTAGGTCGGGTTCACAAGTGTAGTAGGATAATTGGGAAGTCAAGGGTATAGGTTTCTCCATGCCACTAAGGTCGGTTTGCGCTCTCGCACCAAAGCCTAAGTCCGCACTCTCGTGTCTAAGACTAGACCCGAAAACCTATGCAAAGTATTACCTAAAGCACAAGCATTCAATCACAAATTGATTACAAGATGAGAAGATGAAAACAAGCATGAGAAGCATTGGCCACTACAACTCAAACAAGCAATTCAACAAACACATAGAGTGCTCAACATGTGACTAGTGACAAAGATTCAACCTTTTCCCCTAATCAAACCCTAATTACCCATAATCCACACTTAATCCCCCTACTAACCCCACAAGGAATCTACTCACTCATAATGAAACTAAATCTAAGACTAACAAGAGAAATCAACATAATCATCAAAACATCCATTATGAACAAACAAGAACAATGAACAATATGTAAAGATTCAAACTTGAAAGATAAACAAAGATTAAAAGTAAAGAGGGGAAGAGGATTATACCAAACTAGCAAGAATATAAAAAGATGAGAACTTGAATTAATAAGAAACCCAAATAATCTCCAAGGTTGTCAAGCTTGGATGAGTCTTCAAGAATCTCCTTAATACAAGACTAATTGCTAGATTAAACAAAGATTAACTAAAGATTAATATGAAACTAAACTAGAGATGAAGAGAAGCTAATTAGGGTTTTGAATGTTGAAGAGAGGTCTAAGATAGTCTAATGTAATGTAAAGATGCTTAAACAATACAAGGGGGAAGTATTTATAAGGTTACAAAAGTGAAGGAGAATGAAAAGAAGAGTCTCGTGCTGCAGCTTGCCCATCCCGTCCAGGATGGGGTGGTCCCGTCCGGGACGAAGTGGTCCCGTCGGGAACGGCCTCAAAACAGGAGCTGTTCAATTTCTGCACCCCTTCCCGGTCGGGAAGGCCACTATCCCGTCCGGGAAGGGCCTTGTAGGCCTCCAATATGATCTTTTTGGTCCCTCCTTCTTCTCATGGGCTTGTCATCAATTCTCGAGGCTCGGGATCGAGTCTAAGGGGCTCGGGAATGGGTCCCAAGGTCTCGGGATCGAATCCAAGGCACCGAGTGATCGTTCCTTCTCTTCGTTGGCTCCAAAAGTGTATGAAATGAGTCGGGATCGTTCCAATTCTTCATGAATGGTCTCGGGAACCTAAAACAAGATAGAAGAAGTATAAGTAGCCCCGAAATTGCTCCAAAGAGCGATTTCTCAAGGAAATACAAGACCAAATACAACAAGTTAGGCACTACAAACTACACTTATCACTTTTCCTATCCAAAGCCGGTATTGTTTCTTTTCATCCAAAACCGGGTATTCTCTATCCAAAAGCCGGGTACCCTTTCTTATAAATACACCCCTTTGCAACCTTCAAAAATAGACAATTCATACCCCAAAATTTCAGCAACCATAGGCAAACTACACATATTTACAACACCCGATCCAACGACAACCTTACAACCTTTCATCTCTACACATAAACCGCCATAACTCATCTACATTATCTTGACACTCCCGTGCCTAAGCCACAACTAGACGAGTCCCGTTCCGAGAATATAAAGCATGTAGGTTGAGGGTGCAAATTCAATCCCGACTTCTCTCTTTTCTTCTCTTCTCTTTCTCTCGTTTTTTCCGTTTCATTCGTCCGTCTTTGTCGTGTCGTCGTCGCATCCTTTTTTTTATTATTTCTTTTCGTTTTCCTCGTTTCTAATATACTATATAATTAACATAAATTGTTTATTCTTAGGATGTGATATCGACTCCATAGTCGAATATTGTGTCTAAAAGCATTAGTCAATAAGTCGAACTAGCACGAACTCGTTGATGCTGAGATAATCGTCACATAGTCCGAAAGGGCTAATTACAAACAACTTATAACAAGTTATACGCGGAGAGAGTTATTTCGTCTTAGTTCGATTTCAAACAACTTATAACATCTTTTCTAGAATTCACTCTAAATATTAGATATTGATTCCATAATCAAGCATTGAATATGACGAGTATCGAAAATTTAAGTCGAGTATAAATCGTATCATATTTTTACACGACTTAGCAAAATTATCGATTTTTCAAAATTAAAAGCAATTTCGAAATCAATTTCGAAACGAACCATTGTTCGTATAGAATGCACTCGACCGAATGCCTAGCCCACTCGATCGAGTGGCACCCCAAAATCAGAAGCAAAAGGTTTTTCGAGGACCACTCGATCGAGTGTCACGCCAGACTCGATCGAGTGGCCCCTGTCATGTCAGAATCGTGAGCCTTTAACATATTTTGAGCCTCGATAAAATTGTTTATGACTTCGGTCAACACGTGTCAAGTCCATCACGTGTCCTACTCTTTTCAAAACCATGCATCATGTCTTATTATATCATTGTAATCTATATTCGATCCGTTATTACCGTTAGTAACTCGTTTGTTTCTGTCTTTACGTTTTATTTTCGTGTTTGTTTTATTATACTAAAACGAACATCGCATGTTAAATACAACTTCGACGTAATTCAAAGATGCATTAAATCGACATAGCAACTTATTTAAATTTTCACATGTTTAGTCAAAACGCTGATTGCATTTCATTCCACCGAATTAATAATGCGTGTATTCAAAAAAACGAACGATATCTTAGTAAAGGCCGCTAAGTGCGGGCGGGGTTGGGTGTTTTTTGTGAACTTCCCAACACGTACCCTCACCCCTTACTCAGAACCGTGGTTTCCGGATGTCCGAAACCATTGGCGTACGAGAGTCATTCAATACAGGTAACCGATAATGTCGGTATCGGTATCGCAATGCAAAGGGACGAACCCCATAAACTCTGAAATCCAAATGGGCCGTACTCTGTGCACGGCCCACCAAGATATAGAGTGGGTTCGAATGGGCCCGAACTCCCACAAAGTTCGGTGGCGACTCCATTTCGATTTAAAATTCAACCCGAGATCTATCTCACATGAGATTCATTCGCCTCCCCAAACCCGCGCGTGGCCGCGTCGGGGTGGACCTTTGTCATGTCCACAATTTGGCGACTCCGCTGGGGAAAACTGATGTGTAACTTACCCTGGAGCGTATGTGAGCTGTACGAGCTTGTCTTCGAAGCCTTGAGTCGTACTTGAGCTGATGATGATGCTCCGTGGGGAGTAAAGCCTGCCTTTTTTGGGGAGTAGGTGTACCCGTATGCCGACACATCGCACTTTGGATGTAGCACACCGGGGAAAAGCTGTTGGGGAAATTAAATAGTTTCACGGGGACTTGCTTCTGAAGTCCGGGGTGTACCTGTATGCTGACACATAATAACTTGTATGTAACACATAGGTAAAATGTTGACTCTCGCTGGGGAGAAAAAGATTGAATTTTTTTTGGAGGGACAAAAAGTTTTGAACAGAATTTTGTCGCGAAGAAATTTTATCACAAAAAAAATTTGGAGACTCTTAGGAAAGCTCGGGACAGCTTGATTCCTATTCTGGGTTCAAGTTGGAAATCAGGCCTGCGCGCGCATAGGGCCCAACTTGCTGAGGAGGCAGGGTAGTTAGGTTTTCTGTTAGGTTTTCTCATTATAAATATGAGAATCCCTGCTTCAGTTCTCTGCATCTCAACTCAAATTCTTCTCTTCCTCCTCAAAATCTTTTAGACTTTTAAGAAAGTTAGAAATTTCTGTCATGGGTATCAATCACTTGACTGCTATGCTCCTTGCTTGGTCCCAGTACTTTCGGGACGAAGAAAAGGTCCGACTGACTCAGATGGGGATAGTCAATTTATTCCCTTTTCAGCGCCTGATAGTTGACTCGCATTTTCTGGATGCCTGTCTGTCGTTTTGGGACACCACCCATCACGTATTTGCGTTCCCACGGGGCGAGATTTGTCCTTTGCCCGAGTAGATTGCGGCCATAGGCGGTTGGGGTCTTGCTGTTCAGCCCGCTATTCCCCCGTTCTACCCGGATCCGAGGAGGAGATTAAGGGAGTTTTTGGGTTTGTCTCATGCTGAGGCAAATCGGATGGTGCAGGGAGATACCGTTTCCCTGTTTGACCTGGCCGACAAGTTCATGAACTGCTATGTCTTCGAAGGGTTGATGGAACTTGACTCATGCATGGGTCAAATTAGGCTGATCGGAGTGGTTGACCAGATGGAGACTGGTCATAGCCCTGCTTGGCTAGCCACTGGGGAGATCATCATGGGTCTGGATGCCAGACGGCTCGACCCGACCCGACGGTTGATGGGGAGTACCCGTTTCCTGCAGGTATACCTCTCGATTTTTTTTTTTTTTTTTGTGTGTTCACGTTCCACGCGAATTTCCTGATTTTCGTAAGTCACTCGATCGAGTGGACCTGTCACTCGATCGAGTGACAGTCATACCGGGCTACTACCTGTTTTTGGCAGGCTTACTCGATCGAGTCAGCTGCTGTACTCGATCGAGTGGGCTGTAGCAGACCACCCAATGGCTTACGAAGCTTGTGTATACTTTTCAGATATGGTTGTCGGAACGGCTGTCAATCATAGAGACCCCTCCGAGCATTCCCAATTATCGGAGTAGTCAAATTAGCTCAAGGAGGCGAAAGATAAGCTCGTACCATCAAATAACCCGAGCTTACTGGGATGAAGAGCTGGTATTCCACGGAGGTTCCTTGATCAGGTGGACCGTCGCTTGGTGGTTCCTTTCAAAATTGACCGGACTGGCTAAGAGAGACCAAGCCCGGTACCTGACGATCCTGTCCTTAGACTGGACAGTTCACATTTATCCGGACCGTCTCCTAAGGCAGTTCGGTTCGTCTCAGCGCATCCCTGAGACTGAGGCCATTATCAGCGTCTCGCTCCAATTAACGGACGCTATGTGCGACACCTGGTTGCAACGATGGTTCACTCGTCCTACATGGACTATACCCAGCGCTTGCCAATCCGCTTGGGTGTCACGGGCTTATCAGAAGTGGACTTCTGAGGAGTCCGAGGAAGCTCGAAAGGCCCTGAAGCTTGAGGAGGCCTTTGAATTGGTTCATCGCGAGTCGGCGAAGGACAACAGGGACTTTTTTAACGGGGAATATATTCCTGAGGCTACAGTCCGGGGAGAATCGGGTCTTAAGTCACAAACTAAGACTCGATCTAAGGAAGTCGGTTCTAGCAGCACTCGAGGGCAGACCGACTTGGAACGACGACTTGGGCCGAGGTTGGCGGTCCGGGACCGACATGGTCCGCGTGACCGGCTCCCTGAGCCCGTGAGGGCTCGACTTGAGCCTATTGACGTGACAGAGGAGTCGGGCTCAAACAATCGAGCCCGAGCCAGAGAAGTTCCCGTGGTGATTCGGGAACGCTCCCCTCCGCGTCGTCGCCAGTGGACGGCTAAGGAGGCCAAGGACAAGGGGAAAGGCAAGATGCCCTGAATGCCGAGTCCTTTAGCTTTATTATTATTTAAGTATTATTATTATTTTTTGTTGTGTGCCCCTTTTTTGTATATTTTTTTTTGAATTCCTGCATTTTTGTAATTTTCCGAGTTTATCAGGATTTTTTTTTGAATTAATAAAAGAAGTTTATTATTAAACCGCTCCTGTCTTTTCTTGATTGCATTGGTTGTGCCCTTTTGAGGGGCTGCCTACGTATCCGCGATTAGCAGAATCAAACCAAACGTAGTTCAAGCATAGGAAATTTGCAATCTCCAATTACACCAAGACTATTGGTTCAAGATGTTTATGACAGTAGAATAAATAATTCTAGCTCATTGACTTGCTTTTTGTAAAAATGATTTGATAAAATTTGCTAATGACATTGAGAAATGGCTAAGGGTAGTAACGCTTCAGCTGGTCCAGGTTGGTTGGATTGACAAACTCGTTCCCGTCCAGGTCCATCAGCATCACTGCTCCCCCCGATAGGATCTTCTTCACCAGATATGGACCAGCCCAATTGGGTTTGAATTTTCCCCTTGGGTCGACTGGTAGTAGAGCTCGAACAGACTTAAGGACTAGATCGCCCTCCTTAATGTTCCTGGGCCTTACCCTTTTGTTGAAGGCCCGCTGGATCCTCTTCTGGTAGATTTGGATATTATTGAGGGCACGAGACCGTCGTTCGTCTAGTAGAACCAACGAGTCATATCGTGCTCGAACCCAGTCAGCTTCGGGTACTTGACTTTCTAGCAGAATTCTGAGGGACGGTACCTCCAGCTCGACTGGTTGGACTGCCTCCATCCCGTAGGTTAGGTAATACGGTGTCGCCCCGGTTGCGGTGCGAATCGACGTTCGGTATCCCCATAGGGCAAAAGGTATTTTGTCGGGCCAGTCCCGGTAATTATCAGCCATCTTTTTGAGTATGGTGACAATTGTTTTGTTAGCCGCCTCTACTGCTCCATTTGTTTGGGGACGGTAAGGCGAGGAAGTATGCCTTTGGATTTTATATTTGGTCAGCAGGGCCGTAGTCTCGGCTTGAAGGTGAGTCCCGTGATCACTGATAAATTCAGAGGGAATCCCATATCGACATATTATCTTGTTTTGGATGAACTTGGCGACATGCTTAGCATTGAGGATGCGATATGATTCTGCTTCGACCCATTTGGTGAAATAGTCGATAGCTACCAAAATAAAGCAATGCCCACCGGTACCCGAGGGATTTATTTTCCCGATTATGTCGATACCCCACGTTGAGAATGGCCAGGGTGACGTCATGGTATAAAGCAGTGATGACGGCATATGTTGCACATTGCCGAAGATTTGACAGTTATGACAATGTTTGACATACGACCGACAATCGGCTTCCATGGTATTCCAATAGTAACCGAGCCTCATGATTTTCCGGACCAGCATGTGGGCATTCATGTGTGGGCCGTTCTCACCATCGTGTACTTCGGCCATAACCTTTTCAGCTTTATACTTGTCAACACAAAGGAGTAGAGCCCCCTGTGCCGTCTTTTTGTACAGTTGCCCGTCATCAGTGCGGATGAACTGGGTGGCTAGCCTCCGTAAGGCTTTCTTGGCTCGACCTTCCGTCCCGGGAGGGTATTCTCCGTTTGTCAGGTATGTTAACACAGCCTGATACCATGGTTCAGGATCAGTTACTTCAATGTCTTCTTTGTCGCAAATGTATGCTGGCTCGGACCATCTTTCGACGCAAATCGGCATACTAGTCACGTGGTCGGGAATATTCAGTAAAGATGCCAATTTTGAGAGTGCATCTGCGAACTGATTTTCTTCCCGGGGCAGATATATATACTCTACCTTTTGGAATTGTTTCTCGAGATCCCTTACTCGTGCCTGGTAGGCCACGAGATTAGCATTTCGAGTCTTCCATTTTTGAAGTGCTTGGTTAATAACCAAGGATGAGTCACCATGTACCCGGGGATTTGTAATCCCCAGATTGGCGGCGGCTTGTAGCCCGTAAATGCATGCTTCGTACTCTGCTGCATTATTGGTAACATCAAAGTCCAGTTTGATGGAGACGGGAGTATGTTCCCCTTTTGGTGAAATTAGGAGGATCCCGACTCCGAACCCTCGAAAATTAGATGCACCATCGAAGTATAAATCCCAAGTTTCAGTATCAGTATGGAATATATCTTCGTCTGGGAAGGACCAAGTGTCGGTGTGTCCTTCCTCGATTACTGGGCTATCGGCGAGAAATTCAGCTACTACTCGACCCTTGATAGCTTTTAATGGTACGAACTTTAGGTCGAACTCTGCCAGCATCAAAGTCCATCTAGAGATTCGGCCGTTGAGAACGGGCTTTTCGAAGATGTATTTGATTGGGTCCATTTTGGATAGCACATGGACCTCGTGACTGAGCATATAATGCCGAAGCTTCTTAGTGGCCCAGACTAGAGCCAAACACGTCTTTTCGAGCATGGTATATTTGCACTCATACTCTAAAAACTTCTTGCTGATGTAGTAAATGGCTCTTTCTTCGGAGTCAACTGTCTGACCCAGCATAGCCCCCATGGCCGTCTCGATCGTCGTTAGGTATAACGACAGAGGCAAATCGGGTTGAGGTGGCATTAAAACTGGCGGAGCGGACAGAATTTCCTTGATCTTGTCGAAAGCAGTTTGGCACTTGTCATCCCATAGTACCCGTTCTCCTACTTTCAGTTTCTTGAAAATTGTTTCACACACCATGGTTAGTTTGGAAATGAACCGACTGATGTACTGGACTTTCCCGAGGAATCCCCTTATTTCTTTTTCGGTTTTAGGAGGTTGCATCTCGGTAATGGCTTTGATTTTAGCTGGGTCGACTTCGATACCTCGTTGGCTAACGATATGACCCAGTAATTTGCCTGATGTTACCCTGAAACTGCATTTTTGAGGGTTTAGCCTCATGTTGTATTTGCGTAGTCTGGTGAAAAAATTTCTTAGGGCGGTGATGTGACCGTCCCGTTCTTTGGATTTGACGATCATGTCGTCTACGTAAAATTCTACCTCTTTATGCATCATGTCGTGTAATAAAGTGGTAGCAGTCCTTTGGTATGTGGCCCCGGCATTAATGAGACCAAAAGGCATGACGGTATAGCAGTAAGTACCCCAAGGTGTGGTGAAGGTAGTCTTACTCATATCTTCTTCCGCCATCTTGATTTGATTATACCCGGCATACCCGTCCATGAATGACAGAAGGGCATGATCGGCCGTGTTATCCACCAGTATGTCGATGTGTGGTAACGGAAAATCATCTTTCGGGCTCGCCTTGTTAAGATCCCGTAAATCTACACATACCCGCACCTTACCGTCCTTTTTAGGAACCGACACGATGTTTGCCACCCAGTCCGAATACTCGGACACTTGTATGAAGCCGGCTTTGAATTGTTTGTCGACTTCTTCTTTTACCTTGAGAGACCACTCGGGCCTCATCCGACGAAGCTTTTGTTTGACCGGTTTGCACCCGTCTTTGATTGGTATGTGGTGCTCGGCTATTTCCCGGTCTATCCCCGGCATGTCCTTGTAGGACCATGCGAAGACATCCTTGAATTCTTGGAGAAGGCTTATGAACTGTTGTTTTTCCTCGGGATCTAAGGATAACCCTATCTTAAGCGTCTGAGGCTCTAAGGTTGTTCCCACATTTATGGACTCGGTTTCTTCGATCACCGGGTTTCGGGACTCCCTTTGCTCTAGTTGCTCGATCAGATGCGGAGGTAAGGGTACCTATTCGTCTGGTTTCTCAATGTCATAGCATAAAACATTTTTAAAAGCAGAATTTGAAAGAGACAAGTCGTAAGCAGAACGGTTGTTCTTATTGATTGAAAACTTGGAGAACAGCTCAAAGAGAGCAGCCATCTGATCATTGGTCAGTGGCGGGATAGGTAGGGCACTCGGGACAGGCCCCGAAGTGCCAGCAGCAGGAATAATAAAAGGGAGAGGGGTTACAGGAGTGACTCTAGCACCGACTTCCCTAGACTCGATCTCAGACTCAGACTCAGACTCAGACTCAGACTCAGCCATATCTCCCTCTCCGGTGACCAGCTTGTAGATCCTTCCCTGACTGTCAGTCCACTTGACAGTCTTCCTCTAGGCCCTGTTTCCCGTCTCGGAACCAACGTCCGAGATCAGCTTGGTCGGGTCAAACCTGTTGCTGCGGAGGATCAGGTTGACCAGGTCTTCCTTTGAAGTTGGGGCTATGGTGTCTTCCTCAAATAGTAGCCCTAGTGCGGGCTCAGCATCTTCAGCTCCATTGGATTGGATGAGGGCGAACACGTCATCCGGGATGTAGTTGCAGTCCCGGGCCAAGTGGGTCCCGAGCTGCATGGCATTGGGTTGGTATAGACCAACCTGGATTGCCCCAAACACCGGTGTGACAAAGTAGTCAGCCAACCGTGGGCTATAAGGGCTCAAGTAGATACCCTTAAGGATGTTGTAGGCCTTTTCGATCCCTGCTCGGACAACATTGTCGGGGGTGATGGCATAACCGAGACCAAAGTGAGATTCTTTGTCTTTGAGAACCTCAATGATCTTCCCAGCTGGAAGATCGGGTCGAGAGGTAGCCCCCGGAAAGTACCCTAGGTTTTGGAGCATCATGTCGATACTCATAGTGAAGTAAGGCCTAAAGAGGTACTCCTCCTCGATCATCCCCACAAAATCAAACCCCCAGAGGTCCGTGCGTCCCGTGGCGTTACAGCTAGCCACAGTCATTGGTGTTGCCTCTAAAGTGATGACATCGTTAAGCAGAGGCATCTTGATCTTTCGGTGGAGGGTGGAGGATACCGCCTTGACCGCGTGGATCCAAGGCCTACCCAGGAGCAAGTTGAATGACGAGGTGACATCGATCACCTGGAACTCGAGCTCCTTTTCTATCGGACCGGTTATGATGGTCAGTTTCATGGCCCCAGCTACCGACTTCGGGCTCCCATCAAAAACTTGGATGGTCTGAGCAGTCGGGATATAGTCAGCCTCGGTAATGCCGAGGGCTTTTGCAGTCCTTAGAGGAAGGACATTCACAGCGGACCCATCATCAACCAGGGTCATAGGGAGGTATTTTCCTCGGCAAACCACCGTAATGTAGAGGGCCAGATTGTGGGAGGCCCCGAATGGCGGTAGGTCGGCCTCGGAGAAAGTGATCGTCGGACCTCCTTCCTTAGCTTTGCCCTTTAGGTGGGGCAGGAACGTGGTTACCATCTCAGCAGGGGTAACCAAAGAGTCAACCTTAATTTGATCGAGAGCCTTTGGAAGTGCTTCCCGATGTTCTTGAGAACTAACCAGGAGTTGCCATATAGTGAGGTCAACTCGGGCTTTCTTCAATTGCTTCACGAGAGCCGTCTCAGCAGTTGGCTCTTCAGGGGCGACTTCCGTAATGACGGTTGTCGGGATAGGGGCGTCCTTAGAGCTAGTGGCTTGGTAGGGACGACCAAGGTGGTTACTGGTTAGGACTCGGGATTTAGTCTTTCGAATCTCCTCGGCGGTGATGGGGACAGCTTCCCCTTTTGCGAGGTAGACATCATCTTCGTCGTCGAACCAGATCCCGTTCACTTGCGGGATAAATGGAGAGATAAGGTGGGAGCAATCAATAACCTCCCCGGTAAAGATGGCGTGGGAGCTGAAAGGGTTCTCCTTGTTGCTGGGCTTATCTCCGGGTAGCGGGATTTTACCGCTTTCAATCAGGTCCTGAATCAGGTGCTTTAGCTTCCAGCACTTCTCGGTATCATGCCCATTGCCTCGGTGGTACTGGCAATAGGCTTGGGCATTGTAGTTCTTGGAGCGTTGCTCAACCGGTACTTCAGGAGTTGGGCCTATCGGTTGGATTAGGCCTTTTGAGGATAGCCTTTGTAAGGCATAAGTATAGGTCGTGCCTATGTCAGTGAAAACCCGAGGTGGGGTGTTCTTCTTAGACGGGACATCTAGTAGATTAACCGCGTCGAAAATGCTGCGGGTTGCAGATTGAGGCTTGGTTGTGGAGGAAGAAGCCCCTTGGTAACTCTTAGCAGCGGCCTTAGTGAGGCCTTCCAGTCTTAAGTCATCTTCGATCCTCATACCCATTTCAGTAAGGGTGGTGAAATTGGGTATGACAGCATATCGGAGGTGAACCTGGTAAGATGGGAGGAGGTTCTTAACAAAAGCCTCCACCAAAGTCTTCTCACTGGGCTTATCGACCAGCTTCACACTCTCGGCCCTCCAGCGTTGAAGGTATTTGGTAAAACCTTCTTTCGGCTCCTGGGCCATAACCTCCAGAGATTTCATCGTGGTTTGGATCTCGGTGTTGTCAGCATAGTTCCGAGCGAACTCGGTGGCCACATCATCCCAAGTAGGGTATTTCTTTGGGTCTAGCATGTAGTACCAGGCCAGAGGGTGATTTTCAAGAGACGCAACAAAGAGGTTCTTGAACATGGTAGAGTCCACTCCTTTGATGGCCATGAACTCCTTGAAGGCCCGTACATGTAGTAACGGGTCTTCAGTCCCTTCGAACATGGGCAAACCGGTGAGGTTCAGGTTTGCAGGCAGCTTGTCACTCAGTGGGTTATACTCACGACTATTCTCCCGATGGATATTATTACTCCCAGTCAAGTGAACTTGTTCTTCCAGTCGACGTACTGAATTAACCAGATCAGTCAGGGGCCCAATAGTCCTAGCATTTGGAGTCCTGTGCTCCACCGCAGCCAATCGAGTGACGATGGCAACTTGCCCAGCCCTCATTTCATTCAGTTGGGCATCGATGTCGGCTTGTTTGTCGACCATGGCGTCCACAGAGGTTTTCAGATCAGCTAAAGCAGCTTCCATTCTGCCAGTGTGTCTGGTTGATGGTGGCCTGTCTGTAAGAACACCACGTAATCAGAAACCGAACCCAGTCTTGGAATCAAAGAAAACAGTACATCCCGAGCGACCCAAAAAGAAAGGACTGAGTGGAAAAGACTCGAGAAAGACATCTAGACGGATGACTTGTGGGTGGTATGACTTCCTTAGGATTTTGGCTTTGTGGGCCTAGTCCCGTTCGAAGGAAGGTCCACGTGAGATTACTCCCCAGACTTTTGACTCGAGTGCATGGACGGACTTTCCTTTGTAGGGGTATGCCCTACGCGGGTTGGTAATGCCTTGACAGATAAGGCGGACTCGGGAAAGGGGGGAAACTCGTGATATAAGATCGACGGAGTTTCGACGCTATAAACCCTCTACGTACTATGCAAAGACCCGACACACGGATAGACGGTAGGTCCTATAATAAGAAAGGTTTATTTTTAGAAGGTTGAAAGTTAAGGTTTGAATGCAAAATGAACGAATTTCCGAGAGTTTTGAAAACTGAAAATGGGATTTCGAAAACCGAGATTAGAATTTTGAAAAGGAAAATTCCGAAAGTCAAGGTTGTGGGGGTGGAAATTCGAGAACTAAAACGGACAGCATGCTGACTACAGAAAAGGATATTTTGAGTCAAATCGTTGATCCTAAATTTCGGCGGCATTCCGAGTTTTGAAAATTGGGTATTTTGAAGAGGTGAGTCCCGAAATGGGCAGCATTTCGGGTTTTTCAAAATTGGGCGTTTTAGAATGACGGGTCCCGAAATGGACAGTATTTCGGGTTTTTCGAAAAGGTGGGTATTTTTTGGAAAGATGCAATTTTGAAATGACGGGTTTTTTTTTTGAAAATTGACACGGAAACCAAGTAGCATGTAGTCAAACAAGCATTATAACGACGCTTATGTATGCTTTACACTAAGTCTCGGTCGGTCAAAATAGGGTCTATACCAACAACGATGGCTTTCTCGTGTGATGGACGGACTCCCTAAGCCGAGTTGGTCTTAGGACATGCCGCAAAACCGAGACGAGTTCCACCATCGATGTCTTTAGCGCACCCATGTAGGAATGCACCGTGGTATAGTAGGACGTCGGTCACAAGTAACCGGCCCGGGCAAATTTGGGTTATGCATGAATCATTAAACTAATGCGCGCACACTAATCTACGAACGATTTCTCTTCGAGTCTCACCCTAGGAACCCCGATGACATGTGGTACATCAGGTATCGCCAGCGGAGTCGCCAAATTGTGGACATGACGTAGGTCCACCCCGACGCGGCGAAGCGCGGGTTTGGGTAGGCGAATGAATCTCGTGGTAAGATTGTTCTCGGGTTCGAAATTTAAGTCAAAATGGAGTCGCCACCGAATTTTGTGGTTATTCGGAACCATACGAGCCCACTCTATGTCGTCATGGGCTATACACAAAGTAAGCCCACTCCGATTTCAGAGTTTGTGGGGCTCGTCCCTTTGCATTGCGATACCGATACCATCTATACCGGTAATCGTGTAAAGAATGACTCTCGTGCGCCAAGGGTTTCGGACATCCGGAAACCAAAGGTTCTGAGTAAGGGGTGAGGGTACGTGTTAGGAAGCCCACTAAGGACACCCAACCCCGCCCGCACATGGCGGCCTCTACTAAGACACCGTTCGTGTTCGTGTACACGCGCTAGTAAATTGATTAAATGATATGCAAACAGCGTTTTAGCTAAACATGTGAGTTTTGCGTTAACTACGTCATTTAATGCATCTTATTATTTGTCGAAATGATTTAGCATGCAAGGTTCATTTATAAAGCGTAAAAGCAAGTAAATAAACAAAGCTCGAAAGTAAATAAATAACGTACAAGTTACACGGGCGGAAATACAACCCGGAATTCACAATACAACGTTACATAAAAATAATGAACGATATAAAGAAAGCAATATAATGATAGAAACGGACCCGTATATAAACTAGACCGCGAAAAATATGTAGATGGACTAAACCCCGATTAAATACGCATTATGTCGCATATTAAACGAAGGACGGGAACATGAGACTGTGGCATATTGCTAGCCTAATCTCACATCTCGTAGTCTTGTCCCGACTTATCACGTCAAAAAGGTGGTCAAAGTCGTTCTACGTGTCGTGATGTGCATGGTTTTGAAAAAAGGATAGTCACGTGATAGTCTTTACACGTGATGACTAAAGTCGATAAAAAGGTCGGGGCTTGAATTGTGGGTCAAACCCCTCGGTTTTGTGGGTTACAGGACCCACTCGACCGAGTAGTGGTGTGACTCGGTCGAGTGCACGTTTAACGTGGCTACTGACCACTTTTTGGGGTGCTACTCGATCGAGTGGCCCATGGCACTCGATCGAGTGCCCCCTGTACGAAGCATGGCTCGTTTCGTTTTATGACTTGAAATCGATGAACGGTCAAACCAAAAACAAATATCGCACGATTTGTATTTAATTCAACCTCCGGTACTATAATCGTGTATGAACGATTATAATACCGTCACCGGAGTTTTAGGAAAACGTTTACGTTAGATTAGGAAATTTTGAATTAGTGACGAAATGTATCCCTCTACGTCACGACATCGGAACTAACCCTTTCCGGTTACGTGATGTCGGTTTTCGTGTCAACGGGTATCGTACCAATTATGGAAAGGGAATTAAATGCTAGTGTTAGTGTTACTACGATTACAAAGATGATGCAAAAATACGATAAAAAAAGCGAAAATGAGACTAGATAAAAGAGATTAAAACGGGGTTTAGGACACCCTCAACATACATGCTTAGTAAGGACCTCGGAAATGGACTCGTAACAGCGGCACGGGCTCGGGAGTATCGAGGATGTATGAGAGTTGTGGTGTGTATGGATGTGTATGTGTATGTGTCGGTTTATCGAGAGACGAGAGCTCGGTTTTTGTGTGTTTTCGGCTTAGGATTTATAAGCCTTTGATGTGTAAGATGGTAGGATTGAAGTAGGGTAAATGTAGCTGAAAAATGTAGGGTAAAAGTGATTGAAAAATTCTGAAATGCATGGGGGGGTGAAGCGGTATTTATAGACTTCAGCCCTCGACATAGGGGCACTCGATCGAGTGGCCCTAGTGCACTCGATCGAGTGCCTTCGCAAATGGGCCAAACCCGGGTTCAAAAGGCTCCACTCGATCGAGTGGGTCAAACGGGTGAGATAAAATAGGGAAGTTTTGACTTTGTTGATTTGATTGACTTTTTGAATTTTATTTTGTGCGCCAACTGAACCTGGTTGTTTTATGAGACGGTTTCGTCTTTGACCGGGTTTTGACCCGGTCGCCAAAAGACGGGATTTATCTTTGGTGTCGTTTTGGCCCAAATTAGTCTCTTTTTGCTCGAAAGACCCACTGGGCCTGGATTTGAGGTCTGTTTTGTGAGATTTCTACTCCACTAAAAGTCCATGTCGGATATTATGAATTCCGAGCCCAAATCCGAGTATACCAAGTCACGTTTGCGTCCGATCATCATCGGGTGTTTTTCGGAGACTACCATAGACACGTGGCAGTCAAAATGCGGGTGTCTACAGAAGGATACCGGGTTGCTAGTTTATCCACTTATCTGAAATAACAGTTTCCAAACCGAACCACAACTTACTCATACCCGATCCTACATGGACCCATTTTAATAGTTATTTTGACACAAACATTACTTTATAAACAAAAAAAACTCGAGAATTAGAGATGTTTTTGTTTTGATTTTATTGAACATTTGAGATGTGTACTTATGTAGGAAATTAACTCGAGAATTAAAAATGTTTTTTTTATTTTATTAAACCTTTGAGATGTGTATTTGTTTAGGGAATTAGGGAAAATGGACAAATGAGAAATTAATAAATGTAAAAAATTGAAAATATGAATATTTGGGATGATGGACATACTGATATTCTAATAATGTATTAGTATGATATACTATGTGATTATGTGAAATTGAGAAATTAATTTGATAATGTATTATTATGTATTGACACTTTTATTTTAGTCGAGGATACTTTGATTTTTGTTTTATAAAGTTTGCGGTTAGTTTTTTAGTTTTTTTGTTACATTTAGTTACTTTTTGGAGTTAGTTTAGTCAGGATGAATTCGTGATCTGAATTGAATTAAACTAGACTGAATTGAAGTACTGAACTGATCGAAACTGAATTGATCTGACTGAATTGAACTGAAGAACTGAACTGCACAATATACACTAAACTGAACTCAATTATTTGTGTGTTATTTTTCACGTTATAATTTTTTTATCACCCCCACCTCGAAATTCCTGGATTCGTCACTGTGGACCCCGGTTCCAAGAATCGGGTCCACTCGCGGTTTGACCCACCCCCAACCCCCCACTGGTATGGACGACATCAGAAGATCCAATAAAATTGGTGATATTAAACAGTTTGACATTTCACGGAATTATATAAATTTATTTAATAACCTAATAAGACAAAGGTATGCAATAGGACAGTAGTACGACTGTGTGAGATACATTAACATTTATTAGCTGTCAGATTCATGGAGTCTTTACCAAGATTTGCTGAACTTTTTTTATTTTTTTTTTATTTTTTTTTTGAGATGGGATTTGCTGAACCTCAGACTTCATGACTCTGCCACACATTATATTTCATCTCTGTTGACCAATACTCTCTCCCATGGAAATTAGTACTTGTATTATTGGAATACTTAAATTAAGAAACCTATATGCTCCTATGACTCCTATCGCTCCATTTCAATCAATATTATACGTATTTCTGTTAAGTTTGTTTCACTTGATTCCATACGTTTCTTTATATATCCATTAAATTCCTTGTTTAATAACCTAATTACCCTCGCTTATTATTTTTTCTCCTCACCCTACCCAACCCCATTTCCATTAAAATAAAGGATAAAATAGTAACTTCAACAATAATATACTCGTATCAATTTTCTATACCACCTACAATATCATGTAACAAAATGTATATTATTGATTAGAACGGAGGGGTAGTATTTTGGATTTATCCAAACACTAAGTCACCTTTGTGACGATAAAGTTCCATCACAAAAAGGAGGCATATCTAGGAGTTTAGAGTACTTTGGACTAAATTTTATAGGGTACAAATTTTTTTTTCCTGATTCACAATACATAAAAGTAGTACTCCGTATTAACCTTTGTGTAGACACCCACATTTGGCTGCTAGGTGTCTATAGCAGTTTCCAAACAACACCCGATGATGATCGGACGTGAACGTGCTTTAGCATACTCGAATATGGGCTCAAAATCGTTAGTATTTGGCTTGTTTTTTTTACGGAGTACAAATCTCACAAATCAACCTAAAATCTAGGCCCAGTGGGTCATTTCCAATCAAATAAGACTAATTTGGGTCAAAACCGACACCAAGGGCAAAATTGTCTTTTAGCGACCGAGTCAAACCCCGGTCAAAGGCATTTCAAAGATATAAAAATCAGTCACGCAGCTTCGAAAGTCTGACACGAAGTCAAAGACTACACAAATATCCGCTACAAAGAGGATTAAAGCAACTAAACTTCATCGTTAGAGATAAAATTCTATCTCTAAAAGAGTCCTCCAACCCGACCAGACGCACTCGATCGAGTGGACCGGCCCACTCGATCATGTAGGCTCATAAAACCCACGAGAACCGGTGTCAGACCGGGCCCTCGATCGAGGGCCATGCATTACTCGATCAGTGGTTCCTTTTCTATCCGAAATCGGAATTTCTTCATATCCAAAACCGGGTGTTTCCTTCCATCCAAAACCATCTTTTTGATGGTAGGTTCTCGCCGCGTCCCCCACCGTCAAGTAATTAACCAACTAATCCTAGTGGGTAGCTAGGGTAAGTCGGGTCGTGTCCACGGAGACGGTTATGTAATGTCTAGACTAGGTCTACCTAAAACGAGGCTAAGTTACACAAACAAACACAAAGAGACTATAATTGATTAACTGTGATGGTTGAAGAGGTATGAACTAAACTAACAATGAACTAACTATAACAAGAAACAACTAAAGACTAAGGAGATGGAGAACTCAAATATGAAAGGGAGTAGGGTTAGGTCGGGTTCACAAGTGTAGTAGGATAATTGGGAAGTCAAGGGTATAGGTTTCTCCATGCCACTAAGGTCGGTTTGCGCTCTCGCGCCAAAGCCTAAGTCCGCACTCTCGTGTCTAAGACTAGACCCGAAAACCTATGCAAAGTATTACCTAAAGCACAAGCATTCAATCACAAATTGATTACAAGATGAGAAGATGAAAACAAGCATGAGAAGCATTGGCCACTACAACTCAAACAACCAATTCAACAAACACATAGAGTGCTCAACATGTGACTAGTGACAAAGATTCAACCTTTTCCCCTAATCAAACCCTAATTACCCATAATCCACACTTAATCCCCCCTACTAACCCCACAAGGAATCTACTCACTTATAATGAAACTAAATCTAAGACTAACAAGAGAAATCAACATAATCATCAAAACATCCATTATGAACAAACAAGAACAATGAACAATATGTAAAGATTCAAACTTGAAAGATAAACAAAGATTAAAAGTAAAGAGGGGAAGAGGATTATACCAAACTAGCAAGAATATAAAAAGATGAGAACTTGAATTAATAAGAAACCCAAATAATCTCCAAGGTTGTCAAGCTTGGATGAGTCTTCAAGAATCTCCTTAATACAAGACTAATTGCTAGATTAAACAAAGATTAACTAAAGATTAATATGAAACTTAACTAGAGATGAAGAGAAGCTAATTAGGGTTTTGAATGTTGAAGAGAGGTCTAAGATAGTCTAATGTAATGTAAAGATGCTTAAACAATACAAGGGGGAAGTATTTATAAGGTTACAAAAGTGAAGGAGAATGAAAAGAAGAGTCTCGTGCTGAAGCTTGCCCATCCCGTCCGGGATGAGATGGTCCCGTCCGGGACGAAGTGGTCCCGTCGGGGACGGCCCCAAAACAGGAGCTATTCAATTTGTGCACCCCTTCCCGGTCGGGAAGGCCACTATCCTGTCCGGGAAGGGCCTTGTAGGCCTCCAATATGATCTTTTTGGTCCCTCCTTGCTTCTCATGGGCTTTTCATCGATTCTCGGGGCTCGGGATCGAGTCTAAGGGGCTCGGGAATGGGTCCCAAGGTCTCGGGATCGAATCCAAGGCACCGAGTGATCGTTCCTTCTCTTTGTTGGCTCCAAAAGTGTATGAAACGAGTCGGGATCGTTCTAATTCTTCATGAATGGTCTCGGGAACCTAAAACGAGCTAGAAGAAGTATAAGTAGCCCTGGAGCGATTTCTCAAGGAAATACAAGACCAAATACAACAAGTTAGGCACTACAAACTACACTTATCAACTCCCCCACACTTAAACCTTACTCGCCCTCGAGTAAGCACAAACTAACTACTGAACTAGCCGAGTGGGTATTAGCGCACCCTACGCCCTTTCAACTCACGCGAGTACACTTAGAGGAAAAGTGCACTCCGCAAGGCAAGTAAGGTCTTGCTACAAAACTGTGGATGCAACTGGACACAAAACACATAAACAAACAAGCATACAAACAAACAAACACAAGGTTGCACCCAAAAAGAAACAAATACCGCTTCTCTCTAAAAAGCGGTAAAAGAAGCACCGGTTTAGGACTCAAGGCAAGTGACAACGTTCCAAAGCTAATAACACAAATCGATATGAACTAAACCCTAATAGTATGACAACAAAGCAATAAAAACGTTGGTAACTTACCTAGGTCCTCCTAACCTTCTAAGAACGTATTAGGGGACGGTCGGCGGGATGGAAAAAGGATGAACCACGGTGTTAGTCGACACTGTAGGTAAGTGAGAACCCGCCCCCTTTAGCGATGAGCCAAGAGGGTCGTCCCATGTTCAAAACCGCTCAACTAATCCAAGTAAAAAGGTGAATATTATTTCAAAATGAGGGAAGACCGACCATTACCACTATCATCCTTCCTAGGGACTCGGTCCTTTGGTAGGCTCTTCACGGTAACGATCGGAAAAAGACTTATTTTTTAGAGGTAGGGATTCTTTTTGTGAGAGGGTTTTCTTTTGACATTTTTCTTTCTTTTGCATTTTTTTGCTTTTTGTGTTGCTATGCCATTTCTTTTTCTTCTTTTGTATTTTCTTTTTGGCGTTTTGTGCCATTTTATTTTTCTTCAATCTTTTCTTTATTTAATTTTCTTTTCTTTGCCCTTTTGGCTAGGTTTGAGTTGTAGGCATTTCTTTGCTACTAAGAAAGAGATTTCAACAAATTGCAACTTTATTTTGTGGATATGTGTAGGAGGTAGGGGAATGGGTAAGTCGGGAGCGCGCTTTCCCTTCAAACCCACAAAAAGGGGAAAACTTGGATTAATCAAACAATTCCGAACACGGTCACCTAAGGGACGGGACTCGGCAACCAAGGCCTTTTCACACCGTGGGTGGTCATAATGGTCAAAATGCAAATCCCGTAGTAAATACCTAGTAAGCTAGGTGGACTCAAGGTAAAGGACCAACGAAACTATTGATTTAGGGTCATTCTACTAGACTAAAGTCCAGGACTCGATTCATACTACTAGAAAGGGAAAGTAAACCCTTGCACATTAGCCTCAAAACCGGGTTTTCGAAAACCTTTTATCACACACTAGACACAATTACACATCACAAAATGAAGACACGGCGAAAACGAAAGAAAAAGAGGCAAAAGGCAACAAAACAAGACAAGACAAAACAAACACATATAACAAACACCACCCCGAAATTCCATACAAGCTACCAAATCAACATCAAACTTTACAAAGCTCCACCCGAGCACACATCATCACAAATCTCCTCCAAACTCCACAAGAGATAAAGAAGAAAAAGGGATAAAGATGTTACCGGAAGTCTTGAAAACCCTCCAAAGTTAATGGTGATTAAGCGACCTACAAGAAAAAAGGGAGGCAAAACACGCACAACAAAACAAACATACGATACAAAGACACAAAAAGTGAAAGACACAAAATAAAATCTTTTTGATTTTTGTGAATTTTTTTTCAAATTTTTATGGTTTTTTTTATAGATTTTTCGAAAAACAACGAAAATAAAATTAAACTATACTAGACTATCACTCCCCCACACTCAAACTTAGCAATGTCCTCATGCTCGATCGTAGTGTATGGAGACACTAAAGAAAATAAAGGAAACTACGAAAATAAAGCTAAAAATCAAAAAGAAAAGCGGAGAAAAGGGTAGAATGTGTCCGGGCGGGGTGTAATCAAGTCACCATGGGCCGAGACGAGAAAAGATATGGATGGGGGAAGAAATAAAAAGAAGGAAATATAAGGAAATGGGAGGGGAGGACTAGGTGTAATCAAGTCACCTAGCCCGGATTCCGCCCAAATCCGACTAAATCCTACGAAAAGGGTGAAAATCATGTAAATTTGGATTTTTCAAATGACTCTCGATGTAGTCACATCATCGAGAGTCGGGAGCAACAATTACCAAGGCCCCGAGGGCCACCATGACAAGGGGAAGGGGAATATTGAAAGAGAGACAAACAATAAAAGACGGAAAAGAAATGAGAGCTGCCATACCAATAGGTTAGCAACTCAAGAACTCCATCGTCTCAATGATCAATATAGGCACTTTGCTTGTCTTCTTCATTGTCATCCCACTTCAAACTTTTTAATATTGCATGGTTGAAGTACAAAGGTATAAGGGGGTGGGATTTGATGTGAGGCTCGGTGTAAAGTGAAGAGAAAATGAGGCGAGGGTGTGTAAATGAGGTGTATGGGTCATATGATATGAGCAAGGAAAGGTAGGGAGGTTGGGAGGGGGTACAAAGTGGAAAGATGGGCTCACAAGACAAAGAGGAGGCAAAAAGGGGAGCAGGGGACCATCCCGGTCGGGATGACACACCCTTCCCGGTCGGGAAGACACTCCAGAAAGCTCGATTTGTGGTACACTCATCCCGATCGGGATGGCTCCTTCCCGGTCGGGATGCCTCATCCTTCCCGGTCGGGATGTTCTCTTCTCGGCCGGGAAGAGTCTTCTAACTCTCCATAACCCCAAAAGCTTATCCAAAGCTTCAAAAACCGTCTCCCTTGCTCAAATCCAAGCTTCTATCATCACGTACTCTCCTCGAGACTTCATCTTCACTAAGACCTATCAAATAAAGTCAAATAACATTCATCAAGATCCCTCCCTCACATCGCTCATCAAAATACCAAATTACAAGAAATTCACAAAACCTAAAAGGATTACAAGAAAGTGATATATACAATAAGACGGTTCTTTTGGAACTCTGTCAAACCAAGGATGGTGCATTCTTCAATCATTTTTTTTAACAACACTTGGCCAACTCCATCTCCATCAAGGGCACGAAGAAACAAATCGAAGGCTCTCGAGAAATCTTCGATCAAGCTTGTAGTATAACCATCCACACTCCAAGGTTCTTCACAACCTTGTGTCGACGTTCCCGGGGCATCCCGATCTACTAAGTTCAATGGCTTGAACTTGTACTTTCGATCCTTCGGTATATACCCAAACGTCCATCTATCTTCATGTGGCCCCAAGGGAGGCTCATCTTTCTTCTTATCTCGCAACTTGTCCTCAACATCATGATATTGCCATTCATCCGCCCCAAGCTCGGAATCATCATCTTCAATTCCATAGAAGTTGTTCTTCAAGCTTTCTCCCGACTCATCCCCTAGATGGATGCCTTCCATGGCGTGGATCATTTTACAAGACTCATCATTAGTAGGCGAGGTGTTGGCTTGGAGGTCAAACACGAGCTTCTCGTCGCCTAGCTCAAATGTGATCCTACCATTCTTCACATCGATCATGGCATCGACGGTATGTAGAAATGGGCGCCCAAGGATAATGGGAGTGATAGCATCTTCCGGCATGTCAAGTACAAGGAAGTCGACCGGAATGAAGAACTTACCAATTCTCATTGGCACATCCTCTAACATCCCTAATGGTCGGTTGAGTGAACTATCGGCCATTTGGAGTGTAATGGAAGTACACTTGAGCTCCTTCATCCCAAGTCGCTCGCAAATAGAATAGGGAATGATGCTTACACTCGCACCCAAATCACATAGTGCTCTCTCAATCTTGAAGTTGCCTATGGTGCACGGGATCGAGAAGCTACCCGGATCCTTCAACTTGGGAAGCGTAGAACCTTGAATAAGCTCGCTCACTACTCTTGTGAACGCTATGGTCTCTTCCTTGTCGATGGACCTCTTCCTAGCCATGATATCTGATGGGTGGGATTTGTCGTGAATCCCAACCGTCAAATAAAACCGGCTAGACCTAGTGGGTAGCTAGGGTAAGTCGGGTCGAATCCACAGGGACGGGAGGTCGGACTAGAGTATGCTACGGTCTAGGACTAGGTTCGAGACAAGATATTCTAAGGAGGAGGCTACTAAGGCTAAGCTAGGTCTAAGGCAAGAAAACAATCAAAGGAAAACGGGCTAGGATTAGGTCGGGATTAAAGGGGTAACGGAATGGTCGAGGAAGAGCTAGAGTGAAGGAGGAAGTAGGGTAATCTAGGTAATGCCCGGGCTCTCGCAAATTAGACTCACCTAGAGGTTCCACCTAAAACCCAACTCGGCGATACACAACACAATCGGGGTTACTAGCACGCTATAGGCCTAGGTCGAATCCGGGCTCTCGCAACTTAGACCGACCTAGGGGTCGTCCTCACCGGGCTCTCGCAACTTAATGAGGGGACCGAACCCACAAACAAACTAATACCCACAAGAGAAAAGCAAGAAAAACAAGCATTCGCACATACTTAGTCAATCAAGCATTTCAACAAACATGTGATGTGCAACAAACCAAGGAGAAACCCAAATCACCCACCAACATCTCCAACAATCCCTTAATCATTCAATTAACACCCTAATCACCTTACTAACCCTAGCAAGATACTACTCTAACATATCTATACTAATACTAACACTAAGAAGGGAAATCAAAGCAAACAACCAAACTAACATCATGAAACTAACAAGAACTATGAACTATGAACAATCCAAACAACAAAGATTCAAACTTTAATGATAAAACAAAGATTAAGAGAAGAGGAAAGAAGGTTATACCAAACTAGAGATGAAAGGAAGAAAGAAACTTGCATAAATGGAAGAACCCAAAACAAACATCCAAGTTTGTCAAGCCTGGTGAAGATCTTGAAGAATTCCCAAATTACAAGCATTAATCTACGATTAACGATAATCTAAAGGCTAATCTACACTAATCTATGCTAATCTATCTAGGGTTTAGTCTCTAATGAAAGGCATCAGCTTAACATAACAAGGGAAGAGTATATATAGGGTTACAAATGGAAGGGAGAAGAAAAGAATAGAAGGCGGGGTAGCAGTGGCCCGTCCCGGCCGAGACGGGGTGGTCCCGGTCGGGACGAGGTCGATCCCGGTCGGGATGCCACCTTCTCGATCGGGATGGTCCACAGACAGCAGCTTCTCTTTTTGCTCCTTCATCCCGGACGGGATGAGGCCATACCCGTCCGGGATGAGCCTTGTAGGCCTCCAATATGAACTTTTTGGTCTCGCCTTGCTTCTCATGGGCTTCCCATCGATTCTCGGGACTCGGGATCGGGTATCGGAGGCTCGGGATTGGGTCCCAATATCTCGGGGTCGACTCCAAGGCATCGAGTGATCGTTCCTTAGCTTCGTTGGCTCCAAAAAGTGTATGTATCGAGTCGGAATCGCTCCAACTCTTCCAAATCGATCTCGAGAACCTGAAACGAGCTAAAGGAAGCATAAGAAGCCCATAAATCGCTCCCAAGGAGCGATTCCACAAGGAAAATGGGACCAAAACACTACAAAATAGGCACTACAAACGACACTTATCAACTCCCCCACACTTAACCCTTACTCGCCCTCGAGTAAGCACAAACTAACTACTATACTAGCCGAATGGGTATTAGCGCACCCTACGCCCCTTCAACTCACGCGAGTGCACTCAGAGGAAAAGTGCACTCCGCAAGGCAAGTTGGGTCTTGCGACAAAACTGTGGATGCAACCGGACACAAAACACATAAGCAAACACATAGACGGTTGCACCCAAAACAAAAGAAATACCGCTTCCCTCTAAAAGCGGTGAATGAAACACCAGTTTAGGACTCGAGGTAAGTGACAACGTTCCCAAGCTAGCAATACAAATCAAGGTGAACTAAACCCTAATAGTATGACGATAAAGCAACAAAAACGTTGGTAACTTACCTAGGTCCTCCTAACTTTCTAAAAAACGTACTACGGGACGATCGGCGGAGTGGAAAGTGAAGAACCACGGTGTTAGTCGACACTGTAGGTAAGTGAGACCCCGCCCCCTTTAGCGTGAGCCAAGAGGGTCGTCCCGTGTCTAAAACCGCCTAACTAGTCCAAGTAAAAAGGTGGAAATAATGCAATATGAGGGAAGATCGACTAATGCCGCTATCATCCTTCCTAGGGACTCGGTCCTTTGGTAGGCTCTTCACAGCAAAAGTCGGAAAAAGGCTTATTTTTGAGAGGTAGGGGTTATTTTTGTGAATCGGGTTTTCTTTTGGCATTTTCTCTTTTCTTTTGCATTTTTTTCTTTGTTTTGCCATGCCATTCTTTTTCTTCTTTTCTATTTTCTTTTTGGCTTTTGTGCCTTTTCTTTTTCTTCATTCTTTTCTTTCTTTCATTTTCTTTCATTTTCTTTTCTTAGCCCTTTTTGGCTTGATTCGGCTTTTTGACATTCCTTAGTAATAAGAAAGAGAGATCAACAAATTGCATTTTTATTGTGTGGATTTGTGTAGGAAGTAGGGAAATGGGTATGTCGGGACGACGTCTTCCCTTCATACTCACAAAAAGGGGAGAACTTGGACTAATCAAACAATCCCAAACACGGTCACCTAAGGGACGAGACTCGGTAACCAAGGCCTTTTCACACCGTGGGTGGTCATAATGGTCAAAAATGCAAATCCCGTAGTAAATTCCTAGTAAGCTAGGTGGACTCAAGGTAAAGGACCAACGAATTCATTGATTTAGGGTCATCCTACTAGACTAAAGTCCAAGACTCGATTTACACTACTAGGAAGGGAAAATAGACACTCACACACTAGCCTCTAAACCGGGTTTTCGAAAACGGTTTACGCACAAGACACAAATACACACACAAACAAAGACTCAACGAGAACGAAAGAAAAAGAAGTAAAAGCAACGAAACAAAAACAATCGCAAAATGAACACATACACAACACAAACACCACCCCGTTCATCCAAACAAGCCACCAAATCATCCACACTTTACAAGCCTCCACCCGAGCACACAACATCACAATCTCCTCCAAACTCCGCAAGAGGTAAAGAAGAAAAAGGGATAAGATGTTACCGGGAGTCTTGAAAGCCTTCCAAAGTTAACGGCGATTAAAGCAACTTATAAGGGAAAGGGAGGCAAAACACGCACACAAAACAAATATACGACACAAAGACACAAAAGGAAAACACACAAAAGAAAAATCTTTTTGATTTTTTGTGAAAATTTTTCAAATTTTTAGGGATTTTTTCAAGATTTTTTTCGAAAAAACTAAGAAAATAAAACTAACTATGCTAGAATATCGCTTTTTGATTTTTTGTGAAAAAGTTTCAAAATTTTAGGGATTTTTTCAAGATTTTTTTCGAAAAAACTAAGAAAATAAAACTAACTATGCTATAATAACGCTCCCCCACACTTAAATCGAGCCATGTCCTCATGCTTGATCGTAGGGTGCGGAGAGACAAAAGAAAGAAAAAGAAATTACGAAAATAAAACTAAAAAAACAAAAATAAAGTGAAGAAAAGGGTAGAAGGTGTCCGGCCGGGGTGTAGTCAAGTCACCATGGGCTGAGACAAGAAAAGATATGGAAGGGGAAAGAAAAATAAAAAGAAGGAAATAAAAGAAAATGAGGGGGGGGGGAGGGCTAGGTGTAATCAAGTCACCTAGCCCGGATTCCGCCTAAATCCGACTAAATCCTCAAAAAAGAAAGTGAAAAACTTGTAAAATTTGGATTTTGAAATGACTCTCGATGTAGTCACGTCATCGAGAGTCGGGAGCAACATATACCAAGGCCTTGAAGGCCACCATGACACAAATGATAAGGGAAGGGGAGTAAACAAAGGAAAACAAGCAATAAAAGACGGAAAAGAAAGGATAGTTGCCGTACCATAGGTTAGCAACTCACTCTCACCATCGTCTCATAGATCAATACAGGCACTTGCTTGTCTTCATCATTGCTATCGCACTTCAAGCTCGATAGGTACGCATGGGAGAGGTAGTAATGGCGTGATGGGAGTGGGATTCGACGTGAAACTCGGTGTAAAGGGAAGAGAAATGAAGTGAGGGTATGTAAATGGAGTGTAACGGTCTTATGACATGAGCAACGATGGGTAGGGAGGTTGGGTGGGGGTATACAATGGTTGGGTGGGCTCAAATGTCAAAGAAGAGGCCAAAAGAGGAGAAAAGAGACCATCCCGGTCGGGATGGATGATCCCGATCGGGAAGACACACTCATCCCGGTCGGGAAGCCACCTTCCCGGTCGGGATGGCACTCCAGCAAGCTCCAATTTTTGCACCTCCATCCCGATCGGGACGGCTTCTTCCCGATCGGGATGGCACATCCTTTCCGATCGGGAAGCTCCCTTCCCGCCCGGGATGGGTCTTCTTGACCTCCAAAACCCCAAAAAAACTTCACCGAAGCTTCAAAAACCGACTTCCAAACTCACGATCCATGCTCTATCATTGGCTACTCTCCTCTAGGAATCACTTTTCCTTCACACCTATCACAATGAACTCAAATACAACATCAAATTTCCTCCCTCACATCGCTTATCAAAAATCCAAATGAACAAGAGTTCCACAAAGGCTAACAAATCCTAGAAACCAAACTATACAAACAAACATAAACACAAATACAAGCACAAAAGAAAAGAAAAAGACATATTTACAATAAGATACTCTCACCAACTACACCTCCATAGCCATCAAGAGCTCAAAGGAGTAAGTCAAATACCCTAGAAGCGATCATCTTCATTGAGCTCGGGGTTCTCGTGATCTTCCGGGTCTTCCAAACCTACATAGCTACGACTCTTATGACCATCCGGTAGGTATAGTGGTCTAGAGTCGTGCTCGGTGTCATGATGTGGGAGATCACACCCTAGAGGTGTCGCTTCTTCTACGGGGTCGAGAGTGGAACTCTTTTCCACCGCCCGACAAGGATCCTCTTCACCAACCGTCTCACAAGACAAAGGGCTAGACATCGTGTGCGGTAGAGGAGGAGAAAGCATCAAGTTTTCTTCATTGGAGGCTTTAGGATCCTCCAAATTCCCATACAAAGCAAGTTCCAAGGCATCTACTTCTTTTTCCCAAGTATTGCGCTCCTTTTCACTCACCTTGTCAAAATGGTCATGAGGGGTCATCTCTTCACTTGGGTTTGGATTGTCAACACCCGGTTCATCACGAAGAAAATCAAACAAATCCAACTTTATAGCCAATACATTGGCTCCCCAAGAGCTATCTTAATAATCATGCTCAACTCCCTCCTCATTGTGGGCCCTTGAAGCCTCAACTTCCTTTATTCTTCCCCTATCTTCACCGCCCAAGCAACACTCAACAATGGTCTCTTGATCGACCCCCTCTTCTTCATTTGTAGCTTCACAATCGGGTTGACTTTATTGTGGAGGCACCCGACCTTCTTGCCCAAATGAACCTTCCTCAACATGTAGCGGAGCTCGAGTGGCCGACATCATGATATGAGCCATGAATGCATTGATGCGAGCATCTTGCACTCCTATTAGGGCCATGAGCTCCCTTTCAATCCCTTGTATTTGAGTCAACATCAATTGTTGACCCTTTTGCAATAACATCATCATCTCATGTTGGCTCCCTTGTGTTTGGGCCAACATTTGACAAGTCTCAAGGATATTTGGTTGTGGGTTATGTGAGGGTGTTTGGTAGTTGTTAGGATGTGGGAACGATCCTTGACAACTTTCTTGGTAACCATAAGAAGAGGGTTCATAAGATTGTTGATGAGGTTGATATGGTTGGTAAAGTTGTGGGTTTTGGTAATTCGCCCCATAGTTGTCTCGTGATGATTGATGGTAGCTTGGACGCGCCATGTCCATAACGTTGCATTGGTACCTAGGATGAGCTAGAAGCACTTGAGCAAACGTTAGTATCCTAGTGCTTTTGAGGCACTAGGAAGGGAGAGCAACACACAAGAAAAAAACGGAGATACACAAGGAGAAGAGAACACAAAAATCAACAACAAAGTCCAAAACTAAGCAAACAAAAGTCTAAACTACGCCGTCCCCGGCAACGGCGCCAATTTGATGGGTGGGATTTGTCGCGAATCCCAACCGTCAAATAAAACCGGCGAGACCTAGTGGGTAGCTAGGGTAAGTCGGGTCGAATCCACAGGGACGGGAGGTCGGACTAGGGTATGCTACGGTCTAGGACTAGGTTCGAGACAAGCTATTCTAAGGAGGAGGCTACTAAGGCTAAGCTTGGTCTAAGGCAAGAAAACAATCAAAGGAAAACGGGCTAGGATTAGGTCGGGATCAAAGGGGTAACGGAATGGTCGAGGAAGAGCTAGAGTGAAGGAGGAAGTAGGGTAATCTAGGTAATGCCCGGGCTCTCGCAACTTAGACTCACCTAGAGGTTCCACCTAAAACCCAACTCGGCAATACACAATACAATCGGGGTTACTAGCACGCTATAGGCCTAGGTCGAATCTGGGCTCTCGCAACTTAGACCGACCTAGGGGTCGTCCTCACCGGGCTCTCGCAACTTAATGAGGGGACCGAACCCACAAACAAACTAATACCCACAATAGAAAAGCAAGAAAAACAAGCATTCGCACATACTTAGTCAATAAAGCATTTCAACAAACATGTGATGTGCAACAAACCAAGGAGAAACCCAAATCTCCCACCAACATCTCCAACAATCCCTTAATCATCCAATTAACACCCTAATCACCTTACTAACCCTAGCAAGATACTACTCTAACATATCTATACTAATACTAACACTAAGAAGGGAAATCAAAGCAAACAACCAAACTAACATCATGAAACTAACAAGAACTATGAACTATGAACAATCCAAAAAACAAAGATTCAAACTTTAATGATAAAACAAAGATTAAGAGAAGAGGAAAGAAGATTATACCAAACTAGAGATGAAAGGAAGAAAGAAACTTGCATAAATTGAAGAACCCAAAACAAACATCCAAGTTTGTCAAGCCTGGTGAAGATCTTGAAGAATTCCCAAATTACAAGCACTAATCTACGATTAACGATAATCTAAAGGCTAATCTACACTAATCTATGCTAATCTATCTAGGGTTTAGTCTCTAATGAAAGGCATCAGCTTAACATAACAAGGGAAGAGTATATATAGGGTTAAAAATGGAAGGGAGAAGAAAAGAATAGAAGGCGGGGTAGCAGTGGCCCGTCCCGGCCGAGACGGGGTGGTCCCGGTCGGGACGAGGTCGGTCCCGGTCGGGATTCCACCTTCTCGATCGGGATGGTCCACAGACAGCAGCTTCTCTTTTTGCTCCTTCATCCCGGACGGGATGAGGCCATACCCGTCCGGGATGAGCCTTGTAGGCCTCCAATATGAACTTTTTGGTCCCTCCTTGCTTCTCATGGGCTTCCCATCGATTCTCGGGACTCAGTATCGGGTCTCGGAGGCTCGGGATTGGGTCCCAATGTCTCGGGGTCGACTCCAAGGCATCGAGTGATCGTTCCTTAGCTTCGTTGGCTCCAAAAAGTGTATGTATCGAGTCGGAATCGCTCCAACTCTTCCAAATCGATCTCGGAACCTGAAACGAGCTAAAGGAAGCATAAGAAGCCCATAAATCGCTCCCAAGGAGCGATTCCACAAGGAAAATGGGACCAAAACACTACAAAATAGGCACTACAAACGACACTTATCAATATCTTTCATGAATCTTCCATATGCCGGGATTTGGGTAAGTAACTCGGTAAACGGGACACTCACATCCAATTTCTTCACAATGTCTAGGAACTTGTCATATTGAACATCCACCTTGGTCTTCATTTGCCTTGTTGGGAAAGGCAACTTGATATGCACCTTGTTTTGCTCATTAAGGTTGGACTTCTCAAATGACATTTTCCCTTTACCTTTGTCTTTTCCTTGAAGTGGGGGAAGTTTGTCTTCATGGGGTTTCTCAATCTCCCACAAAACTTGCTCGTCCATTGGATTTCCCAAGCTTGCATTTTCTTGAGTTGGAGATGCAACTTCTTTCATTGCTTGTTGCTCAATCGGGTTTAAGGTGGAATCATAAGATGCACCACTCCTCGTGGTAATAGCATTCACATGCTCAAATTTCGCCGTTTCACCTTGAGGAGGTAGTTACCTCTTTTGCCTTGAAGAGCTACCTGAAGCAACTTGAGCTATTTGGGTTTCGAGCATCTTCATATGAGCATCTCTTGCTATGTTCTCCCTTTGAAGATGAGCAAATAACTCTTGTTGGTTTCTTAGCATCTCCATTTGGCTTCTTTGCATTTCTTGGTTACTCTTTTGCACATCCATCATAGATTTTTGCATGTCAAAATCTCGAGGTGGAGATTGTGGATTGTGTGGAGTATCGGTGAGTGCTAAGGGAGTACCATAATCATGAATTGGAGACCGGCTCCTTGACTTGTTCTCTTGTCGAGTACCTTGAGTTGCATGTTGTTGTTGATGGTTCCCTTGGAACCCATGAGAGTTGCCTTGATTAAGGCCTTGATTGTTGCCATGGTTGTAGTTTTGATGTCCTTGGTTGTGTTGGTTTCCTTGGAAACCACCTTGATTGAAATTCCCTTGTTGGAACCCTTGATTGTTGTTGAAGGTACCTTGGTTATGTTGCTTGAAATTGTTGAATGGCCTTGGGTTGCCCATATAACCTTGGTAACCTTGGTTGTTCTCCCTTAAGGGAGGTGGCACATATGGACGGTGTTGTAGAGATTGTTGTTGGGAAGCTTGATGGGAAGCTTGGAACATATGAGGATAGGGGGCACCTTGCTTGAACGCTTGAAAGGCGTTCACTTGCTCAATACAACCTCGACAATGTAGAGGCTCATGTCCAACTATCTCACAAATATCACACATCCCATAATAAGGTGTAGGAGATACAACTCCCAAAGCATTAACTTGATTAGTAGAATGTTGGTGGGAGGCACTTGTACTTTGACCTTGATCAAAATGGCTTTGGAGCTTCTTGTCAATAGATTCCATGTGGGTTTTTAATTGAGCTCCAAGATCAATGCTTAATTGTGTAATGGCATCGATCTCGTGCCTTCCTCCTCGATTCGCCTTTCTAGGTCTTGAGTATTGGGAGTTGTGCACCGCCATCTCCTCGATTCTTGACCAAGTTTGGTCATCATTCACCTCGGTAAACCTTCCATTCGATCCCATATTGAGAATGGGCCTTGAGTCTTCATATAACCCGTTCCAAAACTGTTGAACTAGGAACCATTGTGATAGACCATGGTGAGGACAAGAGCGGATCAAGGCTTTGAATCTTTCCCACGATTCATAGAGGCTTTCTTCATCACGTTGTTGGAATCCCGTGATAGAGGCTTTCAATAGATTTGTCTTCTCCGGGGGATAAAATTGTTGGTAGAAAGCTAAGGCTAGCTTCTTCCAAGTATCAATACCAAGAGTCGCCTTGTCTAAACTCTTGAACCATTGCTTAGCTTTACCGATTAAAGAGAAAGGAAATAATACCCACCGGATTTGATCTTGGGTTATTCCCGTTTGTGAGATAGCATCGCAATAATCCGAAAAGGTTTCCATGTGTTGATGAGGATCTTCGGTTGGTAACCCACTAAATTGACTTCTTTCGACCAATTGGACGAATTGCGTTTTTGCCACAAAGTTACCGGTATATGCCTCCAGTAAAACGGTTGGACCGGGCAAAACGTCTTCCGTAAAGGTTGAATGAGAAGAGAACTTAGGCATGATTGGATAAGCGGGAGATGTTGGTGTAGACAGTGTTGATGCAGATGTAGAAGGAGAACTAGGACTAGAAGTACCGAAAGGATTGATGAATTTCCCTTCGGCCGTCTCTCGAGGTATCTCGTTCAAGTCAGAACCTTGAGTTTGTTCTTGATTGGTATTGCTAGCACTTGGTTGAGAGATTCTAACCCGGTCAATCGTCCGTTGGCGAAAGGCTCTAAAGAGTCTTTCCGGCTCTGGATTGAAGAGAAAGAAATCGCCTCTCCTCCTAGGCATACACTACACACTCGAACAAACGTAAGAACACCTAGTGCTTTATGGGCACTAGGCAAAGACAATAAACAAGCACAACGGGAGACAAAGAAGAAAGAAAATGATAAAAGCAAGGACAAAGACTACTAAATATGCACAAGAGATAGAAGAAGAGCACAACAAGGGTAACTAAGTCTAGCTAATAAGCAAACAAAGTCTAAAAAATGCACCGTCCCCGACAACGGCGCCAAATTGATGGTAGGTTCTCGCCGCGTCCCCCACCGTCAAGTAATTAACCAAATAATCCTAGTGGGTAGCTAGGGTAAGTCGGGTCGTGTCCACGGAGAAGGTTATGTAATGTCTAGACTAGGTCTACCTAAAACGAGGCTAAGTTACACAAACAAACACAAAGAGACTAGAATTGATTAACTGTGATGGTTGAAGAGGTATGAACTAGGCTAACAATGAACTAACTATAACAAGAACTAATAAAACAACTAAAGACTAAGGAGATGGAGAACTCAAATATGAAAGGGAGTAGGGTTAGGTCGGGTTCACAAGTGTAGTAGGATAATTGGGAAGTCAAGGGTATAGGTTTCTCCATGCCACTAAGGTCGGTTTGCGCTCTCGCGTCAAAGCCTAAGTCCGCACTCTCGTGTCTAAGACTAGACCCGAAAACCTATGCAAAGTATTACCTAAAGCACAAGCATTCAATCACAAATTGATTACAAGATGAGAAGATGAAAACAAGCATGAGAAGCATTGGCCACTACAACTCAAACAAGCAATTCAACAAACACATAGAGTGCTCAACATGTGACTAGTGACAAAGATTCAACCTTTTCCCCTAATCAAACCCTAATTACCCATAATCCACACTTAATCCCCCTACTAACCCCACAAGGAATCTACTCACTCATAATGAAACTAAATCTAAGACTAACAAGAGAAATCAACATAATCATCAAAACATCCATTATGAACAAACAAGAACAATGAACAATATGTAAAGATTCAAACTTGAAAGATAAACAAAGATTAAAAGTAAAGAGGGGAAGAGGATTATACCAAACTAGCAAGAATATAAAAAGATGAGAACTTGAATTAATATGAAACCCAAATAATCTCCAAGGTTGTCAAGCTTGGATGAGTCTTCAAGAATCTCCTTAATACAAGACTAATTGCTAGATTAAACAAAGATTAACTAAAAATTAATATGAAACTAAACTAGAGATGAAGAGAAGCTAATTAGGGTTTTGAATGCTGAAGAGAGGTCTAAGATAGTCTAATGTAATGTAAAGATGCTTAAACAATACAAGGGGGAAGTATTTATAAGGTTACAAAAGTGAAGGAGAATGAAAAGAAGAGTCTCGTGCTGCAGCTTGCCCATCCCGTCCGGGATGGGGTGGTCCCTTCCGGGACGAAGTGGTCCCGTCCGGGACGAAGTGGTCCCGTCCGGGACGAAGTGGTCCCGTCGGGAACGGCCTCAAAACAGGAGCTGTTCAATTTGTGCACCCCTTCCCGGTCGGGAAGGGCCTTGTAGGCCTCCAATATGATCTTTTTGGTCCCTCCTTGCTTCTCATGGGCTTGTCATCGATTCTCGAGGCTCGGGATCGAGTCTAAGGGGCTCGGGAATGGGTCCCAAGGTCTCGGGATCGAATCCAAGGCACCGAGTGATCGTTCCTTCTCTTCGTTGGCTCCAAAAGTGTATGAAACGAGTCGGGATCGTTCCAATTCTTCATGAATGGTCTCGGGAACCTAAAACGAGCTAGAAGAAGTATAAGTAGCCCAGAAATCGCTCCAAAGAGCGATTTCTCAAGGAAATACAAGACCAAATACAACAAGTTAGGCACTACAAACTACACTTATCACTTTTCCTATCCAAAGCCGGTATTGTTTCTTTTCATCCAAAACCGGGTATTCTCTATCCAAAAGCCGGGTACCCTTTCTTATAAATACACCCCTTTGCAACCTTCAAAAATAGACAATTCATACCCAAAAATTTCAGCAACCATAGGCAAACTACACATATTTACAACACCCGATCCAACGACAACCTTACAACCTTTCATCTCTACACATAAACCGCCATAACTCATCTACATTATCTCGACACTCCCGTGCCTAAGCCACAACTAGACGAGCCCCGTTCCGAGAATATAAAGCATGTAGGTTGAGGGTGCAAATTCAATCCCGACTTCTCCCTTTTCTTCTCTTCTCTTTCTCTCGTTTTTTCCGTTTCATTCGTCCGTCTTTGTCGTGTCGTCGTCGCGTCCTTTTTTTTATTATTTCTTTTCGTTTTCCTCGTTTCTAATATACTATATAATTAACATAAATTGTTTATTCTTAGGATGCGATATCGACTCCATAGTCGAATATTGTGTCTAAAAGAATTAGTCAATAAGTCGAACTAGCACGAACTCGTTGATGCTGAGATAATCGTCACATAGTCCGAAAGGGCTAATTACAAACAACTTATAACAAGTTATACGCGGAGAGAGTTATTTCGTCTTAGTTTGATTTCAGACAACTTATAACATCTTTTCTAGAATTCACTCTAAATATTAGATATTGATTCCATAATCAAGCATTGAATATGACGAGTATCGAAAATTTAAGTCGAGTATAAATCGTATCATATTTTTACACGACTTAGCAAAATTATCGATTTTTCAAAATTAAAAGCAGTTTCGAAATCAATTTCGAAACGAACCATTGTTCGTATAGAATGCACTCGACCGAATGCCTAGCCCACTTGATCGAGTGGCACCCCAAAATCAGAAGCAAAAGGTTTTTCGAGGACCACTCGATCGAGTGTCACGCCAGACTCGATCGAGTGGCCCCTGTCATGTCAGAATCGTGAGCCTTCAACATATTTTGAGCCTCGATAAAATTGTTTATGACTTCGGTCAACACGTGTCAAGTCCATCACGTGTCCTACTCTTTTCAAAACCATGCATCATGTCTTATTATATCATTCTAATCTATATTCGATCCGTTATTACCGTTAGTAACTCGTTTGTTTCTGTCTTTACGTTTTATTTTAGTTGTTTGTTTTATTATACTAAAACGAACATCGCATGTTAAATACAACTTCGACGTAATTCAAAGATGCATTAAATCGACATAGCAACTTATTTAAATCTTCACATGTTTAGTCAAAACGCTGATTGCATTTCATTCCACCGAATTAATAATGCGTGTATTAAAAAAAACGAACGATATCTTAGTAAAGGCCGCTAAGTGCGGGCGGGGTTGGGTGTTTTTTGTGAACTTCCCAACACGTACCCTCACCCCTTACTCAGAACCGTGGTTTCCGAATGTCCGAAACCATTGGCGTACGAGAGTCATTCAATACAGGTAACCGATAATGTCGGTATCGGTATCGCAATGCAAAGGGACGAACCCCATAAACTCTGAAATCCAAATGGGCCGTACTCTGTGCACGGCCCACCAAGATATAGAGTGGGTTCGAATGGGCCCGAACTCCCACAAAGTTCGGTGGCGACTCCATTTCGATTTAAAATTCAACCCGAGATCTATCTCACATGAGATTCATTCGCCTCCCCAAACCCGCGCGTGGCCGCGTTGGGGTGGACCTTTGTCATGTCCACAATTTGGCGACTACGCTGGGGAAAACTGATGTGTAACTTACCATCGGGATTCTCAGGGTGAGACTCGAGGAGAAATCATTTGATTAGCACAATACGTGTTTTAGTTTTACGGTTCATGCATAATCCCATTTTTACCCGGGCCGGTACTGGTGACCGACGTCCCACTATACCGTGATATATTCTAAACTGGATATATCAAGGTGTTCATAGCTAATTCGTATGGGTTTCGCGACATGTTCTAAGATCAACACGACTTAGGAAGTCCGTCCCGATTCTCGAAAAGGCTATGCGTACTGGTACAGACTCTATTCAGACCGACCGAGACTTAGCGTAAAACATACATGTTGTCGTCACAATGCTTGCGTGACTATGTGCTACTTGCTTTCCGTGTCATTTTCAAAAACTGTCTGTAGACACCCGCATTTTGACCGCCAGGTGTCTATAGCAGTTTCCAAAAAACACCCGATGATGATCGGACGCTAACGTGCTCTAACGCGCTCTGATACGGGCTCGAAATCAGTAATGTCCGGCATGGGCTTTTAACGGGATACAAACCTCACAAAACCAACCTCAAATTCAGGCCCAGTGGGTCGTTCCGAGCAAAATAAGACTAATTTGGGTCAAAACCGACACCAAAAATAATTCCCGTCTTTTAGCGACCGGGTCAAAACCCGGTCAAGACGAACTCGACACAAAAAACGACCTGATACATTCTCGAAACTTGCGCCAAATTCAAAAATCAATCAAAATAATCAAAGAGCAATCAAGGTCAATCATTCCTAAAATAGCTCATCCTAATTGATCCACTCGGTCGAGTGAATTGACCCACTCGATCGAGTGGAGCCTAAAAAATACGGTCCAGATTCATTTGCTAGGGCACTCGACCGAGTGCACTAGGGCCACTCGATCGAGTGCCCCTCTATCGTGGGTTCCCTATAAATACCCCGTCAATCCTAAGCATTACACAACTTTTTCCTTCACAAACTTCTTCCTAACCATTCATCAACCTTTACAATACACATTTCAGCCATAATTAAACCCTTAAGCATCATCACACTTATACACATTTTTCGAGAGCAAAACTCGTAAAAATCCATCACAAACCCCATACATACACACCATCAACTCCTCCTACGTATCTCGACGATTCCCGCGCCATTGCCGCCATTTGACGAACCATATCCCGAGAAGCAAGAGCATGTAGGTTGAGGGTGTGACAATTCAACACCGATTTCTCCTTCTCCTTCTTTCTTTTTTCCGTATTTTTATGTACATTTATGTTTGTGCATTAGTATCATAGTTATGTCGATAGTAACGACAATACTAACACTAACATCTAACATTTACTTATCGCACACTAACATCTAACCGCTAACATATTTATCGCATCTAACAATCTAACATTTAATTTTCGTTATTTACATTTTGTTATAATATCACTACCGCGTACATATATATATATTTACATATAATCAAATTTCGGATTTAACTCGTTTAACTACGACTATTGCCCAAAGTCCGTTTAAACCCTTTACGAGACGCAATAGTGGTGGCGCCCTTTCGAGGAGCACCGCCCTACGTACTCAAGGGCATAACGTGATCGTGATAGTACGTAGTTGAACGGGCTTAATTCCACTTCAAAAGATCGATACAAAACCCATTGACGCTAAATCGAGCATCGCATAATCCGTAAGGATTATTAAAGATGACATAACGCGGAGGGAACCAATTTTGTCCCGGTCCAATTTAAAACGATTTTTTATATCATCTTTTCTAAAATCTCTGATAACGGTATCGTAATAATAATACATGCATTATGAGTACCGAGGATTAAGTTGTATATAAATCGTGCCATATTTATATGCGATTCGATCAATTATCGATTTTAAAATACATAAAACGAAACGAGCCATAGCTCGCACAGGTGCCACTCGACCGAGTACATAGGCTACTCAATCGAGTAGCACCCCAAATTATGGGCAGTAGCTTCTTTCAGGACGCACTCGACCGAGTCAGGCCATGACTCGACCGAGTGGGTCCTGTAGCCCAGAAATCCGAGAGCTTTAATGCAACATTCGAGCCTCGTCTTTTTTACGACTTAGTCGTCACGTGTAAAGACAATCACGTGATCCCATTTTTCAAAACTCATATATATCACTTCACTTAAACAACTTTGATCGACGGTCTCACTATTAATTTCGCGTTGACGACTCCTTAGTCGTATTCGACGTATAATTAATTTAAGACTCCAATTTATCGATATGATAAGTTGGGACAAGGCATCGGGATTTGGGATCGGGCTAGCACCACGCCTAGGTCCTATATCTCCGTCCTTCGATTAATACATAAAATAATATGTATTTAATTGAAGTTCGTCCATTTACACGACACACGGTCTAGTTTATACACCGGTCCGTTTCTAACTATTGCTTATCATTTTGATTATGTATTTCGATTATTCTACTTTATTGCTCGTTGTATTGTGAATTCCGTGTTGTATTCCGCCCGTGTAATTTGTAACCGATTTATTTTGCTTTGCTTTATTTATTTGCGTTTTACCGCTTTTAAATGAACCCTCGCATGCTAAATCACTTCGACAATAAATTAGATGCATTAAAATGACGTAGCTCACATTTAATTCGCATGCTTAGCTAAAACGCTGTTTGCATATCATTTCACCGAATCACTAACGCACATATTAGAAAGTCAAACGATGTCTTAGTAGAGGCCGCTATGTGCGTGCGGGGTTGGGTGTCCTTAGTGGGCTTCTCAACACGTACCCTCACCCCTTACTCAGAACCTCGGTTTCCGGATGCCCGAAACCGTTGGCGCACGAGAGTCATTCAATACACGATAACCGGTAGTGACGGTATCGGTATCGCAATGCAAAGGGACGAGCCCAATAAACTCTAAAACCGAAATGGGCCATACTTTGTGTATGGTCCATAGCGATATAGAGTGGGCTCGAACGGTTCCGAATAACCACAAAATTCGGTTGCGACTCCATTCCGACTTAAATTTCAATTCGATCCATTCTCATATGGAGGTGCATTCGCCTACCCAAACCCGCGCGTGGCCGCGTCGGGGTGGACCTACGTCATGTCCACAATTTGGCGACTCCGCTGGGGATTAACCGATGAGTGCCTAACCATCGGCATCCTCAGGGTGAGACTCGAATAGAAATCGTTTGATAAATACAATATGCGTTTTAGTTTTACGGTTCATGCATAACCCCTATTTTCCCGGGCCGGTACTGGTGACCGACGTCCCACTATACCACGATGTATTCCGCCTTGGATACGTTAAAGGTGTTCATAGTCGATTCGTTTGGACTTTCGGCATGTTCTAAGCTCAACTCGACTTAGGAAGTCTGTCCCGTTTCTCGTCTAGACTATGAGCACTGGTATAGACCCCATTCAGACCGACCAAGACTTGGTGTAAAGCATACATGGTGTCATCATAATGATTACGTGACTATGTGCTACTTGGTTTCCGTGTCGTTTTCAAAAACCGTCATTTCAAAAAGTGCATTTTTCCAAAAATATTCAAATTTTCAAAAACCGGAGTGCTACCGAAATTAGGACTTACGATTTAACTCAAAACAAGCCTATTTTTAGCCGGTACGCTATCCATTTCAAAAATTCAATTTTTTTTTCGACTTTTCAAAATATTCGGGCCTCACGGCATTTTCGCCAAATTTAAAAGTCGGGATCCTCTTTCGATTTTCAAATCTTCGGAAATTCATTTTGGATATTCAAAATCCCGAAATTCCAAAAATGCATCTTTTCAAAAAAGTCGGAAAGCTGCCGAAATCTAGACTTAAGATTTGACTCAAAACAAGCCTATTTTCTAGCCGGCATGCCGCCCATTTCAAAATTCGAATTTCCGATCTACCATTCGATTTTCGAATTTTCAAAATTCAATTTCGATTTTCAAATCCTCGTGATGCCATTTTCAACTTTCAAATCTTCGAGATGCCGTTTTTGATTTTCAAATCTTCGGGATCTCATCTTCAATTTTCAAATCGTCGGAAATTATTTTTTTTTTCCAACATTCAAAATTTCAAATTTTAAGATATCCAATTTTCAAAACCCGGGACACATACCGAATTTAGGACTTATAATTTTACTCAAAATAGCCTATTTCTAGCCGGTATTCTACCCATTTCAAAACTCGAAAATATTTTCGAACTTTCAAATTTGGGGCCCGATGCACTTTTCGATTTTTTTTTTGAAAAAATCGGGCCCTTCCCCCGAGTTCTCTCGGATTTTTCTAAAAATCCTTTTCGAAAACTTTCCTCTTCTTAGGACTTCCCGTATTTAGCAGTGTCGGGTCTTGTCATAAGTCGTCGAAGGTCTTTAGCATCAAAGCTCCGTTGATCTTACATCACGCGTTTCCTCCCTACCCCAGTCCGCCTTATTTGACTAAGGCATGGCCCACCTACGTAGGGCATACCCCTACCTAGGAAAGCCGTTTACACACTCGAGTCCTAGCTAGAAAGTCTCACGCGACCTTTCCCTCTAATAGGACGGTCCCCACGACCTTTCCTAAGGGAGTTTCGCCCGTCTTTCAATCCGTTAGTCGAGTCGTCCCAATTCAAAACTTCTTTAACATAAGGGTCTACCCTAATCACAGGGCCGTCTTAATTCGGATCGAGTTAAGGGTCTCTAGCGTCGAAACTCTGTCGATCTTACATCGCAAGTTTCTTCCCTTACCCCGTCTGCCTTTCCTCGAGGCCGAGTCAACCTTTTACAAGGCATAGCCCTATAACAAAAGGTTCGTGATCCTTACGTCTAAGGGTCACTCGTCCAATACTCGAGTCACCTAGGGTTAGGTCACCACGGTTGGTCCGAACACGTGGCACGGTCAAACACGGTCGCCCCATTTTCGGATTCACCCTTCTGCAGCTTAAGTCTGATTCGCGGTCGTTACTTTGTCTAGGTCAACGTTCGGGTTTCCCGATCCGAGAGTCTTAGTCATTTCCGTCACCCCGGGTCGTGTCTAGTTTGACTCATCCTCTTGCATGTACGCAAAACCGAGCCTAGGCGAGTTCTAACACCTGTCGTTTCCTCCGATCAGGGACCCTACGAATGAGGCGTTACCAAACCACAACAAATCCCGCGCCGTCGAGAAAGGGGATATCCAGGGGAGTATACTTATGCTGTCTTGCTCCATTAACAATATCTTCTCAAAAATCAATACCGCCCTAGATAACCTAAGTGTCAGGGTGACCACCATCGAAGAAGACATTGTAAGAACCCGATCCCGTCTAACACAGCTAGAACGGGTAAGGCAGCCGATCACCCAACCGAGTCATTTGAAGGGTGAACACTCTTACGAAACTGTCCGATACCCTCAAGATGGCAAGGCCGAGAGAGGTAACCCTCAAGTCACCTCTCCAAAAATCAAGAACCAGTCAAAGGAAAGGACATTTACCCACTTGGATATGTCCTACACCGTCGCCTTCCAAAGGTTGGTTCCGAAGGGCCTAGTGCTACCTATAGGCCCAACAGCCGACTCACCTGTGGAGAAACGTTCCAAAGCATGGAACGCCGAGCATTACTGCAAATTCCATAGAGGGAGGGGACACGATACAGAACAATGCTGGAAGCTGAAACACCTCATTCAAGACTTCCTCGATGCCGGGAAGACTCCCGTTTTGGAAACATTGTCACTTGCAAAGCCCCTCGTGGACTACACAGGGCCCGATGACCAAAACATTCCATTTACCTCCCACGCATCCAGGAGTCCGGATTTGATTTAAGTCCAAGTGTGAGTCCGAGTCTAGGATGTACTATTTCTTTCGAAGTCAAAGTCAAAGTCAAAGTCAAAGTCGGAGTCAGAGTCAGTTGTATTCTGTCCTCTTTCCAAAATTCAATAAAATTAGCTTTCAATATTCTTTCTCATATATACTTCCTCATGTGTTTCCGAGAACATGATGAACACCATCATACACTGTGAGCACATGCACGTGACTATTATAGGCACACCTATAATGACTGTAGGAACTGAGACCCGTGTTTTCCTTTACCTGTTCCATGTCCGGCATAGACAGCTACATAACTTCCCTTAGCAGGAGCGGTATCGAATCCTATGACAAATCTAGGTAGTCTCCTAGTTTGGGTTCAAGACGGGAGGCAAGCCCATCTCCCCACAATAAACACCCCTCCAATAAGACTAACCAATCCCTACCTTAGGCGTTTAGTCTGACCAGAAGCAAAAAAAGAAGCATCGTGACTCTATAGACTTGATGCGAAAAATACCCAACTCGGGACGATACCCCCACCAAGCCTGTTCGGAATTATGATGACAATACCGAGATCCAAACCACCATGTCTACCGTAGAGTACTCCACCATGAGTTGCACTCACACAAGTACCAACTAGGCTTACACCTTACAAAGGTTTAGCTCCACAAGCCTAATCCAACCGATGAGGCCACCCCCATATCCACCCAAAACACCATCGGGGGAATAGCCGTGAAAAAAAAAATAAAAAAAAAAATCAAAAGTCCAGGAAAGAAGCAAAAGGCCAAAAAAAAGGGTCATTGTCAAAAAAGAGGCACCCACCACCGAGGTTAAAGCGGTCAATCCAAATGAAGAATTCCATGACCGGGGCTAAGGAGTCAACCAACTAAAAATATCCAAGAAACCCATGACCGAACTTAACTTTCAATTCAAGTGAAACGGTCAATTCAAAATTATCAAGACCCATACCGTCCAATAGGGGAGTGACAATCAAGCCGGTCAGCTAACACCACACTCAGTCTTCCCACATTACAACCCTCAAGACCTTCCCGAGATGCAGGCCAGAGACAGCCCGGAATTTTGAGGATTCAAGCTCCATAGGATACCCCTAACCATTAGGGCCAGACATGGAAACCAGATCCCGCATTATCAAAACCTATCCCAATCAAAGTTCGAGTCATTTTACTCGACTTCCCCTTTACTTAACAGAATTCACAATCACCATACACAAACCCGAGAACAAAACTCGCTAAAATCTCGAGAACAAAACTCGTTAAAATCCCGAGAACAAAACTCGTTAAAATCCCGAGGACAAAACTCGTCAAAACCCCGAGAGCAAAACTCGTCAAATCCCCGAGATCAAAACTCACCAAAGACCCGAGATCACAACTCATCAAATTCCCTGAGAGCAAAACTCGTCAAATCCCCGAGATCAAAACTCACCAAAGACCCGAGATCACAACTCATCAAATTCCCTGAGAGCAAAACTCGTCAAATCCCCGAGATCAAAACTCACCAAAGACCCGAGATCACAACTCATCAAATCCCCGAGAGTAGAACTCGTCAAATCTCATCCCAATTCTTCTTATCCAAACCAGTTGCCAACCCCGAACACGGGAGCTCAACCTGCGGTCGGCATAGAACATGCCCAAATAGTTCACACCACCTCTGGGGGCTACCCCGGAGAACGCTCACAGTCACAGGATCAAGATCCTAACCATTCTAGTCCTTTGATCAAGACATTATTGGGAATGCACCTAGCCTACACCATCGCTATGGCTAGTTACACACAAAGTCCTATTAGCTTAGGCACCATAATATATCTTTCAATCCACTGAACTACGGCTTGGTTTGATTTCACTACACGTGAATACGTAGGCAGCCTTTCAATAAAGGCACAACCACCCACATTGACACAAATTCAAAAAGCGCCATCATTCCGGTCACGACACCATCATGTTCTCAACAGCTAGCTTTGTCGTCCTGGGGGCTTCTTGATGGGAGGAATTTGTCGTGGAATCCCAACCGTCAATAATATAACCGGCTATTCCTACGGTAGATAGGGCAAGTCGGGTCGAATCCACGGGGACGGTAATGTATAGCCTAGACTAGGTCGAGCTAAGAACGAGACTAAGTCAACGAGCTAAACTAGAGAATGAAAGGAGGGTAGAAAGCTAGACTAAAACTATGGCTAAGGAGAAAGCAAACAAAGGGAAACGGGCTAAGCTAAACTAAGGTGATGAGAAGGGGAGAAAGCTAGACTATGACTAAGGATAAGGAGAAACAACTAAGGGAAACGGGCTAGGATTAGGTCGGGGTCAAAGGGGTAACGGAATGGTCAAGGGAGGACTAGAGTGAAGGAGGTAGTAGGGTGATCTAGGTAATGCCCGGGCTCTCGCAACTTAGACTCACCTAGAGGTTCCACCTAGAACCCAACTCGGCGATACACAACACAATCGGGGTTACTAGCACGGTATACGCCTAGGTCGAATCCGGGCTCTCGCAACTTAGACCGACCTAGGGGTCGTCCTCACCGGGCTCTCGCAACTTAGTGAGGGAACCGAACCCACAAACAAACTAACACCCACAAGAGAAAGGCAAGAAAAACAAGTATTTGCAACTACTAGTCAATCAAGCATTTCAACAAACATGTGATGTGCACCAAACAAGAGGAAACCCAAATCTTCCACCAACAACTCCAACAATCCCTTAATCACCCAATTAACACCCTAATCACCTTACTAACCCTAGCAAGAACACTATTCTAACATATGTAATCTAGAATTAACACTAACAAGAGGAATCATCAAAGAAACAAAACAAACATCAACAAACTAATGATAACAATGAACAATAACAAAACAATCAACTAAAGATTCAAACTTGGATGAATAAAACAAGATTAAAGAGAAGGAAAAGAGGATTATACCATACTAGAGAGGAAGAAAGGAAGAAATCTTGCATTTATGAAGAAAAACCCAAAACAAACCACCAAGGTTGTCAGTCTTGGTGGAGATCTTGAAGAATTCCCTTAATACAAGTATTAATCTACGATTAACTACTAATTACCGACTAATCTACACTAATCTAATCTAATCTAACCTAAAGTAGTCTAGGGTTTTGTGTCTAATGAAGTGCATAAGCTTTACATAACAAGGGAAGGGTATATATATGGTTTAAGAATGAAAGGAGAAGAAAAGAAAGCAAGGCGCGGGGTAGCAGTGGCCCGTCCCGGCTGAGACGGGGTGGTCCCGGTCGGGACGAGGTCGGTCCCGGTGGGACGCCACCTTCCCGATCGGGATGGTCCACAGACAGCAGCTTCTCTTTTTGCTCCTTCATCCCGGACGGGATGAGCCCATCCCAAACGGGATGAGCCTTGTAGGCCTCCATTATGATCTTTTTGGTCCCTCCTTGGTTCTAATGGGCTTCTCACCGATTCTCGGGACTCGGGATCGGGTCTCGGAGGCTCGGGATTGGGTCCCAAGGTCTCGGGGTCGACTCTAAGGCATCGAGTCATCGTTCCTTAGTTTCGTTGTCTCCAAAATGTGTATGTATTGAGTCGGAATTGCTCCAACTCTTCCAAATCGGTCTCGGGAACCTGAAACGAACTAAAGGAAACATAAGAAGCCCATAAACCGCTCCCAAGGAGCGATTCCACAAGGAAAATGGGACCAAAACACTACGAAATAGGCACTATAAAAGACACTTATCAACTCCCCCATACTTAACCCTTACTCGCCCTCGAGTAAGCACAAAATACTATTGAACTATCCGAGTGGGTATTAGCGCACCCTACGCCCCTTCAACTCACGCGAGTGCACTTAGAGGACAAGTGCACTCTGCAAGGCAAGTTGGGTCTTGCGACAAAACCGCGGATGCAACCGGACACAAGACACACAAACAAACAAGCACATAAGCAAACACATAATCGGTTGCACCCAAAAGAAAACAAATACCGATTCCCTCTAAAAGCGGTGAAAGAAACACCAGTTTAGGACTCGAGGTAAGTGACAACGTTCCCAAGCTAGCAATACAAACCAAGGTGAACTAAACCCTAATAGTATGACGATAAAGCAACAAAAACGTTGGTAACTTACCTAGGTCCTCCTAACTTTCTAAAGATGTACTACGGGACGATCGGCGGAGTGGAAAGTAAAGAACCACGGTGTTAGTCGACACTGTAGGTAAGTGAGACCCCGCCCCCTTTAGCGTGAGCCAAGAGGGTCATCCCGTGTCCAAGACCGCCTAACTAGTCCAAGTAAAAAGGTGGAAATATGCAAAATGAGGGAAGACCGACTAATGCCGCTATCATCCTTCCTAGGGACTCGGTCCTTTGGTAGGCTCTTCACGGCAAAAGTCGGAAAAAAGCTTATTTTGAGAGGTAGGGGTTATTTTTTTGTGAATCGGGTTTTCTTTTGGCATTTTCTCTTTTCTTTTGCATTTTTGCTTTGTTTTGCCATGCCATTCAGTTCTCCATCTACTCACATAATCCAAAGACTTCAAACTAGCCTCCTTAATATAGAGTGTCCTAGTACTCGGCTCAGTCGAAGACAAGAATCTGTCAGGACTCGAGACAACGCCCACTTCGGGCCTATACCTCGAAACCAAGAATTCAAGAGCACTAGACAACAACATTGCTGAGCCCTGTTGTGCAGTTGCAATCTCATTACAGACCACTGCAATTCCCCGATAACGCATCCTTCCCATTCCGAGGATTCGACCATGTTGCCACTCGCCTAGGCTACGGAATAGCGCAACCTAAGAGTCTTGTTAGGCGGCCCAACCCCCTACCGAGTCACGGTCCAACCCCTTGAGAGTTCAGTCGTGTCTGTCAACTCGTCTGGTCACGTCCAGAGTCGAATCTGTCAGTATACCTCTCTCTTCAAATTCTCATTTTAAAATTTGCAAAACTTAGCCATTTGAAAAATCCTTTTCGACAAGGTCAAATTTCGGTCTATTTAAACTGCAAATTTCCTTTATACCCCTTTCATTTTGAAAACCTAGCACGTGAGTTACTTTCGGGATTTTGATTTCAAAGTTCAAAAATTTTATAACTTTCAAAAATTCAAAAAAACATTTTTTCCCCAGCGCGAGTCATATTTGTTTCACCTACGTGTTGCATGCAAAATTTTATGTAACTTATACAGGTACAATTCAAGACCGCGCAGCTCACATATCTCCCCAGCAGAAAGCCTGAGGCGGCATTTTCCCGGAATGGTACGGGATGGGCCCACATATAGGCGCACCCAGGACTTATGCGACAAGTCCGATTCCCCACGGAGTTATTATCATCAAGCCAGGTATGATTTCTATCCTATGGCTGGCGAGCCCTTTCACGCAAGTCTAATGGACTATAAACGACCCGACCGGTAGTCTACCAGGTCTTAATTGACTTGGTAGCTACTCTGACTTTCGTCTTGTCCAAGCCTCAGTCAGAGTGGGGGCTCTGTAGACACCCGCATTTTGACCGTCAGGTGTCTATAGCAGTTTCCAAAAAATACCCAATGATGATCGGACGCTAATGTGCTCTAACGCGCTCTGATACGGGCTCGAAATCAATAATGTCCGGCATGGGCTTTTAACGGGATACAAACCTCACAAAACCAACCTCAAATTCAGGCCCAGTGGGTCGTTCCTAGCAAAATAAGACTAATTTGGGTCAAAACCGACACCAAAAATAATTCCCGTCTTTTAGCGACCGGGTCAAAACCCGGTCAAGACGAACTCGACACAAAAAATGACCTGATACATTCTCGAAACTTGCGCCAAATTCAAAAATCAATCAAAATAATCAAAGAACAATCAAGGTCAATCATTCCTAAAATAGCTCATCCTAATTGATCCACTCGGTCGAGTGAATTGACCCACTCGATCGAGTGGAGCCTAAAAAATACGGTCCAGATTCATTTGCCAGGGCACTCGACCGAGTGCACTAGGGCCACTCGATCGAGTGCCCCTCTGTCGTGGGTTCCCTATAAATACCCCGTCAATCCTAAGCATTACACAACTTTTTCCTTCACAAACTTCTTCCTAAGCATTCATCAACCTTTACAATACACATTTCAGCCATAATTAAACCCTTAAGCATCATCACACTTATACACATTTTTCGAGAGCAAAACTCGTAAAAATCCATCACAAACCCCATACATACACACCATCAACTCCTCCTACGTATCTCGACAATTCCCGCGCCATTGCCGCCATTTGACGAACCGTATCCCGAGAAGCAAGAGCATGTAGGTTGAGGGTGTGACAATTCAACACCGATTTCTCCTTCTCCTTCTTTCTTTTTTCCGTCTTTTTATGTACATTTATGTTTGTGCATTAGTATCATAGTTATGTCGATAGTAAAGACAATACTAACACTAACATCTAACATTTACTTATCGCACACTAACATCTAACCGCTAACATTTATTTATCGCATCTAACAATCTAACATTTAATTTTCGTTATTTACATTTTGTTATAATATCACTACCGCGTACATATATATATATTTACATATAATCAAATTTCGGATTTAACTCGTTTAACTACGACTATTGCCCAAAGTCCGTTTAATCCCTTTACGAGACGCAATAGTGGTGGCGCCCTTTCGAGGAGCACCGCCCTACGCACTCAAGGGCATAACGTGATCGTGATAGTACGTAGTTGAACGGGCTTAATTCCATTTCAAAAGATCGATACAAAACCCGTTGACGCTAAATCGAGCATCGCATAATCTGTAAGGATTATTAAAGATGACATAACGCGGAGGGAACCAATTTTGTCCCGGTCCAATTTAAAACGATTTTTTATATCATCTTTTCTAAAATGTCTGATAACGTTCTCGTAATAATAATACATGCATTATGAGTACCGAGGATTAAGTTGTATATAAATCGTGCCATATTTATATGCGATTCGATCAATTATCGATTTTAAAACACATAAGACGAAACGAGTCATAGCTCGCACAGGTGCCACTCGACCGAGTACATAGGCTACTCGATCGAGTAGCACCCCAAATTATGGGCAGTAGCTTCTTTCAGGACGCACTCGACCGAGTCAGGCCATGACTTGACCGAGTGGGTCCTGTAGCCCAGAAATCCGAGATCTTTAATGCAACATTCGAGCCTCGTCTTTTTTACGACTTAGTCGTCACGTGTAAAGACAATCACGTGATCCCATTTTTCAAAACTAATATATATCACTTCACTTAAACAACTTTGATCGACGGTCTCACTATTAATTTCGCATTGACGACTCCTTAGTCGTATTCGACGTATAATTAATTTAAGACTCCAATTTATCGATATGATAAGTTGGGACACGGCATCGGGATTTGGGATCGGGCTAGCACCACGTCTAGGTCCTATATCTCCGTCCTTCGATTAATACATAAAATAATATGTATTTAATTGAAGTTCGTCCATTTACACGACACACGGTCTAGTTTATACACCGGTCCGTTTCTAACTATTGCTTATCATTTTGATTATGTATTTCGATTATTCTACTTTATTGCTCGTTGTATTGTGAATTCCGAGTTGTATTCCGCCTGTGTAATTTGTAACCGATTTATTTTGCTTTGCTTTATTTATTTGCGTTTTACCGCTTTTAAATGAACCCTCGCATGCTAAATCACTTCGACAATAAATTAGATGCATTAAAATGACGTAGCTCACATTTAATTCGCATGCTTAACTAAAACGCTATTTGCATATCATTTCACCGAATCACTAACGCACATATTAGAAAGTCAAACGATGTCTTAGTAGAGGCCGCTATGTGCGGGCGGGGTTGGGTGTCCTTAGTGGGCTTCCCAACACGTACCCTCACCCCTTACTCAGAACCTCAGTTTCCAGATGCCCGAAACCGTTGGCGCACGAGAGTCATTCAATCCACGATAACCGGTAGTGACGGTATCGGTATCGCAATGCAAAGGGACGAGCCCAATAAACTCTAAAACCGAAATGGGCCATACTTTGTGTATGGTCCATAGCGATATAAAGTGGGCTCGAACGATTTCGAATAACCACAAAATTCGGTGGCGACTCCATTCCGACTTAAATTTCAATTCGATCCATTCTCATATGGAGGTGCATTCGCCTACCCAAACCCGCACGTGGCCGCGTCGGGGTGGACCTATGTCATGTCCACACCGTCATTTCAAAAAATGCACTTTTTCAAAAATATTCAATTTCCAAAAATTCGGAATGCTGCCGAAATTTAGACTTAAGATTTGACTCAAAACAAGCCTATTTTCTAGCGTGCATGCTATCCATTTCAATATTCGAATTTCCGATCCTCATTCGATTTTCAAATTTTCAAAAATTCCATTTCAATTTTCCAATCTTCGCGATTCCATTTTGATTTTCAAATCTTCGAGATGCCGTTTTCGATTTTCAAATCTTCGGGATCTGGTTTTCGATTTTTAAATTATCGGAATTTTTTTTTTTCGTTATTCAGATTTTCAAAATTCCAAGTATACAACTTTTCAAAAACCCGATCCTATTGACCCACTGCCAATTTCAGGACCATCTTCTCAATTTTCAAAATTCAATAATTTTTCAAAACCCTTCTTGTCCATGGACCTACCGTAATTCGTGTGTCGGGTCTTTTCATAGGTCGTCGAAACTCCGTCGATCCTACATCACGGGTTTCTTCCCTATCCTAGTCCGCCTTTTTCTAAAGGCATAACCGACCAACACAAGTCATACACTCGTAAATGGAAGGTTCGTCTACACTCGAGTCCTAACTAGAAAGTTCCACGCGATCTTTCCCTCTAACAGGACGGTCCCCACGACCTTTCCTAAGAGAATTTTGCCCGTCTTTCAATCCGTTAGTCGAGTCATTCCAATTCAAATCTCCTTTAACTTAAAGGTCTACCCTAATCACAGGGTCCATCCTTATTCAAGTCAAGTCGAGGGTCTCTAGCGTCGAAACTCTATCGATCTTAAATCGCAAGTTTCTTCTCTTACCTCGTCTGCCTTTCCTCGAGGCCGAATAAACCTTTTACAAGGCATAGCCCTATAACAAAAGGTTCGTGGCCCTTACGTATAAGGGTCACTCGTCCAACACTCGAGTCTTAACAAAACCTTCAATCCCACTCGGGAGCTACCCGTCAGCAGAGTGATTAATCACAATTGCTCTAAGGGTCATGTCTTACACGTACCCCACTTTCAAGTCAATTAGATGCCACTTCATCCGAGTCCTTAGTCTCACTTGGGGGCTATTCTCCGATGGAGTGATTAATCACAGTCACTCCGAGAAGTGCACCCTACATATTTGTCTTAGGAGAGTCTAACCCGAGTCAAACCGAAGTTGTCTTTCCTCCCGCGCTATTTCCTATGCTTTGGTGTATTTGAGTTCCGAGGCAACTTTCCTGATTACGTGGGTATTCTCGCAGAGAATGGCGTCCGCATCCGGGAATAAGGGCATGGAAAACACCATTGATAAACTGAAGACTTTGCTAGAGACAATGGTTAGTAAGCAGGCCATGTTTGAAACCCAACTAGGGTTCATAAGAGCCGACCTAGAGGCCACAAATGCTCGTTAAACTGCCATTGAACGGCAAGACCTCGAATCTGGGCCGGTAAATACCGGGCCATTTGCTAAACTGATCAGCACAGTGCATGAGCTCGAACAATAGTTCCACGCCCTTCAAGGGAATAATATTCATATTGAAAACTCCCGAGACTATACACCCATTAGTAAGAAACTACCAAAGGCTCTCAACTTAGAGGGGCTACCCATATTCGAAGGGGCGGAGGATTCATTATTACACCTCCGAGCTTTCAAACAATTCATGGCAATCAAAGGGGTCAAAGCCGACATGCTCATCAATTTGTTCGGCGCATCCCTCGGAAAATATCCAAAAGCCTGGTTCTATACGCTTAATACAAAAAGATTCCCAACTTGGGAAGATGTGTCTACCGAGTTCGCTAAAAACTATTCAGATAATACTGAACTTCAGACTACCATGCGGACTTTAGAAGTCATGGCCCAAGATCCAACAGAGGGTTTCACCACATACCTTCAACGTTGGCGGGCTGAGAGTGTTAAGCTTGTAGACAAACCCAGTGAGAAGACACTAGTGGAGGCGTTCATCATCAACAACCTCCTACCCTCCTACCGCGTCCATCTTAGGTATGCCGGCATTTCAATCTTTGCGGTGCTTACCGAAATGGGCACTAGGATTGAAGACGATCTTCGACATAATGAAGATCTGAGTGAAGCTTCTGCTGAAGGCTATATTGGACATCAACTTGAGTCCTTAGAAGCTGAAGACTATTGACTAAATCATCCGAGAGTCCAGATTTGATTTAAGTCCGAGTCTGAGTCCGAGTCTAGGATGTACTATTTCTTACAAAGTCAAAGTCATAGTCAGAGTCAGCTTTACTCTGTCCTCTTTTCAAATTCAATAAAATCAGCTTTTATATCTCTACTATATGCTTTTCTTGTGTGTTTCCGAGAACATGATGAACACCATCATACACTGTGAGCACGTGCACGTGACTATTATTGGCACATCTATAATGACTGCAGGAAACCGAGACCCGTGTTTTCCTTTACCTGTTCCATGTCTGACATAGAAAGCCACATAGCTACCCTTAACAGGAGCGGTATCGAATCCTATGACAAATCTAGGTAGTCTCCTAGTTTGGGTTCAAGACGCAAAGCCCACATCCCACAATAAACACCCCTCCAATAAGACCGACCAATCCCTACCTTAGTGTGGACATGACATAGGTCCACCCCGACGCGGCCACGCGCGGGTTTGGGGAGGCGAATGAATCTCCATATGAGATGGTCAAATTGAAATTTAAATCGAAGTAGGAGTCGCCACCGAACTTTGTGGGAGTTCGGGTCCATTCGAACCCACTCTATGTTGTAGTGGGCCGTGTACAAAATACGGCCCATTTCCGATGTCAGAGTTTATTGGGTTCGTCCCTTTGCAATATGATACCGATACCGACATTATCGGATATCGTGTATTGAATGACTCTCATTGCCAATGGATTCGGACATCCGGAAACCATGGTTCCGAGTAAGGGTGAGGGTACGTGTTGGGAAGTTCACTAAGAACACCCAACCCCACCCGCACTTAGCGGCCTTTACTAGGATATCATTCGTTTTTGGTGTACACGCGTTAGTTCGACGGTTGAATGATATGCAAACATTATTTTCCCTAACCATGTGAGAAAAATTAAATGGGTTGCTAAGTCGTTTAATGCATATTAAACTAATAATGTCAAAGTTGTTTTAGCATGCGAGGTTCGTTTTAGTCTTATAAAACAAAAGATGAAAATAAATCGCTACAAACATGAACAAACAAGTTAGTAACGTTTTGTAAATTAAATAAGAATGTAAGTACAATGATATGCATGATTATGAAAAGTTTTATGACACGTGATGGATTAAACACGTGTTGACCGAGGTCGAAAAAATATTTGTCGAAATCTGAAAATATGCCGAAAGAGTCGCTGTTTTATGTAAAAAAACGATGTTAAAAAAATAGAGAAAACGAGAAAACAAAAAAAAAAGGTCTCGGTTTTCAGGCCCCCGCGTGACTCGCGCGGGTGGCTGTCTCGGCTCGCTCTTTTTCGAAAATCGTTAATTGTGATAAATCGCGTACAAATATGTATTACATTATACTCGATTTATATTTTCGATATTCGTTGTATTCGATATTCGATTATGAAATCGATATCAAACACTCGGAATGATTTTTAGAAAAGGTTTTGTAAAGCTTATTTTGAAAGAGAAATTGAACGAAAAGAGAAAAAAATGTTAATTCTCTCCTCGTTAACATCGTCGTATTTTGTTTTTAACATGTGATGATTGTTTAGCATCAACGAGATTAATATAGTTCTTGTTAGATACGATATTTGACTAAAGAGTCGATATCGTATTTTAAGAACGTTGTTTTATATGAAAATAATTTGTAGTATCGATATTATAGAAAAATAGATGATGTGACGACGACCCAAAAAAACACGACCGATGACAACGAAAAAAAAAACGAGAAAAAAGAGAGAAAGGAGAAGTCGGGTTTTGATTTTACACCCTCAACCTACATGCTTTGTTTTCTCAGAATAAGGCTCGTCGGAAAGTGGCTTAGGCACGGGAGCGTTGAGATAATGTGGGTGAGTTTAGGGTGGTGCGTGTGAAAGTCGGGTTGTGGCCGGTTTTTGGGGTGTCGGAGTTTGGTTGGTATTGCCGGGTTGTAATATCGATTATTCGGTGTTATGAACGTCGGTATTTTTTTAGTTATGATCGATGTAAAAATTGTATGAATGATAGATATGATAGATGTATAATTGTGTGTAAGGGGCCTATTTAAAGGAGAATTCTCGACCTTGGCTAGGAGAGGTGGTTGGATGAGAAATACCGCTTTGGATAGGTAAAGTAAGAAGTCGAGAGGAACGAGAACTCCCTTTCTTGGTGGGGAAGTCACGGCATCTCGCTGGAACGAGGCTACTCGGCCGAGTATTTGATGCTCGGTCGAGTGTTTGATTTGGTATCCGGATAGAATTCCTACTTGAGATCAAATTCTATCCTTAACGGAATTGTTTAATACTTGTCGTAGCTGATTTTTGTAGTATTCGAGCCTAGGCCGAACTCGTGAGATGACACGGCTGGTCCGTGTGTCTCGAAAAAATATCTTTGACCGGGTTTGACTCGGTCGCTAAAAGACGGTTTTGCCCCTGGTGTCGGATTCGACCCAAATTAGTCTTATTTGACTCGAAACGACCCACTGGGCCTGGATTTGAAGTTGATTTTGTGATATTTGTACTCCATAAAAAGCCTAAACCAAATGTCCATGATTTCGAGCCCATATCCGAGTCCACTAAAGCATGTTCGCGTCCGATCATCATCGGGTGCTTGTCGGAAACTACTATAGACACCTGGCGGTCAAAATGTGGGTGTCTACACTTAGACATTAGTCTGACCAACAAAAAAAAGAAAAAAACTAGACAGAAAAAAATCAAAAGTCCAAGGAAAAAGCAAAAGGCAAAAACAAAAAAGCAGGCCATCATCAAAAAAGAGGCATCCATGACCAAGGTTAAACGGTCAACACAAATGAAAATCCCATGACCGGGGCTAAGACGTCAACCAAAAAAAATCAAAAATCCATGACCATGGTTAGCGGTCAACGCAGTGAAAGTCCCTTTACCGGGGTACGGTCAATTCAAAGATTATCAATCCCCATACCATCCAATAGGGAAGAGATAATCAAGTTGGTCAGCTAACGCCACATCTAGCTTTTCCACATTTCAACCCTCAAGACCTTCTCGAGACCTAGGCCAGAGACAGCCCAAAATTTTGAGAATTCAGGCTCCATAGGATATACCCTAACAATTAGGGCTAGACATGGAAATCAGATCCCGCATTATCAACCTACCCCGATCGAAGTTCGAGTCATTTTTACTCGACTTCCCTCTCTCCTACCTGTGGACATGACATAGGTCCACCCCGTCGCGGCCACGCGCGGGTTTGGGAAGGCGAATGAATCTCCATATGAGATGGGTTGAATTGAAATTTAAATCGAAGTGGAGTCGCCACCGAATTTTGTGGGAGTTCGGGCCCGTTCGAACCCACTCTATATCTTAGTGGGCCATGCACAAAGTATGGCCCATTCGGATGTCAGAGTGTATTGGGCTCGTCCCTTTGCATTTGATACCGATACCAACATTATCGGATACCGTGTATTGAATGACTCTCGTGTGCCAATAGATTCGGATATCCGGAAACCATGGTTCTGAGTAAGGGGTGAGGGTACGTGTTGGGAAGTTCACAAAGAACACCCAACCCCGCCCGCACATTAGCGGCCTCTACTAATATATCGAATGACGTTTTAATACACGCGTTAGTAATACGATGAATGATATGCAAACATTGTTTTGCCTAAACATGCGAGAAATTGAATGGGTTGCTATGTCGATTTAATGAATCCAATACTAACGTCGAAGTTATATTTAGCATTCGAGGTTCATTTTAGTACAATAAAATAAACAACGAAAATAAATCGACAAAAAGAGCAAACTTGTTAGTAATGGTAAATAACGATAATAACGGTTTGCGACAATATAGAATGCTATAGGATAATATAAACATGATGCATGATTTTGGAAAATCGATAATTTTGCTAAGTCGTGTAAAAATATGGTGTGATTTATACTCGACTCTAAAATTTCGATGCTCCTCATATTCTATATTTGATTATGGAATCAATATCAAATATTAGGAGCGAGTTTAGAAAAGATGTTATAAGTCATTTTAAAATTGAACTAAAAAAAATCCTTTTGTGTCCCAATTTCCAGGCAATCGCGCGACTTATATGAACTTCGCGCGACTTGCACAGGCGCGCGACTCGCATGAGATCCGCGCGACTCCCATGACACCCGCGTGACTCGCATGATATCCGCATGACTCGCATGGAGGGTTGTTTTGGCTTTTTTGATTAATTGCGTTAGATTTGATATTCGACTACGGAGTCGGTATCGCATCCTTGGAATGATGATTTTTATTGAATCAGGCAGAAATATTGTATGATTTATGCTCGATTCGGATTTGGATACTCTTCGTATCCGAGATTCGATTATTGAATCGATATCGATTATTTACAGCGAAATCTAGAAAATATATTTGTAAGTCGTTTTAAATAAACTAAAACGAAATAAATTGTCTCCGCGTTTTATAGTGTCGGAATTAATTATTATGAATTATGATCACTATTTTTAGCATCAACGACTTCGTATTAGTTAGATTCATTGACTAGATCGTTTAGATTCAACGTCCAACTATTGAGTTGATATCGAACCTAAATAGATTGACGCTTCGCGATTACTTTAATTAAAATGGACTCAATTTGATTCCCTCGACTTCCCGACATCGTAATAAATACTTACGGATTGTGTGATGTCGGATCCGCGTCAACGGATTTCGACCTTAACTAAAAAAAGATGTTTGATTCGAAAATAATTTTGAAATCGATGAAATATGCGATTAACGATGACATGAACAAAATAAAAAAAACTATTATTTATGTTGACTTACTTCAACAATCAAGCGCTAGGGGTGTCGGGATAAGCGACCGGCAATGTCGGGTGAAACACCCTTGTATATTCGGATTTCCATATCCCGTCATCATTCGCACTCGACACGAATCCGTAAGTATTTTAATGTCTTTATACTAGTAATTATTATCGATATTATAGACGCGACAACGAAATATAAAAAAAACAAAAGAAAGACGACGATGACGACGACGCGATGGACGGACGAGGAGAAAAAGGAAAAAGAGAAGAACGAGATTTTGCACCCTCAACCTACATGTTTCTTGTTCTCGGACGGAACTCGTTAATTGTGGCTTGCACGTGAGTATCGAGATGTAAGTTAAGTTATGTTGATTAGGGTTTGGATTCCTAGATGCTAGGGCTAGGGTTTTTTGGGAGTGTGAGATTAGATGAAGATTAGGGTTGATTAAGGTTGTAAAAGGGATGTGAAAAAGTTAGGGTTTTAATTGCATGCAAGAGGGTGTATATATAGGCAATTGCTCCCCCTCCTTGTCTAGGGTTACTCGATCGAGTGCCCTGATGGACTCGATCAAGTGGCCCACCTGAAAGAGGACCGCGGGTCTCTTCTCGGAAACGGCTTTGACCCGGTTTTAACCCGGTCGCTAAAAGACGGTTTTATTTCCGGTGTCGGTTTTGACCCAAATTAGTCTTATTTGATTGGAAATGACCCACTGGGCATGAATTTGAGGTCATTTTTGTGAGATTTGTACTCCGTAAAAAGCCCAATCCAAAAACTAATGGTTTCGAGCCCATATCCGAGCGCGTAGAAACATGTTTGCGTTCGATCATCATCGGGTGTTTTTTGGGAACCGCTATGCACACCTAGCAGCCAAATGTGGGTGTCTACAGAGCCCCCACTCTGACTGAGGCTTGGACAAGGCGAAAGTCAGAGTAGCTACTAGGTCAATCGAGGATTTAGACCTGGCAGACTTCCGGTCGGGTCGTTTATAGTCCATTAGACTTGCGTGAAAGGGCCCGCCAGCCATAGGGTAGAAATCATACCTGAGCTGATGACGATAACTCCGTGGGGAATTTGGACTTGTCGTGTAAGTCCCGGGTGCGCCTATATGTGGGCCCATCCCGTGAAAATGCCGACTTACGCTTTTCGCTGGGGAGTTATGTGAGTTGCGCAGGCGCTGGGGAATAAAAACTTGATGTTCCTTTTGGAAGCCAAGCTTATACCTGAAATGTTAGATATACAGGCAGAAATAGCAAATATAGCAGATAACAAGATACATACAAGAAATGCAGTTAGCATCTATAGACTGACTTGCGCTGGGGAAAAATGTTTTTTTGCTTTATTTTGAAATCGAAGTCTTGAAAGCAACTCACATGCTAGGAGATAGGTTTTCAACATTGAAAATGGTAGAAAAGAAATTTGCAGTTTAAATAGACCAAAATTTGACCTTGTCGAAAAAGATTTTCTCAAATGGCTAAGTTTTGCAAATTTTAAAATGAGAATTTGAACAGAGACATACCGACAGACTCGACTCTGGACACGACAGGACGAGTTGACAGACACGAACTGGACTCTCGAGGGGTTGGACCGTGACTCGGTAGGGGGTGGGCCACCTAACAAGACTCTTAAGTTGCGCTATTCCGTAGCCTAGGCGAGTGGCAACATGGTCGAATCCTCGGAATGGGAAAGATATGTACTAGCCTGTAATGAGACTGTTGTAGTCTAGTGCTCTCCTGGATTTTTGATTTTAGGGTACATTTTCAAAGTGGGTATTGCCTCGAGTCCTGACAGATTTTTGTCTTCGACTAAGCCGAGTACTAGGACACACTATAGAAAGGAGGCTAGATTTTTTGAATTTATCTGGATTTTGTGAGTCGATGGAGGTTTTCTGCCTAAGAGAAGCCCCCAGGACGACAAAGCTAGCTGTTGAGAACATGATGATGTCGTGACCGGAATGATGGCGCTTTTTGAATGTGTGTCAATGTGGGTGGTTGTGCCTCTGTTGAAAGGCTGCCTACGTATTCACGTGTAGTTAAATCAAACCAAGCCGTAGTTTAGTGGATTGGAAGATATATTATGGTGCCTAGTCTAATAGGACTTTGTGTGTAACTAGCCATAACAATGGTGCAGGCTAGGTGCATTCCCAATGATGTCTTGATCAAAGGGCTAGAATGGTTAGGATATTGATCCTGTGATTGTGAGCGTTCTCCGGGATAGCCCCCAGAGGTGGTGTGAACTATTTGGGCATGTTCTATGCCGACCGCAGGTTGAGTTCCCGTGTTTGGGGTTGGTAACTGGTTTGGATGAGAAGAATTGGGATGGGATTTGACGAGTTTTGCCCTCGGATCTTTGACGAGTTTTGATCTCGGGTCTTTGACGAGTTTTGATCTCGGGTTTGCGTATGGTGATTGTGAATTCTGTCATGTCGTGTTGTGTTGTGTTGTAGTTGTTGTGCAAGGGGGAAGTCGAGTAAAAAAGGCTCGAACTTTGATCGGGGCAGGTTTGATGATGCGAGATCTGGTTTCCATGTCTGGCCCTAATGGTCAGGGGTATCCTATGGAGCTTGAATCCTCAAAATTTCGGGCTGCCTCTAGCTTAGGTCTCGAGAAGGTCTTAAGGGTTGCAATGTGGGAAGGATAGATGTGGTGTTAGCTGACCAGCTTGATTATCTCTCTCTTAATTGATGATATGAATTTTGACCGTACCCTGGTCATGGGACTCTAACTTGAATTGACCGTTGATCATGGTCATGGGTTTTCTTTTTGATCATGGCGAGCTCTTTTCTTTTGGGCCTTTTGTTTTTTTCTTTTTTTTTTCTTTTTTTTTTGGCCTTTTATTCCCGGTCATGGGTGCTTCTTTTGCCTGCTTTTTATTTCGGCTTTTGCTTTTTCTTGGACTTTTGTTTTTTTTGTCCAATTTTTTTTTTTTGGTTGGTCAGACTAACACCTAAGGTAGGGATAGTCAGTCTTATTGGAGGGGTGTTTATTGTGGGAAATGGGCTTGCCTTCCGTCTTGAACCCAAACTAGGAGACTACCTAGATTCGTCATAGGATTCGATACCGCTCCCGCTAAGTGTAGTTTTGTGGCTTTCTATGTCAGACATGGAATAGGTAAAGGAAAACACGAGTCTCATTTCCGGCGGTCGTTATAGATGTGCCTGTAATAGTCACGTGCATGTGCTCACAGTGTATGATGGTGTTCATCATGTCCTCGGAAACAAATAAGGAAAGTATATATGAGAAATAGAAAAGCTGATTTTATTGAATTTTGAAAAAGAGGACAGAATACAATTGGCTGTGACTTTGAAATTGAAATAAATAGTATATCCTAGACTCAGACTCAGACTTGGACTTAAATCAAATCTGGACTCTTGGATGCATGAGAGGCAGATTGGATGCTTTGGTCATCGGGCCCTGTATAGTCCATGAGGAGCTTTGCAAGTGACAATGTTTCCATGACGGGTGTCCTCCCGGCATCGAGGGAATCTTGTATGAGGTGTTTCAGTTTCCAGCACTGCTCTGTATCGTGCCCCCTTCCTCTGTGGAATTTGCAGTAATGCTCAGCGTTCCATGCTTTGGAGCGTTTTTCTGAAGGTGGGTCGGCTGTTGGACCTATAGGTAGTATTAGGCCCTTCGAAACCAACCTCTGGAAAGCGACGGTGTAGGACATATCCAAGTGGGTAAATGTCTTACCATTGACTGGTTCTTGATTTTTGGAGAGGTGACTTGAGGGTTACCTCTCTCGGTCTTGCCATCTTGAGGGTATCGGACAGTTTCGTAAGAGTGTTCACCCTTCAAATGGCTCGGTTGGGTGATTGGCTGTCTTACCCGCTCTAGTTGTGTTAGACGGGATCAGGTCCTTACAAGGTCTTCTTCAATGGTGGTCACCCTGACATTAAGGTTATCTAGGGCGGTATTTATTTTTGAGAAGATATTGTTAATGGAGCAAGACAGCATAAGCATACTCCCTAGGATATCCCCTTTCTCGATGGCGCGGGATTTGTTATGGTTTGATAACGCCTCATTCATAGGGTCCCTGATCGGAAGAAACGACAGGTGTTAGAACTCGTCTAAGCTCGGTTTTGCATGCAAGAGGATGAGTCAAACTAGACATGGTCCGGGGTGACAGAAATGACTAAAATTCTCGGATCGGGAAACCCGGACGTTGACCTAGACAATGTAACGACCGCGACTTAGACTCAAGCTGCAGAAGGGTGAATCCGAAAATGGGGCGACCGTGTTCGACCGTGCCACGTGCTTGGACCAACCGTGGAGACCTAACCCTAAGTGACTCGAGTGTTGGACGATTGACCCTTATACGTATGGATCACGAACCTTTTGTTGTAGGGCTATGCCTTGTAAAAGGTTGACTCGGCCTCGAGGAAAGGCAGACGGGGTAAGGGAAGAAACTTGCAATGTAAGATCGATAGAGCTTCGACGCTAGAGACCATCGACTTGACTCGAATAAGGATGACCCTACGGTTTAGGGTAGACCCTTAACTTAAAGGATTCTCGAATTATGATGACTCGACTAACGGATTGAAAGACGGGCGAAATTCCCTTAGGAAAGGTCGTGGGGACCGTCCTGCTAGAGAGAAAGGTCGCGTGAGACTTTCTAGTTTGGACTCGAGTGTGTAAACGGGCTTTCCTTGGTAGGGGTATGTCCTACATAAGTGGGTCATGCCTTAGTCAAATAAGGCGGACTGGGATAGGTAGGAAACCCGTGATGTAAGATCGACAGAGTTTCGACGCTAAAGACTTTCGACGACTTATGACAAGACCCGACACTGCTAAATACGGGAAGTCCTAAGAAGAGGAAAGTTTTGAAAAGGAAGTTAGAATTCTGGGAAAGTCGGTGGAGGGCCCGACTTTTGAAACTGGCAAAATGCCGTCGGGCCGCAATTTTGAAGTTTGAAAAGAATTTTGAATTTTGAAATGGGCAGCATACCGGCTAGAAATAGGATATTTTGAGTGAAATCATAAGTCCTAAATTCGGTAGCTTTCCGGGTTTTCAAAATGTTGAATAGTTGGAATTTTGAATTTGAATATCGAAAAAAAGAATTTCCGACAATTTGAAAATTTGGAAACGGGATACCAAAGATTTGAAAATCGAAAACGGCATCTCGAAGATTTGAAAAAATGAAAATGGCATCCCGAAAATATTGTAGATCGAAAGTGGCATCTCGAAAATTTGAAAATCGCGAATGGCATCACGAGGATTTGAAAATCGAAGTTGAATTTTGAAAATTAGAAAGATCGAATATTGGATCGGGAATTCGAATTTTGAAATGGGCAGCATGCCGGCTAGAAATTGGGCTATTTTGAGTCAAATCGTAAGTCCTAAATTTCGGCAGCTTTCCGATTTTTTGAAAATTGAATATTTTGGAAAATATGCATTTTTTTGAAAATGACGGTTCTTTGAAACCGATACGGAAACAAAGTAGCACATAGTCACGCAAGCATAATAACGACGCTAGGTATGCTCTACATAAAGTCTCGGTCGGTCTATATAGGGTCTATACCAGTGCACATAGCCTATCCGATAATCGGGACGGACTTCCTAAGTCGAGTTGAGCTTAGAACATGCCGCGAAACCCATACGAATCAACTATGAACACCTTTGACATATCTATGTTGGAGTATATCACGGTATAGTGGGACGTCGGTCACCTGTACCGGCCCAGGAAAAAAATGGGGTTATGCATGAACCGTAAAACTAAAACGCGTATTGTACTAGTCAAACGATTTCTATTCGAGTCTCACCCTGAGGATGCCGATAGTAAGTCACGCATCAATTAATCCCCAGCGGAGTCGCCAAATTGTGGACATGATATAGGTCCACCCCGACGCGGCCACGCGCGGGTTTGGGGAGGCGAATGAATCTCCATATGAGATGGGTCGAATTGAAATTTAAATCGAAGTGGACTGGCCACCGAACTTTGTGGGAGTTCGGGCCCGTTCGAACCCATTCTATATCTTAGTGGGCCATGCACAAAGTATGGCCCATTCGGATGTCAGAGTTTATTGGGCTGGTCCCTTTGCATTTGATACCGATACCGACATTATCGGATACCGTGGGTTGAATGACTCTCGTGTCCCAATGGATTCGGATATCCGGAAACCATGGTTCTGAGTAAGGGGTGAGGGTACGTGTTGGGAAGTTCACAAAGAACACCCAACCCCACCCGCACATTTGCGGCCTATACTAAGATATCGAATGGCGTTTTAATACACGTGTTAGTAATACGATAAATGATATGCAAACATTGTTTTGCCTAAACATGTGAGAAATTGAATGGGTAGCTATGTCGATTTAATGCATCTAATACTAACGTCGAAGTTATATTTAGCATACGAGGTTCATTTTAGTACAATAAAATAAACAACGAAAATAAATCGACAAAAAGAGCAAACTTGTTAGTAACGGTAAATAACGATAATAACGGTTTTCGAAAATATAGAATGCTATAGGATAATACAAACATGATGCATGATTTTGGAAAATCGATAATTTTGCTAAGTCGTGTAAAAATATGGTGTGATTTATACTCGACTCTAAAATTTCGATGCTCCTCATATTCGATATTTGATTATGGAATCAATATCAAATATTAGGAGCGAGTTTAGAAAAGATGTTATAAGTCATTTTAAAATTGAACTAAAAAAAATCCGTTTGTGTCCCAATTTCCAGGCAATCGCGCGACTTGTATGAACTTCGCGCAACTTGCACAGGCGCGCGACTCGCATGAGATCCGTGCGACTCGCATGACACCCGCGCGACTCGCATGATATCCGCATGACTCGCATGGAGGGCTGTTTTGGCTTTTTTGATTAATTGCGTTAGATTTGATATTCAACTACGGAGTCGGTATCGCATCCTTGGAATGATGATTTTTATTGAATCGGGCAGAAATATTGTATGATTTATGCTCGATTCGGATTTGGATACTCGTTGTATCCGATATTCGATTATTTAATCGATATCGAATATTTAGAGCGAAATCTAGAAAATATATATGTAAGTCGTTTTAAATCAACTAAAACGAAATAAATTGTGTCCGCGTTTTATAGTGTCGGAATTAATTCTTACGAATTATGATCACTATTTTTAGCATCAACGACTTCGTATTAGTTAGATTCATTGACTAGATCGTTTAGATTCAACGTCCAACTATTGAGTTAGTATCGAACCTAAATAGATTGACGCTTCGCGATTTGATTCCCTCGACTTCCCGACATCGTAATAAATACTTACGGATTGTGTGATGTCGGATCCGCGTCAATGGGTTTCGACCTTAACTAAAAAGAATGTTTGATTCGAAAATAATTTTGAAATCGATGAAATATGCGATGAACGATGACATGAACAAAATTAAAAAAAAACTATTATTTATGTCGACTTATTTCAACAATCAAGCGCTAGGGGTGTCGGGATAAGCGACCGACAACGTCAGGTGAAACACCCTTGTATATTCGGATTTCCTTATCCCGTCATCATTCGTACTCGACACGAATCCGTAAGTATTTTAATGTCTTTATACTAGTAATTATTATCGATATTATAGACGTGACAACGAAATATAAAAAAAACAAAAGAAAGACGACGACGACGACGCGACGGACGGACGAGGAGAAAAAGGAAAAAGAGAAGAACGGGATTTTGCACCCTCAACCTACATGTTTCTTGTTCTCGGACGGGACTCGTTAATTGTGGCTTGCACGTGAGTATCGAGATGTAAGTTAAGTTATGTTGATTAGGGTTTGGATTCCTAGATGCTAGGGCTAGGGTTTTTTGGGAGTGTGAGATTAGATGAAGATTAGGGTTGATTAAGGTTGTAAAAGGGATGTGAAAAAGTTAGGGTTTTAATTGCATGCAAGAGGGTGTATATATAGGCAATTGCTCCCCCTCCTTGTCTAGGGTTACTCGATCGGGTGCCCTGATGGACTCGATCAAGTGGCCCACCTGAAAGAGGACCGCGGGTCTCTTCTCGGAAACGGCTTTGACCCGGTTTTAACCCGGTCGCTAAAAGACGGTTTTATTTCTGGTGTCGGTTTTGAAACCAAATTAGTCTTATTTGATTGGAAATGACCCGCTGGGCCTGAATTTGAGATCAGTTTTGTGAGATTTGTACTCCGCAAAAGCCCAAGCCGAAAACTAAAGGTTTCGAGCCCATATCCGAGCGCGTAGAAACACGTTTGCGTCCGATCATCATCGGGTGTTTTTTGGGAACCACTATAGACACCTAGCAGCCAAATGTGGGTGTCTACACTACCACATTATGGTACCTTACACTCGAAGCTTTAGCTCCCAAAATCAAGCTCCAGATGTCAAAACATCAAAGCCACTTACGACCTAGCTCCACATTTCCAAAAACATCCAAACCATTTGCGAACCCCAAACACGGGAACTCAACCTGCGGTCGACGTAGAACATGCCCAAATAGTTCACACAACCTCTGGGGGCTACCCCGGAGAATGCTCACAGTCACAGGGTCAACATCCCAACTATTCTCGCCCTTTGATTAAGACATCATTGGGAATGCACCTAGCCTGCACCATCGCTATGGCTAGTTACACACCAAGTCTTAATAGACTAGGCATTATAATATATCTTTCGATCCACTGAACTACGACTTGATTTGATTTCACTACACGTGAATACGTAGGCAGCCTTTCAACAAGGGCACAACCACATCCACATTGACACAAATTCAAAAAGCACTATCATTCATATGACGACACTGTCATGTTCTCAACTGTTCGCTTTGTCATCCTGGAGGCTTCTCCTAGGCAGAAGTTCTCCATCCACTCACATAATCCAATGACTTTAAAAAACTAGCCTCCTTTCTATACAGTGTCCTAGTACTTGGCTTAGTCGAAGACAAGAATATGTCTGGGAGTCGAAGTGAAACCTACCTTGGGAATATACCCCGAAACCAAAAAAATCCAAAAGAGCACTAGACTATAGCATTGCTACTGCTAAGTCCTGTCATGCAGAAACAGTCTCATTACAAACTACTGCATTTCCCTTATAACAGATCGTTCCCATTTCGACTTCGACCGTGTTGCCACTCGCCTAGGCTATGGAATAGCGCAACTTAAGAGTCTTGTTGTCTTAGGTGGCCCACCCCCCTACCGAGTCACAGTCCAACCTCTCGAGAGTCCAGTTCGTGTCTGTCAACTCGTCCTGTTGCATCCAGAGTCAAGTGTGTCGGTAGGCCTCTCTCTTCAAATTCTTTCTTTGAAATTTGCAAAACTTAGCTATTTAAGAAAATCTTTTTCGACAAGGTCAAATTTCTACCTATTTAAACTGCAAATTTCTTTTCTACCTGTAACACCTTGTGTTTTTGATCATTTTAGTTATTTCTAATAACGATTAATATTAATAAATCGAGTCTCGACAAACTATTTTAAATAGTAATATTCAATTCTTGTGCCTTTGGAACCTTTCTATTTCACTTCATTGTTTGCAAAAAAATGAAATTTCTATCGTTATCGCAATTCTGCGCGATTTCGTAAAACGGTTTCTATTTTCTCATACGGACTCCGATTGAGGCGTTTCAAAAGCCTAACTTTATTAATTTTCCAAGATCTACACAATGGTTATATTCAAAATTAAAATTTCTAATTGAATAATAAGAATATTATACTGGACAGCTCCTTTGCAACGAAAATTGTATCCGATCGTTCGTTTCTCGACTTTCGATTTCCGTACTTCTTTCTTAACCATTGTGTGACCAAATAAACTCATAAATATAATCCTAAGGCATGCCAAATCGTGACTTTGAAACCCTAGCCTCAAAATATGCCTAACTAATCAAAAGCACCATTTCTAGTATGTACTTCTTAAAGTATGCTTAGCTACTTTTGATAATTGTCAAGTTCTTGTCCACTCTTTGCTCCCTCATTTAATGCACGACTTGTGTACTTATAACCAGCCATTTTCTCTTCATTTACTCATCCATTCACTCACTTAAAGACTCCTTCAAAGATCCATCTAAAAACCAATGAAAAACCATACAAGATCTTTTAAGTTCTAAGGTGTTTACACCACCATATCTCAAGAGCACATACTCTTTCTTTTCCTTACCTTATACTCTTTATTTTTAAGTCTTATTCCTATTATATTTACTAACTTACTTTGTTTTGTGTGTCCTTCTAACTTATTCACGAATAGGAGCAAGAGGTAGGGGGCTTCGATCTTAGTATATTTGATTTCATAGTTGATCCGGAGAATTGCTAATAGGTAACCTAACTTTTCTTCGCCCTCAAATCTCGTAGTATAGTGTTTAGACTCTAACTAACATATAACATCATGTTTAGGACTAAATCATTAGATCACCAAGTTTAAAGTTAACTATTTGTTGATTTATCACTTAACAATACATGCTGTAAAATGGACTTTGTGATGTATGATGTATGTTCACGATTTTTCTGTGTAAGATATGTTTCGAATTAGCCTTAGATTCCTTCATAAAAGTCGTAGATACGAATGTCTAGAATATGATAAAAATATGAAAAGTAAGTTTTTATGAAAATATATATTTAGTAATTATTTATTTCGTAAACAGGTACTGTATGATTTTATGAACTGTCAGAGAAACTGATATGTTTTGTGATGTTAAACGTTTCTTTTAGACTTGTAAAAACTATGTTATGTTCCTGATGATTCCTATAATGTGTATGTCAAATTTCATATAAATCCATCATATATACTTTCATTTATAAAATTTGTACTAAAATGGGTCAGATCTGAAAAGAATATTTTATTTAAGAACATTTATAAATTATTTTAATCTAACTTTCTGGGTATACGTTATGAACAAGTATAGGTATCCAAAATAAAATTTTGGTTCACTCTAATGACATTTAAGTATTTTAAATGATTTAAAAGAAAGTATTGAAAACCGTACTGTTTTCGTTTTTAATTTGTTAAAAATAATAAACCTTATTATTTTTGCAAAATGACTTTATATCTGAAAACCTAACTTGTAAAAGTATGTAGTGTACAAAAATCGAAACTTAAAAATAACATTTGAAAAATGACTCGTTTAGTATCCTTAATAATATTATCGGTTTCGTTATTACTTAAAGTTACGTTTGTAAAACTCTATGTTTTGAGAAATATGATACCTAATAAGGTTAAAAATGATTTTTAAAATTATTATTGATTTATTTGGTGTTTGAAATATTTTACTAAGTATAAATAGGCTTTAAGAGATAAGTATACTTGTACAAATACGAAATCGTATAAAAATACTAAATACGTACACTTGAACAATAAATGTACTAAATACTTGTGCCCAAAAAGTATAGAGTACTAAAAGACGAATAACCCAAAAGTACTAAGTTAAACAATGCTTAAATATGCAAAACAACACTTGAACTTTATAATAAGCACTTAAGGACTAATTAGTGACTAAGTCAAAACTAAGGGTTGACTAGTCTATTTTGGTCAAACTTTGGCTTTTTAAGTCAACATAGACCAAGTCAAGATAAAGGAACCCATCTTAAATAATGTACATAGAAATAATTGAATCTTTAATCAAATCTCAACTAATGAACGCTTCAAATAATATATCTCAAATAAAATGTTCCAAATCTCTTACATCAGTATACTAAAACTATCAGTTAAGATAAATTTTTATGACGATTGATATTGTTTGTTAATCTTGAAATCGACACACTCAAATTCCATAGGAACAACCGTACTTCTAGTCGGTGTGTTACCTAAGCCGGTGATCAGACACGTTTTCACGAACGATGTTATCGATACCAATCATGGTGAAAATGAACATGTGCCCTGGAAGTACCCTCTGAGTCGTCTTCACCATTCCATGTTGTAATGACTTGTTCCGAGTCAATACAGAGCCCACAGATCGGTCATCCTTATGGAACCCGGTATTGTTTCATCCCTCTGGACATCAGACATGTTCCCCACGATGACCGCTGAGCTCGATATTCCAGAGACTCTATCTTTATAAGACACCCAAATTCAGCCTACGTTTCGTGTTGGGCGCTATCTTGGTAAAGTTTAGAAGACGATGCGATAGAAGACAGCTTCGAAAGTAGACTACGACACTCGGAGTCACTGCTCATGGGAGGCCATGATGCATCCTGCCGGTGCGAGAAAATGCTAAGAAGTAAATGGGCAGCCAGCTCTTTATGAGTTTGTCGGTAGAGTAGTAGTCGTCCAGTTGCCATTGAGGTGCTCGGTTGTGTAAAGGTTCTCTATCCTGAGACCAAGAGTATGGATTGGGTGTGTGCGCATACATAGACAAGGGCACTGATCAGCTCTCACTCTCTATATTGGATATCTTTGGGGGCGGAATACCTTCCGCCCTTTGCCTTAGCAATGTATGGGACATGTTCGGTTTAGCGGGGCCTCTGAGTCCATGCACTTGCAGTCCTTCTTCTCCGTATGTCAGTCGACTAAACCAAGTCAATTTAGGTGATCGATCCTATAGAGCACTAGGGGTGAGATGTAAACCTCCTAGTATCGATATGATTGGCAGGATTGATGTTCCCATCTGCATTTATGGTGAGATGCAAGCCTTAAGTGTGCATGAGACATTAGTAGTCACGTCCCGTGCTTATGTGAAAGGAAACCATTGTTTTTAAAAGTAAATGACTACAGTTTTCTAAATCACATGTGCTATTATGCTTTGTTACTGTTCTATACTCTTGGGACTAATGATGCGATTGAAATGCTTAATAAAGGGAAGTGATGTTTTGTTATATGTCTTGCTTGAATATTGATTATGATTGATATTATGTTTCATACGATTTGTATTATGTATGTCTTACTCTATTTTCACATGACACTTCTATTAATCCATGATCTATGCTTTACTGTATTATTCACATGATACTCATATGATGTATGTATTACTTTATTCTATATAACCTACATGTCTTATATATTTAAATTGATTCGCATGTTAACTGAAATCACTTCATGTGTATCTCACATTGTATACATGTCGATTTGTAATGTGACATGCCTGCCTATCTGTTAATTAGATAACCTAAACGTTGTACTACATTGATTATTCTGGGCCGTGTTAGAAGGACGGTTAGGTTACTCCCACTAAGTGGGATAGTTTTGTATTTTTGTAAATTTTGCAGGATGTCAAATTACTGGGCTTACAGGGGAAACGTGTGCAAGTGAGGAGTAGTCTTGCTTAATTTTGAGTTTTCTGTTAACCTGTCCACATGTAACCCTAAAGATTATCAACCTCGTACTTTAGTTGTAATTTGTTTTATGATATTGTAAGTGACGATCGGTTCTTGTATTAATGAAAGACTCACTCGGAGTTAACGGTTTTAATTTTTACCACTTTTTACGACTTAATTATTTTCCGCCTTATTAATTAATGTCATTAGAAGAACCGGGTTGTTACAGTTGGTATCAGAGCAAACTTGAGATCGTGTGTAACTATGTGCGACGCATTTTTATATCACCTATCAAGGGAACGCACCTGGAGCTCATGACAAGTGTCTAAAACGTATTGAACTTTAAGATCACTAAATGAGAGATTCACTAGTATAACCCTAGGACCAAATAAAACATTGGGGTAGAACATCTAGTGTGGGTGGAAGTGCCAAAGTCTCTTACACCGTCCGATTCAGGTTTTTGGCCCTTGTTTTGTATGTTATCTGACTAGTTATGTGTAGAGTGTATGCTAACAATTACTTAGAATAGTAACTAACCTAAAAAAAACGATTGTTATTTAGAATGGAGCTTTCATCACTCGAGAAGCAACCCAATATCATTCAAGCCGCAACGCAAGTTAGCCCGAGGCGCCTTAAGAACATCGAAGCTTTTATCAGAAACCACAAGAAGATGAAGGCCGGAAGAGCTATATACATGGAGGAACGCTATATTGATTGGAATGAAGCTGCTCTATGCTTTAACTTTGAACCTATAGCCTTGAACCCTAACCTCTTTAAGGATCCTATAAGGAAGAGTGAAATCCTAGCATTATTTCAAAACCCGAAGATAGAGGACTTCAATGGAGATCCAAAAGGCTACAAGGATTTCATCCTTGGATGTGAAGAGAAGTACCAAACGCACAAAATTCCTGAAGACTGGAAGGTTGAGTTCGCTGCATCATACCTATCCGGCCTAGCATCTTTATGGTGGAAGAACATCAGTGTAGGACCAACACCAGATGGCCATTTCTATGCCTGAAAGGAATTCAAGAAAGCACTCCGCTACTGCACCAAGGACTTTCGAAATAAGAAGCATTTGTTCCCTTCCAACCATAGCATTTGAACTACCCTTGTAACCCATTCCAGCTATGACCCTTGCTATTTTATCCTTAACGTTGTAATTTTAAGTAAAATTCTAGTAAGAATGTAACTTATTGATGAACCTTTCAAACCTATTTCTTTGTGATGGACAATGAGAATAACATTGCCCACGTACGAGTAATGAGATCCATGAATCATATTTTCATATGAAACCATGTTCATACAAACTTCTTGTCCTTACCTATAACCTCTATTTTCAGATGACGAAGTCGAGCAACCAACAAAAGGAGGAAGCAGGCAACAGAGCCGCTTTCCTTAAGAGGTTTAATGCTTGGAAAACAAAACGAGTGGAGCAAGAGAGAAAGAGAGCCTGGGAGGAACGAGACCGTAAGAGAAACTGGGAAGGAAAAGCAAGAAATTTTCAGTTTTTACCTTGTCCTAACAATAAGGGATGGAAAGAGGACGCTGAGAAGAAAAAACATTTATATGACTGCTTCACTGGAATGGAACCTCTACTATGTTCTGACCGTAATTACTATGCCATTTTCCTTCGAGCCTGTACGTTTCTATTTGAACTCTACGAAATACCAGAGGAATGGAAAGTGGAATTCGCTGCAGCTCAACTCCGTAATCGAGCTAAGGCATGGTGGAGACATGTAACCAAATCAGGAATCCCCAAAGACCACCATTACTCCTGGAATGAGTTTAGATTGGCACTGTTTGCATTTTGCAGAGCCTTGGAACTCAACCCTCACATGTTCTTAGTGGAGACCATCGGTGGTGTCACGACATGCTATTAAGAATATTCTACCCTTCGTCTTCAAAACGGTAATCAACTTGTAACCAACTACGGAAGTCTGCGTACTTCCCTATTGATAAGTGTCATTTGTAGTGCCTATTTACCCTGTTTGTGTGTGTGAAGTTTATTTCTCTCTTGTCTAGTGTCCCAAAAGCACTAGACTTCTCACGTTTGTTCTTAGTCTACAGTTTGTGCTTAGAGGTGGTGATTATCTTCTTCTTGCAACTCAGAGCCGCTTAAACGGACGGTTGCTAGAATGAGTGGTTTCCAACCGGGTATGGACTACGATTTTCGAGCGAGCATGGGGTTTGATCTAAACTCCACACCCTCGGGAGCCGATATGAGCTACCACTCTTCTTCCATGAATCAAGGGTATGACATGACGTCCCCCAACCACTATCAAGCTTCTTGGGGTAATCAAGATGGGTATGATCCTCAAGATTATGAAAATGGCTACCAACAAGTGAATGATTATCACTCCTACGACCATGGTGGCTATTACTCGAGCTATGATTGTGAACCCACCATGTTCAATCAAGATTCACCATATGGAAGCCAATACCCCCAAGACCCACCATATTACCCTACACCCCAACCACAATATGAACCCTATGACCCACAATACTACCAATCACCTCAACCTTGCTACCAACAATATGATGCCCCACCCTATGGGCATCATCAAGATTATCAAGGAGCCTTACAAGACTCCAATGATCACCAATTGCCCAACTTGGAGTTGTGTCATTCGATTCTTCAATTGCAAAGGAGCACACAATAAATGGCCATTCAATTGCGAAAAGAACAAGAGGAATTAATGGTCCAAATGCAAAGGGCAAACGAGGCGAGGAATGCTCAATTAAATGCATTATCGGTTCAAGCCGTAATGTCTTTATCCCGAGCATCGTATTTAGATGGAGGGTGCCCACTTGAGAAAGAGGAGCAACCGAATTACGAAGCCGCCGATGTAGTTCCTATTGATAGAGAAGTATGCTTTGGAGAACCTCAATCGTCTACCCAAAAAGAGACGAATGAGGAGATGACTCTTGGTGAAGGCATCGTTGGTGAAGAATTGGAGGAGGATAGTGAGTGGGATGGTTTGGTGGAGTTTGTAGAGTTGTTGGGTGAGATTGTTAGCCTCGAGTTGCCCATGTCCGAGAATGAGACTACGCATCAAGAGCCCCTTATTTGTACACCGGGAGATGACTTGGAAGAGATTGAAACCGCCGGTAGAAGTTTCGATTCTCCTCTCCAAGATGATGTGGGGCCGAGTAATGAAGATGGAGAACTACAACTTGAGGCAAGTGTGGGGGTGTGCATCGAGGAAGTGAGGCCAAAACCGCTTTTTGTGCCTTGTTTCTTGGAGATGAAGCTTGCTTGTGATTGGAGGCGATGCTTAGGGAGGAAGAGATCGGTGGAGCTCGTAGGATGGAGAGACCCCGGAGACTACTTTTAAGATGATGTCGGGTCTTGGGATTCCTACTTCTTGCCTCCTCCTTGGAGGTCGTGGAGGTCGGTTAAGCTCGAGCGCTTCTTGGGCCTTCACTACGATGTCGGTGGCGCGTTCGACTTGCTCCTCCATGCCCTTGAGGGCTATGGTTGAAGAATGGAGTCCACCATCCTACGTTTGACGGAGTTCCTAAAAGAACCGTCATGTTGTATATTCCCCTCCTCTCTTCTTTCGAATTCTTGTGCTTGTATTTGTGTTTTTTGTTTCTAGGACTTCCTTTGTTTTTGTGGGATTCTTGTGATTGATTTGGTATTTTGATGAGCGATGTGAGGGAGTGAATTTGATGAGTACTTTGAGTTTATTATGTTAGGTGAAGTGAAGGTAACTCCTAGGAAGGAGTAGTTGATGATGGAGTTTGGTTTGCGAGCGAGGAAGTCGGTTTTTGAAGCTTATGATAAGCTTTTGGGCTTGGGGAAGCAAAGAAGACTCATCCCGACCGGGAAGAGGGCTTCTCGACCGGGAAGGATGAAGAATCCCGATCGGGATGAAGGTGCTGAAAATCGGATTCACTGGAGTGCGTTCCCGACCGGGACGAGGGCTTCCCGATCAGGAAGGGTTTATCAACCCGATCGAGACCATCCATCCCGACCGGGATGGACTCCTTTGTCTCCACCCATCCATTATACCCCCTCCCAACCTCCCTACTCCTCCTTACTCCTATCATATGACCCGTACACCTCACTTTACACACCGAGATCCACATCAAATCCCACCTCCTACCATTACTACCCCAACCATGCGGTTTTAGCAAGCTTGAAGCGGGATAGCAAACATGAAGACAAGCAAGTGCCTATATTGATCATTGAGACGATGGAGCAAGTGAGTTGCTAACCAGTCGGTACGGCAACTATCCTTTCTTTTCCGTCTTTTATTGCTTGTTTTTCTCTTGTTTGCCCCCTTTCCCTTGAGTCATGGTACCTTGGTAGCCTTCGAGGCCTCGGTAGTCGTTGCTCCCGACTCTCGATGATGTGACTACATCGAGAGTCATTTCAAAATCCAAATTTTTGCATGTTTTTCACTCTTTCTTTTTGAGGATTTAGTCGGATTTAGGCGGAATCCGGGCTAGGTGACTTGATTACACCTAGCCCTCCCCTCCCATTTCCTTTTACTTCCTTCTTTTTATTTTCTTCCCCCTTCCATATCTTTTTCTCGTCTCGGCCCTTGGTGATTTGACTACACCCCGGCCGGACACCTTCTACCTTTTCTTCATCTTTATTTTTGATTTTTAGCTTTATTTTTGTAGTTTCTTTTTCTTTCTTTTGTCTCTCCGCACCCTACGATCGAGCATGAGGACATGGCTCGATTTAAGTGTGGGGGAGCGATATTCTATCATAGTTAGCTTTATTTTCTTAGTTTTTTTCGAAAAAATCTTAAAAACCCCTACAAAATTTGAAAAAATTTCACAAAAATCAAAAAGATGTTCTCTTTTGTGTTTTCCTTTTGTGTCATTGTGTCGTATATTTGTTTTGTGTGCGTGTTTTGCCTCCCTTTTTCCTTATAGGTCGCTTACTCACCGCTAGCTTTGGAGAGCTTTCAAGACACCCGGTAACATCTTTTCAACCCTTTTTCCTCTTTGTCTCTTGTGGAGTTTGGAGGAGATATGTGTTGTGGTGTGCTCGGGTGGAGCTTCGTAAAGTTTGTGGATGATTGGTTGCTCATTTGGAAGCTCGGGGTGGTGTTTGTTTTGTATGTGTTCGTTTTGTTTTGTTCTTGTTTTGTTGCCTTTACTTCTTTTTCTTTCGTTCTCATTGAGTCTTTGTTCTATGTTGTGTTGTGTCTTGTGTAAATGGTTTTCGAAAACCCGGTTTAGAGGCTAGTGTGTGAGTGTCTATTTTCCCTTCCTAGTAGTATAAATCGAGTCTTGGACTTTAATCTAGTAGAATGACCCTAAATCAATGAATTCGTTGGTCCTTTACCTCTAGTCCACCTAGCTTACTAGGGATTTACTACGGGATTTGCATTTTGACCATTATGACCACCCACGGTGTGAAAAGGCCTTGGTTACCGAGTCTCGTCCCTTAGGTGACCGTGTCTAGGATCGTTCGATTAGTCCAAGTTCTCCCCTTTTTGTGGGTTTGAAGGGAAAGCGCGCTCCCGACTCACCCATTCACCTACCTCCTACACATTCCACACAAATAAAATGCAATTTGTTGATTTCTCTCTTTCTCAATTGTCAAAGAAGTGCCAAAAAAGCCAAATCTTGCCAAAAAGGGCAAAGAAAAGAAAAGAAAGAAAAAAATGAAAGAAAGAAAAGAATGAAGAAAAAGAAAAGGCACAAAAGCCAAAAAGAAAATAGAAAAGAAGAAAAAGAAATGGCATGGCAACAAACAAAGCAAAAACGTCAAAAGGAAAGAAAATGACAAAAGAAAACCCGTCTCACAAAAAGAAATCCTCTCAAAATAAGCCTTTTTTCCGACTTTTGCCGTGAAGAGCCTACCAAAGGACCGAGTCCCTAGGAAGGATGATAGCGGCATTAGTCGGTCTTCCCTCATTTTGCATGTTTTCCACCTTTTTACTTGGACTAGTTAGGCGGTCTTGGACACGGGACGACCCTCTTGGCTCACGCTAAAGGGGGCGGGGTCTCACTTACCTACAATGTCGACTAACACCGTGGTTCTTCACTTTTCCACTCCGCCGATCGTCCCGTAGTACGTTTTTAGAAAGTTAGGAGGACCTAGGTAAGTTACCAACGTTTTTATTGCTTGATCGTCATACTATTAGGGTTTAGTTCACCTTGGTTTGTATTGCTAGCTTGGGAACGTTGTCACTTACCTCGAGTCCTAAACCGGTGTTTCATTCACCGCTTTTTGAGGGAAGCGGTATTTGTTTTCTTTTGGGTGCAACCGATTATGTGTTTGTTTGTGTGTTTGTTTGTTTGTATGTTTTGTGTCCGGTTGCATCCACAGTTTTGTCGCAAGACCCAACTTGCCTTGCGGAGTGCACCTTTCCTCTAAGTGCACTCGCGTGAGTTGAAGGGGCGTAGGGTGCGCTAATACCCACTCGGATAGTTTAGTAGTAGTATGTGCTTACTCGAGGGCGAGTAAGGGTTAAGTGTGGGGGAGTTGATAAGTGTCATTTGTAGTGCCTATTTCGTAGTGTTTTGGTCCCATTTTCCTTGTAGAATCGCTCCTTGGGAGCGGTTTAGGGGCTTCTTATGCTTCCTTTAGTTCGTTTCAGGTTCCCGAGACCGATTTGGAAGAGTTGGAGCGATTACGACTCGATACATGCGCATTTTGGAGCCAACGAAACTAAGGAACGATGACTCGATGCCTTGGAATCTATCCCGAGACCTTGGGACCCAATCCCGAGCCTCCGAGACCCGATCCCGAGTCCCGAGAATCGACGGGAAGCCCATGAAATACAAGGAGAGACCCTAGAACTCTTATTGGAGGCATACAAGACCCTTCCCGGTCGGGATAATGGCCTTCCCGATTGGGAAGGGATGCACTTTTAGAAGCGCCACTGTGGGTCCTTCCCGGTCGGGTTGAGCTCTTCCCGATCGGGATGGCAGAAACCTTCCCGATCGGGATGATCTGTCCCGATCGGGATGGGCTACAGCTCACCCGCACTTCTTCTTTTCTTCTCCTTTATTCTTGTACCCATATATATACTCCCTTCTTGTAATATTAGGTTATCTTATCTTATGTTATATCCTTAAAACCCTAGACTACTTTAGGTTAGATTAGATTAGATTAGTGTAGATTAGTCGATAATTAGTAGTTAATCTTAGATTAGTACTTGTATTAAGGAAATTCTTCAAGATCTTCTCCAAGCTTGACAACCTTGGATGTTTGTTTTGGGTTTTCTTCATTAATGCAAGTTTTGTTCTTTCTTCTTCTTCTTCTAGTTTGGTACAATCCTCTCCCACTTTCTCTTAACCTTATTTTTGTTATTCAAGTTTCAATCTTTAGTTCTAGATTATTGTTTTGTTCTTCATACTTGTTAGTTTGTTTATGTTTGTTTTGATGTTTGTTAGTATTAGTATGATTATGTTAGAGTAGTGTCTTGCTAGGGTTAGTAGGGTGATTAGGGTGTTAATTGGGTGATTAAGGGTTGATCAGAGATGTTGGTGGAAGATTTGGGTTTCCTCTTGTTTGATGCACATCACATGTTTGTTGAATTGCTTGAATGACTAAGTATGTACGAATGCTTGTTTTCTTGCCTTTCTTTTGTGGGTGTTAGTTTGTTGTGGGTTCGGTCTCCTCACTAAGTTGCGAGAGCCTGGTGAGGACGACCCCTAGGCCGGTCTAAGTAGCGAGAGCCCGGATTCGACCTAGGTCTATAGCATGCTAGAACCCCGTTTGTGTTGTGTATCGCCGAGATGGGTTTTAGGTGGAACCTCTAGGTGAGTCTAAGATGCGAGAGCCCGGACCGACCTAGATCACCCTACTACCTCCTTCGCTTTAGTTCTCCCTCGACCATTCCGTTACCCCTTTGACCCCGACCTAACCCTAGCCCGTTTTCCTTTGTTTGCTTTCTCCTTAGCCATAGTTTTAGTCTAGCTTTCTCCCCTCCTTTCATTCTCTAGTTTAGCTCGTTGACTTAGTCTCGTTCTTAGGTCGACCTAGTCTAAGCTTTACATTACCGTCCCCGTGGATTCGACCCGACTTGCCCTATCTACCGTAGGAATAGCCGGTTATTTTATTGACGGTTGGGATTCCACGACAAATCCCTACCATCTCCTATTTTGAAGAGTTAGACTCTTTCTGTAATTGTAACCTAATGATATACCTGGGCTACTATGTATTAGCCTTACTTTATGGTTATCTATGAAACTTTATTTTTGTCGATCTATCCATGTGCATTTTAACCTTCATACCCTGTTTGTGTATTTACACCTTTTCTTTTCCTCCTGTTGACGTTGACTCGAACTACAGATGGTGAGAACTAACGGTCAAGTGAACAATGTCGAAGAAACTAGGAGATTGGCATTCGAGGAAAGGATGACTCAGATTGTTGCACAACTCGCGGGGTCGCAAGCCGCCATGGCACAGCTAATGGCTAATCATAATAATATCAACCAGAACAACCAGAACCGAGTCTCTGCATTCGAAAATTTTTCTAAACATCGATCATCAACTTATCATGGTTCTGACAATCCTAATGACTTGGCCAATTGGTTGGCCGAGATGGAGAAGCTTATGGAACTGAGCCACACTCCAGATGCAGAAAAGGTAGACATAGCTGCATACTACCTCAAAGATGGAGCTAATGACTGGTGGACAGTTGCTCAAGATTCTTTCCGTGCAACTCCTGGTCATGGTTGGGCAGAATTTCGCACAAGCATCGAGAAGAAGTATTACCCTCCTGCACTGAAGCATCAGAAAGAACAAGAATTCAACAATCTGGAGATGGGGAACCTATCCTTGTCTGAGTACACTCGCAAGTTTGACGAACTGTCAAAATTTGCCAAGAGGCTAGTACCGGAGGAAGAAATGCGCATCAGCCAGTATGTCAGACAAATGGAGCCAAGCTTGAGCCAACTCATGGTGGGACATACCTTTCCTACTTTCCAGGATGCCTATGAGAAGGCAATGGCGATCTATGCTGCCATTCAGAATGGGGAGAAAAAGAAGAAGAAAGCCTTCGTCCCTACTGTCAGCCCATCCAGCTTGATCCAGAAACCGTTCTTTCAGAAAAACAACCTCCCCAGGAGTAACTTCCAGAAAAACAACAACTTCAACAATAAGAACAACCGTTCCAACTTTCAGAACAAGAATTTTGGGAGAAACAACAACAGTAACACCAGGAGCAACAACCCTCAGTCGGCACAAAACTGCTATTTGTGCAAGCAACCTGCACACCCTGGGAAGCAGTGCAATGGTCAACCAATCACATGTTTTATCTGCAAAGAACTATGCCATAAAGCAAACATGTGCCCTAGGAAGACCACCACTATTGCAATTCAGCCTCAGCCTGTCAGAGGAAAAGTGTTTGCTATGCAAGAAGATTCTGAGGAACCCATTGAGTAACCTTCTGATGTTATCTCTGGTAAATTTTTGGTTAACTCTGTTACCGCCTATGTTTTATTTGATACGGGAGCGTCTTTATCCCATGTATCCCCAACATTCGTGTCTAGAGCAAACCTGTCTAACCCTGAGAAAATACACGCATCTATATCAATACCAAATGGTCAAACCTTAGCTTGTAAAGCGCTGTTTAGGGACGTACCTATAACCATCCTTCGAGCCTCGTTTCTAGCCAACTTTATCAGCTTAGACCTACCCGGTTTTGATGTCATATTGGGAATGGATTGGTTGGCGAAACATCATTAACAGTTCGAGTGCCGAGATCAAAAGATCACCTTGAAGGACCCACTTGGAGAGAGAGTTACATATCGTGGATGTATGCCAAATACTAAAGTAAAAATCGTGTCAGCAATGAAATTGGAGAACCTGATTCGAAAAGGGAATGAGGTATTCTTATGTAACATCAACCTAGTGGAGAAGGAACTTCTGACCATAGAAGATATACCGATTGTGCGAGAGTATCCTGATGTATTTCCAGAAGAGTTACCTGGAGTACCGCCAGAACGGGAAGTGGAGTTTTCCATCGACTTAATCCCTGGAACAGCACCAATTTCGAAGGCACCGTATCGTATGGCACCGATCGAGCTACAGGAGCTGAAGATGCAATTAGAAGATCTAATTGAAAAGGGATTCATCCGCCCAAGTGTATCACCATGGGGAACACCAGTACTTTTCGTCAAGAAGAAAGACGGAAGTATGAGAATGTGTATCGACTAACGAGACTTGAATAAAGTAACAATCAAGAATCGATACCCACTACCTCGTATTGATGACCTCTTCGATCAGCTAAAAGGAGCTGGAGTATTCTCAAAGATTGATCGAAGATCAGGTTATCATCAAATTCCGGTTAGGGAAGGAGACATTCCAAAGACCGCCTTTAGAACGAGATATGGACATTACGAATTCAAGGTAATGCCTTTCGGTCTAACCAACGCACCAGCAGTGTGCATAGACCAAATGAACAGGACATTCAGAGATTATTTGGATAAATGCATTGTAGTCTTCATAGACGATATTCTTATTTATTCTAAGACAATGGCGGAACATGAAAAACATCTTCGCGTGATTTTATATAAGTTACAGCAGCATAAATGGTATGCCAAGCTATCAAAGTGTGAGTTTTGGTTGAACGAAGTCGCTTTCTTGGGTCATGTTATCTCACATCTTGGAGTAAAAGTAGACCCATCTAAGATCAAAGCCGTCGAAGAATGGCAGGCACCAAAGAACGTGTCAGAGATTCGAAGTTTCTTAGGACTTTCCGGATACTATAGAAGATTCGTCCAGGACTTCTCAAAGATCGCAAAACCAATGACTAAGCTAATTTAGAAAGAATCTAAGTTCGTTTGGACAGAGGAATGCGAGAGAGCCTTTCAAGAACTCAAGATTCGTCTCACAACAGCACCAATTCTAACCTTACCAGAAGATGGAGAAGAGTACGATGTATATAGCGATGCATCCCTTAATGGTCTGGGATGTGTGCTAATGCAAAAAGGAAAGGTGATTGCCTACGCATCACGACAATTGAAGGTGCACGAGAAGAACTATCCCACCCATGACCTAGAGCTTGCAGTCGTGGTCTTTGCATTGAAGATCTGGAGACATTATCTGTACGGAGTTAGATGTAAGTTCTACACGGATCATAAGAGCCTTAAGTACATATTCACTCAAAAGGAATTGAATATGAGACAGAGAAGGTGGTTGGAGTTGATCAACGATTATGATATCGAACTACAATACCACGAAGGGAAAGCCAATGTAGTAGCCGATGCCCTAAGCCGAAAGACTTCTCACGAGCTAGTACGAGATCTGGATAAGATGGAGGTGAACTTGGTGAAGAAGGGAAGAGCTACAGTAAACGCGATGTCAGTTGAACCAGAGTTGTATCACGAGTTGAGAATGCTACAATGGGAAGACCCTGATTTGATAAAAATACGAGAGGACATTGCACTTGAGAAAAATGATGGTTTTGAAATTCATCCAGATGGAAGCCTACTATTCAAAGGGAGATGGTGTGTACCACAGAGAGAGGATATTCGTAAAAAGATATTAAATGAAGCTCACAACTCAAGATACTCAATACACCCAGGATCCGACAAGATGTTCAAGGACTTGAAACTTCAATATTGGTGGCGAGGATTAAAAAGAGATGTGGCTGAGTTTGTGGCTAGATGTTTGATTTGCCAAAAGGTAAAGTTCGAACATCAAAGACCAGGAGGTATGCTACAACCTTTAGATATTCCAATGAGTAAATGGGATTCTATATCTATGGACTTCATTATGGGATTGCCGAGAACACAAGGCAATAAAGATGCAATTTGGGTAATCGTGGACCGACTCACGAAGGTTGCTCATTTTATTCCGATGAAGGAGACATGGAGTTTGGAAGAGCTAGCTAAAGCTTATCAGAAGGATATAATTCGACTTCATGGAGTGCCAAAGGACATCATATCTGACCGAGATCCGAGATTTGTATCTCACTTTTGGGGAAAGCTACAAGAATGTATGGGAAGCAAGTTGAACCTTAGTACCGCCTTCCACCCACAATCAGATGGACAAACCGAGAGGACCATCCAAACCCTTGAAGATATGCTGAGAGCTTGTGTGCTTGAGTTTAGCGATAGCTGGGAGAAGCAGTTACCATTGGTCGAGTTTTCCTATAATAACAGTCATCACGCTAGTCTTGGATGTGCGCCATTCGAAGCGCTGTATGGAAGGAAGTGTCGAAGCCCGGTATGTTGGGATGACGCCAGCGATAATTTGGTGTTGGGATCTCAAATAATCCAAGACCAGATTGAGCATATCAAGATCATCCGAGAAACACTACAAGCAGCACAGGACCGTCAGAAATCTTATGCCAATGAACATCGTCGACCGATCGAGTTCGCTGTTGGAGACCATGTATTCTTAAAGGTGTCACCGATGAAAGGAGTGAGACGTTTTGGTCTCAAAGGGAAATTGAGCCCAAAGTACATTGGACCTTATGAGATTCTAGAGAGGATTGGGGAGGTAGCGTATCGCCTAGCTCTACCTCCTAACCTATCGAAAGTACACAACGTTTTTCATGTATCCCAGTTGAGGAGATATAGAAGCGACCCAACACACGTGATCGAACCCGATGTGGTAGCCATCGAGCCAAAATTGAATTACTCAGAGAGACCAGTGGAAATCCTAGCCCGAGAAACTAAGACCCTTCGAAGGAAAATAGTACCACTGGTAAAGGTTAGATGGTTAAGTAGCAAGTTAGACCATGCTACGTGGGAGACTGAAGAATCAATGAGGGAGAAGTACCCGGAACTGTTTGATTAGGTAGTTAAATCCACTCTTACCTTTGCCTAAGTGTGTCAAATTTCGAGGACGAAATTTTCTTAAGGGGGGTAGACTGTAACACCTCGTGTTTTTGACCATTTTAGTTATTTCTAATAACGATTAATATTAATAAATCGAGTCTCGACAAACTATTTTAAATAGTAATATTCAATTCTTGTGCCTTTGGAACCTTTCTATTCCACTTCATTGTTTGCAAAAAAATGAAATTTCTATCGTTATCGCAATTCTGCGCGATTTCGTAAAACGGTTTCTATTTTCTCATACGGACTCCGATTGAGGCGTTTCAAAAGCCTAACTTTATTAATTTTCCAAGATCTACACAATGGTTATATTCAAAATTAAAATTTCTAATTGAATAATTAGAATATTATACTGGACAGCTCCTTTGCAACGAAAATTGTCATCCGATGGTTCGTTTCTCGACTTTCGATTTCCGTACTTCTTTCTTAACCATTGTGTGACCAAATAAACTCATAAATATAATCCTAAGGCATGCCAAACCGTTACTTTGAAACCCTAGCCTCAAAATATGCCTAACTAATCAAAAGCACCATTTCTAGTATGTACTTCTTAAAGTATGCTTAGCTACTTTTGATAATTGTCAAGTTCTTGTCCACCCTTTGTTCCCCCATTTAATGCACGACTTGTGTACTTATAACCAGTCATTTTCTCTTCATTTACTCATCCATTCACTCACTTAAAGACTCCTTCAAAGATCCATCTAAAAACCAAAGAAAAACCATACAAGATCTTTTAAGTTCTAAGGTGTTTACACCACCATATCTCAAGAGCACATACTCTTTCTTTTCCTTACCTTATACTCTTTATTTTTAAGTCTTATTCCTATTATATTTACTAACTTACTTTGTTTTGTGTGTTCTTCTAACTTATTCACGAATAGGAGCAAGAGGTAGGGGGCTTCGATCTTAGTATATTTGATTTCATAGTTGATCCGGAGAATTGTTAATAGGTAACCTAACTTTTCTTCGCCCTCAAATCTCGTAGTATAGTGTTTAGACTCTAACTAACATATAACATCATGTTTAGGACTAAATCATTAGATCACCAAGTTTAAAGTTAACTATTTGTTGATTTATCACTTAACAATACATGCTGTAAAATGGATTCTGTGATGTATGATGTACGTTCACCATTTTTCTGTGTAAGATATGTTTCGAATTAGCCTTAGTTTTGTTCATGAAAGTCGTAGATCCGAATGTCTAGAATATGATAAAAATATGAAAAGTAAGTTTTTATGAAAATATATATTTAGTAATTATTTATTTCGTAAACAGGTACTGTATAATTTTATGAACTGTCAGAGAAAATGATATGTTTTGTGATGTTAAACGTTTCTTTTAGACTTGTAAAAACTATGTTATGTTCCTGATGATTCCTATAATGTGTATGTCAAATTTCATATAAATCCATCATATATACTTTCATTTATAAAATTTGTACTAAAATGGGTCAGATCTGGAAAGAATATTTTATTTAAGAACATTTATAAATTATTTTAATCTAACTTTCGGGGTATACGTTATGTACAAGTATAGGTATCCAAAATAAAATTTTGGTTCACTCTAATGACGTTTAAGTATTTTAAATGATTTAAAAGAAAGTATTGAAAACCGTACTGTTTTCGTTTTTAATTTGTTAAAAATAATAAACCTTATTATTTTTGCAAAATGACTTTATATCTGAAAACCTAACTTGTAAAAGTATGTAGAGTACGAAAATCGAAACTTAAAAATAACATTTGAAAAATGACTCGTTTAGTATCCTTAATAATATTATCGGTTTCGTTATTACTTAAAGTTACTTTTGTAAAACTCTATGTTTTGAGAAATATGATACCTAATAAGGTTAAAAATGATTTTTAAAATTATTATTGATTTATTTGGTGTTTGAAATATTTTACTAAGTATAAATAGGCTTTAAGAGATAAGTATACTTGTACAAATACGAAATCGTATAAAAATACTAAATACGTACACTTGAACAATAAATGTACTAAATACTTGTGCCCAAAAAGTATAGAGTACTAAAAGACGAATAACCCAAAAGTACTAAGTTAAACAATGCTTAAATATGCAAAACAACACTTGAACTTTATAATAAGCACTTAAGGACTAATTAGTGACTAAGTCAAAACTAAGGGTTGACTAGTCTATCTTGGTCAAACTTTGGCTTTTTAAGTTAACATAGACCAAGTCAAGATAAAGGAAGCCATCTTAAATAATATACATAGAAATAATTGAATCTTTAATCAAATCTCAACTAATGAACGCTTCAAATAATATATCTCAAATAAAATGTTCCAAATCTCTTACATCAGTATACTAAAACTATCAGTTAAGTTTACGACGATTGGTATTGTTTGTTAATCTTGAAATCGACACACTCAAATTCCATAGGAACAACCGTACTTCTAGTCGGTCTGTTACCTAAGCCGGTGATCAGACACGTTTTCACGAACGATGTTATCGATACCAATCATGGTGAAAATGAACATGTGCCCTGGCAGTACCCTCTGAGTCGTCTTCACCATTCGATGTTGTAATGACTTGTTCCGAGTCAATACAGAGCCCACAGACCGGTCATCCTTATGGAACCCGGTATTGTTTCATCCCTCTTGACATCAGACATGTTCCCTACGATGACCGCTGAGCTCGATATTCCAGAGACTCTATCTTTATAAGACACCCAAATTCAGCCTACGTTTCGTGTTGGGCGCTATCTTGGTAAAGTTTAGAAGACGATGCGATAGAAGACAGCTTCGAAAGTAGACTACGACACTCGGAGTCACTGCTCATGGGAGGCCATGATGCATCCTGCCGGTGCGAGAAAATGCTAAGAAGTAAATGGGCAGCCAGCTCTTTATGAGTTTGTCGGTAGAGTAGTAGTCGTCCAGTTGCCATTGAGGTGCTCGGTTGTGTAAAGGTTCTCTTTCCTGAGACCAAGAGTATGGATTGGGTGTGTGCGCATACATAGACAAGGGCACTGATCAGCTCTCACTCTCTATATCGGATATCTTTGGGGGCGGAATACCTTCCGACCTTTGCCTTAGCAGTGTATGGGACATGTTCGGTTTAGCGGGGCCTCTGAGTCCATGCACTTGCAGTCCTTCTTCTCCGTATGTCAGACGACTAAACCGAGTCAATTTAGGCGTTCGATCCTATTGAGCACTAGGGGTGAGATGTAAACCTCCTAGTATCGATATGATTGGCGGGATTGATGTTCCCATCTGCATTTATGGTGAGATGCAAGCCTTAAGTGTGCATGAGACATTAGTAGTCACGTCCCGTGCTTATGTGAAAGGAAACCATTGTTTTTAAAAGTAAATGACTACAGTTTTCTAAATCACATGTGCTATTATGCTTTGTTACTGTTCTATACTCTTAGGACTAATGATGCGATTGAAATGCTTAATAAAGGGAAGTGATGTTTTGTTATATGTCTTGCTTGAATATTGATTATGATTGATATTATGTTTCATACGATTTGTATTATGTATGTCTTACTCTATTTTCACATGACACTTCTATGAATCCATGATCTATGCTTTACTATATTATTCACATGATACTCATATGATGTATGTATTACTTTATTCTATATAACCTACATGTCTTATATATTTAAATTGATTCGCATGTTAACTGAAATCACTTCATGTGTATCTCACATTGTATACATGTCGATTTGTAATGTGACATGCCTGCCTATCTGTTAATTAGATAACCTAAACGTTGTACTACATTGATTATTCGGGGCCGTGTTAGAAGGACGGTTAGGTTACTCCCACTAAGTGGGATAGTTTTTTATTTTTGTAAATTTTGCAGGATGTCAAATTACTGGGCTTACAGGGGAAACGTGTGCAAGTGAGGAGTAGTCTTGCTTAATTTTGAGTTTTCTGTTAACCTGTCCACATGTAACCCTAAACATTATCAAGCTCGTACTTTAGTTGCAATTCGTTTTATGATATTGTAAGTGACGATCGGTTCTTGTATTAATGAAAGACTCACTCGGAGTTAACAGTTTTAATTTTTACCACTTTTTACGACTTAATTATTTTTCGCCTTGTTAATTAATGTCATTAGAAGAACCGGGTTGTTACACTACCCCTTTCAATTTTGAAAACTCATCTCCTAGCAGTGAGTTGCTGTCAGGACTTCGATTTCAAAATTAAGCAAAAATCACTTTCCCCAGTGCGAGTCAGTCTATAGATGCTAACTGCATTTCTTATGTGCTATTTTGCCATCTGCTATATTTGTTATTTTTATATATCTAACATTTCAGGTACCAGCCTGTGCTTCCCAACGGAACATCAAGTTTTTATTCCCCAGCGTGAGTCGTGTTTTACCTAAATGTTACATGCAAATTTTGTGTAACCGTACACAGGTACAACTCAAGGCTTCAGAAGCAGACCTGCGCACCTCACTAAACTCCCCATCGGAAAGCCCAAGGTGGCATTTCTCCTAAAGAAACACGGGATGTGCCTACATACAGGTACACCCAGGGCTTATTAGGCAAGCTCCTACGTAATTCCGAATCTGGATGTGTCTGAAAACGGGCACACCCAGGGCTTCTTAGGCAAGCTCCCGCATAGTTCCGAGATGGGATGTGTCTGCAAACAGATACACCCAAGGCTTCAGAAACAAGCTCCCGCGCAGCTCCAAGATGTGATGTATCCACATACAGATACACCCAGGGCTTCAAAAACAAGTCCCCACGGAGCTATTAGCATCAACTCAGGTATGATTTCTATCCTATGGCTGGCGAGCCCTTCACACGAGTCTAATGGACTATAAACGACACGTCCGGAATTCTGCCAAGTGTAAATCCTCGATTGGCCTGGTAGCTACTCTGACTTTCGCCCTGTCCAAGCCTCAGTCAGAGAACCTTTGGAATATCGGTCTTTGAGTAAAAAAGATTAGCGCTACTTTTGGAAAGGATATAAATTTTTGAACTAAGACAAGACAAAATTAACGGTTCAAAATGATTAATATGAAACGTTAAAAAATTAACATTATTTTGTCATAATGCTTTATTATTCAGATGGCAATGCCGAAAGATATATTCTATGTGTGTGTGTGAGATATATATATATATAGAGAGGGAGAGAGAGAGAGAGAGAGAGAGAGAGAGAGAGGAGAAGGATCAAGTGAGTCCTCTTATCATAATTGAGTACGTGAGCCCTCATCTCAACCCTTAAATTAGTGATAGATTAATGGTTAAGATTGTTTTGTCAATTAAGGAAATAACTAACTAAATCTTGGTAAATATTTTATTTTTTTCTCTCTCCTCCTTAATTATCTTACTGCAAATCTTCTCAATGTGTTACTCTAATTCATGAATTGTGTTACTTTAACTCATAAAATCTGTTACGTTACATAATAGTGTCTTACAAAAACAGTACGTTGCAAAATGTATGTTTCTATTAAGGATACTCCAAAACAAAAATTATAAAACTCCATTATAATTTCAAATTTTCACACATGTTACTCTAAGAACTTGATATTGGTAATCAAATTGTACTCATAAATTGTGTTACTGTAACTCATTATGTATGTTACTCTAATGCATAATGTGTGTTATTCTAACGCATAATGTGTGTTATTTTAACTCATTTTACATCAATAAGTTGGTACAGGAGTTCCAACTAAATCAACTTCATTACAATTCCAATGTTTCACACCTGTTACTTATAATCTGTGTTACTGTAACTCATTATGTATGTTACTCTAACGAATAATGTATGTTACTAACAATATACTATCCTACTTAGAATTCTGCTTCTTCATCCTCCTCGTCCTCTTCTTCTTCTTCTTCTTCTTCTTTTTCTTCATCATCATCATCATCGTTAGAAGCTTTGATTTAATCTAACCACCGCACCATCTTTTCGTTGTGTGCCTTCTCACATCGAATCGACAAGCCAATACGTAGATTTTATAGAAGTTACTGACTCATCCACGTCCTTGAAGATCTGCCCTATGTATGGACGAAACTCTCACCCGCATCCCTACACCATTCATGTGCTTTTGCGTCTACTGAAAAATAATAACAATGCCAATAAACGTGGTGAAAAAGAAACAATCAGAACTTGAAATATGGATTAAAGTAATAGATGACAAGAATTAAAGTAACAGATGAAGTGCATTGAAGTAACACTGGATTCAATTAACAGAGGATGCTTATACACCAGGTATAAAGTAACAGAGGTCAGACATTAAAGTAACAGATAGTGTGAATTAAAGTAACAAATAATGTTCATTAAAATAACACCAGGTATAAGTTAGTGTAAAAAATTCATATAATGATCAGAAATGAGAGTATGACGCAATATCTTTCTATGAATGAGGGCGGTATTCTTTGATATTGTTTACTATTTTGAAGTCAATCACGTCCCATAATTATAGGACGCAATATCTTTCTTTTTTATTTTTATTTTATTTTTTATATGGCGGTATTCTAAATCATTTTTGTCACTCCAATGCATTACAGTAATAGATGACAAGAACTAAAGTAACAGATGAAGTGCGTTAAAGTAACATGAGATTCAGTTAACATTATGTGCATTAAAATAACAGGGGTTAGCCATTAAAATAACAGATTGTGTATATTACAGTAACACAGTATGTGCATTACAATAACTCCATATATTTGTTCGTGCGTAAAATTCATATAATGCTTAGACCTTTTTGTGTTATATTATTGTGTTACTCTAATTAAAATTAGATGTTACTGTGACTAAGAACGTATGTTACTTCAACCCCGTGTCTGCTTCAATAGAAAACAAAACAATAGTATCAGTGAAGCTTAAGAAAAACCTAAAGAATAAGCAAAACAATAACACGAGAGTAATGGACTACCATTGATATGAATCTATGAATAATCAAATGAATAAAATTCCACCTTTTAAAAAATTTGGATCTATACTAACAAGAGAGCAATGAACCAGATATGAATCTATGATGAATGAAATGACCATGAAAGCAATATCGACATGAAAATTGACGAAAAACATGAAAGCAAATTGACGCAAATTAGTCAAGATGATGAATAAAAATTAACGCAAAACATGAAAGTGTAGACACCCGCATTTTGACTGCCAGGTGTCTATGGCAGTTTCCAAAAAACACCCGATGATGATCGGACGCTAACGTGTTTCTACGCGCTCGGATAAGGGCTCAAATCCATTAATCGCTGGCTAACACACTTACGGAGTACAAATCTCACAAAACTAACCTCAAATCCAGGCCTAGTGGATCATTCCGAGTCAAACAAGACTAATTTGGGCCAAAACTGACACAGGAATTAAAACCGACTTTTTGCGATTGGGTCAACCCCGGTCAAAATCGTTTCCGAGACACACAAAACAACCCATCATCAAACACAAATCACGGTCCAAAGTCAACAGACTCACGCGACCCAGTTGGGCCACTCGATCGAGTGACCCACCCACTCGATCGAGTGGGCCTGTTTCGAGCCCGGCTGCAGGTTGAACGGGCCACTCGACCAAGTTGACCTCCTACTCGGTCGAGTAACCCTAAACCGGGTGCCCTACCCTTTCCTATATATACACCCCATGCAACACACATGCAACCAATCTTTTTACAACCTGAAAAAACCCTAACGCTACACAAACTCGAGAATCCCAATCTCTACACAACCCTAAGCAAACCCTAGCAATTCTACACTAGCAAAAACCCTAAACCTAGTTTTAGGAATCAATCCCGGGCCACCATAACTTAACCTTCATCCACCTCGAAGACTCTTGTGTTAAAGCCACGGTTACGAGTACGTTCCGAGACAAGAACATGTAGGTTGAGGGTGTCAAAACCCTCTCTTTTCTCCTTCTCTCCCTCACGTCGTCTTCATCTTCTTCTCATCTTTTTTTTTCGTTTTTTTATTGTTTTGTCCATTTCATCATAATATCGACAATATTATTAATAGAAAAACATTAAAATACTTATTGATTTGTGTCGAATGTGAGTGATGGTGGGATAAGGAAAACCGCATATACAAGTGTACTGCACACGCGTCGTCGGTCGCTTATCCCATCACCCCGATCGTTTGATTATTGAAATAAGTTAACTTAAACAATAATTCGTTTTTTTTATTTTTGTAGTCATCATCATCGATTTTGGATTCATCAATTTTTAAAATCAATTTTAATAAGGGTCGAAACCCGTTGACACGGATCCGACATCACAATCCCTAGGGATTTATTTCGATGTCGGAGAAGTCGAGGGAATCAAGTCCTTTTTTATTCAAGTAAAGAGTCGATTTTAGATTCGATACCAATTACATAATTGGATATCGAATCTAACGATCAAGTCACATAAATTAATTAACGTGATTTGTTCATATCACGATAATTAATTTAAGACGACTAAAATTAATCTATTTTTTCTATTACACTCTAATATTCCATATCGATTCAAATAATCGAATATGGGATACAACGAGTATTTAAATTTAGAATCGGGTATAAATTCAACAATATTTATATTCGGTTCAACAAAATTCGCGATTTATAAAAAACCAAGTCGAACATAAATTGTGCAATATTTATGTCCGATTCGGTAAAACCGTCGAATTATCAAAAATCAAAAGCAATTTCAAAATCAATAAAAAATTGCAAGCGAACTCGTTTCGTACAGGTGCCACTCGACCGAGTGCCTTAGTCACTCGATCGAGTGACACCACAAAATCAAGTCAGAATGGCAATTACGACCTCCACTCGATCGAGTCTCACAGTGACTCGGTCGAGTGTCTATGTACTCGACCGAGTTGGTCAATAACTCGGCCGAGTACGGTCTGTAAGGCAAAACAGAACCATCTTTTACGGGTCCACTCGATCGAGTCTATCGACCACTCGATCGAGTAACCTCATAACGACTAATACAACGAGTCGTACATTCTTCTTTTCAAAACTCGATAGTAATTTATGATTTAGGTCAACACGTGTTTAATCAATCACGTGAAAACTTCCTTTTTCAAAACCATACATCATCATATTTGCATTATGGCACTTCATATTTACATAAACCGTTAAATATCGTTGCATCGTGACTAACGCGTTTGTTGTTTCTTTTGTCAATTTAATTCTTGGTTATTTTATTGTACTAAATGAACCCGCATGCTAAATTCCACTTTGACGTAGAATTAATTGCATTAAATTGACTTAGAAACCCTTTTCAATTTCATTCACATGCTTAGGGAAAATAATTTTTGCATATCATTTTCCCGTTTTACTAACGCGCGTATTGGAAAGTCATTCGAATTCTTAGTAGAGGCCGTTAATGTGCGGGCGGGGTTGGGTGTCCTTTGTGGGCTTCCCAACACGTACCCTCACCCCTTACTCAGAACCTCGGTTTCCGGATGCCCGAAACCGTTGGCGCACGAGGGTCATTCAATACACGATATCCGATAATGTCGGTATCGGTATCGCAATGCAAAGGGACGAGCCCAATAAACTCTGACATCGGAAATGGGCCGTATTTTGTATACGGCCCACTACGACATAGAGTGGGCTCGAATGGTTCCGAATAACCACAAAATTCGGTGGCGACTCCACATAGACCTAAATTTCAATTCAATCCATTCTCATATGGAGATTCATTCGCCTACCCAAACTCGCGCGTGGCCGCGTCGGGGTGGACCTATGTCATGTCCACAATTTGGCGACTCCGCTGGGGATTAACTGATGCGTGACTTACCATCGGCATCCTCAGGGTGAGACTCGAATAGAAATCGTTTGACAAATACAATATGCGTTTTAGTTCTACGGTTCATGCATAACCCATATTTTCCCGGGCCAGTACTCGCGACCGACGTCCCACTATACCGTTGATGTACTCCAATATGGATATGTCAAAAGGTGTCCATAGTCGATTCGAGTGGGTTTCGCGGCATGTTCTAAGATCAACTCGACTTAGGAAGTCCGTCCCGATCAACGTCTAGACTATGTACACTTGTATAGACCCTCTATAGACCGACCGAGACTTAGTATAGAGCATACATGGCGTCGTTATAATGCTTGTGTGACTACGTGCTACTTGGTTTCCGAGTCATTTTCAAAAACCGTCTTTTTTTAAAAGATTGCATCTTTTTCAAACTATCCAATTTCAAAACCCAGGACACATACCGAATTTAGGACTTATGATTTTACTCAAAATAGCCTATTTTCTAGACGGTATGCTGCCTAATTCAAAACTCGAAAAGCATTTCGAACTTTCAAAACTCGCGGCCCAATACTTTTTTCATTTTTTTTTCCGAAAATTGGGCCCTCAACCGAGTCTTCTCGTACCCCTTTCAAAAACCATCAATTTTCAAAACTTCCTTCTCCTTAGGACTTCCCATATTTAGCAGTGTCGGGTCGTGTCTTAAGTTGTCAAGGTCTTTAGCGTCGAAACTCTGTCGATCTTACATCAAGAGTTTCTTCCCCATCCCAGTCCGCCTTATTAGACTAAGGCAAGGCCCACCTACGTAGGACAAACCCCTACAAAGGAGGGCCCCTCAACACAATCGAGTCCTAAAGTCTGGGGATGTCTCACGTGAACCCTCCTTCGAACAGGACTAGGCCCACCCGCCGAATCCTAAGGAAGGCCCACATATCACAAGTCACCCGTCTAGGTGTCTTTTCCGAGTCATTTCCCTTTTAGTCTCGTTCGGGATGTACTTTCTATTCCGGTATTTTGGGCTAGTTTCTGATTACGTGGTGTTCTTACAGACAAGCCACCCGAAACCAGACATCAACGCAAAATGGACGAATTGAAAAATGCTTTGACCAAGATCGAGACCCAAGTGGCTGCCATCCAGGCTAACCAAGCGACTTTATCCACCCGCCTAAGAACCGTAGAGAAGACGGTCCCTACCGAAGGAGCTGAGTCCATCGAGCCCATAGCCGAATTGATCAGTGTTGTCCGCAGGCTCGAAGAGCAGGTCCATTTATCGACGAACAACTCGATCCACACCGAAAATGCTCGTACTTATTCACCTTTGAATGACGAGCTACCTGCCAACCTCAACTTAACGGGAATTCCTATGTTTGAGGGTACCGAAGACCCGGTCCACCACATCCGAGCTTTCAAAGACTTCATGGCGGTCAAGGGGGTGAAGTCAACTATGTTCAAGCAATTTTTCCCTTCTTCCTTGGAGAAACATCCTAAGGCCTGGTTCTACAATCTCGATTCCAAGAAATACAAAACTTGGGACGATGTGGCTACCGAGTTTGCTCGGAATTACGCCGACAATACTGAAATCCAGACTACGATGCGTACTCCGGAAGTAATGGCCCAAGAGCCCAAAGAAGAATTCACCAAGTATCTGCAAAGATGGCGGGCCGAGAGTGTGAAGATGGTCGATAAGCCCAGCGAAAAAGTGCTGGTGGAGGCCTTTGTCAAGAACCTCCTCCCATCCTGCCGGGTCCATCTCCGGTATGCTATCATCCCCAATTTTGCCGCCCTTACTGAAATAGGCACCAGGATTAAGGATGACCTAAGGTTAGAGAACCTGACTAAGGCCTTTACCAAGGGCTATCAAGGGGATAGTTCATCCACAAACAAGCCCGTACCTGCGGCTGCAACTCGCAGCATCTTTGACGAGGTAAACTTGCTCGACACCTCATCCAAAAAGAATATACCAAATCGGGTATTCACAGATATAGGGACTACCTATACTTACGCCTTGCAAAGGCTATCTTCAAAGGGCCTACTCCAACCGATAGGCCCAACCGCAGAGCCTCCAGTAGAGAACAGGCCCAAACACTATAACGCTCAAGCCTACTGTCAGTATCACCAGGGTAACGGACAGGATACTGAAAAATGTTGGAAACTAAAGCATCTAATCCAAGATCTTATCGAGAGCGGGAAAATCCCGTTGCCCGGAGACAAGCCGAGCAACAAAGAAAACCCGTTCAGTGCCCATGCCATATTTACGGGGGAGGTAATTGACTGTTCTCACCTCAATTCCCCGTTTATCCCACAAATCAACGGGATATGGTTTGATGATGAGGACGATGTGTACCTGGCTAAAGGGGAAGCTGTCCCCGTCACCAGAGAGGAAGTTCGAAAAGCCAAGTCCAAGGCCATGGCCACCAACCACCTCGCCACTGCTGGGCGCACCACTCCAACATCCGTCACTGAACCTGCCAGGACCGGGTCTACCCTCGAAGAGCCGAGCAACGACACGGCTCTAGTCCAACAACTGAAGAGGGTTCAAACTGATCTAACTATATGGCAACTATTGGTTAGCTCACAAGCACATCGAGAAGCACTGACTAAGGCTCTCGATGAAATCAAGGTCGATTCGCAAGCTACCCCTGCTGAAATGGTAGCTACTATCATGCCCTACCTCAAGGGCAAGTCCAAGAACGAAGGCCCACTCATAACCTTCGCTGAATCTGATCTGCCATCATTTGGGCCCAATCACAATCTGGCCCTATACATCACGGTCATCTGCAAGGGTAAGTACCTCCCGATGATCCTTATCGACGATGGATCAGCCGTGAACGTCCTACCGCTAAAGACTGCTAAGGCCCTTGGCATCACTGATGCCGACTACCTCCCGACAGCACAAACTATACAGGCTTTCGACGGAAGCCCAAAACTAGTCGCCGAGGCCGTTAAATTAAAGATCATAACGGGCCCAATCGAAAAGGAGCTGGAATCCCAGGTGATAGATGTCACCTCATCATTCAACCTCTTGCTAGGAAGGCCTTGGATCCACGCAGTCAAGGCCGTGACATCTACCCTCCACCAAAAACTCAAGATGCCCCTTAATGACGGTATCATCACACTGGAGGCGACCCCGATGACCGTGGCTAGCTGTAATGCCACAAACCGGGCCGAACCACGAGGGTTCGACTTCGTGGGTATGATTGAGGAGGAATATCTCTTCGAACCCTACTTCGCCCCTAGCATCGACACGATGCTACAAAATCTGGGTTACCTACCCGGAGCTACCTCAAGACCATATCTTCCGGCAGGGAAGATCATCGAGGTCCTAGACAATGCAGAATACCGACTCGGATTGGGATATACTATAAGCTCGGAGAATGTGGGCCGGGCCTATGCAATCAAATTTTTCACTCCAGTCTTTGGAGCTATTCAAGTGGGCCTCTACCAACCCACCATCACATATCCCGAGACCAAAACGGCTCGGGAATGCAACTATATCCCCGATGATATATTCACCATCATCCAAGCAGAGTCTGAGAAGGGTGAAAGCGACTCTGAGCCCGTGCTGGGGCTCTTATTTGGAGAAGACAAGACCGTCCCTGCTCAGAAAGATGACCTGGTCAATCTGATCCTCCGCAGCGATCGGTTCGACCCAACAAAGCTGATCACCGAAGTGGGTGCGGATACGGGGACAAGGGCCTGGACGAAGACCGTCAAATGGACAGACAGTCAAGGACGGGTGTACAAGCTGACCACCGGCGAGGGAGACATGCCAGATACCGAGTCCGAGTCTGAGTCAGAGTCAGTGTCGAAGTCTGAGTCCGAGTTTAGAGGGTCAGGTGCTGGAGTTGAGTCTGTAACCCCTCTTCCCTTAGCCACTGAGGTCTCGGGGCATGTCCCAAGACCTCTCCCTATCCCGCCACTGACCAACGATCACATGGCCGCTCTTTTCGAGCTATTTTCCAAATTTACCATCAATAATAATAACGAACACCGTTCTGCTTACGACTTGTCTTATTTCCAAAATTTTCTCAATTTCAAGAATTTTATATGCAATGACATTGAGAAACTCGACGAACAGGTACCTCTACCTCCACATCTGGTCGAGCAGCTCGAGCAAAGGGAATCCCGAGATCCGGTAATCGAAGAAACCGAGTCCATCAATGTGGGAACCACTTCAGAGCCCCAGATGCTTAAGTTGGGCCTATCTTTAGATCCAGAGGAGAGAAAACAATTCACAGACCTCCTCCAAGAATTTAAAGACGTCTTTGCATGGTCCTACAAGGACATGCCGGGAATAGATCGAGAAATAGCAGAACACCGAATACCCATCAAAGATGGATGCAAACCGGTGAAACAGAAGCTCAGAAGAATGAAGCCCGAATGGTCTCTTAAAGTCAAGGAAGAGGTCGATAAACAATTCAAAGCGGGTTTTATACAAGTGTCTGAATATCCAGACTGGGTTGCAAACATCGTGCCGGTACCCAAGAAGGACGGTAAGGTGCGAGTATGCGTGGATTTCCGGGACTTAAATAAGACCAGCCCAAAAGATGATTTTCCGTTACCACATATCGACATATTGGTGGATAATACGACCGATCATCCCCTTCTATCATTCATGGATGGGTATGCCGGATACAATCAGATTAAAATGGCAGAAGAGGATATGGGTAAGACCACCTTCATTACACCATGGGGGACTTACTGTTACACCGTCATGCCATTTGGGCTTATCAACGCTGGAGCCACTTATCAACGGACCGCCACTACTTTGCTACACGACATGATGCATAAGGAAGTAGAGGTCTATGTGGACGACATGATCGTCAAATCCAAGGACCGAAGTGGGCACATCTCGGCCCTAAGAAAGTTCTTCATCCGGCTACGTAAATATAATATGAGACTGAACCCACAAAAATGCAGTTTTGGGATATCGTCGGGCAAATTACTGGGCCATATCGTTAGCCAACGCGGCATCGAGGTCGACCCAGCTAAAATCAAAGCCATCACCGAGATGCAACCACCCAAGAGCGAAAAGGAAATAAGGGGGTTTCTCGGGAAGGTCCAATACATCAGCCGGTTCATTTCAAAGCTAACCATGGTATGTGAACCCATTTTCAAGAAACTGAAGATAGGGGAACGGGTGCTATGGGACGACAAATGTCAAGCAGCTTTCGATAAAATCAAGGAGATTTTGTCTGCTCCGCCGGTACTAATGCCACCTCAACACGGTTTGCCTTTGTCGTTATACCTAACGACGACCGAGACAGTCATGGGGGCTATGCTGGCCCAGACGGTCGAATCAGAAGAACGGGTTATTTACTACATCAGTAAAAAGTTCCTCGAGTATGAATGCAAGTACACAATGCTCGAGAAAACGTGCCTAGCTTTGGTTTGGGCCACTAAAAAGCTCCGACATTACATGCTCAGTCACGAGGTACATGTTTTATCCAAAATGGATCCTATCAAGTACTTATTCGGGAAGCCCATCCTCAACGGCAGGATGTCAAGATGGACTTTAATGTTATATGAGTTCGACCTCAAGTTTGTACCACTAAAAGCCATCAAGGGCCGGGTAGTAGCCGAGTTCTTCGCTGACAGCCCGATATCCGAAGAAGGCCACACTGATACATGGACCTTTCCTGATGAAGACATATTCCATACCGATACCGAGACATGGGATCTGTATTTTGACGAGGCATCCAACTTTCGAGGATTTGGGGTCGGAATTTTGTTAATCTCACCCCGAGGGGAACACACTCCTTTATCCATCAAGTTGGACTTCGACGTGACCAACAACGCAGCCGAATACGAAGCATGCATTCACGGGTTGCAAGCCGCCGCTGATTTAGGTGTAACAAACCTCCGGGTCCACGGTGATTCATCATTGGTCATTAATCAAGCGCTCCAAAAATGGAAAACTCGGAACGCCAATCTCGTGGCTTACCAAGCACGGGTACGGGTTCTAGAGAAACGATTCCAAAAGGTAGAGTATATCTACCTGCCCCGGGAGGAAAATCAGTTTGCAGATGCACTTTCCAAATTAGCATCTTTACTGAACATCCCGGATCACCTGACCAGCATGCCGATCTGTGTCGAAAGACGGTCCGAGCCGGCATACATCCATGCCATTCAGGATATCGAGATAACTGACCCAGAACCTTGGTATCAAGTCGTCCTAACCTACCTGACAACGGGAGAATATCCCCCGGAAGCTGAAAATCGGGCCAAAAAGGCCCTACGAAGATTGGCGACCCAATTTGTTCGTACTGATGACGGACAATTGTACAAAAAGACGGCACAGGGGGCTCTCCTCCTATGCATCGACAAAATACAAGCCGAAAAGGTCATGGCCGAGGTCCACGACGGTGAAAACGGTCCGCATATGAACGCCCATATGCTATCCTGCAAAATCATGAGGCTCGGGTACTACTGGAACACCATGGAAACAGACTGCCAGTTATACGTCAAGGACTGCCATAACTGTCAGATCTTCGGTAATGTACAGCATATGCCATCTTCCCTATTATATACCATGACATCACCATGGCCATTTTCGACATGGGGTATTGACATAATTGGGAAAGTGCATCCTTCCGGGACGGGAGGACACTGCTTCATCTTGGTGGCCATCGACTACTTCACCAAATGGGTAGAAGCCGAGTCATACCGTGTCTTGAACGCCAAGCACGTGGCCAAATTTATCCAAAATAAGATCATATGCCGGTATGGGATCCCTCACGAATTTATCAGTGATCACGGGACCCACTTCCAAGCTGAAACCACAGCATTACTGGCGAAATATAAAATTCAAAGGCATACATCTTCACCCTACCGACCCCAAACAAATGGAGCAGTAGAGGCGGCCAACAAAACAATTGTCACCATACTAAAAAAGATGGCTGAGAATTATCGGGACTGGCCCGACAAAATAGCCTTCGCCCTATGGGGATACCGAACTTCAATTCGCACCGCAACTGGAGCAACTCCATATTACCTGACATATGGAATGTAAGCAGTCCAACCAGTCGAGCTGGAAGTACCATCCCTAAGAATATTGCTTGAAAGCCAAGTACCCGAAGCGGATTGGGTCCAAGCCCGATACGATTCGCTAGTCTTACTAGACGAACGGCGATCCCGAGCCCTCAACAATATTCAAGTATATCAAAAAAGGATCCGACGGGCCTTCAACAAAAGGGTTAGGCCCAGAAACATCAAAGAAGGAGATTTGGTCCTAAAATCGGTTCGTACCTTACTGCCGGTTGACCCAAGGGGAAAATTCAAACCCAATTGGGCTGGGCCATACTTAGTCAAGAAAATCCTATCGGGAGGAGCGGTGATGCTAACGGACCTGGACGGCAACGAGTTCGTCAACCCGACCAACTTGGACCAGCTGAAGCGCTACTACCCATAAGCCCAATCTCAATGTCATTTGCAAAAATTTATAAAACTTAGTCTTTTTATAAATTTTCAAAATTTTAGACAAGTCAATGAGTTAGAATTAATTATTCTACCGTCGCGCATCTCGAATTAATAATCTTGATGTATTTCGAAAATTGCAAAAAATCAATCAAATCAAATTTAGAACTACGTTTGGTTTGATTCCGCTAATTGTGGATACGTAGGCAACCCCTCAAAAGGGTACGACCACTGCAATAACGAAAAGACGGGAACAGTATTCAATAATATGTCTTTTATTAATATCTCGATAGAAAAAAAAATATCACACCAAAAAATTAATAGTAATACTCAAATAATAAAATAAGGAGACTAATATCCGGACATCTTCCCCTTTCCCTTGTCCTTCGGGTCGCGTGGAGCCCGAGGTCGCCGAGGTGGGGATGAGCGTTCCCTAATCACAAGGGGAACCTCTTTAGCATGAACCCGCTTCTTTGACGACGGGTCTTCAATCACAGTCTTCGGCCCAAGTCGGGCCCGTACATGCTCAGGTAGCCTATCCCGTGGGCCAAGTCGGTCCTGTAACACCCCTGATTTTATAAATTTAAATTAATTTAATTATGTTCGTATTTTTATATTTTCGATTTAATTTGTAATTTTCAAAATTATTATAAAACGAATTTATCGTTTAATCGTGTCAAACTTCTAAAAATCTATTTATCTTGAAAACTCTTCTTATATTTAAAACATATTTCTATTTCTATTTCGATTCATTTTATACATTCAATTTAATTCTTATCGAAAGTCTATTTCGACGATTTAAATTCTAAATTCTTTTTATTTATTTTATTTAACCTCGAATTTCTATTTTCGGCTCGAAGTTCATTTATATTTAGTTTCCTCAAAACATTTATTGTATTTCCCCGAGAAATCAATTTAGTTCACTTTATCGAAAATTTATTATTTATCGACAAATACTATTTCATCGTCTAATTTTATTTCTATAAACTTCGTAGAATACGTTTTTACTCATTTTATTTGACGGCCCGATTATATATTAATTTTATTAACTCGTTTTAATCCGATTCATGGGTCAGTCAACTTATCTTGACGGAATTCGTCTCCTACCCGATTCATTTATTTAACCCGTATACATCATATACATTTATATCGGAATCCGTACATTTTTTTTTGGTGAATTACATTCATCCCAATTGTATTAACATTTATTTTCCCTTCACTCTTTAAGCACACACCCTTTACTGACACATTCACTCCTCCTTTTCTTTTGACTCCACCGTTTCACTCCCTCATCGTTCTTTCCCTCTTCCTCTATTCTTCATCCACCGCTTTCTTTTTTCAACCGGTCTGTCATCTTCATTCTTTGTACATCTCCCCATTTCCCCCATACTTGGACAAGCCTTCTTCCCTTCCTTTTTTTTTTCCTTCTTTTGCTGCATCTTCCCCGGTTTTCTTTTGCTGTTGCTGTTGCCTTTTGTTTTCCCTGTCCTTGTGTTGCTGCTGTGGCGTTTTGTTGGTGATGTTACTGCGTTTTGGCTGGTTATTCCTCGTTCCTTGTCTGCGTTTGTTTTCTGCCGCTGCTACGTACTGCTGCTGCTGTGTACTGTTGCGTTTTGCTGCTGTTAGGCTGCTGCCATCTTGTGGTTTGATCGTGGCTGCTGCTACATTTCCCTGTGATCCTCGATTTGGTATTGATTCATCCTCGTTTGTTTCATTCTTTCCCTCGATTCTCCTTCTTCTTATTCTTTTCTTCTTTCCTCTTCGCTGCTGCCTCGATTTGATGTCGTTGCATCCTTGCTACTGCCGCTATATTCCTCGATTTTTTTGTCGTCTTGATGCTATTACTGTTGTTACATGTTTCTGCCGTTATTGTGCTTGGATGTTGTCATCTTCTTCTTCATTTCCTTTCTTTTGCTTCTTCTGCTTCTTCCTTGTTCTGCCTTTGTCGTTCTTCTTCTTCTCGTATGCTTCTGTTGCTGTTTTCTTTGTTTCACTGCTACTGTCGTTATTGTTGTCGTGTTGTTGCGCTACTGTTCGATTTCGGTCCTTGTTCTCCTTCTTGTCCTCTGATTTCATTCCGTTAGCTGCTGCTGTTAACTGTTGCTACTCCTCCTCCTTCTCCTTTTCCTTCTTGTTCTTCTTCTTCTTCTTCTTATTACTGTTCAGTTGCTGCTACTATTTTTTTTCCCACCTTAATCTTTGTTTTGCTTGGATCTCGCTACTGTTTGTTTCCGCCTTTAAGTTCGATCATCTTCCCCCGGTTTTTTCGTTTTTGTTTTGTTTCACTCGCTGCTGCTATCCGCCTCTTTTGTTCATTTGGTTCAGGTCAATTCATTCCTTTGTGTCATCATATTGTCGACTCGGTTAAGTTCGGTCCTCGCTTTCTCTTTGACGCATCTTTTCCCTTCTCTGTCTTCGTGTTTGTCTTAAGGATCGAGCGTCTGTTTCATGACCTTAATTATTCGTTAACTCCGACTCTTTTGTTTATGTTTCTGTGCATTCTCGTTTACGTTGGAGTCTGCGGAGTATTTATGAATAAGTACCTGAGATAGCTCTAGACTCGGGAGTGGAGCTTGGACTAATAGACGGGCATTTGCATCGAAGCTATCGACTTGAGGTAACTTTAGGACGTTACTCGATTTTATATCGTATGTTTGAGTAGTAGTATGTAGTAAATATTTTAACTTCGGTTTTCTATTTTTAGCTATTTATTATTGCTAATTATATTAATTTTTTTAAATCGTTTGCCTTATCAATATTTTTATAACTTTCGATATCGTTTTATACATCGTTAATCATTTAATCATTTACGATCGTTATAATATTTTGTTGGTTATCGTGACACTAGTAACTAAATAATATCGATTTCATATTTTCGTCATATTTCGTTAATTTCTAATTTTTAACTCAAAATCGTATTTTTATATTTTAATCAAAATTTGTATACTTGTTAATAAATTATTTTTTTGTTTTACGATTTATTCTAATAAATGAGAAAATAGTCGATTTTGTTTTAAATATGTATATTTTTTTTAATCGAGACTATTTTCACTAATAAATTTCTATTTGTTTCCGATTGACTATTTTTTTTTTATTAAAATCCGTATTATTTATTAATAAAAACTATCTATTAAAGTCTATCATATCTGGAGACAACGGAATATCTGTAGAATTGAGGGTGTCGTGCAACGGCCTGAATGTATTGCTAATTTGATTAAGTCGGATGTTAGAAATCGTATCAATTGTAAGATCAGATATCCAATCAGTACTAGAGATAGTCTGCTACATAATTTGATGTAGTCATAACTTGTATATTCGTCACTCACATATATATATATATATATACTTACCCTTTACCAAAAAAAAAAGATAATTTGAATTCTTCGTAAATTTCATTTCATTTATAAAGTTCATTGACTCAATTAATTTTGATATCGTTTTTCTTAAAATATCTCATTTCTGAAATTAATAGTTTTAACTCGATTTCCTAATTATTTATAAAATATTATATATTGACTTATTATATTTTATTTATATATTGAGTAACCAATTTAGAAATATAATAATGTTACGATAACGACGATAATAATAAAATATTAATTTCGTAAGAAATGCTATTTTATACATTTCACTAATTTTAATATCTTACGTATTTTCTATAAGAATTTTTCTATTTTAAGTAAGTTTCCAAAAATTAGTAAGTTTCTATTTATGGAAAGTTTCCCTTTTGAATATCAAATATTTATTTCTTTTATCCTCATATTATTTATATTGATTATATTTATTTTGCAATATCAATAATGGCTTGTTTTGGAGTTATGGAATAAAGTTAAGTGTGGGGTTAGAGTAATATAGTCTGGGATGTACGTTTTTGCCATCAGCTATAAAGTCGGTTTGTCTATTTGGGGCACATTTGGTCGTTGAACTGGGCGTAGTTTCGCCCAGGAGAGTGTATGTTTTGACCTTAAGCTAGATATCGCATCGTGTTAGTCGCCGTCAGCTGAACTAGACATATTTGTTGTCTAGGAGGGGTATGCACTACTTAAACCAAGACCTCGCTGCACGCAGTCCTGTTATAGTTGAGTTGCCTAGTTAGAGACTGGATTCTGTTATGAGTTAAGTCTACCGTTCTCGAAGCTAGTTTTTAGTATTATCCTGGTGAAAGTCTAGCCTTGTGCACACCGATCGAATTTCCATAACGCCATGTTTGAATATTTATATTATCGATTGATTTTGACTTGCAGGTTGGCAAGTGCTTTAAGTTTCGTTGAAAATTTATTTTTATTATATCATTTTTAATGTTTTCTCTTTTAAAATATTTTGATATAATAATACTATTATTTTTCCTTATGATATAATATGGCTGGGAGAACGTCCGAGTTACTCCCCACTGACGTGGCTGTTATGTTTATAACATGAGAGGTATTTGCTGCTGGGTTTTGGGTGTGAGCTAGCGAGTAGCATGGATCCTACTCTTTCTTCATTCATGTAATTTATGGATTTGTATAAACCTATTTGGAGATTTTACTTTTAGCCCTTTTGTAAAAAGAGGCCTTTGTATTGACTTACCATTTCTTTTAATAAGATATAGTTTGTCAGTGTGTTTTAATCCCACTCTACAGTGTTTCCTCCACTGTATTGCGTTAGAATTTCTAGGGGATTACAGTTGGTATCAGAGCATTGTTGCTCCCGACGCTTACACCTGATTTTAAGAAAAATACCCGTAAATGATTTGAATATTAATAAATTATTAGTGGGAGATGTGTAGAAACCAAAATAAGGACTTAACTGTTAGACTTACATGTTTTTTTAACTCAATGATTAGCATTGAATATTTGTTTCTTTTGTCTGGAAGAAGATATTAGTATGATGCTGCTCCAGATCTGGACAAGACCTGCTTAGAACTCTCAACGACTGTTGGCTCGAGTGGACAACTTGGTGCTCCAAGAAAGATGTCGATGGTGACTTTTCAGCTCCGGTTCAGTTTGCTTAAGCTACAGGTTAGATGATCAAGAGTGGATTCCTGTTCCATGATGTTGTAGTAGATCTAGATGGAGCGACCCAAGACCTGTGTGCTCGTTCCTCTACAAGAAGATGAAGTAATCCTTTTAGTTCCCTCGTGAACCTCAGAGGTCCAAACTTTCCCTTCTCCTCTCAGGTCTTTATCATCTAGAATAATTGATTCTTTTCTTCCTGCTTTTGCCTTTTGCAATTCTTTCATTATTAATTCTCGTCTTCATTCTCGAGATAAATCTTCGATTAATTCTCCTACTTTACCATTTTATTTTTTTCTCCCCTTGAGATTCTTAGTTAGATCGACTTCCGTCTCAGTGAACCCCGTGAAAAGATATTGATGTTTGAGGTTTAGTAAACCCTTGTTACCTGATTTGAGGATTGTGAGTCTACCCTATCTTCTAAGCAAGTGAGAAATTCTTGAGGATTAATTTGAATAGCAAAATGTTGTTTGATGAAATTAGGATGATACTTTGGGCACTGAACCTTGGGTTATAGGTTACTTTGATTATTTTGGAGTACTTAGAATTGAATAAATGTTTGGATAGTGAGAGTATATCATATTTCATGGATGGATCTAGTGTAACTGATAATACTACCTTGGGATTCTTACCTAATGCTTATTTGATGGATGCATCACGAATATTTGGGATCATAGAGTATTGTTTAAAGTGTTAGCCATAGTGTTGTGGTACCAATAAAAGTTTTCATTAATGTCGTTAGAAATTTTGGTTGACATAGATTACCGTGTTTCTTATGGATTTGATCGTTGATCGTTGTTTAAGGTTGTAACCTATGAACTTTGGAATTGAGTTGTCTGACTTGGATAAATTGTTGTTACCCTTGAAGAAGAGAGCTATTTTACACAATCACGGTTTGTGGTGTTGTTTTGAGGAATACTTTGATGTCAATCATCTTGATGGATTTATAGTTCAGAACCCTTAGACCAACGAGATTGTGGCTTCGTTGAGTTAATATTTTGGTGGATTTGATGGTACGATATGAAATTTGATTGGATTCTCAGAAACCTTAGTCGATTGACGTGTTGAAGATGTGAGTGATTGCGCCATTACCTATAGGTTTGAGCATGTTTGAGGATTTGTTGTACTTTCCCTATTTCTGTACTTGTGGCATTATAAATATGTTGGTTATCATTTTTGAGAATTTTGTGCCCGAACATTATTAAATTGGTGGATCTTGTTTAGTGTTCCTTACTCGAGAAATTTGGGGTGTATCTCGAGTTCAAACCTTATGAGCTTTGGATTTAGGAACCTTATAGATTGCGAGTTTGGGTGTGTAGTGATGGCCGTTGAGATTTTAATTGATGAGACTTGATTGTAAAACAATTGTGGATTGGTATCGTGTCGTTTGAAAGATTGGATAGTCACGTAAGATATTTTTGGATCGTGACCAGTAGTACCACCTAGTACCTAATATTGGACTTAACGTATTTGATGGAAATTAGGAACCCGTGTTGTGGAAGGCGTACCGGGAATCACGAGATGGTTAAATTATTCTCTAATCCTTGAGAGCTCTCTTTTGACTCTCAATTTTGTCCTCTCCTTAGCTTCTCTTATATTCTGTTACCTCTTTTCCTACCAATCACTCCGACTTCTTTTTCGGGTTTGAAAACTGTTGTTTCGATTTGACGTTGACTTCGACTCTATTTATCCGTTTATCATTTCCCCGAACTTATGTTATAAAAAGTTTGACTAATTTAAAAATCTTGATTCTCATGAAATTTTAACATTTTGAGTTATAAATTTCAAAACTTTGGATTTCGTTTTTGTTTTATTTTTGGTCCCGTTTCAAAAGGGTCTAAATAATTTATTTTAAAGTATTTCGAAATTGTTTAAAATTTTAATTTTGATTTTCAAATGATCAAGATTTTATGAAAACTCTCTTAATTTTAAATACTTTGATTTCTATGAGATTATTAGGTGAAACGGTTTACAATTTTCGGAAAATATCGTATGTCTAAGTTTTTGTTTTATTTTCGATAGACTTTAAATCTGTTATTGGAAATATTTGACGACTAGTTCGATTTTTATTAACTAACTACAAAACTTGATTGCTCAAATTTTTGTTTCGTCTTAAAACGAAGTATTGTCGAATTTCTTAATCAAAACGTTTTACTGTTGTTTTGAAATTATTTGGGTACTCTTCCCCCTCGAGTTCGTTTACAAATATTATTTATCGTCATTATTTTATAAAATAATTCTAACTTGCGATTTTATTAATTTAAATGATTTTAAACTTTGGGAATTGAGCCCAACTCATCTGGAAATAAATTTTGTCTTCGATTTCGATTTCATATCACGTTTGAAGTTGTAAAATTTATAAACCGAGATTGTGATGCGTGTTAAGCATTCTCCTTTTGTTCAAATGATATAACCTTGTTTTCCATTCTATTATTATGTTTTTGTTAGTTTCGAGGACGAAACTTCTTTTTAGTGGGGAAGATTGTAACACCCCTGATTTTATAAATTTAAATTAATTTAATTATGTTCGTATTTTTATATTTACGATTTAATTCGTAATTCTCAAAATTCTTATAAAACGAATTTATCGTTTAATCGTGTCAAACTTCTAAAATTCTATTTATCTTGAAAACTCTTCTTATATTTAAAACATATTTCTATTTCTATTTCGATTCATTTTATACATTCAATTTAATTCTTATCGAAAGTCTATATCGACGATTTAAATTCTAAATTCTTTTTATTTATTTTATTTAACCTCGAATTTCTATTTTCGGCTCGAAGTTCATTTATATTGAGTTTCGTCAAAACATTTATTGTATTTCCCCGAGAAATCAATTTAGTTCACTTTATCGAAAATTTATTATTTATCGACAAAAACTATTTCATCGTCTAATTTTATTTCTATAAACTTCGTAGAATACCTTTTTACTCATTTTATTTGACGGCCCGATTATATATTAATTTTATTAACTCGTTTTAATCCGATTCATGGGTCAGTCAACTTATCTTGACGGAATTCGTCTCCTACCCGATTCATTTATTTAACCCGTATACATCGTATACATTTATATCGGAATCCATACATTTTTTTTTTTTGTGAATTACATTCATCCCAATTGTATTAACATTCATTTTCCCTTCACACTTTAAGCACACCCCCTTTACTGACACATTCACTCCTCCTTTTCTTTTGACTCCACCGTTTCACTCCCTCATCGTTCTTTCCCCCTTCCTCTATTCTTCATCCACCGCTTTCCTTTTTCAACCGGTCTGTCATCTTCATTCTTTGTACATCTCCCCATTTCCCCCATACTTGGACAAGCCTTCTTCCCTTCGTTTTTTTTCCTTCTTTTGCTGCATCTTCCCCGGTTTTCTTTTGTTGTTGCTGTTGCGTTCTGTTTTCCCTGTCCTTGTGTTGCTGCTGTGGCATTTTGTTGCTGATGTTACTGCGTTTTGGCTGGTTATTCCTCGTTCCTTGTCTGCGTTTGTTTTCTGCCGCTGCTACGTACTGCTGTAGCTGTGTACTATTGCGTTTTGCTGCTGTTAGGCTGCTGCCATCTTGTGGTTTGATCGTGGCTGCTGCTACATTTCCCTGTGATCCTCGATTTGGTATTGATTCATCCTCGTTTGTTTCATTCTTTCCCTCGATTCTCCTTCTTCTTATTCTTTTCTTCTTTCCTCTTCGCTGCTGCCTCGATTTGATGTCGCTGCATCCTTGCTACTACCGCTATATTTCTCAATTTTTTGTCATCTTGATGCTATTACTGTTGTTACATGTTTCTGCCGTTATTGTGCTTGGCTGCTGTCATCTTCTTCTTCATTTCCTTTCTTTTGCTTCTTCTGCTTCTTCCTTGTTCTGCCTTTGTCGTTCTTCTTCTTCTTCTCGTATGCTTCTGTTGCTGTTTTCTTTGTTTCACTGCTACTGTCGTTATTGTTCTTGTGTTGTTGCGCAACTGTTCGATTTCGGTCCTTGTTCTCCTTCTTGTCCTCTGATTTCATTCCGTTAGCTGCTGCTGTTAATTGTTGCTACTCCTCCTCCTTCTCCTTTTCCTTCGTGTTCTTCTTCTTCTTCTTATTACTATTCAGTTGCTGCTGCTATTTTTCTTCCCACCTTAATCTTTGTTTTGCTTGGATCTCGCTACTGTTTGTTTCCGCCTCTAAGTTCGGTCATCTTCCCCCGGTTTTGTCGTTTTTGTTTTGTTTCACTCGCTGCTGCTATCCGCCTCTTTTGTTCATTTGGTTCAGGTCAATTCATTCCTTTGTGTCATCATATTGTCGACTCGATTAAGTTCGGTCCTCGCTTTCTCTTGGATGCATCTTTTCCCTTCTCTGTCTTCGTGTTTGTCTTAAGGATCGAGCGTCTGTTTCATGACCTTAATTATTCGTTAACTCCGACTCATTTGTTTATGTTTCTGTGCATTCTCGTTTAAGTTGGAGTCTGTGGAGTATTTAAGAATAAGTACCTGAGATAGCTCTAGACTCGGGAGTGGAGCTTGGACTAATAGACGGGCATTTGCATCGAAGCTATCGACTTGAGGTAACTTTAGGACGTTACTCGATTTTATATCGTATGTTTGAGTAGTAGTATGTAGTAAATATTTTAACGTCGGTTTTCTATTTTTAGCTATTTATTATTGCTAATTATATTAATTTTGTTAAATCGTTTGCCTTATCAATATTTTTATAACTTTCGATATCTTTTTATAAATCGTTAATCATTTAATCATTTACGATCGTTATAATATTTTGTTGGTTATCGTGACACTAGTAACTAAATAATATCGATTTCATATTTTTGTCATATTTTGTTAATTTCTAATTTTTAACTCAAAATCGTATTTTTATATTTTAATCAAAATTTGTATACTTGTTAATAAATTATTTTTTTGTTTTACGATTTATTCTAATAAATGAGAAAATAGTCGATTTTGTTTTAAATATATATATATATTTTAATCGAGACTATTTTCACTAATAAATTTCTATTTGTTTCCGATTGACTATTTTTTTTATTAAAATCCGTATTATTTATTAATTAAAACTATCTATTAAAGATAATTTGAATTCTTCGTAAATTTCATTTCATTTATAAAGTTCGTTGACTCAATTAATTTTGATATCGTTTTTCTTAAAATATCTCATTTCTAAAATTAATAGTTTTAACTCGGTTTCCTAATTATTTATAAAATACTATATATTGACTTATTATATTTTATTTCTATTTTGAGTAACCAATTTAGAAATATAATAATGTTACGATAACGACGATAATAATAAAATATTACTTTCGTTAGAAATGCTATTTTATACATTTCACTAATTTTAATATCTTACGTATTTTCTATAAGAATATTTCTATTTTAAGTAAGTTTCTAAAATTAGTAAGTTTCTATTTATAGAAAGTTTTCCTTTTGATATAAAATGTTTATTTCTTTTATCCTCATAATATTTATATTGATTATATTTTTTTACAATATCAATAATGGCTTGTTTTGGAGTTATGGAATAAAAGAGTAATATAGTCTGGGATGTACGTTTTTGCCATCAGCTATAAAGCCGGTGTGTCTATTTGGGGCACATTTGGTCGTTGAACTGGACGTAGTTTCGCCCAGGAGAGTGTATGTTTTGACCTTAAGCTGGATATCGCATCGTGTTAGTCGCCGTCAGCTGAACTAGACATATTTGTTGTCTAGGAGGGGTATGCACTACTTAAACCAGGACATCGCTGCACGCAGTCCTGTTATAGTTGAGTTGCCTAGTTAGAGACTGGATTCTGTTATGAGTTAAGTCTACAGTTCTCGAAGCTAGTTTTTATTATTATCCTGGTGAAAGTCTAGCCTTGTGCACACCGATCGAATTTCCATAACGCCATGTTTGAATATTTATATTATCGATTGATTTTGACTTGCAGGTTGGCAAGTGCTTTAAGTTTCGTTGAAAATTTATTTTTATTCTATCATTTTTAATGTTTTCTCTTTTAAAATATTTTGATATAATAATACTATTATTTTTCCATATGATATAATACGGCTGGGAGAACGTCCGAGTTACTCCCCACCGACGTGGCTGTTACGTTTATAACATGACAGGTATTTGCTGCTGGGTTTTGGGTGTAAGCTAGCGAGTAGCATGGATCCTACTCTTTCTTCATTCGTGTAATTTATGGATTTGTATAAACCTGTTTGGAGATTTTACTTTTAGCCCTTTTGTAAAAAGAGGCCTTTGTATTGACTTACCATTTCTTTTGATAAGATATAGTTTGTCAGTGTGTTTTAATCTCACTCTACAGTGTTTCCGCCACTGTATTGCGTTAGAATTTCTAGGGGATTACAGTTGGTATCAGAGCATTGTTGCTCCCGACACTTACACCTGATTTTAAGAAAAATACCCTTAAATGATTTGAATATTAATAAATTATTAGTGAGAGATGGGTAGAAACCAAAATAAGAACTTAACTGTTAGACTTACATGTTTTTTTAACTCAATGATTAGCATTGAATATTTGTTTCTTTTGTCTGGAAGAAGATATTAGTATGATGCTGCTCCAGATCTGGACAAGACCTGCTTAGAACTCTCAACGACTGTTGGCTCGAGTGGACAACTTGGTGCTCCAAGAAAGATGTCGATGGTGACTTTTTAGCTCCGGTTCAGTTTGCTTAAGCTACAGGTTAGATGATCAAGAGTCGATTCCTGTTCCATGATGTTGTAGTAGATATAGATGGAGCGACCCAAGACCTGTGTGCTCGTTCCTCTACAAGAAGATGAAGTAATCCTTCTAGTTCCCTCGTGAACCTCAGAGGTCCAAACTTTCCCTTCTCCTCTCAGGTCTTTATCATCTAGAATATTTGATTCTTTTCTTCCTGCTTTTGCCTTTTGCAATTCTTTCCTTATTAATTCTCGTTTTCATTCTCGAGATAAATCTTAGATTAATTCTCCTACTTTACCATTTTATTTTTTTCTCCCCTTGAGATTCTTGGTTAGATCGACTTCCGTCTCAGTGAACCCCGTGAAAAGATATTGATGTTTGAGGTATAGTAAACCCTTGTTACCTGATTTGAGGATTGTGAGTCTACCCTATCTTCTAAGCAAGTGAGAAATTCTTGAGGATTAATTTGAATAGCAAAATGTTGTTTGATGAAATTAGGATGATACTTTAGGCAGTGAACCTTGGGTTATAGGTTACTTTGATTATTTTGGAGTACTTAGAATTGAATAAATGTTTGGATAGTGAGAGTATATCATATTTGATGGATGGATCTGGTGTAACTGATAATATTACCTTGGGATTCTTACCTAATGCTTATTTGATGGATGCATCGCGAATATTTGGGATCATAGAGTATTGTTTAAAGTGTTAGCCATAGTGTTGTGGTAACAATAAAAGTTTTCATTAATGTCGTTAGAAATTTTGGTTGACATAGGTTACCGTGTTTCTTATGGACTTGATCGTTGATCGTTGTTTAAGGTTGTAACCTATGAACTTTGGAATTGAGTGGTCTGACTTGGATAAATTGTTGTTACCCTTGAAGAATCACTGTTTGTGGTGTTGTTTTGAGGAATACTTTGATGTCAATCATCTTGATGGATTTAAGTTCAGAACCCTTAGACCAACGAGATTGTCGCTTCGTTGAGTTAATATTTTGGTGGATTTGATGGTACGATATGAAATTTGTTGGGATTCTCAGAAACCTTAGTCGATTGACGTATTGAAGATGTGAGTGATTGCGCCATTACCTATAGGTTTGAGTATGTTTGAAGATTTGTTGTACTTTCCCTATTTCTGTACTTGTGGCGTTATAAATATGTTGGTTATCATTTTTAAGAATTTTGTGCCCGAACATTGTTAAATTGGTGGATCTTGTTTAGTGTTCCTTACTCGAGAAATTTGGGGTGTATCTCGAGTTCAAACCTTATGAGCTTTAGATTTAGGAACCTTATAGATTGCGAGTTTGGGTGTGTTGTGATGGCCGTTGAGATTTTAATTGATGAGACTAGATTGTAAAACAATTGTGGATTGGTATCGTGTCGTTTGAAAGATTGGATAGTCACGTAAGACATTTTTGGATCGTGACCAGTAGTACCACCTAGTACCTAATATTGGACTTAACGTATTTGATTGAAATTAGGAACCCGTGTTGTGGAAGGCGTACCGGGAATCACGAGATGGTTAAATTATTCTCTAATCCTTGAGAGCTCTCTTTTGACTCTCAATTTTGTCCTCTCCTTAGCTTCTCTTACATTCTGTTACCTCTTTTCCTACCAATCACTCCGACTTCTTTTTCGGGTTTGAAAATTGTTGTTTCGATTTGACGTTGACTTCGACTCTATTTATCCGTTTATCATTTCCCCGAACTTATGTTATAAAAAGTTTGACTAATTTAAAAATCTTGATTCTCATGAAATTTTAACATTTTGAGTTATAAATTTCAAAACTTTGGATTTTGTTTTTGTTTTATTTTTGGTCCCGTTTCAAAAGGGTCTAAATAATTTATTTTAAAGTATTTCGAAATTGTTTAAAATTTTAATTTTGATTTTCAAGTGATCGAGATTTTATGAAAACTTTCTTAATTTCAAATACTTTGATTTCTATAAGATTATTAGGTGAAACGGTTTAAAATTTTTTGGAAAATATCGTATGTCTAAGTTTTTGTTTTATTTTCGATAGACTTTAAATCTGTTATTGGAAATATTTGAGGACTAGTTCGATTTTTATTTACTAACTACAAAACTTGATTCCTCAAATTTTTGTTTCGTCTTAAAACGAAGTATTGTCGAATTTCTTAATCAAAACGTTTTACTGTTGTTTTGAAATTATTTGGGTACTCTTCCCCCTCGAGTTCGTTTACAAATATTATTTATCGTCATTATTTTATAAAATAATTTTAACTTGCGATTTTATTAATTTAAATGATTTTAAACTTTGGGAATTGAGCCCAACTCATCTTGAAATAAATTTTGTCTTCGATTTCGATTTCATATCAAGTTTGAAGTTGTAAAATCTATAAACCGAGATTGTGATGCGTGTTAAGCATTCTCCTTTTGTTCAAATGATATAATCTTGTTTTCCATTCTATTATTATGTTTTTGTTAGTTTCGAGGACGAAACTTCTTTTTAGTGGGGAAGATTGTAACACCCCTGATTTTATAAATTTAAATTAATTTAATTATGTTCATATTTTTATATTTACGATTTAATTCGTAATTCTCAAAATTCTTATAAAACGAATTTATCGTTTAATCGTGTCAAACTTCTAAAATTCTACTCCCTCTATTTCTTTGATATCTTCCACATTTCCTTTTTCAATCATTTCTTTGATTTCTTCCACTTTTCTTTTTTCTATCACACTTCTCTCTTACCTAGGTGGCCCACTTACTTTACTCCCTCTCAACTTTTACTTATTTTATTGTTTTTCTTAAGAAATGTGCAACTATTAAGGTGGAAGAAATCATAGAAACGGAGGGAGTATTTAACTTGAAAACTCTTCTTATATTTAAAACATATTTCTATTTCTATTTCGATTCATTTTATACATTCAACTTAATTCTTATCGAAAGTCTATTTCGACGATTTAAATTCTAAATTCTTTTTATTTATTTTATTTAACCTCGAATTTCTATTTTCGGCTCGAAGTTCATTTATATTGAGTTTCGTCAAAACATTTATTGTATTTCCCCGAGAAATCAATTTAGTTCACTTTATCGAAAATTTATTATTTATCGACAAATACTATTTCATCGTCTAGTTTTATTTCTATAAACTTCGTAGAATACCTTTTTACTCATTTAATTTGACGGCCCGATTATATATTAATTTTATTAACTCGTTTTAATCCGATTCATGGGTCAGTCAACTTATCTTGACGGAATTCGTCTCCTACCCGATTCATTTATTTAACCCGTATACATCGTATACATTTATATCGGAATCCGTACATTTTTTTTTTGGTGAATTACATTCATCCCAATTGTATTAACATTCATTTTCCCTTCACACTTTAAGCACACCCCCTTTACTGAGACATTCACTCCTTTTCTTTTGACTCCACCGTTTCACTCCCTCATCGTTCTTTCCCCCTTCCTCTATTCTTCATCCACCGCTTTCCTTTTTCAACCGGTCTGTCATCTTCATTCTTTGTAAATGTCCCTATTTCCCCCATACTTGGACAAGCCTACTTCCCTTCGTTTTTTGTTTCCTTCTTTTGCTGCATCTTCCCCGATTTTCTTTTGCTGTTGCTGTTGCGTTCTGTTTTCCCTGTCCTTGTGTTGCTACTGTGGCGTTTTGTTGCTGATGTTACTGCGTTTTGGCTGGTTATTCCTCGTTCCTTGTCTGCGTTTGTTTTCTGCCGCTGCTACGTACTGCTACTGCTGTGTACTGTTGCGTTTTGCTTCTGTTAGGCTGCTGCCATCTTGTGGTTTGATCGTGGCTGCTGCTACATTTCCCTGTGATTCTCGATTTGGTATTGATTCATCCTCGTTTGTTTCATTCTTTCCCTCGATTCTCCTTCTTCTTGTTCTTTTCTTCTTTCCTCTTCGCTGCTGCCTCGATTTGATGCCGTTGCATCATTACTACTGCCGCTATATTCCTCGATTTTTTGTCGTCTTGATGCTATTACTGTTGTTACATGTTTCTGCCGTTATTGTGCTTGGCTGCTGTCATCTTTTTCTTCATTTCCTTTCTTTTGCTTCTTTTGCTTCTTCCTTGTTCTGCCTTTGTTGTTGTTCTTCTTCTCGTATGCTTCTGTTGCTGTTTTCTTTGTTTCACTGCTACTGTCGTTATTGTTGTCGTGTTGTTGCGCTACTGTTCGATTTCGGTCCTTGATCTCCTTCTTGTCCTCTGATTTCATTCCGTTAGCTGCTGCTGTTAATTGTTGCAACTCCTCCTCCTTCTCCTTTTCCTTCGTCTTCTTCTTCTTCTTATTACTGTTCAGTTGCTACTGCTATTTTTCTTCCCACCTTAATCTTTGTTTTGCTTGGATCTCGTTACTGTTTGTTTCCGCCTCTAAGTTCGGTCATTTTCCCCCGGTTTTGTCGTTTTTGTTTTGTTTCACTCGCTGCTGCTATCCGCCTCTTTTGTTTATTTGGTTCAGGTCAATTCATTCCTTTGTGTCATCATATTGTCGACTCGATTATGTTCGGTCCTCGCTTTCTCTTTGACGCATCTTTTCCCTTCTCTGTCTTCGTGTTTGTCTTAAGGATCGAACGTCTGTTTCATGACCTTAATTATTCGTTAACTCCGACTCATTTGTTTATGTTTCTGTGCATTCTCGTTTAAGTTGGAGTCTGCGGAGTATTTAAGAATAAGTACCTGACATAGCTCTAGACTCGGGAGTGGAGCTTGGACTAATAGACGGGCATTTGCATCGAAGCTATCGACTTGAGGTAACTTTAGGACGTTACTCGATTTTATATCGTATGTTTGAGTAGTAGTATGTAGTAAATATTTTAACTTCGGTTTTCTATTTTTAGCTATTTATTATTGCTAATTATATTAATTTTTTTAAATCGTTTGCCTTATCAATATTTTTATAACTTTCGATATCGTTTTATAAATCGTTAATCATTTAATCATTTACGATCGTTATAATATTTTGTTGGTTATCGTGACACTAGTAACTAAATAATATCGATTTCATATTTTCGTCATATTTCGTTAATTTCTAATTTTTAACTCAAAATCGTATTTTTATATTTTAATCAAAATTTGTATACTTGTTAATAAATTATTTTTTTGTTTTACGATTTATTCTATTAAATGAGAAAATAGTCGATTTTGTTTTAAATATATATATTTTTTTAATCGAGACTATTTTCACTAATAAATTTCTATTTGTTTCCGATTGACTATTTTTTTTTATTAAAATCCGTAATATTTATTAATTAAAACTATCTATTAAAGATAATTTGAATTCTTCGTAAATTTCATTTCATTTATAAAGTTCGTTGACTCAATTAATTTTGATATCGTTTTTCTTAAAATATCTCATTTCTGAAATTAATAGTTTTAACTCAATTTCCTAATTATTTATAAAATACTATATATTGACTTATTATATTTTATTTATATTTTGAGTAACCAATTTAGAAATATAATAATGTTACGATAACGACGATAATAATAAAATATTAATTTCGTTAGAAATGCTATTTTATACATTTCACTAATTTTAATGTCTTACGTATTTTCTATAAGAATATTTCCATTTTAAGTAAGTTTCTAAAATTAGTAAGTTTCTATTTATAGAAAGTTTCCCTTTTAATATAAAATGTTTATTTCTCTTATCCTCATATTATTTATAGTGATTATATTTATTTTGCAATATCAATAATGGCTTGTTTTGGAGTTATGGAATAAAGTTAAGTGTGGGGTTAGGGTAATATAGTCTGGGATGTACGTTTTTGCCATCAGCTATAAAGCCGGTGTGTCTATTTCGGGCACATTTGGTCGTTGAACTGGGCGTAGTTTCGCCCAGGAGAGTGTATGTTTTGACCTTAAGCTAGATATCGCATCGTGTTAGTCGCCGTCAGCTGAACTAGACATATTTGTTGTCTAGGAGGGGTATGCACTACTTAAACCAGGACCTCGCTGCACGCAATCCTGTTATAGTTGAGTTGCCTAGTTAGAGACTGGATTCTGTTATGAGTTAAGTCTACAGTTCTTGAAGCTAGTTTTTATTATTATCCTGGTGAAAGTCTAGCCTTGTGCACACCGATCGAATTTCCATAACGCCATGTTTGAATATTTATATTATCGATTGATTTTGACTTGCAGGTTGGCAAGTGCTTTAAGTTTCGTTGAAAATTTATTTTTATTATATCATTTTTAATGTTTTCTCTTTTAAAATATTTTGATATAATAATACTATTATTTTTCCATATGATATAATATGGCTGGGAGAACGTCCGAGTTACTCCCCACCGACGTGGCTATTATGTTTATAAATGACAGATATTTGCTGCTGGGTTTTGGGTGTGAGCTAGCGAGTAGCATGGATCCTACTCTTTCTTCATTCATGTAATTTATGGATTTGTATAAACCTGTTTGGAGATTTTACTTTTAGCCCTTTTGTAAAAAGAGGCCTTTGTATTGACTTACCATTTCTTTTAATAAGATATAGTTTGTCAGTGTGTTTTAATCCCATTCTACAGTGTTTCCGCCACTGTATTGCGTTAGAATTTCTAGGGGATTACAGTTGGTATCAGAGCATTGTTGCTCCCGACGCTTACACCTGATTTTAAGAAAAATACCCGTAAATGATTTGAATATTAATAAATTATTAGTGAGAGATGGGTAGAAACCAAAATAAGGACTTAACTGTTAGACTTACATGTTTTTTTAACTCAATGATTAGCATTGAATATTTGTTTCTTTTGTCTGGAAGAAGATATTAGTATGATGCTGCTCCAGATCTGGACAAGACCTGCTTAGAACTCTCAACGACTGTTGGCTCGAGTGGTCAACTTGGTGCTCCAAGAAAGATGTCGATGGTGACTTTTCAGCTCCGGTTCAGTTTGCTTAAGCTACAGGTTAGATGATCAAGAGTGGATTACTGTTCCATGATGCTATAGTAGATCTAGATGGAGCGACCCAAGACTTGTGTGCTCGTTCCTCTACAAGAAGATGAAGTAATCCTTTTAGTTCCCTTGTGAACCTCAAAGGTCCAAACTTTCCCTTCTCCTCTCAGGTCTTTATCATCTAGAATAATTGATTCTTTTCTTTCTGCTTTTGCCTTTTGCAATTCTTTCCTTATTAATTCTCGTCTTCATTCTCGAGATAAATCTTGGATTAATTCTCCTACTTTACCATTTTATTTTTTTCTCCCCTTGAGATTCTTGGTTAGATCGACTTCCGTCTCAGTGAACCCCGTGAAAAGATATTGATGTTTGAGGTTTAGTAAACCCTTGTTACCTGATTTGAGGATTGTGAGTCTACCCTATCTTCTAAGCAAGTAAGAAATTCTTGAGGATTAATTTGAATAGAAAAATGTTGTTTGATGAAATTAGGATGATACTTTGGGCACTGAACCTTGGGTTATAGGTTACTTTGATTATTTTGGAGTACTTAGAATTGAATAAATGTTTGGATAGTGAGAGTATATCATATTTGATGGATCTGGTGTAACTGATAATATTACCTTGGGATTCTTACCTAATGCTTATTTGATGGATGCATCGCGAATATTTGGGATCATAGAGTATTGTTTAAAGTGTTAGCCATAGTGTTGTGGTACCAATAAAAGTTTTCATTAATGTCGTTAGAAATTTTGGTTGACATAGATTACCGTGTTTCTTATGGATTTGATCGTTGATCGTTGTTTAAGGTTGTAACCTATGAACTTTGGAATTGAGTGGTCTGACTTGGATAAATTGTTGTTACCCTTGAAGAAGAGAGCTATTTTACACAATCACGGTTTGTGGTGTTGTTTTGAGGAATACTTTGATGTCAATCATCTTGATGGATTTATAGTTCAGAACCCTTAGACCAACGAGATTGTGGCTTCGTTGAGTTAATATTTTGGTGGATTTGATGGTACGATATGAAATTTGATGGGATTCTCAGAAACCTTAGTCGATTGACGTGTTGAAGATGTGAGTGATTGCGCCATTACCTATAGGTTTGAGCATGTTTGAGGATTTGTTGTACTTTCCCTATTTCTGTACTTGTGGCATTATAAATATGTTGGTTATCATTTTTGAGAATTTTGTGCCCGAACATTGTTAAATTGGTGGATCTTGTTTAGTGTTCCTTACTCGAGAAATTTGGGGTGTATCTCGAGTTCAAACCTTATGAGCTTTGGATTTAGGAACCTTATAGATTGCGAGTTTGGGTGGGTTGTGATGGCCGTTGAGATTTTAATTGATGAGACTAGATTGTAAAACAATTGTGGATTGGTATCGTGTCGTTTGAAAGATTGGATAGTCACGTAAGACATTTTTGGATCGTGACCAGTAGTACCACCTAGTACCTAATATTGGACTTAACGTATTTGATGGAAATTAGGAACCCGTGTTGTGGAAGGCGTACCGGGAATCACGAGATGGTTAAATTATTCTCTAATCCTTGAGAGCTCTCTTTTGACTCTCAATTTTGTCCTCTCCTTAGCATCTCTTATATTCTGTTACCTCTTTTCCTACCAATCACTCCGACTTCTTTTTCGGGTTTGAAAACTGTTGTTTCGATTTGACGTTGACTTCGACTCTATTTATCCGTTTATCATTTCCCCGAACTTATGTTATAAAAAGTTTGACTAATTTAAAAATCTTGATTCTCATGAAATTTTAACATTTTGAGTTATAAATTTCAAAACTTTGGATTTTGTTTTTGTTTTATTTTTGGCCCCATTTCAAAATGGTCTAAATAATTTATTTTAAAGTATTTCGAAATTGTTTAAAATTTTAATTTTGATTTTCAAGTGATCGAGATTTTATGAAAACTTTCTTAATTTCAAATACTTTGATTTCTATGAGATTATTAGGTGAAACGGTTTAAAATTTTCGGAAAATATCGTATGTCTAAGTTTTTGTTTTATTTTCGATAGACTTTAAATCTGTTATTGGAAATATTTGACGACTAGTTCGATTTTTATTTACTAACTACAAAACTTGTTTCCTCAAATTTTTGTTTCGTCTTAAAACGAAGTATTGTCGAATTTCTTAATCAAAACATTTTACTGTTGTTTTGAAATTATTTGGGTACTCTTCCCCCTCGAGTTCGTTTACAAATATTATTTATCGTCATTATTTTATAAAATAATTTTAACTTCGATTTTATTAATTTAAATGATTTTAAACTTTGGGAATTAAGCCCAACTCATCTGGAAATAAATTTTGTCTTCGATTTCGATTTCATATCACGTTTGAAGTTGTAAAATTTATAAACCGAGATTGTGATGCGTGTTAAGCATTCTCCTTTTGTTCAAATGATATAACCTTGTTTTCCATTCTATTATTATGTTTTTGTTAGTTTCGAGGACGAAACTTCTTTTTAGTGGGGAAGATTGTAACACCCCTGATTTTATAAATTTAAATTAATTTAATTATGTTCGTATTTTTATATTTATGATTTAATTCGTAATTCTCAAAATTCTTATAAAACGAATTTATCGTTTAATCGCGTCAAACTTCTAAAATTCTATTTATCTTGAAAACTCTTCTTATATTTAAAATATATTTCTATTTCTATTTCGATTCATTTTATACATTCAATTTAATTCTTATCGAAAGTCTATTTCGACGATTTAAATTCTAAATTCTTTTTATTTATTTTATTTAACCTCGAATTTCTATTTTCGGCTCGAAGTTCATTTATATTGAGTTTCGTCAAAACATTTATTGTATTTCCCCGAGAAATCAATTTAGTTCACTTTATCGAAAATTTATTATTTATCGACAAATACTATTTCATCGTCTAGTTTTATTTCTATAAACGTCGTAGAATACCTTTTTACTCATTTTATTTGACGGCCCGATTATATATTAATTTTATTAACTCGGTTTAATCCGATTCATGGGTCAGTCAACTTATCTTGACGGAATTCGTCTCCTACCCGATTCATTTATTTAACCCGTATACATCGTATACATTTATATCGGAATCAGTTCATTTTTTTTATTTGGTGAATTACATTCATCCCAATTGTATTAACATTCATTTTCCCTTCACACTTTAAGCACACCCCCTTTACTGACACATTCACTCCTTTTCTTTTGACTCTACCGTTTCACTCCCTCATTGTTCTTTCCCCCTTCCTCTATTCTTCATCCACCGCTTTCCTTTTTCAACCGGTTTGTCATCTTCATTCTTTGTACATCTCCCCATTTCCCCCATACTTGGACAAGCCTTCTTCCCTTCGTTTTTTTTTCCTTCTTTTGCTGCATCTACCCCGGTTTTCTTTTGCTGTTGCTGTTGCGTTCTGTCTTCCCTGTCCTTGTGTTGCTGCTGTGGCGTTTTGTTGCTGATGTTACTGCGTTTTGGCTGGTTATTCCTCGTTCCTTGTTGTAGACACCCGCATTTTGACTGCCAGGTGTCTATGGTAGTTTCCAAAAAACACCCGATGATGATCGGACGCTAACGTGTTTCTACGCGCTCGGATACGGGCTCAAATCCATTAATCGCTGGCTAACACACTTACGGAGTACAAATCTCACAAAAACAACCTCGAATCCAGGCCCAGTGGATCATTCCGAGTCAAACAAGACTAATTTGGGCCAAAACCGGCACCGGAATTAAAACCGACTTTTCACGATTGGGTCAACCCCGGTCAAAGTCGTTTCCGAGACACACAAAAACAGCCATATAACCATCAAAAGTCCAAGTCAATCACAAAACCCATCAAACACCCAAAGTCAAGGTCCAAAACAATGGACCCGTGCAACCCGACTGGGCCACTCGATCGAGTGACCCACCCACTCGATCGAGTGGGCTTGTTTTGAGCCCGGCGGGAGGCTTCACGGGCCACTCGACCGAGTTAGCCCCATACTCGGTCGAGTAACCCTAAACCGGTGCCCTAGCCATGCCTATATAAGCAACCCCCATGCAACACAATTACACAACTTTTTTACATCTTTTTGCAACCTCAAAACCCTAGAGCAATCATACACCCATTACATCCTTACAAACCTTAATCAAAAACCTAGTAATCTTACACTAGCAAAAAAAACCCTAAACCTAGTTTTAGAAAATCAATCTCGAGCCACCATAACTTAATCTACATAAAACCTCGAAGACTCTTGTGTTGAAGCCACGGTTACGAGTCTGCACCGAGACAAGAACATGTAGGTTGAGGGTGTCAAAACCCTCTATTTCCTTCCTCCCTTTCTCACGTCATCTTCATCTTCTTTTTTTTTTTTTTTGTTATTTTATTTATCGCATCATAATATCGATAATACTACTAATATCAAAGCATTAAAATATTTATCGATTTGTGTCGAATAAGAAGGATACCGGGATAAGGAAAACCGCATATACAAGTGTACTGCACACGCGTCGTCGGTCGCTTATCCCGTTACCCCGGTTATTTGATTATTGAGATAAATCAACTTAAACAACAATTCGCTTTTATTTCTCGTTATCATCATTATCAACTTTGCATCCATCAATTTCTTTAAACATCAATTTTAATAAGGGTCGAAACCCGTTGACACGGATCCGACATCACAATCCCTAGGGATTTATTTCGATGTTGGAGAAGTCGAGGGAATCAAGTTTTTAGTCAAGTAAAGCGTCAATTTTAGATTCGATACCAATTCCATAATTGGATATCGAATCTAACAATCAAGTCATATGAATTAATTAACGTGATTTGTTCATATCACGATAATTAATTTAAAACGACTAAAATCAATTTTTTTTCTTTTTTTTCTATTTTACTCTAATATTCCATATCGATTCAAATAATTGAATATGGGATACAACGAGTATTCAAAATTAGAATCGAGTATAAATTCAACAATATTTATATTCGGTTCAACAAAATTCACGATTTATAAAAAAACCAAGTCGAACATAAATTGTGCAATATTTATGTCCGATTCGGTAAAAACGTCAAAAGCAATTTCAAAATCAACAATTAAATTGCAAACGAACCAAGTTCGTACAGGTGCCACTCGACCGAGTGCCTTACTCACTCGATCGAGTGACACCCTAAAATCGAGTCAGAATGTTAATTACGACCCCCACTCGATCGAGGCTCACAATGACTCGGTCGAGTGGCCATGTACTCGACCGAGTCGGTCAATGACTCGGCCGAGTATGGTCCATAACGCAAAGCAGAATCGTCTTTTAAAGATCCACTCGATCGAGTCCATCAACCACTCGATCGAGTCCATCAACCACTCGATCGAGTGACCCATAACGATTAACACAATAAATCGTACATTATTCTATTTTCAAAACTCGATAGTAATATATGATTTAGGTCAACAGGTGTTTAATCAATCATGTGTATTACTATCTTTTCAAACCATGCATCTCATATTTGGACCTTTTCATCTCATCTCTTATTTACATAAACCGTTATTATTCGTTATATCATTACATCGTTTACTAACGCGTTTGTTATTTCTTTTGCCAATTTAATTATTGTTCGTTTATTGTACTAAATGAACCCGCATGCTAAAATACAACTTCGACGTTAATTTTAGTTGCATTAAATTGACTTAGAAACCTGTTTCAATTCCATTCACAAGTTTAGGGAAAATAAATCTTTGCATATCATTATCCCGTTTTACTAACGCGCGTATTGGAAAGTCATTCGAATTCTTAGTAGAGGCCGCTAATGTGCGGGCGGGGTTGGGTGTCCTTTGTGGGCTTCCCAACACGTACCCTCACCCCTTACTCAGAACCTCGGTTTCCGGATGCCCGAAACCGTTGGCGCACGAGAGTCATTCAATACACGATATCCGATAATGTCGGTATCGGTATCAAATGCAAAGGGACGAGCCCAATAAACTCTGACATCGGAAATGGGCCGTAATTTGTATACGGCCCACTACGACATAGAGTGGGCTCGAACGGTTCCGAATAACCACAAAATTCGGTGGCGACTCCACATAGACCTAAATTTCAATTCGATCCATTCTCATATGGAGATTCATTCGCCTACCCAAACCCGCGCGTGGCCGCGTCGGGGTGGACCTATGTCATGTCCACAATTTGGCGACTCCGCTGGGGATTAACTGATGCGTGACTTACCATCGGCATCCTCAGGGTGAGACTCGAATAGAATTCGTTTGACTAGTACAATACGCGTTTTAGTTCTACGGTTCATGCATAACCCATATTTTCCCGGGCCGGTACTCGCGACTGACGTCCCACTATACCGTTGATGTACTCCAATATGGATATGTCAAAAGGTGTCCATAGTCGATTCGAGTGGGTTTCGCGGCATGTTCTAAGATCAACTCGACTTAGGAAGTCTGTCCCGATCAACGTCTAGACTATGTACACTGGTATAGACCCCCTATAGACCGACCGAGACTTAGTATAGAGCATACATGGCGTCGTTATAATGCTTGTGTGACTACGTGCTACTTGGTTTCCGAGTCTTTTTCAAAACTCGTCTATTTTTCAAAGATTGCATCTTTTTCAAGCTATTCAATTTCAAAACCCGGGACACATACCGAATTTAGGACTTATGATTTTACTCAAAATAGCCTATTTTCTAGACGGTATGCTGCCCGATTCAAAACTCGAAAATCATTTCGAACTTCCAAAACCCGTGGCCCAATGACTTTTCGTCCTTTTTCGGAAATTTGGGCCATCCACCGAGTTTACTCGGTCCTTTTTTTGCAAAAATCATCAATTTTCAAAACCTTCCACTTCTAGGACTTCCCGTATTTAGCAGTGTCGGGTCGTGTCTTAAGTTGTCAAGGTCCGTAGCGTCGAAACTCTGTCGATCTTACATCACGAGTTTCTCCCCTATCCCAGTCCGCCTTATTAGACTAAGGCAAGACCCACCTACGTAGGACATACTCCTACAAAGGAGAGCCCGTCAACACAATCGAGTCCAAAAGTCTGGGGATGTCTCACGTGAACCTTCCTTCGAACAGGACTAGGCCCACCCGCCGAATCCTAAGGAAGGCCCACATTTCACAAGTCACCCGTCTAGGTGTCTTTTCCGAGTCAACCTTTTACAAGGCATAGCCCTATAACAAAAGGTTCACGGTCCTTACGTCTAAGGGTCACTCGTCCCACACTCGAGTCTTAACAAAATCTTCAAACCCACTCGGGGGCTACCCCTTAGCAGAGCGATCAATCACGATTGCTCTAAGGGTCATGTCTTACACGTGTCTCACGTACCCCACTTTCGAGTCACTTAGATGCCACACCATCTGAGTCCTTAGCCTCACTTGGGGGCTATTCTCCGACGGAATGGCTAATCACAGTCACTCCGAGAATCCTACCCTACATATTTGTCTTAGGGGAGTCTAACCCGAGTCAAACTGGGGCCGTCCCTCCTCTTGCGCTATTTCCTATGCCTTGGTGAGTTTGAGTTCCGAAGCAACCTCTCTGATTACGTGGTGCTCTTACAGACAGGCCACCCGAAACCAGACGCCAACGCAAGATGGATGAATTGAAAAACGCTCTGACCAAGATCGAGACTCAACTGGCTGCCATCCAGGCCAACCAAGCTACTTTATCCACCCGCCTAAGCACCGTGGAGAAAACGGCCCCAGTTGAAGGAGCTGAGCCCACTGAGCCCATAGCCGAGTTGATCAGTGTTGTTCGTAGGCTCGAAGAGCAAGTCTACTTATCGACGAACAACTCGATCCACACCGAAAATGCTCGTACTTATTCACCTTTGAATGACGAGCTACCTGCCAACCTCAACCTTACGGGAATTCCAATGTTTGAGGGTACTGGAGACCCGGTCCATCACATCCGGGCTTTCAAAGATTTCATGGCAGTCCAAGGGGTAAAGCCCACCATGTTTAAGCACTTATTCCCTTCCTCCCTCGAGAAGCACCCCAAAGCCTGGTACTACAGGCTCGATTCCAAGAAATACCCAAGTTGGGATGACGTGGCAACGGAGTTCGCTCGGAACTACGCTGATAATATCGAAATCCAGACTACAATGCGTACTCTGGAAGTGATGGCCCAAGAGCCCAAAGAAGGGTTCACTAAATATCTTCAAAGATGGAGGGCCGAGAGTGTAAAGTTGGTAAACAAGCCCAACGAGAAGACACTAGTGGAGGCCTTCATCAACAACCTCCTACCTTCTTACCGCGTCCATCTTAGGTATGCCGGCATTTCAAACTTTGCCGTACTTACCGAAATGGGCATTAGGATTGAAGACGATCTTCGACATAACGAAGATCTGGGTGAAGCTTCTACTGAAGGCTATACTAGACATCAACTCGAGTCCTTAGAAGCCGACGACTAATGACACCATCATCCGAGAGTCCAGATTTGGTTTAAGTCTGAGTCTGAGTCCGAGTCTAGGATGTACCATTTCTTTCAAAGTCAAATTCAGAGTCAGAGTCAGTCGTATTCTGTCCTCTTTTTCAAAATTCAATAAAATCAGCTTTCAATATTCTTTCTCATATATACTTTCCTTACGTGTTTCCGAGAACATAATGAACACCATCATACACTGTGAGCACACGCACGTGACTATTATAGGCACATCTATAATGACTGCAGGAAACCGAGCCCGTGTTTTCTTTTTACCTATTCCGTGTCTGGTATAGAAAAACCACATAACTACCCGTAGCAGGAGCGATATCGAATCCTATGACAAATTTAGGTAATCTCCTAGTTTGGGTTCAAGACGGGAGGCAAGCCCATTTCCCACAATAAAAAAACCTCTCCAATAAGACTGACCAATCCCTACCTTAGGTGTTAGTCTGACCGGCAAAAAAAAAAACGAAAGAGCACTGGACAAAAAAATCAAAAGTCAAAAAAAAAAAAAAAAAAGAAAGGGCCAAAGCAAAAAGAAGGACATCAAAAAAAGAAAACTGGACACAAAAAAAAATCGAAAGTCCATGAAAAAAAAAGCAAAAGGCCAAAACAAAAAAGCAGGCCATCATCAAAAAAATTCAGAATACCCATGACCGTGGTCAACGATCAATTCAAGTAAGAGCCCCACGACCAGGGTACTGTCAAACTTATCAAAACCCATGACCGCGGCTAAGAGGTCAATCAAAAAAATCAAATACCCATGACCGTGGTCAACGGTCAACTCAAGTGAAAATCCTTTGACCGTGGTACGGTCAAATTCAAAATTATCCATGCCATCCAATAGTGGAGTAACAATCAAGCTGGTCAGTTAACACAATACTCAGCCTTACCACATTACAACCCTCAAGACCTTCCCGAGACCCAGGCCAGAGACAGCTCGGAATTCTGAGAATTCAAGCTCCATAGGATACCCCTAACAATTAGGGCCAGACATCGAAACCAGATCCCGCATTATCAAACCGGCTCTCGAAGCCTTAGCTCCACAGAACCGAGCTCCAGATTTCGAGTCGTCAAGGCCATTTACTTCATTATCAAACCGGCTCTCGAAGCCTTAGCTCCACAGAACCGAGCTCCAGATTTCGAGTCGTCAAGGCCGTTTACTTCATTATCAAACCGGCTCTCGAAGCCTTAGCTCCACATAATCGAGCTCCAGATTTCGAGTCATCAAGGCCATTTACTTCCTAGCACCACATTCCCAAATACATCAAATCCCGAGAACAAAACTCGTTAAAATCCCGAGAACAAAACTCGTTAAAATTCCCCGAGAGCAAAACTCGTTAAAATCTCATCCAAACCAGTTACCAACCCCGAACACGGGAACTCAACTTGCAGTCGGCATAGAACATGCCCAAATAGTTCACACCATCTCTGGGGGCTACCCCGGAGAATGCTCACAGTCATAGGATTAATATCCTAATCATTCAAGCCCTTTGATCAGACATCACTGGGAATGTACCTAGCCTACACCATCGCTATGGCTAGTTACACGCAAAGTCCTATTGGCTTAGGCAACATAATATATCTCTCAATCCACTGAACTACGGCATGGTTTGATTTCACCACACGTGAATACGTAGGCAGCCTTTCAACAGAGGCACAACCACCCACATTGACACACATTCAAAAAGCACTATCATTCCGGTCACGACACTGTCATGTTCTCAGTAGCTAGCTTTGTCATCCTGGGGGGGCTTTTCTTAGACAGAAGGCCTCCATCCACTCACAAAATCCAGATAAATACTTTCAAAATCTAGCCTCCTTTCTGTAGTGTGTCCTAGTACTCGGCTCAGTCAAAGACAAGAACCTGTCAGAACTCGAGGCATCACCCACTTTGGAAAAGTATCCTAAAATAGGAAAAGGGCACCAGACTAAAACAGTCTCATTACGGACTACTGCGGTCCCCCCATAGCATATCTATCCCATTTCGATGTACGAACGTGTTGCCACTCGCCTAGACTACGGGATAGCGCAACTTAAGAGTCTTGTTAGGCGGCCCACACCCCTATCGAGTCACGGTCCAACCCTTAGAGATTCCAGTCTATGTCAGTCAACTCGTCCTGTCCTGTCCAGAGTCGTGTCTGTTGATAGGCCCCTCTCTTCAAATTCCACTTTGAAATTTGCAAAATTTAGCCATTTGAAAAAAGATCTTTTTCGACAAGGTCAGATTTCAGTCTATTTAAACTGCGAATTTCTTTTCTACCCCTTTCCATTTTGAAAACCTAGCTCGTGATTGCTTTCAGGATTTCAAATTCAAAATTTCAAAAAAACTTCAAAAATTATTTTCCCCAGCACGAGTCATTTTACTACCTACGTGTTGCATACATTTTTATGTGACTTATACAGGTACGACTCAAGCGAAGACATGCAAGTCATCAAATCTCCCCAGCAGCATTCTCCAGGATAGCACGGGATGAACCAACACACAGGCACACCCAGGGCTTACGCGACAAGTCCAAATTCCCCACGGAGTACGATCATCCAGCGCAGGTATGATCTCTGTCTTATGGCTGGCGAGCCCTTCACGCGAGTCTAATGGACTATAAACGACCCGACCGGAAGTCTACCAGGTCTTAACGGACTTGGTAGCTACTCTGACTTTCGCCTTGTCCTAGCCTCAGTCAGAGTGGGGGCTCTGTAGACACCCGCATTTTGACTGCCAGGTGTCTATGGTAGTTTCCAAAAAACACCCGATGATGATCGGACGCTAACGTGTTTCAACGCGCTCGGATATGGGCTCAAATCCATTAATCGTTGGCTAACACACTTACGGAGTACAAATCTCACAAAAACAACCTCGAATCCAGGCCCAGCGGATCATTCCGAGTCAAACAAGACTAATTTGGGCCAAAACCGGCACCGGAATTAAAACCGACTTTTCACGATTGGGTCAACCCCGGTCAAAGTCGTTTCCGAGACACACAAAAACAGCCATATAACCATCAAAAGTCCAAGTCAATCACAAAACCCATCAAACACCCAAAGTCAAGGTCCAAAACAATGGACCCGTGCAACCCGACTGGGCCACTCGATCGAGTGACCCACCCACTCGATCGAGTGGGCTTGTTTTGAGCCCGGCGGCAGGCTTCACGGGCCACTCGACCGAGTTAGCCCCATACTCGGTCGAGTAACCCTAAACCGGTGTCCTAGCCATGCCTATATAAGCAACCCCCATGCAACACAATTACACAACTTTTTTACATCTTTTTGCAACCTCAAAACCCTAGAGCAATCATACACCCATTACATCCTTACAAACATTAATCAAAAACCTAGTAATCTTACACTAGCAAAAAAAACCCTAAACCTAGTTTTAGGAAATCAATCCCGAGCCACCATAACTTAATCTACATAAAACCTCGAAGACTCTTGTGTTGAAGCCACGGTTACGAGTCCGCACCGAGACAAGAACATTTAGGTTGAGGGTGTCAAAACCCTCTATTTCCTTCCTCCCTTTCTCACGTCATCTTCATCTTCTTTTTTTTTGTTTTTTTTTTCGTTTTTTGTTATTTTATTTATCGCAACATAATATCGATAATACTACTAATAACAAAGCATTAAAATATTTATCGATTTGTGTCGAATAAGAAGGATACCGGGATAAGGAAAACCGCATATACAAGTGTACTGCACACGCGTCGTCGGTCGCTTATCCCGTTACCCCGATTATTTGATTATTGAGATAAATCAACTTAAACAACAATTCGCTTTTATTTCTCGTTATCATCATTATCAACTTTGCATCCATCAATTTCTTTAAACATCAATTTTAATAAGGGTCGAAACCCGTTGACACGGATCCGACATCACAATCCCTAGGGATTTATTTCGATGTTGGAGAAGTCGAGGGAATCAAGTTTTTAGTTAAGTAAAGCGTCGATTTTAGATTCGATACCAATTCCATAATTGGATATCGAATCTAACAATCAAGTCATATGAATTAATTAACGTGATTTGTTCATATCACGATAAATCACGTTAATTAATTTAAAACGACTAAAATCAATTTTTTTTTTTTTTTCTATTTCACTCTAATATTCCATATCGATTCAAATAATCGAATATGGGATACAACGAGTATTCAAAATTAGAATCGAGTATAAATTCAACAATATTTATATTCGGTTCAACAAAATTCGCGATTTATAAAAAAACCAAGTCGAACATAAATTGTGCAATATTTAGGTCCGATTCGGTAAAAACATCGAATTATCAAAAATCAAAAGCAATTTCAAAATCAACAATTAAATTGCAAACGAACCAAGTTCGTACAGGTGCCACTCGACCGAGTGCCTTAGTCACTCGATCGAGTGACACCCTAAAATCGAGTCAGAATGTTAATTACGACCCCCACTCGATCGAGTCTCACAGTGGTCAATGACTCGGCCGAGTATGGTCCATAACGCAAAGCAGAATCGTCTTTTACAGGTCCACTCGATCGAGTCCATCAACCACTCGATCGAGTGACCCATAACGATTAACACAATAAATCGTACATTATTCTATTTTCAAAACTCGATAGTAATATATGATTTAGGTCAACACGTGTTTAATCAATCATGTGTATTACTATCTTTTCAAACCATACATCTCATATTTGCACCTTTTCATCTCATCTCATATTTACATAAACCGTTATTATTCGTTATATCATTACATCGTTTACTAACGCGTTTGTTATTTCTTTTGCCAATTTAATTATTGTTCGTTTATTGTACTAAATGAACCCGCATGCTAAAATACAACTTCGACGTTAATTTTAGTTGCATTAAATTAACTTAGAAACCCGTTTCAATTCCATTCACATGTTTAGGGAAAATAAATCTTTGCATATCATTATCCCGTTTTACTAACGCGCGTATTGGAAAGTCATTCGAATTCTTAGTAGAGGCCGCTAATGTGCGGGCGGGGTTGGGTGTCCTTTGTGGGCTTCCCAACACGTACCCTCACCCCTTACTCAGAACCTCGGTTTCTGGATACCCGAAACCGTTGGCGCACGAGAGTCATTCAATACACGATATCCGATAATGTCGGTATCGGTATCAAATGCAAAGGGACGAGCCCAATAAACACTGACATCGGAAATGGGCCGTATTTTGTATACGGCCCACTACGACATAGAGTGGGCTCGAACGGTTCCGAATAACCACAAAATTCGGTGGCGACTCCACATAGACCTAAATTTCAATTCGATCCATTCTCATATGGAGATTCATTCGCCTACCCAAACCCGCGCGTGGCCGCGTCGGGGTGGACCTATGTCATGTCCACACTTGTCTGCGTTTGTTTTCTGCCGCTGCTACGTACTACTGCTACGTACTGCTGCTGCTGTGTACTGTTGCGTTTTGCTGCTGTTAGGCTGCTGCCATCTTGTGGTTTGATCGTGGCTGCTGCTACATTTCCCTGTGATCCTCGATTTGGTATTGATTCATCCTCGTTTGTTTCATTCTTTCCCTCGATTCTCCTTCTTCTTATTATTTTCTTCTTTCCTCTTCGCTGCTGCCTCGATTTGATGTCGTTGCATCCTTGCTACTGCCGCTATATTCCTCGATTTTTTGTCGTCTTGATGCTATTACTGTTGTTACATGTTTCTGCCGTTATTGTGCTTGGCTGCTGTCATGTTCTTCTTCATTTCCTTTCTTTTGCTTCTTCTGCTTCTTCCTTGTTCTGCCTTTGTCGTTCTTCTTCTTCTCGTATGCTTCTGTTGCTGTTTTCTTTGTTTCACTGCTACTGTCGTTATTGTTGTCGTGTTGTTGCGCTACTGTTCGATTTCGGTCCTTGTTCTCCTTCTTGTCCTCTGATTTCATTCCGTTAGCTTCTGCTGTTAATTGTTGCTACTCCTCCTCCTTCTCCTTTTCCTTCGTGTTCTTCTTCTTCTTCTTATTACTGTTCAGTTGCTGCTGCTATTTTTCTTCCCACCTTAATCTTTGTTTTGCTTGGATCTCGCTACTGTTTGTTTCCGCCTCTAAGTTCGGTCATCTTCCTCCGGTTTTGTCGTTTTTGTTTTGTTTCACTCGCTGTTGCTATCCGCCTCTTTTGTTTATTTGGTTCAGGTCAATTCATTCCTTTGTGTCATCATATTGTCGACTCGATTAAGTTCGGTCCTCGCTTTCTCTTTGACGCATCTTTTCCCTTCTCTGTCTTCGTGTTTGTCTTAAGGATCGAGCGTCTGTTTCGTGACCTTAATTATTCGTTAACTCCGACTCATTTGTTTATGTTTTTGTGCATTCTCGTTTACGTTGGAGTCTGCGGAGTATTTAAGAATAAGTACCTGAGATAGCTGTAGACTCGGGAGTGGAGCTTGGACTAATAGACGGGCATTTGCATCAAAGCTATCGACTTGAGGTTACTTTAGGACGTTACTCGATTTTATATCGTATGTTTGAGTAGTAGTATGTAGTAAATATTTTAACTTTGGTTTTCTATTTTTAGCTATTTATTATTGCTAATTATATTAATTTTTTTAAATCGTTTGCCTTATCAATATTTTTATAACTTTCGATATCGTTTTATAAATCGTTAATCATTTACGATCGTTATAATATTTTATTGGTTATCGTGACACTAGTAACTAAATAATATCGATTTCATATTTTCGTCATATTTCGTTAATTTCTAATTTTTAACTCAAAATCGTATTTTTATATTTTAATCAAAATTTGTATACTTGTTAATAAATTATTTTTTTGTTTTACAATTTATTCTAATAAATGAGAAAATAGTCGATTTTGTTTTAAATATATATATTTTTTTTAATCGAGACTATTTTCACTAATAAACTTCTATTTGTTTCCGACTGACTATTTTTTTTTATTACAATCCGTATTATTTATTAATAAAAACCATCTATTAAAGATAATTTGAATTCTTCGTAAATTTCATTTCATTTATAAAGTTCATTGACTCAATTAATTTTGATATCGTTTTTCTTAAAATATCTCATTTCTGAAATTAATAGTTTTAACTCGATTTCCTAATTATTTATAAAATACTATATATTGACTTATTATATTTTATTTATATTTTGAGTAACCAATTTAGAAATATAATAATGTTACGATAACGACGATAATAATAAAATATTAATTTCGTTAGAAATGCTATTTTATACATTTCACTAATTTTAATATCTTGCGTATTTTCTATAAGAATATTTCTATTTTAAGTAAGTTTCTAAAATTAGTAAGTTTCTATTTATAGAAAGTTTCCCTTTTAATATAAAATGTTTATTTCTTTTATCCTCATATTATTTATATTGATTATATTTATTTTGCAATATCAATAATGGCTTGTTTTGGAGTTATGGAATAAAGTTAAGTGTGGGGTTAGGGTAATATAGTCTGGGATGTACGTTTTTGCCATCAGTTATAAAGCCGGTGTGTCTATTTGGGGCACATTTGGTCGTTGAACTGGGCGTAGTTTCGCCCAGGAGAGTGTATGTTTTGACCTTAAGCTAGATATCGCATCGTGTTAGTCGCCGTCAACTGAACTAGACATATTTGTTGTCTAGGAGGGGTATGCACTACTTAAACCAGGACCTCGCTGCACGCAGTCCTGTTATAGTTGAGTTGCCTAGTTAAAGACTGGATTCTGTTATGAGTTAAGTCTACAGTTCTCGAAGCTAGTTTTTATTATTATCCTGGTGAAAGTCTAGCCTTGTGCACACCGATCGAATTTCCATAACGCCATGTTTGAATATTTATATTATCGATTGATTTTGACTTGCAGGTTGGCAAGTGCTTTAAGTTTCGTTGAAAATTTATTTTTATTATATCATTTTTAATGTTTTCTCTTTTAAAATATGTTGATATAATAATACTATTATTTTTCCATATGATATAATATGGCTGGGAGAACGTCCGAGTTACTCCCCACTGACGTGGCTGTTATGTTTATAACATGACAGGTATTTGCTGCTGGGTTTTGGGTGTGAGCTAGCGAGTAGCATGGATCCTACTCTTTCTTCATTCATGTAATTTATGGATTTGTATAAACCTGTTTGGAGATTTTACTTTTAGCCCTTTTGTAAAAAGAGGCCTTTGTATTGACTTACCATTTCTTTTAATAAGATATAGTTTGTCAGTGTGTTTTAATCCCACTCTACAGTGTTTCCGCCACTGTATTGCGTTAGAATTTCTAGGGGATTACAGGTCCTGCACGGCTAGTCTAGGGCCCAGTCTCCTTTCCAAGTCCGTCTGGGGGCTCACTTTCCCCCAAGCACCTTTAGCACCGGACCCTTCAGCTTGAGTCTTAGCCTTCTTCTTTTGTCCGGACATTAGACAAACTAGGGTAGCTGGAGTGTCTCCCTCATCAAAGAACCCTCTGTTGTCTTTAGCTTGCTCCTTTCTCAGCAGGTCGAAGGCTTCATCAACCTTCAAAGCAGCTCGAGCCTTGGCATCACCTACTTTGGTCCACTTCACATATAAGTCCGAAACCCAGATCGAATGACGAGTTTTGGAAACAGGCCAAGTGTGCCGGGTATACCATCTTTGCGCCCAAGTATCGCACATCACATCAGTCAGTTGGGTAGGGTCACTCACAACTGCTTCCACTTCTGGTATCTGTTGAGCCCGTCCATACTGCCTTAGTATGCGATCCGGGTAAAGATGAATCGTTTGTCTGAAGGACAAGATCACTTGGTAATGGGCTCTGTCCGTCGGATCCAAGCCGGTCCAAGCATATATGGGCCACCATGGCACAACCCATCGAATTAGCCGCCCACCATGGATCGATAGCACCTCGTCTCAATATTTCTGGCTAATCAGGCGAGAGAAATCGATGGCCCGTCTCCTCATCATTAGTTGGTTATGGCGGTAATTACTAGCATCAAGTGGGGGATCTATCACCGATAGCCTCTCATAAAGCTAAATCTGAAAAAAGAAAACAAAAGCATTAGATCTCGAGACGAAGCAGATGACACTCGACCGAGTGCCCAGGTGACTCGATCGAGTGGCGTCACTGGAAGCGAACAGAAGGCTTTTTACGAAGGCACTCGATCGAGTGCCAGGGTGACTCGATCGAGTGCCAGGGTGACTCGATCGAGTGCCCACTGCAGTAGCCAAATTCTCGAAAAAATTCAAAAATCAAGAAATCGAAAAAAAATATATAAAATTCGACATACTTGCAACAAACGGGTGCTTCCGGTAAGACGAACGGACGGATCCCTCTTGCGGTTGTCCAAGCCTTGGATTATCTCACCCGTGATTAGCCAAGCCGGGCTATGCTCCGTCTCCATTAAATCAACCACGGTTAATAGACGGATATGACCCATACAAGACAATAAATCCATGTGACCCTCAAAGGCATATACATGGAGCATACAAAAAGAAAAAGCCCTACGGCTATGGACTGATCTCACCCGGACATCGTGTGGGTTCATAAACTTTTCGGCCAGATCAATCAAGGTGATTGTGTTGTCGTCCTGGGTCATTCGAGACACCTCATTGTGGGAAAGCCCTAGAAATTCCCGAAGCTTCCTCCTCCGGTCGTGGACCGAATACGGGACGGCGGGCCGAAGCATGGGGTTCCACCCTCCTATCGCAGCAATCTCTTCAGGTAAAGGGCAGACTTCGCCCCGAGGGAAGGCAAAGACATGATATATGTCGTCCCAATAAGCCAAGCATGCATCCAAGAAATAACGATCAACCACCATCTGACGGAACGGATACAGTTGAGTTATACCTGTCTTGTTCAAGACCGCCCTATCGGTATCCCTAAATTGTCGGGATTACGCCTGCAACAGCACTCAACCTATCGATTCCCATGATGGATTTCTTAACAGGATAAAGAGACTTTCTTTTTGCCTTAAAGGAAATAAAGAGATTTTCTTTTCAAGAATTTGTGATGGAATTACGAAGAGAATCAAAAGCAAGAGAGGGCTATATATAGCATTAGCCTTGCAAACTTCTTTCCATATCACTTTTAGGAAAAGTTTCCTAATTCCAAAACGGAATCAACCCACAAGTCTAGTCCCGATACTAGCACGAAAATATTCATCCCGAACTTTCCTAATCTCTTTAGAAGTCAATTCTTTCAAAATTCCAAAATTTAAAAATTCGAGTTTTCAAAAATTCAAAAGGTCATCTTCCCCAGCACGAGTCATTTTACTACCTACGTGTTGCATGCATTTTATGTGACTTATACAGGTATGACTCAGGCAAAGACATGCAAGTCATCAAATCTCCCCAGCAGCATTTTCCGGGATAGCACGGGATGGGCCAACACACAGGCACACCCATGACTTAAGCGACAATTCCGAATTCCCCACGGACTACAATCATCAGGCGCAGGTATGATCTCTGCCTTAAGGCTGGCGAGCCCTTCACGCAAGTCTAATGGACTATAAACGACCCGAACGGAAGTCTACCAGGTCTTGACGGGCTTGGTAGCTATTCTGACTTTCGCCCTGTCCAAGCCTCAGTCAGAGTGGGGGCTCTGTAGACACCCGCATTTCGACTGCCAGGTGGCTATGGCAGTTTCCAAAAAACACCCAATGATGATCGGACGCTAACGTGTTTCTACGCGCTCGGATACGGGCTCAAATCCATTAATCGCTGGCTAACACACTTACGGAGTACAAATCTCACAAAAGCAACCTCAAATCCAGGTCCAGTGGATCAATCCGAGTCAAACAAGACTAATTTGGGCCAAAACCGACATCGGAATTAAAACCGACTTTTTGCGATTGGGTCAACCCCGGTCAAAATCGTTTCCGAGACACACAAAACAACCCATCATCAAACAAAAATCACGGTCCAAAGTCAACAGACTCACGCGACCCAGTTGGGCCACTCGATCGAGTGACCCACCCACTCGATCGAGTGGGCCTGTTTCGAGCCCGGCTGCAGGTTGAACGGGCCACTCGACCAAGTTGACCTCCTACTCGGTCGAGTAATCCTAAACTGGGTGCCCTACCCTTTCCTATATATACACCCCATGCAACACACATGCAACCAATCTTTTTACAACCTCAAAAAACCCTAACACTACACAAACTCGAGAATCCCAATCTCTACACAACCCTAAGCAAACCCTAGCAATTCTACACTAGCAAAAACCCTAAACCTAGTTTTAGGAATCAATCCCGAGCCACCATAACTTAACCTTCATCCACCTCGAAGACTCTTGTGTTGAAGCCACGGTTACGAGTCCGTTCCGAGACAAGAACATGTAGGTTGAGGGTGTCAAAACCCTCTCTTTTGTCCTTTTCTCCCTCACGTCGTCTTAATCTTCTTCTCATCTTTTTTTTTTCGTTTTTTTATTGTTTTGTCCATTGCATCATAATATCGATAATATTATTAATAGAAAAACATTAAAATACTTATTGATTTGTGTCGAATGTGAGTGATGGTGGGATAAGGAAAACCGCATATACAAGTGTTGACGGGCGGGGATTTGTCGCGGAATCCCCACCGATCAAATAAAGTAACCGGCTATTCCTACGGTAGATAGGGCAAGTCGGGTCGAATCCACGGGGACGGTGATGTATAGCCTAGACTAAGGTCGCCTAAAAACTAGACTCGGTCAACGGACTAAACTATCCTAAAGAATTATAGAAGGGGAAGAGAGCTAGACTAAGGACTATGACTAAGGAAAGCAAACAAGGAAAAAGGGCTAGGATTAGGTCGGGGTCAAAGGGGTAACGGAGTGGTCGAGGGAGAACTAGAGAGGAGGAGGTAGTAGGGTGATCTAGGTCGGTCCGGGCTCTCGCAACTTAGACCAACCTAGAGGTTCCACCTAGAACCCATCGAGGCGACACACACGACAAACGGGGTTCTAGCGCGCTATGGTCCTAGGTCCAATCCGGGCTCTCGCAACTTAGACTTGACCTAGGGGTCGTCCTCACCAGGCTCTCGCAACTTAATGAGGGAACCGAACCCACAACAAACTAACACCCACAAAGAAAGGCATGAAAAACAAGCATTCCAACCTACTTAGTCTTTCAAGCAATTCAACAAACATGTGATGTGCATAAACCAAGAAGAAACCCAAATCTTCCACCCATCATCTCTAACAAACCCTTAATCACCCAATTAACACCCTAATCACCCTACTAACCCTAGCAAGAACACTACTCTATCATTATCAAACTATAACTAACAAAAACAAGATGAATCAAACTAAGAACCAAAACAAACATAAACAATCTAATGAAAACTATGAACTACAAACATTAAGATGAACAAAGATTGAAACTTGGAAGAACAAAACAAGAATAAGAGAAAGGAGGAAGGATTATACCATACTAGAGGAAGAAGAAAGGAAGAAACTTGCATTAATGAGAAGAATCCAATACAAACACCCTAGGTTGTCAATCTTGGGTGATTCTTGAAGAATCCCTTAATACAAGTACTAAACTATGATTAACTAACTAATTACCGACTAATCTACACTAATCTAATCTAATCTAACCTAAAACTATCTAGGGTTTAAGGAGAGGTGAAGAAAAATAGCATAAGATCGGGTCTTCATACAAGAGGGGGGTATATATAGGGTTTAAGAATGAAAGGAGAAGGAAGGAACAAAGCACGGGTGAACTGGGCACTTTCCCGATCGGGATATCATGTTCCCGATCGGGAACACCCCACAGAAGATGGTCTTTGCTTTCCTCTTTATTCCCGATCGGGATGAGGCCATACCCGATCGGGAATAGTCTTGTAGGCCTCCAAAATGATCTTTTCGGTCCCTCCTTGGTTCTCATGGCCTTCTCATCGATTCTCGGGACTCGGGATCGGGTCTCGGAGGCTCGGGATTGGGTCCCAAGGTCTCGGGGTCGATTCCAAGGCGTCGAATCATCGTTCCTTAGCTTCGTTGGCTCCAAAATGCACATGTATTGAGTCGGAATCACTCCAACTCTTCATGAACGGTCTCGGGAACCTGAAACGAGCTAAAGAAAACATAAGAAGCCCATAAACCGCTCCAAGGGAGCGGTTCCACAAGGAAAATGGGACCAAAACACTACAAATAGGCACTACAAACGACACTTATCAAGTGTACTGCACACGCGTCGTCGGTCGCTTATCCCATCACCCCGATCGTTTGATTATTGAAATAAGTTAACTTAAACAATAATTCATTTTTTTATTTTTGTAGTCATCGTCATCGATTTTGCATTCATCAATTTTTAAAATCAATTTTAATAAGGATCGAAACCCGTTGACACGGATCCGACATCACAATCCCTAGGGATTTATTTCGATGTCAGAGAAGTCAAGGGAATCAAGTCCTTTTTTATTCAAGTAAAGCGTCGATTTTAGATTCGATACCAATTACATAATTGGATATCGAATCTAACGATCAAGTCACACAAATTAATTAACGTGATTTGTTCATATCACGATAATTAATTTAAGACGACTAAAATTAATCTATTTTTTCTATTTCACTCTATTCCATATCGATTCAAATAATCGAATATGGGATACAACGAGTATTTAAATTTAGAATCGGGTATAAATTCAACAATATTTATATTCGGTTCAACAAAATTCGCGATTTATAAAAAACCAAGTCGAACATAAATTGTGCAATATTTATGTCCGATTCGGTAAAACCGTCGAATTATCAAAAATCAAAAGCAATTTCAAAATCAATAAAAAATTACACGCAAACTCGTTTCGTACAGGTGCCACTCGACCGAGTGCCTTAGTCACTCGATCGAGTGACACCACAAAATCAAGTCAGAATGGCAATTACGACCTCCACTCGATCGAGTCTCACAGTGACTCGGTCGAGTGGCTATGTACTCGACCGAGTTGGTCAATAACTCGGCCGAGTACGGTCTATAACGCAAAACAGAACCATCTTTTACGGGTCCACTCGATCGAGTCTATCGACCACTCGATTGAGTAATCTCATAACGACTAATACAACGAGTCGTACATTCTTCTTTTCAAAACTCGATAGTAATTTATGATTTAGGTCAACACGTGTTTAATCAATCACGTGAAAACTTCCTTTTTCAAAACCATACATCATCATATTTGCATTATTGCACTTCATATTTACATAAACCGTTAAATATCGTTGCATCGTGACTAACGCGTTTGTTGTTTCTTTTGTCAATTTAATTCTTGGTTATTTTATTGTACTAAATGAACCCGCATGCTAAATTCCACTTTGACGTAGAATTAATTGCATTAAATTGACTTAGAAACCCTTTTCAATTCCATTCACATGCTTAGGGAAAATAATCTTTGCATATCATTTTCCCGTTTTACTAACGCGCGTATTGGAAAGTCATTCGAATTCTTAGTAGAGGCCGCTAATGTGCGGGCGGGGTTGGGTGTCCTTTGTGGGCTTCCAAACACGTACCCTCACCCCTTACTCAGAACCTCGGTTTCTGGATGTCCGAAATCGTAGGCGCACGAGAGTCATTCATACACGATATCCGATAATGTCGGTATCGGTATCGCAATGCAAAGGGACGAGCCCAATAAACTCTGACATCGGAAATGGGCCGTATTTTGTATACGGCCCACTACGACATAGAGTGGGCTCGAATGGTTCCGAATAACCACAAAATTCGGTGGCGACTCCACATAGACCTAAATTTCAATTCGATCCATTCTCATATGGAGATTCATGCGCCTACCCAAACCCGCGCGTGGCCGTGTCGGGGTGGACCTATGTCATGTCCACAGAAAGCAATAACGAACTCACCATTGTTATAGTCGATGAATTGATTATCAACAGTTGATGAAGATGTCGCGATCATTGAATCAATAGTAACGGGATTTCGAGCACAAATTTGAATGAATGAACATGATATTGGAAGCGTTTTTTTTAGGTTTTGATGAACGTGAACGTGAATGAATGAATGAGTGAATGAATGTGATGTTATTGTTTCCTAAAATTATGGGAGTTATTTTAGGAAGCAGTATCTCCTTTTTTTTTTTAATGCAAATATTACGATGCATCTTCTCCATCCATTCTCATCTCATTCAATAGATGGGATGAGGACTTAGGGACTCATATATAGAGAAGGACTCATAAGAGCCTTACTCTCTCTCTCTCTCTCTCTATATATATATATATATATATATATATATATATATATAGGTAGGTAGGTAGGTTCTCATAAGGTCAAGAATTCTTATAAGTTTATATGTTCCAGTGTTAAAGTTACACAAAAAGTGCTTAAAGTTACACGGGATGGGTGTAAAGTTGTACTTTATCACTTGAAGTGATAAAATTGCTGAATGTTATAGTTACATATCAATTTTGAACTAATTTAACTTTATCATATGTAATTTGTAACTTTAATACAAACTTATTGACATATGGTGAACTTACTTGATCTCTACTCATATAATGAGTCCATAAGTTCTCATCCATTAGATGGTAGAGGATGGATGCACAAGATGAATCATAGCTTCCTTCATCAAAAAATGAAAGATACTGCTTCTTAGCTTATAATGATAGAACGTGATTGCCATAACAATAGGAAACAATATCAAAGTATAACGCTCTCATTCATACTCCCACTCATAGCAGTATACACGTTTATACTCTCATTCATCACTTTCAACCATAACATTCTTCACGTTCAATCAACACACTCAATAACACATTCAATCATTCATCTTATTTCTCGCGCGGCTGGAACTTCTCCTTCGATGGCGGTGATGGGAAAGGATTTGTCGTGGATCCCAACCGTCAAATAAAACCGGCAAAACCTAACTCGGGTAGCTAGGGTAAGTCGGGTCGAATCCACAGGGACGGGAGGTCGGACTAAGGTATGCTACGGTCAAGGACTAGGTTCGAGACAAGCTATTCTAAGGAGGGGGAGACTAGGACTAGTCTAAGGTCTAAAACTAGGACTAAGGGAAACTAGGATAACACTAAGAAGGAAGACTAGGGTTAGGTCGGGGTCAAAGGGGTAATGGAATGGTCGAAGGAGAACTAGAGTGAAGGAGGTAGTAGGGTAATCTAGGTAATGCTCGGGCTCTCGCAACTTAGACTCACCTAGAGGTTCATCCTAAAACCCACCTTGGGGACACAAACGACAAACGGAGTACTAGCATGCTATAGGCCTAGGTCGCATCCGGGCTCTCGCAACTTAGACCGACCTAGGGGTCGTCCTCACCGGGCTCTCGCAACTTAATGAAGGGACCGAACCCACAAACAAACTATCACCCACAAGAGAAAAGCAAGAAAAACAAGCATTCGCACATACTTAGTTATTCAAGCATTTCAACAAACATGTGATGTGCACCAAACCAAGGGGAAACCCAAATCTTCCACCAACATCTCCAACAAACCCTTAATCATCCAATTAACACCCTAATCACCCTACTAACCCTAGCAAGATACTACTCTAACATATCTATGCTAAAACTAACAAGAACAAGAGGAATCAACATAACAACCAAAACAAACAAAGTGAAACTAGTGAAACAATGAACAACAATCAATAAAATCAACAAAGATACAAACTTGAATGATAAAATAAGGATTAAGAGAAAGGAAAAGAAGATTATACCATACTAGAAGATGAGAAGAAGAAGGAAACTTGCATAAATGAGAAAAACCCAAAACAATCAACCAAGTTTGTCAAGCTTGGTGGAGATCTTGAAGAATTTCCAAATTACAAGTACTAATCTAAGATTAACGATAATCTAAAGACTAATCTACACTAATCTATGCTAATCTATCTAGGGTTTAGTATAATGTGAAGTGCATAACATAAGATAGTGTCTTAATACAAGAGGGGGGGGGGGGGGGGTATATATAGGGTTTAAGAATGAAAGGAGAAGAAAGGAAATGAAGGCGGGCTGCAGCACCCCCGTCCCGGCCGAGATGAGGTGGTCCCGATCGGGATGGGGTCGGTCCCGGCCGGGAAGAGTTGCTCCCGGTCGGGAAGGACCCACAGTAGCTCCTTCTTCATTTGCTTCCTCATCCCGGATGGGGTGAGGCCATACCCGTCCGGGATGAGTCTTGTAGGCCTCCAATATGAACTTTTTGGTCCCTCCTTGCTTCTCATGGGCTTCCCATCGATTCTCGGGACTCGGTATCGTGTCTCGGAGACTCGGGATTGGGTCCCAAGGTCTCGGGGTCGACTCCAAGGCATCGAGTGATCGTTCCTTAGCTTCGTTGGCTCCAAAAAGTGTATGTATCGAGTCGGAATCGCTCCAACTCTTCCAAATCGGTCTCGGGAACCTGAAACGAGCTAAAGGAAGCATAAGAAGCCCCTAAACCGCTCCCAAGGAGCGATTCTACAAGGAAAATGGGACCAAAACACTACAAAATAGGCACTAGAAATCACACTTATCAGGCGGATATGCAAATTATCGAATACACCACCGGTGAGTTTTTGCTTTGTAATTTATACAAGAAACGCCATTGAAGTCATTAAGATGCTCCATATTATTAGATTTTATGTTTATAGTATGGAAACTGCATATTGAAGTTCTAATTATTCTATCAATTTTTTGCTCTAACATATATCTGGTGTTACTTTAATTCACCCCATCTGTTACTTTAATTCATACCGTGTGTTACTTTAATGTCTAACCTCTGTGAATAAGCATCTTCTATTAATTAAATGCATGTTCTCTGAACTTTTGCTCAAGCATATATTCGGTGTTACTTTAATGCACTTCATCTGTTACTTTAATTCTTGTCATCTGTTACTTTATTGCATAGGAGTAACACCGGATTAATAATACTTCAATATTTCAAGTTCTGATTGTTTGTACGTCACCACGTTTATTGTCACTGTTCTTGTTTTTCTAGTAGACGCAAAAGCACATGAATGGTGTAGGGATGTGGGTGAGACCATACATAGGGCAGATCTTCAAGAACGTAGATGAGGCAGTAAACTTCTATAAAATCTATGCATTGGTTTGTGGATTCGATGTGAGGAGGTACACAACGAAAAGATGGCGCGGTGGTGAGATTAAATTAAAGCTTCTGACGATGATGATGATGATGAAGAAGAAGAAGAAGAAGAAGAAGAAGGAGATGACGGAGATGACGAGGAGGACGAAGAATAAGAAGCAGAATTCTGAGTAGGACAGTATATTGTTAGAGTAACATATATGATTCTTTAGAGTAACACACTGAATAAGTTACAGTAACCCAATTTATAAGTTTGATTGATTTACCAATATTCATTCCTTAGAGTAACATCCTTTATTGGAGTAAGATTGAGTTAGAGTAACACACATTATGCGTTAGAGTAACATAATGAGTTACAGGAACACAGATTATGAGTAACAGGTGTGAAACATTGGAATTGTAATGGAGTTGATTCAGTTAGAATTCCTGTACCACTTTTTGCTTTGGAGTATCCTTAATAAAAACAAACATGATTCTTTTAGTTAATTGGAACTCCTGTGTTTGCAAAGAGACTATTATGCAACGTAACAGATTTTACGAGTTAGAGTAACAAAGTTCATGAATTACAGTAACACATTGTATGAGTCAAAGTAACATAGTCTATGAGTTAAAATGAACATTAGGATGCGTCAAAATGGAAGTATGTTAGGCAGGAGGGTTCAGAAATTGAAAAAATTAATTTGAAAACACGTGTTGTGTGAGACAAAGGGTCGGTAAAACAATTGATAGGAGAGAGAAGATTACATCGAGATAATTAGGGAGGAGAGAGAGGAATTGAGATAGAGAAGATTACAACGAGATAACTAGGGAGGAGAGAGAGGAATTGAAATATTTACAAGATCAGATTACGTCAATTATTTCTTTAATTGACAAAACAAATCAGAACCATTCATCTATCTCTAATCTAAGGGTTGAGGCGAGGACTCACAGACTCAATTATAAGAAGTGGACTCACCTGATCCCTCTTATATATATATATATATATATGGATGGATGGGATCAAAGAAGTTGAGTAAGGATTGAGAAGTTAAGAAGTTTTGTTTGTGTACATTGATTATGAGTTAAATGGATGGCTTCGATTAATTGTGTGTTTTTAAAAATAAAATAAAAACTGGAAAGGTTCAATTAGGCAAAAGCATGACAGCAGCAGCAGTATACATATGATGGATTTGCCCCCTCTTACTCTATCAATCACACCAAACTCTCTCACCATAATTCAAACTAATTTATCCCAATACCCCATTTTTTTTATACAATTTAATCAATCCACTCCCTCTCTAAGATTCAATCAATACTCTTCTTTGAAATACTTTCTCAATAATTTTCTCAAGCTTCATCTCTATATGCTCCAATGGTACTTTCTTCGAAAATTTACAGTCGACATATTCCTTTGATGATCATATGCTCGAAAATTTGCAGTCGACATATATGAGTTAAAATTAGTATATATTTACGTCTGCATTTGGTATCCTGAATTAATTTCATATGCTCGAAAATTTATCTATTTCATCTCTCTATTGATTTGCTAACTTGAAGAATCACATAGTACAACGTGATAGTCACATTCTATACGAAGAAAAGTCATACTTCGCTGAGTACAGATTTTAATACGTGGGTTACAATTACGTCATCATATATTACTCCATCGTATAGTTTTAGGGCTTAATGACATATTACGTCATCATTATCACTTAAATCACTTGTCTTTGTGTATTGGTATAAAGTCTATATTTGTTTTTTTTTCTGGTTTTTGTTGTTGATGTTTTCTTGTGGTGGTTATTTTCATTCAAAACATTTGTGTAAGATGAGTATTGTATTTTGGTTTCTTGTAGTTGTAGTTCTTCCTTGTATTTTTTTGGTGTCAATCTGTAATAATCACGCAGTTATATGAGCAAATGTCACAGTCGTTGTTGAGGAAAGTCACGTTTCATTGAGGTCAGAGTTTAATACGTGTGTTTCAAGGTTCATAGTTTATAGGGTTTAATCTAGGGTATTTTTTTTATACAGTTTTTTACCTTAATAAACTTCAGACCACAGCTTTGTTGTTATAAATCACTTGTCTTTGTGTATTGTTATAAAGGCAATATGTGTTTTTTTTCTGTTTTTTTGTTGATGTTTTCTTGTGATAATGGTTATTTTCATTTAAACCATTTGTGTGAGATGAGTATTGCATTTTGGTTTCTTGTAGTTGTAGTTGTTCCATGTATTTTTTTGGTGTCAATCTGTAATAATCACGCAGTTATATGAGAAAAGTCACAATCGTTGTTCAAGAAAGTCACATTTCATTGAGGTCAGAGTTTAACACGCCTGTTGCAAGATTCATAGTTTCTAGGGTTTAATTTAGGGTATTTTTATTCCACTTCAGACCATAACTTTGTTGTTATAAAGTCCGTTCAAACCTCTGATCTTTGCATTTGCGTTCATGTATGCGTCAGGTGAAGACACAGTTGGTGTTCCTTACGTAGGGCAGACGTTCATAAACATCGACGGAGCGTTTGAGTTTTATAAATCGTACGCATGCTCCCGTGGTTTTGAGGTGAAAAAGTACACGACAACAAGATCCTATGATGGTTCGATTAAGAAGAAATTGTTGGAATATAATAATGTGGACATGACGTAGGTCCACCCCGACGCGGCGAAGCGCGGGTTTGGGTAGGCGAATGAATCTCGTGGTAAGATTGTTCTCGGGTTCGAAATTTAAATCAAAATGAAGTCGCCACCGAATTTTGTGGTTATTCGGAACCATACGAGCCCACTCTATGTCGTCATGGGCTATACACAAAGTAAGCCCACTCCGATTTCAGAGTTTATGGGGCTCGTCCCTTTGCATTGCGATACCGATACCATCTATACCGGTAATCGTGTAAAGAATGACTCTCGTGCGCCAAGGGTTTCGGACATCCGGAAACCAAAGGTTCTGAGTAAGGGGTGAGGGTACGTGTTGGGAAGCCCACTAAGGACACCCAACCCCGCCCGCACATGGCGGCCTCTACTAAGACACCGTTCGTGTTCGTGTACGCGGGCTAGTAAATTGATTAAATGATATGCAAACAGCATTTTGTCTAAGCATGTGAATTTTGCGTTAACTACGTCATTTAATGCATCTTATTATTTGTCGAAATGATTTAGCATGCGAGGTTCATTTATAAAGCGTAAAAGCAAGTAAAATAAATGAAGCTCGAAAGGAAATAAAAAGCGTACAAGCTACACGGGCGGAAATACAATCCGGAATTCATCACAATACAACATAAACGAAATAGCATAAAATAAAGGTAGAACGGACCCGTATGAAAACTAGACCGCGAAATATGTAGATGGACTAACCCCGCTTAAATACGTATTATGTTACGTATTAAACGAAGGACGGAAATATGAGACCGTGGCGTATTACTAGCCTAATCTCACATCCCGGAGTCTTGTCCCGACTTATCACGTCAAAGTGGTCAAAGTCGTTCTACGTGTTGTGATGTGTAGGTTTTGAAAAATGAGGAAGGTCACGCAATGGTCTAAAGTCGATAAATAATGGGACTCGAAATATGTGTCCAAGCCCTCGGATTTGCGGGTTATGAGACCCACTCGATCGAGTCATTAACTGACTCGATCGAGTGTGTCATTAGCGTGGCTACTGACCACTTTTTGGGGTGCTACTCGATCGAGTGGCCTACGGCACTCGATCGAGTGCCCCCTGTACGAGAGGTAACTCGCCTCGTTTTATGACTTGAAATCGATAGTCGGCCTAACCAAGTATGAATATTACATGATCCGTACTTAGTGCGACCTCCGGTATTATAATCGTATATGAACGATTATAATACCGTCATCGGGATTTTATGAAAATGCTTTACGTTAGATTAGGAAATTTTGAATTGGTGACGAAATGTATCCCTCTACGTCACGACATCGGAACTAACCCTTTCGGGTTACGTGATGTCGGTTTTCATGTCAACGGGTTTCGTACCAATTATGGAAAGGGGATTAAATCCGTTCAACTACGACGAATCACGATCTCGTCACGCCCTTGAGTACATTGGGGCGGGGCTCCTCGAAAGGGCTCCACCTCCGTCGTTGCTCGTAAAGGGATTAGACGGACCAAAAGTGATCATCGTAGTCAAACGTTTTAAAACCGATTTTGATACTAGTTTTATATATACGCGGTATTATTAATAAAATGACGGTAAAACGATATAAAACGAAAGTATAAGAGATGCAAAAAATGTTAGTGTTAGTGTCGGTGTTACTACGATCATAATACGAAAATGTACATAAAACGATATAGAAAAGAGATAGAAAAGGGGGTTTAGGACACCCTCAACATACATGCTAGTATAGGACCTCGGAAATGGACTCGTAAATAGCGGCACGGCTTGAGAGTATCGAGGACGTACGTGAGTTATGGTGTGTATGGATGTTGTGTCGGTATGTGTCGATTTCTGAGGGTCAAAGAGGCTCGGAAATGGTGTTTTTGCTTAGGGTTTGTAGTATAGGTATGCAAGGAGGAAATAGGGTAAATGTGGCTGAAAAGTGTAGGGTAAAAATGCTCAAAAAGTTCTGAAATGCATGGGGGGGTGAAGCGGTATTTATAGACTTCACCCCTCGACCTAGGGGCACTCGATCAAGTGGCCCTAGTGCACTCGATCGAGTGCCTTCGCAAACGGGCCAAACCCGGGTTCAAGGCGCTCCACTCGATCGAGTGGGGTCAATCCACTCGATCGAGTGGGTCAACAAATCGAGATAAATAAGGGATGTTTGACTTGATTGATTTGTTTGTTATTTTTTTGAATTTATTTGTGCGCCAATCTGAACCTGGCTGACTTACGAGACGGTTTCGCCTTTGACCGGGTTTTGACCCGGTCGCCAAAAGACGGGATATATTTTTGGTGTCGGTTTTGGCCCAAATTAGTCTTATTTGACTCGGAACGACCCACTGGGCCTGAATTTGAGGTCCGTGTTGTGAGAGTTTTACTCTGCTAAAAGTCCATGTCGGATATTATGAATTCCGAGCCCAAATTCGAGTATACTAAGTCACGTTGACGTCCGATCATCATTGGGTGTTTTTCGGAGACTACCATAGACACGTGGCAGTCAAAATGCGGGTGTCTACAGAGCCCCCACTCTGACTGAGGCTTGGACAAGGCGAAAGTCAGAGTAGCTACCAAGCCCGTTAAGACCTGGTAGACTTCCGATCGGGTCGTTTATAGTCCAGTAGACTTGCGTGAAGGGCTCGCCAGCCATAAGTAGAGGGTCTTACCTGTCCTGACGATGATAGCTTCGCGGGGAGTCAGACTTGTAGCATAAGTCCTGGGCGCGCCTATGCGTGGGCCCATCCCGTATCATTTTGGGGAAAATGCCGCCTTGGGCGTTCCGCTGGGGAAATATAGGAGCTGTACGGGCTTGCTTCTGAAGCTTTGGGTCGCATTTGAGCTGATGATGATGCTCCGTGGGGAGTAAAGCCTGCCTCTTTTGGGGAGTAGGTGTGCCCGTATGCCGACACATCGCACTTTGGATGTAGCACACCGGGGGAAAGCTGACTCCGTTGGGGAATTTGATAGTTTCGTGGAGACTTGCTTCTGAAGTCTGGGGTGTACCTGTATGCTGACACATAACAACTTGTATGTAACACATAGGTAAAATGTTGACTCTCGCTGGGGAGAAAAAGATTGAAAAATTTTGGAAGGACAAAATTTTTAACGCGAAGAAATTTTTATCAAAATTTTTCTTTTAGAAAATCTTAGGAAAGCTCGGGACAGCTTGATTCCTATTCTGGGTTCAAGTTTGAAATCAGGCCTGCGCGCGCATAGGGCCCAGCTTGCTGAGGAGGCAGGGTAGTTAGGTTTTCTGTTAGGTTTTCTCATTATAAATATGAGATTCCCTGCTTCAGTTTTCTGCACCTCAACCCAAACTCTTCTTTTCCTTCTCAAAATCTTTTAGACTTTCAAGAAAGTTAGAAATCTCCGCTATGGGTATCGATCATTTGACGGCTATGCTTCTCGCCTGGTCCCAATACTTTCGGGACGAGGAGAAAGTCCGGCTAACTCAGATGGGGATAGTCAATTTATTCCCTTTTCAACGTCTGATAGTCGACTCACATTTTCTGGACGCCTGTCTGTCGTTTTGGGATACCACCCATCACGTGTTTGCATTCCCGAGGGGCGAGATGTGTCCTTTGCCCGAGGAGATTGCGGCCATAGGCGGCTGGGGTCTTGCTATTCAGTCCGCCATTCCCCCATTCTACCCGGATCCGAGGAGGAGATTAAGGGAGTTTTTGGGTTTGTCTCATGCTGAGGCAAACCGAATGGTGCAGGGAGATACCGTTTCCCTATTTGATCTGGCTGATAAGTTCATGAACCCCCGGGACGTAAGGGCCACCCCTGCTCATAGGCGTAGGGCATTCGCCTTTTGCATGCTGCACTGCTATGTCTTCGAGGGGCTGATGGAGCTTGACTCATGCAGGGGTCAAATCAGGCTAATTGGAGTGGTTGACCAGATGGAGACTGGTCATAGCCCTGCTTGGCTAGCCACTGGAGAGATTATCATGGATGTGGACGCCAGACGACTTGACCCAACTCGACCGCTGACGGGGAGTACCCGTTTTCTTCAAGTATGCACCTCGATTTTTTTTTTTTTTTTTTTTTGTTCACGTTTCGCGCGAATTTTCTGATTCTCGTAAGTCACTCGATCGAGTGGACCAGTCACTCGATCGAGTGACACTCATACGGAGCTACTGCCCGTTTTCAGAGGGCTAACTCGATCGAGTCACCTGCTGCACTCGATCGAATGGACCCTGGCGAACCATTCCGTTGCTTATAAAATTCGTGCATTCTTTTCAGATATGGCTGTCGGAGCGGTTATCGATCATAGAGACCCCTCCGAGCATTTCCAACTATCGGAGCAGTCAGATTAGCTCCCGAAGGCGGAAGATAAGCTCGAGTCATCGGATAGATCGAGCTTACTGGGACGAGGAGTTGGTATTCCATGGAGGTCCTTTGATCAGGTGGACCGTCGCTTGGTGGTTTCTTTCAAAATTGACTGGACTGGCTAAGAGAGACCAAGCCCGGTACCTGACGATCCTGTCCTTAGACTGGACGGTTCACATTTATCCGGACCGTCTCCTAAGGCAGTTCGGTTCGTCTCAACGCATCCCTGAGACGGAAGCCATTATCAGCGTCCCGCTCCAATTGACGGACGCTATGTGCGACACTTGGTTGCAACGATGGTTCACTCGTCCCACATGGACGGTACCTAGCCCTTGCCAATCCGCTTGGGTATCACGGGCTTATCAGAAGTGGACTTCTGAAGAGTCCGAGGAGGCTCGAAAGGCCTTAAAAGTTGATGAGGCCATCGAATTGGTTCAGCGTGAGTCGGCGAAGGATAACAGGGACTTCTTCACCGGGGAACACATTCCTGAGACCACAGTCCGGGGAGAATCGGGTCTTAAGTCACAAACTAAGACTCGATCTAAGGAAGTCGGTTCTAGCAGCACTCGAGGGCAGACTGACTTGGAACGACGACTTGGGCCGAGGTTGGCGGTCCGGGACCGACTTGGTCCGCGTGACCGGCTCCTTGAGCCCGTCAGGGCTCGACTTGGGCCCATTGATATGACAGGGGAGTCGGGCTCAAACACTCGAGCCCGAGCTAGGGAAGTTCCCGTGGTGATTCGTGAACGCTCCCCTCCGCGTCGTCGTCAGTGGACGACTAAGGAGGCTAAGGACAAAGGGAAGGGCAAGATGCCCTAAGTGCCGAGTCCTTTAGCTTTATTATTATTTAAGTATTATTATTATTTTTTATTGTGTGCCCTTTTTTGTATATTTTTTTTGAATTCCTGCATTTTGTAATTTCCCGAGTTTGTCGGGTTTTTTTTTTTGAATTAATAAAAGGAAGTTTATTATAAAACCGCTCCTGTCTTTTCTTGATTGCATTGGTTGTACCCTTTTGAGGGGTTGCCTACGTATCCGCGATTAGCAGAATCAAACCAAACGTAGTTCAGGCATAGGAAATTTGCAATCTCGAATTACACCAAGACTATTGGTTCAAGATGTTTATGACAGTAGAATAAGTAATTCTAGCTCATTGACTTGCTTTTTTGTAAAAAAAAGTTTTTATAAAATTGCTATTGACATTGAGAAATGGCTAAGGGTAGTAACGCTTCAGCTGGTCCAGGTTGGTTGGGTTGACAAACTCATTCCCGTCCAGGTCCGTCAGCATCACTGCTCCCCCCGATAGGATTTTCTTCACCAGATATGGCCCAGCCCAATTGGGTTTGAATTTTCCCCTCGGGTCAACTGGTAGTAAAGCCCGGATTGACTTAAGGACTAGGTCGCCCTCCTTAATGTGTCTGGGCCTTACTCTCTTGTTGAAGGCTCGTTGGATCCTCTTCTGGTAGATTTGGATATTATTGAGGGCACGAGACCGTCGTTCGTCTAGTAGAACCAGTGAGTCATATCGTGCTCGAACCCAGTCAGCTTTGGGTACTTGACTTTCTAGCAGAATTCTGAGGGACGGTACCTCCAGCTCGACTGGTTGGACTGCCTCCATCCCGTAGGTTAGGTAATATGGTGTCGCCCCGGTTGCGGTGCGAATTGACGTTCGATATCCCCTTAGGGCAAAAGGTATTTTGTCGGGCCAGTCCTGGTAATTATCAGCCATCTTTTTTAGTATGGTGACAATTGTTTTATTAGCCGCCTCTACTGCTCCATTTGTTTGGGGACGGTAAGGCGAGGAAGTATGCCTTTGGATTTTATACTTGGTCAGTAGGGCCGCGGTCTCGGCTTGAAAATGAGTCCCGTGATCACTGATAAATTCAGAGGGGATCCCATACCGGCAGATTATCTTGTTCTGGATGAACTTGGCGACATGCTTGGCAGTGAGAATGCGATATGATTCAGCTTCGACCCATTTGGTGAAATAGTCGATGGCTACCAAAATAAAGCAATGCCCACCGGTACCCGAGGGATTTATTTTCCCGATTATGTCGATACCCCACGTTGAGAATGGCCAGGGTGACGTCATGGTATAGAGTAGCGATGACGGCATATGTTGCACATTGCCAAAGATTTGACAGTTATGACAATGTTTGACATACGACCGGCAATCGGCTTCCATGGTATTCCAATAATAACCGAGCCTCATGATTTTCCGGACCAACATGTGGGCATTCATGTGTGGGCCGTTCTCACCATCATGTACTTCGGTCATAACCTTCTCAGCCTTATACTTGTCAACACAAAGGAGTAGAGCCCCCTGTGCCGTCTTTTTGTACAGTTGCCCATCGTCGGTGCGGATGAACTGGGTGGCTAGCCTTCGTAAGGCTTTCTTTGCTCGTCCTTCCGACCCGGGAGGATATTCTCCGTTTGTCAGGTATGTTAACACAGCCTGATACCATGGTTCGGGATCAGTTACTTCAATGTCTTCTATGTCGCAAATGTATGCTGGCTCGGATCGTCTTTCGACGCAAATCGGCATACTAGTCACGTGGTCGGGAATATTCAGTAAGGATGCCAATTTTGAGAGTGCATCTGCAAACTGATTCTCTTCCCGGGGTAGGTATATATACTCTACCTTTTGGAATTGTTTCTCGAGATCCCTTACTCGTGCCTGGTAGGCCACGAGATTATCATTTCGAGTCTTCCATTTTTGAAGTGCTTGGTTAATGACCAAGGATGAGTCACCATGTACCCGGAGATTTGTAATCCCTAGATTGGCGGCGGCTTGTAGCCCGTAAATGCATGCTTCGTACTCTGCTGCATTATTAGTAACATCAAAGTCCAGTTTGATGGAGACGGGAGTATGCTCCCCTTTTGGTGAAATTAGGAGGATCCCGACTCCGAACCCTCGAAAATTAGATGCACCATCGAAGTATAAATCCCAAGTTTCAGTATCAGTATGGAAAATATCTTCGTCTGGGAAGGACCAAGTGTCGGTGTGTCCTTCCTCGGTTACCGGGCTATCGGCGAGAAATTCAGCTACTACTCGACCTTTAATAGCTTTTAATGGTACGAACTTCAGGTCGAACTCTGCCAGCATTAGAGTCCATCTAGAGATTCGGCCGTTGAGAACAGGCTTTTCGAAGATGTATTTGATGGGATCCATCTTGGATAGCACATGGACCTCGTAACTGAGCATATAATGTCGGAGTTTCTTGGTGGCCCAGACTAGAGCCAAACACGTCTTTTCGAGCATGGTATATTTGCACTCATACTCTAAAAACTTCTTGCTGATGTAGTAAATGGCTCTTTCTTCGGAGTCAACTGTCTGAGCCAGCATAGCCCCCATGGCTGTCTCGGTCGTTGTTAGGTATAACGACAGAGGCAAACCGGGTTGAGGTGGCATTAAGACCGGTGGAGCAGACAGAATTTCCTTGATTTTGTCGAAAGCAGTTTGGCACTTGTCATCCCATAGTACCCGTTCTCCTACTTTCAGCTTCTTGAAAATTGGTTCACACACCATGGTTAGTTTGGAAATGAACCGACTGATGTACTGGACTTTCCCGAGGAATCCCCTTATTTCTTTTTCGGTTTTGGAAGTTGCATCTCGATAATGGCTTTGATTTTAGCTGGGTCGACTTCGATACCTCGTTGGCTAACGATATGACCCAGTAATTTGCCTGATGTTACCCCGAAACTGCACTTTTGAGGGTTTAACCTCATGTTGTATCTGCGCAATCGGGTGAAGAATTTTCTTAGGGCGGTGATGTGACCGTCCCGTTCTTTGGATTTGACGATCATGTCGTCTACGTAAACTTCTACCTCTTTATGCATCATGTCGTGTAATAAAGTGGTAGCAGTCCTTTGATATGTGGCCCCAGCATTAATGAGACCGAAAGGCATGACGGTATAGCAGTAAGTACCCCAAGGTGTGGTGAAGGTAGTCTTACTCATGTCTTCTTCCGCCATCTTGATTTGATTATACCCGGCATACCCGTCCATGAATGATAGAAGGGCATGATCGGCCGTGTTATCCACCAGTATATCGATGTGTGGTAACGGAAAATCATCTTTCGGACTCGCCTTGTTAAGATCCCCAAAATCTACACATACCCGCACCTTACCGTCCTTTTTAGGAACCGGCACGATGTTTGCCACCCAGTCCGGATACTCGGACACTTGTATGAAGCCGGCTTTGAATTGTTTGTCGACTTCTTCTTTTACCTTGAGAGACCACTCGGGCCTCATCCGACAAAGCTTTTGTTTGACCGGTTTGCACCCATCTTTGATTGGTATGTGGTGCTCGGCTATTTCCCGGTCTATCCCCGGCATGTCCTTGTAGGACCATGCGAAGACATCTTTGAACTCTTGGAGGAGGCTTATGAACTGTTGTTTCTCCTCGGGATCTAAGGATAACCCTATCTTAAGTGTTTGAGGCTCTAAGGTTGTTCCCACATTTATGGACTCGGTTTCTTCGATTACCGGGTTCCGGGATTCCCTTTGCTCTAGTTGCTCGATCAAATGCGGAGGTAAGGGTACCTGTTCGTCTGGTTTCTTAATGTCATAGCATAAAACATTTTTAAAAGCAGAATTTGAAAGAGACAAGTCGTAAGCAGAACGGTTGTTATTATTGATTGAAAACTTGGAGAACAGCTCAAAGAGAGCAGCCATCTGATCATTGGTCAGTGGCAGGATAGGTAGGGCACTCGGGACAGACCCCGAAGTGCCAGCAGCAGGAATAATAAAAGGGAGAGGGGTTACAGGAGCGAATCTAGCACCGACTTCCCTAGACTCGGCCTCAGACTCCGACTCAGACTCGGACTCGGACTCAGACTCAGGCATGTCTCCCTCTCCGGTGACCAGCTTGTAAATTCTTCCCTGACTGTCGGTCCACTTGACAGTCTTCCTCCAGGCCCTGTTTCCCGTCTCGGAACCAACATCCGAGATCAGCTTGGTCGGGTCAAACCTGTTGCTGAGGAGGATCAGGTTGACCAGGTCTTCCTTTGGAGTTGGGGCTACGGTGTCTTCCTTCCCCAAATAGTAGCCCTAGCGCGGGCTCAGCATCTTCAGCTCCGTTGGATTGGATGAGGGCGAACACGTCATCCGGAATGTAGTTGCAGTCTCGGGCCAAGTGGGTCCCGAGCTGCATAGCATTGGGTTGGTATAGACCAACCTGGACAGCCCCAAACACCGGTGTGACAAAGTAGTCAGCCAACCGTGGGCTATAAGGGCTCAAGTAGATACCCTTAAGGATGTTGCAGGCCTTTTCGATCCCTGCTCGGACAACATTGTCGGGGGTGATGTCATAACCGAGACCGAAGTGAGATTCTTCGTCTTTGAGAACCTCGATGATCTTCCCAGCTGGAAGATCGGGTCGAGAGGTAGCCCCCGGAAAGTATCCTAGGTTTTGGAGCATCATGTCGATACTCGTAGTGAAGTAAGGCCTAAAAAGGTACTCTTCCTCGATCATCCCCACAAAATCGAACCCCCAGAGGTCCGTGCGTCCCGTGGCGTTACAGCTAGCCACAGTCATTGGTGTTGCCTCTAAAGTGATGAAATCGTTAAGCAGAGGCATCTTGATCTTTCAGTGGAGGGTGGAGGACACCGCCTTGACCGCGTGGATCCAAGGCCTACCCAGGAGCAAGTTGAACGATGAGGTGACATCGATCACCTGAAATTCGAGCTCCTTTTCTATTGGGCCGGTTATGATGGTTAGTTTCACGGCCCCATCTACCGACTTTGGGCTCCCATCAAAGGCTTGGATGGTCTGAGCAGTCGGGACATAGTCAGCCTCGGTAACACCGAGGGCTTTTGCGGTCCTCAAGGGAAGGACGTTTACAGCAGACCCGTCATCAACTAGGGTCATGGGGAGGTATTTTCCTCGGCAAACCACCGTAATATAGAGGGCCAGATTATGGGTGGCCCCAAATGGTGGTAGGTCGGCTTCGGAGAAAGTGATTACCGGTCCTTCTTCCTTAGCCTTGCCCTTTAGGTGGGGCAAGACCGTGGCTACCATCTCAGCAGGGGTAACCAAAGAGTCGACCTTAATTTGATCGAGAGCCTTTGTAAGTGCTTCTCGATGTTCTTGAGAACTAACCAGGAGTTGTCATATAGTGAGGTCAACTCGGGTCTTCTTCAATTGTTTCACAAGAGCCGTTTCAGCAGTTGGCTCTTCAGAGGCGACTTCCGTAATGACGGTTGTTGGGATAGGGGTGTCCCTAGAGCTAGTGGCTTGATAGGGACGACCAAGGTGGTTACTGGTTAAGACTCGAGATTTAGTCTTTCGAATCTCCTCGGCGGTAATGGGGACAGCTTCCCCTTTTGCGAGATAGACATCATCTTCGTCATCGAACCAGATCCCGTTCACTTGCGGGATAAGTGGAGAGATAAGGTGAGAACAATCAATCACCTCCCCGGTAAAGATGGCGTGGGAGCTGAAAGGGTTCTCCTTGTTACTGGGCTTATCTCCGGGTAGCGGGATTTTACCGCTTTCGATCAGGTCCTGAATCAAGTGCTTCAGCTTCCAGCACTTTTCGGTATCATGCCCGTTGCCCCGGTGGTATTGGCAATAGGCTTGGGCATTGTAGTTCTTGGAGCGTCGCTCAACCGGAACTTCAGGAGTTGGGCCTATCGGTTGGATTAGGCCTTTTGAGGACAGCCTTTGTAAGGCATAAGTATAGGTCGTACCTATATCGGTGAAAACCCGAGGTGGGGTGTTCCTCTTGGACGGGGCATCTAGTAGATTAACCGCGTCGAAAATGCTGCGGGTTGCAGCTTGAGGCTTGGTTGTGGAGGAAGAAGCCCCTTGGTAACCCTTAGCAGCGGCCTTAGTGAGGCCTTCCAGTCTCAGATCATCTTCAATCCTCATACCCATTTCAGTAAGGGTGGTGAAATTGGGTATGACAGCATATCGGAGGTGAACCCGGTAAGATGGGAGGAGGTTCTTGACAAAGGCCTCCACCAAAGTCTTCTCACTGGGCTTATCGACCAGTTTCACGCTCTCGGCCCTCCAGCGTTGAAGGTATTTGGTAAAACCTTCCTTCGGCTCTTGGGCCATAACCTCCAGAGATCTCATTGTGGTTTGGATCTCGGTGTTGTCAGCATAGTTCCGAGCGAACTCGGTGGCCACATCATCCCATGTAGGGTATTTCTTCGGGTCTAGCCTGTAGTACCAGGCCCGAGGGTGCTTTTCAAGAGACGCAGCAAAGAGGTTCTTGAACATGGTGGAGTCCACCCCTTTGATGGCCATGAACTCCTTGAAGGCCCGTACATGTAGTAACGGGTCTTCAGTCCCTTCGAACATAGGCAAACCGGTGAGGTTCAGGTTTGCAGGCAGCTTGTCACTTAGCGGGTTATACTCCCGACTGTTTTCCCGGTGAATGTTGTTACTCCCAGTTAAATGAACTTGTTCTTCCAGTCGGCGGACCGAGCTAACTAGTTCAGCTAAAGGTCCGGTAGTTCCGGTAGTAGGAGTCCTGTGCTCCACCGAAGCCAATCGAGTGACGATAGCAACTTGCCCAGCCCTCATTTCATTCAGTTGGGCATCGATGTCGGCCTGCTTCTCGATCATGGCATCAACGGAGGTTTTCAGTTCCGCTAAGGCAGTTTCCATCCTACGAGTGTGTCTGGTTGATGATGGCCTGTCTGTAAGAACACCACGTAATCAGAAACCGAACCCAGTCTTGGAATCAAAGGAAACAGTACATCCCGAGCGACCCAAAAAGAAAGGACTGAACGGAAAATACTCGAGAAAGACATCTAGACGGATGACTCGTGGGTGGTATGACTTCCTTAGGATTTAGGCTTTGTGGGCCTAGTCCCGTTCGAAGGAAGGTCCACGTGAGATTACTCCCCAGACTTTTGACTCGAGTGTATGGACGGACTTTCCTTTGTAGGGGTATGCCCTACGCGGGTTGGTCGTGCCTTGACAGATAAGGCGGACTCGGGAAAGGGGGGAAACTCGTGATATAAGATCGACGGAGTTTTGACGCTATAAACCCTCTACGTACCATGCAAAGACCCGACACACGGATAGACGGTAGGTCCTATAATAAGGAAGGTTTATTTTAGGAAAGTTGAAAGTTTTGGAAAGGTTGAGGTTTGAACGCAAAATGAACGAATTTCCGAGAGTTTTTAAAACTGAAAACGGAATTTCGAAAACCGAGATTAGAATTTTGAAAAGGAAAATTCCGAAAATCAAGGTGGTGGGGGTGAAAATTCGAGAACTAAAATGGACAGCATGCCGACTATAGAAAAGGATATTTTGAGTCAAATCGTTGATCCTAAATTTCGGCGGCATTCCGAGTTTTGAAAATTGGATATTTTGAAGAGGTGAGTCCTGAAATGGGCAGCATTTCGGGTTTTTCAAAATTGGGTGTTTTAGAATGACGGGTCCCGAAATGGACAGTATTTCGGGTTTTTCGAAAAGGTGGGTATTTTTGGAAAGATGCAATTTTGAAATGACGGTTTTTTTGAAAATTGACACGGAAACCAAGTAGCACGTAATCAAGCAAGCATTATAACGACGCTCAAGTATGCTTTACACTAAGTCTCGGTCGGTCAAAATAGGGTCTATACCAACAACGATGGCTTTCTCATGTGATGGACGGACTCCCTAAGCCGAGTTGGTCTTAGGACATGCCGCAAAACCGAGACGAGTTCCACCATCGATGTTTTTAGCACACCCATGTAGGAATGCACCGCGGTATAGTGGGACGTCGGTCACAAGTAACCGGCCCGGGCAAATTTGGGTTATGCATATCATTAAACTAATGCGCGCACACTAATCTACGAACGATTTCTCTTCGAGTCTCACCCTAGGAACCCCGATGACATGTGGTACATCAGGTATCCCCAGCGGAGTCGCCAAATTGTGGACATGACGTAGGTCCACCCCGACGCGGCGAAGCGCGGGTTTGGGTAGGCGAATGAATCTCGTGGTAAGATTGTTCTCGGGTTCGAAATTTAAGTCAAAATGGAGTCGCCACCGAATTTTGTGGTTATTCGGAACCATACGAGCCCACTCTATGTCGTCATGGGCTATACACAAAGTAAGCCCACTCCGATTTCAGAGTTTATGGGGCTCGTCCCTTTGCATTGCGATACCGATACCATCTATACCGGTAATCGTGTAAAGAATGACTCTCGTGCGCCAAGGGTTTCGGACATCCGGAAACCAAAGGTTCTGAGTAAGGGGTGAGGGTACGTGTTGGGAAGCCCACTAAGGACACCCAACCCCGCCCGCACATGGCGGCCTCTACTAAGACACCGTTCGTGTTCGTGTACGCGCGCTAGTAAATTGATTAAATGATATGCAAACAGCGTTTTGTCTAAGCATGTGAATTTTGCGTTAACTACGTCATTTAATGCATCTTATTATTTGTCGAAATGATTTAGCATGCGAGGTTCATTTATAAAGCGTAAAAGCAAGTAAAATAAATGAAGCTCGAAAGGAAATAAAAAGCGTACAAGCTACACGGGCGGAAATACAACCCGGAATTCACAATACAACATAAACGAAATAGCATAAAATAAAGGTAGAACGGACCCGTATGAAAACTAGACCGCGAAATATGTAGATGGACTAACCCCGCTTAAATACGTATTATGTTACGTATTAAACGAAGGACGGAAATATGAGACTGTGGCGTATTACTAGCCTAATCTCACATCCCGGAGTCTTGTCCCGACTTATCACGTCAAAGTGGTCAAAGTCGTTCTACGTGTCGTGATGTGTAGGTTTTGAAAAATGAGGAAGGTCACGCAATGGTCTAAAGTCGATAAATAATGGGACTCGAAATATGTGTCCAAGCCCTCGGATTTGCGGGTTATGAGACCCACTCGATCGAGTCATTAACTGACTCGGTCGAGTGTGTCATTAGCGTGGCTACTGACCACTTTTTGGGGTGCTACTCGATCGAGTGGCCTACGGCACTCGATCAAGTGCCCCCTGTACGAGAGGTAACTCGCCTCGTTTTATGACTTGAAATCGATAGTCGGCCTAACCAAGTATGAATATTTCATGATCCGTACTTAGTGCGACCTCCGGTATTATAATCGTATATGAATGATTATAATACCGTCATCGGGATTTTATGAAAATGCTTTATGTTAGATTAGGAAATTTTGAATTGGTGACGAAATGTATCCCTCTACGTCACGACATCGGAACTAACCCTTTCGGGTTACGTGATGTCGGTTTTCATGTCAACGGGTTTCGTACCAATTATGGAAAGGGGATTAAATCCGTTCAACTACGACGGATCACGATCTCGTCACGCCCTTGAGTACATTGGGGCGGGGCTCCTCGAAAGGGCTCCACCTCCGTCGTTGCTCGTAAAGGGATAAGACGGACCAAAAGTGATCATCGTAGTCAAACGTTTTAAAACCGATTTTGATACTAGTTTTATATATACGCGGTATTATTAATAAAATGACGGTAAAACGATATAAAACGAAAGTATAAGAGATGCAAAAAATGTTAGTGTTAGTGTCGGTGTTACTACGATCATAATACGAAAATGTACATAAAACGATATAGAAAAGAGATAGAAAAGGGGGTTTAGGACACCCTCAACATACATGCTAGTATAGGACCTCGGAAATGGACTCGTAAATAGCGGCACGACTTGAGAGTATCGAGGACGTACGTGAGTTATGGTGTGTATGGATGTTGTGTCGGTATGTGTCGATTTCTGAGGGTCAAAGAGGCTCGGAAATGGTGTTTTTGCTTAGGGTTTGTAGTATAGGTATGCAAGGAGGAAATAGGGTAAATGTGGCTGAAAAGTGTAGGGTAAAAATGCTCAAAAAGTTCTGAAATGCATGGGGGGGTGAAGCGGTATTTATAGACTTCACCCCTCGACCTAGGGGCACTCGATCGAGTGGCTCTAGTGCACTCGATCGAGTGCCTTCGCAAACGGGCCAAACCCGGGTTCAAGGCGCTCCACTCGATCGAGTGGGGTCAATCCACTCGATCGAGTGGGTCAACAAATCGAGATAAATAAGGGATGTTTGACTTGATTGATTTGTTTGTTATTTTTTTGAATTTATTTGTGCGCCAATCTGAACCTGGCTGACTTACGAGACGGTTTCGCCTTTGACCGGGTTTTGACCCGGTCGCCAAAAGACGGGAAATATTTTTGGTGTCGGTTTTGGCCCAAATTAGTCTTATTTGACTCGGAACGACCCACTGGGCCTGAATTTGAGGTCCGTTTTGTGAGATTTTTACTCTGCTAAAAGTCCATGTCGGATATTATGAATTCCGAGCCCAAATCCGAGTATACTAAGTCACGTTGACGTCCGATCATCATCGGGTGTTTTTCGGAGACTACCATAGACACGTGGCAGTCAAAATGCGGGTGTCTACAAATAAGCAGGGCCAAACAGCTTAGCAGAGCATGGTCAAGGTGATGAGCACGCAAGAAAAGGAAGGTCAAGAGATTGTGGGATCGTATGAACCTAAAAGGAAGACGAATATGATGAGGAGGTGTTGTCGCGCAAAATTTAGGCTCTGTACGATGAGTGGTGAGTTCTTTATTGAAGAGTTCATCGACGAACACAACCACGACCTTGTGATGGTCAACGACAGACAGTTTCAAAAGTCCTCTCTAAATCTCTCAAGATATCACAAGGAGATGATCGTTTGTAAATCGGAACAATGTTGTTAGTGTTCGTTTGATAGTTCACTGTGCGTGATTAATACAACTGTAATTTTTGTGCAACTAAAGATTGGGGCGACCCATATAAGATGTGCAAGGAGCTGGCGGGTGGATTTCAAAACATTGGAGCATCGTTGGTTGATTTCAAGAATTGGGGTAGGGACGTTAAGTGCTTTGTTCACGATCAGGATGGTCAGTTGTTCATAGATCGGTTCAAGAGTTTGAGGGACAATTAGGAGGACTTTTACTTTGATTACGATGTCGATGGAGATGGAAGCCTACGTCGGGGATGCTGTATGGTTCGACCCAACCTACGAAACTAACATGTATTTAATGGTGTTCACACCGTTGACCGGCCTGGACAACCACCAACGCTCTGTCAGGTTCTGTGGAGTGTTTCTATTGAAGGAGGACTATGAGTCATTTATCCGGTTCCTCTCTCGCCTCCAGGAAGCCAGGGGTGGCAAGAAACCGTGCTATATCACGAGAAACTAGGACCCCGGGGTCCTAAAAGTTGTCCTGAAAATATTCAAGACAGCGCACCAACGATCCTGCACTTGGCACATCATGAACAAGGTCCCATCGAAGCACGACCGATTAAGAGAGAAGACATCGGAATTAGTGAAGGGCCCTAATAATGCTATTATTTGGGACGATGACAACGAGGCGTCGGAGTTCGACGATAGGTGGAGGTAGACTATGATCGATCATGACATAGTGGGGATCGAATGGTTCGACTACGTGTATGGCATTAGGAGCAAGTGGGTCATGGCGCATTGTAGGGAGTTGAGAATGTCTGGAATTATGAGGACGACGCAAAGATCCGAGAGTGAGAACGACTTCTTCAAAAAGTTTGAAGACAACAAGGTTACGTTTGTTCAGTTCTGGATTCGATTCGAGAGTGCGATGGAGCAACAGAGACACACGCACAAGAGGCTAGAAAGCGATAACCGGCAGACATATCGCAAAATTGAAACGACGAATCCAATGGAGACCGACGCGATAAGGGTATAACATGTGCGTAACATTTGCACACTTTCTGAAGAGGTCAAGTGTTTTCTGTACACGTGCAGCGTTCGTGGGTACTAGGAGAAGGACGGAATTGAAGGGATAACAGTTAGGGATTCCATCCGGGACCGCAACTATATCGTTGAATACAATCCAGGTAGTCTGATTCTGACATAGCTTTTAGAAAGTCACTGTCTACGTTGTATAGTCACACTCTCATAGTCTGAATGTGACTATACAACCTAAGGAGTGTGACTTTGAAATGCGATGAGTGTGACTATACAACGTAATGAGTTTGATTCTACAGCATAATGAGTGTGACCATACGAGATAATGAGTGTGACTATATGGCTTAAAGAGTGTGACTATACACTTTTAGACAGTCAAACTCTCTATGTTGTATAGTCACGCTCCATATGGTTTCAAGTTGCACTCTTTATGTGGGTAATGTCCTTGCGGGTACTTGTGAGGTCAGCTGCACTTGCAGGAAGTTCGATCGATACGAAATTCTCTACATGCACGCTATATGGATATATTCTTCCAAAGGGAAGAAGACGATCCTGGAATGGTACGTTTTTGATAGATGGACAAAGGATGCTCTACGTAATGCAAATGCACGGCCCACGACAGAGAGTCACCTAATCGATGAAAAGGCTGTTACAGTCACGAAATTATGGTCGGAGTTCTATGAGACCGTTAGTCATGTTGGTAGAATGGGTAAGGACGACGTAAGTACCTTAGCCGACATTATTCGCGATTTTAGGTCGGATGTGGAGCCTGACGCTGATCCTCGTAGTAAGACACAAGAACTGGAGGAGATCATTGGCTGTACGAGCGTAATTGAAGTAACGGTATTTCCCCCGAAAAAAGCCAAGAACAAGGGTAGTGGGAAGCGGATGTTGTCTTCCTAGGCGAAGGCTATTGCAATTGCCGTGAAGCCAAAAAGAATTTGTAACACCTGCAAGAGGATGGACCACCATGACAAGAGGAACTATCCACTACAACAATTTCCTTAGTTTCTGGACGCTTTATGGTTGACGCTTTTATAAGCGTCGAAGCATATTTGATTAAAAAAAAATAAAAGATCCCCAAATCTGATATGGGCGCAATAATAATACTGTAAAAATATTTCACCTCCAGCTCTCTCATTGAAAAAGAACCGTCTTACCTATTTCTCCTTATTATCTTCCGCAAAACCTAATTATCTTCCTCTGTTATATTGGCTTTTCCTATTCCTCTATTCTCAACCAATTTCTAATCAGCGAATCGTCATCTCTCTAACTTCGCGATCAATTAATCAATCAAGCCCGAGTTTCTTCAATATCATGGTTTAATTTCGCTGGGAAATATAGTAAGTTTCTTCAATCTCATGATTTCAATTTCTCATCAGCGAACTCATTGCTTTTCTGTTTTGGTTTTTTTTTAAAATAATTCGTTGGGAACTTTAATTAGTTAATTGACTGAGTTCTTCATTATTTGCACATTATTTTCTTCATTATTCTTGCTTTTAATTTCATGGTTAATTAGTTTTCAAGTTGGAATTGAAGATCTGGTTATATTTTGTTTGCACATTTGCTTTACATGATCATGAAGATTGTGTTGGTTATAGTTTGAAAGGTGAATTGGAAATTGACTTACTAATGTGTATTTTTGATGATATCTGAGCAACTAAATTAACTAGTGTGTAAGAAGCCTACAAGAAAGCTTGTGAGAACCACATTAACTGAGCAGCTTTAAGTGAGCAACTATTTTCGAGTTTTACTTGCAGCCTGCTATAGTTGTACCCGGATTGCAGCCTTGTATCGAACTGTAGTTGTTAAGATGTTTACTTATGTTTGTATACTTATTACTCGTAATATGTTTAGATGTTCATTATGGTGTCTATGTCTAACAACCCGACCTTCACATTCGGGTCATTTTAAAAGCTTCTTATGAGTAGAAACTTCATTTACATAGTATATAATAAATATGAAATTGATCCAGACTCAGTCAACTGCATTTACCCGAATTAAAGTGCATCATATAGTCATAGATCAGACTTACTCGTATGTCTACTTCTGACCCCAAATATTACGTTGTTAAGGACCAATGTCTAAATCGTTCTTCTTATGCTCATATCAGGAAATTGCGACAGATCATTGCTGCGGTCAGCTGGGATGCTAGTTGCTCTCAGTTTCATTCCTCTTAAATCTGCTTTAGCCAAGGTACATACAATAATAATCACCTACTATTTCACACTAATTTTGACCTGATTATTAATCAACATTCAATTCTATAAAAGGGTGGATATAAAATGTTACACGTACTAACGCGTGTAAGCTGTGTACTTCTTGCTTCTTTGTTAGCAATTAGGTACTTCAAAACCATCGGGTAGGGGAAAGTACTCCATTGAATCCTATATATAAGATGTGTGCTTCTTGCTTTTCTCTTTTCTTCATTGAAAGCTGTGTTGTATTCTCTAGGTTAAATAATGTTGGTGATTTATATCCATTTTGGCTCAAGTCTTGTCTAATAATGGGGTCAAAGTTTCTGTTCATCACTAATATGAGCAAAATGAACCGCTTCTATGGTTTATAAAGATGGTTACCGAGAGCTAGGGAAAGGGGTAAAGAGAATGGCATTATAAAAGAACTAAAAGAAAGAATGGTTAAGTAGTATTCCGCCTGTTTGCGCCAGACCTTCTTTTTATGTCATTTGATGCACCACAGTCACCGTGCGTCATTTTGGAATTCTGGTTGACATCAGCCTTATGCTCTTTTCATTCTTCTATCGGTATTCCCCTGTCATCAAGGTTCCTTTAGATCCCGCAATACGTCGTGTTTGTCTGAACCATGGTATAAAATTTAAGGTTATCATGATGCCATTTCTCGTTATATAGCACCCTATCGAAATTTTTGGTATTTCTGTTGTACTTTACTGATGTTTTCCTGAGAATTATGGAGATATGAAGCTTGTTAGATACTTAGATATCAATCAACATGAGAATGTTCAGAAGAATTGAAAAAGTTTATAGAGAATTTAACCTTGTGGATATTGTATGTACTCCGAAAGTAGTAACATCACAATAGTCAATGGTCTACTTTTATGTTTCTTTATTGTTCTTAATAAATCACCCACATCCAAGTTGTGAAGACTATTTACGCGTCACCAAGTCGTGTGAATTTCCATTTGGACGCTACAAAGGTAAGTATAATTGTAGTATAATGTCCATCTTCAATAAGATGTTTTATGCTTTATTTTTGTGTGTATATTAGAATCTGTATTCCATTTTCAGGAAGCAGAAACAGTTCGAGCCTACCCAGATATATGCTTTGCCATTGATGACTATGATTCCACAATTGACGCAGTGGTAATATCATCAATTATTAATTTCAAACATTTAGTCTGGGTAAGATTGTGCAGTCCATACATTCTGTTCTGCATGATCTCCTCTTCTGTCACAGACCAAATTGCTGGATCTCTCATTTAGAGCTGCCAATGTCTATAAAATCAAGTAAACAAATTATGCGTTTGCAATGGATGACCTACTCTTTACGCATAGATCTTCATTTGCATTGGATAAACAGTACGATAGTGATTTTATTATTTATCTCTGCTTCGCTTCGTGTGGTTTTCAATCATATCTCCTCGTTAAAAAGAACTAATTTAAAAATTGATTAGCTACTGGTGTGAAGTTTACTTCTAGGCTCTAGCACTCAAATTCTCAAGTTTACTTCTAGGCTCTAGCACACCTGATTTCTTTCACTCTTTTATTTGACTTGTAAGTCAAAGATACCTTATCTTTGACTTGCTCCATGGTACCTTAATTCAAATAAACCTGTCAGTAATTACCCAAATGTGGATTTCCTTCATTCTTATCTTTGACTTGATTATGTATCTATGTCATGTATATATATTAACACATGCGAACAAAATTTAATATTTTCCTGTTCTAACCGTATCAACTGTTAATGGTGTTGGAAATTTGTTGGAGTCCTCAATTTCTCCTATAATCTTAGTGGTTATAAATATGTACTAGTAGCTCATAAATACTGAATGATAGAAGGATTATAATATATTATATACTATAACTAGGAGTTTATGACTTCTGTATAAGTCATGCAGTCTTACAATGTTTTGTAATTAGTCGTCCTCATGGCTATTTATGTGAAGTTGGTCGTATATGAAAAGATTATATTTTTATTTATTTTGTGAATGTACTGATTAAAAGTATTTTGGCTTTGTTTCCACTAGGTATTGCATTTTGCAAATGATGTCGCTGCAGCAAAACGAAACGAGTGATCGTCACTTTGATAAGATGAAGCTACGTCATATAGAATTAATATTTTTAAAGAAATTTCTAATGCATTTGTATTTAGTTTAGTGAATGATAATATTATGGATGTATTCAACCTTCCACCTATTATATTATAATATTGTACCTCAATTTTTTAAAATTAATATATTCTTTATGATTAGATTCTCCACGCTTTTATGATATTATAGTGTTGATAACTGTTTTGTATATTATTATTATTATTATTATTATTTCTCGACCTTTCTAGTAGTAGAAAGTCCCGCACTTCAAAAAAAATTACCGAGAAAAAATACCTCGACATAGAAAAGCGTCGAGATTGCATATTTTAGTATACATGTGGTGCCACAGAAAAGCGTCGTGAATAATATATTCAACGTTTTAAAGCGTCGAAAATGACGACACGTAATTGCGTCGAGAATTCCCGACGCCCAAAATCTCCACGCTTTTCAGAAGCGATGAGAATTAAAATGGCGATACTTTAAAGCGTCGAGAACCTACCTTTTAAGCGTCAAGAAACAAAGAGAATTGTAGTAGTGACCCCAATCCATTCACCGAGAGCCCACCTATTGCCGACGTGTCTGTCGATGATGTAGAGGAGGAGGAGGAGGAGGAGGAGGTCGTTGTAGGGGGTGTGGAGGAGCGTTTGCGAATCTCTTCTTTCTGATGTGCACAAAGAATTTTGGAAACATAAAGAATGTCGATGTTTGAAATGGACAAGGTTTGTGATATTGTTTTCGTCTATCGCGGACCTCAATCATTTCTAATACGGCGTAGTCGTAAGGTATGGACTAAATTGTTTTTGGTCGATTGGCTGTAAAAATATAAATCAAAAACATGAAATATCAATTGTTTGATAAGTAGACTATCAATTTCCAACTGTTGTGCAGCTGCGTGTTTTTAATCATATAATATGAGTGTGATTCTACAATATAATGAGTGTGATCTATAACATAATGAGTGTGACTGTACGACATAATGAGTGTGACTATACAACTTAAAGTGTGTGACTTTGAAATGCGATACTCATATGTCCATCTTTGGCAACAAATACAGCTCTGAAAGAACATTACGCACTTAATCTCTATAAAGAATGTCGACGTTTGAAATGGTCAAGGTCTGCGACTGTCAGATTCGTTTGACATTATGCACAAAATGAGGATGATTCTACAACATAATGGGTGTGATTCTACAACATGGTGAGTGTGACTATACAAATTAAAGTCTGCGGCATTTGAAATTATACAACATAATGACTGTGACTATACAATATAATGACTGTGACTATACAACATGGTGAGTGTGACTATAGAACTTAAGGCGTTGCTCATACGCCCACTTTTGGCTACGATCGATTTGTATAATATGTGACTTTGAAGGTGAAAGTATGAGTGATTTTGATATAGACCTCGCGTGATTATGAAACCAGAAAATTAATAGCGATGAAAATATCTGTACACTAGAGAAAAAATCCATCCTTTACATATCATAAAAACATTTGAAGTCACACTGGGTTCAAGGAAAACATATCAGGTCCTTACCCATATTATACACCATATCATATAGTACTAGGAAAATTTTCTAAAAGCAACCTTTAAACCCATACATACCAAAAACATTCATAACATATCATATTTTTTGGTACATTTTAATCTACCTACTTAACCTCCGTAATTTTGAAGTAACCCCACTTCAAATTGGCCAAATCACGCTGGAAACACTTCCTAGTGCGGAAACATTCAAGAGCCTTTGCCATCAAGACTTGGATGTAGTTGTCAAGCTGGGTATCCATTATTATATCGCCCTTGGATGCCACATCTATGGAACGGACGACTAGTTGCATGGCTGTCAACTCATTGGATCTAGTCGACGCCACCAAACCATCGTACTCCATGATTAAACTCCTTACGTTTTCTATGTTAGTGGATATTTTTTGGTTAGGTTGAAGATGAGTTAGGTTAAAGAGGTGAAGATGAATTAGGTTAAATGTGACTGTCTTTGTTCTCTATTTGCATTGAGACATACAAACATCACTTCTTTCTCGTTTTGTGTATCCGACGGGATGTTAACGTACTCGATTTGTATCGAATTTTGCATGTCGACATTTTTGCAACGATTAATATTTTCGTGAAGTAATCTTAAAACAATTTATGTATACCATAAATTTATTGGTAGCTTGGGTAATTACATAGTTATTACTTTAAAGTCACCGAGTACAAATCCTAATATGTGTGTTACAATGACGTTATCATTTTGTTTAGCATTTTTAGCGTTTTAATACTTTTAGCGAGAGTGTAGGAATCGTATTTTTTTAGCGTTTAATTATATATTTCATCATCATATTTTTTTTGATATGTAGATTAACATACTCGATTTGTATATATTTAAGAATCATACAAATTGCACGAAATGAATTGTCATTCATATGTGACTTTGTTGAATTAGTTAGTGAATTGTCTAATGTAGTCATGACTCTACGAGATTGTGGTTATGAAAATGACGAAGAAGTGGTGTGATTGTACCAAGTCAAGCATGTGACTCTGCCGAAGTAAAGTCATTGCCCAAATCATAAATCCAAAAATAAAAGAGTTGTCATTCATCTGTGACTTTATTCATTTGGTCAGTGACTTTACTTTATTATATTTATGGCTATTCTAATACAAGTATTCAACGCAGTGAAAACACAAGATTTTTCGATACTTGAACAATTGATTCCTTAAAAGATTAGTCAAAATTCATTCGTAAACTATTTTACTACAAATTCACATGTTAGGTTGTTTACCTGGTTAACGTTTTTAGTATCTTACGCCTAGCATCGATTTGTTCCCATATCGTCGACTTGTTCTTTATAAAAGCGTTAATCTTCCCCAACGCGTCCCCACGCACGTCATTCATGTCAGCAAGGACGAGAGCTACTGCAATCTCGAATGACAAATTACACCTCCCGACCTTGCTCCCGATATCGTCGTGACTGAACGGCGCACCATCGTATAGGCACATGTGCATCAAACAGAAAATGCCGGATTCCGTGTCGTTCTTTCTGACGCTATGCCATTCCAATTGTATGTGGCGATGTGTAAACGTCGGCATGTCAAGGACCTTCATCAGTCCCTTATCGTCCATGTAGTCGGCCACTGTGAACGACTGTTGCAATTTTAGATAGAACAAAACGTCAACACAGATAGAAGGAGCAGAATAAGTTACGCATTGAATTAAATCATATTGTTGCAACTTACTATTCTGCTTGATACCCCGAACATATACGAGTCTGGAGCGTGTGTCTGGTGATCAACGATGTCCACGGTATGGTCTCTAAAATTGATGTAGATGCACGCGTAGTGCCCCTTAACATGTACCGGGACAAACAATATATCGGCGTCCATGTTGAACACTCCGTTGCAGTCTCAGACGAATCTTTCCCATGCTGCATACACGTCATCAGATTCTTCGTCCGCGGGGGTACTTGAGTCGGGCTAGTCCAGTCTATGGGCAAGTGATTCCTGACGGGGGTGGGGGGGTGAATATTAGTTGTAAATAATGGAGAGTATAGGTTACGAATTTCATAAGAGTGTATAGGTTAAGACAGAATACCTAAGTCACACGCTTTACATGGTACAATCCCACAACTCCTTCGTTAGAGTCACACCCACAACTATATAGAGTTATGAACATCCAACTCTCATATAAGCTGACTATTCAATCTCATAATAGAGAGTATAGTATAGTCTCAGATAAGGTGACAAATAGGCAAAGTCACAGCCTTGACGTGGTATAATTACACCACTTCCTCGTCAGAGTCATACCCACAATCATGTAGAGTCATGATTGATTATTCAACCTTCAGTTAAGGTGTCTGAAGTCATTTTACCAATCAATCTAATGGATGGGGGAGGAGGGTATACCATCTGCCAAATACCTAACCACGCCATCGTCACTGATAAGTGTCATTTGTAGTGCCTATTTCGTAGTGTTTTGGTCTCATTTTTCTTGTAGAATCGCTCCTTGGGAGCGGTTTAGGGGCTTCTTATGCCTCCTTTAGTTCATTTCAGGTTCCCGAGAGCAAATTGGAAGAGTTGGAGCGATTCCGACTCTATACATACACATTTTGGAGCCAACGGAGTAAAGGAACGATGACTCGATGCCTTGGAATCGACCCCGAGACCTTGGGACCCAATCCCGAGCCTCCGAGACCCGATCCCGAGTCCCGAGAATCGATGGGAAGCCCATGAGAGGCAAGGAGGGACCAAAAACTTCATAAGGGAGGCCTAAAAGACTCATCCCGATCGGGAAGGCCTCATCCCGTTCGGGATGGGGTGCACAAATGAGAGGGTTGCTGACCTGGGCCCGTCCCGGTCGGGACCAACTCGTCCCGGTCGGGACCATGTCGTCCCGGTCGGGATGACCCCGTCTCGGTCGGGACGGGGGTGCTGCAGCTCCGCTTTGTTTTCTTTCTTCTCCCTTCCACTTGTAACCCTATATATACCCTTCCCTTGTTATGTAAAGCATATGCACTTCATTAGACATTAAACCCTAGACTACTTTAGGTTAGATTAGATTAGATTAGTGTAGATTAGTCGGTAATTAGTAGTTAATCTTAGTTTAATCTTGTATTATTGGATCTCTTGAAGAATCCATCCAAGCTTGACAACCTTGGTGGAATTATTTGGGTTTTCTTCTATACAAGAGTTCTCCTTTTCATCCCTTGTAGTTGGTACAATCTTTCTTTCCTCTTTTCCTTTAATCTTTCATGTTTAATCATCCAAGTTTTAATCTTTGATTGTTGTTTATTATTTTCACTAGTTTGTTTATGTTAGTTTTGTTTCTTATGTTGAATCCTCTTGATCTTGTTAGTATTAGTATGATTATGTTAGAGTAGTGTTCTTGCTAGGGTTAGTAAGGTGATTAGGGTGTTAATTGAATGATTAAGGGTTTGTTAGAGATGTTGGTGGAAGATTTGGGTTTCCTCTTGTTTGATGCACATCACATGTTTGTGGAATTGCTTGAATGACTAAGTATGTACGAATGCTTGTTTTTCTTGCCTTTTCTTTTGTGGGTGTTAGTTTGTTGTGGGTTCGGTCCCCTCACTAAGTTGCGAGAGCCCGGTGAGGACGACCCCTAGGCCGGTCTAAGTAGCGAGAGCCCGGATTCGACCTAGGACCATAGCGCGCTAGAACCCCGTTTGTCGTGTGTGTCGCCGAGATGGGTTCTAGGTGGAACCTCTAGGTGAGTCTAAGTTGCGAGAGCCCGGACCAACCTAGATCACCCTACTACCTCCTTCGCTCTAGTCCTCCCTTGACCATTCCGTTACCCCTTTGACCCCGATCTAATCCTAGCCCGTTTTCCTTAGTTGTTCTTCTTAGTCATAGTCTAGTCTTCTTCCCTCTCTACCATTCTTAGCTTAGTCCGTTGACTTAGTCTAGTATTTGGGCCGACCTAGTCTAGACGCCTCTTACCATCCCCGTGGATTCGACCCGACTTGCCGTATCTACCGTAGGAATAGCCGGTTTATTTATTGATCGGTTGGGATCCGCGACAAATCCTTACCATCAATTTGGCGCCGTTGCCGGGGACGGTGCTAGTTTGGACTTTGTTTACCTAGTTACTCGACTTTGTCTTTGTGTTTGTGTTTTCTTTTTTTTCTTTTTGTTACCTTGCTTCTTGTGTGTGTGTGTGTGGTTTATTTCTCTCTTGTCTAGTGCCCAAAAAGCACTAGACTTCTCACGTTTGTTCTTAGTCTACAGGTTGTGCTTAGAGGTGGTGATTATCTTCTTCTTGCAACTCAGAGCCGCTTAAACGGACGGTTGCTAGAATGAGTGGTTTCCAATCGGGTATGGACTACGATTTTCGAGCAAGCATGGGGTTTGATCTAAACTCCACATACTCGGGAGCCGATATGAGCTACCACTCTTCTTCCATGAACCAAGGGTATGACATGACGTCCCCCCTACCACTATCAAGTTTCTTGGGGTGACTCTAGTGGGTATGAACTTCAAGGCTATGAAAACGGCTACCAACAAGTGAACGATTACCAATCCTACGATCATGGTGACTATTACTCGAGTTATGATTGTGACCCCACCATGTACACTCAAGATTCACCTTGTGGAAGCCAATACCCCCAAGACCCACAATATTACCCTCCACCCCAACCACAATATGAACCTTATGACCCACAATACTACCAACCATCCCAACCTTGCTACCAACAATATGATGCCCCACCCCTTGGGCATCATCAAGATTATCAAGGAGCTTTACAAGACCCCAACGACCGCCAAATGCCAAACTTGGAGTTTCATCAATCCATGCTTCAAATGCAACAAGAAATGGTTATCCAATTGCAAAAGAATAAGGAACTCTTGGCCCAAATTCGAAGGGGAAACGAGGCGAGGAATGCTCATTTAAATGCATTATCGGTTCAAACCGTAATGTCTTTATCCCTAGCATCATATTTAGATGAAGGATGCCCACTTGAGAGAGAGGAGCAACCTAATTACAAAGCCGCCGATGTAGTTCCCTTTGATAGAGAGATTTGCTTTGAAGAACCTCAATCGTCTACCCAAAAAGAGACGAATGAGGAGATGACCCTTGGTGAAGGCAACATTGGTGAGGAATTGGAGGAGGATAGTGAGTTGGATGGGTTGGTAGAGTTTGTGAGGATGTTAGGTGAAATTGTTAGCCTCGAGTTGCCCTTGTCCGAGAACGTGGATAGGCATCAAGAGCCCCTTGCTAGTACACTGAGAGATGGTTTGGAAGAGATTGAAACCGCCGGTAGAAGTTTCGATCCTCTCCTCCATGATGATGTGGGGCCGAGTGATGAAGATAGGGAACCACAACTTGAGGCAAGTGTGGGGGTGTGCAACGAGGAAGTGAGGCCAAAACCGCTTTTTGTGCCTTGTTTCTTGGAGATGAAGCTTGCTTGTGATTGGAGGCAATGCTTAGGGAGGAAGAGTTCGGTTAAGCTCGTAGGATGGATAGACCCCGGAGACGACTTTGAAGATGATTTTGGGTCTTATGATTCCTACTTCTTGCCTCCTCCTTGGAGGCCGTGGAGGTCGGTTAAGCTCGAGCGCTTCTTGGGCCTTCACTATGATGTCGGTAGCGCGTTCGACTTGCTCCTCCATGCCCTTGAGGGCTATGGTTGAAGAATGGAGTCCACCATCCTAGGTTTGACGGAGTTCCTAAAAGAACCGTCATGTTGTATATTCCCCTGTCCTCTTCTTTAGAGTACTTGTGCTTGTATTTGTGTTTTTTTTGTTTCTAAGACTCTTTTGTTTTTGTGGGATTCTTGTAATTGTTTTGGTATTTTGATGAGCGATGTGAGGGAGCGAATTAGATGTGTACTTTGAGTTTATTATGATAGGTGAAGTGAAGGTGACTCCTAGAAAGGAGTGGTTGCTGATGGAGTTTGGTTTGCAAGCGAGGAAGTCGATTTTTGAAGCTTATGATAAGCTTTTGGGCTTGGGGAAGCAAAGAAGACTCATCCCGACTGGGAAGAGGGCTTCCCGACCGGGAAGGATGAGGAATCCCGACCGGGAAGGAGCCATCCCGATCGGGATGAAGGTGCAGAAATTCGGACTCACTGGAGTGTGTTCCCGACCGGGACGAGAGCTTCCCGATCGGGAAGGGTTTATCAACCCGATCGGGACCATCCATCCCGATCGGGATGGTCCCCTTGACTCCACCCATCCATTATACCCCCTCCCAACCTCCCTACTCCTCCTTGTTCCTATCATATGCCCCATACACCTCACTTTACACCTAGATCCACATCAAATCCCACCCCCCTCACACCTTTACCACCTCTACCATGCGATCTTATCGAGAATGAAGCGGGATAGCAATGATGAAGACAAGAAAGTGCCTATATTGATATATGAGACGATGGTGAGAGTGAGTTGCTAACCTATGGTACGGCAACTATCCTTTCTTTTCCGTCTTTTATTGCTTGTTTTCCTTTGTTTACTCCCCTTCCCCTTATTTTGAGTCATGGTATCTTAGTGGTCTTCGAGGCCTCGGTAGTTGTTGCTCCCGACTCTCGATGATGTGACTACATCGAGAGTCATTTCAAAATCCAAATTTTTACAAGATTTTCACTTTCTTTTTTGTGGATTTAGTCGGATTTAGGCGGAATCCGGGCTAGGTGACTTGATTACACCTAGCCCTCCCCTCCCATTTCCTTTTATTTCCTTCTTTTTCTTTCTTCCCCCATCCATATCTCTTTGTTGTCTCGGCCCATGGTGACTTGACTACACCCCGGCCGGACACTTTCTACCCTTTTCTTCATCTTCATTTTTGATTTTTAGCTTTGTTTTCATAGTTTCTTTTCTTTTTCTTTTCTCTCTCCGCACCCTACGATCGAGCATGAGGACATGGCTCGATTTAAGTGTGGGGGAGAGATATTCTAGTATCGTTAGTTTATTTTCTTAGTTTTTCGAAAAATTGTTCAAAAAAAACCCTAAAAATTTGAATTTTTTTTCACAAAAATCAAAAATATTTTCTCTTTTGTTGTTTTCATTTTGTGTCTTTGTGTCGTATATTTGTTTTGTGTGCGTGTTTTGCCTCCCTTTTTCCACATAGGTCGCTTAATCACCGCTAGCTTTGGAGAGCTTTCAAGACACCCGGTAACATTTTTTCAACCCTTTTTCCTCTTTGTTTCTTATGGAGTTTGGAGGAGATATGTGTTGTGGTGTGCTCGGGTGGAGCTTTGTAAAGTTTGTGGATGATTGGTTGCTCATTTGGAAGTTCGGGGTGGTGTGTGTTTTGTATGTGTTCGTTTTGTTTTATTCTTGTTTTGTTGCTTTTGCTTCTTTTTCTTTCGTTCGTTTTCGTCGTGTCTTTATTTTGTGTTGTGTTGTGTTGTGTGTAAACCGCTTTCGAAAACCCGGTTTAGAGGCTAGTGCGTAAGTGTCTATTTTCCCTTCCTAGTAGTGTAAATCGAGTCTTGGACTTTAATCTAGTAGAATGACCCTAAATCAATGAGTTCGTTGGTCCTTTACCTTGAGTCCACCTAGCTTACTAGGGATTTACTACGGGATTTGCACTTTTGACCATTATGACCACCCACGGTGTGAAAAGGCCTTGGTTACTGAGTCTCGTCCCCTAGGTGACCGTGTTTAGGATTGTTTGATTAGTCCAAGTTATCCACTTTTTCTGGGTTTGAAGGGAAGGACGCTCCCCGACTCTCCCATTTCCCTACCTCCTACACATTCCCACACAATAAATTGCAAATTGTTGATTTCTACCTTTCTTGTCATACAAAGAAATGCCAAAAAAACCAAATCTTGCCAAAACGGGCAAAGAAAAGAAAAGAAAGAAAAAAATGAAAGAAAGAAAAGAAATGAAGAAAAAGAAAAGGCACAAAAGCCAAAAAGAAAATAGAAAAGAAGAAAAAGAAATGGCATGGCAACAAACAAATCAAAACGTCGAAAAGAAAGAAAATGCCAAAAGAAAACCCGTCTCACAAAAAGAAATCCCCACAAAAATAAGCCTTTTTCCGACTTTTGCCGTGAAGAGCCTACCAAAGGACCGAGTCCCGAGGAAGGATGATAGCGGCATTAGTCGATCTTCCCTCATTTTGCATTATTTCCATCTTTTTACTTGGACTAGTTAAGCGGTTTTGGACATGGGACGACCCTCTTGGCTCACGCTAAAGGGGGCGGGGTCTCACTTACCTACAGTGTCGACTAACACCGTGGTTCTTCACTTTTCCACTCCGCCGATCGTCCCGTAGTACGTTTTTAGAAAGTTAGGAGGACCTAGGTAAGTTACCAACGTTTTTATTGCTTGATCGTCATACTATTAGGGTTTAGTTCACCTTGGTTTGTATTGCTAGCTTGGGAACGTTGTCACTTACCTCGAGTCCTAAACCGGTGTTTCATTCACCGCTTTTTGAGGGAAGCGGTATTTGTTTTCTTTTGGGTGCAACCGATTATGTGTTTGTTTGTTTGTATGTTTTGTGTCCGGTTGCATCCACAGTTTTGTCGCAAGACCCAACTTGCCTTGCGGAGTGCACCTTTCCTCTAAGTGCACTCGCGTGAGTTGAAGGGGCGTAGGGTGCGCTAATACCCACTCAGATAGTTTAGTAGTAGTATGTGTTTACTCGAGGGCGAGTAAGGGTTAAGTGTGGGAGAGTTGATAAGTGTCATTTGTAGTGCCTATTTCGTAGTGTTTTGGTCCCATTTTCCTTGTAGAATAGCTCCTTGGGAGCGGTTTAGGGGCTTCTTATGCTTCCTTTAGTTCGTTTCAGGTTCCCGAGACCGAATTGGAAGAGTTGGAGCGATTCCGACTCTATACATACACATTTTGGAGCCAACGGAGTAAAGGAACGATGACTCGATGCCTTGGAGTCGACCCCGAGACCTTGGGACCCAATCCCGAGCCTCCGAGACCCGATTCCGAGTCCCGAGAATCGATGGGAAGCCCATGAGAGGCAAGGAGGGACCAAAAAGTTCATAAGGGAGGCCTACAAGACCCATCCCGATCGGGAAGGCCTCATCCCGTTCGGGATGGGGTGCACAAATGAGAGGGTTGCTGACCTGGGCCCGTCCCGGTCGGGACCAACTCGTCCCGGTCGGGACCATGTCGTCCCGTTCGGGATGACCCCGTCTCGGTCGGGACGGGGGTGCTGCAGCTCTGCTTTGTTTTCTTTCTTCTCCCTTCCACTTGTAACCCTATATATACCCTTCCCTTGTTATGTAAAGCATATGCACTTCATTAGACATTAAACCCTAGACTATTTTAGGTTAGATTAGATTAGATTAGTGTAGATTAGTCGGTAATTAGTAGTTAATCTTAGTTTAATCTTGTATTTTTGGATCTCTTGAAGAATCCATCCAAGCTTGACAACCTTGGTGGAATTATTTGGGTTTTCTTCTATACAAGAGTTCTCCTTTTCATCCCTTGTAGTTGGTACAATCTTTCTTTCCTGTTTTCCTTTAATCTTTCATGTTTAATCATCCAAGTTTTAATCTTTGATTGTTGTTTATTGTTTTCACTAGTTTGTTTATGTTAGTTTTGTTTCTTATGTTGAATCCTCTTGATCTTGTTAGTATTAGTATGATTATGTTAGAGTAGTGTTCTTGCTAGGGTTAGTAAGGTGATTAGGGTGTTAATTGAATGATTAAGGGTTTGTTAGAGATGTTGGTGGAAGATTTGGGTTTCCTCTTGTTTGATGCACATCACATGTTTGTGGAATTGCTTGAATGACTAAGTATGTACGAATGCTTGTTTTTCTTGCCTTTTCTTTTGTGGGTGTTAGTTTGTTGTGGGTTCGGTCCCCTCACTAAGTTGCGAGAGCCCGGTGAGGACGACCCCTAGGCCGGTCTAAGTAGCGAGAGCCCGGATTCGACCTAGGACCATAGCGCGCTAGAACCCCGTTTGTCGTGTGTGTCGCCGAGATGGGTTCTAGGTGGAACCTCTAGGTGAGTCTAAGTTGCGAGAGCCCGGACCAACTTAGATCACCCTACTACCTCCTTCGCTCTAGTCCTCCCTTGACCATTCCGTTACCCCTTTGACCCCGACCTAATCCTAGCCCGTTTTCCTTAGTTGTTCTTCTTAGTCATAGTCTAGTCTTCTTCCTTCTCTACCATTCTTAGCTTAGTCCGTTGACTTAGTCTAGTATTTGGGCCGACCTAGTCTAGACGCCTCTTACCGTCCCCGTGGATTCGACCCGACTTGCCCTATCTACCGTAGGAATAGCCGGTTTATTTATTGATCGGTTGGGATCCGCGACAAATCCTTACCATCAGTCACTCCAGATGGGTAGGGTACCCCATGTCGTGCATCGTCCGCCTCCAAGCATTTCATCAGGTGCGACCAACACTCCAAGCGTACGAATGTCATCCCTTTCAAGCTTTTGTACGAGCGCTGTAGTACCCCAATTGCTCCTTACATTACGTATTAGTTAGATGGTTTAAAATACAACAAGAACTTGGGCGCAAAATGGTCATATACCTTCCGTCGTAGCCATTATCATCAAGGAAGCAGTATTCGGCGATGTGTTTTCGCAGGTGGACTATTTTACTCGTCAACAACTGATTCCTGCGAAACAAAAGGGACACAACGATGACACCGGGTTCCGGTTCCCCTTGGTTTAAAGAGCAACCCAATCCATCCCCACCGCCCCGTGATCGAGCCTTGTTTGCCGACCGATATTCTTGGGGGACTGATCGAGGTTTGGAGGCAAGTGTTACCGGGGTTTTACTCATAGGCTTCCGCTTCTTGGCGGTTGTCTTCACGGGAGTTATTTTTATTCACACCCCTCAACATCAGCGATTCCTTGTGTTTTGTGAAAGTTGCTACGCTCTTCAAAACAGAGTCCATCCCCTTGTTCATGTCACTCAAAACAAGGGTCACAGCGATCTCCGCCCTGCACAGATTCATTGCCGCCATTGTCTCTAAAGAGCAGTGAAATGGTCTCCCTGCGTACAACATCATGTGTATCATCAAATACACTCCACAATCATTGGCAGAGTAGCCTACCCCCTGCCTAAATAATGGTACGTTCACCATTCTAAATCGATGGACCCTCCCACCCTTGGTCACTTCCCGTTGTACCATGTATTCTCCTATTTTATCAGCCTACAAAACAAATAAAACCAGAATAAGTTGTTGAATACACCAGAGTCACAGAATTGATTCAAAATAGTCATACATGCCACGTATAAGAGTCACGTGACATTTGTGGGTCTCACCGCTATACGAGCAATGCCACAGTAAGGCAACTTATCAAAATCGCCATCGTACGACCTGTTGACAAGATACACTACTTGTTCCGAATGGAAGTTTATGCAGGCGCAACTGTAGTGATCTTTGTCCCCGGATAAAACCGAGACAAACACCTGCAACCAAAGTGTCAGAACATTATGCTGACAACCGCTACTAACGAACATTATGTGTAATGTTATGCGGAGTAATACCATGTTTGAGTCGAAGGCAAATTCTGAGAAACTGTTTCGCCTCCACTCGTCCCACACGTAAAATATCCGTTCGTCCAGATTCCGGCCCTCATCTTTTTGGTTCCACAATTGCAGCATGGCCATCTTCTCACATGCAGCGATGTTAATACACGTAGTTAGTGAGTATACTTCTTAAAGTGTGTGACTATACAACTTCAAGTCCGTGACTTTACACCTTAAAGTGTGTGACTATATAACCTAAATTCTGTTACTATACGCCATATAGTGTGTGACTATACATCTTATAGTGTGTGACTATACAACCTAAGGTGTGTGACTATACAACTTCAACTCTTCAAGTGTGTGACTTTACACCTTCAAATGTGTGAATATACAACCTAAAGTCTGTTATTATACACCATAAAGCTTGTGACTATATATCTTATAGTGTGTGACTACACAACATAGAGTGTGTGAGTATACAACATAAAGTCTATGACTTTTTGAAAAGCGATTCTCATACGGCCATTTGGACTTGCAGACTTTTGGAAGGTGCGATAAGTAGATGGGATGGTGAACGTACCGTATGACCAAGAGAGAAGAAACATCTACGGGTTATTCGTGCTACGGATTTCTCGAACATCAGTTGGTTCAATAGCCTACATCAGCAGTCCATGACGTTAACTGTCACCAGCAGCCCGGACTCAAATGACTCCATGTCATCCCTCGCTATACAGTCGTACGCTGTGTACTCGACAAATGCTTCGCTGTAGACCAAACAAAGTCTCGATGAACACATGTATATAAAACGACATGTATTCCAAAATACATGAACAACACAATTAGTTCGTACCATTATGAATTGTCAGGTGATCGGTCGAAGATGTAGTCAATCACATCCTTCCGCACGCTGAAGACATATGAAAAGATGACTATATTAGAGCACATGAATCGAGATACGAAAGGCTGCCCCCTTTTCGGAGACCCACAGTCCATTGAACAACCCAAATTTTCCGGCACGATATTCATGTACTTAAACGCCACATCGGAGTGGAAAAGGAAAGGATGATGTACACCATCAATCTTGGCGAACGTACATTGGTCTTTTCTCACTCACAGCAGCGCGCGCATCAACTGCCCTAATCTCTCATGTTCGCTGAGCATCCTCCGTGACCACGTTCATTGTTGTGGCAGTAACGTTCGGCCACATTCCATCCCACCTTGTGCAGCACCACCTCAAGGGTCGCACTTACTCTGCCGCCCACATTGGTCGTCATCGGGTCTACGGTTGTGGTCTCATCGACCACAGCTGTGCGCGCCTCTACCGCCTTCCAACCCGCCCACTGCAAAGCTAGTACTAGTGTCTAGCTCTCCTGGGGCGACGTCCCACCATTGAGAATGGGTGCCTTCTTTGGTGGCTGGTGAGACAAATTCCGAAGCCAGCTCATTCACAGCAGTGCGTGCGTCCGCGGTCTCCAATCCCACTTGCCGCATAGCTACCAGTAAGGTTTCACTCATACCAACCGATGCCTACACGTCACAGTCTGCGTCGAGCTCATTAGTTTGAGGCATAATATCTTCGTTGCACGGCTCGTCCACAACAGGCTCGGGCGTAACTTCACCCGTCTGCTGGTAATCCTCCTCGCCCTCCTCAGCCTCACAAAAACCCGGTGACACGAAGCCACCTTAAAATTTACCTTCATCCTCGTATCCTCCTCTATTCTCAACACGAGGTGCCCCACTAAGACCCTCGCCTCCTAGATCAAGGTCAACATCGTTCAAATCCTCGTCCAGATAACCACAATCACGTAAGTCATCCACCATCGTGCGTACCTGATGGAAGTCACCAGTACTGCGTTGTTCCTTGTCCTTTTCAAATTGCATATTGACCTCAAGGACGTGGGCGTTCTGGGTATATTGTCTTAACCGGTCGACCAATGAAACAACTTCATCGACCACCTGAGTACAGCTGGATCCTCTCAGAATTGCTGAGACGACGGGTGTTGACTTGGAACTGCCAGATTCCTCATTGATATTGCCCTTACAGTCGACGCAACTTTCTCACACCACTTGCAAAAGGCAAGCGTGTTCCTCTGAAACCTCAGTAAAAATTCATGGTCATCCAATTAGTCAATCAAAGTCGAATCACTAGTTCAGTTAGACAACAAGTGTACAGCTGCATGATTCTACAACATAATGACTGTGACTATACAGCATAATGAGTGTGAATATACATCTTAAAGTGTGTGACTATACAACATAATGAATATACAGTTGTGTGATTCTACAACATAATGAGTGTGACTATACAACTGAAAGTGTGTGATCCTACAAAATAAGGAGTGTGAACCTACAACATAATGACTGTGACTATAACGTTGATTTAGTCATAGTCAAGCAAACAATTGAAAATAGTCACACTAAATTGATGGTATAAATAGTGGCTGCGAGATAACTTACATCTATGGCTCCGGCCTACAGTTGATAGTTGCTCTCATTCCCCGGTGGTAGAGGAACCACTTCGCGTGTAATGCTATCCGTACACGCTATTATTTCTTGACTAGAACGCTGTCTGTTAGAGGGTAGAGTTATAGCGGGCATAACCTCGTTAGTTGCCACCATTAAGTTGGTGCAACCACGATTCTTCTATGCTTTTGGGTTCTTCTGCTCCTACATATACATCATATACACACACACACTTCCAGCATTATGTCTCTTTAAAAAAAAACTCAAACAAATTTTATGCAACATGAAATAAAAAATATTAGGTCATCAATCAGATTAAACAAAAAATGAAAAAATAAAAACATGAAATAGGTAAAAATTTGGTCTTTCAAAACATTAATTAACTTAAAAATAAATCTGCATGTTGTCTGCTTCTTTATATTTAAAGGTCTTCAATATCTTCATTGGTAGTCTCATTAATAAATTCCGCCCTTGTCCTTTTTCTGCCAATGTTCCTGACTTCACCGTTCTGAATATCAACCATCTTCCAATTTGCAGCCATGATATCCCTAATAAAAACTCCTTGATTTGCATTTCTGTGTTAATATAAATTCATCAGTCAGTTTTCATTCATAAAATAGAATATTTGATGTCGTTTCTATTATTTGGCTCACCTTGAAATGAATTCATTCACTTGTGGTATGGCTGGCATGATATGAATTTTTGTTGCATCAGTTGTTGATACCCTCATTTGTCCTAATGCACAGGATGAATAGTTAGGTTATTGTTTCAAAGTCTATTTAAAGTATGCACAAAAATTATATAAATCATACCTAAGTATGGGCATCTCTGAACACATTGGAATACAATTACGGGCTTCTGTACTAAGAATTTGTCATCAGTTGCAATTGACCTGATTTCATTTCCAAGTTCTCCTCATATCCATACTGGCAAAGTTGTTCCTCTGTAATTATTTAAAAACAATTTTAAAAAAATTCAAAATAAAATTTAGGAGTAAAAAATGATAAACATCAAAAGAAAATTACTTCAAATCTTGTAGCTTAAGAGTAGTATAGTCAAAAATATTGCTAGGGTTACAAAGACTCCGGCCTTTTAATTAAAGGATAATGAAATTAGTAAGTTTTTTTTTTGGTAAAAGGTAAGTATATATATATGAATGAATTTCAATTTACAAGCTAATGACTACAACAAATTTTGTAGCCATCTAGCATCTTTAGTTTGAATCGGATATTTGATCTTACACGTTATTCGATTTTTCACATCCAACATAATCAAATTAGACGTGTAAGTTGGCCGTGACACAATTCCATCCACTCTGCATGAATTTCGCTGTCTGCAGATATGATAAATCAGAGCTTTGAACACATCTCTAATAATGTTGCATTGGAGCTTCGACCCCCTAATTTTCTTTGCCAAAGTCAGGCTCCCATCAGCCGGGATCTTCTTCGTCAACCAGAGACTTATACTGTTCACAACTCTCGAGCTCCAGGCACACCCAAAAAATAAATGATCCAAACTCTCCAGTTGCGTCTCACACAAGTAACAATGATCAGAATCAGCAACCCCAATAATATGAAGCTTCAGTCTCGTATTAAGAGCGCACTTAAACACTAGCCATGAGATGAAGGTATGCCTCGGGATACTCCACTTGCTCCAAACAATCCTCCACCACGAAACTGGTGGACATTTATTACGTAACACCTCATAGCCCTTCGAGATCGAATAAACATTATCCGATTCGTGCCACTTTCCATCTTCAAACATATGTTTAATCTTGTCCTTAGCCTGACAGATTTTCCTCCACGCCCACGTGACATCCGTATGAGGCTGAAAATCACGCCACGAGGAGCCTTTTAAGTAGACATTACTAACCCACCAGACCCATAACCTATCCGGCTGATCAAAGATCCACGATGCTAGTTTAGCCACAGCAGCCTCATTCCACACATTCAAATCCCGAATACCCAATCCACCTTCATTCTTGGGGTAGCAAATTTTCTCCCAACTCACTAATGCTCTATTAGTGCCTTCCACCCCACCATCCCATAAAAAATTCCGGCAAAGGGAACCAATACGAGCCATAACAGATTTCGGAATAATGAAGACCATAGCCCAGTAATTGTGTAATTGAGATAACACAGACTGGACTAAAGTTAGCCTACCCGCATAGGATAATTTTCGAGCTCCAATACCTGCAATTCTCGAAGTAATACGCGCCAATAACTTCACACAATCATTCTTACCCAATATGGTACTCTGGTTAGGCAGTCCAAGGTACTGGAACGGTAAAGACCCTTCAACAAATCCCGAAAATTGCAGGATTGCCGCCTTCCTGTCCCCAACAACTCCTGCAAAAAAAGCATGGGATTTCCCAACACTAATGCTCAAGCCTGAGGCCTTACTAAAAGTCGCAAAAGCCCGCCATAAAATCTCCATCGACTCCGCATCTCCCTTACAATAAAGAAGAAGGTCATCGGCGAAGAGCAAGTGACTAAGGTTCAATCCTCCGCATTTCGAATGAAACCTGAAATTTTTCTCCAAAGACACAAATATCATAATCCGAGTAAAATACTCCATACAAATCGTGAACAACAACGGTGATATAGGATCCCCTTGCCTCAACCCCCTTTTCCCTTGAAAGAACCCAAAATTATCCCCATTCACGCATAAAGAATATGAAACAGTCTTCATACACTCCATAATCAGTATACGAAAATGGTCCGAAAAATCTAGAGCTCGCAGCATTTGATCCACAAAACCCCATTCCAGACTATCATACGCCTTATGGATATCGACCTTAAAAAGGAATCGAAGTGAAATGCGTCCTCTATTATACATTTTAACTAGATCCTGGCAAATCAGAATGTTCTCCACAATACTCCAACCTTCGATGAAGCCCCCTTGCGTGGGACTAATCAACATAGGCAATACCCGAGACAACCTCACACAAATAATTTTAGCAATGCATTTGTATAAGACGTTGCAACAAGCAATCGGGCGAAATTCTTTGACACTAGTGGGACGATTAACTTTCGGGATTAAAATAATATTAGCACAATTAACTTGTTTAAGTAGCTTACCCGACACAAAGAAGTCACGAATAGCTTCCGTAAATTCTTCACCAATTAAATCCCACGAATCCATGAAAAACTGGCTAGAATAACCATCTGGACTCGGAGCTTTGTCTCGAGGAATACTAAACAAGGCGGTCTTGATTTCAGCAGCTGAAACAGGCTCAACCAACAGCTTTTTCATCTATTCATTGCAGATGTCTAACTATGCTAACGTTCACCGGATCAGTGGCCTGGGATTTGCCCAGCAGCAGTTTATAGAATCGCAGAAATGCGTCCTGAATATCAGCAGCAGTCTCGCAATCCACGCCATAAGCATCCTTCAAACATACAACTGCATTGCGAGCACATCGGGCACGGAGCAATCCATGGAAGTAAGCTGAATTGACGTCTCCCTCGCGAATCCAAGTCTGTTTCGCCTTTTGGGACCAGAATTCAGATCTGGCAGCCTGTAGATGCCGGACCTGCTCATTTAACTCACTCTCAGACTGTAGCATCTGATTGCTGCTGTCCGTACGCAGCTGAATTTGCACCTGTTCAAGTCGCAGTTCAGCTTGAAGACATCGGTTCTCAATGTCAGAAAACGATGCAACATTCAACAATTTCAAAGATTTCTTCATATTTTTCAGTTTCGTCACAACTTGAAACATTCGAGTCCCCCTAACCTGCTCACCCCAAGCATTATAAACGCAATGTTTAAACTCCGGGGCACGACTCCACATATTCATATACTTGAAACTTCTATTCTTTTGAGGCGGAGGATGTTCAAATTGTACGATACACGAACAATGATCAAACGTACCTTCCGGCAAGAAATTAGCAAACCCATTTGGAAACAATCCCATCATCTCATCATTGACTAAGCATCTATCAATCCGACTAAACACCCTAGTATCAGCTACTTTGTGCTTATTATTCCAAGTGAACCAAGGCCTAGTCGCCTTAATATCACTTACATTACAGTTAGACAGACAGTCTCGAAACTGGTCCATGGCCTCATCGGTTGAAGACCCTCCAAGTCGCTCCCGGGCATCTACAACACAGTTGAAATCACGGTCTTCTGAAGTTATATGATTCCAGTCTCCGCCAAAGTCTTACTCTATCAGATGCCGAATTAAAGGCATAAACGAAAGTCAGCCAATACTCCTTACCCAAGATCGTATTAACTTTAACATGGATACATTGATCACAGTACTCCAAAATCGTCCAATTTACCCTTTCATATTTCCATAAAAGCCAAACTCGACCTTCTTCATAACAATGATTGTTCGTCGTAATGCTCCACTCATCAAAAACGTTTTGATGAACCTTCGCATACGCTTTATTCTTTATTTTGGTCTCTAACAGACCGAAAATGTCTACTTGCTGCTTTCTAACAAGCTCACTAATTGCACGCTGCTTATTTATGTTACACATGCCGCGCACATTCCAACACCCGATGTTATGTACTTCCATGTATAACCAATTCCAAGCCGACCCCATCCTTTCCAACATCCCCTTCTTTTCTAGACGAGCCCCTCACTATGTCAGTGAAAGGAACATCCGGTCTCACAGCTGCATTTTTCAGTGATAGAGTAAGTGCACCCTGCTTAATTCCCGGCTGCACCATTTTAGCAGTCTTCACAGGCTGAATGATAGCCTTCGGCTGCTGAACAGGTTGAATGACAACCTTCGGTTGCGGTTTTCTCAAACCAGGCTGTCCCTCTTCCGTCTTCTTTTCTGAATAGCCGCAGCTCTAGCTTTCTTCAATTCTTCACTCTTACAATCACTCCCTTCGTGCCCATAATTTCTACATTTAGAACACCATATGGGCTTCCATTCATATTTGACAAGAACATTCACCTCATTCCCATGTTCATCTAAGAATTTGATCACATTCTTAAACTTCTGTCCCACTTTAGCCAATATCATGATCCTAGCATAGCCTAACCTAGAGCGTTCTTCCGTAGCCAAATTAAATTTAACATACGGTCCAACAAGTGAGGCTATCCTAGGCAAACATCGACCCCAAAATTTCAGAGGAAGCTCGTGCAATTGTATCCAAATAGGTACTTCTTGCACATCTTCCTTGTCTAATTTAGCATCAGGTGTCCATTCTTTCACAATAAGCGGCTTATTGTCAAACATAAACAAGCCATGATTAAGAACTTTTACCTTAGCATCATTTTCCTTTAACCGAACTAAAAAAATACCATTCGGGAGGAATGAAATTTTGTCGATTCCATGTGTGGACATGACGTAGGTCCACCCCAACGCGGCCACGTGCGGGTTTGGGTAGGCGAATGCACCTCCATATGAGAATGGATCGAATTGAAATTTAAGTCGAATTGGAGTCGCAACCGAATTTTATGGTTATTCGGAACCGTTCGAGCCCACTCTATATCGCTATGCACCATACACAAAGTATGGCCCATTTCGATTTTAGAGTTTATTGGGCTCGTCCCTTTGCATTGCGGTACCGATACCATCTATACCGGTAATCGTGTAAAGAATGACTCTCGTGCGCCAACGGTTTCGGGCATCCGGAAACCGAGGTTCTGAGTAAGGGGTGAGGGTACGTGTTGGGAAGCCCACTAAGGATACCCAACCCCGCCCGCACATAGCGGCCTCTACTAAGACATCGTTTGACTTTCTAATATGCGCGTTAGTGATTCAGTGAAATGATATGCAAACAGCGTTTTAGCAAAGCATGCGAATTAAAAGTGAGCTACGTCATTTTAATGCATCTAATTTATTGTCGAAGTGATTTAGCATGCGAGGGTTCATTTATAAACGGTAAAACGTAAATAAATAAAGCAAAGCAATAATAAATCGGTTACAAATTATACGGGCGGAATACAACCCAGAATTCACAATACATCGAGCAATAAAAGTAGAATAATCGAAATATATATAGCCAAATGATAAGCAATAGTTAGAAACGGACCCGTGTATAAACTAGACCGTGAATCGTGTAAATGGACGAACTTCAATTAAATACATATTATTTTATGTATTAATCGAAGGACTGAGATATAGGACTTAGGCGTGGTGCTAGCCCGATCCCAAATCCCGATGTCTTGTCCCAACTTATCATATCGATAAATTGGAGTCTTAAATTAACTATACGTCGAATACGACTAAGGAGTCGTCAACGTGATGGTAGGATTTGTCGTGGAATCCCAACCGATCAAGTAATAAACCGGCTAATCCTAACTAGGGTAGATAGGGCAAGTCGGGTCGAATCCACGGGGACGGTAATGTATAGCCTAGACTAAGGTCGCCTAAAAACTAGACTAAGTCAACGGACTACGCTAAACTAGAGTGATAAGAGGGGGAGAAGGCTAGACTATGACTAAGGAACACAAATAAGGAAACGGGCTAGGATTAGGTCGGGGTCAAAGGGGTAACGGAATGGTCAAGGGAGAACTAGAGCGAAGGAGGTAGTAGGGTGATCTAGGTTGGTCCGGGCTCTCGCAACTTAGACCCACCTAGAGGTTCCACCTAGAACCCATCTCGGCGACACACATGACAAACGGGGTTCTAGCGCGCTATGGTGGCCTAGGTCGCATCCGGGCTCTCGCTACTTTGACCGACCTAGGGGTCGTCCTCACCGGGCTTTCGCAACTTAGTGAGGGAACCGAACCCACAAACAAATTATCACCCACAAGAGAAAGGCAAGGAAAACAAGTATATGGTTCTAGTAGTCAATCAAGCATTTCAACAAACATGTGATGTGCATCAAACCAAGAGGAAACCCAAATCTTCCACCAACATCTCCAACAAACCCTTAATCACCCAATTAGCACCCTAATAACCCTACTAACCCTAGAAAGGACACTACTCTTACATAATCAAACTAATACTAACAAGAACAAGATGGATCAACAAAAGAAACAAAACAAACATCTACAAACTAGTAATAACAATGAACAAGAACAAAACAAACAACTAAAGATTCAAACTTGAATAACAAAACAAAGATAAAGAGAAAGGAAAAGAGATTATACCATACTAGAGGATGAAAGGAAGAATGAAAACTTGTATAAAAGAGAAAACCCAAAATAATCATCCAAGGTTGTCAATCTTGGTGAAGATCTTCAAGAATTCCTTAATACAAGGGCTAATCTAGGATTAACAACTAATTACCGACTAATCTACACTAATCTAATCTAATCTAACCTAAAGTAGTCTAGGGTTTTAGGAGAAGTGAAGAATATAACATATCATGGTGTCTTAATACAAGAGGGGGGGGGGGGTATATATAGGGTTACAAGTGGAAAGGAGAAGAAAGGAAACAATGCGGGTGAGCTGTAGCCCATTCCGACCGGGACGGATCATCCCGACCGAGACGGCCCTGTCATCCCGATCGGGACGGGTTGGTCCCGACCGGGATGGGCTCACAGTGGCCTCCTCAAAAGCGCACCCCATCCCGAACGGGATGAGGCCATCCCGAACGGGATGGGTCTTGTAGGCCTCCCTTAAGAGCTCTTTGGTCCCTCCTTGCCTCTCATGGGTTTCTCGCCGATTCTCGGGACTCGGGATCGGGTCTCGGAGGCTTGGGATTGGGTCTCAAGGTCTCGGGATCGATTCCAAGGCCTCGAGTCATCGTTCCTTTATCTCGTTGGCTCCAAAATGTGTATGTATCGAGTCGGAATCGCTCCAACTCTTCCAAAATCGGTCTCGAGAACCTGAAACGAACTAAAGGAAGCATAAGAAACCCATAAACCGCTCCCAAGGAGCGATTCCACAAGGAAAATGGGACCAAAACACAGTAAAATAGACACTACAAACTACACTTATCAACTCCCCCACACTTAACCCTTACTCGCCCTCGAGTAAGCACATACTAACTACTTTACTAGCCGAATGGGTATTAGCGCACCCTACGCCCTTTCAACTCACGCGAGTGCAATTAGAGGAAAAGTGCACTCCTCAAGGTAAGTCAGGTCTTGCGACAAAACCGCGGATGCAACCGGACACAAAACACACAAACAAACACTTAGACGGTTGCACCCAAAACAAAAGAAATACCACTTCCCTCTAAAGTGATGAAAGAATCACCGGTTTAGGACTCGAGGTAAGTGACAACGTTCCCAAGCTAGCAATACAAACCAAGGTGGACTAAACCCTAATAGTATGACGATAAAGCAACAAAAACGTTGGTAACTTACCTAGGTCCTCCTAACTTTCTAAAAACGTACTACGGGACGATCGACGGAGTGGAAAATTGAAGAACCACGGTGTTAGTCGACACTGTAGGTAAGTGAGACCCCGCCCCCTTTAGCGTGAGCCAAGAGGGTCGTCCCGTGTCCAAAACCACATAACTAGTCCAAGTAAAAAGGTGGAAAACATGCAAAATGAGGGAAGACCGACTAATGCCGCTATCATCCTTCCTCGGGACTCGGTCCTTTGGTAGGCTCTTCATGGCAAAAGTCTGAAAAAGGCTTATTTTGAGAGGTAGGGGTTATTTTTGTGAATCGGGTTTTCTTTTGGCATTTTCTTTCTTTTCGACGTTTTGATTTGTTTGTTGCCATGCCATTTCTTTTTCTTCTTTTCTATTTTCTTTATCGCTTTTGTGCCTTTTCTTTTTCTTCATTCTTTTCTTTCTTTTGCCCCTTTTGGCTTGATTTGGCTTTTTGGCATTTCTTTGTTCGACAAGAAGGAGAGAATTCAACAATTTGCAATTTATTGTGTGGATATGTGTAGGAGGTAGGTGAATGGGTAAGTCAAAGGTCGCGATCCCTCTTCAAACCCACAAAAAGTGGAGAAATTGGACTAATCAAACAATCCTAAACACGGTCACCTAAGGGAAGAGACTCGGTAACCAAGGCCTTTTCACACCGTGGGTGGTCATAATGGTCAAAGGTGCAAATCCCGTAGTAAATCCCTAGTAAGCTAGGTGGACTCAAGGTAAAGGACCAACGAAATCATTGATTTAGGGTCATTCTACTAGATTAAAGTCCAAAACTCGATTTATACAACTAGGAAGGGAAAATAGACACTCACACGCTAGCCTCTAAACCGGGTTTTCGAAAACGGTTTACGCACAAGACACACAACACAACACAACACAAAACAAAGACACGACGAAAAGGAACGAAAGAAAAAGAAGCAAAAGCAACAAAACAAAAACAAAACAAAACGAACACATAAACAACACAAACACCACCCCGATCATCCAAACAATCCACCAAATCAACCACAACTTTACAAAGCTCCACCCGAGCACACAACATCACAATCTCCTCCAAACTCCGCAAGAGATAAGAAGAAAAAGGGATAAGATGTTACCGGAAGTCTTGAAAGCTCTCCAAAGCTATTGGTGATTTAAGCAACCTATAAGGAAAGAGAGGCAAAACAAACACAATACAACAGACACACGACACAAAGGGAAAACACACAAAAGAAAAATCTTTTTGATTTTTGTGAAAAAAATTCAAATTATTAGGGATTTTTAAGATTTTTTTCAAAAAAAAAACTAAGAAAATAAAACTAACTATGCTAGAATATCGCTCCCCCACACTTAAACCGAGCAATGTCCTCATATGCTCAATCGTAGTGTGCGGAGAGACAAAAGAAAAGGAAAAGAAACTACGAAAATAAAGCTAAAAATCAAAGAATAAAGTGAAGAAAAGGGTAGAAGGTGTCCGGCCGGGGTGTAGTCAAGTCACCATGGGCCGAGACAAGAAAAGATATGGATGGGGGAAGAAATAAAAAGAAGGAAATAATAGGAAATGGGAGGGGAGGGCTAGGTGTAATCAAGTCACCTAGCCCGGATTCCGCCTAAATCCAACTAAATCCTCAAAAAGAAAGTGAAAATCTTGTAAAATTGGATTTTGAAAATGACTCTCGATGTAGTCACATCATCGAGAATCGGGAGCAACATATACCTAGGCCTCGAAGGCCACCATGACGTCAAGACACACAAGTGTACAAGGGGAAGGGGATAAATAAGGGGAAAACAAGCAATAAAGGACGGAAAAGTAAGGATAGTTACCTAAACCAATCGGCTAGTAACTCACTTGCTCCATCGTCTCAATGATCAATAAATGCACTTGCTTGTTGTCTTCATTGTCATCTCCCTTCAAGCTTGATGATACCGCATGGTTGGGGTAGTAATGGTATGGGGGGGGGGGTAGGATTTGATGTGAATCTCGGTGTAAAGTGAAGCGAAAATGAGGTGAGGGTATGTAAATGAGGTACATAGGTCATATGGTAAGAGCAAGGAAGGTTAGGGAGGTTGGGAGGGGGTATATAATGGTTGGGTGGACTCAAATGTCGAAGAAGATGCCAAAAGAGGAGAAAGGGGACCATTCCGGTTGGGTTGGATGGTCCCGGTCGGGAAGACACACTCGTCCCGGTCGGGACGGCACTCCAGCAAGCTCCAATTTTTGCACCTCTATCCTGATCGGGACGGCTCCTTCCCGGTCGGGATGGCATATCCTTCCCGGTCGGGAAGCTCCCTTCCCGCCTGGGATGGGTCTTCTTGACCTCCAAAACCCCAAAAGCTTCACCGAAGCTTCAAAAACAGACTTCCATACTCACGATCCAAGCTCTATCATTAACCATTCCTCACTAGGAATCATCTTCACTTCACCTATCAAACAAAGCTCATATACACATCAAATTCTTTCCCTCACATCGCTCATCAAAAATCCAAATGACAAGAATATCACAAAACAAAAGAGTCCTAGAAACAAAAATCACAAATACAAGCACAAGTACTCTAAAGAAGAGGAAGGGAATATACAACATGACGGTTCTTTAGGAACTTCGTCAAACCTAGGATGGTGGACTCTCCTTCAACCGTAGCCCTCAAGGGCATGGAGGAGCAAGTCGAACGCGCTACCGACATCATAATGAAGGCCCAAGAAGCGCTCGAGCCTAGCTAACCTCCACGGCCTCCAAGGTGGAGGCAAAAAGTAGGAATCCCAAGACCCGACATCATCTTGCACGTTGTCTCCGGGGTCTATCCATCCTACGAGCTTCACTGATCTCTTCCTCCCTAAGCATCGCCTCCAATCACAAGCAAGCTTCATCTCCAAGAAACGAGGCACAAAAAGCGGTTTTCGCCTCATTTCCTCGTTGCACACCCCCACACTTGCCTCAAGTTGTGGTTCCCCATCTTCATCACTCGGCCCCACATCATCATGGAGGAGAGAATCGAAACTTCTACTGGCGGTTTCAATCTCTTCCAAACCATCTCTCGGTGTACTAGCAAGGGGCTCTTGATGCTTGTCCAAATTATCGCACAAGGGCAACTCGAGGCTAACAATTTCACCCAACTTCATCACAAACTCCACCAAATCATCCAACTCACTATCCTCCTCCAATTCCTCACCAATGTCGCCTTCACTAAGGGTCATATCCTCATCCGTCTCTTTTTGGGTAGACTATTGAGGTTCTTCAAAGCAAATCTCTCCTCCAAAGGGAACTACATCGGCGGCTTCGTGATTAGGTTGATCCTCTCTCTCAAGTGGGCACCCTCCATCTAAATGCGATGGTCGGGATAAAGACATTACGGTTTGAACCGATAATGCATTTAATTGAGCATTCCTCGCCTCGTTTCCCCTTCGAATTTGGGCCATTAATTCCTCTTGTTCTTTTTGCAATTGAATGGCCGTTTCTTCGATGCTCCTTTGCATTTGAAGACTCGATTGAAACACCTCCATGTCGGGCAATTGGTGATCATTGGGGTCTTTTAAAGCTCCTTGAAAATCTTGATGATGCCCAAAGGGTGGGGCATCATATTGTTGGTAGCAAGGTTGGGGTGATTGGTAGTATTGTGGTTCATGGGGTTCATATTGTGGTTGGGGTGAAGGGTAATATTGTGGGCTTTGGGAATATTGGCTTCCATATGGTGAATCTTGATCGAACATGGTGGGTTCACAATCATAACTCGAGTAATAACCACCATGATCGTAGGATTGATAGTCATTCACTTGTTGGTAGCCATATCCATATTCTTGAGGATCATACCCGTCTTGATTACCCCAAGAAGCTTGATTATGGTAGGGGGACGTCATGTCATAGCTTTGGTTCAAAGAAGAAGAGGGGTAGCTCATATCGGCTTCAATGTGTGGGGAGTTTAGATCAAACCCCATGCTCGCTCGAAAATCGTAGCTCATACCCGGTTGGAAACCACTCATTCTAGCAACCGTCCGTTAAAGCGGCTCTAAGTTGCAAGAAGAAGATATTCACCACCTCTAAGCATAAACTGTAGACTAAGAACAAACGTGAGAAGTCTAGTGCTTTTTGGGCACTATACAAGAGAGAAATAAACCACACACACACAAGAAGCAAAGTAACAAAAAGTAAAAAGAAAAACACAAACACAAAGACAAAGTTAAGTAACTAGGAAAACAAAGTCCAAACTAGCACCGTCCCCGGCAACGGTGCCAAATTGATGGTAGGATTTGTCGTGGAATCCCAACCGATCAAGTAATAAACCGGCTAATCCTAACTAGGGTAGATAGGGCAAGTCGGGTCGAATCCACGGGGACGGTAATGTATAGCCTAGACTAAGGTCGCCTAAAAATAGACTAAGTCAACGGACTACGCTAAACTAGAGTGATAAGAGGGGGAGAAGGCTAGACTATGACTAAGGAACACAAATAAGGAAACGGGCTAGGATTAGGTCGGGGTCAAAGGGGTAACGGAATGGTCAAGGGAGAACTAGAGCGAAGGAGGTAGTAGGGTGATCTAGGTTGGTCCGGGCTCTCGCAACTTAGACCCACCTAGAGGTTCCACCTAGAACCCATCTCGGCGACACACATGACAAACGGAGTTCTAGCGCGCTATGGTGGCCTAGGTCGCATCCGGGCTCTCGCTACTTAGACCGACCTAGGGGTCTTCCTCACCGGGCTCTCGCAACTTAGTGAGGGAACCGAACCCACAAACAAACTATCACCCACAAGAGAAAGTCAAGAAAAACAAGTATATGGTTCTACTAGTCAATCAAGCATTTCAACAAACATGTGATGTGCATCAAACCAAGAGGAAACCCAAATCTTCCACCAACATCTCCAACAAACCCTTAATCACCCAATTAGCACCCTAATCACCCTACTAACCCTAGGAAGGACACTACTCTAACATAATCAAACTAATACTAACAAGAACAAGATGGATCAACAAAAGAAACAAAACAAACATCTACAAACTAGTAATAACAATGAACAAGAACACAACAAACAACTAAAGCGAAATGAATAGTGAGACCGTCGATCAATGTTGTTTAAGTGAAGTGATATATATGAGTTTTGAAAAATGGGATCACGTGATTGTCTTTAAACGTGACGACTAAGTCGTAAAAAAAGACGAGGCTTGAATGTTGCATTAAAGCTCTCGGATTTCTGGGCTACAGGACCCACTCGGTCGAGTCATGGCCTGACTCGGTCGAGTGCGTCCTGAAAGAAGCTACTGCTCATAATTTGGGGTGCTAATCGAGTGAGTAGCCTATGTACTTGGTCGAGTGGCACCTGTGCGAGCTATGGCTCGTTTCGTTTTATGTATTTTAAAATCGATAATTGATTGAATCGCATATAAATATGGCACGATTTATATACAACTCGATCCTCGGTACTCATAATGCATATATTATTATTACGAGACCATTATCGGAGATTTTAGGAAAGATGATATGAAAATCGTTTTTTGATTGGACCGAGACAAAATTGGTTCCCTCCGCGTTACGTCATCTTTAATAATCCTTGCGGATTATGCGATGCTCGATTTAGCGTCAACGGGTTTTGTACCGATCCTTTGAAATGGAATTAAGCCCGTTCAACTACGTACTATCACGATTACGTTATGCCCTTGAGTGCGTAGGGCGGTGCTCCTCGAAAGGGCGCCACCACTATTGCGTCTCGTAAAGGGATTAAACGAACATTGGGCAATAGTCATAGTTAAACGAGTTAAATCCGAATTTTGATATTATGTATGTATGTATATATATATATATATATATATATATATATATATATATATATATATATATATATATATACGCGGTAGTAATATTATGACGAAATGTAAATAACGAAAATTAAATGTTAGATGTTAGTAGTTAGATGTTAGTAGTGCCGTTACTATCGACATAATTATAATACTAATGCATAAATATAAATGTACACAAAAAAGAGTGAAAAGAAAGGGAAGAAGGAGAAATCGGTGTTGAATTGTCACACCCTCAACCTACATGCTCTTGCTTCTCGGGATACGGTTCGTCAAATGGCGACAATGGCGCGGGAATCGTCGAGATACGTAGGAGGAGTTGATGGTGTGTGTATGAGGTTTTGTATGGAGACGGATTTTAACGAGTTTTGCTCTCGAAGTGCGTATAAGCGTGACGATGCTTGAGGGTTGGATTATGGCTGAAAATGAGAGGGTTTGGATGTGTAAAGTTGGCTGAAATTATGATTGAAAAGTTGTAGGTAAGAAAAGGTCTCTATGAATAAATAGGATTGAAGGGTATTTATAGGGAACCCGTGACATAGGGTCACTCGACCGAGTGGCCCTAATGCACTCGGTCGAGTGCCCTCGTGAATGAACCTGGACCGGTTTTAAGAGGCTCCACTCGATCGAGTGGTCAATCCACTCGACCGAGTGGATCAATCAGGCCACAACATTTTAGGCTTGATTAGCCTTAAATTGATTTTAATTGATTTTCATTGATTTTGGATTGATTTGGCTAATTTTTGAATCTGGAGCAAGTTTCGAGAATGTACCAGGTCATTTTGTGTGTCGTGTTCGTCTTGACCGGGTTTTGACCCGGTCGCTAAAAGACGAGAATTATTTTTGGTGTCGGTTTTTGCCCAAATTAGTCTTATTTTGCTCGGAGCGACCCAGTGGGCCTAAATTTGAGGTTGGTTTTGTGAGATTTGTATCCCGTTAAAAGCCCATGCCGGACATTATTAATTTCGAGCCCGTATCCGAGCGTGTTAGAGCACGTTAGCGTCCGATCATCATCGGGTATTTTTTGGAAACTGCTATAGACACCTGGCGGTCAAAATTTGTGTGTCTACAGAGCCCCCACTCTGACTGAGGCTTGGACAAGGCGAAAGTCAGAGTAGCTACCAAGTAAATTAAGACCTTGTAGACTTCCGGTCGGGTCGTTTATAGTCCATTAGACTTGCGTGAAAGGGCTCGCCAGCCATAGGATAGAAATCATACCTGGGTTGATGATAATAACTCCGTGGGGAATCGGACTTGTCGCATAAGTCCTGGGTGCGCCTATATGTGGGCCCATCCCGTACCATTCCGGGGAAAGTGCCGCCTCGGGCTTTCCGCTGGGGAGATATGTGAACTGCGCGGTCTTGAATTGTACCTGTATAAGTTACATAAAATTTTGCACGCAACACGTAGGTGAAACAAATATGACTCGCGCTGGGGAAGAATATTTTTTTGAATTTTTTGAAAGTTTTGAAATTTTTGAATTTTGAAAACGAAGTCCTGAAAGCAACTCACGTGCTAGGTTTTCAAAATGAAAGGGGGAGAAAGGAAATTTGTCGTTTAAATAAACCGAGATTTGACCTTGTCGAAAAGGATTTTTCAAATGGCTAAGTTTTTCAAATTTTAAAATGGGAACTTGAAGAGAGAGGTATACTGACAGACTCGACTCTGGACGTGACCGGACGAGTTGACAGATACGACTGAACTCTCGAGGGGTTGGACCGTGACTCGGTAGGGGGGTGGGCCACCTAACAAGACTCTTAGGTTGCGCTATTCCATAGCCTAGGCGAGTGGCAACATGGTCGTCCTCCGAATGGGAAGGATGCGTTATAGGGGAATGGCAGTAGTCTGTAATGAGACTGTTTTAGTCTTGTGCTTCCTTTTGAATTTTTGGTTTTGAGGTATATTCCCAAGGTGGGTATTGCCTCGAGTCCTGACAGATTTTCTTCTTCGACTGAGCCGAGTACTAGGACACACTAAAAGAAAGGAGGCTAGATTTGAAAGTCATTTGGATTATGTGAGTGGATGGAGAACTTCTGCCTAGGAGAAGCCCCCAGGATGACAAAGCTAGCTCTTGAGAACATGATGGTGTCGTGACCGGAATGATGGCGCTTTTTGAACTTGTGTCAATGTGGGTGGTTGTGCCCTTGTTGAAAGGCTGCCTACGTATTCACGTGTAGTGAAATCAAACCAAGCCGTAGTTCAGTGAATTGGAAGATATATTATGGTGCCTAAGCTAATAGGACTTTGTGTGTAACTTGCCATAGCGATGGTGTAGGCTAGGTGCATTCCCAATGATGTCTTGATCAAAGGGCTAGAATGGTTAGGATCTTGATCCTGTGACTGTGAGCGTTCTCCGGGGTAGCCCCCAGAGGTGCTGTGAACTATTTGGGCATGTTCTATGCCGACCGTAGGTTGAGTCCCGTGTTTGGGGTTGGTAATTGTTTTAGATAAGAAGAATTGGGATGGGATTTAACGAGTTCTGCTCTCGGGGATTTGATGAGTTTTGCTCTCGGGGATTTGATGAGTTTTGCTCTCGGGGATTTGATGAGTTTTGATCTCGGGATTTTAACGAGTTTTGTTCTCGGGATTTTAGCGAGTTTTGTTCTCGGGATTTTAACGAGTTTTGTTCTCGGGATTTTAACGAGTTTTGTTCTCGGGATTGCGTATGGTGATTGTAAATTCTGTTATGCAAAGGGGAAGTCGAGTAAAATGGCTCGAACTTTGATTGGGATAGGTTTTGATAATGCGGGATCTGGTTTCCATGTCTGGCCCTAATGGTTAGGGGTATCCTATGGAGCTTGAATCCTCAAAATTCCGGGCTGTCTCTGGCCTGGGTCTCGGGAAGGTCTTCAGGTTGTAATGTGGGAAGGCTGAGTGTGGTGTTAGCTGACTAGCTTGATTGTCACTCCCCTATTGGACGGTATGGGTTTTTTTTTGGATATTTTTAGTTGGTTGACTCCTTAGCCCCGGTCATGGGATTCCTCATTTTGGATTGACCGCTTTAACCTCGGTGATGGGTGCCTCTTTTTTTTGACAATGGCCTTTTTTTTCTTTTGCTTCTTTCCTGGACTTTTGATTTTTTTGTCCAGTTTTTTTTTATTTTTTTTCTTTCATGGCTATGCCGATGGTGTTGTGGGCGGATATGGGGGTGGGCCCATCGGTTGGATTAGGCTTGTGGTGCTAAACCTTTGTAAGGTGTAAGCCTAGTTGGTGTTTGTGTGAGTGCAACTCGTGATGGAGTACTCTACGGTAGACATGGTGGTTTGGATCTCAGTATTGTCATCATAATTCCGAGCAGGCTTGGTAGGAGTATCGTCCCAAGTTGGGTATTTCTGGCATCGAGTCTATAGAGTCACGATGCTTTTTTTTTGTTTTGGTCGGACTAACACCTAAGGTAGGGATTTGTCGGTCTTATTGGAGGGGTGTTTATTGTGGGAAATGGGCTTGCCTCCCGTCTTGAACCCAAACTAGGAGACTACCTAGATTTATCATAGGATTCGACATCGCTCCTGTTACGGGTAGTTAGGTGGCTTTTCTATACCAGACATGGAATAGGTAAAAGGGAAACACGGGCTCGGTTTCCTGCAGTCATTATAGATGTGCCTATAATAGTCACGTGTATGGGCACACAGTGTATGATGGTGTTCATCATGTTCTCGGAAACACAAAAGGGAAGCATATATGAGAGATGGAAAAAAAGCCAATTTTATTGGATTGAAAAAGAGGACAGAATACAGTTGACTCTGACCATGAAAGAGATAGAACATCCTAGACTCGGACTCAAATCAAATCTGGACTCTTGGATGAGGTTGTCAGTATAGTCTTCGGCTTCTAAGGACTCAAGTGGATGTCCAGTATAGCCTTCGGCAGAAGCTTCACCCAGATCTTCATTATGTCGAAGATCGTCTTCAATCCTAGTGCCCATTTCGGTAAGCACCGCAAAGTTTGAAATGCCGGCATACCTAAGATGGACGCGGTAAGAAGGTAGGAGGTTGTTGATGGACGCCTCCACTAGTGTTTTCTTGCTGGGCTTGTCTACCAGCTTAACACCCTCAGTCCGCCAACGTCGAAGGTATTTGGTGAAACCCTCTGTTGGATCTTGGGCCATGACTTCTAAAGTCTGCATGGTAGTCTGAAGTTCAGTATTATCAGAATAGTTTTTGGCGAACTCGGTAGCCACATCTTCCCATGTGGGGAACCTTTTTTCGTTAAGTCTATAGAACCAGGCTTTTGGATATTTCCCAAGGGATGCGCCGAACAAATTGATGAACATGTCGGCTTTGACCCCCTTGATTGCCATAAATGCTTTGAAGGCTCGGAGGTGTAGTAATGGATCCTTCGTCCCTTCGAATATGGGTAACCCCTCCAAGTTGAGATCTGTTGGTAGTTTCTCACTGATGGGTGTATAGTCTCGGGAGTTCTCAATATGAATGTTGTTCCCTTGAAGAGCGTGGAACTGTTATTTGAGCCCACGCACCGTGCTGATCAGTTTGGCAAATGGCCCAGTATTTACCGACCCAGAATCGAGGTCTTGCCGTTCAATGGCATTTAAACGAGCATTCATGGCCTCTTGGTTGGTTTTCAGGAACCCTATATGGGTTTCGGTTATGGCCTGCCTACTAACCATTGTCTCCAGCAAAGCCTTTATTTCATTGATGGTGTTTTCGATGTCCCTATTCCCGGTTGTGGGTGCCATACTCTGCGAGAATACCCACGTAATCAGAAATGTTGCTTCGGAACATGACTACACCAAGGCATAGGAAATAGCGCGGGAGGAGTTACAACTCTGGTTTGACTCGGGTTAGACTCTCCTAAGACAAATACGTAGGGTGCGATTCTTGGAGTGACTGTGATTAATCTCCCCGTCGGAGAATAGCCCCCAAGTGAGGCCAAGGACTCAGATGGTGTGACATCTAAGTGACTCAAAAGTGGGGTACGTGAGACACGTGTAAGACATGACCCTTAGAGCAGCCGTGATTGATCGCTCTGCTGAAGGGTAGCCCCCAGTAGGATCGATAATTTTGTCAAGACTCGAATGTCGGACGAGTGACCCTCAGACGTAAGGACCACAAACCTTTTGTTATAGGGCTATGCCTTGTAAAAGGTTGACTCGGAAGAAGACACCTAGAAGGGTGACTTGTGAAAGGTGGACTTTCCTTAGAATTCGGCTATGTGGGCCGAGTCCTGTTCGATGGAAGGTCCATGTGAGATATTTCTCAGACTTTGGACTCAAATGTGTAGACGGGCCCTTCTTTGTAGGAGTATGTCCTACGTAGGTGGGTCTTGCCTTAGTCTAATAAGGCGGACTGGGATAGGGAGGAAACCCGTGATGTAAGATCGACAGAGTTTCGACGCTAAAGACTTCGACGACTTACGACATGACCCGACGCTGCTAAATACGGGAAGTCCTAAGAAGATGAAGGTTTTGAAAATGAATTTTTTGGAAAATCCGAGAGAACTCGGGGAAGGGCCCGATTTTTCAAAAAAAATTGAAAAGTGCATCGGGCATCAAATTTGAAAGTTCGAAAATATTTTCGATTTTTGAAATGGGCAGAATACTGGCTAGAAATAGGCTATTTTGAGTAAAATCATAAGTCCTAAATTCGGTATGTGTCCCGGGTTTTGAAAATTGGATATCTTGAAATTTGAAAATTTAAATGTTGGAAAAAAGAATTTCCGACGATTCGAAAATTGAAGATGAGATCCCGAAGATTTGAAAATCGAAAACGGCATCTCGAAGATTTGAAAGTTGAAAATGGCATCACGAGGATTTGAAAATCGAAATTGAATTTTGAAAATTCGAAAATCGAATGGTGGATCGGAAGTTCGAATTTTGAAATGGGCGGCATGCCGGCTAGAAAATAGGCTTGTTTTGAGTCAAATCTTAAGTCTAAATTTCGGCAGCTTTCCGAGTTTTTTGAAAATTGGATATTTTTTGAAAAGATGCATTTTTGGAATTTCGGAATTTTGAATATCCAAAATGTATTTCCGAAGATTTGAAAATCGAAAGAGGATCCCGACTTTTAAATTTGGCGAAAATGCCGAGAGGCTCGAATATTTTGAAAAGTCGAAAATTTTTGAATTTTTGAATAGCATACCGGCTAAAAATAGGCTTGTTTTGAGTTAAATCGTAAGTCCTAATTTCGGTAGCACTCCGGTTTTTTGAAAATTTGAATATTTTTGGAAAGATGCACTTTTTGAAATGACGGTTTTTGAAAACGACACGGAAACCAAGTAGCACATAGTCACGTAAGCATTATGACGACACCATGTATGCTTTACACTAAGTCTCGGTCGGTCTAAAGAGGGTCTATACCAGTGCTCATAGTCTAGACTAGAAACGGGACGGACTTCCTAAGTCGAGTTGAGTTTAGAACATGCCGCAAAGTCCATACGAATCGACTATGAACACCTTTAACGTATCCAAGGCGGAATACATCGTGGTATAGTGGGACGTCGGTCACCAGTACCGGCCCGGGAAAAATAGGGGTTATGCATGAACCGTAAAACTAAAACGCATATTGTATTTGTCAAACGATTTCTATTCGAGTCTCACCCTGAGGATGCCGATGGTTAGGCACTCATCGGTTAATCCCCAGCGGAGTCGCCAAATTGTGGACATGACGTAGGTCCACCCCGACGCGGCCACGCGCGGGTTTGGGTAGGCGAATGCACCTCCATATGAGAATGGATCGAATTGAAATTTAAGTCGAATTGGAATCGCCACCGAATTTTATGGTTATTCGGAACCGTTCGAGCCCACTCTATATCGCTATGCACCATACACAAAGTATGGCCCATTTCGAATTTAGAGTTTATTGGGCTCGTCCCTTTGCATTGCGGTACCGATACCATCTATACCGGTAATCGTCTAAAGAATGACTCTCGTGCGCCAACGGTTTCGGGCATCCGGAAACCGAGGTTCTGAGTAAGGGGTGAGGGTACGTGTTGGGAAGCCCACTAAGGACACCCAACCCCGCCCGCACATAGCGGCCTCTACTAAGACATCGTTTGACTTTCTAATATGCGCGTTAGTGATTCGGTGAAATGATATGTAAACAGCGTTTTAGCTAAGCATGCGAATTAAAAGTGAGCTAAGTCATTTTAATGCATCTAATTTATTGTCGAAGTGATTTAGCATGCGAGGGTTCATTTATAAACGGTAAAACGTAAATAAATAAAGCAAAGCAATAATAAATCGGTTACAAATTATACGGGCGGAATACAACCCGGAATTCACAATACATCGAGCAATAAAAGTAGAATAATCGAAATATATATAGCCAAATGATAAGCAATAGTTAGAAACGGACCCGTGTATAAACTAGACCGTGAATCGTGTAAATGGACGAACTTCAATTAAATACATATTATTTTATGTATTAATCGAAGGACGGAGATATAGGACCTAGGCGTGGTGCTAGCCCGATCCCAAATCCCAATGCCTTGTCCCAACTTATCATATCGATAAATTGGAGTCTTAAATTAATTATACGTCGAATACGACTAAGGAGTCGTCAACACGAAATTAATAGTGAGACCGTCGATCAAAGTTGTTTAACTGAAGTGATATATATGAGTTTTGAAAAATGGGATCACGTGATTGTCTTTACACGTGACGACTAAGTGGTAAAAAAAAGAAGAGGCTCGAATGTTGCATTAAAGCTCTCGGATTTCTGGGCTACAGGACCCACTCGGTCAAGTCATGGCCTGACTCGGTCGAGTGCGTCCTGAAAGAAGCTACTGCCCATAATTTGGGGTGCTACTCGATCGAGTAGCCTATGTACTTGGTCGAGTGGCACCTGTGCGAGCTATGGCTCGTTTCGTTTTATGTGTTTTAAAATCGATAATTGATTGAATCGCATATAAATATGGCACAATTTATATACAACTCGATCCTCGGTACTCATAATGCATATATTATTATTACGAGACCATTATCGGAGATTTTAGGAAAGATGATATGAAAATCGTTTTTTGATTGGACCAAGACAAAATTGGTTCCCTCCGCGTTACGTCATCTTTAATAATCCTTGCGGATTATGCGATGCTCGATTTAGCGTCAACGGGTTTTGTACCGATCCTTTGAAATGGAATTAAGCACGTTCAACTACGTACTATCACCATTACGTTATGCCCTTGAGTGCGTAGGGCGGTGCTCCTCGAAAGGGCGCCACCACTATTGCGTCTCGTAAAGGGATTAAACGAACATTGGGCAATAGTCATAGTTAAACGAGTTAAATCCCAAGGGCGGTGCTCCTCGAAAGGGCGCCACCACTATTGCGTCTCGTAAAATGATTAAACGAACATTGGGCAATAGTCATAGTTAAACGAGTTAAATCCCAATTTTGATATTATGTATATATATATATATATATATATATATATATATATATATATATATATATATATATATATATATATATATATATATATATATACGCGGTAGTAATATTCTGACGAAATGTAAATAACGAAAATTAAATGTTAGATTGTTAGATGCGAAAAAGTAAATGTTAGAGTTAGAATACAATAATTAAATGTTAGATGTTAGTAGTTAGATGTTAGTAGTGCCGTTACTATCGACATAATTATAATACTAATGCATAAATATAAATGTACACAATAAAGAGTGAAAAGAAAGGGAAGAAGGAGAAATCGGTGTTGAATTGTCACACCCTCAACCTACATGCTCTTGCTTCTCGGGATACGGTTCGTCAAATGGCGGCAATGGCGCGGGAATCGTCGAGATACGTAGGAGGAGTTGATGGTGTGTGTATGAGGTTTTGTATGGAGACGAATTTTAACGATTTTTGCTCTCGAAGTGTGTATAAGCGTGACGATGCTTGAGGGTTGGATTATGGCTGAAAATGAGAGGGTTTGGATGTGTAAAGTTGGCTTAAATTATGATTGAAAAGTTGTAGGTAAGAAAAGGTCTCTATGAATAAATAGGATTGAAGGGTATTTATAGGGAACCCGTGACATAGGGTCACTCGACCGAGTAGCCCTAATGCACTCGGTCGAGTGCCCTCGTGAATGAACCTGGACCGGTTTTAAGAGGCTCCACTCAAATCGAGTGGTCAATCCACTCGACCGAGTGGATCAATCAGGCCGCAACATTTTAGGCTTGATTAGCCTTAAATTGATTTTAATTGATTTTGATTGATTTTAATTGATTTTGATTGATTTTGGATTGATTTGGCTGATTTTTGAATCTGGCGCAAGTTTTGAGAATGTACCAGGTCGTTTTGTGTGTCGTGTTCGTCTTGACCGGGTTTTGACCCGGTCGCTAAAAGACGGGAATTATTTTTGGTGTCGGTTTTTGCCCAAATTAGTCTTATTTTGCTCGGAACGACCCACTGGGCATGAATTTGAGGTTGGTTTTGTGAGATTTGTATCCCGTTAAAAGCCCATGCCGGACATTATTAATTACGAGCCTGTATCCGAGCGCGTTAGAGCACGTTAGCGTCCGATCATCATCGGGTGTTTTTTGGAAACTGCTATAGACACCTGGCGGTCAAAATTTGGGTGTCTACACCATGTTCCTTCCATATCCTCTCCACGTAGCCCTCGATTACTTCCCATGGCGGGTTAGCACCCATGATGAAGCAATAGACTACATTACTCCAATATTCGACCTCCTCCTCCATATCTTCTTCTGAAAACTGCAGTAATTCCTCTTCTTCCTCAACGTCGACTACTTTTTTCCCTTCCCTCTATTTCACCCAATGGAGTCAATAGGTTTCGATAGGGAAATTGGGTCCGTTTCAGGAACGTACTCAGAGACCTCCTCCGATCTTTCCTCCTGATCGGACTCAGATTCGAAGTATAGTCCAGGTATGTCATTAATTCTCACATTACCGGAGGAACTATCCTCCGTTTCTGCCACGGTCTTCGTCTTCATTGGTTCCAAACCAGTTTTACGTAAAATATCTTCTTTCGCAGCCCTAGTCATTGGCTTAGGGCCTTTTGCCACAGAACGTGCCTTCTCACTGCTTGAAATTAGTAAGCTTAAAAATATTAAGTTACAGTAATATTTTTTAGTGTTGAAATAGACAATAATACATTCTCACTGCTCTTAATCTCCTTCAAAGAAAGGCATTTACATCCATTTCGTATACTGGCAGATCCGGGTGCTAGGTTCGGTGGGTAGCATAACTTCCACCGATCTGGGCTCTGGCTAGGAGTGTACCTAATAGGGTATCATTATAGCACCATTAATTTTGGAATTGGGATATTATGTTTTTTTCACATAAAGTCTGTCATGCTTATGACATTAAACTTACATGCTATTGAAACGATCGACTTCATCCATATCTGGATTAACAATAATCAATGTTGCATCTCTCGTCACAATACTGATTTTTTCTTTATAAATTAGATAATATTAGCTCGTGTTAGAGTAGAAGGATAACAATATAAATGTTCTGTAAAAATAAAGGGTTAAACATACCTCTCCGTTCATTTCTCTTGACGTGTCGCAGCATTAACACGGGTCTAGGCTTGTCAATGTAGCTATTAACAATGCTTATGATGTCTGATATGAATTCTCCAAATATAGAAAAACGAAGCTATTCTTTCCTGTACGAATGTTTCACACAGAATAAGAAATATCTCCGTATATGGTTGTAGATCATAAGTAGATGAAATTAGAATAATTACCGTGCGTTTTCAAGGGTAATAGTTGTCTAGTGAAAGCCTTTTGCAGATTTCTAAATAGCTTGGTACTCAACAAACTTGCCTATCACATTTATATTATGAAAGACAACAATTAAAATCGTCAAATTATTTCCATGCCGACTGTAATATTCTGATTTGTGAAATTATTTCAGCATCTAACAAATCTTTACTTACCATAATATACATTCGCGTCAACATTGCCGTGTATTATATCCTCAAAATTGACAAAGTTGTACACACATAAAGAAATGTCCGGGTCAGGATGCATCTTCATGACTTTTGTGCTATACTCGAACCAAATACGACACTTGTGAGAGTTTTCCTTTTTGTCCGCAACATTGGATGAAGTTGAAATTTGGAAATTGTATAAATATCACCCTCTATGAAGCCCGAATTGTATGACTTGACCAATTTTTATCTGACGGTGCCTTGAATCGTTGCTCCCTAAACATCAGAAAATTTGAAATAAATAATAATGTTCATATATAATGTGAAAACTACAATGCTTATTTACATGAGATTCTTACTAAGCTATCGACAAAGATAAGCTCGATGCCAAAAAATATATCATTAGATTTAGCATTCTGGTTGACGGGTTCTGGATGCTTCTTCTTTCGGAGCCACTTTCGCATAACCCTCACCGTAATGGAAATTGCATTCATGTTTTCGATAATCTCAGCGACGGATTTTGGTTGAAATTGGAACGCCATATTGAAGCAGAGAAAAAGAATATTGAAACCTGTAACATATATAATATGCATTAGTGGGGAGTTAAATGAAGTGGGGAGTTAAATTGAAGTGAGAAGTTTACTTTAAGTGGGGAGTTGAAGATAGATAAAGAATGAAGGAACTGCTGTTGGTTTCTGGGTCGGTTACAATATATATATATATATATATATATATATATATATATATATATATATATATATATGAGATAGGTTCACATAAGGCCAACAACTCTTATAAGTTCATAAGTTCCAGTGTTAAAGTTACACAAAAGGTGCTTAAAGTTACACGAGATGAGTGTTAAAGTTGCACTTTATCATTTGAAGTGATAAAACAGCTGAATGTTATAGTTACATATCAATTCTGAAAAAATGTAACTTTAACGTATGTCATCTGTAACTTTAATATAGACTTAATTACATATGGTGAACTTATTTGATCCCTTCTCATATATATATATATATATATATATATATATATATATATATATATATATATATATAGTAAAGATCAAGTGAGTCCCCTTTTTTTGTTGAGTCCATAAGTCCTATTTAGAGTCATTGATTTAGATGAGATGGATGGTGGTGATTGAGTCTAGAAATTAAGGTAATAACAACCATATTTTGGAAAAAAATATAAAAAAATCATCTCTCCTCCCTTAATTACCTCCAACCACCTAAAATCCTCTCTCCTCACTTGATCACGTTTCATCACACTCAATATTCTCATTCAAACTCACCCGCCTAACTAAAACCCTTCACCTTCATCATCCCAAACACAATCTCTCGACTTCTGCTTTTTTTCAAAACACACCCGCTCATTCTCTCGTCTTCAGCTCTCGAACTTCGGCTCTCACAAAAGATCATCGACGGTCTTAAGAGCAAGCCAATAAAGGGCCGAAAAAAAATAATGTGTTTAATGAATCATGTCATATTCTTTCTAGCTACGAATTAATGGTTTATATTCTTTAAATACTTGTTATGTAAATTGGTATTTTTATTATCACCAATGTAACAAAGCTGCTAAATTCTGTGTTACAGTGACTGACTGTACCTGTTACTCTAAGTAACGAATGGTGTTACTATGACAATGAATGAAGTTTACCCAAAATACATGTGGTCTCATAATCAGCGTGTTACATTGAGTTATTATAAGTGTTACTTTAATGAACAAATGATGTTACTCTAAGTAATTAATGGTGTTATTCTTTGTCTCATGGTTAAACAATGCTATTATCATCAATTACTCTGACGCATTATATATCGTTCTTTAAAGAACGACAATCGTTAATTTGGTAACGAATGTTTCCAATCCAAGCTATCCTCACTTACTTTGGTAATCATTTGTTTAAACAACGCTGCGCTGCTGCCCTTAGTTACTTTAATGCATTATGTATGTTACTCCAACTAACGAAAGGTGTTACTCCAATAGAACTGAGATGTTACTCTAACCAAATGCACATGTATTAAATAAAATATAGAGTTAATTGCTACGTAGCACAGCGATACTTGTAAAAAAATATGTACAAAATCAGTTATTCTTGTAAACAAAAAAAAGAAAAATATTTTTATCATGACCAAAGACACAAGTACTCTCAAAACACATGTTCCTCTTCCTCAGTGTCTTCCTCAGTTTCTTCATCTTCGTCGTCGTCATCCACCTCATCCTCCTCATCCTCACCAATGGGTGGTTTAGTAGGCTATTTAGGGGGTCGTAAGCCTCACCCACATCTCTGCACCATTACTTCAACGACGTTTCTGCGTTAATAGAAATCAAAACAGTAGTATCAGTGGATATCATGGAAAATCTAAAAAAAAACATAAAACCCTAGTATCTATAAAGATGGAGAAAGCAATTAACCATTGATACAAAACTATGATGAATGAAATAACAATGATAGCAATATCAACATGAAAATTGACGTAAAAAAAGAACGCAAATTGACGCACAATGTGTTACTTCAATTCAACGTTACACCCATGCAACCAATGTGTTACTTCAATTCGTAAGTTGTGTTACTCTAACTAGTACAGTACGTTACTTTAACATCATCATCAAAACCCTTTTTCTAAACGTTCAGTGTGTTACTGTAATTACAATTAAGTGTTACTGTAACTCATCAGAAGATATGTTACTTCAATAACGTTCAGTGTGTTACTGTAATTGCAATTAAGTGTTACTGTAACTAAGAAGATATGTTACTTCAACGACGTTTCTGCGTTAATACAAAACAAAACGGTAGAATCAGTGTATATCATGCAAAACCTAAATAAGAAACATAAAACCCTAGAATCTATAAAGATCGAGAGAGCAACTAACCATTGACAGGAAACTATGATGAATGAAATAACAATGATAGCAATATTAACATTAAAATTGACGTTATAAAATAACCATTGATAGGAAACTATGATGAATGAAATAACAATGAAAACAATATCAACATTAAAATTGACGTTAAAAAATAACGCAACAATGAAAGCAATAGCAACAATGAAAATTGACGTGAAAGAAATATTGAAACTCACCATTGGTATACTCGATCAATTGCTTATCAACGGTTGAAGAAGATGACGCGGTCATTGAATCCATTGTAACGGGATTTCGAACACAAAATTGATTGATTGAATGAATGAACGTGATGAAGAAAGGGGTTTTTTTTTCACGTTTGAATGAATGAATGAACGTGATGAATGATGAATGAATGTGATCAAGGGAGTTATTGTTTCCTAAATTCTTCGGAGCTATTTTAGGAATGAAATCTTCCCTTTAATTTTTTTTTTTGATGCAATGCATCTTGTCCATCCATCCTCATCCCATCCAACGGTAGAGTAAAGGACTCATAAGAGCCTTACTCTATATATATATATATATATATATATATATATATATATATATATATATATATATATATATATATATATATATATAGGTAGGTTCAAATAAGGGCAACAACTATTTTAAGGACATAAGGTCAAGTGTTAAAGTTACACAAAAAGTGCTTAAAGTTACACGAGATGAGTGATAAAGTTGCACTTTATCACTTGAAGTGACAAAAGAGCTGAATGTTATAATTACATATCAATTTTAAACAAATGCAACTTTATCGTATGTCATCTGTAACTTTAATATACACTTACTGAAACATGGTGCCCTTATTTGAACATACCTCTCTCTCTCTCTCTCTCTCTCTCTCTCTCTCTCTATATATATATATATATATATATATATATATATATATATATATATATATATATATATATAGGATCCTTTGAGGCAGCTCAACTCGCCGCACTCATTGAGGCACAATCTCAACCATTAGATTAAAATCAAATTAAAGGCTAAGATTAAAATAAAACTCATACATAAAAAAAAATTCCCAAATTTCTTTTTCCCGGGGAAAGAAAATCAATATTTTTCGAAAAAAAACAAAAAAAAATCGGAATTTTTTTGTAAAAAAAATGTTTTTTTTTTCAAAAAAAAAAAATCCGAAAAATATTGAGTGTATATAACATTTATTTTAGGGTTATTTAACAGGAATAATACCAACTTTGGGTGGTATTCCATCAATAAAATCAACTTCAATTAATACGGGAATAAAACCAAGTATGAGTCATATTACACGAGAATGAAATTGGTTTACCTGCTGCCGCCTACACCTGTTTATATTATCACTAACACCAAATTTTACTGATACTATGAAAACTAAGTCATTATCACTCTTAACTCATTAACTCACTTTACCTCACTATTTACCCCACTTTTAAACTCTATCACTTTTACCTCATTAACTTCCAAAGTTTAAACTTCATCTTCATCAATTCAAACTGTCTTCTTCATCCATTCATCACTTCGTCAGTTCGTCCATCCATTCATCACTTCGTCAGTTCGTCGAGGCAATTTTTACGGAACTCTTAATTTTTTTTCTTTCTCAAATTTTTGTCAAACTTGGTCGAAGGTAATTGTCATTAATTTTGTCCAAAATCAATTTTCAGGGGTATAGTCAAGTTCATTCCTCAATCTCGTGGTTCGGCAATGTCAACGGTTAGTGTTTTTTTCATTTTCCCTAAATCGATTTTTCTGGGTTGAAATTAGGGTTTTCGATTTTTCTGGGTTTAACTTTAGGTTTTCGATTTTTCTTGGTTTAATTTGGGGTTTCCGGATGAGGTGTTTAATTTCTGGGTTTAATCACTGCCCGTAACTTGTGGTTGCAAAAAACATCTTTCGAGCTCAATCCCAATGAATTCGAAGAACATGAAATTGATGAGTTATCCATGGATTTGGAGAAAAGATGGTTTAAGAAAGAGAATTTGATTTAGGACAATGAAGAAGATTAATAGCATGAAGAAGATGAAGATGGGGTGTTAATTAATAGCATGAGACCCACAAAACCGACTTCATCCGGTCATTTAAGAGCCAATTTCATTCTCGTGTAATACGACTCATACTTGGTTTTATTCCCGTATTAATTGAAGTTGGTTTTATTGATGGAATACCACCCAAAGTTGGTATTATTCCTGTTAAATAACCCTTTATTTTACTATATATATTGAGTTCTTAAGTGTGTGTGTGTGTGTGTGTGTATAGTGAGTTTAATAGCGTATGTAATGAGTTTTTGGTGTATATAAAAGTTATTTGGATATATTTTCCATTGTAGATTAATTGGTGTACATGGTAACTATTTGGGTGTATATAACTATTATTTTACTGTATATAGTAAGTTCTTAAGTGTATATATATGTAGTGAGTTTAATAGAGTATATAATGAGTTTTTTAGTGTACATAACAGTTATTTTGATGTATGTTCCATTGTTGATTAACTGATGTACATATTAATTATTTGGGTGTATATATAACAATTATTTTACTGTATGTATTTAGTTCTTAAGTGTATATATGCAGTGAGTTTAATAGCGTATATAATGAGTTTTTTTAGTGTATATAACAGGTATTTTGATGTATTTTCCATTATTGATTAATTGGTGTAAATAATAACTATTTGAGTGTATATATATAACAATTATTTTACTGTATATATTGAGTTCTTAAGTGTGTGTATATATAGTGAGTTTAATAACGTATATAATGAGTTTTTTTAGTGTATATAACTCTTATTTAGATGTATGTTCCATCTTAATCTAATGGTCTAGATTGTGCCTCAATGGGTGTAAGGAGTTACCCTGCCTCACCGGAGCCCGCCTACACACACACACACACACACACACACACATATATTTTAAGTAACAGCAGCCACGTCGGATCCAACGTGTCGGCAAATAAGGCGATTGTGTGGCTGATGATGTAGGTGAATGTGGTGCAAGTATTTTCTTTAGCATTAATATGTAAGAGATAATACTGGAAACTAGCTTCGAGAACTGTAGACTTAACTCATAAAAGACTCCAATCTTTAACTAGGCATCTCAACCATAAAAGAACTGCATGCAGCGAGATCCTGGTTTAAGTAGTATACACCCCCTCCTGGACACCAAATATATCCAGTTCAACTGACGGCGACTAACACATGCGTTATCTAGCTTAAGGGCACAATGCACACTCTCCTAATCCCAAACCAAGCTCAGCTCAACAACCAATGTGCCCTACAAAGACTCACCAGCCTTACAGTTGATGGAAAAAACATACATCCCATACTATATTACTCTAACCTCACACTTGTTTTATTCCATAACTACAGAACAAGCCATTATCGATAAAAACAAAAGATATAATCATTATAAATAATATGAAGATAAAAGAAATAAATATTTTAAATTAAAAGAGAAATTTTCTATAAATAGAAACTTGCTAATTTTAGAAACTTGTTGAAAATAGAAATAGTCTTATAAAAATACGTAAGTTATTAAAAATAAGTGAAATGTATAAAAAATAAAATTTCTAACGAAATTTATTATTAACATTGTTATCGTAACTTTAATAAATTTCTAAGTTCGTTACTCAAAATATAAATAAGTCAATATATAGTATTTTATAAATAATTAGGAAATCGGGTTAAAATTATAAATTTTAGAAAATAGATGTTTTAAGAAAATGATATCAAAATTAATTGAGGCAACAAGTTTTATGAATGAAATGAGATTTAAAAAGGTTTCAAATAATTTTTAACAAATAGCTTTTATTAATAAATAATACGGATTTACTAAAAATAGTCAATGAGAAACAAATAAGAAATTATTAGTGAAAATGGTCGCGACTAAAAATTTATTTCATACAAAACGACTATCTTCTAACTTATTAGTAAAATTAATTTATTAAACAAGTTTACAAATCTCGATTATAATATAAAAATACGATTTTGAGTTAAAATTACAAATTAACGAAATATGAAGAAAATATGAAATCGTTATTATTTAGTTACTAGTGTCACGATAACCAACAAAATATTATAACCATCATAAATAATAAAATTATTAATGATTTATGAAAATGATATCGAATAATTATAAAATATTTATAAAGCACACGATTTGAAATTATACTTTTAGCAAATAATATGTAGCTAATAAAAATAGAAAACCGAAGGTAAAGTATTTACTACAGACTACTACTCAATCATATGCTCCCTCCGTATCTATATGTTCATCCACTTTGTTAAATATATGTATAGACACCCACATTTTGACCGCCAGGTGTCTATAGTAGGTCCCACCAAACACCCGATGATGATAGGACGCGAACATGCTTTAATGGACTCGGATATGGGCTCGAAATCATGGAGATTTGGTTTAGGCTTATTACGGAGTACATATCTTACAAAACCAACCTCAAATCCAGACCCAGTGGGTCGTTTCGAGTCAAATGAGACTAATTTGGGTCGATTCCGACACCAGGGATAAAACCGTCTTTGAGCGACCGAGTCAAAACCCGGTCAAAAATATTCCCGAGACACGCGAATCAGCCGTGACACTTCACGTGGCTGATTCGGCCTCCAACTGCTACAAAAATCAGCTTCAAAAAATATTAAACAAATCCGTTTAAGGATAGAATTCGATCTCAAGTAGGAATTCTATCCGAAAACCGAATCAGATACCGACCGAGCTCCAAATACTCGGCCAAAAGCCCCCAACCAGCCGAGATTCTTGCTTCCCCACCAAGCAACGGAATTTACGTTCCTCTCGACTTCCTACGTTTCCTATCCTAAGCGGTAGTTCCAATCCAACTACTTCTCCTAAGCCAAGGTCGGGAATTCTCCTATAAATAGTCCCTTGCACAACACAGAAAAGACACATGAAATACACATCAATTATTCACAAAATCGTCCAACAAAAAACAATTCAAAGCAAGTCCCGACACACATCGGAAGAAGTACCGAAATACTATTAAAATACCGACGAACCCGACCCCACCATCCGGCCGAATCCGTCACCTCACACGTCCAAAAACCGCACCACACCTTAACTCATCCGCATCATCTCGACGCTCCTGTACCTAAGCCACCGTCCGACGAGCCTTATACCGAGAAAACGAAGCATGTAGGTTGAGGGTGTAAATCAAACCCGACTCTTCTCTTTTCTCTCCCTCCTTCTCACGTTTTTTTCTTTTTTTTTTTGTGTCGTCGGTCATTTCATATTTTAATATGGGTCGTTCGTCACATATTTTTTATTTCTAATAATCGATACTAAAAAAAACTACTCCCTCCGAGTTTCTAACATTGCCCCGTATTCCTTTTTGGGCTGAGTTTGATCTTTTACCCATTTGCCATTTTAGGCCATAAATGTGTGGTTCACATTCACCCACCCATTTATCTCTCTTCCTTCTTCTTTTTTTAACCACTCATTTTTTCTTCCTTATTTTCCACCCCATAAAGAAACGGGGCAATCATAGAAACTCGGAGGGAGTATTTTTTATAACGTTCTTAAAATACGATATCGATTCTTTAGTCGAATATCGTATCTAACAAGAACTAAATTAATTAATTCTCGTTGATGCCAATAAAATCGTTACATCTTTTCTTTTTTTAACAAAATTCGACGATTTTAAACGCGGAGAGAATTAGCATCTTTTTCGTTCAAATTCTTTTTTTCACTTTTTCGTTCAAAACAAACTTTTTTTAAAAAAACTTTTCTAAAATCATTCCGACTATTCGATATCGATTTCATAATCAAATATCGAATATGACGAATATCGAAAATATGAATCGGGTATAAATTAATCCATATTTATACGCGTTTTATAAAAATTGACGATTTTCGACAAATAAAAAAAACCCGACATACCACCACGCGAGTCGCGCGCCTGTCAGGCGACTCGCGCGGTGGCCTGGTTCGCCGGGTCTTCTTTTTTCGTTTCTTCGCTTTTCTATTTTTTATTCTTTTCGAATCTTACATAAAAAGCGACTTTCGCGACATATTTTGATAAATACCTTTTTTTTCGACCTCGGTCAACACGTGTTAATCCATCACGTGTCATAAAACTTTTCTAAAAATCAAGCATATTATTTATTTACGTCTTTATTCAAATTATTCAATCGTTACTAACTCGTTTTCTCGTGTTTGTAGCAATTTACTTGTTTTTATCGTTTTATTAGACTAAAACGACTTCACATGCTAAAATAACTTCGATGTTATTAGTTTAACATACATTAAACGACTTAGCAACCCATTTTATTTTTCTCACATGCTTAGGAAAATAATGTTTGCATATCATTCAACCGTCGAACTAACCCGTGTACACCAAAAATGAACGATATCTTAGTAAAGGCCGCTAAGTGCGGGCGGGGTTGGGTGTTCTTAGTGAACTTCCCAACACGTACCCTCACCCCTTACTCAGAACCATGGTTTCCGGATGTCCGAATCCATTGGCAACGAGAGTCATTCAATACACGGTATCCGATAATGTCGGTATCGATATCGTAATGCAAAGGGACGAGCCCAATAAACTCTGACATCAGAAATGGGCCGTATTTTGTATACGGCCCACTACGACATAGAGTGGGTTCGAATGGTTCCGAATAATCACAAAATTCGTGGCGACTCCTACTTCGATTTAAATTTCAATTTGACCATCTCATATGGAGATTCATTCGCCTCCCCAAACCCGCGCGTGGCCGCATCGGGGTGGACCTATGTCATGTCCACAATTGGGCGACTCCACTGGGGATCAACTGATGAGTCACTTACCATCGGCATCCCTAGGGTGAGACTCGAAAAGAAATCGTTCGAATAGTAATGTACACGTTTTAGTTCAATGGTTCATGCATAACCCAATTCTTTCCCGGGCCGGTTACTTGTGACCGACGTCCCAGTATACCATGGTGCGTTCCTAAATGGGCGCACTAAAGACTTCGATGGTGGAACTCGCATGGGTTTTACGGCAGGTTCTAAGACCAACTCGGCTTAGGAATACCGTCCTGATTTGCGAGAAAGCTATCGTCGTTGGTATAGACCCTATTCGACCGACCGAGACATAGACTAAGAGCATACATGGCGTCATTATACCGTTTCGGTGACTACGTGCTACTTGATCCATGTCTCGTCTTTTCAAAAACCGTCATTTTCAAAAAAAACTTGTTTTTTTTTTTCGAAAACTATTCATTTTTCAAACCCGGAAAGCTACCGAATTTAGGACTTATGATTTTGACTCAAAATAGCCTATTTTCTAGCCGGTATGCTGTCCAAACTTTTCAAAAAATTCAAAATCTCGGCCCGATAAACCTTTTTCGATTTTCAAAAAAAATCGGGCCTTCCAATCCGACTTTGTTCGGGTTTTTCAAATCCAAATCCTCTTTTCAAAGCTTTCTTCTTAGGACTTCCCGTATTTAGTAGTGTCGGATCTTGTCATAAGTTGTTAAGAGTCCATAGCGTCGAAACTCCGTCGATCTTATATCACGGGTTTCCACCCAATCCCAAGTCCGCCTTATTTGTCAAGGCACGACCCACCTACGTAGGACAAACTCCTACAAAGGGAAGCCCACTTACACTATTAGGGTCCAAAGTCTGGGGATTAGCTCACACGTAGGTCTTTCTTCACACAGGACTAGGCCCATTTTGCCAAAATCCTAAAGGAAGCCCACCGTCCATGAGTCACCCGTCTAGGAGTCGGTTTTTTAGTCTGTTTCCGAGTCTAGTCGTTTATTCTTCTTGCTCAGGATGCACTCTTCGATCTGGGTCCGACTCTGATTACACGTGTTCTTACAGACAGGCCACCTCACACCCGAACCATGACTAAGGATTCCATTGATCAACTGACCGCCTCGCTGGCCAAGATCCAAGAACAACTTGACCGAATGAGGGGAGACCAAATCGCTATTGTTACCCGGGTAAGTGCCATGGAACAGGATAGGCCGAAGGATGGAGATGAAACTCATGGGCCATTAGCCGAATTGACTAGCGCGGTCCTCAAGCTACAAGAGCAGGTCCATTTGTCGACCCACAACTCGATCCATACGGAGAATGCTCGGACTTATGCACCCCTAACCGACGAATTGCCCGCCAATCTTAACCTGACGGGCTTCCCAATGTTCGACGGAACTGAAGACCCGATATTACATATCCGGGCTTTCAAGGAATTTATGGCCCTTAAGGGGGTTAAGTCAAACATGTTCAAGCATTTGTTTGTCTCCTCCCTCGAGAAGCACCCGAAAGCCTGGTTCTATAGGCTCGATTCCAAGAAATACAAGTTTTGGGATGACGTGGCAACAGAATTCGCTCGGAACTATGCCGACAACACGGAAATCCAAACCACGATGCGCACCCTGGAAGTAATGGCCCAGGAACCAAAGGAAGGGGGTTTACGAAGTACCTTCAACGCTGGAGGGCTTAAAGTGTCAAACTGGTCGATAAGCCCAGTGAAAAAGTCCTAGTTGAAGCCTTTGTCAAGAATCTCCTGCCCGCCTACCGGATCCATCTCCGGTACGCCATCATACCTAGCTTCGCGGTCCTAACCGAAATGGGAACGAGAATCGAGGATGATCTAAGGTTGGAAAGCCTCACTAAGGCCTCCACCAAGGGATACCAAGGGGCCAGCTCGTCGACAAGCAAGCCCACATCCGCCGCTGCTACTCGTAGCATTTTTGACGAGGTAAATCTACTCGATACCCTGTCCAAGAAGAATACCACACCCCGTGTATTCACCGACATAGGTACTACCTATGCGAATGCCTTACAAAGGCTCTCATCGAAAGGCCTGATCAACCCGATAGGCCCAACACCTGAGCTTCCAGTCGAGCGTCGCTCCAAGTTCTACGACATCAAAGCCTACTGCCAGTACCATCAGGGCAAGGGACACGATACTGAGAAATGCTGGAAACTAAAACATCTTATCCAGTATCTCATCGAAAGCGGGAAAATCCCCTTACCTGGAGGCAAGCCCAACAACAAGGACAACCCGTTGGCCACTCACGCCATCTTCTCCGGGGAAGTCATAGACTGTTCACATCTCATTTCCCCGTTTATCCCGCAAATCAACGGGATCTGGTGCGACGAGGACGACGATGTCTATCTTACCAAAGGAGAAGCCGTCCCCATCACGCCCGAGGAGATCCAGAAGATTAAGTCCAAAGCCTTAACCAGCAGTCACGCCCTCATCGTCACCGAGCCGCCACCTAGAGCGGAGGTCGTCCCGGAAGAGCCCACTACTGAAAAGGCTCTTGTAAAGCAGCTGAGCCGGACTCGAGTTGACCTCTCTATATGGCAACTCTTAGTTAGCTCTCAGGAACATCGAGAGGCACTCACTAAGGCCCTCGATCAAGTGAAAATCGACTCTACGACTACTCCAGCTGAAATGGTAGCCACGGTTCTGCCCCACCTAAAGGGGAAAGCTAAAGAAGAAGGCCCACTTATCACCTTCTCCAATGCTGATCTACCACCATTTGGGCCTACCCACAACATGGCCCTCTACATCACGGTAATCTGTCGTGGAAAATATCTGCCCATGACCCTAATCGACGACGGGTCCGCAGTCAACGTCCTCCCCTTGAGGACTGCCAAAGCCCTCGGTATCACCGAGGCCGACTACATTCCTACAGCTCAAACCATTCAGGCTTTCGACGGAAGTCCAAAGTTAGTAGCCGGGGCCGTGAAGCTCACTATCATAACGGGCCCGATAGAGAAGAAGCTGGAATTTCAAGTGATCGACGTGACTTCTTCCTTTAACCTTCTTTTAGGAAGACCCTGGATCCACGCGACCAGGGCTGTGTACTCCACCCTGCATCGGAAGATGAAGCTACCTTTGCACGATACCGTCATCACTCTAGAAGCCACGCCTATGACTGTGGCTAACTGTAACACCTCGGGCCGCACCGATCTTTGGGGGTTCGACTTCATAGGGGCCATCGAAGAAGAATACCTTTTCCGACCCAACTTCACGATTAGCATTGACCGGATGTTGCAAAGTCTTGGATTTCTACCGGGGGCTACATCAAGGCCCGATCTTCCAGCAGGAAAAATCCTCGAAGTCCTCGATAACGGGAGGATTCAAACCGGTCTGGGTTACACCCTGACCCCGGAAAATATGGGCCAAACCGGAACCGGGAAAGTCATCTTCGTCACGCCGGTGTTCGAGTCCGTCCAAACAGACCTATACCGGCCCACAACCACGCGCCCTGGGACCCACTTGGCCCAGGTCTGCAACTACATACCAGACGACATCTTCGCCCTCGGCCGATCCGAAGATGTTAAGAATGTCGAGCCCGCACTGGGGCTACTTTTTGGAGAAGAGCTCGCGGTCCCAACGTCAAAGGAAGAACTCGTCAGTCTCATTCTTCGCAGCCGCACCTTTGATCCATCCAAGCTGATCTCGGATGCTGGATCCGGGACAGGAAAGAGAGCCTGGAGGAAGACTGTCAAGTGGACTGACAGTCAAGGAAGGACTTTCAAGCTAATCACAGGGGAAGGAGAAATGCAAGAATCTGAGTCTGAGTCAGAGTCAGAGTCCGAGTCAGAGTCCGAGTCAGAGTCTAGTGAGTCCGGTGCTAGGGTCAGTCCTGTAACTCCCCCTCTCCCTTTAGCTTTTCCTGGTGCTTCGGGGTCTGTCCCGGGCACCCTACCTATCCCGTCACTGACTAGCGATCAGATGGCAGCTCTTTTCGAGCTATTTTCTCAATTTATGAATAATAACAACCGTTCTGCTTACGACTTGTTTCATTTTCAAAATTTCCTTAATATTCAAAATTTGTTGGTTTAATGACATTGAGAAACCCGACGAACAGGTATCCTTATTACCTCCACATCTGATCGAGCAGCTAGAGCAAAGGGAATCCCGCAATCCGGTAATCGAAGAAACCGAATCCATCAATGTGGGAACAACCTTAGAGCCTCAGATGCTTTAGATAGGGTTATCTCTAGATCCCGGGGAGAAACAGCAGTTCATCAATCTCCTTCAAGAATTCAAAGACGTCTTCGCATGGTCCTACAAGGACATGCCGGGGATAGACCGGGAAATAGCCGAGCACCATATACCGATCAAGGAAGGGTTCAAGCCGGTTAAGCAGAAACTCCGACGCATGAGCCCCGAATGGTCCCTCAAGGTCAACGAGGAAGTCGATAAACAATTCAAGGCTGGGTTCATAAGAGTCTACGAGTATCCAGATTGGGTTGCAAACATCGTGCCGGTCCCTAAAAAAGACGGTAAAGTACGTGTCTGCGTGGACTTTCGGGATCTTAACAAAGCGAGCCCGAAAGACGATTTCCCGTTACCACACATCGATATATTGGTGGATAACACAGCTGACCATGCTCTTCTGTCATTCATGGACGGGTATGCCGGGTACAATCAAATAAAAATGGCAGAGGAAGATATGGATAAGACCACCTTCATTACGCCTTGGGGTACTTATTGCTATACTGTTATGCCATTTGGTCTCATTAATGCCGGGGCCACCTATCAGCGAACCGCCACAACTTTATTACATGACATGATGCATAAAGAAGTGGAAGTTTACGTGGACGATATGATTGTCAAATCCAAGGACAGGGACGGTCACATCACCGCCCTGAGAAAATTCTTCACCCGATTACGCAAATACAACATGAGGTTAAACCCTCAAAAATGCAGTTTCGGGGTAACATCTGGCAAATTACTGGGTCATATCGTTAGCCAACGTGGTATCGAAGTCGATCCAGCCAAAATTAAGGCCATCACCGAGATGCAACCTCCTAAGACCGAAAAGGAGATAAGAGGTTTTCTCGGAAAAGTCCAATACATCAGCAGGTTCATTTCAAAACTAACCATGGGGTGTGAACCGATCTTCAAGAAGCTGAAAATAGGGGAACAGTTACTATGGGACGACAAGTGTCAAGCAGCCTTTGACAAAATCAAAGAAATCTTGTCTTCACCGCCGGTCCTGATGCCACCTCAACCCGGTTTGCCTTTATCGCTGTATCTAACCACGACAGAGACAGCCATGGGGGCTATGGTAGCTCAAACGGTCAACTCCGAAGAACGAGCTATATACTACATCAGCAAAAAGTTTCTAGAGTACGAGTGTAAGTACACCATGCTCGAAAAGACGTGTTTAGCTTTGGTCTGGGCCACTAAGAAGCTCCGACATTACATGCTCAGCTACGAGGTACAAGTACTGTCTAGAATGGATCCGATCAAGTACCTCTTCGAAAAGCCCATTCTTAACGGCAGCATATCAAGATGGACCCTGATGCTGGCAGAATTCGATCTAAAGTTCGTACCGTTGAAAGCCATCAAAGGTCGAATAGTAGCCGAATTTCTCGCCGACAGTCCCATAACCGAGGAAGGGAACACCGACACTTGGTCCTTCCCGGATGAAGATATTTTTCACGCTGACATCGAAACGTGGGATTTATACTTCGACGGGGCATCCAACTTCCGAGGATTTGGAGTCGGGATACTTCTAATATCGCCAAGAGGGGAACATACTCCCGTGTCTATCAAATTGGACTATGACGTCACCAATAACGCTGCTGAGTATGAAGCATGTATCCACGGGCTACAAGCCGCCGCCGATTTAGGGGTCACAAACCTCCGAGTACACGCCGACTCATCTCTGGTCATTAACCAAGCACTCCAAAAATGGAAAACCCGAAATGCTAATCTCGTGGCCTACCAGGCACGAGTAAGGGATCTCGAGAAACAATTCCAAAAGGTAGAGTACATATACCTACCTCGGGAAGAAAATCAGTTCGCAGATGCACTCTCAAAACTGGCATCTTTACTAAACATTCCCGATCATATGACCAACATGCCAATCTGTGTCGAAAGGCGATCCGAGCCAGCATATATCCACGACATCGAAGATATCGAGATACCCGATCCCGAGCCGTGGTATAAGGCTATCCAAGCATACTTGACGACCGGGGAGTATCCACCCGGGGCCGACAATCGAGCCAAGAAGGCCTTGCGCAGGCTAGCGACCCATTTCATCTGTACCGACGACGGACAACTTTACAAAAAGACACCGCAGGGGGCTCTCCTTTTATGTGTCGATAAGGGCAACGCCGAGAAGGTCATGGCCGAAATACATGACGGCGAGTGTGGTCCTCACATGAACGCCCGGATGCTAGTCCGGAAGATCATGAGACTCGGATACTACTGGAACAGCATGGAAACCGATTGTCAGCTTTACGTCAAACGTTGCCATAACTGCCAGATTTTCGCTAATGTGCAGCATATGCCGCCATCCCTGTTGTACACCATGACATCACCCTGGCCATTTTCGACATGGAGAATCGATATAATCGGAAAGATAAACCCCTCAGGAACCGGAGGACACTGCTTCATTTTGGTAGCAATCGACTATTTCACCAAATGGGTCGAAGCGGAATCCTACCGTATCCTCAACGCCAGCCATGTGGCCAAATTTATCCAAAATAAGATAATATGCCGGTATGGGATCCCTCATGAATTCATCAGTGACCACGGGACCCATTTTCAAGCCGAAACGGCAGCCTTGCTAGCCAAGTACAAAATTCAAAGGCATACGTATTCACCCTACCGACCCCAAACCAATGGAGCGGTGGAAGCGGCTAACAAGACTATTGTCACCATACTCAAAAAGATGGCTGACAATTATCGGGATTGGACCGACAAGATACCCTTTGCACTTTGGGGATATCGGACCTCGATTCGTACTGCGATCGGGGCAACACCGTATTACCTTACATACGGGATGGAAGCGGTCCAACCTGTTGAGTTAGAAGTACCGTCACTCAGAATCTTGCTCGAAAGTCAAGTACCCGAAGCCGATTGGGTCCGAGCACGATATGACTCGCTAGTCCTTTTAGACGAACGACGATCTCGTGCCCTCAATAATATACAAATATATCAAAAGAGGATCCAACGGGCTTTCAATAAAAGGGTGAGGCCCAGGAACATCAAAGAAGGAGATTTGGTTCTCAAATCTGTTCGGGCTTTATTACCAGTAGACCCAAGGGGAAAATTCAAACCTAACTAGGCCGGACCATATTTGGTAAAAAAAAATTCTATCAGGCGGAGCGGTGATGCTAATAGATCTGGACGAGAATGAGTTTGTCAACCCGACTAACCTGGACCAGCTGAAGCGTTACTACCCTTAAGCCCATTTCTCTCAATGTCATTTGCAAAAGTTTATTAAAAAAAATACATCTTTTCAAAAATAAACTTTTAAAGACAAGTCAAAAGTTAGAATTACTTATTCTACCGTTATAAACATCTTGAATCAATAGTCTTGATGTATTTCGAAATTGCAAATTAAGTCTGAACTACGTTTGGTTTGATTCCGTAATTGTGGATATGTAGGCAGCCCCTCAAAAGGGCACAACCACTGCAATAAAAAAAAACAGGAACGGTTTTTAATAAACTTCCTTTATTTATTCCAAAAAGATATACAACTACAAAAAAAATCCAAAAAAAACACACAAATAGTACTAATATTCAAATAATAAAAAATCGAAGGCATTTTTCCCTTTCCCTTGTCCTTAGTCTCTTTTTCGGTCCACCGGCGTCGGCGCGGAGGTGAACGCTCCCGAATCACCAAGGGAACCTCCTTAACCCGGGCTCGTTTCTTCAAACTTGATTCCCCGGTCACCTCGGTCTGCCCTAGCCGGGCCCTTACCCTCTCGGGTAACCGTTCCCGCGGCCCCAGTCTGTCTCGGACCGCTAGCTTTGGTCCGAGTCTTCTCTCCAAGTCACTAGCACCGGTCTCTTTAGCTCGAGTCTTAGTTTTTGACTTAAAACCCGACTCCGGCCGGACAAGGGTAGTTGGAGTTTCTTCTTCATCAAAGAACCATCTATTGTCTTTTACTGATTCTCTGCGGGCCAATTCAAAAGCCTCATCATGCTTCAAAGCTTTACGGGCTTCTTCAGATTCTTCGGAAGTCCATTTGAGATATGGTTAAGAAACCCAAGCGGTTTGACAAGGGCGAGGTATAGTCCACATGACACGGGTAAACCAGTGTTGTAACCACATGTCGCACATAGCGTTTGTCAATTGGAGCGAAACGCTAACGATTGCTTCAGTTTCGGGGATCTGTTGGAACGAACCGAACTGCCTTAGAAGACGATCTGGGTAAATATGGACGGTCCAATCCAAAGACAAGATCACCAGGTAACGGGCTTTATCTCTTTTAGCTAGTCCCGTCATCTTCGAGAGGAACCACCAGATCACGTTTCACCTAATCAAGGGCCCACCATGGAATTTTAGCTCTTCATCCCAATACTTCCGATTTATGTGATGACTCGAGCTAATTCGTCGGGACCGTGAGCCAATTTTACAGCTTCGATATCTGGATATACTCACCGGGGGCTCTATAATCGACAGGCGCTCAGATAACCAGATCTGCAAAATTTTCGAAAAGTCAAAAACTTTCGAAAAATCAAAAATTCCGAAAAAATCAAAAAAAAAATCGAAATTTTCGGAAATTCAATAATTTTCGGAAAATTCAAAAAAAAAAATATTCCGGAAAATTCAAAAAAAAATTTGGAAATTCGAAAAAAATAAAAAAAAAAAAATTTCTAGAAATTAAAATTATTTTTTCGAAAAAATTTTCGAAAAAAAAAGGGTCAAATACCTGCAGAAGACGAATACTACCCGTTAATTGCCGATCCGGGTCAAGTCTCCTAGCGTCAAGGCCCATGATAATCTCTCCAGTTATCAGCTAGGCTGGGCTATAACCTGCCTCCATCTGATCCACTATGCTGATTAGCCTGATCTCGCCTAGACATGAGCCAGCATCCATCCGACCTTCGAAGGCGTATCGATGCAGCATACAGAAGGCAAAAGCCCTACGCCTATGGGTAGAAGAAATTCTGGCACCATTTGGATCCATGAATTTATCAGCCAAGTCAAACAGGGAAACAGAATTTCCCTTTACCATACCAGATGTCTCAGCATGAGACAACCCAAGAAAATCCCTCAGTCTCCTCCTTGGATCAGGATAAAAAGGAGGAATAGCAGGACGAGCGTTTGGGCACCAACCCTCTACGGCTGCAATCTCTTCGGGAAGGGGACATATTTCTCCCCGGGGAAAAGCAAAAACATGGTGGGTAGTATCCCAAAAAGATAAGCAAGCGTCCAGGAAATGTGCATCCACCTTGAGTCGCTGAAGCGGGAACAAAGCTACAATTCCCATCTGGGTTAGCTGAACCTTATCTTCGTCTCGAAAATTCTGGGCCCACGCATGAAGCATCGCGGTCAAATGTTTAATACCCATAGCAGAAAGTTTTGTTTTGTCTTAAAAGTCTAAAGGGATTTTAAGATAGAAGGAAATATTTGGGTTGGAATATGAGAAGATTAAGGGCAAGAACTCTCTATTTATAATAGAGAAATCCCTTCTCCTAGTCACCCCTGGAATAGGGATTTTTATGATGTTCCCTACTTCATCTAGGCATACAGGCCTAACCAGAAGATTTTAGCAGTCTGTGTCAGAATCCGATTAGGAATCAAGTCATCCCAAGCATTCTAATTTCCAAAAAAAAAATCAAAAAAATTCCGGCATTTTCAAAAAAATAATCAGCATTATTTCTCCAAAAATCAATCAGTCAAAAAACCATTTCCTTCCCCAGCGTAAGCCGGTATTTTATCTGAATATTACATGCAATTTACAGACAGATATCCCAAGGCTCCCAAGGAATTCTCAAAAATTCTCCAGTGGAAGAGCACAAGCGACATTTTTGGATGTATCTGTAAACAGGTATACCCGTAGCCTCCAATGCAGGCTCCCGCGTAATTCTAAGATGGGATGTGTCTGTAAACAGACACACCCATAGCTGCCAAGGCAAGCTCCCACGAAATTCCAAGATGGGATGTGTCTGTAAACAGACACACCCAAGACTTTTTTAGAAGAAAGTCCCCGCGACATTATTGACATCTATCCATGTATGATTTTTATCTTATGGCTGGCGAGCCCTTCACGCAGGTCTAATGGACTCTAAACGACCCGATCGGAAGTCTGCCAGATCTTAATCCTCGATTAGATCTGGTAGCTACTCTGACTTTCGCCTTGTCCAAGCCTCAGTCAGAGTGGGGGCTCTGTAGACACCCACATTTTGACCGCCAGGTGTCTATAGTAGGGCCCACCAAACACCCGATGATGATAGGACGCGAACATGCTTTAATGGACTCGGATATGGGCTCGAAATGATGGACATTTGGTTTAGGCTTATTACGGAGTACATATCTTACAAAACCAACCTCAAATCCAGACCCAGTGGGTCGTTTCGAGTCAAATGAGACTAATTTGGGTCGATTCTGACACCAGGGGTAAAACCGTCTTTTAGCGACCGAGTCAAAACCCGGTCAAAAATATTCCCTAGACACGCGAATCAGCCGTGACACTTCACGTGGCTGATTCGGCCTCCAACTGCTACAAAAATCAGCTTCAAAAAATATTAAACAAATCCGTTTAAGGATAGAATTCGATCTAAAGTAGGAATTCTATCCGGAAACCGAATCAGATACCGACCGAGCTCCAAATACTCGGCCAAAACCCCCCAACCAGCCAAGATTCTTGCTTCCCCACCAAGCAACGGAATTTACGTTCCTCTCGACTTCCTACGTTTCCTATCCTAAGTGGTAGTTCCAATCCAACTACTTCTCCTAAGCCAAGGTCGGGAATTCTCCTATAAATAGTCCCTTGCACAACACAGAAAAGACACATGAAATACACATCAATTATTCACAAACTCGTCCAACAAAAAACAATTCAAAGAAAGTCTCGACACACATCCGAAGAAGTACCGAAATACTATTAAAATACCGACGAACACGACCCCACCATCCGGCTGAATCCGTCACCTCACACGTCCAAAAACCGCACCACACCTTAACTCATCCGCATCATCTCGACGCTCCTGTACCTAAGCACCGTCCGACGAGCCTTATACCGAGAAAACGAAGCATGTAGGTTGAGGGTGTAAATCAAACCCGACTCTTCTCTTTTCTCTCCCTCCTTCTCACGTTTTTTTCTTCTTTTTTTTTGTGTCGTCGGTCGTTTCGTATTTTAATATGGGTCGTTCGTCACATATTTTTTATTTCTAATAATCGATACTAAAAAAAACTATTTTTTATAACGTTCTTAAAATACGATATCGATTCTTTAGTCGAATATCGTATCTAACAAGAACTAAATTAATTAATTCTCGTTGATGCCAATAAAATTGTTACATCTTTTTTTTTTAACAAAATTCGACGATTTTAAACGCGTAGAGAATTAACATCTTTTTCGTTCAAATTCTTTTTTTCACTTTTTCGTTCAAAACAAACTTTTTTTAAAAAACCTTTTCTAAAATCATTCCGACTATTCGATATCGATTTCATAATCAAATATCGAATACGACGAATTTCGAAAATATGAATCGGGTATAAATTAATCCATATTTGTACGCGATTTATAAAAATTGACGATTTTCGACAAATAAAAAAAACCCGACAGACCACCACGCGAGTCGCGCGCCTGTCAGGCGACTCGCGCGGTGGCCTGGTTCGTCGGGTCTTCTTTTTTCGTTTCTTCGCTTTTCTATTTTTTATTCTTTTCGAATCTTACATAAAAAGCGACTTTCGCGACATATTTCGATAAATACCTTTTTTTTCGACCTCGGTCAACACGTGTTAATCCATCACGTGTCATAAAACTTTTCTAAAAATCATGCATATTATTTCTTTACGTCTTTTTTCAAATTATTCAATCGTTACTAACTCGTTTTCTCACATGCTTTTATCGTTTTATTAGACTAAAACGACTTCACATACTAAAATAACTTCAACGTTATTAGTTTAACATGCATTAAACGACTTAGCAACCCAGTTTATTTTTCTCACATGCTTAGGAAAATAATGTTTGCATATCATTCAACCGTCGAACTAACCCGTGTACACCAAAAACGAACTTTATCTAAGTAAAGGCCGCTAAGTGCGGGCGGGGTTGGGTGTTCTTAGTGAACTTCCCAACACGTACCCTCACCCCTTACTCAGAACCATGGTTTCCGGATGTCCGAATCCATTGGCAACGAGAGTCATTCAATACACGGTATCCGATAATGTCGGTATCGGTATCGTAATGCAAAGGGGCGAGCCCAATAAACTCTGACATCGGAAATGGGCCGTATTTTGTATACGGCCCACTACGACATAGAGTGGGCTCGAATGGTTCCGAATAACCACAAAATTTGGTGGCGACTCCTACTTGGATTTAAATTTCAATTTGACCATCCCATATGGAGATTCATTCGCCTCCCCAAACCCGCGCGTGGCCGCGTCGGGGTGGACCTATGTCATGTCCACAATATGTGAGGAGTATTATATTGAAAGTGGACGAACATATAGATACGGAGGGAGTAATATAATACCGAGCAACGTCTTAAAGTTACCTTTAGCCGATATCCGAGCGATCACGAACTTGCCTTTCTTGATTAGATCATGCTCTAACCATAGAACTTGAAAGCCGATTCAGTAAAACTTCGAGGCCTTCACGAAACAAAAATGAACAAGATTGATAATGAGAATACGGAGTAGAAAAACATAAACATCCACGATCATCAGGGATATGATAACAACAACATCGAGACGCAACAACAACAGCAAACGAAACATCAAAACTAACACCGAATAGCACAGCAACAACAATACACGTGCTATGATACGCACATTCGTACAACGAACAGCAGAAAGATAAAGCAGCAGCAATAGCATACAGGGACAGCAACATAGCAGTAGAGGTGACAGTACAAAAACCAAAACATGACAAAAGCAGTAGTGAAACATAACAACGGTAACACACCATTGAAATGCGAACAACAGCAGCCAAACCAGCAACGATGGCAAAACGAAATTAAACGAAGAAGAAGAAAAGTAGGGCGAAATAAGAAGAGGGAACAGAAGAGCAAGACGACAGTAGAACAACGACCATGCAGCAGCGAACAACAATTGCAAAGGAAACAAAACAAAACAACAGTAACAATAACAGAACAGCAGCAGTAACGACCCACAAACTGAGCAATAGTATCGACGCAACGACAGAAAATGAAGTAGAAGACGAGCATTAGAAATGATCGATAGCAGCACGTAAAATCGAACCATAACAACAACATCAATAAGAAAAGACGGAAAGATGAAGATTAAGAAGAAGGAGGACGAGCAGGAGTAGCACAAAACATGCACAACAAGAACCACAACAGCGAGAAGGATGAATACAAGAAGAAGAAAACAGAGAGAGAAGAAGGAAGGGAGGCTACCTTCACCAATCGGGCGTAGAAAAGACAGCAGCAACATTATGACATGAGAAGCAGCACACAGTAAAACGATGCAACAAAAGAAATAAGAAGAGAAGAAGGGAAATTTCAGAAGATTGAAAATGAAATGTGAGACCAAGAGGAGGATGCCAGGGGAAGAGGTAAGAATTAAAGAGGATAAATGATGGGGAAAAAGTGAAGGGGTGGAATCAACAAAAGAAGGGAAGAGGGGAAGAACGTAATAAGTAGGATGAACGTAGAGGAGGACAGTGGAAAAGAATCAGCCAAATAAGAGTGGGTTAAAAAAATACGGATTAATTAAATGATTCTGGTAGGAGACGAATTCCGTAACGATAAATTGACTGACCCACAAATTCAATTAAAATCAAGTCAATAAAATTAATAAATAATCAGGCCGTCTAATAAAATGAGTAAATATTGTATTCGCGACAAAAATAAAGTTTATAGAAATAAATTATTAGACGAGGAAATAGTATTTTCCGATAAATAATAAATCTTCGATAAAGTGAATTAAATTGATTTCTCGAGGAAAGGTAATAGATGTTTTGACAAAACTTAAAATAAATGAGCTTGGAGTCGAAAATAGAAATTCGAGCTTAAATAGAAATAAATAAAAAGAATTTAGAGTTTAAATCGCCAAAATAGTCTTTCGATAAAAATTAAATTAAATGTATAAATTAAAGGGTTATTTCATGAGAGTAATACTAACTATGTGTGTGCTTCTTAAATTAATAGAAATTATACGTAATCTCATTTTAATACGAATTATGTCTTCATCAACCTCGCTTTGCTATGAGTAACCGACTGACTACCTGTTGAACCTCCCTTATTCAACTCTTTCTCTAACTCTTCTTCTTCTTATTTACATTTCGTGTTCATTTTCGGCCATTGAAAAAAAATTCCGAAAATTCATCTTCTATTTCTTTTGCATTTAGTCTTATAGAAGCTATGAAAAAAAATATTTTTATTGTTATTTTGGCTTTCACGATGACTGTAACGGAACTAATAAAACTCTAGAAAGTTACAACAAGTCACTATGACCTATAATAGCAAGTCATAATTTCATACACAACAAAACGATATTAATGAATGCGTAGTTCATATTAAAATGAAATTATGTATAGTTTGGATTATTTTAAGACACACATAGTTGGTATTATTCCCATGAAATAACCCTGAAATAAATCGAAACAGAAATAAAAATATGTTTTAAATATAAGAAGAGTTTTCGAGACAAATAGAATTTTAGGAGTTTTAAACGATTAAACGACAAATTCATTTTATAATAATTTTAAGAATTACGAGTTAAATCGTAGACAAAATAAAAATATGAACACAACTTTAATTTAATTTAATTTATAAAATCAGGGGTGTTACAGCCTGCCTGGTGTAGTCTGCGCCTGGTGATCTCCACACCGGTTTTGCCCATTCCTATCTTCCTTTGATGATTTCCAATGTTTGTGGCTTCTTTATTCAATTAAGCACGGTCTTGCTACAAGGAAGATGCACTACTATAGGTGACCTGGCTAACTTAATTGTCCAGTTCGAGGGCCTCGACATCTTTGGTAGCTTCACTTTCAAATCAATACTTAAGATGTGTCATCCAAACCAACAAACATGTATAAAAGCTAAGGAATGACAACAAAATACAAATGGGTGCTAAAATATAACAACACTTTAAATGAGTGAAATAAACCATAAGATCAACCCAAATGAATGTAAAAAGAGCCTAAAATGAAGGTCTATTTTTTGCGAATCATCCATGCATCAGGATAATCTGTGACCCTCTCCGTAACTACAGCATAATCATTTTCCTTAGAATCTACATTTGTTATAACAGCAGTACCAGATTTATCCTATTGATTCTTTTTCTTGGGACAATCGGATTTCCAATGTCCGTTCTCTTTACAGTAACTACAGATATCATTGGGTTGTGGATACTAACAGAATTACTGCGGCATCCTCATTTTCTACTTTAACATCAATATTACGATGTTCTAACAATATTATGTTTAACTGATCGAGATGATATCGGAGAGGCATACCTTCCTGCATTCTCAGACTGAATAGATGTTGCTTCAAAAGCAATTTGTTGGTTAAAGATCGACTTCGTCATGTATAGTCTTTCAAGCCTTTGCCACAGACCCGCCGCAGTTTCTTCCTTTGTCATTTCACTGATGATATCATCAGACAGACACAACAAGATCGTTGAATGTGCCTTCTCCTCCAAAAGGGCCATCTTAACGGTGATTGTGTTATCTTTCTTCTTCATGAGTGGCGCCCACAGTCCCTGTTATTTTAACAATGACCGCATCTTGATTTGCCACAGACCAAAACTATTCCTCCCATTAAATATCTCGATTTTACAACTCATCCCAGGCATCTTTCTCATAGTGCTAAAGCTCTGATACCAATTTGTTATGACAGAAGAGAAAGGTAGAAAAATAAGAACGTAAAACTAAGAGACAGACATATTTACGTGGTTCACTAACAACGTGTTAGACTATTAGCTACGTCCACGGCCAATTTATTAATTTGAAAAGAGATTACAGATTTTAGACTGATATCATTTTAGAATCTAGCGACCCTTTATAATACTCTAGAGAGGGGGAGGGGGTTAATAGAGTATTATCGTCTCTTTCGAAAATTTAACATTAAATTAATCTGAAACCTTATTGTGAAAGGTGTAATATAATATTATGTATTGAGTACGGCTAATAAAATGAAGTAAACGATTTTTTTTCTATTATACTTACTACTAAAAAGTATAAGTATAGGAAATAGAAAAACTAATTAAATTGCGTAAAGTAAATAACACGAGCAATTTTAACGTGGTTTGGCCCAATTGAAAAGCCTACGTCCACCGGTGTCTTTATTTATAAGAGTACCTACTACAGATTACCTCCCAAATAAATACTCTCACGATTAACTCTAATCGTGATGGTGAGAGTGATGTGAAGCACACGATTTGAGAGATATTAAGCTCTCGGATTGTGGGATGTTAATCCCCCAAATATGAAGGATGTTAAGCCTTCGGTGTGAGGGATATGAGGCCCTCGGTGGTTGAACAATGTGAAGCGTTCAAGGTGTGAACGAGATTAGTCGTTCGATGAGTAAACCACTACTCGACTCGTATACTTACTCGACTTAAGTTTACAATATTTCTCTAGCTAGGAATACACTTCAATTGTCTAGAGAGAATAAAGCAACTATATGACTTCCAAGAAATAAAAACAATGAAACACGATTTTATTAGCCAAGACTTTTATCAAAACCTTTTTGCAAAAGTACACCGATATATATAGATGAGAGTATCCATATGAAGAGAATAAAATCATATATTGATATCTAACATTTCCTTAAAAGTTAAGATATGGTTGGTAAAAAAACTCTGCTGCTTCTGAACTGGTAATGAAGAACCCGATGGTTCAGATTTGGACTCAGATTGTAGTGGTTGATCTTCAGACTTTGCTTCACTCTCATCAAGAGTTACTTGCCGCTCCACCTGTTTATCAGTACTACCACTACTAATTCTATCTTCCTTCGTTTTCAGTGATGATATCATCAGACAGACTGTACTCTCCTCTAGAACGGCCATCTCAGCGGTGACTGTGTCGTCTTTCTTCTTCACGAGTGATACCCATCGTCCCCCGATGTTTTAACAACGCCCGCATCTTGATCTGCCACAGACTAAAACTATTCCTTCCATCAAAACTCTCAATTTTAACGCTCATCTCAGATATCTTTCTCATAGATCATAAAGACCTAAAGCTCTGATACCAGTTTGTTATAGCAGAAGATAAAGACAAACAAATTAAGAATGTAAAATCGAGAGACAAACAGATTTACGTGGTTCACTAACAACCTGTTAGCTACATCCACGGGCAGAAGAAGGAGATAGTTTTATTAACTTGAGAAGAGGTTAAAGATTTCAGACTGATATAATAACTATTAGGGTACGGGTATGAGAGTTTATATAATACTCTCAACCTAAACATAAATAACAGATTAGGAAACCCTATATAATAGGAAACCCTAGGTCAGATATTCAAATATTGATTAGGAAACTTTAATCAATAAGATATAATTAGGAAACCTCCTTAATTAAACAGATTCAGGTCACAAGTCAATTCGAGATCCAAAAAGACAATTGATAGACACTTACTTCCTAACAGTTCACCCCTTCTCTTTTTCTTGTGTTTTCAACATTTCAACCAACCTATCAAAATCCCCCCCTTTATGTTTAGCATAGTTGTTGTTCTTTATTTTGCCTTTTGTATGACATTGTCCTTAGACATCTGACTCAGTCAATACCTTAGACTTGTCGGTTTGACTTGATTTTTTGTCTACGGGTGTTTTTGGGCGTCTGGACTACATGGTCCGAATTTCATGTCATCTCGTTGTGTTTAGGTTAGTTTTCTATTTTCGTGTCTTGTTTAGCACTTTTCTAGCTCGGTTAGGCTTTGTTTAATCGTTCTTATATTATTTAGTAGAGTAATTCCATTCTTGTGGTTCGACCCCTTTACTTGCTTTATACTACGTCATTGTTGTGTGCTAGTTTTGGGTATTATAAATGTTTTTGCATGATAAGGTTTGCAAATTGACGATATGGCAAAATCTTTCTCATCAAATGGCGTCGTTGCCGGGGATGGCGACTATTAGATTTCGTTTGTTTGAGTGAACTTTGTGTTTATCTTTGTTAGATTTATGTTTTTTTGTGCGTTTGATCGTTTGTGTGTTTTGTTTTGTATTTTTCTTGTACCTTTGTGTTTTTGTGTTTTTGTTTATTTGGTGTGTTTTTTCACTCTTATCACTTGTTGAGATGGCTACTCTCAATTTCCCCCAATTTTGTGGTGAACCGTTTCATAAATACTATGATAGATTGGAGGAATTCATCTATACTCACCCTCATCCTTTTAAGGGTTGGGAACTTTGTCATGCATGAGGAGAACGAGGGGGAAAGTGATGTTGAGGACTTGAGCCTAGGTGGATAGTCACTTGCTATGAGTGATGAGTGTGTGACGATTTTCTTCTTGACATAGCTATACCCCTAGTACCTTTAATGAACCAACTTTTGCCTAACCCTTGTCATAACTTTGACTTCGTCCATACTCATTTTATTATCAATGTGCCCAATCCTTCATGTTTTGAGCCTTGAATTGACATCTCTTATATGTTTGAACCGACTTCTTCTTACATCTTCCATGATTATAATCTCATTTTAATTGAATGGTGTGCATTAATGTTTATTTCTTATCACCATTTATCTAGTATGTGGAGTAGTGTGCATGATAACCTACTCCGTGCACTGTCTAGATATGATCTTAGTGTAAATATCTTACAAAAACCCGTCTCGGGCGTCAAGATAAAGACGTTAAATTTGTGGTTTTGTTTTGATGTTTTTATATTTTTTTTATTTGATTTATCTTTGAATTTTGGGAAGTAAATCTTTGTAGTGATAGTAAAAAGACGGTTTTTGTGCTCGAAAACCAAGAGAGTTGAGGAATGAAACCTCTTAGTTTTCATGTGAGTCTTCAATTGCGCACCAAGATCGGCACTAAGTTGAGTAATGGTATCAATCTCATGCCTCGCTCCCTCCTCTTTTAGCCTTACGGGGTCGACTATATTGCGAATTATGGACCGCCATATCTTCAATTCGTGCCCAAGTCTCATTATCCTCGACTTCCGTAAACCGCCCATTAGGCCCCATATTCAATATAGCTCTTGAGTCTTCATATAGGCCGTTCCAATATTGTTGAACTAGGAACCACTCGGACAACCCGTGATGTGGCCAAGAGCGAACTAAGGCCTTAAACCTTTCCCAAGATTCATACAGACTTTCCTCATCTCTTTGTTGAAAGCCCGTGATGGAAGCTCTCAACATATTAGTCTTCTCGGGGGGATAGAATTTTTTATAAAAGGCTATAGCAAGCTTCTTCCAAGTGTCAACACCCAAGGCCGCCTTGTTAAGGCCTTTGAGCCATTGTTTCGCTTTACCAATTAGAGAAAAGGGGAAAAGAACCCACCGAATTTGGTCTTAAGTAATTCCCGTTTGCGATATAGCGTCACAATAATCCGAAAAGGTCTCCATGTGTTGGTGCGGATCCTCGGTGGGCAAGCCACTAAATTGGTTCCTCTCAACGAGTTGGATACATTGCATCTTCGCCACAAAATTTCCACCATAAGCGGCCGGTAGAGTCGTAGGACCAGGCAAAACGTCTTCGGTAAATGTAGAGTGTGATGTGAACTTAGGCATGATTGGATTGACGGGAGATGACGCTGTAGAACTTGAAGTGATGTGGTTGGAGATGTGGGAGGTGAAGAAGGTGGAGAATAGGAAGGTGATGTAGTTTGAGATGTTGTTGATATAGGGGTGCCGAAAGGATTTAGGAAGGTCCTTTCGGTGGCTTCTATAGGTGGGGAGTTAGATCGATCTCCAAGTTTTGCTCAAAATCGTGGTTTGTACCCGGTTGGGAACCTCTCAATCTAGAAACCGTTCTTTGTCGAAGGTTTCGAAAAAAACTTTCCGGATATGGGTTGTAAGGAAGAGGATGGTCTCCATCTCTGGGCATAAACTGTGGACTTAAGAGCAAACGTGAGAAGTCTAGTGCTTTTTGGGCACTAGGAAAGAGGGAAATAAACCTCACACACACAAGAAACAAAGACAGACAAAGAAGAACAAACGAGAAGAAAGTCTAGTATAAGCAAACAAAGTCTAAAACACACCGTCCCTGGCAACGGTGCCAAATTGATGGACGGAATTGTCCTAGTCCTACCACCAAATAATCCGACAAACGTAAGCAAGGTAGCTAGGGCAAGTAGGGTCGGTCTCCACAAGGACGATGTTCAAAATAGGGAATGCACAACTCTAGACTAAGTTCTAAGGAAACGAGGGAGAAGATTAATTGGTGTAAAGATCGACTAACTAGAATAATCACTAGGACGCGATACTAAGCAAAATAAAGCAATAACGAGAAAGATGATTATGACTAAAGGTACAAAGAATTCAATAAGGAAAGGGTAGGGTTAGGTCGGGTTCAATGATGGAATAAGCGAATAGGGGAAACGAAGGTGCCGCTGTAATTCTAATCACTAAGGTAAGTCTGCACTCTCGTGACTAAGACAAACCCGAAAACCCATGCTAAGTTATTACACACATCATGAGAATTCAACCACAAGGAATGCAACCAAGAAGCAAGAAGAAGCAAGCAAGAATAGCATGGCCACTACTAGTCTAACAAGCATATCAACCAACATGTGGAGTGCAAAACAATAGGTTAGCAACAAAAACAACACTTTCGCCAAAATTTCACCCTAATCACCCATGATTAACATCTCATCCCCATACTAACCCCGCAAAAGTCTACTGACACATGGCTAAAGGGATACAAACATGAACTAAGAAAATGTCCATCACAATAAAATCATACATGATAACTTCTAAAAAAAGGATCAACAATAAACAATAACAAAGATTAAAGTTTTATGTAAAGAAGAAGAGAAATATACCAACTCAACAATGGATGATAAAAAGATTTTACCTTGAATATAATCAACCCAAAAGAATCTCTCAATGTTGTCAATAATGAGAAACCCTCTACAAGTCTTCAAATATCCAAGAAGATTACAAAGATTAAAACCTGATTAAGACTAATAAGAGAGTGATTAAGGAAAACTTAAGCTAAAACTATCTTAAAGAGGCTACAATTAATCTATGGTTTCGTAATAATTCAAAACGATTACAAGAAGACTATTTATAGGGTGCCATAATTGGGGAGATGGAGCGACGGGGGCAAAAGCCCAACATGGGCCTCACAGCTGTGTAGGGGGCGACACGGCCGTGTCACCTTTCTTCGACCCGGATGTGAAGCGGGGTGACACGGGCAGGTCGCTCGTCAGAAGACCTCTTGTTCTACGTCTTTTCGACACGGTTGGCGACATGGTGGGTTGCTCTTAAGGTCGCTCTTCCTTGGCTCTTCTGAGATGCAAAGGCTCGGGAATGGTTAATACGACGACGAAATCGACTACGAAAGTCGGAATTTCATGCCATAAGAACCTACAAGCAAAATCACACTAGAGGAAGCGTTAGTTGCACAAAACCGCTTCTAAAAGCGTTTAAATCGAAGCAATAAGAAGACAAAGACGAGAAAAAAGAGGCTAAATATTCAGCATATTAGAATACTAAGGGTGACGAGATAAGGAAACCCGAACACAAGAGTAATTCACTCGCATCGCTGGTCGCTTATCTCGTCATCTCCCGTATTTGGTTGTTTAAGGCGAGTCAATCCCTGAAATGCTTTTACGCTTTTGTTATTAATACCGTGTATATTATATAATAAAACTATTTCCCAAAACACAACTCGAGCAGACGTCCGATGAAGCTAAATCGAGCATCGTACGCCTTAATGGCCAAACTACGATGCCGAAATGCAAAGGACCTAATGCTTGCAATGACGAGTCGTTATCGGTTTCGAGCGAATATCCGATGAAGCCATTTGAACGCCGTAGGCCTAATGGCGAAACGACGATGTTAATAGTGCAAAGGATTTAACATTCGCCGTGACGAATCGATCCTTTCAATCGAACGTATTCGATAATCGAATCTGCCTAAAGTCCACATAACCACCAGACAGGACGAACGGGGGGTGGCTCCTCACGCTTGAGGCGCGCCACCTCTGGCGCCTAATGGCCAGGACGCCACAGGGCAGGCGCCTGACCTATAAGTTATGACGTGATCGTGGAATTCTTGTCGTATGCTTTCGACGCATAATTACTCCCTCCTAAATGTTTGATATCGATTCCATAATCGACAACTAAAAATTAAAGAATCATCGAAAGTGATTTAGAACGAATACTCGTTGATCATAAATCGATTACCGTAGGCTATTATTAGCTAAACGACGTTATCGACATGCGGAGGGTTACATTCATAATGACAAGTCTAGACAAGACACTTCGAGGCCTTGGGATGAAGCTAGCGTCATCCTTTGATCCTGTACACTGCCAATCTAGGCGCCCTAATGTACGCGCCTGAATGCTAGGATGTCGGGCATCCAGCGCCAGAGTTCCATGTCACACGGGTCACGCACCTGAGCTTCTATCCTCTGGTCAATACGTAACAAATACGTAGCTGATTAGAGTCTGTCCAAACTTCGATACACGGTTTCAATTTTTGTTTTCTATTTATGAGTCTGTTTATAGTTTACGTTTACCGTTTCTAATCCGATATTATTATTGCGATTAGATCAAGTATTGTGAATATCGGGTTGTAATCCAATAGTTTACGTTTACCGTTTCTAATTCACTTTATCGAAGATTTGTTATTTATCGGAAAATACTATTTCATCGTCTAATTATTTATTTCTATAAATTTCATTTTCGTCTCGAATATTATTTGTATCTCGAGAAACGTTTATTTTACTAATTTTATTAGTTGGCCCAGATATTTTTATTAATTTGTTTTGTAATTCGATTTCTTGGGTCAGTCAACTTTTGTCTCGGAAACCGTCTTGTACTACACCTATTCTATTTAATCCAAAAACTTATTGTCTCGGATTCCGTACACTTTTATTGTGAGTTGATTTCATCCCACTTGGTTCATCCCTTTTTTCATTTTTTCCCCCACTTCAGTACGTACACCCCCCCCCCCCCCCCACTCTTCTTATTTTCCACCGCTTCTTGCTCATTTTTTTCCCCTTATCCTCTTGTATTTCCGCTAAGATTAACGTACCTATCCCCTTGTCTTGTACGCCCTTTAGCATACAATCAGCCATTGCATCCTCCTCCTCACTTTCACCATAAGCATTCAACCGCTCTATTTTTCTTCCCCTGCGTCGTGTGAATACTCTGGCCAAGCATTTCGTCGTTTTGTTTATTGTCTTCGTTCTTTTCGTCGCCTGAACTCGGCGAGCGATCTATTCTTCTTCTTCTTCTTCTTCTTCCTCATTCTATCTGTTACTGCTACTTTAATGTGATGTCGTTGATGCTTTTTCCTCTCTTCTTAATTCCGCTGTTGTATCGATGTTTTGCTGTTTACTTTCCGACTTATATCGATTTGTCCTCTATCTTTCATTTTCGTGGTTTTCCTGTTGTTTCTTCTTCTTTTCTATTTTTTCCCGTCCTGTTGCTTCCCCTTCATCTCATCCTGGTTTCTTTTGTTGCTACTGCGTGGTGTTGCTGCTATCTGTTTCGTTCTCGCTACTACTACTTCTGTCTGTTTTCTTCTCGCTGCTACTACTACATCTCCTTTTGTAGTGGCGTTATGTGTTTCGGTTTTATGCCGCTAAAGTTCCTCTTGTTTCCTGCTTGTTGTCGTTGGTCTTGTTGTACCTTCCTTGTTGCCTTTCAAATGCTACTGTTTCATCGATATTGTCGTCCGCTGTTGTTGTACTTTATCACCTTGCTGTTGTTATTGTTGTTCGTCTGTTAATTTACCACTGCTGTGAGTACGTGCTTGTCGATGTTCGGTCGCGGTTGTTTCAACTCTTCCGTTCCCATGGTTTGGTCATCTGTATTCTTGCTTTTTCCTGTCGTGTTTCTTCATCTCATTTAGTCCCTAATTATTGTCGTCCATCCATCATTCCGTCCCCGTTCTTTTTGTCCTGTTCTTCGCTGATGGTAACACTTTTTGAGTCCAACCTTGTCATTCTCATTCATCTTAACTTGTCCATAAATCCTTCCCCGATCTTGCTCCTAATCTTTTCGTTCGTCTTGGTTTTAGCTTTCCTAATTTGGGTTATCAAGGTTACTCGAATCGAACCTTGTCTCACTAACTTGTTTTGTCGACACGATTTTCAACTCGAAGTTTAAGGCGTATCATTAAAGATTTGGAATCGGCCTTTACAAGAAGAAGACGTATATCATAGGTTTAACAAGGTAACTTTAGGACGTTTCTCGATTTTATATCGTATGTTTGAGTAGTAGTACGTAGTAAATATTTTAAGTTCGGTTTTCTAATTTTTAGCTATTTATTATTCGCTAAAAATATTATTTTATAAATCGTGGGCTTTATATATATTTTACGACTTTCGATATCGTTTTATAAATCGTTAGTAATTTTATTATTTGTGATCGTTTATAATATTTTGTTTCTTATCGTGACACTAGTAACTAAATAATGTCGATTTCATATTTTCGTCATATTTCATTAATTTATAATTTTAACTCAAAATCGTATTTTTATATTATAATCGAGATTTGTATAGTTGTTCAATAAATTAATTTCGTTTTACGACTTATATTAAAAAATGAGAAAGTAGTCAATTTTGTTTTAAATACATTTTTAGTCGAGACTATATTCCCTAATTTTTTCTCATTTGTCTACGATTGATTATTTTAGTAAAATCAGTATTATTTATTGATAAAATCTATTTGCTAAAACTAATTTGAAAGCTTTATAAAATCTCGTTGACTCAATTAATTTTGATATCGTTTCTCTTAAAACATCTCCTTTCTAAAATTTATAGTTTTAACTCAATTTTCTAATTATTTATAAAGTACTATATATTGACTTATTATATTTTCTTTATGTATTGAGTAACAAATTTAGAAATATATTAAAGTTACGATAACGTCATTAATTATAAAATGTTAATTTCGTTAGAAATGCTATTTTAATACATTTCACTCATTTTAATAACTTACTTATTTTATATAACAAAATTTCTATCTTAAGTAAGTTTCTAAAATTAGTAAGTTTCTATTTATAGAAAGTTTCCTTTTATATAAAATGTTTATTTCTTTTATTTTCATACTATTTACGATGATTACTTATTCTCAATATCGATAATGGCTTGTTTTAGAGTTATGGAATAAAGATAAGTGTGGGGTTAGAGTAATATAGTCTGGGATGTACGTTTTTGCCATCGGCTATAAAGCCGGTGTGCCTATTTGGGACACATTTAGTCGTTGAACTAGGCGTAGTTTCGCCCAAGAGAGTGTGCATTGTGCCCTTAAGCTCGATATCGCATCATGTTAGTCGCCGTTAGTTGAACTGGATACATTTGGTATCCAGGAGGGGTGTATACTACTTAACCCAGGACCTCGCTGTACGCAATCCTGTTATAGTTGAGTTGCCTAGTTAGAGATTGGATTCTGTTATGAGTTAAGTCTACAGTTCTCGAAACTAGTTTACAGTATTATCTTAGTGAACGTCTAGCCTTGTGCACACTGATCGAATTTCCGTAACGCCATTTTTGAATATTATTATTATCGATTGATTTTTGACTTGCAGGTTGACAAGTGCTTTAAGTTTCGTTGAAAACTTATTTTTATTATATTGTTTTAATGTTTTCTCTTTTTAAATATTTTCATATAATAATACCATTATTTTTCCTTATGATATAATATGGCTGGGAGAACGTCCGAGTTATACTCTACTAACGTGGGTGTTATGTTTATAATATGACAGGTATTTGCTGCTGGGTTTTGGGTGTGAGCTAGCGAGTAGCGTGGATCCTACTCTTTCTTTATTCATGTAATTTATGGATTTGTATAACCCGTTTGGAGAATTTCCTTTTTAGCCATTTTGTAAAAAGAGGCATTTGTATTGACATAGCATTTCTTTTAATAAGATATAGTTTGTCAGTGTGTTTTAATCTCAACTCTACAGTGTTTCCGCCATTATATTGCATTCGATTTCCTAGGGGATTACAGTTTGTATCAGAGCATTGTTTCTCCCGACGCTTACACCTGATTCTAGGAAAAATACTCGTAAATGATTTGCACATTAAAGGAATATTAGTAAGAGATGGGTAGAAACAAAATAAGGACTTAACTGTTAGGATTATTTATTCTTGTAACTCAATGATTAGCATTGAATATTTGTTTCTTTTATCGAGAAGAAGACAAATGAACAAGATGTTGATATGATGCTGCTCCAGATCGGGACATGACCTGCTTAGAACTCTAGCCTGCAGACTCGAGTGGACAACATGGTGCTCTAAGAAAGATGTCGATGGTGACTTTTTAGCTCCAACTCAGTTCGCCTAAGCTACAGGTTAGATGATCAAGAGTAGATTCGTGTTCCTTGATGTTGCAGTAGATCCAGATGAAGCGACCCAAGACTTGTGTGTTCGTTCCTCTACAAGAAGATGAAGTAATCCATTTAGTTCCCTCGTGAACTCTAGAGGCCCGAAGATTCTCCTCTGGTTCAAGAACTTGGTAATATAGGATTACCAATTCTTTTCTCCCTGCCTCTACTTCTTCCAACTCTTCTCTTTGAATTCTCGTCTTCATTCTTGTGATAAATCTTTGATTAATTCTCCTACTTTACCATCTTCCTCGTGAGATTCTTGGTTTGACCAAATTCCGTCTCTGTGAACCCCGTGAAAAGTTATAGATGTTCAAGGTTTAATAAATCCTTGTTACCTGGTTTGAGTATTGTGAGTCCACCCTATCTTCTAAGCAAGTAAGTAATTCTTGAGGATTGATTTAAATGGCAAATTGTTGCTTGATGGAATTAGGATGATACCTTAGATCCCGATCAACCTTGGGTTATAGGTTACATGATTATATAGAGTACTTAAAGTTGAATGATATTTTGGAGTAGTAAGAATATATCATATTTGATGGATACCTAGTACCTAACCTATAACCGAACTAAGTGTAATTGATAATATTACTTTGAGATTCTTACCTAATGCTAATTTGATGGATGCGTCATGAATATTTGGGATAATAGAGTATTGTTTAAAGTGTTAGCATGAGTGTTGTGGTACAATTAAAGGTTTTCATTAATGTCGTTAAAAACTTTGATTGACATAGATTACCCGTGTTTCTTAAGGATTAGATCGTTGATCGTTGTTTAAGGTTGTAACCTATGAACTTTGGAGTTGAGTGATCTAACTTGGATGATTTATTCTTGACCTTGAAGAAGAGAAATATCTTGCACAATTATAATTTGGGCTTATTGTGTTGTTTTGAGGAATACTACAACACAGATCATCTTATTGAGACTTTCAGTTTAGAACCTTAGACCAACGAGATTGTGGCTTCGTTGAGTTATTAAATATTTTGTGGTTGCCTTGTTGTAATAGGGCATTTGGTGGACTTCTCAGAAACCTTAGTTGAATGACACGTTTGAAGATGTGAGTGTTTGCGCCATTACCTATAAGTTTGAGCGTGTTTGAGGATTTGTTGTACTTTCCCAACTTCTGTACTTGTGGCATTATAAATATGTTGGTGATCATTTTTGAGGATTTAGTGCCCGAACATTATTAAATTTGTGGACCGTGTTTAGTGTTCCTTACTCGAGAAATTTGGAGTATACTTCGAGTTCAAACCTTATGAGCTTTGGATTTAGAAACCCTATCGATTGCGAGTTTGGGTGTGTTTTGTTGACCGTTGGAATTTTAAATGATGAGATTAGATTGTAAAGCATTTGTGGATAAGTATCGTGTCGTTTCAACGATTGGATAATCACGTAAGACATTTTTGGAGATGGTGATTGAGTAGTACCACCTAGTGCTTAATTTTGGACTTAACGTTATTTGATGGAAATTAGGAACCTGTGTTTGTGGGAGTCGTACTGGGAATCTCGAAATGGTTAATTTATTCTCTAATCCTTGAGAGCTCTATTTGACTCTCAATTTCGTTCCTCCCCTTAGCTTTTCTTAAATCATGCTACTTCTTCTTCGACCAATCCCTTTCGACTTCTTTATCGGGTTTGAAAACTTTTGTTTCGATCTGTCTTTGACCTTGACTCTATCTATCCGTTTACCATTTTTCTCGAACCTATGTTATGAAAAGTTTGACTAATTTAAAATTTTGGGCTATTAACATTTTGAGTTATAAATTTCAAAACTTGATATTTCGTTTCTATTTTATTTTTGGTTGATAACACATATTTAGTCCTGTTTCAAAATATCTTAATAATTTATTTTAAAGTAATTTGAAATTGTTTAAAATTTTGATATTGATTTTCAAGTTATCGAGATTTTATGAAAACTTTCATAATTGCTAATATTTTGATTTCTATAAGATTATTATGTAAAATGGTTTTACATTTTCGAAAAACATTGTATGTCTTAAGTCTTTATTTTATTGTCGATAGACTTTAAATCTGTTATTGAAAAAGTTTGACGACTGGTTCTATTTTTATTTACTACTACAAAACTCGATCTCTCAATTTTTTGTTTGTTCTTAAAACAAAATATTGTCAAAATTCTTAATCAAACGTTTTACTATTGCATTGAAAATATTTGGGTACTCTCCCCCTCGAGTTCGTTTACAAATATTATTTATCGTTATTATTTTATAAAATAATTTTAACTTACGATTTTATTAATTGAAATGATTTTTTTTACTTCTGGTATTTGTACCCAACTCTTCTTGAAATAAATTTTGTCTTCGATTTCGATTTCATATCACGTTTGAAATTGTAAAAAATTTTAAAACCGAGATTGTGAAGCAAGTTAAGCATTCTCATTTTGTTTAAGTGAAATAACCTTATTTTTCATTCTATTATTATATTTTTGTTGGTTTCGAGGACGAAACTTCTTTTTAGTTGAAAAGATTGTAACATCCCTGATTTTATAAATTAAATTAAATTAAAGTTTATTTTTATTTTATTTACGATTTAACTCGTACTTCTTAAAATTATTATAAAACGAATTTATAGTTTAATCGTTTCAAACTCCTAAAATTCTATTTGTCTCGGAAACCCTTCTTATATTTAAAACATATTTTTATTTTCGTTTCGATTTATTTTATACATTTAATTTAATTCTTATCGAAAGTCTATTTCCGCGATTTAAATCTAAATTCTTTTTATTTATTTGTATTTAACCTCGAATTTCTATTTTCGGCTCGAAGCTCATTTATTTTAAGTTTTGTCAAAACATTTATTACCTTTCCTCGAGAAAATAATTTAATTCACTTTATCGAAGATTTGTTATTTATCGGATAATACCATTTCATCGTCTAATTATTTACTCCTATAAACTTCATTTTCTTCTCGAAAATTATTTATATCTCGAGAAACGTTTATTTTACTAATTTTATTAGTTGGCCCAGATATTTTTATTAATTCGTTTGTAATTCGATTTCTTGGGTCAGTCAACTTTTGTCTCGGAAACCGTCTTGTACTACACCTATTCTATTTAATCCAAAAACTTATTGTCTCGGAATCCGTACACTTTTATTGTGAGTTGATTTCATCCCACTTGGTTCATCCCTTTTTTCATTTTTTCCCCTACTTCAGTACGTACACCCCCCTTACTCTTCTTATTTTCCACCGCTTCTTGTTCATTTTTTTCCCCTTATCCTCTTGTATTTCCACTGAGATTAACGTACCTATCCCCTTGTCTTGTACGCCCTTTAGCATACAATCAGCCATTGCATCCTCCTCCTCACTTTCACCATAAGCATTCAACCGCTCTATTTTTCTTCCCCTGCGTCGTGTGAATACTCTGGCCAAGCATTTTGTTGTTTTGCCTATTGTCTTCGTTCTTTTCGTCGCCTGAACTCGGCGAGTGATCTGTTCTTCTTCTTCTTCTCCTTCCTCATTCTATCTATTACTGCTACTTTAATGTGATGTCGTTTATGCTTTTTCCTCTCTTCTTAATTCCGCTGTTGTATCGATGTTTTGCTGTTTACTTTCCGACTTCTATCGATTTGTCCTCTATCTTTCATTTTCGTGGTTTTCCTGCTGTTTCTTCTTCTTTTTTTTTTTTCCGTCCTGTTGCTTCCCCTTCATCTCATCCTGATTTCTTTTGTTGCTACTGCGTGTTGTTGCTGCTATTTGTTTCGTTCTCGCTACTACTACTTCTGTCTGTTTTCTTCTCGCTGCTGCTACTACATCTCCTTTTGTAGCGGCGTTCCGTGTTTCGGTTTTATGCCGCTAAAGTTCCTATTGTTTCCTGCTTGTTGTTGTTGGTCTAGTTGTACCTTCCTTGTTGCCATTCAAATGCTACTGTTTCATCGATATTATCGTCCGTTGCTGTTGTACGTTATCACCTTGATGCTGTTATTGTTGTTCGTCTGTTAATTTACCGCTGCTGTGAGTACGTGCTTGTAGATGTTCTGTCGCGGCTGTTTCAACTGTTTTGTTCCCATTGTTTGGTCATCCGTATTCCTGCTGTTTCATGCCGTGTTTCTTCATCTCATTTAGTACCTAAATATTGTCGTTCATCCATCATTCCGTCCCCGTTCTTTTTGTCTTATTCTTCGCTGATGCTAATACTTTTTGAGTCCAGCCTTGTCGTTCTCATTCTTCTTAACTTGTCCACAAATTTATTATAAAACGAACTTGTCGTTTAATCGTTTCAAACTCCTAAAATTTTGTTTGACTTGGAAACTCTTCTTATATTTAAAACATATTTTTATTTCTGTTTCGATTCATTATATACATGTAACTTAATTCTTATCGAAAGTCTATTTCGACGATTTAAATTCAAAATTCTTTTTATTTATATATTTTAAGCCTGAAGCTCATTTATTTTAAGTTTCGTTAAAATATTTATTTCCTTTCCCCGAGAAATCAATTTAATTCATTTTATCGAAAATTTATTATTTATCGGGAAATATTATTTCATCGTCTAATTTTTTATTTCTATCAACTTCGTTTTCGTCTCGAGTACTTTATTTACACATTTTATTTGTCGGTCCGATTATTTAATATTTTTTTATTAACTCGTTTTAATTGATTTGAGGGTCAATCAACTATCGTTTCGGAATTTGTCTCGATTCATTTTATTGTGCTAATTCAGCCCCTTTGTTTTGTTTTCGACCCACTAATTAAGTACACTTCACTTGCTTTGTTTTCTCCACCCCTTCATTACGTTCACCCCCTTTCATCTCTTTCCACCGTTTCATCCCTCCTTTTCACCTCCTCTTACCTTTTTCATTTTCCCCTTCAATTAGCTTTGATTTATTCCCCTCTTCTCCTTCTTCTTCACCTGTTTCTTCCTTTCTGCTACTGCTGCGTGTTCTGCCTTCATCCCTTTACGCATCACCTCCCTTGTCGTCTTGCTCTCTCTGTTTTTGTCCTTTCTCCGAGCTCCGTCTGTCCTGCTCCCTCGTCGTCCACTGCCTCTGTTTCGCCCTTTCTGCTGCTGTTGTACGCTGTCTTCGTTGTCGGAACTCGGTGAGTATTAGTTCTTATTCTTCTTCTTCTTGCTTTTACTGCTGTTGATGCGTCGGTTTTTCTGCTGTTGTCACATTTGTTGGTCTGTGCCGCTGCTGTCCTGTTCATCTCCTTCTTTTCCGTTCTTCTTCTTTTCTTCCTCTTCTCCTGTGTTTTTGTCTCTGTTGTACTGGTGTTTCTGCTGCTGCGTTTATCTACTTTAAGTCCGTTTATTCTTCTGTTTTTCTTCTTCTGCGTTGTGTTGCTGCCGTTCTATGTTGATTTCCGTTCCATCCTTTCCGTCCTTTTTCGGTTTCGTCATCTGTTTGTTGCTGCTATTGTCTTTGTCAATTCGGGTTCGATTTCGGCTGTCGTTTGTTGTTGCTGTTACTGTTGGTGCTGTTTGTTTCGTGCTCTCATGCTGCTGTTGCGTTCCGCTGCTTTTCTTCTTATTCCTTGCAACTTTCCGTCCCGTTTCGGTTATCGTCATTTGTGTTACTACTGTCTTTCTGCTCACTCTTGTCTGATCAGATTCTTTTGCTGCTGTCACGTTAATTGTTTTGTCGTCATTCTCGTTCCCGGTCTATTCCTGTCCGTTTCTTTCCTCGGTTCTCTTTTCTTCTTCTCTTATTTCTGATCTATCTTTCTTTTGCTACTGTTTTCGTTTCTGTCTTTGTCATGACCGTTTCGTCTCGTTCTCGTTTTATGTTGCTGCTCGCTATTGTTCTACTACTTGTCTGCTGCTGCTGCTGCTGTTAAGCTGTTAATGTTATCTTTGTTATTACATGTCAACCGTTGTTCACGCCTTACTTCTGTTCTGCTCGTTTTTTCCCCCGTTCTCGGTTCTTTTCGTCGCTACTGCTACCCTAGTTCTTCATTCCTCTATTATTTTTGAATTTTGCGTTCCTTTCGTGGTTACTGTTATACTTCTACCTCGCTTATTTCTCGTGTCTCGTTTGTACATCGGAGTTTAGTGAAGAACAAGTTTCCGGGACGATTTTTGGACTATTGAAGAGCTTGGACTGACCTAGGCAAGTACGTGATCGCTTGGATATCGGCTAAAGGTAACTTTAGGACGTTACTCGATTTTATATCGTATGTTTGAGTAGTAGTATGTGGTAAATATTTTTAACTTCGGTTTTCTAATTTTAGCTACTATTATTGCTAATTATATTAATTTTAAATCGTATGCCTTATCAGTATTTTTACAACTTTCGATATCATTTTATAAATCGTTAGTAATTTAATTATTTACGATCATTATAATATTTTGTTGGTTATCGTGACACTAGTAACTAAAGAATGTCGATTTCATATTTTCGTCATATTTCGTTAACTTATAATTTTCACTCAAAATCGTATTTTTATATTTTAATCGAAATTTGTATACTTGTTAATAAATTAATTTCTGTTTTACGATTTATTCTAATAAGTGAGAAGATAGTCGATTTTGTTTTAAATATATTTTTAGTCGAGACTATTTTCACTAATAATTTCCTATTTGTTTTCGATTGACTATTTTTTATTAAAATCCGTATTATTTATTAATAAAAACTATCTGTTAAAAATAATTTGAATTCCTCGTAAATTTAATTTCATATATAAAGTTCGTCGACTCAATTAATTTTGATATCATTTTCTTAAAACATCTCTTTTCTAAAATTTATAGTTTTAACTCGATTTCCTAATTATTTATAAAATACTATAAAACGACTTATTATATTTTATTTATATTTTCAGTAACGAATTTAGAAATATATTAAAGTTACGATAACGGCGATAATAATAAAATGCTAATTTCGTTAGAAATGTTATTTTTATACTTTTCACTTATTTTAATCACTTACGAGTTTTCTATAACAATATTTCTATTTTAAATAAGTTTCTAAAATTAGTAAGTTTCTTTAGAAAGTTTCCTTGTTATATAAAATGTTTATTCTTTTTATCTTCATATTAATTACGATGATTATATCTTTTGTATATATATATATCGATAATGGCTGTTTTGGAGTTATGGCACTACAACAAAATCACCCTTTCGCGACGATTATTTTGGTAATTCGTGGCTATTCTATTCGACACGAAAGGTTTCCCCATCGATTGTGTATTCGTTGAGGTAGGCGGCGTTGCCGTAGCCTTTCGTGTCGAATAATCTATTCGCTGGGTTAGGTTCTTAAAAGCGACGCGAAAGAAGATGAGGTTTAGTGACGATTTTAGTGTCGATTATTATTGATGCGGTAAATATTTTGATTTTCCCACTAATAAAAATTGTGGCGATTGTATTCGACACAATAAGTAGAATAAAACGTCATTTAGTGGCAATTGTTGTAATTGTATTCGACACGATAAGCAAGTAATATAATATCATTCATTTAACAATTTTATCAATAGTATTCGACGCGATAAGTATTACAAACAATCGTAACAATTGCATTCGACACGATATGTAATACAATTGCAACGACATAGTAAATTCGTAACAATTTCATTCGATACGAAATATCATTTCTATCTCTCAAATACGATGCTAAAATAAAAGGAAAGGACAAGCGAAAAAACATGACACTTATATATAACTCATAAAATCTCAAAATTATATGTATCCAACATCGACTAAATTAAATTAATAAAAATAGGTCCAAAATATGTGCAAACAATCCTTTTAGAACCTAAAAAAATTAACTAGGTCTTCAACCCCAAATCAAAGCTTCAAACCATCTATTCCAAATTAATTATCAGTATCTTGACCTGAATTAATTTCTCTAAACTGGCAAGAGAGCTAGCTGCCACGGTTGATAACAGTGCGGTTATACCATCATCAGTTTTGGTATTAGGCTGCAAAAACAGTACAAAGATTAATACAGGAACCAAGTTATTATTCTCATAACTTTAACCATACTCTTCAAAGATCAGATAAGAACACTCGAATTACAAAACAGTAGGACAATAAACCAAAGCATGAAACAAAAAACAGAAAGCCTATAATATTAAGTTAACATCACAGCAAAGGAGTCAAAAGAACTGAAACATTATCGACTTCTTTCAGCAGCTAAATCTCTGTAAAAGACAAGTGTTTTTGAATTTTCATTGAAGGCAAAGAACATAAATAGGCAAACAGGGAAAACAACACTTATTGAAAAAAGTACATTAATGTCACCATGAAGGTCCAAGGGCTAATTCACGAAATGATTCAAACTTACATTACCCTTATGCTGTAAGAGAACCTCGACAACATCCGTATGGCCATGCCCTGCAGCCCAAATTAAAGGGCTACCAGAGTCACTTTGTGAGTCAATTGCAGCTCCTTTTGAAAGTAACAATTTTATCAACTCCATATTTCCTGCACACAAAAGGGGTTACAAATTGAATATTAGTAGAAGGTTCAAGGTTTCACGAAAACCCCAAAAATGTGTACTTGTGAGCCATGGCAATGTTCAATTCTTTCACTAATATGAGCCATATATTTCGATACGATAAAATAGGACACAACAATCCAATTTGTTGATTCATTTGACATGTAATATACAATCAGTGGACCTGTGCCCCAGAATGTGTTGCCCACAGACCATGTACAGGGCTACGTTACTTGACTCATTCGTAAGTATCGAAACAATGCATTGGATATTTGGATGCGGCTATTTTGTGTGAATTTCGTTTTTTTTCTCGATTTTTTGGTCTAAAATAAAGTGTTGAAGTGTGTATCGTATGATTCGTATCAAACACAATACGTATTGGATACGAGGGCAACTACATGAAGTGTTAAAGTAACATAAGAACAAGGCTACGATGAGAGTATAGTACTGTCTATACATGTATTATGAGAGTAAAATAAGAAACAATGTTAAGTGCCAAACGATTAGAAAAAAGGTATACCGATGCCAGCAGCATGATGTAAAGCTGTAGCCCCCAAGTCACTAGCGATTGCAGGGTCCGCACTGTGATCAAGAAGAAAACTCATTGTGACAATATGACCTTGTCTGGCTGCATGAACAAGAGGTGTCTCTCCTGTAACAAACACGATAGTATCATAATCATATACTGAATTTCGGTCTTTGTTAATCGTACAAAGGTCTTTAACTATTACCAACATATTCAGATTACGGAGTATTTCATTTAGTTCTCAATCAATAGACAAAAATATAAGAGTTTGGGGTCGGCAAATGAACAACCAATCAAAACAAACAACAACAATCATCAAGCCTAAACCTAAATCATGGTACAAACCATCAGCACAACTTTACGTAAATAACGAAAAATTATGTAAAAGTAACAATAGCAAACTCTAAAATTCAAACACTCGGCACTGACACCTTCCTAATGGCAATAATCACATAAACCATCCACACTAACTATAGAATTCAAACACTCGGCATTGACACCTTCCTAATGTCAATAATCACGTAAACTATCCAATCTAACCGGAAATGAACGCTTACTACAAGTTCCAGGAATCGGGATTCAATAAGCGTATGCATTTCTTCATTCTTACTGAAATGCTAAACCTAATTTGGGGGAGAAAAAAGCAGACAACAAAGGGCCATAATATTACTGAAATCAACTGACGAACAGTAATGCTTATATATGTGCATACAAACTGAAATCAACGCTTTTGTTCCAGTAATGCTTATATATATGTGCACATATATTACTGAACAGTAATGCTTAATACGATATATATATATGTGCACATATATATATATACATACTTAGCTCATCGGTGCATTATTCACACGAGTCACGAGCATATTATCCATCGAGTTAGTCATTAGGTAGTAAGGTGAGGTGTCATGGTCAAAGAGTTGCACTAGAAACGGACATGTTCTACGTGATATCTAGCAGTTTAGCACCAGTACGGTTGACCACTCATTATCATTATTAGTGTTATTCTTTGCAGCCTGCAAATTTGATGACTTTAATCAACGCACCATGCCACCATGTCCTTCAAAACTTACCCACCCAATTTAGAATCTACACATGTGCATACAAACTGAAATCAACACTTTTGTTCCAGTAATGCTTAAATTATATATGTGCACATATATTACTGAACAGTAATGCTTAATACGATGTATGTATATGTATGTATGTATGTGTGTGTGTGTGTGTGTATGTATGTATGTATGTATGTATGTGTGTGTATGTATGTATGTATGTATCTATGTATGTGTATGTATGTATGTATGTACAAACTGACGAACAGTGATGCACATCTCGAACCACTAATATATGTGCATTACTGAAATCCGATATGAAGTGTCAACCCGAGCTTTTGTTCCAGCCATCTTAACAGGTTAAGGGAGTAAATCAACTGAAACTAGGAAAATTATGCAATAAATCCCAATTATATGCTGATACAATCAAATAAAAGAGATTAAAGAGTACAATCGATAATTAAAACGTACCGAAGCAGTAGTAATTGGGATCGAAAAGCAGTAATAATTGGGATTGAATTGGGAGCAATTATAAACAGTTTCGATTATACTCGATAATCCTAATATAAACAGTAATCGGAACAACAATAATTGGGATTGAATTGGGATCAAAACAGTAATCGAAGCAGTAATCGGAACAGTAATCGAAATAGCAATCCTATATTATGCAATAGATCGAAACAACAATAAATTATGCAATAAATCCCAATTATATACTGATACAATCAAATAAAAGAGATTAAAGAGTATAATCGATAATTAAAAAGTACCTACGCAGTAGTAATTGGGATTGAATTGGGTAAAACGTACAGTAATATGGGTTTGAATTGGGAAAAACAGTAATTGGGATTGAATTGGGTAAAACTCAGTTTCGATTATACTCGTACAACAACGATAATCAGTACAACAGCAATATAATCGAATAATCGTATATAATCGACTAATTCTTCCATAAACAGTAATCAAATAAGCGTACAACAGCAACATAATCGAATAATCGGTACCTTAATGGAAATAATTGTACAACAGTAGTTGGGATTGAATTGGGTAAAACGTACCTTAATGGAAACAACGATATAATCGTGTGATATCGATTGAATTTCGGGGAGAAGGATGAAGATGATTGCGGTTCTTCACGGTATGCATATGTCGAGCGAGCTTCACGGTATGAAGATGAAGGCATATATTAGAAACCTGCGTAAGTTTTAGGAAAATAAATCTGAGTTTAGGAAATAATTAGAGTTGGCGCAAATATGAAAAAATTTGAGAACAGGTTTAGTGCTCATCGATTTATGTTTTTCAGTATTTAGGATATGTTAAGGAGTTATTAGCGTCATTTACGTATATTAATTAGTGTCAATTGTTATTTGATACGATAAATTGTTTATTATATAAGTCATTGTTGGTTAATTGTGTTGATTTTTCAATCGTCACGATATAATCGTCGTGAAAAGGTAATTTTGTTGTAGTGTGGAATAAAGTCCAGTGTGGGGTTAGAGTAATAATCTGGGGTTTACGGTTTTGCCATCAACTATAAGGCTAGTGTATCAGGAATCGGTACATTAGTTGTTGAACCGGGTGACAGGTATCCCGGGAGTTGTGTACATTTTGACCTTAAGCTTAGGCCTCGCAGTAAGTCGCCGTCATAGGTTGAACTGGGTGACAGGTAATCCCAGGAGGGGTGTGCATTGTCTTAAACTAGGGCCACGCATTTATAAGTCGTCGTCTTATTATGGTTGAGTAGCCTAGTTAGAGACCGAAGTTTGATTTGTTTTAACTAGGTTCTCGAAGCTAGTTTTTAGTATTCTCCTGGTGAACGTCTGACCTTCTACACTGAATATTTCCATAACGCCGTTTTGAATATTTTTATTATTATCGATATATTTTGATTTGCAGGTTGGCAAATATTTGAAGTTCTCTTCTGAAAACTTGTTCTGATTTTATTGTTCCAACATTTTAAGTTTTCTCCGAAAGCTTATTTTTATTATATCATTTAATGTTTTCCATTTTAAGTATTTTGATATAATAATACTATTATTTTTCATATGATATAACATGGCTGGGAGAAAGTCCGAGTTACTCCTCACTGACGTGGCTGTTATGTTTGTAACATGACAGGTATTTGCTGCTGGGTTTTGGGTGTGAGCTTACGAGTAGCGTGGATCCTACTCTTTCTTCATTCATGTCTATTTATGGATTTGTATAGAACCGTTTAGAGATTTTACTTTTAGCCCTTTTATAAAAAGAGACCTTTGTATTGACCTACCATTTCTCTTAATAAGATGTAGTTTGTCAGTGTGTTTTAATCCCAACTCTACATTGTTTCCGCCACTGTATTGCATTAGAATTTCTAGGGGATTACAGTTGGTATCAGAGCATTGTTGCTCCCGACGCTTACACCTGATTCTAGGAAAAATACTAGTAAATAATTTGAACATTAAAGAAATATTAGTGAGAGATGGGTAGAAACCAAAATAAGGACTTAACTTCTAGGATTATTTGTTCTTGTAACTCAATGACCATCGTTGAATGCTTCTCTTAAATTTTGTTACCGCATCTGTTGCTAATCATCGATTTTGAAAGCTCTTATTTTTAATTTTATTATCCTTGTTCTTTTTATCCGTTAACCATTTTTCAAACTCCTTATCTTATAAAAAGTTTGACTAGATAAAAAAAAGGATTATCGTAAAATTTTAACTTTTTGAATTATAATTTCTAATTGTGAAATTGCCGTTTTGTAAAAAGTTTTTCTAACTTCAACTTTTCAAATATTGTGAAATTTAGCATTTTTGAATTATAATTAAAGAACTTTATACTTCACTTTTGTTTTATTTTTTGTTGATATTTATATTTAGATCTGTTTCAAAATGCCTTAATAAATTATCTTAAATTATTTCGAAATTATTTTGATTTTTTATTTTCAATCGATCGGAATTTTATTATGAAGACTTTCATATTTCCAAATATTTCAATTTGTATAGGATTATTATGTAAAGCGTTTTAACATTGTCGAAATTATTTTATGTTCAAGTTTGATAACATATTTGAAAACTTTCATAATTACTTTGATAACATTTTCGAAATTTTAACATTTTGGAAATCAGTTTTCGTTTTATTGTTGGTGGACTTTTGAACCTGTCATTGAAAAACGTCTAACGACTGATTTGATTTTACTAACTACAAAATTTGCTTTCTCAAAAATAAATTTTGTTTTGTCTTAAAACAAAATATTGTCGAGTTTCTTAATCAAAACGTTTTGTTTTGAAATGTTTTCGGTATTCTCCTCCGAGTTCATTTAAAAATGTTATGTAACAATGTTGTTTTATCAAATAACTTTACTTTACGATTTCATTCATTTAGAAGATTTTAAACTTCGGGTAGCTTAGCCCAATTCTTCTTGGAATAAATATTTGCAATCGATTTTGTATCACTTTGAAAGTTGTGAAATTTTCTTTTAAACCAATTTTTTTTATGCAAAATAAGTATTCTCATCTTTTCGACTGAGGTAATCTTGATTCCTTTCTGCTTATTCTTAGTTTCGAGGACGAAACTTTGTTTTAGTGGGGAGGATTGTAACACCCGCTATTTTCCTACCGCTTTTATCCTTTCCGCTATGACTTCATCATAACTCTATTTCGGCCCTATGTTTCATCATTTTTCCAAGCTTTATTTTTATTTTAGAGTCCAATAATATTTTTTTTAAAAAAATATTTTAATTCTTTTAAACCTATTTATTTGATTTTCATCGTAAATTAATTATTTTTCCGCTAGGAATTCTACTTCTCTACGAACTAACGTTTTTAATCTCGGATATAAGTTATTTATTTTCCTAAAAATGTCTAAATATATTTATATAATATTTTCAACTAATAAATATTTTTTATTTATGAAAATTTAGCCATTAATGATTTTATTACGAAGTTTCGTAAATAATTATTTTCTAACGCGAGGTTTACTCAAATTGCTTTGAAATGCTTTTAATAATTTTACGATCCTTATTTTTATCAACCTACAACTAAAAAGAGATCCTTTTGGACCGTGAAACCATGTAGTCACACCTTTGATTACAACTTTTATTTACATAACACTTTATGTTTAAACTTTAAGTAAAAAGATATTTTTATCTTTAATTGATTTACATGCTTAAATGACAAACTTTTCATGCTACCATCTCATTTACCTTGGCTGAAATTTTATGACCACATTCACATTGTTTTTATCAATTTTAAAGTTTCATTTATCCACCATCCCTTCATATTTTTTCTTATTCATTTTTACATCAATTTTATTTTATCAAAAACCTCTTCTTTCTCCCTCTTTTGGCTGGTGTTTCTGCCCATTTTTAGCAGCCATTTTCGTCCATAATCAGGCATTTGATGGACTTCTCAGGAACCTTAGTCGAATGACGTGTTTGAAAATGTGAGTATCTATCGTTACATGTCAGGCTGAGTGTGTTTAAGGTTTGGCGTACTTTCCTAACCTCTGTCTATTGATGATGTTAAGAATATGTTGATGATCATTTTTGAAGTTTTCGTGTCTGAACATTGTTAATTGGTGGATTTTATTTAGTGTTTCTTACTCGAGAAATTTGACTTATACCTCGAGTTCAGACTTATGAGCTTTGAATTTATTAGCCTTAGTGATTACGAGTTTGGGTATGTTTTGATAACCGTTGGAATCTTAATTAATGGATTTGTCTAAATCATTTGAGGATTCTTACCTTACTAATTGAAAGATTATATAATTATGTAAGACTTAATTTTGGAGGTTGTGGCAGTTGATAATTTTGGAAGTTGTAGATTGAGTAGGACCACCCAGTACCAATTCTAGACTTAGCGTTATTCAATGGGAATTAGGAACCCGTGTTTGTGGGAGTCGTGCTAGGAATCTCGAGATGGTTAATTTCTTCTATAATCCTTGAGGACTCTTTTTAACTCTCAACACCGTCTTCCTTTCTGCTGCTGCTGCGTGTTCTGCCTTCATCCCTTCACGCATCACCTCCCTTGTCGTCTTGCTCTCTGTTTTTGTCCTTTCTCCGAGATCCGCCTGTCCTGCTCCCTCGTCGTCCACTGCCCCTGTTTCGCCCTTTCTGCTGCTGCTGTACGGTGTCTTCGTTGTCGGAACTCGGTGAGTATTAGTTCTTATTCTTCTTCTTCTTGCTTTTATTGCTGTTCATGCGTCGGTTTTTCTGTTGTTGTCACATTTGTTGGTCTGTGCCGTTGCTGTCCTGTTCATCTTCTTCTTTTCCGTTCTTCTTCTTCTTTTCTTCCTCTTCTCCTGTGTTTTTGTCTCTGTTGTACCGGTGTTTCTGCTGCTGCGTTTATGTACTTTAAGTCCGTTTATTCTTCTGTTTTTATTCTTCTGCGTTGTGTTGCTGCCGTTCTATGTTGATTTCCGTTCCATCCTTTCCGTCCTTTTTCGGTTTCGTCATCTGTTCGTTGCTGCTACTGTCTTTGTCAATTCGGGTTCGATTTCGGTTGTCGTTTGTTGTTGCTGTTACTGTTGGTGCTGTTTGTTTCGTGCTCTCATGCTGCTGTTGTGTTCCGCTGCTTTTCTTCTTATTCCTCGCAACTTTCCGTCCCGTTTCGGTTATCGTCATTTGTGTTACTATTGTCTTTCTGCTCGCTCTTGTCTGATCAGATTCTTTTGCTGCTGTCACGTTAATTGTTTTTTCGTCATTCTCGTTCCCGGTCTATTCCTGTCCATTTCTTTCCTCGGTTCTCTTTTCTTCTTCTCTTATTTCTGATCTATCTTTCTTTTGCTACTGTTTTCATTTCTGTCTTTGTCATGACCGTTTCGTCTCGTTCTCGTTTTATGCTGCTGCTCGCTATTGTTCTACTACTTGTCTGCTGCTGCTGCTGCTGTTAAGCTGTTAATGTTATCTTTGTTATTACATGTCAACCGTTGTTCACGCCTTACTTCTGTTCTGCTCGTTTTTTTCCCCGTTCTCGGTTCTTTTCGTCGCTACTGCTACCCTAGTTCTTCATTCCTCTATTATTTTTGAATTTTGCGTTCCTTTCGTGGTTACTGTTATACTTCTACCTCGCTTATTTCTCGTGTCTCGTTTGTACATCGGAGTTTAGTGAAGAACATGTTTCCGGGACGATTTTTGGACTATTGAAGAGCTTGGACTGACCTAGGCAAGTACGTGATCGCTTGGATATCGGCTAAAGGTAACTTTAGGACGTTACTCGATTTTATATCGTATGTTTGAGTAGTAGTATGTGGTAAATATTTTTAACTTCGGTTTTCTAATTTTAGCTACTATTATTGCTAATTATATTAATTTTAAATCGTATGCCTTATCAGTATTTTTACAACTTTCGATATCATTTTATAAATCGTTAGTAATTTAATTATTTACGATCATTATAATATTTTGTTGGTTATCGTGACACTAGTAACTAAATAATGTCAATTTCATATTTTCGTCATATTTCGTTAACTTATAATTTTCACTCAAAATCGTATTTTTATATTTTAATCGAAATTTGTATACTTGTTAATAAATTAATTTCTGTTTTACGATTTATTCTAATAAATGAGAAGATAGTCGATTTTGTTTTAAATATATTTTTAGTCGAGACTATTTTTTTTTTTTGGTAAATGGTAAGTATATATTAATATGTGAAAATTTACAAGAATATGACTACATCAAGTTATGTAGCCATCGAGCATCTTTGACACGAACCGGGTATTTAATCTTACATATAATTCGACTTTTAACATCCGACTTAATAACTTTGACCGTGTGATGCGGCTGCTGTACCGCTCCTTCTAAACGACAAATATTCCGTTGCCTCCAAATGTGGTAAATTGCCGCATTAACTACCGCACGTAATATATTGCATTGTAATTTAGTCCCTCTCATTTTGATTGCCCACTCTAGACTCCGATCATGGGGAATGCGCTTCTTCAGCCACTGGCTTATCATGTCAATAACTCGCGAGCTCCAACAACAACCAAAAAAAAGATGGTCCACCGTTTCAGCCTGCAAGTCACAAAAGTAACAAAGGTCTGTGTCTGCCACCCCAAACCTCAACAGTTTCGATCTCGTGTTTAGAGCCTTCCTAAAAACAAGACAAGAAATAAAGCTATGCTTCGGAAGACTCCAACCACTCCACACAAGCCGGCTCCACGGAACCAACGGAACATGAGCCCGAAACAACTCATACGCCCTGGAGATGGAATAATGAGTTAAAGAGCCGTGCCATAATCCATTCTCGAACATATCTTTGATCTTCTCTTTTGCATGACAGATCTTTCTCCAAGCCCACGTAACATCAGCATGAGGCTGATAATCACGCCAAGCAGTGCCTCTCAAGTATATGTTGCTGACCCACCGAACCCATAATCGGTCAGGCTGATCAAACACCCATGAAGCCAGTTTCGCAACAACTGCCTCATTCCAAGTCGTCAGATCCCGCAGGCCTATACCACCTTCTTCTTTCGAATAGCAGACTTTCTCCCAACTCACCAAGGCTCTTTTGGTGCCCTCCACCCCACCATCCCAAAGAAAATTACGACAAAGGGAGCCAATCCGAGTCATATCAGACTTAGGAATTATAAAGGCCATGGCCCAGTAATTGTGCAACTGAGATAGCACAGCCTGAACCAAGGTCAGTCTCCCTGCATAAGACAGCTTCCGGGCACCAATACTAGAGATTCTAGAAACAATTCGGGCGAGCAGCTTTTCACAGTCATTCTTCCCGAGTCTAGTGCTCTGAATCGAAAGACCAAGATATCTAAAAGGCAAGGAGCCTTCAACACATCCCGAAAACTGCAAAATAGCCACCTTTCTATTCTCATCTACTCCAGCAAAATACGCATGGGACTTGCCCACACTAATACTCAAGCCCGACGATCTACTAAAAGTAGCAAAGGCTCTCCATAATAATTCCATAGATTCTGTCTCTCCTTTGCAGAACAGCAGAAGATCATCCGCAAAAATTAGATGACTAAGCTTCAGGCCTCCGCATTTCGGGTGGAATTTAAAATTCCTCTCAACCATGCCAAACGTCATAATACGAGAGAAATATTCCATACAAATCGTGAAAAGTAACGGAGACATAGGATCACCTTGCCTCAATCCTCTTCTCCCACGGAAGAAACCAAAATTATCTCCATTAATGGAAAGCGAATAGGAGACCGTCGATACACACTCCTTGATGAGTCCCCGGAAATGATCCGGAAAATCAAGCGCACGGAGCATCTGATCCACGAATTTCCACTCAACACTATCATACGCTTTGTGGATATCGACTTTAAACAAGCATCTAGGTGAAATACGACCCCGATTATACATCCGGACAAGATCTTGGCAAATCAACACATTCTCGACAATACTCCTACCCTCAATAAAACCACCCTGAGTGGGTGAAATTATTTCGGGCAGGACCTGGCCTAATCTTGCACAAATAATCTTAGCAATACACTTGTACAAGACATTACAACATGCAATCGGCCTAAAATCTTTAACGGATTGAGGTTTACTCACCTTCGGTATTAGCGTAATAGTAGCACAGTTCAGCTGTTTCAGAAGCTTACTAGAGACGAAGAAATCTTGTATAGCCTCCACAATATCATTCCCAACAATATCCCACGAATCAATAAAGAATTGACTCGAGAATCCGTCCGGGCCAGGAGCCTTAACCCGAGGGATACTAAACATCGCCCTTTTGATCTCCTCAGCTGAGACCGTTGCCTGAAGAACGGCCTTATGCGCATCAGTACACACACTACCTCGTCGCACCAAGCCGGCGTTAACATCCTCCGTGACCTGCGTGTCTCCCAAAAGGGATAAATAATAACTCGTAAAAGCATTCTCTATCGCACCTTTAGAGTCACACGCAATCCCAGCCGCATCATCGATCTTAACCACAGCATTATGGGCATGCCTAGCTCGCAAAATCCCATGGAAATAAGCGGAATTGATCTCACCACCCTTGACCCATTTTTGTTTAGCTTTCTGACTCCAGAAATCGCTACGTGCAGCCTGCAGACGACGTACGGTCTCATTCAATTCAACCTCTTCGCTTAACAAGGCGCTCGACCTATCATTACGCACCTGAACTTGCAGCTGTTCCAGACGGAGCTCGGCTTGGGCACACCGATTTTCGATGTCAGAAAAACAGCTCGCGTTCAACTCCTTAAGAGGCCTCTTCAAGTTCCTGAGTTTTCTCGCTACTCTGAATTGCTTCGTCCCATTGATAAGGTCATGCCAAACAGCAGACACGCAACTCACGAAGTCCGGGGATTGGCCCCACATATTCATGTATTTAAAACAACGATTTTTCCTCCCTGACGGCATCTCAAATTGAACCACACAAGGACAATGATCGAAAGTTCCCTCAGGCAAGAAGTTAGCAAACCCATTCGGAAAAAGAGTTGCAAAAGCATCATTAATCAAGCAGCGATCAATTCGGCTAAAAACTCTAGTTTCAGCGACCCTATGTTTGTTATTCCATGTGAACCAAGACCCGGTCGCCTTGATATCACACATACCACAATTGGCAAGGCAGTCCCAAAAATCCACCATCGCATCATCAGATGCCGGACCCCCAAGCCGTTCCCTCGCATCAAGGACACAATTGAAGTCACCCAAAATAGCCCAAGGCACACTAGAAGCATAGGACTCGAGCCTTCTCCAAAGCTCCACTCTGTCTTGGTGAGCATTAAACGCATACACAAAGGTGAGCAAATAACACTTCCCCGAATTCAGAGCGACTTCGACATGAATGCTCTGATTGCTATACTCCAGAATTTTCAGCTTGACCTTATCATGCTTCCATAAAAGCCAAACCCGACCCCCACTATGACAATGACTATTAGTCGTAATACTCCATTCATAGAAAATATTCTGATGAACTCTTGCATACGCTTTATTCTTTATTTTAGTTTCAAGTAAACCAAACACATCTACCTGCTGATTTCTAACAAAGTCACTAATGGTGCGCTGCTTATTAATATTACACATGCCGCGCACGTTCCAAAAGCCTATATTATGGACTACCATGGACAACCAACTCCAGTCCAACCCCATCATTTCTCACATCTGTCTGCTTACTCGGAGAGCCAATGACCATGTCAACAAAAGAAACTCCTTTCGTCTCTTCCGAATCAAATCTCGAACCCGTAAACACAGGCCTCGACGCCCTATGAGGATTAGTCCTCACACTAACAGGCTTCAATTGGGGAACAACAGGAACCGTACTCCCCCCTGAAGTAATCCTCGGGGCAGGCTGCTTCACCACTACCCTCCCCTCAGGCTTCTTTTTCATCACTTCTTGTCGAGCCTTACGCAGCTCGTCCTTCCTACATTCACTGGTCTCATGCCCGTAACCCTTGCACTTAGTACAACAAGTCGGTTTCCACTCATACTTAACAAAAAATTCAACCTCATTTCCCTTCTCATCTAAAAATTGAACCGAATTCTTAAACTTTTGTCCGACCTTCACCAAGATCAAAACTCTAGCATACCCTAGCCTTGTACGTTCTTCCGTAGCCAAGTCCGACTTGACATACGGCCCTACAAGCGAAGCAATTCTAGGCAAACAACGGCCCCAAAATTTCAAAGGCAACTCATGTAACTGGATCCAAACAGGCACTTCTTTTACGTCATCTTTATCCATTTTTGCATCAGGCGTCCATTCTTTCACGATTACAGGCTTATTATCAAACATGTAGAGACCATGGTTAAGAACTTTTACCTTATTGGCTTTGTCCTTGAACCGGACAATGAAAATTCCATTCGGAAGGAATGATATCTTGTCTACCCCATATTCCTTCCATATCCGCTTCACAAACCCTTCAACCACTTCCCATGGGGGATTTGCGCCCATTATGAAGCAGTATACAGCAGAACTCCAATATTCGATTTCATCATCCATATCGTCCTCAGAGAATTGCAATAATTCGATTTCCTCTTCCAAATCAACTATCTTTTTCCCATCCCTCTGTTTCCACCCATTCTCGTCCATGTCAACGTCGTTTGTTTCCAGAACGTACTCGGAGGTTTGATCATCCTCCAGGTCAGAGGCGTAGTTCAATCCGGGTATCTCCTGTACCCGCGAGTTTGTCTCCGACGAACTATCACAAATCTGATTCCGGGTTCCATCCAAATTGGAGTTCTTCACCACTTTACGTAATAATTCCTCCTTCGCCTTCTTTGTCACGGGTTTCATTGCTTTCGGACCCTTCGGAACAGCCCTCGTCTTCTGTCTCATTGGAGCGACGAGGGGAAGAGGTGGCGGACAGCCTAGTCGCTGTCAAGGGCGTCCGCCGGACGCCAATCGGGAGTCGCTTTAGGTTAGCCGGAAATCTCCAGAGCAAACGAAAGGGTTTTCCGTTGAAAGTTTTTGATTTTGTCGAGACTATTTTCACTACTAATATCCTATTTGTTTTCGATTGACTATTTTTATTAAAATCCGTATTATTTATTAATAAAAACTATCTGTTAAAAATAATTTGAATTCCTCGTAAATTTCATTTCATTTATAAAGTTCGTCGACTCAATTAATTTTGATATCATTTTCTTAAAACATCTCTTTTCTAAAATTAATAGTTTTAACTCGATTTCCTAATTATTTATAAAATACTATAAAACGACTTATTATATTTTATTTATATTTTCAGTAACGAATTTAGAAATATATTAAAGTTACGGTAACGGCGATAATAATAAAATGCTAATTTTGTTAGAAATGTTATTTTTATACTTTTCACTTATTTTAATCACTTACGAGTTTTCTATAACAATATTTCTATTTTAAGTAAGTTTCTAGAATTAGTAAGTTTCTTTAGAAAGTTTCCTTGTTATATAAAATGTTTATTCCTTTTATCTTCATATTAATTACGATGATTATATCTTTTGTATATATATCGATAAGGGCTGTTTTGGAGTTATGGAATAAAGTCAAGTGTGGGGTTAAAGTAATAATCTGGGGTTTACGGTTTTGCCATCAACTATAAGGCTAGTGTATCAGGAATCGGTACATTAGTTGTTGAACCGGGTGACAGGTATCCCGGGAGTTGTGTACATTTTGACCTTAAGCTTAGGCCTCGCAGTAAGTCGCCGTCATAAGTTGAACTGGCCGGGTGACAGGTAATCCCAGGAGGGGTGTGCATTGTCTTAAACTAGGGCCACGCATTTATAAGTCGTCGTCCTATTATGGTTGAGTAGCCTAGTTAGAGACCGAAGTTTGATTTGTTTGAACTAGGTTCTCGAAGCTAGTTTTTAGTATTCTCCTGGTGAACGTCTGACCTTCTACACTGAATATTTCCATAACGCCGTTTTGAATATTTTTATTATTATCGATATATTTTGACTTGCAGGTTGGCAAATATTTGAAGTTCTCTTTTGAAAACTTGTTCTGATTTTATTGTTCCATGATTTTAAGTTTTCTCCGAAAGCTTATTTTTATTATATCATTTAATGTTTTCCATTTTAAGTATTTTGATATAATAATACTATTATTTTTCATATGATATAATATGGCTGGGAGAACGTCCGAGGTACTCCTCACTGACGTGGCTGTTATGTTTATAACATGACATGTATTTGCTGCTGGGTTTTGGGTGTGAGCTAGCGAGTAGCGTGGATATTACTATCTCTTCATTCATACTTATTTATGGATTTGTATAAACCCGTTTGGAGATTTTACATTTAGCCCTTTTGTAAAAAGAGGCCTTTGTATTGACCTACCATTTCTTTTAATAAGATGTAGTTTGTCAGTGTGTTTTAATCCCAACTCTACAGTGTTTCCGCCACTGTATTGCGTTAGAATTTCTAGGGGATTACAGTTGGTATCAGAGCATTGTTTCTCCCGACGGTTCCACCTGATTCTGGGAAAAATACTCGTAAATGATTTGCACATTAAAGGAATATTAGTAAGAGATGGGTAGAAACAAAATAAGGACTTAACTGTTAGGATTATTTGTTCTTGTAACTCAATGATTAACATTGAATATTTGTTTCTTTTATCGAGAAGAAGACAAATGAACAAGATGTTGATATGATGCTGCTCCAGATCGGGACAAGACCTGCTTAGAACTCTCGCCTGCTGACTCGAGTGGACAACATGGTGCTCCAAGAAAGATGTCGATGGTGACTTTTTAGCTCCAACTCAGTTCGCCTAAGCTACAAGTTAGATGATCAAGAGTAGATTCGTGTTCCTTGATGTTGCAGTAGATCCAGATGAAGCGACCCAAGACTTGTGTGCTCGTTCCTGTACAAGAAGATGAAGTAATCCATTTAGTTCCCTCGTGAACTTTAGAGGCCCGAAGATTCTCCTCTGGTTCAAGAACTTAGTAATATAGGATTACCAATTCTTTTCTCCTTGCCTCTACTTCTTCCAACTCTTCTCTTTGAATTCTCGTCTTCATTCTTATGATAAATCTTTAATTAATTCTCCTACTTTACCATCTTCCTCGTGAGATTCTTTGTTTGACCAACTTCCGTCTCTGTGAACCCCGTGAAAAGTTATAGATGTTCAAGGTTTAATAAATCCTTGTTACCTGGTTTGAGTATTGTGAGTCTACCCTATCTTCTAAGCAAGTAAGAAATTCTTGAGGATTGATTTAAATGGCAAATTGTTGCTTGATGGAATTAGGATGATACCTTAGATCCCGATCAACCTTGGGTTATAGGTTACATGATTATATAGAGTACTTAAAGTTGAATGATATTTTGGAGTAGTAAGAATATATCATATTTGATGGATACCTAGTACCTAACCTATAACCGAACTAAGTGTAACTGATAATATTACTTTGAGATTCTTACCTAATGCTGATTTGATGGATGCGTCATGAATATTTGGGATCATAGAGTATTGTTTAAAATGTTAGCATGAGTGTTGTGGTACCATTAAAGGTTTTCATTAATGTCGTTAAAAATTTTGATGGACATAGATTACCCGTATTTCTTAAGGATTAGATCGTTGATCGTTGTTTAAGGTTGTAACCTATGAACTTTGGAGTTGAGTGATCTAACTTGGATGATTTATTCTTGACCTTGAAGAAGAGAAATATCTTGCACAATTATAATTTGGGCTTATTGTGTTGTTTTAAGGAATACTACAACACAGATCATCTTATTGAGACTTTCAGTTTAGAACCTTAGACCAACGAGATTGTGGCTTCGTTGAGTTATTAAATATTTTGTGGTTGCCTTGTTGTAATAGGGCATTTGGTGGACTTCTCATAAACCTTAGTTGAATGACATGTTTGAAGATGTGAGTGTTTGCGCCATTACCTATAGATTTGAGCGTGTTTGAGGATTTGTTGTACTTTCCCAACTTCTGTACTTGTGGCATTATAAATATGTTGGTGATCATTTTTGAGGATTTAGTGCCCGAACATTATTAAATTGGTGGACCGTGTTAAGTGTTCCTTACTCGAGAAATTTGGAGTATACTTCGAGTTCAAACCTTATGAGCTTTGGATTTAGAAACCTTATCGATTGCGAGTTTGGGTGTGTTTTGTTGACCGTTGGAATTTTAAATGATGAGATTAGATTGTAAAGCATTTGTGGATAAGTATCGTGTCGTTTCAACAATTAGATAATCACGTAAGACATTTTTGGAGATGGTGATTGAGTAGTACCACCTAGTGCATAATTTTGGACTTAACGTTATTTGATGGAAATTAGGAACCTGTGTTTGTGGGAGTCGTACTAGGAATCTCGATATGGTTAATTTATTCTCTAATCCTTGAGAGCTCTATTTAATTTGACTCTCAATTTCATTCCTCCCCTTAGCTTTTCTTAAATCATGCAACTTCTTCTTCAACCAATCCTTTTCGACTTCTTTATCGGGTTTGAAAACTTTTGTTTCGATTTGTCTTTGACCTTGACTCTATCTATCCGTTAACCATTTTTCTCGAACCAATGTTATGAAAAGTTAGACTAATTTAAAATTTTGGGCTATTAACATTTTGAGTTATAAATTTCAAAACTTGATGCTTCGTTTCTATTTTATTTTTGGTTGATAACACATATTTAGTCCTGTTTCAAAATATCTTAATTTATTTTAAAGTAATTTGAAATTGTTTAAAATTTTGATCTTGATTTTCAAGTTATCGAGATTTTATGAAAACTTTCATAATTGCTAATATTTTGATTTCTATAAGATTATTATGTAAAACGATTTTACATTTTCGAAAAACATTGTATGTCTTAAGTCTTTATTTTATTGTCGATAGACTTTAAATCTGTTATTGAAAAAGTTTGACGACTGGTTCTATTTTTATTTACTACTACAAAACTCGATCTCTCAAATTTTTGTTTGTTCTTAAAACAAAATATTGTCAAAATTCTTAATCAAACGTTTTACTATTGCATTGAAAATATTTGGGTACTCTCCCCCTCGAGTTCGTTTACAAATATTATTTATCGTCATTATTTTATAAAATAACTTTAACTTACGATTTTATTAATTGAAATGATTTTTTTTACTTCGGGTATTTGAGCCCAACTCTTTTTGAAATAAATTTTGTCTTCGATTTCGATTTCATATCACGTTTGAAATTGTAAAATTTTTTAAAACCGAGATTGTGAAGCGAATTAAGCATTCTCATTTTGTTTAAGTGATATAACCTTATTTTCCATTCTATTATTATATTTTTGTTGGTTTCGAGGACGAAACTTCTTTTTAGTTGGGAAGATTGTAACACCCCTGATTTTATAAATTAAATTAAATTAAAGTTATGTTCATATTTTTATTTTATTTACGATTTAACTCGTAATTCTTAAAATTATTATAAAACGAATTTATCGTTTAATCGTTTCAAACTCCTAAAATTCTATTTGTCTCGGAAACCCTTCTTATATTTAAAACATATTTTTATTTTCGTTTCGATTTATTTTATACATTTAATTTAATTCTTATCGAAAGTCTATTTCGGCGATTTAAATCTAAATTCTTTTTATTTATTTATATTTAACCTCGAATTTCTATTTTCGGCTCGAAGCTCATTTATTTTAAGTTTTGTCAAAACATTTATTACCTTTCCTCGAGAAAATAATTTAATTCACTTTATCGAAGATTTGTTATTTATCGGATAATACCATTTCATCGTCTAATTATTTACTCCTATAAACTTCATTTTCTTCTCGAAAATTATTTATATCTCGAGAAACGTTTATTTTACTAATTTTATTAGTTGGCCCAGATATTTTTATTAATTCGTTTGTAATTCGATTTCTTGGGTCAGTCAACTTTTGTCTCGGAAACCGTCTTGTACTACACGTATTCTATTTAATCCAAAAACTTATTGTCTCGAAATCCGTACACTTTTATTGTGAGTTGATTTCATCCCACTTGGTTCATCCCTTTTTTCATTTTTTCCTCCACTTCAGTACGTACACCCCCCTTACTCTTCTTATTTTCCACCGCTTCTTGTTCATTTTTCCCCTTATCCTCTTGTATTTCCACTGAGATTAACGTACCTATCCCCTTGTCTTGTACGCCCTTTAGCATACAATCAGCCATTGCATCCTCCTCCTCACATTCACCATAAGCATTCAACCGCTCTATTTTTCTTCCCCTGCGTCGTGTGAATACTCTGGCGAAGCATTTCGTCGTTTTGCCTATTGTCTTCGTTCTTTTCGTCGCCTGAACTCGGCGAGCGATCTGTTCTTCTTCTTCTTCTTCTTCTTCTTCTCCTTCCTCATTCTATCTGTTACTGCTACTTTAATGTGATGTCGTTTATGCTTTTTCCTCTCTTCTTAATTCCGCTTTTGTATCGATGTTTTGCCGTTTACTTTCCGACTTCTATCGATTTGTCCTCTATCTTTCATTTTCATGGTTTTCCTGCTGTTTCTTCTTCTTTTCTTTTTTTTTCCGTCCTGTTGCTTCCCCTTCATCTCATCCTGATTTCTTTTGTTGCTACTGCGTGTTGTTTCTATTTATGGAAATTTTCCCTTTTATATAAAATGTTTATTTCTTTTATTTTTATATTATTTACGATGATTACTTATTCTCGATATCGATAATGACTTGTTTTGGAGTTATGGAATAAAGACAAGCGTGGGGTTAGAGTAATATAGTCTGGGATGTACGTTTTTGCCATCAGCTATAAAGTCGGTGTGCCTATTTGGGACACATTTAGTCATTGAACTAGGCGTAGTTTCGCCCAGAAGAGTGTGCATTGTGCCCTTAAGCTCGATATCGCATCGTGTTAGTCGCCGTTAGTTGAATTGGATACATTTGGTATCCAGGAGGGGTGTATACTACTTAACCCAGGACCTCGCTGCACGCAATCCTGTTATAGTTGAATTGCCTAGTTTGAGACTGGATTCTGTTATGAGTTAAGTCTACAGTTCTCGAAACAGGTTTCCAGTATTATCTTAGTGAACGTCTAGCCTTGTGCACACTAATCGAATTTCCATAACACCATTTTTGAATATTATTATTATCGATTGATTTTTCACTTGCAGGTTGACAAGTGCTTTAAGTTTCGTTGAAAACTTATTTTTATTATACCGTTTTAATGTTTTTTTCTTTTTAAATATTTTGATATAATAATACTATTATTTTTCCATATGATAATATAATATGGCTGGGAGAACGTTCGAGTTACTCCCCACTGACGTGGATGTTATGTTTATAACATGACATATATTTGCTGCTGAGTTTTGGGTGTGAGCTAGCGAGTAGCGTGGATCCTACTTTTTCTTTATTCATGTAATTTATGGATTTGTATAACCCGTTTGAAGAATTTCCTTTTTAGCTCTTTTGTAAAAAGAGGTCTTTGTATTGACTTACCATTTCTTTTAATAAGATATAGTTTGTCAATGTGTTTTAATCTCAACTCTACAGTGTTTCCGCCACTGTATCTCGTTAGATTTCCTAGGGGATTACACCTAATGGATTCTAACTCCATCACAAACCCTTGGAATTCCATCTCCACCTTCTCCCCCTTGGATTCCAACTCTATTTCTTCATGCTTGAAAGTAAAGTGAACCAAATAAGTTTCAAAAGGTATGGATTTAGAATCTCATACGGGTTCTGAATCCATCTCATTCCATACCTATCCGTTGAACCAAACGACCTCGTGAAAAGTGTAAATATGTACTCTATTATAAAAAAATGTTAATTGATCCGTTACAATTAGAATAAACATTATATTAGCAACGTAAAATTCGAAGAAGTTTAAAGAAAAACAAACACTATTAATAATTACAATATAAAATTCTAAACAATAACAGATTCAGTGATAGTTTCGTCAGAGTCGTTGTCAGTATCTTTTTCCTCCAGCCTTGTCTTCTATCTTTTGCATCCATCAATCCTTGTAGCATACATACATTTGGAGGGTGTCGGAACCCAAAGATGTACGTTTATCATCCAATGCTCTTTTAGCGGCACTGAAACAATGTTCAGATGCAACAGATGAAACATGAATGCACAGGAAGTCCTTCGCCATTGCGGACATCACGGAATGAGCTCTACTTTAATTTGATCTCGCTAACAAATTGCAAGATCAATATTTTGAGAATCATCTTCGTCAAATGCCCGCATATAACTGTAGTTACAATACATATGATACTCGGTCAGGTCATCAAATTGAATGTTGTAGAAGATATGCTTGTCGGAGCTACTCGACTGACTTATACCCTTAAGTTTGTTCATACCTCCTCTTATATCACCTCTGCTACTACTACCACCTGCAAACATTCTTCTACCTAAATCCCTAAAAACATTCTACTCGCTAAAAACATGCATGTGTACAAGGATGGTTGATTCTCGATCCATGCAACCTCTAATATCTTAGAATCTGTTACTAATACTTTCAAGTCAGAGAGACTTTTTAGAAGCATATTACGACCACCCCTCCATCACCACCAATACCGCCCCCAGTCGCACACTCCATGACCTTCTCGGGCACCCAAGGTCGATCAGACTACCACCAACAAAACCATTATTAAAGAGAGTTTAAAATAACTAAAGAGTAAATGTGGGAAAGTTAATGCTGCCTCCACTTTATTTTGTTAGTCCTATTTTCTATTTTGGGACATTTATTTTTGTTCTTCTCATTTATATTCTTTTCATATTAATCCCTCTATCATTTTCATTTTTTTTAAATATTTTCTGATAAGGCCCTTTTGTATCAAGTTCTCTAGTTTTCATTTTTCTTAATAATTTTCTTTAATAAGCTAAGTTTGTATAAAGTAAATGACACTAACAAAATAAAAATGAAGGGAGTACTTTATATTTTTTAAAGTTGTACTCTCTCTTCTTTGATATCCAAAGGGTACGTATTTATTTTTGGGTCACTCAAATTCAATTGACCCCTTTCATTTATAGTCCATTTTTTTGACCAACTAATCTTCATTCTATTAGAGGGCGTTTGGTTGGTGAAGGGGTAAGAGAATGAAATCAACAAAGGGAATAGGAAAGAAAGAAAAAAATCATCCTTTGATGTTGTTGGTGGTTTGTTTACAAAATGTAAGGGAATGGAAAACAAATCAATTTCCGACGCCTCACTTTTCTATATAATAAAATAAAAAGTCATCCCTTTGAGTTACCCTCATATGCTAACCCACCTAGACATGCGACACGTGGCAACCTCATACCCTTAACCCTTATTAAGTTAATTGTATTAGTTAATCTAATTGTATTAGTTAACCCCAAATAAATTCCACCAAATAAATTTATGCTCCATTAAATTTATTAATTTCAGGGAGACATGAATGGTCCGGCGGTTACGATGGAATCCGAGGCTCAGAATCGATTTTGGCCTATTTATACTTTCCGGATTCATACAATCGACAAGAACAAACCTTCATTTGCCTTCCTCTTTTCGTTCCTCTGTAGTGTCACCATCGATTTGGTACAGACGCCAGTTCCGATCGCATCATTCTTCATCGGTAAGTTTTATGCTACTCGGTTATTGTTTCTAGCGGTCATGTTTAGACTACTCGGTTCTTTATACTGTATGTTGTTCGGTTCTTGCAAACTGAATTATTAAGAAAGTGGTTAAATTATTTATACAGCTATCACATTGCATTCATGTCGATCATTTAGGCCATCCCTGTTTCGAGCAAAGATGACAGTAGATTTGTCTTACACTATAATTTGTGACGGTAATGAACTAATTAGCAACCAAGAATTGATAGATAGATCTACGTCAAACTAACCTCGGTAGAAGTCCACACGGATGTCGACTGGAAATACCAATCATGTCCGACATGCAAGACTGGCGTTCGAGAAGATAACACATGCGCTAATTGTAGCCAGACGATTCCCTACCCAACCCAAAGGTAACAACTAATTAAACTACAGCTTGCATGAAACAGAAACATGTAAAAATAATCATTTGCAGATATAGACTAATGACGACGATAAAGGACGGGGACACATATGCGCCTTTGGTTATTTTCCACAAGGAGGCAGAGAAGGTCATAGGGAAGCCAATAACTTAGTTGTTAAACTTATATGAGAAGGTAACGACCTAAAAATTCGTATCAATAATATTAGACTCGATATTAAGGGAACCAAATTATGTAACTCACTTGCTATGGAATGGTATTTGACATCCTACAGCAATGTGTTGGGAAGTCATACACCTTCAAAGTAAAGATAGGGATAAATAAATTTGGGACTGAAAGAGAATTAAAAGTTCAAAAGACATTTATGGCTGAGACGCATGACTCCACACCCACCACAGCCCAAGACAAGGTATGCACGATTAATTTACTGCTTTTAGAATAACTATTTCCAATGTCAATTATATTCACACCAGAAAAAAACAAAGCGCAGAGCATAGAAGGAAACAAGGGAAAATCCACTAGTGTAGAAGCGGCAGAAGACGAGATGATCGTCAACACTCCACAAGAACCACAAACTTCAAAGCGGCCATAACAGTAAGTACAAAACAAACTACACTTACAAATAATCCTTACATTTGCTTCATTCTGCAAATTGACCTAAATCTGCCTACAATGTACCGCAGAGATGAACCCAAGGAAACAGAAGCAACCACGAAGGAGATTAGCAAGTATGCAAAGCGATTGCGCCCAACAGCACCACACCAAAGTTAAGAAAGCCAATATTCAGCAACCCACAACCATTGATTGGAAAATTATTTACGTGTTCAGATTATTTAAGTACAATAAAGGATTATTATAAGTACTGTTTTCCATATACCATGATATATTCCAATTCCAATTCCAATTGCTTCATCAAGATTCGAAGGTGTGACTTACCCAGATTCGCAAACTCTTTTTTTAGTAACATCAAATTGTCTTCTATCTTACACTTATAGACGGAGCAAACAAAACTTCGTGTAACAAAACCAAACACTACGACTTTCACTCTTTTAACAATTGACTTCTACATTGAAACCAAGAATCCACAATTACACTATTGCTAGACCCGTGAATTTCACGGGCACGAAAACTAGTTACCATTTAAAAAGCTGACTTTTTTCCTTCATATTATTCATGTTGAGTATTCGTAACATTATTATACTCCCTCCGATTCATTCGATTCTTTAAGTTTGCTTTATCACACTTGCCGATGTACGTTTTGTTTCGTTTATATCGTTATTTACACATTTTTAAAAATCGTAAAAGTTTGATATTCTTAATGTACTCATTAAGACGATTAAAACAAGATCCCACATGACTATGTTTTAAGTTATACACTTGAAGTTATAATAGAGATTCTCTCCACCCATGAATAGTGCCAAAAAGTAAACGTGCGTAAAGAAACAAATGAATCGGATGGAGTATTAATTAAATACCTTGTTAAAAATAAAAATAATAAAAATTATATGTATGAAGTATAATATTACGGAGTATTTTACAAACATTTTTATTACTAAATGACATAAAAATAATAATCCGCATAACTTTTTTAAAATTAATTTTTCAAACATGTTAAATCTAATACTTCGTAACTTTTAAATTATTATTTCAAATATATTATATATTAATAGTTCAAGTCTCAATCCTAAGTTAATGTGTTATTTCAGGTTCGGGTCAAACGGGTCGCATGTCAATATTTTGAGTCTCTAAAATAAGTAGGTCTAGTTTACGATCGGTCGAAATTTAATAGTTCTAAGAGTGAGGAATAGAGAATGGTGATGGTAAGGTAATGGGTAATGAAAATCTAAATCCTAAACCCTAAACCAAACGAACAAAAGAAATGACACAAGTTGATTCATTTTCCATTTCCTGTAAACCCTAAACCAAACCGCCCCTTAGTATATATTAGAGCCGGCAAAAATTAACACGACACGAAAACACGACACAAACCCGACACGAAATTAACGGGTTTGGGTTGAGAGTTAATGATCCGTTTTAGTATGTGGGTCGACACGAACACGACACGAATATTAAATGGGTCGGGTTAGGGTTGACATATCAAAACACGAAACCGACACGGATAACCCGTTTATTTAAATGGGTTCACATCAGGTCAGGTTGACACGATTAACCCGATTAACCCAACAACATATTATTCTTAATTCTTATCGGGCCTCACAAAACACATTTTTTGGGTTAAACAGGTCTCATGGGTTATTCGGGTTATTCGGGTTGAATGGGTTAGAAAAATACCTGCTCTTTGATAAATGGGTTATACAGATCAGGTCGGGTTGTGCAAAATACTAACAGATCAGGTTCAGGTCATGTGAACTGACCCGTTTAATTAAACAGGTCAGGTTCAGGTTAGAGGTGTACTGACCCGTTTATATGCAACACGAACACGAACCCGACACGACACGATCTGTTTGCCAGGTCTAGTATATATGCACCATATGTCATTGTGTTACTCTCATTAAATACATTTTAAATAATGATATGTAAATTTGTAACCAATTATTGTACTTTTAATATTATTTTAATTTTTTCTCAATCTTGTATAAAACAAAAACATAGCTTTGGACATGAAAGGAGAGAGTATATTTATATTAAAGTATTGTAATACTGATCCGAAAAGGATCTCACCCAATACGAACAATACTCGAAAATGATCGTCCAAATGACCCGATACCGTACATTCGAAATCGGCCTGAAACCAAAAATGACCGATCCAAAATGTACGACAAAACCGAAACAATTCAATTCGAAAAGACACGATCCAAAATGTAAGAGAGACACAAAACGTATGACCCGGCCCATTTGCGACCTATAGGAAGAAGGGAGTGATGTCTAGGGAGAATGAAGGGGAAGCAATCGAAGCATGCAAAGTGCCGGTAGTGAAGGAGAAAGGGCGGGGCAGCCAGGCCGGGGTGGAGTAAGAGAGAGGTAAAAGTGCAGAAGACGACAAATTACGGGCCCATACGCCGCAGCACCCATGCCACCATCTCCCACTTGCTAATTAATTGTCATTCAATTCAAACTTTTTTAACTAATTATTGCTCCTAATTATATTTAAAATTAATAAACCTTAATTAACTATTTTTAATTTTTTTTGTGTCCTCCTCACGTTTTTGGCTTAATCCTCAACTCCATAATTGGTCAACTCTAGTTTATGCTTAATCATGGTTAAGTCTTTGTCTTAGTTGTACATACAAAGTCTTTGAACTAATCTCCTCACTTGTTGAACAACTAATAATACTATTAATTAAACCTAATAAAACATCATCAATGTTCTCATTGATTAATATTATTTTTTGAATTCAATAATATGTCAATCTAACTTTTTTTTTTTAATAATTATGTTTGTACATTCTTTTGCAATTTAAGTTAAGATATACTGTATATAGATTGAAAGATCAAGTTAAAGGTTTGACATATACTAGAAAAAACAATGGTCATGTAATTTAATTAATCGGGTAATGAATGATTTTATTAGAAATATTCTGATATGAGCAGAGCAGTTATAAATTGGTTATATGAGCAGTTATATGAGAAGTATATGTTATAATTTGGTCTGAACTTTTGATCTCATTTTAATAACACTTCGCAATGGATAGAGTAATGTTTGTTGAATTTTATGTCAATATATCATAAAATACATGACTGAAAACAAAAATCTTTCTTTAATTCATGTCAAGGGTTACTTAGTTATCAACGTAATAATAGAAAGTACCATATTTAATCACACAGTAACATATCTAAAATCTTATAGGAGACGATGTTATTGTGTAGGTAAAATTTCACAAATACGCAATATATTACTGTGAGACTATATTAAAGATCTACCCTAAACAAATAAGGTATCTTTCTTCTTGTCATTGATATTAGTGGTTATTTATTGGGAGTATTTGATGAGAATGTAGGAGTTTGAAACTTTGACAGAAAAATATTGTGACATACAATAATTAATATGGAATAGAAAATGAAAAATAAAAAAATAACTAATTTACCTGTGAGAGGTCACACACTAGCTTTATTGTAAAACCGTCTTCTACAATAATTAGTGTCCTATATTAGATATTCTCCGTATATAAAATATGAGATAATTTCCAAAAATCCATCCAAAAATAGATATAATCCAACCAAATATCTAACAAAGTATTTTCAAATCGTAGTAAATGGAGTATACCATATTGGTATATTACTATGACTTTATTATTACGGAGTATAAGGAAAAAAAATTCATATACACCGTACCATATTCTCTATCAATATTTACAGAGCTTTTTTCTTTCGATATTTGGTATATATATATATATATACGAGTACGTATTCTAAGAGATTGTCTTACAATAACTTAAAATAGATATAATTACAAATTATTCTACATACAAAATTAACTGCATGTATCTTATACTTTGCACAAAATAGCTCAATAAAGCTATTAAAAATATTCTACAAATTTTTAAATTTTTTTGAGGTGACGTCACTTACAAATTTTAGGGATCGTTTGGTTCAATGTTTGCGTATGGAATATGATGGATTCGAAACCCATAGTGGAATGAAGCAAATCTATTCCAATTCATTCCAAAGTAACCAACCAAACACTCCCTTAGTGATACTCAAAATATTATTTTTTTTTGGTTCAGCGTACATTTAATCACATTAACACACATTTAATTGCATTAATTTAAGTCTATATAGTATCCTCTAAGGTCTCCACCATTAGATTAGACGATATGCATTATGGCTAAGTGCGCGTCAATGACATAATTATATGGACAAAAAGCTTTTGTAAGTTAATTAAATTATAAAGTAACCAAGAGAATTGAATAATCCTAATTAGCTTTTCCACTAATGACTTTAGTAATATTAAACTAAGCACAATTAAGAAAGTTGAGAGAGAGAGAGAGAGCGTATGAAAGAAATGACTGCGTCGTCCTCCCTCTCACATTGAGTCCTTGTCTCCCATCCCACCTTCCCCCCATTCTCTTTCTCCAGCTTGGTTTTCTTCCTTTTCTTTCTCTCTACTCAATCCCCTCGCTCTTATACTTAGATTTCTTTTCTTTTCTATTCTATTCTTATTTATCTAATCACTACTTTGAGTTCCGCCCCAACTCTCCTTTTCTTTAATTTCTCCTTATAATAATTCACCATACACCCCCCTCCATTAATTATTTATCTTCCAATCAAATTACAAATTTAAAAGAACTGTTCTCTCTTCTTTATTTTAATTTACTTTTTATTATAAACAATTAAACCTACTGGATAATTTTATTTTATTTTTTTGTAAAAAAAAAACTATTTTTGCCCCCTTTTGAATATTTATGTAGGAATGGCTGGCTTAGATTTAGGGTCAGCAAATCGTTACATACATCAACTTCACCAACATCGTCCCGACCTCCATTTACAACCGAGGTCGGACCAATCAGAAGACGATAACAACGACAACAACGACGATGATGGTCATGAACATAATGAATTAGACCTGGTAAATAGCTCTGGTCCCGGGGACGTGGTCGGTCGTCGACCTAGGGGAAGACCCCCTGGGTCGAAGAATAAACCTAAGCCCCCAGTTATTATAACAAGGGAGAGTGCCAACACGCTGAGGGCCCACATCCTAGAGGTAGGAAGTGGGTGTGACATCTTCGAGTGCATAGCTAACTATGCACGTCGAAGACAGCGAGGGATCTGCGTCTTGAGTGGGACTGGGACGGTCACTAATGTGAGCCTCCGACAACCCGGGGGTGGGGCGGGAGGCTCAGCGGTGGTGACACTCCACGGAAGATTCGAGATCCTCTCGTTGTCAGGGTCATTCCTGCCCCCGCCCGCCCCGCCTGGAGCCACCAGCCTCACAGTGTTCCTGGCAGGCGGGCAGGGGCAGGTTGTCGGAGGCAACGTTGTTGGAGAGCTTGTCGCGGCTGGACCTGTGATAGTCATCGCTTCCTCGTTCACCAACGTGGCCTACGAACGGCTTCCTTTGGAGGAAGAAGATGTGGGAGCCTCAGCGGCAGCTGGTGGTGCTGGGGCTCTCCAGATGCATAGCGCTGGAAACAACGGGTCAGGGTTTCCTGACCCGTCTTCCGGGTTACCGTTCTTTAACCTACCGGTGAATATGCAAAACGTTCAGCTGCCGGTAGACGGCTGGGCAAATAACAGCAACAACAACAATAATAATACATCTGGTGGACGACCTCCATTTGGTTGAAAATATTGTGAGTATACGTGTGTTTGTTGTATGTGAAGCTTACCTTTGAAGCTACTCTAGGAGCTGATGATGTTGATGATCAAGTACCATGGATGAAGATTGAAATTCATTGTTACGTTGGCGCATTGATGAATAATATAATATAAAGTTGAGGTCAGCCCAAAATAATGTTGCCATCATATCATTAAATTAACCCTATCTACCCTTGCTTGATCATATGATATCATGTAATCTTAGCTTGTTCATCTTCCTAAGTTGTTCTTTGGGAGTTTCTTTTCTTTCATTTTCATTTCATTTGTAGCTTATGATGTTGGTGTGTGTGAACTTGTTTAATTAGTAGTGATAATGTTATTGTTTTGTGAGAAAGTTGTGTGATTAATGATTAAAGTAACTAATTGATTAATCAAGTCATTAAGAGGTGCTATTGATGTTTAATATATTTATTTATTTTCATTATTAATTAGCTTAAACACTACGATTTAGATTATTAATAGGTTGATGTTTAATTTTCTTATATTATCCTCTACCACAGTTGTAGTACTTTATAATACAAGTATTGAAACCTTCTATGTCAATCAATCTATGATTGTACTAATCTTAGTACTTTAATATTTACATTTTAATTTACAATTTCATGATTAAATAGGAGTACTGTATTAGCTAGTAACAAAGTAAGATGCATGTGTCTAATTTCTTTTTCATAAATATTTTTGCATTGTTTTCAGGAAAGAATAATACATACTGGGTAGTATATAATTAGTATAGTAATAAAAAAAAAATATTAGAAAAATAGAAGAGAGTGGGCAGCAAGTTGTTATAAGCAGGAAGGATTCTTCTGGTCTAACCAAAAACATAACAACACACACAAGTTTCACTAAAAATGTCATATATAGCTCATAAGGTAATAGTAGTACTAAGCAAGTACCACACTCTTTCATCAATCAATTAACTAATGCTGATTCCAACACCTTTAATGGGTAACCCTGTCAGCAATATAATCGACCTCGTGACTCTTAAACATTTTTTTTAAACAAAATCAGTCAAGTAATAGACTAATTAATCAAGTAGGATGGTGTGTATCTTCTTCACTACTCTTTGGGAATTGATACTTAATTATCTTCTTCACTCTTTCTAATTAACCTGCTAGTTTCAGTGATAAACTCTTTTTTGTCATTCTTTCCAAAAATGTTGACTTGCAAAAGTATATAGGGTAGTAGTACTAGTACATATTCCGGGGAGCTTACATATGTTAAAAAATTAAAGCAGTTTTTTTTTTTTTGCTTCCTTGGGTAGATTTTTAAGTCTAGGGCTTCCACAACTTAAATAAGTTGACTGGTGGGTGATAGATCTAAGAGTATGCTTTCTTTTACATATTTATTTGAAATTATATTCTACATGAGAATTTGGAAAAATGTCGTGATTTGAAAATTGCAGTGTATGTTTAGATAACAGAGAATAATAATATAGGTAATACAGTAGTTTCTTATAATTAGGGCAAGACTTGACTAATCAATACTCCTTAGTTAATAATTAATTAACATGATATTTGATATGCAGGCAAGCTAAGGGCTATGTACAAGTGTCCTAGTATTTAATTAATTACAATTGCTGTCTTTTTTTTTTCAGAAGTTTCAATAGATCAGATCTACTCTTCACATGGGCATTTATATAAACTCAAACCTACGGAGTAATGTTTAAAATATACTGTATTCATGACCTTTTATGCTTTAATCACATGTTAACAAGGATGGTTATCACCAAACAAAATTATGCGGCTTCTGTGCTTTATTTTTTTGTTTACTAAGCAATGCAACTTACTCTATTTAATTTGTACATAGGTTTATATGTGCATGTTTGTTTGGTTTAAGTAATGAATAGTGGATGAAAAGCCTAAGCTAGTATAAATATGTTATACTTTGCTTGGAGATGACTCGATCAGTTCATCATTATTTTTCATCCAAATATCACATTTCACCATTCGAGGGAAATTATGTTTTTTTTTTTCAATTCACCCTTAATTTTCTTATAGTTTATAGGCAACATAAAATCCATTAATATTTCATACATGATTTCTTCATCATCCATTTGCATAAGCGCATCAATAATTATCTGAAATATAAGGTAATTAAAGGGAGGAACATACATAGTGAGAATAGGTCCCAGCCTCTCAAGTTATTAAGATGTCTTGAGTTAATGGGTAAGACTCTAGGTACCCTGGACAATAGGTATCAGGTTTGAATCATCCCTCCCCATATATTGTAATACTCCCTCCGATTTTTATCTATCTTCCCCTTTGGTTTTGGGGAAGAAAATAAGGGTATTTTTATCTATCTTCCCCTTTGGTTTTGGGGAAGAAAATAAGGGTGTAGGAATGTGTGGTTCAAAATAAAAGAAGGAAGAGAGAAATGTAGGGTGATTCTAGACCACATATTGATGGCCTAAAATAGAAATAGGGAAGAAAGGGTGTTTCAGCCCAATAAAGAAATAGGGAAGATAGATAAAAATCGGAGGGAGTATGACTAAGTGTACTTTGTTGAGCCAAAAAAAAGACGAACATATATAGTGAGAATAAAAGAAGATGTATCGTAATATTATTCATAGAATGAGAAATGAAACGACCTTTATTACGATGCAAATCGATTTAGACGTCATTCTCTAAGGTCAAAAATATGGTTAGGAGTTGTTGAGTCATGTACCCCCCTTAATTTTTTTGTTGAAACTGTAGGTGTAGACACATAATTTTGTATCAGGTATCAACTCGATTTTTCACCCAACATCCGATGATGATCAGACTGCAACATGCTATCATTTCACGTGCTACATATGACATTTTCTATAGTTCGATTCTAAATGCTACTCAAAATTGATTTACAACTTACGGCTGGCGAGCCCTTTTACGCGAGTCTAATGGACTTTAAACGACCCGACCGGAAGCTGCCAGGTTTTAATCTTTGATTGGCCTGGTGGCTACTCTGACTTTCGCCCTGTCCAAGCCTCAGTCAGAGTGGGGGCTCTGTAGACACCCACATTTTGACTGCCAGGTGTCTATACCAGTTTCCGACAAACACCCGATGATGATCGGACGCAAACGTGCTTTAATATACTCGGAAACGGGCTCAAAATCATTGGCATTTAGCTTGGGCTTTTTACGGAGTACAAATCTCACAAAACCAACCTCAAAATTAGGCCCAGTGGGTCGTTTTGAGTCAAATAAGACTAATTTGGGTCGATTCCGACACTAGGGGTAAAACCGTCTTTTAGCGACCGAGTCAAAAACCCGGTCAAGAATATTCTCGAGACACGCGAGTCAGCCGTGACACCTCACGTGGCTGATTCGGGCTCCAATACTACAAAAAATCAGCTACATAAAATATTAAACAAATCCGTTTAAGGATAGGATTCGATCTCAAGTAGGAATTCTATCCAAAAACCGAATCGAACACTCGCCCGAGCTAGGACACTCGGCCGAGCAGCCCATACCAGCCGAGATTCCCTTTCTTCTTTGCCAAGTAAACGGAATTCTCGTTCTTCTCAGCTTCTTACGTTTCCTATCCTAAGCGGTAGTTCTAACCCAAACACTTCTCCTAGCCAAGGTCGGGAATATTCCTATAAATAGGCCCCTTGCACAACACATCTAAAAAACATCTAAGATTCAGAATTATTCACATCAATTACACACATCCATAAAACTCCTTACACTTAGCATCGAGAAACCGATATTATATCTAAGACCCGAAGGAAACCGGCCCCGATACCCGACACCCTTCACGTCCAAACTGAGCCACCACAACTCACCGACATCCACTCGACGCTCTTGTGCCCAAGCCACGTTCCAACGAGCTCCGATCCGAGTAAACAAAAACATGTAGGTTGAGGGTGTAATCAAACCCGACTTCTCTATTTTCTCTCTTCTCCCTCTCGTTTTCTTCTTTTTTTCGTCGTCCGTTTTTTTTTTTGTTTTACGGGTCTTCGGTCGTCTTTTTTCATTACGGGTCGTTCGTCGTTTTTTTTTCTAATATCGATATTACTAAAATTATTTTCATATGACAAACATTCTTAAAAATACGATACCAGCTCTATAGTCGAACATCGTATTAAAAGAATTAAATTAAATCTCGTCGATGCTAAAAAATCGTTACATCTACAAAATACAACGATTTTAATGCGGAGAGAATTAACATCTTTTTCGTTTAAACTCTTTTTTACAAAACTTTTCCTAAAATTCATTCCGAATATTCGATATCGATTTCATAATCAAATATCGGATACGACGAATATCGAAAACATAAATCGAGTATAAATTAATTCGTATTTGTACGCGATTTATCAAAATTAGCGATTTTCGAACAACAAACAGAACCAGGACAGACCCGCACGCGAGTCGCGCCCCTCCCAGGCGACTCGCGCACGGGCCTGAAACCCGAGCCTCCTTTTTAGCCCTTTTCGTTCATTTTTTTTTTATTATTCTACGAAACGATTTCTCAAAATTTACATCTTTTCTAAAAACTATTCCAAGTATTTGATATCGATTACATAATCGAACATCGAATATAACGAATATCGAAAATATTAAATCGAGTGCAAATTGTGCAATATTTGTACGCGATTTAATAGAAACATCGAATTTTCAAAATATCGGTTTCGAAAACAGGCCGGGACACGAGTTGCGGGCGTCCTGGGCGAGCCGCGCGGCCGACTGAAACGCGGCTCGTCTTTCCCTTTTTTTATTATTTTTCGAACTTCGTTTTTTATACAAAACGGTACTTTTTAGCAATATTTTTCAGATTTCGACTAATATTTTCTCAATCTCGCATATTCATCGTATTTGCTATATTTTTATTCACAAATCGATACTAACTCGTTTGTTCATCTTTTGTAGCAAATTCATCTTTTTTCTATCGTTTGTTTTATTATACTAAAACGAACCTCACATGCTAAATTCAACTTTGACGTTAAATTTTTCATGCATTAAACCGACTTAGCAACCCATTCAATTCCTCGCATGTTTAGGAAAACAATGTTTGCATATCATTCATCGTATTACTAACGCGCGTATTCAAAAATCATTCGATATCCTAGTAGAGGCCGCTAATGTGCGGGCGGGGTTGGGTGTTCTTTGTGAACTTCCCAACACGTACCCTCACCCCTTACTCAGAACCTCGGTTTCCGGATGTCCGAAACCATTGGCAACGAGAGTCATTCAATACACGATATCCGATCAAGTCGGTATCGGTATCAAATGCAAAGGGACGAACCCGATAAACTCTGACATCGGAAATGGGCCGTATTTTGTACACGGCCCACTACGACATAGAGTGGGTTCAAACGGGCCCGAACTCCCACAAAGTTCGGTGGCGACTCCAACTTCGATTTAAATTTCAATTCGATCCATTCTCATATGGAGATTCATTCGCCTCCCCAAACCCGCGCGTGGCCGCGTCGGGGTGGACCTATGTCATGTCCACAATTTGGCGACTCCGCTGGGGATTAACTGATGTGTGACTTACCATCGGCATCCTCAGGGTGAGACTCGAATAGAAATCGTTTGACTAGTACAATACGCGTTTTAGTTTTACGGTTCATGCATAACCCCATATTTTCCCGGGCCGGTACTGGTGACCGACGTCCCACTATACTATCGATGTAGTCCAAATTGGATATGTCGAAGGTGTACATTAGCCGATTCGTATGGGTTTTACGGCATGTTCTAAGCTCAACTCGACTTAGGAAGTCCGCCCCGATTCTCGATAGGATGTGTACACTGGTATAGACCCTTACAGACTGACCGAGACTTAGAATTAGAGCATACATGGCGTCGTTATACTGTTTCCATGACTACGTGCTACCTGATTTATAAGTCATCTTTTAATAACCGTCTTTTTCAAAAATGCATCCTTTTCAAAATATCCAATTTTCAAAACCCGGGACATATACCGAATTTAGGATCCACGATTTTACTCAAAATAGCCTATTTTTAGCCGGTATTATGCCCATTTCAAAACTCGAAAATATTTTCGAAACTTTCAAAACCGTCACCCGGTCCACCTCTTCCGTTTTTTTTCGAAAAAGGGCCGGTTCTCTCCCGAATTTTTCGGGCTTTCAAAAAATCATATTTCAAAACCTTCCTCTTCTTAGGACCTCCCGTATTTAGCAGTGTCGGGTCGTGTCATAAGTCGTCAAGTCTTCTAGCGTCGAAACTCCGTCGATCTTATATCACAGATTTCTTCCCTATCCCAGTCCGCCTTATTTGACTAAGGCAAGGCCTACCTACGTAGGACATACTCCTACAAGGGTTGGCCCGTCTACACAATCGAGTCTAAAAGTCTGGGGAATGTCTCACGTGAACCTCCTTTCGAACAGGGCCCAGCCCACACAGCTGGATCCTAAAGGAGGCCCACCTTTCACAGGTCACCCGTCTAAGTGTCCTTTTCCGAGTCATCTTCTTCCTAGCTTCCTTTGCTCGGGATGTACTTTTGTTCTAGGATTTGGGCTAGTTGCTGATTACGCGGTGTTCTTACAGACATGCCACCTTTCACCCGAACGATGACGCAACTAGCCATTGACGAGTTGACCGTTTCGTTGGCTAAGCTTCAAGACCAATTGACAAAAATGAGGAAGGATCAGATCGCCATCCTCACCCGGGCAAGCGCAGTCGAACAAGGAACTCCTAGCGCTGGGGTTGAAGACAATGGGCCGTTAGCTGAACTGGCCAGCGCGGTCCACAAACTGCAAGAACAGGTCCACACGACCACTAGTAACACCATCCACACGGAAAATGCTCGGGCTTATTCGCCCCTAACTGATGAATTGCCCGCTAATCTCAACTTGACGGGCCTGCCCATGTTCGATGGGACTGAAGACCCGGTACTCCATATCCGGGCTTTTAAGGAGTTCATGGCGGTCAAGGGGGTCAAATCGACCATGTTCAAGCAACTCTTTGCTTCATCCTTGGACAAGCACCCGAGAACCTGGTACTACAGGCTTGATTCCAAGAAGTACAAAACTTGGGACGATGTCGCAACAGAATTCGCCCGAAACTATGCGGACAATACTGAGATCCAGACGACCATGCGTACTGTGGAGGTCATGGCCCAAGAACCTAAGGAGGGTTTCACCAAATACCTCCAAAGGTGGAGGGGTGAAAGTGTCAAGCTGGTCGACAAGCCCAGCGAAAAGGTGCTAGTGGAGACCTTTGTGAAAAATCTCCTCACATCTTACCGGATCCACCTCCGGTATGCCATCATACCCAATTTCGCCACCTTAACCGAGATGGGTACGAGAATCGAAGATGATTTAAGGTTAGAGAGCCTTACTAAGGCCTCTACTAAGGGGTATCAAGGAGCCAGCTCGTCTTCTGGCAAGCCCGCAACCACAAGTGCGGCCCGAAGCATCTTCGACGAGGTCAATTTGCTAGACACCTCGACCAAAAAGAATACTCCAGCCCGAGTATTCACTGACATAGGGACTACTTATGCCAACGCCTAACAAAGGCTATCTTCTAAGGGCCTGATCCAGCCGATAGGCCCAATGCCGGAGGTTCCTGTCGAAAAACGGTCCAAAAGCTACAACGCCCAGGCCTATTGCCACTATCACCGAGGCAACGGGCACGACACCGAAAAATGCTGGAAGTTGAAGCATCTCATTCAGGATCTGATTGAGAATGGGAAAATACCACTACCTAGTGATAAGCCGAGTAACAAAAATAACCCTCTTGCTACTCACGCCATTTTCACTGGAGAAGTAGTCGACTGTACTCATCTCATTTCCCATTTCATTCCTCAAATCAACGGGATATGGAATGATGACGAAGATGATGTTTACTTGGCTAAGGGGGAAACCGTACCCATCACTGTCGAAGAAATCCGGAAGGCCAAAACCAAGGCCCTGGCCGGCACGCATGTCATCACGGCCGGACCTTCGGCCCCGGGATCCGTCACTGAACCTGCCAGGACGGACTCTACACTCGAAGAACCAAACACCGACACGGCCCTAGTCAAGCAACTAAAGAGGGTCCGAACCGATCTCTCTATATGGCAGCTTTTGGTCAGTTTTCAAGAACATCGGGCGGCACTTACTAAGGCTCTCGATGAAATCAAGGTAGACTCGCTGGTTACCCCCACTGAAATGGTAGCCACTATTTTACCTCATCTTAAGGGCAAGCCCAAGGGAGAAGGCCCACTCATCACCTTCTCCGAGTCCGACCTTCCACCATTTGGGGCCACCCATAACTTGGCCCTATATATCACGGTGATCTGCCGGGGCAAGTATCTACCCATGACCCTAATTGATGATGGGTCAGCCGTGAATGTCCTTCCTTTAAGGACTGCAAAGGCTCTCGGCATTACCAAGGCTGACTACCTTCCTACTGCACAAACTATCCAGGCTTTCGATGGGAGCCCGAAATCAGTTGCTGGGGCCGTCAAACTAACCATCATAACGGGTCCGATCGAAAAAGAGCTAGAATTCCAAGTGATCGATGTCACTTCATCGTTCAACCTACTACTCGGAAGACCCTGGATCCACGCGGTCAAAGCCGTATCCTCCACTCTCCACAGAAAGGTCAAGTTACCTTTGCAAGATGGGGTCGTCACTCTTGAAGCTACCCCAATAGCCGTGTCGAGCTGTAACACGGCGGGCCCAACCGACCCACGAGGTTTCAATTTTGTGGGAATGATCGAGGAAGAGTATCTCTTTAGGCCCTATTTCACCACCAGCATCGACATGATGCTGCAGAACTTGGTTTACCTACCGGGGGCTACTTCAAGGCCTGGTCTCCCGGCTGGCAAGATCATCGATGTCTTAAGCAATGAGGAGTCAAAATTCGGCTTAGGATATGCCATAACCCCAGAAAACGTGGTCCAGGCCGGCATCGAAAAGGCCTGCATCATTCTCAAGGGTACCTAGTTGGGCCCCTACAGCCCAAAATTGACCGATTACTTTATCTCCCCAGTATTCGGAGCTGTCCAGACGGGCCTCTATCAGCCCATCATAACTTATCCTGAGGTCAATTTCATCCTAGATGATATCTTTGCTCTCATCCAGGCCGAATCAAAGGAAGGCACAGATAACACTGAGTCCATGCTCGGGCTCCTGTTCGAGGAAAGCAAGATCATCCCGACTCCTAAGGAGGAATTGATGAACCTAATCCTCCACAGCAGCAAGTTCGATCCAACCAAGCTGATCTCCGAAGTCGGCGCTAACACCGGAAAGAGGGCTTGGAGGAAGATGATCAAGTGGACCGACAACGAGGGTCGAGTCTACAAGCTCACTACTGGCGAAGGGGACATGCAAGGCGTCGAGTCCGAATCCGAGTCTGAGTCAGAGTCAGAATCGGAGTCTGGGTCTAAGTCTAGAGGGTCCAGTACTAGGGTCGAGTCTGTAACCCCTTTTCCTTTGGTCACACCTTTGGGAGTCTCGGAGTCTGTCTCGAGAGCACTCCCCATCCCGCCTCTGAACAACGATCAGATGGCTGCTCTCTTTGAGCTATTTTCAAAATTCTCTATCAATAATAACGATAACCGTTCTGCTTACGACTTGTCTTATTTTCAAAACATTTTCAAAAATTTTATTTGCAATGACATTGAGAAACCCGACGAACAGGTACCACTACCTCCGCATCTAGTCGAGCAACTCGAACAAAAGGAATCCCGAGATCCGGTCATTGAGGAAACTGACTCCATCAATGTAGGAGCCCCTTTAGAGCCTCAGATGCTTAAGTTAGGTTTATCCTTAGATCCCGAGGAGAAACAACAATTCACGGAGCTCCTCCACGAATTCAAAGACGTCTTCGCATGGTCCTACAAGGACATGCCGGGAATAGACCGGGAGATAGCCAAACACCGTATACCCATCAAGGACGGGTGTAAGCCGGTAAAGCAAAAACTCCGAAGAATGAGGCCCGAATGGTCTCTCAAAGTCAAAGAAGAAGTCGACAAGCAATTCAAAGCGGGCTTTATTCAAGTGTCTGAATATCCAGACTGGGTTGCAAATATCGTACCGGTACCCAAGAAAGACGGAAAGGTATGAGTTTGTGTAGATTTTCGGGACCTTAATAAGGCCATCCCGAAAGATGATTTCCCGTTGCCACACATCGACATACTGGTGGACAATACGGCCGATCATGCCCTTCTATCATTCATGGACGGGTATGCCGGGTACAATCAGATCAAAATGGCGGAGGAAGACATGAGTAAGACCACCTTCATTACGCCTTGGGGTACTTACTGCTACACCGTTATGCCATTTGGGCTTATCAAGGCCGGTGCCACTTATCAACGAACCGCCACTACCCTACTACATGACATGATGCATAAGGAAGTAGAGGTCTACGTGGACGATATGATCGTTAAGTCCAAAGAACGAAACGGGCATATTTCGGCCCTCAGAAAGTTCTTCACCCGGTTATGCAAGTACAACATGAGGTTAAATCCTCAAAAATGCAGCTTTGGGGTAACATTGGGCAAGTTACTGGGCCATATCGTCAGCCAACGCGGCATCGAGGTTGACCCAGCCAAAATCAAAGCTATTACCGAGATGCAACCACCTAAAACCGAAAAGGAGATAAGGGGGTTTCTCGGTAAAGTCCAATATATCAGCCGGTTTATTTCAAAGCTAACCATGGTATGCGAACCCATTTTCAAGAAACTGAAGATAGGAGAACGGGTACTGTGGGACGACAAATGTCAAGCAGCTTTCGATAAGATCAAAGAGATTCTAGCATCTCCGCCGGTATTAATGCCACCTCAACACGGTCTGCCTTTGTCGTTATATTTGACAACGACCGAGACAGCCATGGGGGCTATGTTGGCCCAGACAGTCGACTCAGAAGAACGAACTATTTACTACATCAGTAAAAAGTTCCTAGAGTACGAATGCAAATATACGATGCTCGAAAAGACGTGCCTAGCTCTAGTTTGGGCCACTAAAAAGCTCCGACACTATATGCTTAGCCACGAAGTGCACGTGTTATCAAGAATGGATCCAATCAAGTATCTGTTTGAGAAGCCCATCCTCAATGGCAGATATCTAGATGGACTTTAATGCTAGCTGAGTTCGACCTCAAATTCGTGTCATTGAAAGCCATCAAAGGTCGGGTAGTAGCCGAGTTCCTTGTCGATTGTCCGGTAACTGAAGAGGGACATACCGATACCTGGGCCTTTCCAGATGAAGATATATTCCATACTGACACGGAGACAAGGGATCTATACTTTGACGGAGCATCCTTCTTTCGAGGATTTGGTGTCGGAATTTTGCTAATCTCACCACAAGGAGAACACACCCCATTGTCCATTAAATTGGATTTTGATGTGACTAACAACGCAGCCGAGTATGAAGCATGAATTCACGGATTGCAAGCCGCCGCGGATTTAGGAGTAATGAACCTCTGGGTCCACGGTGACTCATCATTAGTCATCAATCAAGCACTCTAGAAATGGAAAACTCGGAACGCAAATTTCGTAGCTTACCAAGCGCGAGTAAGGGTTCTCGAAAGGCAGTTTCAAAAGGTGGAATACATCTATCTACCTCGGGAAGAAAACCAGTTTCCAGATGCGCTATCCAAGTTAGCATCTTTACTGAATATCCCGGGACACATGACCAACATGCCGATTTGCGTCGAAAGACGGTCAAAGCCGGCATACATCAATGCTATTCAAGATATTGAAATAACTGATCCAGAACCTTGGTACCAGGCTGTTCTAACCTATTTGACGTCGAGAGAATATCCTCCGGGATCTGAAAATCGGGCCAAGAAAGCCCTACGAAGATGGGCCATTCAGTTCATCTGCACGGACGAGGGACAGTTGTAGAAAAAAGACGGCGCAAGGAGCTCTACTCCTATGCATCGACAGAATGCAGGCCGAAAAGGTAATGACCGAGGTACACGATGGCGAGAACGGCCCGCATATGAACGCCCATATGCTAGCTCGAAAAATCGCAAGACTCGGGTACTACTGGAATAGCATGGAAACCGACTGTCAGTTATATGTCAAACACTGTCATAACTGTGAGATTTTCGGCAACGTCCAGCATATGCCATCATCCTTGTTGTATACTATGACTTTCCCATGGCCATTTTCGACATGGGGAATTGATATAATCGGGAAGGTGAACCCTTCCGGGACGGGAGGTCACTGCTTCATTCTAGTAGCTATTGACTATTTTACTAAATGGGTTGAAGCCGAGTCATATCGTGTCTTGAACGCCAAGCACGTAGCAAAATTTATCCAAGATAAAATTATATGCCGATACGGGATCCCGCACGAATTCATTAGTGATCACGGGACCCATTTTCAAGCCGAAACCGCTACTTTGCTAGCAAAATATAAGATTCAAAGGCTTACATCTTCGCCTTACCGTCTCCAAACAAATGGAGCGGTAGAGGCAGCAAATAAAACAATTGTCACCATACTTAAAAAGATGGCTGATAATTACCGGGATTGGCCCGACAAAATCCCTTTTGCCTTATGGGGATACCGGACATCAATCCGCACCGCAACCGGAGCAACTCCATACTATATGACATATGGGATGGAGGCGGTCCGGCCGGTCGAGCTTGAGGTACCATCCCTGAGGATTCTATTCGAAAGTCAAGTGCCTGAAGCAGATTTGGTCCAAGCCCGATACGATTCGTTGATTCTCTTGGACGAACGACGATCCCGAGCCCTTAACAATATCCAGATATACCAAAAAAGGATACAACGGGCTTTCAACAAAAGAGTTAGGCCCAGGAATATCCAAGAGGGCGATCTAGTCCTAAAATCTGTCAGGGCTTTGCTACCGGTCGACCCAAGGGGAAAATTCAAACCCAATTGGGCCGGACCATATCTAGTAAAGAAGGTTTTATCAGAAGGAGCCGTAATGCTAACAGACTTGGACGGGAACGAATTCGTCAACCCAACCAACTTGGACCAATTGAAGCGCTACTACCCCTAACCTTATCTCAATGTCGTTTGCTAAAAGTTTATAAAAATTTGTCTTTTTATAAAAATTAAGCAAGTCAATAAGTTAGGATTACTTATCCTACTATCGCACATCTCGAACTAATAGTCTTGATGTATTTCGAAAATTGCAAAAATCTACGTCTGAACTACGGTTGGTTTGATTCCACTCATCGTGGATACGTAGGCAACCCCTCAAAAGGGTACAACCACTGAAATAACGAAAAGACTGGAACGGTTTTCACTAATATGTCTTTTATTATTATTTCAAAAATGCCTCACGCAAAAATAAATCACACAAAAATCACACAAAAAATAATAGTAGTACTTAAATAATAAAAATCTAGGAGACTACTGCTCATACATCTTCCGCTTCCCTTTATCTTTTGGGTCGCGTGGAGCTCGGGGTCGACGGGGCGGCGGTGAACATTCCCGTATCACTAGGGGAACCTCTTTAGCCTGAACCCGTTTCTTCGACAACGGATCTTCAGCTATCGTCACTGGCCCAAGCCGAGCCCGTACGTGTTCGGGAAGTCTGTCGCATGGACCAACTCGGTCCTTAGCCGCCAGTCTTGGGCCGAGTCTCCTTTCCAAGTCCGTCTGGGGGCTCACTTTCCCCCGTGCACCTTTAATACTGGACCCTTCAGTCTGAGTCCTACTCTTCTCCTTCTGACCTGACATCAGGCGAACCATGGTAGCCGGGGTATCACCGTCATCGAAAAAGCCTCGATTGTCTTTAGCTTGTTCTCGACGCAGCAAGTCAAAGGCTTCGTTGGTCTTCAAAGCGGCACGGGCTTTAGCAGAGTCCGCCTTGGTCCACTTCACGTAAGAATCGGATACCCAGATCGAGTGAAGAGTCTTGGAAACGGGCCAAGTAGCCCGGGTATACCACTTTTGCATCCAGGTGTCACACATCACATCCGTTAGCTGAGTAGATTCACTCACGATCGCCTCGATTTCCGGGATTCTTTGGGCCCGACCATATTGCCTAAGTATGCGATCGGGGTAAAGATGGATTGTTTGCCTAAAAGATAGGATTAGTTGATAACGGGCCCTATCCCTCGATTCTAAACCAGTCCTGACGTAAATGGGCCACCAAGGTACGATCCAACGGATCAATGGGCCTCCGTGAAAAGATAGCAGCTCGTCCCAGAATATTTGGGTAGTAAGATGAGAAAAGTCAACAGCCCGTCTTCTCGTCATCACTTGATTTGGGCGATATCGGCTTACGTCAAGAGGAGGGTCCAGGATCGATAGCCTCTCGAATAGCCAAAGCTGAAAAGTCAAAGTCGCAAAAAGTCAAAATCGTGAAAAGTAAAAAAAAAAACAAAAAAAACCGCAAAAATCGCAAAAATCGCAAAAATCGGAAAAAAACGAGAAAAATCGAAAAAAAACTGAGAAAACCGGAAAAATCAGAAATTTCAGAAAGATCCGGAATTGCGAAAAAAATCAAAATTGCGAAAAACGAGAAAAAATCAATTTACCTGTAGAAGACGGGTACTCCCAGTCAGCCGGATCGACTGATCCCTTTTGCGATTATCCAAACCCTGGATAATATTTCCTGTGATCAGCCAAGCTGGGCTGTGATCCGTCTCCATCAGGTCAGCCACAGTGAGAAGTCGGACATGGCCCATGCAAGATAACAAATCCATATGACCTTCAAAGGCGTAAACATGGAGCATGCAAAAAGTAAAGGCCCTGCGGCTATATACCGGCCTGACCCGGACGTCATCTAGGTTCATAAACTTTTCAGCCAGGTCGATCAAGGAAACGGTATCGTCTTCTGTCATGCGAGATACCTCCATGTGGGAAAGCCATAAAAATTCTCGTAATTTTCTCCTCGTGTCATGAGCTGAGAACGGGACGGCAGGACGAAGCATGAGATTCCATCCTCCTACAGCAGCAATTTCCTCAGGAATAGGACAAATTTCGCCTCGAGGAAAGCTGAAAACATGATAAGTATCGTCCCAGTAGGACAGGCAAGCATCCAAAAAGTGACGGTTCACTTGCATTTGACGGATCGTGAATAACTGGGTGACACCATTCTGGTTCAGGATAACTTTATCTGCGTCTCTGAAAAGTCGGGACCAATCTTGCAGCATTCCAACTAATCGGTCGATACCCATAATGAATTTCTAAAGGAGGAAATAAGTTTCTCAGGACTTGTTTTTTCTTTGAAAGACAAGAGAATTGTGGGAATTATGAATAAATTATGAGCAAGGAGGGGGTATTTATAGCATGAAATCGGATTCTCCTCCTCATCTAAGGATTCCTAATCCCAGAAGATTTAGCATACAGGCCTTATCCTAGGATCTAGCTAAGTCATCCTGAGCATTCCTATTCCTTTTCGGAGTCAAAATACTTTAATCTTTCAAAACTCTTCCATCCAAAAAAAAATTCAAAAATCTTCTTCAAAATTTTATTCCCCAGCGCGAGTCATTTCTCCTAAAAATGTGTTACATGCAAACTTTGCATAAATCATTGTACAGGACGACTCAAGCAAAACCATGCAACCAACTCCCCAGCGGCATTTAACGGGATGGGCCCACATATAAGGCGCACCCAAGACTTATACGACAAGTCTGGTTCCCCACAGAGTTATCATCATCAGCTCAGGTATGATTTACAACTTATGGCTGGCGAGCCCTTTTACGCGAGTCTAATGGACTTTAAACGACCCGACCGGAAGCTGCCAGGTTTTAATCTTTGATTGGCCTGGTGGCTACTCTGACTTTCGCCCTGTCCAAGCCTCAGTCAGAGTGGGGGCTCTGTAGACACCCACATTTTGACTGCCAGGTGTCTATAGCAGTTTCCGACAAACACTCGATGATGATCGGACGCAAACGTGCTTCAATATACTCGGAAACGGGCTCAAAATCATTGGCATTTAGCTTGGGCTTTTTACGGAGTACAAATCTCACAAAACCAACCTCAAAATTAGGCCCAGTGGGTCGTTTTGAGTCAAATAAGACTAATTTGGGTCGATTCCGACACCAGGGGTAAAACCGTCTTTTAGCGACCGAGTCAAAAACCCGGTCAAGAATATTCTCGAGACACGCGAGTCAGCCGTGACACCTCACGTGGCTGATTCGGGCTCCAATACTACAAAAAATCAGCTACATAAAATATTAAACAAATCCGTTTAAGGATAGGATTCGATCTCAAGTAGGAATTCTATCCAAAAACCGAATCGAACACTCGCCTGAGCTAGGACACTCGGCCGAGCAGCCCATACCAGCCGAGATTCCCTTTCTTCTTTGCCAAGTAAACCGAATTCTCGTTCTTCTCAGCTTCTTACGTTTCCTATCCTAAGCGGTAGTTCTAACCCAAACACTTCTCCTAGCCAAGGTCGGGAATATTCCTCTAAATAAGCCTGTAATCCCCTAGAAATTCTAACGCAATACAGTGGCGCAAACACTGTAGAGTTGGGATTAAAACACACTGACAAACTATATCTTATTAAAAGAAATGGTAAGTCAATACAAAGGCCTCTTTTTACAAAAGGGCTAAAAAGGAAATTCTCCAAACGGGTTAAACAAATCCATAAATTATATGAATAGAGAAAGAGTAGGATCCACGCTACTCGCTAGCTCACACCCAAAACCCAGCAGCAAATACCTGTCATGTTATAAACATAACAGCCACGTCAGTGGGGAGTAACTCGGACGTTCTCCCAGCCATATTATATCATATGGAAAAATAATAGTATTATTATACCAAAATACTTAAAATGAGAAAACATTAAAAACGATATAATAAAAATAAGTTTTCGGAGAAAACTTAAAACACTTGCCAACCTGCAAGTCAAAATCAATCGATAATAATAATCCAAAATGGCGTTATGGAAATTCGATCGGTGTGCACAAGGCTAGACTTTCACTAGGATAATACTAAACTAGCTTCGAGAAATTAGTCAAAACAAATCAGACTTCGGTCTCTAACTAGGCAACTCAACTATAACAGGACTGCGTGCAGCGAGGTCCTGGCTTAAGTAATGTACACCCCTCCTGGACACCAACCGTAATCCAGTTCAACCCGACGGCGACTTACACGATGCGATATCTAAGTTTAAGGTCAAAATATACACACTCCTGAACACAAACCATGCTCAGTTCAACGACCAATGTGTCTCTAACTAGACACACCAGCTTTATAGTTGATGACAAAACGTACATCACAGAATATATTACTCTAACCCCACACTTCTCTTTATTCCAAACTCCAAAACAAGCCATTATCGATAGTCAAAAGTAAATATAATCAATATAAATGATACGAAGATAAAAAGGAATAAACATCTTATATTAAAAGGGGAACTTTCTATAAATAGAAACTCATCACTTTTAGAAATTTACTAAAAATAGAAATATTATTATAGAAAATACGTAAGTTATTAAAAATAAGTAAAATGTATAAAAATAGCATTTCTAACGAAATTAACATTTTATTATTATCGTCGTTATCGTAACTTTATTATATTTCTAAATTCGTTACTCAAAATATAAATAAAATATAATAAGTCAATATATAGTATTTTATAAATAATTAGAAAATCAAGTTAAAACTATAAATTTTAGAAATGAGATGTTTTAAGAAAAACGATATCCAAAATTAATTGAGTCAACGAGTTTTATAAATGAAATGAGATTTACAAAGATTTCAAATTAGTTTTAATAAATAACTTTTACTAATAAATAATACGAATTTTAATAAAAATAGTCAATCGGAAAATATTAGTGAAAATAGTCTCGACTAAAAATATATTTAAAACTAAAACGACTAATTTCTCATTTATTAGTATAAACCGTAAAATGAAAATTAATTTATTGAACGAGTATACAAACCTCGATTATAATATGAAAATACGATTTTGAGTTAAAATTATAATTTAACAAAATATGACGAAATTATGAAATCGATATTATTTAATTACTAGTGTCACGATAACCAACAAAATATTATAACGATCGTAAATAATTAAATTACTAACGATTTATAAAACGATAGCGAAAACTTGTAAAATATTTATAAGTCACACAATTTGAAAGTAATATTTTTAGCAAATAATAAATAGCTAAAATTAGAAAATCGAAGTTAAAATATTTACTACATACTACTACTCAAACATACGATATAAAATCGAGTAACGTCCTAAAGTTACCTTGAGTCGACAACCGAAGCGAACTCGTACTCGTCCTTGATCAGTCCAAGCTCCAAATTGATAGTACTGCCTTTAAACTCCCAGTGTAGAATCATCCGTCTCCTCAGCAAGATCCATCACAGGGATCGAGAAAACAAAACAAAAGGATGAGACGAGCGTAATCGACAAAAGACGGAAACGGAAAAGATTGGATTTATGATCGATTTACCCGGACTAGAGGTAAAGGGGAGACTAGCAAGAATGGAGAAGGGAAGAAGAAACGAAACGACATCAACAATGACATCAAACAGTAGCTGCAATAGTCGAATGTGACAGCAGCGTACAACAGCAGAAAACGACAAAAAGAGCAGCCTAACGGATCGAAAATAGTGGCAGTAAACGCAACGTCCAACAGCAGCATCCCAAACAGTGATAACGACAAGGAAAACAAAAAACTGACAAAACAAACCGATGAGAAAGAAGGACGAGAAGGAGAAGCACACAGCAGCAGTACGACCAGAATAGCAGCAGTATAACGCAGAAGAAGAACAAGATAGAACAGAGGGAAGAATAGCATATTAAAGACAGTCCAAAAGACGACATCTGCGAGTCAGAACGGTACGAAACAAAAACAGTAGCATGCTTCACGAACAGTAGCAGCCAAACCGAGAAGACGAAAAAGAAAACAGCGGACAGCAGCAAACGAGATGCAATCAACGGACGAAAACAGAAGAGGAAGAAGAAAGGAAGAAGAAGAAAGTTAAGTAGCCACACGCAGTAGCCGTACAGACAGCAACACGCAGCCGAATCAACCAAAGAAGGAGAATGAAGAAGAGGAAAAAGAAGACAGTAGCATCAATACAAAATGATAGAAATCGGCAACGCAGTAGCATGAAACACGGTCAGTGATAACAGCCAGCAACATCAAATTACGACAACAACCGCAGGAAAGACAGAAATACGACAAAACAAAGAAGGAGAAAAAGAAGAGGAAATAAGAACGATCACTCACCGAGTTTCGACAAAGAAGACAGCAGCAACGCAGCAGAAGAAGACGGAAACGGAGAGGAAGATACGGACTGAAATCGACAGCAGTAGCGCATATAAAAGCGAGACAAACAGAGCAGAACGCAGCAGCAGGAGTACGCAGCAGTACGCAGAACTGAACGAAGAGGGAGGAGATGTAAAGCAGCAAGAAAATGGTGGCAGACGGAGGTGCAAAAACACGCAGCAGAGGTGCACCGCAACAGCAGCGAAGATGCAGGAAAAAGGGTGGAGGAAAGGGAAGAGGAACCGCAGGGGATGGAATGATGAAAAAGAAACGGTGGAGAGGAAGATTGAAGAGGTGGATTGCATTGATCAAATGAATTGGGACACATCAAATAAAAAGAAGGAAAAAGGGAATGAACGTATAGTGGAAAACACGGGTTAGATGAATACAGATAGATTAAATGAATCGGGTTAGAAATACGAGTTCCGTAACGACAAGTTGAATGACCCACGAATCGAATTAAAACGAGTTGATAAAGTTAATAAATAATCGGGCCGTCAAATGAAATGAGTAAGTAAATTATTCGGGACGAAAACGAAGCTTATAGAGTTAAATAATTAGACGGTGAAATTGAATATCCCGATAAATAATAAATTTTCGATAAAGTAAATTAAATTTATTTCTTGAGGAAAGGTAATAAACGTTTTGACGAAACTTATAATAAATGAACTTCGAGCCGAAAATAGAAATTCTAGCTTAAATACAAATAAATAAAAGAATTTAGAATTTAAATCGTCGAAATAGATTTTTGATAAGAATTAAATTAAATATATAAAATAAATCGAAATAGAAATAAAAATATGTTTTAAATATAAGAAGAGTTTCCGAGACAAATAGAATTTTAGGAATTTGACACGATTAAACGATAAATTCATTTTATAATAATTTTGAGAATTACGAGTTAAATCGTGAAAATAAAAATAGGAACAAAATTTAATTTAATTTAAATTTAAAAAAATCGGGGGTGTTAAAAGGCCCCTTGCACAACTCATCTAAAAAACATCTAAGATTCAGAATTATTCACATCAATTACTCACATCCATAAAACTCCTTACACTTAGCATCGAGAAACCGATATTATATCTAAGACCCGAAGGAAACCGGCCCCGATACCCGACACCCTTCACGTCCAAACCGAGCCACCACAACTCACCGACATCCACTCGACGCTCTTGTGCCCAAGCCACGTTCCAACGAGCTCCGATCCGAGTAAACTAAAACATGTAGGTTGAGGGTGTAACCAAACCCGACTTCTCTATTTTCTCTCTTCTCCCTCTGGTTTTCTTCTTTTTTTCGTCGTTCGTTTTTTTTATCTTTTACGGATCTTCGGTCGTCTTTTTTAATTACGGGTCGTTCGTCGTTTTTTTTCTAATATCGATATTACTAAAACTATTTTCATATGACAAACATTCTTAAAAATACGATACCAGCTCTATAGTCGAACATTGTATTAAAAGAATTAAATTAAATCTCGTCGATGCTAAAAAATCGTTACATCTACAAAATACAGCGATTTTAACGCGGAGAGAATTAACATCTTTTTCGTTTAAACTCTTTTTTACAAAACTTTTCCTAAAATTCATTCTGAATATTCGATATCGATTTCATAATCGAATATCGGATACGACGAATATCGAAAACATAAATCGAGTATAAATTAATTTGTATTTGTACGCGATTTATCAAAATTAGCGATTTTCGAACAACAAACGGAACCGGGACAGACCCGCACGCGAGTCGCGCCCCTCCCAGGCGACTCGCGCATGGGCCTGAAACCCGAGCCTCCTTTTTAGCCCTTTTCGTTCATTTTTTTATTATTCTACGAAACGATTTCTCAAAATTTACATCTTTTCTAAAAACTATTCCAAGTATTTGATATCGATTACATAATCGAACATCGAAAATATTAAATCGAGTGCAAATTGTACAATATTTGTACGCGATTTAATATAAACATCGAATTTTCAAAAAATTGGTTTCGAAAACCGGCCGGGACGCGAGTTGCGCGCGTCCCGGGCGAGCCGCGCGGCCGACTGAAACGCGGCTCGTCTTTCCCTTTTTTTATTATTTTTTGAACTTCATTTTTTATACAAAAAGGTACTTTTTAGCAATATTTTTCAGATTTCGACTAATATTTTCTCAATCTCGCATATTCATCGTATTTGCTATATTTTTATTCACAAATCGATACTAACTCCTTTGTTCATCTTTCGTAGCAAATTCATCTTTTTTCTATCGTTTGTTTTATTATACTAAAACGAACCTCACATGCTAAATTCAACTTTGACGTTAAATTTTTCATGCATTAAACCGACTTAGCAACCCATTCAATTCCTCGCATGTTTAGGAAAACAATGTTTGCATATCATTCATCGTATTACTAACGCGCGTATTCAAAAATCATTCGATATCCTAGTAGAGGCCGCTAATGTGCGGGCGGGGTTGGGTGTTCTTTGTGAACTTCCCAACACGTACCCTCACCCCTTACTTAGAACCTCGGTTTCCGGATGTCCGAAACCATTGGCAACGAGAGTCATTCAATACACGATATCCGATCAAGTCGGTATCGGTATCAAATGCAAAGGGACGAACCCGATAAACTCTGACATCAAAAATGGGCCGTATTTTGTACACGGCCCACTACGACATAGAGTGGGTTCGAACGGGCCCGAACTCCCACAAATTTCGGTGGCGACTCCAACTTCGATTTAAATTTCAATTCGATCCATTCTCATATGGAGATTCATTCGCCTCCCCAAACCCGCGCGTGGCCACGTCGGGGTGGACCTATGTCATGTCCACAAATAGGCATAAACAAAGATTGAAATTTTTGGTAAAGAAGAATATAAATATACCAACTCAACAAGGGATAATAAAAAGATGCCAACTTGAATATAATCAAACCAAAAGAATCCTTCAATGTTGTCAATAATGAAAAACCCTCTACAAGTCTTCAAATATCCAAGATGATTACAAAGATTGAAGTTTTATTAAGACTAAGCAAAGACTACATAGAGAGTGATTAAGGAAAACTTAAGCAAAAGCTCTCTCAAAGAGGCTACATTTACTCTATGGTTTCGTAATTCACTAGTAGAAAATTACCCTTTGGAACCGGTTGTAAACTACCCTTTGGAACCTTTTTTCAAAGGTTCTACTGCCACAGATTCCTTAGATCCGGAGCTTTGGAACCGGTTGTAAGAAGGTTCCATAGATGCCCTTTGGAACCGGTTGTTGTTGGAACCGGTTCCAAAGTGTATACCAATGGAACCTATTGTAATTACAACCAGTTCCAAAGGGTGTACCATTGAAACCTATTGTTATTACAACTGGTTCCAAAGGGTGTACCATTGAAACCTGTTATTATTCACAACCGGTTCCAAAGGGTGTTTCATTGGAACCTGTTGCAATTCACAACCGGCTCCAAATGTTTACCATTGGAACCTATTGTAATGCCAATAGGTTCCAAAGGGTACCTCATTGAAACTTATGATAATTTAGACGCGGTTCCAAAGGCATGTCATTTTATCATTTATTTATATTTTGAAACCAGTGACAAATGTTGCTGATTTTAATTACAAGATTGAATTTTCGTATCTGTGAGAATGGTATATAAAAAACAAATCAAAGCACGCCAATTATATTATTTGTCGAAAATTGGGCAGCACCTCCCTACAATTTGATTAAACCAAAATCAAAATCATATCACTGCAATGTTTAAATAGCACAACCAAATCCATAACCAATCCACACCTCCAACTACTTAAGCAACATCTCCAGTAGAACGCCCCACGTCTAGCTATCAACATGACTACAATATCTAACCGCAAAAGTTAACCAAGTCACAAACGTACTACATCATCGACTCTATGCACTTCTTAGACCAATATTCACGAACATGGTTCATATCTTCCGTCGTCATTCTTGATTTTGGAACACACTAACAAATAAAAATAATAGTAACGATGGATTAGCGGTTACACTCATAATTACTTTATAACAGAAAAACTAAGATTAAGTTAAAAAAACCTGAATTAAGCTTTCTTGACTCTTAGAGAAAAATACGGTGATGTCGTACATCACCTTCATGACATAGTATCCACATTCAAAGGCTCCAGATTGTTGAGGACACTGAAATTATATGAACAAAAAAAGTGTTATAAATCATTATTTACCAAGATTTTTAATTCATCAGTTGCGCTATAAACGTTGCTTTAATTTAGTCATCTCCGACACAAAATTTGTACAGAAAACAAAAGACAACAATCAGATAGCTATAATGGAGTAAATATTTATAAGAACTCAAAATCATTAACCTGATTTCATCAACTATTTCAATCAACACTTTAAGTTTAAATTAAATGGCAAGTACTAACCCATGTAAAAAAATGAAATAATTAAACAAGTTAAAGCTCCTAACTACTTCCAATTTAGCTCCTAACTTTGAGTGCAAAATACTCTCAAGAGCCTTGTTTTTACTTGTGAAATTTCAAATGTAAGAAGTCAAAGTATTTTGGAGTCGTTTGCTATTTTTAGCAAATCACCCATCCAAGCTAGAAGTAAACTGCTTCACACACCACACACATACTAAAACAAGAGTTCCAAATTTCCAATAACATTTATAAGCAACAAGTCTCACAAGTTAACAAACAATAAATTAAAGGAGTACCATTAGGAAAAATTTCTTTGAGAGTCCAGTCAACATCCGTTGGTTGAGGAATACCCATGGAGGGCTTCATACTTTCACCACTTGATTCTGATAACGTTAATTCAGGGGGGAAATTGTAAGAGCAATTAGCTAGATGAAAGAACCACCCTTAAAGAACCTCAAGCTTGCTTAAATATATGAAGAACACACTGAATCCATCAAACCTGACACAAAAGCTTCCAAAAACTGAGCCTGAAAAGATATCTCGAAGGCGTCAACTAAGAGAGATAATTGTGAAGCAAACCCAACCACCTTTACCTTCTGACCCTCACATCTGAACAAGAAAGAAAAGTATGTCACCATCATGTCAACTACGCTGTCCATAAACAGCAGGAAAGAACAAATGCCACATGCAGAGTATCTCAACAGAGTATATAGCAACGGTGCCAGTAGAAGACATGGTAACACAAAAAAACTTTCTTCTCCCTACCCACTCCGTTCCTAAGCAACAATCCCCCCCCCCCAAAACCTCAGAAATGTAGCTGCATTTCGGGATTAAAGAAAAAAAAATAGAGGTGAATAAATGTACAAGTTTCTGTCAACCTACAAATCCTTAACACGTCTAGAAGATAGATGGCTTTGGAACATTATCAACTCCCTCTAACAGAAAGAGGTAAATCTTTAGGTGGGAACCGACGAACAGTTTAATGAACGTTGACGACCTGAATAAGTTCGACACTTAGTTTAAGAGAAGACGCGAGGAGCACTAATATGATGGGGTCCCAAAGTGATGAGGCGCAAGGCATGAGGCAAAGGGTGCGCCTTTTGTATTCTATGCGCCCATTTTTTGTGCATCGGGTGAGCCATTTGTATTCCATGCGCCTTAAGCACTATGATGTAATTTGGCTGGCGCCTAACTTCATCTTGTGCCTAGGCGGCTAGGCATGCCTCAAGCAGGTATTTTTAAACTAAGGTCCAACATATCAACAAACCTTACAAGGAGTGTACGTTAAAAACAACATCATTACCCACCCACCCAACACCTAGAGAAGCTATTACTAAAGCAAGGTAAGGGAGAGAAGGTCCGGGGCTTGGGAATTGGACATACATAGCCTTTCACGTATGATAACAAAGAGGTTCTTTCCACAGTAGCCGTATTAACCCCTAGAAAGAGGACGAGAAGATTAAAAACAATGGCAGGAAAGAGGAATAGGATATATGTTCAGTGAGAAGAGAAAGCACTACAAGAACTAATCTTCCATTGAATACTAATTACGGAATCTCTGGGAGAGTTGGAAGCAAAAGCCAACTTTCAGCTTCATGGGGTGATGAATTTTCAATTTCAGCCATCTTAAGCGAGCTCTCAATAGCCCTCTCTTGCCAAATTGAGATTAATTCAAAACCCGTGTGTTTCATTTCGGGAAAAAACACATTCCAAGATGTACATCGTAAGTCAATACAACATTTAGAATTATATTCATGTTATATAGGTGAAGTTATATTAGTCATTTGTTTACCTTTGACAAAGACAGAAAGAGTACATACCATCCGATTTGATATTAGGTAAAATAGTTTGTTTGTTTTCCATTCCACAACACATCATTTCTCACTTCCCGTAGACCGTGCAAATCACACTGTAATCATTCTCCTACCCGTACTCATCTAAATAGAAGCAAATACCTTAGCCAGATCAATTTCTATCTCATGTCGAATTTACAACAGGAAAAAAAATTGAACTATCACTACTCATTTAATATGCTTGCGCTATTTGCGAAACATGATGGCATCAAGCTAGCATTGTTACTTCCACAAATTCGAGTACTGGACAAAAAGAGGTGATCACGAATAAAGGCGTCAATTCAATTACTCTGTTGCATTTAACCAAATTGCAGCAGCAACACCAAGTCCTCATACAAATTTAAGAAATACTCAATTTACAAGCAGGCTAATCACTTTGATTACTCCGTCACATTTCACCTAAACTCAGCAGTAATTCCTCCTAAATAATGAAAAAAAAACCTTAAATATACACCATATTGCAAACTATCAAACAACTTACAATGCTAATCACTTCAGTTTCTCCGTCACATTTCACAGAAATTCCGCATTAATTCATCCTAAAACAGTAGAACTTCTTGATCACACAACAACATACACCATATCACACTCACACACCACGGATCATTCAAATCAGCAAACAATTTACGACGCTAATCACTTCAGTAAAGTAAAAAAAACGACGCAAATTAGCAAACAACTCACTAATATAATCAATCGATTTTAACAGTAAAAAAATGATCAATCGAAGCACAAAAATCGCAAAACAAGCCGAAAAACAGAGAAAATTAACGAAAAAAAACGGAGAAAATCAATGGCGGATAATCGGAAGAATTACATAGTAAAGTAAACAGAAAAAGCAGAAATGCAATAGTGATCGTGAATTAGAAAAAATAAGTTTAGGGTACCTCATGTTTAGGGTTCGTCCTGACTCTTATTCGTGTCTTCTTCTTCTTCTTCTTCTCCTGATCTGTGCGTCTTTGTCTTCGCCTTCTTCTTCGTGTCCTCCGATTAGGGTTCGTCGTTCTTCAATTTGTCTGGGTTCTCCGTGTCGTCTGGAATCTTCGCGGGTAGGGTTCGTCGAGTTCTCCTTCGTGTCTTCTTCTTCTTCTTCTGATAGTGCGTCTTCCTCTTCGTCTTCTACTTCGTGTATGTCGCCCGATTAGGGTTCTTCTGTGTCTGGGTTCTTCGTGGTAGGTTTTTTTTGTTGTGGTGCTGGTAGCTTATTAGGGTTCTATATCCTTTTGTGTTTTCAATTGTGTTAACTGGGTTCAATTTAGAAGTCTAGGATTTTGTGGCAGAACTTAGGATTTTGTGTTTTATGATTTGTAATTTAGAAGTCTTTGGAACCATTTGTTAGGAAAATAGGTTCCATTGATGGAAATTTTTTTAATAAGATTCAAAAATTTTAACATATACCTTGGGCACCTCTTTTTAGTTAACAACCGGTTTCATTGGTTAGCTTTTTGGAACCAGTTGAACCTACAAAAGGTGCCAAAGTATTTTAATATGGCCTAAAAATTTTAGACACTACCTTTGGAACCTCTTTTAGTGAATGGCTCCATTGATAAGGTCTTTGGAACCGGTTCAATTTACAACAGGTGCCAATCATTTTTTGGTCATCTAAGGAACCTCTTGTTCTTACAACCGGTTCCTTTTGATAGGTTCCAATGGCATTAATTCTACTAGTGATTATTCAAAATGATTACAAGAGTGCTATTTATAGGGTCTGATAGGTGGGGAGACAGAGCGATTAAGGCAAAAGCCCAATAGGGGCCTCACGGTCGTGTCACATGCGACACGACCGTGTCGAGTGATCGGCTCATGGTTGTGAAGGGCGGGTGACATGGCCATGTCGCTCGTCAGAATACTCCTTGTTTCTCGTCTCTTCGACACGGTTGGCGAGATGGAGGGTCGCTTCTAGGGTCGCTCTTCCTTTCTCTTCCTTGGCTCTAAAGATATGTTGCGGCTCGGGTTGGGTCCATACGACATAGAAATAGACTCCAAAAGTCGAGTTCTTGCCATACGAACCTTGAAACACAAAAATATCGTTAGAGGAAGCATTAGTAGCACAAAAACCGCTTCAAGGAGTGGTTAAATCAAAGGAAAATGAGATAAAGCGAGAAGGAAAGACGGTATAAATTAAGCACATCATTACGGTCGCATCAACACAGAGTAGAGTCAATTCCGACTCCGGAGCTCCGAATCGGCCCGAAATGCAAACTCAAACCCGGTCAAACATAGTCAACCCGAGTCCGATCCAAAGTCCACAAAAAACCCAAACTAAAATATCTTACTCCCTCCGAGTTCCTATTATTATCTCACTTTCCTTTTTGGGCTGAGTTTGATTTTTGTCCACTTTCCTCTTTAGGCTATCAATGTGTGGTTCACAATTATTCTTCCATCTCTCTCTTCCTCCTTCTTTTTTGAGCCAGTCATTTCCTCTTCCTTATTTTCCATCCCAAAAGCTTTTGGGACAATAATAGAAACTCGGAGGGAGTAGATATTTTAGAAGAGGATTACTTGGTGACCAAGGTGACAATATCTCGTAATAACTGCCTGATTACATTCTCGATTACGCTCGGATCCTTTCGCAAAATATTTCGAAAATTTCTGAGTCACGCACTTGAGCGCATGGTGTTAGGCGTCCTAACGTTAGGGCACACGAGGTTTCGCGCTTGAGTTCTGAGGCGCGTCGTACAACGCGCCTAACAGTCGAAGGGCACGTTTTTTTGACATAATTATTCAACGATCTCAAGAATTCATTAATTCATTTGATTCGCGAATGACACATTCTTACAAGTTCTCCCGAGTTCCTAATATGACGAGAGCAAAGAAGAACACAAAGTCGTTTCCTTCGATTTCTCCCGAGTTCATAATTCCTACGAGATTGAAAAGGACTTCGAACAACAATGAATTCATATTCTTTCTAGTCAAACTTTCTAAAACCCAAGTTCATAATTCAAAGACTCGTCAGAATTATCACATACCACGATTTTCAAGACAAAGGGTCGAACTAATTCGGTTCCTATTCGAAATTAATTCAAGCGATCCTAACGCTAATCGAGTTCATCCACGTCGAGTTGATCGTCACTAGGTTGTCTCTCTATCTAGTACTTTACCATTTTTCTTTAAATAAGAGTCGAGCTAAAAGGGTTCATTAATCCAATTAGCTAGCTCAAATATGTGTCTTATAGTAACATCTAACCTCCTAAAAAAAACCTTCTTCCTCCGAAAAAAAACCCTAGCCTCCACAAAAAATTTGGGGCTATCACCATTTATTGGTGATAAGCCCCCCAATTTTAGCTAATTATAATAGTAATATTATTAGTTTTATGCGTTTAATAACTGTCCTCTCCTTTTGGAGAGTTCCGCCCCCATTAAATGATGGGTTTTGCTCTCTCTTTTAGGAGAGATGCTTGAATTTATGATATCGGAGAGGACGCGGAAGATCAGTACCACAATAGTTCATTATATGGTTTCTCAATTCATGTATGATTGTCGGCTACAATCTATTAGGTTAGATGGAATCGATTCTCTTCAAAACCTTGGAATGAAGATCCATAGACCCTCTTGTGAAAAGCTGTACCATTAAACATCGATATATTGAAAGAGGATGTGCAAAAGCGGAGATCAAAATCATAGTGAGAGATCTTTGTTTAGATGAGAATTTATTTCCTTAAAATTTTATAGTATTGTATCCATTCAATCACGATATAAGTTGTAGATGTCGTATGACTTTTTATTAATGAAATGATATATTCGCTCAAAAAAAAATATGTGTCTTATTGTCGCCCGATGAGGATTCATAATCCGTCCAATCGACACGTACTCCTGCAGTTCGCATTCCACGTATGGTGTACAAACCTTGCTCCTGCTTGGTTCCCATCGCAGTGCATTTCCGACCGGCCCCCTAGACCAAATCGTCCCAGATATGATGACTCTAAAACTTCAACCCAAAATTACTAAGACAACTAAATCCGACTAGTCGTTATTAGATTCGTTCTTTATCGTCAACGCATCGCATTTCATTTAGTGTACAATCTGAGGGTGCAATCCTCTCAACATGATTTACTTATGTTCTCTCATCTTTACCGCTTTCTTCGCATGATTTACCACTTTTATGACCATAATCGTATGCTAAATCAACTAATCCGAAGCTAAAACGTAAACAAACAACAGTAATCAAACACCCTAACAAAGCCAGAAACAGCGTCTAAACCCCAACACTTAGAGTTAGGGCGCACAGCCTCGTGCGCCTGAACCCTGAGACGCCAGGGGTGCCACGCCTGTCTTCTGTGTGTGTTTCTGTGTTTGATCAGTTTAATTAAAACAAGCAGTGGTCTAGTCCTGTATTAGCCCAGACGCTCAGCTTGTCGCGCCTCAGTATCAGAACACACAGTGGCGTGCGCCTCATTCCTGAATCGCAAGGCTCCTCGCGTCTCGATTAATGTTTTAAAGACGCACTTTAAGTAGAATACCAGGTAAGGTATACAACGAGATCTGACTAATATCCATATTATTGCATTAAAACTGATTTTCTAATACGTATAATAACTAGTACTCTCTACTCTCCTACATGCACCTTAACATGTCTTGCTTGTCACGTGTTATCGCATTTCTCGCATTCGAATAATGTAAAAACACTTCTTTCGACGACAACAATATACTTGTTCCTAAATCAACTGACATAACCAAGGCATAGGGTTCAAAACAATTGGTTGTTACAGTATTTTCACCACATTAGAACGAGAAACGTTTAAAATCGATTAACTAGTAGAGGCCGCTATGTGCGAGCGGGATTGGGTGTCGATAGTCACACGATGTTGACTTACCAATACGTACCGTAACCCCTTACTCAGAATCTACGGTTTTACGGATGTCTAAAACCATTGGTCACGAGAGTCAATCCAGACATGGAGTGCTTAAGGGTACAAGTCTTTATCTTTAGGTCCCCATGTCACTTAACTTTGAGCCGACTAAAGATTAAAATTAACTAGAACGGTGTCCGAACCCCCATAATTGTTCGGTGGCGACTTCAAAATCACATAGCAAGTTTGGGTTCACTAAACGGTCGCCAGACCAAATGATCCGGCCTTTGAACATTTACAACCACATCTTAATCGATTTAAGGGAAACATAGATGCCCCATACGTCTATCTAATACAACCCACAAATCGTCAACCAAATCGAGGTTCGACACATCGTCCTGAACGCGTGATCAGACAGGCTCCCAGTCGAGCGGGGGCCGTGTGTGGCCGCCGCAGATTTCACATGCAAGTGCGTGCGCGCGGGTGGCGCAGTCCACAGTTTGGCGACTCCGCTGGGGAAATGGAAAGCTCGACCCTGTAGGGCCTACAAATTTCAAGCGGTGGTGTAAGTTGAACGAGGTCGAATGTCGTGGTGCTTTAAGTCCTTCTGTGGTCACTACAGGTTTTCAGGCCCTCATAAGGCCCAACCCAACCGATTTAGGACCAATCAATCTTCTTTAACGATAAGGTTAAATCCTGAACAGTGGGAGGATCTCCAATTGACGTTACACCTGTCTTAAGTGGCCACGTAGTCCATGATATGCCAAATGTTAAGCACCGCGTGAACGGGGACAACATTCATCCTCATTCACGGTGACACGTCTATGCAGAAAAAAGGACTTTTCATGGGACGCTATCCTATCATAGCCTACCCGCGTCTACATCCTGCATGTGTGTATGTTTATTAGCTACGTGTAGCGTGTGTGACAATGTGAATAAAACATTAAACTCCGGATTTAAACCACGACAACATATTCAACTGCACCAAACTCCGTTTTTAAAATCGTTTTCGAAACAAACTTTCAAAATCCATTTCAGCACCGTTATTCTGGCCAAATCAACACTCACCATTTTCAAAACAAACTTTCAAAATCTATTTTAGCGCCGTTACTCTAGCCAAATCAACACCTACTGATCTAGCGTGTTTTGTATGTCTTTATGACAAAGATTTGAGCTAGATTTGGTGATTAAAGATGCGGATTTAGAGTGGAAATCGTCTAATTGGTTTTATCTAAGAAATTGTGTTTTATTGAAGAAAAGACGATTTTTAAAGCTCTAATTTCTTGAAGTGTGATCTCTGGGCTCGAGACGGAAAGTGTGAAGAACAAGCCCAACAAACCGAGTGAAAAGTCAAAGCGCAGCTCGGGAATTTAAGACAGAACTACTTCGGGTTCCGTGTTAGCTTAATCATTATTTATTATTATATTATTATTAGAGTTGGAAATGACTGGACTTTACTATTTTCATTATTAGACTACATATTATTAGATTAAGACTATTAGTTTGATATATATCAATCATAATATTACGTTACTTTGAAGAGAAGGGAAGAACCCTAATTTTCATGTGTAACTAATCTTCCTTCTCGGATCAAGGATTTGAAGCTTTCTAGTTAATTGATTGTGAGACTTTCTTAATCTTTATTTAATTACTTGAGTATTGTTTATTCCTTGTGCTAATTTTATGATTGTTCTTTGTTTAATCTTTTTGGCCAATTGATTATTTCAATCTTCAATCTATTGCAATTCTTTGTGTTTGAATCCGTAATTGTTCAATTCAGTAGATAAAGTTGCAACCTTTAGACCTAACTATTTGTATGTGTTTCATCGTAATTGGGTAAAGGGAGGAATAAACATATAATTCGAACCAATAACCGTGTGTGTTAAAGGTCGTTATTTCTATTGATTTGTTCTTATAATTCATGCTGTTATTGAATTAAATCTAGACGCGTGGATTAGGTTGTTCAATAATTAGGTTGCTTAGTATCGCGTTTCGACCTAAGTAATATTATCTACGGAACAATTGGAACTTTTAGTTTCACAATAGAATACTCAAGGATTAAATAAAGGTTAATAGTTGATGATCAATTGTTAACTAGTTAGTGGATTTTCTTTGAGTCGAGTCTCTTAATCATCTGAATTCTCATTATTAGTTATTTTATTTTCGTTATTTTAGTTATTAGACAAATCATTCAAAAATCCCCCATATTCTTGTTACGTTTATTTATATTATTCGCACATTAATTTTCATCGCCTTCCCTGTGGATTCGATAGCCGACTTACCTCTACTATATTGTTAAAGGTAATAGCACTTAATTATTTATCTTTGGGAGCATACGACCTAGGCTCACCAAATTTTGGCGCCATTGTCGGGGAAGGCAATTAGTTGTTTTTGTGTGATTATTTGTTTTTGTGTGTCTCTTATATATATATATATATATATATATATATATATATATATATATATATATATATATATCTATATATATATATATATATATATATATATATATCTATATATATATATATATATATATATATATATATATATATATATATATATATATATATATATATATATATATATTTTAAGTAAGGGTCTTTGTCTTTGTCATCTACAAATGAGTTTTTGGTGTCCCCAACTTGATAATGAGTTACTACATCACTATATTGAAAGACTAACGGACTATGTGCTAGAACGCACATATTTACCTATGAGTAACGAACAACTCTTGGTAGCAATTTACCATAACTTTAATCGAGCAACTCAAATTGATTTGCAAGTTGAATGTGAAGGTAGAGTTCTTGAGTTAGATCGTTATGAAAAATGGGATGTGATTGATATTTTGGTTAACAATGCTCGATAATTAGAGATAACCACTTTATTTCTTGAACTTCCTCAATACTTTGAGTCTCCTAAACATGAATCGATTTTTCGTGATGATGTGACCAAAATTGAGTATCCTACTTCCCTTACTCATGTCGAGGGTGCCTCACTAGATGATGAGGGAGAGGATGGTGACTCGTATTTATTGACCGTGCCCTATATAGAACCCGTATCAGACTTACCGTTACCCACATATTTTATTGATCCCTCTTTGGGTGGTGAATCGGGTGGTATATTATAGGGTTTGAAAAACACGGCCAGAAGGAGTAGGGACACAGAAAAATTGTTTGAGATGACGCCGTTATCTAGAGAACCATACCATGAATCTGACGTTCTATGTACCTCTATATCTATGCGGTGTGTATGGTATATTCTTATTATAATGTTTTATACGGTTTTCACTAACTCTTTTGCTAGCTTGTTTGACCTTCTCCTACGAGCATTAACTTGTTCCGATCTTGATATAAAATGGGTCACCATATTAAGGGGTAGTGCTGTGTGACCCCTTTCCGTCGTGCGGGACGTTAAATCAGCGCTTACGGGAGGCAACCCGTTTTTGTTATTTGATGATTTTGTTTTTGTTTTTGAATAAGTTAGTTTGTGGACTTCACTTGAAGTTGGATGAAGGGAGCGGTCGAGAGAATTAATCTTTTCGACCTAATTAATGAAGATTCCACTCTCACGTCGGGTCAACGACGTAAAACAAGAGCGCTTCCGGGAGGCAACCCGAATATTTATTTTATTTTAGTTTGTCTAGTTTTTTTTTTGTTTGTTTTTTTTTTGTTTTTAATTTTATTATTTACTAGTTATCTAACTGTAGCTATTTTCAGGTCGGATTGATGTCACCGTCTCATATTCAATATGAGGGTCGAGAGAAAAAAAAAGAGTGAGTAGTGAGTAAGTGACAGAGGGATAGGTTGGATTAAAAAAAAAAGACTGAAAAAAAAGATACAAGTCGAGTGATAAGCTAAACTCGAAGAGGACTTGAGGAGCCCTCAAGGAGTGATCGTAGCAAAAGTTAAGACATGGAACAACTTGTATCCCCACGAGTGCTCCATGAGCGCACCACGACCATCCCTCGAGTATAGCTCACCAAAAAAACTCTTTGAGTGTTTTCACTATAAGCTCTTCCCCTTCTTTCTCGTCTCCTTCCCTAACCTTCATCATCCTCTTCAAATTTCAGAAATCCATCATTCAAATCTCCCTCCAAGCTCCAACCTCCTCCTTACTTTCTCCTATACAACACAAACCATTGATTCAACCTTTATCCTTTCTTTTTTTTCCTTCAACTCGATCCACGCATACCAAAATCCATTGATCATATCCTCAACCATTCAGACCTCCTTCACCAATCACGCCCTCACTATACTTGCCCTTCATCCTTCCTGCAACTTGGAATTGACGGTTTTCTCAATCTGATCGACAATGGTGGGTTTGGTTCTACGTTTAGATTTTCACAGTATTAGTGGCTAGACTTGTGTCCATTGTTGTTGTTTACAGTTGGGTTTGTTGGAATTGAAGGATTTGGTGCTTGTACATGGTGTTTGGAATTTTGGTTATGCTATTCACTGTCATTATCGTGGGTTTTGTTATCGGTAATGGAGGTGTTGTGGACTTGGTTTAGCAAAGATAGTGGTGGTTAAATTACACTAGCTAGGTTGGAGAAGCATTCTAAAAAATGCCCACAACGTGTTAGTGGAAATGTCTCAATGAATTTGTTTAGTTGAATATTGGTTGTGGGAGTGCCTAATTTTGCATCAATTATTGGTACATCTTCTTATGAGATTCTGATGATTTGGTAGATTGGAGTGGTAAGGGGGTAGTGTCTGTTTCTCACTATTGTTGGTACGTCTCGTCTTCTTTATTCGTGATGGTGGCTTCGACTGTCTTTGTGAAGATGATTGTGCTACTCTAATTATCACTTTGACTGAGTGTGGGGAGAATAAGTAGTGCACGGTTGATCAGCATTATTCCGATGAGGTTCGTTCTCCTTCTTATCTTATTGCGTCCTTTGTAACATTGAGGACAATGTTTCATTCAAGTGTGGGGAAGAGACTCGTTCCGATTTGTGATGTAATTGTACTTGTGTGATGTATTTTAGTTTCATTATTTCATCATTCAAAAAAAAAAAATTGGAAAAAAGGAAAAAAATTTTAGGCTAGGTGAAAACCCGGAAAGGGCGCCTAGGCATGAATGGGAAATGTGGCCGGGGACGGAGTGAAAACCCGAAAGGGCACTACGGGTAAAAAGAAAAATCGAGTTGCGTGCCACAAGAGTAGTGTGAGTTTGAAAAAAAAAATGAAAAGCTAGAGTGAAAATCCGCAAGGGCGGACACTCTAGGCAAAATGAGGGATTTAGGAAAAAAATTCACAATACTTTCTCCATTCTTGGTGTGGTGTCATAAGAAGGGTGACTTAGAAGGTCGGTCGGGTAGGATAGTTGGTTAAGGTGAGAAGAATCGCGGTGCGATGTAGTCGTAGCACTAAATTTTATGCGATTGGAGTATTGTTTTTGTGATGTATTGAGGTGTTAGAGGCGTTTGGTCGATCACATGTGTGGGTTGTGGCGAATAGTGGTATACATCATTTACCATTGGTGATATTTTGTAGCACATGTGATCATGTTTAGGACTAGGAGAAATAAGGGGCATAGTGTTATTTTTTCGATGATTTTAGGTGTTGTTTTGTGGTCACAATACTGGGTTATTGTAGGAATTTTCATGTTATTGTGACCTTGTGCTTAACCTTATGATGATATAAGGAGAGTGGTTGAAGGGATGAGTTTATTGTTTGATGTCGAGATTCCCATGTTTCTTTTGCAAGACCGTTGGTGTTTTATTGTTAATGTTTCCGAGTTTTGCTCGGGACGAGCAAAGGTCTAAGTGTGAAGAAGTTGATCTAGCGTGTTTTGTATGTCTTTATGACAAAGATTTGAGCTAGATTTGGTGATTAAAGATGCGGATTTAGAGTGGAAATCGTCTAATTGGTTTTATCTAAGAAATTGTGTTTTATTGAAGAAAAGACGGTTTTTAAAGCTCTAATTTCTTGAAGTGTGATCTCTGGGCTCGAGACGGAAAGTGTGAAAAACAAGCCCAACAAACCGAGTGAAAAGTCAAAGCGCAGCTCGGGAATTTAAAACGGAACTACTTCGGGTTCCGTGTTAGCTTAATTATTATTTATTATTATATTATTATTAGAGTTGGAAATTACTGGACTTTCCTATTTTCATTATTAGACTACATATTATTAGATTAAGACTATTAGTTTGATATATATCAATCATAATATTACGTTACTTTGAAGAGAAGGGAAAAACCCTAATTTTCATGTGTAACTAATCTTCCTTCTCGGATCAAGGATTTGAAGCTTTCTAGTTAATTGATTGTGGGATTTTCTTAATCTTTATTTAATTACTTGAGTATTGTTTATTCCTTGTGCTAATTTTATGATTGTTCTTTGTTTAATCTTTTTGGCCAATTGATTATTTCAATCTTCAATCTATTGCAATTCTTTGTGTTTGAATCCGGAATTGTTCAATTCACTAGATAAAGTTGCAACCTTTAGACCTAATTATTTGTATGTGTTTCATCGTAATTGGGTAAAGGGAGGAATAAACATATAATTCGAACCAATAACCGTGTGTCTTAAAGGTCGTTATTTCTATTATATTGATTTGTTCTTATCATTCATGCTGTTATTGAATTAAATCTAGACGCATGGATTAGGTTGTTCAATAATTAGGTTGCTTAGTATCGCGTTTCGACCTAAGTAATATTATCTACGGAACAATTGGAACTTTCAGTTTCACAATAGAATACTCAAGGATTAAATAAAGGTTAATAGTTGATGATCAATTGTTAACTAGATAGTGGATTTCCTTTGAGTCGAGTCTCTTAATCATCTGAATTCTCATTATTAGTTATTTTATTTTCGTTATTTTAGTTATTAGACAAATCATTCAAAAATCCCCCATATTCTTGTTACGTTTATTTATATTATTCGCACATTAATTTTCATCGCCTTCCCTGTGGATTTGACACCCGACTTACCTCTACTATATTGTTAAAGATAATAGCACTTAATTATTTATCTTTGGGAGCATACGACCTAGGCTCACCACCTACCATCTATTTTTCAAACCCCGCAAAAACAATTTAGCACCGTCACGCAGGTCAATCCAAAACACATTTTTCAACACCGTTACAATCACCGAATTTTCAACACATTTCAGTATATCACACGGTCACATTTTCTTTCAAATATCTTTTTACAGTTTTTTTTTTCCAAAAAAAACACCGTTACCATCGTGAAAATTCTGATTCATCGAATCTTGGTACTAACACAGTTACATTACCATTTCTTTAAACAAAGCTTTCAAACTGTCATCATAATCACCGATTTTCCAATCAAATAAAATCTCGGAAAAGCATGGCAACAAAACAAAAGACAGTCTTCAAAATCATTTTCATGTCGTTAACATCGAACTATTAATAAATAAGATTCTTATACCAACGATAAATTATTTTCCTGAAAACCGATCTTCGCGTCGTTATATGACCGATTTGTCTAATAGCGAAAGATCGATCATAAAACAAGACAAGGATTCCGAGTATCAAATTTAACGCCATTATTATCGTCAAATTTCTAAAACAATAGAATTCTTGATATCAACATGGCTAAAATAAAACCGATTCTTTTCTACGCCAACATTTTCATTATTTTGCAAGCTTACCAAGATTTATAATAGAGACAACTGTCCTCTTTCGGAAATCCATTTTCTAAAAATCTCATTTTATGTCGCTACTATCGCCCATTTTTCAACCCATGAACATTTAGTGTCAACATGGCAACATTTCTGACATCTCGAATCGGTCTTTTCTAGCCGTCGTAATGTCGATTTCAAAACACAGCTTTGAAAACACCGATCATCAAAAACCTTGATTTTCAAACGTCCATTCTCAAAAAATCAAATCTCTTTTGGATTTCGAGCCGGGATCGCGATCAATCTGTTACGTCGTAACTATGTGATTAACTGTGGTTTCTAAATCTATGGTGTCACCTCCGCCCGATCAAGGTTTTCTATTTTGGGTCATTTTATTTTGAGACTCCAAGTTAACCATCTCACCTCGAGATTCGCGTCTAATCGTCTCGCTTTAGAGACCCAAGTCCTATAGGCGTCACGCCAAACACACTAGATGTCTAGAAAGTCAGGCACGAGAGCCCTGAACCCGAGAATCGCAAACACGTGTGCCACGTGAGTCTCTAGTCGTCTTGCTCGTCCCGAGCACTCTTCGAGCCATCTTTCCAAGTCATTTTCGGAGTCACTCTTTTCGAGTCTCTTTCGAGCCGTCCTGTGGGTCCGTCCTCTCCCTAAGTTATGTTCTACGCAGTTAGTCTAAATCATGTCTTCGGATTATAGCTTCGACGCAAGCATCCACAACGAGAACAACAACGTAGATAACACCGAACTATCCAGGGATTGTACTATGGTCGCCCTAGTTAACATGCTCAGGGGTCTACAAACTACTGTCATCGGCTCGAACTCATCCCTGAATAGTATCGATGCACGTCTCAGACATCTAGAAAATAGGGCCGCCGATGACGACCATAATCGAGTTCTCAACGAGGTTCTAGTAAATTCCACACAACTCGGGGGTGTCGCCGCGGTCGTTGCTCCTAGTGATCCTCCGGCTCCACCATTGCAAGATGATGTGTTACAATCCGCCATGACCCGAATCGATTTTCTCTAAAACCAAATGCGCTTGAACTAAGGCAACAATGTTCACCTCGAGAAGCATCAACAATTCGAAATGGTCAATGATCAACTTCCCGAAAACTTCTCCTTAGCAACCATACCTAAGTTCAAGGGAACCGAGGATCCACTTAACCACATCCGAGCCTTCAAGGAGTACATGGCTATTAAAGGGGTTAAACCAAGCCTATTCGCTAGGATATTCCTGTCCTCCCTAGGGGACATGCCTCGATATTGGTTCTATTCTCTCGACCCTAAGCAAATATTTACATGGGCTGACCTAACCATCGAGTTCGCAAAACAATACGTGGACAATTTCGAAACCCAGATGACCATCCGTAATCTGGAGCTATTATCACAAAATGAAAAGGAAGAATTCACTAAATTCCTAACCCGATGGCGACAGGTCAGTACCCAACTGGTCAATTGCCCCTTGACGAGGCCACATTGGTCGAGAAGTTTCTCAACAACCTCAAGCCTGCCTATGCCTCGTTCTTACACTACGAAATCATTCACATTTTTAAGGAACTCTCCACTTTAGGAATACGTCTAGAAGATGACATGAAGAGGGGTGTATTGTCGAAAAATCATGGGTAAAGGTTATCAAGACCCTACTACCACAACCAGAATCCGTTTCTATGGGGAATCCGGAGATATGTATCTCCTAGGAACTTCCTCAAAGAAAAAAGAATCCCCTTTCCAATGGAAGTTCTTCAAACTCGACACCACTAATTCCAAGGCTCTCAAAAGGTTAACCGAGAAAGGTAAACTCGATATCCTAGGGCCAAGCGCAGATCCTTCCGTCAAAAAAAGAGGGAAATTCTGGAACCCTGATAAGTATTGTCAAGTTGACTGTGGGAATGGGCACGACACAGAATCTTGTTTCCAACTCAAGCACACCATACAGGATATGATCGAAATTGGGGAAATTCCACTTCCACCACCAGAAAAGCCATAACAATTACACGAAAGAAACATGGATGACTCCCTCCGAGGAAAACCAACTAATGGTAGAATTTTGTCGTGTATCCCAACCAACAAGTAAAACCAACTATCGTAAACTCGTAGTCAAGGGTAAGTCGTGTCGATCCTCGGGGACGAGAGTTTTAAACTAGAGGATGCTATAATTCTAGACCTAGTCCTAAGGTAACACTAGTGATTGGTTTGGGTAGTAACTAAACTAGAATCTAAGGTCTAAAACAATGCAAAGTAAGTAGAAAGCGATAATGAAAATTGAGGATTAACAATATAAGAAAGGACTAGGGTTAGGTTTGGTTCAAGGGTGTCTAGGAGGTCGAGGAGAAATAAGGGTGCCGGTGCAATCTACTAGCCTTGAAAACGTCCAGGCTCTCGCACTTAGACGGACAAAGGAGTCTCTATACTATGCTATCGCTAATAATGATGATTTCTGATACGCGTCAGATTGTCGCCTATCTAACACGATCAAACAATATTTATAAACTCCAAATAACTACTACGTAGTAGCGGTAAGTCGGGGATCGATCCTCAGGGACGGTCTATGGGAAGTCGGTCAAGTCAAAGTCTAAGTACGTTTGGACGTTCGCGGTCTATTTTTGGGGTTTTATGGGTTAAGTCTACACAAGTCTATACTAAAAGGCTATAAACTACGAGAAGATAGTCTAATAAGGAAAAGGTGTTAGGGGAAGTCGGGAATCGTAAATCGGGGTCTAAGAGTCTCGGAATCGGGTTTTAGTCAGAACGTCAATAAGGGAGAATGCTACTTTTTGGTTTCTTCACCCAACCCACCTATACCCGCTTTCGCGACGAAAAGGGTAAGTCTCAAGTTAAGGTAGCTTCTACCCCGAGTTTCCCCATATAGGTAGAAATGAGTCAAGGTCGACCTAGCCGCGGTTCTAAATCAACAAAGACACAAAACCTCAAATTGATAAATCAACAAGTTAACAACCCACCAACATCCCTCAATTCAAATAATCCAAGTTCTTTCTCCCTTAAAGAAATCTACTCAAAATTCATAATGAAAACTACTAGAATAATAACTAGGGAGAAATCAACTAAAACATGCATAATGACTAAATCTAAGGAAAACAATAACTAAATTCAATCTAGACGAGAGATTAAATCTAAAGCGAAATTAAATCTAACTAGAGATTAGGAAGAGGAAGAGAAATATATCGACTATGAAGGAAAACGATAATAATAAAAATAAGGAGAAGCTTGATGAAGATGACAATGGAATTGTCACTAACCCCTTGAAAATCTCCAAAATAACTTCAATAAAAACTTGAATATAATAAAAATGGAGTCATCCAAAAATCTCCCTACTAATTAATCTACTAATTAATCTACTAATAATCTAATAGTAATAATCAACAACTAATCTACTAATAATCTAATGGCTTAGGTAGTGTTATGGTGGTGTTGTGGAATTGTGCCTCTTCCTCCTCAAGAATGAGGAGTTACATATATATAGGGGAGAGAAAAGAGGGATCAAAACCCTAGTCTTATAAGCCAAATAAGGAAAGCCCAAATGCCCATAAACTAAACTTCACCCTATTATTCCCATCCGGTGAAATTTCGCCCTGCGGCTTGTCGAATTAATCCCACTGGTGAAATTTCACCCGGTGAAATTTTCTTCTCATTTTGCGATTTTTGGCGCTTTTCTCCACCGGGCGAAATTTCACACACCGGATGAAATTTCGCCCGGTTCGCCTGGTGAACTTCATCGGGTGAAATTTCGCCCGGTCAAATCTCATCGGGTGAAATTTCGCCCTGTGACTTCAGAGGGCTATAACACTCTCGTTTGAACTTCGATTAGGGCGTGTGATATGTCGTTGGAAAGCTAAGAAAATAAGCTTTCACCTCCAACTAGAATTGCTTCGATCCGAGGTCTAGAACTCTAGATATATTCATTTGAAGTTCGATCTCTCCGGTGAAGATTCCCAATGGACTATTGTTTTTCCTTTTCGCTCAAGGTTTCATCTCTAAGGTTTGGACTTGGGGTTTGACTCGATCTATTGACTTGCTCCTCTAGCTTTAATTCGCCTCTTTATCCACGAACACATACCTAAAAGTCAAAAACACACAAAAGCAGTACGAAATTCTACGAAAAAGACGATAAATACGAAAAAACCAAATTCAAAATAGAAAATACGAAATATAGTCAAAAATGAGTTATATTGACGTTAAAGCACACAAAATCGAGTCAAATACGAATGAAAATAGGGAATAAAATGGTCCAAATTTGCATGTTATCAATTCCCCCACACTTAAACTTTACTCGTCCTCGAGTAACTCATTAGACTAATCTACGACCCATAAATAAATAACACGCAAAAACCTGTTCTGAGTAAGGGGTGAGGGTACGTGTTGGGAAGTTCACAAAGAACACCCAACCTCGCCCGCACTTAGCGGCCTCTACTAAGATATCGTTTGATTTTGAAATACGGGCGTTAGTAGTTCGGTTGAATGATATGCAAACAGTATTTTCGACTAAACATGTGAATTATGTTTGATCTACGTCGTTTAATGCATATTTGAATTTATGTCGAAGTTGTATTTAGCATGCGAGGTCCGTTTTAGTATAAGAAAACAAACAACGAAAAAAAGATACAAAGACAAAAACATACGAGTTAGTAACGGTTTACAAATTGAATAAACGATGTAGATATGATACGATGCATGGTTTTGAAAAGATGAATCACGTGATAGACTTGTGTTGTGTGCTAAATTTAGACTGTTTTCCCCTCCATTTAGACCCATTTTTCCCTCGTTTTGTGAGTCTTGAGTGCGATTATCGCCATATTTTGCGTATTTCTCGCATTAGCGTCCCTCTTGTGCGTTTTACGTGTTTTTGGTAGTTTTTCTATCATTTTGATAGGATTTTGCACCGAATTCACGATTGAGCTTTCACGAGCACAAGAGAAGGGAATACCGTCCAAAGAGCAAAACACACAACTTAAAGTTTAAAGCAATCCAATCGATCGACGAAGAATGAGACAAGAAAGAGGCCAGAAAAATGACCGGCTGAAATTTCACCCGGTGAGACACCACCGGGCGAAATTTCACCCGACGGTAAAAATGCCTCCCGAAGATTTTCCGAACTTCCCCATCGGGCAAAACTGACCGGGCGAAATTTCCCCCGATGGAAAGAAGGGCCGGAAACCGCGAAAAAAGAAGAAAATCTCACCGGGCGAAAATTTCACCCGGTGGGATTTATCGTCAAGTCCGCAGGGCGAAGTTTCACCCTATGAAGGTGCAAAGGGTGATTGTATCACTAATGGAGCAAAAAGTTGGATTTGGGCTTTAGGTTAAATACCCATTAAGGTTTTACTATATATATGTTACCCTAGTTTGTTGCCCAAGCTACCATCCTCATATCATTCATTAGTGTAGTAGTAACATCCACCCTTAGTGTAGTAAAAACTCTCTCTTTAGTAGTAATCTAGTAGTATTCTAGTAGAAATTCTCCATAATTCTAGTAGTTTACATAGTAATTAGTAGTAGATTTACTTAGTTTCCATCAACAATTCTCTAGATTAAAAGTTTGTAGTAGATTATTTCAAGTTTTATTTTGAAGATTTGGTGGGTTTATTGAAGAATTAGTGACAAGTTCTTCATCTTCTTCATCAAAGATTCAATCTTTATTTATGTTCTAGTTTTATTTGAAGATTGGTTGGGTTTATTGGAGGATTAGTGACAAGTTCTTCACTTTATTCATAAAAGATTCAATCTTTATTCCTGCAATCTTATTATTTCTTGTAGATCTTCATAGTTGGTACATTTTTTCCCACTCTCTAATCTCTAGTTTAGTTTTTAATGTTATTTTCTCATCATTGTCTTGTTTAGATCATATTAGTGTTGTTAGTTTCTCTAGATTTTATTTATAATGTTTTAGATTATTCCCTAGTTTATTTTTTTTAGATAGTGTTTCCTCCATAGTTTAGTGGGTAGTTGTTAGATCGTAGTTTTCTCATCGTTTTATTGTTAGTTTCCTTAGATCTAGTTAATATGCATGTTGTAGTGATTTTCTCCTTAGTTAATGTTTTATTATTTTTCATTATGATTAGTGAGTAGATTTCTTGTTGGGGGTTTAGGGATGAGGACTTGGATTATTTGAATATAGGAATGTTGGTGGGTTGCTTGCTTGTTGGTTTATCATGTTTATGGTTGTTATGTCATTGTTGTTTTAGTCCAGCCAACTAGATCGACCTTGACTAGTTTCTATCAATATGGGGAAACTCGGGGTAGAAATTACCATAGCTAGAGACTTACCCTTATTCGCCGCGAAAGCGGGTTTTTAGGTGGGTTAGGTGAAGAAACCGAAAGGTGGCATTCTCCTTTATCAATGTTGCAACAAAAACTCGATTTCGACCTTCTTAGACTCCAAGTACCGAATCCCGACTTCCCCCTAACACCTTTTCCTAGATTGATCACCCCTAGCTATTTCTCTAGTTATTTCCCTAGTTTAGACTCGACCCTTAGAAAACCCCCCTCTAGACATCAAACACGACACTTTAAACTTAACGTCACACTCCGTTCCCTGTGGACCGACCTCGACTTACCACGATTACTCTAGTAGTTTTTCTGTTATTCCGAGTCAAATACCGTTTGATCCCCCGTCCTTCGCTAAACGACCGATCCGATTGGGAGGCGATCAAATACAAAGGCCACTTTTTACAAAAGGGCTAAAAAGAAAATTCTCCAAACGGGTTATAAAAAAAACCATAAATCAGGAATGATGAAGGAGGATCCATGCTACTCGCTAGCTCAAACCCAAAACCCAGCAGCAAATACATGTCATGTTATAAACATAACAACCACATCAGTAGGGAGTAACTCGGACGTTCTCCCAGCCTTATTATATCAAAATATTTAAAATGGAAAACATTAAAACGATATAATAAAATAAGTTTTCTGAGAAACACAAAGCACTTGCCAACCTGGAAGTCAAAATCAATCGAAAATAATAATATTACAAAAATGACATTATGGATAGAATCAGTGTCGAAGGCTAAACTTTCACCAAGAGAATACTAAAAACTAGGTTCGAGAACTTAGTTCAAACAAATCAAAACTCGATCTCTAACTAGGCTACTCAACCATAATAGGACAGCGACTTATAAATGCATGACCCTAGTTTAAGATAATATGCACACCCTTTACCAAAAAAAAGATAATATGCACACCCTTCCCGAGCACTATAAATACTCAGTTCAACCCGACGACGTCTTACACTGCGAGGCACAAGCATAAGGTCAAAATGTACACACACTCCCGAACTCCATATATGCTCAGTTCAACAACCAGTGTGCCCCATAAAGACACACCAACATTATAGTTGATGGCAAAAACGTAATCCCTAGAATATATTACTCTAAACCTCACACTTGTCCTTATTCCATAACTCCAAAACTAAGCCATTTTCGATATTGAGAATAAATAATCATCGTAAATAATATGAAAAAAAATGAAATAAACATTTTATATAAAAGGGAAACCTTCTATAAATAGAAACTTACTAATTACTAGTTTTAGAAACTAACTTAAAATAGAAATAGTCTTATAGAAAATACGTAAGTTATGAAAATAAGTGAAATGTATAGAAATAACATTTTTAAAGAAATTAACATTTTATTATTATCGTCGTTATCATAACTTCAATATAATTATAAATCTGTTCCTATAACTATAAATAAAATATAATAAGTCAGTAAATAGTATTTTATAAATAATTAGAAAATCGAGTTAAAAGTATAAATTTTAGAAAAGAGATGTTTAAGAAAAATGATATTAAAAATAATTGAGTCAACGAGTTTTATAAATGAAATGAGATTTACAAAGATTTATAATTTTTTTTTGAAAATCCCAATCGGGACTTAATTAACTTCAATCAAATCAGCCGAAGCCAACAATTCAAACAACGTAGGAATATTGCCGTTCCACACAAATCTATTAGGACTAGAAAGAAAAATAAAATGAGCCACCGCATGGGGTAAGCCATTAAAGCATCGCTTAACGTAACTCCATCGAAGATTTATAATTATTTTTAACAAATAGCTTTCATTAATAAATAATACGGATTTTACTAAATATAGTCAATCGGAAATAAATAAGAGATTATTAGTGAAAATAGTCTTGACTAAAACTGTATTTCAAACAAAACGACTATCTTCTAGTTTATTAGTATAAATTGTAAAACGAAAATTAATTTATTAAATGAGGATATAAATCTCAATTATTATATTTAGAATACTATTTGAGTTAAAATTATAAATTAACGAAATGTGATGAAAATATGAAATTGATATCATTTAGTTACTACTGTCACGATAACCAACAAAATATTATAACGATCATAAATAATTAAATTACTAACGATTTATAAAACGATATTGAATACTTGTAAAATATTTATAAAGCAGACGATTTAAAAGAATAATTTTAGCAAATAATAAATAGGTAAGATTTAGAAATCGAGGGTAAAGTATTTACTACATACTACTACTCAAACATACGATAAAAATCGAGTAACGTCCTAAAGTTACCTCAAGTCGATATCTGAAACGATCACGTACTTGCCATTTTCGACCAGCTCAAGCTCCAACCTTCAATAGTACGCCTAAGCTCCGAGTGGGTAGAATCGTTAACCGCTCAAGCATGTTCCACAATTTGAGTCTAGTTGATACAAACAAAGTGAAAGACACTAAGGTTAACTTGATTAACCCAAATCACGAGGAGGAAGGCTGAAACAAGCAAGACTGGATTGAAAAGCAACAATACACAAAGTCGGGACAATGGAGAATGAAAAACCAAGAGTATTTGACACAAGAAGGAAAAAGGAATCATGTGTCAAATAGAAATCTGAAGCTTGAAGTTAATCGAGTCAAACATGATGAACACAACAACAGCCAACAGTAACAGAACATCGATAGCAGTAGCAACGACGAACAATAACAATGACCAAAAGATGAAGAAATACGAAGTGGAACTGAAAACATCGTATTTGATAACGGCAACCATACATGCCAAACCAGTCAAAAATTGACACACATATGAGGACAACGGATGGATCGACAAAACAGTAGCAGCAAGATTGGTACCCAACACAAAACAATGAACAACATCAGGATGTGCAGTAGCAGTAGAAAGACAGCCAGGATATCGAAAATAGTAGCATCGATAGACAACAAGACCAACAACAACAAGTAGGAAATAAGATGAACAGCAACAACATAAAACTAAAACACGCACCATAGCGACAAAAGAAGAAGTAGTAGTAGCAGCGATAACAAAACAGGCATACAACAGCAGAAGGTGCACCAACAAATGACAACAACTCCAACAACAACAACGACAACTACGGGGAAGATAGGACCAAGAATAGGAAAAGAAGAAGAAGAAATTAGAAGAGGATCTACCTCGACTTAGCAACATCAACGACGCAAATAGAATCGAGGAGAACCAGAGTTTAATCTCGCAACATCCATGATCACGCAGCAGCATCGAAGACATAGGAAATGGTTAAGTTGATGATGATGACGAGGTACTACTAACAGTACTGAAAAGGAAACAAATGGAGGAAGGAGGCGACTGATATAAAGAAGAGGTTGGTTGATGGGGATGAACGAAGAGGTGGCTGATACATCAAAACAAAATGGGTTTTCAAAAATGAAGGAAGAGGTGGATAAGGAGGATATAAGAAAAAGGAAAGGGGGGATGGATTAAGTTGGTCTCCAATAATTAAAAAAAAAGATGTAGGAAAATGGAGCAAAAGAATAGGTGTCACTAGGACACGGGTTCAAAGAACATAAGTTGACTGACCAATGAAATCGAATTAAAATCGAGTCAATAAAATAAATAATTGGGCCGTCTAATAAAGTGAGTAAATAAAGTATTCGAAACGAAAATAAAGTTTAGGAAGAATAATTAATTTGTTCGAGAGGATAAATAAATTTTATCTCGAGAGTAAAACAAGCGTTTACATTTATTATAATGTGTCCCGAAGAAAATATAAATCATTTTCGATGAAGATGAATTAAATTTGTTTCTCAAGAAAATAATAGTAAATGTTTTGAAGAAACCTGAACTAAATAAATTTTGAATTTAAAATAGATTATGACAAATCATTAGAAAGGTTCGAAGTGAGCCAAAGTCGTAAATAATATTCGCGATCAAATGAATTTATGAATTAAAATGCCGAAACTGAAGTTTGACTATCTAGAAATGAAATAAATAGATTGAAATGACAAAAAAAAAAATCTAAGCGTAAAAATGACTTTTCGAGACAAAATAGAATTTTAGGAGTTCGAAATGTTTGGAAAAATAATTTTGTTTTATATTAATTTTGAGAATTACGAGTTAAATTGTAAACAAAATAAAAATACGAACATAACTTTAATTTGATTTAATTTATAAAATCAGGGGTGTTACAGAGATCCTTGACTTGACTCGAATAAGGATGACCTTGGGATTAGGGCTGACCCTTAAGTTATAGGATTCTTGAATTGGGATGACTCGACTAACGGATGACGAAAGACGGACGAGATTCCCTCAGGAAAGGTCGGGGGGACCGTCCTGTCGGAGGGAAAGATCGCGTGTGACTTTCTAGTTAGGATTTGTGTTGGTTGGTTATGCCTTTGGGATAAGGCGGACTAGGATGGGGAAGAAACCTGTGATGTAGGATCGACGAAATTTTGACGTTATAGACTTTCGACGAAGTAGGTTAGACCAGACACACGGACTACGGTAGGCCCTAGATCGGAAAGGTTTTGAAAAATGATTGAATTTTGAAAATTGAGAGGACGATCCTTTCTTTTGAAATTGGCAGCATGCCGACATAACCAGGTTTTTTTGAAAGTTGAATATTTGGAATTTCAAAAATTTGAATATCGAAAAATAAATTTCCGAAAATTTGAAAGTCGAAAGCGGGATCTTGAAGATTTGAAAATCGAAAACTGCATCTCGAAGATTTGAAAATCAAAATGGAATTTTGAAAATTCGAAAATCGAAATGTAACACCCCTGATTTTATAAATTAAATCAAATTAAAATTATGTTCGTATTTTTATTTTTACGATTTAACTCGTAATTCTTATAAAAATTTATAAAACGAATTTATTTATTAATCATTTAAAACTCCTAAAATTCTATTTGACTTGGAAACTCTTCTTATATTTAAAACATATTTTTATTTCTGTTTCTGGTGAGTCAGGTCAACCTAGTTGATCAGGCTAAGTCAGTCAAGACAGAACAATCCCAATCAAGACAAAACACCCTCAAATACAAAAGTCTCACAAAATAAAACCCGAATCTAGAATTCCTCCTCCTCTAGCCCTCTAACTAAAGGTTGTAAAATTTTCTTTTAAAGCAAATTTATATGCGAAATTTGTATCCTCACCTTTTCGAGTGGGGCAACCTCGATTTCCTATCTGCTTATTCTTAGTTTCGAGGACGAAACTTTCTTTTAGTTGGGAGGATTGTAACACCCGCTATTTTTCCTAAGCATTTTCATTCTTTCCGTTAAGACTCCGTCTTAACTCTGTCACTTATGGCCTCATATTTCATCATTTTACTAAGCTCTATTTTAATTTTTGAGTTTGATAATTTTTATTTTTAATTTTAAAGATTTAAATTCTTTTTAAATCCATTTATTTGGTTTCTTCGTAAGTTAATTAATTTTTCCGCAAGGAATTCTATTTCTCTTCGAATTGACATTTTTAAGCTTGGATTTAAGTTTTCCTTTTCCTAAAAATGTTTGAATACGTTTCTATAATATTTCCAACTAGTAAATATTTTTATTTACAAAATTTAGTAGTTAATGATTTTTATTACGAAGCTTCGCGAATAATTATTTTCTTACGCGAGGTTTACTCGAATTACTTTGAAATGTCTTTAACTATTTTACGATTATACTTTTTATCAACTTATAAATTATTTGAGACCATTTCCTTACATTTTGGACCGACTAAGCTCTTGGTCACAAGTTTTATTACGTTTTATTTAAACGTTTCATTTTATCACGTTAAAACGTAAATGTAAGATAAATTCTTTTCATTCATTGTTGCATTATTATCAAAACTTTTCATACTCCTTTCTCCTTAAACTTGGTCGGCCACTTTGTCATTTTTGCACATAGTTTTCATCAACACTTTAATCTCATTTATATTTTGAAAACCATCCATTTCCATACTACACTTTATTCATTCATCAAGTTAAAAAAAATATATCTTCTTCCTCTTGGCCGTGGCACTCTTCCCCTATTCTAGGATTATTTTTCTTCAATTCTAGTCTTAATCGACTCAAATTCATCGTCAAATAATCCTCTTTCCGTTCTCTTCGTTAAGGTATTAATCAACGTCGTTTTCGATCAATTTTTACCTTGATTTTTATTAGTTTTCTCATGGTATTTTTCTGCCATGATTTTCGTATTTGGTAGGATTTTTGGACGATCCCGAAGCCGACGAATATATCGTTGATTCAGACTTGGAGTAGAGGTAACGTCGATGTTACTCGGTATTGCATGATTTTATTTGTGTAATTGCATGTATATTATTATAATTTTATTTTTGGCAATATATGTATGTCACGAATTCTGGAAAATTTTTAAAATTTGAAAATTTGTATGTTTCGGTATTTTTATCGCTTTTACGAGATTAACGATTAAATCGTCATATTAATTTGTAAAATCATAATATTCGGCCTAAACATGTAATATATGTTTACATTCTGTAAAATTGATATTTTTGATGATCTATAATAATTTAGGATTTTTCTGATATTTTAAATATCGATTATTGAATTATTACCGTTTACGGACAAAAACGATTAAAAGCCGATTTTTAGTTCTAGTACCTAAACATTTTATTTTAATCTGATTTTTGGCGTGGTGAAACTCTCTGGTGAAATAGAATTTTCTGAATTTGTTTCATAATTTTTCGGAATTGTTAAGTGGATGAATTATTTAATCACTTTAAATCATCGTTTACCGTTAAAACCGTGTTTGTTGTTTAAATTCTCGATTTATGGTTTTTTGTTTAAATCTGGAAAAAATTATGATTCTGATGATTTCATATTAAAATGTATTTTTATGATTTTTAGTGCCTTAATAAAATGTTAGGAACGATAAGTTTATTAATGAAATCGTTAATTGTGAAAACGGGTTTAAATGACGGTTTTGTTGGTATTTGTTGAATCTGGAATTTTGGAAAAATCTGGAAAATATATATTCTCGAAAATTAGGATTTTAAATTGTAATAATAATTTTTGGATATTAATACTTAAATCGTTTTGTAATTACTATTTTTATTAATCGTTATTGTCGAGATTGGACGATTAACGAGAAAACGCTTTAAAAATCGAGTTTCATGATTCTGGAAAATTTTCTTTTCTGGACAGAATGTCCATAAATACATTTTAACTATTTTACGTAATTTTTTTTACTATTTATTAAAGTCTTTAATTAATAAGTATTGATTTTCGGACAAATTGTGCTTTATCGTTAAAATTCTTCGTCTTACCAAAAAGAATTATTTTTCCAGCTATTTTGAAAGTGTTTAAGTCTGAAACTTTAAGAGTTAAATCATCCCTTAACATATTCTAAATATATTCAATGGTTTAGTTAAATAAAAGACGTTAAAAGATTTAATTTGACATTTGCCGTAAAATTCTATTTATAATTCTATTGTCGAAACTAATAATAGTTGGGGAATTTTAGCTTTTTAACTTTAGAAAACACCCTAATTAGTATTATTAAAATGTTTAAGACATTTTTAATTATTTTGTAACGCTTATACGATATTTTAATAATTTCATAAAATTAAATGTTCACTCTAATAATTAATATCGTTAAGGCCGAAATTACTAGTTTTCTAAATCTATATCGTTTACTAAAAATGTTGTATTATTTTAAACTAATATTTTGCTATTTTCATATGATGCTATTTTTAGTAAGTTTCTAAAAATAGAAGTTTCCTAAAATAGAAAGTTTCCTCTTTTGGAAAGTGATCCTTTTCTTTTTGTTCTCATATTGTTTATATTGAATACATCTTTTATATATCTATAATGGCTTGTTTTGGAGTTATGGAATAAGGACGAGTGTGAGGTTAGAGTAATATATTCTGGGGTTTACGTTTTTGTCATCAACTATAAGGCTGGTGTGTCTTTATGGGGCACACTGGTTGTTGAACCGAGCATATATGGTGTTCGGGAGTGTGTGTATATTTTCTTAAGCTCGTGCCTCGCAGTGTAAGACGCCGTCGGGTTGAACTGAGTATTTATGGTGCTCGGGAGGGGTGTACATATTATCTTAAACTAGGGCCACGCATTTATAAGTCGCCGTCCTATTATGGTTGAGTAGCCTAGTTAGAGACCGAAGTTTGATTTGTTTGAACTAGGTTCTCGAAACTAGTTTTTAGTATTCTCCTAGTGAAAGTCTAGCCGCCTATACTAATTCTATCCATAACGCCATTTTGATTATTTTATTTATTATCGATAAATTGGTTTGCAGGTTGGCAAATATTTTTATGTTTCTTCGGAAACCCTTTTTATTATTTTGTTTATGGTGAAAGCTTATTTTAATACAAATGTTTTACTGTTTTCCATTTTTTACTATTTTTCTATAGTAGTAATTACAGTTTTAAAATCCTGTTATACGGCTGGGAGAACGTTGACGTTGCTCCTCACTGATTGTGGCTGTTGTGTTTTTAACATGACAGGTATGCATGTTTCTGGGTGTGGGCTAGCGGGCAGACATGATCCTTGCTCGATTAATTTTAATAATTTTGTTTTGTGGATTGTCAAACCTTTTCGTGGATTGTTTTTTTTTATTTTTGGCCTTTTTATTTAAGGCCTAACGTTTGACTTTACCATTTAAATTTTTACAAGACATAGTTACAGTGTGTTTTAATCCCGACTCTACAGTGTTTCCGCCACTGTATTGCGTTAGAATTTCTAGGGGATTACAGTTGGTATCAGAGCATCACTGCTCCCAACGCTTACACCTGAAATTAGGGAAAATACCAGTAAATTATTTAAACAGTAAATAAAAATATTATTAGAGATGGGTAGAAACAAATAAGGACTTAACTGTTAAGATTATCTGTTCCTGAACTCAATGATTAGCATTGAATATTTGTTGCTTTTGTGGGAAGAAGACGAATGAACAAGATATTGATAGGATGCTGCTCCAGATCGGGACAAGACCTGCTTAGAACTCTCAACGCCTGCTGACTCGAGTGGACAACTTGGTGCTCCAAGAAAGATGCTGATGGTGACTTTTAGCTCCGGTTCAGTTTACTTAAGCTACAGGCCTAATGATCAAGAGTAGATTCCTGTTCCATGATGTTGCAGTAGATCCAGATCGAGCAACCCAAGACTTGCGTGCTCGTTCCTCTGCAAGAAGATGAATTAATCCTTTTGGTTCCCTCGTGAACCTTAGAGGTCCGAACTTTCCTTTCTCGTTATAGGTCTTCATCATCTTGAATCATTGATTCTTTTCTTCCTGCTTCTGCCTTTTTCAATTCTTCTCTTTTAATTTCTCATCTTCATTCGCTTGGTGAATTCTTGTGCTGTCTTTCTATTCTACCATCTTCCTCTTGTGATTCTTTGGTTAGACCGGATTCTGTCTCAGTGAACCCCGTGAAAAGTTATAGATGTTTGAGGTTTAGTAAACCCTTGTTACCTGGTTTGAGGATTGTGAGTTATACCTTGTTATCTATCTTGGTAAGCTTTTGAGGATGGATTTGGATGATAAATTGTTGATTGATGGAATTAGGTTGATACTTCAGACACTGAACCTTGGGTTATAGGTTACTTTGATTATTTTGGAGTACTTAAAGTTGAGCATATTTTGGGAATGGTAAGAGTATGTCATATTTGATGGATACCTAGTACCTAACCTAGAATCGAACTAAGTGTAACTGATAATATTACTTTGGGATTCTTACCAAATGCTTATTTGATGGATGCATCACAAATATTTGGGGTCATAGAATATTGTTTAAGGTGTTAGCCTAAGTTTTGTGGTACCAATAAAGGTTTTCATTAATGTCGTTAGAAATTTTGGTTGACATAGATTACCTGTATTTCTTAAGGATTAGATCGTTGATCGTTGCTTAAGGTTATAACCTATAAACTTTGGAGTTGAGTGATCTAACTTGGATAAATTGTTGTTAACCCTGAAGAAGAGAAACATATTGTACAATTAAAGGTTTGATTTATCGCGTTGTTTTGAGGAATACTTAATGCGAGTCATCTTGATGGATTTATAGTTCAGAACCTTAGACCAACGAGATTGTGGCTTCGTTGAGTTATTAAATATTTTGTGGTTGCACCATTACGATTAGAAATTTGGTGGACTTCTCAGAAACATTAATCGAATAATGTGTTTGAAGATGTGAGTGTTGGCGCCATTACCTATAGGTTTGAGCGTGTTTGAGGATTTATTGTACTTCCCCAACTTCTGTACTTGTGGTATTATAAATATGTTGGTGATCATTTTTGAGGATTTCGTGTCCGAACATTGTTAATTGGTGGGTTTTATTTAGTCTTCCTTACTCGAGAAATGTGAAGTATACCTCGAGTTCAGACTTTATGAGCTTTAAATTTATGAACCTTAGTGATTACGATTTTGGGTATGTTTTGATAACCGTTGGAATCTTAATTAAAGGATTAGTCTAAATCATTTGTGGTTTCTTACTATACTAATTGAAAGATTATATAAGTACGTAAGACTTAATTTTGGAGGTTGTAGATTGAGTAGGACCACCCTGTACTGATTTTGGACTTAGCGTTATTTGATGGGAATTAGGAACCCGTGTTTGTGGGAGTCGTGCTAGGAATCTCGAGATGGTTAATTTCTTCTATAATCCTTGAGAGATCTTTCTGACTCTCAACCCCGTCTTCCTTTCTGCTTCTTTTGAATTCTGTTACCGCATCTGCTGCCAATCCCTTCGACCTTCATCAATTTTAAAAGCTCTTATTTTTAATTCATTTATCCTTGTTCTATTTACCCGTTAACCATTTTTCCAAACTTCCTATTTTATAAAAAGTTTGACTTGTTTAAAAAAAATGGATTATCGTAAAATTTTAACATTTTGAGTTATAATTTCTAATTCTGAATTTGCCCGTTTTGTAAAAAACTTGACTAATTTAAAATTTTTTATTTTCATGAAATTTTAACATTTTGAAGCATAATTTCAAATTTTAAAACTTCCCATTTTGTAAAAAACTTTGAGCAATTTAACATTTTGGGTTATCGTGAAATTTAACATTTTTTTATTTATAATTTAAGAACTATATACTTCACTTTGTTTTGTCTTTGGTTGATATTTATATATAGATCTATTTGAAAATGCCTTAATAATTTATTGTAAATTATTTCGAAATTATATCAATTTATTTTAAATTATTTCAAAATTATTTTTAATTTTGATTTTCAAGCGATCAAAATTTTATGAAGAGTTTTATATTTCCAAGTACTTCAATTTGTATAGGATTGTTATGTAAAACGTTTTAACATTGTCGAAATTATTTTGTATGTTCAAGTTTGATAACATTTTGAAAACTTTCATAATCTTTGATAACATTTTCGAAATTTTAACGTTTTGAAAATTAATTTTCACTTTATTGTTGGGGGACTTTTGAATCCGTTATTGAAAACGTTTGACGGCTGGTGCGATTTTTACTAACTACAAATTTTGATTTCTCCAAACTAAATTTTGTTTCATAAAAAAAAAAGGAATAATATCGAAATTCTTAATCAAAATATTTTACTTTTGTTTTCAAAATATTTTGGTTATCCTATTTCCTTCGAGTTTGTTTACAAATGTTATTTGACGTCATTATTTTACCAAATAACTTTTCTTTACGATTTCACTAATTAAAAAGAAAATGAATTTAAACTCCGGGTATCTTAGCCCAATTCCTCTCGGGATAAATATTTGCATTCGGTTTCGTATCACTTTGAAGGTTGTAAAATTTTCTTTTAAAGCAAATTTATATGCGAAATTTGTATCCTCACCTTTTCGAGTAGGGAAACCTCGATTTCCTATCTGCTTATTCTTAGTTTCGAGGACGAAACTTTCTTTTAGTTGGGAGGATTGTAACACCCGCTATTTTACCTAAGCATTTTCATTCTTTCCGTTAAGACTCCGTCTTAACTCTGTCACTTTTGGCCTCATATTTCATCATTTTACTAAGCTCTATTTTAATTTTTGAGTTTGATAATTTTTATTTTTAATTTTAAAGATTTAAATTCTTTTTAAATCCATTTATTTGGTTTCTTCGTAAGTTAATTAATTTTTCCGCAAGGAATTCTATTTCTCTTCGAATTGACATTTTTAAGCTTGGATTTAAGTTTTCCTTTTCCTAAAAATGTTTGAATACGTTTCTATAATATTTCCAACTAGTAAATATTTTTATTTACAAAATTTAGTAGTTAATGATTTTTATTATGAAGCTTCGCGAATAATTATTTTCTTACGCGAGGTTTACTCGAATTACTTTGAAATGTCTTTAACTATTTTACGATTATACTTTTTATCAACTTATAAATTATTTGAGACCATTTCCTTACATTTTGGACCGACTAAGCTCTTGGTCACAAGTTTTATTACGTTTTATTTAAACGTTTCATTTTATCACGTTAAAACGTAAATGTAAGATAAATTCTTTTCATTCATTGTTGCATTATTATCAAAACTTTTCATACTCCTTTCTCCTTAAACATGGTCGGCCACTTTGTCATTTTTGCACATAGTTTTCATCAACACTTTAATCTCATTTATATTTTGAAAACCATCCATTTCCATACTACACTTTATTCATTCATCAAGTTAAAAAAAAATATATCTTCTTCCTCTTGGCCGTGGCACTCTTCCCCTATTCTAGGATTATTTTGCTTCAATTCTAGTCTTAATCGACTCAAATTCATCGTCAAATAATCCTCTTTCCGTTCTCTTCGTTAAGGTATTAATCAACGTCGTTTTCGATCAATTTTTACCTTGATTTTTATTAGTTTTCTCATGGTATTTTTCTGCCATGATTTTCGTATTTGGTAGGATTTTTGGACGATCCCGAAGCCGACGAATATATCGTTGATTCAGACTTGGAGTAGAGGTAACGTCGATGTTACTCGGTATTGCATGATTTTATTTGTGTAATTGCATGTATATTATTATAATTTTATTTTTGGCAATATATGTATGTCACGAATTCTGGAAAATTTTTAAAATTTGAAAATTTGTATGTTTCGGTATTTTTATCGCTTTTACGAGATTAACGATTAAATCGTCATATTAATTTGTAAAATCATAATATTCGGCCTAAACATGTAATATATGTTTACATTCTGTAAAATTGATATTTTTGATGATCTATAATAATTTAGGATTTTTCTGATATTTTAAATATCGATTATTGAATTATTACCGTTTACGGACAAAAATGATTAAAAGCCGATTTTTAGTTCTAGTACCTAAACATTTTATTTTAATCTGATTTTTGGCGTGGTGAAACTCGCTGGTGAAATAGAATTTTCTGAATTTTTTTCATAATTTTTCGGAATTGTTAAGTGGATGAATTATTTAATCACTTTAAATCATCGTTTACCGTTAAAACCGTGTTTGTTGTTTAAATTCTCGATTTATGGTCTTTTGTTTAAATCTGGAAAAAATTATGATTCTGATGATTTCATATTAAAATGTATTTTTATGATTTTTAGTGCCTTAATAAAATGTTAGGAACGATAAGTTTATTAATGAAATCGTTAATTGTGAAAACGGGTTTAAATGACGGTTTTGTTGGTATTTGTTGAATCTGGAATTTTGGAAAAATCTGGAAAATTTATATTCTCGAAAATTAGGATTTTAAATTGTAATAATAATTTTTGGATATTAATACTTAAATCGTTTTGTAATTACTATTTTTATTAATCGTTATTGTCGAGATTGGACGATTAACGAGAAAACGCTTTAAAAATCGAGTTTCATGATTCTGGAAAATTTTCTTTTCTGGACAGAATGTCCATAAATACATTTTAACTATTTTACGTAATTTTTTTTACTATTTATTAAAGTCTTTAATTAATAAGTATTGATTTTCGGACAAATTGTGCTTTATCGTTAAAATTCTTCGTCTTACCAAAAAGAATTATTTTTCCAGCTATTTTGAAAGTGTTTAAGTCTGAAACTTTAAGAGTTAAATCATCCCTTAACATATTCTAAATATATTCAATGGTTTAGTTAAATAAAAGACGTTAAAAGATTTAATTTGACATTTGCCGTAAAATTCTATTTATAATTCTATTGTCGAAACTAATAATAGTTGGGGAATTTTAGCTTTTTAACTTTAGAAAACACCCTAATTAGTATTATTAAAATGTTTAAGACATTTTTAATTATTTTGTAACGCTTATACGATATTTTAATAATTTCATAAAATTAAATGTTCACTCTAATAATTAATATCGTTAAGGCCGAAATTACTAGTTTTCTAAATCTATATCGTTTACTAAAAATGTTGTATTATTTTAAACTAATATTTTGCTATTTTCATATGATGCTATTTTTAGTAAGTTTCTAAAAATAGAAGTTTCCTAAAATAGAAAGTTTCCTCTTTTGGAAAGTGATCCTTTTCTTTTTGTTCTCATATTGTTTATATTGAATACATCTTTTATATATCTATAATGGCTTGTTTTGGAGTTATGGAATAAGGACGAGTGTGAGGTTAGAGTAATATATTCTGGGGTTTACGTTTTTGCCATCAACTATAAGGCTGGTGTGTCTTTATGGGGCACACTGGTTGTTGAACCGAGCATATATGGTGTTCGGGAGTGTGTGTATATTTTCTTAAGCTCGTGCCTCGCAGTGTAAGACGCCGTCGGGTTGAACTGAGTATTTATGGTGCTCGGGAGGGGTGTACATATTATCTTAAACTAGGGCCACGCATTTATAAGTCGCCGTCCTATTATGGTTGAGTAGCCTAGTTAGAGACCGAAGTTTGATTTGTTTGAACTAGGTTCTCGAAACTAGTTTTTAGTATTCTCCTAGTGAAAGTCTAGCCGCCTATACTAATTCTATCCATAACGCCATTTTGATTATTTTATTTATTATCGATAAATTGGTTTGCAGGTTGGCAAATATTTTTATGTTTCTTCGGAAACCCTTTTTATTATTTTGTTTATGGTGAAAGCTTATTTTAATACAAATGTTTTACTGTTTTCCATTTTTTACTATTTTTCTATAGTAGTAATTACAGTTTTAAAATCATGTTATACGACTGGGAGAACGTTGAGGTTGCTCCTCACTGATTGTGGCTGTTGTGTTTTTAACATGACAGGTATGCATGTTTCTGGGTGTGGGCTAGCGGGCAGACATGATCCTTGCTCGATTAATTTTAATAATTTTGTTTTGTGGATTGTCAAACCTTTTCGTGGATTGTTTTTTTTATTTTTGGCCTTTTTATTTAAGGCCTAACGTTTGACTTTACCATTTAAATTTTTACAAGACATAGTTACAGTGTGTTTTAATCCCGACTCTACAGTGTTTCCGCCACAAAAATAAGCCTTTTACCGACTATTACCGTGAAGAGCCTACCAAAGGACCGAGTCCCTAGGAAGGATGATAGCGGTAGTGGTCGGTCTTCCCTCACTTTGCAAATAATTCCACCTTTTTACTTGGACTAGTTAAGCGGCTTCGGGCATGGGACGACCCTCTTGGCTCATCGCTAAAGGGGGCGGGGTCCCACTTACCTACAGTGTCGACTAACACCGTGGTTCATCCCTTTTCCACTCCGCCGATCGTCCCGTAGTGCGTTCTTAGAAAGTTAGGAGGACCTAGGTAAGTTACTAACGTTTTTGTTGCTTTATCGCCATACTATTGGGGTTTAGTTCATCTTGGTTTGTATTACTAGCTTGGGAACGTTGTCACTTGCCTTGAGTCCTAAATCGGTGTTTCATTCACCGCTTTTTAGAAGGAAGCGGTACTTATTTCTCTTTGGGTGAAACTGATTATTTGTTTGTTTGTATGTTTGATTGTTTATGTGTTTTGTGTCCGGTTGCATCCACAGTTTTGTCGCAAGACCTTACTTGCCTTGCGGAGTGCACTTTTCCTCTAAGTGTACTCGCGTGAGTTGAAAGGGTGTAAGGTGCGCTAATACCCGCTCGGCTAGTTTAGTAGTTAGTATGTGCTTACTCGAGGGCGAGTAAGGGTTAAGTGTGGGGGAGTTGATAAGTGTAGTTTGTAGTGCCTAATTTGCTGTGTTTTGGTTCCGTTTTCCTTGTGGAACCGCTCCTTGGGAGCGGTTTATGGGTTACTTATGCTTCCTTTAGTTCGTTTTAGGTTCCCGAGACCATTTGTGAAGAATTGGAGCAAATCCGACTCAATACATACACTTTTCGGAGCCAACGAAGTGAAGGAACGATCACTCGATGCCTTGGATTCGACCCCGAGACCTTGGGACCCAATCCCGAGCCTCTTAGACCCGATCCCTAGTCCCGAGAATCGGTGAGAAACCCATGAGAAGCAAGGAGGGACCAAAAAGTTCTTATTGGAGGCCTACAAGACCCATCCCCGACGTGAATGGCCTCATCCCGTCCGGGATGAGGTGCACAAAAGCGAGTGCTACTGACCTGGGTCCGTCCCGGTCGGGACCATCCCGTCCCGGTCGGGACCGTGGAGCTGCAGCCGTGCCTTGTTTCTTTCACCCTCCTTCATTCTTGTACCCATATAAATACTTCCCTCTAGTATTGTTTATGTATCATATCTTACCCTAGACTCTCTTAGGCCTCCATTAAGCATTCAAACCCTAGATTAGTGTTCCTCACATTAGTTTTTATCTCTCCTTAATCCTTAGTTAATCTAGTTTAGTTAATCTTTCATTAAGTGGAAACTTGAAGATTCATCCAAGCTTGACAACCTTGGAGTTGATTTGGGTTCTTATTTACGCAAGTTTACATCTTTTCCTTCATCTTGTTGTTGGTATAATCTCCTTCACTCTTGTTCTTTGTTATTTACTCAAGTTTGAATCTTTATATATTGTTATTGTTGCTATTAGTTCATTATGAATGTTTGGATGTTTGGTTTGTTTTCTCTTGTTAATGTTATGGTTAGTCTGATAATGAGTGAGTAGTTCTGTTGTGGGGTTAGTAGGGGGATTAAGGGTAGATTATGGTTGATTAGGGTTGATTAGGGGTAAAGGGTGAATCTTTGTTGTTAGACACATATTGGGCACACCATGTGTTTGTTGATTTGCTTGTGTGGGTAATAGTGGCCAATGCTTCCTATGCTTGTTCTCTTCTTCTCATTGTTTGTCTAGTGTGTGATTGTGTTGAGAATAGTCGTAGACACGAGAGTGCGGACTAGGGTTTAGACGCGAGAGCGCGAACCTACCTCGACATCGGTCTACGTAGCGAGAGCCCGGACCGACTCTAGCAACTAGGAGACACCTACACCCTTGATCACCCAACTACCCTACTACACTTAGGAACCCGACCTACCCCACTCCCTTCCATATTTGATTCATCCTCTTAGTTAGTCATCATTTCTCTAGTTTCATTGTTTAGTTAGCCTCTAGTTATTTCTTTTAGTCTTATTGTAGCTAGTCCATTAATAGTCTAGTTCATACCTCTTTTCCATCATAGTTTATCAAATATCGTTCTCTTTGTGTTGTTTTGGTAGCATAATCTCGTTTTAGGTGAACCTAGTCTAGACCTTATCATACCGTCCTCGTGGATATCGACCCTACTTGCCCTAGCTACCCACTAGGAATAGTCGGTTATTTATTGTTGGTTAGGACCCACGACGAATCCTACCATCAATGAGCTCCCAAGTGTCCTGTGGTCAATCCGAACTACCAGAAAGGAGTCTATAGGGCAGACCCCCTTTGGGCTGGTCTACGGAGCAGAAGTTGTGTTACCCATTGAGGCGCGCATCCCCACCCTAAGATCCGAGCAGTTCGACAGGGAGAGCAACGAGGGAGCTATGACTGAAGCTCTCGACCTGATGGGTGAAGTGAGACACGAGGCTAACTCCAACTTAACAGCCTACCAGTAAAGAATGAAGAGAATCTACAACAAGAAAATAAACACGAGGAGTTTCCAGACAGGTGACTTAGTCCTGCGTAAGACTCAGGCGGTTGGCAAGGCAAGAAAGCATGGCAAGTTAAGCGCAAACTAGGAAGACCCATATCAAGTCACCCAGATCATGGGTCCAGGAACCAACAGGCTCGCCAATGCTGATGGCCAGGAGCTGGCGGCGGATTGGAATGCGGACACCCTGAAGAAGTATTATGTTTGATCTAAAGTTGCAAAAAAAATTCCTAAGGATTGGCGGAGGACGCTCAAATTCTAATGTCGACGGCTCTGACTAAAGTTTTTAGCCTTTTCAAGAAATGAAAGGATTATCTCCTACTAATACTCGTTGTCTGTTCAGTTTTGCACTTCACACACAAACGAGCAGGGGCAATAAGGGGAGGGCCTCTATTGCAAAGCCCTGGGAAAATAGCCCCCCCAAAGCTAAGTCCCCCTACCTACCTCGAGGCAGGCAGGAGGCAGGCCCTCTAACCCCAGCAATAAGTCAGGGACAGGCCGGGTACCAATGTCAAACTAACAAGGACTAAGACACAAATTAGCCTTGTATATATAAAAATTGTTAAGTCCCTATATCTACCTCTAGGCAGGCAGGGGGCTGGCCCCCTTACTCCAGCGAAGAGTAAGGGACAGGTCGCATGTCAACAAACAACTTAACAAAATACAACAGGCATTCAGTAAGGAACGACGAATGAGAAAAGGCCAATAAGGCTAAATAAAATCAAGATAAAAGCTTACAAGCAAAGCAGTAAGCAAGTTTAGGAAACAGAAAAATTAACATTACAACTAATACCGGCAGCCGGCCACATTTTTTCTTGGCGCTCAAAAAGTTGGAGCATAAACAAGGAGAAGGCGCTGAAGGGTACGGGCACGAGCCCTCAGAGGGCGACTGCCCTAATTCTCATGCAGGAGTTGCCTCCGGGGCAGCGCCAGACGATCCGTCAGGACTTACCTTGAGGAGACTTGCCAGCTCTAGCCTCATTCTTGGAGGTATGTAGCTGATTGAAGGCATCTTCATCAAAGTCTGGTATCAGCTCCCTAATGACCACCAAGCAGAACTCAGCAGAAGAGTTAGCACCAGCAGCAAAGCCTTCGTCAACTTTTTCGTTGGCCTCCTGCACGATGTCCTCCTTCACTTTCAGCCACTCATTCTTCTTGGTCTTTAGCTCCCTCTGGGCTGGTTGCAGGTAAGATTCCGCCTTCGACAAGCGGTCATCAAAATCCTGTAGACGACTTTCCAGTTCGTCGCCTGGCGCTTAGCCTTCTCCAACTCACCCTCACATCCAGACAGCTTAAGCCTCAAGTTAGCAATAAGAGCAACATCTCTCTCCACCACTGCAATTCGATCAGAGAGAGAGGACTCGGAATTAATAGTCAGCTCCTCATTGCTCAAGCGGTTGAGGGCCTCGAACTCAGCTGAGGCCTAGAAACCAATGGAGCAACGGTAAAGAAGCTAGGCTGCCTGAGTGCTGGCATGTGATAGTATTTTTGGCAGCCTGGTCCTGTAGACACCCAAATTTGGACCAGGTGGCTGCAGAAGTGCCCAACAAACACCCAATGACGATAGGACTGCAACGCAACGCGGGTTCGCGATGTTTTAGGTAGTTTTTCTATAGAACAGATCAAATAAATTACCCAGAAAAATTAAACTAACATGATGGCAGACTTAGTCGTGTCGTTACGGTCGCATAGACACTAATTAGATTCAATTCTGACATCGGGACCCTAAGTCGGTCCTGAAACTCAAACCGAGTCAGCACCGCGCCAAGCGAACCTCGGGATGCACACCCGAGGCCCACCAAGCTCACGGCGCTAGGGTAACATGGGGAAACCTTAGGCCCCAAGATACGTATTATACTCCTCCATCCCTCTTAGTTTTGTAAAGTATCAAAATTGTATATTCAAAACTCGAACCGCCTCGCCTCACGCGTCTGAGACTTCCCACGCCTGAACCCAGGCACCTGAGTCTTGGTCCGCCACAACTCAGGCTTCCATATGGGTGACAAGGGCCGAAAACACCTATAAATACCCCCCCCCCCCACCTCATTCATTCGACACACAATTCTCTCAATTCTCTTCTCCCCCCACATTCTCGCTAAGGGCTCACACTCCGACACTCGAGACAAACGATCCACTCGATTTTAGTTCCGATAAAAGTGACATTGACGCTAATCCTCACTTTCGAGCACCCCACTCGATACCGAGGTGCATGTGTTCGACTAGGTCAAGTCTAGTAACGAAGTTCTGCCGGATTAGCCGCAGAATCTGCCCATAGTAAACGAAGCTCTGCCGGAGTAGCCGCGGGAAGGGTCAACGGTAACGGAGCTCTGCCGAAGTCACTGGTCAAGCTAGGAGGATCCGCCTGTTGAAGTCGATTCGTCACTAGGTTGCCATCTAAACAAAAACTTTACATTTTTGCACTTCCTTTTATTATGCACTACGACAACACTAGATGTGGACACTAGGTCCACAAACACTTACTAAAACACGCATCTTAAGCAGAATACCAGGTAAGGAATACCACGAGAACGACTAATATCCATATTATCGCATTAAAACTAATTTGCTAATACGTATAATACTAGTACTCTCTACTCTCCTACGTGCATCTTTTCATCGTCTGCCTGTCACGTGAAATCGCATGCAAAGAATGTAAACACAAATACTTTAACGACAAAACTTGCTTGTCCTTAAACAACCGATGTAGCAAAATGTATAGGGTTAAAACAACGGATGTTAAAGTATTTTCGCCATAACAAAAGTACTAGGTTATCAGCCCACCGATTGATTAGTAGAGGCCGCTATAGTGCGGGCGAGATTGGGTGTTGACATCTATCGGATGTTGGCTTCCCAATACGTACCCTCACCCCTTACTCAGAATCGACGGTTTCCGGATGTCCGAAAACATTGGCAATGGAATCATTCCAGGCATGGAGTGCTTAAGGGTACAAGTTCATATCTTTAGGTCCCGTGCCCCTCAACTTTGAGCCGACAAGGGATCAAAGTTGACTAGAACGGTTTCCGAGACCTCATAATTGACTCGGTGGCGACTCCACAAATCGGCAACAAATTCAGTTCACTAAAAAGGCTGCCTTACCAAATTAATCACCCTTTAAACATACAACCATGACTCGTTCGATTCCAAATGGAAACATGGGTGCCCGCACTCGTCTAGTACAAGTCTGGATCATCATCCGAATCGAGGTCCGACACATCGCCCCGTACGCGAGATCGGACTGGCCCCCGACAGGGAGTGGGTCGCGTGGGTGGCCGCCGCCACACGCTGAAAAACCGGGTCGGACCCACGCGGGCGCGCGTGCGGCGCCGGGCGGTGCGGACGGACGTCAACAGTTCGGCGACTCTGCTGGGGAATTGGAAATAAATTTCCAGTGGTGGTGTAACTTGAACAAGGTTGGTGAAGGTCATTTCCCAGTTCCTAAATGTGGTCACTACAGGTTTTGACCCTAAAAAGCCCTCCCTAACCGATATCAGGACCAATCGACCTCTTCGCGGTAAGATCCTTAGGGACACGCCGTGAGATCCTCGGTTGACGCTCCGGCCGCCTAACGCGTACCCCGTGGGAATAATAAGCGGATAGTTCCGAAAGGACGGTATGACACTCGTCTCCCTAGATTATTGTCAATGCCTAAGTGAACACTATTCGTGGGCGGTAGCCTACCCTAACCTACCCGTGTCTGCATCCTGCATGAGTGTATGCGTTTTTATTTATGTGTAGCATATTTGAAGCAACCCAAATAAAACACTAAAAATCTGGATTAAACCACGCCAACATATTCAACAACACCTTATTCCGTTTTCGAAAAATACCTCCTCTTTTTCAAAACGACCTTTTAAATGCTGATACCCCGGTCAAATCATGATTTCCAAAAAGGGAAAAACATTTTTAGATGCCGTTATCATGGCAAATTTTACACTCACCACTTTCAAAAAAAAAAATTGGATGCTGTCACCTTGGCCAATGTAAAACCCGTCAACCACTATCACCGTTAATACCACCAAGACTCCCGATCAATGGGATCAAGCTACATCAAATGGTTACATTTTATTTAAAAATAACGTTTTTTTTTACACACATACCATTAGCACAACCGAAACTTTAATTAATGAAGTCAAGGAACCCAAAACGGTTACACCCTCAAAGCACTTTACATTCCCCCATCGTTAAATGCTAGTTAACGCAACCGACGAACGTGGGACGCTAGTTTTAAAAGTTTTTCTAAAAAAAAGAGCTTTTCTAAAGACATTATTCATCACCTAAATTCTTTGATAAGAATTTAATCACACCTCTAAAACACCATCACAAGACTTCATGCTCTACCACGAGCCCCATGTAGACCACGAGTATCGAAGTAGCTAATTAATAGTAGTCTCGATAAAAGCATCACGTCATCATTTTCAAAACTGGTTTCCCTAAGAACCATGCCCCTTTCAAAAAAAGAAAACCATTTACACTTTTGCTATCGCCGGGTTCCCGACGCGCACATATAGTAACACACCTTCACATTACGAACGATGTCGTCACGCCGTCATCACCCCATTTTTTTTAGAAATCGACCTTTTCAAAAAAAATCCTCGGCAAAGATCGGTTGTTTTCGAAAAAAGATAAAAAAAACTCTTTGATCCCGAGCCGGGATCACGATCAACTTCTTACGTCGTACAACCATGTGATTAACTGTCTTTTTTAGTTACTAGGATCGCCTCTACTTGAGGTCTTATATTTTGGGTCGTCTCATTTCGAGAAGTTCTCTTTAAACCTCACCTCAAAGGTTTGTGTCAAATCGTCCCGCTTCAGAGACATAAATTCATTAGGCGTTTCGCCGAATACACCAAGAGTCAAAAGCACCCGAGTCACTAAGCCGATGACCGTATGCACAAGCGAGTCAAGGGTCTCATTTCCACGTTGCTCAGTTACGAGCGTTCCTCGAGTTTCTAAGTCGTCCTACAAATCCATCATGACTCTTGACGTTGTCTTACAGAGATAGTTGCCTAAACATGTCCTCGGATCCAGGAGTGATCGAAAACCTCTGCATTGACGTCAATACCCTAACCAAGGTAGTTCATGATGTCCGCACCTCAATAGACCGCTTGACCAGCTTCGTGCGCCATATCGATAGTCGCCTCAACTTCCTTGAAAACGAGGGTACAGAAAGCGAACCAAATGCCAGTTCGATCAATTACCATACTCACACCCCGAGCGGATCACCTAGGTACTCCGTACGGGCAAGATCCCCTGAGAACAACAAAGAAATAACCTCGACCCCTCACAGGATCCTACCCAACAAAGCCAAAACACCCCGAAAAGAGTTTACCAAAATCGGCTCGACATACACCGAAACTCACCAACACTTAATAGATCAAGGATTCAAGCCTTTAGGTCCTACCCCAGACCCACCAGTCGGTAAGCCGAGCAAAACTTGGAACCCCAATCTCTACTGTCTTTTCCATCAAGGAATGGACACGACACTGAGGCATGTTTCACATCGAAACATGTCATCGAGGAGCTGATTGAGGCAGGAACGTTCTCTCCGGTAAAGCGGCAAAAGGCCGACTTTGCCTTCTCGGTGGCCGAAGGGGAAATATTAACATCAGTAGTCGTCACAAGTCACTTTAAACCCCGCAACAGGTTATTTATGAGAACAACCCCCAGGCGTCGTTCAAGGGGAACATCCACCGAAGGATGCGACAGACATTGAAGCCTGCAAGGTATGCGAGTCAACATCGCGATGTGACTAGGCCGTAGTGGCTGACCCCTAAAGGCGGTGATCCGATCAGAGTTAGAGTCTAGATCATCTTAGGGCCTAGACTAAATAATAATAGTAGTAATGTCTTTTTTATCGAGTCCAGGGAGGTGTGAGGGGACATGTCCTCCACCTCCCCCAAACTTAATCACTGGCATCTAGCCCGTTTTACTATCTATCAATAAAATAACTCTCTTCCTTTTACAAACATGCCTCGACAATCACTTGATTTTTTTTAATAACTTACTTTAACGCTTTTAGACTCGACACTATGCCACTTATCGATAACAATTGACTAAAACGCAAGGGCTATCACAAACAGTCCACTTAGCTTCACCCTAAAAAGAGATCGGGAACAACTACCCTAGGTTCAATGCATCATCGACCACCTAACCAAACAACAATGAGCTTGCAACGAACAAAGCTCCATCCAACTAGACTTCCCCAAACATAGTCGAATACGAAGCCCGCCTAATAGGCCTAAAAGCAGCCATATCTCTAGGAGTTAAAAACCTTAGGATACACGGAGATTCATCCTTAGTAGTCAACCAAGCCACGTGTACCTGGAAAGTTTACAGCAAAAGCCTAACCCCATACCAAATCAAAGTGGAAACAATATCCCGGGAATTTACCGAAATCAACTTCATACACGTACCCCGCGAAGAGAACCAATTCGCGGATGCGTTATCCAAACTAGCCTCACTAATAAACATGCCCGACCACCTCTTCTCTATGGCTATCTACATAGAGAGAAGCGAACAACCAGCCCACATACATAGCCTCGAAACCGACGATACCCTCGAGGAACCCTGGTACAAAGCAATCCTAGACTTTAAAACCCACGGGTCATACCCACCAAACACTAACACCAAGAACAAAAGAGCCCTACGAATACAAGCCACCAATTACGTCTTGAATCAAGGACTACTATACAAACGAACCCCACAAGGAATCCTCCTTAGATACATAAACAAAAACCAATCCGAGAGAGTCATGGAAGAGGTTCATGACGGAGAGTGCGGACCCCACATGAGTGCACACCTACTAGCCCGAAAAATAATGAGAATGGGCTATTACTGGATTACCTTAGAGGTAGACTGTCGACGTCGCGTTCGTCACTGCCACAACTGCCAAATATTTGCCAACATACATCCAGTACCTACCGCCATATCCTCTACACACTATAGCCACACCCTGGCCTTTCTCTACTTGGGGAATAGACATCATAGGAAAAGTACACCCATCCGGGACCGGCGGGCATTGCTTTATATTAGTAGTCGTCGATTATTTCCTTAAACGGGTAGAAGCTACCTCTTACACCGTACTAACCTCAAAGAAAGTAGTTAGATTCTTACAAAATAACATCATCTGCCGCTACGGTATACCTCACGAAATCATCAGTGATCAGGGAGCTCACTGCAGCGCCGACACCCAAAAATTCCTCGACAAATACAAAATCCAGAGACACAAGTCCTCACTCAATAGACCACAAACAAACGGGGCCGTAGAAGCAGCCAACAAAACCATCACCACAATCCTTAAGAAAATGATAGACAATTATCGAGATTGGCCAAACAAAATACCCTTCGTCTTATGGGGGTACCGAACATCCTATCGAACACCCACTAGAGACACACCATATTACCTAACCTACGGTTCCGAAGTCGTATAACCCGTAGAGCTATAAATACCGTCACTAAGGATATTAGCCGAAAGTGGTATTCCCGAAGAAGAATGGAACCAAAGACGATATGTCGAGCTAGTACTATTAGACGAGCGTAGGATACATGCCTTATCCAACGTACAAGCCTACCAGCAACGCATCCAGCGAGCCTTCAATAAACGAGTGGAATCCCGAAACATACACGAGGGAGACTTAGTAATCAAATCCATTAGAGCACCCCTTCCCGTCAACCCTTGAGAGAAATTCAAACCAAACTGGGTGGCCCCCTACCTCGTTAAGAAAATACTCTCGGGGGGCGCCGTGATCCTCACCGACCTAGACGGTCAAGAGTTCTGAACCTCAACGAACATGGATCAACTCAAACGATACTACCCATTGACACTCTGGCAACCACATCCCAACCTCCGACTTAGTGGGAAGCCATGCAAAATAACAAAAAGAAAACATCATGTTCGCATCGATAATTGGTATAAACGAGTCTAAAGCAAAATCACTCACATTTTTGAAAGAACTATGAACGTGGTTTGATTCCGTTTAAAAGCCAATACGTAGGCAACCCTCCTCCGGGTACAACCAAACCGACAAACAAATAAGCCAAAAATAAAAAATCGATTACTCGATTCATGTAAAAACCGGGACTTTTTTCACGTCCCGGCTAATGAGTGACTTAAAATGACAAAGCACAAACGAAGAGCCGAGGACGGGGTGAAAACCCGAAAGGGCGCCCCGGTCAAAATATAGAAACGAGTTGCGAGCCGTCGTAAAAAAAAGCAAAAAAAAAAGGTGAGCGGAGGACGGAGTGAAAACCCGAAAGGGTGCTTCGGGTAAAATGAAGAATCTAGTTGCGAGCCACCACAAAAAAAATATTGACAACGTGCTTCTCATTAATAATAAATTTGGTTAAATCGAGCCTTTGTCGAGGCATTTACATCAAGCATCTGAAACCCGGACATCCCGGAAGGCAACAACATGTCAAAACTCTACAAAAAACTAGTACTAATACGCCACATAATATCAACTAATAAGACATAATACAAAAGGGCTGAGCTCTACCGGTCCAACCTTTTCTTCCCCTTTTCGTTCGGGTGTACCTGCTTGTGTTCCTCATCATCGATCTTCTGAATGCAAGCTTCTACCGCCCTAGCCAAAGGCGAGCCCAGCCAATCCCACTTCCCTTCCTCTCCCACATTTTTAATATGGGTCTCGTTAGTCTTGGTCCGCTTAGATGAACTGACGGAACTAGGATCGGTAACACTGTCTTTGGTCAGGCGCTTAGTGACAGTCTCTTGAGTCACCTCCTCGCCCCTTAGCGGTGCTGTCTTCCTAACTTTTGAGTTGCTCTGTCCTGACGAGTGTTCACAAACCCTCCACCGGACAGAAGCATTGTCGGTCGGTCGAACACTCTCAATAACGTCGGGACGCAAAATCCTCTGTTCCCAAGACGCCCTAAATTCCCAGAGAGAATCCTCTGTCCATAGGTCAAAACTAGGAATAACCTTAGCATCCTTCAAAATGGGAGGTTTGGCACTCATTTGATTCGACAATACGCCAGGATAAATATAAACCTGATCCCTCATGGATTGTATTAACAAAGCCTCAGTTGAAGATGAAAATGGAAACCCGGTACGCCCACTAATATTCCACCACGGGACAGACCTCCTGATGACCAACTGCCCTTTAGCCAAGTAGGAAAGCCACTCTTTTTCCTTGTGACCTTTGCTCCACACCTGCACCGTCTTCCGGCCCGTGAAACCCTCGTAGTTGTAATCTTTGAAGCCTCGGGGAGGGTCGACCAAACCAAGCTTCTCCTGTAACCAAACATGTACACACCACTACAAAACATCACACCTCCATACCAAAGAACCCACAAAAACAAAACAAAAAAAGCCAAGCTACAAGGAAACGTAACGCCAAAAACACCTATAAAATGATCCGGGAACCCCGAAAAGATGTCTTGTGGAGTCGGGCACGAGCATCGAGACCTAGAATAAGCTCACCCAAAATAAGGAAAAAGGGTGATCGTCCATGTTCCATTCCCCTTACCACGTCCAAAACCCGAGGGTTACCCCAATCTTCACGCGCCCTCGCATCCTCGAAAAGATAATAACAAGCCATCGCGACGTTAAAAGAACGCCTACATGCTAAGGCCGAAACATAACAGGAACCAGCCTGTGAGAATGTCCTAAAAAGCAATTATAAGTTAATGCCATCTCTCGCAAAGAAACCTTTAGCCTCCTCCAATGAAGAAAGGTCCAAAAAGTGATAAAACCGCTCCACGTAAGCATCATCCACCGAAGGCACGGAAGGCTGAACCGGACTCCACCTCCTATAGCAACTATATCTTTGGGAAAGGACAAGTTTTACCCCCAGGGAAAGCAAAAACATGGTCTTTAGAGTCCCAAAACTTAGAACATGCCAATAAGAAGTCATCTTATACCTTGACTCGACTCAGCGCAACGACCGTTGTCAAACCATCACCTGAACAAACCTTGGGGTCACATTTCTTAAAAGAACCCGTCCACTCAGTTAGGATATTCCCGAAACCCTACATGACCCTAAATATGGATGTTCTATACCCTATGGATATTCTAATATGTCTAAAACAAGCACCCACAACCCGTATATATAGCCCTAATCCCACAAGAATTAGTAAACAACAAAACTTTCCATAGCCCGGACTCGAACCGCCCTGGCCCAGGCGCCCGAGTCTCCGGCCGCCCGGGCCTAAGCGGCCCAGAACCCGAGAGCCTTAGCCTAGGCGCCTATGCCTAGGCAGGTAACATCTAGAGCAACCCTAAAAATAGAAACATCGATCCCGCACTATCACTATAGCTATCACACAACACCTCGGACATCGGGAACGACCTCCCGAAGTCGCTATAACCCGCTCCGGAAACCGAAATACCCATGCAGGAGCTACAGGAATGCCAGTTCACCCGTCGGACACACGAGACTTAGACGTTTTTTTTTTTTTTTTAGGGGGATAAGCTACCCCACCTAGGCGCGTTGTAGCCTTTTAATGGTTATTGTCAAGTCACGTATGTAGCCTAATAAGGCAATATTATGAGTATGTAAACAGTGGTCTAACTTTTTTCAAAAGTTGCCCGAATTTTTTACTTCGGCCTCGTTCTGAATGTCAAAACAGCTACACTCATCTCCTAAATATACTCGGTAAAAACACGTAAATATTTTACATCTCGTCCGTCTTGAGTCAAAACATTTTAATTAACATACTATCTGATCCGATTCCCGGCTCAAACTAACGCATTTCAAAACACCCAAAAAGGAACTGTTTTCGTACTCCCATGCAACGCCAACGCACCCTAAACTAGGTCAGATCGCAAACGAATGAACACAAAAGTGATTACTTGTCAGTCTAGGTAAACAATCCACCAAACGAAAACACGAGACTCATCCAACTAATTCAAATACTAAAAATCTCAAGAAAATATACAAAACATACAAATCCATCCACAAATCTAGGCTAGGGAGGACCCCTAAAAGCCGCGCCAATGGCCATCACAACCTCACAAATACTTTCATCCAAACCTAGGTCCTCCAAGTATAGAAAAGGAGGCTCACTACCATCCATCCCTGACAGCGTGTCTATGGTAGCCGTCTCGGGGACTTTTCAAATCTCCTCGGTAGCACCCATAGCCTCAGCCTCAGTCTCCGTCTCGATCCGATGCCTTGCCTCACCTTGCGCGGAGGTCTTACCTCGAGAACGAGCCAGTTGCTTCTTAAGGAAAGCAATTTTGTCATCCCGAGATTGCAGGAGCCGCCACGCCTCTGCCGCCTCAAGCTTAGTCACCCGAGTCTCCAGTTTTTCCACCATACCCGGGACGTCCTTCAAATACACTTAAACATTAGGAAAACACACAAGAAGCCTAGAAAACCACTCTAGTCACGGAAACTCACTGATCGAGGTCCCGAAGTGTCACGGGAAACCCTCGAAGCGTAGACCCGGAAGCAGTTGGCAGCCTGGCACAACCGCTGATGGTAAGCTGACGAAACCTGAGAGTTGAAACCACAGAAGTTAGACAGACCAATCCTAACTCTTAGAACCTAAACCCAAAGCGAAAGCCTAAACTCACCCGGTATACCCGGTCGCGCTACTCTATCCCAACGTCCATCTTCTCCGCAGAATACAGGGGGAGGGGATCAGTGAAAGGTATTCCATCCGCGTCCACCCTAAGAAGCGTCAAAGGAAAATCTGGGGAATGAACAGCATCCGCCGGATCGGCCATCTGGGAAAGCAACAAATCGGTCGGTCATAGGGCAAGAAAACGCTAAACCACGAAACAAACCTTAGAACCCAAAATTAGAACCTTACCACAAGGCGGTGGCAAGCTAGCCGCTGGCTGACGTGAGATAGATAGGAGGCACCAGGCACCAAGAGCGCATCACATCCTTCTTCATCCCTATCATCGAGGACCTCTCCGGTGGTCGGTGGTCTGAACATGGTCCGTGGAGGATCAACCGGCACCCTGAAATCGTCATACAAGCACTGACGCACCAAGCGCTCCCCCAGATACCAAATCGGGCGAAACAACGCAGAAAGGAGCATCCTCCTATAACTCCAAGGCCTCAGCTCCGCAGCCACATACCCGGGCACACCCTCATAATCGGCCCAAGGGCGGGTCACAAACTACACGAATAAAACCAACATCTCAATAAATCCCAAACCTTGGGGGCTACTAAATAAAATAGGCTATAAGGAGAAAACTTACATCCTCGAGACTTAGCTGGTTGACCAGCGCATTCTCCGACGGATAGTGGCTGATTGTACTTTTAGGCTGAGCCAACCTCCACTCGATCCCTGCCGGGAATCTCTTCGGATGAACCCGCACCATTTTAGGTGCTAAACAAGGAAAATAGGAGTAGATCCAAGCCTGCAAAATCCCAAAATACCTTTAGCAACACTAAGCCAAATCTAAGCAGAACTTGAGATGCAAAAGTGAGAATAGCAGCTAACCTCCAGTATAAGGCCCGGACCCACAATGGGCAAAGCTGAGGCTGAATCTAACGCCAACGGCCTTACCATGACTTGCAGGCAGCGAGTCATATCCGCGAAAGCCGCGGTTACCCAATCATAACGTCCTAGCTGTTCTAGATCGGCTAGGAGAGGCAAAATCCTAGTACTAAACCCACTACAAGAAAGAACGTTTATTCCTACGGACCCGATCCGTAGGAAACATGCCCATTTCCGTCGGAATAAGCACGTTCCTACGGAAAATTCGTAGGAACTATTCCGTCGGTATACTTCGTCGGAAATAAAAAACTTCCTACGGCATTTTTCGTAGGAAATAACTTTCCTACGACATTTTTCGTAGGAAATAACTTTCCTACGGAATATCCGTCGGAATGGCTGGTGACGAGTATTTGTTGACAAAAAATTCGTTCCTACGGAAAATCGTCGGAAGCGTTCAAACTTCCCACGGAAATTCCGTAGGACAATATATTTCCGTAGGAAGCATTGATTGAGAAAAAATATTATTAAATATTTCGAGCTACAGATTTCCGTAGGAAACCGTAGAACTTCTATAGGATAAAACAAATATCGTCCCTAGTATACGAAAACCCTATAAACATCACCGACATACGTTAACACTTCACCGCAAAGCGGAAGGCCACAATTCCACAAAACAAATGTGTCATACAAAAATGCAATTCAAATTTGTCATAAAAGAAATAATCTCAGATATCACATTACAATAAAACAAAAGGTATTTCATTCCAAAACTTCTAGGCATCGAAAATCTTCATTAGAGTGTCTAGTTGTTCTTGCATTTTCAGGATTGTTTCATTCATTCTTTTATTCCCCTCTCGCACCATAGCATTCTCCTCTCGCACTTTAGCATTATCCTCTAACACCATAGCATTATTTACTTGAACCCTACTTAGCAACCCAACACCAACATAAGAATTGGAGGTGATATCTGTAGGCAAAGATGTATATGATGGCCCCTTCTTGAAATAAAAATCAAGAGCACTGCCTATGCCATACAATCGTCCCTTCTGAAATCCACCCACAACTTCACCGAAAAGTTCATCCTCATCAAATTCACCCCCTTCCACAATTGCTTGTGCTTTTCGAGACTCAAAAAGTTTCTGAAAAAAACAAAATATAAAGAATTGTAAATAAATTCTAAAACTAAACAGTCACATGTTGATGTTTATATTTCCTTCTCACCTTTATTTCTTCTGCCTTCTTATCCGTAATCTTCCCATTGTGGGAATGGGCACGAACGAATAAATCGAAAGCCCTCGGTATTTTCCCTTCTTCATCATCTCTAATCTGAAAAATTAAATTTCAAATATTCTTGGAATTTTTTAACATGAATATTTATTACATATTTTTGGATATAAAAAAAATAAAATAAAAAATGTTATAGAGTATTGATTTACCATTCGCTCAGCCAACTCAACGCTAGAAATAGAACCCATGTTATGAGTTCCTGGAATTTTCCCATCGACAGCATATTTTGCTCGGTTGGCTTTTGCGCTATTAGACATCTTTTTAAACGCAGAACTATTTCTATATGCTTTTAGTTGGTTAAAAGAGGTCGCCGGCATCCAATCAGGCCTATCACCGTCAGTGTCGATGTAGTAAAGTATGTCCCTAAGGCGCTCTTTGACTTTCGCAAAAAAAGCCTTCTTAACATCAACCTCGGGATCAGACACAAACGTAACCTCACCCTGGATCGATATAATAACCATGCGAAGTGTTGTATATTATTAATATGGATAACTGTTAATAAAATAAATCATTATTCTTTAAGTTGATTTAGCAGTAATGTACTTACCTGGAAGTGATTCCACCATTTCTCTCGAACTTCTGTAGGAGTTTTTTTCCAAGTTGGGCAAAAAACAGTGAAGTTAGACCTTATTGCATTTGCGACCAACGAAGATACATCTGGATGACCAAACCTGTTAATAAAGCATAAAATGGACAGTAAAATCACCCGTGAATATATAAAGAAACATAGATATCGAAGAACATTTTAAATACATTTACCATACGCTTTCTTCTGTAGATAAAACGATTTTGCCATCACTTGTCCTCGGGGCTAAGATCTTCCTAAGCTTTTTCATTCCAGAATTGGTTTTTCCCAGCATAACATCCTCATATTGAGCACTTGATTCAACACTCGGCGTGCTAAACATAACTCTTTTTCGACCCCTTGCCATAACTACTGACAAAACTCTTTCAAGAAATGATATTAGATTAATATAGTTGTTTGAGTTTTAATAAAACATTTTCTAGACGATAACAATGTAGGTTATAATTTATAAAAACTACACCAAAGTGTAAAGTTACTACACAAATGTGTAACTTTGTAAGAAAAACTAATGTGCAAATATAAAATTTAATCTAAGTAGTCAACTTCATCGATATCTCCATCTTCATCGGTGTCATTCGCATCATCGTCATCGTCGTCATCATTGTCATCATCATCATCATCATCATCATCTTCTTCTTCTTCTTCTTCTTCCTCAGTTTCATTATCGTCTTCTACTTCTTCCTCCTGCTCCTGCTCTTGCTCCTCCTCCTCCTCCTCCTCCTCTCCAGGTTGACCATATTCTAATTCATCTACTTCAATCACTGACAAATTTGGATGCTCCGTGACTGAATCTTCTTGAAAAACAATTAAGTCAACCGGAGCGTCAATTTTTTTTCTAGCCTTGGTCTTAAACACGGCCCACCATTGACTTTCATTATTTTTTTTAAGCTTGGATATGATGTGTAATACACTTGTTCGGCTTGATGAGCCAAGATAAATGGATCATACTTTTGAAGTTTCTTAGAAGGATTAACTTCTACAAGTCTATATTTGTCATGCACATTCATACCCCTCGCAGAATTATCCATCCATTCACATTTGAACAAGACAGTTTTATAAATCTCCTGATTTCCAGGATAGCTTAGCTCAATGACCTCTTGTAAGATTCCATAATAGTCAGTGTCTTCAACAGAACTAACACATACCCCATAGTTCAAAGAAGCTTTATGTTTTCCATAAGCGAATGTGTGAAAGTTAAACCCATTAACCGAATAACGTGTCCATGTTTTAACTAGTTTGGATGGACCCATTGCTAAAGCTCGTAGAAAATCATTGTCAATATCTAAATCAATCACCTATAGTAAACGAAAGTATATAAGAAAATGTTTGTGTAAGCATTAGAAATTTATGAGTAAATGAATATTTTGGTTTATCGCTTACTTGAGATTTAAACCACATTGGCCATTCTACATCAAATTTACTCCAAACATCGTTCGTGGAGAGTAGAGGATGTTGCTCAAGTATAAATTTCTCAAATTTTCTGAAATTTATAGACATGTAGAATTTATTAGGATAAACTCAATGAATCTTATTTATTGCATGTGAAATTAATATTGAGATAAAATAGTAACTTACTCTTCAAAAATTTTCAAAACATCACAATTTGATAGGACGTAAATGTGAGCACGTTCATACTCACAATCATCCAAGTATCTTTTGCCTTCTTTTGAAGTAGGTTTACCCTTTATTTGTTGTTGGAAAAGCTCGGGTAATATTGAATCAGTTTGTTCTTTCAAGCCAATATCAAGATCTTTTGTTTTTGTGTCTATATGCTCTTCGAAGTAGAGAGAACAAAAATTTGATATCTCTTCCGTTAAATAAGCATTGCATATAGAACCTTCAACCCGAGCTTTGTTACCAATTTTACGCTTCAAGTGACTTAGGAACCTAAAAAATTTATAAAATATAATAAATTTGTATTTTAATAAATATAATTTTTTTCTGAAAAAATATACGTTGAAAATTTACCTCTCAAAAGGATACATCCACCTATATTGGACAGGTCCGCCCACTTTACCTTCATATGGTAAGTGAATTGGCAAATGTTCCATTGAGTTGAAAAAAGACGGGGGGAAAATCATTTCTAATTTGCATATTATCTCCGCAATATTGTTCTCGAGAACATAAATATCATTTGATTTGGTAGTTGAAGCACACAAATCTCTGAAGAACTGACTAATCACAGTTATTGCATTCCACACATTTGTCGGGAGAAAATGCTTCAGAGAAACAGGTAGTAAACGCTCCATAAACACATGACAATCATGACTTTTCATTCCATGAAGCTTAAATTCTTTTAGATCCACACACCTACTCAAATTTGATGCATACCCATTTGGAAACTTCAAATTAGATACCCACTCACATAATTCCTTTCTTTTGAGATTTCTCAAGTGTGAAAGGAGCTTTCGGCATGTCGCCACTTTTACGGATATGCAATTTAGGACGATGACAAAAACGACGCAGGTCTTTCCGAGAGTTTATTGTGTTAGTTGTTTTTGTTTTCACATCCATCACTGTATTAATCAGCATCTCAAAGAAATTCTTCTCAATGTGCATAACATCAAGATTGTGTCTAACTAGTAATGATTTCCAATAAGGAAGTTCCCAAAATATACTTTGCCTCAACCATCCATTTTTCAACTTTTTTAATTCCTTAAACTCTTCGATGATACCATTGATTACGGTTGGAAAGGTTTAAACCCGCTTCCACATTTCTTCCCCCGATAATCTTGGAGGGGCATGATCATTTTCTAAGGTATCCTTCAAGAAAGCGTTTCTATTTTTCCTAAAAGGTTGATCAATGGGTAAAAATTGTCTATGACAATCAAACCAACACACTTTCTTCCCGCATGGGAGATGAAATGATTTAGTATTCTCCATGCAATAAGGACATGCATTATGTCCGGCAGTGGACCAACCAGATAGCATACCATAAGCTGGAAAATCATTAATTGTCCAAATAAGAGATGCTTCTTAGAGATATCGTACGTAAGTACGCCGGTCTCCCACAATTGTTTCAACTCGTCAACCAACGGTTGCAAGTATACATCCAAGTTTTTTTTTTTGGATTGTTGGGACCAGGAACAATTAATGATAGGAAAATAAATTGCTTCTTCATGCACAACCCTGGTGGTAGGTTATACGGTGTCAACATTACTGGCCAACAGGAGTAGGATTTCCCGAATTGGCCGAAAGGTGCGAAACCATCGGTGCAAAGACCAAGTCGAACGTTACGAGGCTCAATAGCAAATTCTGGATAACTTGAATCAAAATGCTTCCAAGCTTTACCGTCACTAGGATGGGCCATTGTTCCACAAACACGAGGATTCTCCTTATGCCATCTTATTTCCTCTGCGATATGTTTGGTTGCATATAGCCTTTGCAATCGTGGTGTAATGGGCAAATAAGTTAAGACTTTATGTGACACCCGCTTTTGTTTTGAAGTTTGTTTGTACCTATCTAAGTGACATTTCTTGCATTTCTCTAAAAGTGCATCTTCTTTCCAAAAAAGCATACATCCTTCTGGACATGCGTCAATTTTATGATGAGGAAGTTCTAAACCTTTAAGAATTTTTTTGGTGTTATAAAAAGTTCTTGTCATTAAATTGTCCTCTGGGATAACATCCTCAACCAAAGATGCAACCCCATCCGTACATCTATGAACTAAATTTTACTCGCACTTCAAATTTATCACCCTTGCAGCTACTTCTAGTAATGAGACTTTGCTACCCTCATACAATGGTTTTGATGCTGCGTTTATCATGTCAAACAATGATCTTGTCTGTGGGTTCGGAGATTCTTCCTCATCGGTTAGAGGTTCCTCCAATGTGTCAAACACATTAGAACCCAACGCATCGGGAACCATTTCCTTGTAAGTGTTATTCAGTAATGCACTAGACTCTCCTTGATTTGGGACACATTCTTCACCATGACAAATCCATTAATAGTAATGAGGACAAAACCCCTTGCTAATAAGATGAAATTTCACCTCAAATTCATTTAAATATTTCATATTCTTGCACTTCACACATGGACCTCGAATTTTTTTTCCACTCGAAAACTCTCTTGAAGTTTAGCATATTCAAGAAATTTAACAACCCCATTTATAAACTCAATCTTAGGTCTTTTTTTGTCATCCACCCTGTCGTACATCCATTCTCGATCTAATCTCTTCATTTCAAATCTATGTAAATATATAAGAGTGAACATTATTTAGTAATACTATCATGCATGGGAATTGTAAAAATAGATGGTCCCACATATGTAAATTTTATTGAATAAGTACTACGGAGTAGTACCTAAATATAATACAGTTTTATCGTTGTATTAGTATTGGTGTTAGTATTATTATTTGCAATTAGTATTAGCATTATTAGTACACAAATTATTTTTATAATAATCCTATATTGGACAGTTATAATTATCAGTACAAACACGTTCCTTTCAGTTACGGCTTTATTATTGTTGTTGTTGTTGTTGTTGTTGTTGTTGTTGTTGTTGTTGTTGTTGTTGTTGTTGTTGTTGTTGTTGTTGTTTTTGTTGTTGTTGTTGTTGTTGTTGTTGTTGTTGTTGTTATTATTATTATTATTATCATCATCGGTATTCTTAGTATTAAAATTAGTAGGCTAGTACTTCTTGGTGAATCAGAAGAACTTGCAAAAAGTGGTAGATATGATGTAATTTTATTGTAGTTGCAGTTTGAGTGTTACGAAATGTTTTATGGTGACGAATATTTGTAATTTTTTATCTCAATTAATATAATCTTTACCTTTCACCAACAAAAATTATATTAAATAAACAATAAATTAACACTAAACATAAAAAAATAGTCATAGCAATTTTTTATAAAATTAACAACTCAAATCAACTTACTCAAATCAACTCAAAACGGGTATCGTAAATTAACTTGATTAGTAACATCAGTTATTATTTTATTTTAAAAATAGATGACGTGTAAGAGTATATTAATATTTCTAGGCCTCCAACTATCTAGACAAAAGATTGAGCTATAATTCTGCCCAAGCTCAACCGAAATCCACCCCACATTCAATTCATCCCTCGAAAACTCTACTGTCACCACTCAATCTCTACTCCAACCCATACGAAACCACTTTCTCACCATCCTCCTCCCTTTTCTCCACCAAAATCTCATCTGGGTTTTCATTATTAGGCAACAAAAGACTGCTAATATTGTTTAAATCCGAAGATAGCGATAAATTTAGAGGAATACAATGAGTTTCAGAAAAAGCAAAAACATTAGAATTATAGAGGAATATGACAGCAGCAGCAGCAGCACAATCCACAAGAATAACGCACCATCAATAATGAACAGCAAAAACTGACAGCAAAAACAATAACGGACCAACAACAACGAGAATATGACAGCAGCAGCAGCACGATCCACGAGAATAAACTGACAGCCATCAATAATGTACAGCAGGAATATGTTAACGAATCAACAGCAGCAACCAAATATGAATAAAATAAAGGTTCGATTCCAGCAATGAGACATAAACAAACACGAGAGAAAGAGTATTGGACAGCAGCCGCGACAGAACAGAAGAGAGAATGAAAGAACATCAACACCAAAACAAAGCCATTATCGATATTCTAAAGATATAATCATCATAATAATAAGAGAACAAAAGGAGTAAGCACAATATTCTAAAAGAGAAAACTTTCTATTTTAGGAAACTTTCTATTTTTGGGAACTTACTAAAAATAGCATCATATGAAAATAGCAAAATATTAGTTTCAACTAATACAACATTTTTAGTATACGATATAGATTTATAAATCTAGTACTTTCGGTCTTAACGATGTTACTTATGAAAGTGAGAGTATTTAGATTTATGAAATTATTGAAAAACCATACAAGTGTTTACAAAATAATTAAAAATATCTTAAACACTTTAGTACTACTACTAATTAGGGTGTTTCCAAAATTTATAAAACTAAAATTCCCTAATTATTATTAGTTACGACAATACGAACATAAATAAGATTTTACGGCAAATGTCAAATAAATCTTTTAACGTCTTTTATTTAATTAAACCAATGAATATATTTAGAGTATGTTAAGAGATGATTTAACTCTTAAAGTTTCAGATTTAAACACTTTCAAAATTGCTGGAAAAATAATTCTTTTAGGCAAGACGAAGCATTTTAACGATAAATCACAATTTGTCCGAAAGCCAATACCTATTAATTAAAGACTTTAATAAATAGTACAAAAAATTACGTAAAATAGTTAAAACATATTTATGGACATTCTCTCCAGAAAAGAAAATTTTCAAAAATCCTAAAACTCGGTTTTTAAAGCATTTTCTCGTTAATCGTCTAATCTCGACAATAACGATTAATAAAAATAGTAATTACAAAATGATTTACGTATTAATATCCAAAAAATATTATTACACTTTAAAATCCTGATTTTCCAGAGTATAAATTTTTCATATTTTTCCAAGATTCCAGATTCAACAAATTCCAACAAAACCGTCATTTAATCCCGTTTTCACAATTAACGATTTCATTAATAAACTTATCATTCCCATCGTTTTATTAAGGCACTAAAAATCATAAAAACACATTTTATTATGAAATCATTAGAATCACAATTTTTTCCAGATTTAAACCAAAGACCAGAAATCAAGAATTTAAACGACAAACACGGTTTTAACGATAAACGATGATTGAAAGTGATTAAATAATTCATCCACTTAAATATTCCGAAAAATTATGAAAAACTTCAGAAAATTCTATTTCATCAAAAAGTTTCACCACGTCAAAAATCAGATTAAAATAAAATGCTTAAGTACTAGAACTAAAAATCAGCTTTTAATCGTTTTTGTCCGTAAACGATAAAAATTCAATAATCGATTTTTAAAATATAAGAAAATTCCTAAATTATTATAAATCATCAAAAATATCATTTTTACAGAATATAAACATATATTACATGTTTAGGCCGAATATTATGATTTTACAAATTAATAAGACGATTAAATCGTTAATCTCTTAAAAGCGATAAAAAATATCGAAACATCCAAAATTTAAAATTTTAAAAATTTTCCAGATTATATGAAATACATATATTGTCAAAAATAAAATTATAATAATATACATTCAACTACACAAATAAAATCATGCAATACCGAGTAACATCGACGTTACCTTCAATCAAAATCCGAGCCTACGATATATTCGTCGGCTACGGGGTCGACCAAGAACCCTACATCACATGACATACATGGTACAAATATATCATGAGAAAACTAAAAGAATCAAGGTAAATAACGATCGAAAACAACATCGTTTATTACCTTTATTAACGAAGGGATCGGAAAGAGGATTATTTTGACGATGAATTTGAGACGATTAGGACTCGAATTGAAGCAAGAATAAGCCTTGAGGGGCTGCTGATGACACGGCCAAAAGAAAGAGTAGAAATGAATATAAGGAAAAATGGATGGTTTCATATGTTTGAATAATATTAATATTTGATGAAAACAAGGTGAAACTAGACTAAAATATTCAGCCAAAATGAAGAGAATGGAGCATGAAGAGTTTGTAATTTAAGCATCTACATCAATTAAAGAGAAAAATATCTTTTTACTTGAAGTTATAACATAAAGTGTTATGTAAATAAAAGTTGTAATCAAAGGTGTGACTACATGGTGTCACGGTCCAAAAGGGTCTCTTTTTAGTTGTAGGTTGATAAAAATAAGGATCGTAAAATTTTTAAAAGCATTTCAAAACAATTCGAGTAAACCTCGTGTTAGAAAATAATTATTTACGAAAATTCGTATTAAAATCATAAATGGCTTAATTTTTTTTAAAATAAAATTATTTACTAGTTGAAAATATTATATAAATGCATTCAAATATTTTTAGGAAAAAGAATAACTTAAATCCGAGTTTCAAAATGTCAATTCGAAGAGAAATAGAATTCCTCGCGGAAAATTAGTTAGTTTACGAAGAAAACCAAATAAATGGATTTAAAAAGAATTAAAATCTTTTAAAATTAAAAATAAAAATTATTAAAATCAAAAATGAAAATGGAGTTTAGTAAAATGATGAAATACAAGGCCGAAAAGTGACAGAGTTAAGACGGAGTCCTAACGGAAAGAATAAATATGTTAGGAAAAATAGCGGGTGTTACAATCCTCCCCACTAAAAGAAAGTTTCGTCCTCGAAACCAAGAATAAGCAGAAAGGAAATCGAGATTTACCATACTCGAAGAGATGAGGATATAAATTTCGCATAAAAATTTTGTTGTAAAAGAAATTTTTTACAACATTTAAAGTAATATAAAATCAAATGCAATTATTTATCCCAAGAGAAATTGGGCTAAGCTACCCGGAATTTGAAATCTTTTAATTAGTGAAATCGTAAAGTAAAGTTATTTGATAAAATAACGACGCTAAATAGCATTTGTAACGAGCTTGAAGGAAATAGGGTAATTAAAACATTTTCAAAACAAAAGTAAAACAATTTGATTAAGAAATTTTCATAATATCTCTTTCCTGATGAAACAAAATTTAGTTTTGAGAAATCAAATTTGCAGTTAGTAAAAATCTATCTAGTTGTCAAGCATTTTCTATAACAGATTCAAAAGTCCACCAACAATAAAGAGAAACAAATTTCAAAACGTTAAAATTTCGAAAATGTTATCAATATAATTATGAAAGTTTTCAAAAATATTATCAAACTTGAACATTCAAAATAATTTCGACAATGTTAAAACACTTTACAAAATAATCCTATAGAAGTTGAAGTATTTGGAAATATGAAAGTCTTCATAAAATTCCAATCGTTTGAAAATCAAAAATTGAAATATTTTCAAAATAATTTAAAATAAATTATTAAGGCATTTTGAAACAGGACTAAATATAAATATCAACCAAAGATAAAACAAAAATGAAGTATAAAGTTCTCAAATTATAATTCAAAAATGTTAAATTTCACGATATCCGAAAAGTTTAATTTCGTCAAATTTTTACAAAACGAGGAGTTTCATAATAAATAGAAATCATAACTCAAAATGTTAAAATTTCACGATAACCCAAAAATGTTAAATTGCTCAATGTTTTTACAAAATGGGGAGTTTTAAAATTTGAAATTATGCTTCAAAATGTTAAAATTTCATGAAAATCAAAATTTTTAAAATAGTCAAACTTTTCATAAGTTTGGGGAAATGATGAACGGATAAATAGAGTCAAGGTCAACGACAAATCGAAACAAAAGTTTTCAAACCCGAAAAAGAAGTTGAAGGGATTGGCCGAAGAAGAAGTAGCAGGATTTAAGAAAAGCTAGGGGGTGAACGAAATTGAGAGTGAAAGAGAGCTCTCAAGGATTAGAGAATACATTAACCATCCCGAGATTCCTAGAACGGTTTCCACAAACACGAGTTCCTAATTGGCCAATCAAATAACGCTAAGTCCAATATCAGTACAGGGTGGTCCTACTCAATCTACAACCTCCAAAATTATCAACTGCCACAACCTCCAAAAATTAAGTCTTACATACTTATATAATCTTTCAATTAGTATGGTAAAAATCCACAAATGATTTAGACAAATCCATTAATTAAGATTCAATGGTTATCAAAACATACCCAAACTCGTAATCGCTAATGCTCATAAATTCAAAGCTCATACGGTCTGAACTCGAGGTATACTTCAAATTTCTCGAGTAAGAAAGACTAAATAAAATCCACCAATTAACAATGTTCGGACACGAAATCCTCAAAAATGATCACCAACATATTTATAATACCACTAGTATAGAAGTTGGGGAAGTACAATAAATCCTCAAACACGCTCAAACCTATAGGTAATGGCGCAAACACTCACATCTTCAAACACGTCATTCGATTAATGTTTCTGAGAAGTCCATCAAATTTCTAATCGTAATGGTGCAACCACAAAATATTTAATAACTCAACGAAGCCACAATCTCGTTGGTCTAAGGGTACTGAACTGTAAATCCATTAAGATGATAGGCATTAAGTATTCCTCAAAACAACGCGATAAATCCAACCTTATGCAGTATGTTTCTCTCCTTCAAGGTTAACAATGATCTATCCAAAATTTAGGTCATTCAACTCCGAAGTTCGTAGGTTACAACCTTACATCAACGATCCACGATCTAATCCATAAGAAACAAGGTTTAATCTGTGTCCACCAAAATTTACTAAACATTAACGAGGACCTGAAATGATACCACAACACTCAGGTTAACATCTTATAATCAGTGATCTATGATTCCATAAGACCACGACTATCCATAAGTCAGCATTAGGTAGGAATCCCAAGTAATATTATTATTATTTACACTTGACTAGGTTCCACGTTGGGTAATAGGTATCCATCAAAATATAATATAATTCTCACTATCCAAAAATTTACTCAACTCTTAGTCCTCTATACGATCAATTAATTCATAACCCAAGTTTGATCAATTTTGATGGTACAATCCTAATTCCGTTAATAAATTAATACCATTCAATCAATTCCTCAAAAAGCTCACTAGATTAGATAACAGAGCACAACTCACAATCCTCAAACCATCGGTAATAAGGAGTTAACTACACCTCCAACACCTTTAACTTGCAAAAAGGTTCACTAAGATAGAATTCGGTCTAACCAAAGAATCTCAAGAGGAGGATGGTAAAGTAGAAGGATAGAACAAGGATTCGCCACAAGAATGAAGATGAGAATATATAAGAGGAGAATTGGAAGAATCAGAGCGTGAAAGATGAAAGAAAAGAATTAGTGATCCTAGATAATTAAGATCTTAAACTAGAGAAGAATCTTCGGACCTCCGGAGTACACAAAGGAATCTCGCTGGATTTCTTCAACTTCAAGTAGAGGAACAAACACTCTAGTATTGGGTTGCTTCGTCTGGATCCAAAGTGATTTTACATCTGAGCCTACTGCACCGTGATGGAACTAGAGCCTACTCTTGATAATCTGGCCTGTAGCTGAAGAAAACTGAACCGGAGCTGAGAAAGGTCACCATCGACATCTTTCTTGGAGCACCAAGTTGTCCACTCAAGTCGGCAGGCGCTGAGAGTGCTAAGTAAGTCTTGTCCCGATCTGGAGCAGCATCATGTCAACATCTTGTCCACTCATCATCTTCTTCTTGGACATATAAAACAAATATTCAATGCTAATCATTGAGTTCAGAAACAAATAATCTTAACAGTTAAGTCCTTATATGTTTCTACCCATTTCTAACAATATTTTTATTTACTGTTTAAATAATTTACTGGTATTTTCCCTAATTTCAGGTGTAAGCGTTGGGAGCAGTGATGCTCTGATACCAACTGTAATCCCCTAGAAAATCTAACGCGATACAGTGGCGGAAACACTATAGAGTCGGGATTAAAACACACTGTAACTATGTCTTAGTAAAATTAAAATGGTAAAGTCAAACAATAGACCTTAAATAAAATGGCCAAAATTTAAAACAATCCACAAAAGGGGTTTGAACAATCCATAAGACATAATTATCAAAATAAACATGCAGGATCCACACTGCTTGCTAGCCCACACCCGGAACACGTATACCTGCCATGTTAAAACATAACAGCCACAATCAATGGGGAGCAACGCCAACGTTCTCCCAGCCGTATAACAGGATTTTAAAACTGTAATTACTATTATAGAAAAATAGTAACAAAACGGAAAACAGTAAAACCGCATATTAAAAATAAGCTTTCAGTGCCAAAACCAAAATATTAAAAAAATGGGTTTCCGAAGAAACATAAAAATAATTGCCAACCTGTAAACCAATTTATATCGATATTAAATAAAATAATCAAAATGGCGTTATGGATAGGATAGGGTAGAATCTAGAATTTCACTAGGACAATACTAAACTAGTTTCGAGAATTTAGTCAAAACAAATCAGACTTCGGTCTCTAACTAGGCAACTCAACTATAACAGGACTGCGTGCAGCGAGGTCCTGGCTAAAGTAATGTACACCCCTCCTGGACACCAACCGTAATCCAGTTCAACCCGACGGCGACTTACACGATGCGATATCTAAGTTTAAGGTGAAAATATACACACTCCTGAACACAAACCATGCTCAGTTCAACGACCAATGTGTCTCAACATAGACACACCAGCTTTATAGTTGATGGCAAAATGTACATCTAAGACTATATTACTCTAAACCCAGACTTATCCTTATCCCATAACTCCAAAACAAAGCCATTATCGATATTCAAAAGATATAATCATCATAATAATAAGAGAACAAAAGGAGTAATCACAATATTCTAAAAGAGGAAACTTTCTATTTTAGGAAACTTCTATTTTTAGGAACTTACTAAAAATAGCATCATATGAAAATAGCAAAATATTAGTTTCAACTAATACAACATTTTTAGTAAACGATATAGATTTATAAATCTAGTACTTTTGGTCTTAACGATGTTACTTATGAAAGTGAGAGTATTTAGATTTATGAAATTATTGAAAAACCATACAAGTGTTTACAAAATAATTAAAAATGTCGTAAACACTTTAGTACTACTAATTATGGTGTTTCCAAAATTTATAAAACTAAAATTCCCTAATTATTATTAGTTACGACAATACGAACATAAATAGGATTTTACGGCAAATGTCAAATTAAATCCTTTAACGTCTTTTATTAAATTAAACCAATGAATATATTTAGAGTATGTTAAGGGATGATTTAACTCTTAAAGTTTCAGATTTAAACACTTTCAAAATTGCTGGAAAAATAATTCTTTTAGGCAAGACGAAGCATTTTAACGATAAATCACAATTTGTCCGAAAGCCAATACTTATTAATTAAAGACTTTAATAAATAGTACAAAAAATTACGTAAAATAGTTGAAACATATTTATGGATATTCTGTCCAGAAAATAAAATTTTCCAGAATCCTAAAACTCGGTTTTTAAAGCATTTTCTCGTTAATCGTCTAATCTCGACAATAACGATTAATAAAAATAGTAATTACAAAACGATTTACGTATTAATATCCAAAAAATATTATTACACTTTAAAATCCTGATTTCCAGAATATAAATTTTTCATATTTTTCCAAGATTCCAGATTCAAAAAATTCCAACAAAACCGTCATTTAAACCCGTTTTCACAATTAACGATTTCATTAATAAACTTATCGTTCCCAACGTTTTATTAAGGCACTAAAAATCATAAAAACACATTTTATTATGAAATCATCAGAATCATATTTTTTTCCAGATTTAAACCAAAGACCAGAAATCAAGAATTTAAACGACAAACACGGTTTTTACGATAAACGATGACTGAAAGTGATTAATTAATTCATCCACTTAACAATTCCGAAAAATTATGAAAAACTTCAGAAAATTCTATTTCATCAGAAAGTTTCACCACGTCAAAAATCAGATTAAAATAAAATGCTTAAGTACTAGAACTAAAAATCAGCTTTTAATCGTTTTTGTCCGTAAACGGTAAAAATTCAATAATCGATATTTAAAATATCAGAAAAATCCTAAATTATTATAAATCATCAAAAATATCATTTTTACAGAATATAAACATATATTACATGTTTAGGCCGAATATTATGATTTTACAAATTAATAAGACGATTAAATCGTTAATCTCTTAAAAGCGATAAAAAATATCGAAACATGCAAATTTTAAAATTTTAAAATTTTTCCAGATTATATGACATACATATATTGTCAAAAATAAAATTATAATAATATACATGCAACTACACAAATAAAATCATGCAATACCGAGTAACATCGACGTTACCTTCAATCAAAATCCGAGCCTACGATATATTCGTCGGCTTCGGGGTCGACCAAGAACCCTACATCACATGACATACATGGTACAAAAATACCATGTAATATATGTATTCAAATATTTTTAGGAAAAAGAATAACTTAAATCCGAGTTTCAAAACGTCAATTCGAAGAGAAATAGAATTCCTCGCGGAAAATTAGTTAGTTTACGAAGAAAACCAAATAAATGGATTTAAAAAGAATTAAAATCTTTTAAAATTAAACATTTTTTTTAACTGAATCTCTCTCTCTCTCTTTCTCTCTCTAGGGAACGAATTTCCCTCTCGTTTTGGCGCCAACTCCGATGGCTGCAACGGCGGGTACGGGACGAGGAAGGGGAAGACCACCGAAGAACAAAGCAAAAACTTATCCTTCAATCATCGGAGAATCGTCAGGTAGTATTTTGGGTAATGATCAGAGGAACGATAAGGGGAGTGTTGATGATCAGGAGGACTCCGAACGATATATTCGTCGGCTTCGGAGTCCTAATGGAAAGAATAAATATGTTAGGAAAAATAGCGGGTGTTACACACCCGATCAACCCGCTGGCAAGAGGCCAATACACTAGGATGGTAGCAAATGGTGTCGATACCACCAAGGTTGAGGACACGACATTAGTGAGTGTCGTGAATTCCGACAACAACTCTGATACCTCGTCCGAGAGGAAAGGTTCCGGGCGTATCCAGAATACGAGAACGCACGGGCACCCGCCAAGACAAGTAAATACGTGTCCGAGTTAGAGTCTAGTTCATCTAAAGGATCAAGATCCGTCCCCATAACTATATCCTTATCTGCGGGGCTAAGCTTCTAAGCATAGATTTCCAAGCACGTAGTGAAGCCTGAAAAGTTCTTCATCGGACTTGGGGCTGCAAACCGTAACATTGTTGTGGACGTCCGTCCGCACCCCCCAACGCCCCTCGCGCGTCCGTGCAGTACCGACACGGTTTGTCGCGATGGCCACTAATGCGGTCGTTTGCTGGTCGGGGGCTGGTCCGATCACGCGTACAGGGTGCTGTGTCGGACCTTGATTTGGATGATGATTCGGATAGTATTAGACGGATGCGGACACCCGTGTTTCCGTTAGAATCGATCAAGACGTGGTTTTAAGTGTTTAAAGGCCAATATGTTTGGTAAGACGACCATTTTAGTGAACCAAATTCGTTGCCGATTTGTGGAGTCGCCACCGAGTCAATTATGGAGACTTGGAAACCGTTCAGGTCAACTTTGATCCTTAGCCGGCTCAAAGTTGAGTGGCACGGGACCTAAAGATAAAGACTTGTACCCTTAAGCACTCCATGCCTGGAATGACTCTCATTGCCAATGGTTTCGGACATCCGGAAACCGTCGATTCTGAGTAAGGGGTGAGGGTATGTATTGGGAAGCCAACGTCCGCTAGACTTCGACACCCTATCCCGCCCGCACATAGCGGCATGTACTAATCAATCGGTAAGTTGATAACTTTGTTCCTTTATTGAGACGGAAGTACGGTAACATCAATTGTTTTAACCCTATGTCTTTGCTATGTCTGTTGTTTAAGGACAAGCAAGTTTTTGTAGTCAAATTAGTTGTGTTTACATTCTTTGCATGCGATTTCACGTGACAGGCAGGCCATGAAAAGATGCACGTAAGAGAGTAGAGCGTACTAAGTATTATACGTATTAACAAACCAGATTTAACGCGATAGTACGGATATTAGTCATTCTCGTGGTATACCTTACCTGGTATTTTGCTTAAGATCCGTCGGCTCAGTATTAATAGGGATGCATCGAACCACGGATGGTGAGCACCGAGTCTAATACGGAACCCAACCATCACTTTGTCCAGTTTTAGTTTATTTACATTTTGAATTTCGTTTTAGGTGATTTAGTATGCGATTATAGGGTCATAAAAGCGGTAACTCATACGAAAGCGGTAAATGCGAAATGTAAGTAAATCACATAGTGAGAAGTTGTACCCTCGGAGTGTACACTAAACGAGACACGATGCGTAGATAGTTGAGAACGGATCTCGAAACTACTCGGGTTTAGTTAGGGTATTTTAGTGCTTATGGTTGAAGTTGAGGACGTTACGTGTTTTAGGACGTGTCGGGGACCTAGTATCCATGCTTGACATTATCGAAGTGCATAATAAAAATACAGGAATGTAAAGTTTTGTTTAGATGACAACCTAGTGATGGTTCGACTTTGAGGCAAATCCTGTCTATAGTGTGTCCTAGTACTCGGCTCAGTCGAAGACAAGGATCTGTCAGGACTCGAGACAACGCCCACTTCGGGCCTATACCTCGAAACCAAGAATTCAAGAGCGCTAGACAACAACATTGCTAAGCCCTGTTGTGCAGTTGCAGTCTCATTACAGACTACTGCAATTCCCCTATAACGCATCCTTCCCATTCCGAGGATTCGACCATGTTGCCACTCGCCTAGGCTACGGAATAGCGCAATCTAAGAGTCTTGTTAGGTGGCCCACCCCCCTACCGAGTCGCGGTCCAATCCCTCGAGAGTTCATTCGTGTCTGTCAACTCGTCCGGTCACGTCCAGAGTCGAGTCTGTCAGTATACCTCTCTCTTCAAATTCCCATTTTAAAATTTGCAAAACTTAGCCATTTGAGAAAATCCTTTTCGACAAGGTCAAATTTCGGTCTATTTAAATTGCAAATTTCATTTCTACCCCTTTCATTTTGAAAACCTAGCATGTGAGTTGCTTTCAGGATTTCGATTTCAAGGTTCAAAAATTTCAAAACTTTCAAAAATTCAAAAAACATTATTTCCCAGCACGAGTCATTTTTGCTACCTACGTGTTGCATACATTTTATGTGACTTATACAGGTACGACTCAGACATGGACATGCAACCCTCTAAATCTCCCCAGCGGAAGCCCAAGGCGACATTTTCCCCGGAATGGTATGGGATGAGCCCACATATAGGCGCACCCAGGACTTATGCGACAAGTCCGATTCCCCACGGAGTTATCATCATCAGCTCAGGTATGATTTCTAACTTATGGCTGGCGAGCCCTTCACGCGAGTCTAATGGACTATAAACGACCCGAACGGAAGCCTACCAGGTCTTAATTGACTTGGTAGCTACTCTGACTTTCGCCTTGTCCAAGCCTCAGTCAGAGTGGGGGCTCTGTAGACACCCAAAATTTGACCGCCAGGTGTCTATAACAGTTTCCAAAAAACACCCGATGATGATCGGACGCTATGTTCTAACGCGCTCGGATACGGGCTCGAAATCAATAATGTCCGGCATGGGCTTTTAACGGGATACAAATCTCACAAAATCAACCTCAAAACCATGCCCAGTGGGTCATTCCGAGTCAAACAAGACTAATTTGGGCCAAAATCGACACAAAAAATAATTCCCGTCTTTTAGCGACCGGGTCAAAACCCGGTCAAGACAAACCCAACACCAAAAGCGACTGGATGCATTCTCAAACCATGCACCAGGTTCAAAAATCAGCCAAGATCATTCAAAATTATCCAAAATCAATCACAATCAATCAAGAGCAAATCAAGGCCAATCCTTCCCGATTTAGCACGGCCTAATTGATCCACTCGGTCGAGTGGATTGACCACTCGATCGAGTGGAGCCTCAAAAAACACGTCCAGGTGCATTTGCGAGAGCACTCGACCGAGTGCACACGCGCCACTCGGTCGAGTGACCCAGTGTCGAGGCTCCCCTATAAATACCCGTCAATCCTAAGCACAAAAGACAACTTTTCCCAACAACTCTTTTACAACTTTACACAAGAATCAACTCTTACACAACCCCTTTGCATACATTTTTCAGCCATAAACACCGTCATCCTTGCACGCATTTCGAGAGCACAAACTCGTAAAAATCCACACAAACCAAGAGCCATATACACACCATCAACTCCTCCTACATATCTCGACGTTCCCGCGCCATTGCCGCCATTAGACGAACCGTATCCCGAGAAGCAAGAGCATGTAGGTTGAGGGTGTAACAATTCAACACCGATTTCTCCTTCTTCTTCCTTTCTTCTCGTTCTTTTTTTATGTACATTCATTTATGCTATAGTATTATATTTAGTCGATAGTAACGACATTTTTACTAACACTAACATTTTACTTTTCGCATTTAATCATCGTTATTATATTTTACTATAATATCGTATGTACCGTGTATATATATAATAATATCAAAACTCGGATCCGAACTCGTTTGACTACGATGATCATTTTTTTAAGGTTCGTTTATTAACACGATCCCGATCATTCGTAGTTGAACGCGTATAGATCCATTTCAAAGATTAGTACGGAACCCGTTGACACGAAAACCGACGTCACATAATCCGCAAGGATTAATATCGATGTCGTGACGTAGAGGGACGCAATTCCGTCACTAATCAAATTTTTTATCTAACAATAACCTTTTTCTACAAAATTCCGATAACGGTATTATAATCATATAAGACATGATTATAATACCGGCAAACCGAACTAAATCTAAATTCGTCAATATTTTTATTTAATTCGGCCAACCCTCGATTTAAAATGCATAAAATCACACGAGTCATAACTCGTACAAGTGCCACTCGGCCGAGTACACCTGCCACTCGACCGAGTAGCACCCCAAATCGTGGGCAGAAACCTTTTTAAGGACACACTCGACCGAGTCAGCCCCGACTCGATCGAGTGGGTCCTGTAGCCCAGAAAACTGAGAGCTCTTTTTATAGCATTCGAGCCTCGTCTTTTTAAAAGCGACTTAGTCGACACGTGTAAAGTCAATCACGTGATCTCCTTTTCAAAATACATGCATATCATCACTTAAACGATTTTGATCGACGGTCTCACATTATTAATTTTATGTCGACGACTCTTTAGTCGTATCCGATGTAAAATTAATTTAGACTCAATTTCTCGAGGTGATAAGTCGGGACAAGGCATCGAGGTTCGAGATCGGGCTAGCACCACGTCTAGGTCTCGAACCTCCGTCCTTTGATTAATACGCAATATAATGTGTAACTAATTAAAGTTCGTCCACCTACACAAATTCACGGTCTAGTTTATATACGGGTCCGTTTATAATTATTGCTCGTCATTTCAATTGTATATTTCAATTGTTCTATTTTATTGTACGCCGTATTGTGAATTCCGGGTTGTATTCCGCCCGTGTAACTTGTAACCGATTTATTTCGCTTTGCTTTATTTATTTGCGTTTTACCGTTTCTAAATGAACCCTCGCATGCTAAATCACTTCGACAATAAATTAAATGCATTAAATTGACGTAGCTCACATTTAATTCACATGCTTAGCTAAAACGCTGTTTGCATAACATTTCACCGAATCACTAACGCGCATATTAAAAAGTCAAACGATGTCCTAGTAGAGGCCGCTAAGTGCGGGCGGGGTTGGGTGTCCTTAGTGGGCTTCCCAACACGTACCCTCACCCCTTACTCAGAACCGTGGTTTCCGGATGTCCGAATCCATTGGCAACGAGAGTCATTCAATATACGATTAACCGCTCAAGTCGGCATCTATATCGATATGCAAAGGGACGAGCCCAATAAACTCTCAAACCGAAATGGGCCATACTTTGTGTATGGACCATGGCGATATAGAGTGGGCTCGAATGGTTCCGAATAACCATAAAATTCGGTGGCGACTCCATTTCGACTTAAATTTCAATTCGATCCTTCTCATATGGAGGTGCATTCGCCTAACCCAAAACCCGCGCGTGGCCGCGTCGGGGTGGACCTACGTCATGTCCACACCATCTTGCGGTGATTTCGGCAGAGCTTCGTTACTACGGTTAGTTCTGCGTTCAATCCGGCAGAGCTTCGCTGCTAGACCCGGGGTTGGCTAGTCGAACGCGGGTGCTCCTTGGGTCGCAAGGAGTGCTCAAAAGTGAGGAGTAGCGTCGATTCGCTAAACGATCGAGTGGATCGTAATTAGTGTTGGAGTGCGACCTAAGTTAGAGAAGAAAAAGGGGGGAGCGAGTTGTGGAAGAAGTAAGTCACGAACTTGTTTATGACGTGTGTAGTAATGAATGAAGTGAGGGGGATTTATAGTTGCTCGCGCAGTTGAAATCGCCGTCTAAGACGTCTGAGCTCTGGCGCACCAGAACTCAGTCGCCTGGTGGCATGCGCATCAGTCTTGAGACGCCTGGTGTGAGGCGCCTGGATTTTTTAAGATTCGATTTCGAAACTTTCCAAAACGTAGAAGATGCGTATATTGCGTTGTCTTGGGAATTAAGCATTCCCGTAACCCTAGCGCGTTGAGCGCCTGATGGGTCTTGGGCGTGTGTCTCGAGGTTTGCTTGGCCCAATGCGTTGACTCGGGTTTGACTTTGCATATTTCGGGACCGATTAGGGGTCCCGGTATCGGAATTGACACTAATTAGTGTTGACGCGATCGTAATGACACGACTAAGGCTGTCTTGATGTTAAATTAATTTTTCCGAGTAATTATTTGATCCGTTCTATATAAAAACTATCTAAAAGATCGTAATCTCGTATTGGGTTGCAGTCCGACCGTCATTGGGTGTTTGTCGGCACTCCTGCAGCCACCAGGTCCAAATCTGGGTGTCTACAGAAGCCCCCACTTTGACTGAGGCTTGGACAATGTGAAAGTCAAAGTGTTTCCGCCCAAGTCAATCGAGGATTACGACCTGGTGGTTAGCCGGTCGGGTCGTTTTGAGTCCATTGGACTACATATTTGAGCCTCGTCAGTCAAGGTTTAGAAATCATACCTGACCTCCTTGCCTGCGGTTGCCTGTTGATTCTTGGATCTGGAATGGCTTGTTTTGCTTTGGGTTGCTTAATGTTGACTAGTATTTCGGTCTTTGACATGGACCTTTTGCTTAAGTATTTTACTGGCGATTTAGTCGTGGTTTTAATATCCTTGGCGGATGGTTGTGTTGATTATGTTTTGTCTTTTGTTTCGGGCATTCCTATGGGGTGCGTGAATTGAATACTTAAGGACTCGTTAGATTCACGGATTTTAAAGACTTACCTTTTGATTGTTTCAGGATTCAATTGGGTTTGTTAGCTTGACTTGACTTGAATTGCCTTCATAATGCTTTGGGGTTCGTTAGGCTCACAGGTCTTTTTAAAATTTCGAATGTGTAAGAATTCATTCGAACTTGAATTGCCTTTTAAAATTTTCGAATGTGTAAGAATCTATTCGAACATGAATTGCCTTTAAAATTTTCGAATGTGTAAGAATCCATTCCATTCGAACTAGAATTGCCTTTAAAATTTTCGAATGTATGTGTAAGAATCCATTCGAACTTCAATTTCCTTCAGAATGCTTAGTGACTCGTTAGGCTCACGGGTTAAAATTTTCGAATGTGTAAGAATCCATTCGAACTTGAATTGTCTTCAGAATGCTTAGTGACTCGTTAGGCTCACGGGTTAAAATTTTCGAATGTATAGAGGTCCATTCGAACTTGAATTGCCTTCAGAATGCTTAGTGACTCGTTAGGCTTGAAAGAATTTCGAATGTGTAGGGGTCCCATTCGAACTTGAATTGCCTTCAGAATGCTTAGTGACTCGTTAGGCTCATAGGTTAAAGATTCGCGGATGTTGACTTGAATTTGCTTCGATCAGATTCGTTTTAGATTCGCGGATGTTGACTTGAATTTGCTTCGGTCAGATTCGTTTTTTTGATTCACGGATATTCACTTCAAATTGCTTCGGTCAGATTCGTTTTTTAGATTCGCGAATGTTTACTTGAATTTGCTTCGGTCAAATTCGTTTTTTAGGTTCGCGGATGTTTACTTGAATTTGCTTCGGTCAAATTCTTTTTTTTAGAATTGTCTTGTGCTTGTAACACCCGCTAATTTTCTATGCATTATTATCTATTCCGTTATGACTCCGTCATAACTTTGTTATTTTTCTGCCTTCAGTTTCCTTCATTTTCAAGCTTCATAATATTTTCAAGTCAAATATTATTTATTTTCATTAAAAGATTTTAAATATTTTATTTTCCTATGATAAATCTATTTATTAAATTTTCGTCGCAAACTATTTATTTATTTCGCGAAGAATCCCATTTTTATACGAACTATCATTTTAAGCTTGGATTTGGATTATTTATTTTTCTAAAAGGGTCAAAATACATTTATATAATATTTCTAACTAAGAAGGTATTTTTATTTATGAAAATTTATTCTTTAATGATTTTATTACGAAGTTTCATAAATAACTATTTCCGAACGCGAGGTCTACTCAAATTGTTTTGAAATGCTTTTAATAATTTGACAATTCTTATTTTTATCAACTTACAACTAAAAGAGACCCTTTTTGGACCATTTTGGACCGTGACCCTTGTCACACACCATATCTACATTTTTTTTACACTCCATTTTACAATTTATAAACTTGTAGATATTTTTTTTATCCTCATTTATTGTGATGACAAAGCAAACTTTTCAATCACCATTTCATTTACTTGGCTGGTTTTATGTAGATGTTGTAGCATTGTTTTCATCAAAAAAAATTCTTAACATTCATGCATTAGAAAAACCATCCATTTCCTATTCATTTATTTTGCAAATTAAACAACAAAAGTCCCTTCCTTCTTCTTTTTTTGGCCATGTTTTCCAGAAGCCACCAGCCATATTTTATGCTCTAAAATCGAGTCTTGATCGTCTCGTTTTCAGCATCTAATTAAACGTTATTCTGATCCCTTCGTTAAGGTAATAATCGACGTTATTTTCGATCGTTATTTACCTTGATTCTTTTAGTTTTTCTTATGGTATTTTTGTACCATACTTTTCGTATGATGTAGGATTTTTGGTCGATCCCGAGGTCAACGAGTATATTATCGTTTTCGATTTGGATTAGAGGTAACGTTGATGTTACTCGGTATTGCATGATTTTATTTGTTTAATTGCATGTATATTATTATAATTTTATTTTTGACAATATATGTATGTCATATAATCTGTAAAAAAATTTAAAATTTGAAAATTTGCATGTTTCGATATTTTTTTATCGCTTTTACGAGATTAACGATTAAATCGTCATATTAATTTGTAAAATTGTAATATTCGGCCTAAACATGTAATATATGTTTGTATTCTGTAAAAATAATGTTTTTATGATTTTTAATAATTTATTATTTTTCTGATATTTTAGTTATCGATTATTGAATTATTACCGTTTACGGACAAAAACGATTAAAAGCCAATTTTTAGTTTTACTACTTAAACATTTTATTTTAATCTGATTTTTGACGTGGTGAAACTTTCTGATGAAATATAAATTTATGAATTTTTTCATAATTTTTCGGAACTGTTAAGTGGATGAATTAATTAATCACTTTAAATCGTCGTTTATCGTTAAAACCGTGTTTGTTGTTTAAAATCTCGAATTCTGGTCTTTGGTTTAAATCTGGAAAAAAAATGTGATTCTGATGATTATAAAATGTGTTTTTATGATTTTTAGTGCCTTAATAAAACGTTGGGAACGATAAGTTTATTAATGAAATCGTTAATTGTGAAAACGGGTTTAAATGACGGTTTTGTTGGAATTTGTTGAATCTGGAATCTTGGAAAAATCTTAAAATTTTATATTCTGGAAAATCAGGATTTTAAAGTGTAATAATATTTTTTGGATATTAATACGTAAATCGTTTTGTAATTACTATTTTTATTAATCGTTATTGTCGAGATTAGACGATTAACGAGAAAACGCTTTAAAAACCGAGTTTTAGGATTCTGGAAAATTTTATTTTCTGTACAGAATGTCCATAAATATATTTTAACTATTTTAAGTAATTTTTGTACTATTTATTAAGGTCTTTAATTAATAAGTATTGATTTTCGGACAAATTGTGATTTATCGTTAAAATGCTTCGTCTTACCTAAAAGAATTATTTTTCCAGCAATTTTGAAAGTATTTAAATCTGAAACTTTAAGAGTTAAATCATCCTTTAACATATTCTAAATATATTCAATGATTTAATTAAATAAAAGACGTTAAAAGATTTAATTGGACGTTTGCCGTAAAATCCTATTTATAAATCGCATTGTCGTAACTAATAATAATTAGGGAATTTTAGTTTTTTAAATTTTGGAAACACCCTAATTAGTAGTACTAAGGTGCTTAAGACATTTTTAATTATTTTGTAAACACTTGTATGGTTTTTCAATAATTTCATAAATCTAAATACTCTCACTTTGATAAGTAATATCGTTAAGGCCGAAAGTACTAGTTTTTATAAATCTATATCGTTTACTAAAATGTCGAATTAGTATAAACTAATATTTTTGCTATTTTGATATAATACTATTTTTAGTAAGTTTCTAAAAATAGAAGTTTCCTAAAATAGAAAGTTTCCTCTTTTAGAATATTGTGGTTACTCTTTTTGTTCTCTTATTATTTATAATGATTATATCTTTTGAGGACAAATGTGGGTTTAGAGTAATATAGTCTGGGATGTACATTTTGTCATCAACTATAAAGCTGGTTTGTCTATGTTGAGACACATTGGTCGTTGAACTGAGCATGGTTTGTGTTCAGGAGTGTGTATATTTTCACCTTAAACTTAGATATCGCATCGTGTAAGTCGCCGTCGGGCTGAACTGGATTACGGTTGGTGTCCAGGAGGGCTGTACATTAGTTAAGCCAGGACCTCGCTGCACGCAGTCCTGTTATAGTTGAGTTGCCTAGTTAGAGACCGAAGTCTGATTTGTTTTGACTAAGTTCTCGAAGCTAGTTTAGTATTATCTAAGTGAAAGTCTAGATTCTACATTAATCTTATCCATAACACCATTTTGAATATTTTTATTATTATCGATATAATTTGGTTGCAGGTTGGCAAATGTTTTATGTTTTCTTCGGAAAACTCGTTTTTATTATATTGTTTTGATACGTGAAGTTTTTCACTGAAAACTTATTTTCATTATAATGTTTTACTGTTTTTCATTTTTACTATTTTTCTATAGTAGTAATTACAGTTTTAAAATCCTGCTATACGGCTGGGAGAACGTTGGCGTTGCTCACCACTGATTCTGGCTGTTATGTTTTAACATGGCAGGTGTACTTGTTTTTCCGGTGGGTATGGGCTAACGAGCAGTCTTGGATCCTGCTTGATCATTTTAATAATTATGTCTTAAGGATTGTTTAACCCGTTTTGTGGATTGTTTTAAATTTTAGCCATTTTTTTTGTTTTTTGGTGACGTGGGAACCCACAGCCGCTACCTTTGGTGCGCTCTGGATAAACCCCCGGGTGTACGCAATAGCCTGCAAACCACGCACACCATGTAAGCCGCCCTTTGGACGACAGGCTCGAAGCTTAGATGGCATAGCCTCAGGCCATACAACTCCCACATTTCTAGGGCATTTTTAGCCATTTTTATTTATGGCATTTGTTTGACTTTACCATTTAAATTTTATCAAGACATAGTTACAGTGTGTTATAATCCCACATCTACAGTGTTTCCGTCACTGTATTGCGTTAGAATTTCTAGGGGATTACAGTGCTTGAGTTGGAGTAGTCTTATTAGCTACAAGTTTTTATGTTCGTTTTTCGATGGGGCAGATTTCGACTAGAGGAGGTTTCTAGGCTTGGTTTACCGGTTACGATTAGTAAATTGTCTTTTCGTTGTTTATTTTGCTTGATATAGGAGTGCACGTCTTACGGCTATTGGATACCGTGTCCCATTTGTTCTTGTTTTTTCTTCGAGCCGAATAGTCAGACGCGCGACCTTGTGCGCCTTAATCTTCGGACGCCTAGCCCCAAGCAAACTGAAACAAGGACGCTTGACTTGGGGCGCCTGGGGTTTTGAGGATCGAGTTCGTTTAAAGTCAGCGAAGGAAACGAGGTATGGGTCATTCGCCTTAAAACCAAAATGCACGACCTCTCCCGTCTCAATCTCGATTCTTTGACTTATTCAACCAATTTCCGTCTCAATTTCGTCAGACACGATCATGTCGACCTTGGTAAGTATTCCTTATCCGCCTATTGTCGATTTGTGCTTAATTGTGTTGATTGTGGGTCGATTTTGCTAAAACCCTAAAAATTGATTTCGGCAATCTGAATTTTCTAGGTTTCTATGCTTATTCTTGGTTGCATTATTAAATTTGGGCCGAATAGAGCTTGATAGGTTAGTTATAAGCTTGATTGGGTAGTTTTGAGGTGCATTAATGACTTCCCATGGGGTAAATTCGAAATACTAGGGTTTAGGGATTGTTTTCCCGGTTATTCCCGTACTTGACCTTCATAATTTCGCTCGACAATTGTATGTGACGTTATGGGTGACTTCCATGTCGACCTTTGTGAGTTAGAATGCACTCTAGGGCATTCCGTGAGGGTTTGTGTGAGTTATGACGGACCAAATAGTACCGTAATGATGTCGGATTTTCCTGAAACCACTTTTAATGTGATCGGGGTCGAAAATGGGTGCTGGTGGACTTTTCGAAATTTTGATATATCTATCCGAAACTTTGACCTTATTTTGACCCGTTTGTGCTGCTTTGACCTGACCTGAGGCGTACTTTTGTGTTTTTGTTTGGTTTTGCAGCTAGAGATGATACTAAGCATCCCGAGGGAGCTTCTTTGACTATACTAGTGGACAGGCCGTCGGGACAAGCGTGCTGAGTCCCCGAGGGGTTCGTAAGAGGCGACGAAGCGACGAAGCAATCCTTCGCACCGTCGTGAACTAGGGGCAATAAATGAGGATGATTTTGATAGGGTCACAAGGCGTAGACAGCCCGTGACGATTGCCAGGAGAACTCATATCCCGGATCCGGTACACTAGGGCGAGGAGATTGGTTATGTAATACCCTAGAAATTCTAACGCAATATAGTGGCGGAAACACTGTAGAGTTGGGATTAAAACACACTGACAAACTATATTTTATTAAAAGAAATGGTAAGTCAATACAAATGTCAATTTTTACAAAAGAGCTAAATAGAATATTCTCCCAACAGGTTATACAAATCCATAAATTACATGAATAGAGAAAGAGTAGGATCCACGCTACTCGTTAGCTCACACTCAAAACCCAGCAGCTAATACCTGTCATGTTATAAATATAACAGCCACGTCAGTGTGGAGTAACTCGGACGTTCTCCCAGCCATATTATATCATATGGAAAAATAATAGTATTTTTATATCAAAATATTTAAAAAGAGAAAACATTAAAACGATATAATAAAAATAAGTTTTCGGAGAAAACTTAAAAATATTTGGTAACCTGCAAATCAAAACAAATCGATAATAATAAAAATATTCAAAAATGGCGTCATGGATAGGATTAGTGTGCACAAGACTAGATTTTCATTATGATAATACTGGAAACTTGCTTCGAGAACTGTCGACTTAACTCATAACAGAATCCAGTCTCTAACTAGGCAACTCAACTATACCAGGACTACGTGCAGCGAAGTCTTGGTTTAAGTAGTGCATGCCCCTCCTAGACAACAAATATGTCTAGTTCAGCTAACGGCGACTAACACGATGCGGTATCTAGCTTAAGGTCAAAACATACACTCTCCTGAACACAAACCATGCTCAGTTCAACAACCAATGTGCCCCATAAAGACACATCGGCCGTACAGTTGATGGCAAAAACGTACATCCAAGACTATATTACTCTAACCCCACACTTGTCTTTATTCCATAACTCCAAAACAGTCATTATCGATATTCAAAAATAAATATAATCAATAAAAATAATATGAGGATAAAAGGAATAAACATTTTATATATAAAAAGAGAAACTTTCTATAAATAGAAACTTACAAATTTTATTAACTTACTTAAAATAGAAATTCCGTTATAGAAAATACGTAAGTTATTAAAATAAGTGAATGTATAAAAATTAACATTTCTAACGAAATATAACATTTTATTATTATTGTCATTATCGTAACTTTAATATATTTCTAAATTCGTTACTCAAAATACAAATAAAATATAATAAATCAATGTATAGTATTTTATAAATAATTAGGGAATCGTGTTAAAACTATAAATTTTAGAAAAGAGATGTTTTAAGAAAAACGATATCAAAATTAATTGAGTCAACGGATTTTATAAATGAAATGGATTTTACAAAGGTTTCAAATTATTTTTAGCAAATAACTTTTATTAATAAATAATACGGATTTTACTAAAAATAATCAATTGTAAACAAATAAGAAATTATTAGTGAAAATAGTCTCGACTAAAAATATTTAAAACAAGTTTCAAAAAAAATATATATTTAAAACAAAAGCGGCTAGTTTCTCATTTATTCATATAAGTCGTAGGACGAAATTAATTTATTGAACAAGTGTACAAAATCTCGATTATAATATAAAAATACGATTTTGAGTTAAAAATTATAAATTAATAAAATATGACAAAAGTACGAAATCGATATTATTTAGTTACTAGTGTCACGATAATCAACAAAATATTATAACGATCATAAATAATAAAATTATTAACGATTTATAAAACGATATCGAAAACTTGTAAAATATTTATAAGGTACACAATTTAAAAATAATAATTTTAGCAAATAATAAATAGCTAAAGCTAGAAAAATCGAGTTAAAATATTTACTTCATACTACTATTCAAACATACGATATAAAATCGAGTAACATCCTAAAGTTACCTTGTGTCGATCTCCGCGTTGATCACGTACTAGTCCTCGACGATTCTTGACAAAGACCTGAGATACACCCACATTAGAACCGGACACCGACCAAGAGCTTGAACCCGAACCAGTATGTCGATATCAGCATCAAACAACAGCAGCGACACGGCCATAGCAGCGGTAGCCACGAAACAGCCCAACAGCCTTCACGGTAACAGCACAGCCCAACAATCAACAACGATAAGTCGCAGCAACATAATGCAAAGGAAGAAAACGATCAGGGAAGGGAAACAACGAACTGCAGCAACAAAACGTGGCAGCAGGCTAAAGAACAACTGAAATCAGCGATGACAGTAGCAGCAACACAAATGACGATGACACGGACAAAAGCATCGAAGAGGGGACGAGAATACGAAGAACGAGGGAGATGGACATGATAGAGATAGAGCAGCAATTGAATCGCAACAGTAGGACACATATCGGAGACACAAGATAGACCGACGAACTGAACAGGACATGGGACGAAAATACAGGAACGAAAAAAACGATTTAAGAAAGAAGCAGCAGCAGTAAAACGAGAACAAGGTGAAACAAGCAGCGCAAGTGGAAAATAAAAGAGGGAGATTAAGAAAGGAGAAGAGGAAGACAATGAGCAGGGGAAAAGAAACAAAGAACAAAGCAGCAGCGACATCCACAAAACGCAACAACGAAAATAGGTGATGAAAGAGAAGGATCGAGGAGGAGATTACCTATCCGAATCAGGCGACACCAGAACCGACCTTAGGGCCGAGAAAACAGCGGCAATCACGGCAGCAGCAGAGGCGTACCGCAGCAGGATCAAAACCAAGCATCTGACTCACGACAACAACAACAACAACAACAAATTGCAAAAACAGAGAAGAGACGGGAAGGCTTCAGTCATCACCTTTATGCTGACCAAAGTAGTAGCAGACACGTCTAATCGCAACACAAAGCAGAGCGAGATAGGGGTGGACAAGACGCGGGGAAGATATTGGCGACAAAGCAGCGATGGCAGATTGAGCTTCGGTGATGAAATGGGACAAAGACAGGAACCATAGCAGTTATCCCACTGAAGGAAAGAGAGAACAAAATGGGAAAAAAGGATAGCCAAGGATGAAGGGAGGTTGACAGGGATAAATGAAGAGGTTAAGCGATGGAGTCAAATTCAAGGCATGGGGAAATGAATTAAGTAAAGAGAAAACAAGGGAAATGAGAGTGTACGGTGTAAGGGGAAGACAAAAGGATTAGGGGGGTTGAATGTCAGACAAGTAGGATATACATAGTATACAGATTAATTAAATGAATCGGTTCGGAAATACAAATTAAACGAATCCCGTAACGATAAGTTCACTGACCCACGAATCGAATTAAAACGAGTTAATAAAATTAATATATAATCGGGTGTCAAATAAAATGAGTAAATAAATTACTCGAGACGAAAACGAAGTTCATAGAGATGAATAATTAGACGATCAAATAGTATTTCGCGATAAATAATAAATCTTCGATAAAGTGAAATAAATTAATCTCTCGAGGAAAAATAATAGACGTTTTGACGAAACTTAAAATAAATGAACTTCACCGAAAATAGAAATTCGAGCGTAAATAAAAATAAATAAAAAGAATTTAGAATTTAAATCGCCGAAATAAACTCTCCAGGAGAATCACATTAAATGAATAAAATAAATCACAACAGAATTAAAAATATGTTTTAAATATAAGAAGAGTTTCCGAGTCAAATAGAATTTTAGGAGTTTAAAACGATTAAACGATAAATTCATTTTATAATAATTTTAGGAATTACGAGTTAAATCGTAAATAAAATAAAAATACGAATATAACTTTAATTTATTTTATTTAATAAAATTAGGGGTGTTACAATCTTCTGCAGTAAAAAGAAGTTTCGTTCTCGAAACTGACAATAAAACATAATAATAGAATGGAAAACAAGGTATATCACTTGAACAAAATGAGAATGCTTAACTCGCATCACAAACTCGGGTTTTTTTTTTTTTAAAAAAAAAATAAAAAATTTACAACTTCAAACGTGATATCAAATCGAAATCGAAGACAACATTTATTTTAAGCAGAGTTGGGCTCAATTCCCAAAGTTTAAAATCATTAAAATTAATAAAATCGCAAGTTAAAAATTAATTTATAAAATAATGACGATATATAATATTTGTAAACAAACCCCAGGGTGAAAGGTTCCCAAATATTTTCAAAACAACAGTAAAATGTTCTAATTAAGAAATTCGACAACACTTTGTTTTAAGACGAAACAAATTTTCGAGAAATCAAGTTTTGTAGTTAGTAAATATGAATCGAATCAGTCGACAAACATTTTCATTAACAGATTTAAAGTCTAACGACAATAAAACAAAATTTAGACATACGAAGTTTTTCGAAAACATTAAATCATTTTACATAATAATCTTATAGGAATCAAAGTTTTAGCGATTATGAAAGTTTTCGTAAAATTCAAACGCTCGAACATAGAAATTTGAAACAATTTCGAAACACTTTAAAATAAATTATTTAGTCCCTTTGAAACGGAACTAAAAATAAAACAAAACGAAATACAAAGTTTTGAAATTTATAACTCAAAATGTTAAAATTTCATGAAAATCAAAATTTTTAAATTAGTCAAATTTTTCATAACATAAGTCCGGTGAAATGATAAACAGATAAAAAGAGTCAAAGTCAACGACGAATCGAAACAAAAGTTTTCAAACCCGATAAGGAAGTCGGAGGGATTGGCAGTAAAAGAGGTAACAGAATATAAGAGAAGCTAAGGAGAGGACAAAACTGAGAGACAAAAGAGCTCTCGAGGAATAGAAAATAAATTAACCATCTCGAAATTCCCGGTACGACTCCCACAACACGGTTCCTCATTTCCATCAAATACGTTAAGTCCAAAATTAGGCACTAGGTGGTACTACTCAGTCACAATCTCCAAAAATGTCTTACGTGATTATCCAATCGACACGGTACTAATCCACAAATGTTTTACAACCAACCTGATCTCTTCAATTAAAATTCCAACGGTCATCAAAACAAACCCGACTCGTAATCTATAAGGTTCCTATATCCAAAGCTCATAAGGTTGAACTCGAGGTACACCCGAAATTTCTCGAGTAAGGAACACTAAACAAGACCACCAATTTAACAATATTCGGGCACAAAATTCTCAAAAATGATCACCAACATATTTATAACGCCACAAGTACAAAAGTTGGGAAAAGTACAACGAATCCTCAAACACGCTCAAACCTATAGGTAATGGCGCGAACACTCACATCTTCAAAACACGTCTTTCGACTAAGGCTTCTGAGAATTCCACCAAATTTCATACCGTTCAGTGAAATCACAAAAATATTAACTCAACGAAGCCAGAATCTCGTTGGTCTAAGGGTTCTGAACTATAAATCCATCAAGATGATTGACGTCAAAGTATTCCTCAAAACAACACCACAAAACGTGATTGTGTAAGATAGCTGTCTTCTTCAAGGGTAACAACAATTTATCCAAGTCAGACCACTCAACTTCAAAGTTCATAGGTTACAACATTAAACAACGATCAACGATCAAATCCATAATAAACACTGGAAGTTTATGTCCACCAAAATTTCTAACAACATTAATGAAAACCTTCAATGGTACCACAACACTCAGGCTAACACTTTAAACAATACTCTAAGATCTCGAATATTCGCGATGCATCCTTCCAATAAGCATCAGGTAAGAATCCTAAAGTAATATTATCAGTTACACTTAATTCGGTTCTTGGCTAGGTACTAGGTATCCACCGAATATAATGTACTCTTACTACTCCAAAATATATTCAACTCTAAGTACTCCAAAATAACCAAAGTAACTTATAACCCAAGGTCCAGTGTCTAATGTATCAACCGAATTCCATTAGCCTAAATAATACCATTCAAATCAATCCTCAAAATTTTTTGCTTTCTTAGAAGATAGGGTAGACTCACAATCCTCAAATCAGGTAACAAGGATTTATTAAACCACAAACGTCTATAACACGGGTTCACTAAGACAGGATTCGATCTAACCAAAGAATCTCAAGAGAAAAGATGGTAAAATAAGGGAATTAATCATAGATTTATCACAATAATGAAGATGGGAATATATAAGAGAAGAATTGGAAGAAGTAGAGGAAGGAAGAAAAGAATCGACGATCCTAAGTAACTAAGATTTAAAACGAGAGAAGAATCTTCGGACCTCTAAGGTTCCACAAGGAACTCACGATGCGGTATCTAGCTTAAGGTCAAAACATACACTCTCCTGAACACAAATCATGCTCAGTTTAACAACCAATGTGCCCCATAAAGACACACCAGCCTTACAATCGATGGTAAAAACGTACATCCAAGACTATATTAATCTAACCCCACACTTGTCTTTATTCCATAACTCCAAAACAGTCATTATCGATATTCATAAATAAATATAATCAATAAAAATAATATGAGGATAAAAGGAATAAACATTTTATATATAAAAAGAGAAACTTTCTATAAATAGAAACTTACAAATTTTATTAACTTACTTAAAATAGAAATTTCGTTATAGAAAATACGTAAGTTATTAAAATAAGTGAAATGTATAAAAATTAACATTTCTAACGAAATATAACATTTTATTATTATCGTCATTATCGTAACTTTAATATATTTCTAAATTCGTTACTCAAAATACAAATAAAATATAATAAATCAATGTATAGTATTTTATAAATAATTAGGGAATCGTGTTAAAACTATAAATTTCAGAAAAGAGATGTTTTAAGAAAAACGATATCAAAATTAATTGATTCAACGGATTTTATAAATGAAATTGATTTTACAAAGGTTTCAAATTATTTTTAGCAAATAAATTTTATTAATAAATAATACGGATTTTACTAAAAATAATCAATTGTAAACAAATAAGAAATTGTTAGTGAAAATAGTCTCGACTAAAAATATATTTAAAACAAGTTTCAAATATATATATATATATATATATATATATATATATATATATATATATATTTAAAACAAAAGCGGTTTGTTTCTCATTTATTCTTATAAGTCGTAGGACGAAATTATTTTATTGAACGAGTGTACAAAATCTCGATTATAATATAAAAATACGATTTTGAGTTAAAAATTACTCCCTCCGTCCATTATTTATCGCCCCACTCCATGAATATATGTGAGGAGTATTTTAATGGAGTGGGGCGATAAATTGTGGACGGAGGGAGTATAAATTAATAAAATATGACGAAAGTACGAAATCGATATTATTTAGTTACTAGTGTCACGATAATCAACAAAATATTATAACGATCATAAATAATAAAATTACTAACGATTTACAAAACGATATCGAAAACTTGTAAAATATTTATACGGTACACAATTTAAAAATAATAATTTTAGCAAATAATAAATAGCTAAAGCTAGAAAAATCGAGTTAAAATATTTACTACATACTACTACTCAAACATAAGATATAAAATCGAGTAACGTCCTAAAGTTACGTTGAGTCGATCTCCGCGTTGATCACGTACTAGTCCTCGACGGTTCTTGACAAAGACCTGAGATACACCCACGTTAGAACCAGACACCGACCAAGAGCTTGAACCCGAACCAGTATGTCGATATCAGTATCAAACAGCAGCAGTGACACGGCCATAGCAGCGGTAGCCACGACACAGCCCAACAGCCTTCACGGTAATAGCACAGCCCAACAATCAACAACGATAAGCCGCAGCAACATAATGCAAAGGAAGAAAACGATCAGGGAAGGGAAACAAAGAACTGCAGCAGCAACAAAACGTGGCAGCAGGCTAAGGAACAACCGAAATCAGCGATGACAGTAGCAGCAACACAAACGACGACACGGACAAAAGCATCGAAGAGGGGACGAGAATAAGAAGAACGAGGGAGATGGACAAGATAGAGATAGAGCAGCAATTGAATCGCAACAGTAGGACAAATATCAGAGGCACAAGATAGACCGACGAACTGAACAGGAAAAGGAACGAAAATAGAGGAACGGAAAAAACGATTTAAGAAAGAAGCAGCAGTAGTAAAACGAGAACAAGGTGAAACAAGCAGCGCAAGTGGAGAAGAAAAGAGGGAGATTAAGAAAGGAGAAGAAGAAGACAACGAGCAGGGGAAAAGAAACAGAGAACAAAGCAGCAGCGACATCCACGAAACGCAACAACGAAAACAGGTGATGAAAGAGAAGAATCGAGGAGGAGATTACCTATCCGAATCAGGCGACACCAGAACCGACCTTAGACCCGAGAAAACAGCAGCAATCACGGCAGCAGCAGAGGCGTACCGCAGCAGCATTAAAACCAAGCATCAAACTCACGACAACAACAACAACAAATCGCAAAAACAGAGAAGAGACAGGAAGGCTTCAGTCATCACCTTTATGATGACCAAAGTAGTAGTAGGCACGTCTAATCGCAATACAAAGCAGAACGAGATAGGGGTGGACAAGACGCGGGGAAGATATTGGCGACAAAGCAGCGGTGGCAGATTGAGCTTCGGTGACGAAATGGGACGAAGACAGGAACCATAGCAGTTATCCCACAGAAGGAAAGAGAGAACGAAAGGGGAAAAAAGGATAGCCAAGGATGAAGGGAGGTTGACAGGGATAAATGAAGAGGTTAAGCGATGGAGTCAAATTCAAGGCATGGGGAAATGAATTAAGTAAAGAGAAAAAAAGGGAAATGAGAGTGTACGGTGTAATGGGAAGATAAAAAGATTAGGGGGGTAGAATGTCAGACAAGTAGGATATACATAGTATACGGAGTTATTAAATGAATCGGTTCGGAAATACGAATTAAACGAATCCCGTAACGATAAGTTGACTGACCCACGAATCGAATTAAAACGAGTTAATAAAATTAATATATAATCGGGTGTCAAATAAAATGAGTTAATAAATTACTCGAGACGAAAACGAAGTTTATAGAGATGAATAATTAGACGATCAAATAGTATTTCGCGATAAATAATAAATCTTCGATAAAGTGAAATAAATTAATCTCTCGAGGAAAAATAATAAATGTTTTGACGAAACTTAAAATAAATGAACTTCACCGAAAATAGAAATTCGAGCGTAAATAAAAATAAATAAAAAGAATTTAGAATTTAAATCGCCGAAATAAACTCTCCAGGAGAATCACATTAAATGTATAAAATAAATCAAAACGGAATTAAAAATATGTTTTAAATATAAGAAGAGTTTCCGAGTCAAATAGAATTTTAGGAATTTGAAACGATTAAACGATAAATTCATTTTATAATAATTTTAGGAATTACGAGTTAAATCGTAAATAAAATAAAAATACGAATATAACTTTAATTTAATTTATTTTTTAAAATCAGGGGTGTTACAGGTTATGAGGATCCTCCTTGGGATCAGGCTTGGGACGCTCATCAGTTTTTATTTCCTCCTAATTTGTATGTCTCTAGCCGTGCCGTGAACGGCCTGGTGAGTGTCTTGACTCAAACTTATTACTTTAGGCTTTAAAGTTTGGTTGAACTGGTTTGGTTTGCTTATGCTTGTATTATCTCGGTTTGCAGCCCCCAGGTCCGATGAGGACCTTCTCAGGTTTTACGACGTGCTTGGAGATTTATTCTCAGAAGCTTAGCTCCTCGGCAAAGGAGATTATCGCGGGGACGGCTTTAGGTCCCATGGTTAGGCAATGGGTCAGGTTGGTAGGTGGCAAGACCAAGTGAAACCACATGGTGATCAGGGCTATGAAGAATCATTTTCACGACACTACCTCGACTTTCCACATGTCTTTTGGGGAGGTCGGGATGACTTTGGAGGACTTCGAGTTTATTACTGGTTTACCCTGGGGTCCGGAGGCTGTTGAGGGCCCTAAGTTAGATAGTGACGAGGTCCGTGGATGGATCGAGGATTGTTTGAAGCGTGAGGCTTACAGTACGTCTCATGCTCTGGTTTGTTTGCACATTAACGACCACTTCGAGAGGGTGGCGGTACTAGAGGGTCGAGTACCGAACACATCGGTGCAGGATGCCCGTCTTTGGTTGTAGTAGTTCTTAGGATCGACCCACTTCTTGGATAAGGGCGAGAGGTTTAGTACTAGAAATTTGCCTTTCCTGGCTGATTTAGATCAGCTGGGACGTTTTGATTGGGTGACCGTGGTTTCTCGCGGAGATAACCTGTTGCTTACAAGTCATGGTGAGGCCACTGAAGGTGGATTGGCTCGGCTTTGCCCTTTGTCGGTCCAGGTCTTGTGGTGGAGGTTAGTTATTGCCTTTGTATCTGGTTTTAGGATTTTTCTTAGCTCGTTCAGGTTTTAATGTTTTCAATTATTTTTTGAAGGCTTCGATCTATTCCTACTTCCCTCGATTGGCACCTAAGATGGTGCGTGCTCGTCCGGTTAGGTTTCTGGCGGGGATTGAGTGGAGGTTGGCTCAAGCCAAGAGCACGACGAGTCACTACCTGCGACTTAAAGATGTAAGTTTCCTTCTTACGGTTTGTTTTACTTAGAAGCCCCCAAGGTTTTTTTTATTATTGAAGTGTTAGTTTCGTTTAATTTATATAGTTTGTGGCCCGTCCTTGGCCCGACTATGAGGGTCTGCCCGAGTACGTGGGGGCGGAGTTGAGGCCCAGGAGCTATAGGAGGATGCTCCTTCCCGCGTTGTTTCGCCCAGTGTGGTATCTGGGAGAACGGTGGGTGCGTCAGTGCTTATATGACGATTTCAGGGTGCCGGTTGATCCTCCCTGGATCTTGGTGCGTTAGTGCTTGTTTTATTCTGTGGTTTAGTGTTTGCTTGCATCTTGATAGGTTCGCTTTTCCTTTAGATGACCAATCCGACTGACGCTATTCAGCCCCCAGACTTCGACACTGCTCAGGGTCGATGCGGCTGGAGTAGGTTTCACAGAGCCTCTGCCCCCATATTCTGCTGAGGAGATGGATGTCGGGATGGAGTGGCATGACCGGGTGTGGACGTCCGTCCACCCAGCGCCCCGCGCGCCTGCGCGGGACGGACTTCGTTTTTCAACGTGTGGCGGTGGCCACCCACGCGGCCCCCTCCCTGTCGGGGGCTGGTCCGATCTCGCGTACGGGGCGATGTTTCGGACCTCGATTTGTATGATGATCCGGACTTGTACTAGACTGGTGCGGGCACCTGTGTTTCCGTTTGGAATCGATCGAGTCGTGGTTGTAAATGTTTAAAGGTCGTTTTGTTTGGTAAGGCAACCTTTTTAGTGAGTTGAATTCGCTGCTGATTTGTGGAGTCGCCACCGAGTCAATTAAGGGGACTCGGAAACCGTTCAAGTCAACTTTGATCCCTTGCCGGCTCAAAGTTGAGTGACACGGGACCTAAAGATAAAGACTTGTACCCTTAAGCACTCCATGCCTGGAATGATTCTCATTGCCAATGGTTTCGGACATCCGGAAACCGTCGATTCTGAGTAAGGGGTGAGGGTACGTATTGGGAAGCCAACATCCAATAGATGTCAACACCCAATCCCGCCCGCACTATAGCGGCCTCTACTAATCAATTGGTGGGCTGATAACCTAGTTCTTTCATTGTGGTGGAAATACTGTAACATCTGTTGTTTTAACCCTATACCTTTTGCTACGTCGGTTGTTTAAGGACAAGAAGTTTTGTCGTCAAAGTAGTTGTGTTTACATTCTTTGCATGTGATTTCACGTGACAAGTAGGCCATGAAAAGATGCACGTAGGAGAGTAGAGAGTACTAGTATTATACGTATTAGGAAACCAGTTTTAACGCGATAATACGGATATTAGTCATTCTCGTGGTATACCTTACCTGGTATTCTGCTTAAGATGCGTCGGTTCGGTTTTAATAGAGGTACGTCAAACCTAGTAAGGCGAGTACCCGAACTAATACGGAACCCGACCATCGCTTTGTTCAGTTTTAGTTGTTTTACCTTTCGAATTCCGTGTTAGGTGATTTAGCATGCGATTATAAGGTCATAAAAGCAATAAATCATACGAAAAACTGTAAATGCGAACGTAAGTAAATCACATAGTGAGAAGTTGCACCCTCGGAGTATACACTAAACGAGACACGATGCATAGATAGTTTGATAACGGATCTCGGAATTACTCGGGTCTATTTAGTGTATTTTAGTGCTTGTGGTTGAAGTTGGGACGCTACGTATTTTAGTGAGTGCTTGCGGACCTAGTTTCCGCATCTACTGTTGTCGTAGTGCATATATAAGAAAGCACGAATATGGAAAGTTTTGTTTAGATGGCAACCTAGTGACGACTCGACTTCAATAGGCGGATCCTCCTAGCTTGACCAGTGATTCCGGCAGAGCTCCGTTACCATTGACCCTTCCTGCGGCTACTCCGGCAGAGCTTCATTACTATGGACTGATTCTGCGGCTAATCCGGCAGAACTTCGTTACTAGACTTGAGCTAGTCGAACACCGGCACCTCGGTATCGAGTGGGGTGCTCGAAGGTGAGGAGTAGAGTCGATGTCGCTTTTTTATCGGAACTACGATCGAGTGGATTGATAAGTGTGGTTTGTAGTGCCTATTTTGTAGTGTTTTGGTCCCATTTTCCTTGTAGAATCGCTCCTTGGGAGCGGTTTAGGGGCTTCTTATGCTTCCTTTAGTTCGTTTCAGGTTCCCGAGACCGATTTGGAAGAGTTGGAGCGATTCCGACTCTATACATACACATTTTGGAGCCAACGAAGCTAAGGAACGATGATTCGATGCCTTGGAATCGACCTCGAGACCTTGGGACCCAATCCCGAGCCTCCGAGACCCGATCGCGAGTCCAGAAAATCGACGAGAAGCCCATGAGAGGCAAGGAGGGACCAAAGAGCTCTTAAGGGAGGCCTACAAAGACCCATCCCGTTCGGGATGGCCTCATCCCGTCCGGGATGAAGGAGGAACGAAGTGCAGCTACTGGGGGCTGTTCCGGATCGGGAACATAAAATCCCGATCGGGAACATAAAATCCCGATCGGGAATTCCCATAATCCCGATCGGGAATTTCTTTCCCGATCGGGAAAAGCTCCAGCTCGCCCGCCTTCAATTCTTTTCTTCTCCTTTTCATTTGTAACCCTATATATACTCTTCCCTTGTTATGTTAAGCTTATGCACCTCATTAGAGACAAAACCCTAGATAGATTAGCATAGATTAGTGTAGATTAGCCCTTAGATTATCGTTAATCTTAGATTAGTACTTGTAATTTGGGAATTCTTGAAGATTCCAACCAAGTTTGACAACCTTGGTGGAGGTATTTGGGTTCTTCCATTTATGCAAGTTTCTTTCTTCTTTTCATCTTCTAGTTTGGTATTATCTCCTCTTCCTTTCTTTTAATCTTTATTTTATCATTAAAGTTTGAATCTTTAGTTCTTGTTAGTGTTTAGTTCTTCATTCTTGATAGTTTCATTATGTTGGTTTTGTTGTTTGGTTTGATTCCTCTTGTTAGTGATAGTTTTAGTTTAGATATGTTAGAGTAGTGTCCTTGCTAGGGTTAGTAAGGTGATTAGGGTGTTAATTGGATGATTAAGGGATTGTTGGAGTTGTTGGTGGAATATTTGGGTTTCTCCTTGGTTTGTTGCACATCACATGTTTGTTGAATTGCTTGAATGACTAAGTATGTACGAATGCTTGTTTTCTTGCCTTTCTCTTGTGGGTATTAGTTGTTTGTGGGTTCGGTCCCCTCATTAAGTTGCGAGAGCCCGGTGAGGACGACCCCTAGGCCGGTCTAAGTCGCGAGAGCCCGGATTCGACCTAGGCCTATAGCATGCTAGTGCTCCGTTTGTGTTGTGTCGCCGAGTTGGGTTTTAGGTGGAATCTCTAGGTGAGTCTAAGTTGCGAGAGCCCGGGCATTACCTAGATTACCCTACTACCTCCTTCACCTCTAGTTCTCCTTCGACCATTCCGTTACCTCTTTGACCCCGACCTAACCCTAGCCCGTTCTCCTTTGTTTGTTTCCTTTGTTTAGACCTAGTTTAGTCCTTAGCCTTCCCCTTAGAATAGCTTGTCTCGAACTTAGTCCTAGACCGTAGCATACCTTAGTCCGACCTCCCGTCCCTGTGCATTCGACCTGACTTACCCTAGCTACCCACTAGGTTTGCCGGTTAGTATTTGACGGTTGGGATCCACGACAAATCCTACCCATCAAATTGGCGCCGTTGCCGGGGACGGCGTAGTTTAGACTTTTGTTTGCTTAGTTTTGGACTTTGTTCTTGATTTTTTGTGTTCTCTTCTCCTTGTGTATCTCCGTTTTTCTTCTTGTGTGTTACTCTCCCTTCCTAGTGCCTCAAAAGCACTAGGATACTAACGTTTGCTCAAGTGCTTCTAGCTCATCCTAGGTACCAAGGCAACGTTATGGACATGGCTTGTCCAAGCTACCATCAATCATCACGGGGCAACTTTGGGGCAAATGGCCAAGTCCCGAAATCTCACCAACCATATCAACCTCATCAAGAATATCACGAACGCTCTCCATATGGTTACCAAGAAAGTTGTCAAGGATCATTCCAACATCCTAACAACTACCAAACACCCTCACATAACCCACGACCACAAGATCCCAACTTGGTTGAGACTTGTCAAATGATGTCTCAATTGCTTAAGAGTCAACATGAGGCGATAATTCTATTGCAAAAGACTCAACAAGTGATGATGACTCACATGCAAGGGGTTGAAAAGGAGCTCAAGGCCCAAATGGAGGTGCAAGATGCTCGCATCAATGCATTCATGGCCCATATCACGATGTCGGCCACTCGAGCTCCACTACATGTTGAGGAAGGTTCATTTGGGCATGAAGGTCGGGTGTCTCAACCCAATCTTGAAGCTACAAATGAAGAAGAGAGGGTAGATCAAGAGGTCATTGTTGAGTGTTTCTTAGGCGGTGAAGATGAGGGAAGAATAGGGGATGTTGAGGCTTCAAGGGCCAACAATGAGGAGGGGGAGTGAACATGATTCCCGAGATAACTCTTGGGGAGCCGATGTATTGGCTATCAAATTGGATTTGTTCGATTTTCTTCGTGATGAAACGGATCTAGACAATCCAATGCCAAGTGAAGACATACCTCCTCTAGGCCATATTGACAAGGTGAGTGAAAAGGAGCGCAATACTTGGGAAAAAGAAGTAGATGCCTTGGAACTTGCTTTGTATGGGAATTTGGAGGATCCTAAACCCTCCAATGAAGAAAACTTGATGCCTTCTCCTCCTCTACCGCACTCGATGCCTAGTCCTTTGTCTTGTGAGACGGTTGGTGAAGAGGATCCTTGTCGGGCGGTGGAAAAGAGTTCCACTCTCGACCCCGTTGAAGAAGCGACATCTCTAGGGTGTGATCTCCCACATCATGACACCGAGCACGACTCTAGACCACTATACCTACCGGATGGTCATAAGAGTCGTAGCTATGTTGGTTTAGAAGACCCGGAGGATCACGAGAACCCCGAGCATAATGAAGATGATCGCTTCTTCCCTCCGACTTGGAAACTCTTGGGAGTGGCTAGGCTCGGCCATGTGAGCTTAATCGAAGATGTTGCTAGAGCATTTGACTTACTCCTCCGAGCTCTTGATGGCTATGGAGGCGTTGTTGGCAAGAGTAATTAGTGTAAATATCTTTACCCTTTCTTTTGTGCTTGTATTTGTGTTTATGTTTGTGTTTAGGACTTGTTAGTTTTTGTGGAATTCTTGTTTATTTGGACTTTTGATGAGAGATGTGAGGGAGGGAATTTGATGTTGTATTTGAGTTCATTGTGATAGGTGTGAAGGAAAGGTGATACCTAGAGGAGAGTAGATAATGATAGAGCTTGGATCGTGGGAATGGAAGTCGGTTTTTGAAGCTTCGGCGAAGCTTTTGAGGTTTTGGGAGTCATGAAGACCCTTCCCGACCGAGAAGGAGGTTTCCCGACCGGGAAGGGTATGCCATCCCGACCGGGAAGAAGGCTTCCCGATCGGGATGGAGGTGCAAAAATTGGAGCATTCTGGACAGGCTTCCCGACCGGGAAGGAGGCTTCCCGATCGGGAAGGGTTCATCATCCCGATCGGGACCACCTTTCCCGACCGGGATGGTCCCCTTCCTCCTCTTTTGGCCTCTTCTTTGACATTTGAGCCCACCCAACCATTGTATACCCCCACCCAACCTCCCTACCCCATCGAGAGTCATTTTCAAAATCCAAATTTTACAAGTTTTTCACTTTCTTTTTTGAGGATTTAGTCGGATTTAGGCGGAATCCGGGCTAGGTGACTTGATTACACCTAGCCCTCCCCTCCCATTTCCTTTTATTTCCTTCTTTTATTTTCTTTCCCCTTCCATATCTTTTCTTGTCTCGGCCCATGGTGACTTGATTACGCCCCGGCCGGACACCTTCTACCCTTTTTCTTCACTTTATTTTTTGATTTTTAGCCTTATTTTCGTAGTTTCTTTTCTTTTTCTTTTGTCTCTCCGCACCCTACGATCGAGCATGAGGACATGGCTCGATTTAAGTGTAGGGGAGCGATATTCTAGTATAGTTTAGTTTATTTTCTTAGTTTTTCCGAAAAAATCTTTAAAAACCATAAAAATTTGAAAAATTTTCACAAAAATCAAAAAGATTTTTCTTTTGTGTGTTTTCCTTTTTTGTCATTGTGTCGTTTTTGTTTTGTTGTGCGTGTTTTGCCCCCTCTTTCTTTATAGGTTGCTTAATTCACCAAATGCTTTGAAGAGCTTTCAAGACCTCCGGTAACATCTCTTCACCCCTTTTCTTCTTTATTCATTGTGGAGTTTGGAGAAGATTGTGATGATGTGTGCTCGGGAGGAGCTTTATAAAGATTGTGGTAGATTTGGAGACTTGTTTGAAGATCGGGGTGGTGTTTGTTTTGGTTTTTTGTGTTGTTTCTCTTTGTCTTGTTTTGTTTTGTTTTGTCTCTTTTTCTTCCATCTTCGTTGTGTCTTTGTTTTGTGTTTTGTTGTGTGTCTTGTGTGTAAACATTTTGCGAAAACCCGGTTTAGAGGCTAGTGTGTGAGTGTCTATTTTTCCCTTCCTAGTTGTATAAATCGAGTTTTGGACTTTGGTCTAGTAGAATGACCCTAAATCAATGAGTTCGTTAGTCCTTTACCCTGTGTCCACCTAGCTTACTAGGGATTTACTTCGGGATTTGCACTTTTGACCATTATGACCACCCACGGTGTGAAAAGGTCTTGGTTACCGAGTCTCGTCCCTTAGGTGACCGTGTTTAGGATCGCTTGATTAGTCCAAGTTTTTCCCCTTTTTGTGGGTTTGAAGGGAAGGACGCTCCCCGACTCACCCATTAACTTACCTCATACGCGTCTCCACGCAATAAAACGCAATTTGATGATTTCTACCTTTCTTGTCATACAATGAAACGCTAAAAAAAAACCAAATCTTGCCAAAAAAAAGGGCAAAGAAAAGAAAAGAAAGAAAAATGAAAGAAAGAAAAGAAATGAAGAAAAAGAAAGGGCACAAAAGCCAAAAAGAAAATAGAAAAGAAGAAAAAGAATGGCATGGCAAAACAAAGCAAAAACGTCAAAAAGGAAAGAAAATGCCAAAAGAAAACCCGACTCACAAAAAAAAAACCCCTACCTCTCAAAATAAGCCTTTTTCCGACTTTTGCCGTGAAGAGCCTACCAAAGGACCGAGTCCCGAGGAAGGATGATAGCGGCATTAGTCGGTCTTCCCTCATTTTGCATATTTTCCACCTTTTTACTTGGACTAGTTAGGCGGTCTTGGACACGGGACGACCCTCTTGGCTCACGCTAAAGGGGGCGGGGTCTCACTTACCTACAGTGTCGACTAACACTGTGGTTCTTCACTTTTCCACTCCGCCGATCGTCCCGTAGTACGTTTTTAGAAAGTTAGGAGGACCTAGGTAAGTTACCAACGTTTTTGTTGCTTTATCGTTATACTATTAGGATTTAGTTCACCTTGGTTTGTACTGCTAGCTTGGGAACGTTGTCACTTACCTCGAGTCCTAAACCGGTGATTCTTTCACCGCTTTTAGAGGGAAGCGGTATTTCTTTTGTTTTGGGTGCAACCGATTATGTGTATGTTTGTATGTTTGTTTGTTTGTGTGTTTTGTGTCCTGTTGCATCCACAGTTTTGTCGCAAGACCCAACTTGCCTTGCGGAGTGCACTTGTCCTCTAAGTGCACTCGCGTGAGTTGAAGGGGCGTAGGGTGCGCTAATACCCAATCGGATAGTTTAGTAGTAGTATGTGCTTACTCGAGGGCGAGTAAGGGTTAAGTGTGTGGGAATTGATAAGTGTGGTTTGTAGTGCCTATTTTGTAGTGTTTTGGTCCCATTTTCCTTGTAGAATCGCTCCTTGGGAGCGGTTTAGGGGCTTCTTATGCTTCCTTTAGTTCGATTCAGGTTCCCGAGACCGATTTGGAAGAGTTGGAGCGATTCCGACTCTATACAAACACATTTTCGAGCCAACGAGATAAAGGAACGATGATTCGATGCCTTGGAATCGACCCCGAGACCTTGGGACCCAATCCCGAGCCTCCGAGACCCGATCCCGAGTCCAGAAAATCGACGAGAAGCCCATGAGAGGCAAGGAGGGACCAAAGAGCTCTTAAGGGAGGCCTACAAAGACCCATCCCGTTCGGGATGGCCTCATCCCGTCCGGGATGAAGGAGGAACGAAGTGCAGCTACTGGGGGCTGTTCCAGATCGGGAACATAAAATCCCGATCGGGAATTTCCATAATCCCGATCGGGAATTTCTTTCCCGACCGGGAAAAGCTCCAGCTCGCCCGCCTTCAATTCTTTTCTTCTCCTTTTCATTTGTAACCCTATATATACTCTTCCCTTGTTATGTTAAGCTTATGCACCTCATTAGGGACAAAACCCTAGATAGATTAGCATAGATTAGTGTAGATTAGTCCTTAGATTACCGTTAATCTTAGATTAGTACTTGTAATTTGGGAATTCTTGAAGATTCCAACCAAGTTTGACAACCTTGGTGGAGGTATTTGGGTTCTTCCATTTATGCAAGTTTCTTTCTTCTTTTCATCTTCTAGTTTGGTATTATCTCCTCTTCCTTTCTTTTAATCTTTGTTTTATCATTAAAGTTTGAATCTTTAGTTCTTGTTAGTGTTTAGTTCTTCATTCTTGATAGTTTCATTATGTTGGTTTTGTTGTTTGGTTTGATTCCTCTTGTTAGTGATAGTTTTAGTTTAGATATGTTAGAGTAGTGTCCTTGCTAGGGTTAGTAAGGTGATTAGGGTGTTAATTGGATGATTAAGGGATTGTTGGAGTTGTTGGTGGAAGATTTGGGTTTCTCCTTGGTTTGTTGCACATCACATGTTTGTTGAATTGCTTGAATGACTAAGTATGTACGAATGCTTGTTTTCTTGCCTTTCTCTTGTGGGTATTAGTTGTTTGTGGGTTCGGTCCCCTCATTAAGTTGCGAGAGCCCGGTGAGGACGACCCCTAGGCCGGTCTAAGTCGCGAGAGCCCGGATTCGACCTAGGCCTATAACATGCTAGTGCTCCGTTTGTGTTGTGTCGCCGAGTTGAGTTTTAGGTGGAATCTCTAGGTGAGTCTAAGTTGCGAGAGCCCAGGCATTACCTAGATTACCCTACTACCTCCTTCACCTCTAGTTCTCCTTCGACCATTCCGTTACCCCTTTGACCCCGACCTAACCCTAGCCCGTTCTCCTTTGTTTGTTTCCTTTGTTTAGACCTAGTTTAGTCCTTAGCCTTCCCCTTAGAATAGCTTGTCTCGAACTTAGTCCTAGACCGTAGCATACCTTAGTCCGACCTCCCGTCCCTGTGGATTCGACCCGACTTACCCTAGCTACCCACTAGGTATGCCGGTTAGTATTTGACGGTTGGGATCCACGACAAATCCTACCCATCATGGATCGTTTGCCTCGGGTGTCGTAGTGCGAGCCCTTAGCAAGAGAGTAGAGGGGGAAGAGAAGATGAGAAGTTGTTGTCAAATGAATGAGGTGAAGGGGGCTATTTATAGGTGTTTTCGGCCCTCATCGTCCATATGGACGCCTGAGTTGAGGCGCACCAAGACTCATGCGCCTGGGCTTAGGCGCGGTGAGACTAAGACGCGTGAGGTGGGGCGGTTGGGATTTTGAGGATACGATTTTGATACTTTCCAAAACCGAGAGGGAGGAGGATAATATGATACTTGGGAGTTAAGGCTCCTGTGTGTTACCCTAGCGCCGTGAACGTTAGTGGGCCTCGGGTGTGCATCCCGAGGTTCTTTGGTTCCCGAGGGTTAGGTTTAGTTTCTTCAACTTGTTTGGTTTTGTCTTTCAGGTTTCTTCGATTTCCCATTAGCGGTTATGGCAAGCTGCCAACTGCTTACGGGCCTACGCGTCGAGGGCGGATGCTGCCTTGTCCCGTGATACTTCGGGACATCGATCGGTAAGTATGTGTTTCCCAAGGCTGGTTTTTTAGGTCGGTTGTACTCTTTCCTAAAGTACAGGTATATTTGCAGGATACTCCGGATATGGTGAGGTAGTTGGCAACTCGGGTGACCGAGCTCAAGACGGAAGAGGCCAGGTTGCTGCAACTCCTGCAATCTTGGGAGAATGAGATTGTCCGGCTCAAGGAGCGGTTGGCTCGGACTCAGGGCGAGACCTCGGCGTAGGGTGAGGCTAGGCTAGGAGATGAGGTGAAAAGGGGGGTCGAGACAGAGGTTGAGGCTGAGTGTAACATCCGCTGTTTTTCCTACCATGTTTATTCTTTCCGTTAGGACTCCGCCTTAACTCTGTCACTTTTCGGCCTCATATTTCATCATTTTAATAAGCTCTATTTTAATTTTTGAGTTTAATGGTTTTTATTTATAATTTTAAAGAATTTAATTCTTTTTAAATCCATTTATTTGGTTTTCTTCGTAAACTAACTAATTTTCCGCGAGGAATTCTATTTCTATTCGAATTGACGTTTTTAAACTCGGATTTAAATTATTCCTTTTCCTAAAAATGTTTGAATACGTTTATATAATATTTTCAACTAGTAAATATTTTTTATTTACAAAAATTTAGTCGTTAATAATTTTATTACGAAGCTTCGCGAATAATTATTTTCTTACGCGAGGTTTACTCGAATTACCTTGAAATACCTTTAACTATTTTACGATTATAATTTTTTTCAACTTATAAATTATTTGAGACCATCTCCTCACTTTTTGGACCGACTAAGCTTCTGGTTACAAATTTTACTACGTATTATTAATATGTTTCATTTTATCACGTTAAAACGTAAACGTAAGATTATTTCTTTTCATTCATTTGAGGCCTTTTTGTCAAGACTCTTCATGCTCCTCCTCCTTCATGTTGGCCGGTCATTTGAGGTTAAGGGAAGCCTTGTTTTTATCAACATATTCATTCTCATTTATGCACACAAAAACCTTTCATCCTCCTCATTCATTTTTGTCCTAAAAAAAATATTCAACATTTCCTTCTCTCTTTCTTTTGGCCGTGTACTCCCTCCACTCTCTTAGGCTGATTTTTGCTCCATTTCGAGTCAAAATTGCATCGTTTTTATCGTCATAATAATCCTCTTTCCGATCCCTTCGTTAAGGTAATAATCAACGTCGTTTTCGATCATTATTTACCTTGATTTTTGTTAGTTTTGTCATGGTATTTTTCTGCCATGATTTTCGTGTTTGGTAGGATTTGTGGACGATCCCGAGGCCGAAGAATAAATAATCGATTCGGACTTGGAGTAGAGGTAACATCGATGTTACTCGGTATTTCATGATTTTAATTGTGTATTTGCATGTATATATTTTTATGTTTTATTTTTGACAATATATGTATGTCACAAAATCTGGAAAATTTTTAAAAGTTGAAATTTGCATGTTTCGGTATTTTTATCGCTTTTACGAGATTAACGATTAAATCGTCATATTAATTTGTAAAATCATAATATTCGGCCTAAACATGTAATATATGTTTATATTCTGTAAAAATGATGTTTTTGATGATTTTTAATAATTTAGGATTTTTCTGATATTTTAAATATCGATTATCGAATTATTACCGTTTACGGACAAAAATGATTACAAGCCGATTTTTAGTTCTAGTACCTAAACATTTTATTTTAATCTGATTTTTGACGTGGTGAAACTTTCTGATAAAATAGAATTTTCTGAAGTTTTTCATAATTTTTCGAAATTGTTAAGTGGATGTGTGGACATGACATAGGTCCACCCCGACGCGGCCACGCGCGGGTTTGGGGAGGCGAATGAATCTCCATATGAGATGGTCAAATTGAAATTTAAATCGAAGTAGGAGTCGCCACCGAACTTTGTGGGAGTTCGGGCCTGTTCGAACCCACTCTATGTCGTAGTGGGCCGTGCACAAAGTACGGCCCATTTCCGATGTCAGAGTTTATTGGGTTCGTCCCTTTGCATTACGATACCGATACTGACATTATCGGATATCGTGTATTGAATGACTCTCGTTGCCAATGGATTCGGACATCCGGAAACCATGGTTCTGAGTAAGGGGTGAGGGTACGTGTTGGGAAGTTCACTAAGAACACCCAACCCCGCCCGCACTTAGCGGCCTTTACTAAGATATCGTTCGTTTTTGGTGTACACGCGCTAGTTCGACGGTTGAATGATATGCAAAGATTATTTTCCCTAAGCATGTGAGAGAAAAAAATAAATGGGTTGCTAAGTCGTTTAATGCATGTTAAACTAATAACGTCAAAGTTATTTTAGCATGTGAGGTTCGTTTTAGTCTAATAAAACAATAGAAATAAATAAATTGCTACAAACACGAGAAAACGAGTTAGTAACGATTGAATAAATCGAATAAAGATGCAAATACGATAATATGCATGATTTTGAAAAAGGTTTTTATGACACGTGATGGATTAACACGTGTTGATCGAGGTCGAAAAAAAAATATTTATCGAAATCTGAAAATATGTCGCGAAAGTCGCTTTTTATGTAAGAATCGAAAAGAATAAAAAAAACGAGAAAACGAAAAAAGAGGGGTCGGCCATCCAGGCTTCCGCGCGAGTCGCCTGGAAGGCGCGCAACTCACGTGGGAGTCTGTCCGATTTTTTTATTTTTCGAAAATCGACAATTTTTTATAAATCGCGTACAAATATGGATTAATTTGTACTCGATTTATATTTTCGATATTCGTCGTATTCGATATTCGATTATGAAATCGATATCAAATAGTCGGAATGTTTTTAGAAAATGTTTTGAAAAAAAGTTTGTTTTGAACGAAAAGAGAAAAAAAGGAATTTCAACGAAAAGAAGAAAAAACATGTTAATTCTCTCCGCGTAAAAAATCGTCGAATTTTGTTCTAAAAAAAGATGTAACGATTTTTAGCATCAACGAGATTTAATTTAGTTCTTGTTTAAATACGATATTTGATTAGAGAATCGATATCGTATTTTAAGAACGTTTGTTTTACGAAAATATTTTCATAATATCGATACTACAAATATAAAAAATATGTGACGAACGACCCGTAATAATAAAAGACGATGAACGACGCAAGAGAAAAAAAAACGAGAAAAAAACGTGGAGAAAGGAAGAGAAAGGGGGAAGAGGAAAAAAAAAAAAAAAAGAATCGGGTTTGATTTACACCCTCAACCTACATGCTTTGTTTTCTCGGAATAAGGCTCGTCGGAAAGTGGCTTAAACACGGGAGCGTCGAGATGATGTGGGATGAGTTTGGGTGTCGGTTTGGTCGAGTGAGGTGACGGATTTTGGCCGGTTTTGGGATCGGATTCGTCGGGTCGAGGTTGCTCGGGAATTGTTTAGCGTAACGAGGCTGTATGCGGGAATAATTGATGTGTAATGGTTGTGTGAATTGCTGCGTATTTTTTGTTCGATCTTTGAATTGTCGAACGGAGGGTCCTATTTTTAGGAATGGTCCTTGATAGGAGCTAGGAGAGGTACTCTTGCTTAGGTGACAAGAAATACCGGTTTGGATAGGAAACATAAGAGTTTGAAAGGGAACGAGAGTCTCGTTTCTGGGTGAAGAAGTCGAGTATCTCGGCTGAAAAGGGGGGGGGGGGGGGGGGGGGTTGGCCGAGTATTTTGATGCTCGGTCGGTAATCGACTTAGTTTTCGAATAGAATTCCTACTTAAGATCGAATTCTATCCTTAAATGGATTTATTTAATATTTTCGAAGCTGATTTTTTTGTAGTAGTTGAGTCCAAACCGGACGTGTGATGTCACGGCTGGTTCGTGTGACACGGGAAAAAATATCTGTGACCGGGTTTGACCCGGTCGCTAAAAGACGGTTTTACCCCTGGTGCCGGATTTGACCCAAATTAGTCTTATTTGACTCGAAACGACCCACTGGGCCTGGATTTGAGGTTGGTTTAGTAAGATTTGTACTCCGTAATAAGCCCAAGCCAAATGTCCATGATTTCGAGCCCACATCCGAGTCCATTAAAGCATGTTTGCGTCCGATCATCATTGGGTGTTTGGCGGAAACTACTATAGACACCTGGTGGTCAAAATGTGGGTGTCTACAGAGCCCCCACTCTGACTGAGGCTTGGACAAGGCAAAAGTCAGAGTATCTACCAGGCCAATCGAGGATTAAAACCTGGCAGACTTTCGATCGGGTCGTTTATAATCCATTAGACTTGCGTGAAGGGCTCGCCAGCCATAAGATAGAAATCATACCTGGGTAGATGTCAATAATGTCGCGGGGACTTTGCCTGAAAAGTCCTGGGTGTGTCTGTTTACAGACATATCTCGTCTTGAAGTTGTGTGGGAGCTTGCCTTGTAAGCTCTGGGTGTATCTGCTTGTAGATATATCCCGTCTTGGAATTGCGTGGGAGCTTGCCTGTAAGCACTAGGTGTACCTGCTTGTAGATACATCCTGATAAAAACGTTTACTTGAGTCTCCACCGGGGAGTTTTTTGAGAATCCTTCGGAAGTCTTGGTGTACCTGTCTGTAAATTGCATGTAACATTTAGGTAAAATACCGACTCACGTTGGGGAAGAAATGATTTTTGACCGATTTTTGAAAAAATGCTGAATTTTTTTTTGAAAATTTTGGAAATAAGAATGTTTGGGATGACTTGATTCCTGATTAGATTCTGACACGGACTCCTAAAATCCTCCGGTTAGGCCTGTATGCCTAGATGAAGTAGGAAGTATGATAGAAAATTCCTATTCCCGTGACGACTAGAAAAAGGGTTCTCTCTATTATAAATAGAGAGTTCTTGCCCTCAATCTTCTCATATTCCAACCCAAATATTTTCTTCTATCTTAAAATCCCTTTAGACTTTTAAGACAAAAACAAAACTTTTTGCTATGGGTATCGAACATCTGACCGCGATGCTTCAGGCGTGGGCCCAGAATTTTCGAGACGAAGATAAAGTTCAGCGAACTCATATGGGAATTGTTGCTTTATTCCCGCTTCAGCGACTCAAGGTGGATTCACATTTCTTGGACGCTTGCTTATCCTTTTGGGATACTACCTACCATGTTTTTGCTTTTCCCCGGGGAGAAATATGTCCCCTTCCTGAAGAGATTGCAGCCGTAGGGGCCGGGGTTGGTGTCCCAATGCTCATCCCGCTATTCCTCCTTTTTATCCTGATCCAAGGAGGAGATTGAGGGATTTTCTTGGGTTGTCTCATGCTGAAACAGCTAGTATGGTAAAGGGGAGTTCTGTGTCCCTATTTAACCTGGCTGACAAATTCATGGATCCCAATGGCGCAAGAATCACTTCTACCCATAGGCGTAGGGCCTTTGCCTTTTGTATGCTGCATCGGTATGCCTTTGAAGGTCGGATGGATGCTGACTCATGTCTAGGCGAGATCAGGCTAATCAGAATAGTGGACCAGATGGAGACAGGTCATAGCCCAGCTTGGCTGATAACTGGGGAGATTATTATGGGCCTTGACGCTAGGAGACTTGACCCGGATCGGCAATTAACGGGAAGTATTTGCCTTCTGCAGGTATTGAACCGTTTTTTTTCGAATTTTTTTTTTTTTAAAAATTTTCCGAAAAATTTGTTTTCGGAATTTTTTTTTGATTTCCGAAATTTTTCCGAATTTCAGAAATTTTTCTAATTTTCCTAAATTTTTTGATTTTTTTTCGGAATTTTGATTTTTCGAAAGTTTTTGACTTTTCGAAAATTCTTCGAAGATCTGGTTGTCCGAGCGCTTGTCGATTATAGAGCCCCCGGTGAGCATATCCAGATATCCCAGCTGTCAGATTGGCTCACGGTCCCGAGGAATAAGCTCGAGTCATCACATAAGTCGGAATTATTGGGATGAAGAGCTAAAATTCCATGGTGGGCCCTTGATTAGGTGGAACGTGATCTGGTGGTTCCTCTCGAAGTTGACGGGACTAACTAAAAGAGACAAAGCCCGTTACCTGGTGATCTTGTCTTTGGATTGGACCGTCCATATTTACCCAGATCGTATCTTAAGGCAGTTCGGTTCGTTTCAGCAGATCCCCGAGATTGAAGCAATCATTAGCGTTTTGCTCCAATTGATGGACGCTATGTGTGACACGTGGTTACAACGCTGGTTTACCCGTGTCATATGGACTATACCTCGCCCTTGTCAGACCGTTTGGGTTTCCGAGTCATATCTCAAGTGGGCTTCTGAAGAATCTAAAGAGGCCCGTAAAGCTTTAAAGACTGATGAGGCTTTTGACTTGGCCCGTAGAGAATCAGTAAAAGACAATAGATGGTTCTTTGATGAAGAGGAGACTCCAACTACCCTCGTCCGGCCAGAGTCGGGTCCTAAGTCAAAAACTAAGACTCGAGCTAAAGAGACCGGTGCTAGCGACTTGGAGAGAAGGCTTGGGCCGAAACTGGCGGCCCGGGATAGGCTAGGCCCGCGCGAGCGGCTACCCGAGAGGGTGAGGGCTCGACTAGGACCGACTGAGGTGATCGGGGAATCGAGTTTGAAGAAACGAGCCCGGGTTAAGGAGGTTCCCTTGGTTATTCAGGAGCGCTCACCTCCATGTCGACGCAGGTGGACCGAAAAAGAAGCTAAGGACAAGGGAAAGGGAAAAATGCCCTAGTTTTTTTATTATTTAAATATTAGTACTATTCATGTGTGTTTTTTTTGGATTTTTTTGTAATTGGATTTTTTTGAAATAAATAAAGGAAGTTTATTAAAAAACCGTTCCTGTTTTTTAGATTGCAGTGGTTGCACCCTTTTGAGAGGCTGCCTACGTATCCACAAATAGCGGAATCAAACCAAACGTAGTTCAGACTTAATTTGCAATTTCGAAATGCATCAAGACTATTGGTTCAAGATGTTTATAACAGTAGAATAAGTAATTCTAACTTTTGACTTGTCTTTAAAAGTTTATTTTGAAAAGATGTTTTTAATAAACTTTGCAAATGACATTGAGAGAAATGGGTTAAGGGTAATAACGCTTCAGCTGGTCTAGGTTAGTTGGGTTGACAAACTCATTCCCGTCCAGATCTGTTAGCATCACCGCTCCGCCCGATAGAATCTTCTTTACCAAATAAGGTCCGGCCCAGTTAGGTTTGAACTTTCCCCTTGGGTCTACTGGTAATAAAGCTCGAACAGACTTGAGAACCAAATCTCCTTCTTTGATGTTCCTGGGCCTTACCCTTTTATTGAAGGCCCGTTGGATCCTTTTTTGATAAATCTGTATGTTATTGAGGGCACGAGATCGTCGTTCGTCTAAAAGTACTAGCGAGTCATATCGTGCTCGAACCCAATCCGCTTCGGGTACTTGACTTTCGAGTAGGATTCTGAGTGACGGTACTTCTAACTCAACAGGTTGGACCGCTTCCATCCCGTATGTAAGGTAATACGGTGTGGCCCCGGTCGCAGTACGAATGGAGGTTCGATATCCCCAAAGTGCAAATGGTCAGCCATTCCCGATAATTGTCAGCCATCTTTTTGAGTATGGTGACAATGGTTTTATTAGCCGCTTCTACCGCTCCATTGGTTTGTGGCCGGTAGGATGAAGACGTATGTCTTTGAATTTTGTACTTGGCTAACAAGGCTGCCGTTTCGGCTTGGAAATGGGTCCCGTGGTCACTGATGAATTCATGAGGGATCCCATACCGGCATATTATCCTATTTTGGATAAATTTAGCAACATGGCAAGCGTTGAGAATACGGTAGGATTCCGCCTCGACCCATTTGGTCAAATAGTCGATTGCTACTAAAATAAAGCAGTGTCCTCCGGTTCCCGAGGGGTTTATCTTTCCGATTATATCGATTCCCCATGTTGAAAACGGCCAGGGTGACGTCATGGTATACAGCAGGGATGGTGGCATATGCTGCATATTAGCGAAAATCTGGCAATTATGGCAACGTTTGACGTAAAGCTGACAATCGGTTTCCATGATGTTCCAGTAGTATCCGAGTCTCATGATCTTCCGGACTAGCATTTGGGCGTTCATGTGAGGACCACACTCGCCGTCATGTACTTCGGCCATGACCTTTTCGACGTTACCCTTATCGACACATAAAAGGAGAGCCCCCTACGGTGTCTTTTTGTAAAGTTGTCCGTCGTCGGTATGGACGAACTGAGTCGCTAGCCTACGAAGGCCTTCTTGGCTCGATTGTCGGCCCCGCGTGGATACTCCCCGGTCGTCAAGTATGCTTGGATAGCCTTATACCACGGCTCGGGATCGGGTATCTCGATATCTTCGATGTCGTGGATATATGCTGGCTCGGATCGTCTTTCGACACAGATTGGCATGCTGCTCACATGATCGGGAATGTTTAGTAAAGATGCCAGTTTTGAAAGTGCATCTGCGAACTGATTTTCTTCCCGAGGTAGGTATATATACTCTACCTTTTGGAATTGTTTCTCGAGATGCCTTACTCGTGCCTGGTAGGCCACAAGGTTAGCATTTCGGGTTTTCCATTTTTGGAGCGCTTGGTTAATGACCAGAGACGAGTCGCCGTGTACTCGGAGGTTTGTGACCCCTAAATCGGCGGCGGCTTGTAGCCTGTGGATACATGCTTCATACTCTGCGGCGTTATTGGTGACGTCAAAGTCCAATTTGATAGACACGGGAGTATGTTTCCCTCTTGGCGAAATTAGGAGAATCCCGACTCCAAATCCCCGGAAATTGGATGCCCCGTCAAAGTATAAGTCCCACGTCTCGGTGTCAGTATGGAAAATATCTTCATCCGGGAAGGACCAAGTGTTGGTGTGCCCTTCTTCGGTTATGGGACTGTCAGCGAGAAATTCGGCTACTATTCGGCCTTTGATGGCTTTCAATGGTACGAACTTTAGATCGAATTCTGCCAACATCAGGGTCCATCTTGATATCCTGCCGTTGAGAATGGGCTTTTCGAAAAGGTACTTGATCGGATCCATTCTCGACAATACCTGTACCTCGTAGCTGAGCATGTAATGTCGGAGCTTCTTAGTGGCCCAGACCAAGGCTAAACACGTCTTTTCGAGCATGGTGTACTTACACTCGTACTCTAAAAACTTTTTGCTGATGTAGTATATAGCCCGTTGATAAGTGTAGTTTGTGGTGCCTATTTGTTGTGTTGTGGTCCCATTTTCCTTGTGGAATCGCTCCTTAGGAGCAATTTATGGGCTTCTTATGCTTCCTTTAGTTCATTTCAGGTTCACGAGATCGAATTGGAAGAGTTGGAGCGATTCCGACTCAATACATACACATTTTGGAGCCAACGGGGTAAAGGAACGATGACTCGATGCCTTGGAATCGACCCCGAGACCTTGGGACCCAATCCCGAGCCTCCGAGACTCGATCCCGAGTCCCGAGAATCGGCGAGAAGCCCATGAGAGGCAAGGAAGGACCAAAGAGCTCTTATGGGAGGCCTAGAAGACCCATCCCGTTCGGGATGGCCTCATCCCGTTCGGGATGGCCTCATCCCGTTCGGGATGGCCTCATCCCGTTCGGGATGGGGTGCACGTTGAAAGGTGCTGCTGTGAGCCCTTCTCGATCGGGACCAACCCGTCCCGGTCGGGATGACAGGTCGTCCCGGTCGGGATGATCCGTTCCGGTCGGGACCGTGATGCTGCTGCACGCCTTCTTTTATTTCATGCTCCTTCATTCTTGTACCCATATATATACTCCCTTCTTGTAATGTTAAGACACCTTATGATAGTTTAGCATTTCTTAAGCCTCCCAAAAACCCTAAAACCCTAGATTTACTTTCACTCATTAGTTTTAATCTTCCTTTAATCTTAGTTAATCCTTAGTTAATTCTTGTAATTAGTTCTTGTATTAAGAGGATACTTGAAGAATTCTCCAAGCTTGACAACCTTGGGTTTTATTTGGGTTCTTATTTATACAAGATTGCATCTTTTCATCTTCATAGTGTTGGTATAATCATCTCTACTCTTAATCTTGTTTATTTAATCTAGTTTGAATCTTTTCGTATTGTTATTCTTGTTATTCTTGTTATTCATTATGGATGTTTGTTTTGTGAGTTTGTTTTCTCTTATGATTGTTAGTTTGACCATGATAATGAGTGAGTAGTGATCTTGTGGGGTTTGTAGGGGGATTAGGGGTAGATTATGGATGATTAGGGTTGATTAAGGGGAAAAGGTTACATCTTTGTTGTTAGTCACATTGTGGGCACTCTATGTGTTTGTTGATATGCTTGTGTGAGTTGTAGTGGCCATGCTTCCCATACTTGTGTTCATCTTCTCATTGATTGCTTATTATGTGGAAATGTCGAGAATAGTTTAGTCGCGAGAGCGTGGACTAGGGTCTAATTTGCGAGAGCCCGGACCCACCTTGGCATCGGTCTAAGTTGCGAGAGCCCGGACCGACTCTAGCAATTAGGAGACACCTATACCCTTGATCACCCCAATTACCCTTCTACTCCTATGAACCCGACCTACCCCACTCCTTTCCATATTTGAGTTCATCTCCTTATTTAGACATCGTTCTTCTAGTTTATTTATTAGTTCATCATTAGCTTAGTCATAACTTCTCCTCCACCATAGTTTTCCATTTATTGCATTCTTTGTGTTCGTTTGGTAGCATAGTCTCGTTTGTAGGCCGACCTAGTCTAAACTTCGCCTTATCGTCCTCGTGGATACGATCCCGACTTACCCTAGCTACCCACTAGGTGTAATCGGTAGTTTATTGTTGGCTAGGGACGTGACGAATCCCTTACCATCACCCGTTCTTCGGAGTTGACCGTTTGAGCTAGCATAGCCCCCATGGCCATCTCTTCGTTGTTAGGTACAGCGACAAAGGCAAACCGGGTTGAGGTGGCATCAGGACCGGCGGTGAAGACAAGATTTCTTTGATTCTGTCAAAGGCTGCTTGACACTTGCCGTCCCATAGTAACCGTTCCCCTATTTTAAGCTTCTTGAAGATCGGTTCACACACCATGGTTAACTTTGAAATGAACCTGCTGATGTATTGGACTTTTCCGAGAAACCCTCTTATCTCCTTTTCGGTCTTAGAGGGCTGCATCTCGGTGATGGCCTTAATTTTGGCTGGATCGACTTCGATACCGCGTTGGCTAACGATATGACCCAGTAATTTGCCAGAGGTTACCCCGAAACTGCATTTCTGAGGGTTTAACCTCATGTTGTATATGCAGGTGAAAAAATTTCTAAGGGCGGTGATGTGACCGTCCCTGTCTTTAGATTTAACGATCATATCGTCCATGTAAACTTCTACTTCTTTATGCATCATGTCATGTAATAAAGTTGTGGCGGTTCGTTGATAGGTGGCCCCGGCATTGATGAGACCAAATGGCATAACGGTATAGCAATAAGTACCCCAAGGTGTAATGAAGGTGGTCTTATCCATATCTTCTTCTGCCATTTTTATTTGATTGTACCCGGCATACCCGTCCATGAATGATAGAAGGGCATGATCAGTTGTGTTATCTACCAGTATATCGATGTGTGGTAACGGGAAATCGTCTTTCGGGCTCGCTTTGTTAAGATCCTGAAAGTCTACACAGACACGTACCTTACCGTCTTTTTTAGGAACCGGTACGATGTTTGCAACCTAATCTGGATACTCGGAGACTCGTATGAACCCAGCCTTGAATTGTTTGTCGACTTCCTCTTTGACCTTGAGGGACCATTTGGGCCTCATGCGTCGGAGTTTCTGCTTAACCGGCTTGAACCCTTCCTTGATCGGTATATGGTGCTCAGCTATTTCGCGATCTATCCCCGACATGTCCTTGTCGGACCATGCGAAGACGTCTTTGAATTCTTGAAGGAGACTGATGAATTGTTGTTTCTCCTCGGAATTTCGAGATAACCCTATCTTAAGCATCTGAGGCTCTAAGGTTGTTCCCACCTTGATGGATTTGGTTTCTTTGATTACCGGATTGCGGGATTCCCTTTGCTCTAGCTGTTCGATCAGATGTAGAGGTAAGGATACCTGTTCGTCCGGTTTCTCAATGTCATTGCACAAAATATTTTGAAAATTAAGGAAATTTTGAAAATGAGACAAGTCGTAAGCAGAACGGTTGTTATTATTCATAAATTGAGAAAATAGCTCGAAAAGAGATGCCATCTGATCGCTAGTCAGTGGCGGGATAGGTAGGGTGCCCGGGACAGACCCCGAGGCACCAGGAGTGGCTAAAGGGAGAGGGGGAGTCACCGGACTCACTAGACTCAATCTCAGACTCTGACTCTGACTCCGACTCGGACTTAGACTCAGACTCAGATTCTGGCATTTCTCCTTCCCCTGTGATCAGCTTGAAAGTTCTTCCTTGACTGTCAGTCCATTTGACAGTCTTCCTCCAGGCTCTTTTTCCGGTCCCGGATCCAACATCCGAGATCAGCTTGGATGGATCGAAGGTGCGGCTTCAGAGAATGAGGCTGACTAGCTCTTCCTTCGGTGTTGGGACCGTGAGTTTCTCTCCAAAAAGTAGCCCCAGTGCGGGCTCAACATTCTTAACATCTTCGGACTGGCTGAGGGCGAAGATGTCGTCTGGTATGTAGTTGCAGACCTGGGCCAAGTGGGTCCCAGGCCGCGTGGTTGTGGGCCGGTATAGACCTGTTTGGATGGACTCGAACACCGGCGTGACGAAGATGACTTTGCCGGCTTCGGTTTGGCCCATGTTTTCTGGGGTTATGGTGTAACCCAGACCGGTTTGAATCCTCTCGTTATCCAGAACTTTGAGGATTTTTCCTGTTGGGAGATCGGGCCTTGATGTAGCCCCCGGTAGAAAGCCCGGATTTTGCAACATCCGGTCAATGCTAACCGTAAAATAGGGTCGGAAAAGGTATTCTTCGTTGATGGTCCCTATGAAGTCGAACCCCCAGAGATTGGTGCGGCCCGAGGTGTTGCAGTTACCACAGTCATTAATAAGTGTAGTTTGTAGTGCCTAATTAGCTGTGTTTTGGTCCCGTTTTCCTTGTGGAATCGCTCCTTGGGAGCGGTTTTTGGGTTACTTACGCTTCCTTTAGTTTGTTTTAGGTTCCCGAGACCATTTGTGAAGAATTGGAGCGAATCCGACTCGATACATACACTCTTTGGAGCCAACGAAGTGAAGGAACGATCACTCGATGCCTTTGATTCGACCCCGAGACCTTGGGACCCGATCCCGAGCCTCTTAGACTCGATCCCGAGCCCCGAGAATCAATGAGAAGCCCACGAGAACCAAGGAGGGACCAAAAAGTTCATATTGGAGGCCTACAAGACTCATCCCCGACGGGAATGGCCTCATCCCGTCCGGGATGAGGTACACAATTGCGTAGCTGCTGTGAGGGGTCCATCCCGACCGGGATGAGCTCATCCCAACCGGGACCACCTCATCCCGACCGGGATGAGCCACTGGCAACCCGCTTTTGCTTCTTTTCTTCTCCTTATTCATTGTAACCCTATATATACCCTTCCTCTTGTATTCTTGGGGATAATATGTTAGACATTAGACACTAAACCCTAGCATAGTTTAGCATAGATTAGCATAGATTAGTGTAGATTTTTTCTTAGTTAATCGTTAATCTTAGTTTAATCCTTGTATTAAGGGAATTCTTCAAGATCTCCACCAAGATTGACAACCTTGGGTTATTGTTTTGGGTTTTTCTTATTAATGCAAGTTTCAATCTTTCATCCTCTTGTTAGTAGGTATAATCTTCTTTTCCCTTCTCTTAATCTTGTTTTGTCATCCAAGTTTTAATCTTTATTCATTGTATTGTTCATAGTTCATAGTTTTCACTAGTTTCACTATGTTTGTTTTGATTGTTATGTTGATTCCTCTTGTTAGTGTTAGTTTTAGCACAGATATGTTAGAATAGATTCTTGCTAGGGTTATTAGGGTGATTGGTTGTGATTGTAGTTGATTAGGGTGAGATGGGTGGTACTAGATGTTGTTTTTGTTGTTGCCCATTTACCTTGCACTCCACATGTTCGATGAAATGCTTGTTAGACTAGTAACGATCAATCCTTGTTTTTCTTGCATCTTCTCTTGTATGTGTGTGTTTGGTGGGTTGGTTTGGTCCTCTCATTACGTAGCGAGAGCCCGATGAGGACGACCCCTAGGCCGATTACGTAGCGAGACCCGATCGGTAGAATCTAGGCTACGAGAGCATGCTAGTGACCCCGTCTTTCCCCTTTTTGCCTCCTTTGCATCCATGAACCCGACCTAACCCTAGTTTTCCTTCTTATCGATTTATTAGCTTCCCTTAGTCGTTAGTCTTTGGTTTTGTCTTCCTTTCCCATGTTTTAGACCTAGTTTAGTTCTTAGCCTCCCCCTAGATTAGCTTGTCTCGAACCTAGTCCTAGACCGTAGCACCCATTAGTCCGAACGCATTTTCCGTCCCTGTGGATTCGACCCAACTTGCCCTAGCTACCCTAGTTAGGTTAGTTGGTTATTATTTGACGGCGGGATCCGCGACAAATCCCGACCATCAAATTGGCGCCGTTGCCGGGGACGGCGTAGTTTAGACTTTTGTTTGCTTAGTTTTGGACTTTGTTCTTGATTTTTGTGTTCTCTCCTCCTTGTGTATCTCCGTTTTTTCTTCTTGTGTGCTATTCTCCCCTCCTAGTGCCTCAAAAGCACTAGGATACTAACGTTTGCTCAAGTGCTTCTAGTTCATCCTAGGTATCAAAGCAACGTTAAGACAATGTGGCGTCCAAGCTACCATCAATCATCATGGGACAACCAAGGGGCAAATGGCCAAGTCCCAAAATTTCACCAACCATATCAACCTCATCAACAATCTTACGAACGCCCTCCATATGGTTATCATGAAAGTTGTCAAGGATCATTCCAACATCCTAACAACTACCAAATACCCCCACGTGACCCACAACCAAAAATCTCCAATTTTGAAATTTGTCAAATGAGGATTCAATTGCTAAAGGGTCAACAAGAGTCGATAACTCTAATGCAAAGGAGTCAACAAGAGATGATGGTTCAATTACAAGGGGTTAGGGAGGAGTTTAGGGCCCAAAAAGCGGTGCAAGATGCTCGAATCGATGCACTTATGGCTCATATCACGATGTTGGCCACTCGAGCTCCACAAATTGTTGGGGAAGGTTCATTTGGGCATGAAAGTCGGGTGTCTCCACAAGAAAGTCAACCCGATCGAGAAGCTACAAATGAAGAAGAGAGGGTCAATCAAGAGATCATTGTTGAGTATTGCTTGGATGGTGAAGATAAGGGAAGAATGGAGGAACTTGAAGCTTCAAGGGTCAACAATGAGGAGGGATTTGAACATGATTATCAAGATAACTCTTGGGTAGCCAATGTATTGGCTATCAAATTGGATTTGTATGATTTTCTTCATGATGAACCGGATCTAGACAATCCAAAGCCAAGTGAAGACATACCTCCTCTAGGCCATATTGACAAGGTGAGTGAAAAGGAGCGTAATACTTGGGAAAAAGAGGTAGATGCCTTGGAACTCGCCTTGAATGGGAAATTGGAGGATCCTAAAGCCTCCAATGAAGAAAACTTGATGCCTTCTCCTCCTCTATCGCACTCGATTTCTAGTCCCTTGTTCTTTGAGACGGTTGATGAAGAGGATCCTTGTCGGGCGGTGGAAGAGAATCCTACTCTCGACCCCGTAGAAGAAGCAACATCCCTAGGGTGTGATCTCCCTCATCCCCGATCTCCACTAGTAGATGTGGCTTCTAGAGTAATGACGGTATCGTGCAAAGGTAGCTTGATCTTCCGATGCAGGGTGGAGGATACAGCCTTGGTTGCGTGGATCCAAGGTCTTCCTAAAAGAAGGTTAAAGGAAGAAGTTACGTCAATTACTTAAAATTCCAGCTCCTTTTCTATCGGGCCCGTTTTTTTTAAAATCGAAAAAAAAAACGTTACCGGGCCGAGATTTCGGATTTTGAAACGGTTCGGGCAGCATACCGGCTAAAAATAGGCTATTTTGAGTCAAAATCATAAGTCCTAAATTCGGTAGCTTTCCGGGTTTTAAAAAATGGATAGGTTTGAAAAGGATGCAAATTTTTGAAAAGGACGGTTTTTGAAAAGACGAGACACGGATCAAGTAGCATGTAGTCACGGAAACAGTATAATGACGCCATGTATGCTTTTAGTCTAAGTCTCGGTCGGCCGAATAGGGTCTATACCAACGACGATAGCTTTCTCGCAAATCAGGACGGTCTTCCTAAACCGAGTTGGTGTTCGAACCTGCCGTAAAACCCATGCGAGTTCCGCCATCGAAGTCTTTAGTGCGCCCATTTAGGAACGCACCGTGGTATAGTGGGACGTCGGTCACAAGTAACCGGCCCGGGAAAGAATTGGGTTATGCATGAACCATTGAACTAAAACGTGTACATTACTATTCGAACGATTTCTTTTCGAGTCTCACCCTGACGATGCCGATGGTAAGTGACTCATCAGTTGATCCCCAGCGAAGTCGCCAAATTGTGGACATGACATAGGTCCACCCCGACGCGGCCACGCGCGGGTTTGGGGAGGCGAATGAATCTCCATATGAGATGGTCAAATTGAAATTTAAATCGAAGTAGGAGTCGCCACCGAACTTTGTGGGAGTTCGGGCCCGTTCGAACCCACTCTATGTCGTAGTGGGCCGTGCACAAAGTACGGCCCATTTCCGATGTCAGAGTTTATTGTGTTCGTCCCTTTGCATTACGATACCGATACCGACATTATCGGATATCGTGTATTGAATGACTCTCGTTGCCAATGGATTCGGACATCCGGAAACCATGGTTCTGAGTAAGGGGTGAGGGTACGTGTTGGGATACCATGACTCTCGTTGGGTGAGGGGCATGCCACGGGTGCTACCGAGGATGTCGGTGGGATACCCGAGACAGCTACTCTAGATATGTTGTCGGGCATGGATCGCACCGAGTCTCCTACCTTCGGTCTGAAGGATCTAGGTTTGGATGACGATGTTGGTGAGTTGGTCATAGCTATAGGTTCAGCCTCTAGGGGTCCTCCCTAGTTTATAAACTTGGTTTGTGTTTGGATTTGTATAATTTGTATATTTTAGACTTTTAGTATTCGGATTGATTTGTTAGTCTTGCATTTTGTTTTGCCTTTGAAATGTTGACTTGGATGACAAGTAATCACTTCGAGTTTGGTTTGTTTGCTATTTTCTCATAGTTTAGGATGTTTTAGATGCGTTAGGATTGCACGAGAGTACGAAAATGCTTTTTCGAAATTTTCGAAATGCGTTAGTTTGAGCCGAGAGCTGGATCAAGCGGTACGTCGGTTAAAATGTTTGACTCGAGACATGAGAAATGTAAGAAATGCTCTTATAATTAAATTGTTTCGACTGAGTACATGAGGAGACAAACGTGATTCTCCCGACATTCGTATTTATAAAAAGAAAAAAGTTAGACCACCTTTTGAAAAAAAGTTAGACCACTTTTGTGTATTCAAGATAATGTCGTACTAGGCTACAGACGCGGATTGACGGTGCCATTAAAGGCTACAACATGCCTAGGTGCGGTAGCTTATCCCCCTAAAAAGAAAATAAAAAAACGTCTAAGTCTATTGGATCCGACAGGTGAAATGTGTTGTTCGTAAGGTCTCGTCACTCTTGCATGGGTATTTCGGCTTTCGGAAAGGATTTTAGAGACTTCAGGAGGTCGTTCTCGAGGTCCGGAGTTGTCAGGTGGTGACTGATGGGGTAAAGCACGGCTGACGGTGTGGAACTCGAATGTTTTGGGGGGGTTAACGACCCAGGGCTTCAACGCTTGGGCCTCGGGGCCTTGATTCTGGGTCGCTTGGGCTCAGGCGACCCATTCCTAGGGCGCATTGGCTCGGACGGCCCGATTCTTGTTTATGTAAATTTTCCGTAATTTCCTAATTGTTGTGGGATTAGGGCTATATATGCGGGTTATAGGTGCCCGTTTTATACATACTAAATCACCCATAGTGTCTCTATAGCTTCCTTGTATTATTTTTAGTCATGTCGGGTTTTGGGAATCTCTTGACCGAGTGGATGGGTCGTCTTGAGAAATGTGACCTCGTGGTTTGTCCACGGTTATCGCGTTAAGGCAGGTTAAGGTGCAAGATGACTTCTTTTTAGTGTGCTCTAGTTTTTGGGATGTTGAGGATCATGTTTTTGCTTTTCCTAAAGGTAAGCTTTGCACCCTTCCCGAGGATCTAGATGTTATAGGTGGGTGGTGTTCGGTTCGACCTTGTGTAGCCTTTGGAGATGACGCTCTTGTGGAACGGTTCCGCCATTTTTTGGACCTTCCTTCGCTAGAGGAGGCTAAAGTTTTATTTGGGGAAGGTGGTATTGACCTAGAGTTGCTTTTTAGAAGGTTCTCACAGGGTTCTCGTGATATTTCATCCCTGACTTGTAGACAGGCTTTTAATATCGCGGTGACATGTTACTACCTTTTGAGGACGCATCGGTACATGAGGGTTGGGGTAATCCCTGGGTTTTTGGATGTTGTAACGGGGATAGAGCATGGGCAATCCCCCTCTCCACTTATTCTGGGTGAGCTTATCCTAGGTCTCGATGCTCGTGCCCGGATGCATCGTGCTCCCTTTCGGGTTCTAGGATCGTTTTGCAGGTATGTTGGGGTACTACTTTTCCTTTTTTGAAACTTGCCTTTGTTCGAAATTGTGACATTGTGTTGTGGTTCATGCAGGTTTGGCTACAGGAGAGGCTTGGTTTGATCGACCCTCCTCGATCCGTGAAGGGCTATAGCTATAAAGGCTTCACGGGTCGTAAGATGGCGCAAACATGGAACCATGGTTATACCTAGGAAGGATGGCATTCCTACTTGCATTTTAATGGGCGAGTTGATATTAGGTGGACAATCCCGTGGTGGTATATCAGTGGACAGGCCGGGTTTCCATTCTCATCCTTGACTCATGTTATGCAGATATTATCCTTAAGGGATCCGATTTATATTTACCCGAGCGAGTTCTCGCGCCAAATGGGGGTAAGGCGAACTGTATCGGAGGTTACTAGGGGTGCTCCTAAGTCTGATTCGTGGACGGAAAGTTCTCTCAGGGAGTTTAGGATGTCTTGGAGACAAAGGTTTTCACGTCCCATTGTTATAGAAAATGCTCGACCGACCGACCTTACTCCTTTCCGGCGGGGAGCTTATGAATTCCCGTCAAGACAAAGCAAGTTGAAAGTTAGGAAGATCGTGGTGCTAGAGGATAAGGAGGCGACTCAAGGCAATGTCACTAAGCGCTTGACAAAAGACAGTGTTACTGATCTTAGTTCCGTCAGTTCATCTATACGGGCCAAGACTGACAAGACCCATATTGAGAATGTGAGTGAGGAGGGGAAGTGGGATTGGCTGGGCTCGCCTTTGGCTAGGGTGGTGCAAGCTTGTGTTCGAAGGGGTCGATGGGGAGAGACCTGAACAAGCACACCCGAATGGCAAGAAAAGGGGAAAAGTTGGACCGGTAGTGTAACACCCTCATTTGCCCAGAAGCCTTACCAAGACATTTCCAAGTAAATAAAGGTGTTACCATCTCGGTATTACCCAAGGTAGTAGTCCATTACAATACAATTCCGAAACCAACCATTTAAAACTAAATAATGAATTATTACAATCTCGTATCTACAGAACACAGTTACACAATTACAGCAGCGGAAGTACAACTAATATGGCTAAGACCTATAAACGTGGTCAGTGACAGCGCAGACTCATCCCGTACAGTCAACCAGAATACAATCATCACACATCATCAACCTGCACACTAGCACTACTCCCTAAAAGACCGAAAATGTCAATTGGATCGTCGCAGGTCCCTAAGAAAATAGGGTCACAATTTAAACAGAGAATACGGTTAGAACATACTAACATCATAACACAAGTACGTAATATAAACATTCAGTTACAGCCGTCTTGGTACCATCATCGGTACCAATCCTCAATATCATCTCCACATTCTCAGTACAATCACGGTACCCATCAATAATCTCATCTCAACTCTTCTGGCAGACCCTTTCATTTCGAGTGTGCACACCCCCCGCAGGTTCAACAACCCGCGAGGAGTAATCAGGGAGGGGACCGTGATCAAGGGCCCCGGCTAGGTCTAAAGCTAGCCTCACCAACTCCAATATATAAATATTCATCAATCATTCTTCCATCATTATTCAACATTATTCTCATTAGCACGATATCACATCGTACTCGTAACTCATACATGCATCATAACATTAACGTATTCTAATTAAGGAAAACCTTACCTAATTAGCAGGTCGCCACCGGGTCGGTAGTACAGATCACCACCGAAACTCAACGAATTCCGATCCTAGTAAAATATTATATACTTAAATTAATATCGACACTAACGTAGCTAAATAATAAAATGAATCACGACCCGACTTAACTAAATTATAAAATGAGACTGACCCTACGTTACTAAAGGATAAAATGAGCCTGACCCGGTATTATAATTGGGCAGGGACACGTGACACTTTCCGACTTCTCGCTCTCGACCCAATACACCCCGACGGCCACAACTACAACCCCGACAACTACCGTTACAACACCACACCCAACGCCAACTACAACACAACACAACACAACGCCAAAAATCACTATACAACACCAACAACACCACTTCACTAACAATAACAACCGTCAAGACAATAACACAGCAACAACGCGGAAACAACAAGCATAACCCGATACCAATCAATAGCCTCGATCCTGGCCCTAACATGGTCGTGTCCCTTCTAAAACGATATCGGAAAACAACCTACGACCCTAAAATAAATAAGATACGTAATATACCTATAGTTGCTTGCTAGAGAACAAAAGCGGCAAAATAGGCTAGGATGCCGTAAGAGATGGCAAAAGCAACGGCCAAGGGTGGCTGGAGGAATCTAGTGGTGAAGGAGGAGGCAGACGAGTTGAGGTGTGTGCTGTGTGCAGCGAATGAACAAGACGAAGGGGAAGAAGTCTATTCTTGCTGCGGCGTACAAAACGATAATGGGGGGTGTGGTTGTGAATAATAATAAACCTATTAGATTATTACTAATAAATTTAAAGTAGTAGGTAATTATTGTAGAAAAAAGGAGTGTAACAATGAAGATAAGGGAGAACAGAAACAAAACCGACGCGATGGAGGAAGCAAACCGAGGCTACCAGAAACAGTAAGCAACAAATATAACACCGACGGACAGAAATATGAGGCGACAAATGAGACCGAGATGGGCAGAGACCGGAGGTAGCAAAACCCAAACGAACAGTAACCCGAGGCAACGGAAAAACCGAGCGGACAAAAATACGAGGCGACAGAAATGGAGACACGGTAACAGAACGGACGTCGAAGCTGTGTCGTGGTATAAGCCACTGACTTGAAAACTATTTCAGTACGACCGGGGTGGCAATCGACAAACACCTGCAGTTTCCCAAGGTTAACACAGCAGCTAGCGAACTCGTCCACTCGACGCAACTAGCTATGGAACGAAACACAAACAAAAAACCCAGAATATAGAGAGCAAGATGGAGTAGATCGAGAAGAGAAGGAGGAGGAAGAAAATGATTGTTTTTGTGTGTACTATGACCAGCGAGATGGCAACATATATATAGAGCAAAAAGACCATGCACGCTCCACCTTGTTAATACAAATCAATGCATTAAAAACAAACGCTCCATCTTGTTAATGCAAATCAATGCATTAAAACAAAATATTGCCAATAAGTGGAGGATTTACAACAGCCGGATGAACTTGGACATTCACATACCAACTGAACCTGGACAGCCCATCTAGGTGAACCACCCAAACCCGAGACAAAGTCGAGTCGATTCAACATGCGTGTGTTCATGTTCAAGCCCAAGTGCACCATCCTCCACAAAAGTCTCACTCGACACACAAAAGGAAATATGAGGAATAAAGGAGTAAATAAGATAGTATTAGTTACTACCCACCACCGATGTGGGATAGCAACTTATGTACCATAAGACTTACAAGCCTTTACTCCAACAATCCCCCACTAAAGGCGAAGGAAGAAACGGGGAAAGGAAATTCTGGGTTAAGGAAGGCTTGGATACTTAGGTATCAATGTCTTTCGACTTGAATTGACACTTTAGTGAAAATGAGGCAACAACTTATTATCTGATAAGAGAATATCTTACGATTTGAATTCCTTACTGATTTTCGGTTGAGACCCTCACAACACATATCATACCTTCAAATCGTGCATGTTCCGCGATTTCAATGTGCAACGCTTTTACAAGGCCATGCGTTTACCTCGGTATAACGAGTGTTTTAGTAAGACTTTTACTAAGTCTGACATAGATGGCGGCCAAACCGTCTCACCCGTATAGGTGGTTCAAGTAGTACTTCTCAATAGCACTTCTCACTAGAACCATTAAGGATGTAGGAGTCCATCCTGTAAAACAAAGTCACGAATCCATCAAGTGCTTCTCAACCAGTACCACCATGAAGGCTATGGATTAAATGCCATAGGAATAGAGTCTTTGGTTCATGTCAAATCATACACTGCTTTGACTTAAGAACCTAAGTCCCATTCCCCTCGATAATTCACGGACTACTCTCCGTGGCAATCCTTTTGTAAAAAGATCAGCAAGGTTGCTTTCGGACTTCACATAGTCCACAGCAATTACTCCATTTTTCAGGAATTGCTTAACCACACCATGCCTGATTCGAATATGTCTTTTCTTGCCATTGTAGACATCATTCTTAGCAACTCCAATTGCTGCTTGTGAATCACAGTGCAAGGAGACTGGTGCTACCTGTCCACCCCCCCCCCCCCACAACGGCATGTCTGCTAGCAAGTTTCTCAGCCAATCTGCCTCTTATCCTGCCAACTCAAGAGCATAAACTCAGATTCCATAGTGGAGGTTGCTATACAAGTCTGCTTTGAAGACTTCCACGAGATAACACCTCCACCTATGGTAAACACATAACCCCTAGTTGAACTGATTTCTGGATTACTGTTGATCCAGTTAGCATCACTGTAACCTTCTAACATAGCAGGGTACATACCATAATGCAGACATAGATCGCAAGTACCTTTCAGATATCGTAGTAAACGACTCAAAGCAGTCCAATGTTCACTATTAGGGTTATGAGTATATCTACTGAGTCTACTCACAGTATAAGCAATATCAGGCCGAGTGCAGTTCATGAGAAACATCACACTTCCTATGATTTTAGCATATTCTTCTTGGGAGACACTTTCGCCCAAGTTTTTACACAGGTGAACACTAGGATCATAGGGAGTTCTAGCAGGCTCAACATCAAAGTGGTCAAACTTTCTCAACACCTTTTCCACAAAATGAGACTGACTTAGGGTGATTCCATTAGAGTTTTGGATAATCTTAACTCCTAGGATTACGTCAGCTTTCCCTAAATCTTTCATCTCAAACTATGATGACAAGAACTCTTTGGTTTTATTTACAACAAATAAATTCTTACCAATTATTAACATGTCATCAACATACAGGCAAATAATCACACAATCTGATCCAAACATCTTTGAATACACACATGAATCAGAATTATTGGTAACGTAGCCATCTTTAATCAAGGTGTTGTGAATTTTTTCATACCACTGTTTGGGTGCTTGTTTCAGACCGTATAGTGATTTTCTTAGTTTACACACTTTACTCTCTTGACCTTTAACCACAAACCCCTCGGGTTGTGACATGTAGATCTCTTCCTTTAAGTCTCCATTCAAAAAAGCTATTTTTACATCCATCTGATGTATCACAAGATTATGAATAGCAGCTAAAGCGATTAGAGTTCTTATGGTGGAAATTTTGGTCACGGGTGAGTAAGTATCAAAGTAATCAATATCTTTCTTTTGCGTAAACCCTCTTACCACAAGTCTAGCCATGAACCTTTCTATTGTACCGTCGGGTCTAAGTTTCTTTTTAAATAACCATTTACTAGAAATTGGCTTACACCCTTTAGGTAAATCAGTTAACTCCCATGTCTGATGAAACAATAGAGTCTAGTTCACTTTTAATAGCATCTTTCCAAAAGTTAGCATCAATAGACCTCATAGCCTCATCATACGTTTTTGGATCTTCTTCTATTAAAAAGGCAGAAACAAACTCATCACTAGTACAGAAATCACATGCATTTTCAGTTAAGAAAGTTGTAATAAAATCATTGCCGAAATCTTTCTCAATTCTAGGCCTTTTACTCCTTCTAGGTTCGACATCATGATCAGCAGAGGTACTACTACCAGCATGCATGGAACTATCAACAGAATTAACAGGCAATTCAGACAATTCAGGCAATGATGTAACATCTTTCTTTAATGGGAAAACATGCTCAAAAAATTCAGCGTCTCTAGCTTCAGAAATAGATCGATCACTTAAAGACATAAATCTATATGCAGCACTATTTTGAGCATATCCAATGAAAACGCAATCATAGGTTTTAGGTCCTATAGTGGGTCTCCTAAAATTAGGTAAACCTACTTTAGCTAAACACCCCCACACTCTCAGGAAACTAAGGTTGGGAGCATAACCCTTCCACAACTCGTAGGGTGTCTTGTCTAGTTTCTTATGAGGTACCCGATTAAGAATATGACAAGCAGACAAAACTGCTTCCCCCCACATGTCATCGGAAAGGCCAGAACTTAAAAGCATGGCATTCATCATTTCCTTTAAAGTCCTGTTTTTACGTTCAGCTACTCCATTTGATTGGGGTGTGTAAGGTGGACTTTTCTCATGAATTAGACCATATTTCTCACAAAAGTCTATTAAATAATTAGAGCCATATTCACCCCCTCTATCGGACCTAACTCTTTTAATCTTCTTATCAAGTTGATTTTCTACCTCGTTTTTAAACTTTTCAAACATATCCTCAGCTTCACTTTTATGTGTAAGTAAATACACTTTAGTGTACCTAGAACAATCATCTATAAAAGTGACGTAGTAATGTTTGCCTCCTCTGCTCACAGTGCTTTTAAAATCTGCTAGGTCGGTGTGAATTAACTCTAGAAGGTCTGTATGTCTAGTTTTAACAGGTTTATTTGGCTTCTTAGCAAATTTAGCCTCTACACAACTAGGACATTTTGTAAACACTTCTGAAGATAATGACGGGATAAGCGACATTGATTTGAGTTTTGTAATAGACTCAACATTCACATGACCTTGTCTACCATGCCACACATCAATAGACTCAGCAATATAAACAGAAGGAGAAGCTTTATTATTAAAGGTAGAAACATCAATGTTCAAAACAAACAGACCCCCACTAAGATAACCCTTGCCCACGAAGTCTCCATTGCGAGACATTACAACCTTGTCAGCCTCAAAAATGAGTTTCACACCAACTTTGTTAAGTAAGGCACCAGACACTAGGTTTCTGCGCAATGAAGGAACATACAAAACATTACTAAGGGCAAGAGTCTTCCCTGAGGTAAGTTTAAGAAACACCTTGCCTTTTCTTTTTTTTTGGTAAAATGTGAGTATATTGCCAAAATTTCAAAGTAGTACATATACAATAACTAACGAATGTATAACAAAAACCATCAACCAAATTAGCCTCATTAAAAACTTAAGACATCCAATGAATATTGCTCGAGGCCGTCTTTCCTAGGATCCTTGTTGTCACTTCCCTTTTTATTCTCCTACAAATCTCCTCAGGTCTTAATATATTACCTTTTTGCCAAGCACCATTCCTCTGACACCATATATGATAGTAATATGCATTCAGTACAACTGCGTCGACTTTCCAACGAACTGCTTTCTGGTTTCCTGCTGCCATCCATTGAGCATTCTAAACTGTCCCACTCCATTTCTTAAGTTCAGCCTTAACTTTTATACTGTAAACACCTTGCCTTTTCCTGTGATAACAACGGAGGAAGAGTTACCCATGTAGACGCATTCACCATCATCTACAGCTTCAAACTCGGCGAACAGCTCCTTATTAGCACAGAGATGCCTTGAAGCTCCAGTATCCAGAATCCAGTCACTAGCATTTGCCACCAGATTTGCCTCAACCACGACAGCTGCAATGATGTCATCTGTTTCAGCAAGATTAGCTTGGCCAACATGACCACCTTTTTTCTGGGGACATTGGTAAGCTTTGTGACCTGGTTGACCACACACATAACACACCAGATTAGTATTTGGTTTCTGAATTTTTGGAACAGCTTTGGTGTATTTTCCTTGACTCTGTTTGTTTTTGTTCCCCTGATCCTTGCCTTCACCACCCTTAGTGTTTCCCTTGTTCCCCTTATTTCCCTTCTTGTTCTCTCCCTTAGAAGACCCACCGGTTTCAACGAGATTAGTTTTGACGGGATTGAAGGACAAACTAAGAGATTTATCTTTTAGACGATTGGCCTCCTCGGTTCTCATATGGATAACTAGCTCTTGGAGTGACAAATCTTTTTTTTTTGTGTTTCAACTGATTTCTATAATCGCTCCAAGAACGGGGAAATTTTTCAAACAAAACATTAGCAAGGAAAACTTCATCTAACTTCATCCCTTCATTAACAACATCACTACATAAATTTTCATAAATATGGACTTGATCCATAATTGGTTTATTGTCAACCATTTGAAAATTTAGCCATTGCCCCACCACATATTTCTTTTCCCCAGCATCGTCAGCCCCATATTTTTTCTCCAATGACTCCCAAATAAATTTGGCTGACTTATGGACCATAAATAGGTCAAATAGAGTATTAGTCATATGATTGAGTAAATGACACCTAGCGGTTTTATTATCCTTCTCATATTTTTTGACTAACTCCTCGTTTTTGTTTATGAAAGAAATTAGAGGCGGAGTAGCCTCAACAGCGTTGTTATTCGACATAGGAATAAGTGGTTCGTTAAACAGAACGTAATCGACCTCTAACTGTTTAGAAAACATTAGTAATTTTTGCGACCATCGTCTATAATTGTTGCCATCAAGGGGCTCCAACTTCGACAGGTCGGGAATAGTTTTCGACAAAAACGACGACATTGTTACACGAATAAGAATAACAGTTTTCAAATTGTAGAATAAAGGAGTGTAGCAATGAAGATAAGGGAGAACAGAAACAAAACCGACGCGATGGAGGAAGCAAACCGAGGCTGCCAGAAACAGTAAGCAACAAATATAACACCGACAGACAGAAATATGAGGCGACAAATGAGACCGAGATGGGCAGAGACCGGAGGTAGCAAAACCCGAACGAACAGTAACCTGAGGCAACGGAAAAACCGAGCGGACAAAAATACGAGGCGACAGAAATGGAGACACGGTAACAGAACGGACGTCGAAGCTGTGTCGTGGTATAAGCCACTGACTTGAAAACTATTTCGGTACGACCGGGGTGGCAATCGACAAACACCTGCAGTTTCCCAAGGTTAACACAGCAGCTAGCGAACTCGTCCACTTGAGGCAACTAGCTATGGAACGAAACACGAACAAAAAGCCCAGAATATAGAGAGCAAGATGGAGTACATCGAGAAGAGAAGGAGGAGGAAGAAAATGATTGTTTTTGTGTGTGTTATGACCAGCGAGATGGCAACATATATATAGAGCAAAAAGACCATGCACGCTCCACCTTGTTAATGCGAATCAATGCATTAAAAACAAACGCTCCATCTTGTTAATGCAAATCAATGCATTAAAACAAAATATTGCCAATAAGTGGAGGATTTACAACAGCCGGATGAACTTGGACATTCACATACCAACTGAACCTGGACAGCCCATCTAGGTGAACCACCCAAACCCGAGACAAAGTCGAGTCGAGTCAACATGCGTGTGTTCATGTTCATGTTCAAGCCCAAGTCCACCATCCTCCACAAAAGTCCCACTCGACACACAAAAGGAAATAAGAGGAATAAATAAAGGAGTAAATAAGATAGTGTTAGTTACTACCCACCACCGTTGTGGGATAGCAACTTATGCACCATAAGACTTACAAGCCTTTACTCCAACAATTATTAAAGTAATAGTACGTGTTAGGATAATAGTACTAGAGATGTTATTATTCTAATAGTAATCGATTAAGAATATGACGATTAATATTAAGAGTAGTACGAGTTTAACGAGAACATATATCACTACTTATTAAAGAGACTCGAATTAACATAAAATACAAGTCTTATAAATACGGGTATTACAATCTACCCTTCTTATAAGGAACTTCGTTCCGAAGTTCACCACTCATGTAACGTAACCAAACATACACAAACCCATCATTAACCATCACCTCTGCCACCATGAATCATTGTAACTAGCTAATCACGTGTAAGCAGCACATGTTATTATAATCTACCCTCCTTATAAGGAACTTCGTCCCGAAGATCATCAGGATCCAACCACTAATGGCGCCTCTCGGCTAACTGACACCTCGCACCATTCACCTTTAATCGACATCACATGACTAATCACATAATTAACTGTTATACTTGCATCACATGCTACTGTACAACTGACTAACTATTCACGCACTAATGACTAATGTCATCTATTCCAACCTATTACGTGGAAAATGCCACGATCATTAAGAACACACATCATAGGAACCAACGGGATATGACATCCTACCCTCCTTATTAGGAACTTCGCCCCGAAGTTCACTAATCTTATACTCACGTTACCAACACTTCCAACATATTACGCATTATCTTGACACTAAGGAGATGACTCTTAACTCGACCTTATCATATAACACGTTATGAAATTATAATAGGACACTGTAAAATTTTCTAGCAAATATGCTTGTAAGCACTGACCATCGGTGATCAGTAAGTCGGCGATTATTCCATCATAACAATTCTCGATACATTTTCTACACTCATAACATCTCTTGATCATTTCACAACATCCGTTCTTTTGGCATCAATACTAACACCATAATTCCTTCATGTTTCATCTATATTTCTTAACTTACTCACCCATGAACTGATCGCGGGGGATTCTATTCCCGCATTAATCCAAATTTTCACAACATAAATTCTTTTTACTAATAAGTACTGACATCACTACTTAGATTGTTCTCATAGTTCGACATAAATACCAATCGATTATTTGTATACTCATTCTCATATGTCATACGTCACATACTTTAAGCTAAACAAACTGCTTGTAAGTACCACTGTGTTTATAATTGTTATACTTGTCATGACTCAATTCACATGATAGCATGCCACATATAACATACTTCTAACGTTATAAAATTGGGTGAACTCTCACTCTAAGACACTCTTACATATATGTACACCATGATTATCACACAAGTAAAACAGTAAGTTCACACAAAGACGATTTGCGCACAGTCAGTCCTGATACCCTGTGATGTTTTTTTTGTGGACTTGTGGTCATGATGTCACTACCCTATATCATTATCCAACATCCTGAAAACGAAATGTATGTGATGACACGACGAATTCACGGTTATACCCTGGACCCCTAAACTATTTCAAGTGACGGTATCATTTAACTTAAACTTCGTGATACAGAGCTCAATTCACATTATATAGTTAGTCTGAGGAACCATTCGGACATGAAAGCACGTGTGTCTTCTTTCAGCTTTGTTGCTACTACTTTATCATGTATTTATTTGACCATATATTGTTCATTAATCTAGATCCTTGTACCATCACTATGTCCGTTATCCTTCCCTTACTCTTATTTATACAGTTAGACTCGTTCACAACCATTAATGCGACATTCTAACAAGTGATTTAAACGACTAAGTAGTCTCATGACATCCCCTCGTTATATTATACGACTAGATTTTGAAAGTAAGACACGCACTCCCAATCTATATTACGATAAATCGTTGGCACAGTTGTATCTTTAACAGAATCATACTCACATGCATACACATGTATACTGAGAGAACGCATAAGCAGGCAATATAATCATCACGGTAAGAGAACAACACCACTGGACACTCTTAGATAACCACGTTAACAACTTCAGACCGTGAGACGATTTGCAGGTGGCATTTATTCCTCGTAATTGCAACAACCGACCAGATAGTTCATATATTATGTTTGCTTCAATTTTAAATTTAGAAACTAGCACAGGACTTAAAACCAACAATCACTACACAGATATTATAAAACATTTATTCGTCTAGGCATACATTACTCATCGACCAACACGTAAGGACGGGAAACTCATCAAGGATGTAAAAAAACAGAAAACAAAAAGTTAAACAACATTTATTTGTCTTGTTCACCAAATATGTCCAAATTCTTTACATTATTACGACTGAATATGAAAATTGATATCATGTTTAACTGTACATAAGTTGAGTACTCGGTTTGTTGTCTGATGACTCGTGCACCGATGTTCTTTATCACATAAGCGACTTATGACCATAACAAATTTATCAGACAACAACACATCTAATTCGTAAGATCCACGTTAAGGAAATTATGCAACATGAACCGGTATAACGTCTCGTGACCCGAATTTACTCTGAATTCATCATTAACATATAATTTTAACTCTTATTACACCATACGATAAGGTAGATACATTCAATTTTAGTGTATTCACTTGAACAGGAGGAAACAATGACCAATTATTTGACTTATTTAAACACGTCTTAAGAACATTGTCGTCATGATAGAAAAATCATAATTAAATCTTTATAATTCAAAACAATATAAAATTAGTGGGCTTAAACTCTCAAGACACTCCTGTACAACTTTCTAGTGCAAACCAATTTCAAATTCCAAACATAACAGTGATTTACAGAATCATTTTCCTGAACTGACAATTTTTTACTTTGAAAACGCTTCGCTTGATCAAATGAGTTTCAAATCATATTTTCGAGCAAACCAAGTTCCAACATTATCCAAACTCTTCAAAGTGATATCGATAAAATTTTGCAATGATAATTTCATCTCTAAGTAAGGTTTATAATGGAAACCTTGACCACCAACAAATGGGTTGAAGTACTTGGATTTAGATCCCGGAATTTTACAGTGAAGAACTAGACTTAAAATAAACGTGAGTCTCTTTTCAAACTTTTGTGAAATATGCACTGTAACGGGTGGAATAATTCAGTAACACATTGTTCATGTTAATGAAGGTGTTTTAAGTTGTTCTGGCATTGTCTCGACACAGTTAACATTTAGCAAGCATCTTTGCTTAGGCCATCAAAAATAGAACTTAGTAAACACATTATTCAAGTTAGACGAAGTCCTTTAAATGTGTGTTGTCAATAACTCAACACAGTTTTTTTTTAAATACTCATTTAAACCACCAAGAATAGAAATCAATAACAAGATACGACTCGGAACCTATCACATTGACGTGGAAGCATATAAGCTCATAACGAAACACGAATATCTAAGTGACTTTGACAGAAATTCACATTAATGAATACGACACTACGGATAAATCATTTTAATAACACGTTGTACTCATGTTCAAGTAATAAATAAATTTTGATTTCACAATTTACCTTGTAAATCACACATTATACTAATCAGAGTGAAATAGAAACGATGCATTTATATATACATTATTGCTTCTTATAAAACAAACAGATCGACATGATTCCAGATACCACATATGCTTTCAATAACCGATTAATAGACAAGTTCATTAACTTTTCGGCCCCTAGGACACCTCAACAAAATGGTGTTATCTAAGTAGTACTGCTGAATTTCAGGAAAGAGGAGAGAAACCCTACGATAGGCGATCCTGGAGGCAATTTTGGGAGGCTGAAACTTGCATCAATGGCGAGGAATTCCACTTCTAAGACCGCGTTTAAGAGCAACCTTCGTAACATCACAAAGAGGAGAGCAATGAACTCAAAAGATAAGAATGATAAGATCGATCAACTGCAACGTAAAGGAAAAGAGAAACTGAACGATGAGTATGCAACTAAATATGCTAGCATACAAGATATAATGGGTATTCGCATTCAATCTTGACGAGGATGACCTAACGGGTGACAAGAGTGATCAATCTGATAATAATGACAGGGATGATCATGGAGAATGGTCTGTAATCCAGGGAAGGAAAGCAGTTCCTGCACCTAATGATGAACCACATACAATGATACAGATTACGGATGAGGATGTGCATGAGGAAGTCCAGTATTGGAAACAGGCTGTTTATGGTTTCGTTATTGGGGCTAACCCTCCAATGGCTGTATTATAAGGCTTTTTACGTCGAATATGGAGCAAACACAAAATAAGTAAAATCTTCTTCCTTCCCAATGGTGTTTTCATTGTAAGGTTTAACACGATGGAAATGCAAGAACAAGTGCTAAGGGCTGGACACTATCTCTTCGATAGTAAACTAGTCATTGTTAAACGATAGGAAGAGGATGTGGAATTAGAAAAAGAGGAGGTCAGAAAAGTACCAGCGTGGATTAGGCTACACAGGTTACCTCTAAAATTTTGGGGTCGAAGCTTGCCTAAGCTAGCTGGTAGTATAGGTACATTCTTGCAAAATGATCCGGCGAGTTAGCTAAAGACACGGTTGGGATATGCAAGAGTCATGGCGGAATTGCAAGTTGACCAGTTTTTCCCAGTGATACTAAGGTTTATGGATGAGAAGCAACAGGTGGTAGAAGTTGATATTGAATACGAATGGAAACCTGTGGTATGCAAGGGATGCAAAAAGATTGGTCATGAACAAATTCGGTGCAAGTCTGTCTCCAAGCAAAAGGAGTAGGCTGTACAGGGTCCAAAGCCAGTCAAGTGGATATGGAAACAGGTGGAAAGACCTATAATCATACAGGGTAGCAATCATGGGAATGGATTAGTTGAACAAGGGGAGAAAAGCTCAGTATCTCGGATGGATCGGAAAAAAGGAGATATCCAAATTCCTGTTAACCCATTCATTCAAGGTAACTCGCAATCTCCACTGAAGAACAAGGAATCTTATGCGATTATCCTTTCAAATTTAGGAAGGAAATCAGATAGGATTGAGGGCCACTTAAACACACCCAATAATCAAATGATTAAGTGGGGATTCTGGAATGTAAGAGGAATGAATAGGGGTAAGAAACAACTGTTAATAAATAATTTTCTTATGCAGAATAATGTAGGTTTTTTTGGTCTGTTAGAGACTAAAGTAAAGCAGAATAATGTTAGCAAAGTGATGGAGAGCTTTAGGAGTTGGAGTATCTCTACAAATACAGTCAATCATCCGGGTGGTAGGATATGGATCCTTTGGCAACCTACCATGTGTGACATCCAACTTTTGGAGTATGATGCTCAATATATCCATGTGAAAGTTACTACTAAACCGCAGCATGTATGTTTCCACATAACGTTTTATGCTTTCAATGGTATTCTTGAAAGAGAGCATTTATGGAGTAATTTAAATAGGATAGCTCTGGTTATTACCTCTCCTTGGGCAATTGGAGGGGATTTCAACTGTGTTATTCATCATGATGAGGGAGTTGGAGATTCGTTCAACAATGTTGAGGCAGAACCATTCAGAAATTGCATACATCAGTGTGAGGTGATAGATAGTCAATGGGGGCACTATACACATGGAACAATAAACAAAGACCTGAAGATCGTGTGTATAGCAAACTTGACAGAGTACTAGTTAATCAGGAGCGATTGAACTGCTTTCCGGAGTTTATTGCCCACTTTCTTCCTGAAGGACAATTTGACCACACGTCGTGTCTGATACAAGAGAATAAAGCTATGGAGAGAAGGCCAAAACCATTTAAGTTCTTCAATATGTGGAGCAAATCACCTGATTTTGAGGAGATAGTCAGAAGTGGGTTACAAAGTCGGTTGGATGGTACTCATGCTTATAAACTAGTGAAAAAAAACTGAAGGCATTAAAACCTTGTTTGAAAGCCCTTAACAAGGCTCAGTTTACGGACATTGAGCAAAATGTTGAAATTTCATACACAAAGTTGATTCACATTCAACAGCAACTGGGAGTTCAACCTAGTAATAGAGATTTAATACAACAGGAATGTGACTTGAGGGAAACGTATAACCAGTTAGATGAAGCACGAGTGGATTTCCTGAGGCAAAAGGCTAAATTGGCCTGGAGCTCTGAAGGGGATACTAATTAAGTGTTCTTCCATGGAGTCTTGAAAGCTAGAAGGAGACAAAATAAGGTACTCATTATAGAGGACCAAAATGGAAACGTCCATAAGGATATTGAAGGAATTCAGGAAAGTTTCATTCACTTTTATGAAGACTTGCTTGGAAGGAGTAATCCAACCACAAGAATTAGTAAGAAAGTCATGGCGTGGGTAATAAATGTGAGGAACGACATAGGGAGATGCTGATAGCAACTGTAACTGAGGAAGAGATCAAAGAAATTATTTTTAGCATTCCAAATGACAAAGCCCCGGGTCCGGATGGTTATTCGAGCAATTTTTCAAGTCTAGTTGGGACATTGTGGGTAGAGATGTGATTGAGACTATCAAAGAGTTCTTCAACAATGGCAAACTCCTTAAACAGTTGAATGCCACCAACATTTCATTGACCCCCCAAAGTTAATTGTCCTACTTCTGTGAAATAGTTTAGGCCAATTGTTTGTTGTAATGTTGTTTACAAGTGCATTTCAAAGATTTTGTGCACTAGATTAGGTAATGTGCTTCCTCATCTGATTTTGCCTACGTAGGGTGGCTTTATTAAAGGAAGAAGTATCATCGAGAATATATTAATCTGCCAGGACCTAGTGAAGCTATATGGGAGGAAGGCAGTTTCCCCGAGATGTTTGTCGTTTAAAATCGATTTACAAAAGGCATACGATTCAATAGAATGGGCATTCCTTTTTCAAATGATGAAGGATCTGAACATTCCCGAGCAATTCATCAATCTGATTCAGGAATGTGTCATGATAGCATCGTATTCTTTAAGCCTGAATGGTGAAATGTTTGGTTGGTTCAAGGGTAATAGAGAACTACGGCAAGGGGATTCTCTATCCCCATTGTTGTTCACTATATACATGGAGTATCTCTCTAGACTCCTGACATATACTACTACTACCATGAAATTAAAATTCCATCTGTTATGTAAGCAAATGTGACTAAGCAGCCTGATGTTTGCTGACGATTTACTCCTCTTTTGCAAAGGGGATATTAAGTCTATTATGGTGATTCTTAGAACTTTCTCTACCTTTTCTAAAGCTTCAGGGCTACAAATGAGTAAGGGTAAATCTAATGTCTATTTTAATGGTGTGAACCATGATATTAGACAGGAGGTGGTTTGAATCTCTGGATGCAACGAAGGAACGCTTCCATTTAAGTATCTGGGAGTACCTATTAAACTCGGGAAACTAAGCATTAGTGATTGTCAGCCGCTTATAGAAAAAATCTTGGAGAGGATTAGGGGTTTGGGCACGAGAAAGCTCTCTTTTGCTGTGAGATTGGTCCTCGTCAAAGCTGTCTTTAAAACACTTCATTCGTACTGGGCGTCTATATTCATATTGCCCAAAGGGATCATTGCAAAGATTGAAGCTACGTGTAGGAATTTCCTATGGGATGGTGGCTCGATTTTTTCCAAAATCCCAACTTTCTCATGGGAGAGAATGTGTAAGGAAAAGAAGGAAGGAGGTCTAGGTCTCAAGATTGAAAGCATTTGGAATAAAGCTACTCTCCTCCTGCTGACACGAATTGGGCGTGGAAGAAAATTTGTAACATAAAGACATTGTTGAGTGATGCTTATGAAAAAAATGAATGGGATTGCAGGATTGGCAAGGAGTATAGTGTTACGAAAGGATATAAATGGCTAGTTCAACTTGCGAGTGAAGTATCCTGGCATCTTCTTGTTTTGGGTAAATGGATAATTCCCAAACACGGATTTGTGTCATGGCTATACTACAGCAGTAGAGTCAACACTAAAGACAAGCTTCATAGACTTAACATTAGTGCTGATTCCAGCTACTGCCTATGCGAGAAAAGGGAGGAAACGTCGCAGCATTTGCTCTTTTGCTTCACTTACAGCGCTCGTGTTATTAATGGTCTATAGGATTGGACGGGGACTGATCTTGCATTAAATAATTTGCAAGGTTGGAGACGTCACAAGAGATACTTGAGACTCAAAGTAGGAATCCTCAATGGAATTATTTGTGCTGCAATAATATACCAGATTTGGATGCAACGTAATAACTGCAGGATGGAGCATAAGCTGCTTAGACCGGAAAAGTGTATTTCCATCATTATTCAGGATGTGAGAACGAGAATAAGACAGCAACTCAAAGGGGATACTATGAGAAAATATAGGAATTGGTTGAATAGAATTATGTAAACTAGTTTGAATCCTTTTTGTTGGTTGTCAAAACGTATGGCTTGATAGCTTTGGTTGTAAATATTTCTTCATTAATATATTTACATTTTAATAAAAAAAATGGTGTCATAGAACACATGAATAGAACTCTCGAGACCATGGCTCGAACTATGTTGTTATGTAGTAAGCTACCTAGAAACTTTTGGGCCGAAGCACTAAACACCACTTGCTACATTCATAATAGAGTCATGATTAGAAGTATTGTCAATAAAACACCCTATAAGTTGCTACATGGTCGTAAACCGAACATTTCTTACTTTAGATGTTTTGGAAGCAAGTGTTTTGTGCATAACAATGGTAAAACTAATCTAGGAAAATTTAACCCACGTAGTGATGAAGCCGTGTTTATAGGGTATTGCCGATCATAGTAAAATTTATAGGGTTTATAATAAGAGAACTATGATGATTGAGGAAAGTGTGCATGTCATCTATGATGAATCTACCCTTCTTGAACAGGTACCAGTTGATACTGATGTTGGACAAGATGATGAGGAGTTCGAGATAGGGCTTGCTAGAACGGAAAGCACGCTTCAAGAAGATGCGCAAAATGGAGGTGTTGAGCAACAGTCATCCAGACCGGTGACTGATGAGGAGGGCACTTCTTCAAGGGGAACTAACAAATCTCCTGACAATGCATTTGTCTCCTCTACTGTTACAAGAACCAATGTGGAAGGACCAAGAGAGTCCTCCAGGTCTGGTGTTGAAGCGTCAACTTCCAGCCATGAAAGAACAGTCGGAGAGACTGTTCAGTTGAGAAGGAAGATACTTTCATTCCAAGGAAGTGGAATCATCACAGCTCACATCCTCTCTCAAATCTGACAAGTGGCGTAAGATCCAGTGTACAAATAAGGTCATCCCTCAGAAGAAACAACTTATTTGAATGCAGTGCTATCATCTATCAGATCGAACCGCCTAATGTAACAGACGCCATGACTGATGCTGAGTGGCTCATGGCAATGCAAGAAGAACTAGTTCAATTCAAGAGGAACGATATATGGCATCATGTCCCTAGGCCCTCTATTTATACTGTTATCAGTACTAGATGGGTCTTTCACAATAAGCTAGACGATTTCGGTGAAATCGTAAGGAACAGGGCTAGACTAGTGGTGCAAGATCAACACGAAGGTATCGACTATGATGAAACCTATGCACCAGTAGCTAGACTTGAGGCCATAAGGCTCCTAATAGCTTTTGCGGCTCACAAAGGTATCAAACCTTTTCAAAAGGATGTTAAAACCACTTTTCTAAATGGTTATTTATAAGAAGAAGATGTCTTTGTGGAGCAACCTCCGATTTTTATAGACAATGATTATCCCGAACATGTTTTTAAACTTGACAAAGCACTCTATGGTTAAAACAAGCCGAAGAGCTTGGTATGATCGCTTGTCAATGTTTCTTCTTCAAAATAGTTTTCGTAGAAGTTCGGTGGATAAGACATTGTTTATTAAGTCACAATCAGATGGACTATTGATTGTCCATGTATATGTCGATGACATAATATTTGGAGCAACTAGGGAACTCCTTACTCTTTATTTTTCCAATCTACTGAAATCGGAGTTTGAGATGAGCATGATGGGTGAACTCGGATTCTTTCTTGGACTTCAAATCAAACAATCGAAGGAAGGAATCATGATTCACCAACAAAAGTACATCAAGGAGATGCTAAAGAAGTTCAGGATGACAAATGCAAAACCGTACACTACACCCATAATATATTCGTTTAAGTTGGACAAAGATGAAAATGTTAAGATCATGAGTGAGTCCGTGTATAGAGGTATGATAGGCTCGTTGCTCTACTTAACGGCGAGTCGTCCCGATATTTTATTTAGTATTTGCTTATGTGCTCGTTTCCAAGCAAATCCAAAAGAATCCCACTTTAAGGCCGCAAAATGCATTCTTCGGTATTTGGTTGGAACACAACGGCTATATTTGTGGTACCCTTTAAGTTGCCCTTTTAACCTTGTAGGTTATTCGGATGCGGAATATGTCGGGTGCACGGTTGATCGAAAGAGTATTTCCGGGATTGCTACATTCTTGGGTCCATGCCTAATCTTGTGGGCATCTATGAAGCAAAATACGGCTGCGCTTTCAACAACCGAGAGTGAATACGTTAGTGCGGCTCATTGTTGTTCTCATGCCTTATGGGTACGTCAACAACTCGTCGATTTTGGTATGTTATTTGAATCCATTTCGATTATGTGTGATAACACAAGTGCAATTAACATATCTAAAAATCCAATTCAACACTCGAGAACTAAACACATTGATGTACGTCATCATTTTCTTAGAGATCACGTAAAAAAGGGAAATATTGAGTTACTTTTTATCAATACCGAAGATCAAATAGCCAACATATTTACTAAACCGTTAGCAAGAGATCAATTTGAAAAGTTTCGACTTGAGATTAGTTTGATTGATTGTTCAACTTGATTTCATGTGCTTATCGTATTGCCTTGTATGATTGGCTAGACGTGTTTTGATCTTTATTTTAGTAGTTATGCATGATGTTTAAACCTTAAATGTTAATTAATTGATTAATTGGTATCCAATTGTATTTAAGAGTCTTTTGTTTATATTAATCGGCAAGTCATTTGTTTTACCCACAAAAACAACCCATTACCCACAAAATTAAATCCTTCATCCCACGCTTCCTTATTTTCTCGTCAAAATGACCTCCTTATCTTTTGAAATCAACCAACCTTCTTCCCCTGACAACTTTTTCCAAATTGTCAAATATTGTCCACCTTTTCTCTTCCTTTATCTTTCCTACAAATAAAATAATGGGTTTTTCTATGGGTACCCCTCAACTATTGGCTTTTCCAAGTGGTACTCCCACCTTTTTCGAATTACAAGGTGTACCCCTAAACTTTATTTATCACTTCATATCATAACCAAAGTGATCAGTGTATTACAATTATTTTTTTTAAAATGAATAATTAACATATTAATCAATCCAATATTATGCTTCAAACCACCTCTCTTTCTTTACCATTCACCAAGCCACCAAATGTCCACCACAACGCACCTCTGTTGTCGATCGACGTCGACCTCTCTACCTCACTCTTTAAAATCCTTCAACCTCAATTCTTTCATCACCCCTATGTCGTAGTGTGATGGAATGACGTTTTTCGAGTAAAGGATTCAAATTGAAGAAATATATCATGGTTGTTGAAAGTCAAATAGAGAATAATCATTATTTACATCAACAATTGAGAAAAAATTTCGTTAGAAAATTATAACTTTGGTTACAATATAGAGTAATTTACAAAGTTTAGGGGTACACCATGTAATTCGAAAAAGGCGGGGTACCACTTGGAAAACCCGATAGTTGAGAGGTAGCCCATAGACAAACTCATTCCATATTTTAATTATCACCTTATTACCCTCACCTTCTCATAAAAAGCCTACAATCCTACACCTATTAACCCATTAAATTTGTTCCTGACATTCGGTTCCAAAGTCACTTTCCGGACATTAGTTCCAAGTTGTCAATATCATGTTATCAATCTATCAATTCTCTCTCCAATCACATCAATTTGTCTTCTCCATTACCTTCTTTTGTTATCTTATTCTCTAATCTATCTATCATTTTAATTTTCTTTTCTTCTCCATCACTCCATGTTGATCCTTTTGTAACTTGAATCAACAGTTACAAAAAAAAACAAAAAAAATTCCAAAAAAAAAAACGGAAAATAAAAACCCTAATTTTCTAATTCAAGGGTTTGATTCTTTTTATTCCATTTTCTTCCTCCGTTCTTTTACTTTTTCTCTTCATCTATCTTTTGTTTACCTCCATTAAAGTTCTATCCATATTCACTCATATGGTCAAAGATTTGGTACAATATCTCTCTATCCTAAACCCTAAAAAACCTCTCCTCCCCTCCAAACCCTACAAAAAAATTGTCCCTCGGGGGCTGCCATCTACCAATTCCGGTAGTGGTAAGCCCCAAATTTTAATCTTTACCGTCAATTTTTAGTAATTTCTTTAGATTGTAATAATTCTTGCCTCTTCTTTTTGGAGATTTGTCCCATCAATTGATGGGTTTGTTCCCATATTTTTTGTGGGTTTGTTCTCTCTTTTGGAGAGGTTCAAGAATTATGTGCAAGATCATCATGGGAGGAAGGAAATTTCTACGTATGGTGATACAATTGAGGTCAAATCTCGGTCTAGTTTTTGTCAAAATAGAGAAAGTTCGTCCTTTTGAAGACTATATTATCAGATCCATAGATTCCTTCGCGAAAGGCAGTGTCAATCAACAACGATATATAGAAGGCTATGCAGAAGCGTGTTATTCGAATAGCGATCTCTATCTCAAGGATGTTCTTTATTTATTTTTTACAAATATGTATTCAGTTCAATTTGATATCGTTTGTATATATCGTATGGTTTATTATTAATGAAATTGATCTGCACTTCAAAAAAAAATCTCTCTCCTCTTCATAATCATTCACTCACCGTCATACTCAAAGATAACCTCATTAAAAAATTGTGAGAATCCAAAAAGAACTTGTAAACGATTGTTATTAGAAAGAAATTGTTCATCTCTCACCGAAATCAGAAAAGACGTTTTCCGATATGCTCTCAATCCCTTCCAATGCAAGTATAACAACAAAGTATGAGTTTAATGATGCTTAGAAGATAATGAAACATTTTCTCCTTGACCTAATCTTTATTCATAACCCTTCCCACAAAACAGCCTTCCATTCATGACCCATGTTTAATGACTGCTGATATTAACTTTGGATATCTATATGTGATAGTCCGACTGACTGTTACCCTTTCGGATGCTTGTTAAATTTTTAAGTAATGTTTATGTGTTCATGTGTTATGTGTTATGTGTTTTACATTGTGTCCGAGATCAGTCCACAAACACTTTCAATCTTCTAACCGAATCTTCTAGATGCCAAGCGGGGGAAAAGGTAAAAACATGTCCTCTAACCGAATCTTCTATCCTCCCTTGCTACTGTTACATGTTCATATGTTTGTTCTTTGTGAAAGTTGTGATAATCCCCTGAATGGGAGATTAGGTATCGTATTCCTTATAAACTGTGTACAGAGATTACAGAATCAGAATATAATCAGACTAATACAAAATATGCTATAAGATAGGTAACAAATATATCTAATATATTTACAAGATATTTACAATATCTAATACGCCCCCTCAGTCGGAGCGGGAGGGGGACGAACACTCAGGCTGGAACGAAACCGGTCAAATAGGTACCGAAATAGGCCTTTCGTAAATATGTCAACATATTGAAATTCTGACGGAACATGAAGAACACAGACCAGGCCGACTCTCACCTTTTCACACACAAAATGTATGTCAAGCTCGATATGTTTGGTGCGTTGGTGTTGGATCGGATTGCCTGTGAGATACACGGCCGATACATTATCGCAAAATACAAGAGTAGCATGGCGGAGTGGAATATGTAGCTCCAGTAACAGATTACGAAGCCAGCTCATTTCAGCAACAGCATTAGCTACACCGCTGTATTCGGCCTCAGTAATAGATCGGGAGACAATAGGTTGTCTTTTAGAGGACCAAGAAATAAGATTGTCTCCAAGAAAAATACCATACCCTGAAGTGGATCGTCTAGAATTCGGGCAGCCGACCCAGTCAGCGTCAGAGTATGCAGTGAGTGTGAGGGACTTCGAAACACCAATGTGAAACCCATGATCAATCGTGCCTTTAACGTATCGAAGGACACGTTTAAGAAAGCCGAGATGTGGTTCACGAGGGTCATGCATAAAGAGACATACCTGTTGGACCGCATAGGAAATATCAGGTCGGGTGAATGTAAGGTATTGTAGGGCGCCGGCTAAGCTGCGATATAGGGTAGGGTCAGTGACCCGCGGTCTTGATTCCGCGCTGAGTTTCGCACCAGGCTCAACAGGTGTGTTAGACGGGTTGCAGTTTGCCATAGAAGCACGGTCAAGAATGTCCAAGGCATATTGGCGTTGAGATAAGAACAAACCTGAGTTATTACGGGTGACGGATATGCCAAGGAACTGATGTAAGGAACCAAGATCCGTCATGGCGAACTCCTGAGATAAAGAATGAATAATGAAACGGAGGAGTGCCGTAGACGAGGCTGTGAGGATGATATCATCAACATAAAGCAGTAAGTACGCGGTGTCAAGGCCCCGTTGAAGAATGAAAAGTGACGGATCACATAGGATACTGCGAAATCCGCGGGATAATATATATGTTGTAAAGCGTTGATACCAAGCACGAGGTTCTTGTTTAAGCCCGTGTAATGATTTCCGAAGCCAACAAACAAACCTTGGTTTAGTGGAGTCATGAAATCCCGGGGGTTGATGCATATAGACCGTTTCAGCCAAATCACCATGAAGAAAGGCATTTTTAACATCCAATTGGTGAATAGGCCAGTTGCGTGACGTGGCAATGCTTAGAACAGTTCGGATGGTAGTTGGTTTCACAACCGGGCTAAATGTTTCATCACAATCTATGCTGACCTGTTGGGTCTTGCCATTAGCTACCAAGCGAGCTTTATAACACTGCAAAGAACCGTCAGACCGAAATTTGTGTCGAAATAACCACATACAACGAAAAATAGACGCATTAAGAGGACGAGGTACAAGCTCCCAAGTCTCATTTTTAATTAAAGCATGATACTCATCCATCATGGCGGCATTCCAATTCGAGTCACGGAGGGCGTCATTGTGTGATTTAGGGATGGGCGAGATGGGTGGTGTGGATGTGAGGTGAAGGTTCATTGGTATTTTGGGCTTAAAAATACCGTGACTGGCACGGGTGGCCATGGTATGGGAGGGGGGAGGTGGCGGGTTAACCGTGGGGGAACTAGGAAGGGCGTTAGGATGTGGGCTGATTGGTGTGGGCTGAGATGTAGGGGTGATGGGTTGTTCGGTAATGGGCTGGGGTAGTTGGGCTAGAGGGGAAGTCTGGGTAATGGGGGGTGAGTGTTTGGTATTTGTATGGGGTGATGTGTTTTGGGCTGGTGAGGTAGTCTGGGAAATTGGGTTGGGGGTTGTATTTAGAGTTTGGGTTGGGCCTATTAGTTGGGGAAATAGGATGGGTAATGGGAGAGAGTCATCAGGGCCGAGAAAGGAGTAGTCGGGCGCGGGCCTATTTGGTGACGCAAATGGAAAAATGGACTCGTCAAATGTGACATGACGGGAAATAATGATTTTACCCGTGGTGAGATCGAGACAACGATAGCCGCGTTGGTTTGGTGGGTATCCTAAGAAGACGCATCTAGTGGACCGGGCTTGGAGTTTATGACTCCGATTTGCCGAGAGATTAGGGAAACATAGGCAACCAAAGACTCGTACGTGATCATAGGAGGGATGACGCAGATATAAGACGGAGGAAGGGGTGCGGAAATTAATGGTGGTGGACGGAAGTATGTTGTGAAGGTAGACGGCCACATGAAGGACGTCAACCCAAAATGTGGGTGGTATGGACGTGTGGGCTAGCAAGACAAGGACAGTTTCATTTAGCCGAAGAATCATTCGTTCGGCTTTACCGTTTTGTTGGGACGTCTTTGGACACGAGAATCGAAAAACTAACCCATTTTGGATGGCAAAATTATGAAACGAGGAATTATCGAATTCACGGCCCATGTCACATTGGAAACTTTTAATATCACGTCCAAATTGAGTTTTGATATATTTAGAAAATTGCACGAATTTTTGGTGAGTATCGGATTTGAATTATAAGGGAAAACCCACACAAAATTAGTGTAATTGTCGACTAGGACGAGATAATACTTATACCCGCTTTTACTCAAAATCGATGATGTCCACAAATCGCTATGTATGATATCAAACGGGGCGAGGGATACGGAAGTAGAAGCGGAAAATGGTAATCTTTTATGTTTGCTAGTTTGACACGATGAACATAAATTAGATGACACTTTATTACTAGAAATATGAGATTGACGTGATAACAAATGCAAAATATTAGAACCCGGATGGTCGAGCCTATCGTGCCACGGGATTGACTTAGACGCAAAGAAAACTGAACTACGACACATTGACCTAGGCTTGGACTTGGTGGATGATGTTGATGACGACACAGGATACAGCTCACCCCGACTCTGCTCCTCATAATCATAAGTCCAGTCTTGAGGTCCTTCACAGAAAAACCATCGGGGTCAAATTCGACAGATACATTATTGTCCTTAGTAAATTGTCGGACAAAAATTAGATTTTTTATTATGTGAGGGGTATAAAGGACATTACGAAGGTGTAAGTTTCGGTTCGGGGATTTAATGTGGGTCATGCCCGATGTATGAATCGGAATGGAATTGCCATTGTCTACATAGATAGACCGAACCGTACTTAAATTAAAAGGAGGAGAGAGCATACCTAGGTCTGATGTCAAGTGTGAGGTAGCCCCCGTGTCCTCGGGATTCGGCATGGAAATAGCCTGATAAGCACAACCGACTTGACTAAACTCCAAATCTAAGTTTTCAACCAAGTGGGCTTGTCCCGTGAATCTGTTTTGATGTCGATTCGGGTTTGCAAAATGTCCTCTGTTCGCCTGTGAGCCCCAAGGAGCGACCCAGCCCGGTTGGGTCGGATAAGGGCATGGTGGAGGAGCCCAGAAGTACGGCTAGTATGGTGGCGGCTGGGTTCCCCAGTACGGCTGAGCGCCGGTCGACGGCTGACCTCCAGCCCCGGTGTACTGACTCCAGCGTTACTGCGGCTGCTGCTGGTAGCTGTTTCGCTGGTTGCTGCCAACTCGACCTCTGCGTCGGTTTCTGTTACCTCGACCACGCTGCTGTTGGCGGCCTTGCGCCGGTGCCGGCCCCGGTGCCGGATCTTCAAACTCCCCCGGATCTGTTGCCGGAATCGCCAGAGCAGTGGCCGGAGCGGCGTCGGAGCGACTTGTCTGTCGCTGTGCTTCAAGATGGAGCATACTCCGAGCAGTGTCAAACGTCGGCAAAGTCTGATTGATGTATGCCCCGACGGTATCATAGGTACTGGGCAGTCCTCTAACGAGTTGTAGAACGAGGTGCTGATCATCGACGGAGCCTCCGACGTCATTCAATTGGGCTGCCAGATCCTTTAATTTCTAGCTGTATTAGTCAAGCGAAGCAGCAGACTCGAGTGTCAGGTTGACAAACTCGTGTTCGAGAGCGGCGACCCTAGATCCTTTGTTATCTAAGAAGTGATTTTTTAAACAAATCCACGCTTCATGTGCAATGGTGGGGTCCTCAAGAATTTTCTTAAGAAGATCATCAGAAATTGATCCGTAGATCCATTATACTGCAATCGCGTCGATCTGTAGCCAATCACCGTAGGAAGGGTCGTTTTTGCTGGTGTCGCGGTACCGTCAATATGTTTGAGGACTTGATAACCTCGTGCGTGAAGGGTGAACAGTTTAACCCACTGATCGTAGGTTATTTTTGTGCCATCAAGGACACGGATCTTGTGTTGAATATTCGTTACATTATAGACGGGGTGAAGGTTATTTTTTGTGGTGTTTTTCGTTGCGTCATCGCCTGCCATGGGAATGGATGACAGGTGCCGAGGCACTATTTGGAGATGACGGGGGAACTTTTGGTAGGGTTCGAAAACCGATAGCTCTGATACCATGAAAGTTGTGATAATCCCCTGAATGGGAGATTAGGTATCGCATTCCTTATAAACTGTGTACAGAGATTACAGAATCAGAATATAATCAGACTGATACAGAATATGTTATAAGATAGGTAACTAATATATCTAATATATTTACAAGATATTTACAATATCTAATACTTTGGTTTAGGTATTGTTACTTTTTTTTGAACTTAATCTCCCTTATTTACTTGATATCTAGAAATTGATAACAAACTAACCTTTTGAGGGGGAACTTTGGGACATTCGCTTTTTTGTCGAGCTTGTCATCATCAAAGGGGGAATTGTTGGGTTTGTTGATGATGACTAGCTCATTTTAACGGTTTCTATTAAGTTCCAACTTTTCAGGTTAAGAATCGTAATTAAGTGTTGACTCCCGAAATGTTGATTCCAAGATTATCGTCAAAGCCAAAAAGACTATTGAAGACTAGAGTCGTAACAATACATCGTTATTCATTTAAGGATAAGTAAATTGATGAATTGTAATTATACTTAGAGTAAATTAAAAATTACTCCCTTTTAAGATACTAATTTTAAAATTTACTTTCTTTTGATTTTTTGTTTAAAATAACTCTCAAAATCTATCAAAAGTTCAAAAATTGCTTCAAAATATAATTTTTGGACGAAAATGCCCCCAATTTTTTTATGCCATATTACTTCACCTCACCCTCTAACCAAGGGCATTTTCGTCCTAAAAACAAATTTGGTAGCAATTTTTGAACTTTTGATAGATTTTGGGAGTTATTTTTAACAAAAATTTCAAAATGGAGTAAATTTTAAAATTGGTATCTTAAAAGGGAGTAATTTTTAATTTACTCTTATACTTAGTAGCAGTAAAGATAACTGATGAACCAGACTGTTGGATACAGTCGGTTTAACTGTTACCGGGTTCGACAGTTCGATAGTATGAATATTTCATTTCGAAAAAATCGGAAAATCCTTTCAAAAATCTTTGGGATTTTCTACGTGGTACCCCTGAATTTTTTACTTTTCTACCTTATACCCTTCCCCTTTTTACATGTACACATGGTACCCTTGTAATTTACTAAAAGTTTCTTTGGTATCCCTAAACTTTAATATTATCTTTATTGGTACCCTTAAACTTTTTTTCCGGTCAAGTTTTGGCAACAAATTACCTTTTTATGCTCAAGATTAAAAGTTAAACGTCATCTAACATACCTAATTAACGGATAATTGAACTTAAACTAACAATTTTGTACGTGTTTGCAGTTAATACTCCAAATGTAAACGAATTATATTTTTGCCGTTATATTGCCAAATCAAATGATAACATTTAAATTAAGCTCAATTACTTGTTAGTTATCTAAGTTAAATGATATTGAAGTCTTAATCCTAAGCTAAAAACATAATCTAACGACAAAACTTGATGGGAAAAAAAAAATTCAGGGCGCTAGTTAAATTAATAATAAAATTCAAGGGTACCATGTATAGACATAGAAAAGGTAGGGGTACCATGTAGAAAAGTGAAAAATACAAGGGTACCGTGTAGAAAATCCCAAAATCTTTTTACAAAATTCTCACTTTGAAAATTTATAAAAAGTGAAAAATTGGTTTCTTGCTGAAAAAAATCACTTGACTTTCCAAAATTGGGTCGAACAAATTTCAGATCAATTGTGAGACTTGCTTTTCTTGGAAAAAAGGTTCTCTTCTATTTTGTGAAAATTTATGAAACAACTTTCCACGTGCTTGTGCAGCAGTCCATCTTACAGTCCTTTTATGAGAGTTTATTTTAGTGCATTGACTGCTATATAATAGAATGAAGCTAAGCACAATCTATTATCCAATTTCATATCTTCTATATAAAGAATCATTTGTACTTCATTTATTACTCAAAGCTTTCAATCATAAGTTTGGTATTTGCAAATCTGTTCTTTCAAGATTTTAAACTTAAAATCGTTTTTGCAAAATATTTTAAAAAAGTCTTCGAAGTCATAGTCGAACCTACTATTGTCTAAGCAATTGTTTACTTGTATAACTTGGTTAAAATTGTAACACCTTGTAACTTTTTTAAAGTTGTCAAAGTGTCATGACCGGAGTAGGTCATTGGGAGTTTAGAGACGGAGTAGTCTCGTAGACTCAAAGTCGCAACCGGAGAAGGTTGTTGGTCACAATCGGAATAGATTGTTGGTTCTTTTATTGTAAGGGTTATGTTTTCGGAGTACATCACTTAATATTATTAATAAAAGAAGATTGGACGTAGGCCTTTAGAGTGTTGGCCAAACCAATTCAAAAATCGTGTGTTCATGTTTTTATCGTTTTATTTCCATTGCATTTATTTTTGTCGTTTAGTTTAGTTTTTATTTATTCTACTTTTCGTCTTTGTTTTTCTTGTGCCATACTTCGTTCAAGCAATAGTCGATATATCGTGACGTTTGTCTGTAGCCTTACTCTCTACTAAGACAAACTAGGAACAGTCTGATAACAGTCCTCATACTGTAGCAGTTGTCTGTAGTTGTACCCTTGTAGACACGCACATTTGGCTGCTAGGTGTCTATAGCAGTTTCCACCAAACACCCGATGATGATCAGACGTAAACATGACTTAATACGCTCGATTTTGGACTCGGAATCAATAGTATTTGGGGCGAGCTTTTAGCGGAGTAAAAATCTCACCAAACAGGCCTCAAATTCAGGCCCAGTGGGTCATTTCCAATCAAATGAGACTAATTTGGGTCAAAATCGTCACCAAGGACAAAACCGTCTTTTAGCGACCGAGTCAAACCCCGGTCAAAGGCATTTCTGAGTCATAAAAATCAGTCACGCAGCATTGGAAGTTTGACTCGAAGTCAAGTACTCCACAAATATCAGCTGCAAAGAAGAATCAAGCAACCAAACAAACTCGTTAGAGATAAAATTCTATCTCTAAAAAGACTCCTACCCGACCCAGACCCACTCGATCAAGTGGACCGGCCCACTCGGTCGAGTAGGCTCGTAAAACCTGCAAAAACCGGCGTCAGACCGGGCACTCGATCGAGTGTTATGCACCACTCGATCGAGTGGCTCCTTTTCCAGCCGAGACCGGATTCCTTTTCTATCCAAAATCGGAATCCTTTCCTATCCAAACCGGGTGTTTATTTCCTCCCATCTACAAGCGGCTTTTCCTATCCAAAGTAGGTATTTTTTCTCATCCAAAATCGGTACCTTTCCTAGCCAAAGCCGGGTACCCTCTCCTATAAATACACCCCTTTGCAAACCTTCAAAACACACAATAAACACCCCATAATTTCAAAGGTCCTAGGCAAACTATACACACATCCCATCCCGACTTTTCCTCTAAAAATTCTGTAGAAAACCCGAGAAAAACCAATCCTAAAATACAATACCATAACTCCTCCTATATCCTCGTTACTCCCACGCAAGCGCCGTTACTACGAGTTCCTAATCGAGGTCGAAATTAGCATGTAGGTTGAGGGTGTTACAAATCCCGTTTTATCTCTTTCCTTCTCTTCTTTCTCGTTATTCCCGTCCGTCCGTCTTATTATTTCTCATCGCGTCATCTTTTTTATTTTATTTTATTCATTTTTTTCTTTCGTTTCTAATATCATTATTAATATTACTACTATCATAATTAGCTATAAACCATTATCCTAAGGATGTGATATCGCCTCTATAGTCGAATATCGGATCTAAGGGAATCAATCAATAAACCATATTAAGCACGATCCCGTTGACGCCGAAATAATGATCACATGGTCCGAAAAGACTAATTACAACATTACGACGCGGAGGGAATTAGTTCGTCTTAATACAATCAAAAGCGATTTATAAATGTCTTTTACAAAATTCACTCTAAATATTAGATATTGATTATTCTATAATCAAGTATCGAATATGTCGAGTATCGAAAACTGAATCGAGTGTAAATCATATTATATTTTCACGCGATTTAGCAAAATTATCGATTTTAAAATCAAAAACAAATTCACGGACAGCAGTCCGTACAGGGGGCACTTGATCGAGTGCCTAGCCCACTCGATCGAGTGGCACCCCAAAAACGGGGCATAAACTTTTTTTGAGGACTACTCGGTCGAGTCCTCCCTATGACTCGATCGAGTGGCTCCTGGTGTGTCAAAATCGCGAGTCTTTCAGCTATTTTCGAGCCCCGATAAAATTATTTCAACGACTTCGGTCGTCACGTGTCAAATCCATCACGTGTTCGCCTTTTCAAAACCATGCATCGTATCATATTTACATCATCTAATTTATTTACACTCCGTTATTATCGCAATTGTTGTATATTATCGATTGTGGCATTGCATTTCCGGGTGGTATGCCGCTCGTATGTTGTAATCTATTGTCGCACCTTTATTTCGTTGTTTGTTTTATTGTACTAAAACGAACCTCGCATGCTAAAACAACTTCGACCTAATTCAAAGATGCATTAAACGACGTAGATCAAACATATTTCACATGTTTAGTCAAAAATACTGTTTGCATAACATTCAACTGTCAAACTAACGCGCATACACAAAAAATAAAGATATCTAAGTAGAGGCCGCTAAGTGCGGGCGGGGTTGGGTGTTCTTTGTGAACTTCCCAACACGTACCCTCACCCCTTACTCAAAACCGTGGTTTCCGGATGTCCGAAACCATTGTCATACGAGAGTCATTCAATACACGATTTCCGATAATGTCGGCATCGGTATCGCAATGCAAAGGGACAAACCTCAGAAACTCTGGAATCAGAATGAGCCGTACTCTGTGCACGGCCCACTAAGATATAGAGTGGGTTCGAACGAGTCTGAATTCCCACAAAATTCGGTGGCGACTCCATTTAGATTTAAATTTCAATCCGAGATCCATCTCACATGAGATTCATTCGCCTCCTCAAACCCGCGTGTGGATGCGTCGGGGTGGACCTATGTCATGTCCACAACCCTTTTCTAAGACAAATCAGATACAGTCTGATTGTCATTTGCCTGATACCTAGTGCACCTTTTGTTACCTCTAGCTTACCCTTGCATCGACTTTAACTAATAGAGTTAAGTCAAAAAATTTTAAAAGGTACCTAATTCACCCCTTCCCCCTCTTAGGTACTTAGGAGTCCATAACTCTTCATGACTCTTTGCAAATTTTGTGCGCTGATGTTCTGCAATAATGTTTTGCTGCTTGTTACAGGTGATTAAACTGGTGCTGCAACTTGATTGGTACTGGGGCGTGGCATTGCATCGTTTTAGTTTAACATGTATGTGCTGAGGTTTTAGTAAGGTTGTACAATAGGAAGTCCACTTCTCCAAGATGTCTCTTCAAAATTGACCTCCAGAAGGAATATGACACTGTAGAGTGGGATTTCCTCAGCCAAATGATGCAACCTTAAGTTCCCGAGGAAATTCCAGGAGCTGATCATGCAATGTGTATCCACAGCAACCTATTCTCTTAATCTAAACGGAGATTCCTTCGGGTTCTTCAAAGAGGGAAGAGGACTCAGACAAGGGGACCCCTTGTCCCCCTTGCTATTCAGTTTATGTATGGACTACCTCACGAGACTGCTTCAGTACACAACTACTACTATGGATTTTAGTTTCCACACACTCGGTAAGCCTATGAGACTCTCTTGTCTCATGTTTGCAGATGATTTACTCCTTTTCAGTAAAGGAGATATTAAATCCATGATGGTTTTGTTGAGAACTTTTTCGACTTTCTCTAAGACATCAGGCCTTAAAATGAGCAATGGGAAATCAAATGTATACTTCAATGGAGTCAAAGAGCATATCAAGCAAGATATCATTCACATTTCCGGGTGTAAAGAAGGTCAAATGCCTTTTAGATATCTTGGAATTCCGATTAAACCGTCTAAACTGACTTTGAAGGAATGCCATCCATTGATGGAGAAAGTGGTGGATAGAATCCGGAGACTTGGGGCCAGAAAACTAAGTTACGCATGGAGATTGGTATTGGTCAAGGTCGTGCTGTCCACATTGCATAATTATTAGGCTTCCATCTTCATTTTACCAAGCGATGTCATGAAACAAATAGATGCTATCTGTAGGAACTTCCTATGGGATGGGAATTTCGAATATGGAAGAGTGTCTTTGGTTTCGTGGGCTAGAATTTGTACTCCCTACAAGGAGGGCGGACTGAATGTGAAACAATCGAAAACCTGGAATGTGGCTGCCATTGGAAAGATAACTTGGTGGATTACTAATAATCCTAACAGACTATGGGTTCGATGGATTAAGCACATTTATTTAAAAGGACGGGAATGGGACTCATATGAATCCCCTCATGATACGAGTTGGTATTGGAAAAATATATGCAGAGTAAGAGAGGATCTCAAACCTGGCGTTGATGCGGCTGTCTAGGATGCTCAAGGATCGAATGGCTACACGATTGCAAAGGCTTACAATTGGCTGAGGGAAAAGAAGGACAATACAGACTGGTACAGAGTGTAGAATTTGAATTGTAAATATTATAGAGGACAAGATGGTACATTTATACTAGTAGTGTTGACTAGCTACCAAATACAATTAGAGTTAGACAAGCTAAATACAAAGACTAATAAAGAGATACAAGTCTATCGATAATAGGATACAAATTAGATAAAACATTATCTACTAATAATTCTATCATCCCCTCGCAAAATGGACGGCCTAGGAGCAAGTCCAATTTTGGAGAGTAGTAACTGAAGCTTATCCCGGGAGAGAGGCTTCGTTAAGGCATCAGCTAGTTGATCACCATTTGCAATCGGAACGACCCGGAGAAAACCGGATTGCACCTTTTCACGGAGGAAATAATAATCAATTGCGAGATGCTTCATTTTAGAATGGAAAACAGGATTAGCAGCTAAACTAAAAGTCCCGAGGTTGTCACAATAAATAGCAGGCGAGGTCGGAAGTGTCACCCGAATTTCGAGTAGGAGATTAGCCAACCAGGTAAGTTCGGTCGCAGCATTGGCAACGGCCCGATATTCAGCCTCGGTAGAGGAACGCGAGACAGAAGTTTGTTTCTTGGAGCTCCAAGAAATGGGGTTGCGGCCTAAGAAGACCATATAAGCACCAGTTGAGGTCCAATCGGTGCGATCTCCAGTCCAGTCGGAATCCGAGTAAGCATGGAGAGCAAGGGGCGAATCACGAAAAATCGTAATTCCATGAGTCGGGGTACCGACTAGGTAACGAAGTAACCGCTTAAGAGCGATCCAATGTGTTGTAGTGGGAGAGTGCATAAACTGAGAAAGTTTGTTTACCGCAAAGGCAATATCCGGACGCGTGAGAGACAAATACTGAAGAGCTCCGAGGAGCGACCGAAATTCGGTCGGGTTATCGTGAGGAAGAGTCCCATCAGCTAGAACGAGCTTGTGACGTATCAACGGGTCAAGTGGAGTACACTACAAGGAAGACGGTATTTAGCAACCGACAAAATCGGTCGGTAAGAGTAAAAAGCGGTCGGTAAAACCAATTACCGACCGAAATTGGAATATTTCCGACCGCCAGAATTTAGTCGAGAACTATAGTCGGAAACGCAAGCCGCCGACCGAAAACTGCGGTCGGTGATTTACCGACTGAATTTCGGTCGGCAAATAGAGACTCGGTCGGTAAAAAGGGAATACCGACTGAAAAAGTCGGTCGGTAAACGGGTCATACCGACCGAATAATCGGTCGGCAACTTCAATAATCGGTCGGTGAATTGGTATACCGACTGCTATATACGGTCGATAACACTTGCCGACCAAACCCAAACTAGAAGCTCCTGGAAGACGTTTGGTCGGGAAAAATCTTCTTGCGGTCGGTAGATCGGTCGGCAAACGTGATTTTTACCGACCGAGTATTTCGGTCGGTATTCCTTAACGACCAACTTATGACAATTTTTGTGGTTAGTAACCTGCAGTCGATAACAGGTTATCGTGGTCGGTAAATATTGGTTTCGGTCGGTAAATTGGATAAACATTGAGGGGTCTAGTTTGTTCGTTGTCCTCCAATTTGCACATACAAATCTGCATTATAACCATCATACCATTCAACTCTTCCAACTCATTCAAACTACAACATCATTCACTTCAACCTTCATTCATTAACTTCATCCAATTCATTCAGAATCCAACATCTCCACAATTCATTCACATAAAACCATTCGATATCATGGACATAGCTTTCTAAAATGTTTAACTACTTAATTAAGAGAATACTAATGAAAGTGTAAAGAGTCTAAACAACTTGGAAGAGAAATCAAAGTTTACACAACTTAAAAGAGTAATCAATTAGAGGTTCAAGCTACACTTGAAAACCGACCCCGGCTCCCCCAACTCCACCACCTCCCGAATTATCATCATTCGGATTACGGAAGTTAGTGAAGTTAAACGGATTACAGTTCTGAGTTTGTAATACCAGGTTAAGCGCTGACATGAGCTGTTGTTGTTGTTGCATGAGCTCCCGGGTCTCTTCTCTAAAGCGCTTGTTCTCTTCTTTCTCCTTCTCTAAGGCTTCCAAAATTTTGTTTTGAAATTCTTCTGCCCGTTTTTCTTGTTGTACAAGAATACCGGGATGATAAGAGCACGAAGCATTCCCCTTATTCTGTGGAGGGGGGGTGAAGTACAATGGGCCGGCGGATCCCACTCCGTATACGTGGCCCTTCTTGAAGCCCTCGGCCGCTTCAAACCAAAGTTCGTCATCCTCTTTTTCTTTCCCCTCCTCCTCGTTCTTTTTCTTGAGCTCTTCAAATCGTTCCTATTAGCAAACAGAGAAAGGTAATGTTTAGGAACAAGTTATAACTAATTTATTAAGGAATTTTAAGATAATCTCTATAATTAACTAAATTAACACTTACAAATGTAGCCTTTGCCTTCTGACTAGTAAAAACCTTTTTACCGTCGACTTCCTTAGAATGTATGGCTTCTGCGAGCTCGGCCGCACTGGGCCTCCTACCACCCAATTGCTCCATCTAAAAAGACAAATTAAAACTTACTATGCATAAACTTGGATCAATTATTACTATCATCTTCAAAAAAATATTAATAAAAACATTATGGAACATTTTAATATATATATATATATATATATATATATATATATATATATATATATATATATATATAGTTAGCAATATACTCATATAAAATAAAGTGAATGTATACCCTAAAATTGCCGAACCATTTATCTTTGATCGTCTTCGTGGTCTCCCGGTAGTTCATATGCGGTTCATGGTAGAAACCCTTGAATGACTTCGTTACTCTTCTTACCACAGCAGAGTCATCAAACCTTAATCAACACAAATGCAACAAATTATATTTTTGTATAAAAATATATTATATACTACATCTACTTCGATAATGATAGAATAAGCAATACCATCTCCCTCTGGGTTCTATCGCAATTACGGGCTGATTATCCTGTTGTTGTTGTTGTTCCTGCTCCTCCTCGTACTCGTCGACCTCCACCGGTGGTCCACGTCCATGTCCGCGTCCACGTCCACGTCCAACCATCTTTCAAATATGATCTGTTGAATGACAAAACAAACAAACATATGCAAATAACACTTACCAAATGCAATTCAACAAACATTTAACAAAGTCATTCACCTTGCCTAAAACCAAACAAACATATACAAATAACTGCATTTATCCATGAGTGTTGATCGACAACTATTTCATTGACTAAACAAATACAAGTTAGCAATCATCGTCGTCATCATCATCGTCTTCTTCTTCTTCTTCTTCCTCCTCCTCCTCCTCCTCCTCCTCCTCAAACTCATCTTCAAATTCCTCCTCCTCATCAATGTTATCATCTTCGACAACCACGTCATCACCCATCTCATTCATCTCTTCCATGTCCTCCCCTTCACTAAAACTTTCTAAGACGTCATCGTCGACAAGACTAGATAATAATGAAGTACTACTCACATCTTCTTGAAATACCGTGACATCCACTGGTGCATTAAATTGTGACTTTGCCCGACCCTTAAAAAAAGCCCACCAATTATCTCTATCATTCTTTGGGTTTGGGTATGGAGCATAATAAACTTGACTAGCTTGATGGGCAAGTACAAAAGGATCATATTTACCATATTTCCTCCTACTATTAACTTCTACTAGTTTATAAAGGCCATGAACACTTGTACCGTTTGTGGAATTATCCATCTATGAACACTTGAACACGATTGCATTATAAATTCTCTTCTCCTCACAATACCTCAACTCAATAATATCCTCTAAAGTGCCGTAGTAATCGTTTCCTTCAACATTACTTACGCAAACCCCGTAATTCATGGTAGCTCTGTTTTTCCCATATTTCTGTGTGTGGAAATTAAACCCATTAATCATATATCTTTGACAAGTGTTTACTTCTTTAGAAGGACCAAATGCTAAGGCTTGAATCACATCATCTTTGACATTCATCTCAGTTACCTAATTGCGTAGTAAAGTGTTAGTGCATTTGTGACGTGCTCAAAGTTTATTTCATTCTAATATGTCAATACTGAGACTTACATATCCTTTAAACCAATTTGGAAACAACTTCTCATATGTAGTCCAAACTTCATCCATTTTAGCTCGTGGATGTTGCTCCATAATGAACTGTTCAAATAAGCTGTAATTATCCAGTTTAGTCGTGACATCTACATCTCTTAATTTTAAAATAAATAAGTAATTTGTTACTATTTACTTACCGTTCATATTCTCCTAGTAGTTCACAATTTGATAATGCGTAAAGATGGGCACGATCGAACTCTTGTTCGTCCAAGTATCTCTGTTTTGGTTTAGCAAGTGCTCTACCTTTCTGTTGTCGAAAGAGCTCGGGTAAAGATGAATCATTTTCATCTCCCGTGCCCACATCCAAATCCTTAGCCTTTGTATCTATGTGGTCTTCAAAGTATAGAGAACAGAAATTTGATATTTCTTCAGTTAAGAAAGCATTGCAAATTGAACCTTCCACACGTGCTTTATTACCCACTTTTTTTTCAAATGATTAAGAAACCTACATTTTGATATAGTGTTGAGTATTTTCACAATTATAATGATATAATGATTAAGAAACATTAATAAGTTGAGTATTTTCACAATTATACCTCTCAAAAGGGTACATCCACCTATATTGTACTGGGCCACCAACCCTTGCTTCATAAGGCAAATGTATTGGTAAGTGCTCCATTGAATTGAAGAACGATGGTGGAAACACTTTCTCAAGTTTGCAGAGGATCTCCGCAATATCGTTCTCCAGCCGCTCTAAATTTTGGGTTGTAAGGCTTGAGACACACAAATCACGAAAAAATTGGCTGATCTCGGTAATTGAATTCCACACATTAGTTGGCATCAAGTGTTTCAAAGCAACGGGTAATAGCCGTTCCATGAACACATGGCAATCGTGGCTCTTCATACCATGAAGTGTGAGACTGTGTAGGTCGATACAGCGACCTAAATCCGATGCGTATCCATCTGGAAACCTCAAATTGCATATCCACTCACATAGTATCTTTTTTTGCAGTTTGTCAAGAGTGTAGGGAGCTTTTGGTTTGCGGTCGTCCTTGAGGTGTAGGTGACCTCTACTACATAATTTGGGCAAGTCCTTCCTTGTGTTATGGGTGTCAGCTGTTTTATTTTTATTATCCAGTACTGTATGAATTAATTGCTCAAAAAAGTTTTTTTCAATATGCATGACATCCAAATTGTGTCGAATCAACAAATGCTTCCAATAAGGTAGGTCCCATAACAAGCTCTTTTTGAACCACCCTGTTTTCATCTTTTTAAGCTCTTTGAGTTCATGATCAGTACCATCAATGATCGTCGGGTAGTCTGATATCGTCTCCCAGATTTCACATCCTGACAATGTCGGAGGTGGTTCATCATTCTCGCACTTACCCTTCCTAAAGGCAGTTTTGTTGTAACGGAATGCATGATGTAGGGGGAAAAGAATTGTCTGTGACAATCGAACCAACACATTTTACCTCCATGTGGAAGCCAAAACGCCTTGGTGTCTTTCATACAATGTGGACATGCAAGTTTGCTAGCAGTAGCCCACCCAGAGAGGATCCCATAAGCCGAAAAATCGTTGATGATCCATAGGATACATGCTTTCAGCCGAAAATTTTGTTTCCTGGACACATCATAGGTGAGCACTCCCGTGTCCCACAACTCTTTCAATTCATCAATAAGAGGTTGCATGTATATGTCCAAGTTTTTCTTAGGATTTTTTGGCCCGGGAACGATCAAAGATAGGAACATAAATTGTTTTTTCATGCATAATCCAGGGGGTAGATTATAAGGAGTGAGAATCACCGGCCAACATGAGTACGACTTACCAAATTGACCGTATGGTGTAAAACCATATGTGCAGAGTCCAAGTCTAACATTACGAGGCTCACTAGCAAACTCCGGAAACATATAATCTAGATGCTTCCAAGCCTCACTGTCACTTGGATGAGCCATGGTCCCTGGTACACATGGATTTTCAATATGCCATCTCATTTCTTTTGCAATGTTCTTGGTTGCATATAAACGTTGCAACCTTAGTGCTACAGGGAGATAGGTTAGGACTTTGAAAGGTATGTCTGTCCCACTAAAAGTTTTCTTCTTGCACCTATCTTTTCCAAACTTTTTACATTTGTCAAGCATGGAATCTTCTTTCCAAAATAGCATGCATCCGTCCTGACATGAATGGATCCTATGATGGGGCATTTGAAGGCCCCTAAGCAACTTTTTAGTGTCATAAAATGTGCGAGTCATCAGATTATCTCGTGGAATGATATCCTCAATCAAAGCAGCAATCTTATCTAAACTTCTTTCCGGTAGGTTGTCCTCACATTTAATGTTAATCATCCTAGAAGCTACTTCTAGCAATGACGACTCACATCCACGATACAGAGGTTTCTTGGCGGCCTCTAACATTTCAAAAAATTCTTTCAGATCAGAGTGGGGGCTTTCTTCTTCACCCAAAGGAGAATCCTCAACACGACCGAACATTATGTCTCCAAATGCATCTACTACCATCTCCCGATAAGGTTGGTGGATGAAAGCATTAGTGTTTGTTGAAGTAGTAGGATTACTAATAAAAGAAAAGGGTTCTCCATGGCACACCCAATTAGTATAACCAGGCGTAATCCCTTTGCTAATGAGATGCTCTTTCACCGTAAACTCATTCAAGTACTTCAAATTTTGGCAGTTCACACATGGACATCTAAGAATCTGATGTGTCTTGTATTCTTCTTGTTCCATAGCATATAGAATAAAATCATCCACCCCAAGTATAAACTCATACTTAACTTTGTTTCTATCGTCTACCCTTTCGTACATCCATTTTCTTTCGTTACTCGTCATTATAAGATTTTCAATAAGAGGAACGAAAGCTTATTTAGGTAACATATAATAATGGAGTAAATAACACAGAAATAACCATGAGTTTACTCTCGTTATGTTAAAAAACAATAATCGAATATAATTAAAGTAGGAGTTGATACGTTTACTCTAATTAGACAATTTGAACTCCCATGATCCCATCTCATTCGTACCCCTTCATTATTTAATTAAGTTTTCACATCTAACCTTAGTTTAATGTATAAACTCAAATTGTTAGTATTCTTTATTGAATTTGATCGAGTCATATTACACCATATTGTATCTAGTTGGCCTAAAAACATTTGACAAATAAGAGGTTCATGCCTAAAAACTTTGAATGGAGTGGTCCAAGTAGAACTAAACTTAGAATATTTCACTATTATTCTAGAACACTAAACTATACTAAGCTACAACTATATTAAGCTAAAGAATGTTAGTCCCTACATTGTTATTATTTGTTAAGTTAAGAATAAACAGTAGTTGAAGTGTCTATGGTAAGGGATGATGGCCATTTGTGTATACATTTGAGAGTAACATGAATATGCATATTTTAATGTTATAACAAGGAATAGTCTCCCGGACTTTTAATTACGGAGCAACAACTAAACTATACTAAACTACGAAGATAAAAAAAGGAGAAGAATAATAAAGGCAGGCGAGATGAGAGGAGATCAAATAAAACGAAGGAAGTATATATTATGCCCATGCATTCCTCAAATTTCATATACATCCAAATCCCATACATTTCCTAATGCAAACCATGATCTCAAACAACTCTAACCTAAAACCAATCAACCTTACAAATTTCAAGAATTATTGGTGGATTAATTTAACCTTAGCCTTACCAATCAACCTTACAAACCAAACAAGAATACTAATTGGGTAATCCAATCAACATTGAATATATTCTTAAGACTAATTATACTAAACAATTTTCCAATCAAGAATACTAATTGGGAACCCAATCAAGAATTTTCCAAAGGGTAAGTACTATAGGGAGAGCTATACTAATTGAATCAATTTTTCATCTAAAGTACTATAGGGAGAGCTATACTAATCTAACTAAACTATACTAAACCATTTTTCATCTAATTTAACCCTAAATTAAACTAAATTTCAATTTCACCCTATATCTAATTTAACCTAATCTAACAAACAAGTTTCATCTAAATTACATTAACCTAAATACACTAGTCTAAAATACACTAACTTAATTACACTAACCTAATCTTACAAACAAGTTTCACCCTAGTCTAACCTAAATTAAACAAGTTTAACCCTAGTTTCTACACTAACCTAAATTAAACAAGTTTTATCTAAATTTAACCCTAAATTCATCAAACACTTGGATTAACAACAATAATAAACCAAATATAAACAAAATCAAACAAAAAAATTGAGTTAAAATTCATACCTAGGTTGAAATTGGGGATTTTGGGGAGGATGGGTAAGATAATCCGGCAAAGGGTGGTGCGGCGGCAGTGCGGGGAGAATCTCCGGCGACGCTCCGACGAAGGGGAGTGGGGGTACAGGTGGTCGGGTTCGGGGATTGGGGATTGGGGCTATCGTTTTTTTTTTTTTTTTGAAGTGCAAAGTGAGTAATGAGAGAACCTGAGGGGATTTATGTTAAAAACGCCACCGACCGACAAATCGGTCAGTAAATTCGAAATGCGGTCGGTAAAACAGTCCGATACCGACCGATTTTCTTTTTTATCGACCGATAAATCAGTCCGTAATTTACCGACCGAATGTAACAATTACCGACTGTTTTCGGTCGGTAAGTCTAATTACCGACTGTTTTTTGTGCGGTCGGAAAATATCGGTAGCTAACCTAGACTTTTCTTGTAGTGAGTAGTAGCTGGATTAGCATTAGAGAGTTTGGCCCGAGCTAGAATATCCAAGATATACTTATGTTGACTGAGGAATAACCCGGCCAAGCACGGTTGACATTCAACCCCGAGAAAATAAGAGAGATCACCGAGATCTTTTAGCGAGAAACGGGCCGCAAGGGATGTAATAAAAGACGTGACCGAGTCACGAGAAGCACCTGTGATGATAATATCATCCACATAAACAAGAACATAAATGGGGTTAGTGTGACGGAAAATAAAGAGAGATGTATCAGTAACAGAATTAACGAAACCAACTCCGAGGCGATAATTTCGTAATTCCGTGTACCAGGCTCGGGGAGCCTGTTTGAGGCCGTATATGGCCTTTTTAAGACGACAAACGTGGTTCGGGTGAGCCGGGTCTTTGAACCCGGGCGGTTGGGACATGTAAACTGTCTCCCGAAGAGTGCCTTGGAGGAAAGCGTCATTTATATCAAGTTGACGGAGGGGCCAACCCTTAGTAACAGCAAGACTTAATAGTAATCTGACCGTGGCGGGCTTAATAACGGGGCTGATTGTTTCGGTGTAATCGAGACTGGGACGTTGGTGAAATCTTTTAACGACAAGACGGGCCTTATGTTGATCGATGGAACCATCGGGTTTATACTTGGTACCAAAGACCCACTTACAACCAACGATATTGTAGGATGGGGACGATGGAACGAGGTCCCAAGTTTGGTTATAAAGGAGAGCTTGGTGCTGAGTTTTCATGGCAGTGTACCAAGTCGGATCGGTGAGAGCATGTTTAACGGAGGTGGCCTCGGGAGAGCTGAGTTGGGCAGATAGGTTGAGACGAACTGGCGGTTTGGAGATTCGGGTGGCGGTGCGGGCGGTTGGTGGCTGATCAGGCGCCGGAGCTGTGGAGGGCGGTGGTGGTGGGGCAGGTGATGAGGGCGGGGACAGGGTGAGTGGTTGTACGTCGGGGTTAGATGTGGGTTGGGTGGTCGTCGACGGTAGGGAGACGGAAGGGGTTTGAGGCGAGCGGGGTGGTTCAGGTGCGGTGGTGGAGGGTGGCGGACGAGCTCGACGGTGGTAGACGCGGAGGGGGGACGATGCAGGTAAGGTGGTGGTTGGGGTTGGTGGAGGAAGAGGGATGAGGTGGTGAGGTACAGGGGGTGGGTCTTGGGTATGAGAATGGGATTGGGGTATGTTATTGGCAGACAACCATTCTGCAGGAGATAAGGTGGGGTAGGGTGGGTTTAGCTGGGAAAAAGGAAAAGAAGAGTCAATAATGCGGACATGTCTTGAGGAGTAAATTTTTTTTTGTTTTTTGGTCAAGACAAAAATAAGAATGTTGAGATGGAGAATAACCGACGAAAACGCAAGGAACGGACCAAGGGTCCATTTTGTGAGAAGTATACGAGCGAAGCCACGGATAACAAAGGCACCTGAAGCTGTGAAAATTGGAATAATTAGGAAGCTTACCAAATAATTTTGTATAGGGGGTGGACATTTGAAGTCCGGGAGTAGGCATGCGATTTATCAGATAAACCGCAGTATGGAAGGCAAAGGGCCAATATCGGGCGGGCACGGACGAGTGAGCAAGCAGAGTAAGACCGGTGTCAACGATGTGTCTGTGTCGTCTTTCAGTGAACCCGTTATGTTCGGGTGTGTGAGGGGGTGAGGTGAGATGTTGAATTCCATGACTCGTAAAAAATGGTTTAATTTTTTCAAATTCACCTCCATTGTCGGAGTAAAAAGTGATAATGGATCGCGAGAAATTTTTTTCAACAAGTGCTTTAAAATTGATAAAGGTTGAGCAGGTATCTGATTTTTTCTTTAGAGGGTAAAGCCAAGTGAATTTAGTAAAATGATCCACAAAAAATAACATAATATTTGAAGCAACCTTGAGATAAAACAGGAAATGTCCATAAATCACTAAAAATAATTTGGAGTGGAAAGGAACTTGTAAGACTTGAAGTAGTAAAAGGGAGTAATAGAATATAAACGGGCCTCAACCATCGCCTTAAGGTTTTGGTTGAGTTGGTTCGTTAACATGGTTCTGGCTCTGATACCATGTTAACGAACCAACTCAACCAAAACCTTAAGGCGATGGTTGAGGCCCGTTTATATTCTATTAGGGAGTTTCGTGCTTTTAAACTGAAAGCACGAATTACACGCATCAAAACTAGGTTTGAAATTATTTGAAAAACTAGATAAAATAAACTAATTAAGTATAGGTGGACTCGGGTGGCCAAACCGATGGTGAGGTCGGCGGTAGGGAGCGTTGTGGAATGAACTTGGGGTGGAGAGGAGATAGGCCAATAGTAGAAATCGTCTTTAGCTTTGCCCGTGTGAAGGAGTTTGCCCGTCCGAATGTCCTTAACATAGAAAAAAGAGGAAGAAAAGTCAATAAATACCGAGTTATCCGCACAAAATTGAGAGACAGAGATAATATTTTTTCGCGTAAGAGGGACATGAAAAAAAAATTTAAATAAAGGAATGAGAAGAAGAGGGAATAGTGGTGGAACCATAGTTGTGGATCGAGAGACCCGATCCATCACCTATGACGATTTCGTCGGTGCCATCATAAGGAGAGTGAAGGGCAAGGTTAGAGAGATCACTACTGATATGGTGGGACGCTCCGGAGTCAAGTAGCCAGGAAGCATCAATAGGAGGAAGTGGGTCGTGGATGACGGTGGGATTGGCTTGGTGTGTGGTGGGTTGGGTCGTGGGAGGGTTGCGAGGGTGGAAGGGTAATCGGATGTCAGGGTAGAGTGACTTAAAGATGGGACAAAAGCGGAGAGAGTGACCTTGGGTATTGCACCAAAGACATTTACCCTTGTACGGATTTTTAGGTGTAGCGGGGGGAATACGATTTTGAGGGGGGGTTACGATTATGGGTCGGGCCGGTGTAGGGGGCGGAAGTGGGACGGGTATTTGTGACATGGGCAACATTCGGGAACGGGTTAGTAACGGATCCGGCGGCTTGTATTTTTAAGGTAAGTTCATGTCTAATGAGTTTTTCATGAAGATCATGAAAGGGGATAGGGGTGTCACGGGCTTGAACGGCGGTTATGACTGGTTGATAAGTAGAGTCGAGACCGTCAAGGACTCGATCAGTGATGTCTTCAGGTGAGATCGGGGAGCCTAGAAAGGCGAGTTCTTCAGTGATAGCTTTTATTTGGTTCATATAGGTGGATATGGGGGAGAGGTTTTTAGAGAGGTGCTTAAGTTCGAATTTTAGTTGTTGTATGTGACCCCGAGATGCTTTGGCATATGTGGTTCGGAGAGCATCTCAGGCGTCTTTGGAGGTGTTTAGACCCGTAAAGATAGGTGAGACAGCTTTGGTGAGGGTGCCAGCCAAGGCACTGAAAACTAGTTTGTCTTGCCGAAATCAAGTGTTGTAGGCCGGGTTAGGTGAAGTTTGTTTTGTAGTTTCATCGGTTAAGATTTTTGGTGCCGTCAACAAAGTGGTAAAGACCGTAGCTAAGGAGGAGAGCTTCAATTTGGAGTTTCCATTGTTGAAATTTAGTGTCATCGAATTTTTCGACGGAACTCATAACGAGAGCAATAAGTGGCTTAGTTGGTTCATCGGAATTGGGAATTTGGTGTTTGGCCATAGTGGAAGCGTTGACCGGATTTGTGCAGGAAGAAGGCAGGAGGTTTCCTGGTTTGTGCGTGTGAGTTGTGTTTTGTTAAAAAAAAAAATTTTTGTTTAGGATCAAAACGGCTCTGATACCATGTAGAATTTGAATTGTAAATATTATTGAGCACAAGATGGTACATTTATACTAGTACTGTTGGACTAGTTACCAAATACAATTAGAGTTAGACAAGCTAAATACAAAGACTAATAAAGAGATACAAATCTATCGACAATAGGATACAAAATAGATAAAACATTATCTACTAATAATTCTATCACAGAGCTGTTTGGAGCAGGTGGACTGTCCCAAAGCACGGTTTTATTGCGTGGTTACAGCAGCTTAATGCAATGAACACAAACGATAAACTGAAGAGGCTGAATCTGATTACTGATGAACTTTGTCAGCTGGGCGTCCAGCAAACTGAGACCGTACAGCATCTATTTTTGCAGATGCACGTATAGCCTGAATATTTTGACAGGAATTGCTGCCTGGTTGCAGTTCAAGCCAGAGCCTGATGTTAATTTTCAATGGAGAATGCGGCTACGAGGAACGAAGCTTCAAAGGGCCATCAAAAATGGTGCTATTAACGCTGTCATATAGTATTACATTTGGAGGCAACGAAATCAAGCTAAAAATGATGCTAGTATTAAGAGGCCAGATTATATAATAAAAGAGATCAAAGATGAGATAATTAGATTTATTAAGAACAAAAATCAAAAAGGGCTTAGTGACAAGGATCGATCCTTTGTTTCGAGGATTGCTTGTTAGTAGTCTTATTTGTACATTTGTGATTATTCTTTATAATATTACCCTTTACCAAAAAAAAAAACATGTATGTTCTGGCATTGGTATAGTTAATTACGTGCAGTTATGTAGTATATGCTCAACTTAAGCGGATATACGTTTTATTGGTTGCTTATAGTTCCGACTGAAGCTCATTGTATTTGTGTGAATCATCATGCTTTAATGACTCCTGCTAGTCGGGTCTCTCTGTGATTATGTGCTATTACTAAAAAAACGTTGTTTAAACGAATGTGATCTTACCTGAATGCGTTTACATGTTAATTCAATGATACCAACACAAGATTACAAGGTGATAGCACTGGGCCTTGACTTGCATTTCAGTAGTTCACTCTACAGTCTCAGATATTAGATAAGCACCTGCTACGAAGAGCGACAAATTACACTATTCTCTCTAGCACACACAACATTAGGTTTCATGGCCTTCATCGACTAACAGGTAGTCAGGTACTATTATAGTAAATTTGCAAGGATTATTAGCTTCTCCTTAGTTACAATAGATCATCCCCCCAAAAGTCACCCTGGCCTGATGAACACACCCAATTCCTCTTATTTTTCAAATACTCCATGCAAGTCGTGACAAAAGCGTAGACTGTTGCCAACATTAAACTTTACATTCGACTTGACAATCGTCTTCATCAAATTTACCTTCCCGCTTGATTCCCTGATACCATTTGGCACACCCTATGTATACCATCAAATCGATCATAGTCAGAGCTGCTAATAGGAAGAAAAATCTGTCTAGATGACCTTTGTTTAGATTTCCTGGTATCCACCCTGGCATATGGTCCTCTGTTGAAATTTTCATAACTATAGATACAAGCAGACTGCTCACGTAGTTTCCTAGTGAGATTGATGTCATACAAAGAGCACTTCCGAAACTTTTCAGTCCATCGGGGGCCTGAGAATTGAAAAACTCTAGCTGGCCAACATACATGAAAACTTCGGAAGCCCCAATGAAAACATACTGAGGAACCTGCCAGAATATGCTGAGTGTGCTTGGGTTTGAAGGTCCACAGTGATGGCAATCCTTGGCATACTTCAGTCGATAACACTCCACTATTCCTGCTGAGATCATAGCCAATACTGCTATTATCAGTCCAATTCCCATTCTATGAAGCTCCGAAAGGCCTCCAGTCTGCGTCTTTCTTATTCTGCTCACAATTGGGTCTAGTACTCTTCTGTAGATAAAAACAAAGGCTGCAACACTGAGAATGTCGAAGCTCGACATGCTTGCCGCTGGAATTCTGAAGTTCGAAATGGTTGTGTCCATAGCAGCGCCTTGTTCTACGAAGAGTGACGCCATTTGGGTGAACACGACTGAGTAGATTATGGTGCACAACCATATAGGAAGTAGCCTTAATATACACTTGACTTCTTCAACCTGTTTTATGGGGCAAAGACGCCATGGATTGTGAGGTCCCTTTTCTTGGTCACTAAAGTCCTCAGATATGACAAACGCTGCTCTGTCCAAGAACCTGCAAGCCATGACAAATAATTGTTAGCTTGGTTAGTAGAACAGAATTGTGAGTTTAGAGAAGGTTGATTATTGGGTTGTATAGTGGATTATTGTACTTACTTGAGCCCTTGGGTGTGGAGTATTTTCCGGCTTCCGTTAGAGGAGCATTCTTTTTGCTCTTCACCTTCATATAGTTCCTCTCCTTCTGGCATATCCGTCTTCCATTTCCTGAAGGCGGCAACAAAAACTTGGGAGAACCTGGAAAGAGGATTGCCGCTGGGCTTGAAATGTCGGTATCTTGGTGTTCCGACAAGAAATAAAACAAGTCCAGCAAAAGCAGAGCCAGCAGATGCCCAGAAACCTAGAACCCACATCCCTTCATCTTCAATATATCCCAGTAAAGTGTTGGAAAACAGGGACCCAAGATTCATTGCCAGGTAGAAGTAACTGAAGAAAGCAACCTTTGAGTGGGCCTCTCTTGGATGCTCGTCGTCAAACTGATCTGCCCCTAAAGTTGCTATGTTGGGCTGATACCCTCCATATCCCAAGGCCACAAGGTAAGTGGAAAAATAAAACAGGCCGACTTCCATGCTTGAATGCTTTCCACAGGGAGTTGTCCTATCTCCGCACCCTTTCGGTCTGATCAGGAAAAGGTATGATGATAGTGAAAGTGATGCCAGTCCCTGTCATTCATACATTCATTCATTATATATTAGTCGTCTACCGTCTACTTTGGCTTATAATTAATGTCATTTCAGCCGAGTACATGATGTTGCAGCAGGTGGATAAGACAAGACATACCATGGCAAAGATGATCTGAAAGATGGCGCATGTTTTGAATCGACCCCAGTAAGAATCGCTGAGGAAGGCACCGACAAGCGAGAAGATGTATACAGTTCCGGTCCACTTACTTACTGTGTTTGCAGCATCAGCATTGTTTTCCCCCAACACCCTTGTCAGGAAAAGTACCAGATTCACTCCAACTCCAAAAAATGCCAGGGTAGCCAACCCCTGATTCACTGTTTTCATGCAAGGTAACAAATTGATTAGTCTCAGCCTTCATGCATGCAGGCATATCAATTACGGAAACAAGTGTTTATCTTGATTTAAATGAAGCGTCCAAGTGTCATATATCGTACCCAAATATACGGCGTGTTAATCATACTCGTTTATTTTTATAAATAACAGGTCAAATTATGTTAGAAAAATCGTACTGTATTGATTATTGATATTCTGGCATAAGTTGATCACATAACATAATGGTACAAAATTATGGTCCTAAAGGCGAATGATTAGTTAGGCACTTGGTTGAAAATCGATGAATTGTTTCATCAATTAACTATTGAACCTTGCTTAGTGTTAATCATTAGTCATTAATCTCCTAATAACGACATGAATAGATGGATCATAGGGAATCAGAAGATAAGAAATCAAAGGCAGTGAAGTCACTTTCAGTGAATTTTAATTTAATTAGTTACTATATTAAACGAATCAATTCCAATCCGTACGTGTACGTCCTAATCTTTTTGGTTCCTTTCACTGTAAGAGCACTTGTCCTTAAATAGTTATTGTCGACGTTCTGTCACTGCCATGCGTTTGTCATCCACATGAACACAGATAAAGAGCATCCAAATTTTGCACTATGATTTTGTTTTGACCCGTGAATTTAGGCAATACCACTCAAGACCGATTTTTTTTTTCGTCTCACAATGCTTACAGTAAAAACGTCTTTCATGAGACTAGTTGACCTAGGACTCTGGGAGTATATATTTTTAAGGTTAATTTATTTCTGTAAATTTATCTTTTTGGTTCCGTAAATGCTTTTATGATTTCACTGATTAAAGTAGTTGGCATCTGCGTGCCGAACTTCGTTGACATGCATACGTCATAGATTATAGATACGAATCAAATGACGGTGTTGGAGCACGTACTATAGTTTTGTGCGAATGAGAATGATTCTAAACAGAGAAGCAATCGTTGTGGGTGGTATAATAGAAGATATGATGTGATTTATGTGCTGTGCGTGAGTTGTGACAAGGAAGGGAACCCAACCCATTTTCAGCTTGGTTGATACGTTGTTGTTAAACACCTTCATTTGGTTTCTCCTATGCTAGTACGAAAACCTTAACCTCGCAAACTATTTGTTAAAACAGCTCCTCCTCCTCCTCCTCCTATTATCATGTAAACACATGCAACTTTTATTGCGGGTAGTTACGCCTAACATTTATGGAACATTATTGGGTTAGGTAATGATTCTACTGCAGTAATCACAAGCTTGTTAAGTTTTCCATTTATAATCCCATGGTCTTTTTATAAAATATTTTGAGTAAGCACAAATAGATTTTGCTAATGTATGTGTTTTGAAAGGTACTCCGTAACTTATTGGGTAGACCGGTGGCCTGGGGTCATATAAAGTAGAATCGAACTCCTTATCGGCCATTGTTTACCATTGATTATACTCCTTCGTCTCGATCATTTGTTATCCTTCTATATTATTTGTGAGATCTATTTTAATAAAATGATAAAAAATGACCGAGATAGAAAGAATAATAATTTTTCACAATTAGTACATAAAGGTAACATATATTGAGACGCTCGCAAGAGTGTTACCTAGTGGTTAAAACTTGTGGTCAACAATCCAAGGATCTCAGGTTTAAACCCCTAAAAGAATGTTGGACTTGAACGTGGAATAAGAGAATGTTGGACTTACAAGTTAATAAGGTGAGATACGTAGCCAACGTAGGTGGAAATGGCAACGTCATGAGGAAAGGAAAGCAACCCTAAAATGGTTGTGTTTCGTGTGAGTCACGTAATTCTTATCTCTGCATGCGTTTCTTTACACCCACACACCATCTGATCAGATAGCTCTATAAATTTCACTTTCACCCTTTAATTTTCTTACAAATTAATTAATTGACTCCTCACTACTCTCAACTGCACTTCCGTTTTTAACTCGAGGTCAGTCTCAGCCCATATATATGCAGTGCACCGAGGTTATATACGGTATATAAATATATATAATGGTGGATTTTATAGAAAATTGAGTAATTATAATCTTAACATTTCTTAATTAATTCCTTATAATTAATTGAAATTAAGTACTTTTAAAATTTTATTTGGCTTAGAATCAAAGTTATACCGTAAAACTTGGACCGAGAATATATGGAAAATTATTAATATAAAAGTTTAATAAGTGAAACTATAATATTTGTATTTACTCCTTAAGAAACGTTTTCAAATATTATTTTCAACAAAGAATAGGTACCAAATATATATATATATATGGAGAAAATATTCAGAATATGAAGTTGAAGACGATGCAAATGACACGGGAGAACATAGTAGGAAACTAGGAATCCGTAAATGTATTAATATCTCCATGAACAGGATGGGTTCATTAATTAGAGAGTTGTAAGTATTGATCTATTATATACTAGTATATGTCGTACTCTACATGATGCTGTAAATGAAAGGATTTTATTATAAGGTAAACTTTCTCGCACATGAAATGATCCACCCTTACAAAAAATAATTAATTTATTATAAATAATTGAATAATTTTTTATATAAATTAGACGTTGTACAGTGTAAAACTGTCTCACATAATAACAGTAATCTGCAGCATGGACATAACTTGCAGGAAAATAAGATGACATCACAAGGTGGTGCTGAAATTTAGTACCACCGAGATTATAATCGTAAATTAATTGGTATTTTTATTTTCCCTCCAATGAAATTAATGTTTTAAATATATTAATAATAAAGGGCAATTTAGGATTTTTAGCCTCTTTACGAGCAATTAATATGCGTACGGAGTAACAATTAACTTAAAAAGAACACGTTGTGAATGTATGATAGCTTCGCATTCATCAAAATTGTTGGTCGTACGACTCGTATGATGTAAATAGTAGTATGAACTGCGATTCGGATTACAGTTTACTAAAAAAAAAAAAAAAAAAGTGATCTATTGTATAACTTGATTTTACCGACTTGATATAAATCCAATTTGAAATATTATATAACTCGACTCTTATTCAATAATTGAGTTGTATTATTCATGAAAATTAATACCGTGGGTCTAATAACACAATAATCCATATTCAAGTTTTTTTGTTAAGATATTACGAGTAAATATTTACAATAAGATGAGATTAAATTTTGTTTCGATTGATATAATCGATTATACTCGTATCATATAAAATACGGAGTAAGTTTGAACTTTACTATCTTAACTAAATTCAATGAATTAAAAATTACACTTTCACCCCTAAAAGTTTTGGGGAAATAATCAAACAAATTGTCCTCATTTTTTTTTTCCTTTTTAAATTTGGGTGGAACCGAAATCTATCACTTTCCTAACTTATATCGTTTGTAATCTAAGTAGCGTAGCTTCCCAAATTTCCAAGTTTCAACATATTTGTGTGTTAACGGACAAGAGGATCCGAGATTTAGGTAATTACATATTCTCTCTCATCCAAACAATTCTTTACACTTACTATAAATGGACAATCAAATCAATTTTTACGTTCTTTTTTGGCAAAAGACTTTACCTTATAATCCTCATATTTTTTCTCTGTTTACCCAAAATGTCACTTTTTTTTCCTTACTTTAAAGTTTGGTGGATCCATGACACCACTTGATTTACCAATAATACCCTTACTTTTACCACATTTCTTAAAAGTGATGAAAAATCTTAGGTAAAGGATTGAATGGATGTGAGAGACTAAATTTCATCGAAGCATACAGGTTAGTATTCTTCATTTGTTTGCCGTTCTTACCGTTCATAATTATCAATTTATAAAAATATTTCAATCCAGTGGTTAAACTAGATAACTTGGATAATAGGTAGGTCTCAAGTATTGCATTTATTTTGTAAGAAAGTGTTACATCATACTCCGTAATAGGTAAGTCTCAAATACTGCATTTATTGTGTGAGACAGCGTCACATCATAAACGGATTCGACTCATTAGTTAAAAGTAAATGAATTATTATTTTTAATTTCATAATTAAACCGTCTCATGAGTATAACGGTGTTACTTTTATGATTTGGGTTGAACGTATGAGTACAAAAAAAATGTGTCATTTTCGAAAGATATTAACTGGAACGCATGAAAAAAATACATCAACATACACTACCTGCCAGGTATCTTTATCCCCACCTCAACTTTTTTGTCGACATATAAATAGTTGTAGGCTTGTAGCTTAATTGTATGAGCTACATTTAATGCCTACAAATGTAGTGTTTCTTCACACTTTGGTACTAATTAAAATGCTATCATACGTCAACTTATCATATATGGTTATATTGCGTATGTAGGGCTGATAAGCAAGATAATAATAATAATAATAATTGTTATTATTATTATTATTATTATTATTTAAATAAATAATAATAATAATAATAATAATAACTAATAATAAAAATAATACTCCCTCCATTCAAATCCACTTGTCACATTTCCTTTTGACACATTTGTCGAGACGCGTTTTACACTAGCGATATCTTTCATTTTATATTAGCAAAAATTATACTCCGTAAAAATTTGATATTCTTAATGTGCTCATAAAGACGAATCAAACAAAATCCCACGTGACTATATTCTCACTTATAGATTGTCGAGAATATCGAAGATTTCCCTCAAGTATGAATAGTATCAAAAAATGAAATGTGACAAGTGGATTTGAAATGAGGGAGTAATAAATACGGACAGTGTACTAACACTTGTTGATAAATAAAAAGGCTGCCTATATTTCTTATGACTTACGTCCTCAAATTAAGCCCATTTTTTGGACTAAAAAGTAAAAACATAAATCCCCAATGCCTTTTCATCGCACTATATAGTACGGAGTATTCATTAGGAGTATTTAGGTAAGCAAATTAAAAATTACTCCCTTCGAAGTTGTGTTTATTAAAATTAACTTTTTTTTAAGATTTTTTTATTATTTAACAGCCAAAAAGATACAAAAGTTCAAATTTTGTTTGCAATTGTAAACTCCGGCATGGTACTCCGACGAAACTGGATTTTCTATCCTTTTTTTGCCTTTTAATACCCAAACTACCCCTCTCCCTTATATCCTAATGAAATCCCATAGTTTTTTTCTAAGGTCGTATTATTTGATTGTCGTTTTTTTTTGGACAAAAATTGATTGTCGAATTTCTAAGGTTTACGATTTAGGGTATTTGGGGTTTTTTCTGGGTTTGGGAATTGGAATGAAGATAGTGAAGGGGAAAACGAGGTTGAGTGAGGTGGTAGTACGCTGAGGGGCAATTCGGTCAACTTATTACTAAATTGGCCGGATTTTACCAATGCAAGCAATTTTTGAACTTTTGTATCTTTATTGCTGTTAAATAATAAAAAAATCTTAAAAGGGAGTAAATTTTAATAAACGCAACTTTGAAGGGAATAATTTCTAATTTGCTCTATTTAGGTTCACACATCTTTTTTTGTGATACTTCACATGTTTTGTACTAGTCAATAAATGATAGGGAGTATATAAATTTCTAATTCCATATATTATATGTTATACAGATTACGAAGTATTTTGTATTATTGTGCGTACATTAAGTAATAATTCTTAACAACTTATAATCTTAATTAGGGGCACGGATGCATGGAAAATTTGCAGTATTTAGTACCCTTCATCGTCTAAATTAAAGTAATGATAATACATTCGTGTTTGAAGTTAATGTGTCTATAGATTTCATCGTAATTATTTGGTCTTAGATTAGATTCCTTCATATTATCCTCAAAAGTTATTCTCTGGTCGCCTAAAATCTCCATTATCTAAGGCAAAACCTTTTCTCCGGAAATGGGTAGTGACATCCGTTTATGCATTTAAAGCAGGAGTCTTTTTTTAACAAAAAAAAGATAACCTAACGTTTATGTGCAATGAAATTCAGGAAAAGCTACTTGTTAGTTAGGGAGTACTCCATTACCTAATAAATTGTTGAGAAGAATTAGTTGAGTAAAAACACAAATTATTGATAAAAAGATCAGAAGTGTTTTACGATACAACCGTCTCATCCAATAACTATTGAAGTTAAAAATAGTTTGGACGTTGAGAAAGTTCATTGATTTATTAATGATGAATGTGAGATCGTTTTGTTTTTATTACTAAAGAATCGTTTCATGATATATGACTGTCTCATGCAATAGTAAATAGATGTAAAAATAGTTTGGATGGTGTGGCCAGGTGTACGGTGTTGGTTTCTTGCATATAATCCAGACAAATCAAACTCTTTAAAAATGAAAGCAGTAGGAGTATAATTTAAAGTATACTACTAGTATTTATGGTTAAAAAGTGAAGATGATGATGATTATCGTAAGAGAGTACAAGTCCTTTGATTTCTATTGCGTCAGTCCACTTAAGTGTACCCTTAGCTTGGCTTAACTTTGGAGGACCGTATCACTAAAACTATATAAAAACTACTCGTAATAATCACTGTAATTAAATAAGCTATGATATTGATTAGTGATCCGAAGCATCATACGCATATACTCGTACAAGATCATCAGAAAGTGCTTAGCTACCATCGCATCACATTGCTTCTTAATTCTTATATATTCATTAGTGTTGACGTACGAAATCCACATACTTTAACAATTTAAACGTTTGGCCACAACTTTTACGAGCTTAGACATAACCTCTGATCTTGCATCAAATTAAAATATCTTCCCATGTAGTAATGATTCAAAATTTACGGACTATATATATACTGTTCAACTAACTCGTTTATCGAGTATCTCTTAAAAAAAAGTCTAGTATTATTCATGTGTACCAATATCAATAATGGATTGTTGTAAATACGTAAAATACTTTTGTGTCGATCTCATGATAATTTTTTGTACGTAAGTATATATGGCTAAGTATATATTAGGAAGATAGAACAAATTTAGGTATAGAATGAAGAAGGAGAAACTAGCTAACCAAGAATGATGCCTCCAGCAAACCAATTGCCAGTATGTTGACGGTCAGCAGGGTGTCCACGGCCGTCCACCGTTCCATCCATTGTGTAAACATCATCTATTTCTTTCTTGTTCTTTCTCTGTTGATATAATCACAATTAAATTTGTATGTAGCCAAGTCCATAACATTAATATGCATCCTCTACTGCTTATATAAATCAATATTTTTTTTTTTTTTTTTTTTTTGACGTTGCACTGATTAATGGAAGCTAATGATAATTTAAGTAGTAAATTAACATCGGTCAGAAAAAAAGAAAAGGTGAATTCTTGAATTAATTGGACAGTTTTGAGTGTGTTATTCACGTAAATTATACCCTAAAGTAGTACTCCTACGAGTAAAGTGCAATCACACCCATACCCATGCATGTGTTATGTGTCTCACGTGAAACGCCATTTGATTTGCATTGTCACAGAAATAATATCCTAATAACAAGTAAATGGTGCTTTACGCCTATAATCACTACGCAATATTTCTAGTAAAACCCAATTAAAACCTAAACATTTTTCTAGTAAATTTTACTTTAACGTGGATTACTCATTATATTTCACAGCTTATATACGAAGTATATATAACCCTAGAAAGGTAGTTTTAAGAATTTGAAATACGAAAGATAATAGTATGATTATTGTTAATTATTTGTTACGGAGTATTTCATTTCAGTTTCTTTTTTATTTTCACTCGAGCAGGCGGGTGGGCTGGCATTGCTATATATTTATTACAACCACATTTTGGAGAAGATAAATTGAAGGTAACAAAACAGACCTGCTTAGTCACTGCAACGATAGTCATCGCTAAAAATTAGAAAGGATGAAATTATTATTGGATTTTGGAGATGGAATTTGGAGTACGTGAGAGACGTATGTAAGGGAAAAGAGAAGGAAGAGAGTGGAGTGTTGTAAGAAGGTATGTAAATGTATGTCTGAACTCTGATCCTTGATATGAGAAGGAAGTAAGGTCCATATATATATATAGGAAGTGAATGGTATGGCATTGGTACGCAGAGACTTTGGGTATGAAAGTAATACTAAATTAAAAGAGGGATGAAGACCCACATGGCCAAATATTTTTATAAGGATAATTACTTGCCTAATTGAACTTACTAGTTGAGTCAATTCACAATTGTTGAGTCAATTCACAATTATGAAATGTTGTATATTATAAATGATTAGTATATGAAAATGAAAATTAAACAAATACTCATCCATCACGTTTATTCGTTTGTCTTTAATTCGATTGAAATATTTTTAACAAAATTTAAAGGCAAATAAATAAATAAATGAAATAACAGGAATAATAAATTAAGACTACATTAAATAATAATGTCAACGGATTACACAGATATGATTACGTAATTCTAGTATCGAAGATATTTTTATATTTTCGTTAAGTTTTCATTGTCTTTTTTTCAAGTTTATTCCTAAGATCCTAAATAAGTGCGCTCATGAGTTGGCCATAACGTCCGAAAAAACTGTTAATGCTCATTTCTTTTCAGTTGGCAAAACAAAAACGAAAAAAAAACTTGGGTTCATTATTTAACTTTTTTTTTAATGATTAATTAAATATGTACATATGTAATTAAGTGGTGGTATTCATAATTTGAGTTAGATGTCTAAATATGTACGTTGTAACATTCTAATACACTCCGCAAGTGATAATTGTGTCGCCAAATGAAGGGTTCGAAGCCTAACTAATTGCATTTTAAAAAGAAATTGTCCGTGTAATTCATTTTTGTTTCAAAAAGAAAAAGATAAGCAAAAAAAATGGTAGGCTAACATAAACCTGCTGCTGTAGTAGCCTATTTGCCGAATGGAAAATATAATTAACCTAGCAACTATGATAACCATAAATGTCTTAATCCATTAATTCTTGGCTAGAAATTAAAACGAGGAGATCTAAATAGGTTAAGGAGGAATAGGCCAGATTTTGTGGTCCTCTTGAATTTGAAGTTTTTCTGTAATTAGGTAAATACAAAATTTCATAAAAAGGTGGGGAAGGTAGGAGAAAAAGAAGATGTAATCCTAGTCAAGTTTTAGTTCATGATATGGACTGATTTGAAACATCCCATATATGGTTTTTTAGCAAAATTGACGTGAATATATAGTCCACTTGATCAAAAATAGACTTGTTATGTTATGAGTGTGTGAGTATGACATGAAGTACGTACGTGAGTATGTCCTAGATCTCTGGCTACCACGACTCCATGTATGTATCCATGGAGATTAAATTGGGATTAGACAAGTGAAAAAGTGTAGTGTATGTAGTCATCTCATTTTTATAGCTAGCTAACTAGCTAGTCATGATCTAATTGAGTCTAATCTTTTTGTGTGTGTAGATTGGAGTTGATTTACTCATCAATTTTGATGATTTTACTCATCAATTTTGATGATGACAAGTTCACACATAATCATATACTCTCCATATATATGTTTTTACCTAACTTTTATTTATGAAAAGATTGCACATAATTTAGATAATGAAGTGTATATATAAAGTAGTGGCTATCATAGCAAGATTGAAAATGGCGTATGTCGTAAAAAGTAAACTTGTCAAAACTCAAGCAGGTCGGTTTTAATAGAGTTGAGTCAAATATGGGTCGGGTTTGGGTCAGAATACGAGTCGATGACGTGTCATCAAAATTATTAAAAAACATATATATTTGAAATAATAATTAAAAATTATTAATTTTAATATACTTCTAAAGTGATTAGGTATTAGCCTCTTGAAGACCGTTGTATGCAAACAAGTATACAAGGGACATCGACCGCGCGAAGCCTAATGTGTCATACCTAAGACACGCCATGTATCAGCCTCTAGAAGGCCCTTGTATGTAAACAAGCAAACATGGGCGACTGACATCAAAGCCTAATATAATGCATCCTACCTAAGACGAACCAGGTACCGATTCCTTGAAGCCTCTTATTTACAAAAACGTATACGGGGGCACCGACCATCAAAGTTGGAGGGTTTTTTTTTTTTTTTTTTTTTTTTTTTTTTTTGTAGATTGGAGTTGATTTACTCATTAATTTTGTTAATGACAAGTTTACATATAATCATATACTCCATATATATATGTTTTTATTACCTAATTTTTATTTATGAAAAGATTTCACATAATTTAGATAATGAAGTACATGTAAAGCAGTTGCTATCATAGGAAAATTGAAAAATGGTGATATGTATGTTGTCAAAGTAGATCTATCAAATAGGTCGGTTTGAATTGATTGGATTTAGAAAATTGAGGATGGTCCTATCTTTTGAAATTGGCAGCATAATGACAGGATCAGATCTTATGGAAAGTCAAAATGGTTTTTTTGAAAAGATTGGATTTTGAAATTTGAAGAACGTTCCACCTTTTGAAATTGGCAGCATGCCAACAGGATTGAGTTATTTGAAAGGTTGAATACTAAAACGGGTTTTAGAAAATTCGAATATTGAAATGGACAACATGCCAACTAGGAAACAAGCTATTTTGAGTCAAAACTTAAGTCTATATTTCAGCAACATTCCGGGTTTTTGAAAATTGAGTATTTTTGAAAGATTAGAAATGGTTGTTTTGAAAGGAAATGGAAACCAAGCAACAAATAGTCACACAGGCAATATGACGACAGTATGTTTGCTTTACACTAAGTCTTGGTCGGTCTAGATAGAGTCTATACCAGTGCGCATAGCCTTTCCGATAATTAGGATGGACTCCCTTAGCGATTTGCAAAAGGACATGCCGCGAAACCCATATGAATCAGCCATGAGCGCCTTGACATAACCAATTTTGAATACATGGCGGTATAGTAGGACATCGATCACAAGTAATCGACTCGGGTAAAAATGGGGTTATGCATGAACCATCGAAATAAAACGCAAACTATAGTATCCAATCGATTTCTTTTCGGGTTCCCTTACGCGTTATGTGTATAAGGTTGATTTAGGTGAATTCTCAAGAAATTGTTTCGATTTTGATTTGGTATGGAGCTAGGCTTTCGCTATAAACCTTCCAAATGCATGTGGCTTGGTTGACTACTAGAGACGAATCTCCGTGGACCCTAAGGTTTTTAATCCCTAATGTTACCGCGGCTCGTAGCCCTATCAAGTAGGCCTCGTACTCGACCGCGTTGTTGGGTACCGGGAAGTCTAGTTTGACGGATATGGGTGTATGGTCACCTTGCGGGGATATTAAAAGGATTTCTACACCGCGCCGTAGCCCCTAATGCTCGAGGCGCCATCGAAGTATAGGTCCCACGATTCATCGTCGGCAAATAAGATGTCCTCATCGGGGAAGGACCATGTATCGGTTGAGTGTGTTTCCTCTATTGGGTTTTCGGCTAGGAGGTCGGGTACCACCTTTCCCTTGATGACCTTAAGGAGTGTATAGGTTCAGTCAAATTCTGTGAATGCTAGGATGACTGCTCCTAGTGATCTCGATTAGGGTGAGATAAGGTGGGCTGTTAGTTGAAGTCCTTATGTTTGATTGTTATCGATAAATGACATAGTATCGAATCATAAGCGAAAAGATGTATGTTTTAAATCAAGCGATTATCGAGGCGTGTAGTAAAGAAATGCTCAGTCCTTTTTTATTGGCAAAATTGTAAGTATCTTGTTCAGAATAGGACTCTTTGGGAGGCAGGGACAGGCCCCTATGTCTCTGACTCAAAGAAGAAAAAAACTTATTATATTATTAAATCTAGACCCTTAGGACGAGCTAGGCTTCGACTAGGATCAAATTCACGTTCTCAGAAGAACGACCGTTGATTGGGCTCTTGAGGTCCGCATGGGTCGCCTACTTGGTTGGTTTGGTAGTCGAAGTTAGTTTGTCTCTGGAAGCACCATGGGGGATGTAGACTCTCTTCTCGATCAGATCCTGTACCTCGTGCTTGAGCTCAGTGCATGTTTGGGTTTCATGGCCCCGACCTTGGTGGTACAATCAGTATGCGTTTCGATTCTAAGACGCGCCTCTCTTATCCACCGGTGGGTCACGAGTGGGCCTATGGGACATAGCAACCATGCCTCCTGCAATTTCTTGAGGGCTTCTGCATATGATACCCCCAACTCTGTAAACTGCCTATAAAGCCTTTCGAAAGGTTGTGACCTCAGTGGGAGGGGCAAACTTTGCATACTTAATGTATGGGTCACCCCTGAGGACCATCTCTCGCCCCATTGGCCTTTCGTGGCGCCTCCTTTCAGTTCCTTCTAGGGTTTCGAGCTGACGTCTGATCTCGTTAATGGACAAGGAGATTGGTGATATCAGACCCAAGATGCCACGAACCACGTTCATCAAGGCATTAAGCTGATCAACGCTGCTTTCGTTATTGTTTGAAGACATTCTCGGATAGTGAATCTTCAGAACAGAGCCGAAGATGAGAGCGGATCAACCGTATGACGTAAGAGACTCGAGGAATGCTCGTATGTGAGCGACACGGAGATGAGACCCTTGATTCACACATGCTTGAGGTCATCGATTGTGGGACTCAGGGGCTTTAGACATTTGGTGTGTTTGGAGAGACGTCGAATAGACATGGATCTCTAGAAGAAGATGATTTGACATAAATATCGAAGTAAGATTTAGAGAGGACTCTCAAGATGAGATGACCCAAAATGTTAGACCTCGAACGGAGGTGATTTAAGTAACTAGCACAGACAGTTAATCACACGGTTATACGACGTAAGGAATTGATCTCGATCCCGGCTCGGAATCAAAGAAATTTGATGTTCACGAAAATGGATGCATTTGAAAAGATAGTTTTAGAATGTAAGAGTTTTGAAATCGACATTACGAAGGTTAAGTGACGTCATTTGTGATATGTTGGAAAGTGTTGCCATGCAAGTGTCAAGAGTCCATGAGTTGAAAAATTGACGATAGCAATGGTGTGAATTGTGATTTTGTAAAAGAACGGTCGTAGAAGGACCGGTTTTGAAGAAATGTGAAAATCGTGGGGTTGCGCTGTTATCGAGACTTCTATTAGTTAGGAGTTCGATATTTGCGATAAAAAGGGTGCTTTTTGAGAAAACATGGTGTTCGTGGTGGTGTTTTGAAAGTATAGCCAAATTCTCATCACGGGAATTTAGGTGGCGATAGCGGTGTTTGGAAAGATTTTCGAAAGAAATGAAGGTGTGATCGTGTTTGACGATTCTATCCCATTGACTAGAAATTGGCGGTCATAAGGCATGTGTAAAAGTGTTTTGTGGGTGTAACCGTGTTAGGTACCTTGATTTCATTGGTCGAAATTTCGGTGATGGTAACGGCATGTGCAAAAGTGTTTTGAAAACGAAGAATGTAATCGTATTAGGTGCTTTGATCCCATTGGTTGGAATTTTGGCGATAGTAACGGTATATTAATGTCTTTTTTTTTTACATAAAAAGTATCTTGTTTGGCCAACGTGATGGCACTAAAATGAGCTTTTCGAAAATTGTGAGTGTGAAATACGCCAGAGCAACGAGGCAAAAAAATGGTTTTGAAAAATGTCTTTTCGAAAACGGAGTTTGGGTGTAGTTGAATGTGTTGTCATGGTTGAATCCGTTTTAATGTTATATTCGGGTCGTCACAATACACTACACACAACTAGACAGGCACACACTCATGCAAGATGAAGACGCGGGTAGACTAGGGTAGACTACCGTCCACGAAAAGTCCTCGCTTCGGCACAGACGTGTCACCTTGAGTGGAGATGAGCGCTGCCTTGTTCGACTTGGATCCGATCGCTTGACATATTCACGAAATGCGTGACTACATTGGACGACCGGAACAATCAATCGGGGGTCTCCCTGCGGGTCCGGTCGGAGAACCTTGCCGCGAGAAGGTCGATTGGTCCAAAAATTTGTTATGGTGGGCTTTTTAGGGCCAAAATCTGTAGTTACCAAAAAAGAAACTAGGAAATGAGCTTCACCAACCTCGTTCGAGTTACACTACCGTCGGAAATCTGTTTCCAAATGCCCAACAGATTCACCAAACTGTGGACGCTGCCACACCGCTGTCCGGGTGCACCACAAGGATCGTCGCGGCGGCCACCCAAACGGCCCGTCAGACGCTCGTGGTTCGGGCCGATCCGATCTCGCTTTTGGGGCGAAGTGCGGGATCTCGATTTGGTTGACGATTTTAATTGTACTAGATAGATATGGGGACATCTATGTTTCCGTTGAATCGATCGAGACGATGTTATAAATGTTTAAAGGCCGATATGTTTGGTCTGACGACCTTTTTAGTGACCGAATTCTTGCCGATTTGTGGACTTGCCACCGAGTAATTTTGGGATACTCGAAAATCGTTCAAGTCAACTTTAATCCTTACCGGTTCAAAGCTGAGTGACATGAGGACCTAAAGATAAAGACTTGTACCCTTAAGCATTCCATGTCTAGAATAATTCTCATTGCCAATGGTTTCGGACAGCTGGAAACCGTTGATTAAATTATGAGTACGGAGGTGAGGGTATGTATTGGGAAGCTAACGTTCGATAGACATCAACACCCAAGTTCGCTCGAACGTAGCGGCCTCTACTAATCAATCGATGGGTTTATAACTTCGTTCCTAGTTATGGCGGAAATGCGATAACATTTGTTGTTTTAACCCTATGCCTTTGCTATGTCAGTTGTTTAAGGACAAGTAGTATTGTTGTCGAAGTAAATGTTTTACATTCTTTGCATGCGATTTCACGTGACAGACAGACCATGAAAAGATGCACGTAGGAGAATAGAGAGTTGTAGACACCCAGATTTGGACCTCGTGGTTGCAAAAGTGCCCAACGGACACCCGATGATGATCAGACTACAATACGACACGATTTTACGATGTTTTAGATGGTTTTTCTATAGAACAGATCAAATAATTACTCAGAAAAATTAATTCAACATCAAGACGGTCTTATTCGTGTCGTTACGGTCGCGTCAACACTAATTGGAGTCAATTCCGACACCGGGGCTCCAAATCGGTCTTGAAACACGCAAAGTCAAACCCGAGTCAGCGCGTCAGGCTGAGCGAGCCTCGAGACACGCGCCCGAGGCCCATCGGTGCACGCGCGCTAGGTCACGGGAAGAACTCTTAATGCCCAAGCAACGTCAAGATAATTACGTATAATCTCCGCTTTGGAAAGTTTTCAAATCGAATCTTCAATATTTCGACCGCCTCCCTCCAGGCGCCTTAGTATTGCATCCCCTCACCTCAGGCACTCCAACACTGGGTCGCACGCCACAAGGCGCCTGAGACCTCGATTTGAACTGCGAAAAAACTATAAATACTCTCTTTCTCCGCTCATTTCGACACAATTCGACAGTTCATAACTTCCTCCCCTCTCCACTCTATGAGCCCCTTGCTCTTCTTTAGCTGTCGCTGTAACACCCGCTATTTTCCTAGCGTTTTATCCTTTCCGTTATGACTTCGTCATTACTCTGTCACGTTTTGGTCTTATGTTTCATCTTTTTTCCAAGCTCTATTTTCATTTTTGAGTCTAACGATATTTATTTTTAGAGATTTTAATTCTTTTAAATCTATTTATTTGGTTTCTTCGTAAACTAATTATTTTTCTGCGAGAAATTTTATTTCTCTACGAATTAACGTTTTTAAGCTCGGATTTAAGTTATTTCTTTTCCTACAAATGTCTAAATATATTTATATAATATTTTCAACTTAGAAATATTTTTATTTACGAAAATTTAGCCATTTATGATTTTATTACGAAGTTTCGTAAATAATTGTTTTCCATCACGAGGTTTACTCGAATTGCTTTGAAATAACTTTAACAATTTTACGACTCTTCATTTTATCAACTTACAAATTATTTGGGACATTTTCCCCATGTTTTGGACAGACACACCTCCTTGTCACACCCTTACTTCGTTTTCATTATACGTTTCATTTTATTACGTTAAAACGTAAACATGAAATTCTTTTCTTCTCATTTTTTTGGGTGCAAATGTAAGTATGTATATTAAGTGGGAAATCAACTTTCGCGGCACCAATACAATCTTCTCCTCTATCATCCTATATGTGCGACACTACATTAATCTATCAATTTGATGTCGGTATTTACTCATTAAAACTCTACTCAAAATCTTAACCCTATTGCATATATCACGCTTGATAGTAGCAATAACATACTCCGGCCTCTCCACTTTTTGGTACAGTCTGCTATGGTTTCTATTTCTCCATATGTGATACCAGACAGCTACAATTGCCCCTGCCATAACCTGCTTAAGCATCAGGGATTTACGTCTTGTCTTCTCTCACCAAACCGCTGTATTAACACTCGGCACACAGCACATTAACCAGCCTGACAGAAGTGAGAAGCATCTCTGAGCATAGACACACCGGGAAAAAAGATGTTCATGATCCTCATCCGCTGTGCCACATAGGAAACATTCTTTATCCACCACCATACTCATCTTGACTAGTCGATCCTTCGTAAGAAGCTTACCCTGGTATACTAGCCACGCTATGAACCCGTGTTTTGGCAGGCCCACTCTATTCCAAACCAGATTTTTCCAACTTATTTTAGGTCTAGGATGACGAATCCAATTATATGCTTCAGCTACTGTATAATCCCTGTTCTGCGTCAGTAACATGGGGAAAAGCTTATTATCGTAAAATAGGTCCTTAACCCAGCAGATCCTCCTCCAAGACCAACTAGAGTTAAGGGGCGGTTTATACGTTTCCCAATTCATATCTCTGAGATATATCGAATGGATCCATTTGACCCACATGTGGTCCGCCTTACAAGTTACCCACCACGCGTATTTACCTATAGCCGCGATATTCCAGCTATGCAAATCCTTTATCCCCAGACCTCCTTCCTCCAAAGGGCAGAAGACCCTTTCCCACGATACCAATGGTGGGGAATTATAGTGTTCGCAGCCTTTCCATAGGTAATTACGGCATATGGCATTAATCTGACCAATAATTGAAGTAGGAATAATGAATATCCTAGCCCAATAACCATGTAGATTGCTTAAGACCGCTTGAACTAAGACAAGTCGACCTTTATATGACAGTTTTCTTGCCCCCATTCCCCTTATTCGCTGTACAATTTTCTCAGTAAGAATATGACAATCCATAACCGAAAGCTTTTTTGGTGACATGGTTATGCCCAAATACTTGAAAGGTAAATCTCCCTTGGTCATACCAGTAATACTTTTTATCTGGTCTTCCGTTGCTGCCTGAACTCCATTACAGTACAATTGTGACTTTGATTTATTCATTATCAACCCTGAAGCAGCTGAAAAACACCAAACGCCCTCATAATCCAAGTAATAGCAGTCACATTCCCTTTGCAAAATAACATTAAATCATCCGCAAAGCACAAATGACTTAATTTAATGTGTTTGCATAAGGGGTGATACCTATAATCAGCCATTTCCTGAACTCCCTTGATAATCTGACTCAGATATTCCATACAAATAGTGAAAAGGAGGGGGGATAATGGGTCCCCTTGTCTCAAACCCCTCTTAGCCTTAAAGAAGCCAAAGTTGTCTCCGTTCAAGGATAATGTATAGCTGGGCGAGGTCAGACATTCCATAATGATACACGTAAATTCAATAGGGAATCCCAGTGCATTTAACATACCTTCCACAAAACTCCACTCAATGGTATCATAAGCTTTTTGCATATCATTTTTTAGAATAGCTCGAGGGGAAAAATGCTTTCTATTATATAACCTTAAAAGGTCTTGGCAAATGTGAATATTTTCCGCTATATCCCGTCCTTTGACAAACGCGCTCTGACTCGGACTGATAATGTCCGGAAGAACTTCACTCAATCTTCCACATATTACCTTTGACAAGCATTTATATATAGTGTTGCAGCAAGCAATTGGCCTAAATTGACTCACATTTAGGGGATTTTGAGTTTTAGGTATGAGAGTAAGTGTGGTGTTACTTACTTGTTTTAATAGTTTTCTATGAGTAAACACATCTTTCACAGCTTCAAACACACTTAGCCCAGTGACTTTCCATGTGTCTTTGAAGAACTGACTAGTATACCCATCCGGTCCCGGAGCTTTTGTGCCTTGAATACTGAACATAGCTTTTCGGACCTCCTCCATAGTAACTGGTTTCATTAACTCCCTACTTTGCTGCTCCGTTACTGTATTCCCCTTTTTGACAGTAGGTATATGCACAGGTCTTACTTTAGCTTGTTCCCCCAAAATACTTGAGAAGTATTTGAGAAGAGCATTTTGTATATCATTAGGTTTGCTCTGAATCATACCCTGCATATCCAGAATTTGTATCACCTTATTTACAGCTCTTCTTTGTTTTATTGAAGCATGAAAAACCGCTGTATTCATGTCTCTCTCTTCTAACCAAATAGTTTTTGCCTTTTGTTGAAGGAAATCATATCTTGCTTTATCCAAACTTGCATATTTCGCTGCTATATCTCTCTCATTCTGCACCAACTGTGTATTCGTTGGGTTAAGCCTTAATTGGATCTGAACATTCTGAAGAGCAGCTTCCATTATATCCGCCTGAGTTTCCACATCACTGAACTTATCTTTGTTTATCTTCTTTAAACCTTTCTTCAGGCTTTTTAATTTTTGAACTACCTGGTACATTGGGCTGCCTTTAACACCCTTGCCCCAAGCTTCAGTAACTAAATCCAGAAATCCGCTAGCAGCTGACCACATGTTGAAGTACTTGAATGCATATTTTCTTTTGCAATTGTACTTGTCCAGAGAGATGATACCTGGACAGTGATCAAACAGTCCCTCCGGCAGAAAGTTTACATACGAATCAGGGAACTGTAACAGCCATTCATCATTTGCAAAAACCCAATCCAATCTGCTATATACTTTACTCCCTGAGTCATGCTTATTTGTCCAAGTGAAGTGTGCTCCAATCGTCTTCAGTATACTAAGTTGACAGTCCTGAATGCAATCAAAAAACGGTCTAATTTCAGCTCTACTGACTGGAGCTCCAATTCTTTCATCCAACCCCATCACATTATTAAAATCCCTAAACACAATCCAAGGAATATTAATCCCTGTGACATATGATCTAAGATACTGCCACAAGGTTATCCTATCTGCAAGCTTGTTAAACCTATAAACCATCGTACACCAAAACCAAGAATTCTTTCCAATAATTTGTATTTTCATATGTATAGCCTGATCTTTTACATCTATGACATTCACATGGTAAATTCTGGGATTCCAAAGACACCAAATACGCCCCCCTTTATGTGTTCCATTATTTGTAGTAATAGACCAATCTGTAAAGGTATTGCTTACAGTAGGCCAATTATTTGTTTCTACCTTAGTTTCTAGCAGTCCAAACAAGTGAACTCTGTTATTTAACATAAACCACCTTATTTCCTTTTGCTTCTTGAGTTTATTCATCCCTCTAACATTCCAAAAGCCTATATTATCCATTATTAAGCAAGTTCTGTTTCTCACTCTTCCCTCCTCTTCCTCCTCCTTGTCCCCCATTTACCTTCTGTCCTCCAGAACCTTGTAACATCTCCAAGAATGACATTCCTTCAGCTGTATATAGTATGCCTCCACTTCTATGTTCAATTGTCCTATTAGGCCTGGTTACTGCAATTGCAGGAGCATCCCGAGGAACTATAACAGGGTTATCAGGGGTATTTAAAATGGTCTTGGGTTTAGGTTTCACCACTGGCACCCAGACCTTCTTAACTTTAACCTCTTCCGCTTTAGATCTACATTGTTCAGTTGTGTGACCCATGCCCTTACAGTTGGAACAAGATATTGGCAACCAGTCATATTCCACTGCAATCTCCTGTACTCCCCCTTTCTCATCCATGAATTTAATTACAGATGGATAAACCTGATCTATCTCAACCTCAATAAGCAGTTTCGCATAACCTAAGAATTGACGCTGATCAGTAGAAGTAGCATTGCGAATTACTTTACCTATAAGCCCTCCAATCTTGCGCAAACACTCGGTACCCCAGAACTTGAGATCCAGCTGTAATAATTTCACCCATATTGAGAGCTTCTTCACTTCATATTTTGCCAGTGTTGCATCAGCCTCCCATTTATGAATAATGACAGGCTTATTGTCAAACATTAAGTGCTCAATAAGTAATGCTTGTTGCTGCAATTCTGTGTCAATAAAACGTACCAGAAAAATTCCGTTTGGCATGAACGAAACTTTATCTATCTTCAATTTCTTCCATATGCGCTGCAGATATCCCGTCACTATACTCCATGGAGGATTCGCTCCAACTATGAACCCATAGATTGCTGTGCTCCAATACTTCACTTCCTCTGTAACATCCTCAGCTGTAATACGCAGAAGTGGAGCATCCTTGTTGGCTTGCTTGTCACTCTCCTTCTCAGATGTATCATCAAGTACATCTTCCAGTTGAGCTTCAATTTCCTCAAAGAACCTCTCGTTCTGATCATCATCAACCTGTATTTTTTGTGTACTAGAAGGTTTTTTATTACTATTGATATTATTGTGTTTTGTATTACTTGATGCACTACTACTATTAGGTTTATGTGATTTCTGATTGCCGCTTCGAGCTGAAGACGAGCTAGCTTTTCTGTAATTCACCATTGCAAATTCAGAGCAGCTTTCCCTCTCTTCGTTTCTCTCTCTAAGCGGTTGTTTTGCTTATTTTATTGTTTTAACGTTTGATTAGTACTTTTTTCCTTTTCTTCTCATTTATTTGGTACATTATGAACAAACTCTTCATCCTCCCATTTCTCTCCATTTTGGCTGGCTCATATAATGTGTATCCACATTGTTTTCATCAAAATCTCATTAGCATTCATTCTTAAAAACCATCCATTTCCTAAACATTCATTTTGTTAATTAAACAACAAAAATTCCTTATCTCGTTTGTCCATTCCTTAATCATCTCGTTTTCATCGTCAAATTAATCGTTATTCTGATCCTTCCATTAAGGTAATAATCGATGTTGTTTTCGATCATTATTAACCTTGATTTTTCCTAGTTTTCTCATGGTATTTTTCTACCATATTTTTTGTGTGTGTTAAGTATTTGTGGACGATCTTGAAGTCCACGAGTATATTATCGATTCGGATTTAGACTAGAGGTAACGTCGATGTTACTTGGTATTGGTTGATTTTATTTGTGTAATTGCATGTATATAATTATAATTTTATTCTTGACAATATATTTATGTCATATAATCTGGAAAAATTTTAAAAGTTGAAAATTTGCATGTTTCGGTATTTTTATCGCTTTTACGAGATTAAAAATTAAATCGTCATATTAATTTGTAAAATCGTAATATTCGTCCTAAACTTGTAATATATGATTATATTCTGTAAAAATGAGGTTTTTGATGATTTTTAATAATTTGGTATTTTTCTGATATTTTAGTATCGATTATTGAATTATTACTGTTTACGGATAAAAACGATTATAAGCCGATTTTTAGTTCTAGTACTTAAACATTTTATTTTAATCTGGAATTTGACGTGGGAAATATTTCTGATTAAAAATAATTTTCTGAATATTTTCATAATTTTTTGGAATTTTTAAGTGGGTGAATTAATTAATCACTTTAAATCATCGTTTATTGTTTTGTTGTTTAAATTCTCGATTTCTGGTCTTTTGTTTAAATCTAGAAAAAATATGTTTCTGATGGTTTCATAATAAAATGTAATTTTATGATTTTTAGTGCTTTAATAAAATTTTAGGAACGATAAGTTTTGTTAATGGAATTGTTAATTGTGAAAACGGGTTTTAAAAGACTGTTTTAATAGAATTTATTAAATCTAGAATTTTTGAAATCTGGAAAAATTGATAGATTCAGGAAAATCATGATTTTTAAATTTAATAATAGTTTTTGGATATTAATACTTAAATCGTTTGTAATTACTATTTTTATTAATCGTTTTTGTCGAGATTAGACGATTAACGAGAAAATCCTTTAAAAACCGAGTTTAAGGATTCTAGAAAATTTTATTTTCTTGACAAAATATCCAAAAATATATTTTACCTATTTTACGTAATTTTTGTACTATTTATTAAAGTCTATAATTAATAGTAATGATTTTTGGACAAAATTACGATTTATCGTTAAAATGCTTCGTCTTACCTAAAAGAATTATTTTTCCAACAATTTTGAAAATATTTAAATCTGAAACTTTAAGAATTAAATCATTCCTTAACATACTCTAAATATATTCAGTGGTTTAATGAAATAAAAGACGTTAAATGATTTATTTTGACATTTGCTGTAAAATCCTATTTATGTTCTTATTGTCGAAACTATTAATAATTAGAGAATTTTAATTTTATAAGCTTTAAAAACACCCTGATTAGTAGTATTAAAATGTTTAAGACATTTTTAATCATTTGATAAACACTTGTAAGATATTTTAAATTTTTAATAATTTCATAAACCCAAATGCTCTCACTTTGATAATAATTAATAACGTTAAGGCCGAAAGTACTAGTTTTATAAATCTATATCGTTTACTAAAAATGTTGTATTAGTTTAAACTAATATTTTGCTATTTTCATATGATGCTATTTTAGTAAAGCTTCTAAAAATAGAAGTTTCCTAAAATAGAAAGTTTCCGCTTTTGGAAGGCGATTCTTTTTCCCTTTTGTTCTCTTATTATTATAATGATTATATCTTTTGAATATCGATAATGGCTTTGTTTTGGAGTTATGGAAGGATAAGTGTGGGGTTAGAGTAATACAGTCTAGGATGTACTGTTTTGTCATCAGCTATAAGGCTGGTGTATCTAGGGGTGTTCAAAAAGTGACCCGGACCGGCAAACCTGTCCGACCCGGACCGTACGGTCCGGTCCGGCTACATACCGGTCCGGTCCGCGGGTCTCTATAAACTTGGTTGCCGGTCTGGTCCACACTTGAAAAAATTAATCAAATTTATTGTATTTTGTCGGTCCGGTCCGGTCCGGTCTGGTCCGGTCCGGGTTATTTGTTAACCGGTCCGGTCCGCGGATTTGGATTTTTGGGTTGCCGGTCCGCGGGTCAAGCCGGTCTGGTCCGGGTTTGGACCAGTGAACACCCCTAGGTGTATACATTTGGGATGCATTGGTTGTTGGACTGAACACCATTGGTGTTAAGGAGTATATGTGCATTGTGCCCTTAAGCTAGATATCGCATCGTGATAGTCGACGTCAGTTGAATTGGATACATTTGGTATCCAGGAGGGGTGTATATTACTTAAGCTATGACCTCGCATTGATAAGTCGCCGTTCTATTATGGTTGAGTTGCCTAGTTAAAGACCTTGGATCTTCGCTGCGTGTGAAGTTGGTGTCTGAGTTCTTGAATTTAGTGTCTAGTATATCCCTAGTGAAAGTCTAGCCTTGTGCACACTAACCGAATATCCATAACGCAATTTTGAATATTTTATTATTATCGATATAATTTGGTTGCAGGTGGGCTATGTTTTATATTTTCTTCGGAAAACTCGTTTTTATTATATTGTTTCGATACGTGAAGTTTTTCACTGAAAACTTATTTTCATTATAATGTTTTACTGTTTCCCGTTTTCTTACTATTTTTTTTCTATAATAGTAATTACAGTTTTAAAATCCTGTTATATGGCTGGGAGAACGTTGACGTTGCTCCCCACTGATTGTGGCTGATGGTAGGGATTTGCCGTGGATCCCCACCGATCAATAATTAACCGGCTACTCCTAACACGTAGCTAGGGCAAGTCGGGTCGAATCCACGGGGACGGTAATGAGGCGTCTAGACTAGGGTCATCCAAATACGAGACTAGGTCAACGAACTAAGCTAAACTAGAATGATAGGAAGGGAAGAAGGCTAAGACTATGACTAAGGTGACGGAGAAAACGAATAAGAAAAAGGGCTAGGATTAGGTCGGGTTCAAGGGGTGATGGAATGGTCAAGCAAGAGCTAAGGTGAAGGGGTAGTCGGGTTATCTAGGTGTAGTCCGGGCTCTCGCTACGTAGACCGACCTAGAGGTTCTAGCGTGCTTTCGTAGCCTAGGTCACGTCCGGGCTCTCGCTACGTAGACCGACCTCGGGGTCGTCCTCACCGGGCTCTCGCTACGTAGTGAGGGAACCAAACCCACGAGCAAACCACCACCCACAAGAGAAAAGGCAAGAAAAACAAGCATATGCATCTACATGTCATTCATGCATTTCATCAAACATGTTCCATGCATCTAACCAAGAGGCAACCCAAAACTTCCACCAACATCTCCAACAAACCCTTAATCACCCATTGAACACCCAAATCCCCCTACTAACCCTAGCAAGAGTACTACTCAACCATATCTAAACTAAGACTAACACTAACAAGAAGAACCAAAACAAGAATCATGGCATACATAATGAAACTAGTGAAACTAATGAACAATAAACATAACAATGAACAAAGATTAAAACTTGAATGAGTAAACAAGATTAAGAGAAGGGAAAAGAAGATTATACCTACTAACAAGATGAAAAGGAAGATTGAAACTTGTATTAATAAGAAAACCCAAATACATCAACCAAGGTTGTCAATCTTGGATGGATTCTTCAAGAATTCCCTTAATACAAGACTAAACTAAGATTAAGGACTAATTACCGACTAATCTACTCTAATCTAAGCTAATCTATGCTAAAGTAGTCTAGGGTTTAATGGGTAATGAAGGACCTAACATAAGAATACAAGAGGAAGGGTATATATAGGGTTACAATGAGTAAGGAGAAGAAAAGAAGCAAAGGCGTGCTGCAGACCCATGGTCCCGCCCGGGACAAGACGGTCCCGACCGGGACAAGGTCCTTCTCGGCCGGGACGGGCTCAAGACAGTGGCCTCCCCTTTTGTGCACTCCTTCCCGGGCGGGAAGGCATTATCCCGCCCGGGAAGGACCTTGTAGGCCTCCATTATGATCTTTTTGGTCCCTCCTTGGTTCTCATGGGCTTCTCACCGATTCTCGGGTCTCGGGATCGAGTCTAAGAGGCTCGGGATTGGGTCCCAAGGTCTCGGGGTCGAATCTAAGGCATCGAGTGATCGTTCCTTCTCTTCGTTGGCTCCAAAAGTGTATGAAACGAGTCGGAATCGTTCCAATTCTTCATGAATGGTCTCGGGAACCTGAAACGAACTAGAGGAAGCATGAGTAGCCCATAAACCGCTCCCAAGGAGCGATTCCACAAGGAAAATGGGACCAAAATACAACAAAATAAGCACTACAAACTACACTTATCAACTCCCTCACACTTAACCCTTACTCGCCCTCGAGTAAGCACATACTAACTACTAAACTAGCCGAGCGGGTATTAGCGCACCCTACGCCCTTTCAACTCACGCGAGTACACTTAGAGGAAAAGTGCACTCCGCAAGGTAAGTAAGGTCTTGCGACAAAACTGTGGATGCAACCGGGCACAAAAACACATAAACAACAAACACACAAACAAACAAATAAACGGTTGCACCCAAAGAGAAATAAATACCGCTTCCCCCTAAAAAGCGGTGAATGAAACACCGGTTAAGGACTCAAGGCAAGTGACAACGTTCCCGAGCTAATAAAACAAACCGAAATGAACTAAACACTAATAGTATGACGATAAAGCAACAAAAACGTTGATAACTTACCTAGGTCCTCCTAACCTTCTAAGAACGTATTACGGGACGATCGGCGGAATGGAAAAGGGATGAACCACGGTGTTAGTCGACACTGTAGGTAAGTGAGACCCCGCCCCCTTTAGCGATGAGCCAAGAGGGTCATCCCATGCCCGAAACCGCCCAACTAGTCCAAGTAAAAAGGTGGAAAATATTGCAAAGTGAGGGAAGACCGACCATTACCGCTATCATCCTTCCTAGGGACTCGGTCCTTTGGTAGGCTCTTCACAGTAATAGTCGGTAAAAGGCTTATTTTTGTGGGGTTAGGATATTTTTGTGAGACGATTTTCTTTTTGGCATTTTTCTTTCTTTTGTATTTTTGCTTTGTTTTGCTATGCCATTTCTTTTTCTTCTTTTCTATTTTCTTTTTGGCTTTTTGTGCCTTTTCTTCTTCTTCAATCTTTTCTTTCTTTCATTTTCTTTTCTTGTCTTTTCTTTGCCCTTCTTGGCTTGATTTGAGTGATAGGCATTTTTTTGCAACTAAGAAAGAGAGACTTCAACAAATTGCAATTTATTGTGTGGATATGTGTAAGAGGTAGGGTAATGGGTGAGTCGGGGGTCGCGATTTCCCTTCAAACCCACAAAAAAGGGGAAAACTTGGACTAATCAAACGATCCCAAACACGGTCACCTAAGGGACGGGACTCGGCAACCAAGGCCTTTTCACACCGTGGGTGGTCATAATGGTCAAAAGTACAAATCCCGTAGTAAATCCCTAGTGAGCTAGGTGGACTCAAGGTAAAGGACCAACGAAATCATTGATTTAGGGTCATTCTACTAGACTAAAGTCCAAGACTCGATTTACATTACTAGGAAGGGAAAGTAAACACTCGCACACTAGCCTCTAAACCGGGTTTTCGAAAACCGATTTACACACAAGACACAACTACACAACACAAAACAAAGACGCAACGACGAAAACGAAAGAAAAAGAGACAAAAGGCTACAAAACAATAATAAAACAAAACAAACATATAAAGGGAACAAACACCACCCCTAACTTCCAAATAAGCAACCAACCAACACCAAACTTTACAAAGCTCCTCCCGAGCACACATCATCACAAATCTCCTCCGAACATCACAAGAGGTAAAGAGGAAAAAGGGATAAAAGGCGTTACCGGATGTCTTGAAAGCCTTCCAAAGTTAGCGGCGATTAGGCGATCTAAGAGGAAAAGGGAGGAAAAACACGCACAACAAAACACATATACGATACAACGACATAAAAAGGAAAAAACACAAAAGAAAATCTTCTTGATTTTTTTTTTCGAAATTTTTTTAAATTTTTAGGGATTTTTCAAGATTTTTCGAAAAACTATGAAAATAAAACTAACTATGATAGAATATCGCTCCCCCACACTTAAACCGAGCAATGTCCTCATGCTTGATAGTAGTGTGTGGAGACACAGAAGAAAAGAAAAGAAACTACGAAAATAAAGCTAAAAATAAAAGAAAAAGCGGAGAAAAGGGTAGAATATGTCCGGCCGGGGTGTAGTCAAGTCACCATAGGCTGAGACGAGAAAAGATATGGATGGGGGAAGAAAATAAAAAGAAATAAATAAAAGGAAATGGGAGGGGAGGACTAGGTGTAATCAAGTCACCTAGTCCGGATTCCGCCCAAATCCGACTAAATCCTACAAAAAGGGTGAAAATCCTGTAAATTTGGATTTTTGAAATGACTCTCGATGTAGTCACGTCATCGAGAGTCGGGAGCAACAACTACCAAGGTCTCGAAGGCCACCATGACACCATGACACAAAAGTGTACAAGGGGAAGGGGACAAACAAGGGAAAACAAGCAATAAAAAATGGAAAAGAAAGGATAGTTGCCGTACCGATCGGTTAGCAACTCACTCGCTTCATCGTCTCAATAATCAAAATAGGCACTTTGCTTGTCTTCATCATTGTCATCCCTCTTCAAGCTTGAAAGTATCGCATGGTTAAGGTAGTAATGGTGTGAGAGGGGTGGGATTTGATGTGAATCTCGGTGTAATGTGAAGAGACAATGAGGTGAGGGTATGTAAATGAGGTACATGGGTCATATGGTATATGCAAGGATAGGTAGGGAGGTTGGGAGGGGGTATAAAGTGGTTGGGTGGGCTCACAAGACAAAGAAGAGGCAAAAAAAGGAAGCAGGGGACCATCCCGGTCGGGATGGATGGTCCCGGTCGGGATGACATGTCCTTCCCGGTCGGGAAGCTCCCATCCCGGTCGGGATCATGCTCCAGAAAGCTCAAATTCTTGCACCCTCATCCCGATCGGGATGGCTCCTTCCCGGTCGGGATGCCTCATCCTTCCCGGTCGGGATGCTCTCCTCCCGGCCGGGAAGAGTATTCCAACTCTCCACAACTCCAAAAGCTCATCCAAAGCTTCAAAAACCGACTCCCTAGCTCATAATCCAAACTCTACCCACAACCAATCCTCTCTTTGATTCATCTTCACTTCACACCTAACAAACAAGCTCAAAGCATTCATCAAAATCTCTCCCTCACATCGCTCATCAAGATACCAAAATTACAAGGATCCCACAAAAACAAACAAATCCTAGAAACAAAATCATAAAAAAAAAACACAATTACAAACACAAAAACTAAAGAGAAGAGAGAAAGGGGAATATACAACATGACGGTTCTTTAGGAACTCCGTCAAACCGAGGATGGTGGACTCCCATTCTTCAACCATAGTCCTCAAGGGCTTGGAGGAGCAAGTCGAATGCACGACCGACATCATAAAGACGGCCCAAAGAGTGCTCGAGCCAACCTATCCTCCACGGCCTCCAAGGTGGAGGCAAGAAGTAGTCCTCAAGAGACCCAACATCATCTTTCGTGTTGTCTCCGGGGTCTATCCATCCTACAAGCTTCACCGACCTCTTCCTCCCTAAGCATCGTCTCAAATCACTAGCAAGCTTCATATCCTTGACACGAGGCACAAAAAGCGGTTTTGGCCTCGTTTCCTTGTTGCACACCCCCACACTTTCCTCAAGTTGTGGTTCCCCATCTTCATCACTCGTCCCCACATCATCTTGAAGGAGAGAATCGAAACTTCTACCGGCGGTTTCAATCTCTTCCAAACCATTGCTTGGTTTAAGGGGCTCTTGATGCTTATCCACATTCTCGGACATGGGCAACTTGGGCTTGTCAATTTCACCCAACAACTTCACAAATTCCACCAACTCATCCAACTCACTAACCTCTTCCAATTCTTCACCAACAATGCCTTCACCAAGGGCCATATCCTCATTCGTCTCTTTTTGGGTAGACGATTGAGGCTCTTCAAAGCAAAGTTCGCTCCTCATAGGGAATTCATTAACGGCTTCGTCATTGGGTTGTTCCCCTTCCCCAAATGAACACCCCTCATCAAGTTGTGAAGATCGAGTTAAGAACATTAGGGTTTGAGCCGTTAAAGCATTCAATCTAGCTTTGCATTCCTCTCTTTCCCTTCGGAGTTCGGCCAAGATTTCATAATTCTTTTGCGATTGGATGGCCATTTCTTGTTGGTTCTTTAGCATTCGAAGAATCAATTGATCTAACTCTAAGTCGGGCAATCGGTGATCATTGGGGTCTTGGTAGTGAGGTTGAGGTGATTGGTAGTATTGTGGGTTATGGGGTTCATAATGTGGTTGGGGTGGAGGGTAATGTGGTGGGTTTTGGGGAAATTGGCTTCCATACGGTGAATCATGATGAAACATGGTGGGTTCACATTGATAGCTTGAGTAATAGCCACCATGATCATATGATTGATAAGCGTCCACTTGTTGGTAGCCGTTTCCATATCCTTGAAGTTCATACCCACTAGTGTCTTGATTACCCCAAGAAGCTTGATGGTAGTAAGGAGATGTCATGTCATAGCTTTGATCCATAGAGGGAGAGGAGTAGCTCATATTGGCTCCTAAGTGTGGGGAGTTTAGATCAAACCTCATGCTCACTCGAAATCTTGGCTTGTACGCACCCGGTTGGAAACCTCTCAATCTAGCAACTGTCCGTTTATGCGGCTCTGAGTTGTAAAGAAGAGGATGGCGACCACCTCTAGGCAAAAACTGTGGACTAGGAGCAAACGTGAGAAGTCTAGTGCTTTTTGGGCACTAGACAAGAAGGAAATAAACTTCACACACAAGAAGCAAAGGGACAAAAAGAAAAACACAAAACAAAAGACAAAGTCAAGTAACTAGGAAAACAAAGTCCAAACTAGCACCGTCCCCGGCAACGACGCCAAATTGATGGTAGGGATTTGCCGTGGATCCCCACCGATCAATAATTAACCGGCTACTCCTAACACGTAGCAAGGGCAAGTCGGTTCGAATCCACGGGGACGGTAATGAGGCGTCTAGACTAGGGTCACCCAAATACGAGACTAGGTCAACGAACTAAGCTAAACTAGAATGATAGGAAGGGAAGAAGGCTAAGACTATGACTAAGGTGACGGAGAAAGCGAATAAGAAAAAGGGCTAGGATTAGGTCGGGTTCAAGGGGTGATGGAATGGTCAAGGAAGAGCTAAGGTGAAGGGGTAGTCGGGTTATCTAGGTGTAGTCCGGGCTCTCGCTACGTAGACCGACCTAGGGGTCGTCCTCACCGGGCTCTCGCTACGTAGTGAGGGAACCAAACCCACGAGCAAACCACCACCCACAAGAGAAAAGGCAAGAAAAACAAGCATATGCATCTACACATTCAAGCATTTCATCAAACATGTTCCATGCATCTAACCAAGAGGCAACCCAAAACTTCCACCAACATCTCCAACAAACCCTTAATCACACATTGAACACCCAAATCCCCCTACTAACCCTAGCAAGAGTACTACTCAACCATATCTAAACTAAGACTAACACTAACAAGAAGAACCACAACAAGAATCATGGCATACATAATGAAACTAGTGAAACTAATGAACAATAAACATAACAATGAACAAAGATTAAAACTTGAATGAGTAAACAAGATTAAGAGAAGGGAAAAGAAGATTATACCTACTAACAAGATGAAAAGGAAGATTGAAACTTGTATTAATAAGAAAACCCAAATACATCAACCAAGGTTGTAAATCTTGGATGGATTCTTCAAGAATTCCCTTAATACAAGACTAAACTAAGATTAAGGACTAATTACCGACTAATCTACTCTAATCTAAGCTAATCTATGCTAAAGTAGCCGAGGGTTTAATGGGTAATGAAGGACCTAACATAAGAATACAAGAGGAAGGGTATATATAGGGTTACAATGAGTAAGGAGAAGAAAAGAAGCAAAGGCGTGCTGCAGACCCATGGTCCCGCCCGGGACGGATTGGTCCCGCCCGGGACAAGACGGTCCCGACCGGGACAAGGTCCTTCTCGGCCGGGACGGGCTCAAGACAGTGGCCTCCCCTTTTGTGCACTCCTTCCCGGTCGGGAAGGCATTATCCCGCCCGGGAAGGACCTTGTAGGCCTCCATTATGATCTTTTTGGTCCCTCCTTGGTTCTCATGGGCTTCTCACCGATTCTCGGGTCTCGGGATCGAGTCTAAGAGGCTCGGGATTGGGTCCCAAGGTCTCGGGGTCGAATCCAAGGCATCGAGTGATCGTTCCTTTTCTTCGTTGGCTCCAAAAGTGTATGAAACGAGTCGGAATCGTTCCAATTCTTCATGAATGGTCTCGGGAACCTGAAACGAACTAGAGGAAGCATGAGTAGCCCATAAACCGCTCCCAAGGAGCGATTCCACAAGGAAAATGAGACCAAAATACAACAAAATAGGCACTACAAACTGCACTTATCAGTGGCTGTTATGTTTTAACATGGCAAGTATATGTGTTCCGGGTGTGGGTTAGCGAGCAGTGTGGATCCTGCTTGTTTATTTTAATAATTATGTCTTATGGATTGTTCAAACCCCTTTTGTGGATTGTTTTAAATTTTGGCCATTTTATTAAGGCCTATTGTAAATCATACGAAAGCTATAAAATGCTAGATGTAAGTAAATCACATTATATGAAGAATTGCACCCTCAGAGTGTACACTAAACGAGATAAGATGCGTAGATGATCGAGAACGGATCTCATGTCTACTCGAATTTAGTTTAGGTGTTTTAGTGCTTGTGATTGAAGTTATGGACGTTACGTATGTTTATGATACGTCGTGGAATTAGCATACACATGGCTCAGACTCGACGTTATCGAAACACATTATTAAAAGTAACGATATGTAAAGTTGTGTTTTGATGACAACCTAGTGACGATTCGACTTCTACAGGCGGATCCTCCTAGCTTCCTGCGGTGATTTCGACAGAGATTTTCTACGGTGAGGCAAGTCGACAAGTCAACATAGGTGCCCCTTTTAAATGAAAGTTGTGTGGAGCTCATAGAGAGGAGAGGAGAATGAATTCAGAACTGTGTGTTGTGTCGATTATGAGCGAAGAGGGTGGGGAGGGGGGGAGGGGGTATTTATAATTTTTCTCGGAAATTAAATCGGGATTTCGAGTGCCAAACGTGGTGCGACCTAGTGTTGGGGCGCCTCACACCAGGCGATGCAGAATAGAGGCGCTAGGAAGAAGTTGATCGAGATTTTGAAGATTTGATTTGAAAATTTTTCAAACCGGAGATTATACATGATCTTTGCTCTTGCTTGGTTGCTAATGTTTCGCCCTATGCCTTAGCGCGTGCAGCGTTGGGCCTCGGGCGCGTCTTGAGGCTCGAATCAGTCTGATGTGATGACCTGGGTTTTCCTTTGCATATTTCGGCACCGATTCGGAGCCCCAGTGTAGGGCTAATTAGTGTTGACGCGACCATAATGACACGACTAAGACCGTCTTTCTGTTGAATTAATTTTTCCGAGTAATTATTTGATCCGTTCTATAGAAAACCGTCTAAAATATCGTAAAATCGTGTAGTATTGCAGACCGATCATCATTGGGTGTTTATCGGGCCCTCTTGCAGCTACCAGGTCCAAATCTTAGTGTCTACACCTGCAAGTTAACAGGCGCTAAATCATCAGACTTCTTCTCTGCTATACTGTGCTCAATCATAACCTTTAACTCATCTGGTTATTCAACTCGAAAGTTTCTTGCACTAATGGTTCAAACACATCAATAAGACATAAAGAATGGTCCTCGGTGGGGGAATTTTATAGCATTGAAAATATATACTTCACCACTTGACCATCAAACTCCATAGTAAGAGAACCGCTACAAACATCAATCTTAGTTTTCGCAGTTTTCATAAATAATGGTCTCCTTAACGATATAGGCGCAGCATGTCTATCGTGCTCCATATCTAGCACATAAAAATCCGAAGGGAACATCAATTTATCAACCATGACCAAAATATCTTCTATGACCCCCTTAGGATAAACATTGGACCGATCTGCTAATTGAATGACAATATTCGTTTTACTTATAGGTCCAAGTTTAAGTGACTGATAGATAGAATAGGGAAGAACGTTAATCGAAGCACCCAAATCCAACATATCTCTATGAAATTTTGTGTTTCCTGCGGTACAAGGTTTTGTGAACATGCCCAGATCTCCACGTTGCGTGGGCAATTTCTGTTGAAACATGGCCAAAACATGCTCTCTTACCTTCATCTTTTCGACTCCCTTAAGCCTATTATTCCTCTTTATGGTACAACATTTTTTTAAAAACTTAGCATATCGAGGGACACTTTTAAGTAACTCTAGAAGAGGAATATTTACTTCACATTTACGAAAGGTTTCGTAAACATCATTTTCATGCTCCTTCTTGCGAGTATTCTTTAATGCTTCGGAGAAATACGGAGGACGATCGTAAATTTGAACCGATGGTGGCTTAATTATCAAACTCGACACGACTTTGTCCCCTTTGATCTCATTATACTCCCATCATCAACAACCATCTTATCTTCCCCTTGGATAACAACTTTCTTGGATCTACCTTTAGGCTTCTCGGCCTCAACTAATTGTCTTCCGTTCCTCAAGGACATTGCACTCGCATTCTTCTTTGGGTTTTCTACCGTTTGAGATGGAAGACCGCCCGTTTTCCCCGCTTCTAACCGATTGATCGCGGTTGCTAATTGACTCACTTGAGCCTCAAGATTCTTGAAATTTTGCTTATTTTTCGCTCGATCTTGACTGACACTTACAGTGAGTGCCCTAATCGTGTCCTCCAAGGACATTGATGAACTCGAAGTTGCTTGCTCCGATGCTTGTTGCGGCACTTGTGGTGTGATTTGTTGCCCTTGAGGTTGCGGAATGAATTGACCTCTAGGAGGGCCACGTGATAAGTTACCTTGAAAATTCCCCCATCGAAGGTTAGGATGATCTCTCCATCCCTCGTTTTAAGTGTCGGAGTATGGATCTCATTTCTTCTTATTCGAGGTGCTATCCCAAACACCATTCACCTCTTCAGAACCACCCTCGTGCACATAAGGGCATAAGTCACTAGAATGTCCCTCCGTGGAACGTATACCGCACACAGTAGCATGTTGTTTACCTCCCATCATAGCTTGGATAGCCGATGTTATATTATAGACCTTCTCTTCATGGTTTAAGTTAGAGTTCAATGAGTTAACAACGCGCTTTGAATTCCTCCTAGCATATCCCTTGAACTTTCCGCTAGGTCAGTGATAATATTCCATGCTTGTGTTAGGTTCTTGTTCACTATACCACCGCCACTAGCCGAGTGAATCATGCGACTATTCTCGGATGTAAGTCCTCCACTATAATATAGGATAAGATCCAGGTCCGAGTACCTGATAAGCTAGTCGTATACCTATCAAAGATAACCAACTTAGGTCTAACTAAAAATATAGCTAGGGAAGTCAGGATCGTATCCACAAGGAGACAAATAAATTCTACTCGCAATTAAAGTCTATCTAAGTAACCAAATCGGGAGGGGGGGGGGGGGGTGTTTTTTGCTTAACTAATCTAAAAGTAGTGAAGGGAGAGAAAATTAAAAGATAAGAAATAACTAAAATTAATAGGATGAATTAAGACGAATTTATATGGAGAGAAAACTAGGATTGTCGGTTCACTACAAATCTCATATGGCCACGGTATAAGTCACAGGTCTATCGCAGATATTGGTCTAAGGGGTAGTGAAAAGGTCCTTCCGGTCCGCTATTCACCCTAGCATCCGTCTAAAGACTTCCGATCTTATTAGGGCATACTAATGTGTTGTACCAGGTCTAACTTTTACCAGGCTTCCGATCTTAGGTTCAATTTTACCAGTTCAATTAATCAATTACGTCGACTTAACCAATTAATCTCAATTAAATGCTACAATTAAGAACTCAGACACAATATCATTGACAAATCTATAAATTATTTAGCGACCACATTCAATTCGCAGATCCCTTAAATCCTAGCGAAGGAAATTAGCTACTCATAATTAATTCAAGAACAACAAGATTAATAAAAGATTTTACTAGATTAAACATGATGAATAATAATAAAATTACGACAAGCATAAAACAAAGATTAAGAATAATTATGTACGAAGAAGAAGAACAAACAAAGATTAAGAACAATCAAGAATGAAGAAGAAGGAAGAAGGAAGAAAGATTAGATTAGATTACCAAAAGGAATAAAGGCGATTCGAATCTTGAAGTCTTACAATAACCGAGTTTTAAAGGAAGAAATTAAACTAGAAGTAATTCTAAGAGAATAAGAAGAAGAGATCTAAATAAAAGTCTAAGGAGAAAGAGTAAAAAGTATGGAGTAGTAAGAGTAAAAAAATGAATTCTAATGTGGCTGAAAAGCCCTATTTATACAATTTAGAGAGAATTAAAACTGATTAGAAAACTGCTTGCTGAACACACGAAATCTGTCCGCGGCCCGGAAAATAGTCGGCCGACTAATTTAATAGTCGGTAGACTAATATTGACTAATTTGATCTTCTGCTGTCGACTATTCCGATAGTCTGTCGACTATAATTGGCCCATTTCTGCAATCAGCTATTTCCAGCTTTGTTTTAGCTCGGTTTTGGTTCGTTTTAGCTCCTGTGGCTTCCGTTCCTGAAAAAAAAAATACACACCACAAAGTAGCGGAAAAATAATAGCTTTCACTACTCAATAAGTACGGGAATGCACGTATAAAAAGCATAAAAAGTGTATATAAAATACGCACATCAGTACCCATGATAGGGACAATTGGCACATAATTGATTGAATCTCTCAAATAACTCTTACATGGTTTCCCCGTCTCGTTGTTCCACATTGCTAATGGCTTTCTTCAAGTGTGCAGAACGGGTCAATGAGAAGTACTTCTCTAAGAACGCCTTCTTCATATCTGTAGACACCCGCATTTTGACTGCCAGGTGTCTATGGTAGTCTCCGAAAAACACCCGATGATGATCGGACGTCAACATGACTTAGTATACTCGAATTTGGGCTCGGACTCAATAATATCCGACATGGACTTTTAGCGGAGTAAAAATCTCACAAAACAGACCTCAAATCCAGGCCCAGTGGGTCATTCCGAGCAAAATAAGACTAATTTGGGCCAAAACCGACACCAAAAATAAATCCCGTCTTTTGGCGACCGGGCCAAAACCCGGTCAAAGACGAACCTGTCACGCAAATCAGCCAAATTCACTCCTCGAAACTGGCGCCCAAATCAAAATTCAAAAAACAAATCAAAGTCAACTCCTTCCTAAAATAGCTCGATCCTCTTGATCCAATCGATCGAGTGGATTGAACCACTCGGTCGAGTGGAGCGTCGAACCGGGTTTGGCCCGTTTGCAAGGGCACTCGATTGAGTGCACTAGGGCCACTCGATCGAGTGACCCTAGGTCGTGGGATAAAATCTATAAATACCCCACAAACCCCTCTCATTTTTCAAGATTTTTCCATGCATATTTGCCCTACATTTTCACCCTAACTCTCCTATACTCTCCATACTACAACCCTTAGCAACCCTAAGCCTAAAACCGAGCCATCGTCCCTCGAAAACCGACGAGTCATTCACACACACACACACACACACACACACCATAACTTGCATACATCCTCGATACTCCGGCGTCCCGTTGCTATTTACGAGTCCATTTTCGAGGTCCTTACTAAGCATGTATGTTGAGGGTGTCGTAAACCCCATCTCTACCTTTTTCCTACTTCGATTCTTATGTACATTTTCGCATTTTCATATTGTAATCATGTTAATCTAGTAACACTAACACTAACACTTTCATATTCGCATCTTTCTTTTTTGTATCATCTTTTTATTCCTAACATTATTATACCGCGTATATATATATGCACTAGTATTAAAATTCGGTTTCATATACGTTTGACTATGATGATCGCCTAAAGTCCGTCTAATTCCTTTACGAGTAACGACGGAGGTGGCGCCCTTTCGAGGAGCGCCGCCCCAATGTGCTCAAGGATATGATGCGATCGTGATCGGTCATAGTTGAACGTATTCGATTCCATTTCCAAGATTAATGCGAGATCCTTTGAGGCGGAAACCGGCATCACGTAATCCGTTAGGATTAGTACCGATGTCGTGACGCGGAGGACCACAATCTCGTCACTAATCAAACATTTTCAAAATCTCATAACATCATTTTCATAAATTCCGATAACGGTATTATAATCGCATGCATACACGATTATAGCACCGGAAGCCGAATTAAATGGAAGTCGTACAATATTTGTATTTAATTTGGCCAACCATCGATTTTGGACAATAAAAGGAAATGAGTTATCACTCGTACAGGGGCTACTCGACCGAGTACGTAGGCTACTCGATCGAGTAGCACCCAAAAAACTGGGCAGTAGCTACGTTTAAAGACACACTCGACCGAGTCAGACCACAACTCGATCGAGTGGGTCCTGTAACCCAGAAAACCGAGAGCTTTGACACACTTTTCGAGCCTCGTCTTTTGATGACTTTAGTCATCACGTGTAAAGACAATCATGTGACCCTTCTTTTTTCAAAACTCATGCATATCATTACACTAGAACAACTTTGATCGATTTTTCGACGTGATAAGTTGGGACAAGGCATAGAGGCATGGGATCGAGCTAGCATTACTCTTGGGTCCTATGTCTCCGTCCTTCGTTTAGTACACAACATAATGTGTATTTAATCGGAGTTCGTCCATCTACACAAATTCACGGTCTAGTTTATATACGGGTCCGTTTCTATCTTTTTTATCGCTTTTCTTATTTTGTTCATTATTTATATTAATCGTTGTATTGTGAATTCCGGGTTGTATTTCCGCCCGTGTAACTTGTACGTATTTAATTTCGAGCTTTATTTATTTACTTGCTTATCGCTTTATAAATGAACCTCGCATGCTAAACAACTTCGACCATAGTTAGATGCATTAAATGACGTAGCAAACTAATAATTCATATGCTTAGCCCGAAAACGCTGTTTGCATATCATTTAGTCGTTTTACTATCGCGCGTACACGAACACGAACGGTGTCTTAGTAGAGACCGCCATTGTGCGGGCGGGGTTGGGTGTCCTTAGTGGGCTTCCCAACACGTACCCTCACCCCTTACTCAGAACCTTGGTTTCCGGATGTCCGAAACCATTGGCGCACGAGAGTCATTCTATATACAAAAGCCGGTGTAAACGGTATCGATATTGCTATGCAAAGGGACGAGCCCCATAAACTCTGAAATCGAAGTGGGCCGTACTTTGTGTATAGCCCATGACGACATAGAGTGGGCTCGAATGGTTCCGAATAACCACAAAATTCGGTGGCGACTCCATTTTGACTTAAATTTCGAACCCAAGAACAATCTTACCACGAGATTCATTCGCCTACCCAAACCCGCGCGTGGCCGCGTTGGGGTGGACCTACGTCATGTCCACAATATCCACTCAAGTTGTGACACTATTAGGTGGTAGATAGTATAATCAATTCCTTGCATTCCCCTTCAGTGAAAAGGGAAACACTCGTAGTTGCAGTTATTCGTCAGTCACAGCGGTCGGCTTCATACTAGAACATACAATCTGAAAATACGAAAGATGTTTATTCGGACCTTCGACGCTCGTTCCATTGAAAATGGGTAGACAATGAATCAGACCCGATTTCAATTCAAAAGTTGTCGCCTCGGCTATAGATGGAAAAGTGATTTATAATGGTTGAATCGCAAGATCAGGACCTGCGAGCTCCTTCAAAGTACATGTTTCTCTCGCCATAAATGTGCTGTCCTCAGATTCGGGTACAGACTCCTGTATAGATTCTAGATCACTTTCTGGCTCGGGTTACTAAAAAATGATCAGTTTGCTATTATCACCCTGTCTCCTCCTGAAAATGGATCGTTCGATCTCCGAGTCGTAAGGCTTGAGCAGAGTGTTAGTAGAACGAGTATTATGCATATACTTGCGTACATATAAAACAAAAATAGAATAAAACACAAAAATTAATTATTGCCGTCCCCGGCAACGGCGCCAAAATTCGGTGAGCCGAAGTCGTCTGCTCCCAAAGACACTATTTATGCACTTATAACCACAAAACTATAACAATAGCGTAGGGAAATAAGGATCGATCCACAGAGAAGGCGAAATAATTTAAGTGAATTATAAAATAAGAATTATTAACTAAAATGGGGGTGATTGGATGATCAAATTGACTAAAATGAAATAACAAGACAAAAAATCAATAGTGACAAAGAGTGAATTCATATGATTTAATCGGTCTCGTACAAGAATTTCCACAGCTAACTATCCAAACTGATCATAGACTCACAACTTCCTCTTAACTCTTGAGCAAACTATCACGGGAATAAAATCCCGAATATCATGCAAGTATTATTTGACTCGAAATGCAATAATCAAATAACCTAATTACAGGGGCGGATCTAGGGGTGCGCACAGCACCCCACGTGCGCACCCTTCGATTTCTTTTTTTTTTTATTTAAAGAAAATACAGAACTTAAAGGACTTATACTAATTGCGCACAAGATGATGACAGCAGTAAACTTGTGGTGCACTGGTAGGATCTGTAACCTTCCTTGGAGGTGGAATGGGTCCGATTCCCTTCAGCCGCACTTTTTCTGTTTAATTTTTGTTTAATTTTTCTATTTAGTTTCAAAACTCTATTGCTTACTCTTCTATTGTGTGACATGAGTTCGACTCCCTTCAGCCAAACTCAATTTGTTTAATTTTTCTATTGTGTTCTCTTCATTTTTTTTAAACCGTCAATGCACAACTAACTCCAACATTCCTAGTCCCCTCTCCTCAGTTATCTCACCACTACCACACCCGGAAAATATCCATCGATTGGCAGTGTAGCTTGCGTTACCTAAATTTCGTTGACCCAATTTTAAATCCTCACTTGCTCTTGATTTTGATTTCCAAGTTTGTAGTTTAGATGTTTGATTTCGAGTTTCTTTCGATGTCAATTTCAACATTTGTAACTGCATTTACTTTATAGTTAATACGCAGTATAACTACTATAATTTCCTATTGTAGACACTCGAATTTTTAAATTCAACTGAATTCCTATTTTCTTGTTATTTTTTTCTTGCAAATTTAGATTTTTAGTTTGCAAAAAAAAAATAAAATTGTGCACCCCCACTCATAAATTCCTGGGTCCGCCACTGCCTAATTATCAAACAACCTAATACACGCGATTAAGTTTAATTCAATAATAGCATTACCGAAAAGAGAACGATAGAAGTGACGACCAATATAACACGCGATTATTAGTTCGAATCACAAGTTAAATCTCTCTTTACCCTAAATATGATGAAACACATCCAATATTAAGGCTAAAGATCGTTACTTTATCTAACGGGTTTGACCAATTCCGGTTCAGTCGCTAGGATAACAATAGATTGATAATTGCAAAGATTAATTACCTACTTCAATCTAAACATTCAAAAATCATGCAAATACGAACCGAGAAATAACAATACTCAAGAGATATATACAAGAAAGATGAATTAAAGTGTCACAATTTGGATAATTCGATGCTTCAAATCTTAATCCGCGATGATGAGATTACTTCTCCATTAATCTCTTGCTAAGCACAATTAGGGTTTTCTAAAACTCAAAAATAAAACTGAATAACATAAAACAAAAGCTTTTATAGGTTTTCTCAAAATAGGAAATAAAATCAAAATTCGGACTGTTATGCGTGCGCAGCGGCCAACCTGCTTCTGTAGGCAGCCCGGCTGAGGCGACGTCCCGCCTGGCCACTCGGCTAGGGTGGCGGCCAGCCCTGGTCTTCAGTCTTTTGTCTACTCCCCTTGGGTGGCCCGCCTGGCCAGCTCGGCTAGGGGTCCTTCTTTGTTTTGCTTCTTTTCTTCGGCTTCATTCATGGGCTTTCAAATACCAAGTCGACATTTCTTGATCTTCACTTCCTGAACCGTCTCGACTCAACTCAACATCATGCATCAACCCACCGACATTAGAAGCTTTAAAAATCGTCTATTCTTCATTAAAACACCACATACTTACTAAGACAAATTGGACAGTTTTCACTCTAAATCCACGCATTATATCATCAAATATAGCTCAATTATATGTTTTAAGCTCGTACAAAATCCGCTACATCACGGGTAGGGTCGGACAATAGGAGGAGCGTGAAGAATTATACTCCGTACATGCATTTCCTTAAAAAATTATAACACCGGCCCCTAAATCAAATGAACCAATTAACTCTAGCTAATATTCCTTTCCGTAGTTCTGTTTCGTTAAGATTGTTGTAAGAACTATAAGTATTGAAGTGGCGTCATAGCAGCTCCATAGTCTTGCAAGTTACACCCTTAGCTTGTGGGTGTGCATGCACTAGCTACATTACTTCATCCATGAGTTATTGAGTTACGTATTTAATTTGGATCCAACGACTAATCAATTCTATTTATAGAGTTTTCTTCGAATGTGCTCAGTGATCACAGATTCACAAGTTAAGCGATTTATTAAGAAAATATTTGCAATCATTTTCATTAGAATTGAAATTTGAACTCATAATTATCAAATTTTGAACTCATAATCAATTTTTGAAAAAACCCTTAGTATAATACTATATGTTTTCTTCGTTAGTTATGCGCTAATATCTATCGATCTTAAAATAATACCGTACTCCGTAAAAGATTTTTGCACCTCTAAACTTGTATGATTTTCTCACATACTCCCTATGTCTTTTTTCCTTGTAAACACTTTGGCTAACAATAATTCTTTTGTACAACTTCCACCACATCAAACATCTCGTAAAGACAATTGATTTGAGAAAATAAATCACCACTTTCGGACAATAGACTTTGACTGCATAGAAATTTTTATTTATGACCTAAAAAACGATGACTTTTTCTCCTCATACTGAAGATCATGTTAGAACGATCTATTTGGAAAACATATTTACCGATAAATCCAAAAGGTATCGCTAGTCAAATGTTTTCTCCAATAAAAAAGAGTGGTACTAGTAACAAACTGAAAAGATTAAGGAATACAAATGAGAAATATTAAACAATAATGACGATGGGTACTCGATAATGTGCTGTTTCTACTGTTCTCTATAGTTGAACAAATTTGGCCGAATATTTAGTCAAAAGTTTATGTACTTCTCCCAGTTAAAGATGGCAACGGGTCCAGGATCCTACCCAGACCTTCCGGGTCTTACTCTAATGGATCGGATACGGGTCCTAATTTTTTTGGACCCTGCGGGTACGGGTCAGGTATAGGTACTTCAAAAATGTTTCGGGTCCGGGTCCAGGTCCTAAAAGTCAGACCCAGACCCGACCCTTAGACCCGTATACAAATAAAATTATATATGTGTGGGTGTATATTCCCATATTTGAGAAATGAAACACTAAAGAATAAGCAAAAAAAAGGAATGATTTGCAAAAAGAATCGGTTTGTAAAAGCAAGTTATATATTTGAGACACAAAATATGTCTATAACTCACTGTAACCTTGCAATACTCCATTGTTTTCTAGACTTGTATTGTTTTTTTTGTTTGCAAGCTGTAAGGCGTAACACATGGGAGAGGAGCTTTAATTTAGCTTATGAAATATCGGGTTATAAATCGTAGTCCTTCCCATCCATTCAATTCTTTACACTTACTATAAATGGACAATCCAATCAATTCTTTACCTTCCCTTTTTGGCAAAAGACTTTACCTTATCATCCTCATATCCTTCCTCTATTTACACAAAATGCCACTACTTTTTTCCTTACTTTAAGTTTGGTGGACCCATAACACCATTTGATTTACCAATAATACCCTTTTTTTTACCACTTTTCTTAATTTTGATGAAAAATCATATGTCAAGGATTGTTTGGATGGGAGAGAGTACATATTAAAAATATAACATATTAAATTAATGTTCATTGGACCGTGACGGACCCGGACCCTACCCGTACCCATCGGGTCCGGGTAAGGGTCTAAAAGTTTTGGACCCTTAAGGGTCCGGGTAGGGTCCGGGTCCAACTTTTGAGGACCGGATCCGGGTCCGAGTCCTGCCGGACCCGACCCATACCCGACCCGTTGCCATCCCTACTCCCGGTTTTAGAAGATTGTCTCGTATTTTGTTTTCAGCAAATTTGAAATGTTTGCTCCATTTTTCCACTTCCTTTTTTGCCTATTTTTTTTTTTTACAATTTTGTACCTAATAAGTTCAATTATTTATCCATTTAACTATTCTAGTCAGGGGCGGATCTAGGGGTGCGCACAGCACCCCACGTGCGCACCCTTCGATTTCTTTTTTCTTTTATTTAAAGAAAATACAGAACTTAAAGGACTTATACTAATTGCGCACAAGATGATGACAGCAGTAAACTTGTGGTGCACCGGTAGGATCTGTAACCTTCCTTGGAGGTGGAATGGGTTCGATTCCCTTCAGCCGCACTTTTTCTGTTTAATTTTTCTATTTAGTTTCAAAACTCTATTGCCTACTCTTCTATTGTGTGACATGAGTTCGACTCCCTTCAGCCACACTCATTTTGTTTAATTTTTCTATTGTGTTCTCTTCATTTTTTTTAAACCGTCAATGCACAACTAACTCCAACATTCCTAGTCCCCTCTCCTCAGTTATCTCACCACTACCACACCCGGAAAATATGTAACAGCCCTAAATTTTCGCGACCAAAATAGAAGAATAAAATAGAAAAATTTAAAGCCGTTACTCCGCATTTAGCTCACAAGGCCAAATGCAAGGCAAAAAAATAGTATATGAAATAAAAGAAATATAAAATCTGATAAATAATTAAATGAAAACGTTGCAGCGGAAGACTTTAGTCCTACAAAATCCAAAACGGTTTAAAACAACTTCAACCCAAAAATTCAACATAAATATAAATAGTTTGGAGATAAACGTTAAATAATAAAATCCTTCCTCGCTCAGCATCCCGAACCAAATGCACCCATGCAGCATATTAATTGTACCTATCAACTGTACCCAAAACACAAATAGGTACAGGTTCCAGCGAGGGAACGACCCAAAACAAAAGGACGTCAGCAAAGCTGAGTAAAATATATTATATTGAAAACGTAAAACAATAATTATAATTTGTAGTAAATTGAAGTCAGAGTTAAATATTATTGTCTCAATACCAAACCAAAAGTACTGTGAAGACAGTTGTCAAAACCAAAACCAAAATATATTGTTTCCACCTGTGTGCCAAGGTCCTACCCTTTTGCACGATCTAGAGGTACCACCTATGCTTAACTAGACTTACTATAGTGCGCACTACTCACATTTGGGCAGTCAGTAGGATGAGGCTGCCAAAGTAGGAAGTCTAACTACCTAGCAAGTGGGGGGCCGGAAAACCCCCACTTAACACAACTCGGGCCAGGAGTTCAGTTTCGGGACGAAATCCCAGGGACGTCTCAGACGCACCTTAACCTCATAGACCAACAGAGCTCCCAGAGTCTGTTATAACCACCAAAAAAATTGTACCAAAATAATACCAATATGTGACTTGTGTCACAAAATTCCAATATCCAAAATATCACAAGAGTGTCATAAAAATTCATCGTTGACAAAATATTATAAAACCGTTTCAAAAATATAATTTAAACCGAACATGCTCTTTGCTTAAAGGTGAAAAGGTCAAAACGTCCTTACCTCACAAAACGGTCAATCCAAGCTTAATTTAGTCCGAAAATTCTTTCTCCTCGAACCCACAAGCTACAATTAATATAATTCGATTTAATATTCTAGATACGGGGTAATAAATAAAACGGATCTAACTTTTATCCATACTACCGAAACCATTCGACCTGGAGACACAACTATTCGACGATAAATAAATCCCACAACCAAACCAAAATATCACTCAATTTAACAACCACGTGCTCAATCGAAACTCACGCACAAAATCACTTACTAATAAATAGGTCAGGGACTATATGTTACTAATAATCAATGTGCTCACAATAAAGCCAACCATGGCAACACACACGAGTCACAAAAAACCCTCAAGCCTAACATCTCAACTTCCTCCCTAAACACGACTTACAATTAATTCCTTGAACACCCATATATTTGAATCAGGTTAAGTAAATCATAAGACCTGCTTGTATAAAAACTCGGTTATATATTTAAAAGGAAGGAAAACGAATAAAAGTTGTTTAATCGAATCGGTACTTACAATTTGATGAAGAAAGACGTAAAACGAATTGGTGTAGATAAGGATCAAGACCAATTTACAATTCCGAACAATTGATCGGGACAGAAAACCGAGGAACAGAGGTAGAAAGTAGGCTGAGGAGCAGAGGGAGAAAGTAGTTTGGCGGGCGGCAAACAATGAAGGCAGGGGTTTTGGGGGAAGATATAGTTGACGGGTTGGATGGGAGTTTAGTAGATTTAGGTTTTTTTCTTTTATTATTATTATTATTATTATTATTTGTGTTTGAATCAAGGTCTAACCCAAATTCAAGTCAGTTTAGAAACGTTCCACTTTTAAGAAATAGTCAAAAATCGTTTTACTTTATAAAAGCCCAAAATACTTTTAAAGCGACATTGAAAATATCCAACTTAAAAACCCGATTTATATAAAATAGACAAGTAATGCCTTATAAATGACTCGTAAAATAACGGGGTGTTACAGACTTCCCTCCTTAAAACAAAACTTCGTCCTCGAAGTTTAAACTCATCTTTAAATAAAGTCTCCATATACTCCTCACATCCAAAGGTCTCACATTTCTCATAAGTATCCAAAATTACCTGTTCACTCCATATATCCTTAATCCACCAAAATTTCTCATATATCTCCAAAATAAACAATTTACTCTATATATCCAAAATCCGTCAAATTAAACACAACCTTAAAGATATCCCACATTTCTAAATCCTCAAAATCCATAACTATTTAATTCCTCAAATTTCAAAGTATGCAACTTCACCACCACCTAAATCCACAAGATAAGATCACCTATATCCATAAGATAATACCAAAGTTTGAACCCACCAAAATTCTCATTCTTTAAGATAAAAGTATCATTTGTCAAGTTAAGAGCATGTCGGACAAAATATTTAAATTATTTCAAAATTTTGAAAATCACAAGCTCAACCATTTTTCATATGCGTAATGCACAAAATCAATCAGTCAATCAAATAAGTGCATTTAGCACTACCAAACCAACAATATGTGCGTTGAGCACGAAATCACCAATATGTGCGTTGAGCACAAACAAACCACAAATATGTATAACCAAGTAATAACAAATAACCAATGATATTGTGCTTATTAAATATCAATGATAGCCAAAATATTCATATTTGTAACCAATAAACATTGAATAACGTGGAATCACATAAGGACATCCTTAGTTTACCACAAAAACAAGTAGTCGCGTATATTTCTACTCACCTTAAAATAAAGCTTCGTCCTCGAAGCACGAAAAATTCACCATGTTCGCTACCTAATATAATATCCTTTGAAACCTATATAAGCATCAGCAAGTTGCTTCTTCTTTCACATATCCTTCATGGAAATTAATTATGACCCAAATTATATTATTACTTCCTCCGACCTTAACAACCCAACTATAAAATCCATAAAGATTAAATTCCACTTCCACTTGGAAACTCCTAAAGGATCTAACTCATACTCCAAGCATCAGCCACCACACTGGCTTTTCTTACCTGATACTGAATCTCGATCTTATAGTCCTCAATCAAATCCAACCAGCATCTTTATCTCACGATTAGCTCCTAATGGGTAAATATATATCTTAAAATTTTGTGACCATAAAAACCTTAAAGGGTACACCAAACAAATAATGTCTCCAAATTTCTAAAGAAACTAATACGGCTGCTTAGTCTAAATCATAAGTAGGATAATTTTCTTCATAAAGGTTCACTGCCTAAATGCATAAGCAATCACTTCTTATTCGGCTGAAAACACTAACTAATTCATTCTTAAAATGCATAGGTATAAACTTCAGAAACTGCATTTCCATCCGGTAAGGCCAATCCTAAAGCAGTGGTCAATCTTCCTTTAAAATTCGAAATGATTCCTCACACCCCTCGTCCCAATGAAATTTTATGGCTTTCTACATCAGTGTAGTCATTAATCTATCTATTTTGGAAAAATCCTTCACAAATCTCCTATAGTAACCGGCTAAGCCCAAAAGTTACGAATTTCAGTCACAAATTCCGGGTTAGGTCACTCCTTAACAACCTTAACAGGATCTACTGACACTCCATCCTTAGATTTAATATTCCCCAAAATTACTCATACGAGCCCAAAAATCACACCTCGAAAATTTAGCAAATACTAATTCCTCAGAAAGCACATCAACAAACTCACTCACTATTGGAACTTTACTCAAATCGTGATATTTAACCCTCAAATTCCTAATATAGCACAAAATCAGCTCAACTTCCATAGATAAATAAGCTATGTCCGATAAGATACTTTCACATTTTTAGGTCCTCGTAAGGAAACTTTACTATGTCCACAATCAATATTAGTCGATGATATCCGAGCCAATCCATCCTCAAAATCGCATCAAAGTAAAATCATGGGAATTCTAACAAGTCTACCTCAAAATAATGATCACCAATAAACACAGACACATCCTTATACTTCTTTTTACGGTTTACTAAGTCCATAAAAACATCAGGTGCACTAGTCAACCCAAAAACATCACAGTAAACTCATAATGACATTATCTAGTAGAAAATATAGTCCTAGGTAAATCTTCAAGCGCTATCATTAATTGATATTACCTAAATGAGATGGCAAAATCATAATCCACAATTTCACTAGATTCAACATTCATTTTATCCACAAACTTAGTCGAAATAAAAGAGTGAGATGCACCAAAATCAAATAAAATATGAGCTAAAATAGTATTCACTAGAAAATTACCCGAAACGATGTCTGTGTTTTCGGCTTCCTCCCTATTCATGACATAGAGCTTCCCAGTAGGCTTTTTGCTATTCTGTGCAGCATTTACTTGGCCCGCGGGTTTACTAGCTGTGGTAGTGGTCTGAGTTGGAGCTGGATTCCTAAAATTATTGTTAGTTGTGGACCTACCAAAATTCAGTGTGTTCCCCTAACTCCCAAATCGGTTATTCTGATTCACACTAGCACTAGCAGATTGCGTAGCACGAGGTTTCCCCGCCTTCTTGTTCCTACACTCGAATTCTCGATGTCCTAACTTCCCGCACCAGTAGCATGTCACCTTATTTCCCTGACAGTCAACGCCTGGGTGATCTCCCTTGCATAACTTACAGTAGTAATGTGGGGTAAAGTCATTAGTTGTTCCCTGATTACCTCTCCAGCTATTACCTTCTTCCTTCCCATTCCCTCCAAAAGATCGGGGCTTGTGTTGGTTGTTATTATTAGTATTGAAATTCCCTCTCTTCGTTGGGATGTCAGATTGACTCCCCTAAAACTCCCTCTTCTTAGTCCCAGTACTTACCATCTCAGCCTCCATCTTTTGATTACTCCTTTCAATATTAACAGCCCTAGCATAAATATCTCTTAATGAAGTGAATGCCTCTCCAGCAAACCTACCCTTAATCTTCCAATGTAATTTATCCTCAAACCTAGATGCTTTAATCCCCTCAGTTGGCACTAGCTCCTTAGCAAAACGACTAAGTTCAACAAATTTATTATAAAAGTCTTTCACACTCATCTCATCGGTTTGCTTTAGGTCTCCAAATTCAGCTAATTTTTGATGTTTCACATGTTCTGGGAAAAATTCTGCTTCTAATATTTCCTTAAGAGTATCCCAGTCTTTATCATATAGTGTGTGGGTGCCATTAGGATTTCTTCTTCTAATTGGTTTCATAAAGTCCTCTTTCACAGTCTGCCACCAAATATCTGCCTCTTCTTTCAGATAGAAGACAGCGATCCTAGCCTGAAATTCATGTGGACAACCTACAGCTAGAAAATTTTTCTCCATCTCCCTCACCCAATTATCTAGTTCATTAGGATCCCCTTTCCCAGTAAAGGTCGGCGGTTTCTTCTTCTGTACCGCTTCAGACATTCCAGCCACAGTGGGTGTAGGATCATTCTCATTCTCAACTCTATCATTCATATTCTGGGTAACAGTGGTCATTTGTTGCACAGCTTGGAGAAGAGCTGCATTCTGAGCTATCAATTGTGCCATCATAGCGACCATATCATTGTTTTCGTTTTCTCTTCGTGGAGGCATTGTTACTATAGATATAAACAATATTCTATTAAGTCCAAGTAAAAGAAAGTTCAATCACAAATATTAATGTAAGTAGCATTCATCACTATCACAGTTCAATTAGGCAAGGGTATTAACAGTACTAAACCATGATAAATATAAATATATATAGATATAAATAACATAATTCATGCGTATGCAATGCACCCAATCCACCCAAACACTCTCGGTTTATAAAGAAAGATTTTTGTTTTTTTTTTAAAGTAGTAAAAGATATATTTTTTTTTTAAAATTAGTAAAGTAGTAATTTTTTTTTTTTTTTTTTTTTTTTTTTTTTTTTTGTTTAAACCATTTCAAATTTTGCAAAACATTTGGGAAAGACCTATTGCTCTGATACCAACTGTAACAGCCCTAAATTTTCGCGACCAAAATAGAAGAATAAAATAGAAAAATTTAAAGCCGTTACTCCGCATTTAGCTCACAAGGCCAAATGAAAGGCAAAAGAATAGTATATGAAATAAAAGAAATATAAAATCTGATAAATAATTAAATGAAAACGTTGCAGCGGAAGACTTTAGTCCCACAAAATCCAAAACGGTTTAAAACAACTTCAACCCAAAAATTCAACATAAATATAAATAGTTTGGAGATAAACGTTAAATAATAAAATCCTTCCTCGCTCAGCATCCCGAACCAAATGCACCCATGCAGCATATTAATTGTACCTATCAACTGTACCCAAAACACAAATAGGTACAGGTTCCAGCGGGGGAACGACCCAAAAAAAAGGACGTCAGAAAAGCTGAGTAAAATATATTATATTGAAAACGTAAAACAATAATTATAATTTGTAGTAAATTGAAGTCAGAGTTAAATATCATTGTCTCAATACCAAACCAAAAGTACTGTGAAGACAGTTGTCAAAACCAAAACCAAAATATATTGTTTCCACCTGTGTGCCAAGGTCCTACCCTTTTGCACGATCTAGAGGTACCACCTATGCTTAGCTAGACTTACTATAGTGCGCACTACTCACATTTGGGCAGTCAGTAGGATGAGGCTGCCAAAGGAGGAAGTCTAACTACCTAGCAAGTGGGGGGCCGGAAAACCCCCACTTAACACAACTCGGGCCAGGAGTTCAGTTTCGGGACGAAATCCCAGGGACGTCTCAGACGCACCTTAACCTCATAGACCAACAGAGCTCCCAGAGTCTGTTATAACCACCAAAAGAATTGTACCAAAATAATACCAATATGTGACTTGTGTCACAAAATTCCAATATCCAAAATATCACAAGAGTGTCATAAAAATTCATCGTTGACAAAATAATTATAAAACCGTTTCAAAAATATAATTTAAACCGAACATGCTCTTTGCTTAAAGGTGAAAAGGTCAAAACGTCCTTACCTCACAAAACGGTCAATCCAAGCTTAATTTAGTCCAAAAATTCTTTCTCCTCGAACCCACAAGCTACAATTAATATAATTCGATTTAATATTCTAGATACGGGGTAATAAATAAAACGGATCTAACTTTTATCCATACTACCGAAACCATTCGACCTGGAGACACAACTATTCGACGATAAATAAATCCCACAACCAAACCAAAATATCACTCAATTTAACAACCACGTGCTCAATCGAAACTCACGCACAAAATCACTTACTAATAAATAGGTCAGGGACTATATGTTACTAATAATCAATGTGCTCACAATAAAGCCAACCATGGCAACACACACGAGTCACAAAAAACCCTCAAGCCTAACATCTCAACTTCCTCCCTAAACACGACTTACAATTAATTCCTTGAACACCCATATATTTGAATCAGGTTAAGTAAATCATAAGACCTGCTTGTATAAAAACTCGGTTATATATTTAAAAGGAAGGAAAACGAATAAAAGTTGTTTAATCGAATCGGTACTTACAATTTGATGAAGAAAGACGTAAAACGAATTGGTGTAGATAAGGATCAAGACCAATTTACAATTCCGAACAATTGATCGGGACAGAAAACCGAGGAACAGAGGTAGAAAGTAGGCTGAGGAGCAGAGGGAGAAAGTAGTTTGGCGGGCGGCAAACAATGAAGGCAGGGGTTTTGGGGGAAGATATAGTTGACGGGTTGGATGGGAGTTTAGTAGATTTAGGTTTTTTTCTTTTATTATTATTATTATTATTATTATTATTATTATTATTATTATTATTTGTGTTTGAATCAAGGTCTAACCCAAATTCAAGTCAGTTTAGAAACGTTCCACTTTTAAGAAATAGTCAAAAATCGTTTTACTTTATAAAAGCCCAAAATACTTTTAAAGCGACATTGAAAATATCCAACTTAAAAACCCGATTTATATAAAATAGACAAGTAATGCCTTATAAATGACTCGTAAAATAACGGGGTGTTACAAAATATCCATCGATTGGCAGTGTAGCTTGCGTTACCTAAATTTCGTTGACCCAATTTTAAATCCTCACTTGCTCTTGATTTTGATTTCCAAGTTTGTAGTTTAGATGTTTGATTTCGAGTTTCTTTCGATGTCAATTTCAACATTTGTAACTGTATTTACTTTATAGTTAATACGCAGTATAACTACTATAATTTCCTATTGTAGACACTCGAATTTTTAAATTCAACTGAATTCCTATTTTCTTGTTATTTTTTTCTTGCAAATTTAGATTTTTAGTTTGCAAAAAAAAAAAAAATTGTGCACCCCCACTCATAAATTCCTGGGTCCGCCACTGATTCTAGTTTGCCTTAATCTTAATGACTATGCCTACAAAAAATGGCGTCATTGTTTTTTTTTACACACTTTTCTTTGTTTGTGTACATTTGCCTATGAGCCAATATTTTAAAACTGGAGGGAGTATATATTAATATATGAAATTATGTAAGTGACCAAATCCCATAAGGTTGCGTTTGGGTACTCGGAATTGATTTGAATATCAAGAATTCAATTCCTGGATTTGAATTTCTAGAATTCAAATCCAAATCCAAATCCAAAATGGTGTTTGGGTACCCTTGGATTTGAATTTTGATTTCGGGAGGGTGGAGTCGGGTCAAGGTCACCAATTTTTGTTTTTAAAATTTTTTCATCAGAAATATCTAAATGTTCAAATACGGAAAAAAAACAAATAATACGACAAGATTATGCGAAAAAACAAATAAACGACAAGCGACGGAATTGAAATGACTACCATATACTAGGAATTTGAGAAAACCAAATTTGAACTAAGTTGGATTTGGTGAAAATTTCAAATCCAAATCCCAAGGTTTCCAAACGCTCAAAATATTTCAAATCTGGAATTCAAATACAAATCCAAGTTTCCAAACATGCCATAAAACATTACTTAGATTGGGCTACGGCTGACAATACTTGTTAAAGTACTGCTTGAACTATCGATCAACTACCTCTTACTTATCTTTTTACGAACCCTAACCCTAATCGTGAATTGTGTAGACGAGGCGTTGCCAATAATGCTAAATAAACCTCTGGCATTACTCAAAGGGTTACTAATAACTTAACCTAGCCTAGTAGGGTTACTTGTTGGATTATTAATACGTTCGTCTTGTATAACTCTGAAACGAAATGGCTCTTATCAAGTATATAGAGTACGTACTAGCTAGCTAGTACGAGTAGTAATTAAAGTAAAAAAGGTGTTTTTGATGTTGCTTATAATATGCAAACTCCCTCCTAATTAGCTTATTGTAGAAAGCTAGGAAAATCAGTGATGCAGGTAAAAAGTTCCAAAAGTTTATGTATCAATCGAGTACTACTATTTTTGTGAGATTTTGTGGTGGCACAACTTGTCCAATCAATCAACAACAATCAACTACGTCTAAATAGTCTTTGCTCTTTATTATGTCATCTTTTCCCTCTAATTTCACCATCTTTTTTATTAGGTCATTTGTCCCATCACCACACTCGGATTCCACTTTAGCTACCTTACCTTGCATCCAAACATCCTCCTTAGCCTAACCTGGCCTCCATATATTTACAACCTTGTGTTGTTGCATTGTGTGTGTGTGTTGTTATCACACATTTTACTCCACTTGTATCCTACAACAGTTTTTTTTTTAAAGACTCTCATCATTATATATGACCAATTCATTGAATCGGATGCATGTAGGTTAATGTCGACAGTATGTCAAGAATAATGTTAGATGATATTCTCGAAGAATATTAGGGGATTGTTCTACCTTCACTAGAGTACTGAAGTTTCAACCCGAAAACATATGCATCAATAATGTTAGAAATAAGCTAACGATGCAGAACTTTAGTATCCTTGTAATCCTTCCTATTTGACTCGAATCCAGTCCAAACGAGATGATTTCCACCAAAAAAAAAGACTAAAAAAATGTTTAGATGATGATAAAGGACTGCTTTCGAATGAGTGTGTGTATGTATACTTGGCTCATATAGGGTTTCATTGCACAAAATGGAAACAATGTTGGAGATCTTCTTGCTTGTTACCTTTTTCTACCCAAAATTAAAGGTGGAGTGGTCCTTGAATTTTAGCTAGTTGCACGATTGTGGGAGATTATTGGGTATTAAATCCTTGCATTGGTTGTCTATTTATTAATCAAAAGTTTATGTGATCGACATCCCTTGGACAATATGAAGGTCCATTATTATGTTCTTACTAATGATAGGTTAATTTGTGGATAATCAGCTTCTAGATGAGTAATTCCATCTCATAGGCTCTCATTCAACTTGACCAACAATCTAATTCTTAAATAATTTCAAGTAATCATAACAATTTAGATTGACATGATTAGTAATCCTTCCATTCCAATGAATTATTTGCCTTTATTTTTGGCATCAAAGGAAAGAGATCCAATTGAGGAAGTGACATGTGGAGCCAAACTCATGAAAATGGTCAAATTAAATTTAAAAAACATTCCTAAAATAAAAAGACAGACAAACAATTCATTGAGACGTCCCAATATGAAATAGACAGACAATTCATTGGGATAGAGGGAGTATTAAATAATATTGTGTTAGTTGTGAGTCCCCTGCCTTAGTTAGAATGTTCCAAGTTGCAAAAATTAACACATGTCCTTCACAATTACTCATATAATACTCCTTCTATACGTATGTATTTTAGTCACAAAATGACATCCCATATACGCACATGTACATATACACTTATTTTACCTAATTTATAATGCTTATACTCCGTATATAGGTACGTTAAGACTTTGACGATCAATTAACGTAAATTTGATACTCTCTCCGATTTTTAACGTTTACCATATTGTTATATATTTGCATATAATTTAAGAAATTGGAAAATATTATATTGATGAAAATAGCAATGATGATAATGAAATAATATTGATGACTAGAAGGAATGAATCATCAATGATGATGAAATATTGAAAAAGTATACTGTTAGTTTAATTAATACCATGACAAAAGGTGTAAATAATAGAAATACATAATGACAATGTGATACTCGTATTCCGTATAAATATTGTACAAATATGAAGAGTTGAGAAGTGGGGCAAATATTGAAAACTTGTCAAATAAGGAATAGTGGCAAAGATTAACAAATTGATGAAGTGTGTGTATATAGAGGTGGGTTCGGGGAAGTTACTAACTTTCCTGAAGTCCGTGTTCATCTTGGTCTTCCTGGATAGATGGGCTTCAATTTTTCTTTTAAAAAAGGGGAAGACTGACATGAAGTCTGCCAACAATCGTGCGTCAACCTCCCCCTCACCCAAATCAATCACTGTCATTACTTTCCTCTTCTACTCTCCCGCCTATTGTCTGTTACCCTTCCCAATCCCCTTTTTTTGAATTCATTTCCTCAGCCACACTCACATTCCATCTAACAACTAAAATCTCTCTCTAACAAAACCCCATCAAATGAGCTCCATCAATAACTCCGATCATATTCCGTCAACAACTCCTATCATACTCCGTTTTTAACACAACATACTCCGTCAATAACTCCGATCATCATACCAACGTATGTTCATGCATAAACTTCCATCATCGTTTTAGTGGTTAAACCATAAAATTATTTGAATCTCTCCCTAACTTTCCATCATGTGTAAAGTTTTTATTTCTTTGTTGATGTACTGTTTTAGCAGATATAATCTGAATCTCTCCCTAACCCTAAAATTAATGATGTAATGACCTGATATTTCCCTGTTGAAGTTCATATAATGTTATTTTTTTAGGCCGATGAGTGTGTACAGTCATTTGATTTTTTCATGTTCAAGTTCTCGTAATCATCTTTCTAATTATGAATATGACTTTCCTAATGATGATCGAAGTATAATTTACTATATGGCTTTTATTTTCCATTGTATGATTAACTATGTGGTTTTAGTTGTATAGTCTCACATCTGATATTGTGTAGTGACACTCATTATGTTGTAGAGTCGCACTCATTCTTGCTAGTGATATTGTATAGTCATAGGTGATATTGTAGTTGTATTGTCACACACATTATGTTGTATAGTCACACGGTTGAAGTTGTATGGTCACACGGTTGAAGTTGTATAGTCACACAGATTATGTTGTATAGTCACACGATTGAAGTTGTATAGGTACACAAATTAGGTTGTATAATCAGACGGTTGAAGCTGTATAGTCACACTCGTTATGTTGTAGAGTCACACGGTTGAAGTTGTATAGTCACAATCGTTATGTTGTAGAATCACACAGTTGAAGTTGTATAGTCACAATCATTTTGTTGTAGCTAGAATCACACAGTTGAAGTTGTATAGTCACAATCATTTTGTTGTAGAATTACACAGTTGAAGTTATATAGTCATTCTTTATGTTGTACAAGGAACCAAAATGTGACTATACAACATAATCAGACCACTAGATCCAATGAGTTGACAGCCATGCAACTAGTCGTTAGTGTCATAGACGCAAGGAATTTCGTGGCATCCAGGGGCGATACAGTGAAGGAGGCCGAACTGGACAACTGCGTCCAATTCTTGATGGCAGAGTCTCTTGAATGTTTCTGCACTAGAAATGGTTTCCAGCATGATTGGGCCAATTTGAAGAAGATACTTAAAAATTACGGGGGTTAAATAGGTAGGTTAAAATGAAGCCAATAAATATGATATCTAATGGATTTTTTTGGTGTAAGAAACTTTCCATCCTACTTGGTGTAAGACTGTTTAAAGGTTTGATGACTATTTTCCTAGTACTATATTATATGGTGTCTGATATGGGTTAGAACCCATTATGTCTTAGAATGTTTTTATGTTTCAAGTACTATGTGATATGTAAAGGATGAACTTTTTCTAATGTACAAATATTTCCATCGCTATTTCCTGATTACATAATCACGCGAGGTTACAAAATCATGCATACTTTCACCTTCAGAGTCACGTATTATACAAAATGTTTGTAGCCAAGAGTGGGCGTATGAGCATCGCATTAAGCTGTATAGTCACACTCAACATGTTGTATAGTCACAGTCATCACGTTGTATAACCAGTTTAGATTTCGATCTTTCAAATGTCGCACACTTCAATTTGTATAGTTGCGCTCCCCATGTTGTAGAATCACACTCAGTATATTGTAGAATCACACTCAGTATGTTGTACAACCACACTCATACAATTTGTATAGTCAGGCTCCCCATGTTGTAGAATCACACTCAATCTATTGTAGAATCACACTCAGTATATTGTACAACCACACTCATACAATTTGTATAGTCAGGCTCCCAACGTTGTAGAATCACACTCAGTCTATTGTAGAATCACACTCAGTATGTTGTACAATCACACTCATTTGGTGCATAATTTCAAACGAATCTGACAATCGCAGACCTTGACAATTTCAAACGTCGATGTTCTTCAACATTCTTTAAAGAGATTAAGTGCGTAATGCTCTTGCATAGCTGTATTTGTAGCCAAAGATGGACGTATGAGCATCCCATTTCAAAGACACAATTGACGTTGTATAGTCAGTCATAATCATATAGTCACACTCAGTATGTTGTAGAATCACACTCATTGTGTTGTAGAATCACAGTAAAATTATATGATTACAAAAACAATTGATAGACTACTTTTCAAACGATTGATATTTCAGGACATTTGATAACTCATGATTTTACTCGTTTTTATCCCATATTTCTACTCTTATTCGATCAATTTTATAACCCGATTTGTTAGTAATTAGTCATTATATATTTAGTTAGGTTATTAGTCGAGTCTTGTATAATTATTATCAAATCGTATTATTTCTCGGGATTTTGGTACTGTGCCTCGATATTTGATTATGTAGGTACCAACCCGGGAAGAATCGAGACGATCAAGATGGGTCAAACCCAACTTTGACCAAAACAAGTATCACCCTTGCCATGAACCAGACCCTTTCTCCAATCAATCAATCATCACTGCTCCCTCCACCATCACTTCATCACCATTACCTCCATTTTCCAATTCAATCTCCCACCATTATCAATCAATCCATCCCTCACCTTCATAATCCCAATTTCAATTTATCCCCAATTCAACAATCCACCATCAACAATTCATAATCACCATTATTACTCCTCTCATCTCCGCCGTCGTCAGCCACCGGAACCACAGCCGGCGTCCACCACCTCGCCACTCTCCCCTGACATCACTTCCGCTTTCCTCCGTCTAATCAAGCCACCGTCAGCCACCGGTTCCACACTCCTCTGCTCAGAATCCGCCGCGAGAAATGACCGGACTCCATCGACTCTCCACCGCCGGCATTTCCTCCGACCAGCACCACGACCCATGACCACCGTAGTCGACCGGCGGTGCGCTCCTTCTCTCTGGCCGCCGTGAACTGCCCAGATTTCGGCGAAAGTAACACCAGCACCATGCCTACCGATTGATTTGTTTGATGTTTTAATTTGGAAGTCAAATTACTACTTAGCCCTTACTATTACTCCAATTTGATTCTATTTAAGTGAGGGCAGTTTGGTCTTTTTGATTTTATGTGATATTTATATCACAACACCCTCATTTTGTAAGAAGGAGGCTGTTAGTAGGAATAAAAGTAGAGGGTTTAACGTACGAAGAAGAGCAGCCACCCCACCTTTTCTGTTTTTAATTTTTCTTGTTTCTTTTAATTTGTTTTAATTAATTTAATCCTTCCGTTCTTCAACTTCCGACTTCTTTAATTCCATCCTTTTTGGTATAATTCTTATCTCTTCTCCTTTATTATTTCATTTATATTTAGTCTTATGTTTATGTTATATTTAGTTAGTAATTAGTTTAAAGTTTTAATCTTTATTGTTAATTATGTTTTGTAATGTTATTTTATAATTGTCTTGTTTGTTTATATATAGTTTATGTTAGGATTAATTAAAGTTTCCTTCTTTTTATTTCTTTATGCTTAGTATTAGGCTTAGAGTAATTAGTATTAGTATTTTCATTAGTATAATTATGTTTAGTGAGTAGTGTCTTTTCTAGGGACCGATTTGACCCCGCCATGTCTATATTGTGGGCTTGAAATTCCGTATTTGGTTTGTTTGGGATATACGGAGGAGGATAGTTTGGGATTCGGGAATCGACTTATCATTGGGTTGTGTTTGAAACCTTGACCCTTTGTCCACCGACGGGAGTCGGTTAGGTCTAGGTAGTAAAACTCGCCCCTTGACTTGCCTTGCCCCGCCTAATTGAACACGGGAGTGGGAATTAGGTAGGGCACCCTAACTATCGGTCTCGACTCTTCACCTTGGGGGAGGGGAGAGAAAGGAACGGGATTAGACGCGTACTTAGTGACCTAGGACCTTGGATTGGGTACCACGGGAGTGGACTCACTCGATTGACCTAGGAATTCGACTCACGAGCCCGGGAGGGAGGTGATCGGGTTTTACTTTTTTGGACTACGAACTCGGGAGGGATGTAGCCGACCCTTAGAGGCATTCCACTCGTCCTAATCTCCTAGCAACTCATTGTCGGTATTCCTTACGCATGATTATGATATGTCAGTTGTTAAGTCGGACCCTAGGCCTTTAATTATTATTAGATCACCATTCTTATTACTTGTTTGATTTTTAGTTTACTTTTGCATTTCTTAGTTAGCTTAATTAGTCTAATTTCACCTTTGATAATTGTTTTGCGTAGCTAATTTTTAATCCGAGACTGAATTAGTAGTCATTCCCGATCTCTCTGAGGATTCGACCCGACTTGCCCTTGCTATTCTAGTTTAGGTTAGTTGGTTTGTTTGATGGTAGGATTGACGACAAATCCCGGCCATTAACATTGATTTGTATTTTTACAGCCAATCGACCAAAAACAATTTAGTCCATGATTTACGACTACGCCGAATTAGAAATGATTGAGGTCCGCGATAGACGAAAACAATATCACGGACCTTGACCATTTCAAACGTCGACATTCTTTATGTTTCAAAAAAAATCTTTGTCCATGTTAGAGAGGATATTCACAAACAATCCTCCGCATCCCCTACCGAGTCCTCCTTCTTCTCCTCCACAATATCGACAGACACATCGGCAATAGGTGGGCTCTCGGCGAACAGGTTGGGGCAGTTCCTCTTGTCATGATGCCCCATCCTCTTTCAGTTGTTACACAATCGTTTAGGCTTCACACCAATTGCAGCAGCCTTTGCCTTGGCAGATAGCATCCGCTTCCCACTGCCTTTGTTTTTGGCTTTCGTCGGGGGCAATACCGTGACTTCAATTACGCTCGTACAGCCAAGGATCTCCTCTAGTTCTTGTGTTTTACTACAAGGATCAACATGGGGCGCCACGTTGGATCTGAAATCGCGAATGATGTCGGCTAAGGTACTTATGTCGTCCTTACCCATTCTACTAACATGACCAACAGTCTCATAGAACTCTGAAAATGGTCTCGTGACTGTAACAACCTTCTCGTTGATTAGGCGACTCTGTGTCGGGGACATGCATTTGCATTACTTAGAGCATCCTTTGTCCATCTATGAACAACGTACCATTCCGGGATAATCTTCTACCCTTTGGAAGAATATATCCATATAGCATGCCTGCAGAGAGTTCCGTACCGACCGAACGTCCTGCATGTACAGCTGACCTTACAAGTACCTGCAAAGATATCATGCACAAAAAGAGTGCGACTCTAAACCATATGGACCGTGACTACACAACGTAGAGAATGTGACTTTCTAAAAGTGTATAGTCACACCCTTTAGGTCGTATACACTCATTATGTCGTATAGTCACATTCATTATGTTGCAGAATCAAACGCATTACGTTGTATAATCACACTCATCAAATTTCAGAGTCACACTCTTTAGTTTGCATAGTCACACTCATTATGTTGTAGAATAAAACTCATTACGTTGTACACTCGAACTCATCACGTTGTATAGTCACACTCATCGCAGTTTAGAGTCACACTGTTTAGGTTGTATAGTCACATTCAGACTATACGAGTGTGACTACACAACGTAGATAGTGACTTTCTAAAAGCTATGCCAGAATCAGACTACCTGGATTGTATTCAATGATATAGTTGCGGTCCCGGATGAAATCTGTAGACACCCGCATTTTGACTGCCAGGTGTCTATGGCAGTTTCCAAAAAATCACCCGATGATGATCGGACGCTAACGTGTTTCTACGCGCTCGGATACGGGCTCAAATCCATTAATCGTTGGCTAACACACTTACGGAGTACAAATCTCACCAAACAGACCTCAAATCCAGGCCCAGTGGATCATTCCGAGTCAAACAAGACTAATTTGGGTCGAAACCGACACCGGGAATAAAACCGACTTTTAGCGACCGGATTAAAACCCGGTCAAAGCCGTTTTCGAGTAGCTCACCCACGGTCCGCCTCCAAACGGGCCATCAAATCAAGTCCGTCAAGGCACAAAACCCTAGACACCAAGGTGCCCTAGCTTTGCCTATATAAGCAACCCCATGCAACACAATTACACAACTTCTGACAACCCTAAAAACCCTAGTACACTCTAGGACAATCATCTTACACATCTACACAAAAACCCTAGTACAATCATCTATACAGACTTCAAAACCCTAGCAATTTTACACTAGCAAAAACCCTAAACCTAGTTCACACTAGCAAAAACCCTAAACCTAGTTTTAGGAATCAAACCCGAGCCACCACAACTTAGCCTCCATACACCTCGAAGACTCTTGTGTTAAAGCCACGGTTACGAGTCCGCACCGAGACAAGAACATGTAGGTTGAGGGTGACAAACCTCGTTCTCCTTTCCCTTTTCTTCTCATCATCCATCTCCTTTTTTTATTCCTTTTTTTGTTTTATTATCATTATTATTATTATTACGATTATTATTATTATTATTATTATTACGATTATTATTATTATTATTATTATTATTATTATTATTATTATTATTATTACTACTACGTTTAGTATTATTATTATTATTATTATTATTATTATTATTATTATTATTATTATTATTATTATTATTATTATTACTACGTTTAGTATTTTTTTTTTGTAACAATGTTATTTCTCTTATTCATTCATTGAGGGTAAGTAAGAGAATTGCTTACAAAAAAGACATATCCTTTTCATCTTTGTTAGCCCAAAGATGATTAATCAAGAAAACCCATATATGGTTTACAACAAGCAAATACTAGGATATTTAACTACTAGTCTCACTTTCAGCTCCGCCTTCATCATAGCACCACGTTGTTCAACGGTCTTTTCCACCCCCTGAAATATTCTGGCATTACGTTCGTTCCATATGTGGTATACAAGAGTACAACCTGCAGCTATAAACCAATCCCGCTGCCAAGGCCGCAAGGGTAAAAATCTAACCCTTCGAAGCATACTGCCAATGTCTTTCCTCAACTCACCCAACTGCAACCAATTCTTGAGCTGTTCCCAGAGTTGCCTAGCAAAGCGACATTGAAAATATAGATGTTCATGTGTTTCAGCAGCAGCATAGCATAGCGTGCATCTATTTACAATTATCATGCCTTTTTCTTGTAATTTATCCACAGTAGGTAGTCTCTTTTGTATAGCAAAAGACAAAATAGGTTTATGCCTTGGGATAATTACAGCAGCTCGAGCAGCATTCAAGGGATGAATCTTGTGGAGTTTACTTCGAAACCACTCATAACTCTTTTTTGATCCAAATCGTGTGACTGATGACCAGCTGAGTATTAACCTCTTACAGTTGCTTATGCTTCCAGACTTCAATAGGATTTCATTTTTGACATGAACTAAGCTTCTTAAGGCATCCGAGTAACTATCTTTAATTTGGATATCCCACACCGATTTGCCCCTAAGAACATAAGCTTTTAACCACACAATCCAAATTACTACGTTTAGTATTATTATTATTATTATTATTATTATTATTATTATTATTATTATTATTATTATTATTATTATTATTATTATTATTATTATTATTATTATTATTATTATTATTATTATTATTATTATTATTATTATTATTATTATTATTATTATTATTATTATTATTATTATTATTATTATTATTATTATTATTATTATTATTATTATTATTATTATTATTATTATTATTATTACGATTTTTATTATTTACCTCGTTATCATTATTGCATCATAATATCGATAATATTGTTAGCATCAAAACATTAAAATACTTATCAATTTGTGTCGAATGAGAGGGATATCGGAATAAGGAAACCCGAATATACAAGTGTACTGCACACAGCGTTGCCGGTCGCTTATTCCGATACCCCGACTATTTGATTATTGAGATGAGTTAACTTAAACAATAATTCATTATTATTTCTCGTTATCATCATCCATCTTACATCCATCAATTTTCAAATCAATTTTTAATAAGGGTCGAAACCCGTTGACACGGATCCGACATCACAATCCCTAGGGATTTATTTCGATGTCGGAAAAGTCGAGGGAATCAAGTTATTTTTTTTTATTATTCAAGTAAAGCGTCGATTTTAGATTCGATACCAATTCCATAATTGGATATCGAATCTAACAATCAAGTCATATGAATTAATTAACGTGATTTATTCATATCACGATAATTAATTCAAAGCGACTAAAATTAATCCATCTTTTTTAATTTTCACTCTAAATATCCCATATCGATTCAATAATCGAATATGGGATATGATGAGTATTCAACTTTAGAATCGGGTATAAATTCAACAATATTTATATTCGGTTCGACAAAATTCGCGATTTATAAAAAACCAAGTCGAACATAAATTGTGCAATATTTGTGTCCGATTCGTAAAACCGTCGAATTATCAAAAATCAAAAGCAATTTCAAAATTAACAATTAAATTGCAAACGAACCAAGTTCGTACAGGTGCCACTCGACCGAGTGCTTTAGCCACTCGATCGAGTGACATCACAAAATCGAGTCAGAATGCTTTTTACGACCACCACTCGGTCGAGTCTCACAGTGACTCGATCGAGTGGCTACGTACTCGACCGAGTTGGTCAATAACTCGGCCGAGTACGGTCCATAATGCAAAACAGAATCACTTTTTACAGGCCTACTCGATCGAGTCCATCGACCACTCGATCGAGTAGCCTCATAACGACTAAAACGCAAGTCGTACATTATTCTATTTTTCAAACTCGATAGTATTTTACGACTTAGGTCAACATGCGTATAATTAATCACATGTATACTATCTTTTCAAATCGTGCATCCTCATATTTGCATCTTTTCAATTCAATTCAATAGTTGCAAACCGTTATTATTCGTTTCTTTACATCGTTTACTAACGCGTTTTTTGTTTCTTTTGTCAATTTAATTATTATTCGTTTATTGTACTAAATGAACCCGCATGCTAAAATACTACTTCGACGTTAATTTTAGTTGCATTAAATTGACATAGAAACCCACTTTTCGATTCCATTCGCATGTTTAGGGAAAGTAAATCTTTGCATATCATTTTTCCCGTTTTACTAACGCGCGTATTGTAAGTCATTCGAAGTCTTAGTAGAGGCCGCTAATGTGCGGGCGGGGTTGGGTGTCCTTTGTGGGCTTCCCAACACGTACCCTCACTCCTTACTCAGAACCTCGATTTCCGGATGCCCGAAATCGTTGGCGAACGAGAGTCATTCAATATACGATTAACCGCTCAAGTCGGCATCTATATCGATATGCAAAGGGACGAGCCCAATAAACTCTGACATCGGAAATGGGCCGTATTTTGTATACGGCCCACTACGACATAGAGTGGGCTCGAACGGTTCCGAATAACCATAAAATTCGGTGGCGACTCCACATAGACCTAAATTTCAATTCGATCCATTCTCATATGGAGATTCATTTGCCTCCCCAAACCCGCGCGTGGCCGCGTCGGGGTGGACCTATGTCATGTCCACAATTTGGCGACTCCGCTGGGGATTAACTGATGCGTGACTTACAATCGGCATCCTCAGGGTGAGACTCGAATAGAAATCGTTTGACAAATACAATACGCGTTTTAGTTCTACGGTTCATGCATAACCCATATTTTCCCGGGCCGGTACTCGCGACCGACGTCCCACTATACCGTTGACATACTCCAATATGGATATGTCAAAAGGTGTCCATAGTCGATTCGAGTGGGTTTCGCGGCATGTTCTAAGATCAACTCGACTTAGGAAGTCCGTCCCGATCAACGTCTAGACTATGTACACTGGTATAGACCCCCTATAGACCGACCGAGACTTAGTATAGAGCATACATGGCGTCGTTATAATGCTTGTGTGACTACATGCTACTTGGTTTTCAAGTCGTTTTCAAAAACCGTCAATTTTTCAAAATTGCATCTTTTTCAAACCATTCAATTTCAAAACCCGGGACACATACCGAATTTAGGACTTATGATTTTACTCAAAATAGACTATTTTCTAGACGGTATGCTGCCCAATTCAAAACTCGAAAAGCATTTCGAACTTTCAAAACCCGTGGCCCAATACCCTCTTCGTTTTTTCGAAAATTGGGCCCTCAATCGAGTTTTCTCGGACCCTTTCCAAAAACAATCAATTTTCGAAACCTTCCTCTCCTCAGGACTTCCTGTATTTAGCAGTGTCGGGTTGCGTCTTAAGTTGTCAAGGTCTTTAGCGTCGAAACTCCGTCGATCTTACATCACGAGTTTCTTCCCTATCCCGGTCCGCCTTATTAGACTAAGGCAAGGCCCACCTACGTAGGACAAACTCCTACAAAGGAGGGCCCGTTTACACAATCGAGTCAACCTTCCTTCGGACAGGACTAGGCCCACATAGCTGAATCCTAGGGAAGGCCCATCTTGCACAAGTCACCAATCCAAGTGTTTTTTCCGAGTCAACCTTTTACAAGGCATAGCCTTATAACAAAAGGTTCACGGTCCTTACGTCTAAGGGTCACTCGTCCGACACTTGAGTCTTAACAAAATTATCGATCCCACTCCGGGCTACCCCTTAGCAGGGCGATCGATCACGGTTGCTCTAAGGGTCATGTCTTACACGTGTCTCACATACTCCACTTTCGAGTCACTTAGATGCCACACCATCTGAGTCCTTAGTCTCACTTGGGGGCTATTCTCCGACGGAATGACTAATCATAGTCACTCCGAGAATCGTACCCTACACATTTGTTTTAGGAGGGTCTATCCTGAGTCAAACATGGTCGCCCCATTTTCGAACTCACCCTTCTGCAGTTCGAGTCTAATTTACGGTCGTTACCTCGTCTAGGTCAACATTCAAGTATCCCGGTCCGAGAGTCTTTGTCGACTCGTCACCCCGGACCATGTCTAGTCTGATTCTTGTACTTGCGCAAAGCCGAGTTTAGGCGAGTCGTGGCACCCGTCGTTCTCTCCAATCAAAGACCTTACCAAAAAAAAACAACCAACCGAGCATCCGAGTCCGGATTTGATTCGAGTCTAAGTTTGAGTCCGAGTCTAGGATACCCTACATCCTCTTTTCCAAATCGGAGTCAGAGTATTTTGCATTCTGTCCTCCTTTTCAAATTTCAATAAAATCAGCTTTCAATATTCTTTCTCATATACACTTTCCTTATGTGTTTCCGAGAACATGATGAACACCATCATACACTGTGAGCACATGCACGTGACTATTATAGGCACATCTATAATGACTGCAGGAAACCGAGCCCGTGTTTTCCTTTTACCTATTCCATGTCTGGTATAGAAAAGCCACATAACTACCCTTAGCAGGAGCATATCGAATCCTATAACAAATCTGGGTAGTCTTCTAGTTTGGGTCTAAGACGGGAGGCAAGCCCATTTCCCACAACAAACACCCATCCGATAAGATCAACCGATCCCTACCTTTGGTGTTAGTCTGACCAAAATCAAATAAAACCCATGACCGGGGCTGAAAGGTCAACCAACATTCAAAAAAACCCATGACCGGGGCTGAGAGGTCAACCAAAATCCAAAAACCCATGACCGGGGCTGAGAGGTCAACCAAAATCCAAAAACCCATGACCGGGGCTGAGAGGTCAATCAAAAGTCAAAAAAAAAAGAAAAAAAAGGGCCAAAGCAAAAAAAGGCCATCAAACCCGGTCAAAGCCGTTTCCGAGTTGCTCACCCACGGTCCGCCTCCAAACGGGCCATCAAATCAAGTCCGTCAAGGCACAAAACCCTAGACACCAAGGTGCCCTAGCTTTGCCTATATAAGCAACCCCATGCAACACAATTACACAACTTCTGACAACCCTAAAAACCCTAGTACACTCTAGGACAATCATCTTACACATCTACACAAAAACCCTAGTACAATCATCTATACACACTTCAAAACCCTAGCAATTTTACACTAGCAAAAACCCTAAACCTAGTTCACACTAGCAAAAACCCTAAACCTAGTTTTAGGAATCAAACCCGAGCCACCACAACTTAGCCTCCATACACCTCGAAGACTCTTGTGTTAAAGCCACGGTTACGAGTCCGCACCGAGACAAGAACATGTAGGTTGAGGGTGACAAACCTCGTTCTCCTTTCCCTTTTCTTCTCATCATCCATCTCCTTTTTTTATTCCTTTTTTTGTTTTATTATCATTATTATTATTATTACGATTATTATTATTATTATTATTATTACGATTATTATTATTATTATTATTATTATTATTATTATTATTATTATTATTATTATTATTATTATTATTATTATTACTACTACGTTTAGTATTATTATTATTATTATTATTATTATTATTATTATTATTATTATTATTATTATTATTATTATTATTATTATTATTATTATTATTATTATTATTACGTTTAGTATTATTATTATTATTATTATTATTATTATTATTATTATTATTATTATTATTATTATTATTATTATTATTATTATTATTATTATTATTATTATTATTACTATTACGATTTTTATTATTTACCTCGTTATCATTATTGCATCATAATATCGATAATATTGTTAGCATCAAAACATTAAAATACTTATCAATTTGTGTCGAATGAGAGGGATATCGGAATAAGGAAACCCGAATATACAAGTGTACTGCACACAGCGTTGCCGGTCGCTTATTCCGATACCCCGATTATTTGATTATTGAGATGAGTTAACTTAAACAATAATTCATTATTATTTCTCGTTATCATCATCCATCTTACATCCATCAATTTTCAAATCAATTTTTAATAAGGGTCGAAACCCGTTGACACGGATCCGACATCACAATCCATAGGGATTTATTTCGATGTCGGAAAAGTCGAGGGAATCAAGTTATTTTTTTTTATTATTCAAGTAAAGCGTCGATTTTAGATTCGATACCAATTCCATAATTGGATATCGAATCTAACAATCAAGTCATATGAATTAATTAACGTGATTTATTCATATCACGATAATTAATTCAAAGCGACTAAAATTAATCCATCTTTTTTATTTTTCACTCTAAATATCCCATATCGATTCAATAATCGAATATGGGATATGATGAGTATTCAACTTTAGAATCGGGTATAAATTCAACAATATTTATATTCGGTTCGACAAAATTCGCGATTTATAAAAAACCAAGTCGAACATAAATTGTGCAATATTTGTGTCCGATTCGGTAAAACCGTCGAATTATCAAAAATCAAAAGCAATTTCAAAATTAACAATTAAATTGCAAACGAACCAAGTTCGTACAGGTGCCACTCGACCGAGTGCTTTAGCCACTCGATCGAGTGACATCACAAAATCGAGTCAGAATGCTTTTTACGACCACCACTCGGTCGAGTCTCACAGTGACTCGATCGAGTGGCTACGTACTCGACCGAGTTGGTCAATAACTCGGCCAAGTACGGTCCATAATGCAAAACAGAATCACTTTTTACAGGCCTACTCGATCGAGTCCATCGACCACTCGATCGAGTAGCCTCATAACGACTAAAACGCAAGTCGTATATTATTCTGTTTTTCAAACTCGATAGTATTTTATGACTTAGGTCAACATGCGTATAATTAATCACATGTATACTATCTTTTCAAATCGTGCATCCTCATATTTGCATCTTTTCAATTCAATTCAATAGTTGCAAACCGTTATTATTCGTTTCTTTACATCGTTTACAAACGCGTTTTTTGTTTCTTTTGTCAATTTAATTATTATTCGTTTATTGTACTAAATGAACCCGCATGCTAAAATACAACTTCGACGTTAATTTTAGTTGCATTAAATTGACATAGAAACCCACTTTTCGATTCCATTCGCATGTTTAGGGAAAGTAAATCTTTGCATATCATTTTTCCCGTTTTACTAACGCGCGTATTGTAAGTCATTCGAATTCTTAGTAGAGGCCGCTAATGTGCGGGCGGGGTTGGGTGTCCTTTGTGGGCTTCCCAACACGTACCCTCACCCCTTACTCAGAACCTCGGTTTCCGGATGCCCGAAATCGTTGGCGAACGAGAGTCATTCAATATACGATTATGATGGTAAGGATTTGCCGTGGGTCCTAACCGTCAATATTAAACCGACTATTCCTAGTGGGTAGCTAGGGCAAGTAGGGTCGATATGCACGGGGACGGTAGAGTAAGGTCCAGACTAAGTCCACTAAAAACTAGGCTAAGTCACACAAACAAACACAAAGGAAGCTTTAAATGACTAAGTGTGATGGAGGAGAAGTGGGAACTAGACTAATGATCGAACTAATGAATAATCTAGAAGAACGATGTCTAACTAAGGAAGATTAACACAAATATGGAAGGAAGTGGGGTAGGTCGGGTTCATAGAGGTAGAAGGGTAATTGGGGTGATCAAGGATAAAGGTGTCTCCTAATCGCTAGAGTCGGTCCGGGCTCTCGCAACTTAGACCGATGTCAAGGTGAGTCCGGGCTCTCGCAACTTAGACTCTAGTCGGCACTCTCGTGACTATGACTATTCTCAACATTTCCACAAAATAAACAATCAATGAGAAGATGAACACAAGCATGGGAAGCATGGCCACTACAACTCATACAAGCATATCAACAAACACATAGAGTGCCTACAATGTGACTAACAACAAAGACACAACCTTTTCCCCTTAATCAACCCTAATCATCCATAATCTACCCCTAATCCCCCTACTAACCCCACAAAGAAACTACTCACTCATAATCAAAGAGAAACTAACAACTATAAGAGAAAACAAACTCACAAACCAAACATCCATCATGAACAATGAGAACAATAACAATAACAATATAAAAATATTGAAACTAGATTCAATAAACAAGGATTAGAGTAGAGAAGATTATACCAACACTAATATGAAGAAAAAGATGGAAGCTTGCATTAATGAGAAACCCAAATATAATCCCAAAGTTGTCAATCTTGGAATAATCTTCAAGAATCTTCTTAATACAAGATTAATTACAATAATTATCTAGGGATTAAGGAGAGATTAGAACTAATGAATGAGAGTAAATCTAGGGTTTTTAGGCTTAAACTAAGGTAGGTTAACATAAGATGTCTTAAGATTCCAAGAAGGGAGTATATATATGGGTACAAGAATGAAGGAGAAGAAAAGAAGAAGTGCGGATGAGCTGTAGCCCATCCCGATCGGGACGGATATTCCCGATCGGGAAGGGTCTTGTCTTCCCGATCGGGAAGGATTTAACCCAATCGGGAAGGACCCACAGCAACACTCCTGATCGTGCACCCCTTCCCGATCGGGAAGGTCACTATCCCGACCGGGAAGGGTCTTGTATGCCTTCCTTTAATGCTCCTTGGTCCTTCCTTGCCTCTCATGGGCTTCCCACCGATTCTCGGGACTCGGGATCGGGTCTCGGAGGCTCGGGATTGGGTCCCAAGGTCTCGGGGTCGATTCCGAGGTCTCGAGTCATCGTTCCTTTATCTCGTTGGCTCCAAAATGTGCATGTATTGAGTCGGAATCGCTCCAACTCTTCCAATTCGACCTCGGGAACCTGAAACGAACTGAAGGAGGCATAAGAAGCCCATGAATCGCTCCAAAGGAGCGATTCCACAAGGAAAAAGGGACCGAAACACAACAATTAAGCACTACAAACTACACTTAACAACTCCCCCACACTTAACCCTTACTCGCCCTCGAGTAAGCGCATACTAACTACTACACTAACCGAATGGGTATTAGCGCACCCTACGCCCCTTCAACTCACGTGAGTGCACTTAGAGGACAAGTGCACTCCGCAAGGCAAGTTGGGTCTTGCGACAAAACTGTGGATGCAACCGGACACAAAGCACATAAACAAACAAACACACAAACAACACATAATCGGTTGCACCCAAAACAAAAGAAATACCGCTTCCCTCTAAAAGCGGTGAATGAAACACCGGTTTAGGACTCGAGGTAAGTGACAACGTTCCCAAGCTAGACATACAAACCAAGGTGAACTAAACCCTAATAGTATGACGATAAAGCAACAAAAGCGTTTGTAACTTACCTAGGTCCTCCTAACTTTCTAAAAACGTACTACAGGACGATCGGCGGAGTGGAAAAGTGAAGAACCACGGTGTTAGTCGACACTGTAGGTAAGTGAGACCCCGCCCCCTTTAGCGTGAGCCAAGAGGGTCGTCCCGTGTCCAAGACCGCCTAACTAGTCCAAGTAAAAAGGTGGAAAACATGCAAAATGAGGGAAGACCGACTAATGCCGCTATCATCCTTCCTCGGGACTCGGTCCTTTGGTAGGCTCTTCACGGCAAAAGTCGGAAAAAGGCTTATTTTGAGAGGATATGTTTTTGTGAGACGGGTTTTCTTTTTGGCATTTTCTTTCCTTTTGACGTTTTTGATTTGTTTTGCCATGCCATTCTTTTTCTTCTTTTCTATTTTCTTTTTGGCTTTTGTGCCTTTTCTTTTTCTTCATTCTTTTCTTTCTTTCATTCTTTTCTTTTGCCCTTTTGGCAAGATTTGGCATTTTTTGGCACTTTCATTGAATAAGGAGAATCAACAATTTGCAATTTATTGTGTGTTTATGTGTAGAAGGTAGGGGAAATAAGTGAGTCGAGGGTCGCGATCCCTCTTCAAACCCACAAAAAGTGGAGAACTTGGACTAATCAAAACAATCCTAAACACGGTCACCTAGGGGACGAGACTCGGTAACCAAGGCCTTTTCACACCGTGGGTGGTCATAATGGTCAAAATGCAAATCCCGCAGTAAATCCCTAGTAAGCTAGGTGGACTCAAGGTAAAGGACCAATGAAATCATTGATTTAGGGTCATTCTACTAGATTAAAGTCCAAGACTCGATTTATACAACTAGGAAGGGAAAATGGACACTCACACACTAGCCTCTAAACCCGGCTTTCGAAAACGGTTTACGCACAAGACACACAACACAACACAAAACAAAGACAAGACGAAAACGAACGAAAGAAAAAGAAACAAGAGCAACAAAACAGGAACAAAACAAAACAAATACACACAAAGCAAACACCACCCCGAACTTCCAAATGAGCAACCAACCATCCACAAACTTTATAAAGCTCCACCCGAGCACACCACAACACATATCTCCTCCAAACTCCACAAGAAACAAAAAGGAAAAAGGGTTGGAAAGATGTTACCGGGTGTCTTGAAAGCTCTCCGAAGCTAGCGGTGATTAAGCGACCTATGAGGAAAAAGGGAGGCAAACACGCACAATACGACAAAAGCACGACACAAGGACAAAAAGGGAAAACACACAAAAGAAAAATCTTTTTGATTTTTGTGAAAAAGTTTCAAATTTTTAGGGATTTTCAAGATTTTTCGAAAAAAACTGAAAATAAAACTACTACGATAGAATATCGCTCCCCCACACTTAAATCGAGCAATGTCCTCATATGCTCAATCGTAGTGTGCGGAGAGACAAAAGAAAAGAAAATAAACTACGAAAATAAAACTAAGAATCAAAAATAAAGTGGAGAAAAGGTAGAAGGTGTCCGGCCGGGGTGTAATCAAGTCACCATGGGCCGAGACGAGAAAAAGATATGGATGGAGGAGGAAAGAAAAAGAAGGAAATAAAAGGAAATGAGAGGGGAGGGCTAGGTGTAATCAAGTCACCTAGCCCGGATTCCGTCCAAATCCGACTAACTCCTAACAAGGGGTGAAAACCTTGTAAATGGACTTATCGATTGACTCGCGACGTAATCACGTCGTCGGGAGTCGGGAGCAACCAAACTATGGCCTCGAAGGCCCCTAGATACCGAGGCTCAAGGGAAGGGGGCAAACAATGAAAAGAGAAGCGATAAAAAAAAACAGAAAAGTAAGGATAGTTACCCAAGCCGAGCGGCTAGTAACTTACTTGCTCCATCGTCTCGTTGATCATTAGAAGCTCGTCGCTTGTTCTCGTGGTTGCCATCTCGCTTCACACTTGAAAAATACCCACGGTAAAGGTAGTAATGGTAGGGGGTGAGATTTGATGCGAGAGCTTGTGTAAAGTGAATAGGAAGTGGAGTGAGGGCATGACAATGAAGTACATGGGGCATATGGTAAGGTTAGGGTAGTTAGGGAGGTTGGGAGGGGGCATAAAACGGTTGGGTGGACTCGATTTGCGAAGAGGAACAAAAGGGGAGCAGAAGACCTTCCCGGTCGGGAAAGTTGTTCCCGATCGGGTTTGCTCACCCTTCCCGGTCGGGAAGGACTCTTCCCGATCGGGATGAGCTCACAGTAAGCTCGAAATATGGCGCGCTCTTCCCGATCGGGAAGGCACCTTTCCCGATCGGGAAACCTAACCCTTCCCGGTCGGGATGCCTCATCCCGATCGGGATGGGTCTTCTTCGACCTCCACGATCCCAAAAGCTTGTTCCAAGCTTCAAAAACCCAAACCTCTCGCTCACAACCTAAGGTAAACCATAGCCAATCTCCTCTAGGAGCATCTTCACTTCACCTATCAATCAACAAACTCAATTCAAGCATCAAATTCTCTCCCTTGCCTCGCTCATCAATAATCCAAAAAACAAGAATTCACAAAAATCCACTAACTACAAGAAAGAGATATATACAATGAGACGGTTCTTGTGGAACTCCGTCAAACCGAGGTGGTACAATCTTCATTCTTTTTCAACAATACTCCAACCGGTTCCATCTCCATCAAGAGCACGTAAGAACAAGTCGAAGGCCCTTGAGAAGTCTTCAATCAAACACGTCATATAACCGACCACATTCCAAGGTTCCTCATGGCCTTGCCTTGACGTTCCCGGGGCATCCCGCTCTTCCAAGTTCAACGGCTTGAACTTGTATTTTTGGTCCTTGGGGATATACCCAAACGTCCACCGGTCCTCATGCGGCCTCAAGGGAGGCTCATCTTCTTCCTTGCTTAGCAACTTGTTGTCAAGCCCATGATTCGGGCACTCATCTTCCTCCATATCGGAGTCGTCATCCTCAAGTACATAAGAGTACTCTTTCAAGCTTTGCCCCGATCCTTCCCCTAGATCGATGTCTTCCGTGGCATGGATCATATTACATGTCTCGGTCATAGGCGAAGTGTTGCCTTGGAGGTCAAACACTAACTCCTCGTCGCCTAGTTGAAAAGTGATCCTACCCTTCTTCACATCGATCACGGCACCGGCGGTGTGTAAAAATAGGCGTCCAAGGATGATGGGAGTGTTAGCATCCTCCGGCATGTCAACCACAATGAAGTCGACCGGAATGAAGAACTTCCCTATTTGTACCGGCACATCCTCCAACAATACCAATGGTCGGTTAAGAGACTTATCGGCCATTTGGAGTGTAATGGACGTACACTTCAACTCCGTCATCCCTAATCGCTCACAAATGGTGTAGGAATAATGCTCACACTTGCGCCCAAATCGCACATAGCTCCTTTGATCGTGTAGTTGCCGATGGTGCATGGGATAGAGAAACTACCCGGGTCCTTCAACTTTGGAAGCGTGGAACCTTGAATAAGCTTGCTCACCACCCTAGTGAACGCTACCGTCTCTTCCTTGTCGATGGACCTCTTCCTAGCCAAGATTTCTTTCATGAATTTACTATATGCCGGGATTTGGGTAAGTAACTCGGTAAACGGGACACTAACATCCAATTTCTTCACGATATTAAGGAACTTGTCGAATTGAGTGTCCACCTTAGTCTTCATTTGCCTATATGGGTAAGGCAACTTGATTTGGTACTTGTTTTGCTCAAGTGGGCTGGACTCTTCTAAGGACACTTTCCTTTTTCCCTTGTCTTTCTCTTGAAGAGGAGGAGGGTCTTCTTTTTGGAGTTTCTCGGCCTCCCCTAGGACTTGTTCCTCAATTGGAATGTCAAAGCTCGATTCTTCTTGATGTGGAGATGCCAATTCCATGTTCGGTTCTTGTGTCGGCTCTTGCTCATTAGGAGACACGGGAGGATTATAAGTAGCACCGCTCCTTAAGGTGATGGCATTGACATGTTCATAATTTGGGGTTTCACCTTGAGAAGGTAGTTGCCCCTTTTGTCTTGAGGAGCTCCCCGAAGCAAGTTGAGATACTTGAGTTTCAAGCATCTTCATACGAGCATCTCTTACCGCATTTTCCCCTTGAATATAAGCAAAGAGCTTTGTTGGGTTCTTGACATATCCATTTGACATTTTTGCACATCTTGAGTATTCTTTTGCATATCCATCAAAGTCTTTTGAACGTCAAAATCCCGAGGTGGGGACGATGGATTATGTGGAGTGTCGGTAATGGCGAGGGGAATGCCATAATCATGAGTAGGAGACCGGCTCCTAGGCTTGCTTTGTTGTTGTTGATTTTGAGTTGCTTGTTGACGGTTCCCTTGGAACCAATGAGAATTGCCTTGACTAAGGCCTTGATTGTGGTTTTGTTGTTGTTGGAAGCCTTGGTTTCCTTTGAAACCGCCTTGATTGAAGTTCCCTTGTTGGAACCCTTGATTGTTGTTGTGAAAGGTACCTTGGTTATTTTGCTTGAAGTTGTTGAAGGGTCTTGGATTACCCATGTAACCTTGGTAACCTTGGTTGTTGTCCCTTAACGGAGGTGGAACATAGGGGCGATGTTGTTGTTGATGTTGAAAGGCTTGTTGTTAGGGGACTTGTTGGGAAGCTTGGAATTGATTAGAGTAAGAGGTACCTTGCTTGAACGCTTGAAAGGCGTTCACTTGCTCAATACTTCCACGGCAATACATAGGATCATGTTCAACTATTCCACAAGTATCGCACATCCCGTAGTAAGGTAAAGAAGGTGCGAACCCCAAAGCATTCACTTCTTGAATCGGTTGATGGTGTGAGGAACTAGTGCCTTGGACTTGGTCGAGGTGACTTTGGAGCTTCTTGTCAATAGTCTCCATGTGTGTTTTAAGTTGAGCTCCAAGGTCAATGCTTAATTGAGTGATAGCATCGACCTCATGTAAGCCTCCTCGGTGTGCCTTCCTAGGCCTAGAGTATTGCGAATTATGCACCGCCATCTCTTCGATTCTTGCCCATGTGTGGTCGTCATCGACCTCGGTAAACCTACCATTGGAGCCCATATTAAGAATGGCTCTCGAGTCCTCATAAAGACCATTCCAAAATTGTTGCACCAAGAACCATTGTGAGAGTCCATGATGAGGGCATGATCTTACCAAAGACTTAAACCGCTCCCAAGCTTCATATAGGCTCTCTTCATCCCTTTGTTGGAACCCGGTGATGGAGGCCCTAAGCAAATTCGTCTTTTCCGGAGGGTAAAATTTTTGGTAGAACGCCAAGGCAAGCTTTTTCCAAGTATCGATCCCCATGGTTGCCCGATCGAGACTCTTGATCCATTGCTTCGCTTTTCCAATAAGAGAAAACGGGAAGAGTACCCATCGAATTTGATCTTGAGTAACCCCGGTTTGAGATATAGCGTCACAATAATCGGAGAAAGTCTCCATATGTTGATGCGGGTCTTCGGTGGGCAAACCACTAAATGGGCTCCTCTCCAGAAGTTGGATGAATTGAGTCTTTGCCACAAAATTCCCTGTATAAGCTTCCGGTAATGCACTCGGTCCCGGCAAGACATCCTCGGTGAATGTGGAGTGAGAGGAAAACTTAGGCATTCTTGGATGTAAGGGAGAAGATGGTGGTGTAGAGAGTGTTGATGTAGAAGAGGAGGGGGAACTAGGAGAAGAATCACCGAAGGGATTGATGAAGGTCCCTCCGGCCGTCTCTCGAGGTGAGTTGCTCAAGTCGGCTCCTTGGGCTTGCCCTTGATGAGTGGTGCTTGCACTTGGTTGGGAGATCCTAACCCGATTAATCGTCCGTTGGCGAAAGGCTCGAAAGAGTCTCTCCGGCTCTGGATTAAAGAGATAGAAGTCGCCTCCCCTCCTAGGCATACACTACACACTAGAACAAACGTAAGAACACCTAGTGCTTTATGGGCACTAGGCAACGACAATAACAAACACAACTAGAGACAAAGAGAAAAAAGAAGAGATAACACTAAAGAAAGAAGAAAAATCAAGAGAATATTCACGAGAGAAGATGGGAGAACACAAAGAGGGGTAACTAAGTCTAGAAATAAGCAAACTAAGTCTAAACAATGCACCGTCCCCGGCAACGGCGCCAAATTGATGGTAAGGATTTGCCGTGGGTCCTAACCGTCAATATTAAACCGACTATTCCTAGTGGGTAGCTAGGGCAAGTAGGGTCGATATCCACGGGGACGGTAGAGTAAGGTCCAGACTAAGTCCACTAAAAACTAGGCTAAGTCACACAAACAAACACAAAGGAAGCTTTAAATGACTAAGTGTGATGGAGGAGAAGTGGGAACTAGACTAATGATCGAACTAATGAATAAACTAGAAGAACGATGTCTAACTAAGGAAGATTAACACAAATATGGAAGGAAGTGGGGTAGGTCGGGTTCATAGAGGTAATTGGGGTGATCAAGGGTAAAGGTATCTCCTAATCGCTAGAGTCGGTCCGGGCTCTCGCAACTTAGACCGATGTCAAGGTGTGTCCGGGCTCTCGCAACTTAGACTCTAGTCGGCACTCTCGTGACTATGACTATTCTCAACATTTCAACAAAATAAACAATCAATGAGAAGATGAACACAAGCATGGGAAGCATGGCCACTACAACTCATACAAGCATATCAACAAACACATAGAGTGCCTACAATGTGACTAAAAACAAAGACACAACCTTTTCCCCTTAATCAACCCTAATCATCCATAATCTACCCCTAATCCCCCTACTAACCCCACAAAGAAACTACTCACTCATAATCAAAGAGAAACTAACAACTATAAGAGAAAACAAACTCACAAACCAAACGTCCATCATGAACAATGAGAACAATAACAATAACAATATAAAAAGATTGAAACTAGATTCAATAAACAAGGATTAGAGTAGAGAAGATTATACCAACACTAATATGAAGAAAAAGATGGAAGCTTGCATTAATGAGAAACCCAAATATAATCCCAAAGTTGTCAATCTTGGAATAATCTTCAAGAATCTTCTTAATACAAGATTAATTACAATAATTATCTAGGGATTAAGGAGAGATTGAATGAGAGTAAATCTAGGGTTTTTAGGCTTAAACTAAGGTAGGTTAACATAAGATGTCTTAAGATTTCAAGAAGGGAGTATATATATGGGTACAAGAATGAAGGAGAAGAAAAGAAGAAGTGCGGGTGAGCTGTAGCCCATCCCGATCGGGACGGATATTCCCGATCGGGAAGGGTCTTGTCTTCCCGATCGGGAAGGATTTAACCCGATCGGGAAGGACCCACAGCAACACTCCTGATCGTGCACCCCTTCCCGATCGGGAAGGTCACTATCCCGACCGGGAAGGGTCTTGTATGCCTTCCTTCAATGCTCCTTGGTCCTTCCTTGGCTCTCATGGGCTTTCCACCGATTCTCGGGACTCGGGATCGGGTCTCGGAGGCTTGGGATTGGGTCCCAAGGTCTCGGGGTCGATTCCGAGGTCTCGAGTCATCGTTCCTTTATCTCGTTGGCTCCAAAATGTGCATGTATTGAGTCGGAATCGCTCCAACTCTTCCAATTCGGCCTCGGGAACCTGAAACGAACTGAAGGAGGCATAAGAAGCCCATGAATCTCTCCAAAGGAGCGATTCCACAAGGAAAAAGGGACCGAAACACAACAATTAAGCACTACAAACTACACTTAACAGATTAACCGCTCAAGTCGGCATCTATATCGATATGCAAAGGGACGAGCCCAATAAACTCTGACATCGGAAATGGGCCGTATTTTATATACGGCCCACTACGACATAGAGTGGGCTCGAACGGTTCCGAATAACCATAAAATTCGGTGGCGACTCCACATAGACCTAAATTTCAATTCGATCCATTCTCATATGGAGATTCATTCGCCTCCCCAAACCCGCGCGTGGCCGCGTCGGGGTGGACCTATGTCATGTCCACAAAATCCCTAACTGTTGTTGCTTCAATCCCGTCCTCCTCCTGATACCCACGAACTTTCACGTGTACAGCGAACACTTGACCTCTTTCTGAAAGTGTGCAAACGCCACGTGCGTGTACACCCTTGTCACGTCGGTCTCCATAGGATTCATCGTTTCAGTTTTGGGATATGTCTGCTGGTTATCGTTGTCTAGCCTCTTCTGCGTGTGCCTCTGTTAGTCCATCGCACTCTCGAATCACATCCAGAACTGGACCAACGTACCCTTTTTGTCTTCAAACTTTTTAAAGAAGTTGTTCTCACTCTCTGATCTCTACGTCGTCCTCATAATTCCGGACATCCTCAGCTCCCTGCAATGCGCCGCGACCCACTTGCTCCTGATGCCAAACATGTAGTCGAACCATTCGATCCCCACCGCGACATGGTCGCATAATCTGCTTCCACCTATCGTCGAACTCTGATGCCTCGATGTCATTGTCCCAAATAATAGCGTTGAGGTCTTTCACAAATTCCGAGGCCTTCTCTTTTGATCTGCCGTGCTTCGATGGGACCTTAATCATGATGTGCCACGTGCATCACCGTTGGTGCGCTTCTTTGAATATTTTCGGGACAAATTTTAAGATCCCGGGATCCTGGTCATGATATAGCAGGGTTCTTTCCCACCCATGGCTTTGATAAGTGTCATTTGTAGTGCCTATTTCGTAGTGTTTTGGTCCCTTTTTCCTTGTGGAATCGCTCCTTTGGAGCGATTCATGGGCTTCTTATGCTTCCTTTAGTTCGTTTCAGGTTCCCGAGACCAATTTGGAAGAGTTGGGGCGATTCCGACTCAATACATACACATTTTGGAGCCAACGAGATAAATGAACGATGACTCGAGACCTTGGAATCGACCCCGAGACCTTGGGGCCCAATCCCGAGCCTCGGAGACCCGATCCCGAGTTACGAGAATCGGTGGGAAGCCCATGAAATACAAGGAGGGACCCTAGAGCTCTTATTGGAGGCATACAAGACCCTTCCCGGTCGGGATAATAGCCTTCCCGATCGGGAAGGGATGCACTTTTAGGAGCGCCACTGTGGGTCCTTCCCGGTCGGGTTGAGCCCTTCCCGATCGGGATGGCATAACCCTTCCCGATCGGGATGATCTGTCCCGATCGGGATGGGCTACAGCTCACCCGCACTTCTTCTTTTCTTCTCCTTCATTCTTGTACCCATATATATACTCCCTTATTGTAATATTAAGACACCATCTTATGTTATCTTATGTTATATCCTTAAAAACCCTAGACTACTTTAGGTTAGATTAGATTAGATTAGTGTAGATTAGTCGATAATTAGTTGTTAATCTTAGATTAGTACTTGTATTAAGGGAATTCTTCAAGATCCACTCAAGATTGACAACCTTGGGTGTTTGTTTTGGGTTTTCTTCATTAATGCAAGTTTTGTTCTTTCCTCTTCACTAGTTTGGTACAATCTTCTTCTCCTTTTACTCTTAATCCATTTTTGTTTATCAAGTTTGAATCTTTGTTCATTGTTATCATTAGTTTGTGATGTTTGTTTTGTTTCTTTGATGATTCTTCTTGTTAGTGTTAATTCTAGATTAGATATGTTAGAGTAGTGTTCTTGCTAGGGTTAGTAAGGTGATTAGGGTGTTGATTGCGTGATTAAGGGTTTGTTAGAGATGTTGGTGGAAGGTTTGGGTTTCCTCTTATTTGATGCACATCACATGTTTGTTGAATTGTTTGAATGACTAAGTATGTACGAATGCTTGTTTTCTTGCCTTTCTTTCGTAGGTGTTAGTTTGTTTGTGGGTTCGGTCCCCTCATTAAGTTGCGAGAGTCCGGTGAGGACGACCCCTAGGCCGGTCTAAGTAGTGAGAGCCCGGATTCGACCTAGGTCTATAGCATGCTAGAACCCCGTTTGTGTTGTGTATCGCCAAGATGGGTTTTAGGTGGAACCTCTAGGTGAGTCTAAGATGCGAGAGCCCGGACCAACCTAGATCACCCTACTACCTCCTTCGCTCTAGTTCTCCCTCGACCATTCCGTTACCCCATTGACCCCGACCTAATCCTAGCCCGTTTCCTTAGTTGTTCTCCTTAGTCATAGTCTAGTCTTCTTCCCTCTCTACCATTCTTAGCTTAGTTCGTTGACTTAGTCTAGTATTTGGGCCGACCTAGTCTAGACGCCTCTTACCGTCCCCGTGGATTCGACCCGACTTACCCTATCTACCCTAGTTAGGTTAGCCGGTTATATTATTGACGGTTGGGACGTGACGAATCCCTACCACCAATTTGGGGCCGTTGCCGGGGACGGTGCTAGTTTAGACTTTGTTTTCCTATTTGCTTGACTTTGTCTTTGTGTTTGTGTTTTCTTTTTTCTTTTGTTACCTTGCTTCTTGTGTGTGTGTGGTTTATTTCTCTCTTGTCTAGTGCCCAAAAAGCACTAGACTTCTCACGTTTGTTCTTAGTCTACAGTTTGTGCTTAGAGGCGGTGATTATCTTCTTCTTGCAACTCAGAGCCGCTTAAACGGACGGTTGCTAGGATGAGTGGTTTCCAACCGGGTATGGACTACGATTTTCGAGCAAGCATGGGGTTTGATCTAAACTCCACACACTCGGGAGCCGATATGAGCTACCACTCTTCTTCCATGAACCAAGGGTGTGACATGACGTCCCCCTATCATAATCAAGCTTCTTGGGGTAATCAAGATGGGTATGATCCTCAAGAGTATGGATATGGCTACCAACAAGTGAACGATTACCAATCCTACGATCATGGTGGCTATTACTCAAGCTATGATTGTGAACCCACCATGTTCAATCAAGATCCACCTTATGGAAGCCAATACCCCCAAGACCCACAATATTGCCCTCCACCTCAACCACAATATGAACCCTATGACCCACAATACCACCAATCACCCCAACCTTGCTACCAACAATATGATGCCCCACCCTATGGGCATCATAAAGATTATCAAGGAGCCTTACAAGACTCCAATGATCACCAATTGCCCAACTTGGAGTTGTGTCATTCGATTCTTCAATTGTAAAGGAGCACACAAGAAATGGCCATTCAATTTGGAAAAGAACAAGAGGAATTAATGGTCCAAATGCGAAGGGAAAATGAGGCGAGGAATGCTCAACTAAATGCATTATCGGTTCAAGCCGTAATGTCTTTATCCCGAGCATCGTATTTAGATGGAGGGTGCCCACTTGAGAAAGAGGAGCAACCAAGTTACGAAGCCGCCGATGTAGTTCCCTTTGATAGATAAGTTTGCTTTGAAGAACTTCAATCATCTACCCAAAAAGAGACGGATGAGGATATGACCCTTGGTGAAGGCAACATTGGTGAGGAATTGGAGGAGGATAGTGGGTTGGATGAGTTGGTGGAGTTTGTAGAGTTGTTGGGTGAAATTGTTAGCCTCGAGTTGCCCTTGTCCGAGAACGTGGATAGGCATCATGAGCCCCTTGCTATTACACCGAGAGATGACTTGGAAGAGATTGAAACCGCCGGTAGAAGTTTCGATTCTCCTCTCCAAGATGATGTGGGGCCGAGTGATGAAGATGGGGAACCACAACTTGAGGCAAGTGTGGGGGTGTGCATCGAGGAAGTGAGGCCAAAACCGCTTTTTGTGCCTTGTTTCTTGGAGATGAAGCTTGCTTGTGATTGGAGGCGATGCTTAGGGAGGAAGAGATCGGTGGAGCTCGTAGGATGGAGAGACCCCAGAGACTACTTTGAAGATGAAGTCGGGTCTTGGGAATCCTACTTCTTGCCTCCTCCTTGGAGGCCGTGGAGGTCGGTTAAGCTCGAACGCTTCTTGGGCCTTCACTATGATGTCGGTAGCGCGTTCGACTTGCTCCTCCATGCCCTTGAGGGCTATGGTTGAAGAATGGAGTCCACCACCCTAGGTTTGACGGAGTTCCTAAAAGAACCGTCATGTTGTATATTCCCCTCCTCTCTTCTTTAGAATTCTTGTGCTTGTATTTGTGTTTTTTGTTTCTAGGACTTCCTTTGTTTTTGTGGGATTCTTGTAATTGATTTGGTATTTTGATGAGCGATGTGAGGGAGTGAATTTGATGTTTTGTTTGAGTTTATTGTGATAGGTGAAGTGAAGGTGACTCCTAGAAAGGAGTGGTTGATGATGGAGTTTGGTTTGCGAGCGAGGAAGTCGGTTTTTGAAGCTTATGATAAGCTTTTGGGCTTGGGGAAGCAAAGAAGACTCATCCCGACTGGGAAGAGGGCTTCCCGACCGGGAAGGATGAGGAATCCCGACCGGGAAGGAGCCATCCCGATCAGGATGAAGGTGCAGAAAATCGGATTCATTGGAGTGCGTTCCCGACCGGGACGAGGGCTTCCCGATCGGGAAGGGTTTATCAACCCGATCGGGACCATCCATCCCGACCGGGATGGACCCCTTTGTCTCCACCCATCCATTATACCCCCTCCCAACCTCCCTACTCGTCCTTAGTCCTATCATATGACCCGTACACCTCACTTTACACACTGAGATCCACATCAAATCCCACCTCCTACCATTACTACCCCAACCATGCGGTTTTAGCAAGCTTGAAGCGGGATAGCAAAGATGAAGACAAGCAAGTGCCTATATTGATCATTGAGACGATGGAGCAAGTGAGTTGCTAACCAATCGGTACGGCAACTATCCTTTCTTTTCCGTCTTTTATTGCTTGTTTTTCTCTTGTTTGCCCCCTTTCCCTTGAGTCATGGTACCTTGGTGGCCTTCGAGGCCTCGGTAGTCGTTGCTCCCGACTCTCGATGATGTGACTACGTCGAGAGTCATTTCAAAATCCAAATTTTTGCAAGTTTTTCACTCTTTCTTTTTGAGGATTTAGTCGGATTTAGGCGGAATCCGGGCTAGGTGACTTGATTACACCTAGCCCTCCCCTCCCATTTCCTTTTACTTCCTTCTTTTTATTTTCTTCCCCCTTCCATATCTTTTTCTCGTCTCGGCCCTTGGTGATTTGACTACACCCCGGTCGGACACCTTCTACCTTTTCTTCATCTTTATTTTTGATTTTTAGCTTTATTTTCGTAGTTTCTTTTTCTTTCTTTTGTCTCTCCGGACCCCTACGATCGAGCATGAGGACATGGCTCGATTTAAGTGTGGGGGAGCGATATTCTATCATAGTTAGCTTTATTTTCTTAGTTTTTTTTGAAAAAATCTTAAAAACCCCTAAAAATTTGAAAATTTTCACAAAAATCAAAAAGATTTTTCTTTTGTGTGTTTTCCTTTTGTGTCATTATGTCGTATATTTGTTTTGTGTGCATGTTTTGCCTCCCTCTTTCCTTATAGGTCGCTTAATCACCGCTAGCTTTGGAGAGCTTTCAAGACACCCGGTAACATCTTTTCAACCCTTTTTCCTCTTTGTTTCTTGTGGAGTTTGGAGGAGATATGTGTTGTGGTGTGCTCGGGTGGAGCTTTGTAAAGTTTGTGGGTGATTGGTTGCTCATTTGGAAGTTCGGGGTGGCGTTTGTTTTGTTTATATGTTTGGTTTGTTTTATTCTTGTTTTGTTGCTTTTACTTCTTTTTCTTTCGTTCTCGTCGTGTCTTTGTTTTATGTGTGTTGTGTCTTGTGTAAATGGTTTTCGAAAACCCGGTTTAGAGGCTAGTGTGTGAGTGTCTATTTTTCCCTTTCTAGTTGTATAAATCGAGTTTTGGACTTTAGCCTAGTATAATGACCCTAAATCAATGAGTTCGTTGGTCCTTTACCTTGAGTCCACCTAGCTTACTAGGAATTTACTACGGGATTTGCACTTTTGACCATTATGACCACCCACGGTGTGAAAAGGCCTTGGTTACCGAGTCTCGTCCCCTAGGTGACCGTGTTTAGGATTGTTTGATTAGTCCAAGTTCTCCACTTTTTGTGGGTTTGAAGAGGGATCGCGACCCTCGACTCACTCATTTCCCTACCTCCTACACATTCCACACAAATAAAATGCTATTTGTTGATTTCTCTCTTTCTCAATTGTCAAAGAAATGCCAAAAAAATGCCAAATCTTGCCAAAAGGGCAAAGAAAAGAAAAAAAAGAAAGAAAAAAATGAAAGAAAGAAAAGAAATGAAGAAAAAAAAAAGAAAAGGCACAAAAGCCAAAAAAAGAAAATAGAAAAGAAGAAAAAGAAATGGCATGGCAACAAGCAAAGCAAAAACGTCGAAAAGAAAGAAAATGCCAAAAGAAAACCCGTCTCACAAAAAGAAATCCCCACAAAAATAAGCCTTTTTTCCGACTTTTGCCATGAAGAGCCTACCAAAGGACCGAGTCCCGAGGAAGGATGATAGCGGCATTAGTCGGTCTTCCCTCATTTTGCGATATTTCCACCTTTTTACTTGGACTAGTTAGGCGGTCTTAGACACGGGACGACCCTCTTGGCTCACGCTAAAGGGGGCGGGGTCTCACTTACCTACAGTGTCGACTAACACCATGGTTCTTCACTTTTCCACTCCGCCGATCGTCCCGTAGTACGTTTTTAGAAAGTTAGGAGGACCTAGGTAAGTTACCAACGTTTTTATTGCTTGATCGTCATACTATTAGGGTTTAGTTCACCTTGGTTTGTATTGCTAGCTTGGGAACGTTGTCACTTACCTCGAGTCCTAAACCGGTGTTTCATTCACCGCTTTTTGAGGGAAGCGGTATTTGTTTTCTTTTGGGTGCAACCGATTACGTGTTTGTTTGTGTGTTTGTTTGTTTGTGTGTTTTGTGTCCGGTTGCATCCACAGTTTTGTCGCAAGACCCAACTTGCCTTGCGGAGTGCACCTTTCCTCTAAGTGCACTCGTGTGAGTTGAAGGGGCGTAGGGTGCGCTAATACCCACTCGGATAGTTTAGTAGTAGTATGTGCTTACTCGAGGGCGAGTAAGGGTTAAGTGTGGGGGAGTTGATAAGTGTCATTTGTAGTGCCTATTTCGTAGTGTTTTGGTCCCTTTTTCCTTGTGGAATCGCTCCTTTGGAGCGATTCATGGGCTTCTTATGCTTCCTTTAGTTCGTTTCAGGTACCCGAGACCAATTTGGAAGAGTTGGGGCGATTCCGACTCAATACATACACATTTTGGAGCCAACGAGATAAAGGAACGATGACTCGAGACCTTGGAATCGACCCCGAGACCTTGGGGCCCAATCCCGAGCCTCCGAGACCCGATCCCGAGTCCCGAGAATCGGTGGGAAGCCCATGAAATACAAGGAGGGACCCTAGAGCTCTTATTGGAGGCATACAAGACCCTTCTCGGTCGGGATAATGGCCTTCCCGATCGGGAAGGGATGCACTTTTAGGAGCGCCACTGTGGGTCCTTCCCGGTCGGGTTGAGCCCTTCCCGATCGGGATGGCAGAACCCTTCCCGATCGGGATGATCTGTCCCGATCGGGATGGGCTACAGCTCACCCACACTTCTTCTTTTCTTCTCCTTCATTCTTGTACCCATATATATACTCTCTTCTTGTAATATTAAGACACCATCTTATGTTATCTTATGTTATATCCTTAAAAACCCTAGACTACTTTAGGTTAGATTAGATTAGATTAGTGTAGATTAGTCGATAATTAGGTCTTAATCTTAGATTAGTACTTGTATTAAGGGAATTCTTCAAGATCCACTCAAGATTGACAACCTTGGGTGTTTGTTTTGGGTTTTCTTCATTAATGCAAGTTTTGTTCTTTCCTCTTCACTAGTTTGGTACAATCTTCTTCTCCTTTTACTCTTATCCATTTTTGTTTATCAAGTTTGAATCTTTGTTCATTGTTATCATTAGTTTGTGATGTTTGTTTTGTTTCTTTGATGATTCTTCTTGTTAGTGTTAATTCTAGATTAGATATGTTAGAGTAGTGTTCTTGCTAGGGTTAGTAAGGTGATTAGAGTGTTGATTGCGTGATTAAGGGTTTGTTAGAGATGTTGGTGGAAGATTTGGGTTTCCTCTTGTTTGATGCACATCACATGTTTGTTGAATTGCTTGAATGACTAAGTATGTACGAATGCTTGTTTTCTTGCCTTTCTTTCGTGGGTGTTAGTTTTTTTGTGGGTTCGGTCCCCTCATTAAGTTGCGAGAGTTCGGTGAGGACGACCCCTAGGCCGGTCTAAGTAGCGAGAGCCCGGATTCGACCTAGGTCTATAGCATGCTAGAACCCCGTTTGTGTTGTGTATCGCCGAGATGGGTTTTAGGTGGAACCTCTAGGTGAGTCTAAGATGCGAGAGCCCGGACCAACCTAGATCACCCTACTACCTCCTTCGCTCTAGTTCTCCCTCGACCATTCCGTTACCCCTTTGACCCCGACCTAATCCTAGCCCGTTTCCTTAGTTGTTCTCCTTAGTCATAGTCTAGTCTTCTTCCCTCTCTACCATTTTTAGCTTAGTTCGTTGACTTAGTCTAGTATTTGGGCCGACCTAGTCTAGACGCCTCTTACCGTCCCCGTGGATTCGACCCGACTTACCCTATCTACCCTAGTTAGGTTAGCCGGTTATATTATTGACGGTTGGGACGTGACGAATCCCTACCACCAGGCTTCCAGGAAGCGGGAGAGGACCCAGATAAATGACTCATAGTCCTTCTTCAATAACAACGCCCCGCAGAACATGACAGACCGTTTGTGGTTGTCCAGGCCGGTGAACGGTGTGAACACCATTGAATATATGTTCGTTTCGTAGGTTGGGTCGAACGACACGGCATCACCGAATGCCGCGTAGTTCCTTCGCGCTGTACTGTCCACCCAAATGGCCCTATGTAGGCTTCCGTCTCCATCCACATCGTAGTCAAAGTAAAAGTTGTCTTGACTGTCCCTCAAACTCTTGAACCGTTCTATGATCAATTGACCATCCTTCTCGTGAACAAAGCACCCAACGTCCCTACCCCAATTCTTGAAATCAACCAACGACGCTCCGATGTTCTGAAATCCACCCGACATCTCCTTGCACATCCCGTATGTCCGGATCGCCCCAATCTTTAGCTGCACACACAAATTGCAGTTGTATTAATCACGCACAGTTAACTGTCAAACGAACACTAACAACATTGTTCATAAACGTTACACACCCTTGAGTTAAAAACGATCATCTCCTTGTGATATCTTGAGAGATTTTGAGATGACTTTCGAAAGTGTTTGTCGTTGACCATCACAAGGTCGTGGTTGTGTTCCTCGATGAACAGATCAATAAAGAACCCACCGATCATCGCACAAAGCCTATTCCTTGTGCCACAACACGTCCTCGTCAAATTCGTATTCCTTTTGGGTTCATACGATCCCACAAACTCTTGACCTTTCTTCTCTTGCGTGCTCGACAACTTGACCATGCTCTGGTGAGCTGTTTGGCCCTACTTATTACAAGCCAACAATTTCTTCTTAATCGAACCATCATAGGATCTAGTTGTCGATGTCCACAAACTTCTGCCCTATGTAAGGAACACTAAATGTGTCTTCAACTGACATATACGTGAACGAAAATGCAAAGATCAGAGGTTTTAATGAACTTTATAACAAGAAAGATGTGGTCTAATTAAAGTGGAAAAAAGAACAAAAGACCCTAGATTAAACCCTAGAAACTATGAATCCTGCAACACACGTATTCAACTCTGACCTTAATGAAATGTGACTTGCTGAACAACGACTGTGACTTTGCTCAACAACGGCTGTGACTTTGCTCATATAAATGCGTGATTATTACTGTTACTTTCCACAACAACGACTGTGACTTTGCTCATATAACTGCGTGATTATTAAAGATTGACACCCAAAAATTACAAGGAACAACTACAAGTACAAGAAACCAAAATGCAATACTCATCTTACACAAATGTTTTGAATGAAAACATAACAAGAAAATATTAACCACAAAAACCGAAAAAATTGTGTGATTATTGTCACTCAAAACATACAAGGAAAAACTACAACTACAAGGAACCAAAATGCAATACTCTTACACAAATATTTGGAATGAAATAACCAACACAAGAAAACATCAACAACAAAAACCGGGAATAAAAATAACGACTTTATACCAATACACAAATATTGACTTTCGAGCAAGTGATTTCAGTGATAATGATGACGTAATATGTGATTAAACCCTACAAATATATGATGGAGTAATATATATGATGACATCATTGTAACCCACGTATCAAAATCTGTACTCAGCATGACTTTCCTTCATATAGAGTGTGACTATCACGTTTTAACTATGTGATTCTTCAAGTCAGCAAATAAAAAAAAGATGGAATACAAAAATTTCGAGCATTTGAAATTAATTTAAGATACCAAATGCAGAAGCAAATATATATACTCATCTTACCTCCTACATATTGACTACAAATTTTCGACTGCAAATTTTCGAGTGAATACGTCCATTGCAAATTTTTCAAGGAATAGTACCATTGGAGCATATAGAGATGCAGCAAATTATGAATTATGGGAAGTGGTTTGAAGAGAGAGAGTATTTATTTAAATTGTATAGAAAAAAGGGTTGTTTAGTATTATGAATTAGGGGAAGTGGTCTTATGATCATCGGATGAATACGTCGACTGCAAATTTTTCAAAGAATGGTACCATTGGAGCATATAGAGATGCAGCAAATTATGAATTATGGGAAGTGGTTTGAAGAGAGAGAGAGTGTTTATTTAAATTGTATAGAAAAAAAGGGTTGTTTAGTAGTATGAATTAGGGGAAGTGGTTTGAATTGTAGTGAGATAGGAAAGTTTGGCGTGATTGATAGTGAGAGATGGAGCAAATACATCATATACATGCTGCTATTGCTGCTTCTGTCAAGTTTCGCCTGTCAATCAGGCTTTCCCTTTTTCCTTTTTTAAAACTAATCTAAGCCATCCATTTAACACAAGATCAATGGCCACAAACATAACTTCCCAACTTCTCAATCCACCCCCTGATCCTACTTCTATATATATATTTATAGAGTAGAGATCAAATAAGGTCACCATGTGTTAGTAAGTCTATATTAAAGTTACAGATGACATACGATAAAGTTTCATTTGTTTAAAATTGATATGTAACTATAACATTCAGCTCTTTTATCACTTCAAGTGATAAAGTGCAACTTTATCACTCCTCTCGTGTAATTTTAAACACTTTTTGTGTAATTTTAACACTGGAACTTATGACCTTAAAATAGTTATTGACCTTATTTGAACCTACCACTATATATATATATATATATATATATATATATATATAGAGAGAGAGAGAGAGAGAGAGAGAGAGAGAGAGAGAGAGAGAGAGAGAGAGAGAGAGAGAGAGAGAGAGAAGGGATCAAATAAGTTCACCATATGTAATTAAGTCTATATTAAAGTTACAGATGACATACGTTAAAGTTGCATTTTTTCAGAATTGATATGTAACTATAACATTCAGCTCTTTTATCACTTCAAGTGATAAAGTGCAACTTTAACACTCATCTCGTGTAACTTTAAGCACCTTTTGTGTAACTTTAACACTGGAACTTATGAACTTATAAGAGTTGTTGGCCTTATGTGAACCTATCTTATATATATATATATATATATATATATATATATATATATATATATATATATATATATATATATATATATATATAGAATAAAGATCAAATAAGTTCACCATATGTAAGTAAGTCTATATTAAAGTTATAGATGACATACGATAAAGTTGCATTTTTTCAGAATTGATATGTACCTATAACATTCAGCTCTTTTATCACTTCAAGTGATAAAGTGCAACTTTATCATTCACCTCGTGTAACTCTAAGCACTTTTTGTGTAACTTTAATACTGTTATAAACTTATAAAAGTTGCTGACCTTATGAGAACCTCTCTCTCTCTCTCTCTCTCTCTCTCTCTCTCTATATATATATATATATATATATATATATATATATATATATATATATATATATATATATATATATAGATCTAAGATCCTTTGAGGCAGCTCAACTCGCCGCACCTATTGAGGCACAATCTCAACCATTAGATTAAAATCAAATTAAAAGCTAAGATTAAAACAAAAACTCAATATTTTTCGGATTTTTTTTTTCCTGAAAAAAAAAATTGAATTTTATTTCGAAAAAGAATTTTGATTTTTTTTTCCGAAAAAAAAAAACATTTTTTCCCAAAAGAAACACAATTTTTTTTTCCCGAAAAAATGAACACATTTTTTTTTCCGAAAAAAAAACATTTTTTTAATATTAAAATAAAATTGGTGTATATAAAAACAATTTCAGTGTACATGATAACTGTTTCAGGGTATATATAACAATTCTACTATATCAAATAATTAAGTACATATGACAATTATTTCAGTGTATATATGTTTATTAATTGGTGGTGTACATAGTAACCATTTGAGTGTATATAACAATAACTATTTTACTGTATATATTGAGTTCTTAAGTGTATATATAATGAGTTTTTGATAGCATATATAATGAGTTTTTAGTGTATATACAAAAGTTATTTGGATGTATTTACCATCCCCCTTTCCACTAACCAAATAACAAAACTCAATATTTTCCCGCCTAAAGCTATCCACAATAAAAAATAAAAAAATATACCAAATGAGCTAGGTGAGCTATCCACAATAAAAAATAAAAAAATATACCAAATGAGCTAGGTGAGAATCGAATCCTTGACCTCATGAGTAGTATAATCTTCTCCTCTCCAACTACACTCTAACATCTTACTGATTTAAGTATCACTACATCACACATAAGGCTATACACCACATAAAGTTTGTAATTAAGGAAATTTGATTGATGACATTGATTACAAAAATCAAATGTTATCACATACAATATTTAATATGGAATGTACGATCAAATCCCCTTTCCACTAACCAAATAATAAATCTCCAAATTTTCCCGCCTACCATATGAGCCTACTTTTGGATTATTTAATATATATTGATTGGACTTATATCTAAATTACCCAATCAATAGCTATAGGTTTAAAAGATACTACCATAAAATCCCCTTTCCACTAACCAAATAACTCAACTCATGTATTTTCCCGCCTAAAGTTATCCACCAACAAACATTAAAAAACAAATCAAATGAGCAATGTGCAAATCGAACACTTGACCTCATGTGTGTCACTTATCTCCTCTCGAACTACACTCTAACATCTTACTGATTAAAATATCACTACATCACACATAAAGTTATGCACCACAGAAAGTATGTAATTAAGAAAATTTGATTGATTACATTGATTACGAAAATCATCACATGTTTTACATACAAGATATCACATAGAATATTTAATATGGAATGTATGTATGTATGATCAATTTTTTTTTAAAGTACAAACATATTATATTTCGTTTTAACGAAATAGTTGCATTATTTTTGTTAATAGGAGATTGCACTATCCCGTACAATATTTTTCATAAAATATAAAATAGTTATGATTATTATTGTATATCTCTCTGATAATATTCGAAAATCATATTCTTAACATCGACATAAAATTTAGTAACTATATAAAAATGGAATATATTCCGATTACTCTTACAAAGCCTAATACATAGTAAAAACTCACCGAAAATTCTCTATATACTACTCTAAGATAATAACAGTTATTAACATTTTCCTCTAAAATACACTAATTTAAATTGAGAAGTAAAAGAACATTAATTTCACTAATAAATTCGCAAACTATTCATTAATGTTAAAGAAATTGACAAAAAAAAACTTCTTTTTATGAAAATAATTAGATAAATTTAAAGATATGATGTCATTAACCTTGAGAAAAAAAATCAGTTATCTACAAAATTTATTTTTGAAAGGAGGTATTTACTTTAACTTTTACAAAGATATATTCTCCCCGTCCCAATGAATTTTTTGTCGATTCTATATTGGTGCGTCTCAATGAATTCCTTGTATTTCTATTTTAGGAATGTTTTTTTTTATATATAAATTTGACCTCTCATGAATTTGGCTTCACATGTCACTTCATTATTGAACATTTTTCCCTTTGTGCCAAAAGCAAAGTCAAACAATTCATCAGGACGGAAAGAGTATATACTGACTCGATACCACTAAGATCTTTTTATTTATTCAAATGTGAGGATTATAATTATTATATAGAAAGATTATTTTGGTACGGGAGAGTACAAAATACGGAATATACTATTAATATAAAAAAAAAGTTTCACAAATTTCATAATATAAGTCTAACACCTGAAACAGTTCATTTTTAATTTTTTTTTAAAATTTTCTAATGAAAAACTGAATAGTTTTTTTACACAAAGAGAATATATCACGGCGTGCTAACCATTAAAAAAAGTTCATTATTATACAAGTTTTGATAAATATTTATGTATTTTACGGTATGTTAAAGAGAGGAGTGGGTATCTCGAAATGTGAGATGAAATAATCGAGTATATAAAAAATATAAACAATATTTCCATTAATTATATGTTATTTAATACTCCGTACATTTCAAGACATTACTCAAATATTTTAATTAGTTTTGCGATTTAAAAAATATTTTCCTATTTCTAAAGTACACCGTCGATAATAGTAAAAATAAAATAATAAATTTTTTATTTTAAATCTTAAATGAAATATTCTATAAGATAAATATATTATAAATATCGTGCATTGCATGGGGGCTATACTAGTTGTTGATTAATTGGTGTACATAGTAACTATTTGGGTATATATAACAATTATTTTACTGTATATATTGAGTTCTTAAGTGTATATATATGTAGTGAGTTTAATAGCGTATATAATGAGTTTTTAGTGTATATATAAAAGTTATTTGGATTTATTTTTCATTGTTGATTAATTGGTGTACATAGTAACTATTCGGGTGTATATAACAAATAGAAAAAATTGAATATAAAAAATAGTTTATATAACGATTGATAAAATTGAGGCATAAATTCTGAAATCAATGCAAGCATATTTGAATGATGTTCGTTATACTTTTACCAAACTTTAGCTAGAGTAACAGTTCTATATAATAAGAGTAATACAAAATAAATTAAGGAGAGGAGAAGAGAAGATAGACGGTATTTTTTTTTAGTTCTATATAATAATATTTCTATTTTTTTAAATGAAAAAACTTAATTGCAAAGAAACTTGTGTGTGAGAAGAGAGATGATAATTATTTTTGATTGGAGAGAAACTAAATGATGAGTAAATTAAGAAAAAGGGGAGAGAGAGAGAAGGAAATATTTACCAAATAAATCAGTTAGTTGCTTTAATTACCCAAACAAATCACAACCATCCATCTCCCTCTCATCCAATTATGGACATGACATAGGTCCACCCCGACGCGGCCACGTGCGGGTTTAGGGAGGCGAATGAATCTCCATATGAGAATAGATCGAATTGAAATTTAAATCGAAGTTGGAGTCGCCACCGAACTTTGTGGGAGTTCGGGCCCGTTCGAACCCACTCTATGTCGTAGTGGGCCGTGTACAAAATACGGCCCATTCTGATTTCAGAGTTTATTGGGTTCGTCCCTTTGCATTTGATACCGATACCGACGTTATCGGATATCGTGTATTGAATGACTCTCGTGTGCTAATGGATTCGGACATCCGGAAACCATGGTTCTGAGTAAGGGATGAGGGTACGTGTTGGGAAGTTCACAAAGAACACCCAACCCCGCCCGCACTTAGCGGCCTCTACTAGGATATCGTTTGATTTTGAAATACGCGCGTTAGCAGAACGATGAATGATATGCAAACATTGTTTTCCCTAAACATGCGAAGAATTGAATAGGTTGCTAAGTCGATTTAATGCATCTAAGATTAACGTCGAAGTTGTTTTAGCATACGAGGTTCGTTTAGTATAATAAATAAATTACGAGAAAAGAAATTGCTACAAACACGAACAAACAAGTTAGTAACGGTTTGTAAATTGAATAAAAGACGTAAATACGATGACATGCATGATTTTGAAAAGTTTTTGACACGTGATGGATTAAACATGCGTTGACCGAGGTCAAGAAAATATTTATCGAGACCTGAAATATTCCGAGAAACCCGCCGTTTTGTTTAAAAAACGAAGTTCGAAGAAATAAGACGGAATTGCTTTTTGGGGTTACGGTTTTCAGGAGCATACGCGACCCGCGCAGGTGTGGCGCGACTCGCGTGGCCATGCGACTCGCACGGGACACGTGCGACTCGCATGGGAGCCTGTTCTCGGGGTCGTTTTTTCGAAAATTGTCAGTTTTAATAAATCGCGTACAAATATAGCTTAATTTATACTCGACTTATATTTTCGATATTCGTCGTATTCGATATTCGATTATGAAATCGATATCCAATATTCGGAATGATTTTTTTGAAAGAAAAAGAAAAGTTTTGTAAATCGTTTTGAAAATCAAAAAAACAATGTTAATTCCCTCTGCGTTAAAAATCGTCGTATTTTGTTTTTAAAACCATATAACGATTTTTTTAGCATCAATGAGATTAATTTAGTTCTTTTTGATACGATATTCGACTATAGAGTCGATATCGTATTTTAGGAACGTTTGTTTTATATGAAAATAGTTTTTTAGTATCGATATTAAGAAAAAAAAGACAACGATGACCCATAAATAAAAGCGGACCGACGACGCAAAAAGGAAGGAAAAAGACGAGAAGAAGAGAACGATAAAGGAGAGAACGGGTTTGATTTTACACCCTCAACCTACTTGCTTTGTATTCTCGGAACGGATCTCGTCGGAATGTGGCTTAGACACGGGAGCGTTGAGATAATGTCGGTGAGTTATGGTGGTAGGGGACGTGTAGAGCGTCGGGTTGAGGTGGCCGGTTTTTCTCTGGTTTAGGCGGCGTGATCTCGGGTTTGTATTATCGGTTATTCGATGCTATTATTGCTAATGGATGTTGGTGTTTTTTGTAGTTATGATTGATGTAAAAGGTTGTTTTTTTGTGTTGTGCAAGGGGCCTATTTATAGAAGAGTTCCCGACCTTGGCTAGGAAAGGTAATTGGATAAGAATTACCGCTCTGGATAAGAAAAGTAAGAGGTCGAGAGGACCGAGAACTCCGTTTCTTGGCGAGAAAGTCACGAAACTCGGCTGAATGAGGAGTCTCGGCCGAGTACTCCTTATGCTCGGTGGAGTTCTCGAGTAGGATTCCTACGGGAGATCGAATTCTATCTTTTACGACTTTGTTTAATATTTTTTGTAGCTGATTTTTGTAGTGTTTGAGCTCAAACCGGACTTGTGAGGTGACACGGCTGGTTTCGATGTCTCGAAAAATATCTTTGGCCGGGTTTCGACTAGGTCGCTAAAAGACGGTTTTGCCCCTGGTGTCGGATTCGACCCAAACTAGTCTTATTTGACTCGAAATGACCCACTCGGCCTGAATTTGAGGTTGGTTTTGTGAGATTTGTACTCCGTACAAAGGCCAAACCAAATGCCAATGATTTTGAGCCAATATTCGAGTTACATTAAAGCATGTTTGCGTCCGATCATCATCGGGTGTTTGTCGGAAACTTCTATAGACACCTAATGACCAAATGTGGGTGTCATAGAGCCCCCACTATGACTGAAGCTTGGACAGGGCGAAAGTCAGAGTAGCTACCAGGTCTATCAAAGATTAAGACCTGGCAGACTTCCAGTCGGGTCGTTTAAAGTCCATTAGACTCTGCGTGAAGGCCCCGCCGGTCATAGATTAGAAATATACATGAGTTGATGATGATAACTCCGTGGAGAGTTTGGACTTGTCGCGTAAGTCCTGGGTGCACCTATATATGGGCCCATCCCGTAAAATGCCGCTGGGGAGTTAGTTGTAAGGCTATGCTTGAATCGTCCCTATACATGACTATGCAATGTTTCGCATGTAGCATTTGGGTAGAAATGACTCGTGCTGGGGAATAGAAATTTTGTAGAAGACTTTGAATGCAAATAAATTTTGAAAAGTAGAGTGTTTTTTTACTCTGAAAAGGAATAGAAATGCTCAGGATGACTTAGCTAGACTCTAGGATAAGGCCTGTATGCTAAATCCTCTGGGATTAGGAATCCTAAAGCAAGGAGGAAGGTCTGGGTTTAATGCTATAAATACCCTTCCCTTGCTTTTAATCTCTTCATAATTCTCACAATTCCCTCCTTAAAGAGAAACAAGCCCTGAGAAACTTATTCTTCTCTTTTTTTTAGAAATCCAATTATGGGAATCGACCGATTAATCGGAATGCTGCAGGATTGGTCCCGATACTTCATAGACACAAATAAAGTTATTCTGAATCAGAATGGTGTTACTCAATTGTTCACAATCCGTCAGATGCAAGTAGATCGTCACTTTCTGGATGCTTGCTTATCCTACTGGGATGACAATTATCACGTTTTTGGCTTTCCCCGAAGCAAAATTTGTCCTATTCCTGAAGAAATTGCTGCCGTAGGAGGATGGAATCCCATACTTCGCCCTGTTATCCCGTTTTCAGTTCATGACCCGAGGAGGAAATTACGGGAATTTTTAGCACTTTCGCACATGGAGGTACCTCGTATGCTGGAAGGAGATACCGTCTCCTTGATCGATCTGGCTGAAAAATTTATGAACCCACATGACGTCCGGGTCAGGTCGGTCCATAGTCGTAGGACCTTTGCTTTTTGTATGCTTCACGTTTATGCCTTCGAAGGTCATATGGATCTGTTATCATGCATGGGCCATGTCCGACTTTTCACCGTGGTTGACCTGATGGAAACGGAGCACAGCCCGGCTTGGCTGATTACGGGAGAAATTATCCAAGGCTTGGATAACCGTAAGAGGGATTCGTCGATCCGGCTGACTGGAAGTACCCGTCTTCTACAGGTATATTGATTTTTTTGATTTTTCGATTTTTCCGCAATTTTTTATTTTTCTAATTTTTCCGGTTTTCGCGATGTTTCTCAATTTTTCGCGATTTTCTCGTTTTTTCGCGGTGTTCTTGATTTTCGCGATTTTTTTTAATTTTTTTTTGATTTTTGATAATCAAAACCCGTTTTTTCAGCTTTGGTTATTCGAGAGATTATCGATCGTGGATCCTCTTCTTGACGTGAGCCGATATCGCCCCAATCAAGTGATGACGAGGAGACGGACCGTTGACTTTTCTCGCCTCAATACTCAAAAATACTGGGACGAAGTGCTGTCTTTCCATGGAGGCCCATTGATCCGGTGGACCGTACCATGGTGGCCCATTTATGTTCTGTCCGGTTTAGAATCGAGAGATAGGGCACGATATCAAGTGATCCTATCTTTTAGGCAGACAATTCACCTTTATCCTGATCGCATACTTAGGCAATATGGTCGTGCCCAAAGAATTCCGGAAATCGAGGCGGTCGTGAGTGAATCTACTCAGCTGACGGATGTAATGTGTGACACCTGGATGCAGCGGTGGTACACCCAGGCTACATGGTTTGTTCCCAAGACTCTCTACTCAATCTGGGTATCGAATTCTTATGTGAAGTGGACGAAAACAGCTGCTAAAGCCCGAGTTGCCCTGAAGGTTGACGAAGCTTTTGACCTGCTGCGCCGGGAACAAGCTAAAGATAACCGAGGCTTCTTTGACGAGGGCGAGACCCCAGCTACCCTGGTTCGACTGATGTCAGGCCAGAAAGGAAAGACTAGGACTCAAACTGAAGGGTCTAGTCCTAAAGGTGTGCGGGGGAAAGTGAGCCCCCAGACATACATGGAAAGGAGACGTGGCCCAAGATTGGCGGTTCAGGACCGACTTGGTCCTCGAGACAGAGTACCCGAGCACGTACGGGCTCGGCTTGGACCAGTGAAAAAGGCAGAAGATTGGCGGTCGAAGAAATGGGTTCGAGCTAAAGAGATCCCGCTTGTGATCCGGGAGCGCTCGTCCCCACCCCGTCGACCTCGGGCTCCGCGTGACCCAAAAGACTAGTGGAAAGGCAAAATGCACGAGCAATAGTCTCCTTAGTTTTATTATTTAACTACTACTATTATTTTTGTGGTGTGATTTTTGTTGTTTGCTTTTTTGTGTGATGTATTTTTGAAAATTCCCTAGTCCATCGGTTTTTTAATAAAAGACATATTAGTGAATACCGTTCCCGTCTTTTCGTTATTGCAGTGGTTGTACCCTTTTGAGGGGTTGCCTACGTATCCATGATTAGTGGAATCAAACCAAACGTAGTTCAAGACATTGATTTTTGCAATTTTTGAAATACATCAAGACTATTAGTTCGAGATATGCGACAGTAGGATAAGTATTCCTAGCTTATTGACTTGCTTATAATTTTTTTTGAAAATTTATAAAAAGACAGATTTTTATAAACTTTTAGCAAATGACATTGAGATAAGGTTTTAGGGGTAGTAACGCTTCAGCTGGTCCAAGTTGGTTGGATTGACGAATTCGTTCCCATCTAAGTCCGTCAGCATCACCGCTCCTCCCGATAGGATCTTCTTTACTAAATATGGTCCGGCCCAATTGGGTTTGAATTTCCCTCTTGGGTGGACTGGTAGTAAGGCCCAAACGGATTTCAGGACTAGATCCCCTTCTTTGATATTTCTGGGCCTAACTCTTTTGTTGAAAGCCCGTTGTATCCTTTTTTGGTATATCTGAATATTGTTAAGGGTCCGGGATCGCTTTTCGTCCAAAAGGAGTAGCGAGTCATATCGGGCTTGGACCCAATCCGCTTCAGGCACCTGACTCTTGAGTAAAATCCTGAGGGGTGGTACTTCGAGCTCGACCGGCTGGACCGCTTCCATTCCATACGTCAAATAATATGGAGTTGCTCCGGTTGTGGTGCGGATTGATGTTCGATACCTCCATAAAGCGAAAGGAATTTTGTCGGGCCAGTCCCGGTAATTATCAGCCATCTTTTTAAGTATGGTGACAATTGTCTTATTAGCTGCCTCTACCGCTCCATTTTTTTAGGGACGGTAAGGCGAAGATGTATGCCTTTGAATCTTATATTTTTTCAGTAAAGTAGCGATTTCAGCTTGGAAATGGGTCCGGTTATCACTGATGAACTCGTGCGGGATCCCGTATCGACATATAATCTTATTTTGGATGAACTTGGCTACATGCTTGGCATTCAAAATTCGGTATTACTCGGCTTCGACCTATTTGGTGAAATAGTCGATAGCCACTAAAATGAAACAGTGACCCCCTATTCCGGAAGGGTTCACTTTCCCAATTATATCAATTCCCCATGTCGAGAATGGCCATGGTGATGTCATGGTATATAATAGGGATGACGGCATATGGTGTACGTTGGCGAAAATTTGACAGTTATGGCAGTGTTTGACGTATAACTGGTAGTCGGTTTCCATGCTATTCCAATAATATCCGAGTTTCGCGATTTTTCGGGCTAGCATATGGGCATTCATATGCGGACCATTTTCACCATCTTGTACCTCGGCCATGACCTTTTCGGCTTGCGTTTTTTCGATGCATAGGAGTAAAGCCCCCTGTGCCGTCTTCTTGTATAAATGTCTATCGTCCGTGCGGATGAATTGAGTTGCCCACCTTCGTAGGGCTTTCTTGGCCCGGTTTTCAGCTCCCGGAGGATATTCTCCCGATGTTAGGTAGGTTAGAATAGCCTGATACCAAGGTTCTGGATCGGTTATTTCGATATCCTGAATAACATGGATATATGCTGGCTCCGATCGTCTCTCGAAGCAAATGACATGCTGGTCAGATGTTCCGGGATATTCAATAAAGATGCTAATTTGAAAAGCGCATCTGCAAACTGATTTTCTTCCCGGGGTAGATAGATGTATTCTACCTTTTGGAATTGCTTTTCGAGAACCCTTACTCGTGCTTGGTAAGCTACGAGATTGGCGTTTCGAGTTTTCCATTTTTGGAGTGCTTGATTGATGACTAGAGATGAGTCACCGTGGACTCCAAGGTTTGTTACTCCTAAATCAGCGGCGGCCTGCTGCCCGTGTATGCATGCTTTATATTCGGCTGCGTTGTTAGTTACGTCGAAATCCAGTTTAATGGATAATGGGGTGTGTTCTCCTTGTGGTGAGATCAGCAAAATCCCGACCTCAAATCCTCGGAAGTTGGACGCCCCATCGAAATATAAATCCCATGTTTTGGTATCAGTATGGAATATATCTTCATCCGGAAAGGCCCAAGTATCGATGTGTCCCTTCTCGGATACCGGACTATCGGCAGGGAACTCTGCTACTACTCGGCCTTTGATGGCTTTTAATGGTACGGACTTAAGGTCAAACTCCGCTAGCATCAAAGTCCATCTAGATATCCGGCTGTTAAGGACGGGCTTCTCGAATAAGTACTTGATATGATCCATTTTGGATAACACATGTACCTCGTGACTGAGCATATAATGTCGGAGCTTTTTAGTGGCCCAAACTAAAGCTAGGCACGTCTTTTCGAGCATCGTATATTTGCACTCGTACTCTAGAAACTTTTTGCTGATGTAATAGATAGCCCGTTCTTCAGAATCGACTATCTGGGCCAGCATAGCCCCCATGGCTGTCTCGGACGTTGTTAGGTATAACGACAAAGGTAGACCAGGTTGAGGTGACATTAATACTTGCGGTGCAGACAGAATCTCCTTGATTTTATCGAAAGCCATCTGACATTTATCATCCCACAGTACTCGTTCTCCTATTTTCAGCTTCTTGAAAATGGGCTCACATACCATGGTTAGCTATGAAATAAACCGGCTGATATATTGGACTTTCCCGAGAAACCCCCTTATCTCCTTTTCGGTTTTAGGTGGCTACATCTCAGTAATGGCTTTGATTTTGGATGGGTCAACCTCGATGCCGCGTTGGCTAACGATATGGCCCAGTAATTTGCCCGATGTTACCCCGAAACTGCATTTTTGAGGGTTTAGCCTCATGTTGTACTTGCGTAATCGGGTGAAGAATTTTCTTAGGGTCGGAATGTGCCCGTTTCGGTCTTTGGACTTAACGATCATGTCGTCCACGTAAACCTCTACTTCCTTATGCATCATATCGTGTAATAAGGTAGTGGCGGTCCGTTGATAAGTGGCCCCGACATTGATAAGCCCAAATGGCATAACGGTGTAACAGTAAGTACCCCCAAGGTGTAATGAAGGTGGTCTTACTCATGTCTTCTTCCGCCATTTTGATTTGATTGTACTCGGCGTACCCGTCAATAAAGGATAGAAGGGCATGATCAGCTGTGTTATCCACCAGTATGTCGATGTGTGGTAACGGGAAATCGTCTTTTGGGCTGGCCTTATTAAGGTCCCGGAAGTCTACACATACTCGTACTTTGCCGTCTTTCTTGGGTACCGGCACGATGTTCGCAACCCAGTCTGGATATTCAGACACTTGAATAAAGCCCGCTTTGAATTGCTTGTCGACTTCTTCTTTGACTTTGAGAGACCATTCGGGCCTCATCCTTCGGAGTTTTTGTTTTACCGGCTTACACCCGTCTCTGATTGGTATACGGTGTTCGGCTATCTCCCGGTCTATTCCCGGCATGTCCTTGTAGGACCATGCGAAGACGTCCTTGAACTATTGGAGGAGATCCGTGAATCGCTGTCTCTCCTCGGGATCTAAGGATAAACCTAACTTAAGCATCTGAGACTCTAAAAGGGGTCGTTTTTTCGAAAATCGTCAGTTTTAATAAATCGCGTACAAATATAGCTTAATTTATACTCGACTTATATTTTCGATATTCGTCGTATTCGATATTCGATTATGAAATCGATATCAATTATTCGGAATGATTTTTTGAAAAGAAAAAGAAAAGTTTTGTAAATGGTTTTGAAAATCAAAAAAACAATGTTAATTCCCTCTGCGTTAAAAATCGTCGTATTTTGTTTTTAAAATCATATAACGATTTTTATAGCATCAATGAGATTAATTTAGTTCTTTTTGATACGATATTCGACTATAGAGTCGATATCGTATTTTAGGAACATTTGTTTTATATGAAAATAGTTTTCTAGTATCGATATTAAGAAAAAAAAAAAGACAACGATGACCCATAAATAAAAGCGGACCGACGACGCAAAAAGGAAGGAAAAAGACGAGAAGAAGAGAAGGAGAAAGGAGAGAACGGGTTTGATTTTACACCCTCAACCTACATGCTTTGTATTCTCGGAACGGGCCTCGTCGGATTGTGGCTTAGACACGGGAGCGTCGAGATAATGTCGGTGAGTTATGGTGGTATGGGACGTGTAGAGCGTTGGGTTGTGGTGGCTGGTTATTCTCGGGTTTAGGCGGCGTGATCTCGGGTTTGTATTATCGGTTATTCGATGCTACTATTGCTAATGGATGTCGGTGTTTTTTGTAGTTATGATTGATGTAAAAAGTTGTTTTTTTGTGTTGTGCAAGGGGCCTATTTATAGGAGAGTTCCCGACCTTGGCTAGGAAAGGTAATTGGATAAGAATTACCGCTCTGGATAGGAAAAGTAAGAAGTCGAGAGGACCGAGAACTCCGTTTCTTGGCGAGAAAGTCACGAAACTCGGCTGAATGAGGAGTCTCGGCCGAGTACTCCTTGTGGTCGGTGGAGTGATGGGTAGGAATTCGTCACGTCCCAACCGTCAATAATATAACCGGCTATTCTTACGGTAGATAGGGCAAGTCGGGTCGAATCCACGGGGACGGTAATGTAAAGTCTAGACTAGGTCGGCCCAAATACGAGACTAAGTCAACGGACTAAGCTAAGAATGGTAGAGAGGGAAGAAGACTAGACTATGACTACGGCTAAGGAGAAACAACTAAGGGAAACGGGCTAGGATTAGGTCGGGGTCAAAGGGGTAACGGAATGGTCAAGGGAGGACTAGAGTGAATGAGGTAGTAGGGTAATCTAGGTAATGCCCGGGCTCTCGCAACTTAGACTCACCTAGAGGTTCCACCTAAAACCCAACTCGGCGATACACAACACAATCGGGGTTTCTAGCACGCTATAGGCCTAGGTCGAATCCGGGCTCTCGCTACGTAGAACGACCTAGGGGTCGTCCTCACCGGGCTCTCGCAACTTAGTGAGGGAACCGAACCCACAAACAAACTATCACCCACAAGAGAAAGGCAAGAAGAACAAGTATATGCATCTACTAGTCAATCAAGCATTTCAACAAACATGTGATATGCACCAAACCAAGAGGAAACCCAAATCTTCCACCAACATCTCCAACAAACCCTTAATCATCAAGAACACTACTCTAACATAATCAAACTACAACTAACACTAACAAGAGGAATCATCATAAGAAACAAAACATATATAAAGAAACTAACAAAAACAATAAACAACAATCAAAGATGTAAACTTGGATGAATGAACAAAGCTTAAGAGTAAAAGGATGAGAAGATTATACCAAACTAACAGGAGAATGAAAAGGAGAACACTTGCATAGAAGATAACCCAAATTCATCCACCAAAGTTGTCAAGCTTGGATGGATTCTTCAAGAGATCCTTAATACAAGAGTAAACTAGGATTAATCACTAATTATCGACTAATCTACACTAATCTAATCTAATCTAACCTAAAGTAGTCTAGGGTTTAGTGTCTAATGAAGTGCATAAGCTTTACATAACAAGGGAAGGGTATATATAGGGTTACAAGTGGAAGGGAGAAGAAAGAAAACAAAGCGGAGCTGCAGCACCCCCGTCCCGACCGAGACGTGGTCATCCCAACCGGGATGACGTGGTCCCGACCGAGACGGGTTGGTCCCGACCGGGACGGGCCCAGGTCAGCAACCCTCTCATTTGTGCACCCCATCCCGAACGGGATGAGGCCTTCCCGATCGGGATGGGTCTTGTAGGCCTCCTTTATGAACTTTTTGGTCCCTCCTTGTCTCTCATGGGCTTCCTATCGATTCTCGGGACTCAGGATCGGATCTCGGAGGCTCGGGATTGGGTCCCAAGGTCTCGGGGTCGATTCCAAGGCATCGAGTCATCGTTCCTTTACTCCGTTGGCTCCAAAAAGTGTATGTATAGAGTCGGAATCGCTCCAACTCTTCCAAATTGTTCTCGGGAACCTGAAACGAACTAAAGGAAGCATAAGAAGCCCCTAAACCGCTCCTAAGGAATGATTCTACAAGGAAAATGGGACCAAAACACTACAAAATAGGCACTACAAACCACATTTATCACCTCCCCCACACTTAACCCTTACTCGCCCTCGAGTAAGCACATACTATCTACTAAACTATCCGAGTGGGTATTAGCGCACCCTACGCCCCGTCAACTCACGCGAGTACACTTAGAGGAAAAGTGTACTCCGCAAGGCAGGTTGGGTCTTGCGACAAAACCGCGGATGCAACCGGACACAAAACACATAAACAAACAAACATACAAACAAACAAACAATCGGTGGCTCCCAAAACAAAAGAAATACCGCTTCCCTCAAACAAGCGGTGAAAGAAGCACCGGTTTAGGACTCGAGGTAAGTGACAACGTTCCCAAGCTAGCAATACAAACTAAGGTGGACTAAACCCTAATAGTATGACGATAAAGCAACAAAAACGTTGGTAACTTACCTAGGTCCTCCTAACTTTCTAAAAACGTACTACGGGACGATCGGCGGAGTGGAAAAGTGAAGAACCATGGTGTTAGTCGACACTGTAGGTAAGTGAGACCCCGCCCCCTTTAGCGTGAGCCAAGAGGGTCGTCCCGTGTCCAAGACCGCCTAACTAGTCCAAGTAAAAAGGTGGAAATAAAGCAAAATGAGGGAAGACCGACAAATGCCGCTATCATCCTTCCTTGGGACTCGGTCCTTTGGTAGGCTCTTCACGGCAAAAGTCGGAAAAAAAGGCTTATTTTTGTGAGGATTTCTTTTTGTGAGACGGGTTTTCTTTTGGCATTTTCTCTTTTCTTTTGCATTTTTGCTTTGTTTTGCCATGCCATTTCTTTTTCTTCTTTTCTATTTTCTTTTTGGCTTTTGTGCCTTTTCTTTTTCTTCATTTCTTTTCTTTCTTTCATTTTTTTCTTTCTTTTCTTTTCTTTGCCCTTTTTGGCAAGATTTGGCTTTTTTTGGCATTTTCATTGTGTAACAAAAAAGAGAGAATCAATAATTTGCATTTTATTGTATGGATAGGTGTAGGAGGTAGGGAAATGAGTATGTCGGGACGGGCCCTTCCCTTCAAACCCACAAAAAGTGGAGAACTTGGACTAATCAAACAACCCTAAACACGGTCACCTAAGGGACGAGACTCGGTAACCAAGGCCTTTTCACACCGTGGGTGGTCATAATGGTCAAAAGTGCAAATCCTGTAGTCAATTCCTTGTAAGCAAGGTGGACTCAAGGTAAAGGACCAACGAACTCATTGATTTAGGGTCATTCTACTAGATTAAAGTCCAAGACTCGATTTACACTACTAGGAAGGGAAAATAGACACTCACACACTAGCCTCTAAACCGGGTTTTCGAAAACGGTTTACACACAACACAACACAACACAAAATAAAGACACGACGAAAACGAACGAAAGAAAAAGAAGCAAAAACAACAAAACAAGAACAAAACAAAACGAACACATACAAAACACACACCACCCCGAACTTCCAAATGAGCAACCAATCATCCACAAACTTTACAAAGCTCCACCCGAGCACACCACAACACATATCTCCTCCAAACTCCATAGCAAACAAAGAGGAAAAAGGGTTGAAAAGATGTTACCGGGTGTCTTGAAAGCTCTCCAAAGCTAGCGGTGATTAAGCGACCTATGAGGAAAAAGGGAGGCAAAACACGCACACAAAACAAATATACGACACAATGACACAAAAGGAAAACACACAAAAGAAAAATCTTTTTTGATTTTTTTGTGAATTTTTTTCAAATTTTTAGGGATTTTTAAGATTTTTTCGAAAAACTAAGAAAATAAAACTAACTATACTAGAATATCGCTCCCCCACACTTAAATCGAGCCATGTCCTCATGCTCGATCGTAGGGTGCGGAGAGACAAAAGAAAAAGAAAAGAAACTACGAAAATAAAGCTAAAAAACAAAAAAAATAAGGTGAAGAAAAGGTAGAAGGTGTCCGGCCGGGGTGTAGTCAAGTCACCATGGGCCGAGACAAGAAAGAGATATGGATGGGGGAAGAAAGAAAAAGAAGGAAATAAAAGGAAATGGGAGGGGAGGGCTAGGTGTAATCAAGTCACCTAGCCCGGATTCCGCCTAAATCCGACTAAATCCTCAAAAAAAGAAAGTGAAAAACTTGTAAAAATTTGGATTTTGAAATGACTCTTGATGTAGTCACATCATCGAGAGTCGGAAGCAACAACTACCGAGGCCTCGAAGGCCACCAAGGTACCATGACTCAAGGGGAAGGGGGCAATTAAGAGAAAAACAAGCAATAAAAGACGGAAAAGAAAGGATAGTTGCCGTACCGACCGGTTAGCAACTCACTTGCTCCATCGTCTCAATGATCAATATAGGCGCTTTGCTTGTTGTCTTCGTTGTCATCCTCCTTCAAGCTTGATAAAACCGCATGGTTGGGGTAGTAATGGTAGGGGGTGGGATTTGATGTGGATCTCAGTGTGTAAAGTGAGGTGTACGGGTCATATGATAGGAGTAAGAAGGAGTAGGGAGGTTGGGAGGGGGTATAATGGATGGGTGGAGTCAAAGGGGACCATCCCGGTCGGTTTGGATGGTCCCGATCGGGTTGATAAACCCTTCCCGATCGGGAAGCTCTCGTCCCGGTCTGGAACGCACCCCAGTGAGTCCGAATTTCTGCACCTTCATCCCGATCGGGATGGCTCCTTCCCGGTCGGGAAGCCCTCTTCCCGGTCAGGATGAGTCTTCTTTGCTTTCCCTAAGCCCAAAAGCTTATCATAAGCTTCAAAAACCGACTTCCTCGCTCGCAAACCAAACTCCATCATCAACTACTCCTTTCTAGGAGTCACCTTCACTTCACCTATCATAATAAACTCAAATTACACATCAAATTCGCTCCCTCACATCGCTCATCAAAATACCAAAACAATTACAAGAATATCACAAAACAAAAGAGTCCTAGAAACAAAAATCACAAATACAAGCACAAGTACTCTAAAGAAGAGGAGAGGGGAATATACAACATGACGGTTCTTTTAGGAACTCCGTCAAACCTAGGATGGTGGACTCTTCTTCAACCGTAGCCCTCAAGGGCATAGAGGAGCAAGTCGAACGCGCTACCGACATCATAGTGAAGGCCCATGAAGCGCTCGAGCTTAACCGACCTCCACGGCCTCCAAGGAGGAGGCAAGAAGTAGGAATCCCAAGACCCGACATCATCTTCAAAGTAGTCTCCAGGGTCTCTCCATCCTACGAGCTTCACCGACCTCTTCCTCCCTAAGCATTGCCTCCAATCACAAGCAAGCTTCGTTTCCAAGAAACGAGGCACAAAAAGCGGTTTTGGCCTCATCTCCTCAATGTACACCCCCACACTTGCCTCAAGTTGTGGTTCCCCATCTTCATCACTCGGCCCCACATCATCTTGGAGAGAAGAATCGAAACTTCTACCGGCGGTTTCAATCTCTTCCAAGTCATTTCTCGGTGTACTAGCAAGAGGCTCTTGATGCTTGTCCAAATTATCGCATAAGGGCAACTCGAGGCTAACAATCTAACCCAACATCCTCACAAATTCCACCAAACCATCCCACTCACTATCATCCTCCAATTCCTCACCAATGTTGCCTTCCACAAGGGTTATCTCCTCATTCGTCTCTTTTTGGGTAGACGATTGAGGTTCTTCAAAGCATATTTCTCCTCCAAAGGGAACTACATCGGCGGCTTCGTAATTAGGTTGCTCCTCTCTCTCAAGTGGGCACCCTCCATCCAAATATGATGCTCGGGATAAAGACATTACGGTTTGAACCGATAATGCATTTAAATGAGCATTCCTCGCCTCGTTTCCCCTTCGAATTTGGGCCATTAATTCCTCTTGTTGTTTTCGCAATTGAATGGCCGTTTCTTGGATGCTCCTTTGCATTTGAAGCATCGATTGATGTAACTCCAAGTTTGGCATTTGGTGGTCATCGGGGTCTTGTAAAGTTCCTTGAAAATCTTGATGATGCCCAAGGGGTGGGGCATCATATTGTTGGTAGCAAGGTTGGGGTGATTGGTAGTATTGTGAGTCATAGGGTTCATATTGTGGTTGGGGTGGAGGGTAATATTGTGGGTCTTGGGGGTATTGGCTTCCATATGGTGACTCTTGATTGAACATGGTGGGTTCACAATCATAACTCGAGTAATAGCCACCATGATCGTAGGAGTGATAGTCATTCACTTGTTGGTAGCCGTTTTCATACCTTGAAGATCATACCCGTCTTGATTACCCCAAGAAGCTTGATTATGGTAGGGGGACGTCATGTCGTAGCTTTGGTTCATGGAAGAAGAATGGTAGCTCATATCGGCTTCCATGTGTGGGGAGTTTAGTTCAAACCCCATGCTTGCTCGAAAATCGTAGTCCATACCCGGCTGGAAACCACTCATCCTAGCAACCGTCCGTTTAAGCGCCTCTGAGTTGCAAGAAGAAGATAATCACCACCTCTAAGCACAAAATGTAGACTAAGAACAAACGTGAGAAGTCTAGTGCTTTTTGGGCACTAGACAAGAGAGAAATAAACCACACACACAAGAAGCAAGGTAACAAAAAGAAAAAGAAAAACACAAACACAAAGACTGAGTCAAGCAACTAGGAAAACAAAGTCCAAACTAGCACCGTCCCCGGCAACGGCGCCAAATTGATGGGTAGGGATTCGTTACGTCCCAACCGTCAATAAAATAACCGGCTATTTCTACGGTAAATAGGGGAAGTCGGGTCGAATCCACGGGGACGGTAATGTAAAGTCTAGACTAGGTCGGCCCAAATACGAGACTAAGTCAACGGACTAAGCTAAGAATGGTAGAGAGGGAAGAAGACTAGACTATGACTACGGCTAAGGAGAAACAACTAAGGGAAACGGGCTAGGATTAGGTCGGGGTCAAAGGGGTAACGGAATGGTCAAGGGTGGACTAGAGTGAAGGAGGTAGTAGGGTAATCTAGGTAATGCCCGGGTTCTCGCAACTTAGACTCACCTAGAGGTTCCACCTAAAACCCAACTCGGCGATACACAACACAATCGGGGTTTCTAGCACGCTATAGGCCTAGGTCGAATCTGGGCTCTCGCTACGTAGACCGACCTAGGGGTCGTCCTCACCGGGCTCTCGCAACTTAGTGAGGGAACCGAACCCACAAACAAACTATCACCCACAAGAGAAAGGCAAGAAGAACAAGTATATGCATCTACTAGTCAATCAAGCATTTCAACAAACATGTGATATGCACCAAACCAAGAGGAAACCCAAATCTTCCACCAACATTTCCAACAAACCCTTAATCATCCAATTAACACCCTAATCGCCTTACTAACCCTAGCAAGAACACTACTCTAACATAATCAAACTACAACTAACACTAACAAGAGGAATCATCATAAGAAACAAAACATATATAAAGAAACTAACAAAAACAATAAACAACAATCAAAGATGTAAACTTGGATGAATGAACAAAGATTAAGAGTAAAAGGATGAGAAGATTATACCAAACTAACAAGAGAATGAAAAGGAGAACACTTGCATAGAAGATAACCCAAATTCATCCACCAAGGTTGTCAAGCTGAGATGGATTCTTCAAGAGATCCTTAATACAAGAGTAAACTAGGATTAACCACTAATTATCGACTAATCTACACTAATCTAATCTAATCTAACCTAAAGTAGTCTAGGGTTTAGTGTCTAATGAAGTGCATAAGCTTTACATAACAAGGGAAGGGTATATATAGGGTTACAAGTGGAAGGGAGAAGAAAGAAAACAAAGCGGAGCTGCAGCACCCCCGTCCCGACCGAGACGGGGTCATCCCGACCGGGACGGGTTGGTCCCGACCGGGACGGGCTCAGGTCAGCAACCCTCTCATTTGTGCACCCCATCCCGAATGGGATGAGGCCTTCCCGATCGGGATGGGTCTTGTAGGCCTCCCTTATGAACTTTTTGGTCCCTCCTTGTCTCTCATGGGCTTCCCATCGATTCTCGGGACTCGGGATCGGATCTCGGAGGCTCGGGATTGGGTCCCAAGGTCTCGGGGTCGATTTCAAGGCATCGAGTCATCGTTCCTTTACTCCGTTGGCTCCAAAAAGTGTATGTATAGAGTCGGAATCGCTCCAACTCTTCCAAATTGGTCTCGGGAACCTGAAACGAACTAAAGGAAGCATAAGAAGCCCCTAAACCGCTCCCAAGGAACGATTCTACAAGGAAAATGAGACCAAAACACTAAAAAATAGGCACTACAAACCACACTTATCATGGAGTTCTCGAGTAAGATTTCTACGGGAGATCGAATTCTATCTTTTACGGCTTTGTTTAATATTTTTTGTAGCTGATTTTTGTAGTGTTTGAGCTCAAACCGGACTCGTGGGGTGACACGGTTGGTTTCGATGTCTCGAAAAATATCTTTGGCAGGGTTTCGACTCGGTCGCTAAAAGACGGTTTCGCCCCTGGTGTCAGATTCGACCCAAATTAGTCTTATTTGACTCGAAATGACCCACTGGGCCTGAATTTGAGGTTGGTTTCGTGAGATTTGTACTCCGTAAAAAGCCCAAGCCAAATGCCAATGATTTTGAGCCCATATTCGAGTTACATTAAAGCATGTTTGTGTCTGATCATCATCGGGTGTTTGTCGAAAACTTCTACAAACACCTAATGACGAATTGTGGGTGTCTACACCAATAGATGTAGTGGGGACTTACGAACTCAATTTTAAGAGGTGGACTCACCTGATCTCTCCTATATATATAGTGAGGATTTGGTAAGTCTCCCTCCTTAGGTGAGTTTGTCATTTTGATGGGAGAGATTCGTCACGTCCCAACCGTCAATAAAATAACCGGCTAATCCTAACTAGGGTAGATAGGGTAAGTCAGGTCGAATCCACGGGGACGGTAATGTATAGCCTAGTCTAGGTCGGCCCAAATACGAGACTAAGTCAACGAGCTAAACTAGAATGATAAGAAGGGAAAAGGCTAAGACTATGACTAAGGCTAAGGAGAAAGCAAACAAGGAAAACGGGCTAGGATTAGGTCGGGGTCAAAGGGGTAACGAAATGGTCGAGGAAGAACTAGAGCAAAGGAGGTAGTAGGGTAATCTAGGTTAGTCCGGACTCTCGCAACTTAGACCGACCTAGAGGTTCCACCTAGAACCCATCTCGGCGACACACATGACAAACGGGGTTCTAGCGCGCTATGGTGGCCTAGGTCGCATCCGGGCTCTCGCTACTTAGACCGACCTAGGGGTCGTCCTCACCGGGCTCTCGCAACTTAGTGAGGGGACCGGACCCACAAACAAACTATCACCCACAAGAGAAAGGCAAGAAAAACAAGCATTCATAACTACTTAGTCATTCAAGCATTTCAACAAACATGTGATGTGCACCAAACCAAGAGGAAACCCAAATCTTCCACCAACAACTCCAACAATCCCTTAATCACCCAATTAACACCCTAATCACCCTAATAACCCTAGCAAGAACACTACTCAAACATAATTATACTACAACTAACACTAACAAGGAGAATCATCATAAGAAACTAAACAAACATAAACAAACTAGTGAAAACTATTAACTACAATCAAAGATTGAAACTTGAATAACATAAATAAAGATTAAGAGGAAAAGGAAAAGGAAAAGGAGTATACCATACTAGTGAAGAAGAAAGAACAAAACTTGCATTAATGAAGAAAACCCAAAATAAACATCCAAGGTTGTGAAACTTGGTGAAGATCTTGAAGAATTCCCTTAATACAAGGCTAATCTATGATTAACTACTAATTACCGACTAATCTACACTAATCTAATCTAATCTAACCTAAAGTAGTCTAGGGTTTAAGGTCTAATGAAGTGCATAGGCTTTACATAACAAGGGAAGGGTATATATAGGGTTTAAGAATGAAAGGAGAAGAAAAGAAAGCAAGGCGTGCAGCAGCATGCCCGTCCCGGCCGAGACGGGGTGGTCCCGGTCGGGACGAGGTTGGTCCCGGTCGGGACGCCACCTTCCCGATCGGGATGGGCTCACAGTAGCCGCACTTCATGCTCCCTTCATCCCGAACGGGATGAGGCCATCCCGGACGGGATAGGTCTTTGTAGGCCTCCCTTAAGAGCTCTTTGGTCCCTCCTTGTTTCTCATGGGCTCCCCGTCGATTCTCGGGACTCGGTATCGGGTCTCGGAAACTCGGGATTGGGTCCCGAGGTCTCGGGGTCGATTTCAAGGCATCGAGTCATCGTTCCTCTACTCCGTTGGCTCCAAAATGTGTATGTATAGAGTCGGAATCACTCCAACTCTTCCAAATCGGTCTCGGGAACCTGAAACGAAGTAAAGGAAGCATAAGAAGCCCATAAATCGCTCCTAAGGAGCGATTCCAAAAGGAAAATGGGACCAAAACACAGTAAATAGACACTACAAACTACATTTATCAACTCCCCCACACTTAACCCTTACTCGCCCTCGAGTAAGCACATACTACTACTAAACTATCCGAGTGGGTATTAGCGCACCCTACGCCCCTTTAACTCACGCGAGTGCACTTAGAGGAAAAGTGCACTCCGCAAGGCAAGTCGGGTCTTGCGACAAAACTGTGGATGCAACCGGACACAAAACACACAAACAAACAAACACACAAACAAGCACATAATCGGTTGCACCCAAAAGAAAAAAAATACCACTTCCCTCAAACAAGCGGTGAAAGAAGCACCAGTTTAGGACTCGAGGCAAGTGACAACGTTCCCAAGCTAGACATACAAACCAAGGTGAACTAAACCCTAATAATATGACGATAAAGCAACAAAAACGTTGGTAACTTACCTAGGTCCTTCTAACTTTCTAAAAACGTACTACGGGACGATCGGCGGAGTGGAAAAGTGAAGAACCACGGTGTTAGTCGACACTGTAGGTAAGTGAGACCCCGCCCCCTTTAGCGTGAGCCAAGAGGGTCGTCCCGTGTCTAAAACCGCCTAACCAATCCAAGTAAAAAGGTGGAAATATGCAAAATGATGGAAGACCGACTAATGCCGCTATCATCCTTCCTCGGGACTCGGTCCTTTGGTAGGCTCTTCACGGCAAAAGTCGGAAAAAGGCTTATTTTTGTGGGGATTTCTTTTTGTGAGACGGGTTTTCTTTTGGCATTTTCTTTCTTTTCGACGTTTTGATTTGTTTGTTGCCATGCCATTTCTTTTTCTTCTTTTCTATTTTCTTTTTTTTTTTGCTTTTGTGCCTTTTCTTTTTCTTCATTCTTTTCTTTCTTTCATTTTTCTTTCTTTTCTTTTCTTTGCCTTTTTTTTTGGGCAAGATTTTGGCTTTTTGTCACTTCTTTGACAATTGAGAAAGAGAGAAATCAACAAATTGCATTTTATTGTGTGATATGTGTAGGAGGTAGGGAAATGGGTGAGTCGGGAGCGCGCTTTTCCCTTCAAACCCACAAAAAGTGGAGAACTTGGACTAATCAAACAATCCTAAACACGGTCACCTAAGGGACGAGACTCGGTAACCAAGGCCTTTTCACACCGTGGGTGGTCATAATGGTCAAAAGTGCAAATCCCGTAGTAAATCCCTAGTAAGCTAGGTGGACTCAAGGTAAAGGACCAACAAATTCATTGATTTAAGGTCATTTTACTAGACTAAAGCCCAAGACTCGATTTATACTACTAGGAGGGGAAAGTAAGCACTCACACACTAGCCTCTAAACCGGGTTTTCGAAAACGGTTTACACACATGACACAAATACACACACAAAACAAAGATTCAACGAAAACGAAAGAAAAAGAAGCAAAAGAAACAAAACACAAACAACACAAAACGAACACAAACACCACCCCGATCATCCAAACAAGTCACCAAATCACCCACCAATATGCACAAAGCTCCAGCCGAGCACACAACATCACAATCTCCTCCAAACTCCACACGAGATAAAGAAGAAAAAGGGATAGGATGTTACCGGAAGTCTTTAGAGCTTTCCATGGTCATTGGCGATTAAAGCAACCTATAAGGACAAAGGGAGGCAAAACACGCACACAAAACAAATATACGACACAAAGACACAAAATGAAAACACAAAAGAGAAAATCTTTTTGATTTTTGTGAAATTTTTTCCAATTTTTAGGATTTTTTGTGGATTTTTCGAGAAAGGGAAAAATAAACTAACTACGATAGAATATCGCTCCCCTACACTTAAACCGAGCAATGTCCTCATATGCTCGATCATAGTGTGCGGAGAGACAAAAGAAAAAGAAAAAAAAACTACGAAAATAAAGCTAAAAATCAAAAATAAAGTGAAGATAAGGTAGAAGGTGTCCGGCCGGGGTGTAGTCAAGTCACCATGGGCCGAGACGAGAAAAAGATATGGAGGGGGGAAAGAAAAATAAAAAGAAAGAAATAAAAGGAAATGGGAGGGGAGGGCTAGGTGTAATCAAGTCACCTAGCCCGGATTCCGCCTAAATCCGACTAAATCCTCAAAAAAAGAAAGTGAAAATCTTGTAAAAATTTGGATTTTGAAATGACTCTCGATGTAGTCAAATCATCGAGAGTCGGGAGCAACAACTACCGAGGCCTCGAAGGCCACCATGACATGAAGACACGAAAGTGTACAAGGGGAAGGGAATAAACAAAGGAAAACAAGTAACAACAAAAACGGAAAAGAAAGGATAGTTGCCGTACCATAGGTTAGCAACTCACTCTCTCCATCGTCTCATAGATCAATATAGGCACTTGCTTGTCTTCATCTTTGCTATCCCGCTTCAAGCTTGATAGAACCGCATGGTAGAGGTAGTAATAGTGCGAGGGGGTGGGATTTGATGTGAATCTCGGTGTAAAGTGAGGTGTATGGGTCATATGATAGGAACAAGGAGGAGTAGGGAGGTTGGGAGGGGGTATAATGGATGGGTGGAGTCAAAGGGGATCTTCCCGGTCGGGATGAATAGTCCCGATCGGGTTGATAAACCCTTCCCGATCGGGAATGTACTCCAGTGAGTCCGAATTTTTGCACCTTCATCCCGATCGGGATGGCTCCTTCCTGGTCGGGATTCCTCATCCTTCCCGGTCGGGAAGCCCTCTTCCCGGTCGGGACGAGTCTTCTTTGCTTCCCCAAGCCCAAAAGCTTATCATAAGCTTCAAAAACCGACTTCCTCGCTCGCAAACCAAACTCCATCATCAACTACTCCTTTCTAGGAGTCACCTTCACTTCACCTATCATAATAAACTCAAATTACACATCAAATTCGCTCCCTCACATCGCTCATCAAAATACCAAAACAATTACAAGAATATCACAAAACAAAAGAGTCCTAGAAACAAAAATCACAAATACAAGCACAAGTACTCTAAATAAGAGGAGAGGGGAATATACAACATGACGGTTCTTTTAGGAACTCCGTCAAACCTAGGATGGTGGACTCTTCTTCAACCGTAGCCCTCAAGGGCATGGAGGAGCAAGTTGAACGCGCTACCGACATCATAGTGAAGGCCCATGAAGCGCTCGAGCTTAACCGACCTCCACAGCCTCCAAGGAGGAGGCAAGAAGTAGGAATCCCAAGACCCAAAATCATCTTCAAAGTTGTCTCTGGGGTCTATCCATCCTACGAGCTTCACCGATCTCTTCCTCCCTAAGCATCGCCTCCAATCACAAGCAAGCTTCGTTTCCAAGAAACGAGGCACAAAAAGCGGTTTTGGCCTCATTTCCTCAATGCACACCCCCACACTTGCCTCAAGTTGTGGTTCCCCATCTTCATCTCTCAGCCCCACATCATCTTGGAGAAGAGAATCGAAACTTCTACCGGCGGTTTCAATCTCTTCCAAGTCATTGCTTGGTTCACTAGCTAGGGGCTCTTGATGCTTATCCACATTCTCGGACAAGGGCAACTTGAGGCTAACAATTTCACCCAGCATCCTCACAAACTCCACCAACCCATCCAACTCACTATCCTCCTCCAATTCCTCACCAATGTTGCCTTCAACAACGGTTATCTCCTCATTCGTCTCTTTTTGGGTAGACGATTGAGGTTCTTCAAAGCAAATCTCTCTATCAAAGGGAACTACATCGGCGGCTTCGTAATTAGGTTGCTCCTCTCTCTCAAGTGGGCACCCTCCATATAAATATGATGCTCGGGATAAAGACATTACGGTTTGAACCGATAATGCATTTAGTTGAGCATTCCTCGCCTCGTTTCCCCTTCGAATTTGGGCCATTAATTCCTCTTGTTGTTTTTGTAATTGAATGGCCGTTTCTTGGATGCTCCTTTGCATTTGAAGCATAGAATGAAACACCTCCTTGTTGGGTAATTGGTGATCATTGGGGTCTTGTAAAGCTCCTTGATAATCTTGATGATGCCCAAGGGGTGGGGCATCATATTGTTGGTAGCAAGGTTGGGGTGATTGGTAGTATTTTGGGTCATAGGGTTCATATTGTGGTTGGGGTGGAGGGTAATATGGTGGGTTTTGGTGGTATTGGCTTCCATAAGGTGAATCTTATTGATTGTACATGGTGGGTTCACAATCATAGCTTGAGTAATAGCCACCATGATCGTAGGAGTGATAGTCATTCACTTGTTGGTAGCCACTTCCATAATCTTGAAGATCATACCCGTCTTGATTACCCCAAGAAGCTTGATTATGGTAGGGGGACGTCATGTCATACCCTTGGTTCAAAGAAGAAGAGTGGTAGCTCATATCGGCTCCCGAGTGTGTGGAGTTTAGATCAAACCCCATGCTTGCTCGAAAATCGTGGTCCATACCCGGTTGGAAACCACTCATTCTTGCAACCGTCCGTTTAAGCGGCTCTGAGTTGCAAGAAGAAGATAATCACCACCTCTAAGCACAAACTATAGACTAAGAACAAACGTGAGAAGTCTAGTGCTTTTTGGGCACTAGACAAGAGAGAAATAAACCACACACACATAAGAAGCAAGGTAACAAAAAGAAAAAGAAAAACACAAACACAAAGACTAAGTCAAGCAAATAGGAAAACAAAGTCCAAACTAGCACCGTCCCCGGCAACGGCGCCAAATTGATGGGAGGGATTCGTCACGTCCCAACCGTCAATAAAATAACCGGCTAATCCTAACTAGGGTAGATAGGGTAAGTCGGGTTGAATCCACGGGGACGGTAATGTATAGCCTAGACTAGGTCGGCCCAAATACGAGACTAAGTCAACGAGCTAAACTAGAATGATAAGAAGGGAAACGGCTAAGACTATGACTAAGGCTAAGGAGAAAGCAAACAAGGAAAACGGGCTAGGATTAGGTCGGGGTCAAAGGGGTAACGGAATGGTCGAGGAAGAACTAGAGCAAAGGAGGTAGTAGGGTAATCTAGGTTAGTCTGGGCTCTCGCAACTTAGACCGACCTAGAGGTTCCACCTAGAACCCATCTCGGCGACACACATGACAAACGGGGTTCTAGCGCGCTATGGTGGCCTAGGTCGCATCCGGGCTCTCGCTACTTAGACCGACCTAGGGGTCGTCCTCATCGGGCTCTCGCAACTTAGTGAGGGGACCGGACCCACAAACAAACTATCACCCACAAGAGAAAGGCAAGAAAAACAAGCATTCATAACTACTTAGTCATTCAAGCATTTCAACAAACATGTGATGTGCACCAAACCAAGAGGAAACCCAAATCTTCCACCAACAACTCCAACAATCCCTTAATCACCCAATTAACACCCTAATCACCCTACTAACCCTAGAAAGAACACTACTCAAACATAATTATACTACAAATAACACTAACAAGGAGAATCATCATAAGAAACTAAACAAACATAAACAAACTAGTGAAAACTATTAACTACAATCAAAGATTGAAACTTGAATAACATAAATAAAGATTAAGAGGAAAAGGAAAAGGAGTATACCATACTAGTGAAGAAGAAAGAACAAAACTTACATTAATGAAGAAAACCCAAAACAAACATCCAAGCTTGTCAAGCTTGGTGAAGATCTTGAAGAATTCCCTTAATACAAGGCTAATCTATGATTAACTACTAATTACCGACTAATCTACACTAATCTAATTTAATCTAACCTAAATTAGTCTAGGGTTTAAGGTCTAATGAAGTGCATAGGCTTTACATAACAAGGGAAGGGTATATATAGGGTTTAAGAATGAAAGGAGAAGAAAAGAAAGCAAGGCGTGCAGCAGCAGGCCCGTCCCGGCCGAGACGGGGTGGTCCCGGTCAGGATGAGGTCGGTCCCGGTCGGGACGCCACCTTCCCGATCGGGATGGGCTCACAGTAGCCGCACTTCATGCTCCCTTCATCCCGAACGGGATGAGGCCATCCCGAACGGGATGGGTCTTTGTAGGCCTCCCTTAAGAGCTCTTTGGTCCCTCCTTGTTTCTCATGGGCTCCCCGTCGATTCTCGGGACTTGGAAGCTCGGGATTGGGTCCCGAGGTCTCGGGGTCGATTCCAAGGCATCGAGTCATCGTTCCTCTACTCCGTTGGCTCCAAAATGTGTATGTATAGAGTCGGAATCGCTCCAACTCTTCCAAATCGGTCTCGGGAACCTGAAACGAACTAAAGGAAGCATAAGAAGCCCATAAATCGCTCCCAAGGAGCGATTCCACAAGGAAAATGGGACCAAAACACAGTAAATAGACACTACAAACTACACTTATCACATTTCCATCTGGACCATTCAATTTTATTTAGATCAGTGGCTAGGATTAAGCCACGTCATACATCAACAAAAATAAAAAAAATGCGCTTACCCTCTACGCAATGCAGAAGATAGTTGAAGTCATGTTGTTCTTTTTATTGTGATTTTGGATGATGTGAAGATATTGAGTGATTGAATTTTTTTTCATGTTGTTCCTATATTTGTTGACATTCAGTAACAATGACAAATGACATTGTTACTATAACACTATTATCCAGCAAATGTTTAAATGCTAAAGCTTGTTTACGAAGATATTAATTGGTACATTATAATGCTAGGAGAGAAAAGAAATTCAAGAGGAAGAGACATAACCAAAAGGATTAAGCCAACAATTTTGAAGGCGTCACAGTCGAAGAATCACCTAACTAAAGAGGCACCCAAAGCAACAAAGAAGAAGGTGACTTTTAATGTAATACCAACAAAGGAGCTGCAGACATCCAATGTGGATATTAAAGTTTCTAGGCCAACAAAGAAGGCGAAAAAACAAGAGAAATTTGTCTCCAAAAAGTGTGAATTGGTTTTTGATTATGTAATAGTGTTACAGTACCAAGATGCCATTACAGTAACAGTGTCAAAGTTACTGCAGCGGGAGCTAGCATAGGGGCACAACAAGAATTGATGGACTTATAGAGCATGGAGAAGATATAGGTTCACCCGGTCCAACCTTTGCTTCTTTGGGGGAGGCTAACTTTCACGCTAAACCTTATTTTAATTCAATTCCAAATGCAGGTTAAACTCCACTCAAATTTCTAAATAAAAGTCCAAGACAACTTTTGTTAAAGCCTAAGGTAAGAGGAAGAAAATTGAGCCACAAGTTGGGTGTAGTAGGAAATGGTGCGAAATTCCTATTTCCTCTTTTGGTGAAGCAATGGAAATAACAGCCATAAAGCAAATTTCTATTCTTCATGTCAGCATTTTGGAGGCTCTAAAACAAGTCAAATGAGATCCTTATCAAGTACTAGGGTGTGCCTTAGTCCTTGTTAAATTTTAATTACTCTTGTATCTTGTCTACTCGTACTATTGGACCGTTGTAGTGCATTTTTTATTTCTCCTAAGAGTCCATATAAGACTCTTACGCTTGTAAGAAAACTGATTGTAGGATTTGTCGTGAGTCCTAACCGATCAATGAACAACCAACTAACCTAGTGGGTAGCTAGGGTAAGTCGGGATCGTATCCACGAGGACGGTAAGGTAAAGTCTAGACTATGTCGGCCTAAAAAACAAGACAAAGATACCAAACAAACACAAAGAAACGATAAATGGAAAACTATGGTGGAGAAAGAAGTATGGCTAAGCAAATGATGAACTAGGCTAAAACAATACTAAACAATGCTAATGATCGAACTAATAAGTAAACTAGAATAAACGATGGCTAACTAAGAAGTTGAACTCAAGTATGAAAAGAAAGTGGGGTAGGACGGGTTCATAAGAGTAGATGGGTAATTGGGTGATCAAGGGTATAGGTGTCTCCTAGTTGCTAGAGTCGGTCCGGGCTCTCGCTACGTAGACCGATGTCAAGGTGGGTATGGGCTCTCGCTACGTAGACCCTAGTCCGCACTCTCGTGACTACGACTATTCTCGACATGCTCACACAATAGACAAGCAATGAGAAGATGAACACAAGTATGGGAAGCATGGCCACTACAACTCACACAAGCATATCAACAAACACATAGAGTGCCCATTATGTGTCTAACAACAAAGATGCAACCTTTACCCCTAATCAACCCTAATCACCCATAATCTACCCTTAATCCCCCTACTAACCCCACAAGTAATATACTCACTCATTATTAAGAGAAAACCAACATAATAAGAGAAATCAATGTCACAAAACAAACATCCATTATGAATAACAAGAACAATAACAATAACAATAACAATAAACAAAATACAAAGATTCAAACTTGATTAACAAACTAAGAACAAGAGTAAATAAGAGAAGAAGATTATACCAACAAACAATGGAAGAAAAAGATGAGAACTTGTATTAATAAGAAACCCAAATAAAATCCCAAGGTTGTCAAGCTTGGAACAATCTTCAAGAATACCCTTAATCCAAGAACTAATTACAATGATTAACTAAAGATTAAAGAGATTATTAAAGCTAATGTGTGGAACACTAATCTAGGGTTTTGATGCTTAATAGAGGCTTAAATTAGTCTAGGGTAAGATAAGATGTCTTAACATTACAAGGGGGAAGTATATATATGGGTACAAGAATGAAGGAGAAGAAAGAAAAGAGCCCGTGTTGCCCCTGTAGCGTCCCGACCGGGACGGGTTGTTCCCGACCGGGATGGGCTCACAGTGGCCTTCTTCAAAGCGCACCTCATCCCGAACGGGATGAGGCCATCCCGAATAGGATGGGTCTTGTAGGCCTCCCTTAAGAGCTCTTTGGTCCCTCCTTGCCTATCATGGGTTTCTCGCCGATTCTCAGGACTCGGGATCGGGTCTCGGAGGCTCGGGATTGGGTCCCAAGGTCTCGGGGTCGATTCCAAGGCATCGAGTCATCGTTTCTTTACTCCGTTGGCTCCAAAATGTGTATGTGTGGACATGACATAGGTCCACCCCGACGCGGCCACGCGCGGGTTTGGGGAGGCGAATGAATCTCCATGAGATGGTCAAATGGAAATTTAAATCGAAGTTGGAGTTGCCACCGAATTTTATGGTTATTCGGAACCGTTCGAGCCCACTCTATGTCGTAGTGGGCCGTATACAAAATACGGCCCATTTCCGATGTCAGAGTTTATTGGGCTCGTCCCTTTGCATATCGATATAGATGTCGACTTGAGCGGTTAATCGTATATTGAATGACTCTCGTTGCCAATGGTTTCAGACATCCGGAAACCACGGTTCTGAGTAAGGGGTGAGGGTACGTGTTGGGAAGTTCACTAAGAACACCCAACCCCGCCCGCACATTAGCGGCATCTACTAGGATATCGAATGATGTTTTAATACGCGCGTTAGTAATACGATGAATGATATGCAAACATTGTTTTCCTAAACATGCGAGGAATTGAACGGGTTGCTAAGTCGGTTTAATGCATGAAAAATTTAACGTCAAAGTTGAATTTAGCATGTGAAGTTCGTTTTAGTATAATAAAACAAATGATGAAAAAGATATGAATTTGCTACAAAAGATGAACAAACGAGTTAGTATCGATTTGTAAATAATAATATAGCAAATAAATATACGAGATCGAGAAAATAAATATTAATCGAAATCTGAAAAAATATCGTTAAGACGCTGTTTTGTTTAAAAAACGAAGTTCGAAAAATAATAAAAAAACGAGAAAAAAGGGGCGTCGAGGCAGCCGGCCGCGCGGCTCGTCCGGGATGCCGGCGAGTCGCGTGTCGGTCTGATTTTTTGAGACGATTTTCGAAGACTCGACGTTTTTATTAAACCGCGTACAAATATTGCAGAATTCGCACTCGATCTAATATTTTCGATATTCGTTATATTTAATAGTTGACTACGAAATCAATACAAATATTCGGAATAGTTTTTGAAAAGATATAAGTTTTAAAATTGTTTCGTAGAAGAATAAAATAAAACGAACGAAAAAGTTAAAAAAACGTCTCGGACTTCAGGCCCGTGCGCGAGTCGCCTGGGCATGGCGCGACTCGCGTGCGGGTCTGTCCGGTTTTTTATTTTTTGTTCGAAATTGCTAATTTTGATAAATCACGTATAAATACGAATTAATTTATACTCGATTTTATGCTTTCGATATTCGTCGTACCCGATATTCGATTATGAAGTCGATATCGAGTATTCGGAATGAATTTAAAAAGGTTTTGTAAAAAAGAAGTTTGAATAAAAAAGATGTAACGATTTTTAATATCGTCGAGATCTTAATATAATTCTTTTTGATACAATATTCGATTATAGAAAATCGATATCATATTTTTAAGAATATTGTTATATGAAAATAGTTTTTTGATATTACCGATATTAGAAGAAAATAAAAAAATGACGACGATGACCCGTAATAAAAGGACCGACGCGAAGGAGGAGAAGAGAAGAAAAAGGAGAAGTCGGGTTTTGTTACACCCTCAACCTACATGCTTTAGTCTACTCGGATCGGGGCTCGTCGGGATGCGGCTTGGGCACAAGAGCGTCGAGTGTACGTCGGTGAGGTGGTGGCTCGGTTTGGATGAGTTTCGGGTGAAGGGTTTCGGGTTTAAATGGACCGGTTTTCCTTCGGGAATATTATCGGTTTGTCGATGTTAATTTTGGATGTGTATTTGGTGTGTAGGGATGCTAATGATTTGATGTCGTTGTTTCTGAATATTTTTTTTTCGTTCTTGAAAGTGTTGTATGCAAGGGGCTATTTATAGGAAATTCCCGACCTTGGCTAGGAGAGTTTGAACTACCGCTTAGGATAGGAAACGTGGAAGTTGTAAGGCATGAGAATTCCGCTTTCTTGTCAAAGAAGAAAGGGGACACGGCTGGTTGTAGCTTACTCGGCCGAGCACTCGGTCGGGTGTTTAAATCGGTTTTTGGATAGGAAATGTAAGAGTTCGAAAGGAATGCAAATTCCGTTGCTTGGTTGAGAAGCCAAAATCTCGGCTGATTTGAGGAGTATTTCGGCTGATTTGGGTGTCTTGGCCGAGTATTTGATGCTCGGTCGATATCCGATTCGGTTTCCGGATAGAATTCCTACTTGAGATCGAATTCTATCCTTGAACGGATTTGTTTAATATTTTGAAAAGTTGATTTTTTGTAGGATTAAAGTGGGAATCAGCCGTGTGAGGTGTGACGGCTGACTCACGTGTCTCGGAAAAATCTTTGACCGGGTTTTGACTCGATCGCAAAAAGACGGTTTTGCCCCTGGTGTCGGAATCGACCCAAATTAGTCTTATTTGACTCGAAACGACCCACTGGGCCTGATTTTGAGGTTAGTTTTGTAAGATATGTACTCCATAATGAGCCCAAGCCAAATGCCAATGATTTTGAGCCCGTTTCTGAGTATTTAAAGCACGTTTGCGTCCGATCATCATCGGGTGTTTGTCGGAAACTGCTATAGACACCTGGCGGTCAACATGTGGGTGTCTACAGAGCCCCCACTCTGACTGAGGCTTGGACAAGGTGAAAGTCAGAGTAGCTACCAGGCCAATCAAAGATTAAGACCTGGCAGACTTCCGGTCGGGTCGTTTAAGGTCCATTAGACCTGCGTAAAGGGCCCGCCGGCCGGAGACTAGAAATGTACCTGAGTTGATGATGATAACTCCGTGGGGAACCGGACTTGTCGTATAAGCCTATGTCGCTGGGGAGTTGTCTACACGGCTTTGCTTGAGTCGTCCTGTGTAATGATTTATGCCAAGTTTGCATGTAACACATTTTTTAGGAGAAATGACTCGTGCTGGGGAATAAAAATTTGAAGAAGATTATTTGAATTTTTTTGGATGGGAAAATTTTGAAGGATTAAAGTATTTTTTTGACTCTGAGAAGGAATAGGAATGCTAGGGATGTCTTAGCTAGATTTTAGGATTAAAGGCCTGTATGCTAAATCCCCTGGGATTAGGAATCCCAAAGTGAGGAGGAGAACCCGATTTCATGCTATAAATACTCATCTCCCTACTCATAATTTATTCATAATTCTCACAACTCCCTTCCTTCCTTTTAAGAAAAATAAGCTCTGAAAAACATAGTCCTCTTTTTTAGAAATTCATTATGGGAATCGATCGATTAGTCGGAATGCTGCAAGATTGGTCCCGAATTTTCAGAGATGCTAACAAGGTTATTCTGAACCAAAACGGTGTTGCCCAGTTATCCGTTATTCGTCAGATGCAAGTGGATCGTCACTTTCTGGATGCTTGCTTATCTTATTGGGATGATACCTATCATGTCTTTAGGTTTCCTCGAGGCGAAGTCTGTCCTATTCCTGAGGAAATAGCTGCTGTAGGAGGGTGGAATCCTATTCTCCGTCCTGCTATCCCCTTTTCAGTTCGTGATCCGAGGAGGAAATTAAGAGAATTTTTAGGACTTTCTCATATGGAGGTATCCCGTATGCTAGAAGGAAACACGGTCTCCTTGATCGACCTGGCTGAAAAATTTATGAATCAAGATGACGTTCGGGTCAGGCCGGTATATGGCCGTAGGGCCTTCACTTTTTGTATGCTCCATGTCTATGCTTTCGAGGGTCATTTGGATTGGCTATCCTGTATGGGCCATGTCAGACTTCTTTCTGTAGCGGATCAAATGGAGACCGAACATAGTCCAGCCTGGCTGATTACCGGGGAGATTATCGAAGGCTTAGATAATCGTAAGAGGGATCCATCGATCAAGCTGTCTGGTAGCACCCGTCTTCTACAGGTAGGCTGATTTTTTCTTGATTTTCGCAATTTTTGATTTTTTTGCAATTTCCGAGTTTTCGGGTCTTTGATTTTTATGCGGTTTTCGCGTCTTTTCTCGATTTTCTCGGTTTTTCCGATTTTTGCGATTTTGTGATTTTTTTTTTTAAATCGACATTGACTTTTTTTTTTTGCAATTTTGACTTTCAGCTATGGCTTTTTGAGAGGTTATCGATCCTGGATCCTCCTCTAGACGTAAGCCGATATTGCCCAAATCAGGTGATGACAAGAAGACGAACTGTTGACTTTTCTCGTCTTAATACCCAAAAATTCTGGGACGAGCTGCTATCCTTCCATGGAGGCCCATTGATCCGTTCGACCGTACCTTGGTGGCCTATTTATGTCTGGACCGGATTAGAGTTGCGAGATAGGGCCCGTTATCAACTAATCCTATCTTTTAGGCAGACGATTCACCTTTATCCTGATCGCATACTTAGGCAATATGGTCGGGCCCAACGAATCCCGGAGATTGAAGCGGTTGTGAGTGAATCTACTCAGTTATCGGACGTAATGTGTGATATTTGGGCGCAAAGATGGTATACCCGGCACACCTGGCCCATTTCTAAAGCTTCTCCCTCGATCTGGGTATCAGATTCCTACACGAAGTGGACCCAGGCCGATTCTGCTAAAGCCCGTGCTGCTTTAAAGACCGATGAAGCCTTTGACTTGCTGTGCCGAGAACAGGTTAAGGATAATCGAGGCTTTTTTGACGATGGCGATACCCCGGCTACGATGGTCCGATTGATGTCAGGCCAAAAGGGGAAGACCAAGACTTTGACTAAAGGGTCCAGCTCTAAAGGTACATGGGGTATGACGGGCCCCCAGACGGACTTAGAAAGGAGACTTGGTCCAAGACTGGCAGCTAAGGACCGACTTGGTCCTCGGGATAGACTACCCGAGCGCATCCGGGCTCGGATTGAACCCGTGCAGAGGGCGGAGAAGCCGAGGTCGAAGAAGCGGGTTCGAGCAAAGGAAGTTCCACTCGTGATTAGGGAACGTTCGCCCCCACCTCGCCAGCCTCGGGATCCGCGTGACCCGAAAGATAAGGGGAAGGGAAAAATGCACGAGTAGTCTCCTAAATTTTATTATTTAAGTATTACTACTATTTTTTGTGTGATTTTTGTGATCTATTTTTGCGTGAGGCATTTTTTTTGAAATAATAAAAAGATATATTAGTGAAAACCGTTCCTGTCTTTTCGTTATTGCAGTGGTTGTACTCTTTGAGGGGTTGCCTACGTATCCACGATTAGTGGAATCAAACCGATCGTAGTTCAGTCATAGATTTTTGCAATTTTCGAAATACATCAAGAATATTAGTTCGAGATGTGCGACAGTAGGATCAGTAATCCTAACTCATTGACTTGCTTAATTTTTGAAAATTTTGTATAAAAAGATAAACTTTTTAGCAAATGACATTGAGGTAAGGTTAGGGGTAGTAGCGCTTCAGCTGGTCCAAGTTGGTTGGGTTGACAAATTCATTCCCATCCAAGTCCGTCAGCATTACGGCTCCTCCTGATAAAACCTTCTTTACTAGATATGGTCCGGCCCAATTAGGTTTGAATTTTCCCCTTGGGTCGACTGGTAACAAAGCCCGGACAGATTTTAGGACTAGATCGCCCTCTTTGATGTTTCTGGGCCTAACCCTTTTATTGAAAGCCCGTTTTATCCTTTTTTGATATATCTGAATGTTGTTAAGGGCTCGAGATCGTCGTTCGTCTAAAAGAATCAACGAGTCGTACCGGGCTTGAACCCAATCTGCTTCAGGTACTTGACTTTCGAGTAAAATTCTTAAAGATGGTACCTCAAGCTCGACGGGCTGGACTGCCTCCATCCCGTATGTCAGATAGTATGGAGTTGCTCCAGTTGCAGTGCGGATTGAGGTCTGGTATCCCCATAAGGCAAAAGGGATTTTATCGGGCCAATCCCGGTAATTATCAGCCATCTTTTTAAGTATGGTGACAATGGTTTTATTTGCTGCCTCTACCGCTCCATTTATTTGGGGACGGTAAGGTGATGACGTATGTCTTTGAATTTTATATTTTGCTAGCAAAGTAGCGGTTTCAGCTTGGAAATGGGTCCCATGATCGCTTATGAATTCGTGCGGGATCCCGTATCGGCATATAATTTTATCTTGGATAAATTTTGCGACGTGCTTGGCGTTCAAGACACGATATGACTCGGCTTCGACCCATGTGGTAAAATAGTCAATAGCCACTAGAATGAAGCAGTGACCTCCCGTCCCGGAAGGGTTCACCTTCCCGATTATATCAATTCCCCATGTTGAGAATGGCCATGGTGATGTCATGGTATATAATAGGGATGACGGCATATGTTGGACATTGCCGAAAATCTGACAGTTGTGACAGTGCTTGACGTATAACTGACAGTCGGTTTCCATGCTATTCCAATAATACCCGAGTCTTGCGATTTTTCGGGCTAGCATATGGCCATTCATATGCGGGCCGTTTTCGCCATCGTGTACCTCGGCCATGACCTTTTCGGCCTGCGTCTTGTCGATGCATAGGAGTAAAGCTCCCTGTGCTGTCTTTTTGTACAACTGTCCATCGTCCGTGCGGATGAACTGAGTGGCCCATCTTCGTAGGGCCTTCTTGGCCCGGTTTTCAGATCCCGGAGGATATTATCCCGATGTCAAGTAGGTAAGAACAGCCTGGTACCAAGGTTCTGGGTCGGTTATTTCGATGTCTTGGATAGCGTTGATATATGCCGGCTCGGACCGTCTTTCGACGCAAATCGGCATGCTAGTCAGATGTTCCGGGATGTTCAGTAAAGAAGCTAATTTGGATAGTGCATCTGCAAACTGGTTTTCTTCCCGGGGCAGATAAATGTATTCCACCTTTTGAAACTGCTTTTCGAGAACCCTTGCTCGCGCTTGGTAAGCTACGAGATTTGCGTTCCGAGTTTTCCATTTCTGGAGTGCTTGATTAATGACTAATGATGAGTCACCGTGGACCCGGAGGTTTGTTACTCCTAAATCAGCGGCGGCTTGCAACCCGTGAATGCATGCTTCGTATTCGGCTGCGTTATTAGTCACGTCGAAGTCTAACTTGATGGATAACGGGGTGTGCTCTCCTTGTGGTGAGATCAGCAAAATCCCGACACCAAATCCTCGAAAGTTGGATGCCCCATCAAAATATAGATCCCATGTTTTCTGTGTCGGTATGGAATATATCTTCGTCAGGGAAGGCCCAAGTATCGGTATGTCCCTCTTCAGGTACCGGACTATCGGCGAGGAATTCGGCTACTACCCGGCCCTTGATGGCTTTTAATGGTACAAATTTGAGGTCGAACTCAGCTAGCATTAAAGTCCATCTAGATATTCTACCATTGAGGATGGGCTTTTCGAACAGATACTTGATTGGATCCATTCTTGATAGTACGTGCACTTCGTGGCTAAGCATGTAATGTCGGAGCTTTTTAGTGGCCCAAACTAGAGCTAGATACGTCTTTTCGAGCATCGTGTATTTGCATTCGTATTCTAGGAACTTTTTGCTGATGTAGTAAATGGCTCGTTCTTCTGAGTCGACTGTCTGGGCTAGCATAGCCCCCATGGCTGTTTCGGTCGTTGTCAGATATAACGACAGAGGTAGACCGTGCTGAGGTGGCATTAATACCGGCGGAGATGACAGAATCTCTTTGATCTTATCGAAAGCTGCTTGACATTTGTCGTCCCACAGTACCCGTTCTGCTATATTCAGTTTTTTGAAAATGGGCTCACATACCATGGTTAGCTTAGAAATGAACCTGCTGATATATTGGACTTTCCCGAGAAACCCCCTAATTTCCTTTTCGGTTTTAGGTGGCCGCATCTCGGTAATGGCCTTGATTTTGGCTGGGTCAACCTCGATGCCGCGATGGCTGATGATATGGCCCAGTAATTTACCCGATGTTACCCCAAAGCTGCATTTTTGAGGATTTAGTCTCATGTTATACTTGCGTAGTCGGGTGAAGAACTTCCTAAGGGCCGGAATATGCTCGTTTCGTTCTTTGGATTTGACTATCATATCGTCCACGTAGACTTCCACTTCCTTGTGCATCATGTCATGTAATAGGGTAGTGGCGGTCCGTTGATAAGTGGCACCAGCGTTGATAAGCCCAAATGGCATGACGGTGTAACAGTAAATCCCCCAAGGTGTGGTGAAGGTGGTCTTACTCATGTCTTCTTTTGCCATTTTGATCTGATTGTATCCGGCATACCCGTCCATAAAGGATAGAAGGGCATGGTCGGCCGTGTTGTCCACCAGTATGTCGATGTGTGGCAACAGGAAATCGTCTTTCGGGCTGGCCTTATTAAGGTCCCGGAAATCTACACAAACTCGTACCTTTCCGTCTTTCTTGGGTACTGGTACGATATTTGCGACCCAGTCTGGATATTCAGACACTTGGATAAAGCCTGCTTTGAATTGCTTGTCGACTTCCTCTTTGACTTTGAGGGACCATTCGGGCCTCATTCTTCGGAGTTTTTGTTTTACCGGCTTACACCCGTCTTTGATGGGTATACGGTGTTCGGCTATCTCCCGGTCTATTCCCGGCATGTCCTTGTAGAACCATGCGAAGACGTCTTTGAATTCATGGAGTAGGTCCGTGAATTGTTGTTTCTCCTCGGGGTCTAAGGATAAACCTAACTTAAGCATCTGAGGCTCTAAAGGGGTTCCCACATTGATGGAATCGGTTTCTTCGATCACCGGATCTCGGGACTCTCTTTGTTCGAGTTGCTCGACTAGATGCTGAGGTAATGGTACCTGTTCGTCGGGTTTCTCAATGTCATTGCAAGTAAAGTTTTTGAAAATGTTTTGAAAATAAGACAAGTCGTAAGCAGAACGGTTATCGTTATTATTGATAGAAAGTTTTGAAAAAAGCTTAAAGAGAGTTGCCATCTGATCGCTGGTCAGAGGCGGTATGGGGAGTTCTCTCGGGACAGACTCCGAGGCTCCCAGAGGAATGATCGAAGGAAAAGGGGTTACAGACTCGACCCTAGTACTGGACCCTCTAGACTTAGACTCAGACTCCGACTCTGACTCTGACTCAGACTCGGATTCGAACTCGTCGTCTTGCATGTCTCCTTCGCCGGTAGTGAGCTTGTAGACTCGGCCCTCGCTGTCGGTCCATTTGATTGTCTTCCTCCAAGCCCGCTTTCCAGTGTCAGCACCTACTTCAGAGATCAGCTTGGTCGGATCGAATTTATTGCTATGGAGGATCAAGTTGAATATTCCTCCTTAGGGGTAGGGATTATCTTGCTTTCCCCGAACAAGAGCCCCAGCATGGGCTCAGCTTGGTTTGAATCTTCTTTCGATTCGGCGTGGATGAGAGTGAAGATATCATCTGGGATGAAATTGACCTCAGGATAAGTTATAGTGGGCTGGTAAAGACCCGTCTGGACAGCTCCGAATACTGGAGTTACGAAACTCAATTTAGGGTTGCAGGGGCCCAAGTAGGTATCCTTGAAAATGTCGCAGGCCTTTTGGATGCCGGCCCGGACCACGTTTTCCGGTGTTAAGGCATACCCTAAACCGAATTTCGGCTCTTCATTATTTAAGACATCGATGATCTTGCCCGCCGGGAGACCAAGCCTTGAAGTAGCCCCCGGTAAGTAACCCAAATTCTGCAGCATTTTGTCGATGCTGGTTGTGAAGTAGGGCCTAAAAAGATATTCTTCACCGATCATTCCCACGAAATTGAATCCTCGCGGGTCGATTGAACCGGCCGTGTTGCAGCTTGACACGGCTATTGGAGTAGCTTCAAGTGTGATGACCCCGTCTTGTAAAGGTAACTTGACCTTTCTATGAAGAGTGGAAGATACGGCCTTGACTGCGTGGATCCAAGGCCTTCCAAGTAGCAGATTGAACGATGAGGTGACATCGATCACTTGGAATTCTAGTTCTTTTTCAATTGGGCCGGTTATGATGGTTAGTCTGACAGCCCCAGCAACTGACTTCGGGCTTCCATCAAAAGCCTGGATAGTTTGTGCAGTAGGAAGATAGTCGGTCTCGGTAATGCCGAGAGCCTTAGCAGTCCTTAAAGGAAGGATGTTTACAGCTGACCCGTCATCGATTAGGGTCATGGGTAGATATTTGCCTCGGTAAATCACCGTAATATATAGGGCTAGGTTGTGGGTAGCCCCAAATGGTGGTAGATCGGACTCAGAGAAGGTGATAAGCGGGCCTTCTTCTTTGGACTTGCCTTTGAGGTGAGGCAGGATGGTGGCTACCATTTCAGTGGGGGTAACCGACGAGTCTACCTTGATCTCATCGAGAGCTTTAGTAAGTGCTGCCCGATGTTCCTGAGAACTGACCAGAAGCTGCCATATGGTAAGATCAGTTCGGACCCTCTTCAGTTGCTTGACTAGGGCCGTGTTAGCATCTGGTTCTTCGAGTATGGAGTCCGTCTTGGCGGGCTCAGTGGCGGATCCCGGGGTTGAAGATTCGGCCGTGATGACATGAGTACCGACCAGGGCCTTGGTTTTGGCCTTCCGGATCTCTTCGGCCGTGATGGGGACAGTCTCCCCCTTGGTCAGATAAACATCGTCTTCATCGTCATTCCATATCCCGTTGATCTGGGGAATGAAAGGGGAAATGAGATGAGTACAATCGATTATTTCTCCCGCAGAAATGGCGTGAGTAGCAAGAGGGTTGTTTTTGTTACTGGGCTTGTCGCTGGGTAACGGTATCTTCCCACTCTCGATCAGATCTTGAATGAGATGCTTTAATTTCCAGCATTTTTCGGTGTCATGCCCGTTGCCTTGGTGATAGCGACAATAGGCCTGTGCGTTGAAGCTTTTGGACCGCTTCTCGACAGGGACCTCTGGCATTGGGCCTATGGGCTGAATTAGGCCTTTAGAAGATAGCCTTTGTAAGGCGTCGGCATAAGTTGTCCCTATGTCCGTGAATACTCGGGCTGGAGTGTTCTTTTTGGTCGAGGTGTCTAGCAAATTAACCTCGTCAAAGATGCTTCGGGCCGCACTTGTAGTTGCGGGCTTACCGGAAGATGAACTGGCTCCTTGATAGCCCTTTGTAGAGGCCTTAGTAAGGCTCTCTAACCTTAAATCGTCTTCGATTCTCGTACCCATTTCGGTTAAGGTGGCGAAATTGGGTATGATAGCGTACCGGAGATGGATCCGGTAAGATGGGAGGAGATTTTTCACAAAGGCCTCCACTAATACTTTTTCGCTGGGCTTGTCGACCAGCTTGACACTTTCGGCCCTCCACCTTTGGAGGTATTTGGTGAAACCCTCCTTTGGCTCTTGGGCCATGACCTCCAGAGTACGCATGGTTGTCTGGATTTCCGCATTGTCCGCATAGTTTCGGGCGAACTCCGTCGCAACATCGTTCCAAGTTTTGTATTTCTTGGCGTCGAGCTTATAGAACCAAGCTTTTGGGTGCTTTTCTAGCGAGGAGGCAAACAGATGCTTGAACATGTCCGATTTGACTCCTTTTAGGGCCATAAACTCCTTGAAGGCCCGGATATGTAATACCGGGTCTTCGGTTCCGTCGAACATTGGGAGGCCTGTCAAGTTGAGATTGGCAGGAAGTTGATCGGTCAGGGGAGAATAGGTTCGGGCATTCTCCGTATGGATCGAGTTGTGGGTCGTTAAATGGACTTGCTCTTGCAGTTTGAGGACTGCGCTAGTCAATTGGGCTAAAGGCCCATGAGCTTCATCTTCACCCTTTGGCTTGTCCTGTTCTATGGCACTAACCCGGGTGACAATGGCGATCTGGTCGCCCCTGATTTGGTCGAGCTGTTCTTGGATCTTGGCCAATGCGGTGTTCAGTTGATCAATTGAGTCCTTAGTCATGGTTCGAGTGTGAGGCGGCCTGTCTGTGAGAATACCACGTAATCAGCGACCAACCCAAATCGTAGAACTAAAGTACATCCCGAGCAAGGAAAAGGGAAACTAGAGAGGAAATGACTCGGAAAAGTCATCTAGACGGATGACTTGTGAGAGGTGAGCCTCCTTTAGGCTCCAGCTGTGTGGGCTGGGCCCTGCTCGAAAGGAGGTTTACGTGAGACATTCCCCAGACTTCTAAACTCGATTGTGTAGACGGGCCGACCCTTGTAGGAGTATGTCCTACGTAGGTGGGCTTTGCCTTAGTATAATAAGGCGGACTGGGATAGGGAGGAAACCCGTGATGTAAGATCGACGGAGTTTCGACGCTAGAAGACCTTGACGACTTACGACAAGACCCGACACTTGCTAGATACGGGAAGTCCTAAGAAAAGGAAGTTTTTGAAATTTGATTTTTTGAAAGCCCGAGTAAAATCGGGAGAGGAGTCCGGCCTTTTTCGAAAAAAACGAAAGAGGTGGGCCGGATGACGGGTTTAAAAGTTCGAGAATATTTTCGAGTTTTGAAATGGGCATAATACCGGCTAAAAATAGGTTATTTTGAGTAAAATCGTGGATCCTAAATTCGGTATATGTCCCGGGTTTAGAAATTGGATATTTTGAAAAGGATGCTATTTTGAAAAAAGACGTTTTTTGAAAAACGACTTGTAAATCAGGTAGCACGTAGTCATGGGAACAGTATAACGACGCCATGTATGCTCTAATTCTAAGTCTCGGTCAGTCTGAAAGGGTCTATACCAGTGTACACAGCCTATCGAGAATCGGGGCGGACTTCCTAAGTCGAGTTGAGCTTAGAACCTGCCGTAAAACCCATACGAATCGGCTAATGGACACCTTCGACATATCCAATTTGGACTACATCGATAGTATAGTGGGACGTCGGTCACCAGTACCGGCCCGGGAAAATATGGGGTTATGCATGAACCGTAAAACTAAAACGCGTATTGTACTAGTCAAACGATTTCTATTCGAGTCTCACCCTGAGGATGCTGAAGGTCAGTAACGTATCAGCTAATCCCCAGCGGAGTCGCCAAATTGTGGACATGACATAGGTCCACCCCGACGCGGCCACGCGCGGGTTTGGGGAGGCGAATGAATCTCCATGAGATGGTCAAATGGAAATTTAAATCGAAGTTGGAGTCGCCACCGATTTTTATGGTTATTCGGAACCGTTCGAGCCCACTCTATGTCGTAGTGGGTCGTATACAAAATACGGCCCATTTCCGATGTCAGAGTTTATTGGGCTCGTCCCTTTGCATATCGATATAGATGCCGACTTGAGCGGTTAATCGTATATTGAATGACTCTCGTTGCCAATGGTTTCGGACATCCGGAAACCACGGTTCTGAGTAAGGGGTAAGGGTACGTGTTGGGAAGTTCACTAAGAACACCCAACCCCGCCCGCACATTAGCGGCCTCTACTAGGATATCGAATGATGTTTTAATACGCACGTTAGTAATACGATGAATGATATGCAAACATTGTTTTCCTAAACATGCGAGGAATTGAACGGGTTGCTAAGTCGGTTTAATGCATGAAAAATTTAACGTCAAAGTTGAATTTAGCATGTGAAGTTCGTTTTAGTATAATAAAACAAATGATGAAAAAGATATGAATTTGCTACAAAAGATGAACAAACGAGTTAGTATCGATTTGTAAATAATAATATAGCAAATAAATATACGAGATCGAGAAAATAAATATTAATCGAAATCTGAAAAATATCGTTAAGACGCTGTTTTGTTTAAAAAACGAAGTTCGAAAAATAAGAAAAAAACGAGAAAAAAGGGGCGTCGAGGCAGCCGGCCGCGCGGCTCGCCCGGGATGCCGGCGAGTCGCGTGTCGGTCTGATTTTTTGAGACGATTTTCGAAGACTCGACGTTTTTATTAAACCGCGTACAAATATTGCATAATTCGCACTCGATCTAATATTTTCGATATTCGTTATATTTAATAGTTGACTACGAAATCAATATCAAATATTCGGAATAGTTTTAGAAAAGATATAAGTTTTAAAATTGTTTCGTAGAAGAATAAAATAAAACGAACGAAAAAGTTAAAAAAACGTCTCGGACTTCAGGCCCGTGCGCGAGTCGCCTGGGCATGGCGCGACTCGCGTGCGGGTCTGTCCGGTTTTTTATTTTTTGTTCGAAATGGCTAATTTTGATAAATCACGTATAAATACGAATTAATTTATACTCGATTTTATGCTTTCGATATTCGTCGTACCCGATATTTGATTATGAAGTCGATATCGAGTATTCGGAATGAATTTAAAAAGGTTTTGTAAAAAAGAAGTTTGAATAAAAAAGATGTAACGATTTTTAATATCGTCGAGATCTTAATATAATTCTTTTTGATACAATATTCGATTATAGAAAATCGATATCATATTTTTAAGAATATTGTTATATGAAAATAGTTTTTTGATATTACCGATATTAGAAGAAAATAAAAAAATGACGACGATGACCCGTAATAAAAGGACCGACACGAAGGAGGAGAAGAGAAGAAAAAGGAGAAGTCGGGTTTTGTTACACCCTCAACCTACATGCTTTAGTCTACTCGGATCGGGGCTCGTCGGGATGCGGCTTGGGCACAAGAGCGTCGAGTGTACGTCGGTGAGGTGGTGGCTCGGTTTGGACGAGTTTCGGGTGAAGGGTTTCGGGTTTAAATGGACCGGTTTTCCTTCGGGAATATTATCGGTTTGTCGATGTTAATTTTTGGATGTGTATTTGGTGTGTAGGGATGCTAATGATTTGATGTCGTTGTTTCTGAATATCTTTTTTTCGTTCTTGAAAGTGTTGTATGCAAGGGGCTATTTATAGGAAATTCCCGACCTTGGGTAGGAGAGTTTGAACTACCGCTTAGGATAGGAAACGTGGAAGTTGTAAGGCATGAGAATTCCGCTTTCTTGTCAAAGAAGAAAGGGGACACGGCTGGTTGTAGCTTACTCGGCCGAGTGTTTGCACTCGGTCGGGTGTTTAAATCGGTTTTTGGATAGGAAATGTAAGAGTTCAAAAGGAATGCAAATTCCGTTGCTTGGTTGAGAAGCCAAAATCTCGGCTGATTTGAGGAGTATTTCGGCTGATTTGGGTGTCTTGGCCGAGTATTTGATGCTCGGTCGATATCCGATTCGGTTTCCGGATAGCATTCCTACTTGAGATCGAATTCTATCCTTAAACGGATTTGTTTAATATTTTGAAAAGTTGATTTTTTGTAGGATTAAAGTGGGAATCAGCCGTGTGAGGTGTCACGGCTGACTCACGTGTCTCGGAAAAATCTTTGACCGGGTTTTGACTCGGTCGCAAAAAGACGGTTTTGCCCCTGGTGTCGGAATCGACCCAAATTAGTCTTATTTGACTCGAAACGACCCACTGGGCCTGATTTTGAGGTTGGTTTTGTAAGATATGTACTCCATAATGAGCCCAAGCCAAATGCCAATGATTTTGAGCCCGTTTCTGAGTATTTAAAGCACATTTGCGTCCGATCATCATCGGGTGTTTGTCGGAAACTACTATAGACACCTGGCGGTCAAAATGTGGGTGTCTACAGTATGTACAGAGTCGGAATCGCTCCAACTCTTCCAAATCGGTCTCGGGAACCTGAAACGAACTAAAGGAAGCATAAGAAGCCCACTCCGCAAGGCAAGTGGGGTCTTGCGACAAAACCGCGGATGCAACCGGACACAAAACACACAAACAAACAAACACACAAACAAACACTTAGACGGTTGCACCCAAAACAAAAGAAATACAACTTCCCTCTAAAAGCGGTGAATGAAACACCGGTTTAGGACTCGAGGTAAGTGACAACGTTCCCAAGCTAGCAATACAAATCAAGGTGAACTAAACCCTAATAGTATGACGGTAAAGCAACAAAAACATTGGTAACTTACCTAGGTCCTCCTAACTTTCTAAAAACGTACCACGGGACGATCGGCGGAGTGAAAAAGTGAAGAACCACGGTGTTAGTCGACACTGTAGGTAAGTGAGACCCCGCCCCCTTTAGCGCGAGCCAAGAGGGTCGTCCCGTGTCCAAAACCGCCTAACTAGTCCAAGTAAAAAGGTGGAAAACATGCAAAATGAGGGAAGACCGACTAATGCCGCTATCATCCTTCCTCGGGACTCGGTCCTTTGGTAGGCTCTTCACGGCAAAAGTCGGAAAAAGGCTTATTTTTGTGGGGATTTCTTTTTGTGAGACGGGTTTTCTTTTGGCATTTTCTTTCTTTTCGACATTTTGATTTGTTTGTTGCCATGCCATTTCTTTTTCTTCTTTTTTATTTTCTATTTTTTTTTTTTGCTTTTGTGCCTTTTGTTTTTCTTCATTCTTTTCTTTCTTTTCTTTTCTTTGCCCTTTTTTTTTGGCAAGATTTGGCTTTTTGGCATTTCTTGACAATTAAGAAAGAGAGAATCAACAAATTGCAATTTATTGTGTGGATATGTGTAGGAGGTGGGTAAATGGGTGAGTCGGGGAGCATCCTTCCCTTCAAACCCACAAAAAGTGGAGAACTTGGACTAATCAAACAATCCTAAACACGGTCACCTAAGGGACGAGACTCGGTAACCAAGGCCTTTTCACACCGTGGGTGGTCATAATGGTCAAAAGTGCAAATCCCGCAGTAAATCCCTAGTAAGCTAGGTGGACTCAAGGTAAAGGACCAACGAATTCATTGATTTAGGGTCATTCTACTAGGCTAAAGTCCAAGACTCGATTTACACTACTAGGAAGGGAAAGTAAGCACTCGCACACTAGCCTCTAAACCGGGTTTTCGAAAACCTTTTACGCACAAGACACAACTACAAACAAAACAAAGACATGACGAAAACGAAAGAAAAAGAAACAAAAGGCAACAAAAAAAAACATGAACAAACAAACACCACCCCAAACTTCCAAACATATCCCCAAATCAACCACAAGTATGTACAAGCTCCACCCGAGCACACCTCAACACAACCTTCTCCAAACATTACAAAAACACGACACAAAGACATAAAAGGAAAAATACACAAAAGAAAAATCTTTTTGATTTTTATGAATTTTTTTCAAATTTTTAGGGGTTTTTCAAAGATTTTTCGAAAAACTAAGAAAATAAAACTAACTATATTAGAATATTTCTCCCCCACACTTAAACCGAGCAATGTCCTCATGCTCGATCGTAGTATGCGAAGAGGCAAAAGAAAAGAAAAGAAACTACGAAAATAAAGCTAAAAATCAAAAAGAAAAGGGTAGAAGATGTCCGGCCGGGGTGTAATCAAGTCACCATGGGCCGAGACAAGAAAAGATATGGAAGGGGGAAGAAATAAAAAGAAAGAAATAAAAGGAAATGGGAGGGGAGGGCTAGGTGTAATCAAGTCACCTAGCCCGGATTCCGTCCAAATCCGACTAATTCCTAAAAAGGGTGAAAATCTTGCATATTTGGATTAATCGATTGACTCTCGACGTAATCACGTCGTCGGGAGTCGGGAGCAACCATACTACGGCCTAGAAGGCCACTAGATACCATGACTGAAGGGGAAGGGGGGGTAAACAAGAGAAAACAAGCGACAAAAGACGGAAAAGTAAGGAAAGTTGCTTTACCAAAATGCTAGCAACTCACGAACTCCATCGTCCTCAATGATCATTATAGGTACGGTGCTTGTCTTCTTGGATGCCATCTCGCTTCACACTTGAGAAGAACTCACGGTAGAGGTAGTAATGGTAGGGGGTGGGATTTGACGCGAGAGTCGGTGTAAAGTGGATAGGAAATGGAGTAAGGTTATGACGATGAAGTATATGGGGCATATGATAAGGCTAGGATAGCTAGGGAGGTTGGGAGGGGTTATAGAATGGTTGGGTGGACTCAATTGTCGAAGAAGAAACACAAGGGGGGAGCAGAGGACCACCCCGGTCGGGTTGCCTCACTCGTCCCGATCGGGACGCCCTCATCCCGGTCGGGACGCACCCACAGTAGGCTCGAACTTTGGTACCTCCATCCCGATCGGGATGGCTTCTTCCCGGTCGGGAAGCCTCTTCCCGGTAGGGATGGGCCTTCTTCAACTTCCACAATCCCAAAAGCTTGCTCCAAGCTTCAAAAACCCGATCCTCATGCTTACTATCCAATCTCTATCATAGCCTTTCCTCTCTAGGAATCATCTTCACTTCACCTATCCAACAAAGCCCACATACACATCAAATTCTCTCCCTCACAACGCTCATCAATCAATCCAAATAACAAGAGTATCACAAAATTCAAACTAACTACAAGCAAGAGATATATACAAAGAGACGGTTCTTGTGGAACTCCGTCAAACCAAGATGGTGCATTCTTCATTCTTTTTCAACAACCTTGAAACCGATTCCATCCCCATCAAGGGCACGTAGGAACAAGTCAAAGGCCCTAGCAAAGTCTTCAATCAAGCTTGATATATAACCGTCCACGAACCAAGGCTCTTCATGACCTTGCATCGACGTTCCAGGGGCATCCCGATCTTCCAAGCTCAATGGCTTGAACTTGTATTTTTGATCTTTAGGGATATACCCGAACATCCACTTGTCCTCATGCGGGCCCAAGGGCGGCTCATCCTTCTCCTCGCTTTTCAACTTGTCGTCAAGCCCATGATATGGGCACTCATCTTCCTCCAAATCGGAGTCATCATCCTCAAGTACATAAGAGTACTTCTTCAAGCTTTGTCCTGGCTCACCCCCTAGACCGACGTCTTTCGTGGCTTGGATCATATTGCAAGACTCATTGTTGGTGGGCGAAGTGTTACCTTGGAGGTCAAACACTAACCTTTCTTCCCCCAACTCGAAGGTGATCCTACCGTTCTTCACGTCGATCATAGCACCGGCGGTGTGTGGAAATGGGCGCCCAAGGATAATGGGAGTGTTGGCATCTTCCGGCATGTCGAGCACGATGAAGTCGACCGGAATGAAGAACTTCCCAATTCTTACCGGCACATCCTCTAGCATCCCTAATGGTCGATTGAATGATTTATTGGCCATTTGGAGTGTAATGGAGGTACATTTCAACTCCTTCATCCCGAGTCGGCAACAAATAGAATAGGGAATGATGCTCACACTCGCGCCCAAGTCACATAACGCATTCTTGATCATGAAATTGCCTATGGCGCAAGGGATCGAGAAACTACCCGGATCCTTCAACTTCGGAAGCGTGGAACCTTGAATAAGCTCGCTCACCACCCTCGTGAACGATATCGTCTCTTCCATGTCGATGGATCTCTTCCTAGCTAGGATATCCCGCATGAATCTACCATATGTCGGGACTTGGGTAAGTAACTCGGTAAACGGGACACTAACATACAATTTCTTCACAATGTTAAGGAACTTGTCATATTGAGTATCATCCTTGGTCTTCATTTGCCTTGATGGGAAATGCAACTTGATTTGGTACTTGTTTTGCTCGATAGGGGTGGACTCCTCAAATGACACTTTCCTTTTACCCTTGTCTTTCTCTTGAAGTGGGGGAGGGTTGTCTTCTTGGGGTTTTTCGATCTCCCAAAGGACTTGCTCCTCCATTGGATTATCAAAGCTTGAGCTTTCTTCAATTGGACATGCCATTTTCTTTGTCGGTTCTTGCATTGGCTCTTGTTCACTAGGGAATGAAGGGGAGTCATGATAAGTGTGATTTGTAGTGCCTATTTTGTAGTGTTTTGGTCCCATTTTCCTTGTATAATCGCTCCTTGGGAGCGGTTTAGGGGCTTCTTATGCTTCCTTTAGTTTGTTTCAGGTTCCCGAGACTGATTTGGAAGAGTTGGAGCGATTCCGACTCTATACATACACATTTTGGAGCCAACGGAGTAAAGGAACGATGATTCGATGCCTTGGAATCGACCCCGAGACCTTGGGACCCAAACCCGAGCCTCCGAGACCCGGTCCAAAGTCCCGAGAATCGACGGGAAGCCCATGAGAAGCAAGGAGGGACCAAAGAGCTCTTAAGGGAGGCCTACAAAGACCCATCCCGTTCGGGATGGCCTCATCCCGTTCGGGATGAAGTGAGCATGAAGCGCGGCTACTGTGAGCCTATCCCGATCGGGAAGGTGGCGTCCCGACCGGGACCGACCTCGTCCCGACCGGGACCATCCCGTCTCGGCCGGGACGGGCCTGCTGCTGCACGCCTTGCTTTCTTTTCTTCTCCTTTCATTCTTAAACCCTATATATACCCTTCCCTTGTTATGTAAAGCGGATGCACTTCATTAGACACTAACCCTAGACTACTTTAGGTTAGATTAGATTAGATTAGTGTAGATTAGTCGGTAATTAGTGGTTAATCCTAGATTACTCTTGTATTATTGGATCTCTTGAAGAATCCATCCAAGATTGACAACCTTGGTGGAATTATTTGGGTTTTCTTCTATACAAGTGTTCTTCTTTTCATTCTTCACTAGTATGGTATAATCCTTCCTTCCTTTTTGTTCTTAATCTTGTTTGTTCATTAAAGTTTGCATCTTTGTTGTTTGTTTTGTTGATTGTTCATTATTTCACTTGTTCCATTATGATAGTTTTGTAGTTTGTTTTGATTCTTCTTGTTAGTGTTAGTTTTAGGTTAGATATGTTAGAGTAGTGTTCTTGCTAGGGTTAGTAGGGTGATTAGGGTGTTAATTGGTTGATTAAGGGTTTGTTGGAGATGGTGGTGGAAGATTTGGGTTTCCTCTTGGTTTGGTGCACATCACATGTATGTTGAAATGCTTGATTGACTAGTAGTTGCAAATACTTGTTTTTCTTTCCTTTCTCTTGTGGGTGATAGTTTGTTTGTGGGTTCGGTTCCCTCACTAAGTTGCGAGAGCCCGGTGAGGACGACCCCTAGGTCGGTCTAAGTAGCGAGAGCCCGGATTTGACCTAGGTCCCGGTATCCTGCTAGTAACCCCGTTTGTTGTGTGTGTCGCCGAGATGGGTTCTAGGTGGAACCTCTAGGTAGGTCTAAGTTGTGAGAGCCCGGACCAACCTAGATCACCCTACTACCTCCTTCACTCTAGTTCTCCCTCGACCATTCTGTTACCCTTTTGACCCCGACCTAATCCTAGCCCGTTTTCCTAGTTTGTTCTCCTTAGTCATAGTCTAGCCTTCTCCCCCTCTTATCATTCTCATTGTAGCTTAGCTCGTTGACTTAGTCTCGTATTTAGGCGACCTTAGTCTAGGCTATACATTACCGTCCCCATGGATTCGACCCGACTTACCCTATCTACCCATTTAGGATTAGCCGGTTATATTATTGACGTTTGGGACGTGACGACAAATCCCTTAGCATCAATTTGGCGCCATTGCCGGGGATCGAACCCGGGTCACCCGCGTGACAGGTGAGAATACGTACCACTATACTAAAAATTGATGGGAGGGATTCGTCACGTCCCAACCGTCAATAAAATAACCGGCTAATCCTAACTAGGGTAGATAGGGCAAGTCGGGTCGAATCCACGGGGACGGTAATGTATAGTCTAGACTAAGGTCGCCTAAATACTAGACTAAGTCAACGAGCTAAGCTAAACTGGAGAATGATAGAAGTGGAGAAAGCTAGACTGAGACTAAGGTGCCGGAGAAACAAACAACGAAACGGGCTAGGATTAAGTAGGGGTCAAAGGGGTAACGGAATGGTCGAGGGAGAACTAGAGTGAAGGAGGTAGTAGGGTGATCTAGGTTGATCCGGGCTCTCGCAACTTAGAAAAACCTAGAGGTTCCACCTAGAACCCATTTCGGCGACACACACAACAAACGGGGTTACTAGCATGATATCGGGACCTAGGTCAAATCCGGGCTCTCGCTACTTAGACCGACCTAGGGGTCGTCCTCACCGGGCTCTTGCAACTTAGTGAGGGAACCGAACCCACAACAAACTAACACCCACAAGAGAAAGGCAAGAAGAACAAGCATTCTCAACTACTTAGTCATTCAAGCATTTCAACAAACATGTGATGCACATCAAACAAGAAGAAACCCAAATCTTCCACCAACATCTCCAACATACCCTTAATCATTCAATTAACACCCTAATCACCCTACTAACCCTAGCAAGAACACTACTCTAACATAATCAAACTATAACTACAAGAACAAGATGAATCAACATAGGAAAACATAAACAAACTAGAGAAAACAATGAACAACAATCAAAGATTAAAACTTGGAAGATTAAACGTGAAAGATCAAAGGAAAAGAGAAAGGAAAGATTATACCAACTACAAAGGATGAAAAGGAGAACACTTGTATAGAAGAAAACCCAAATAATTCCACCAAGGTTGTCAAGCTTTATAGATTCTTCAAGAATTCCTTATTACACGAGCTAATCTATGATTAACTACTAATTACCGACTAATCTACACTAATCTAATCTAATATAACCTAAAGTAGTCTAGGGTTTTAAGGATATAACATAAGATAAGATGAGATGGTGTCTTAATACAAGACAGGGGTATATATAGGGTTTAAGAATGAAAGGAGAAGAAAAGAAAGCAAGGCGTGCAGCAGCAGGCCCGTCCCGGCCGAGACGGGATGGTCCCGGTCGGGACGAGGTCGGTCCCGGTCGGGACGCCACCTTCCCGATCGGGATGGGCTCAAAATAGCCGCGCTTCATGCTCACTTCATCCCGAACGGGATGGGTCTTTGTAGGCCTTCCTTAAGAGCTCTTTGGTCCCTCCTTACTTCTCATGGGCTTCCCGTCGATTCTCGGGACTCGTGATCGGGTCTCGGAGGCTCGGGATTGGGTCCCGAGGTCTCGGGGTCGATTCCAAGGCATCGAGTCATCGTCCTCTACTCCGTTGGCTCCAAAATGTGTATGTATAGAGTCGGAATCGCTCCAACTCTTCCAAATCGGTCTCGGGAACCTGAAACGAACTAAAGGAAGCATAAGAAGCCCATAAATCGCTCCCAAGGAGCGATTCCACAAGGAAAATGGGACCAAAACACAGTAAAATAGACAGTACAAATTACACTTATCAACTCCCCCACACTTAACCCTTACTCGCCCTCGAGTAAGCACATACTAACTACTATACCATCCGAGTGGGTATTAGCGCACCCTACGCCCCTTCAACTCACGCAAGTGCACTTAGAGGACAAGTGCACTCCGCGAGGCAAGTTGGGTCTTGCGACAAAACTGTAGATGCAACCGGACACAAAACACACAAACAAACAAACACACCAACAAACACATAATCGGTTGCACCCAAAAGAAAACAAATACCGCTTCCCTCAAACAAGCGGTGAAAGAAGCACCGGTTTAGGACTCGAGGTAAGTGACAACGTTCCCAAGCTAGCAATACAAACCAAGGTGAACTAAACCCTAATAGTATGACGATAAAGCAATAAAAACGTTGGTAACTTACCTAGGTCCTCCTAACTTTCTAAAAACGTACTACGGGACGATCGGCGGAGTGGAAAGTGAAGAACCACGGTGTTAGTCGACACTTTAGGTAAGTGAGACCCCGCCCCCTTTAGCGTGAGCCAAGAGGGTCATCCCATGTTCAAAACCGCCTAACTAATCCAAGTAAAAAGGTGGAAATAATGCAAAATGAGGGAAGACCGACTAATGCTGCTATCATCCTTCCTCGGGACTCGGTCCTTTGGTAGGCTCTTCACGGCAAAAGTCGGAAAAAGGCTTATTTTTGTGCGGATTTCTTTTTGTGAGACGGGTTTTCTTTTGGCATTTTCTTTCTTTTCGACGTTTTGATTTGTTTGTTGCCATGCCATTTCTTTTTCTTCTTTTCTATTTTCTTTTTGGCTTCCATATCTTTTCTTGTCTCGGCCCTTGGTGACTTGACTACACCCCGGCCGGACACCTTCTACCCTTTTCTCCACTTTTGTTTTTGATTTTTAGCTTTATTTTCGTAGTTTCTTTTCTTTTTCTTTTGTCTCTCCGCACACTACGATTGAGCATATGAGGACATTGCTCGATTTAAGTGTGGGGGAGCGATATTCTAGTATAGTTAGTTTTATTTTCTTAGTTTTTCGAAATTCCCGGTATATGCCTCCGGTAAAGTGGATGGACCCGGCAAAACGTCTTCCGTGAAGGTTGAGTGAGAAGAAAACTTAGGCATGATTGGATATAAGGGAGAAGATGGTGGTGTAGATGGTGTTGATGTAGATGAAGAGGGGGAACTAGGAGAAGAAGAATCACCAAAAGGGTTAATGAATCCCCCTTCGGCCGTCTCTCGATGTGGATTGTTCAAGCCGACTCCTTGGGCTTGCCCTTGATGAGTATTGCTTGCACTCGGTTGAGAGATCCTAACCCGATTAATCGTCCGTTGGCGAAAGGCTCGAAAGAGTCTCTCCGGCTCTGGATTAAAGAGATAGAAGTTACCTCCCCTCCTAGGCATACACTACACACTAGAACAAACGTGAGACCACCTAGTGCTTTGTGGGCACTAGGCAACGACAATAAACAAACACAACTCGAGACAAAGAGAAAAAGAAGAAATAAAGCTAAGGAAAGAAGAAAAATCTAGAGAATATTCACAAGAGAAGATGGGAGAGCACAATGAAGGGTAACTAAGTCTAGAAATAAGCAAACTAAGTCTAAACAATGCACCGTCCCCGGCAACGGCGCCAAGTTGATGGTAGGGATTCGTCACGTCCCTAGCCGATCAATAAAACACCGACTAACCTAGTGGGTAGCTAGGGCAAGTTGGGATCGTATCCACGAGGACGGTATATCAAGGTTTAGACTAGGTTGGCCTATAACGAGACTAGATTACCAAACAAACATAAAGAAGCGATGAATGGAAAACTATGAAGGAGGAGGGGTAAGAACTAAACTAACACTAGAGACTAATTAAACAATGAAACTAACGGAAATAATGACTAACTAAGAGGTGAACTCAAATATGGAAGGAAAGTGGGGCAGGTCGGGTTCATAGGAGTAGAAAGGGTAATTGGGGTGATCAAGGGCATAGGTGTCTCCTAATCGCTAGAGTCGGTCAGGGCTCTCGCAACTTAGACCGATGTCAAGGTGGGTCCGGGCTCTCGCAGCTTAGACCCTAGTCCGCGCTCTCACGACTAAACTATTCTCAACATTTCCATAAAATAAGCATTCAATGAGAAGATGAACACAAGTATGGGAAGCATGGCCACTACAACTCACACAAGCATATCAACAAACACATAGAGTGCCCACAATGTGACTAACAACAAAGATGCAATCTTTTCCCCTTAATCAACCCTAATCATCCATAATCTACCCCTAATCCTCCTACTAACCCCACAAGAAGACTATCAGTCATTATAAAGAGGAAACCAACATTCACAAGAGAAATCAATACTACTAAACAAGCATCCATAATGAATAACAAGAATAATAACAATAACAATATGAAAAGATTCAAACAAGATTAAATAAACTAAGAACAAGAGTAGAGATGATTATACCAACACTAGATGAAGAAAAGATGCAACCTTGTATTAATGAGAAACCCAAATACAATCCCAAGGTTGTCAAGCTTGGAACAATCTTCAAGAATCCCTTAATCCAAGACTAATTACAATGATAAACTAAGGATTAAAGAGAAGATTAAACTAATGAGAGTAGCAATAATCTAGGGTTTTAAATGTTAATGGAGGCTTCAACTAGTCTAGGGTATGATAAGATCCCTTAAAATTACAAGAAGGGAGTATATATATGGGTACAAGAATGAAGGAGAAGAAAAGAAACAATGCGGGTGAGCTGTAGCCCATCCCGACCGGGACGGATCATCCCGATCAGGAAGGGTTCTGTCATCCCGATCGGGAAGGTTTCAACCCGACCGGGACGGACCCACAGTGGCACTCCTAATCGTGCACCCATTCCCGATCGGGAAGGCCACTATCCCGACCGGGAAGGGTCTTGTATTCCTCCAATAAGAGCTCTAGGGTCCCTCCTAGTATCTCATGGGCTTCCCGTCGATTCTCGGGACTCGGGATCGGGTCTCGGAGGCTCGGGATTGGGTCCCAAGGTCTCGGGGTCGATTCCAAGGCCTCGAGTCATCGTTCCTTTATCTCGTTGGCTCCCAATGAGCGATTTCACAAGGAAATGGGACCAAAACATAGCAAAATAGGCACTACAAACTACACTTATCAACTCCCCTACACTTAACCCTTACTCGCCCTCGAGTAAGCACAAACTAAATACTAAACTAACCGAGTGGGTATTAGCGCACCCTACGCCCTTTCAACTCACGCGAGTGCACTTAGAGGACAAGTGCACTCCGCAAGGCAAGTTGGGTCTTGCGACAAAACTGTGGATGCAACCGGACACAAAACACATAAACAAACAAACACATAGACGGTTGCACCCAAAACAAAAGAAATACCGCTTCCCTCTAAAAGCGGTGAATGAAACACCGGTTTAGGACTCGAGGTAAGTGACAACGTTCCCAACCTAGCAATACAAACCAAGGTGGACTAGACCCTAATAGTATGACGATAAAGCAACAAAAACGTTGGTAACTTACCTAGGTCCTCCTAACTTTCTAAAAACATACTACGGGACGATCGGCGGAGTGGAAAAGTGAAGAACCACGGTGTTAGTAGACATTGTAGGTAAGTGAGACCCCGCCCCCTTTAGCGTGAGCCAAGAGGGTCGTCCCGTGTCCAAAAACCGCCTAACTAGTCCAAGTAAAAAGATGGAAAATATGCAAAATGAGGGAAGACCGACTAATGCCGCTATCATCCTTCCTCGGGACTCGGTCCTTTGGTAGGCTCTTCACGGCAAAAGTCGGAAAAAGGCTTATTTTTGTGGGGATTTCTTTTTGTGAGACGGGTTTTCTTTTGGCATTTTCTTTCTTTTCGACATTTTGATTTGTTTGCCATGCCATTCTTTTTCTTCTTTTCTATTTTCTTTTTGGCTTTTGTGCCTTTTCTTTTTCTTCATTTCTTTTCTTTCTTTCATTTCTTTTCTTTCTTTTCTTTTCTTTGCCCTTTTTGGCAAGATTAGGCTTTTTGGCATTTTCATTGCATAACAAGAAAGATAGAAGTCAACAATTTGCAATTTATTGTGTGGGAATGTGTAGGAGGTAGGTGAATGGGTAAGTCGGGACGGGCCCTTCCCTTCAAACCCACAAAAAGTGGAGAACTTGGACTAATCAAACAATCCTAGACACGGTCACCTAGGGGACGAGACTCGGTAACCAAGGCCTTTTCACACCGTGGGTGGTCATAATGGTCAAAAGTGCAAATCCCGCAATAAATCCCTAGTAAGCTAGGTGGACTCAAGGTAAAGGACCAACGAAATCATTGATTTAGGGTCATTCTACTAGATTAAAGTCCAAGACTCGATTTACACTACCAGGAAGGGAAAGTACACACTCACACACTAGCCTCTAAACCGGATTTTCGAAAACCATTTACACAAGACACAACTACACAACACATCACAAGGACTCAACGAGAATGAAAGGAAAAGAAACAAAAGGCAACAAAATAAAACAAAACAAGACATAACGAACATGTAAACAAAGCACACACCACCCCGAGATTCTCAACAAGTCATCAAAACCACCACAAGTATGCACAAGCTCCACCCGAGCACACTTCAACACAACCTCTTCCAAACATCACAAGGAATAAAGAGAGAAAGAGGGTTAGAAGATGTTACCGGATGTCTTTAAAGCTTTCCAAACAATGGTGATTGAGCAACCTATAAGAAAAAGGGAGGCAAAACACACACAATATAAAACAAAAAATCGACACAACGACACAAAAAGAAAATCTTTTTGATTTTTGTGAAATTTTTTAAAATTTTTATGGTTTTTAAAGATTTTTGGAAAAAGGGAAAAAATGAAACTAACTACGATAGAATATCGCTCCCCCACACTTAAACCGAGCAATGTCCTCATATGCTCAATCATAGTGTGCGGAGAGACAAAAGGAAAGGAAAAGAAACTACGAAAATAAGGCTAAAAATCAAAGAATAAGGCGAAGAAAACGGTAGAAGGTGTCCGGCCGGGGTGTAGTCAAGTCACCATGGGCCGAGACAAGAAAAGATATAGAGGGGGAATAAAATAAAAAGAAGGAAATGGGAGGGCTAGGTGTAATCAAGTCACCTAGCCCGGATTCCGTCCAAATCCGACTAACTCCTAAAAAAGGGGTGAAAATCTTGTAAATTGTACTATTCGATTGACTCTCGACGTAATCACGTCGTCGGGAGTCGGGAGCAACCATACTACGGCCTCGAAGGCCACGAAGATCCCATGACTCGAGGGAAGGGGGCAAAAAATGAAAAACAAGCGACAAAAAGACGGAAAAGTAAGGATAGTTACCCAAACCGAGCGGCTAGTAACTCACTTGCTCCATCGTCTCGATGATCATTAGAGGCTCGTCGCTTGTCTTCTCGGTTGCCATCTCGCTTCACACTCAAGGAGGACTCACGGTCGGGGTAGTAATGGTGTGAGGGGATGGGATTTGATGCGAGAGTCGGTGTAAAGTGGATAGGAAATGGAGTGAGGGCATGACAATGAAGTACATGGGGCATATGATAAGGCTAGGGTATCTAGGGAGGTTGGGAGGGGGCATAAAACGGTTGGGTGGACTCGATTTGCGAAGAAGAATCACAAAGGGGGAGCAGAGGACCATCCCGGTCGGGAAGATTGATCCCGATCGGGTTACCTCACCCGTCCCGGTCGGGACGGATCCACAGTGAGCTCGAATCTTGGTACACCCATCCCGATCAGGACGGCTCCTTCCCGGTCTGGATGCCACACCCGTCCCGGTCGGGACGCCTCATCCCGGCCGGGATGGGCCTTCTTCAACTTCCACAATCCCAAAAGCTTGCTCCAAGCTTCAAAAACCCGATCCTCGTGCCTACAACCCAAGGTATATCATAGCCAATCCTCTCTAGGAGCGTTCTCACTTCACCTATCAAGCAATACTCAAACACACATCAAACTCTCTCCCTCACAACGCTCATCAATCAACCCAAATAACAAGATTTCACAAAAATCCAACTAGCTACAAGAAAGAGATATATACAATGAGACGGTTCTTGTGGAACTCCGTCAAACCAAGATGGTGCTCCCTTCATTCTTTTTCAAACAACCTCCAAACCGATTCCATCTCCATCAAGGGCACGTAGGAACAAGTCGAAGGCCCTAGAGAAGTCTTCAATCAAGCATGTCATATAACCAACCACATACCAAGGCTCTTCATGGCCTTGCCTTGACGTTCCCGGGGCATCCCGATCTACTAAGTTCAATGGCTTAAACTTGTACTTGTGATCCTTCGGGATATACCCAAACGTCCAACGATCCTCATGTGGCCCCAAGGGGGGCTCATCTTCTTTCTTATCATTGCACTTCAACTTGTCATCAAGCCCATGAGATGGGCGCTCATCCTCCTCACTCTCGGAGTCATCATCATCAAGTACATAAGAGTACTTCTTCAAGCTTTGTCCCGAATCATCCCCTCGATCGACGTCTTCCGTGGCATGGATCACATTACACGTCTCGGTCATAGGCGAAGTGTTGCCTTGGAGGTCGAACACTAACTCTTCGTCGCCTAGTTGAAAGGTGATCCTACCCTTCTTCACATCGATCACGGCACCGGCGGTGTGTAAAAATGGGCGTCCAAGGATGATGGGAGTGTTAGCATCCTCCGGCATGTCAACCACAATGAAGTCAACCGGAATGAAGAACTTCCCTATTTGTACCGGCACATCCTCTAACATTCCCAATGGTTGGTTAAGAGACTTATCGGCCATTTGGAGTGTAATGGACGTACACTTCAACTCCGTCATCCCTAATCGCTCACAAATGGTGTAGGGAATAATGCTCACACTCGCACCCAAATCACACATAGCTCTCTCGATCTTGTAATTGCCGATGGTGCATGGGATAGAGAAACTACCCGGGTCTTTCAACTTCGGAAGCGTGGAACCTTGAATAAGCTCGCTCACCACCCTAGTGAACACTACCGTCTCTTCCTTGTCGATGGACCTCTTCCTAGCCAAGATTTCTTTCATGAATTTTCCATATGCCGGGATTTGTGTAAGTAACTTGGTGAATGGGACATTCACATCCAATTTCTTCACAATACTAAGGAACTTGTCGTATTGAGTGTCCACCTTAGTCTTCATTTGTCTTGATGGGTAAGGCAACTTGATTTGGTACTTGTTTTGATCATTAAGGGTGGGCTCTTCAAAGGACACTTTCCTTTTTCCCTTGTCTTTCTCTTGAAGAGGGGGAGGGTTGTCTTCTCGGGGTTTTTCAACTTCCCATAAAACTTGCTCCTCAATTGGATTTTCATAGCTTGCATCGTCTTGAGAGGGGGGTATGACTTCTTGTCTTGGTTCTTGCTCACTGGGGGAAAAAGAGGGTTCATAGGATGTACCTCTCCTCGTAGTAATAGCATTTACATGCTCAAATTTCGGTGTTTCGCCTTGAAGAGGTAGTTGCCCCTTTTCTCTTGTAGAGATCTCCGAAGCAAGTTGAGATATTCGGGTTTCCATCGACTTCGCATGAGCATCTCTTGCTAGGTTGTCCTTTTGAACGTAAGCAAAGAACTCTTGTTGATTTCTTGCCATCGTTTGATTACTCCTTTGCATATCCATCATATACTTTTGTACGTCGAAATCCCGTGGTGGAGATGATGGATTATGTGGAGTATCGGTGAGGGCTAACGGAGTACCATAGTCATGAATAGGAGACCGGCTCCTAGGCTTGCTTTGTTGTTGATGACTTTGATTTGCTTGTTGTTGTTGATGCTTCCCTTGGAACCCATGAGAATTGCCTTGATTAAGGCCTTGATTGTGGTTTTGTTGTTGTTGGAAGCCTTGGTTTCCTTTGAAACCGCCTTGATTGTTGTTGTGAAAGGTACCTTGGTTATTTTGCTTGAAGTTGTTGAAGGGTCTTGGATTACCCATGTAACCTTGGTAACCTTGGTTGTTGTCCCTTAAGGGAGGTGTAACATAGGGACGATGTTGTTGTTGATGTTGAAAGGCTTGTTGTTGAGGGACTTGATTGGAAGCTTGGTATTGATTATAGTAGGAGGGACCTTGCTTGAATGCCTGAAAGGCGTTCACTTGCTCAATACTTCCTCTACAATGCATAGGATCATGACAACCGATTCCACAAGTATCACACATCCCAAAATAAGGCAAAGGAGGTGCAAACTCCAAAGCATTCACTTCTTGAATCGGTTGATGGTGGGAGGAACTAGAGCTTTGAACTTGGTTGAGGTGGCTTTGGAGCTTTTTGTCAATGGTCTCCATGTGAGTTCTTAGTTGAGCCCCAAGATCAATGCTCAATTGTGTAATGGCATCTACCTCGTGCCTACCTCCTCGATTCGCCTTCCTAGGCCTAGAGTATTGGGAATTGTGAACCGCCATCTCTTCAATCCTTGACCAAGTTTGGTCATCCTCCACTTCGGTAAACCTACCGTTAGATCCCATGTTGAGTATGGCCCTCGAGTCTTCATATAGTCTGTTCCAAAATTGTTGTACGAGGAACCATTGTGATAAACCATGGTGTGGGCAAGAACGGATCAAGGCTTTGAATCTTTCCCATGATTCATAGAGGCTTTCATCATCACGTTGTTGGAAACCCGTGATAGAAGCTCTCAATAGATTTGTCTTCTACGGGGGGTAGAATTGTTGGTAGAAGGCTAAGGCTAGCTTCTTCACGAATGGTCTCAAGACCAAATCAATGCCAAGTCTCGCTTTGTCCAACCCCTTGAACCATTGCTTCGCTTTACCAATAAGAGAGAAAGGAAATAATACCCACCGGATTTGGTCTTGAGTAATTCCCGTTTGTGAAATAGCGTAACAATAATCCGAAAAGGTTTCCATGTGTTGATGAGGATCTTCGGTTGGTAACCCACTAAATTGACTTCTCTCGATCAATTGGATAAATTGCGTTTTCGCCACAAAATTCCCGGTATATGCCTCCGGTAAAGTGGATGGACCCGGCAAAACGTCTTCCGTGAAGGTTGAGTGAGAAGAAAACTTAGGCATGATTGGATATAAGGGAGAAGATGGTGGTGTAGACGGTGTTGATGTAGATGAAGAGGGGGAACTAGGAGAAGAAGAATCACCAAAAGGGTTAATGAATCCCCCTTCGGCCGTCTCTCGATGTGGATTGTTCAAGCCGGCTCCTTGGGCTTGCCCTTGATGAGTATTGCTTGCACTCGGTTGAGAGATCCTAACCCGATTAATCGTCCGTTGGCGAAAGGCTAGAAAGAGTCTCTCCGGCTCTGGATTAAAGAGATAGAAGTCACCTCCCCTCCTAGGCATACACTACACACTAGAACAAACGTGAGAACACCTAGTGCTTTGTGGGCACTAGGCAACGACAATAAACAAACACAACTAGAGACAAAGAGAAAAAGAAGAAATAAAGCTAAGGAAAGAAGAAAAATCTAGAGAATATTCACAAGAGAAGATGGGAGAGCACAATGAAGGGTAACTAAGTCTAGAAATAAGCAAACTAAGTCTAAACAATGCACCGTCCCCGGCAACGGCGCCAAATTGATGGTAGGGATTCGTCACGTCCCTAGCCGATCAATAAAACACCGACTAACCTAGTGGGTAGCTAGGGCAAGTCGGGATCGTATCCACGAGGACGGTATATCAAGGTTTAGACTAGGTTGGCCTATAACGAGACTAGATTACCAAACAAACACAAAGAAGCGATGAATGGAAAACTATGAAGGAGGAGGAGTAAGAACTAAACTAACACTAGAGACTAACTAAACAATGAAACTAATGGAAATAATGACTAACTAAGAGGTGAACTCAAATATGGAAGGAAAGTGGGGTAGGTCGGGTTCATAGGAGTAGAAAGGGTAATTGGGGTGATCAAGGGCATAGGTGTCTCCTAATCGCTAGAGTCGGTCCGGGCTCTCGCAACTTAGACCGATGTCAAGGTGGGTCTGGGCTCTCGCAACTTAGACCCTAGTCCGCGCTCTCACGACTAAACTATTCTCAACATTTCCACAAAATAAGCAATCAATGAGAAGATGAACACAAGTATGGGAAGCATGGCCACTTCAACTCACACAAGCATATCAAGAAACACATAGAGTGCCCACAATGTGACTAACAACAAAGATGCAACCTTTTCCCCTTAATCAACCCTAATCATCCATAATCTGCCCCTAATCCCCCTACTAACCCCACAAGAAGACTACTCACTCATTATAAAGAGGAAACCAACATTCACAAGAGAAATCAATACTACTAAACAAGCATCCATAATGAATAACAAGAATAATAACAATAACAATATGAAAAGATTCAAACAAGATTAAATAAACTAAGAACAAGAGTAGAGATGATTATACCAACACTAGATGAAGAAAAGATGCAATCTTGTATTAATGAGAAACCCAAATACAATCCCAAGGTTGTCAACCTTGGAACAATCTTCAAGAATCCCTTAATCCAAGACTAATTACAATGATTAAATAAGGATTAAAGAGAAGATTAAACTAATGAGAGTAGCAATAATCTAGGGTTTTAAATGTTAATGGAGGCTTCAACTAGTCTAGGGTATGATAAGATCCCTTAAAATTACAAGAAGGGAGTATATATATGGGTACAAGAATGAAGGAGAAGAAAAGAAACAATGCGGGTGAGCTGTAGCCCATCCCGACCGGGACGGATCATCCCGATCGAGAAGGGTTCCTCCCTAGCTACCCTAACCTTTTCATATGCCCCATGAACTTAATTGTCATACCTTCACCTCATTTCCTCTTCACTTTACACCGTGATTCACATCAATTCCCACCCCCTCGCACCATTACTACCTCTACCATGCGGTTCTATCAAGCTTGAAGCGGGATAGCAAAGATGAAGACAAGCAAGTGCCTATATTGATCTATGAGACGTTGGAGAGAGTGAGTTGCTAACCTATGGTACGACAACTATCCTTTCTTTTCCGTTTTTGTTATTGATTGTTTTCCTTTGTTTATTCCCTTCCCCTTGTACACTTTTGTGTCTTGATGTCTTGGTGGCCTTTGAGGCCTCGGTAGTTGTTGCTCCCGACTCTCGATGATGTGACTACATCGAGAGTCATTTCAATATCCAAATTTTACAAGTTTTTCACTCTCTCTTTTTTGAGGATTTAGTCGGATTTAGGCGGAATCCGGGCTAGGTGACTTGATTACACCTAGACCTCCCCTCCCATTTCCTTTTATTTCCTTCTTTTTATTTCTTCCCCCTTCCATATCTTTTCTTATCTCGGCCCATGGTGACTTGACTACACCCCGGCCGGACACCTTCTACCTTTTCTTCACTTTATTTTTGTTTTTTTAGTTTTATTTTCGTAGTTTCTTTTTCTTTCTTTTGTCTCTCCGCACCCTACGATCGAGCATGAGGACATGGCTCGATTTAAGTGTGGGGGAGAGATATTCTAGTGTAGCTTAGTTTATTTTCGTAGTTTTTTCGAAAAATCTTCAAAAAACCATAAAAATTTGAAAAATTTCACAAAAAAATCAAAAAGATTTTCTTTTGTGCCTTTTCCTTTTTTGTGTCTTTGTATCGTATATTTGTTTTGTGTGCTTGTTTGCCTCCCTTTTTCCTTATAGGTTACTTAATCACCGATAGCTTTGAAGAGCTTTCAAGACTTCCGGTAACATCTCTTCACCCCTTTTTCCTCTTTGTTCCTTGAGGAGTTTGGAGGATTTGTGTGTTGTGTTGTGCTCGGGTGGAGCTTTGTAATGTGTGGTTGATTTGGTGGCTTGTTCGGATGATCGGGGTGGTGTTTGTGTTATGTATGTGTTTGTTTTGTGTTGTTCTTGTTTTGTTGCTTTTGTTTCTTTTTTTTTCGTTTCCGTTGAGCCTTTGTTTTGTGTTTTGTTGTGTGTCTTGTGTATGAATGGTTTTCGAAAACCCGGTTTAGAGGCTAGTGTGTGAGTGCTTACTTTCCCTTCCTAGTAGTATAAATCGAGTCTTGGACTTTACTCTAGTAGAATGACCCTAAATCAATGAATTCGTTGGTCCTTTACCTTGAGTCTGCCTAGCTTACTAGAGATTTACTATGGGATTTGCATTTTGACCATTATGACCACCCACGGTGTGAAAAGGCCTTGGTTACCGAGTCTCGTCCCTTAGGTGACCGTGTTTAGGATTGTTTTGATTAGTCCAAGTTCTCCACTTTTTGTGGGTTTGAAGGGAAGGACGCTCTCCGACTCTCCCATTTCCCTACCTCCTACACATTTCCATACAATAAATTGCAAATTGTTGATTTCTACCTTTCTTGTTATGCAATGAAAATGCCAAAAGCCAAATCTTGCCAAAAAGGGCAAAGAAAAGAAAAGAAATAAAAATGAAAGAAAGAAAAGAAATGAAGAAAAAGAAAAGGCACAAAAGCCAAAAAGAAAATAGAAAAGAAGAAAAAGAAATGGCATGGCAACAAACAAATCAAATCGTCGAAAAGAAAGAAAATGCCAAAAGAAAACCCGTCTCACAAAAAGAAATCCCCACAAAAATAAGCCTTTTTCCGACTTTTGCCGTGAAGAGCTGATGGTTAGGGATTTGTCACGTCCCTAGCCGATCAATATAACACCGACTAACCTAGTGGGTAGCTAGGGTAAGTCGGGATCGATTCCACGAGGACGGTATATCAAAGCTTAGACTATGTCGGCCTAAAACGAGACTAGATTACCAAACGAACACAAAGAACGCAATAAAAGGAAAACTAATGATGGAGAAGAGGTAAGACTAAGCTAATGATCAAACTAACGAATAAACTAAAAGAACAATGACTAACTAAGGAGGATAAACTCAAATATGGAAGAGAAGTGGGGTAGGTCGGGTTCATAGAGGTAGTAGGGTAATTGGGGTGATCAAGGGTAAAGGTGTCTCCTAATCGCTAGAGTCGGTCCGGGCTCTTGCAACTTAGACCGATGTCAAGGTGAGTCCGGGCTCTCGCAACTTATACTCTAGTCGGCACTCTCGTGACTATGACTATTCTCAACATTTCCACAAAATAAGCAATCAATGAGAAGATGAACACAAGCATGGGAAGCATGGCCACTACAACTCACACAAGCATATCAACAAACACATAGAGTGCCTACAATGTGACTAACAACAAAGATACAACCTTTTCCCTTTAATCAACCCTAATCATCCATAATCTACCCCTAATCCCCCTACTAACCCCACAAAGAAACTACTCACTCATAATCAATGAGAAACTAACACTCATAAGAGAAAACAAACTCACAAACCAAACATCCATTATGAACAATGAGAACAATAACAATAACAATATAAATAGATTGAAACTAGATTAAATAAATAAGGATTAGAGTAGAGAAGATTATACCAACACTAATATGATGAAAAAGATGAAAACTTGCATTAATGAGAAACCCAAATATAATCCCAAGGTTGTCAAGCTTGGAACAATCTTCAAGAATCTTCTTAATACAAGACTAATTACAATAATTAACTAAGGATTAAAGAGAGATTAGAACTAATGAGTGAGAGTAAATCTAGGGTTTTGGAGGCTTAAACTAATGTAGGGTAAGATAAAGATGTCTTAAAATTACAAGAAGGGAGTATATATATAGGTACAAGAATGAAGGAGAAGAAAAGAAGAAGTGCGGGTGAGCTGTAGCCCATCCCGATCGCGAAGGGCTCAACCCGACCGGGAAGGACCCACAGTGGCGCTTCTAAACGTGCCTTCCTTCCCGATCGGGAAGGCTATTATCCCGACCGGGAAAGGTCTTGTATGCCTTCATTAAGAGCTCTAGGGTCCCTCCTTGTATCTTATGGGCTTCCCGTCGATTCTCGGGACTCGGGATCGGGTCTCGGAGGCTCGGGATTGGGAACCAAGGTCTCGGGGTCGATTCCAAGGTCTCGAGTCATCGTTCCTTTATCTCGTTGGCTCCAAAATGTGTATGTATTGAGTCGGAATCACTCCAACTCTTCCAAATCGGGCTCGGGAACCTGAAACGGACTAAAGGAAGCATAAGAAGCCCATGAATCGCTCCCAAGGAGCGATTCCACAAGGAAAATGGGACCAAAACACTACGAATAGGCACTACAAATGACACTAATCAAGAGCCTACCAAAGGATCGAGTCCCGAGGAAGGATGATAGCGGCATTAGTCGGTCTTCCCTCATTTTGCATGTTTTCCACCTTTTTACTTGGACTAGTTAGGCGGTTTTAGACACGGGACGACCCTCTTGGCTCACGCTAAAGGGGGCGGGGTCTCACTTACCTACAGTGTCGACTAACACCGTGGTTCTTCACTTTTCCACTCCGCCGATCGTCCCGTAGTACGTTTTTAGAAAGTTAGGAGGACCTAGGTAAGTTACCAACGTTTTTGTTGCTTTATCGTCATACTATTAGGGTTTAGTCCACCTTTGTTTGTATTACTAGCTTGGGAACGTTGTCACTTACCTCGAGTCCTAAACCGGTGTTTCATTCACCGCTTTTAGTGGGAAGCGGTATTTCTTTTGTTTTGGGTGCAACCGTCTATGTGTTTGTTTGTGTGTTTGTTTGTTTGTGTGTTTTGTGTCCGGTTGCATCCACAGTTTTGTCGCAAGACCCGACTTGCCTTGCGGAGTGCACTTTTCCTCTAAGTGCACTCGCGTGAGTTGAAGGGGCGTAGGGTGCGCTAATACCCACTCGGATAGTTTAGTAGTTAGTTTGTGCTTACTCGAGGGCGAGTAAGGGTTAAGTGTGGGGGAGTTGATAAGTGTAGTTTATAGTGCCTATTTGTTGTGTTTTGGTCCCATTTTCCTTGTGGAATCGCTCCTTTGGTGCGATTCATGGGCTTCTTATTCTTCCTTTAGTTCGTTTCAGGTTCCCGAGGCCGATTTGGAAGAGTTGGAGCGATTCCGACTCGATACATACACATTTTGGAGCCAACGGAGTAAAGGAACGATCACTGGAGGCCTTGAAGTCGACCCCGATACCTTAGGACCCAATCCCGAGCATCCGAGACCCGATCCCGAGTCCCGAGAATCGACGAGAAGCCCATGAGAGGCAAGGAAGGGCCAAAGAGCTCTTAAGGGAGGCCTACAAGACCCATCCCGTTCGGGATGGCCTCATCCCGTTCGGGATGGGATGCACTTTGAAGGAGGCTGCTGTGAGCCCATCCCGGTCGGGACCATCTCGTCCCGATCGGGATGACAGGGCCGTCCCGATCGGGATGATCCGTCCCGGTCGGGACGATGAGCTGCCAGCACGACTCCTTTTCTTCTCTTCTCCTTCATACTTGTACCCATATATATACCCCTTCTTGTAATATTAATACATCTTATCTTACCCTAGACTAGTTTAAGCCTCCATTAACATTCAAAACCCTAGATTAGTACTACTCTCATTAGTTTAATCTTCTCTTTAATCCTTAGTTAATCATTGTAATTAGTCTTGGATTAAGGGATTCTTGAAGATTGTTCCAAGATTGACAACCTTGGGATTGTATTTGGGTTTCTCATTAATACAAGTTTTCATCTTTTCTTCATCCTATTGTGGGTATAACCTTTCTTACTCTTGTTCTTAGTTATTTAATCTTGTTTCCATCTTTTTATGTTGTTATTGTTATTGTTATTGTTCTTGTTAGTTGTCTATAATGAATGTTTGGATTGTGAGTTTGTTTTCTCTTATGATTGTTAGTTTTTCATTGATAATGAGTGAGTAGTGATCTTGTTGGGTTAGTAGGGGGATTAGGGGTAGATTATAGATGATTAGGGTTGATTAAGGGGAAAAGGTTACATCTTTGTTGTTAGTCACATTGTGGGCACTCTATGTGTTTGTTGATATGCTTGTGTGAGTTGTAGTGGCCATGCTTCCCATACTTGTGTTCATCTTCTCATTGATTGCTTATTTTGTGGAAATGTTGAGAATAGTTTAGTCGTGAGAGCTCGGACTAGGGTCTAAGTTGCGAGAGCCCGTACCCACCTTGACATCGGTCTAAGTTGCGAGAGCCCGGACCGACTCTAGCGATTAGGAGACACCTATGCCCTTGATCACCCCAATTACCCTTTCTACTCCTATGAACCCGACCTACCCCACTTCTTTCCATATTTGTGTTAATCCTCCTAGTTAGCCATCGTTTACCCTAGATTACTTGTTAGTTCGATCATTAGCTTAGTTCATCATTAGTCTAGTTCCTATTCCTCCTCTTTAATAGTTTTCCATTCATCGTTTCTTTGTGTTTGTTTGGTAGCATAGTCTCGTTGTAGGCCGACCTAGTCTAAGCTTTGATATACCGTCCTTGTGGATACGATCCCGACTTACCCTAGCTACTCACTAGGTTAGTCGGTGTTTTATTGTTGGCTAGGGACGTGACAATTCCTTACCATCAATTGAGACGAATGAGGATATGACCCTTGGTGAAGGCATTCTTGGTGAGGAATTGGAGGAGGATAGTGAGTTGGATGGGTTGGTGGAATTTGTGAGGATGTTGGGCGAAATTGTTAGCCTCGAGTTGCCCTTGTGCGATAATTTGGACAAGCATCAAGAGCCCCTTGCTAGTACACCGAGAGATGACTTGGAAGAGATTGAAACCGCCGGTAGAAGTTTCGATTCTCCTCTCCAAGATGATGTGGGGCCGAGTGATGAAGATGGGGAACCACAACTTGAGGAAAGTGTGGGGGTGTGCATTGAGGAGATGAGGCCAAAACCGCTTTTTGTGCCTTGTTTCATGGAGATGAAGCTTGCTTGTGATTGGAGGCAATGCTTAGGGAGGAAGAAGTCGGTGAAGCTCGTAGGATGGATAGACCCCGGAGACTACTTGGAAGATGATTTTGGGTCTTGGGAATCCTACTTCTTGCCTCCTCCTTGGAGGTCGTGGAGGTTGGTTAAGCTCGAGCGCTTCTTGGGCCTTCACTATGATGTCGGTAGCGCGTTCGACTTGCTCCTCCATGACCTTGAGGGCTACGGTTGAAGAAGAGTCCACCATCCTAGGTTTGACGGAGTTCCTAAAAGAACCGTCATGTTGTATATTCCCCTCTCCTCTTCTTTAGAGTACTTGTGCTTGTATTTGTGATTTTTGTTTCTAGGACTCTTTTGTTTTGTGATATTCTTGTAATTGTTTTGGTATTTTGATGAGCGATGTGAGGGAGCAAATTTGATGTGTACTTTGAGTTTATTATGATAGGTGAAGTGAAGGTGACTCCTAGAAAGGAGTAGTTGATGATGGAGTTTGGTTTGCGAGCGAGGAAGTCGGTTTTTGAAGCTTATGATAAGCTTTTGGGCTTGGGGAAGCAAAGAAGACTCATCCCGACCGGGAAGAGGGCTTCCCGACCGGGAAGGATGAGGAATCCCGACCGGGAAGGAGCCATCCCGATCGGGATAAAGGTGCAAAAATTCGGACTCACTGGAGTGCATTCCCGACCGGGACGAGAGCTTCCCGATCGGGAAGGGTTTATCAACCCGATCGGGACCATCCATCCCGACCGGGATGGTCCCCTTTCTCCCTTTTGAGCCTTTTTCTTGGGCGCTTGACTCCACCAATCCATTATACCCCCTCCCAACCTCCCTACTCCTCCTTACTCCTATCATATCACCCGTACACCTCACTTTACACCGAGATCCACATCAAATCCCACCCCCTCGCACCATTACTACTTCTACCATACGGTTCCATCAAGCTTGAAGCGGGATAGCAATGATGAAGACAAGCAAGTGCCTTTATTTATCTATGAGACGATGGAGAGAGTGAGTTGCTAACCTATGGTACGGCAACTATCCTTTCTTTTCCGTTTTTGTTGTTGCTTGTTTTTCTTTGTTTATTCCCTTCCCCTTGTACACTTTTGTGTCTTGATGTCATGGTGGCCTTCGAGGCCTTGGGGTATGTTGCTCCCGACTCTCGATGATGTGACTACATCGAGAGTCATTTTCAAAATCCAAATTTTTACAAGATTTCACTTTCTCTTTTGAGGATTTAGTCGGATTTAGGCGGAATCCGGGCTAGGTGACTTGATTACACCTAGCCCTCCCCTCCCATTTCCTTTTATTTCCTTATTTTTATTTTCTTCTACCATCCATATCTTTTCTTGTCTCGGCCCTTGGTGATTTGACTACACCCCGGCCGGACACCTTCTACCCTTTTCTCCACTTTTGTTTTTGATTTTTAGCTTTATTTTCGTAGTTTCTTTTCTTTTTCTTTTGTCTCTCCGCACACTACGATTGAGCATATGAGGACATTGCTCGATTTAAGTGTGGGGGAGCGATATTCTAGTATAGTTAGTTTTATTTTCTTAGTTTTTCGAAAAAAAATCTTAAAAATCCCTAAAAAATTTGAAATTTTTTCACAAAAATCAAAAAAAGATTTTTCTTTTGTGTGTTTTCCCCTTGTGTCTTTGTGTCGTGTTGTTTGTTTTGTTGTGTGTTTGCCCTCTTTTCCTTATAGGTTGCTTGAATCACCGCTAATTTTGGAGAGCTTTCATGATTTCCGGTAACATCTTCTATCCCTTTTCCTTCTTTGTCTCTTGCGGAGTTTGGAGGAGATTGTGATGTGGTGTGCTCGGGAGGAGCTTGTACATACTTTTGGTTGATTTGGTGGTTTGTTTTGAAATTTGGGGTGGTGTTTGTTTGTTCATGTGTTTGTTTCATCTTGTTTTTGTTTTGTTGCTTTTGCTTCTTTTTCTTTCGTTTGTTTTTGTCGTGTCTTTGTTTTGTGTTGTGTTGTGTGTCTTGTGCGTAAACCGTTTTCGAAAACCCGGTTAAGAGGCTAGAGTGTGAGTGTCTATTTTCCCTTCCTAGTTGTATAAATCGAGTTTTGGACTTTAATCTAGTAGAATGACCCTAAATCAACGATTTCGTTGGTCCTTTACCTTGAGTCCACCTAGCTTACTAGGAATTTACTACGGGATTTACACTTTGACCACTATAACCACCCACGGTGTGAAAAGGCCTTGGTTACCGAGTCTCGTTCCCTAGGTGACCGTGTTTAGAATTGTTTGATTAGTCCAAGTTCTCCACTTTTTGTGGGTTAGAAAGGAAGGCGCCGTCCCAACTTACCCATTCACCTACCTCCTACACATTTCCACACAATAAATTGCAAATTGTTGACTTCTATCTTTCTTGTTATGCAATGAAAGTGCGAAAAAGCCTAATCTTGCCAAAAAGGGCAAAGAAAAGAAAAGAAAGAAAAATAAAAGAAAGAAAAGAAATGAAGAAAAAGAAAAGGCACAAACGCCAAAAAGAAAATAGAAAAGAAGAAAAAGAAATGGCATGGCAACAAACAAATCAAAACGTCGAAAAGAAAGAAAATGCCAAAAGAAAACCCGTCTCACAAAAAGAAATCCCCACAAAAATTAGCTTTTTTCCGACTTTTGCCGTGAAAAGCCTACCAAAGGACCGAGTCCCGAGGAAGGATGATAATGGCATTAGTCGGTCTTCCCTCATTTTGCATGTTTTCCACCTTTTTACTTGGACTAGTTAGGCGGTCTTGGAAACGGGACGACCCTCTTGGCTCACGCTAAAGGGAGCGGGGTCTCACTTACCTACAGTATCGACTAACACCGTGGTTCTTCGCTTTCCACTCCGCCGATCGTCCCGTAGTACGTTTTTAGAAAGTTAGGAGGACCTAGGTAAGTTACCAACGTTTTTGTTGCTTTATCGTCATACTATTAGGGTTTAATTCACCTTGGTTTGTATTGCTAGCTTGGGAACGTTGTCACTTGCCTCGAGTCCTAAACCGGTGCTTCTTTCACCACTTTTTGAGGGAAGCGGTATTTCTTTTGTTTTGGGTGCAACCGATTATGTGTTTGCTTGTGTGTTTGTTTGTTTATGAGTTTTGTGTCCGGTTGCATCCACAGTTTTGTCGCAAGACCCGACTTGCCTTGCGGAGTGCATTTTTCCTCTAAGTGCACTCGCGTGAGTTGAAGGGGCGTAGGTTGCGCTAATACCCACTCGGTTAGTTTAGTAGTAGTATGTGCTTACTCGAGGGCGAGTAAGGGTTAAGTGTGGGGGAATTGATAAGTGTGATTTGTAGCGCCTATTTTGAAGTGTTTTGGTCCCATTTTCCTTGTAGAATCGCTCCTTGGGAGTGGTTTAGGGGCTTCTTATGCTTCCTTTAGTTCGTTTCAGGTTCCTGAGACCGATTTGGAAGAGTTGGAGCGATTCCGACTCTATACATACACATTTTGGAGCCAACGGAGTAAAGGAACGATGATTCGATGCCTTGGAATCGACCCCGAGACCTTGGGACCCAATCCCAAGCCTCCGAGACACGATCCCGAGTCCCGAGAATCGGCGAGAAACCCATGAGAGGTAAGGAGGGACCAAAGAGCTCTTAAGGGAGGCCTACAAGACCCATCCCGTTCGGGATGGCCTCATCCCGTTCGGGATGGGATGCACTTTGAAGGAGGCTGCTGTGAGCCCATCCCGGTCGGGACCATCTCGTCCCGATCGGGATGACAGGGCCGTCCTGATCAGGATGATCCGTCCCGGTCGGGACGATGAGCTGCCAGCATGACTCCTTTTCTTCTCTTCTCCTTCATACTTGTACCCATATATATACCCCTTCTTGTAATATTAATACATCTTATCTTACCCTAGACTAGTTTAAGCCTCCATTAACATTCAAAACCCTAGATTAGTACTACTCTCATTAGTTTAATCTTCTCTTTAATCCTTAGTTAATCATTGTAATTAGTCTTGGATTAAGGGATTCTTGAAGATTGTTCCAAGATTGACAACCTTGGGATTGTATTTGGGTTTCTCATTAATACAAGTTTTCATCTTTTCTTCATCCTATTGTGGGTATAACCTTTCTTACTCTTGTTCTTAGTTATTTAATCTTGTTTCCATCTTTTTATGTTGTTATTGTTATTGTTATTGTTCTTGTTAGTTGTCTATAATGAATGTTTGGATTGTGAGTTTGTTTTCTCTTATGATTGTTAGTTTTTCATTGATAATGAGTGAGTAGTGATCTTGTGGGGTTAGTAGGGGGATTAGGGGTAGATTATAGATGATTAGGGTTGATTAAGGGGAAAAGGTTACATCTTTGTTGTTAGTCACATTGTGGGCACTCTATGTGTTTGTTGATATGCTTGTGTGAGTTGTAGTGGCCATGCTTCCCATACTTGTGTTCATCTTCTCATTGATTGCTTATTTTGTGGAAATGTTGAGAATAGTTTAGTCGTGAGAGCGCGGACTAGGGTCTAAGTTGCGAGAGCCCGTACCCACCTTGACATCGGTCTAAGTTGCGAGAGCCCGGACCGACTCTAGCGATTAGGAGACACCTATGCCCTTGATCACCCCAATTACCCTTTCTACTCCTATGAACCCGACCTACCCCACTTCTTTCCATATTTGTGTTAATCCTCCTATTTAGCCATCGTTTACCCTAGATTACTTGTTAGTTCGATCATTAGCTTAGTTCATCATTAGTCTAGTTCCTATTCCTCCTCTTTAATAGTTTTCCATTCATCGTTTCTTTGTGTTTGTTTGGTAACATAGTCTCGTTGTAGGCCGACCTAGTCTAAGCTTTGATATACCGTCCTTGTGGATACGATCCCGACTTACCCTAGCTACTCACTAGGTTAGTCGGTGTTTTATTGTTGGCTAGGGACGTGACAAATCCTTGCCATCAATTGAGACGAATGAGGATATGACCCTTGGTGAAGGCATTCTTGGTGAGGAATTGGAGGAGGATAGTGAGTTGGATGGGTTGGTGGAATTTGTGAGGATGTTGGGCGAAATTGTTAGCCTCGAGTTGCCCTTGTGCGATAATTTGGACAAGCATCAAGAGCCCCTTGCTAGTACACCGAGAGATGACTTGGAAGAGATTGAAACCGCCGGTAGAAGTTTCGATTCTCCTCTCCAAGATGATGTGGGGCCGAGTGATGAAGATGGGGAACCACAACTTGAGGAAAGTGTGGGGGTGTGCATTGAGGAGATGAGGCCAAAACCGCTTTTTGTGCCTTGTTTCATGGAGATGAAGCTTGCTTGTGATTGGAGGCAATGCTTAGGGAGGAAGAAGTCGGTGAAGCTCGTAGGATGGATAGACCCCGGAGACTACTTGGAAGATGATTTTGGGTCTTGGGAATCCTACTTCTTGCCTCCTTCTTGGAGGTCGTGGAGGTTGGTTAAGCTCGAGCGCTTCTTGGGCCTTCACTATGATGTCGGTAGCGCGTTCGACTTGCTCCTCCATGACCTTGAGGGCTACGGTTGAAGAAGAGTCCACCATCCTAGGTTTGACGGAGTTCCTAAAAGAACCGTCATGTTGTATATTCCCCTCTCCTCTTCTTTAGAGTACTTGTGCTTGTATTTGTGATTTTTGTTTCTAGGACTCTTTTGTTTTGTGATATTCTTGTAATTGTTTTGGTATTTTGATGAGCGATGTGAGGGAGCAAATTTGATGTGTACTTTGAGTTTATTATGATAGGTGAAGTGAAGGTGACTCCTAGAAAGGAGTAGTTGATGATGGAGTTTGGTTTGCGAGCGAGGAAGTCGGTTTTTGAAGCTTATGATAAGCTTTTGGGCTTGGGGAAGCAAAGAAGACTCATCCCGACCGGGAAGAGGGCTTCCCGACCGGGAAGGATGAGGAATCCCGACCGGGAAGGAGCCATCCCGATCGGGATGAAGGTGCAAAAATTCGGACTCACTGGAGTGCATTCCCGACCGGGACGAGAGCTTCCCGATCGGGAAGGGTTTATCAACCCGATCGGGACCATCCATCCCGACCGGGATGGTCCCCTTTCTCCCTTTTGAGCCTTTTTCTTGGGCGCTTGACTCCACCAATCCATTATACCCCCTCCCAACCTCCCTACTCCTCCTTACTCCTATCATATCACCCGTACACCTCACTTTACACCGAGATCCACATCAAATCCCACCCCCTCGCACCATTACTACTTCTACCATACGGTTCCATCAAGCTTGAAGCGGGATAGCAATGATGAAGACAAGCAAGTGCCTTTATTTATCTATGAGACGATGGAGAGAGTGAGTTGCTAACCTATGGTACGGCAACTATCCTTTCTTTTCCGTTTTTGTTGTTGCTTGTTTTTCTTTGTTTATTCCCTTCCCCTTGTACACTTTTGTGTCTTGATGTCATGGTGGCCTTCGAGGCCTTGGGGTATGTTGCTCCCGACTCTCGATGATGTGACTACATCGAGAGTCATTTTCAAAATCCAAATTTTTACAAGATTTCACTTTCTCTTTTGAGGATTTAGTCGGATTTAGGCGGAATTCGGGCTAGGTGACTTGATTACACCTAGCCCTCCCCTCCCATTTCCTTTTATTTCCTTATTTTTATTTTCTTCTACCATCCATATCTTTTCTTGTCTCGGCCCTTGGTGATTTGACTACACCCCGGCCGGACACCTTCTACCCTTTTCTCCACTTTTGTTTTTGATTTTTAGCTTTATTTTCGTAGTTTCTTTTCTTTTTCTTTTGTCTCTCCGCACACTACGATTGAGCATATGAGGACATTGCTCGATTTAAGTGTGGGGGAGCGATATTCTAGTATAGTTAGTTTTATTTTCTTAGTTTTTCGAAAAAAAATCTTAAAAATCCCTAAAAAATTTGAAATTTTTTCACAAAAATCAAAAAAAGATTTTTCTTTTGTGTGTTTTCCCCTTGTGTCTTTGTGTCGTGTTGTTTGTTTTGTTGTGTGTTTGCCCTCTTTTCCTTATAGGTTGCTTGAATCACCGCTAATTTTGGAGAGCTTTCATGATTTCCGGTAACATCTTCTATCCCTTTTCCTTCTTTGTCTCTTGCGGAGTTTGGAGGAGATTGTGATGTGGTGTGCTCGGGAGGAGCTTGTACATACTTGTGGTTGATTTGGTGGTTTGTTTTGAAATTTGGGGTGGTGTTTGTTTGTTCATGTGTTTGTTTCATCTTGTTTTTGTTTTGTTGCTTTTGCTTCTTTTTCTTTCGTTTGTTTTTGTCGTGTCTTTGTTTTGTGTTGTGTTGTGTGTCTTGTGCGTAAACCGTTTTCGAAAACCCGGTTAAGAGGCTAGAGTGTGAGTGTCTATTTTCCCTTCCTAGTTGTATAAATCGAGTTTTGGACTTTAATCTAGTAGAATGACCCTAAATCAACGATTTCGTTGGTCCTTTACCTTGAGTCCACCTAGCTTACTAGGAATTTACTACGGGATTTGCACTTTGACCACTATAACCACCCACGGTGTGAAAAGGCCTTGGTTACCGAGTCTCGTTCCCTAGGTGACCGTGTTTAGAATTGTTTGATTAGTCCAAGTTCTCCACTTTTTGTGGGTTAGAAAGGAAGGCGCCGTCCCAACTTACCCATTCACCTACCTCCTACACATTTCCACACAATAAATTGCAAATTGTTGACTTCTATCTTTCTTGTTATGCAATGAAAGTGCGAAAAAGCCTAATCTTGCCAAAAAGGGCAAAGAAAAGAAAAGAAAGAAAAAGAAAAGAAAGAAAAGAAATGAAGAAAAAGAAAAGGCACAAACGCCAAAAAGAAAATAGAAAAGAAGAAAAAGAAATGGCATGGCAACAAACAAATCAAAACGTCGAAAAGAAAGAAAATGCCAAAAGAAAACCCGTCTCACAAAAAGAAATCCCCACAAAAATTAGCTTTTTCCGACTTTTGCCGTGAAAAGCCTACCAAAGGACCGAGTCCCGAGGAAGGATGATAGTGGCATTAGTCGGTCTTCCCTCATTTTGCATGTTTTCCACCTTTTTACTTGGACTAGTTAGGCGGTCTTGGACACGGGACAACCCTCTTGGCTCACGCTAAAGGGAGCGGGGTCTCACTTACCTACAGTGTCGACTAACACCGTGGTTCTTCACTTTTCCACTCCGCCGATCGTCCCGCAGTACGTTTTTAGAAAGTTAGGAGGACCTAGGTAAGTTACCAACGTTTTTGTTGCTTTATCGTCATATTATTAGGGTTTAGTCCACCTTGGTTTGTATTACTAGCTTGGGAACGTTGTCACTTACCTCGAGTCCTAAACCGGTGTTTCATTCACCGCTTTTAGTGGGAAGCGGTATTTTTTTTGTTTTGGGTGCAACCGTCTATGTGTTTGTTTGTGTGTTTGTTTGTTTGTGTGTTTTGTGTCCGGTTGCATCCACAGTTTTGTCGCAAGACCCGACTTGCCTTGCGGAGTGCACTTTTCCTCTAAGTGCACTCGCGTGAGTTAAAGGGGCGTAGGGTGCGCTAATACCCACTCGGATAGTTTAGTAGTTAGTTTGTGCTTACTCGAGGGCGAGTAAGGGTTAAGTGTGGGGGAGTTGATAAGTGTAGTTTGTAGTGCCTATTTGTTGTGTTTTGGTCCCATTTTCTTTGTGGAATCGCTCCTTTGGTGCGATTCATGGGCTTCTTATTCTTCCTTTAGTTCGTTTCAGGTTCCCGAGGCCGATTTGGAAGAGTTGGAGCGATTCCGACTCTATACATACACATTTTGGAGCCAACGGAGTAAAGGAACGATGATTCGATGCCTTGGAATCGACCCCGAGACCTTGGGACCCAATCCCGAGCCTCCGAGACCCGGTCCCGAGTCCCGAGAATCGACGGGAAGCCCATGAGAAGCAAGGAGGGACCAAAGAGCTCTTAAGGGAGGCCTACAAAGACCCATCCCGTTCGGGATGGCCTCATCCCGTTCGGGATGAAGTGAGCATGAAGCGCGGCTACTGTGAGCCCATCCCGATAGGGAAGGTGGCGTCCCGACCAGGACCGACCTCTTCCCGACCGGGACCGACCTCGTCCCGACCGGGACCATCCCGTCTCGGCCGGGACGGGCCTGCTGCTGCACGCCTTGCTTTCTTTTCTTCTCCTTTCATTCTTAAACCCTATATATACCCTTCCCTTGTTATGTAAAGCGGATGCAATTCATTAGACACTAAACCCTAGACTACTTTAGGTTAGATTAGATTAGATTAGTGTAGATTAGTCGGTAATTAGTGGTTAATCCTAGATTACTCTTGTATTATTGGATCTCTTGAAGAATCCATCCAAGATTGACAACCATGGTGGAATTATTTGGGTTTTCTTCTATACAAGTGTTCTTCTTTTCATTCTTCACTAGTATGGTATAATCCTTCCTTCCTTTTTGTTCTTAATCTTGTTTGTTCATTAAAGTTTGCATCTTTGTTGTTTGTTTTGTTGATTGTTCATTGTTTCACTTGTTCCATTATGATAGTTTTGTTGTTTGTTTTGATACTTCTTGTTAGTGTTAGTTTTAGGTTAGATATGTTAGAGTAGTGTTCTTGCTAGGGTTAGTAGGGTGATTAGGGTGTTAATTGGGTGATTAAGGGTTTGTTGGAGATGTTGGTGGAAGATTTGGGTTTCCTCTTGGTTTGGTGCACATCACATGTTTGTTGAAATGCTTGATTGACTAGTAGTTGCAAATACTTGTTTTTCTTGCCTTTCTCTTGTGGGTGATAGTTTGTTTGTGGGTTCGGTTCCCTCACTAAGTTGCGAGAGCCCGGTGAGGACGACCCCTAGGTCGGTCTAAGTAGCGAGAACCCGGATTTGACCTAGGTCCCGATATCATGCTAGTAACCCCGTTTGTTGTGTGTGTCGCCGAGATGGGTTCTAGGTGGAACCTCTAGGTAGGTCTAAGTTGCGAGAGCCCGGACCAACCTAGATCACCCTACTACCTCCTTCACTCTAGTTCTCCCTCGACCATTCCGTTACCCCTTTGACCCCGACCTAATCCTAGCCCGTTTTCCTAGTTTGTTCTCCTTAGTCATAGTCTAGCCTTCTCCCCCTCTTATCATTCTCATTGTAGCTTAGCTCGTTGACTTAGTCTCTTATTTAGGCGACCTTAGTCTAGGCTATACATTACCGTCCTCGTGGATTCGACCCGACTTACCCTATCTACCCAGTTAGGAATAGCCGGTTATATTATTGACGGTTGGGACGTGACGACAAATCCCTTACCATCAAGTCATAAGATGTACCTCTCCTTGTGGTGATAGAATTTACATGCTCAAATGTCGGTGTTTCACCTTGAGAAGGTAGTTGCCCCTTTTGTCTTGAGGAGCTCCCCAAAGCAAGTTGAGATACTTGAGTTTCAAGCATCTTCATACGGACATCTCTTGACGCGTTTTCCCCTTGAATATAAGCAAAGAGCTCTTGATGGTTTCTTGACATGTCCATTTGACTCTTTCGCATATCCATCATAGATTTTTGAATGTCGAATTCCCGAGGTGGAGATGATAGATTATGCGGAGTATCGGTGATGGCGAGAGGAATGCCATAATCATGAGTAGGAGACCGGCTCCTAGGCTTGCTTCGTTGTTGATTACCTTGTGTAGCTTGTTGTTGACGGTTCCCTTGGAACCCATGAGAATTGCCTTGATTAAGGCCTTGGTTGTGGTTTTGTTGTCTTTGAAAGTTTTGGTTTCCTTGGAAACCGCCTTGATAGAAGTTCCCTTGTTGGAACCCTTGATTGTTGTTGTGGAAGGTACCTTGGTTATTTTGCTTGAAGTTGTTGAAGAGTCTTGTATTACCCACATAACCTTGATAACCTTGATTGTTGTCCCTTAAGGGAGGTGGAACATAGGGACGATGTTGTTGTTGATGTTGAAGTGCTTGTTGTTGAGGGACTTGATTGGAAGCTTGGTATTGATTAGAGTAGGAGGCACCTTGGTTGAACGCTTCAAAGGCATTCACTTTCTCAACACTTCCTCTACAATGCATAGGATCATGACCAACGATTCCACAAGTATCACACATCCCAAAATAAGGCAAAGGAGGTGCAAACCTCAAAGCACTCACTTCTTGAATCGGTTGATGGTGGGAGGAACTAGTGCCTTGGACTTGGTTGAGGTGGCTTTGGTGCTTCTTGTCAATAGTCTCCATGTGGGTTCTTAATTGAGCTCCTAGGTCGATGCTTAATTGAGTAATAGCATCAACCTCGTGCCTACCTCCCCGATTTGCCTTCCTAGGCCTTGAGTATTGTGAATTATGCACCGCCATCTCTTCAATCCTCGACCAAGTTTGGTCATCCTCTACTTCGGTAAACCTACCGTTAGATCCCATGTTTAGTATGGCCCTTGAGTCTTCATATAACCCGTTCCAAAATTGTTGCACAAGGAAACATTGTGATAAACCATGGTGTGGACAAGAACGGATCAAGGCTTTGAATCTTTCCCACGATTCATAGAGGGTTTCATCATCACGTTGTTGGAAACCCGTGATAGAGGCTCTCAATAGATTTGTCTTCTCCGGGGGATAGAATTGTTGGTAAAAAGCTAAGGCTAGCTTCTTCCAAGTATCAATACCGAGTCTTGCCTTGTCCAACCCTTTGAACCATTGCTTCGCCTTATCAATAAGAGAGAAAGGAAATAATACCCACCGAATTTGGTCTTGAGTTATTCCCGTTTGCGAAATAGCGTCACAATAGTTCGAAAAGGTTTCCATGTGTTGATGAGGATCTTCGGTTGGTAACCCACTAAATTGACTTCTTTCGACCAATTGGATGAATTGTGTTTTTGCCACAAAGTTACCGGTATATGCCTCTGGTAAAACGGTTGGACCCGGCAAAACATCTTCCGTGAAGGTTGAGTGAGAAGAAAACTTAGGCATTCTTGGATATAAGGGAGAAGATGGTGGTGTAGACGGTGTTGATGTAGATGAAGAGGGGGAACTAGGAGAAGAATTACCGAAGGGATTGATGAAGGTCCCTTCGGCCGTCTCTCGAGGTAACTCGTCAAAGTCGGACCCTTGAGCTTGCTCTTGATGAGTATTGATATTACCCGGTTGAGTGTGTCTAACCCGATCAATCGTCCGTTGGCGAAAGGCTCTAAAGAGTCTCTCCGGCTCTGGATTGAAGAGAAAGAAATCACCTCCCCTCCTAGGCATACACTACACACTAGAACAAACGTGAGAACACCTAGTGCTTTATGGGCACTAGGCAACGACAATAAACAAGCACAACTAGAGACAAAGAGAAAAGAAAGCTAAGAAAATAAGAAAAACTAGAAAATATGCACAAGAGAGGGTAGAAGAACACAAAGAAGGGTAACTAAGTCTAGAAATAAGCAAACTAAGTCTAAACAATGCACCGTCCCCGGCAGCGGCGCCAAATTGATGGTAGGATTTGTCGTGAGTCCTAACCGATCAATAAACAACCAACTAACCTAGTGGGTAGCTAGGGTAAGTTGGGATCGTATCCACGAGGACGGTAAGGTAAAGTCTAGACTATGTCGGCCTAAAAAAGAAGACAAAGATACCAAACAAACACAAAGAAACGATAAATGGAAAACTATGGTGGAGGAGAAGTATGGCCAAGCAAATGATGAACTAGGCTAAAACAATACTAAACAATGCTAATGATCGAACTAATAAGTAAACTAGAATAAACGATGGCTAACTAAGAAGTTGAACTCAAGTATGAAAAGGAAGTGGGGTAGGTCGGGTTCATAAGAGTAGATGAGTAATTGGGTGATCAAGGGTATAGGTGTCTCCTAGTTGCTAGAGTCGGTCCGGGCTCTCGCTACGTAGACCGATGTCAAGGTGGATCTGGGCTCTCGCTATGTAGACCCTAGTCCGCACTCTCGTGACTACGACTATTCTCGACATGCTCACACAATAGACAAGCAATGAGAAGATGAACACAAGTATGGGAAGCATGGTCACTACAACTCACACAAGCATATCAACAAACACATAGAGTGCCCATTATGTGTCTAACAACAAAGATGTAACCTTTACCCCTAATCAACCCTAATCAAACCTAATCACCCATAATCTACCCTTAATCCCCCTACTAACCCCACAAGTAATATACTCACTCATTATTAAGAGAAAACCAACAATAATAAGAGAAATCAATGTCACAAAACAAACATCCATTATGAATAACAAGAACAATAACAATAACAATAAACAAAATACAAAGATTCAAACTTGATTAACAAACTAAGAACAAGAGTAAATAAGAGAAGAAGATTATACCAACAAATAATGGAAGAAAAAGATGAGAACTTGTATTAATAAGAAACCCAAATAAAATCCCAAGGTTGTCAAGCTTGGAACAATCTTCAAGAATCCCCTTAATCCAAGAACTAATTACAATGATTAACTAAAGATTAAAGAGAGATTAAAGTTAATGTGTAGAACACTAATCTAGGGTTTTGATGCTTAATGAAGGCTTGAATTAGTCTAGGGTAAGATAAGATGTCTTAACATTACAAGGGGGAAGTATATATATGGGTACAAGAATGAAGGAGAAGAAAGTAAAGATCCCGTGCTGCCCCTGTAGCGTCCCGACCGGGATGGCCCTGTCATCCCGACCGGGACGGGTTGGTCCCGACCGGGATGGGCTCACAGTGGCCTTCTTCAAAGTGCACCTCATCCCGAATGGGATGAGGCCATCCCGAACGGGATGGGTCTTGTAGGCCTCCCTTAAGAGCTCTTTGGTCCCTCCTTACCTCTCATGGGTTTCTCGCCGATTCTCGGGACTCGGGATCGGGTCTCGGAGGCTTGGGATTGGGTCCCAAGGTCTCGGGGTCGATTCCAAGGCATCGAGTCATCGTTCCTTTACTCCGTTGGCTCCAAAATGTGTATGTATAGAGTCGGAATCGCTCCAACTCTTCCAAATCGGTCTCGGGAACCTGAAACGAACTAAAGGAAGCATAATAAGCCCATAAATCGCTCCCAAGGAGCGATTCCACAAGGAAATGGGACCAAAACAAAGTGAAAAAAGGCACTACAAACTACACTTATCAAAAACTCAGAATGTTTATGAATGAAAATTGAAGAGTTTACTCTCTCTATAAAAATCTTATTCAAGCTTGTTTGATAGTTTGGTTAAGTTAGGCCTGATTAAACTTGTAGGGGTTAGATTAGCAACCTAGTGCACGTATTAACCCATTTTTGAGCTTAGCTTGCGTGAGTTAGTGTGTGTGGTGTCTTTCAAGCGTATCTCTTGGTGCTTTAGCTTGGTGAGGGTGCGTTTGAGATCACAAAAACCAATTTGTTTCGCTACTACATGTGCTTTCCTTAGGGTAGTGTTTCATCTATATCTCCTTGATTCTTTAGTTCCTTACAAATCCTCTAGTTTGTATTGCAATTCTGGTATCAAAGCTTTGGTTAACCTTGGGAGTTCACAAAAAGAACCAACCCCAAACAAAAACACAAAAATAACAAAAAAAATGAGTGAAGAGAGAATCGCTAGCATCGAGACTAAGGTTCACACCATTACTGAAACAGTAAACGTCATGGTTCAAGCTGTCAACACCATGATGGATCAAGCTACTAACTTTGGAGACAACTTTGGAGGAGGCTTTAGAGGAAGAGGTCATGGGTGTAGTAGAGAAAGAAGGGGTGGAGAGGCTGTCCATCTTAACGAGCTACACTCATGTTCAGAAGAGAGCCAACAAGAGGAGGAGCGTGAAGAGTATGACAAGCACCTTAAGGTAGAAATTCCTACTTTTAATGGTAGTTTAAATCCAGATGACTTGTTGGAATGGATTAGGGAAGTGGAAAGAATATTTGAGTTTAACGGTTATAATGATGTTAAATCTTACAAAATCGCCATTCTTAAGTTAAAGAGTTATGCATCATTATGGTATTAAAACTTAATGATCCAAAGGAATAAGAATGGAAGGGAGAAAAAAAATTTAAAAGGAAAGGTGAGGCTTGGTTACTGAGAAAAAAACCCTAATGTTCTCTCCCTAAGGCAACGTACAGGCGCCAAGATTCTGAGGCACCATGGCCAGGAAAGCTTCGAAGACTGCCACTCGTCAACCCGCTCGCCATACTAGGAGTCACGTGCGCAACAAAGATGAGAAGGAATCTGCAAATGAGTCCAGTGACGAGTCCTCCAGCGTTAGAAAAGAAGGAACGCTTCGTGAGGACATACCCGAACTGAACCTGGATGGAAACATTGACATGGAACTGGACGTAGAATTTGTTAAGGAGATACAAGATACGAATTCTGATGAGAATGAAGGATGGATGCAGCGTAGTGGGAAGAAAATTGTGCAAGTTGAGGAGGATGATGACTTGCTCCAACTTTCACAGGACGAAGTAGAGGATGAAGTAGAATATTGGAGGAATTCTGTTTGTTGTTACATCTTAGGAGCAAACCCCCCTTGGGCGGTTATTGAAGGATTCGTTCAGAGAATTTGAAAAGACATATGACATGAAAGAGGTTGCCTTCCTTCCTAACGGATTATTCCTGGTTCGATTTGGGAGTAGGGATATGAAGGAGAAACTGATCCGCCATGGACATTGCTTATTGTAGACACCCATATTTGGACCTGTTGGCTGCAGAAGTGCCCAACAAACACCCGATGACGATCGGACTGCAACGCGACGCGGGTTCGCGATGTTTTAGGTAGTTTTTCTGTAGAACGAATCAAATTAATTACTCGGAAAAATTAAAATAACATATTGGCAGCCTTAGTCGTGTCGTTACGGTCGCATAGACACTAATTAGAGTCAATTCTGACATCGGAACCCCGAGTCGGTTCCGAAACTCGAACCGAGTCAGCACCGCGCCAAGAGAACCTCGGGATGCGTACCCGAGGCCCACTACACTCATGGCGCTAGGTCAAACCCGGGGAAACCTTAGTCCCCAAGCTTCGTATCATACACCCACTCCTTGGTTTTGGAAAGTATCAAAATCGTATCTTCAAAACACCTAGCGCCGCACCCTGCGCGCTTGAGTCTTCACACGCCTGAACCCAGGCGCCTAAGTCTTGGTGAGCCTGGACTCTGGAGCCTATCTTGGTGACGAGGGCCGAAAACACCTATAAATACCCCCCTCCATCCCCTCATTTCGACACAATTCACAACTCTTCTCTTCTCCCTCTATATTCTCGCTAAGGGCTCGCACTCCGACACACGAGGCAAACGATCCACTCGATCGTAGTTCCGATAAAAGCGACATCGATGCTACTCCTCACCTTCGAGCACTCCACTCGATCCCGAGGTGCCTGTGTTCGACTAGCTATAGCCTAGTAACGAAGTTCTGCCGGATTAGCCGCAGAACCAGCCAGTAGTAGCGGAGCTCTACCGGAATAGCCGCATGAAGGATCGACGGTAACGGAACTTTGCCGAAATCACCGGGCAAGCTAGGAGAATCCGCCTGTTGAAGTCAAGTCGTCACTAGGTTGTCATCTAAACAAAACTTTACATTTTTGTACCTTTATCATGCACTACGATAATGTTAAACGTGGACATTAGGTCCACAAACACATACTAACACACGTAACGTCCCTACTTCAACCGCAAACACAAAAATACACTAAATAGACCCGAGTAATTCTGAGATTCGTTGTCAACTATCTATGCGTCGTGTCCCGTCTAGTGTATACTCCGAGGGTGCAACTCCTCACAACGTGATTTACTTACATTCGCATTTACAGTTTTTCGTATGATTTATTGCTTTTATAAACTTATAATCGCATGCTAAATCCCCTAACACGGAATTCAAAACATAAATAAACTAAAACTGAACAAAACGATGGTCGGGTTCTGTATTAGTCTCGGTGCTCGCCATGTACGGCTCTTCGCATCTTTATTAATACTGAATCGACGCATCTTAAGCAGAATAATGGGTAAGGTATACCACGAGAACGACTAATATCCGTATTATCACGTTAAAACTGATTTGCTAAATACCTATAATATTAGTACTCTCTACATGGCCTGCTTTTTATGGTATACCACGAGAACGACTAATATCCATATTATCACGTTAGTACTGATTTTCATGGCCTGCTTGTCATGTGAAATCGCATGAAAAGAATGTAAACACAACTACTTCGACGATAAAACTTACTTGTCCTTAAACAACCGACATAGCAAAAGGTATAGGGTGAAAACAACAAAAGTTACAGTATTTCCGCCACAACAAAAACACTAAGTTATCAACCCACTGATTGATTAGTAAAGACCGTTATAGTGCGGGTGGGATTGGGTGTCGATGTCTATCGGATGTTGGCTTCCCAATACGTACCCTCACCCCTTACTCAGTGTCGACGGTTTTTGGATGTCCGAAACCATTGGCAATGAGAGTCATTCCAGGCATGGAGTGCTTAAGGATACAAGTCTTTATCTTCAGGTCCCGTGCCACTCAGCTTTGAGCCGGCAAAGGATCAAAGTTGACTTGAACGGTTTCCGAGTCCCCATAATTGACTCGGTGGCGACTCCACAAATCAGCAACTAATTCAGTTCACTAAAAAGGTCGCTTTACCAAACATATCGGCCTTTAAACATTTACAACCACGACTCGATCGAATCCAAACGGAAACACGGGTGCTCGCACCCGTCTAGTACAAGTCCAAATCGTCATCCAAATCGAGGTTTCAACACATCGCCCTGTACGCGAGATCGGACCGGCCCACGAGCGGGAGGGGCCGCGTGGGCGGCCTCCGCCACACGTTGAAAAACCGGGTCGATCCCGCGCAGGCGGGTGTGGGGCGCCAGGCGGTGCGGACGGACGTCCACACTTATTTGATAACAAATAAGAGGGTTTGTCCCGTTCCTGCTTATTTTGTTTAAAAATAGGAGGATGTGTCCTACGACTATTGGGTACCATGTCCCATTGGTTCCCAATTTTGATTTGGGCTGAGTAAATACACGCGGGTACTTGTGCGCCTTAATCTTCGGACGCCTAGCCCCAGCGGTCCAAATTAGGGACGCTTGGCATGGGGCACCCGGGGTTTTGAGGATCAGGTCTGTTTAAAATGAGCGAAGGAAAGTGGGGATGGTCATTTGTCTTAGAACCCAAAACGCGCGACACCCTCCGACTCAATCTCGATTTCTCGACTTATTCAACCGATTTCCGTCTCAATTTTTATCATACATGATTATGTCGACCTCGGGTAAGTGTTCCTTACTTGCCTTTTGTCGATTTGCACTTAGTTAGATTGATTGTTTGTCGATTTTGCTTAAACCCTAAAAATCGATTTGGGTATTTTGAATTCACTAGATTCTGATGTTCACTCTTGGTCCCATTGTTATATTAGGGTCGAATAGAGCTTGGAAGGGTAGTTATAAGCTTGATAGAAGGTTTTGAGGTTCCAATGGGGTAAATTTGAAATATTATGGTCTAGGGATCGCTTTCCTGGCTATTCCCGTACTTGACCTTCGTAATTGCGCTCAATTAGTGTTCGTGACGTTATGGCTGACTTCCATGTCGACCTTTGTGAGTAAGAATGCACTATAGGTCATTCCGTGAGAGTTTGTGTGACTTACGACGGACCAAATGATACCGTAACGATGTCGGATTTTCCCGAAACAAATTTTATTGTGACTGGGGTCGAAAATGGGTGCTAGTGGGTCTTTTGGAATTTTGTTATCTCTGTCCAAAATTTTGGGCTTATTTTGACCCGTTTGTGCTGCTTTGATCTAACCTAAGGTGTATATTTTTTCTTTTTGCTTTGTTTTGCAGCTAGAGATGACACTGAGCGTCCCGAGGGAGCTTCTTTGACTGGCAAAAGTAGTGATGCCGCTGGGACAAGCTCGCCAACTCCTCGGGAAGGTTTGTAAGAGGTGATGAAGCGTTCCTTCACAGCGTCGTGTACAAGGGGCCATAAATGAGGCCGACTTTTATAAGGTCACGAGGCGTAGGCAGCCTATGACGGTTGCTAGAAGGGCCCACGTCCCGGATCCTGCCAACGGGGGTGAGGAGGTTGGTTATGATGACCCTTCTTGGGCTCGAGATTGGGACGGTCATCAGCTGTTGTTTCGTCCTAATTTTCACGTCTCTAGCCGTATCGTGAACGGCCTGGTGAGTACCTTGACTCGTGCTTTTTAGTTTAGGTCTTAATTTTGGTTTGGGTTGGGTTGGTTTGGTTTGTTTATGCTTGTATTATCTCGAATTGCAGCTCCCAGGTCCGATGAGGACCTTCTCGGGTTTTACGACGTGCTTAGAGATCTATTCTCAGAAGCTTAGTCCCGCGGGAAAGGGGATTATTGCGAGGATGGCTTTGGGTCCCGTGGTCGGGCATTGGGCCCGGCTGGTAGGTTGCAAGACCAAGTGCAACCTTATTGTGATTAGAGCGATGATAGATCGCTTTCAAGACACTACCTCGACCTTCCATATGCCTTTTGGAGAGGTCGGGATGACTTTGGAGGACTTTGGGGTTATTACGGGTTTACCCTGGGGTCCGGAGATGATTAGATGGGTTGCTGAGGGCCCTAGGTTAGTTAGTGACGAGATCCGGGGCTGGATCGGGGATTATTGTGAGTGTGAGGCTTACAGTACGTCCCATGCTCTGGTGAGTTCGCACATCACCGACCACTTCGAGAGGGTGGCAGTATTAGAGGGTCGAGTACCCAACATACCGGTGCAGGATGCCGGTTTGTGGTTGTGTTACTTCCTAGAATCGACCCACTTCTCGGATAAGGGCGAGATTTTTAGTGCTAGAATTTTGCCTTCCCTGGCTGATTTAGATCAGCTGGGACGTTTCGATTGGGTGACCGCGGCTTTCGCGGAGATGACACGTTGTTTAAAAGTCATGGTGAGGCCACTGAAGGTGGACTCCAGATCGACTTTACTGGAGGTTAGTCATTGTCTCTGTATTTGATTTTACGATTTTTCTTAGCTCGGTCGGGTTTTTATGTTTTTGGGTTTTTGCAGGCTTGGATTTATTCCTATTTCCCTCGATGGTGCCTAAGACGGTGCGTGCTCGTCCGGTTAGGTTTCCGGCGGGGATTGAGTAGAGGTTGGCTCAGGCCAAGAGCACGACGAGTCACTACTCGTCGGAGAATGTGCTGGTGAATCAGTTGCGCAACGAAGATGTAAGTGTCCTCTTACGGGTTGTTTTACTTAGTAGTCCCCAAGGTTTAGGATTATTGAAGTGTCGGTTGGGCTGACTACGAGGGTCTGCCCGAGTACGTGGGTCAGAGTTGAGGCCTAGGAGCTAAAGGAGGATGCTCCTTTCTGCGTTATTTCGCCGGGTGTGATATCTGGGAGAACGGTTGGTGCGACAATGTTTATGTGACGATTTTAGGGTGCCGGTTGATCCTCCCCGGACCATGTTTAGACCACCGACCACCACAGAGATCCGCGAGGGTAGGGACGGAGGAGGAGGTGATGCACTACTAGTGCCTGGTGCCTCCTATCTGTCTCACGTCTGCCAGAGGCTAGCTTACCACCGCCTCGTGGTGAGTACTTGGTATTGAGTTTTATTATCTGTTTTCCTCTATGGTTTAGTGTATGCCTATATTCTGAATGGTTCACTTTTCCTTCAGCTGGCCGATCCGGCTGATGCTGTCCAGCCCCCAGACTTCCCCTTGACACTACTTAGGATTGATGCGGCTGGGGTAGCTTTTACAGAGCCTCTTCTCTTGTTTTCCGCTGAGGAGAAGGAGGCTGCGATGGAGTGGCGTTACCGGGTATACTGGGTAAGTTTCGTGATTTTGTTCAAACTCGGTTCTCGAGGGTTAGGTTTTGTTTGACTAATTTGTTTGGTTTTTGTCTTTCAGGTTTCGTCGATCTCCCATCAACGGTTGTGGCAGGCTGCGAACTGTTTCAGGGCCTACGCGTCGAGGGTGGCTGCTCCCTCTTCCCCTGATACTTCGAGACCTCGATCGGTAAGTATGTTTTTCTAGGGTCGGTTTTCTAGGCTGGTTGTACTTTTTCCCTAAAGCATCGGTGTATTTTGTAGGATGTTCCGATATGATGAGGCAGTTGGCGACTGATGGGAAGGAGTTGTTGTGAATCCAAACCGTCAAACAAAACCGGCTATACCTAGTGGGTAGCTAGGGTAAGTCGGGTCGAATCCACAGGGACGGGAGGTCGGACTAAGGTATGCTCGGGTCTAGGACTATGTTCGAGACGAGGTAGTCTAAGGGGGATGGCTATGGACTAATCTAAGGTCTAAAACAAGGAAACAAACAAAGGAGAACGGGCTAGGGTTAGGTCGGGGTCAAAGGGGTAACGGAATGGTCAAGGGAGAACTAGAGGTGAAGGAGGTAGTAGGGTAATCTAGGTAATGCCCGGGCTCTCGCAACTTAGACTCACCTACAGGCTCCACTTAAAACCCCACTCGGCGATACACAACACAATCGGGGTTACTAGCACGCTATAGGCCTAGGTCGAATCCGGGATCTCGCAACTTAGACCGACCTAGGGGTCGTCCTCACCGGGCTCTCGCAACTTAATGAGGGGACCGAACCCACAAACAACTATCACCCACAAAAGAAAGGCAGGAAAAACAAGCATTCGCACATACTTAGTCAATCAAGCATTTCAACAAACAAGTGATGTGCATCATACAAGAGGAAACCCAAATCTTCCACCAACATCTCCAACAATCCCTTAATCATCCAATTAACACCCTAATCGCCTTACTAACCTAGCAAGATACTACTCTACCATATCTAATCTAGAATTAACACTAACAAGATTCCGCCTAAATCCAACAATTTGACTAAATCCGACTAAATCCAACAAAAAAAGGGTGAAAAACTTGAAAAATTTGGATTTTGAAAATGACTCTCGATCTAGTCACATCATCGAGAGTCGGGAGCAACATATACCAAGGCCCCGAGGGCCACCATGACACCATGACACAAATGATAAGGGAAGGGGAGTAAACAAAGGAAAACAAGCAATAAAAGACGGAAAAGAAAGGATAGTTGCCGTACCATAGGTTAGCAACTCACTCTCACCATCGTCTCATAGATCAATATAGGCACTTGCTTGTCTTCATCATTGCTATCCCGCTTCAAGTTCGATAGGTACGCATGGTAGAGGTAGTAATGGTGCGAGGGGGGTAGGATTCGATGTGAAACTCGATGTAAAGGGAAGAGAAACGAGGTGAGGGTATGTAAATGAAGTGTAATGGTCGTATGACATGAGCAAGGACGGGTAGGGAGGTTGGGTGGGGGTATACAATGGTTGGGTGGGCTCAAATGTCAAAGAAGAGGCCAAAAGAGGAGAAAAGAGACCATCCCGGTCGGGATGGATGGTCCCGATCGGGATGATAAACCCTTCCCGATCGGGAAGCCTCCTTCCCGGTCGGGAAGCCACTCCAGAAATCTCGAAATGGCACCACCATCCTGATCGGGACGGCTCCCCCCCGGTCGGGATGACACACTCGTCCCGGTCGGGAAGCTCCCTTCCCGCCCGGGATGGGTCTTCTTGACCTCCAAAACCCCAAAAGCTTCACCAAAGATTCAAAAACCAACTTCCATACTCACGATCCATGCTCTATCATTATCTACTCTCTTCTAGGAATCACCTTTCCTTCACACCTATCACAATGAACTCAAATACAACATCAAATTCCCTCCCTCACATCGCTCATCAAAAAAATCCAAATAAACAAGAATTTCACAAAAACTAACAACCCTAGAAACCAAACTATACAAACATAAACACAAATACAAGCACAAAAGAAAAGAAAAAGAGATATTTACACTAAATACTCTCACCAACAACGCCTCCATAGCCATCAAGAGCTCGAAGGAGTAAGTCAAATGCTCTAGCAACATCTTCATTGAAGCTCACATGGCCGAGCCTAGCCACTCCCAAAAGTTTCCAAGTCGGAGGGAAGAAGCGATCGTCTTCAATATGCTCGGGGTTCTCGTGATCTTCCGGGTCTTCCAAACCAACATAGCTACGACTCTTATGACCATCCGGTAGGTATAGTGGTCTAGAGTCGTGCTCGGTGTCATGATGTGGGAGATCACACCCTAGGGGTGTCGCTTCGTCTACGGGGTCGAGAGTGGAACTCTTTTCCACCGCCCGACAAGGATCCTCATCACCAACCGTCTCACAAGACAAAGGGCTAGACATCGAGTGCGGTAGAGGAGGAGAAAGGATCAAGTTTTCTTCATTGGAGGCTTTAGGATCCTCCAAATTCCCATACAAAGCAAGTTCCAAGGCATCTACTTCTTTTTCCCAAGTATTGCGCTCCTTTTCACTCACCTTGTAAAAATGGTCATGAGGGGTCATCTCTTCACTTGGGTTTGGATTGTCAACACCCGGTTCATCACGAAGAAAATCAAACAAATCCAACTTTATAGCCAATACATTGGCTCCCCAAGAGCTATCTTGATAATCATGCTCAACTCCCTCCTCATTGTGGGCCCTTGAATCCTCAACTTCCTCTATTCTTCCCCTATCTTCACCGCCCAAGCAACACTCAACAATGGTCTCTTGATCGACCCCCTCTTCTTCATTTGTAGCTTCACAATCGGGTTGACTTACTTGTGGAGGCACCCGACCTTCTTGCCCAAATGAACCTTCCTCAACATGTTGTGGAGCTCGAGTGACCGACATCGTGATATGAGCCATGAGTGCATTGATGCGAGCATCTTGCACCTCTATTTGGGCCTTGAACTCCTCCCTAACCCCTTGTATTTGAGTCAACAACAATTTTTGACCCTTTTGCAATAACATCATCATCTCATGTTGGCTCCCTTGTGTTTGGGCCAACATTTGACAAGTCTCAAGGATATTTGGTTGTGGGTTATGTGAGGTTGTTTGATAGTTGTTAGGATGTGGGAACGATCCTTGACAACTTTCTTGGTAACCATAAGAAGAGGGTTCATAAGATTGTTGATGAGGTTGATATGGTTGGTAAAGTTGTGGGTTTTGGTAATTCGCCCCATAGTTGTCTCGTGATGATTGATGGTAGCTTGGACGTGCCATGTCCATAACGTCGCTTAGGTACCTAGGATGAGCTAGAAGCACTTGAGCAAACGTTAGTATCCTAGTGCTTTTGAGGCACTAGGAAGGGAGAGTAACGCACAAGAAGAAGAACGGAGGTACACAAGGAAAAGAGAACAAAAAAGTCAAGAACAAAGTCCACAACTAATCAAACAAAAGCCTAAACTACGCCGTCCCCCGGCAACGGCGCCAATTTGATGGGAAGGATTTGTCGTGAATCCAAACCGTCAAACAAAACCGGCTATACCTAGTGGGTAGCTAGGGTAAGTCGGGTCGAATCCACAGGGACGGGAGGTCGGACTAAGGTATGCTCGGGTCTATGACTATGTTCGAGACGAGCTAGTCTAAGGGGGATGGCTATGGACTAATCTAAGGTCTAAAACAAGGAAACAAACAAAGGTGAACGGGCTAGAGTTAGGTCGGGGTCAAAGGGGTAACGGAATGGTCAAGGGAGAACTAGAGGTGAAGGAGGTAGTAGGGTAATCTAGGTAATGCCCGGGCTCTCGCAACTTAGACTCACCTAGAGGTTCCACCTAAAACCCCACTCGGCGATACACAACACAATCGGGGTTACTAGCACGCTATAGGCCTAGGTCGAATCCGGGCTCTCGCAACTTAGACCGACCTAGGGGTCGTCCTCACCGGGCTCTCGCAACTTAATGAGGGGACCGAACCCACAAACAACTATCACCCACAAAAGAGAGGCAGGAAAAACAAGCATTCGCACATACTTAGTCAATCAAGCATTTCAACAAACAAGTGATGTGCATCATACAAGAGGAAACCCAAATCTTCCACCAACATCTCCAACAATCCCTTAATCATCCAATTAACACCCTAATCGCCTTACTAACCCTAGCAAGTTACTACTCTACCATATCTAATCTAGAATTAACACTAACAAGAGGAATCAAAACAACAATCAAAACAAACATGAAGAAACTAATCTAACAATGAACAAAACACTAAACAAGTACTAAAGAATCAAACTTGAATGATAAAAACATGATTAAGAAGAAGGAAGAGGGGATTATACCATACTAGAGAAGAAAGGAAGAAAGAAACTTGCATAAATGGAAGAACCCAAAACAAACATCCAAGTTTGTCAAGCTTGAATGGAGATCTTGAAGAATTCCCAAATTACAAGTACTAATCTAAGATTAACGATAATCTAAAGACTAATCTACACTAATCTATGCTAAAACTATCTAGGGTTTAGTCTCTAATGTCTAACATAAGCTTAACATAACAAGGGAAGAGTATATATAGGGTTACAAATGGAAGGGAGAAGAAAAGAAACAAAGCGGGCTGTAACTGACCCTTCCCGGTCGGGAGGGCTTGGTCCTGATCGGGATGGGCCATCCTTCCCGGTCGGGAAGGACCTTCCCGATCGGGATGGGCTCACAGTAGCCGTGCTTCATGTTCCCTTCATCCCGAACGGGATGGGTCTTTGTAGGCCTCCCTTAAGAGCTCTTTGGTCCCTCCCTGCCCCTCATGGGCTTCTCGTCGATTCTCGGGACTCGGGATCGGGTCTCGGAGGCTCGGGATTGGATATCGAGGTCTCGGGGTCGATTCCAAGGTATCGAGTCATCGTTCCTCTACTCCGTTGGCTCCAAAATGTGGATGTATTGAGTCGGAATCGCTCCAACTCTTCCAAATCGATCTCGGGAACCTGAAACGAACTAAAGGAAGCATAAGAAGCCCCTAAACCGCTCCCAAGGAGCGATTCTACTAGGAAAGTGGACCAAAACACTACAAAATAGGCACTACAAACCACACTTATCAGCGACTCGAGTGACCGAGCTCGAGAGGAAGAGGCCAAGTTGCTGCAACTCTTGCGATCCCGGGATGATGAGATCCGCCAGCTTAAGGAGCGGTTGGCACGAACTCAGGGCGTGACCTCGGCACAGGGTGAGGCTAGGCTAGGAGCTGAGGTGGAGAGGAAGGTTGAGGTAGAGGTTGAGGTTGAGGCTAAGGGTCATGCCACGGGTGCTACAGAGGATGTCGGAGGCATTCCCGAGACAACTACCCTAGACATGCTGTCGGGTATGGATTGCACCGAGTCTCCCCTCTTTGAGCTGGAGGATTTAGGTTTGGATGACGACATTGGTGGGCTTGTGATAGCTATAAGCGCATCCTCTAGGGGTCCTCCCTAGTTTATGAACTCGGTTTATGTTTGGATTTGTATAATTGTGTATTTTAGATTATTAGTATCTTGATTGATTTGTTGATCTTGCGTTTTGTTTTGCTCTTGAAATGTTGATTTAGATGACATGTAATTACTTCATTTTCGGTTTGTTTGCGATTTCTTCGTAGTTTAGGACATTTCAGATGTGTTAGGATTGCACGAGAGTACGAAAATGCTTTTTCGGAATTCTTAAAATGCATTAGTTTGAGCTGGGATTTGGATCAAATAGTACATACGTTGATTAAATTTTTTGACTTTAGACGTGTAAAAATGTAATAAATGCTTTTTAGCTAAAGTGTTCCGACTGAGTACGTGTTCGGTGTTAGGAGACGAGTGTAATCGTCCCGACATTCATGTTTAAAATACCACCTTTTGAAAAAAATTAGACCACTTTTTTTTATACTTTGTGATGGTGACGTACTGGGCTACAGACGCGAATTGACGATGCCACTAAAGGCTACAACACGCCTAGGTGGGGTAGCTTATTCCCCCTAAAAAGAAAATAAAAAAAAGTCTAAGTCTAGTGGATTTGACGGGTGAAATGTGTTGTCCGTACGGTCTTGTGATCGCCTCCCAATTGGATCTGTCATTTAGCGAAGGATGGGGCATCAAACACTATTTGTAGACTCGTAATAACACAAAAACAACTATGTGTATTCGTGGTAAGTCGAGGTCGATCCACAGGGAACGAAACAGAGTATCGAGTAAAAGCGACATGTTTGGGTTCTTATGGGGGTTTTAAAGGTTGAGTCTATACTAAAATGCAATAAATGACAAGAGATGATCAAATAAGAAAAAGGAGTTAGGGGGAAGTCGGGAATCGAAAAATGGGGTCTAAGAAAGTTGGAATTGGGTTGGTCACAACATCGGTATAGGGAGAATGCCACCTTTCGGTATCTTCACCCAACTCACCTAAAATCCTGCTTTCGCGGCGAAGAAGGGCAAGTCTCAAGTCAAGGTAACTCCTCGCTACCCCGAGTTTCCCCATATTGGGAGGAGATCACAAGACCAAAACAATAAATAAAGATGATCAAAACAAAACAATGATGGAAGAAAAAAATTAAATCTAGTCTAGAGATTAGGGAGAAGAAGAGAATTGTACCAACTATGAAGGATAAATAATAATTAAAAAGATTGCAAAAATAAAATAAGATGAAGCTTGATGAAGAGGATAAAGGATTTGTCACTAATCCCTTGATAATCTCCAAAAATCTTCAATAAAAACATGAATAAATCCTCTACAAAGCTTGAATGTAAATCTAGAAAATTGATGAAGAAATTGATAAAAACTATGAAGAACTCTAGCTTACTATCTAAGCTAGAGGAATTATCTATTGAATTACTACTAAGGTGATCTACTAAATTGATGGTAAGTAGTGTGATAATGTGCAACTAACTAGGGTATCTATATTTATAGTAAAGCCTTAATGGATCACTTAAACCAAAGCCCAATTCTAATCTTTGCCCATGAACGAAACTTTGCCCTTGAATGAAACTTTGCCCTTTGAGTCTTCATAGGGTGAAGTCTTGCCCTGCGGATTCTCTCCAATATGGCCGAAATACCGCCGGGCGAAGTTTTGCCCGGTTAAAATCTCATAGGGTGAAATTTCACTCTATGAACTTTTTGTCCGAAATGGCCATCTTGGGAGGAACACCGTCGGGCGAAGTTTCGCCCGGTCAGATCTCAACGGGTGAAACTTTGCCCTGTGACTTCTGAGGGCCATAACTCTCTTGTTTGATCTCCGATTGGGGCGTGTGATATGTCGTTGGAAATCTAAGAAGATAAGCTTTCACCTCCAGCAAGAATCGCTTCTATCCGAGGTTAAGAACTCTAGATATATTCATTTGAAGTTCGACCTCTCCGGTGAAGATGCCCAATGGACTATAGTTTTGCTCTTTTGCTCAAGGTTTCACCCTTTGATGCTTGGACTTTTGCTTTATGGCATGCTTTGGACGATATGCTACTACCTTGTGCTCATGGAAGCTCGATCATGCTTTCGGTGCAAAATCCTATCAAAATCGATAGAAAAACTACCAAAACACGTAAAACGCACAAGAGGGACGCTAATGCGAGAAATACTCAAAATAGGGCAATAATCGCACTTTAGTCTCGCAAAACGAGGGAAAAACGAGTCTAAATGGGAGGAGAAACGGTCTTAATTTATAACACAACATCTCGTCACTCTTGCGTGGGCATTTGGGATTTTTCGAAAAAGGGTTCAGTGACTTCAGAAGGTCGTTCCTGTTGTTCAAGGTTGTCAGGTGATGGCTGTTGGGGTAAAGCAGAGCTGAGCGTATGGAATTTGGATGTTTGGGAGGTTAATGGCCCAGGGCTTCGACGCCTGGGCCTGGGCGGCTTAGTTCTGGGTTGCCTGGTTTTGGGCGGCCCGGTCCTAGGGCGCTTGGGCTCGGGCTGCCCGATTCATGATTATGGAAACTTTCCGTAATTTCCTAATTGTTGTGAGATTAGGTCTATGTATGCGGGTTATGGGTGCTTGTTTTAGACATACTAGATTACCCATAGTGTCTTTATAGCTTCTTTGTATTACTTTGAGTCATATTGAGTTTTGGGAGTGCCTTAATCGAGTGGATTGGTCATCATAGGAAATGTGACCTCGAATTTTGTCCAGGTTATGGTTTGTCTGTGGTTATCGCGCTAAGGCAAGTTAAGGTGCAAGATGACTTCTTGTTGGCGTGCTCTAGTTTTTGGGATGTTAAGAATCATATTTTTGCTTTCCCTCGAGGTAAGGTTTGTCCCCTTCCCTAGGAACTTGATGCTATAGGTGGGTGGTATTCGGTTCGACCTTGTTTACCCCTAGGAGATGATACTTTCGTGAAACGATTCCGTCATTTTTTGGATATTTCCTTGGAAGAAGCTGAGGCTTTCTTTGGGAAGGGTGGTATTGACCTAAAGCTGTTTATTAGGATATTCTAACAGACAGGTTCCCGTGATATTTCGCTTTTGGCTTGTAAGCGGGCTCTTAATATTACGGTGGCATGCTACTATCTTTTTAGGATGCGTCGGTGCATGAAGGTTGGGGTAGTCCTTGGGTTGTGGATGTTGTAATGGGGATGGAACACGGGCGATCTTCCTCTTTGATTATTCTAGGTGAGCTCGTCACGTGCCTCGACGCTCGTGCACGGATACATCGCGCTTCGTTTCGGGGTTCTATGATCATTTTGCAGGTATGTTGGGCATTAATTTCCTTTTTTTCGAAGCTTGCCTGAGTTCTAAAGTCTGACATTATTTCGCAGTTCGTGTACGATTGGCTATAAGAGAGGCTTAGTTTGATCGAGCCTCCTCGGTTCATCAAGAGTTATAGCTAAAATGTTTCACGGGTCGTATGAAGGCAAAACCATGGAACGATGGCCACACCAAAGAAGGATGGCGTTCCTAGTTTTGCTAATGGGCGGGCTGGCATTAGGTGGATAATCCCGTGGTGGCATATTAATGGAAAACTTGGGTTTCCGTTTTCCTTGTCGGACCATACTATACAGATATTGTCTTTAAGGGACCAGGTTTATATTTACCCGGGAGAGTTGTCGTGTCAAATGGGCGTGAAGTGAACTGTATCACAGGTTACTGAAGATACCCCTAAGTCTCTTCCATGGACAGAAAGTTCTCTCAGGGAGTTTGGAATGTCTTGGAGACAGAGATTTTCACGTCCTGATGTCATAGAAGTTGTTCGACCAACTGACCCTACTTGTTCCCGGCGGGGAGCTTACAGATATCCGCCAGGGCAGGGCAAGTCGAACGTTAGGAAGACCGTGATGCTAAAGGATAAGGGGACGACTCGAGTTAATGTCACTAAGCGCTCGACTAGAGACAGTGTTACCGATTCTAGTGTCGTCAGTTCATCTAAACGAGCCAAGACTGACAATGCCCATATTGAAAATGTGAGCGAGGAGGAGAAGTGGGATTGGCTGGGCTTGCCATCGGCTAAGACAGAAGTGGAAGCCTGTATTTGCAAGGTCTACGGTGAGAGACCAAAAGAGGCACTTCCGAACGGCAAGGGGAAAAAGAAGTTGGACCGGTAGAGCCCAGCCATTCAGTATTATGCTATATTAATTTATATTATGTGGCGTATTAGTACTAGTTTTTGTGTGGTTCGCTTGACACGTTGTCATTTCCGGGTGACCGGGTTTTGGATTCTCGATGTAAAGGACCTCGACAAAGGCTTTATTTAATTGATTTTGTATTATTGAGAAGTACATTTTTTATATTTTTTTTATTATTTTTGTGGTGGCTCGCAACTCGATTCTTCATTTTTCCCGGAGCGCCCCTTCGGATTTTCACTCCGTCCTCAGCTCACCTTTTGTTTGTTTTCTTTTTTTTTTCTGCTCTCTCATTTTTTTGACGGCTCGAAACTCGATTCTCCATTTTGCCCGGAGCGCCCTTTCGGGTTTACACTCTATCCTCGGCTCGTTGTTTTTTTTAACGACGCCTCGCAACTCGTTTCTTCATTTTGCCCGGCCCGCCCTTTCGGGTTTTCACCCCATCCTCGGCTCGTCGTTTGTTCTTCGTCATTGAAATCACTCGTTAACCGGAACGCAGGGGAGGGGTTCTGATTTGCATGTGAATCGAGTAATCGATTTTATTATTTTTTGTTGGTTCTACCCATGGAAGGGTTGCCTACACGTATACGTGTTTAGACGGAATCAAACCATGTTCGTAGTTCATAATGGATGTGAGTGATTTTTGCTTTAGACTTGTTATGCCAATTATCGGTGCAAATTATTTTTAAGCGTTTTGCATGGGTTTTCACCGTAGTTTAGAGATCAGGATGAGGTTGCCGAGGAGGTTAGGGATAGTATCGTTTGAGTTGGTCCATGTTGGTTGGGGTCGCGAATTCTTAACCGTCTAGGTCAGTAAGGATCACGACGCCCCTCGTGAGTTTCTTCTTGATGAGGTAGGGGCCTGCCCAGTTTTGTTTGAATTTCCCTCTAGGGTCGATGGGAAGAGGTGCTCAAATGGATTTGACTACTAGGTCTCCCTCATGCATGTTTCGGGATTTGACTCGTTTGTTAAAGGCTCGTTGTATTCTTTGTTGATAGTCTTGCACATTGGTCAATGCGTGTATTCTACCCTCATCTAGTAGCACTAGCTCGTCGTAACATTTTTGGTTCCATTCTTCTTCGGGAATGCCACTTTCGGCTAGTATCCTTAGCGAGGGTATGTCTAGTTCTACCGGTTGTGCGGCTTCAGAATCGTAGGTTAGGTAATAGGGTGTGGCTCCAGTGGGTGTTCGGTAGGGGGTTTGGTATCCCCATAATGCGAAGGGTATTATGTTTGGCCAATCCCGGTAGTTATCTATCTTGTGACGATCGTTTTGTTTGCTGCTTCCACAGCCCCGTTTGTCTGAGGTCTTTAGGGTGAGAATTTGTGTCATTGGATTTTGTATTTGTCTAGGATTTTTTGGGTGTCGGTCCTGAAGTGAGCTCCCTGATCACTGATGATTTCGTGTGGTATGCCGTAGCGGCAGATGATGTTGTTTTGTAAGAATTTGACCACTTGTTTGGAGGTTAGGATGGTGTAATTAAGAGGCTGCTTCTACCCATTTGGTAAAGTAATCAACGACCACTAGTATAAAACAGTGTCCGTCGGTTCCGGATGGGTGTACCTTTCTTATGATCTCTATCCCCTAGGTAGAGAAGAGCCATGGAGTTGTTGTGGTGTGGAGTGGGTATGACGGCAGGTGTTGGATGTTGGCGAATATTTGGTAGTTGTGACAGTGACGGACGTGATGCCGACAATCCACCTCTAGGGTAACCCAGTAATAGCCTAGTCTCATTATTTTTTGAGCTAATAGGTGTGCGCTCATGTGGGGTCCGCATTCCCCGTCATGTATTTCTTCCATGACTTTTTCGGATTGGGTTTTGTTTATGCATCTAAGGAGTACTCCTTGTGGGGTTCGTTTGTATAGTAATCCTTGGTTTAGGACGTAGTGGGCGGCTTGTATTCTTAAGGCTCTTTTGTTTTTGGTGCTTGTGTTAGGTGGGTATGATCCGTTGGTTTAGAAGTCTAGGATCGCTTTGTACCCGGGTTCTTCGGCGGTGTCATCGGTTTCGATGTAGTGGATATAAGCAGGTTGCTCACTTCTCTCCACGTAGATAGGCATAGATAAAAGGTTGTCGGGCATGTTTATTAGTGAGGCTAACTTGGATAAGGCGTCGGCGAATTGGTTTTCCTCGCGGGGTATGTGTATGAAGTTGATTTCGGTGAACTCTCGGGATATTATTTCTATTTTGGGTTGGTACAGAGCCAGGCTTTTGCTATAGACCTTTCAGATGCCTGTGGCTTGGTTGACTATTAGTGATGAATCTCTGTCGACTCTAAGGTTTTTGAATCTTAGATTTACGGTGGCTTTTAGCCCTATTAGGCAGGCTTCGTATTCAGCTGCTTTGTTGGTAACTGGGACGTCTAGTTTGACTGATATGGGTATGTGGTAGCCTATTGGTTGTTGGTCGTGTGGGTTTCCTACATTGAGTTTTTGGTTAGGAGGTCAGTTATGAGTTGAGCTTAGGATAGTTGATGCTGATATTTTTTTAGGGTGAAGTTAGGTGGGTCGTTAGTTGTAGCCCTTATGCTTTGATTAATTGCCGTCGATAAATGGCATAGTATCGAGTTATAAGCGAAAAAGTGCATTATTAAAAATTAAGCAATTGTCGAGGCGCGTTGTAAAAAAAGAGAATGTTGCTTTATTGACAGAATAATAAGTGGGCTAGGTGCCCGAGATATTGCTTTTGGGGAGGTGAAGGATAGGTCCCCCGTACCTCCTGACCCATTATGCTACAAGACATTTACTAGTATTATTATGTCTAGGCCCTAAGACGAACTAAACTCTTACTCGGAGGCGGGTCCACATGTCCCTAGAAGAACCTTCGTTGGTTGGACTCTCGGCGTTCATGCGGGTCACCCTCTTGGTGGGCTTGGTATCGAGAACTTGTCCGCCTTCGAAGACATCCTACGGAAACATAGACTCCCGTATCGATTAGGTCTTGCACTTCGAGCTTGAGCTTAGTGTACGTTTGGGTCTCATGTCCCCGACCCTGATGGTATAGACAATCGGCATTCGGGTTCTAGACCACTCCCCTCTTTTCTATTGGTGGGTCTGGGGTGGGTCTTATTTGGCCGTAACAACCACGCCTCTTGCAGGTTTTTGAGAGCCTCGGCGTAAGACTCTCCTAATTCTATGAACTGCCTAAAAGGCCTTCGGAAGGTCATCGCCTCACCGGGATGGGCAAGCCTGGCATATTCGACGTAAGGGTCTCCACTGAGCATCAGCTCTCGCCCTATTGGCCTCTCATGGTGTTTCCTCTCGGGTCCTTCCAAGGTCTCGAGTCGGCGTCTGACATCGTCGATGGAGGTGGAGATCGACGATACCAGCCCTAAAACGCCATGGGCTACGTTCATCAAGGCGTTGAGTTGGTCGATGCTGCTTTCGTTGCAGTTAAAGACATCTTTGGGTTTGCGGAACAGAACTGAAGATAAGGCTAGATTCACCAAACAACTAGAAGACTCGAGGAATGCTCGCATTTGAGCGACAAGGAAATGTGACCCTTGATTCGCGCGTGTTTGCGGTCATCGGATTAGAGACTCAGTTGCTTTAGACCTCTGGTGCATTTGGCGAAATGCCTAACAGACTTGTATCTCTAGAACGAGAAGATTTGACATGAATCTCGGTGGTGACATTTAAAGAAGAGGACTTCCCGAGACGTGATGACCCAGAAATGTAAAACCTCGGTATTGAGGCGACTTTTGTAAGTAACACAGAGAGTTAATCACACGATCGTACGACGTAAGGAGTTGATCTTGATCCCGGCTCGGAATTAAAGAGTTTTGATGCTTTTGAAAATAGAGGGATTTTAAAAACAGACTTTTCGAAAGCGCGAGTTTTTTGTGAAATCGGTATTACGATGGTTTAGTGACATCGTTTGTGGCGTGTCAAAAAGGCATTGCTACGTGAGCGTTGAGGATTCGACGATAGCAAAAAGTGGCCAGTCATGTTTTTTAAAAAGAAGCGTGGTTGTAGAAGACCGGTTTTGAGAAAATACGACGTTGTGTTTTTATCGAGACTACTATTAATTAGTATCTCGAAGTTTGCGGTGCATACGGTGTTCTTGAGAGGACGCGGTGTCTATGACGGTGCTTTGAAGGTGTGACCAAATCCTTGTTACAAAATTTAGGTGGTGAAAGTGTTTTAAAAAACTTTTAAAATGGGCGACTCGTATTTGTTGATTCCATTAATTGGCATTTTGACAGTTTTGACAGTGGTGGCCTGTGCGTTGTAAAAAAATGTCCCGCGTGTATAACTATTTGGGTTCCTTGCTTTCATTAATTGAATTTTTGGTTGTGTTAACGGTATGTGCAAAACGTGTTTTTAATAAAATGTAACCGTTTTAGGTGCCTTGGTCCCATTGGTCGGGAGTTTGGCAATGGTAACGGTGTGTGCGAAAATGTTTTGAAAGCAAAATGTGACCGTATAGGGTGCCTCGATTTTGGTAATAATAACGGTATGTCATTGTTTTTTTGAAAATGACGAATTTTAATTTTGGTTAGAGTGACGGCACTTGAAAGTGTCTTTTGCAAATTTTAATTGGTCATGGTGACGACCTCAAAGCGTTTTTTTTAAATAATTTTGATTTGGCCGAAACATCGGTGCTTAAAGGGAGGTTTTGAAAAAAGCGTACACTCATGCAGGATGCAGACACGGGTAGATTAGGGTAGGCTACCGCCCACAAGTAGTCTTTGATTAGGTGACGACAGGTCACCTGGGGAGGTGAGTGTCATACCGTCTGCTTGGAATCACTCGTTTGGTATATCCGCGGAATGTGCGGCTACCTTGGACGACCAGAGCGTCAACCGAGGGTCTCTCCGCGTGTCCGAAAGGATCTTACCGCGAAAAGGTTGATTGGTCCTAATATCGGTTAGGGTGGGCTTTTTAGGGCCAAAACCTGTAGTGACTACAACAAGGAATTAGGAAATGAGCTTCACGAACTTCGTTCGAGTTTCACCACCGCTGTAAACTTGTTTCCAAGTCCCTAGCGGAGTCGTCAAACTGCGGACGCCCGTCCGCATCGCCCGGCGCCCGCGCGCGCCCCCGCAAATCTCTCGGTTTGTCGCGGCGGCCACCAACGTGGACCCTCCTGGTCGGGGTCGGTCCGATCTCGCGTACGGGACGATGTGTCGGACCTCGATTTGGGTGACGATTCGGATAGTACTAGATAGGTGCGGACACCCGTGTTTCCGTTAGAATCGATCAAGACGTGGTTGTAAATGTTTAAAGGCCGATATGTTTGGTACGACGATCTTTTTAGTGAACCAAATTCGTTGCCGATTTATGGTCGCCACCGAGTCAATTATGGGGACTCAGAAACTGTTGAAGTCAACTTTGATCCTCAGCCGGCTCAAAGCTGAGTGATACGGGACCCAAAGATAAAGACTTGTACCCTTAACCACTCCATGCCTGAACTGACTATCATTGCCAATGCTTTCGGACATCCGGAAACCGTCGATTTTGAGTAAGGGGTGAGGGTACGTATTAGGAAGCCAACGTCCGCTAGACATCGACACCCAATCCCGCCCGCACATAGCGGCCTCTACTAATCAATTGGTGGGCTGATAACTTTGTTCCTAATTGTGGCGGAAGTACGATAACATTTGTTGTTTTAACCCTATGCCTATGCTATGTCGGGTTTTTATGGACAAGTAAGCTTATTGTCATCGAAGTAGTTGTGTTTACATTCTTTGCATGCGATTTCACGTGACATGAAGGCAATGAAAAGATGCACGTAGGAGAGTAGAGAGTACTAAGTATTATACGTATTAGCAAATCAGATTTAACGTGATAATACAGATATTAGTCATTCTCGTGGTATACCTTACCCGGTATTCTGCTTAAGATGCGTCGGCTCGGTATTAATAGGGATGCATCGAACCACGTATGGTGATCACCGGGACTAATAAGGAACCCGACCATCACTTTTTTCAGTTTTAGTTTATTTACGTTTTGAATTCCGTGTTAGGTGATTTAGCATGGGATTATAAGGTCATAAAAACGGTAAATCATACGAATGCTGTAAATGTGAAATGTAAGTAAATCATATAGTGAGGAGTTGCACCCTCGGAGTCTACACTAAACGAGACACGATGCGTAGATGGTTGAGAATGGATCTCGAAATTAATCGGGTTTAGTTAAGGTGTTTTAGTGCTTATGGTTGAAGTTGAGAACGTTATGTGTTTTGGGACGTGTCATGGACCTAGTGTCCATATTTGACATTATCGAAGTGCATAACAAAAGTGCAGGAATGTAAAGTTTTTTAGATGCCAACCTATTGACGATTCGACTTCAAGGCAGATCCTCTTAGCTTGTTCTGCAGTGAATTTGGCAGAGCTTCGCTACTACAGCTGATTCTGCGGTGAATCCGACAGAGCTTCGCTGCTATACTCGGGGACTGTTAGTCGAACGCGGGTACTCCTCGGTTCGATTGGGGTGCGCGAGATGAGGAGTAGCGTCGATTCGCTTATCGGAACAACGATCGAGTGGATCGCACTTAGTGTCGGAGTGCGACCTAAGTTAGAGAAGAAGAGGGGGGAGCGAATTGTGAGAGAAGTAATTCACGAATTCGTTGAGGTGTTTTTGAAATGAATGAAGTGAGGGGGTATTTATAGTTGCTCGCATAGTTCAAATCGACCTTTAGGACGCCTGAGTTTCAGCGCACCAAAACTTAGTCGCCTGGGGTCTTGCGCATGAAGACCAAGACGCCTGGATTTTTGAACATCAGATTTCAAAACTTTCCAAAACGGAGAAGATGTGTATCTTGTTATTGCTTGGGGATTAAGATTTCCAGCTTAACCCTAGCGCATCCAGCGCCGAGTAGGCCTCGGGCGCGTGTCTCGAGGTTTGCTTGGCGCAGCGCATTGACTCGAGTTTGACTTTGCATATTTCAGGACCGATTCGAGGTCCCGGTGCAAAGTTGACTCTAATTAGTGTCGACGCGACCGTAATGACATGACAAAGGCCGCCTTGATGTCGAATTATTTTTTTCCGAGTAATTATTTGATTCGTTCTATAGAAAAACTATCTGAAACATCGAAATTTCGCGTTTCATTGCAGCCCGATCGTCATCGGGTATTTGTCGGGTGCCTCTGCAGCCACCAGGTCAAAATCTAGGTGTCTACACCTATTATTACTATAGTGTATGATTATTCCTTACTCAGCTTGGCTGACATTGTTATTTTCTCTTAAATTGTCACCTAATTTTCTGGGAACCTGTGATGATTCAATTGATATTTTCGGTCAATTGAAGAGCACTGTATAATACAGGTGTGGACATGACATAGGTCCACCGCGACGCGGCCACGCACGGGTTTGGGTAGGCGAATGAATCTCCATATGAGAATGGATCGAATTGAAATTTAGGTCTATGTGGAGTCGCCACCGAATTTTGTGGTTATTCGGAACCATTCGAGCCCACTCTATGTCGTAGTGGGCCGTATACAAAATACGGTCCATTTCCGATGTCAGAGTTTATTGGGCTCGTCCCTTTGCATTGCGATACCGATACCGACATTATCGGATATCGTGTATTGAATGACTCTCGTGCGCCAACGGTTTCGGGCATCCGGAAACCGAGGTTCTGAGTAAGGGGTGAGGGTATGTGTTGGGAAGCCCACAAAGGACACCCAACCCCGCCCGCACATTAGCGGCCTCTACTAAGAATTCGAATGACTTTCCAATACGCCCGTTAGTAAAACGGGAAAATGATATGCAAAGATTATTTTCCCTAAACATGTGAATGGAATAGAAAAGGGTTTCTAAGTCAATTTAATGCAACTAAAATTAATCGTCAAAGTTGTATTTTAGCATGCGGGTTCATTTAGTACAATAAACGAACAATAATTAAATTGACAAAAGAAATAACAAACGCGTTAGTAACGATGTAATAATATAACGAATAATAACGGTTTGTGCAAATATGAGATGAGATGAGAATGTGCAAATATGAGATGCATGGTTTGAAAAGGTAGTAATACAGATGATTAATTAAACACGTGTTGACCTCAATCGCAAATTACTACCGAGTTTTGAAAATAATGTACGACTTATTGTGTTAATTGTCATGGGTCACTCGATCGAGTGGTTTGATAAGTGTAGTTTGTAGTGTCTATTTTACTGTGTTTTGGTCCCATTTTCCTTGTGGAATCGCTCCTTTGGAGCGGTTTATGGGTTTCTTATGCTTCCTTTAGTTCATTTCAGGTTCCCGAGACCGATTTGGAAGAGTTGGAGCAATTCCGACTCAATACATACACATTTTGGAGCCAACGAAACTAAGGAATGGTGACTTGATGCCTTGGAGTCGACCCGAAGACCTTGGGACCCAATCCCGAGCCTCCGAGACCCAATCCCGAGTCCCGAGAATCGACGAGAAACCCATGAGAAGCAAGGAGGGACCAAAAGGAGCTTAAAGGAGGCCTACAAGGCTCAACCGGTTCCGGTTGAGCTCAACCGGTCCCGGTTGAAGTGCACAAACAAGGGGGCTACTGTCCAGGGCCCATCCCGACCGGGAGCATGGCTTCCCGACCGGGACCGACCCCGTCCCGACCGGGACCACCTCTTCCCGGCCGGGATGGCCGTGCTGCAGCTCCGCCTTGTTTCCTTTCAATTCCTTTCCACTTGTAACCCTATATATACCCCCCCCTCTTGTATTAAGACACCATCTAATGTTATATTCTTCACCTATCCTTAAACCCTAGACTACTTTAGGTTAGATTAGATTAGATTAGTGTAGATTAATCATTAATTACTCTTTAATCTTAGTTTACTCTTGTATTATTGGATCTCTTGAAGAATCCATCCAAGATTGACAACCTTGGTGGAATTATTTGGGTTTTCTTCTATGCAAGTGTTCTTCTTTTCATCCTTTGTAGTTAGTATAATCTTTCTCATCCTTTTCCTCTTAATCTTTGTTTATGTTATTCAAGTTTCAATCTTTAGTTCTAGATTATGGTTTTGTTCTTCATACTTGTTAGTTTCATTATGTTTGTTTTGTTTTCTTATGTTGATTCATCTTGTTCTTCTTAGTTATAGTTTGATTATGTTAGAGTAGTGTTCTTGCTAGGGTTAGTAAGGTGATTTGGGTGTTAATGGATGATTGAGGTATTGTTGGAGATGTTGGTGGAAGATTTGGGTTTCCTCTTGGTTTGATGCATATCACATGTTTGTTGAAATACTTGAATGACTAGTATCTGCATATGCTTGTTTTCCTTGCTTTTCTCTTGTGGGTTATAGTTTGTTTGTGGGTGCGGTTCCCTCACTACGTAGCGAGATCCCGGTGAGGACGACCCCTAGGTCGGTCTAAGTAGCGAGAGCCCGGATGCGACCTAGGCCACTATAGCGTGCTAGTAACCCCGTTTGTCATGTGTGTCGCACAGATGGGTTTTAGGTGAAACCTCTAGGTCGGTCTAAGTTGCGAGAGCCCGGACCATACCTAGATTACCCTACTACCTCCTTCACTCTAGTTCCTCCTCGACCATTCCGTTACCCCTTTGACCCCGACCTAATCCTAGCCCGTTTTCCTTATTTGTTCTCCTAAGCCATAGTCTAGCCTTCTCCCCTTCCTATCATTCTAGTTTAGTTTAGCTCGTTGACTTAGTCTCGTATTTAGGCGACCTTAGTCTAGACGCCTCTTACCGTCCCCGTGGATTCCACCCGACTTACCCTAGCTACCCACTAGGAATAGCCGGTTATATTATTGACGGTTGAGACGCGACGAATCCCTCCCATCAATTTGGCGCCGTTGCCGGGGACGGTGCTAGTTTAGACTTTGTTCTCCTATTTGCTTGACTTTGTCTTTGTGTTTGTGTTTTTCTTTTTTCTTTTTGTTACTTTGCTTCTTGTGTGTGTGGGGTTTATTTCTCTCTTGTCTAGTGCCCAAAAAGCACTAGGCTTCTCACGTTTGTCCTTAGTCTACATTTTGTACTTAGAGGTGGTGACTATCTTCTTCTTGCAACTTAGAGCCGCTTTAACGGACGGTTGCTAGAGTGAGAGGTTTCCAACTGGGTATGAGCTACGATTTTCGAGCAAGCATGGGGTTTGATCTAAACTCCACACACTCGGGAGCCGATATGAGCTACTCCTCTTCTTCCATGAACCAAGGGTATGACATGACGTCCCCCTACCACTGTCAAGCTTCTTGGGGTAATCAAGACGGGTATGATCTTCAAGAATATGGAAATGGCTACCAACAAGTGAATGACTATCAATCCTACAATCATGGTGGCTATTACTCAAGCTATGATTGTGAACCCACCATGTTCAATCAAGATTCACCTTATGGAAGCCAATACCCCCAAAACCCACAATATTACCCTACACCCCAACCACAATATGAACCCCATGACCCACAATACTACCAATCATCCCAACCTTGCTACCAACAATATGACGCCCCACCCCTTGGGCATCATCAAGATTTTCAAGGAGCTTTAAAAGACCCCAATGATCACCAATTGCTCGACATGGAGGTGTTTCAATCTATGCTTCAAATGCAAAGGAGCATTCAAGAAACGGCCATTCAATTGCAAAAAGAACAAGAGGAATTAATGGCCCAAATTCGAAGGGAAACGAGGCGAGGAATGCTCAATTAAATGCATTATCGGTTCAAACCGTAATGTTTTTATCCCGAGCATCACATTTAGATGAAGGGTACCCACTTGAGAGAGAGGAGCAACCTAATCACGAAGCCGCCAATGTAGTTCCCATTGAAAGAGAAATTTGCTTTGAAGAACCTCAATCGTCTACCCAAAACGAGACGAATGAGGATATGACCCTTGGTGAAGGCATCGTTGGTGAAGAATTGGAGGAGGATAGTGAGTTGGATGATTTGGTGGAGTTTGTGAAGTTGTTGGGTGAAATTGATGAGCCCAAGTTGCCCGTGTCCGAGAATGTGGATAAGCATCAAGAGCCCCTTGCTAGTACACCGAGAGATGGTTTGGAAGAGATTGAAACCGCCGGTAGAAGTTTCGATCCTCTCCTCCAAGATGATGTGGGGCCGAGTGATGAAGATGGGGAACCACAACTTGAGGAAAGTGTGGGGTGTGCAACGAGGAAATGAGGCCAAAACCGCTTTTTGTGCCTCGTTTCTTGGAGATGAAGCTTGCTTGTGATTGGAGGCGATGCTTAGGGAGGAAGAGGTCGGTTAGGCTCGTAGGATGGATAGACCCCGGAGATGACATGAATGATGACGATGGGTCTTGGGATTCCTACTTCTTGCCTCCACCTTGGAGGTCGTGGAGGTTAGCTAGGCTCGAGCGCTTCTTGGGCCTTCATTATGATGTCGGTAGCGCGTTCGACTTGCTCCTCCATGCCCTTGAGGGCTACGGTTGAAGGAGAGTCCACCATCCTAGGTTTAACGGAGTTCCTACAGAACCGTCATGCTGTATATTCCCCTCCTCTCTTCTTTAGAATTCTTGTGTTTGTATTTGTGTGATTTTTCTATTGATTTTGTTTGTTTTGTGAATTCTTGTAATATTGGATTGTTGATGAGCGATGTGAGGGAGGGAATTTGATGTTGTATTTGAGTTTATTGTGATAGGTGTGTAGTGGTGGTGATTCCTAGAGAGGAGTGGTTAGTGATAAAGCTCGGTTCGTGAGTAGGGGAGTCGGTTTTGGGGTCACGGGAGTCATGAAGACCCTTCCCGACCGGGAAGGGTGTGTCGTCCCGACCGGGATGGGGCCATCCCGATCGGGATGAGGGTGCCAAAAATCGTGTCTACTGGAGTGTCATCCCGAGCGGGAAGGAGGCTTCCCAACCGGGAAGGGTTTATCAACCCGACCGGGACCATCCTTCCCGACCGGGATGGTCCCCTACTCCTTTTTGGTGCTTCTTCTTCGACATTTGAGCCCACCCAACCATTATATACCCCCACCCAACCTCCCTACCTTCCTTGCTCATATCATACCACCCACATACTTCATTTTCATACCCTCACTTCATCTTCTATCTACTTTAGACCGGTATTCACATCAAATCCCACCCCCTACATTACTACCCCAACCATGCGTTTTATCAAGTTTGACGCGTGATGTCAATGAAGAAGACAAGATTTGTGCCAATATTGATCTATGAGACGATGGAGCGAGTGAGTTGCTAACCTATTGGTACGGCAACTATCCTTTCTTTTCCGTCGTTTATAGCTTGTTTTCCTTTGTGTTTGTTCCCTTCCCCGTGTACACTTTTGTGTCATGGAGTCATGGTGGCCTTCGAGGCCTTGGTATATGTTGCTCCCGACTCTCGATGATGTGACTACATCGAGAGTCATTTTCAAAATCCAAATTTTTACAAGATTTTCACTTTCTTTTTTGAGGATTTAGTCGGATTTAGGCGGAATCCGGGCTAGGTGACTTGATTACACCTAGCCCTCCCCTCCCATTTCCTTTTATTTCCTTCTTTTATTTCTTCCCCCATCCATATCTTTTCTTGTCTCGGCCCATGGTGACTTGACTACACCCCGGCCGGACACATTCTACCATTTCTTCACTTTTCTTTTTGATTTTTAGCTTTATTTTCGTAGTTTCTTTTCTTTTTGTTTTGTCTCTCCGCATACTACGATCGAGCATGAGGACATGGCTCGGTTTAAGTGTGGGGGAGCGATATTCTAGGGTAGTTAGCTTTATTTTTGTAGTTTTTCGAAAAAAACTTTAAAAAAAAACCCTAAAAATTTGAAAAATTTCACAAAAATCAAAAAGATTTTCTTTTTGTGTCCTTCTCTTTTGTGTCGTTATGTCGTGCATTTGTTTTGTGTGCGTGTTTTGCCTCCCTCTTTCCTTATAGGTTGCTTAATTCACCAAATGCTTTGGAGAGCTTTCAAGACCTCCGGTAACATCTTCTATCCCTTTTTCCCCTTTGTCTCTTGTGGAGTTTGGAGGAGATTGTGATGTGGAGTGCTCGGGCGGAGCTTTGTAAAGTTTGTGGTGGATTTGGAGACATGTTTGGAAGCTCGGGGTGGTGTTTGTTTTGTTCATGTGGTTATTTTGTTTTGTGTTGTTGTTTCTTGTCTTTTTTTCTTATTGTTTTCGTCATGTCTTTGTTTTGTGTGTAAGTGTGTCGTGTGTGTAAACAGTTTTCGAAAACCCGGTTTAGAGACTAGTGTGCGAGTGTTTACTTTCCCTTCCTAGTTGTATAAATCGAGTCTTGGACTTTACTCTAGTAGAATGACCCTAAATCAATGATTCCGTTGGTCTTTTACCTTGAGTCCACCTAGCTTACTAGGGATTTTACTACGGGATTTGCACTTTTGACCATTATGACTACCCACTGTGTGAAAAGACCTTGGTTACCGAGTCTCGTCCCTTAGGTGACCGTGTTTAGGATCGTTTGATTAGTCCAGGTTCTCCCTTTTTTGTGAGTATGAAGGGAAGACGTCGTCCCGACATACCCATTACCCTACTTCCTATACAAATCCGCACAATAAAGTTGCAATTTGTTGAAATCTCTCTTTCTTGTTGCAAAAAGAAATGTCTACAACTCCTATCAAGCCAAAAAGGGCAAAGAAAAGAAAAGAAAGAAAAAAACAAAAGAAAGAAAAGAATGAATAAAAAAAGAAAAGGCACAAAAGCCAAAAAGAAAATAGAAAAGAAGAAAAAGAAATGGCATGGCAACAAACAAATCAAAACGTCGAAAAGAAAGAAAATGCCAAAAGAAAACCCGTCTCACAAAAAGAAATCCCCACAAAAATAAGCCTTTTTCCGAATTTTGTCGTGAAGAGCCTACCAAAGGACCGAGTCCCGAGGAAGTATGATAGCGGCATTAGTCGGTCTTCCCTCATTTTGCATGTTTTCCACCTTTTTACTTGGATTAGTTAGGCGGTTTTGGACACGGGATGACCCTCTTGGCTCACGCTAAAGGGGGTGGGGTCTCACTTACCTACAGTGTCGACTAACACCGTGGTTCTTCACTTTCCACTCCACCGATCGTCCCGTAGTACATTTTTAGAAAGTTAGGAGGACCTAGGTAAGTTACCAACGTTTTTATTGCTTGATCGTCATACTATTAGGGTTTAGTTCACCTTGGTTTGTATTGCTAGCTTGGGAGCGTTGTCACTTGCCTCGAGTCCTAGACCGGTGCTTCTTTCACTGCTTGTTTGAGGGAAGCGGTATTTGTTTTTCTTTGGGTGCAACCTTGTGTTTGTTTGTTTGCTTGTTTGTTTATGTGCTTGTTTGTTTTTGTGACTTGTGTCCGGTTGCATCCACAGTTTTGTCGCAAGACCCCACTTGCCTTGCGAGGTGCACTTTTCCTCAAAGTGCATTCACGTGATTTGAAAGGGCGTAGGGTGCGCTAATACCCATTCGGCTAGTATAGTAGTTAGTATGTGCTTACTCGAGGGCGAGTAAAGGTTAAGTGTGGGGGAGTTGATAAGTGTAGTTTGTAGTGTCTTTTTTACTGTGTTTTGGTCCCATTTTCCTTGTGGAATCGCTCCTTTGGAGCGGTTTATGGGTTTCTTATGCTTTCTTTAGTTCGTTTCAGGTTCCCGAGACCGATTTCGAAGAGTTGGAGCAATTCCGACTCAATACATACACATTTTGGAGCCAACGAAACTAAGAAACGATGACTTGATGCCTTGGAGTCGACCCCGAGACCTTGGGATCCAATCCCGAGCCTCCGAGACCCGATCCCGAGTCCCGAGAATCGACGAGAAACCCATGAGAAGCAAGGAGGGACCAAAAGGAGCTTAAAGGAGGCCTACAAGGCTCAACCGGTTCCGGTTGAGCTCAACCGGTCCCGGTTGAAGTGCACAAACAAGGGGGCTACTGTCCAGGGCCCATCCCGACCGGGAGCATGGCTTCCCGACCGGGACCGACTCCGTCCCGACCGGGACCACCTCTTCCCGGCCGGGATGGCCGTGCTGCAGCTCCGCCTTGTTTCCTTTCAATTCCTTTCCACTTGTAACCCTATATATACCCCCCTCTTGTATTAAGACACCATCTAATGTTATATTCTTCACCTATCCTTAAACCCTAGACTACTTTAGGTTAGATTAGATTAGATTAGTGTAGATTAGTCCTTAATTACTCTTTAATCTTAGTTTACTCTTGTATTATTGGATCTCTTGAAGAATCCATCCAAGATTGACAACCTTGATGGAATTATTTGGGTTTTCTTCTATGCAAGTGTTCTTCTTTTCATCCTTTGTAGTTGGTATAATCTTTCTCATCCTTTTCCTCTTAATCTTTGTTTATGTTATTCAAGTTTCAATCTTTAGTTCTAGATTATGGTTTTGTTCTTCATACTTGTTAGTTTCATTATGTTTGTTTTGTTTTCTTATGTTGATTCATCTTGTTCTTCTTAGTTATAGTTTGATTATGTTAGAGTAGTGTTCTTGCTAGGGTTAGTAAGGTGATTTGGGTGTTAATGGATGATTGAGGTATTGTTGGAGATGTTGGTGGAAGATTTGGGTTTCCTCTTGGTTTGATGCATATCACATGTTTGTTGAAATACTTGAATGACTAGTATCTGCATATGCTTGTTTTCCTTGCTTTTCTCTTGTGGGTTATAGTTTGTTTGTGGGTTCGGTTCCCTCACTACGTTGCGAGATCTCGGTGAGGACGACCCCTAGGTCGGTCTAAGTAGCGAGAGCCCGGATGCAACCTAGGCCACTATAGCGTGCTAGTAACCCCGTTTGTCATGTGTGTCGCCGAGATGGGTTTTAGGTGAAACCTCTAGGTCGGTCTAAGTTGCGAGAGCCCGGACCATACCTAGATTACCCTACTACCTCCTTCACTCTAGTTCCTCCTCGACCATTCCGTTACCCCTTTGACCCCGACCTAATCCTAGCCCGTTTTCCTTATTTGTTCTTCTTAGCCATAGTCTAGCCTTCTCCCCTTCCTATCATTCTAGTTTAGTTTAGCTCGTTGACTTAGTCTCGTATTTAGGCGACCTTAGTCTAGACGCCACTTACCGTCCCCGTGGATTCCACCCGACTTACCCTAGCTACCCACAAGGAATAGCCGGTTATATTATTGACTGTTGGGACGTTACGAATCCCTCCCATCATGGTTGATGGACTCGATCGAGTGGACCTGTAAAAGACGATTCTGTTTGCGCTACAGACCGTACTCGGCCGAGTTACTGACCAACTCGGTCGAGTACGTAGCCACTCGATCGAGTCACTGTGAGACTCGACCGAGTGGTGGTCGTGACAGGCATTCTGACTCAATTTTGTGATGTCACCCGATCGAGTGATTGAGGCACTCGGTCGAGTGACATCTGTACGAATTGTAATTCGCTTGCAATTTAATTGTTGATTTTGAAATTGCTTTTGATTTTTGAGAGTTCGACGATTTTACCGAATCGGACATAAATATTGCATAATTTATGTTCCACTTGGTTTTTTATAAATCGCGAATTTTGTTGAACCGAATATAAATATTGTTGAATTTATATTCGATTCTAACTTTGAATACTCATTGTATCCCATATTCGATTATTGGATCGATATGAGATATTAGAGTGAAATATAAAAAAGATAAATTGATTTTAGTCGTTTTAAATTAATTATCGTGATATGAACAAATCACGTTAATTAATTTATGTGACTTGATCGTTAGATTCGATATCCAATTATGGAATTGGTATCGAATCTAAGATCGACGCTTTACTTGAATAAATAAAAAAAAGACTTGATTCCCTCGACTTTTCTGACATCGAAATAAATCCCTAGGGATTATGATGTCGGATCCGTGTCAACGGGTTTCGACCCTTATTAAAATTGATTTTTAAAGAAATTGATGGATGCAAAATTATGATGATGACTAGAAAAAATAACGAATTGTTGTTTAAGTTGATTTATCTCAATAATCAAATAATCGGGGTACCGGGATAAGCGACCGACGACTCGTGTGCAGTACACTTGTATATGCGCTTTTCCTTATCCCGGTATCCTTTTTATTCGACACAAATCGATAAATATTTTAATTCTTTGATATTAGTAGTATTGTCGATATTATGGTGCAATGAATAAAATAATAAAAAAACGAAAAAAAGAGGATGAGAGGGAGATGAAGACGACGTGAAGAAGAGAAGGAGAAAAGAGAGGGTTTTGACACCCTCAACCTACATGTTCTTGTCTCGGCGCGGACTAGTAAGAGGTTTATGGAGGTTGAGTTGTGGTGGCTCGGGATTGATTCCTAAAACTAGGTTTAGGGTTCTTGTTAGTGTAGAATTGCTAGGGTTTGAATAGGGTTTGAATAGGGTTTGATTAGTGTATGTTGCTCTAGGGTTTTTTAGGGTTGCAAAAAGTTGCAAAAAAGTTGCAAAAAGTTGTTGCATGAGGGTTGCTTATATAGGCAAGTTTAGGGCACCCAAATTAGGGTTACTCGACCGAGTAAAGGGCTAACTCGGTCGAGTGGCCCGTGAAGCCTGCAGCCGGGCTCAAAACAAGCCCACTCGATCGAGTGGGTGGGTCACTCGATCGAGTGGCCCAGTCGGGTTGCACGGGTCCATTGTTTTGGACCTTGACTTTGGGTGTTTGATAGGTTTTGTGATTGACTTGGACTTTTGATGGTTGTATGGATGTTTTTGTGTATCTCGGAAATGACTTTGACCGGGGTTGACCCAATCGCAAAAAGTCAGTTTTATTTCCGGTGTCGGTTTCGGCCCAAATTAGTCTTGTTTGACTCGGAATGATCCACTGGGCCTGGATTTGAGGTTCATTTGGTGAGATTTGTACTCCGTAAGTGTGTTAGCCAACGATTAATGGATTTAAGCCTGTATCCGAGCGCATAGAAACACGTTAGCGTCCGATCATCATCGGGTGTTTTTTGGAAACTGCCATAGACACCTGGCGGTCAAAATGCGGGTATCTACAGAGCCCCCACTCTGACTGAGGCTTGGACAAGGCGAAAGTCAGAGTAGCTACCAAGCCCGTTAAGACCTGGTAGACTTTCGGTCGGGTCGTTTATAGTCCGTTAGACTCGCGTGAAGGGCTCGCCAGCCGCAAGACAGAAATCATACCTGAGCTTTATGATTGTACTCCGTGGGGAATTTGGGCTTGTCGCGTAAGCTCTGGGTGTGCTTGTGTGTTGGCCCATCCCGTGCTATCCCGGAAAATGCTGCTGGGGAGATTTGATGACTTGCATGTCTTCGCTTGAGTCGTACCTGTATAAGTCACATAAAAATGTATGCAACACGTAGGTAGTAAAATGACTCGTGCTGGGGAAAATGATTTTCGAAGTTTTTGAAATTTTGAATTTGAAATCCTGAAAGCAATCACGAGCTAGGTTTTCAAAATGGAAAGGGATATAAAAGAAATTCGCAGCTTAAATAGACTGAAATCTGACCTTGTCGAAAAAGATCTTTTTTTCAAATGGCTAAATTTTGCAAATTTCAAAGTGGAATCTGAAGAGAGGGACCTACCGACAGACTCGACTCTGGATACGACAGGACGAGTTGGCTGACACGGACTGGACTCTCTAAGGATTGGACCGTGATTCGGTAGCCTGTAGCCTAACAAAACTCTTAAGTCGCGCTATCCTGTAGCCTAGGCGAGTGGCAACACGGTCGCACATCGAAATGGGATAGGTATGTTATGGGGGGATTGCAGTAGCCTGTAATGAGACTGTTTTAGTCTGGTGTCCTTCTGGATTTCCTATTTTAGGATACATTTCCAAAGTGGGTATTGCCTCGAGTCCTGACAGATTATTGTCTTCGACTGAGCCGAGTACTAGGACACACTACAGAAAGGAGCCTAGATTTTTTTGTTGGATTTATCTGGATTTTGTGAGTGGATGGAGAACTTCTGCCTAGGAGGAGCCCCCGGGACAACAAAGCTAGCTGTTGAGAACATGATGGTGTGGTGACCGGAATAATGGCAGTTTTTGAATGTGTGTCAATGTGAGTGGTTGTGCCTCTGTTGAAAGGCTGCCTACGTGTTCACGTGTAGTGAAATCAAACCATGCCGTAGTTCAGTGTCGGAAGATGTATTATGGTGCCTATTCTCAATAGGCCTTCGTGTGTAACTAGCCATAATGACGGTGTAGGCTAGGTGCATTCCCAGTGATGTCTTGATCAAAGGGCTTGAATGGTTAGGATATTAATCCTGTGACTGTGAGCGTTCTCCGGGGTAGCCCCCAGAGGTGGTGTGAACTACTTGGGCATGTTCTATGCCGACTGCAAGTTGAGTTCCCGTGTTCGGGGTTGGTAACTGGTTTGGATGAGATTTTAACGAGTTTTGCTCTCGGGATTATAACGAGTTTTGTTCTCGGGATTTTAACGAGTTTTGTTCTCGGGGATTTTAACGAGTTTTACTCTCGGGGATTTTAACGAGTTTTGCTCTCGAGGATTTTAACGAGTTTTGTTCTCGGGATTTTTAACGAGTTTTGTTCTCGAGGATTTTAACGAGTTTTGCTCTCGGGATTTGATGTATTTGGGAATGTGGTGCTAGGAAGTAAATGGCCTTGATGACTCAAAATCTGGAGCTCGGTTCTGTGGAGCTAAGGCTTCGAGAGCCGGTTTGATAATGAAGTAAACGGCCTTGACGACTCGAAATCTGGAGCTCGGTTCTGTGGAGCTAAGGCTTCGAGAGCCGATTTGATAATGCGGGATCTGGTTTCGATGTCTGACCCTAAATCTTAGGGGTATGCTATGGAGCTTGAATCCTCAAAATTCTGGGCTGACTCTGGCCTGGGTCTCGGGAAGGTCTTGAGGGTTGTAATGTGGAAAAGCTGAGTGTGGTGTTAGCTGACCAGCTTGATTTTTACTCAACTATTGGATGGCGTAGATAAATTTGAATTTGACCGTACCACGGTCAAAGGATTTCCACTTGAATTGACCATTGACCACGGTCATGGGTATTTGATTTTTGATTGACCTCTTAGCCGCGGTCATGGGTTTTGATAATTTTGACCGTACCCTGGTCGTGGGGCTTTCACTTGAATTGACCGTTGACCACGGTCATGGGTATTATGAATTTTTTGATGATGGCCTGTTCTTTTGTTTTGGCCTTTTGGTTTTTTTTTTCTCATGGACTTTCGATTTTTTTTTTTTGTGTGTCCAGTTTTCTTTTTTTGATGGCCTTCTTTTTGCTTTGGCCCTTTCTTTTTTTTTCCCGGTCAGACTAACACCTAAAGTAGGGATTGGTTAGTCTTGTTGGAGGGGTGTTTTATTGTGGGAAATGGGCTTGCCTCCCGTCTTGAACCCAAACTAGGAGATTACCTAGATTTGTCATAATATTCGATACCGCTCCTGCTAGGGGTAGTTATGTGGCTTTTCTATACCAGACACGGAATAGGTAAAAAGAAAACACGGGCTCGGTTTCCTGCAGTCATTATAGATGTGCCTATAATAGTCACGTGCGTGTGCTCACAGTGTATGATGGTGTTCACCATGTTCTCGGAAACACATAAGGAAAGTATATATGAGAAAGAATATTGAAAGCTGATTTTATTGAATTTTGAAAAAGAGGACAGAATACAACTGACTCTGACCCTGACTTTGACTTTGACTTCGAAGGGAATAGTACATCCTAGACTCGGACTCAGACTCGGACTCAAATCAGATCCGGACTCTCGGATAATGTTGTCATTAGTCGTCGGCTTCTAAGAACTCGAGTTGATGTCCAGTATAGCCTTTAGTAGAAACTTCACCCAGATCTTCATTGTGTCGAAGATCGTCTTCAATTCTAATGCCCATTTCTGTAAGCACGACAAAGTTTGAAATGCCGGCATACCTAAGATGGACGCAGTAAGAAGGTAGCAGGTTGTTGATGAACGCCTCCACTAGTGTCTTCTCGTTGGGCTTGTTTACCAACTTTACACTCTCGGCCCTCCATCTTTGAAGATATTTAGTGAACCCTTCTTTGGGCTCTTGGGCCATCACTTCCAGAGTACGCATTGTAGTCTGGATTTCGATATTATCAGCGTAGTTCCGAGCGAACTCCGTTGCCACGTCATCCCAAGTCGGGTATTTCTTGGAATCGAGCCTGTAGTACCAGGCTTTGGGGTGCTTCTGGAGGGAAGAAGGGAATAAGTGCTTAAACATGGTGCACTTTACCCCTTTGATCGCCATGAAATCTTTGGAAGCCCGGATGTGATGGACCGGGTCTTCAGTGCCCTCAAACATTGGAATTCCCGTAAGGTTGAGGTTAGCAGGTAGCTCGTCATTCAAAGGTGAGTAAGTACGAGCATTTTCGGTGTGGATCGAGTTGTTCGTCGATAAGTGGACTTGCTCTTCGAGCCTACGAACAGCACTGATCAACTCGGCTATGGGCCCAGTGGGCTCAGCTCCTTTAACTGGGGCCGTTTTCTCCACGGTGCTTAGGCGGGTGGATAAAGTCGCTTGGTTAGCCTGGATGGCAGCCAGTTGGGTCTCGATCTTGGTCAGAGCGTTTTTCAATTCGTCCATCTTGCGTTGGCGTCTGGTTTCGGGTGGCCTGTCTGTAAGAACACCACGTAATCAGAGAGGTTGCTTCGGAACTCAAACTCACCAAGGCATAGGAAATAGCGCAAGAGGAGGGACGACCCCAGTTTGACTCGGGTTAGACTCCCCTAAGACAAATGTGTAGGGTACGAAGGACTTTGATAGTGTGGCATCTTAAGTGACTCGAAAGTGGGGTACGTGGGACACGTATAAGATATGACCCTTAGAGCAACCGTGATTGATCGCTCTGCTAAAGGATAGCCACCATGTGGGATCGATAATTTTGTTAAGACTCGAGTGTGGGACGTAAGGATCGTGATCCTTTTGTTATAGGGCTATTGACTCGGAAAAGACACCTAGACGGGTGACTTGTGAAAGGTGGGCCTTCCTTAGGATTTGGCTATGTGGGCCGAGTCCCGTCCGAAGGAAGGTCCACGTGAGACATCCCCAAACTTTTAGACTCGAGTGCGTAGACGGGCCTTCCTTTGTAGGAGTATGTCCTACGTAGGTGGGCCTTGCCTTAGTCTAATAAGGCGGACTGGGATAGGGAAGAAACTCGTGATGTAAGATCGACGGAGTTTCGACGCTAAGGACTTTGACAACTTAAGACTCGACCCGACACTGCTAAATACGGGAAGTCCTAAGGAGAAGGAAGGTTTTAAAAATTGATTATTTTGGAAAAGGGTCCGAGAAAACTCGGTTGAGGGCCCAACTTTCGGAAAAAAACGAAAATGATATTGGGCCACGGGTTTTGAAAGTTCGAAATGATTTTTGAGTTTTGAATTGGGCAGCATACCGTCAAGAAAATAGTCTATTTTGAGTAAAATCATAAGTCCTAAATTCGGTATGTGTCCCGGGTTTTGAAATTGAATAGTTTGAAAAAGGATGCAATCTTTCAAAAAAACGGTTTTTGAAAACGACTCGGAAACCAAGTAGCACGTAGTCACACAAGCATTATAACAACGCCATGTATGCTGTATACTAAGTCTCGGTCGGTCTATAGAGGGTCTATACCAGTGTACATAGTCTAGACGTTGATCGGGACGGACTTCCTAAGTCGAGTTGATCTTAGAACATGCCGCAAAACCCACACGAATCGACAATGGACACCTTTTGACATACCCATATTGGAGTACATCAACGGTATAGTGGGACGTCGGTCGCGATTACCGGCCCGGGAAAATATGGGTTATGCATGAACCGTAAAACTAAAACGCGTATTGTATTTGTCAAACGATTTCTATTCGAGTCTCACCCTGAGGATGCCAATGGTAAGTCACGCATCAGTTAATCCGCAGCAGAGTCGCCAAATTGTGGACATGACATAGGTCCACCCCGACGCGGCCACGCGCGGGTTTGGGTAGGGGAATGAATCTCTATATGAGAATGGATCGAATTGAAATTTAGGTCTATGTGGAGTCGCCACCGAATTTTGTGGTTATTCGGAAGCATTCGAGCCCACTCTATGTCGTAGTGGGCCGTATACAAAATACGGTCCATTTCCGATGTCAGAGTTTATTGGGCTCGTCCCTTTGCATTGCGATACCGATACCGACATTATCGGATATCGTGTATTGAATGACTCTCGTGCGCCAACGGTTTCGGGCATCCGGAAACCGAGGTTCTGAGAAAAGGGTGAGGGTACGTGTTCGGAAGTCCACAAAGGACACCCAACCCCGCCCGCACATTAGCGGCCTCTACTAAGAATTCGAATGACTTTCCAATACGCGCGTTACTAAAACGGGAAAATGATATGCAAAGATTATTTTCCCTAAACATGTGAATGGAATGGAAAAGGGTTTCTAAGTCAATTTAATGCAACTAAAATTAATCGTCAAAGTTATATTTTAGCATGCGGGTTCATTTAGTACAATAAACGAACAATAATTAAATTGACAAAAGAAATAACAAACGCGTTAGTAACGATGTAATAATATAACGAATAATAACGGTTTGTGCAAATATGAGATGAGATGAGAAGGTGCAATTATGAGATGCATGGTTTGAAAAGGTAGTAATACACATGATTAATTAAACACGTGTTGACCTCAATCGCAAATTACTACCGAGTTTTGAAAATAATGTACGACTTATTGTGTTAATCGTCATGGGTCACTCGATCGAGTGGTTGATGGACTCGATCGAGTGGACCTGTAAAAGAGGATTCTGTTTGCGCTACAGACCGTACTCTGCCGAGTTACTGACCAACTCGGTCGAGTACGTAGCCACTCTATCAAGTCACTGTGAGACTCGACCGAGTGGTGGTCGTGACAGGCATTCTGACTCGATTTTGTGATGTCACCCGATCGTGTGACTGAGGCACTCGGTCGAGTGGCATTTGTACGAATTGTAATTCGTTTGCAATTTAATTGTTGATTTTGAAATTGCTTTTGATTTTTGAGAGTTCGACGATTTTACCGAATCGGACATAAATATTGCATAATTTATGTTCGACTTGATTTTTTATAAATCGCGAATTTTGTTGAACCGAATATAAATATTGTTGAATTTATATTCGATTCTAACTTTGAATACTCATTGTATCCCATATTCGATTATTGGATCGATATGAGATATTAGAGTGAAATATAAAAAAGATAAACTGATTTTAGTCGTTTTAAATTAATTATCGTGATATGAACAAATCACGTTAATTAATTTATGTGAGTTGATCGTTAGATTCGATATCCAATTATGGAATTGGTATCGAATCTAAGATCGACGCTTTACTTGAATAAATAAAAAAAAGACTTGATTCCCTCGACTTTTCTGACATCGAAATAAATCCCTAGGGATTGTGATGTCGGATCCGTGTCAACGGGTTTCGACCCTTATTAAAATTAATTTTTAAAGATATTGATGGATGCAAAATTATGATGATGACTAGAAATAATAACGAATTGTTGTTTAAGTTGATTTATCTCAATAATCAAATAATCGGGGTACCGGGATAAGCGACCGACGACGCGTGTGCAGTACACTTGTATATGCGGTTTTCCTTATCCCGGTATCCTTTTTATTCGACACAAATCGATAAATATTTTAATGCTTTGATATTAGTAGTATTATCGATATTATGGTGCAATGAATAAAATAATAAAAAAAAACGAAAAAAAGAGGATGAGAGGGAGATGAAGACGACGTGAAGAAGAGAAGGAGAAAAGAGAGGGTTTTGACACCCTCAACCTACATGTTCTTGTCTCGGCGCGGACTAGTAAGAGGTTTATGGAGGTTGAGTTGTGGTGGCTCGGGATTGATTCCTAAAACTAGGTTTAGGGTTTTTGCTAGTGTCGAATTGCTAGGGTTTGAATAGGGTTTGAATAGGGTTTGATTAGTGTATGTTGCTCTAGGGTTTTTTAGGGTTGCAAAAAGTTGCAAAAAAGTTGCAAAAAGTTGTTGCATGAGGGTTGCTTATATAGGCAAGTTTAGGGCACCCAAATTAGGGTTACTCGACCGAGTAAAGGGCTAACTCGGTCGAGTGGCCCGTGAAGCCTGTAGTCGGGCTCAAAACAAGCCCACTCGATCGAGTGGGTGGGTCACTCGATCGAGTGGCCCAGTCGGGTTGCACGGGTCCATTGTTTTGGACCTTGACTTTGGGTGTTTGATAAGTTTTGTGATTGACTTGGACTTTTGATGGTTTTATGGATGTTTTTGTGTATCTCGGAAATGACTTTGACCGGGGTTGACCCAATCGCAAAAAGTCGGTTTTATTTCCGGTGTCGGTTTCGGCCCAAATTAGTCTTGTTTGACTCGGAATGATCCACTGGGCCTGGATTTGAGGTTCGTTTGGTGAGATTTGTACTCCGTAAGTGTGTTAGCCAACGATTAATGGATTTAAGCCTGTATCCGAGCGCATAGAAACACGTTAGCGTCCGATCATCATCGGGTATTTTTTGGAAACTGCCATAGACACCTGGCGGTCAAAATGCGGGTATCTACAGAGCCCCCACTCTGACTGAGGCTTGGACAAGGCGAAAGTCAGAGTAGCTACCAAGCCCGTTAAGACCTGGTAGACTTTCGGTCGGGTCGTTTATAGTCCGTTAGACTCGCGTGAAGGGCTCGCCAGCCGCAAGACAGAAATCATACCTGAGCTTTATGATTGTACTCCGTGGGGAATTTGGGCTTGTCGCGTAAGCCCTGGGTGTGCCTGTGTGTTGGCCCATCCCGTGCTATCCCGGAAAATGCTGCTGGGGAGATTTGATGACTTGCATGTCTTCGCTTGAGTCGTACCTGTATAAGTCACATAAAAATGTATGCAACACGTAGGTAGTAAAATGACTCGTGCTGGGGAAAATGATTTTCGAAGTTTTTGAAATTTTGAATTTGAAATCCTGAAAGCAATCACGAGCTAGTTTTTCAAAATGGAAAGGGATATAAAAGAAATTCGCAGCTTAGATAGACTGAAATCTGACCTTGTCGAAAAAGATCTTTTTTTCAAATGGCTAAATTTTGCAAATTTCAAAGTGGAATCTGAAGAGAGGGACCTACCGACAGACTCGACTCTGGATACGACAGGACGAGTTGGCTGACACGGACTGGACTCTCTAAGGATTGGACCGTGATTCGGTAGCCTGTAGCCTAACAAAACTCTTAAGTCGCGCTATCCTGTAGCCTAGGCGAGTGGCAACACGGTCGCACATCGAAATGGGATAGGTATGTTATGGGGGGATTGCAGTAGCCTGTAATGAGACTGTTTTAGTCTGGTGTTCTTCTGGATTTCCTATTTTAGGATACATTTCCAAAGTGGGTATTGCGTCGAGTCCTGACAGATTCTTGTCTTCGACTGAGCCGAGTACTAGGACACACTACAGAAAGGAGGCTAGATTTTTTTGTTGGATTTATCTGGATTTTGTGAGTGGATGGAGAACTTCTGCCTAGGAGGAGCCCCCGGGACAACAAAGCTAGCTGTTGAGAACATGATGGTGTCGTGACCGGAATAATGGCAGTTTTTGAATGTGTGTCAATGTGAGTGGTTGTGCCTCTGTTGAAAGGCTGCCTACGTGTTCACGTGTAGTGAAATCAAACCATGCCGTAGTTCAGTGTCGGAAGATGTATTATGGTGCCTATTCTCAATAGGCCTTCGTGTGTAACTAGCCATAATGACGGTGTAGGCTAAGTGCATTCCCAGTGATGTCTTGATCAAAGGGCTTGAATGGTTAGGATATTAATCCTGTGACTGTGAGCGTTCTCCGGGGTAGCCCCCAGAGGTGGTGTGAACTACTTGGGCATGTTCTATGCCGACTGCAAGTTGAGTTCCCGTGTTCGGGGTTGGTAACTGGTTTGGATGAGATTTTAACGAGTTTTGCTCTCGGGATTATAACGAGTTTTGTTCTCGGGATTTTAACGAGTTTTGTTCTCGGGGATTTTAACGAGTTTTGCACTCGAGGATTTTAACGAGTTTTGCTCTCGAGGATTTTAACGAGTTTTGTTCTCGGGATTTTTAACGAGTTTTGTTCTCGAGGATTTTAACGAGTTTTGCTCTCGGGATTTGATGTATTTGGGAATGTGGTGCTAGGAAGTAAATGGCCTTGATGACTCAAAATCTGGAGCTCGGTTCTGTGGAGCTAAGGCTTCGAGAGCCGGTTTGATAATGAAGTAAACGGCCTTGACGACTCGAAATCTGGAGCTCGGTTCTGTGGAGCAAAGGCTTCGAGAGCCGATTTGATAATGCGGGATCTGGTTTCGATGTCTGACCCTAAATGTTAGGAGTATGCTATGGAGCTTGAATCCTCAAAATTCTGGGCTGTCTCTGGCCTGGGTCTCGGGAAGGTCTTGAGGGTTGTAATGTGGAAAAGCTGAGTGTGGTGTTAGCTGACCAGCTTGATTTTTACTCAACTATTGGATGGCATAGATAAATTTGAATTTGACCATACCACGGTCAAAGGATTTCCACTTGAATTGACCATTGACCACGGTCATGGGTATTTGATTTTTGATTGACCTCTTAGCCGCGGTCATGGGTTTTGATAATTTTGACCGTACCCTGGTCGTGGGGCTTTCACTTGAATTGACCGTTGACCACGGTCATGGGTATTCTGAATTTTTTGATGATGGCCTGTTCTTTTGTTTTGGCCTTTTGGTTTTTTTTTTCTCATGGACTTTCGATTTTTTTTTTTGTGTGTCCAGTTTTCTTTTTTTGATGGCCTTCTTTTTGCTTTGGCCCTTTGTTTTTTTTTCCCGGTCAGACTAACACCTAAAGTAGGGATTGGTTAGTCTTGTTGGAGGGGTGTTTTATTGTGGGAAATGGGCTTGCCTCCCGTCTTGAACCCAAACTAGGAGATTACCTAGATTTGTCATAATATTCGATACCGCTCCTGCTAGGGGTAGTTATGTGGCTTTTCTATACCAGACACGGAATAGGTAAAAAGAAAACACGGGCTCGGTTTCCTGCAGTCATTATAGATGTGCCTATAATAGTCACGTGCGTGTGCTCACAGTGTATGATGGTGTTCACCATGTTCTCGGAAACACATAAGGAAAGTATATATGAGAAAGAATATTGAAAGATGATTTTATTGAATTTTGAAAAAGAGGACAGAATACAACTGACTCTGACCCTGACTTTGACTTTGACTTCGAAGGGAATAGTACATCCTAGAATCGGACTCAGACTCGGACTCAAATCAGATTCGGACTCTCGGATAATGTTGTCATTAGTCGTCGGCTTCTAAGGACTCGAGTTGATGTCCAGTATAGCCTTTAGTAGAAACTTCACCCAGATCTTCATTGTGTCGAAGATCGTCTTCAATTCTAATGCCCATTTCTGTAAGCACGATAAAGTTTGAAATGCCGGCATACCTAAGATGGACGCAGTAAGAAGGTAGCAGGTTGTTGATGAACGCCTCCACTAGTGTCTTCTCGTTGGGCTTGTTTACCAACTTTACACTCTCGGCCCTCCATCTTTGAAGATATTTAGTGAACCCTTCTTTGGGCTCTTGGGCCATCACTTCCAGATTACGCATTGTAGTCTGGATTTCGATATTATCAGCGTAGTTCCGAGCGAACTCCGTTGCCACGTCATCCCAAGTCGGGTATTTCTTGGAATCGAGCCTGTAGTACCAGGCTTTGGGGTGCTTCTGGAGGGAAGAAGGGAATAAGTGCTTAAACATGGTGGACTTTACCCCTTTGATCGCCATGAAATCTTTGGAAGCCCGGATGTGATGGACCGGGTCTTCAGTGCCCTCAAACATTGGAATTCCCGTAAGGTTGAGGTTAGCAGGTAGCTCGTCATTCAAAGGTGAGTAAGTACGAGCATTTTCGGTGTGGATCGAGTTGTTCGTCGATAAGTGGACTTGCTCTTCGAGCCTACGAACAGCACTGATCAACTCGGCTATGGGCCCAGTGGGCTCAGCTCCTTTAACTGGGGCCGTTTTCTCCACGGTGCTTAGGCGGGTGGATAAAGTCGCTTGGTTAGCCTGGATGGCAGCCAGTTGGGTCTCGATCTTGGTCAGAGCGTTTTTCAATTCGTCCATCTTGCGTTGGCGTCTGGTTTCGGGTGGCCTGTCTGTAAGAACACCACGTAATCAGAGAGGTTGCTTCGGAACTCAAACTCACCAAGGCATAGGAAATAGCGCAAGAGGAGGGACGACCCCAGTTTGACTCGGGTTAGACTCCCCTAAGACAAATGTGTAGGGTACGAAGGACTTTGATAGTGTGGCATCTTAAGTGACTCGAAAGTGGGGTACGTGGGACACGTATAAGATATGACCCTTAGAGCAACCGTGATTGATCGCTCTGCTAAAGGATAGCCACCATGTGGGATCGATAATTTTGTTAAGACTCGAGTGTGGGACGTAAGGATCGTGATCCTTTTGTTATAGGGCTATTGACTCGGAAAAGACACCTAGACGGGTGACTTGTGAAAGGTGGGCCTTCCTTAGGATTTGGCTATGTGGGCCGAGTCCCGTCCGAAGGAAGGTCCACGTGAGACATCCCCAAACTTTTAGACTCGAGTGTGTAGACGGGCCTTCCTTTGTAGGAGTATGTCCTACGTAGGTGGGCCTTGCCTTAGTCTAATAAGGCGGAGTGGGATAGGGAAGAAACTCGTGATGTAAGATCGACGGAGTTTCGACGCTAAGGACCTTGACAACTTAAGACTCGACCCGACACTGCTAAATACGGGAAGTCCTAAGGAGAAGGAAGGTTTTAAAAATTGATTATTTTGGAAAAGGGTCCGAGAAAACTCGGTTGAGGGCCCAACTTTCGAAAAAAAACGAAAATGATATTGGGCCACGGGTTTTGAAAGTTCGAAATGATTTTTGAGTTTTGAATTGGGCAGCATACCGTCAAGAAAATAGGCTATTTTGAGTAAAATCATAAGTCCTAAATTCGGTATGTGTCCCGGGTTTTGAAATTGAATAGTTTGAAAAAGGATGCAATCTTTGAAAAAAATGGTTTTTGAAAACGACTCGGAAACCAAGTAGCACGTAGTCACACAAGCATTATAACGACGCCATGTATGCTCTATACTAAGTCTCGGTCGGTCTATAGAGGGTCTATACCAGTGTACATAGTCTAGACGTTGATCGGGACGGACTTCCTAAGTCGAGTTGATCTTAGAACATGCCGCGAAACCCACACGAATCGACAATGGACACCTTTTGACATACCCATATTGGAGTACATCAACGGTATAGTGGGACGTCGGTCGCGATTACCGGCCCGAGAAAATATGGGTTATGCATGAACCGTAAAACTAAAACGCGTATTGTATTTGTCAAACGATTTCTATTCGAGTCTCACCCTGAGGATGCCGATGGTAAGTCACGCATCAGTTAATCCCCAGCAGAGTCGCCAAATTGTGGACATGACATAGGTCCACCACGACGCGGCCACGCGCGGGTTTGGGTAGGCGAATGAATCTCCATATGAGAATGGATCGAATTGAAATTTAGGTCTATGTGGAGTCGCCACCGAATTTTGTGGTTATTCGGAAGCATTCGAGCCCACTCTATGTCGTAGTGGGCCGTATACAAAATACGGTCCATTTCCGATGTCAGAGTTTATTGGGCTCGTCCCTTTGCATTGCGATACCGATACCGACATTATCGGATATCGTGTATTGAATGACTCTCGTGCGCCAACGGTTTCGGGCATCCGGAAACCGAGGTTCTGAGAAAGGGGTGAGGGTACGTGTTCGGAAGCCCACAAAGGACACCCAACCCCGCCCGCACATTAGCGGCCTCTACTAAGAATTCGAATGACTTTCCAATACGCGCGTTAGTAAAACGGGAAAATGATATGCAAAGATTATTTTCCCTAAACATGTGAATGGAATGGAAAAGGGTTTCTAAGTCAATTTAATGCAACTAAAATTAATCGTCAAACTTATATTTTAGCATGCGGGTTCATTTAGTACAAAAAACGAACAATAATTAAATTGACAAAAGAAATAACAAACGCGTTAGTAACGATGTAATAATATAACGAATAATAACGGTTTGTGCAAATATGAGATGAGATGAGAAGGTGCAAATATGAGATGCATGGTTTGAAAAGGTAGTAATACACATGATTAATTAAACACGTGTTGACCTCAATCGCAAATTACTACCGAGTTTTGAAAATAATGTACGACTTATTGTGTTAATCGTCATGGGTCACTCGATCGAGTGGTTGATGGACTCGATCGAGTGGACCTGTAAAAGAGGATTCTGTTTGCGCTACAGACCGTACTCTGCCGAGTTACTGACCAACTCGGTCGAGTACGTAGCCACTCGATCAAGTCACTGTGAGACTCGACCGAGTGGTGGTCGTGACAGGCATTCTGACTCGATTTTGTGATGTCACCCGATCGTGTGACTGAGGCACTCGGTCGAGTGGCATTTGTACGAATTGTAATTCGTTTGCAATTTAATTGTTGATTTTGAAATTGCTTTTGATTTTTGAGAGTTCGACGATTTTACCGAGTCGGACATAAATATTGCATAATTTATGTTCGACTTGATTTTTTATAAATCGCGAATTTTGTTGAACCGAATATAAATATTGTTGAATTTATATTCGATTCTAACTTTGAATACTCATTGTATCCCATATTCGATTATTGGATCGATATGAGATATTAGAGTGAAATATAAAAAAGATAAACTGATTTTAGTCGTTTTAAATTAATTATCGTGATATGAACAAATCACGTTAATTAATTTATGTGAGTTGATCGTTAGATTCGATATCCAATTATGGAATTGGTATCGAATCTAAGATCGACGCTTTACTTGAATAAATAAAAAAAAAGACTTGATTCCCTCGACTTTTCTGACATCGAAATAAATCCCTAGGGATTGTGATGTCGGATCCGTGTCAACGGGTTTCGACCCTTATTAAAATTAATTTTTAAAGATATTGATGGATGCAAAATTATGATGATGACTAGAAATAATAACGAATTGTTGTTTAAGTTGATTTATCTCAATAATCAAATAATCGGGGTACCGGGATAAGCGACCGACGACGCGTGTGCAGTACACTTGTATATGCGGTTTTCCTTATCCCGGTATCCTTTTTATTCGACACAAATCGATAAATATTTTAATGCTTTGATATTAGTAGTATTATCGATATTATGGTGCAATGAATAAAATAATAAAAAAAAACGAAAAAAAGAGGATGAGAGGGAGATGAAGACGACGTGAAGAAGAGAAGGAGAAAAGAGAGGGTTTTGACACCCTCAACCTACATGTTCTTGTCTCGGCGCGGACTAGTAAGAGGTTTATGGAGGTTGAGTTGTGGTGGCTCGGGATTGATTCCTAAAACTAGGTTTAGGGTTTTTGCTAGTGTAGAATTGCTAGGGTTTGATTAGGGTTTGTAAAAGACGTAGTATGTGTGTGTATGGTTGCTCTAGGGTTTTTTAGGGTTGCAAAAAGTTGCAAAAAAGATGCAAAAAGTTGTTGCATGAGGGTTGCTTATATAGGCAAGGTTAGGGTACACGAATTAGGGTTACTCGACCGAGTAAAGGGCTAACTCGGTCGATTGGCCCGTGAAGCCTGTAGTCGGGCTCAAAACAAGCCCACTCGATCGAGTGGGTGGGTCACTCGATCGAGTGGCCCAGTCGGGTTGCACGGGTCCATTGTTTTGGACCTTGACTTTGGGTGTTTGATGGGTTTTGTGATTGACATGGACTTTTGATGGTTGTATGGCTGTTTTTGTGTGTCTCGGAAATGACTTTGACCGGGGTTGACCCAATCGCAAAAAGTCGGTTTTATTTCCGGTGTCGGTTTCGGCCCAAATTAGTCTTGTTTGACTCGGCATGATTCACTTGGCCTGGATTTGAGGTTCGTTTGGTGAGATTTGTACTCCGTAAGTGTGTTAGCCAACGATTAATGGATTTGAGCCCGTATCCGAGCGCATAGAAACACGTTAGCGTCTGATCATCATCGGGTGTTTTTTTGAAACTGCCATAGACACCTGGCGGTCAAAATGCGGGTGTCTACAACAGTCTATGTATGCCGTGATGTATTTGAATGGTAGGATGCATGTACGAGATTGGACTGAACGCGATTATGAGCTTGGACGTAGCACGGGTGAATAGGTAGACAACCTTGTTATATAGATTGTATAGCTTCCGCTATGTAACCAGAGTTGTAATAGTTAATGAGTTGTAATGTTTAAATTTGATGGCCGGTTTGGCATTCCATGTTATATTATAATGAGCTACTACCTCGGGAAACCAAGATGGTAACATATTTATTTACTCGAGAATGTCTTGATAAAGCTCCTGGGTAAATGGAGGTACTACAGTCACTTTCGTATGATTTACCGCTATTATGACCATAATCACATGCTAAATCACTTAACACGAAATCAAGACTTAAACAACTAATTAACACTAATCAAAATGAGAAGTGGTCTAGTCTCGTATTAATCCAGATGATCACACCTCACGCGTGGCTCGACGCATCTCTATTAATGTTGTACAAACGCACTTTAAGCAGAATATCGGGTATGGTATATCGCGAGAACGACTAATACCCTTATTATCACGTTAAAAAAAATTTGCGAATACGTATACTATTTAGTACTCTACTCTCCTATGTGCATCTTAACATGGTCCGCCTGTCACGTGAAATCGCATGCAAAGAATGTAAAACATTCGACGACAATTTACTTGTGCTTAAAATCAACCGAATAGCTAGGAAACTAGGCTTAAGACAATGGTTGTTACCGCATTTACACCACATAAGAACGACGTTATCCGCCCATCGATTGATTAGTAGGGGCCGCTATGTGTGGGCGGGATTAGGTGTTGACGTCCATTCGATGTTGGCTTCCCAATACGTACCCTCATCCATACTTTAGAATCTACGGTTTCCGGATGTCCGAAACCATTGCCAATGAGAGTAGAAGAGTTTATCATTCGGTCCCATGTTACTCAACAGTGAGCCTACTAAGGGATTAAGGTTGACTTGCACAGTTTTCTGAGCATCCCATAATTGTTCAATGGCGATTCCAGAAATCGGTAACAAATTTTGTTCACTAAAACGGTCGTCAGACCAAAATGATCCGGCCATTAAACATTTAAAACCATATCACGATCAATTCCAATGGAAACATAGATGTGTCAGTACATCTATCTAGTACAATTCAAATCGTCAACCAAATCGAGCTTCGACACACCGTCCCGAATGCGTGATCGGACTAGCCCAGAGATGGGCCGTGTGGATGGACACCGCGGGGTCCGCGCAGGTGGTAGCGTCCACAAATTTATCCTGGATCTGGATGAGAATTATAGATATCTCCTCCATGTAAACATTAGGCAATGTTTTGAGGATGCTAATTGTTGAATTGAACTCTATCCCCAAACCTTGCACATATGACTGTTCTAAGATTCAGCCATTTCAGATTCAGCTATATCAATCCTAGAAATGAAACACAATATGATGTTACTATATTATTGTAACAGTGTTATTGTGTACCTATTACAGTTATAGGAAATGAATATGAAACATCAGGTTAGGTTTTCATTTGGTATACCTGTTACTATAAGAGTTCTTTGTCCAACGATCTAGAATGTACATGATTGATATTTTCTGAATTCCTTTGCAGTGTACACCCACACAATATGTCTGCAAATTAGACACATTCTTTGAAAGAGTTTGCAATTACGTCCTGCATCTTTGGTTAACACATTGAATGTTACGGTAAAAGTTTTGTTTGCTTCAGGATCTTCCACTTCAATTATCCGAACATTATCATGCTTTGCAAAGCCACCAACACCACATCCGGATATGGAGGATTTCACTTCCTCTTGAAACTCGTAAAACACAGCATATGTGTAAACATTAGCAACATGTTTTTCTAAATGTAACAGTGTTACAGTACCAGGAAGTGAGTGGTCAGAGTCATGATCTGCACACCTTTGTGAGTAACGATGTTTGTCCATGGCTGTACTAAACCTCATCCAAAAGTCCACCAGTGTCCCAAAAATGATTCTCATAATGTATGAAAAATGAATTAGCACTTTTAGATCTATGAGTTGTTCTTAATATACCACCCGTTGAAAGATCTCGTTGGTAGGCAGGAATCCATGGTTTTCGTAGGCTAAACATTGTAGTCAACCATTCATGATCTCCCAAATTAAAATCAGAAATAACTTCTTGCCACTTTATTTCAAAATCTAATGGTTCCAAATCAGGATCCCATACAACAACACTTGAATCGTTTTAGGAAATCAATGTTTTTGCATAATATTGAACCCACTTTGACAATAACATTCTCCATAATATGCCACATACAAAAAACGATTTATAGACTCCATAAAAACAGCGAGAACAACAAGTTTTATAGCCGGATCTTGAACTGTTCTGATAACAATAGGCTGCTTTCCTCCCATTGCATTAAACAAATGCTGAAAAACCCACTAGAACGACTTATCATCCTCATGTGCGAGTAAAGAACTGGCAAACAATACTGATATCTTATGGTAATTAACACCAGTGAATGGAGTGAATACCAAGTTATACATGTTTGTGCCATAGGTGGGATCAAAACTAACAGCTTTCCCAAACAGCCTATAGTTTCTAATCGAAATTAAATTAGCCCAAAAAACCCTAGATAGGCAGTTAGACTCGTCAACCATATGAGCAAAGTAGAAGCCCTTTTGAGTGGATTCGAGATTTTTAAGACGACCAATAAAGCGTTCTGAATCTCTTAATCCTACAAAACATTTCACATCAAGTTGAAAGTTTTTGAAATTGTGAACTTGACATAGGTACACCCCGACGCAGCCATGCGCGGGTTTCGGCGGCGGTAAGTTCTCGCGGTGAGATGGTTCTCGGGTCGTAATTTAAATCGAAGTTGGAGTCGCCACTGAACTTTGTGGGATTTCGGACCTGTTCAAACCCACTTTATACTTAGGCTTATGACGCACAAAGCACAGCCCGCTTTTGTACTAGAGCTTATGGGGGTTCGTCCCTATGCATAATGATATCGATGTCGAATTACCGAATATCATATATCGAATGACTCTCGTTCGCCAACGGTTTCGGGAATCCCGAACCAAAGGTTCTGATTAAGGAGTGAGGGTATGTGTTGGAAAGCCCATGAAGGACACCCAACCCCGCCCGCACATAGCGTTCTCAACTAAGATATCAACTGGTTTTTTAATTCGCGCGTTAGTATTACGATGAAATGTTGTGCAAACATTGTCTTGTGATACATGTATATAATACGTGTTGCTACGTCGTTTAATGCATCTTGATATATGTCAAAGTGGAATTTAGCATGCGATGATCATTTGAAGGCGATAAATAGCAAACATCAAAACAATAAGATTGAAAATAAATTACAAATTACACGGGCAGAAATACAACCCAGAATTCACAATACTTAAACAAGTTGCGATAATAATAAATGGATTAGCAACGGTAAATGCATGTAATCTATAAATGGGCCCATTAGTAGAAAGCTTAATTGAAACTGGAACCCAAATGATTGGGCGAATAACGATCACTTACACATTATGCCGTGTATTTATCGGAGGACAAAGGCCTTGGCACGGATTAGCGCACGGGACCAGACCATAATGCTAGCTCGATCCAAGGCTTTGGGATCTTGTCCCGACATATCCTAGCGAAATGGGAATAGCCTCGACTTATCGAATATCAAAATCGTCTAATGATAATAAGATTAGTCGTATAAGACATCGCTCAAAGTCGTAAAAGAAACAAGATGATAATAAATTTGAAATGATATAATGTGTGGGTATTGGAAGACGGGCACGTGATTGATTTAGCAGGTATCGACTTAGAGTCATAAATACGACTTGACGGAACTCTATATCGTCTTCTAGCCTTCGTTGAAGGCTTGTAGGGGTCACTCGATCGAGTCATTTGATGGACTCGGTCGAGTGCCCTTGACGAAAAACCTCTGTATACTTTTGAGGGGGTCACTCGATCAAGTGGCCCTTAGGCAGTCTATCGAGTGCCCACTGTAACGGGTGGCAGCTCGTTCTAAAGCAACCCATTTTGTGATTTTGTGATTCAAATCGAGACGTGGTCGAGCTAATGCAAATATCGGGCCCCTCCGTGTCACGACGTCGTTGTCGGGTCTTGTGGATCTTACGAGGATCGGTTCGACGTCACTAGGTTTCGCATTAGAACAATTCTCGATGGCTCGTCATATCCGACAATCGGTTATGAAATCGGTATCAAACATTGTAGAGCAACATTCATGGAATCAAAAATAATCAAACTCGAATGAATATCAAGTCCCTCCGCGTCACGATGTCGTTGTCGGATCTTATGGACCATACGACGATCGATTCAACATCATCGAGTTTCATGCTAATCCAACTGTCGACAGTTCTTTTACATGCGACATTCGATTACGGAACAGACATCGGGCGTTCAGAGCGATATTTTGAAAATGACATCGAATACGCTCGATAATTAATTACAGTGATCGCGTTATAATCTGATTAGTTATGCGTACGCCATAGAGCGCCCTAACCTTTAAATGCCTAGGGCCGCGCGCGCCTAGAGGGGCGCCACCTCCAGTATGACTTGTTCGGGGATTATATGGACTTTAGGCGACATTTGTTATCGAATGTTCTCAATCGGAGAATTCGATTTGTCATCCCAAATCTTTAGGTCCTTTGCATTTTGATACGCGCCCAATCGGATCGGTGGTTTTAGCGAAGGACGGGGGATCAAACAATATTTGTAGAATCAGAATAACACAAAAACTACTAGAGTAATTGTGGTATAAGTCGAGGTCGGTCCACAAGGAACGAAGTGTGTTGACAAGTTTAAAGCGGAGTGTTTGATGTCTAGAGGGGGGTTTCTAAGGGTCGAGTCTATACTAGAGGAATGACTACGAGGATAGCTAGGGTTGATCAATATGGGGAAAGGTGTTAGAAGGAAGTCTAGATTCGGTACTTGGAGTCTAAGAAGGTCGGAATCGAGTTTTTGTTGCAACATTGATAAAGGGAGAATGCCACCTTTCGGTTTCTTCACCCAACTCACCTAAAAACTCGCTTTCGCGCCGAAGAAGGGTAAGTCTCTAGCTATGGTAATTTCTACCCCGTGTTTCCCCATATTGATAGAAACGAGTCAAGATCGGTCTAGTTGCACTACTAGAATTAGTGCAAATTCCGACGGAATAATTCCTACGGATCTTGAAAGGCGTAGGAAAGTAAATAGTTCCTACAGAGATTTTCTACGGAATCCCAACCCGTTGCTCCTTTAAAGCACCCCTACAAAATATCTACGGTCTTGTGGTAGAAAACATTTTAGGCTACGAAATGTTCCTTAGGAAAATTTGTAGCTCCAAAAAATTAGTTTCATGAACGATTAAACTAATGTTAATGCATACATTAAAAGTCATTTTTTTCCTCACATACTGTTTAACTGTTTATATTTGCCCCATATTTTACGAAACATGAAGTGACCGAACCCGAAACATGAATGAAGTACCTCCATTAAATTTGTGTCCTTGTGTGTATATTTCAGTTAGTATCCTCGAAATATTCACGTGATTTTATCTATTATTACATGATATAGAGTCGTTTATTTTATTCACTTCTACTACATAAAGACTTGTCAAGCGGATCAGGTCATACGGGTCGGGACAAATACGGGCAGGGTATTAATAAACCCTATGTATATGAAGAAGATAATACATAAGTCAAAATCTAAACCCATGTATATAAATTATAGACATGGGTTAAATTAAACTGATGTATATTATAACCCTAGTTCACCACACATCCATGAAATTAGAAGTAGCCACGCACGCAGCCCATCCTTCTTTAAACCAGCGCTCTCACTCTTTTCTTCCTTTCTATTTCTACCACTCGCACCCCATCATCACACCACTACCTCCAGGAATCACCACCGCCGCCACTTTTGTCGTCGCCGTCCCCATCCCCATCGCGAATAATTAATTCGTTTGGGGTTTGTTGAACATTATTAATCAATAAAAAAAGGTGGTATTGATGAGAAAAGGGTGTGGTCGAGGAAGTTTCCTACGGAAATCTGTAGCTCGAAATATTTAATAATTTTTTTTTCTCAATCAATGCCTCCTACGGAAAGATATTGTCCTACGGAATTTTCTTAGGAAATTTGAACCCTTCCGACGATGTTCCGTAGGAACGAATTTTTTGTGAACGAATACTCATCACCAGCCATTCCGACGGAACATTCTGTAGGGAAGTTATTTCCTACGAAAAATGTCGTAGGAAGTTTTTTATTTTCGACGAAGTATACCGACGGAATGGTTCCTACGAATTTTCCGTAGGAATGTGCTTATTCCGACAGAAATGAGCATGTTTCCTACGAATCGGGTCCGTAGGAATGAACGTTCTTTCTTGTAGTGTTGGCCGGACTAAAACAACAATGACACAACAACCATAAACAAGATAAACCAACAAGGAAGCAACCCACCAACATCCCTTAATTCAAATAATTCAAGTTCTCATCCCTAAACCCCCCAACAAGAAATCTACTCACTAATTATAATGGAAAACAAGAAAACATTAACTAAGGAGAAAATAACTACAACATGCATATTAACTAGATCTAAAGAAACTAACAACAAAACAATGAGAAAACTACGATCTAACAATTACCCACTAAACTATGGAAGAAATAAGATCTAACAAAACAAACTAGAGAATAATCTAGAACAACATAAAAAAATCTAGAGAAACTAACAACACTAAGATAATCTAAACAAGACAATAATGAGTGAACAACATTAAATCTAAAGTAGAGATTAGAGAGTGGAAGAGAAATATACCAACTATGAAGATCTACAAGAAATAAGAAGATTGCATAAATAAAGATTGAATCTTTGATGAAGAGAATGAAGAACTTGTAACTAATTCTTCGATAAACCCTACAAATCTTCAAATAAAACTTGAAATAATCTTCTACAAACTTGAAATCTAGAGAATTGTTGATGGAAACTAAGTAGATCTACTACTAAATTACTACTAGAATTATAGAGAATTACTAAGACTACTACTAGATTGTCTACTAAGAGGATGGTGTAACTACACTAATGAAGGTGTGGTAATACTACACTAATGGGAGATTGTTAGTGATATGAGGGATGCCTTGGGCAACAAACTAGGGTAACATAATGGGTTTTTAACCTAAAGCCAAAATCCAACTTTTTGTTCCATTAGTGAGAGAATCACCCTTAGTATCTTCATGGGGTGAAATTTTGCCCTGCGGCTTGACGTATTAATCCCACCGGGTGAAATTTCACCCGGTGAGATTTTCTTCTCATTTCGCGGCTTCTGGCCAATTTCATCCGGTGGGCGAAATTTCGCCCGGTCAGTTTATCCCGGCGGGAAGTCTCGGAAAATATTCGGGGGAGGCAAATTACTGCGGGCGAAACTTCGCCCGGTGGTGTCTCACCGGGTGAAGTTTCACCCGGTCATATTTTTAGCCTCGATTCTTGTCTCATTCTTCGTCGATTGATTGGATGGCTTCAAACTTTAAGTTGTGTGCTTTGCTCTTTGGACGGTATTCCCTTCTCTTGTGCTCGTGGAAGCTCGATCATGATTTCGGTGTCAAATCCTATCAAAATTGATAGAAAAACTACCAAAAACACGTAAAATGCACAAGAGGGACGCTAATGCAAGAAGTACTCAAAATATGGCGATAATCGCACTCTACACTTGCAAAATGAGGGAAAAACGGGTATAAATGGGAGGAAAAATGGTCTAAATTTAGCACACAACAATTCCCTCACACTAAACCGTTGCTCGTCCTCGAGCAAAGACCCGAAAAGAAATTACAAACTTCTACTACTAGCTAGACTATGCTAAGCCGATACGGGGCAATTAACGGGCCCGCTCCGTCTTTTCAACTCACATCGAAATACCCATGAGGTAGTGTATTCCCATGCAAGGCAAGTTGAGGCTTGCTCAAAACGGTGGATGCGACTAAACACACAAAAACACATAACACGAAAGAATAGACGAATCCAAAGCAAAAATAAAACACCGAATCCATCATCGAGACGGCGGGGAAAGACACCGATTACTTACCCAAAACAATAATAAACTTCCAAGATAAATCACCCACGTAAACAATGACCAAAGCCTAATACTATGATAACTAAGCAATATAAATGTTGATATATACCACTTACATATTTGATTGATTATGGGTCCTCATGGTATATTTGATTGATTTCATTTATATATACCACTTACATTTTCCCAAAAAAAAATTAAAAACAAAAAAAAAATTTGATAACATAGCTAGGTCCTCCTAATCTTCTAAATGGGTACTACAAGGCGTATAACAGAGTGGAAAAAGTGAACCATGGATTCGTTCGACACTGTAGGTAGGTGCAGTCCCGCTCTCTATGGCTAAGCCAAGAGGGTCGTTCCAAACTCGAATTTCCTAAATTAGCCCAAACAAAAAGGTGAGTGTTTACAATTATTGGGATGGATCGACTAATCACCGCTATCTTCCTACCTCGGGACTCGGTCCTCTAGTTGGCACTTCACGGCGACGAATCGATCAAAGGGTTTTTTTTTTCAGGAGACGTTTTTGATGATACGATTTTTCATTTGAAGCTCCTTTTCTCTCCTTTGTTTTTCATATTTTTGTGCCCTTTTTTCTTGCTTTGGTTTGCCCTTTTTTTTTGGCTTTTTGATGCGGTTCGAAACCAAGCTTGGAAGTTATTTTTGTGTAAACTTATTGTGCTGATGTATAGGTGGAGGAAAAATAGGTAATCGAGAACGTGCGCGCCATTCCCGGATAACCCACAAAAAGGCAGAAAGAATTTGGACTAAAGGTGCAATGGTCATTCGAGCAAGGTCACCTAGAAAACGAGATGCGGGAACCAAGGCCTAACTCCTCCATGGGTGGTCAAGGTGATCAAATGCAAACCCCGAAGTAAACCTCTAGTAGAAAAGGTGGACTCAAGCTAAAGGATCAACAAATTCATTGCCTAAGAGTCATTCTACTAGATTAAGGTCCAAAATCTACAATAGGTTATCTACAATGAAATGTAAACTTTCGTAAAAGGTTTGTAATCGGGTTTTTGAAAAGTTTTAATCCTAGTCACACTATACAAAAGAAAAACAGACACACGAAAATGAAAAGCAAATAAAAGAAAACACAAGGTCATGTACTCCATACTCCATCATCATACAAGCACAGAAAATCAACCACAACACCCAAAATGCTCAACTTCGAGAGCCTCCAAATAGCAACAACCTAACTTCTCTACAAAAATAAAGAAGAAAGAAGGAAGAAAATTACCAAGCGGGTTCTTTCATGATAACTTTAAATCGTGCTTTGAAGGTGGTGGTTACCTGTAAGAGTAGAGAACAAGACCGTACACGGGACACGAAAACATAACGAGAAACAAGAAAAGAAAAGAAAAAGGAAAATATTTTTGCTTTTTCGAGTTTTTCAAATTTTTATGGATTTTGAAAGTTTTTTGAAAAATAAAAGATAGTAGACTCCTCTCCCACACTAAAACTGTACATTGTCCTCAATGGACAAGTAGGGGAAGATCGAAAAAGACGGAAAGGAAAAGAAATTTTTTTTTGGATTTTTATGATTTTCAAATGTTTTTGGGATTTTTGTAGTTTTTTGAATGTTTTTGGATTTTTCAAAATTTTGAGAAGAGAAAAAGGAAAATAAAATAAAGAAAGCGGTAAAATAGTGACGGGCCTAGGTGCAATCACATCACCTAGACCCTAGCCAAGTGGCTAAGAAAATGAAAATGAAGAAAAACTAAAAGAAAAGAAAATTAAATTGAAAGGGTGAAAAATTGGGCGTATGTATAGTCACGTCACCTAGCCCGGATTAAGAGAAATTGAGAAAATTGATAAAAAATTTGGATTTTTCAAAGGGTTAAAGGCGTAATCACATCGCCAAGAGACCGGGAGCAATACCGAGGCCGCTTCGGTCGTAACAATCGATGGGATAGTGGGACAACTTGCAATTTTTTGTTCAAGATAAAGCAATCACAATGGTTATAAGATGATGAAATAGGGAACAAGGGACGAAATTAATCTAAGAAGATACAATTGTAGACTCACCAACCAACCACCACATATACCCACAACACATACAAACCGTATTATCTACCGACTCTTGTAGGGGGTGGCTAAACCGGGTAATCATTTGACGCAAAAGAAGCCGCCGGAGATGGTCGCGTACCCGCGGTGGGTTCTAACTCACCGGCATACTCCCAAACTCCTATTCCCCCCGATTCGTTCAGTCGGAATTCACCGAGACCTAAAGGTAGGTCCCAATTGTGACAATTATAAATATTGGTTCGGTATATGCTAAGGACTATTAAAGCACGGTCATGGCAAATGGAGACGAGGCGATGGTCAGGTACATTAAAGATCCACTCGGAAGGTAAGCCTCATCAAGCCAGACACGATTATCATGTGGGATAAGGTGGTCGGTCGCATAACCCAAGTTTTTCATGATTAAAGTCACAAGACCACCACAGTCTACGAAGAGGCGTTGAGCATCAATAATACTATGAAAATGCAACGCTACGATGAGTGGTAGGTCAAGGGGGTTAGGGTTACCAAGTAAGGAGTCGGAAATCAATTATAGGACACACACATTAAGATTTATAATATTATCGGTAGATGGCAAAAGGCAGTGGGAGAGTATCTCGGCGAAGTAACGAATAGCTGGGTTACGGATTTCCGCGGTAAAGTTTGAATTGGGTTCGAAATCTCGTTGACCACGTGCTATGAACCTCCACAAGTCTCTTCTAGACGCCCTAGTTTGCGAATCACTTAGGGGTTTACTTAGTCCGATACCCGATGAGGGTAAACCTAAAGCTAAGCCAAACTCGGAAATATTTAAACAGTGATTTCTACCGAATAATCGAAATTTGAACTCTCTTGGTGTGGTCGGGTTATCGATAGTGAAGGTACCTAAGAACTCACAAGTAAGGTCTTTATATGTGCAAGGCACGTAACCTAGAAGTCCGCTAGTTCCGGTCCTTGACGATAACTCTCTAATATCGTCTTCTATTCCTAAAATTTCCATTGTGAACGGACAAGGCCACCTTGTACTCTGAAAGGTCTTTTCAGAGAAGGTTCGAGCTAAGGGTGTATTAGGACTAGGTAAAAGTTTGGGCTTAGAAGACTTACAAGAAGATGAACATTTAGAAGTTTTAGAAGTTGAAGCCATACCTTGTTTTCGAGCGGCTCGTTGAGCTCTTGTCTCCATAATAATGTGCTTGCAAGAAAATCCCAAAACTTTCTTCCTCTTCTTCAAGAACCCAAAATTACAATCACCCAAGTTGAAGATAAAGTTACGAATGGAGGTTGGGGTGTATGGAAGGCGATTTAATGATGTTATGATGGGTAAAAGGGTGAAATGAAGAGTGAGGTGAAAAAGGTGATATAAATAAGGGTGGTTGAGAGGTAAATGAAAAGTTTTAAAGTGATTGGAAAAAAATTGGTGTAAAATTTTTGGAGGAAAAGTTATGTGGGTTAAATATGAAGGAGGGAATTGAAGATGTAGTGAGTAAAAAGGTGTAGGTGATCCGCTCAAGTTCATGTCGCCGGGTGAAATTTCACCCGGTCGAGCACCATCGGGTGAAATTTTACCCGACGGTTTTCGTCGTGAAAATCATTTTTGCCAACATTTTTCCACCGGGTGAAATTTCACCCGGTGAAAATCTCACCGGGCGAAATTTCGCCCAGCGGTATTTTCTTCAATTCTGGCAACTTTTCGTAGGGCGACGTTTCGCCCGACGGTCTTCTTTGCTTCGTTTTTCCGCTTTGCCATTTCATGGCTCTTCAATAATCACCTAGAGATTCAAATATCAATACGACTCACATTACATAATCAATATCTCCCACAAACATGCTTGTGGTTTTCAATTAAGCTCCATAACTCCTCCAAAAGCTTGATGATCATCCAAATATATGCTCCATGGTGAAATCCAAGTTCAACCATTCTTCTCAAGCTAACAAAACTAATAAACTCAAAAAAATATGATACATATATAAAAGGTGGTTTTTGAGGATACCACAAAACCTACTCCAATTGCGAGAGGTGGTTAAACAACGCTCCCCATTGGGAGCTCACCAAACTTCACGGTAGCAAAGGTCTCACGAACGTGACCGGGATGATAAATCTTCAAATGTTGCCCGTTAACCATAAATTTCCCGGTTTTCGGGCTAGATATATCTATTGATCCATATGGTTGCACCTTAGTCACTTCGAATGGACCCGACCATTTTGATTTCAACTTACCGGGAAAGAGCTTAAAGCGAGAGTTGAAGAGTAATACCTTATCACCAACGGAGAAGTCCTTACGAAGTATTCGAGAATTGTGCCATTGGCGAGTTCGTTCTTTGCAGATCTTCGAATTTTCGTAGGCTTCAAGTCTTAGTTCTTCCAATTCTTGTAGCTGGAGAAGATGATTATCTCCTACATCACTCTCATCGAAGTTTAGCTCTTTGATTGCCCATTTGGCTTTGTGTTCTAATTCCACCGGTAAATGACAAGCTTTACCATACACAAGACGATAAGGAGTGGTTCCAATTGGCGCTTTGTAAGCCGTCCTCAATGACCAAAGGGCTTCATTCAACTTTAATGACCAATCCTTTCGGTGTGTATTTACAATTTTCTCTAAAATTCCCTTGATTTGACGGTTGGAAATCCCGTCTTGCCCATTTGATTGAGGGTGGTAGGCTAGGGACATCTTGTGAGTGATACCATATTTTCTAAGAAGGTGTTCAAAGGTATCTTTCCTAAAATGAGAGCCTCCATCACTAATTATGGCTCTAGGAATACCGAATCTCGAGAAAATTACATTCTTGAAAGGCTTGATTACAACCTTGAAGTCATTGGTAGGGGAAGCTACGGCCTCGATCCATTTTGAGACATAATCAACCGCGACTAGAATGTATTTGTTACCAAAAGAGGATGTGAATAGACCCATGAAATCAATGCCCCAAACATCGAACAATTCAATCTCCAAGATAGGTTGAAGGGGCATCTCATTTCTTCTTGAAATATTACCACTTCTTTGGCAAGCATCGCATGTGAGAATGGAAACTCGAATGTCTTTGAACATGGAAGGCCACCAAAACCCGCTTTGGAGAACCTTGGAAATTGTCTTTTGGTTGGCCAAGTGTCCCCCATAAGATGTTGAGTGAAGGTGCTTCACAATATTATATCGTTCTTCGGCCGTAACACATCGTCGGTAAATTCCATCTACACATCGGCGAAACAAATAAGGCTCGTCCCAATAATAGCGTCGGCCTTCATAACGTAGTTTATTCCTCTCTTGCTTGGAATAATTGTCCGGAATATAATGAGACACTAAGAAATTGACGATATCGGTATACCAAGGTGTAATAGTTTCAATGGCCATCAAGGCCTCATCTCTCATAGCTTCATTGATGGGAATACCATCTTCTTCATTGCTTTCTTTACCAACCGTTAGTCTACTAAGATGATCTGCTACCAAATTCTCCGATCCGGCTTTGTCTTTAATCTCAATATCAAATTCCTGTAAAAGAAGCACCTACCGAAAGAGTCGGGACTTCGTCTCCTTTTTAGACATAATATAACGAATGACCGCATGATCGGTATGAATAATGACTTTGGAACCGGTAACATAATTTCGGAATTTCTCCATGGCATAGACAACGGCGAACATCTCTTTTTCGGTTGTTGTATACCTCGATTGAGCTTCATCTAAGGTCTTGCTTGCATAATAAATCACATGTAACTTCTTATCAACCCATTGTCCTAGAACGGCACCAACGGCAAAATCGGAGGCATCGCACATAATCTCAAATGAAAGATTCCAATCGGGCGCTTTGATGATTGGAGTAGTAGTGAGAGCGGTCTTTATCCTGCAAAAGGCGTCAAGACACGAGTCATCAAAAACAAAAGGTGCATCTTTCATAAGCAAAGAAGTCAAAGGCTTGGCAATCTTAGAAAAGTCTTTAATAAATCGTCTATAAAAACCGGCGTGACCTAGAAAACTCCTCACCCCTTTGACATTTCTAGGTGGTGGCAAGTTCTCAATCACGGAGACTTTGGCCTTATCGACTTCAACTCCTCTATTAGAAACAATATGACCTAGTACAACACCTTGTTCAACTATAAAATGTCACTTCTCCCAATTTAAAACAAGTCTATACTCTTGACATCGAGTCAACACTTGATCAAGATTTTCAAGGCAAGAATCAAAAGATGTACCATGGACACTAAAATCATCCATAAAAACTTCCATGGATTTTTCAATAAAGTTGGAGAAAATAGCCATCATACATCTTTGAAACGTTCCTGGCGCATTACACAATCCAAATGGCATCCTTCTATAAGCATAGGTCCCATAGAGACAAGTGAAAGTGGTCTTCTCTTGGTCATCGGGGTGAATTGGAATTTGAAGAAATCTGGAATGACCATCAAGGAAACAAAAATAAGAATGATGCACCAATCTTTCAAGCATTTGATCAATAAAGGGGACGGGGAAATGGTGTTTTATGGTGGTCATGTTCAATTTTCGATAGTCTATACACATGCGCCAACCGGTAATAGTCCTAGTGGAAATTGACTCACCCTTTCCTCCTTTTACAACCGTCATTCCTCCTTTTTTCGGCACAACTTGTACGGGGCTAACCCATTTACATTCGGTTATTGAGTATATAATGTTAGCCTCATACAACTTGAGGACTTCCTTCATGACAACCTCTTTCATGGTGGGGTTCAACCTACATTGACCCTCAACCGAAGGACGGTGGTCATCATCAAGGATGGTCCTATGCATAAAAACATTTAGGCTTACGCCTTGGAGGTCGGCAATGCTATACCCGATGGCCTTCTTGTGCTTTCTCAAAACAATTAAAAGTTTTTCAAATTGAGGCCCATCAAGGGTAGCATTGACGATAACGGGATAATTAATTCTTTCAAGAAAAGCATATTTGAGGGAAGAGGGGAGTGGTTTAAGTTCAAGATTAGGAGGAGAAGATACCATACTCTTACCCACCGGTAGTGGTTCTACCTATTCATCATGCAAACATTCTTCTTCAAAAGGTGGAGAGTCAAGTGGTTCATCTTCTTGCTTATCATCATCTATCAAGCTATACTCAACCAAACTATCAATAACGTCAATGGAATGCATTTGTTCAATCATTGGTTATTTAAGATCTTGAGAAAGGGAAAACTCTACCGACTCGTTCCCTATGTTAAATGACAACTTTCCATTCTTAACATCAACTATAGTACCACCGGTAGCCATAAAAGGTCGACCTAAAATAATGGGGGTAATAGGGTCTTCGGGCATATCCATGACAACAAAGTCGGAGGGGATGAAGAACTTACCAACTTGAACGGGTACATCCTCAAGTATCCCAAGTGGGAACTTGACGGACCTATCCGCAAGTTGAATTGACATACTAGTGGGTCTCATCTCTCCCACACTAAGTCTCTTAGAAATGGAATAAGGTAACAAACTAACACTAGCCCCTAGGTCGCATAAAGCTTGATTAATAACAACATTTCCAACCCGACAAGGGATGAAAAAACTACCGGGATCCTCTAGTTTCTTTGGCATTTGATTCATAAGAACGACACTACATTGTGCCGTGAGAGAGACACATTCTTTGTCCTCTATTGTTCTTTTTTTGGTCAAGACTTCTTTCAAAAACTTAGAATAGAGGGGCATTTGAGAAATTACCTCGGTGAAGGGTAAAGCTACCTCCACCTTCTTCAACATATCCACGAAATGGCTAAATTGAGCATTCTCTTTATGTGGCTTAACTCGCTCGGAAAAAGGCAATGGAGGGACAAAAACGGAATGCGGTGGAACATTAGATTCTTCTTCTTCTTCGGCTAATCGCTCCGCCTCTTTCCTTTTTGCTTCTTCTGCTTCCATTTGCTCTTTCTTCTTTCTTTGTTCTCTTTGTTCATTCTCCACATTTTGGAGAATATCAAACTCCGCTTGTATTCCTCGGATTTTTTTGGGGGAAGTGGGAGATGATGCTTGTGGTGCACTTGGTTGATTGACTTTGGATGGCGTGGTTTTGGTATTCAAGTTCAAGTTCTTATATGGGTCCTCAAGTTCTTTGCCACCTCTCAAAATGACGGCATTTGCTTGGTGTGAAGGGTCTCTTGGGTTTTGGGGTTGCCCGGGCAAACCATGGGGTGGATGAATTGTGACGGCTAAGGCTTTTGTTGCTTCTTGTGATTCCCAAACCCTTAGCCTTGCCTTGGTATCTTGATGTTCATTCCATAGTTGCCCAACGGTTCTTTGCAAATCACTAATATTATCCCAGGGACCTCCTCCTTAACCAAATTGAAAATTACTTGATTGGCCATAAGATTGAGACGGTTGATTAAATGGTTGTTGATTGTAACCTTGATTTCCTTGAAAATTACCTTGGAGCCCTTGATTGTATCCATGATTGAAATGATTACCATGTTGATTTTGGTAATTGTTGTAATTGTTGGGAACATGGAAGTTACTACCTTATTGATTGAAGTTGCTCCTTTGATGAGGAGGCATATATAGGGGCATCTTTGGAGGACCTTGGTTAAAGGACCTTTGTTGGCTTTGATTAAATGGCCTCGTTTGATTCCTTGGGCACGAGGCATCGGGTTTTGAACATTTTGGTTTCCATAAGCGAAATTAGGATGAAACCTTGTGTCGGCATTGTAAGTATTGGAAAAGGGATCAAATTGAGGTCTTTGCCCATACACTTGTATAGCTTGCACTTCATTTGGCTCTTCAACATAAATTTCTTCATTAGGAATGCAAGACCTAGAATCATGGCCATAATTGCCACAATGATCACATTGAACTTCCCATGTTAATTGCTTTGGAGGTGATGGTTGCCTTGGTGGAACACTCCCTTGAATTTGGTACATACCTCTAGGAGTGGGCTTAGAATTCATGACATCCATTCTCTTTTTCAATTCTTCAACTTCTTCTTGAAGTTTCAATTCATTAGAACTCTTAGATGAGTTCACTTCAACTTTCTTTCTAGAATCCCTCGATTGACCCATTCTAGAATCACTCCTTGCCATCTTTTCAATAAGACTTTTAGATGCCTCATCGGTGAGAGAAGAGAAGTCTCCTCTGGCGGTCGAATTGAGGTTTTCCTTGGTTATCGATGAAAGGGTGTTATAAAATGTTTGGGTTGTTATCCAATCGGGTATTCCATGATGTGGACATTTGCACAATAGGTCTCTAAATCTTTCCCAAGACTCACTTAGGCTTTCAAATTCATCTTGCTTGAAGGTTTGTATCTCCATGCGATATTGTTTAGTCTTTGACGATGGAAAATATTTCTCCAAGAAGACATTTGATATTAGAGCCCATGTTGTGAATGTATTAGCGGGATGGCCTTGAAGCCATCTACGAGCTCCATCTTTCAAGGTCTTTGGAAATAATAAACGGTGCAATTGGCATGAAGTTAATCCATTGAGACGGGCTCCTACTAATTTTTCTTTAATTGAAGCGATGTGCTCTTGGGCATCTTCTTGAGAAAAACCGTGAAAAGTATCTTGTTGAACCGCGTTTGTCAAAGAGGCTTTCAATTCATAATTCTCGGGAATCTCTCCGAAATCGACGAGAGAAGGTGTTTCTTCGTGTGTTAATTGAGAATGTGAACCTAGGGTCACCATTTGTTGGATTGGGGGTGATGGTGGATTTGAATTTGGTGAATTTGGAGGGGATGAATTTTGATTTGGTGATGGAGTTTTCGGTGATGGTGGTGTAGGTGGTAAATTTTGTGAAGTGGAAGGTATGGAAGGATTATTTGGAATGGGGTTCATGATGTAGAAGGTGTAGAAGGTGTATGTGGTAGGATGGGATTAAGGTTAGGAGGTGATAATGAAGGATGTGAAATGATGGTGGTTGAGTTATTTCCTAGAAAACGCAATGCTCTAAAAGTCCTCTCCGGCTCCGGATCGAACCACAAGGGCGATGACGTGTTCCTGGGCATAAAACTCAATTAAACGGTGAGACTCCTAGCACCTAATGGTACTAGGGAAAAGGGAGAAGAGAAAAGAACCAAACACAATAACTAAAAACACAACAACTACTAGTCGTTCCCCGGCAACGGCTCCATTTTGATAAGCGCCAAATCGGATCGGTCCTTTTAGCGAAGGACGGGGGATCAAACAATATTTGTAGACTCGGAATAACACAAAAACTACTAGAGTAATCGTGGTAAGTCGAGGTCGGTCTACAGGGAACGGAGTGTGTTGACAAGTTTAAAGCGGAGTGTTTGATGTCTAGAGGGGGGGTTTCTAAGGGTCGAGTCTATACTATAGGAATGACTACGAGGATACCTAGGGTTGATCAATCTAGGGAAAGGTGTTAGGAGAAAGTCGGGATTCGGTACTTGGAGTCTAAGAAGGTCGGAACTGAGTTTTTGTTGCAACATTGATAAAGGGAGAATGCCACCTTTCGGTTTCTTCACCCAACTCACCTAAAATCCCGCTTTCGCGGCGAAGAAGGGTAAGTCTCTAGCTATGGTAATTTCTACCCCGAGTTTCCCCATATTGATAGAAACGAGTCGAGGTCGGTCTAATTGGCCGGACTAAAACAACAATGACACAACAACCATAAACAAGATAAACCAACACTACAACAAATCATCACTTGCGCCCACAACAAAAAAAAAGGCCATTTGCGACGGCACAATCCGTTGCAAAAGGTACAAAATCCGTTGCTAATAACTGTTTTGCGATACTTTTGCGACGGAATGAAGTAGTCGCAGTAAAGGGTAGCAAAAAAATACAAATCCGTCGCAATTCCGTTACAAAGTAATATTTGCGACGGTGAAGCGACGAAGATGCGACAGAATATGTGGTTTCCAAGTCAAACCCGGTCGACGTAGTTTGCGACAGATTTGCGACCGACTATCTTATATTTGCAACGCTCATGCAACGGAATAGTAATGCAATTTGCAACGGAGTTTTTGATTTTGCAACGGAACAGCAACCACTTTGCAAGGGTCATATGAACAGGCTTGCTACCTCTTTGCAACGGAATTTTTGCCATTTGCAACGGTTTTCAGTCGCAATTCCGTTGCAAGTTCTAACGACCTCCGCACCCCTTGTTTCTTTTCCTCATCCCCATCCCGCATGCCAATTTGTTTCCAATCCTGCGATCCAGAAAATAACACAACGAACTCGACATTTTCATCCAAAATTCCAATTTTGGACTTTTTAATACCAATAATTAATACTAAGTTGTTCACATAACATAAGTTCTTAAAATAAGTCATAACATAAGTTGTTAAAATAGACATTACCACCGCCTAAACTAAAAAGACATTAGTTGTTCACAAATTACTTAACATAAGTTGTTCACAAATTGATTCACATGGAGTTAGGTAGAAACTTAGCCGCCTAAGCATTATCACCGCCTGTACCATCATCGTTGTCATCATCTTCGTTGTCATCATCTTCGTTGTCATCATCATCGTCCCTTGTCGGACCTTGATTGTCGAGGTTGAAATTAGGATCAAAGTCAATCCCAAGCTTTTGAGAGACTTGAGTCATAAAAGCCTCATAAGTTTTCATTTTTTGTTTTTGTTGTTCTTCCATTTATTTTTTTTTGTTCTCTCAATTCGGCATTTTCTGCTCTTAATCTTGCATTAGAAGTGGAGAAGCTACCAGTGGAGGCTCTTGGTGGTTCATATAAGTGAATTGCGGCGGATCCTAAGCCATACATCCTTCCCTTCTTATCGAACCCGTTGTGAGTTTCAAAGAACAACTCATCGTCGTCAACAGGTCCCTTTTGTTGAGACTCCTTTTCCTTTCTCTTTTTCGTGAGCAAATCCTACAAAACAAGAACGGTTAAATGTTATCCACAATACACTTAATCAAATAACAACTTTTTTTTCCAACTATCTACAATTTTAAGTAGAACTAAATAAAAAATACATAGAAACTAACACTTACCATCATTTTTGTAGCTCTCTTTGTCACCCAACCTTTTTTTGGATGTTTTTTGGATTTTAGGAATAAATCGATGGCCGTTGGGGGTTCATTTTTTTGTTTCTCCTACAAGGACAAGATGCATAATCCTCTAAATTATCTTTGTAACCGATGAGTAGCTTACACTTTAATCGGTGAGTAATGAACTTGTACAAATTAATTTTCACTTACAATTGCGTCCATCATTTGAACGGCATTCCTCCGACCCATTAAGTGAGTAGCTGGTGCTTTCCCTTTCTCATCCGCTCCCGATCTACGATTTGTGGAAGCCGTTTGGGACCTTGACTTGAATTTCTCATCGTTAGGTCTCTCTCTTATCAAAGTGTAGAGATCACCTCTCATCCATTTGGGTGGTTTACTTCTACCCGATACACGGTGTACACGATCTTTGAGACGAGTCATGAAGATTGATCGCCAAGATTCGTATACCAGTCTTCTGTGTTGAGGATAAAAAATGACTCTTTTCTGGATTTCAAAATAGTATTAGAAATTAGAAATTAGTTAACTAATAGATAAGACTTTTACACGATAACAATTGAAAATACTAACCCGAAACCAATCCCAACACTTCTTCTTAAACTGGGCCGAAGCAACTGACCAGTTCGGAGCATGTTCATCGTAATTGCACTCTATATTGGGAGTAATCAAATCAGAAATCTCCTTATCATGGAACCTAAAACATAATAATTTCGAATGGTTTGTAAATATACTCTAACAATTCACAAGTAACTAATATAAAGAAGAAAATGAAACATAAAAGCTTACCACAAAGAGTTTTGTCGACCTCCTGGATCGAGACATTTCGCATCGGGTAAGATTTCAATCTCATCATCCTCGTCATACCTAGGGCTTGACGAACTACAACTGCCTCTTCTCGGCATAACTTATGCAATTTCAAAAACTTTCAATTGGTTAGAAATTTTATATTTGAACATATAACAAACTGTAAATGATAATTTCATTGATAACAAGTCATATAACATCCAGAAGTTGTAACTAAAAAGAAGTTTTACATAATAAACAAACAAAAAACCCCATGGGTACGACGAATATTTGTACAAACATTTAGTAAAAAAGACTAGTCATCATCATCATCACTTGAAGAAGGGTTCAAATCCTCCTTGAAAAGTGAATCAATGAAGTCTGTTTCATCATCATCTTCTTCATCCTGAGTAACTTCGTTCGTCCCCATAGCCACCTCCACCACCTCCTCCTCATCCTCCTCATCGTCGTCATCATCAACTTCTGTCTCCTCATTTAGAACCGGTTCTATTTCTTGTTCATCCTCCATCAGGTCATTATCTTCAAGTGGAATTGTTCAAAAGATAGTGTCATCGGTGGTAGATGACTCTTGGAAGACGATATCATCAATCGCTGCATCAATTAGCGATCTCGCCTTTCTTTTGAAAACCGCAGACCATTGATCTCTATCCCTTTTGATACAAGGATAAGATGTGTAATACACTTGTTCCACTTGATATGCCAACACAAATGGCTCGTACATTTGGAATTTTCTACTACGATTGATGTCCACCAGCTTATACTCTTTATGTACAGTTATCCCTCTTTCCGAGTTGTCTATCCAGTCACATTTGAACAACACAGTGTTGTAAGTGCTTCTTGTCCCTGAATACGACAACTCGACAACCTCATCGAGGGTTCCATAGTAGTCGGCCCCTTCAGTGGAGGTCACACATACACCATTATTGATTGTTGACTTTTCCAGATCGCTCTTTTCTTTGCACTACTAGAAAATATGCCAAAGAAATCATGTAAAAACAACCTAAGACACCATTATTGAGATGATCTCCAGGTCAAAGGTGTCTTAGGGTAAGAAACCATGTGAGTAAAATGATTTCTTTGCTTATGCTTTAGAAACCAATTTTAAGGAATTAATGGTTTCTTTGGTCCATGAGTAAAACACCATTTGGATAGATAAATGGTGTCTTATCTAAACTTAATAAATCATGTAATGTGCTTGAATGATTTCTTTGATTTCCCTTAATAAACCATTTACCACATTTAAATGGTTTCTTTGTCTAGTAACTTAATAAATCATTTAATACTCTTGAATGGTCTCTTTGATTATATATATATATATATATATATATATATATATATATATATATATATATATATATATATATATATATATATATATATATATATATATATATATATATATATATATATATATATATATATATATATATATAGAAGGGATCAAATAAGTTCACCATATGTAATTAAGTCTATATTAAAGTTACAGATGACATACGTTAAAGTTGCATTTTTTTCAGAATTGATATGTAACTATAACATTCAGCTCTTTTATCACTTCAAGTGATAAAGTGCAACTTTAACACTCATCTCATGTAACTTTAAGCACCTTTTGTGTAACTTTAACACTGGAACTTATGAACTTATAAGAGTTGTTGGCCTTATGTGAACCTATCTCTCTCTCTCTCTCTCTCTCTCTCTCTCTCTCTCTCTCTCTCTCTCTCTCTCTCTCTCTCTCTCTCTCTATCTATCTATATATATATATATATATATATATATATATTAAAATACACTTGGATACTCATTTTTCTTAGTATCCAACATAGACAAGTATTTTCGCAAAATATCAAAGACATAATTTTTTATTTTCTAGAATATGTTCAAAAATTACAATAAAATATATAAGGTTAATATTTCCTACAAAAACGAGCACTCTATTATTAAGTAGTTACTACATCAATCAATTTCTTCTTCTTCTTCTTCTTCTTCTTCTTCTTCTACATCTTGGTTCGTCAGACCAAATTTAATCCATATTTCACTTACTTCATCAATCATTCGTTGGGTACACGATTTTAAGGCGCCTGTAAAATACTGTAGAGAAAAAAAAAGTTAGCGTTAGTCGGATATATAATAGATTCAACGATCTTCAATTCGTGAAACACAATATCGACAATAGATAGACATACAAAAAACCACATAGTGAATTCAACGTAGAAATATTTGTTTTACGGTATCCTGGGTACTATCGAAAATTCACAGCAGAAAGATTTCCGAGTCATTCAAGACTAACAAATTCACAGTGTCAAGCCTAGAAAGATTTGTTTTACTACCTAATCTCAGTTCACACAAATCAGTAAGACAGCACATCATTTTTAGAGCTATAACAGTTACGCAAGCTCTCTTAATCTTTCTAGTACAGACAAACAATGGAAACAAAAATAAAAGAGGATCAATCACCTGATCGAGCATATTAACTTGAAGTGTGGTGCAGTTTCTGGAGATCGGCAGCTTCAATTCCATAGAACAACCAGTACCGCCTCAAAATGAGGTGAATTAGAGGCACCTACATTGTGCCAAACACATTGATCAAATTCAGCTGGGCCTAAATGAATGCCTCGGATCAAACACACACAACATTAGATGATCTATCTATCTCAAAGCTAAAATTCAGTTTATAGTGGCTGAACATTATATTTGAAGAGATACAAGTGAATTATAAGTGAGCCAAGGGTAGTCTTCATTAAACTAGACAGTGGCTAATTGTCGGTTAGTCAGGATAAATAAATACACTGTACAGTTCTGTGTGCCAATAGACGGATAACACGCATTAATTGAGTACTCACCAATGAATTGAAAAAGGTTGAATGTGAACTGTGAAGAGGTGTGAACTACAAGTTACAAAATTGATGAAAACCCAACCAAAAAAAGATGATGATGATGAAGCATTAACTACAGTAGTAAATTCCAGATTTTGGCACAAAAGGGTAGTTTTTTATATGATGGGTGATGAAACAAATGTTGAAAATCAAGTGAATTATAAGTGAATTTCCATACAAAGCAGGCTTCTCTCTCATAAATGATAGTACAATTAAATGAATCTACAGATTGGCTTCTCTCTCAGTAAGCCATGTTTGTCTAAGTAAGATTGCTATTAAAAAGCGATCAAGAGTGAATTCTAAAACACAAAACGCACAGATCTTACCCGTCAAAATCAGCAATTGTAATAAAATTCGACAAAGTTTATTGATGAACTATTGTGTATAAATAATCCACCCTGTACTCAACTCAACACATGAAGACCAAAACGAGCTTGACTCGTAACCCGACCTCACCCGACTCTACCAGTTTTATTGCCGCACATAAACCAATATTCCTAAAAATGTTGATATTAACATACCCAAAGATACTCAATTATGAAGCAATAGTGAACCAATCTTAACCGAATCGTCTTCCTCCCCTTGACATTTCCCGGCATCTTCTTCATGCTTACCCAAACCACACGCTACACGACGCCCAAATTCAGTCATCATCATTATCCATATTTATACACTCGATCCTAATCCTACTTCACTTCAATCATATACCATCAAATTAAATTGCAACCAAGTCTCTGCCATCATATTCACTTTGTTGACAACTAGTAGTAGACTAGTAGTACCCTCATCTTTACTCCAACCAAATCAACCTTACCTACTACACTAATCTCAACCTTACTCGGTTTGCTGCATTTCTCACTGTTTGTACTTTGTAGATATTACTCGTACTAAACAAACGGAAACCAATAACCAATTGACAAACACAAATCAGGAACAAATTAGGAACCCTAGGTTGTTACTCAAGCCAAACGAAAATAACTAAATTAACTCAACTGTTTCATGAGTATATAGAACTCAATAATCATATTTAAGATAACCTAAATATGATTAAGAAATTCAACTAATTACATTGTAAAGAATAATACACAGATAAATCAGTAACAAAATTCAAATTCGGCAAAAAGAAAATAAAAATCGAATCAATTGAACTGTTTCATAAGATTTTAGAACTCAATAATCATTACCCTAAAAAATAGAACAATAGAAAAAAAATTAGGGTTTAGAAGTAATTTACCTAGATTTGTTGGAGTAATCATCATTCTATATCACGTCGTGCGATGGTCGGACATCCGTCGTGGTGCGGCGGTCGGTGGTGGTGTCTCTGTCGCCGGTTGCGGTGGCGGAGGCGGTGAAGAATGGTGGCGGATTTTGAAAGTCCCTGAATGTTGGTTAGAAAATGTTTAGAGCCGCTATGGCTATGAGTCTATGAATCTAGACAGAAGCTCGGTGAGACGGCGGCGATGCTTGAAGTACGGATGACGGCGAAGCGGTGGTTAGAGGAGTGATGTCGAAGTACAATTCGAAGCATGGTCTAATTTTTGGGAATTGATAATGAAGGAGGGAGAAAGTGAGTAGAAATCAAGAAATAAAATAAGAAGTGGTCAAGCTGTACAGTACGAAAAATGGTTAGAAAGAAAGAAGAAAAAAGAAAAGTCTTTGGTACATGATTGTATCATTGTAATCATTTTAAAAAAATGGTGTCTTTGATATCAAAGAAATCATTTATTTGAAAAATGATGTCTTTGTTATTAGATTGTACATTATTAGAAATCATTTGTTTGTAAATGGTCTTTGTTATCATATAAGAAATCATGTATTTGGGTAAATTGATTTCTTTTATCAAAGACACCATTCATCCTATTAAATGATTATTTATTGATGATTCCTTTTGAGCAAATTCTAGTAGTGTTGAATGAGCGAAATTTGTAACCATTGATATAGTATCGTTTCCAAGTTCTTACTTTTCGTGAAGGACCACAACTTAAAGCGATTAAAATGTCTTCCTCAAAATGAGATTCCTAATACAAACGATTAATTTATTCCACTGGGACGAGGATTTTCAGAATGCCACCTCATTTCATTGGCGATATGTTTTGTGGCATACAAACGTTGCAAACGTGGTCCAATTGGAAAATAAGTCATCACTTTTTCTGCGACACGTTTGCCATTTGCATTTCGCTTACTTTTATATCTACTATGACCACATTTGATGCACTTATCCAGATGAACAGTGTCTCTCCAGAAAATCATACATCCGTTTGGACACACATCAATTTTCTCAAAAGGTAATTGAAGAGTTTTGAGTACATTTTTGGTTTGGTAGTAGTCTTTGGGACTTATATGTTCCTGAGGCAATAGATCAGTTATATATGATGTTACACTGTCAACACATCTATGAGCTAGGTTGAACTCACATTTTAAAGTGAGTAACCTTGAGGCAGCAGCCAATAATGAGAGCTTACAACCCTTATATAATGGTTGTTCAGCACGCTTTAACATTTGGAAAAATCCGACCACTGTTGAATTTGGTGACTCATCGACGACCGCAGCATTGAGAGCTTCCTCTCTAATTTCATTAACTCTCTCGCGTAAGGCGTCCTCCACCATATCTCAATATGGATTTTTCGAGGAACTCCTTGCCGCTGTGCTCTCGAGTTTCTCTCCATGACACACCCACTCGTAATAATCGTTCATGAAGCCCCTCAATCCAAGGTGTTTTCGTACCTCGTGTTCAACTATATATACCTTATTGTTGCACTTTAAACACGGGCACCTAATTACTTTGTTTGATTGGTATTCATTTTGTTGCTTAGCGTAAGATATGAATTCAGCGACACCCTTTACAAATTCAACTCTTAGTTTTTTATTAGAATCTGTTCACTCATACATCCATTTGCGTTCTAATCTCTTCATTTCGAATCTACATTACATTTTTTGTAAGGAATAATAAGCAAACAGTAACAATATTAATTATATTATGCAACAATAACCAAAACTACAAGTGCACAATAATCAAAAAATCAACAACAAAAGCACATATCCACAACAGGAAAACCAATCACCAAACCACAACCACAACCTCAAAACCAATCACCACTAATATCTAAACCAATCGTCTCCAACACCGACAACATCCACATCCACCTGCAGGAGAAATAAACATAGTTTTGAGCTTATGGGTGCACTTATCTCTCCAACCTAAACCCATCTTTGAACATTTCATGCCATTAGTAAATACTAATCTCACCCTTGATTGTTGTGAGACGAAAAATTGACAGCAATTCCCCCCAGTTCTCCTAATACACAATATAGAACAAAATAAAGTTCAACATATGTACTAAGAGAACGTTAGGGAATATGCCGACAAATTTCGTCTCACAACAAACAAGTAGAGAAGATTATTATTTACCACCTAAATGGCATAAAATGCTCAAAGACAGTCCCAAAATGGGGACTACTCAAAAATTACACCTATTGTGTAATCCTTGAACGGGTGCTAAGTCAAACTCAAATTAGCAATAACAATAAATAAATAACATATATACAGAACACTTAATACAATTCACATTTCGGGAGTTGCAATCAAGCAATTAATTTTGATAAATATAAATAATTGTTACATACCTTATTAAGAGTATTAAGTATGATTTTGTACTGTAGCGGAGCAAATCAACCTAATAAAAATTAAAACGTAAATAATTAGTCATGAATAGAGAAAACGAAAAAAGAAGAAGACGAGAGCACAAACAAAATTGTAAGAGAGCACAAACTAAAGTCAATTTACAATTACTCCACTTCTCTGTTCTATTACTCCAGTCCCCTAAAGCTATTATATATAAACCATTACCACCAAATAATTCGTGTCACATAAGCAATTCTAACCATATTCCAATCTACTCTATGTAGTACAATTTAAAGTAATATTACATTCTTGTACAATTTCATATAACAATTTCACATTTTAAAGTAATACAATTGCAAATTAAGAGTGTTTCGTAACTATCAGTACTTAATAAGGCTCACTTATGACTCTATGTGTTTAGTTGGTGACAGCTGTACACTCATGTATATATCATCTTCCACCTCCTGATCAACCTAATCACTGCATTGCACAAACAAAGGTATACGACATTGCACAGATACATTACGTCGGGCAGCTACATGACTGAACTGCATATTTTACACAAACAACATTCACATGGACATTTCACATAGACATTTCATCAAACACTTACAATACAAACAATTATTCCCCATAAACGAACATAAACCACATAAATTCAAAGAAACAATAAACATAAGACAATTCAAACTAATTAAAACAAGAATTAGCAAAAAAAATGAAAAACCCAAATCGATTATGGTTTAAAACGCATAATCAGAATTAGCAACAAGAATTACGACGCCGGCAATGAATGGCGCCGGCAGGAACACGCCGGCAATGAATGGCGCCGGCAGGAACACGCCGACAACAGCGACAGTGGCAGGCACAGGCGACGTGGCAGGCCAGAATGAGAAGGAAAAGAAGGAAAGAAGGGGAAAGTACCGTGGTGGTTCCGTGATAATGGCGGTTGCGGTGGCGGCGTCGTAGAGGTGGCGGCGGCGGCGTAAGGGTGTCAGCGGCGGCGTAGGGGTGGTGGTTCTAGTTATGGTGCGCGTATGAGGGTTTTAGGGGTGGGGGGAGTAATTAGATGAGTGAATGGGGGTTGGGGGTAACTGGGTAAGTAGTTAGGGTAAATAACTCATACTTGCTACGGATTTGCTACGGAAAGTCCGTCGCAACTACAATTTTCCGTTGCAAATCCGTAGCACAATTGGTCCAAAGGTGGAGGATTTTATGAAATAACCGGACGTCGTAGGTCCATTGCAATTCAGTCGCAATTTTGTAAAAAACCGTCGCATAATCCGTAGCAAATTCGTCGGTAATAAAATAGGTTGTCGCAATTCCGTCGCATACTTTTAGCGCTCTTTGGTTTTTTTTGCGCGCCATGAGGGTAGCCGAGATTCATCGCAATATCGTCGCAGTTGGGACGCAAAATAAATTTTCCGTCGCAAATCCGTAGCAAGTTTTATTTCTACTACGGATATTGTTCCGTTGCAAATATCCGTTGCAAAGCACACCTTTTTTTGTAGTGGCCACGGATTTTTTTTTGCCACGGCCACTTGCGCCACGGGAAATTTACCGTGGCAAATAGTCTTGCCACGAGAATTTTACACTTGCGCCACGAAAATAAACGTGGCTAGCCCATAGCCACGTTTATTTTCGTGGCGCAAGTGATAAATTTCCGTGGCTAGATTATTCGCCACGGTAAATTTTCCGTGGCGCAAGTGGCCATGGCAACAAAATTTCCGTTGCGCAAGTGATGATTTGTTGTAGTCAACAAGCAAGAAACCCACCAAGATCCCTTAATTCAAATAATCCAAGTCCTCATCCCTAAACCCCCCAACAAGAAATCTACTCACTAATCATAACGGAAAAAAAAAACATTAACTAAGGAGAAAATAACTACAACATGCATATTAACTAGATCTAAAGAAACTAACAACCACTAGTACAAAAAGCACATGTGGCTTCGGTTAAAAAGGACATATGGCTACGGTTAAATGGGCGTAGTAAATCAAGTCGTAGCATTAACTTTAAAAGTTGTGGCTTCGGTTATGAGGCGAAGCAAAAAAAGAGTTGAGCCTCTGCACCTCCCGCGAACCCTTTTCCTCAAGAACTCTTGTGAATTACCAACTAAGAAGGGGTCAGATGTATATAGCCATATTAGCGATAGTCCATCTTTTAGAGGACCCAAAATGAATCAAGGGAGTAAAATTCACAAAAAAAAAGACAGGGATCACAAGTGCATACAGTTAGTGACCTATTATCGAAGATGTCCCGGTCAAACAGAGTAATATCTATGACCATGGAAACTCTATGATTAATGAGTTGGTGTCACATGTAAGACCGTCTCAAACAAGTTTACACGTACCTTGCACAACGTCAATAATTATATTATAATTAGTATAATGAGCATTAGAGGTTACCTATGTGTCTTCACATTCAGCCTCAACAACAATAATGTGGAAATGGCAACAAAAAAAATAGTGCTAAAAATGAAATAATATCTACAAGTTACGCCCACAATGGTGCTAAAAATGAAATAATGCCCATCTAGTAGTGTAACCACCATAACCTCGGTTATGAATATCAGCCTAACGAATCATCATAAAAATGAAATGAGGATTGCTCTGTTATTGAATGCCCAAATAATATGATCTGTGGCCTTACTCCCTGCATTTTCGAACACATTTTTATTTATGGGCTCACACAAATTAACTCACTACTATAATCTTTCTCTGATTTTGAGATCAACTACTCTAGATTTATGATCTCATTCAATATGCAATGTACTTTGCGTTTACCACACTACTCTTTTCAGCACAAATTCGCTTTTAGTGCTATGGACTATGGAGTGAGTATAACATTAAATTTAGTAATGGCGCATATCCTATAATAATCCTCATAGATTTTCCTAAAATCGCAGCATTATGAGATATTAAACCGACAACATCACAACACCAAGACCAAAACATGGTTTGAACGGAACAGAACTCGTCATCTCTGCACCAAAATTGAGATTTGAGAGAACAACCAAAAACTCGCGCAAGACTTAACTCACAAATCAACATAATCTACCACAAAAACAACCAAAATAAAACTTCATACACATTTTGATTTCTGACGTACACAATATAGAATTTGCCAAGGCTCGTGAAGATCGAATTTTGCCAAGGCTAGATGTTAAAACCACCAATAACCAATTGACGAACACAATATAGACCAATTGACGAAGATAAATAAGAAACAAATTAGGAGCCCTGAGTTGTTACTAAATTGAAACGAAAATTCATAAAAAAAAAGATTAAAACCCAAAACTATACGAAACATCAGCAAATTATGGAAAAATTAGGAGAAAATCATCAATAACCCTAAATTCATATGAAATTGTTTAAATACAATTGGGGCTTACAGACGGCTGCGATGCTTGAAGTATACATGACGGCGATGCGGTGGTCGGAGCGGTGATGTCGAAGTAGAAGTCGAAGGATGGTCTAATTTTTGGGAATTTTTTTGAGTAATTTGGGAATTGATAATGAAAGAGGGAGTGAGTAATATAGTAATATAAATTTCAGTAGAAATTAAGAAATAAAATAAGAAGTGGTCGAGTTGTATAGTATGAAAAATGGTTAAAAATACAGAAAAAGAAAAATGGTTAGAAATCATGTATTTGAAAAATGGTGTCTTTGATATAGGATTGTAATCATTTTTTGAAAAATGATGTGTTTTATATTAACTTGCATGTGGTAAGAAATCATTTATTTAAAAAATAATGTCTTTGTTATTAAACTATACTTGATTATAAATCATATGTTTTAAAATGATGTCTTTGTTATTATATAAGAAACCATTTATTTAGATAAATTAATTTCTTTGATCAAAGACACTATCCATCATACTTAAATGTTTATTTATTAATGTTTCCTTTTGAGTAAATACTAGTAGTGAGTGCGCGTGCGATCGAGTTTGAGAGATACACACAGCCACACAGGCAGGCTAATTAGGGATTCAATAGGAATTATGGGTACAATTCAAAGAAACCGGTCACCGAATCACCGGTTTCCTATATTGATCTGAGAAATTGGTTTTTTTTTAACTGGTTTCTTATATTAATATAAGAAACCAGTTTTATTTATAACAAGTTTCTTAACTTAAAAGAAACCAGTTTGGAAATACAACTAATCTCTTAGGGGACGTTTGGTTGATCAAATTTGGGTATAAGGTATGGGTTTGGAATCATCTAATCCCATACCTTGTGTTTGTTTGCGGAAAAAACTGCTTTCATACCCATACCTCAAACCCATAAGTTATGGGTTTCCCATACCCAACCCCCTCCTTGGATATGAGATTTGATACATATGGGAATCAATTTAACAAAAAAAAATGATATTTATTTGAAATGTTATGAAAAAGTATAATTGATTAAAGCATAATATACATGAAATTAATTAAAAAATAAAAAAATAAATATTTTAAATGCCTTTTTGGAATATTATTGACACTAGTTAATATTAACCCGATACCAACTAGAATCGAAACAAACCCAAGGTATGAGGAATCAAGTTCCAACCCCATACCACCTTGATATGATTCCTCATTCCGAATCCATACCTATGCATGAACCAAATGTCCTCTTAGGAGTGGTTTCTTTTCCCCTTTTCGTAGTAATGAATAATCAGTAATTCTTCTGAGAGACCATCATACGATAACTTATGTGTAAGAATTAAATTGACAAACTTTTTATATGCAATTAATTTTATTTTTGTTAACAATAAAAGGTTACGGTTCTTTAATTACATTTGTTACCATTTATAATTACTTACGGTTACGGTTAAAAACTCAACCGAAACCTTTTATATTTTGCTACGGTTCTTGATTAAACCCGTTACTCTTTATAGTCACTTTTGGCTACGGTTTATAAACTCAACCGAAGCAATTTATATTTGGCTACGGTTTTTGTTATACAACCGTAGCCATTTATGAATCCTATTCCTACAGTTACTTGTGGTTACGGTTATTATATGCAACCATAACCTTTTCCACAAACCAAATGTGTTTTTTGTACTAGTGAACAAAACAATGAGAAAACTACGATCTTACCCACTAAACTATGGAAGAAATAAGATCTAACAAAACAAACTAGAGAATAATCTAGAACAACATAAATAAAATCTAGAGAAATTAACAACACGAAGATAATCTAAACAAGACAATAATGAGAGAACAACATTAAATCTAAACTAGAGATTAGAGAGTGGAAGAGAAATATACCAACTATGAAGATCTACAAGAAATAAGAAGATTGCATAAATAAAGATTGAATCTTTGATGAAGAGAATGAAGAACTTGTCACTAATTCTTCAATAAACCCCACAAATCTTCAAATAAAACTTGAAATAATCTTCTACAAACTTGAAATCTAGAGAATTGTTGATGGAAACTAAGTAGATCTACTAATAAATTACTACTAGAATTATAGAGAATTACTAAGACTACTACTAGATTGTTCTACAAAGAGGATGGTGTAACTACGCTAATGAAAGGGTGGTAATAATAAAATAATGGGAGATTGTAAGTGATATGAGGGATGCATTGGGCAACAAACTAGGGTAATATATATATAGTACTGCCTTAATGGGTTTTTAACATAAAGCCCAAATTCAACTTCTTGCTCCATTAGTGAGACAATCACCCTTAGCATCTTCATGGGGTGAAACTTTGCCCTGCGGCTTGACGTATTAATCCCACCGGGTGAAATTTCACTCGGTGAGATTTTCTTCTCATTTCGCGGCTTCTGGCCAATTTTACCATCGGGCAAAATTTCACCCGGTGGGCGAAATTTTGCCCGGTCATTTTCGCCCGGTGGGAAGTCTCGGAAAATCTTCGGGGGAGGCAAATTACCGTCGGGCGAAACTTCGCCCGGTGGTGTCTCACCGGGTGAAGTTTCACCCAGTCATCTTTCTGGCCTCGATTCTTGTCTCATTCTTCGTCGATTGATTGGATGGCTTCAAACTTTAAGTTGTGTGCTTTGCTCTTTGGACGGTATTTCCCTCTCTTGTGCTCGTGGAAGCTGGATCGTGATTTCGGTGCCAAATCCTATCAAAATTGATAGAAAAACTACCAAAAACACGTAAAACGCACAAGAGGGACGCTAATGCAAGAAGTACTCAAAATATGGCTATAGTCGCACTCTACACTCGCAAAACGAGGGAAAACGGGTCTAAATGGAAGGAAAAACGGTCTAAATTTAGCACACAACACATTTCGACGTCGTAATTTGGGTTTTAAAGCCTACGACGATCGAGTTAGCATCATCGGACGTTTTCTCGGATCAATTTTGAAAATAGTTTTTTTGTTATATCGTAATATACACGGTATTTAATATAAACAAAATATAAAAAACGATAAGTAAGTATTAGATTGTTAAGAACAATGATAAAGTGTTAGATGCGAGTATGTAAATGTTAGTTGTATGATAAATTAAAGAATTAGTAGTGTTAGTATAGTTAGTATATAGAAATATATACAAAAAAGAGTTAGAGATTAGAGAATGGGGTTTTGACACAAAAGGTTGGAGAATTGGGAACCTTGACAAATATGAAAAAAATGTCTCTTTGAAATGATGGATGGAGGGAAGTACTTAGAGACTTGGACCCCGTCTAGGGTTACTCGATCGAGTAACCCTTTTTGGACTCGATCGTGTGCCTTAGTAAAAGGACTTCGGCTAGATTTTTTGGGGGTCACCCGATCGAGTGGCCCAGACACTCCATCGAGTACCCTCAGCCGAATTGAGTGAAATCTGGGTTTAGTTTAGGAAAGATTTAATTTGAATGATTTTGTTTTGACTTGATTTTGATTGCGTATAGGGACGCATTTGTGGCTAGTTTCGTTTTCGGGTTTCGACTTTAACCGGTTTTGGCTCGGTCGCAAAAGACGGGTTTTCCCCCGATTTAGTTACAAATAGCTTTATTTTATTGGAAATGACCCACTGACTCTGAATTTGAGGTCGTTTTTGAGATATTCATACTCTGCTAATTGTCCACAATGGATAGTACTGAATCCAAGTCCGTATTCGAGCGTATTGATGCATGTTAGTGTCCGATCATCATCGGGTGTTTTGTTGGAGACTGCTATAAACACGAGCAGGCAAAATGCGCGTGTCTATAGATCCCCCACTCTGAGTGAGACTTCGACAAGGCGAAAGTCAGAGTAGCCACCAGGTCAATCGAGGATTACAACCTGGCAGCCTTCCGGTCGAGTCGTTTAAAGTCTGTTAGACTTGCGTGAGCTAACCATAAGTAGAGGGTCATACCTGTCTTGGTAGCTCCGTGGGGACTTTCTTTTGAAGTCTTGGGTGTACCTGTATGTAGACACATCATATCTTGGATGTAGCATTTTAGGAGAAACACTGCCTCGGGTCTTCTGCTGGGGTGTAAAGGGTGGTAACGGAAATGTTAGATACACAAGCAGAAATAGCGAATATAGAAGATAGCAAGATATCATACAGGAAATGAAGTTTAACATCCATAGGCTAGCTTGCGCTAGGGAAAATGATTTTTTCTTCATTTTGAAATCAAAGTCCTGAGAGCAGCTGGCGTGCTAGGAGATATGTTTGAAGGCTTAGAAAAATATTTGCACTTTAATAGACCAAAGTTTGACCTTATCGAAAATGATTCTTTCAAATGGCTAAGTTTACAAATTTCGGAGTAGGAATTTGAAGAGAGAGTCATACCGACATACTCGACTCTGGACGCGATAGGACGAGTTGACAGAAACGACTTGGTTTCTCGAAGGGATGGACCGTGATTCGGTAGGGGTGGGCCACCTTAGATGACAAAACTCTTAAGTTACGTTATTCTGTAGCCTAGGCGAGTCTCAACACGGTCGAACATCGAAATGGGAAAGATCTGTTATAGAGGGATTGTAATAGTTTGGAACGAGACTATTTCTGCATGACAACAATTAGCAGTAGCTTTACTATAGTCTAGTGCTCTTTTGAATTTTTGGTTTTGGGGTAGTTTCTCATAGTGGGTGTTGCTTTGAGTCCCTAAAAGATTCTCATCATCTTCGACTGAGCCGAGTACTAAGACACAGTACAAAAACGAAGCTTGTTTTTGAAAAATCTGGATTTTGTGAGTGGATGGAGAACTTCTACTCAAGAGAAGCCCCTAGGACGACAAAGCGAACTGTTGAGAACATGACAGTGTCGTAATCGGAATGATGGTGCTTTTGAATTTGTGTCAATGTGGGTGGTTGTGCCTTTGTCGAAAGGTTGCCTACGTATTCATGTGTAGTGAAATAAAACCAAGCCATAGTTCAGGAGATTGAAAGATATGTTACGGTGCCAAATTTATTAGGGCCTTGTGTGTAACTAGTCGTATTGACGGTGTAGGCTAGGTTCATTCCCAATGATGCCTCGATCAAAGGGTTAGAAGAGTTAGGATATCGATCCTGTGACTCTGAGCATTCTCCAGGGTAGCCCCCAGTGGTGGTGTGTGAACTATTTGGGCATGTTCTATGCTGACCGCAAGTTGAGTACCCGTGTTTGGGGCTGGTAACTGGTTTGGATGTTTTCGGAAATGTGGTGCCAGGCAATAAGTGGCTTTGGTGATTTGACATTTGGAGCTCGATTTTTGTGGAGCTAAAGCTTTGAGGGTAAGGTATTGTAATGTAGTAGGAAAAGGGGAAGTTGAGTAAAAATGACTCGAACTTCGGTTGGGGTAGGTTTGATAATGCGGGATCTGACTTCCATGTCTGGCCCTAATGGTTAGGAGGTATCCTATGGAGCTTGGATCCTCAAAATTTTGGGTTGTCACTTAGCCTAGGTCTAGAGAAGGTCTTGAAAGTTGTAATGTGGGAGGATATATGTGGTGTTAGCTGACCAGCCTAATTGTCTCTCCTCTATTTGATGGTATGGACATTGATAATTGACCGTACCTTGCTCAAGGGATTCTTTTTTGGGTAGACCGTTAGCCACGGTGATGGGCTTCTGACAGTTAGCCATGGTCCTGGGCTTTTGATCGTTAGCCACAATCAGGGGCTTTTTTTGGCTGACCTCTTAACTCCGGTCATGGGACTCTTCATTTGATTGGACCGTACCCCGGTAAAGGGATTGATTGTGCTCTGATCGAGGGAATGATTGTATCTGGTCGAGGGATGTTGAGAGTTCTTTTTTATCATGGCCAGCTCTTTTATTTGGGTCTTTTTCTTTTTTCTTGGACTTTTGATTTTTTTATCCAATTTTTTTTCATGGCTATCCCCCCTATGGTGTTGTCAATAAGCACGGGTATTCCCGGATCTGTAACATTCATTTGTGGGCGGATCTGGGGCTGAGCCTATCGGTTGGATTAGGTATTTGGAACTAAGCCTTTGTAAGGTGTAAACATAGTTGGTGTTTATATGAAAGAAAATTCGCGGTGGAGTAGTGTACAGTAAGCATGGTGGTTTGGATCTCGGGATTGTCAGCATAATTCTGAGCAAACTTGGTGGAAACATCGTCCCGAGTTGGATATTTCCTAGCGTTGAGCGTATAGAACAACGATGCTTCCTTTTTTTGGTCAGACTGACACCTAAGGTAGGGATTGGTCAGTCTTATTAGAGGTGTGTTTATTGTGAGAAATGAGCTTGCCTTCCGTCTTGGACCCAAACTAGGAGACTACCTAGATTTGTCATAGGATTCGATACCGCTCTTGTTAGGGGTAGTTATGTGGCTTTCTATGCCAGACATGGAACATGTAAAGGAAAACACGGGTCTCGGTTTCCTGCAGTCATTATAGATATGCCTATAATAGTCAAGTGCATGTGCTCACAGTGTATGATGGTGTTCATCTTGTTCTCGGAAACACATAAGGAAAGCATATATGAGAGATATAAAAGCCGATTTTATTGAACTAGAGAAGATGGGAGAATACAACTGACTTTGACTTTGATTTGGAAATGAGGATGTAGGGTATCCTAAACTCGGACTCAGACTTAGACTCAAATCAAATCCGGACTTTCGGATACTTTGTTGGTTGTTTCTTTTTTTGGTTAGGTCCTTCATTGGAGAGAACGACAGGTGTCACGACTCACCTAAACCCGGCTTTGCGCAAGCTAAGTGCAAGAGAGGGAGTCAAACTAGACACGACCCGACGCGACGAGAATGGCTAAGATTCTTGGACCGGGATACTCAAATGTTGACCAAGACAAGGTAACGACTCTTGCTTGGACTCGACCATGAGACTTGAGCTACATGAGGGTGAGTCCAAAAATGGGGCGACTGATGGTAGGGATTTTTCACGTCCCTAGCCAACAATAAAACACCAAATAACCTAGTGAGTAGCTAGGGCAAGTCGGGATCGTATCCACGAGGACGGTATATCAAGGTTTATACTAGGTTGGCCTACAACGAGACTAGATTACCAAACAAACACAAAGAAGGCTAAAAGGAAAACTAATGATGGAGGAGAAGAGATATGACTAAGCTAATGATCGAACTAATAAATAAACTAAAAGAACGATAGCTAACTAGAAGGATTAACACAAATATGGAAAGAAGTGGGGTAGGTCGGGTTCATAGAGGTAGAAGGGTAATTGGGGTGATCAAGGGTATAGGTGTCTCCTAATCGCTAGAGTCGGTCCGGGCTCTCGCAACTTAGACCGATGCCAAGGTGGGTCCGGGATCTCGCAACTTAGACCCTAGTCCGCGCTCTCGCGACAAAACTATTCTCAACATTTCCACAACATAAGCAATCAATGAGAAGATGAACACAAGTATAGGAACCATGGCCACTACAACTCACACAAGCATATCAACAAACACATAGAGTGCCTACAATGTGACTAACAACAAAGATGCAACCTTTTCCCCTTAATCAATCCTAATCATCCATAATCTACCCCTAATCCCCCTACTAACCCCATATGATTACTACTCACTCATTATCAAATTACCCATAACAATAACAAGAGAAAACAAACTAAACATCAAAACTTTCATTATGAACAACTAACAACAATAACAATATAAAAAGATGGAAACAAGATTAAATAACTAAGAACAAGAGTAAGAAAGGTTATACCAACACTAGGAAGATGAAAAGATGCAAACTTGTATAAATAAGAACCCAAATAAAACCCAAGGTTGTCAATCTTGGAGAATTCTTCAAGTATCCTCTTAATACAAGAACTAATTACAGGGATTAACTAAAGATTAACTAAGATTAAGGGAGGATTAAAACTAATGAGAGTAGCAATAATATACGGTTTTGAATGATAATGGAGGCTTAAACTAATCTAGGGTAAGATAAGATGTCTTAAAATTACAAGAAGGGAGTATATATATGGGTACAAGAATGAAGGAGAAGAAAGAAAAAGAGTCGTGCAGCAGCATCACGGTCCCGACCGGGACGGATCATCTCGATCGGGACGGTCCTGTCATCCCGACCGGGACGGGATGGTCCCGACCGGGATGGGCTCACAGTAGCCTCCTTCCAAGTGCATCCCATCCCGAACGGGATGAGGCCATCCTGAACGGGATGGGTCTTGTAGGCCTCCCTTAAGAGCTCTTTGGCCCTTCCTTGCCTCTCATAAGCTTCTCGTCAATTTTCGGGACTCGGGATCGGGTCTCGGAAGCTCGGGATTGGGTTCCGAGGTCTCGGGGTCGATTCCAAGGCATCGAGTCATCGTTCCTTTACTCCGTTAGCCCCAAAATGTGTATGTATAGAGTCGGAATCGCTCCAACTCTTCCCAATCGGCCTCGGGAACCTGAAACGAACTAAAGGAAGCATAAGAAGCCCATGAATCGCTCCAAAGGAGCGATTCCACAAGGAAAAAGGGACCAAAACACAACAAATAGGCACTACAAACTACACTTATCAACTCCCCCACACTTAACCCTTACTCGCCCTCGAGTAAGCACACACTTACTACTGAACTAGCCGAATGGGTATTAGCGCACCCTACGCCCCTTCAACTCACGCGAGTGCACTTAGAGGAAAAGTGCACTCCGCAAGGCAAGTCGGGTCTTGCGACAAAAATGTGGATGCAACCGGAAACAAAACATAAACAAACAAACACATAGACGGTTGCACCCAAAACAAAAGAAATACCGCTTCCATCTAAAAGCGGTGAATGAAACACCGGTTTAGGACTCGAGGCAAGTGACAACGTTCCCAAGCTAGCAATACAAACCAAGGTGGACTAAACCCTAATAGTATGACGATAAAGCAACAAGAACATTGGTGACTTACCTAGGTCCTCCTAACTTTCTAAAAACGTACTACGGGACGATCGGCGGAGTGGAAAGTGGAGAACCACGGTGTTAGTCGACACTGTAGGTATGTGAGACCCCGCCCCCTTTAGCGTGAGCCAAGAGGGTCGTCCCGTGTCCAAGACCGCCTAACTAGTCCAAATAAAAAGAGTGGAAAACATGCAAAATGAGGGAAGACCGACTAATGCCGCTATCATCCTTCCTCGGGACTCGGTCCTTTGGTACGCTCTTCACGGCAAAATTCGGAAAAAGGCTTATTTTTGTGGGGATTTCTTTTTGTGAGACGGGTTTTCTTTTGGCATTTTCTTTCTTTTCGACGTTTTGATTTGTTTGTTGCCATGCCATTTCTTTTTCTTCTTTTCTATTTTCTTTTTGGCTTTTGTGCCTTTTCTTTTTCTTCATTCTTTTCTTTCTTTCATTTTTCTTTCTTTTTCTTTTCTTTTCTTTCCCCTTTTGGCAAGATTTGACATTTTTGGCATTTCTCGACACTCAAGAAAGAGAGAATCAACAATTTGCATTTTATTTGTGTGGGTATGTGTAAGAGGTAGGGTAATGGGTGAGTCGGGACGGCGCCTTCCCTTCAAACCCACAAAAAGTGGAGAACTTGGACTAATCAAACAACCCTAGACACGGTCACCTAAGGGACGAGACTCGGTAACCAAGGCCTTTTCACACCGTGGGTGGTCATAATGGTCAAAGGTACAAATCCCGTAGTAAATCCCTAGTAAGCTAGGTGGACTCAAGGTAAAGGACCAACGAATTCATTTATTTAGGGTCATTCTACTAGGCTAAGGTCCAAGACTCGATTTACACTACTAAAAAGGGAAAGTACACACTCACACACTAGCCTCTAAACCGGGTTTTCGAAAACGGTTTACGCACATGACACACAACACAACACAAAACAAAGACACGACGAAAACGAACGAAAGAAAAAGAAGCAAAAGCAACAAAACAAAAACAAAACAAAACAAACATACAACAAACACCACCCCGAACATCCGAATAAGCAACCAACCAACACCAAACTTTACAAAGCTCCGCCCGAGCACACCATAACACAAACCTCCAAACATCGCAGGAAGTAAAGAGGAAAAAGGGATAAAAGGCGTTACCGGACGTCTTGCAAGAATTCCAAAGCTAACGGTGGTTGAGCAACCTAAAAGGAAAAAGGGAGGCAAAACACGCACACAAGACAGAAATACGACATAACGACACGAAAGGAAGAGACTCAAAAGAAAATCTTTTTGATTTTTGTGATTTTTTTCAAATTTTTAGGGTTTTTAAAGGTTTTTTCGAAAAAAAGGGAAAAATAAAACTAACTACGATAGAATATTGCTCCCCCACACTTAAATCGAGCAATGTCCTCATATGCTCAATTGTAGTGTGCGGAGAGACAAAAGAAAAGAAAATAAACTACGAAAATAAAGCTAAAAATTAAAAACAAAGTGGAGAAAAAGGTAGAAGGTGTCCGGCCGGAGTGTAGTCAAGTCACCATGGGCCGAGACGAGAAAAAGATATGGATGGGGGGAAGAAAGATAAAAAGAAAGAAATAAAAAGGAAATGGGAGGGGAGGGCTAGGTGTAATCAAGTCACCTAGCCCGGATTCCGTCCAAATCCGACTAACTCCTAAAAAAGGGTGAAAATCTTGTAAATTGGATTAATCGATTGACTCTCAGCGTAATCACGTCGTCGGGAGTCGGGAGCAACCAAAATATGGCCTCGAAGGCCACCATGACGTCAAGACACGAAAGTGTACAAGGGGAAGGGAATAAACAAAGGAAAACAAGTAATAACAAAAACGGAAAAGAAAGGATAGTTGCCGTACCATGGGTTAGCAACTCACTCTCTCCATCGTCTCATAGATCAATAAAGGCGCTTGCTTGTCTTCATCAATGCTTTTCCGCTTCATTCTCGATAACAACGCATGGTAGAGGTAGTAATGGTGCGAGGGGGTGGGATTTGATGCGAATCAAGGTGTAAAGTGAAGAGGAAATGAGGTGAAGGTATGACAATGAAGTACATGGGGCATATGGTAAGGCTAGGGTAGCTAGGGAGGTTGGGAGTGGGCATAAAACGGTTGGGTGGACTCGATTTGCGAAGAAGAATCACAAAAAGGGAGCAGAGGACCATCCTGGTCGGGAAGGTTGATCCCGATCGGGTTACCTCACCCGTCCCGGTCGGGACGCCTTCATCCCGGTCGGGACGGACTCACAGTAAGCTCAAAATGCGGCGCACCCATCTCGATCGGGATGGCACCCTTCCCGGTCGGGATGCCTTACCCTTCACAGTCGGGACGCCTCATCCCGGTCGGGATGGGTCTTCTTCGACCTCCACGATCCCAAAAACTTGTTCCAAGTCTCAAAAACCCAATCCTCTAGCTCAGAACCCAAGGTAAACCATAGCCAATCCTCTCTAGGAGCGTTCCCACTTCACCTATCAAACAATACTCAAACACACATCAAACTCTCTCCCTCACAACGCTCATCAATCAAACCAAATAACAAGAATTCACAAAAATCCAACTAACTACAAGAAAGAGATATATACAATGAGACGGTTCTTGTGGAACTCCGTCAAACCAACGTGGTGCTTTCTTCAATCATTTTCAACAACCAAAACTAGTTCCATCTCCATCAAGGGCACGTAAGAACAAGTCGAAGGCCCTAGAGAAGTCTTCAATCAAGCTCGTAATGTAACCGACCACATCCCAAGGCTCCTCATGGCCTTGCCTTGACGTTCTCGGGGCATCCCGCTCTTCCAAGTTCAACGACTTGAACTTGTACTTTTGGTCCTTGGGGATATACCCAAACGTCCACCGGTCCTCATGCGGCCCCAAGGGAGGCTCATCTTCTTCCTTGTCATTGCACTTCAACTTGTCATCAAGCCCATGAATTGGGCACTCATCTTCCTCCATATCGGAGTCGTCATCCTCAAGTACATAAGAGTACTTCTGCAAGCTTTGTTCCGGTTCACCCCCTAGATCGATGTCTTTCTTGGCTTGGATCATATTACATGATTCATCCTTAGTAGGCGTAGTGTTGCCTTGGAGGTCGAACAGTATCTTTTCCTCGCCTAACTCAAATGTGATCCTACCGTTCTTCACATCGATCATGGCACCCGCGGTGTGTAGAAATGGGCGTCCAAGGATGATGGGAGTGTTGGCATCCTCCGGCATGTCAAGCACAATGAAGTCTACCGGAATGGAGTATTTCCCCACTCGTACTGGTACGTCCTCTAACATTCCTAATGGTCGATTGAATGATTTATCGGCCATTTGGAGGGTGAGGGACGTACATTTCAACTCTTTCATTCCGAGTCGGCAACAAATAAAATATGGAATGATGCTCACACTCGCGCCCAAGTCACATAACGCATTCTTGATGAAGAAGTTGCCTATGGTGCAAGGGATAAAAAAACTACCCAGATCTTTCAACTTCGGAAGCGTGGAACCTTGTATGAGCTCGCTCACCACCCTCGTGAACGCTACGGTCTCTTCCTTGTCGACGGATCTCTTCCTAGCTAGGATTTCTCTCATAAATCTTCCATATGCAGGGATTTGGGTAAGTAGTTTGGTGATCGGGACACTCACATCCAATCTCTTCACAATACTAAGGAACTTATCGTATTGAGTGTCCTCCTTAGTCTTCATTTGCCTTGATGGGTAAGGCAACTTAATTTGGTACTTGTTTTGATCAATTGGGGTGGACTCCTCAAAGGACACATTCCTTTTTCCCTTGTCTTTCTCTTGAAGAGGGGGAGGGTTGTCTTCTTGGGGTTTTTCAACTTCCCCTAAGACTTGCTCCTCAATTGGAATGTCCAAGCTTGATTCTTCTTGATTTGGAGACACAACTTCCTCCATCTCTTGTTGCTCACTAGGAAACACGGGAGGATTATATGTAGCACCGCTCCTCAAGGTGATGGCATTGACATGCTCAAAATTTGGAGTTTCACCTTGAGGAGGTAATTGCCCCCTTTCTCTTGAAGAACTACCCGATGCAAGTTGAGCTACTTGGTTCTCAATCATCATCATGTGAGTCTTCATTTCCTTGTTATCGATTAGAATTTGAGCAATGATTCCTTGTTGCGACATTTGTGTTTCCAATTGACTCCTTTGCATGTCTTGAGTACTCCTTTGCATATCCAACATTTGCTTTTGTATATCCGAATCCCGGGGTGGGGATGATGGATTATGCGGAGTATCGGTGAGGGCCAATGGAAAATCGTAGTCATGAATAGGAGACCGACTCCTAGGCTTGCTTTGTTGATTGCCTTGTGTTGCTTGTTGTTGTTGATGGTTCCCTTGGAACCCATAAGAATTGCCTTGATTAAGGTCTTGGTTGTGGTTTTGTTGACCTTGAAAGTTTCGATTTCCTTGGAAATTTTGGTTTCCTTGGAAACCGCCATGATTGAAGTTCCCTTGTTGGAACCCTTGCTTGTTGTTGAAGTTGCCTTGGTTATTTTGCTTGAAATTATTGAAGGGTCTTTGGTTACCCACATAACCTTGGTAACTTTCATTGTTGTCCCTTAAGGGAGGTGGAACATAGGGACATTGTTGTTGTTGATGTTGAAGTGTTTGTTGTTGAGGGACTTGATTGGAAGCTTGGTATTGATTAGAGAAGGAGGCACCTTGCTTGAACGCTTGAAAGGCGTTCACTTGCTCAATACTCCCTCTACAATTCATAGGGTCATGACCAACGATTCCACAAGTGTCGCACATCCCAAAGTAAGGTGTAGGAGGTGCGAACCCCAAAGCATTCACTTCTTGAATCGGTTGATGGTGGGAGGAACTAGAGCCTTGGACTTGGTTGAGGTGGCTTTGGAGCTTCTTGTCAATAGTCTCCATGTGTGTTTTAAGTTGAGCTCCAAGGTCAATGCTTAACTTAGTGATAGCATCGACCTCATGCATGCCTCCTCGGTGTGCCTTCCTAGGCCTAGAGTATTGCGAATTATGCACCGCCATCTCTTCGATTCTCGCCCATGTTTGGTCGTCATCGACCTCGGTGAACCTACCGTTGGAGCCCATGTTAAGAATAGCTCTCGAGTCCTCATAAAGTCCATTCCAAAATTGTTGCACTAAGAACCATTGTGAGAGTCCATGATGAGGGCACGATCTTACCAAAGACTTAAACCGCTCCCAAGCTTCATATAGGCTCTCTTCATCCCTTTGTTGGAACCTGGTGATGGAGGCCCTAAGCAAGTTCGTATTTTCCAGAGGGTAAAACTTTTGGTAGAACGCCAAGGTTGCCATGGTTGGAGGTCTTTTTCCAAGTGTCGATACCCATGGTTGCCCTATCGAGACTCTTGATCCATTGCTTCGCTTTTCCAATAAGAGAAAACGGGAATAGTACCCAACGAATTTGATCTTGAGTAGCCCCGGTTTGAGATACTGCGGGTCTTCGGTGGGAAAACCACTAAATGGGCTCCTCTCCACAAGTTGGATAAATTGAGTCTTTGCCACAAAATTCCCGGTATAGGCTTCCGGTTATGCACTCGGTCCCGGCAAGACATCCTCGGTGAATGTGGAGTGAGAGGAGAACTTAGGCATTATTGGATGTAAGGGAGAAGATGGTGGTGTAGAGAGTGTTGATGTAGATGAAGAGGGGGAACTAGGAGAAGAATCACCGAAGGGATTAATGAAGGTCCCTCCGGCCGTCTCTCGATGTGAAATGTTCAAGTCGGCTCCTTGGGCTTGCCCTTGATGAGTATTGCTTGCACTCGGTTGAGAGATCCTAACCCAATTAATCGTCCGTTGGCGAAGGCTCTAAAGAGTCTCTCCGGCTCTGGATTAAAGAGATAGAAGTCGCCTCCCCTCCTAGGCATACACTACACACTTAGAACAAACGTAAGAACGCCTAGTGCTTTATGGGCACTAGGCAACGACAATAACAAACACAACTAGAGACAAAGAGAAAAGAAAGATAAGGAAAGAAGAGAGACTAGAAAATATTCACAAGAGAAGATGGGAGAGCACAAAGAAGGGTAACTAGGTCTAGAAATAAGCAAACTAAGTCTAAACAATGCACCGTCCCCGGCAACGGCGCCAAATTGATGGTAGGGATTTGTCACGTCCCTAGCCAACAATAAAACACCGAATAACCTAGTGAGTAGCTAGGGCAAGTCGGGATCGTATCCACGAGGACGGTATATCAAGGTTTATACTAGGTTGGCCTACAACGAGACTAGATTACCAAACAAACACAAAGAAGGCTAAAAGGAAAACTAATGATGGAGGAGAAGAGATATGACTAAGCTAATGATCGAACTAATAAATAAACTAAAAGAACGATAGCTAACTAGGAGGATTAACACAAATATGGAAAGAAGTGGGGTAGGTCAGGTTCATAGAGGTAGAAGGGTAATTGGGGTGATCAAGGGTATAGGTGTCTCCTAATCGCTAGAGTCGGTCCGGGCTCTCGCAACTTAGACCGATGCCAAGGTGGGTCCGGGCTCTCGCAACTTAGACCCTAGTCCGCGCTCTCACGACAAAACTATTCTCAACATTTCCACAACATAAGCAATCAATGAGAAGATGAACACAAGTATGGGAAGCATGGCCACTACAACTCACACAAGCATATCAACAAACACATAGAGTGCCTACAATGTGACTAACAACAAAGATGCAACCTTTTCCCCTTAATCAACCCTAATCATCCATAATCTACCCCTAATCCCCCTACTAACCCCATAAGATTACTACTCACTCATTATCAAATTACCCATAACAATAACAAGAGAAAACAAACTAAACATCAAAACTTTCATTATGAACAACTAACAACAATAACAATATAAAAAGATGGAAACAAGATTAAATAACTAAGAACAAGAGTAAGAAAGGTTATACCAACACTAGGAAGATGAAAAGATGCAAACTTGTATAAATAAGAACCCAAATAAAACCCAAGGTTGTCAATCTTGGAGAATTCTTCAAGTATCCTCTTAATACAAGAACTAATTACAGGGATTAACTAAAGATTAACTAAGATTAAGGGAGGATTAAAACTAATGAGAGTAGCAATAATCTAGGGTTTTGAATGATAATGGAGGCTTGAATTAATCTAGGGTAAGATAAGATGTCTTAAAATTACAAGAAGGGAGTATATATATGGGTACAAGAATGAAGGAGAAGAAAGAAAAAGAGTCGTGCAGCAGCATCACGGTCCCGACCGGGACGGATCATCCCGATCGGGACGGTCCTGTCATCCCGACCGGGACGGGATGGTCCCGACCGGGATGGGCTCACAGTAGCCTCCTTCCAAGTGCATCCCATCCCGAACGGGATGAGGCCATCCCGAACGGGATGGGTCTTGTAGGCCTCCCTTAAGAGCTCTTTGGCCCTTCCTTGCCTCTCATGGCCTTCTCGTCGATTCTCGGGACTCGGGATCGGGTCTCGGAGGCTCGGGATTGGGTTCCGAGGTCTCGGGGTCGATTCCAAGGCATCGAGTCATCGTTCCTTTACTCCGTTGGCCCCAAAATGTGTATGTATAGAGTCGGAATCGCTCCAACTCTTCCCAATCGGCCTCGGGAACCTGAAACGAACTAAAGGAAGCATAAGAAGCCCATGAATCGCTCCAAAGGAGCGATTCCACAAGGAAAAAGGGACCAAAACACAACAAATAGGAACTACAAACTACACTTATCAGCGACCGTGTTTGACCGTGTCGCATGCTTGGACTAACCATGGCGACTTAAACATTTAGGAGACTCGAGTGTTCGTAGCATACATACAACTCAAAGAAAGCATAATAAGGACGCCGGTGTAGGAAGAACGTAGGGTACTGATAAGTGTAGTTTGTAGTGCCTATTTTGTAGTGTTTTGGTCCTATTTTCCTTGTCGAATCGCTCCTTGGGAGCGATTTATGGGTTACTTATGCTTCCTTTAGTTTGTTTCATGTTCCCGAGACCATTCATGAAGAATTGGAACGATTTCGACTCGTTTCATACACTTTTGGAGCCAACGAAGAGAAGGAACGATCACTCGATGCCTTGGATTCGACCCCGAGACCTTGGGACCCAATCCCGAGCCTCTTAGACTCGATCCCAAGACCCGAGAGTCGGTGAGAAGCCCATGAGAACCAAGGAGGGACCAAAAAGATCATAATGGAGGCCTACAAGGTCCTTCCCGGGCGGGATAGTGGCCTTCCCGACCGGGAAGGAGTGCAGAAAACCAACAGCTCCTGTCTTGAGCCCGTCCTGGCCGAGAAGGACTCGTCTCGGGCGGGACCATCTCGTCCCGGGCGAGACCATCTCGTCCCGGGCGGGATGAGTTAGCTATAGCACGCAACTCATTCTTTTCTTCTCCTTACTCATTGTAACCCTATATATACCCTTTCCTTGTTTTGTTAAGCTTATGTTAGACATTAGACATTAAACCCTAGATTATTTTAGCATTGATTAGCATAGATTAGTGTAGATTAGTCTTTAGATTATCTTTAATCTTAGATTAACTCTTGTAATTTGGGAATTCTTGAAGAATCCAACCAAGATTGACAACCTTGGTTGAGGTATTTGGGCTTTCTTCCATTTATGCAAGATTTCTTCTTTTCATCCTCTCTAGTATGGTATAATCTTCTTTTCCTTTCTCTTAATCTTTGTTTTATCAATAAAGTTTGAATCTTTGTTGATTGTATTGTTCATTGTTCATTGTTTCTCTAGTTTCATTATGCAAGTTTTGTTATTTGAGTTAGTTGTTTTTGTTCTTGTTAGTTTTAGTATAGATATGTTTGAGTAGATCTTTCTTAGGGTTATTAGGGTGATTGGATGCGATTGTGGGTAATTAAGGGTTTGTTGGAGATGTTGGTGGAAGTTTTGGGTTTCCTCTTGGTTTGATGCATGGTACATGTTTGATGAAATGCTTGAATGACATATATATGCATATGCTTGTTTTCTTGCCCTTTTCTCTTGTGGGTGATAGTTAGCTTTTGGGTTTGGTTCCCTCCATACGTAGCGAGAGCCCGGTGAGGACGACCCCTAGGTCGGTCTACGTAGCGAGAGCCCGGATGCGACCTAGGCCCCGATAGCACGCTAGTAACCCCGTTTGTCACATGTGTCGCTAAGGTGGGTTCTATCAAGAACCTCTAGGTCGGTCTACGTAGCGAGAGCCCGGACCATACCTAGATTACCCGACTACCCCTTCACTTTAGCTCTTCCTTGACCATCCCATCACTCCATGAACCCGACCTAACCCTAGTCTTCCTTCTTTAGTTATCTTTTGGTCTTCCTTTCCCGCGTTTTAGACCTAGTTTAGTCCTTAGCCTCCCCCTTAGAATAGCTCGTCTTGAATATAGTTTTTTGACCGTAGCATACCTTAGTCCGACCTCCCGTCCCTGTGGTTTCGACCCGACTTACCCTAGCTACCCACTAGGTATAGCCGGTTTTATTTGACGGTTGGGATCCACGACAAATCCTACCCATCAAATTGGCGCCGTTGCCGGGGACAGCGTAGTTTAGACTTTTGTGTGCTTAGTTTTAGACTTTGTTCTTGATCTTTGTGTTCTCTTCTGCTTGTGTATCTCCGTTTTATTTCTTGTGTGCTACTCTCCCTTCCTAGTCCCTCAAAAGCACTAGGATACTAACGTTTGCTCAAGTGCTTCTAGCTCATCCTAGGTACCAAAGCAACGTTATGGACATGGCTCGTCCAAGCTACCATCAATCATCACGGGACAACTTTGGGGCAAATGGCCAAGTCCCGAGATTTCACCAACCATATCAACCTCATCAACAATCTTATGAATGCCCTCCTTATGGTTACCAAGAAAGTTGTCAAGGATGATTCCAACATCCTAACAACTACCAAACACTCTCACATAACCCACAACCACAAGATCCCAACTATGAGACTTGTCAAATGATGTCTCAATTGCTTAAGAGTCGACATGAGGCGATAGCTCTATTTCAAAAGACTCAACAAGTGATGATGACTCACATGCAAGGGATTGAAAGGGAGCTCAAGGCCCAAATAGGGGTGCAAGATGCTCGCATCAATGCACTCATGTCTCATATCACGATGTTGGCCACTCGAGCTCCACAACATGTTGAGGAAGGTTCATTTGGGCAAGAAGGTCGGGTGTCTCCACAAGAAAGTCCACCCAACCTTGATGCTACAAATGAAGAAGAGAGGGTCGATCAAGAGACCATTGTTGAGTGTTGCTTGGGAGGTGAAGAATAGAGAGAGTTGAGGCTTCAGGGGCCGACAATGAGGAGGGGAGTGAACATGATTCTCAAGATAACTCTTGGGGAGCCGATGTATTGGCCATCAAATTGGATTTGTTCGATTTTCTTCGTGATGAACCGGATCTTGACAATCCAAGGCCAAGTGAAGACAATACTCCTCTAGGCCAATTAGACAAGGTGAGTGAAAAGGAGCGCAATACTTGGGAAAAAGAAGTAGATGCCTTGGAACTTGCCTTGAATGGGAAATTGGAGGATTCTAAAGCCTCCAATGAAGAAAACTTGATGCCTTCTCGTCCTCTACCGCACTCGATGTCTAGTCCCTTGTCTTGTGAGACGGTTGGTGAAGAGGATCCTTGTCGGTTGGTGGAAAAGAATTCCACTCTCGACCCCGTAGAAGAAGCGACACCCCTAGGGCGTGATCTCCCACATTATAGCACCGAGCACGACTCTAGACCACTATACCTACCGGATGGTCATAAGAGTCGTAGCTATGTTGGTTTGGAAGACCCGGAAGATCACGAGAACCCCGAGCATAATCAAGATGATTGCTTCTTCCCTCCGATTTGGAAACTCTTGAAAGTGGCTAGACTCGGCCATGAGAGCTTAATTGAAGATGTTGCTAGGGCATTTGACTTGCTCCTCCGAGCTCTTGATGACTATGGAGGCGTTGTTGATTAGAGTAGTTAGTGTAAATATCTTTTCCATTCTTTTGTGCTTGTATTTGTGTTTATGTTTGTTTGTATAGTTTGGTTTCTAGGATTGTTAGTTTTTGTGAAATTCTTGTTTATTTGGATTGTTGATGAGCGATGTGAGAGAGGGAATTTGATGTTGGATGTGAGCTTTGTTTGATAGGTGAAGTGAAGATGATTCCTAGAGAGGAATGCTTAACGATAGAGCTTGGATTGTGAGCATGGGAGTCGGTTTTTGAAGCTTAGAGTAAGCTTTTGGGTTTTTGGAAGGTCAAGAAGACCCATCCCGACCGGGAAGTGGCTTCCCGACCGGGAAGGGTGAGGCATCCCGACCGGGAAGGAGCTGTCCCGATCGCGATGGAGGTGCATATTTTCGAGCTTACTGGAGGTCCGTCCCGACCAGGATGAGAGCGTCCCGACCGGGACGAGTGAGGCATCCCGACCGGGACCACCCCTTCCCGGCCAGGATGGTCCTCTACTCCCTATTGTGCCTCTTCTTTGACATTTGAGTCCACCCAACCATGGTATACCCTCACCCAACCTCCCTACCTATCCTTTCTCATATCATACCACCCATATACTTCATTTTAATACCCTTACTTCATCTTCTACCCACTTGGCACCAACTTTTACATCAATTTCCACCCGCTCACACCATTACTACCTCTACCACGCGGTTTTATCGTGAATGAAGAGGAGTAGCAAGGATGAAGACTAGCTATGTGCTTACATTGATCATGGAGACGATGGAGTGAGTGAGTTGCCAACCAATCGGTATAGCAACTATCCTTTCTTTTCCGTCTTTTATGGCTTATTTCCCTTTGCATGTTCCCCTTCCCCTTATTTTGTGTCATGGTGGCCTTCGAGGCCTTGGTATATGTTGCTCCCGACTCTCGATGACGTGACTACATCGAGTCATTTCAAAATCCAAATTTACAAGTTTTTCACCTTTTTTTGTTGGATTTAGTCGGATTTAGGCGGAATCCGGACTACTTGACTTGATTACACCTAGCCCTCCCCTCCCATTTCCTTTTATTTCCCTCTTTTTATTTCTTCCCCCATCCATATCTTTTCTTGTCTCGGTCCATGGTGACTTGACTACACCCCGGCCGGACACATTCTACCCTTTCTTCACTTTTCTTTTTGATTTTTAGCTTTATTTTCGTAGTTTCTTTTCTTTTTCTTTTGTCTCTCCGCACACTACGATCGAGCATGAGGACATTGCCCGGTTTAAGTGTGCGGGACGATATTCTAGTATAGCTTAGTTTATTTTCATAGTTTCTTCGAAAAATCTTAAAACCCTAAAAATTTAAAAAAAAATCGCAAAAATCAAAAAGATTTTCTTTTTGTGTCTTTTTCTTTTGTGTCGTTATGTTGTGCCTTTGTTGTGTTGTGTGTGTTTGCCTCCCTTTTTCCTTGTAGGTCGCTTATTTACCGTTAGCTTTGGAAAGCTTTCAAGACATCCGGTAACATCTTTATCCCTTTTTCTTCTTTATCTCTTGCGGAGTTTGGAGGAGATTGTGATGTTGTGTGCTCGGGTGGAGCTTTGTAAAGTTGTGGTTGATTTGGTGGCTTGTTTGAAAGATCGCTGTGGTGTTTGTGTTGTGTATGTGTTCGTTTTGTGTTGTTTTCTTGCGTTTGTCTTTTTTTCTTTCATTTTCGTCGTGTCTTTGTTTTGTGTGTGTAAGTGTGTCGTGTGTGTAAATGGTTTTCGAAAACCCGGTTTAGAGGCTAGTGTGCGAGTGTTTACTTTTCCTTCCTAGTAGTGTAAATCGAGTCTTGGACTTTACTCTAGTAGAATGACCCTAAATCAATGATTTCGTTGGTCCTTTACCTTGAGTTCACCTAGCTTACTAGGGATTTACTACGGGATTTGCACTTTTGACCATTATGACCACCCACGGTGTGAAAAGGCCTTGGTTACCGAGTCCTGTCCCTTAGGTGACCGTGTTTGGAATTGTTTGATTAGTCCAAGTTCTCCACCTTTTTGTGGGTTTGAAAAGGGGATGCACACCCCCGACTTACCCATTTCTCTACCTCCTACACATTCCCACACAATAAAGTTTGCAAATTGTTGAAATCTTCCTTTCTTGTTACACAAAGAAATGCCAAAAAGCCAAATTAAGCCAAAAGGGCAAAGAAAAGAAAAGAAAGAAAAATGAAAGAAAGAAAAGAATGAAGAAAAAGAAAAGGCACAAAAGCCAAAAAGAAAATAGAAAAGAAGAAAAAGAAGTGGCATGGCAACAAACAAGGCAAAAATGCAAAAGAAAGAAAAATGGCAAAAAGAAAATCGTCTCACAAAAAGAATCCCTACATCTCAAAATAAGCCTTTTACCGACTACTACCGTGAAGAGCCTACCAAAGGACCGAGTCCCTAGGAAGGATGATAGCGGTAATGGTCGGTCTTCCCTCACTTTGCATATATTTCCACCTTTTTACTTGGACTAGTTAAGCGGTTTCGGGCATGGGACGACCCTCTTGGCTCATCGCTAAAGGGGGCGGGGTCTCACATACCTACAGTGTCGACTAACACCGTGGTTCATCCTTTTTCCATTCCGCCGATCTTCCCGTAGTACGTTCTTAGGAAGTTAGGAGGAATCTAGGTAAGTTACCAACGTTTTTGTTGCTTTATCGTCATACTATTAGGGTTTAGTTCACCTTGGTTTGTATTCCTAGCTTGGGAACGTTGTCACTTGCCTCGAGTCCTAAAACCGGTGCTTCTTTCACCGCTTGTTTGAGGGAAGCGGTATTTCTGTTGTTTTGGGTGCAACCGATTATGTGTTTGTTTGTGTGCTTGTTTGTCTATGTGTTTGGTGTCCGGTTGCATCCACAGTTTTGTCGCAAGAACCCACTTGCCTTGCGGAGTGCACTTTTCCTCTAAGTGTACTCGCGTGAGTTGAAAGGGCGTAGGGTGCGCTAATACCCACTCGGCTAGTTTAGTAGATAGTATGTGCTTACTCGAGGGCGAGTAAGGGTTAAGTGTGGGGGAGTTGATAAGTGTAGTTTGTAGTGCCTATTTCGTAGTGTTTTGGTCCTATTTTCTTTGTCGAATCGCTCCTTGGGAGCGATTTATGGGTTACTTATGCTTCCTTTAGCTCGTTTCATGTTCCCGAGACCATTCATGAAGAATTGGAACGATTCCGACTCATTTCATACACTTTTGGAGCCAACGAAGAGAAGGAACGATCACTCGATGCCTTGGATTCGACCCCGAGACCTTGGGACCCAATCCCGAGTTTCTTAGACTCAATCCCGAGACCCGAGAGTCGGTGAGAAGCCCATGAGAACCAAGGAGGGACCAAAAAGATCATAATGGAGGCCTACAAGGTCCTACCCGGGCGGGATAGTGGCCTTCCCGACCTGGAAGGAGTGCACAAAACCAACAGGTCCTGTCTTGAGCCCGTCCCGGCCGAGAAGGACTCGTCTCGGGCGGGACCATCTCGTTCCGGGTAAAACCAACTCGTCCCGGGCGGGATGAGTGAGCTGTAGCACGCAACTCATTCTTTTGTTCTCCTTACTCATTGTAACCCTATATATACCCTTCCCTTGTTTTGTTAAGCTTATGTTAGACATTAGACATTAAACCCTAGATTATTTTAGCATTGATTAGCATAGATTAGTGTAGATTAGTCTTTAGATTATCTTTAATCTTAGATTAACTCTTGTAATTTGGGAATTCTTGAAGAATCCAACCAAGATTGACAACCTTGGTTGAGGTATTTGGGTTTTCTTCCATTTATGCAAGATTTCTTCTTTTCATCGTCTCTAGTATGGTATAATCTTCTTTTCCTTTCTCTTAATCTTTGTTTTATCATTAAAGTTTGAATCTTTGTTGATTGTATTGTTCATTGTTCATTGTTTCTCTAGTTTCATTATGCAAGTTTTGTTATTTGAGTTAGTTGTTCTTGTTCTTGTTAGTTTTAGTATAGATATGTTTGAGTAGATCTTTGCTAGGGTTATTAGGGTGATTGGATGTGATTGTGGGTGATTAAGGGTTTGTTGGAGATGTCGGTGGAAGTTTTGGGTTTCCTCTTGCTTTGATGCATGGTACATGTTTGATGAAATGCTTGAATGACATGTATATGCATATGCTTGTTTTCTTGCCCTTTTCTCTTGTGGGTGATAGTTAGCTTTTGGGTTTGGTTCCCTCACTACGTAGCGAGAGCCCGGTGAGGACGACCCCTAGGTCGGTCTACGTAGCGAGAGCCCGGATGCGACGTAGGCCCCGATAGCACGCTAGTAACCCCGTTTGTCACATGTGTCGCTAAGGTGGGTTCTATCAAGAACCTCTAGGTCGGTCTACGTAGCGAGAGCCCGGACCATACCTAGATTACCCGACTACCCCTTCACTTTAGCTCTTCCTTGACCATCCCATCAACCCATGAACCCGACCTAACCCTAGTCTTCCTTCTTTAGTTATCTTTTGGTCTTCCTTTCCCGCGTTTTAGACCTAGTTTAGTCCTTAGCCTCCCCCTTAGAATAGCTCGTCCTGAATATAGTCCTTGACCGTAGTATACCTTAGCCCGTCCCTGTGGATTCGACCCGACTTACCCTAGCTACCCACTAGGTATAGCCGGTTTTATTTGACGGTTGGGATCCGCGATAAATCCTACTCATCAGGTACCCTTAGGGTGACCGTGGTCGACTAGTTTGTTGGAGAATAGCTTTCTAGTGAGACTATGGTATGGCATCTAAGTGACTTAAATGTTGCACACATGAGACAACACGTGTAGAACATGACCCTTAGAGCAACCGTGATTGATCGCTCTGTTGAAGGGTAGCCCCTGAGGGGGATCGAAGGTTTTGTTAAGGCTCAAGTGTCGGACGAGTGACCCTTGGACGTAAGGATCACAAACCTTTTGCTACAGGGCTATGCCTTGTAAAATCTAAGGTTGAGTCGACCTCGAGGACAGACAGACGAGGTAGGGGAAGAAACTCGCGATGTGAGATCGGTAGAGCTTCGACGCTAGAGACCCTTGATGTGTATTGAATATGGATGGCCCTGGGATTAGGGCAGACCCTTAAGTTAAAAGTTCTTGAATTGGGATGACTCGACTAACGGATTGAAAGACGGGCGAAATTCCCTCGGGAAAGGTCGTGGGGATCGTCCTGTTGGAGGGAAAGATCGTGTGGGGCTTTCTAGTTAGGACTCGAGTGTTTAGACGAACCTTGCATTTACGAGTGTATGACTCATGTTGGTTGGTTATGCCTTTAGGATAAGGCGGACTAGGATGGGGAAGAAACTCGCGATATAGGATCGAAGGAGTTTCAACGCTAATAGACCTTCGACTTCGCTATGAAAAGACCTGACACACGGATTACGATAGGTCCTATAGTCGGAAGGGTTTTGACGCTATAGACCTTCGACGAACTGGGTGAGACCAGCCACACGCATTACGGTAGGCCCTAGAATCGGAAAGGTTTTGAAAAATGATTGAATTTTGAAAATTTAGAGAACGGTCCTATCTTTTGAAATTGGCAGTGGGCCGACAGGAACGGACAATTGAAATATTAGAATCGTTGCGAATAATTTCGCATTTTGATAATTGGGGGACGGTCTTGTCTTTTGAAATTGGCAGCATGCCGACAGGACTGGGTTTTTGAAAATTCGAATATTATGAATTTCCTAAAATTTAAAAATCAAAAACGGGATCCCGAAGATTTGAAAATCGATATGGAATCTCAAAGATTTGAAAATCGAAAGGGGATCAGAAATTTGAATATTGAAATGGACAGCATGCCGGTTAAAAATAGGCTATTTTGAGTAAAATCTTAAGTCTAAATTATGGCAACATTCCGAGTTTTTTGAAATTGGATATTTTGAAATGACGGTTTTTGAAAATGACACGGAAACCAACTAAAAAGTAGTCAAACAAGCATTATGACGACAACATGTATGCTTTATACTAAGTCTCAGTCGGTCAAATAGGGTCTATGCCAACACCGATGCATCGCGGTATAATGGGACGTCGGCCACAAGTAACCGGCCTAGGCAAAATTGGCGTTATGCATTAACCATCGAACTAAAATGCGCACTTTAGTAACCGATCGATTTCTCTTCGAGTCACACCCTGAGAATCCTAATGACAAGTGGTACATCAGATATCCCCAGCGGAGTCGCCAAATTGTGGACATGACATAGGTCCATCTCGACGCGACCACGCGCGGGTTTGGGCGGCGGTATATACTCGTGGTGACATTGTTCTCGGGTGAAAATTTAAATCGAAGTTGGATTCGCCACCGAACTTTGTGGGAGCTTGGACCCTTCGAACCCTTTCTATACTTAGGCGTATCGCGCACATAGGATGGCCCGCATTAGTACTAGAGCTTATGGGGGTTTGTCCCTATGCATAATGATATCGATGTAGAATTACCGAATATCATATATCGAATGACTCTCGTTCGCCAACGTTTTCGAGTATCCGGAAACCAAAGGTTCTGAGTAAGGGGTGAAGGTACGTGTTGGGAAGCCCACGAAGGACTCCCAACCCCGCCCGCACATAGCGGCCTCTACTAAGATATTGACTGGTTTTTTAATTCGCGCGTTAATAATATGATGAAATGTTGTGCAAACATTGTCTTGTGATACAGGTACATAATACGTGTTGCTACGTCGTTTAATGCACCTTGATATATGTCAAAGTGGAATTTAGCATGCGATGTTCATTTAAAGATAATAAATGGCAAACATCGAAAAGAATAAGCTTGAAAATAAATTACAAACTACACGGGTGGATGATGGTAGGGTTTGTCGTGAATCCTACCAACAAATAACCAACTAATCCTAACAAGTAGCTAGGGAAGTGATAAGTGTAGTTTGTAGTGCCTATTTGTTATATTTTGGTCCCTTTTTCCTTGTGGAATCGCTCCTTTGGAGCGATTCATGGGCTTCTTATGCTTCCTTTAGTTCGTTTCAGGTTCCCGAGACCAATTTGGAAGAGTTGGAGTGATTCCGACTCAATACATACACATTTTGGAGCCAACGAGATAAAGGAACGATGACTCGAGGCCTTGGAATCGACCCCGAAACCTTGGGTCCCAATCCCGAGCTTCCGAGACCCGATCCCGAGTCCCGAGAGTTGACGAGAAGCCCATAAGATACAAGGAGGGACCCTAGAGCTCTTATTGAAGGCATGCAAGACCCTTCCCCGTCGGGATAATAGCCTTCCCGATCGGGAAGGGAGGCACATTTAGAAGCGCCACTGTGGGTCCTTCCCGGTCGGGTTGAGCCCTTCCCGATCGGGATGGCAGAACCCTTCCCGATCGGGATGATCCGTCCCGGTCGGGATGGGCTACAGCTCACCCGCATTTCTTCTTTTCTTCTCCTTCATTCTTATACCCATATATATACTCCCTTCTTGTAATTTTAAGGGATCTTATCTTACCATACATTAGTTTAAGCCTCAAAAACCCTAGATTTACTCTCACTCATTAGTTCTAATCTCTCTTTAATCCTTAGTTAATTATTGTAATTAATCTTGTATTAAGAAGATTTTTGAAGATTGTTCCAAGCTTGACAACCTCGGGATAATATTTGGGTTTCTCATTAATGCAAGTTTTCATCTTTTTCATCATATTATTGTTGGTATAATCTTCTCTACTCTAATCCTTGTTTATTTAATCTAGTTTTAATCTTTTTATATTGTTATTGTTATTGTTCTCATTGTTCATAATGGATGTTTGGTTTGTGAGTTTGTTTTCTCTTATGATTGTTAGTTTGTCATTGATTATGAGTGAGTAGTTTTCTTTTGGGGTTAGTAGGAGGATTAGGGGTAGATTATGGATGATTAGGGTTGATTAAGGGGAAAAGGTTACATCTTTGTTGTTAGTCACATTGTAGGCCATGCTTCCCATGCTTGTGTTCATCTTTTCATTGATTGCTTATTTTGTGGAAATGTTGAGAATAGTCATAATCACGAGAGTGCCGACTAGGGTCTAAGTTGCGAGAGCCCGGACTCACCTTGACATCGGTCTAAGTTGCGAGAGCCCGGACCGACTCTAGCGATTAGGAGACACCTATACCCTTGATCACCCCAATTATCCTTCTACCTCTATGAACCCGACCTACCCCACTTCTTTCCATATTTGAGTTCATCTTCTTAGTTAGACATCGTTTACTCTAGTTTATTTGTTAGATCGATCATTAGCATTGTTTAGCATTGATAGTCTAGTTCTTATTCCTCCTCCTCAATAGTTTTCCATTTATCGCTTCTTCGTGTTTGTTGGTAATCTAGTCTCGTCATAAGCCAACCTAGTCTAAACTTTGATATACCGTCCTCGTGGATACGATCCCGACTTACCCTAGCTACTCACTAGGTTAGTCGGTGTTATATTGATTGGCTAGGGACGTGACAAATCCCTACCATCAATTTGGCGCCGTTGCCGGGGACGGTGCATTGTTAGACTTAGTTTGCTTATTTCTAGACCTAGTTACCCTTCTTTGTGTTCTCCCCTCTTATCTTGTGAATATTCTCTAGTTTTTCTTCTTTTTCTCTTTGTCTCTAGTTGTGTTTGTTATTGTCGTTGCCTAGTGCCCATAAAGCACTAGGTGTTCTTACGTTTGTTCTAGTGTGTAGTCTATGCCTAGGAGGGGAGGCGACTTCTATCTCTTTAATCCAGAGCCGGAGAGACACTTTCGAGCCTTTCGCCAACGGACGATTAATCGGGTTAGGATCTCTCAACCAAGTGCAAGCACCACTCATCAAGGGCAAGCCCAAGAAGCCGACTTGAGCATTTCACCTCGAGAGACGGCCGGAGGGACCTTCATCAATCCCTTCGGTGATTCTTCTCCTAGTTCCCCCTCTTCATCTACATCAACACCGTCTACACCACCATCGTCTCCCTTATATCCAATCATGCCTAAGTTCTCTTCTCACTCAACCTTTACGGAAGACGTTTTGCCGGGTCCATCCACTTTACCGGAGGCATATACCGGGAATTTTGTGGCGAAAACGCAATTTATCCAATTGGTCGAGAGAAGCCAATTTAGCGGGTTACCAACCGAAGATCCTCATCAACACATGGAAACCTTTTCGGACTATTGTGACGCTATTTCACAAACGGGAATAACTCAAGACCAAATCCGGTGGGTATTATTTCCTTTCTCTCTTATCGGTAAGGCGAAGCAATGGTTCAAGGGGTTGGATAAAGCAAGACTTGGCATTGATACTTGGAAGAAGCTAGCATTAGCCTTCCACCAACAATTCTATCCCCCGGAGAAGACAAATCTATTGAGAGCCTCTATCACGGGTTTCCAACAACGCGATGATGAAAGCCTCTACGAATCGTGGGAAAGATTCAAAGCCTTGATCCGTTCTTGTCCACACCATGGCTTATCACAATGGTTCCTCGTGCAACAATTTTGGAATGGGCTATATGAAGACTCGAGGGCCATACTCAATATGGGATCTAACGGTAGGTTTACCGAAGTGGAGGATGACCAAACTTAGTCAAGGATTGAAGAGATGGCGGTGCATAATTCACAATACTGAAGGCCTAGGAAGGCAAATCGGGGAGGTAGGCATGAAGTTGATGCCATTACACAATTGAGCATTGATCTTGGGGCTCAACTAAGAACTCACATGGAGACCATTGACAAAAAGCTCCAAAGCCACCTCAACCAAGTTCAAAGCTCTAGTTCCTCCAACCAACACTCGATCCATGATGTAAATGCTTTGGAGTTTGCACCTCCTTTGCCTTATTTTGGGATGTGTGATACTTGTGGAATCGTTGGTCATGATCCTATGCATTGTAGAGGGAGTATTGAGCAAGTGAATGCCTTTCAAGCGTTCTAGCAAGGTGCCTCATACTCTAATCAATACCAAGCTTCCAATCAAGTCCCTCAACAACAAGCACTTCAACATCAACAACAACCTTGTCCTTATGTTCCACCTCCCTTACGGGACAACAATGAAAGTTACCAAGGTTATGTGGGTAACCAAAGACCCTTCAACAATTTCAAGCAAAATAACCAAGGCAACTTCAACAACAAGCAAGGGTTCCAACAAGGGAACTTCAATCAAGGCGGTTTCCAAGGAAACCAAAGTTTTCAAGGGTATAAAAACCGAAACCATGGCAACAATCAAGGCCATCATCAAGGCAACTTTCATGGGTTCCAAGGGAACCATCAACAACAAGCAAATCAAAGTCATCAACAACAAAGCAAGCCTAGGAGTCGGTCTCCTATCCATGACTATGGTACTCCATTAGCCCTCACCGATACTCCACATAATCCATCATCCCCACCACGGGATTTCGACGCACAAAAGCATATGATGGATATGCATAGGAGTAATCAAGAAATGGCAAGAAATCAACAAGAGTTCTTTGCTTACATTCAAAGGGACAACCAAGCAAAAGATGCTCATGCGAAGTCGATGGAAGCCCGAATATCTCAACTTGCTTCGGAGATCTCTACAAGACAAAAGGGGCAACTACCTCCTCAAGGCGAAACACCGAAATTCAAGCATGTAAATGCTATTACTACGAGGAGTGGTACGTCCTATGAACCCCTTCTTTCCCCTAGTGAGCAAGAACCAAAACAAGAAGTCATACCCCCCTCTCAAGATAATGCAAGCTTTGACATTCCAATTGAGGAGCAAGTCTTATGGGAGGCCGAGAAACCCCAAGAAGACACTCGTCCCCCACTTCAAGCACAAGAAAAGGGTAAAGGGAAAGTGTCAAGTGAAGAGTCCACCCCAATTGATCAAAACAAGTACCAAATCAAGTTGCCTTACCCATCAGGGCAAATGAAGACTAAGGTGGACACTCATTACGACAAGTTCCTTAGTATTGTGAAGAAATTGGATGTTAGTGTCCCGTTCACCGAATTACTTACCCAAATCCCGGCATATGGAAGATTTATGAGAGAAATTTTGGCTAGGAAGAGATCCGTCGACAAGGAAGAAACCGTTGGGTTCACGAGGGTGGTGAGCGAGCTCATACAAGGTTCCACGCTTCCGAAGTTGAAGGATTCGGGTAGTTTTTCGATCCCTTGTACCATAGGCAATTTCTTGATCAAGAATGCGTTATGCGACTTGGGCGCAAGTGTGAGCATCATCCCCTATTCTATTTATTGCCGACTCGGAATGAAGGAGTTGAAATGTATGTCCCTCATCCTCCAAATGGCCGATAAATCATTCAATTGACCATTAGGAATGTTAGAGGACGTACCGGTACGAGTGGGGAAATACTTCATTCTGGTCGACTTCATTGTGCTCGACATGCCGGAGGATGCCAACACTCCCATTATTCTTGGACGCCCATTTCTACACACCGCGGGTGCCATGATCGATGTGAAGAAAGGTAGGATCACATTTGAGTTAGGCGAGGAAAAGATAGTGTTCGACCTTCAAGGCAACACTTCGCCTACTAGCGATGAGACATGCAATATGATCCAAGCCAAGAAAGACATCGATCTAGGGGGTGAACCGGAACAAAGCTTGAAGAAGTACTCTTATGTACTTGAGGATGACGACTCCGATTTGGAGGAAGATGAATGCCCAAATCATGGGCTTGATGACAAGTGCAATGACAAGGAAGAAGATGAGCCTCCCTTGGAGCCGCATGATGACCGGTGGACGTTTGGGTATATCCCCAAGGACCAAAAGTACAAGTTCAAGTCGTTGAACTTGGATGAGCGGGATGCCCCGGGAACGTCAAGGCAAAGCCATGAGGAGCCTTGGGATGTGGTCGGTTATAGGACATGCTTGATTGAAGACTTCTCTAGGGCCTTCGACTTGTTCTTACGTGCTCTTGATGGAGATGGAACCGGTTGGAGTATTGTTGAAAAAGAATGAAGATTGTACCACCTTGGTTTGACGGAGTTCCACAAGAACCGTCTCATTGTATATATCTCTTTCTTGTAATTTGTTGGATTTTTGTGAATTCTTGTTATTTGGATTGATTGATGAGCGTTGTGAGGGAGAGAGTTTGATGTGTGTTTGAGTATTGCTTGATAGGTGAAGTGAGAACGCTCCTAGAGAGGATTGGCGATGGTATACTTTGGGTTGTAGGCACAAGGATCGGGTTTTTGAAGCTTAGAGTAAGCTTTTGGGGCCTTGGAAATTGAAGAAGGCCCATCCCGGCCGGGATGAGGCGTCCCGACCGGGAAGGGTGAGCAAACCCGATCGGGAAGGGTGCCTTCCCGATCGGGAAGGGTGCGCTGGATTTTGAGCTTACTGTGGGCTCGTCCCGACCGGGATGAGGGCGTCCCGATCGGGACGGGTGAGGTAACCCGATCGGGATCAACCTTCCCGATCGGGAAGGTCCTCTGCTCCCCCTTTGTGATTCTTCTTCGCAAATCGAGTCCACCCAACCGTTTTATGCCCCCTCCCAACCTCCCTAACTACCCTAGCCTTATCATATGCCTCTTGTACTTCATTGTCATACCCTCACTCCACTTCCTATCCGCTTTACACCAACTCTCACATCAAATCCCACCCCCTACCATTACTACCTATACCGTGAGTTCTCTTCAAGTGTGAAGCGAGATGACAACCGAGAAAACAAGCGACGAGCATCTAATGATCAACGAGACGATGGAGCAAGTGAGTTACTAGCCGCTCGGTTTGGGTAACTATCCTTACTTTTCCGTCTTGTTATCGCTTCTTTTTCATTGTTTGCCCCCTTCCCTTGAATCTCGGTATCTAGGGGCCTTCGAGGCCATAGTTTGGTTGCTCCCGACTCCCGACGACGTGATTACGTCGAGAGTCAATCGATTAATCCAAATTACAAGATTTTCACCCCTTTTTAGGAGTTAGTCGGATTTGGACGGAATCCGGGCTAGGTGACTTGATTACACCTAGCCCTCCCCTCCCATTTCCTTTTATTTCTTTCTTTTTATTTTTCTTCCCCATTCCATATCTTTTTCTCGTCTCGGCCCATGGTGACTTGACTACACCCCGGCCGGACACCTTCTACCTTTTTCTCCACTTTGTGTTTAATTTTAGCTTTATTTTCGTAGTTTATTTTCTTTTCCTTTGTCTCTCCACACACTACGATTGAGCATATGAGGACATTGCTCGATTTAAGTGTGGGGGAGCGATATTCTATCGTAGTAGTTTTATTTTCATAGTTTTTCGAAAAATCTTCAAAAACCCTAAAAATTTGAAAAAATTTCACAAAAATCAAAAAAAATTTTCTTTTTGTGTGTTTTCCTTTTGTGTCTTTGTGTCGTGTATTTGTTTTGTTTTGTGTGTTTGCCCTCTTTTCCTTATAGGTTGCTTAAATCGCCGCTAATTTTGGAGAGCTTTCATGATGTCCGGTAACATCTTCTATCCCTTTTTCCTTCATTGTCTGTTGCGGAGTTTGGAGGATATTGTGATGTGGTGTGCTCAGGTGGAGCTTGTACATACGTGTGGTTGATTTGGTGACTTGTTTGGAAATTCGGGGTGGTGTTTGTGTTTTGTATGTGTTCGTTTTGTTTCGTCTTAGTTTTGTTGCTTTTACTTCTTTTTCTTTCGTTCGTTTTCGTCATGTCTTCATTTTGTGTTGTGTTGTGTGTCTTGTGCGTAAACCGTTTCCGAAAACCCGGTTTAGAGGCTAGTGTGTGAGTGCTTAATTTCCTTTCCTAGTAGTGTAGATCGAGTCTTGGGCTTTAGTCTAGTAGAATGACCTTAAATCAATGAGTTCGTTGGTCTTTTACCTTGAGTCCACCTAGCTTACTAGGGATTTACTACGGGATTTGCACTTTTGACCATTATGACCACCCACGGTGTGAAAAGGCCTTGGTTACCGAGTATTGTCCCCTAGGTGACCGTGTTTAGGATTGTTTGATTAGTCCAAGTTCTCCACTTTTTGTGGGTTTGAAGGGAAAGCGCGCTCCCGACTTACCCATTCACCTACCTCCTACACATACCCACACAAATAAAATGCAATTTGTTGATTTCTCTCTTTCTCAATTATACAATGAAAATGCCAAATCTTGCCAAAAAGGTAAAAGAAAAGAAAAGAAAGAAAAAAATGAAAGAAAGAAAAGAAATGAAGAAAAAGAAAAGGCACAAAAGCCAAAAAGAAAATAAAAAAGAAGAAAAAGAATGGCGTGGCAAAACAAATCAAAAAGTCGAAAAAAAGAAAATGCCAAAAGAAAACCCGTCTCACAAAAAGAAATCCTCTCAAAAATAAGCCTTTTTTCTGACTTTTGCCGTGAAGAGCCTACCAAAGGACCGAGTCCCGAGGAAGGATGATAGCGGCATTAGTCGGTCTTCCCTCATTTTGCATGTTTTCCACCCTTTTTACTTGGAGCGGTCTTGGACACGGGACGACCCTCTTGGCTCACGCTAAAGGGGGCGGGGTCTCACTTACCTACAGTGTTGACTAACACCGTGGTTCCTCACTTTTCCACTCTGTCGATCGTCCCGTAGTACGTTTATAGAAAGTTAGGAGGACCTAGGTAAGTTACCAACGTTTTTGTTGCTTTATCGTCATGCTATTAGGGTTTAGTCCACCTTGGTTTGTATTGCTAGCTTGGGAACGTTGTTGCTTACCTCGAGTCCTAAACCGGTGTTTCATTCACCGCTTTTAGAGGAAAGCGGTATTTCGTTTATTTCGGGTGCAACCGATTGTGTGTTTGTTTGTTTATGTGTTTTGTGTCCGGTTGCATCCACAGTTTTGTCGCAAGACCCAACTTGCCTTGCGGAGTGCATTTGTCCTCTAAGTGCACTCGCGTGATTTGAAGGGGCGTAGGGTGCGCTAATACCCATTCGACTAGTTTAGTAGTTAGTGTGTGCTTACTCGAGGGCGAGTAAGGGTTAAGTGTGGGGGAGTTGATAAGTGTAGTTTGTAGTGCCTATTTGTTATGTTTTGGTCCCTTTTTCCTTGTGGAATCGCTCCTTTGGAGCGATTCATGGGCTTCTTATGCTTCCTTTAGTTCGTTTCAGGTTCCCGAGACCAATTTGGAAGAGTTGGAGTGATTCCGACTCAATACATACACATTTTGGAGCCAACGAGATAAAGGAACGATGACTCGAGGCCTTAGAATCGACCCCGAAACCTTGGGTCCCAATCCCGAGCTTCCGAGACCCGATCCCGAGTCCCGAGAGTCGACGAGAAGCCCATAAGATACAAGGAGGGACCCTAGAGCTTTTATTGAAGGCATGCAAGACCCTTCCCGGTCGGGATAATAGCCTTCCCGATCGGGAAGGGAGGCACATTTAGAAGCGCCACGGTGGGTCCTTCCCGGTCGGGTTAAGCCCTTCCCGATCGGGATGGCAGAACCCTTCCCGATCGGGATGATCCGTCCCGGTCGGGATGGGCTACAGCTCACCCGCATTTCTTCTTTTCTTCTCCTTCATTCTTATACCCATATATATACTCCTTTCTTGAAATTTTAAGGGATCTTATCTTACCATACATTAGTTTAAGCCTCAAAAACCCTAGATTTACTCTCACTCATTAGTTCTAATCTCTCTTTAATCCTTAGTTAATTATTGTAATTAATCTTGTATTAAGAAGATTCTTGAAGATTGTTCCAAGCTTGACAACCTTGGGATTATATTTGGGTTTCTCATTAATGCAAGTTTTCATCTTTTTCATCATATTATTGTTGGTATAATCTTCTCTACTCTAATCCTTGTTTATTTAATCTAGTTTTAATCTTTTTATATTGTTATTGTTATTGTTCTCATTGTTCATAATGGATGTTTGGTTTGTGAGTTTGTTTTCTCTTATGATTGTTAGTTTCTCATTGATTATGAGTGAGTAGTTTTCTTGTGGGGTTAGTAGGGGGATTAGGGGTAGATTATGGATGATTAGGGTTGATTAAGGGGAAAAGGTTACATCTTTGTTGTTAGTCACATTGTAGGCACTCCATGTGTTTGATGATATGCTTGTGTGAGTTGTAGTGGCCATGCTTCCCATGCTTGAGTTCATCTTCTCATTGATTGCTTATTTTGTGGAAATGTTGAGAATAGTCATAATCACGAGAGTGCCGACTAGGGTCTAAGTTGCGAGAGCCCGGACTCACCTTGACATCGGTCTAAGTTGCGAGAGCCCGGACCGACTCTAGCGATTAGGAGACACCTGTACTCTTGATCACCCCAATTATCCTTCTACCTCTATGAACCCGACCTACCCCACTTCTTTCCATATTTGAGTTCATCTTCTTAGTTAGACATCGTTTACTCTAGTTTATTTGTTAGATCGATCATTAGCATCGTTTAGCATTGATAGTCTAGTTCTTATTCCTCCTCCTCAATAGTTTTCCATTTATCGCTTCTTCGTGTTTGTTGGTAATCTAGTCTCGTCGTAAGCAAACCTAGTCTAAACTTTGATATACCGTCCTCGTGGATACGATCCCGACTTACCCTAGCTACTCACTAGGTTAGTCGGTGTTATATTGATTGGCTAGGGACGTGACAAATCCCTACCATCAGCAAGTCAGGTCGATCCACGGAGACGGAAAGAGGGGGTTAGACTAAGGTTACCTAAAGACAAGACTAGGTCACAAGATCACAATTACACAAGAGGAGGAGAATTGACAAGAATTGAGTAACTAGGACAATGAAAAGGGAAGAAAACTAGGAAAATGAAGGAAGGATGATATAAACTAATCAATTGAACTAGAACTAAAATGAAACAATAAACTAGAAAAACAATTACAAAGATGATGGAGAAATCAAAAGGGGGATGAGTAGGGTTAGGTCGGGTTCATAAGTGCAATAGGATAGTTGGGACATCGAGGGGGTTAAGTTTCACCTAGTTACTAAGGTCGGTCCGCGCTCTCGCGTCAAAGACAAACCCGAATACTCATGCAAGATGCTACCCAATACAAAAGGATTCAATCACCAATTAACCATACAATGAGAAGGAGAAAACAAGCAAGAGAAGGATGGCCACTACTACTCTAACAAGCAATTCAACAAACACATGGTATGCTTAACAAGTGACTAGTAACAAAGAATCCACCTTTACCCTCAATCAAACCCTAATCACCCATAATCAACACTTAATCCCCCTACTAACCCCACAATAAGTCTACTCACACATATTCAAACTAAAACTAACACAAACTAGAGAAAAAATCAAGAGAACAAGAACATTCATTATGAGGATGAAACTAGGATGAACAACAAACAAGATATAAAGATTAAAACTTGAATAACAATGAAAGATTAAGAGAAAAGAGAAGAGAAGGATTATACCAAACTAACAAGGAGATGAAAAAGATTCAAACTTGTATAAATAAGAAAACCCAAATAAATCACCCAAGGTTGTGAATCTTGGTAGAGTCTTCAAGAATTCCCTTAATACTAGAGTAACTATCTAGATTAAGCTAACATTAACAAAAGATTAAGGAGAAACAAAGATAATGATAGGAGTTCACTATCTAGGGTCTAGTATAATCTAGGATCCTTAAAAAAATACAAGAGGGGGTATATATGGGGTTACAAGAATAAGGGATTGAAAGAAATGCACACGGAGCTTCGCTGGGCCCTTCCCGACCGGGAAGGAAGTGATCCCGGTCGGGATGGGATGGTCCCGGTCGGGATGGACATGGTCCCGGCCGGAATGGACCTCCAGAGGGGCTGTCTTGCTTTGCTTCTCGTCCCGATCGTGATGGTGATGGTCACGACCGGTATGGGTCATGTAGGCTTCAAATATGATCTCATAGGTCCCTACTTGCTCTTCCTAGGGTTCTTATCGACTCTCAGTGCTCGGGAATGAGCCCTAAGGGGCTCGGGATCTAGTCTAAGGCACCAAGTCATCGTCGCTTCTCTTCATTGGCTCCATATGCATCGGAAACGAATCAGAATCGTTCCATTTCTCCATGATTGGCCAAAGAAACCAAAAAACGAGCTAGAAGAAGCGTAAGTAGTCCCGAAACCGCTCTAAAGAGCGATTTCACAAGAGAAACCGGGACCAAACACAAGAAATAAGCACTACATAACACACTTATCAGCGGAAATACAACCCGGAATTCACAGTACTTAAACAAGTTGTGATAATAATAAACGGATTAGCAATGGTATATGTAATCTATAAATGGACTCGTAAATAGAAAACATAAATTGAAACCATAAATCAAATGATTCGACGAACTCCGATCACTTACACATTATGTTGTGTATTGATCGGAGGACAAAGGCCTTGGCATGCATTAGTGCACGGGACTGGAGCGTAATGCTAGCTCGATCACGGACCTCGAGGTCTTGTCCTGACTTATCATAGCCAAATGGGAATTGCCTCGAATTATCGGATATCAAAATCGACTAATGAGTCGTTAATATAAGATTAATCGTATGAGACATCGCTCGAAGTTGTAAAAGAAACGGGATGATAATAAATTGGAAATGATATAATGTCTGTGTTTTCGAAGACGGACACTTGATTGATTTAGCACGTATCGACTTAGAGTTGTAAATACGACTCGATGGAACTTTATATCGTCTTTTAGCCTTCGTTGAGGGCTTGTAGGGGTCACTTGATCGAGTTATTTGATGAATCGATCGAGTGCCGTTGATGAAAAAATCCCTGCCCATATTTGAGGGGGTCACTCGATCGAGTGCCCTCTGTAACGGGTGGTAGCTCGTTCTAAATAAAGCAACCCGTTTTGTGAATTTTTGATTCGAATCGAGATGTGGTCGAGCTAATGCAAATATCGAGCCACTCCGTGTCACGACGTCGTTGTCGAGTCTTGTGGACCTTACAAGAATCGATTCGACGTCACTAGGTTTTGCATTAGCACGATTCTCGATGGCTCGTCTTATCCCGACACTCGATTATGGAATCGGTATCGAACATTTTAGAGCTACATTTATGGAATCGAAAATAATCAAACTAGAATGAATATCAAATCCCTCCGCTTCACGATGTTGTTGTCGGGTCTTTTGGACCATACGACGATCGGTTCGACATCATGGGGCTTCATGCAAATAATTCAATTGTCGATAGCTCTTTTACGCGCGACATTCGATTACGGAACCGACATCGGGCCTTTAGAGCAATAATTTGAAAACGATATCGAATACGCTCGATCGCGTTATAATCCGATCGGTTATGCGTACGCCATAGGGCGCACTAACTTTTAAGTGCCTAAGGCGGCGCGCCTCGAGGGGCGCCACCTCCAGTACAACTTGTTCGGGGATTATATGGACTTTAGGCGGCATTTTTTATCGAATATTCTCGATCGAAAAATTCGATTTGTCATCACAAACCTTAGGTCCTTTGCATTTTGACGTCGTAATTTGGGTTTTAGAGCCTACGACGATCGAGTTAGCGTTATCGGACGTTTGCTCGAATCGATTTTGAAAATAGTTTTTTGGTTATTTCGTAATATACACGTTATTTAATATAAACAAAATATAAAAAACGATAAGTAAATGTTAAATTGTTAGAAACAATAATAAAGTGTTAGATGCGAGTATGTAAATGTTAGTAGTACGATAAATTAAAGAGTTACTAATGTTAGTATAGTTAGTATATACAAATATATACAAAAAAGAGTTAGAGATTAGAGAATGAAGTTTTGACACCAAAAGGTTGGAGAATTGGGAACCATGAAAAATGGTAAAAAAAATGTCTCTTTGAAATGATGGATGGAGGGACGTATTTATTGTAATCCCCTAAAAATCTAACGCGATATAGTGGCGGAAACACTGTAGAGTCAGGATTAAAACACGTTGTAACTATGTCTTAATAAAATTAAAACGGTAAGTTCAAACATTAGGCCTAAATAAAAATTGGCCAAAAATTAAACAATCCAAAAGAAAGGGGTTTAAACATCCACAAGACATAATTATTAAAAAAAATGAGCAGGATCCAAATTGCCCGCTAGCCCACACCCGTAAACATGTATACCTGCCATGTTAAAACATAACAGCCACAATCAGTGGGGAGCAACGTCAACGTTCTCCCAGCCGTATAACATGATTTTAAAACTGTAATTACTACTCCCTCCGATTTTTATCTATCTTCCCCTTTGGTTTTGGGGAAGAAAATAAGGGTGTATGAATGTGTGGTACAAAATAAAAGAAGGAAGAGAGAGAAATGTAAGGGTGATTCTAGACCACATATTGATGGCCCAAAATGGAAATAGGGAAGAAAGGGTGTTTCGGCCCAATAAGGAAATAGGGAAGATAGATAAAAATCGAAGGGAGTACTATAGAAAAATAGTAGAAATGGAAAACAGTCAAACAACATATTAAAATAAGCTTTCAACGTAAAACAAAACAATAAAATGGGTTTCCGAAGAAATATAAAAATATTTGCCAACCTGCAACCAATTTATATCGATAATAAATGAAATAATCAAAAGGGCGTTATGGATAAGGTTAATGTAGAATCTAGACTTTCACTAGGATAATACTAGAAGCTAGCTTCGAGAACTGTAGACTTAACTCATAACAGAATCCAGTCACTAACTAGGCAACTTAACTATAACAGGACTGCGTGCAGCGAGGTCCTGGTTTAAGTAGTGAACACCCCTTCTGGATAAAAACCATATCCAGTTCAACCCGACGCGACTTATACGATGCGATATCTAAGTTTAAGGTAAATATACACTCTCCTGAACACAAACCATGCTCAGTTCAACAACCAATGTGTCCCATAAAGACACACCAGCCTTACAGTTTATGGCAAAACGTACATCCTAGACTATATTACTCTAAACCCACACTTGTCCTTATTCCATAACTCCAAAACAAGCCATTATCGATATTTAAAAGATATAATCCTTGTAAACAACATGGAGATAAAAGGAGTAATCATAATATTCTAAAAGAGGAAATTTTCTATTTTAGGAAACTTCTTTTTTTAGAAACTTTACTAAAAATAGCATCATATCAAATAGAGAAAATATTAGTTTATACTAATTCAACATTTTTAGTAAACGATATAGATTTATAAAACTAATACTTTCGGCCTTAACGATATTAATTTCTAAAACGAGAACAATCGGGTTTATGACATTATTAAAATATCGTACGAGTGTTATGAAATGATTAAAAAAAATGTCTTAAGCACTATAATACTACTCATCAGGGCGTTTTCAAAAGTTACAAAGCTAAAATTCCCTAATTATTATTAGTTTCGACAACACGATTATAAATAAGATTTTACGGCAAATGTTAAATTAAATCTTTTAACGTCTTTTATTTAATTAAACCAATGAATATATTTAGAGTATGTTAAGGGATGATTTAACTCTTAAAGTTTCAGATTTAAATCTGTTCAAAGTTGCTGGAAAAATAATTCTTTTAGGTACGACGAAGCCTTTTAACGGTAAATCGTAATTTGTTCAAAAATCGCCACTATTAATTAAAGACTTCAATAAGTAGTAAAAAACTTACGTAAAATAACTAAAATATATTTTTGGACATTCTGTCCAGAAAAGACAATTTTCCAGAATACTTAGGCTCGGTTTTTAAAGAGTTTTCTCGTTAATCATCTCGACAATAACGATTAATAAAAATAGTAATTAAAAAACGAATTACGTATTAATATCCAAAAATGTATATTAAACTTAAAAAATAATATTTTCCAGAAACTACTTTTTTTCCAGATTTCCAAAAATTCCAGATTTAATAAATCCCATTAAAACAGTCTTTTAAACCCGTTTTCACAATTAACGATTCCGTTAATAAAACTTATCGTTCCTAACATTTTATTAAAGAACTAAAAATCATAAAATTTCATTTTTTTATGAAATCATCATAATCATATATTTTCTCATATTTAATCATATGACCAGAAATCGAGAATTTAAACGACAAACGCGGTTTTAACGATAAACGATGATTTAAAGTGATTAATTAATTCATCCACTTAACAATTCCGAAAAATTATGAAAACATTCATAAAATTCTATTTCATCACAAAGTTTCAGCATGTCAAAAATCATATTAAATTAAAATGTTTAAGTACTAGAACTATAAATCGGCTTTTAATCGTTTTTGTTCGTAAACGGTAATAATTCAATAATCGATAGCTAAAATATCAAAAAAATACTAAATTATTAAAAATCATCAAAAAAATTCTTTTTTACAGAATATAATCATATATTACAAGTTTAGGCCAAATATTACAATTTTACAAATTAGTATAACAATTTTATCGTTAATCTCGTAAAAGCGATAAAAATACCGAAACATGCAAATTTTCAACTTTTAAAAATTTTCCAGATTATATGACATACATATATTGTCAAAAATGAAATATAAAAATATACATGCAATTACACAATTAAAAACAAGAAATACCGAGTAAAATCGACGTTACCTCTAATCCAAGTCTGAATCGATAATATACTCGTCCGCCTCGGGATCGTCCATGAATCCTACAATATATAATAATCATGGCAGAAAAATACCATGAGAAAAGATAAAAAAACATCGAGGTAAATAATGATCGAAACGACATCGATTATTACCTTAACGAAGGAATTGGAAAGAGGATTGATTCGACGATAAGAATGCGATGATTAGGACTCGATACAAAAATCAGCCTAGGGAGGATGGAGAGGGTACACGGCCAAGAGGGAAGGAAGAGAGGAAGTGTTGTAATTTTTTTTTGTTAATGCACAAAATGAATGTATAGTAAAGGAGGAGAAGGAGGTTACTACACTTAAAGAGCATAAATGGCATTAAGATGAATAAGAATCCAAGGTGTTTACCACCTAAGTTGGCCGGCCAAAATGGATAGGGGAGGAATGAATAGTTTGAGTATTAAAGCCTCAATTAAATGACAAAAAAATAATCTTATGTTTACGGTTTATTATGATAAAATGAGACGTATTAATAAAACGTATTTTAATTGTGACAAGAAGCTTTGTCGGTCCAAAATATGAGGAAAAGGTCTCAAATGATTTATAAGTTGATAAAAATAAGAATCGTAATGAAGTTAAAGGCATTTCAAAGCAATTCGAGTAAACCTCGCGTAAGAAAATAATTATTCGCGAAGCTTCGTAATAAAATCATAAATGGCTAAATTTTCGTAAATAAAAATATTTACTACTTGAAAATATTATATAAATGTATTTAAACATTTTTAGGAAAAAGAGTAACTTAAATCTGAGCTTCAAAACGTCAATTCAAAGAGAAATAGAATTCCTCACGGAAAATTAATTAGCTTACGAAGAAAACCAAATAAATGGATTTGAGAGAATTAAAATCTTTAACAATGAAAATTAAATATCATTAACCTCAAAAAAAATAATTAAGCTTGGAAAAATGATGAAACATGAGCCAAAATGTGATAGAGTTATAACGATGTCATAACAGAAAGAATAAAAACGCTAGGAAAATAGCGGGTGTTACGAATATAGACTTGGACCCCATCTAAGGTAACTCGATCGAGTGCCTTAGTAAAAGTATTTCGGGTTTTTTTTGGGGTCACTCGATCAAGTGGCCCAGGCACTCGATAGAGTTCCGTTAGCCGAATTGGGTGAAATCCGGGTTTGGTTTAGGAAAGATTTGATTTGATTGATTTTTTTTTTGACTTGATTTTGATTGCGTATAGGGACGCATTTGTGGCTAGTTTCGTTCTTGGGTTTCGACTTTAACTGGTTTTGGCTCGGTCGCAAAAGAAGGTTTTACCCTCGGTTTAGGTCAAAACAGCTTTATTTTATTGGAAACGACCCACTAAGTCTGAATTTGAGGTTGGTTTTGAGAGATTCATACTCCGCTAAGTGCCCACGATGGGTACTACTAATTTTGAGTCCGTATTCGAGCGTATTGATGCATGTCAACGTCCGATCATCATCGGGTGTTTTGTTGGAGGCTGCTATAGACACGAGCAGGCAAAATGCGGCTGCCTACAGAAATCCACCAATTGAGCACCTATATTATGGTATCCGGAAGCATACTCTTTATACATTTGGAATGTCTTTGCAATCCCAATATTTAGTTTGGAATTGTCAACAATAAGTTGCTTATGGAAAAGGGAAACGATTCTTGAATTTTTTGCAAGATCTCGATCATTAACATAGGTTAAAGGATGATAATGAAACTCACGAACATCATCAATGACAACAGGATCCTTAATACCCGCTATAAGTTTAAATTTGATACGTGCAGTGCATCCAACCCTTGTTACTTTAACTTTCCGATCCTTTTAACTGGGTCAACAGCGGATGAATTCCCACTATTCTTGTCATCATTCACAATCTCACAAGGTAATTTTTCTATATTTTCTCTATACTCTTGCCGGTGTAGACACCCGCATTTTGCCTGCTAGTGTCTATAACAGTTCCCAACAAAACACCCGATGATGATCGGACGCAAACGTGACTTAGTATACTCGTATATGGGCTCGGAATCCATAATATCCGACGTGAACTTTTAGCGGAGTACAAATCTCTCAAAACCAACCTCAAATTCAGGCCCAGTGGGTCGTTCCGAGTAAAATAAGACTAATTTGGGCCAAAACCGACACCAAAAATAAAAACCATCTTTTGGCGACCGGGTCAAAACCCGGTCAAAGACGAATCCGTCCTCAAAATCAGCCTAGAGAGCTTCTAGAAACTGGCGCCCAAACACAATATTCAAAAAATAAAAAAAGTCAAACACTTCCTAATTTGGCTTGCCAACTCTATCCACTCGATCGAGTGGAGCCAAAAAAACCGGAACAGACCCGTTTTCTAGGGCACTCGATCGAGTGCACTAGGGCCACTCGATCGAGTGACCCTAGGTCGAGGGGTAAACTCTATAAATACCCCTCCTTGTGCACTTCATTTTCAGTTTTGAAGTTTGGCAAACACCCTACATTTCTACCCTAAGTCCTACACTCTTCTCTATACTACAACCTTAGCAACACTAGGCAAAAAAACCGAGTCATTCGTCTCTCAAAAAACCGACAATCCACCCACATACACACACACCATAACTTTACATACATCCTCGATACTCCCGCGTCCCCATCGGTATTACGAGTCCATTGCCGAGGCCTTTACTAATCATGTATGTTGAGGGTGTCATAAACCCCATTTCTATGTTTTTCCTACTTCGATTTATATGTACATTTTTTTATACTTTATGTTATAATCTTATTAGTATATTAACACTAACACTAACATTTATACTTTTCGCATTTTAATTCTAGTTCTTTTCTATCGTTAATTAATACCGCGTATATGTATGTAATAGTATTAAATTTCGGATCCTAACACGTTTGACTATGACGACCATCCAAAATCCGTTTCATCCCTTTAGGAGCAACGACGGAGGTGGCACCCTTTCGAGGAGCGCCGCCCCTATGTACTCAAGGGCGTAACGATATCGTGGTCGCTCATAGTTGAACGCGTAGAACTCCATTTCTAAGATTAGCACGAGATCCGTTGATGCGAAAATCGACATCACATAATCCGTTAGGATTAGTACCTATGTCGTGATGCGGAGGACTACAATTTTGTCACTAATCAAAATTTTCAATCCCATAATAACACATTTTCGTAAGATTTCCGATGACGGTCTCATAATCGTATAGTACACGATTATGGCACCGAGAATCGAGTTGAATTTCTATAATACAATATTTTTATTCAACTCGGTCATTCATCGACTTTAAACAAATAAAAACGAAACGAGTTATGCCTCGTACAGGAGGCACTCGACCGAGTGCCATAGGCTACTCGATCGAGTAGTACCCCAAAAATCGGGCAGTAGCCACCTTAAAGGAACACTCGACCGAGTCCATGCCATGACTCGATCGAGTGGGTCCCGTAGCCCGAAGATAACCGAGAGCTATAATGCATCATTCGAGACTCGTCTTTTTTTTACGACTTTAGTCGTCACGCGTAAAGGCAATCACGTGATCCTCTTTTCAAAACTCATGCATATCACTACACTTTAACGACTTTAATCGTAGTCTTTCACGATTAGTCTTATATTGACGACTCTTTACTCGTGTCCGATATATGGCTAACCAAGACGCCATTTTTCGATGTGATAAGTCGGGACAAGGCATCGAGATTTGGGATTGGGCTAGCATCCCGCCTAGGTCCCATATCTCCGTCCTCCGTTTAATACACAATATAATGTGTATTTAATCGAAGTTCGTCCATCTATCTAACTTACGGTCTAGTTTGCATCTATTGTATACGGGTCCGTTTCAAGCTATTATTTATCGTTTTGTATTTTCTATTTATTCCGTTTTATTATCGTTTGTAATTTTTGTATTGGCCGGGTTGTATTTCCGCCCGTGTATTTTGTACATATTTACGAGTTTTGTTTATTTCGTTGCTTATTGCTTTATAAATGAACCTCGCATGCTAAACAACTCCGACAATAATTTAGATGCATTAAATGACGTAGTTAACCAATAATTCACATGCTTAGCCAAAAACGTTGTTTGCATATCATTTAGTCATTTTACTAGCGCGCGTACACGAACACGAACGATGTCTTAGTAGAGGCCGCTATGTGCGGGCGGGGTTGGGTGTCCTTAGTGGGCTTCCCAACACGTACCCTCACCCCTTACTCAGAACCTCGGTTTCCGGATGTCCGAAACCGTTGGCGCACGAGAGTCATTCTATACACGATAACCGATGCAGATGGTATCGGTATTGCAATGCAAAGGGACGAGCTCCATAAGCTCTGAAATCAAAATGGGCCATACTTTGTGTACGGTCCATGATGACATAGAATGGCCTCGAATGGGTCCGAATTCCCATAAATTCGGTGGCGACTCCAAATTTGACTTAAGTTTCGAACCCAAGATCAATCTTACCACGAGATTCATTCGCCTACCCAAACCCGCGCGTGACCGCGTCGGGGTGGACCTACGTCATGTCCACAATTTGGCGACTCCGCTGGGGATACCTGATGTACCACATGTTATCGGGGTTCCTAGGGTGAGACTCGAAGAGAAATCGTTCGTATATTAGTGTGCGCGCATTAGTTTAATGATTCATGCATAACCCAAATTTGCCCGGGCCGGTTACTTGTGACCGACGTCCCACTTTACCGCGGTGCATTCCTAAATGGGTGCGTTAAAGACTTCTATGGCCGAACTCGTATGGGTTTTGCGGCATGTCCTAAGACCAATTCGGCTTAGGGAGTCCGTCCTAATTTACGAGAGAGCCATCGTTGTTGGTATAGACCCTATTTGACCGACTGAGACTTAGTGTAAAGCATACATAAGCATCGTTATAATGCTTGTTTGACTACGTGCTACTTGGTTTCCGTGTTATTTTTCAAAAACCATCATTTCAAAATTGCATCTTTCCAAAATACCAGATTTTGAAAAACCATAAATGCTTTCCGTTTCGGGACCCATCTTTCCAAAATACCAAATTTTGAAAAACCCAAAATGCTGTCTGTTTCGGGACCCGTCTTTTCAAAATATCCAATTTTCAAAATTCGGAATGCCGTCGAAATTTAGGATTAGCGATTTGACTCAAAATATCCTTTTCTTTAAGTCGGCATGCTGCCCGTTTTGACTCTCGAATTTCCGACACCACCTCGATTTTCTAAATTTTCAAATTCTAATCTCGGTTTTCGAAATGCCGTTTTCGGTTTTCAAACTTTCGGAAATTCGCTCATTTTTATATTCAAATTTCAAAATTTCAAACATCCGACTTTCCAAATAAATCTTCCTTATTATAGGACCTACCGTCTATTCGTGTGTCGGGTCTTTGCATAGTATGTCGAAGGTTTTATAGCGTCGAAACCCCATCGATCTTACATCACGAGTTTCCCCCCCTTTCCCGAGTCCGCCTTATTTATCAAGGCACGACTAACCCGCGTAGGGCATACCCCTACAAAGGAAAGTCCGTCTATACACTCGAGTCAAAAGTCTGGGGAAAAGTCTCACGTGGACCTTCCTTCGAACGGGATTAGGCCCACAAAGCCAAAGTCCTAAGGAAGTCATACCACCCACGAGTCACCCGTCTAGGTGTCTTTCTCAAGTCTTTTTCACTTAGTCTTTTCCTTTTGTCGCTTGGGATGTACTTTTTATGATTCCGAGATCTGGGTTCGGTTTATGATTACGCGGTGTTCTTACAGACAGGCCACCGTCCACCAGACACAGCCGCAAAATGGAAGCAGCTCTGAACAATCTGAAGACCTCCGTGGAAACCATGGTCGTCAAACAGACCGACATTGAGGCCCAACTGACAGAAATGAGGGCTGGTCAAGTGGCCATCGTTGCTCGTATGGTTGCAGTGGAGCAAAGGACTCCTAATACCGAGACTATTGGGTCTCTAGCTGAACTACTTAGTGCGGTGCACCGACTAGAGGAACAATTGCATTTAGCTGGGAGTAACAATATCCATCGGGAAAACAGCCGTGAGTATGCCCCAGTGAACGACAAGCTACCCCCAAACCTGAACCTCACTGGTCTACAGGTGTTTGAGGGAACCGAAGACCCGTTACTACATGTATGGGCCTTCAAAGAATTCATGGCCATCAAGGGAGTAGATTCTACAATGTTCAAGAATCTTTTTGCTGCGTCCCTTGAGAAGCACCCACGGGCCTGGTACTACAGGCTAGACCCAAAAAAATACCCTACTTGGGATGATGTGGCCACCGAGTTTGCTCGGAACTATGCCGACAACACCGAGATCCAAACAACAATGCGATCTTTGGAGGTTATGGCCCAAGAGCCAAAGGATGGTTCTACTAAGTACCTTCAACGCTGGAGGGCCGAGAGCGTGAAACTGGTCGATAAGCCCAGTGAGAAGACTTTGGTGGAGGCTTTCGTCAAGCATCTCCTCCCCTCCTACCGGGTTCACCTCCGGTACCCTGTCATACCCAATTTCACCACCCTTACTGAAATGGGTATGAGAATCGAAGACGACCTGAGACTAGAGGGCCTTACTAAGGCCTCTAGCAAAGGATACCAAGGGCCTTCCTCTTCTACTACTAAGCCCCAAGCTGCAACCCGCAGCATTTTTGACGCAGTTAATCTACTAGATGCCTCGTCCAAGAAGAACACCCACCTCGGGTTTTCACTGATATAGGTACCACCTATACATATGCCTTACAAAGGCTATACTCAAAGGGCCTAATCCAACCGATAGGCCCAACTCCTGAAGTTCCGGTCGAGCGACGCTCGAAGAACTACAATGCCCAAGCTTATTGCCAATACCACCGAGGCAATGGGCATGATACCGAAAAGTGCTGGAAGCTTAAGCACTTGATCCAGGACCTGATTGAGAGCGGTAAAATCCCGCTACCCGGAGATAAGCCGAGTAACAAGGAGAACCCTTTCAGCTCTCATGCCATCTTCACCGGGGAGGTGATTGATTGTTCTCATCTTATCTCCCCTTTTATCCCGCAGTGAACGGGATCTGGTTTGACGACGAGGACGATGTCTACCTCGCTGAAAGGGAAACCGTCCCCATCACCTCCAAGGAGATTCGCAAGACCAAATCCCGAGTCTTAGCCAGTAACCACCTTGGTCGTCCCTATCAAGCCACTAGCTCTAGAGACACCCCAATCCCGACAACCGTCACTGAACCCCTCGGGACGGAAGTCACCCCTGAGGAGCCGACTGCTGAAACGGCTCTCGTGAAGTAACTGAAGAAGACCCGAGTTGACCTCACCATATGGCAACTCCTAGTTAGCTTACAGGAACATCGAGAAGCACTCACTAAGGCTCTCGATCAAATCAAGATCGACTTTTTGGTTACCCCTGCTGAAATGGTAGCCACGGTCCTGCCCCATCTGAAGGGCAAGGCTAAGGAAGAAGGCCCAATGATCACTTTCTCAGAAACCGACCTACCGCCGTTTGGGGCCTCCCATAATCTGGCCGTCTACATTACGGTGATCTGCCGAGGGAAATACCTCCCGATGACCCTAGTTGACGACGGGTCTGCTGTGAAAGTCCTTCCATTAAGGACCGCCAAAGCCCTCGGCATTACCGAGGCCGATTATATCCCGACAGCTCAGACCATCCAAGCCTTTGATGGGAGCCCAAAGTCGGTAGCTGGGGCCATAAAGCTGACCATTATAACGGGCCAAATAGAAAAGGAACTTGAATTCCAGGTGATCGATGTCACCTCATCCTTCAACTTGCTCCTAGGGAGGCCATGGATTCACGCGGTCAAAGCGGTGTCCTCCACCCTCCACCGAAAGATCAAGATGCCAATGCTCGACAATGTCCTTACATTGGAGGGAACCCCAATGACTGTGGCTAGCTGTAACACCACGCGCCGCACGCACCTCTGGGGGTTCGATTTTGTAGGGATGATCGAGGAAGAGTACCTTTTTAGGCCCTACTTCACTACGAGCATTGACACGATGCTCCAAAACCTAGGGTACTTTCCGGGGGCTACCTCTCGACCCAATCTTCCAGCTGGGAAGATTATCGAGGTCCTTAAGGACGAAGACTCTCACTTCGGCCTTGGTTATGCCACCACTCCGGGCAACGTTGTCGGAGAAGGAATCGAAAAGGCCTGCAACATCATTAAGGGTATCCACTTGAGCCCTTACAGCCCACGGTTGACTGACTACTTTGTCACACCGGTGTTCGGGGCTATTCAGGTTGGTCTATACCAAGCTAATGCTGTGCACCTCGGGACCCAATCGGCCTGGGACTGCAACTATATCCCGGATGATATGTTCGCCCTCATCCTGTCTAATGGGGCTGATAATGCTGAGCCCGCGCTAGGGCTACTCTTCGGGGAAGACACCATAGCCCTGACTCCAAAGGAGGACTTGGTCAACCTGATTCTCCGCAGCAACAGGTTTGACCCGACCAAGCTGATCCCGGACGTTGGTTCCGAGACGGGAAGCAGGGCCTGGAGGAGGACTGTCAAGTGGACTGACAGTCAAGGAAAGATCTACAAGCTGGTCACTGGAGAGGGAGACATGCCTGAGTCTGAGTCGGAGTTTGAGTATGAGTCTGAGGTGGAGTCTATGGAAGTCGGTGCTAGAGTCACTCCTGTAATCCCTCTCCCTTTTGTCATTCCTGCGGCTGGCACTTTGATAAGTGTAGATTGTAGTGCCTAATTTGCTGTGTTTTGGTCCCGTTTTCCTTGTGGAATCGCTCCTTGGGAGCGGTTTGTGGGTTACTTATGCTTCCTTTAGTTCGTTTTAGGTTCCCAAGACCATTTGTGAAGAATTGGAGTGAACCCGACTCGATACATACACTTTTTAGAGCCAACAAAGTGAAGGAACGATCACTCGATGCCTTGGATTCGACCCCGAGACCTTGGGACCCAATCCCGAGCATCTTAGACTCGATCCCGAACCCCGAGAATCGGTGAGAAGCCCACGAGAACCAAGGAGGGACCAAAAAGATCATATTGGAGGCCTACAAGACTCATCCCCGACGGGAATGGCCTCATCCCGTCCGGGATGAGGTGCACGAAATGCAATGGTTCTGTTCTGGGTCCGTCCCGGTCGGGACCAGCCCTTCCCGGTCGGGATCAAGCATAACACCGGGTTGTGTTATCAATAACACCAGGCTGTTTTATTGCTCTTCCCGGTCGGGACCATGGAGCTGCAGCCCGTGTTTGACTGTTTCATCCTCCTTCACTCTTGTAACCCTATATATACCCTTCCTCTTGTAATCTTATGTTATGTTAGACATTACCCATAAACCCTAGCATAGTTTAGCCTAGATTAGCATAGATTAGAGTAGATTATTCGGTAATTAGTCCTTAATCTTAGTTTAACCTTGTATTAAGGGAATTCTTCAAGATCTCCACCAAGATTGACAACCTTGGGTGATTGTTTTGGATTTTTCTTATTAATGCAAGTTTTCATTCATTCATCCTCTTGTTAGTAGGTATAATCCCTCTTTTCCTTTCCTTTAATCTTGTTTATCATTAAAGTTTGTTTCTTTGTTCATTGTATTGTTCATAGTTTATTGTTTTCACTAGTATCATTATGAATGTTTTGTTGCTTGAGTTAGTTTCTCTTGTTCTTGTTAGTTTTAGCATAGATATGTTAGAGTAGATTCTTGCTAGGGTTATTAGGGTGACTGGTTTTGATTGTGGATGATTAGGGTGAGATGGGTGGTACTAGATGTTATTTTTGTTGTTTCCCATTAACCTTGCACTCCACATGTTCGATGAAATGCTTGTGAGACTAGAGACGATCAATCTTTGTTTTTCTTGCATCTTCTCTTGTATGTATGTGTTTGGTTGGTTGGTTTGTTTGCCTCACTACGTAGCGAGAGCCCGGTGAAGACGACCCCTAGGCCGATTACATAGCGAGAGCCCGATCGGCGTTACCTAGGCTACGAAAGCATGCTAGTCACCCCGTTTTTCCCCTCTTTGTCTCCTTTGCACCCATGAACCAGACCTAACCCTTGCTTTCCTTCTTATTGTTATCCTAGCTTCCATTAGTCGTTAGTTACTCGTTTGTCTTCCTTTTCCTCGTTTTAGACCTTAGCCTAGTCCTTAGCCATCACCCTAGATTAGCTTGTCTCGAACATAGTCCTAGACCGTAGCACCCATTAGTTTAAACGCATTTTCCGTCCCTGTGGATCGACCTGACTTGCCCTAGCTACCCTAGTTAGGTTAGTTGGTTATTATTTGATGGCGGGATCCGCGACAGATCCCACCCATCAAATTGGCGCCGGTTCCGGGGACGGCGTAGTTTAGACTTTTGTGTGCTTAGTTTTAGACTTTGTTCTTGATTTTTGTGTTTCCTTCTCCTTGTGTATCTCCGTTCTACTTCTTGTGTGCTATTCTCTCTTCCTAGTGCCTCAAAAGCACTAGGATACTAACGTTTGCTCAAGTGCTTCTAGTTCATCCTAGGTATCAAAGCAACGTTATGGAAATGGCACGTCCTAGCTTCCATCAATCGTCACGGAGCAACTATGGGGCAAATGGCCAAGTCCCAAAATTTCACCAACCATATCAACCTCATCAACAATCTTACGAACGCCCTCCATATGGTTATCATGAAAGTTGTCAAGGATCACTCCAACATCCTAACAACTACCAAATACCCCCACGTGACCCACAATCAAAAATCCCCAATTTTGAAACTTGTCAAATGATAATTCAATTGCTAAAGGATCAACAAGAGGCGATAACTATAATGCAAAAGAGTCAACAAGAGATGATGGTTCAATTACAAGGGGTTAGGGAGGAGTTTAGGGCCCAAAAAGCGGTGCAAGATGCTCGAATCGGTGCACTTATGGCTCATATCACGATGTTGGCCACTCGAGCTCCACAAATTGTTGGGGAAGGTTCATTTGGACATGAAGGTCGGGTGTCTCCACAAGAAAGTCAACCCAATCATGAAGCCACAAATGAAGAAGAGAGGGTCAATCAAGAGATCATTGTTGAGTGTTGCTTGGATGGTGAAGAAATGGGAAGAATAGAGGAAGTTGAAGCTTCAAGGGCCGACGATGAGGAGGGATTTGAACATGATTATCAAGATAACTCTTGGGGAGCCAATGTATTGGCTATCAAATTGGATTTGTTCGATTTTCTTCGTGTTGAGCCGGATGTTGACAATCCAAACCCAAGTGAAGAGAAGAATCCTCTAGGCCAACTAGACAAGGTGAGTGAAAAGGAACGTAATATTTGGGAAAAAGAGGTAGATGCCTCGGAACTCGCCTTGAATGGAAAATTGGAGGATCCTAAAGCCTCCAATGAATAAAACTTGATGCCTTCTCCTCCTCTATCGCACTCGATTTCTAGTCCCTTGTCTTGTGAGACGGTTGATAAAGAGGATCCTTGTAGGGCGGTGGAAGAGAATCCTACTCTCGACCCCGTAGAAGAAGCAACACCCCTAGGGTGTGATCTCCCGCATCATAATGCCGAGCATGACTCTAGACCACTATACCTACCGGATGGTCATAAGAGTCGTTGCTATCATGGTTTAGAAGACCCGGAAGATCACGAGAACCCCGAGCATAATGAAGATGATTGCTTCTCGACTCCGACTTGGAAACTCTTGAAAGTAGCTAGGCTCGGCCATGTGAGCTTCAATGAAGATGTTGCTAGGGCATTTGACTTACTACTCCGAGCTCTTGATGGCTATGGGGGCGTAGATGGTGAGAGTACCATGTAAATACCTTTTTCCTTTTCTTTTGTTTTTGTATTTGTATTTGTTTGTTTGGATAGTTTGGTTTCTAGGATTTTTTTTTGCCTTTTCACTTTATTTTTCACTTTTTGGGATTTAGTCGGATTTAGGCGGAATCCGGGCTAGGTGACTTGATTACACCTAGTCCTCCCCTCCCATTTCCTTTTATTTCCTTCTTTTTATTTCTTCCCCCATTCATATCTTTTCTCGTCTCGGCCCATGGTGACTTGACTACACCCCGGCCGGACACATTCTACCTTTTTCTCCGCTTTATTTTTGATTTTTAGCCTTATGTTCGTAGTTTCTTTTCTTTTCTTTAGTGTCTTCATACACTACGATCGAGCACGAGGACATTGCTCGGTTTAAGTGTGGGGGAGCGATATTCTAGTATAGTTAGTTTTATTTTCGTAGTTTCTTCGAAAAATATTTAAAAACCCTAAAAATTTGAAAATAAATTCACAAAAATCAAAAAGATTTTATTTTGTGTCTTTTCCTTTTTGTGTCGTATTTTTGTTTGTTGTGCGTGTTTTGCCTCCCCTTTTCCTTATAGGTTGCCTAATCACCGTTAGCTTTGGAGAGCTCTCAAGACATCCGGTAACATCTCTTCACCCCTTTTCCCTCTTTGTTCCTTGTGAAGTTTGGAGGAGATATGTGAAGTTGTGTGCTCGGGTGGAGCTTTATGCTTATTCGTGGTTGATTTGGTGATTTTTTTGGAAGTTCGGGGTGGTGTTTGTTCTCTTTATGTGTTTGTTTTGTTTTGTTTTGTTTTGTTGCCTTTTTGTCTCTTTTTCTTTCGTTTTTGTCGAGTCTTTGTTTTGTGTGTGTAGTTGTGTCTAGTGAGTAAACGGTTTTCGAAAACCCGGTTTAGAGGCTAGTGTGCAAGCGTTTACTTTCCCTTTCTAGTAGTATGAATCGAGTCTTGGACTTTAGCTTAGTTGAATGACCCTAAATCAATGATTTCGTTGGTCCTTTACCTTGAGTCCACCTAGCTTACTAGGGATTTACTACGGGATTTGCATTTTGACCATTATGACCACCCACGGTGTGAAAAGGCCTTGGTTATCGAGTCCCGTCCCTTAGGTGACCATGTTTGGGATTGTTTGATTAGTCCAAGTTCTCCCCTTTTTGTGAGTATGAAGAGAAGACGTCGTCACGACATACCCATTCCCCTACCTCCTACACATATCCACAAAATAAAGTTGCAATTTGTTGAAATCTCTCTTTCTTGTTGCAAAAACAAATGCCTACAACTCAAATCAAGCCAAAGGGGCAAAGAAAAGAAAAAGAAAGAAAAGACTGAAGAAAAAGAAAAGGCACAAAAAGCCAAAAAGAAAATAGAAAAGAAGAAAAAGGAAATGGCATAGCAAAACAAAGCAAAAGTGCAAAAGAAAGAAAAATGCCAAAAGAAAACCGTCCCACAAAAAGAGTCCCCACATCTCAAAAAATAAGCCTTTTACCGGCTATTACCGTGAAGATCCTACCAAAGGACCGAGTCCCTAGGAAGGATGATAGCGGTAATGGTCGGTCTTCCCCCACTTCGCAACCTTATCCACCTTTTTACTTGGACTAGTTTTGCAGTTTTGAGCATGGGACGACCCTCTTGACTTATCACTAAAGGGGTCGGGGTCTCACTTACCTATAGTGCCGACTAACACCGTGGTTCATCCTTTTTCCATCCCGCCGATCGTCCCGTAGTACGTTCATAGAAAGTTAGGGGGACCTAGGTAAGTTACCAACGTTTTTATTGTTTTGTTGTCATACTATTAGGGTTTAGTTCATCTCGATTTGTATGATTAGCTTGGGAACGTTGTCACTTGCCTCGAGTCCTAAACCGGTGCTTCTTTCACCGCTTGTTTGAGTGAAGCGGTATTTGTTTTCTTTTGGGTGCAACCTTGTGTTTGTTTGTTGTATGCTTGCTTGTTTATGTGTTTGTGTCCGGTTGCATCCACAGTTTTGTCGCAAGACCCCACTTGCCTTGCGGAGTGCACTTTTCCTCTAAGTGTACTCGCGTGAGTTGAAAGGGCGTAGGGTGCGCTAATACCCGCTCGGCTAGTTAAGTAGTTAGTATGTGCTTACTCGAGGGCGAGTAAGGGTTAAGTGTGGGGGAGTTGATAAGTGTAGTTTGTAGTGCCTAATTTGCTGTGTTTTAGCCCCGTTTTCCTTGTGGAATCGCTCCTTGGGAGCGGTTTATGGGTTACTTATGCTTCCTTTAGTTCGTTTTAGGTTCCTGAGACCATTTGTGAAGAATTGGAGTGAATCCGACTCGATACATACACTTTTTGGAGCCAACGAAGTGAAGGAACGATCACTCGATGCCTTGGATTCGACCCCGAGACCTTGGGACCCAATCCCGAGCCACTTAGATTTCGATCCCGAGCCCTGAGAATCGGCGAGAAGCCCACGAGAACCAAGGAGGGACCAAAAAGATCATATTGGAGGCCTACAAGACTCATCCCCGACGGGAATGGCCTCATCCCGTCCGGGATGAGGTGCACGAAATGCAATGGTTCTGTTCTGGGTCCGTCCCGGTCGTGACCATCCTTTCCCGGTCGGGATCAAGCATAACACCGGGCTGTGTTATCAATAACACCAGGCTGTGTTATTGCTCTTCTCGGTCGGGACCATGGAGCTGCAGCCCGTGTTTGATTGTTTCATCCTCCTTCACTCTTGTAACCCTATATATACCCTTCCTCTTGTAATCTTATGTTATGTTAGACATTACCCATAAACCCTAGCATAGTTTAGCCTAGATTAGCATAGATTAGAGTAGATTAGTCGGTAATTAGTCCTTAATCTTAGTTTAACCTTGTATTAAGGGAATTCTTCAAGATCTCCACCAAGATTAACAACCTTGGGTACGGTGATTGTTTTGGGTTTTTCTTATTAATGCAAGTTTTCATTCTTTCATCCTCTTGTTAGTAAGTATAATATCTCTTTTCCTTTCCTTTAATCTTGTTTATCATTAAAGTTTGTTTTTTTGTTCATTGTATTGTTCATAGTTTATTGTTTTCACTAGTATCATTATGAATGTTTTGTTGCTTGAGTTAGTTTCTCTTGTTCTTGTTAGTTTTAGCATAGATATGTTAGAGTAGATTCTTGCTAGGGTTATTAGGGTGACTGGTTGTGATTGTGGATGATTAGGGTGAAATGGGTGGTACTAGATGTTGTTTTTGTTGTTTCCCATTAACCTTGCACTCCACATGTTCGATGAAATGCTTGTGAGACTAGAGACGATCAATCCTTATTTTTCTTGCATCTTCTCTTGTATGTATGTGTTTGGTTGGTTGGTTTGTTTGCCTCACTACGTAGCGAGAGCCCGGTGAGGATGACCCCTAGGCCGATTACGTAGCGAGAGCCCGATCGGCGTTACCTAGGCTACGAAAGCATGCTAGTAACCCCGTTTTTCCCCTCTTTGTCTCCTTTGCACGCATGAACCCGACCTAACCCTAGTTTTCCTTCTTATTGTTATCCTAGCTTCCATTAGTCGTTAGTTACTCGTTTGTCTTCCTTTTCCTTGTTTTAGACCTTAGCCTAGTCCTTAGCCATCACCCTAGATTAGCTTGTCTCGAACATAGTCCTAGACCGTAGCACCCATTAGTCTAAACGCATTTTCCGTCCATGTGGATCGACCCGACTTGCCCTAGCTACCCTAGTTAGGTTAGTTGGTTATTATTTGACGACGGGATCCGCGACAGATCCCACCCATCACACTTCGGAGTCTATCTTGAGTGTCTTACCAATTCCGCCACTGACCAATGATCAGATGGCTACTCTTTTCGAGCTGTTTTCAAAGTTTTCAATCAATAATAACAACCGTTCTGCTTACGACTTGTCTCTTTTAAATTCTGCTTTCAAAAATGTTTTATGCAATGACATTGAGAAACCCAACGAATCGGTGCCCTTACCTCCACATCTGATCGAGCAGTTAGAGCAAAGGGAATCTCGAAATCCGGTAATCGTAAAGACCGAGTCCATTAATGTGGGAACAACCTTAGAGCCCCAGATACTTAAGATAGGGTTATCTTTAGATCCTGAGGAGAAACAGCAATTCACAAACCTCCTCCGAGAGTTCAAAGATGTCTTCGCATGGTCCTACAAGGACATGCCGGGGCTAGACCGGGAAATAGCCGAGCACCACATACCGATTAAAGACGGGTGCAAACCGGTTAAGCAAAAGCTCCGCCGAATGAGGCCCGATTGGTCTCTCAAGGTAAAAGAAGAAGTCAATAAACAGTTCAAAGCCGGCTTCATACAAGTGTCCGAATATCCGGACTGGGTTGCAAACATCGTGCCGGTTCCTAAAAAGGACGGTAAGGTGCGGGTATGCATAGATTTTTGGGTTCTTAACAAGGCAAGCCCGAAAGATGATTTTCCGTTACCACACATCGATATACTGGTGGATAACACAGCCGATCATGCCCTTCTATCATTTATGGACGGGTATGCCGGGTATAATCAGATCAAGATGGCGGAAAAAGATATGACTAAGACTACCTTCACTACACCTTGGGGTACTTACTGCTACACCGTCATGCCATTCGGTCTCATTAATGCCAGGGCCACACACCAACGGACTGCTATTACCTTATTGCATGACATGATGCATAAAGAAGTAGAAGTTTATGTAGACGACATGATCGTCAAATTCAAAGAACGGGACGGTCACATCAACGCCCTAAGGAAATTCTTCACCCGATTGCGCAAGTACAACATGAGGCAAAACCCTCAAAAGTGCAGTTTCGGGGTAACATCAGGCAAATTACTGGGTCATATTGTTAGGCAACGAGGTATCAAGGTCGACCCAGCTAAAATCAAAGCCATTACCGAGATGCAACCTCCTAAAACCGAAAAAGAAATAAGGGGATTTCTCGGGAAAGTCCAATACATTAGTCAGTTAATTTCCAAACTAACCATGGTGTGTGAACCAATTTTAAAGAAGCTGAAAGTAGGGGAACGAGTACTATGGGATGATAAGTGCCAAGTTGCTTTCGACAAGATCAAGGAAATCGTGTCTGCTCCGCCAGTCTTAATGCCACCTCAACCCGGTTTGCCTCTGTCGTTATACTTAACGACGACCGAGACAGCCATGGGGGTTATGCTTGCTCAGACAATTGACTCCGAAGAACGAGCCATTTATTACATCAACAAAAAGTTTTTAGAGTATGAATGCAAATATACCATGCTCGAAAGACGTGTTTGGCTCTGGTTTGGGCCACTAAGAAGCTGCGGCACTATATGCTCAACTACGAGGTCCACGTGCTATCCAAGATGGCCCAAATCAAATACCTCTTCGAAAAGCCCGTTCTCAACGGCCGAATTTCTAGATGGACTCTAATGCTGCCAGAGTTAGACCTAAAATTTGTGCCGTTAAAGGCCATTAAGAGGCGAATAGTAGCTGAATTTCTCGCCGATAGCCCGGTAATCGAAGAAGGACACACCGACACCTGGTCCTTCCCAGATGAAGATATCTTCCATACCGATACCGAAACATGGGATTTATACTTCGATGGAGCATCCAATTTTCGAGGGTTCGGAGTCAGGATCCTCCTAATCTCACCAAAAGGGGAGCACACCTCCGTGTCCATCAAACTGGACTTTGATGTTACCAATAATGCAGCCGAATACGAAGCATGCATCTACGGGCTACAAGCCGCTGCCAATCTGGGGATCAGAAATCTTCGGGTACATGGTGACTCATCCTTGGTCATTAACCAAACACTTCAAAAATGGAAAACTCGGAACGCTAATCTCGTGGCCTACCAGGCACGAGTAAGGGATCTCGAGAAACAATTCCAAAAGGTAGAGTACATATACTTGCCTCGGGAAGATAATCAGTTTGCAGATGCTCTCTCAAAATCGGCATCCTTGCTGAATATTCCCGACCATGTGACCAGTATGCCAATTTGTGTCGAAAGACGGTCCGAGCCGGCATACATTCACGACATTGAAGATATTGAGATAATTGACCCCGAACCATGGTATCAGGCTGTATTAACGTACCTGACAAACGGAGAATATCCTCCCGGGACTGAAGGCCGAGCCAAGAAAGCCTTACGAAGGCTAGCTACCCAGTTCGTCCGTACCGATGACGGATAACTGTACAATAAGACGGCGCAGGGGGCTCTCCTCCTTAGTGTTGACAAGTATAAGGCCGAAAAGGTTATGGCCGAAGTACATGATGGTGAAAACGGCCCACACATGAATGCTCACATGCTGGTCCGGAAAATCATGAGGCTCGGGTATTACTGGAATACTATGGAAGCCGACTGCTAGTTGCATGTCAAGCATTGTCATAACTGCCAAATCTTCGCCAAGCCAATGTGCAACATTTGTCGTCATCCTTGCTTTATACCATGACATCGCCTTGGCCATTCTCGACATGGGGTATCGACATAATCGGGAAAATAAATTTCTCTGGTACCGGCGGACACTGTTTCATTTTAGTAGCTATCGACTATTTCACCAAGTGGGTCGAAGCTGAATCATATCGCATTCTCAATGCTAAACATGTCGCCAAGTTTATCCAAAACAAGATAATATATCGGTATGGTATCCCACATGAATTTATCAGTGATCACGGGACCCATTTTTAAGCCGAGACTGCGGCCCTGCTGACCAAGTATAAAATTCAAAGGCATACGTCCTCGCCCTATCGTCCCCAAACGAACGGAGCAGTAGAAGCGGCCAATAAAACAATTGTCACCATACTCAAAAAGATGGCTGATAATTACCGGGACTGGCCGGAAAAAATACCTTTTGCCCTATGGGGATACCGGACGTCAATTCGCACCGCAACCGGGACGACACCGTATTACCTAACTTATGGGATGGAGGCAGTCCAACCAGTTGAATTGGAGGTACCGTCCCTCAGAATTCTGTTACAAAGTCAAATACCCGAAGCTGACTGGGTTCGAGCACGATATGACTCGTTGGTTCTACTAGACGAACGACAATCTCGTACCCTCAACGGGCCTTCAACAAAAGAAGATGATCCAACGGGCCTTCAACAAAAGAATAAGGCCCTGGAACATTAAGGAAGGGGATCTGGTCCTTAAGTCGGTTCGAGCTTTATTACCAGTGGACCCAAGGGGAAAATTCAAACCTAATTGGGCTGGGCCATATTTGGCAAAGAAGATCCTATCAGGAGGAGCAGTGATGCTGACGGACCTGGACGGGAATGAGTTCGTCAACCCGACCAACCTTGACCAGCTGAAGCGTTACTACCCTTAGCCTTTCTCAATGTCATTAGCAGAATTTATCAAAATCATTTTTTACAAAAAACAAGTCAATGAGCTAGAATCATTTATTCTACTGTCGCAAGCATCTTGAACCAATAGTCTTGGTGTAATTCGAAATTGCAAATTTACAGAGCTTGAACTACGTTCGGTTTGATTCCACTAATTGTGGATACGTAGGCAGCCCCTCAAAAGGGCACAACCAGTGCAATCGAGAATAGACAGGAACAGTTTAATAATAAACTTCCTTTATTAATTACTAAAACCCCGATAAACTCGGGAAATTACAAAATGCAGGAATTAAAAAAAAATGCAATAAAAAAGCACACAACACAACAAAAATAATAATAATATTCAAATAATAATAAAACTAAGGACTCGGTATTCAGGGCATCTTGCCCATTCCCCTTATCCTTGGCCTCCTTGGCCGTCCACTGACGACCACGTGGAGGGGAGCGTTCCCGAATCACCACGGGAACCTCTTTAGGTTGGACTCGCTTCTTTGAGCTCGAGTCCTCAATCACTTCAACGGGCCCAAGTCAGGCCCTCACGGGCTCTGGAAGCCGGTCACGTGGGCCTAGCTGGTCTCTAACTGCCAGTCTTGGCCCAAGTCGTCTCTCCAAGTCAGTCTGGGGGCTTGGCTGCCCCCGCGTGCTGCTAGCACCAGTCTCCCTGGATCGAGTTATAGTATGTGACTTAAGACCCGATTCTAACCGAACTAAAGTAGCAGGAGTGTCTCCCTCGTCGAAGAAACCTCTATTGTCCTTCGTCGTCTCCCAGCGAACCAGTTCGAAGGCCTCATCAACCATCAAAGCTTTACGAGCCTCCTTGGACTCCTCGAAAGTCCATTTCTGGTAAGCCCGTGAAACCCAAGCGGATTGGCAAGGGCTGGGTATGGTCCACATGGGACGGGTGAACCACCTCTGCAACCATGTGTCGCACATAGCGTCCGTCAATTGGAGCGAGACGCTAATGATGTCCTCAGTCTCAGGAATGCGCTAAGACGAACCGAACTGCCTCAGGAGGCGGTCCGGGTAAATGTGAACTGTCCAGTCGAGAGACAGAATCACCAAGTAGCGGGCTTGGTCTCTCTTGGCCAATCCCGTCAGTTTGGAGAGAAACCACCATGCGGCGGTCCACCTAATTAAGGGACCACCGTGAAACACCAGCTCCTCATCCCAGTAAGATCGGTTTATATGGTGACTTGAGCTTATCCGTCGCCTCCTCGAGCTAATCTGACTGCTCCGGTAATTGAGTACACTCGGAGGGGACTCAATGATCGACAGACGCTTAGACAACCAAATCTGAAAAAGCATACCCAAAATTTGTGAGCAATGGCAAGGTTTGCCAGAGCCCACTCGATCGAGTACACCAGCTGACTCGATCGAGTAAGCCCTCCAAAAACAGGCAATAGCTCGTCGAAGACGTCACTCGATCGAGTAACAGGTCCACTCGATCGAGTGACCTACATGCATCATAAAATTCGCGCGAAAGGAAAAAAAAAAAAAAAAAAAATAAAAAAATCGCGAGATGTATACCTGCAGAAGCGAATGCTCCCAGTCAGCTGTCGATCCGGGTCAATTCGCCTAGCATCTAGACCCATGATAATCTCCCTGGTGGCTAGCCAAGCAGGGCTATGACCAGTCTCCATCTGGTCAACCACGCCAATCAGCCTGATCTGACCCAAGCACGAGTCACCCTCCATCATCCCTTCAAAGACGTAGCGGTGCAGCTTGCAAAAGGCAAAGGCCCTACGCCTGTGAGTAGGGGTAGCTCTCACATCTTGATTATTCATGAACTTGTCAGCCAAGTCGAAAAGGGAAACAGTATTTCCCCGCACCATTCGATCTGTCTCAGCATGAGACAGACCTAAGAAATCCCTCAGCCTTTTTCTTGCATCCGAGTAGAACGGAGGGATAGCAGGACGAGCAATAGGGCTCCAACCACCTATGGCTGCGATCTTCTCAGGAAAAGGGCATACTTCTCCTCACGGGAACGCGAAAACGTGATGGGTAGTATCCCAAAACGTTAGGCAGGCGTCGAAGAAGTGTGAGCCAATTATCAGACGTTGGAGAGGGAATAGACTGACAATTCTCATCTGGGTCAACTGAACTTTCTCTTCGTCCCGTAAATATTGGGACCAGGCAAAAAGCATTGCGGTCAGATGGTCGATACCCATGACGAAAATTTGAGTCTTCTTGAAAGTCTTAAGAGATTTTGAGGAGAAGAAGGAGTTTGTGATTTGGGATACAGTAAGTTGAAGCAGGGATTCCTATATTTATAATAGGAAAACCTAACTGAACCCTAACTACTATGTCTCCTCAGCAAACATGGGCCCTATGCGCGCGCAGGCCTGATTGCAGTTCAGAACCTAGAATAGGAATCAAGTCGTCCCGAGCTTTCCTGAAAATTTCTAAAAAAATTGTAATAAAAAAATCTTTCAAAAATTTTTTGCTTTTCAAAAATCAATATTTTATTTCCCCGGCATGAGTGGGTGTTTCGCCTATGTGTTACATGCAAGTTGTTATGTGTCAGCATACAGGTACACCCCAGACTTTAGAAGCAAGTCTCCGCGTAGCTTATTTACTCCCCATGGAGCTATCATCATCAAGACAGGTATGACCCTCTGCTTATGGCTGGCGAGACCTTGACGCAAGTCTACTGGACTATAAACGACCCAACCGGAAGGCTGTCAGGTCGTAATCTGTGATTGGCCTGGTAGCTACTCTAACTTTCGCCATGTCCAAGCCTCAGTCAGAGTGGGGGCTCTGTAGACACCCACATTTTGCCTGCTAGTGTCTATAGCAGTTCCCGACAAAACACCCGATGATGATCCGACGCATACGTGACTTAATATACTCGAATATGGGCTCGGAATCAATAATATCCGACGTGGAGTTTTAGCGGAGTACAAATCTCTCAAAACCAACCCAAATTCAGGCCCAGTGGGTCGTTCCGAGTAAAATAAGACTAATTTGGGCCAAAACCGACACCAAAAATAAAAATCGTCTTTTGGCGACCGGGTCAAAACCCGGTCAAAGACGAATCCGTCCTCAAAATCAGCCTAGAGAGCTTCTAGAAACTGGCGCCCAAACACAATATTCAAAAAATCAAGAAAGTCAAACACTTCCTAATTTGGCTCGCCAACCCTATCCACTTGATCGAGTGGATTGACCTCACTCGATCGAGTGACCCTAGATCGAGGGGTAAACTCTATAAATACCCCTCCTTGTGCACTTCATTTTCAGTTTTGAAGTTTGGCAAACACCCTACATTTCTACCCTAAGTCCTACACTCTTCTCTATACTACAACCCTAGCAACACTAGGCAAAAAATCCGAGTCATTCGTCTCTCAAAAAAACGACAAATCCACCCACACACACACCATAAATTTACATACATCCTCGATACTCTCGCGTCCCCGTCGCTATTACGAGTCCGTTGCTGAGGCCTTTACTAAGCATGTATGTTGAGGGTGTCATAAACCCCATTTCTATCTTTTTCCTACTTCGATTTATATATTCATTTCTTTATACTTTATGTTATAATCTTATTAGTATATTAACACTAACACTAACATTTATACTTTTCGCATTTTAATTCTAGTTCTTTTCTATCGTTAATTAATACCGCGTATATGTATGTAATAGTATTAAATTTCGGATCCTAACACGTTTGACTATGACGACCATCCAAAATCCATTTAATCCCTTTACGAGCAACGACGGAGGCGGCACCCTTTCGAGGAGCGCCCCCCCTATTTACTCAAGGGCGTAATGAGATCGTGGTCGCTCATAGTTGAATGCGTAGGACTCCATTTCTAAGATTGGCACGAGATCCGTTGATGGGAAAATCGACATCACATAATCCGTTAGGATTAGTACCGATGTCGTGACGCGGAGGACTACAATTTCGTCACTAATCAAATTTTTCAATCCCATAATAACACATTTTCGTAAGATTTCTGATGACGGTCTCATAATCGTATAGTACACGATTATGGCACCGAGAATCGAGTTGAATTTCAATAATGCAATATTTTTATTCAACTCGGTCATTCATCGACTTTAAAAAAATAAAAACGAAACAAGTTATGCCTCGTACAGGGGGCACTCGATCGAGTGCCATAGGCTACTCGATCGAGTAGTACCCCAAAAATCGGGCAGTAGCCACCTTAAAGGCACACTCGACCGAGTCCATGTCATATGACTCGATCGAGTGGGTCCTGTAGCCCGAAGATAACCGAGAGCTTTAATGCATCATTCGAGCCTCGTCTTTTTTTTTACGACTTTAGTCGTCACGCGTAAAGTCAATCACGTGATCCTCTTTTCAAAACTCATGCATATCACTACAATTTAACGACTTTGATCGTAGTCTTTCACGATTAGTCTTATATTGACGACTCTTTAGTCGTGTCCGATATATAGCTAACCAAGACACCATTTTTCGATGTGATAAGTCGGGACAAGGCATCGAGATTCGGGATCGGGCTAGCATCCCACCTAGGTCCCATATCTCCGTCCTCCGTTTAATACACAATATAATGTGTATTTAATCGAAGTTCGTCCAATTATCTAACTTACGGTCTAGTTTGCATCTATTGTATACGGGTCCGTTTCAAGCTATTATTTATCGTTTCGTATTTTCTATTTATTCCGTTTTATTATCGTTTGTAATTTTTGTATTGGCCGGGTTGTATTTCCGCCCGTGTATTTTGTACATATTTACGATTTTTGTTTATATCGTTGCTTATTGATTTATAAATGAACCTCGCATGCTAAACAACTCCGACAATAATTTAGATGCATTAAATGACGAAGTTAACCAATAATTCACATGCTTAGCCAAAAACGCTGTTTGCATATCATTTAGTCATTTTACTAGCGCGCGTACACGAACACGAACGATGTCTTAATAGAGACCGCTATGTGCGGGCGGGGTTGGGTGTCCTTAGTGGGCTTCCCAACACGTACCCTCACCCCTTACTCAAAATCTCGGTTTCCGGATGTCCGAAACCGTTGGCGCACGAGAATCATTCTATACACGATAACCGGTGCAGATGGTATCGGTATTGCAATGCAAAGGGACAAGCCCCATAAGCTCTGAAATCGAAATGGGCCATACTTTGTGTACGGTCCATGACGACATAGAGTGGGCTCGAATGGGTCCGAATTCCCATATATTCGGTGGCGACTCCAACTTTGACTTAATTTTTGAACCCGAGATCAATCTTACCACAAGATTCATTCGCCTACCCAAACCCGCGCGTGGCCGCGTCGGGGTGAACCTACGTCATGTCCACAGCCGGTTACAAACTGCATATTTTTTGGATAGATCTCCACCTCGGAGTACTGTGTCAGTATAATGACGAGCACGAAAACCACGTGCCCTAGCATATATCTTATAGAATTCTATCCCTGCCTCTAGTGAAGTGAAAACTTTTTCCACAGTAGGAGTGAGCTTACTGTCAACTATTCAACGCCACTTCTTACTTCCCTTATGCATGTAAGATAAAACAATAAGTTGATTAGGCCGCTGTGTCGTCACTGCAATGGGGAGTAATGTTACAGTGAAAGTGTGATAGTAAGTATTGACAATAATAGGATGGAGAGTATTGCTACTATGACAGTGTTACTGTAAATGTTGACAACAACAAACAAAAATATACTACAACAGTATCAAAGTGATGAGAATAATGTAATAGTTAACGCAATTGTGTAAATTCGAATCTTAGAAAATTAATCACATGAAAAAAAGAGTAGTTGGAAAGTTAATAATATCATAAACTAAAAGAGGTGAGGATGAATTACTATCATTCAAGCTATCATCAACAACTGTTGAATCCATAGTAACTGTCGCAACATCCATAGTAACTGTGATGAAGGAAAAATTCGAATCTTAGGAAATAGATCATATGAAATAACATAGCAAAAGAAAACCGAAATTGAAACTATAGAATACGTAGCTTAAGTAGGTAGGTTAAATTCGCATCAATAACTAGAATTACTAATTTGAATTCACAGACGTACGTTTAGAAGAACTCAAATCAAATAACGTTAATTGAATAAACGCTAATTGAATAAACGTTCATTGAATGATAGTGATTCTGCAAAATAAAAGGAAAACAATTTTAAAAAATATGCAATTCAAATCACATGTATGCAAATAAAGAGAATGTGTTGCATAAATTGATGAATTTGATTGAATATATCTTCCGAAAGAAGAGCATAGAATTACGAAGGAGAAGAAAAGAAAAGTTGGAGAGAAGAGAGAAAACATAGAGAGGGAATTTGAAGAAACGGAGAGGGAGAAGAAGTTAGCGTAGAGAAAGAAAATTTGAGAGGCAGAGGAAGTTTATATACGCAGAAGAAAGAAAAGTTCGGGTTGGGTAAATACCAGTTCAGTTTAATTTCGGGTCATAATTTTCTTGAATTCAAATGTAATAAAAAAGTACAGAGTATTCATTATCTAAAAAGTGGCAAGTGGAATTTTATATTAACATATGACATTATAATTATCTCAGATAACTATGATTTTTTCTAATATAAATTGATACGCCAATTTTATTAAAATCTATTTCTCCCTTCGTTTTATTCCTTTGTTTGCTTTTTATATTCGTTGTATGGAATATTATAATTAAAGGCAACAAATGAAAGAGACGGAGAGATATTTATATTTTTATTTATAATATTTTATTTATTTTATTATAAACGGGAGATTATTATATATATATATATATATTTGCAAGAAGGTTATGCCTCTTATTCGTCCATAAGGGTAAACTCGAGACCGATCTCACAAAGTATCATCCTCTACAATTTCCAGACTACATTAATGCCTTAGTTGGGTACCTCTACTTCTCAATCTAACCACAAATTCAAACTTAATTTGATTAACAATACTATTGATCGATCTATGAGCATTATTAAATATCCTAGCATTTCGTTCAATCCACACATGATATGCAGTAGCAGCAATTGCAGCATGGAACCAACTATTCTTCCAATGCTTCATTTTTCTTCTGCCTGTGCTCCAATGTAGTTTTGTCTTTAGGTCACAGCTTCTTCCTCTAATTTGCATCCATTCCTTAATTGCATCCCATATCATCTTAGCATAGTTACAGTTAAAGAACAGATGGTGGTGATCTTCAATAGCATTTTGGCATAAAGAACACCTATTAATCATTAGCATTCCTCTCTTTTGCAAGTTATCAATTGTTGCAAGTTTCCCTTGCACCACCATAGAAGTGATAAACCCATGTTTTGGCATAACCCCTTGTCCCTGTAACCCTTTCAGCCATCGTTTTTGAGGCAAATTCTTCATGAACCATTCATATGATTTCTGAACCTGAAATTTCCCATTAGTCTACCAGCTCAGCATCAAAATCTGCAACTCTTCTATATTACCTGTAGCTTCCATCAGCTCCTGTTTAATTTTGATAATACTTTTCATTGTTGAAGTGTGCTTTTCTTCCTTATGAACTTCCCAGATTAATCTAGCTCCAAGAATGTAGTGCTTTGTCCAGTCAAGCCAAATCCCTTTCTCATCCTTAATAATCTTCCAAATCCACTGACATATCATTGCTTTATTCCAGGCAGTGAGGTCTTTAATTCCAAATCCTCCTTCAATCCAAGTTGAGCATACACTTTTCCAACTTTTAAACTGCATACTTCTCTTATCCCCTACTCCACTCCAGAAATACGACATGCAAAGTTTTTCAACCTTTTGAATCACATTATTAGGTAATAAAGTATTAACACTCCAGTAGTTCATAATCCCAAATATCACTGAGTTAATAAGCTCAATCTTCCCCATGTAAGTCAAAGAGTTAGAAGCCCATCCTGTGATGCAATTATTGACTTTACCAATCAAACTCGAATAGTGCTCAAGTCTATTTGTAACAACATTCAGCGGGATTCCAAGGTATTTGAAGGAAACCTGCCCATCTTAAACCCAGTTTCTTGCAGAATTTGCTCTTTAATCTCAGGGTGTATCCCTCCACAATAAATATCAGTTTTGTCTCTATTAACTTGCAAACCGATTCCCTACTAAATCTCTCCAAATCAGCAATAATGGCCCTAATAGATGGTACGTCACCTCTGGAAAAACCATGAGGTCATCTGCAAAAATAAGGTGGTTTAGTTTATTATTATTATTATTATTATTATTATTATTTACTAATCCCCCTCTTTCGTTCATTTGTTTGTCTTTGATTAAAATATTAATCACAATGAATATAAAATACAAACAAATGAATGAGATGGAGTAGTAAATCAATCAATATATATATAATTAAAGAAGGCTTTGTTTTATTTTACAATCAATATTAACTATCTTATTATTTTATTTCTGGGTTTTGACTAAATATGAGGTTACAAGTAGATTTCTTAATTCTAATCTAAGACGGATTTTGAGTGAAAGTAAAATTCTCTTTATAAACAACACAAACTTGTTTTATTTTACAATCAATATTAACTATCTTATTATTTTATTTCCGGGTTCTGAGAAAATATGAGGTTAGAAGTAGACTTCTTAATTCTAACCTAAGACGAATTTTGAGTGAAAGTAAACTTCTTTTTATAAACAACACAAGTCTACTAATTATTAATTACATTACCATAATTATTATACGCAACACTGGTAATATGTCATATTATATATATTCTAGGCTTTTTTCGAGCGATCTCATTGGTCCGTTTCATCAAACCTCAAATTAGGAAAGTATCATAAATAATAATAAAAAATCAATTCGAGAATCATGTAATTATTATAATACATATTTAATTTATTATATTAATGTGATGTTTTACAATTCTGAGCTAAAACCTTTAGAGTTCATTTTTTCAAAACATTATCGTAAAATAAATTATAAAAATAAAATAATTAGATTCGCGGTAAAAAAATGCTTTCATTAGAGTATAAATTTCATATTATTTGTTTCACATTATGTGATATATTTATTACATATAATAGTTGTAAAATTATTCTACATCGACAAATTATAATATGATGATTAAATTCTATATTATAAATAAGAGTAATCATTCGTTCTTTGATATCTACCAAAATTCTTTTGAATCTCAAAAAGAGTTCTTAAGAGGTAACGTTATATCATAAATAAATAAGAGTAATCATTCGATTTTAAATATCGACCAAGAAAAACTTTTAAATTATCCCACATCAAAAAATTATGATGGGGTGATGAAAGTTTATATTATAAATAATACTCCCTCCGTATCTATATGTTCGTCCACTTTGTTTAATATATGGGTGGAGTATTTTATTGAAAGTGGACGAACATATAGATACGGAGGGAGTAGTAATCATTCGGTTTTAAATATAGACAAAAAAACTTTTGAGTCTTAAAAAAAGCTTTTAATATATAAGACTACAAACTTAAAATCATCCCACATTGAAAAATTATAGTGAGGTGATGAAATTTTATACTTGGTAGAGTAATGTATGATGTATTTTTTTAGTTTTAAAAAGAGCTCTTAAGACTATAATAAGCTTAGATAAATTATCTTACATCGAAAAAAAATTGACGAAATGATGGAAGACTATAAACTATAAATTATCCCACATCGAAAAGTGATAAGTTGATGAATTCTATATTATAAATAATACTAATCATTCTTTCTTAAATATCAACAAAAAAACATTTAAGTCTTAAAAAGTCTCTTAATAAGACTACAAATTTAAGTAAAAAAGGGTAATCATTCGGTTTTAAATATCGACAAAAAAACTTTTGAGTATTAAAAAGTCTTTTAATATATAAGACTACAAATTTAAAATCATCCCACATTGAAAAACTATAATGAGGTGATGAAATTTTATATTATAATCAAGAGTAATGTCAGAGTATGATTTATTTTTTTCGTTTTAAAAAGAGCTCTAAAGACTATAAGCGTAAGTAAATTATGTCACATCGAAAAATTATTACGAGGTGATGGAAGACTATAAACTTAAATAAATTATCCCATATCGAAAAATTATGATAAATTGACGAATTCTATATTATAAATAAGACTAATCATTCGTTCTTAAATATCTCACATTGAAAAATTATAATAAGGTACGGTGATGGAACTTTATATTATAAATAAGATAATCATGTGCTCTTAGATATTAACCAAAAATCTTTTGAGTCTTGAAAATATATTAACACTATAAACTAAGAAAAACTATCCCACATTCGAAAAAAAGTTCTTAAGACTATACACTTAATTAAAAAATTATAATAAGGTGATGAAATTTTATATTGTAAATAAGACTAATAATAATTCTTAATAATTCTTCCTTAGACATCAAACAACTTTAAGTAATTCTTCCACATCGAAAAACTATGATGAGATTATGAATTTCTACTAAATGAGAGTAATTATTGTTTTTAAATATCAACCAACAATATTTTGAGTAAAAAAAAGGTCTTAATAAGACTATAAAGTTAAAATTATCCCACATCGAAACAATTAAAATAGGGTACGAAGATGATTCTATATTATAAATAAGACTACAAATTTTAGTTAATTTATCCCACATCGACAAATTATAATAAGATGATGGATTTGTTCTTAAATGATATGATATCAATCAAAAACTTTTGAGTCTTAAAAAACTCTTAAGACTATATACTTAAATAAATTATCGCACATCGAAAAATTATACTCCCTATCTTTTGAGTCTTAAAAAACACTTGAGACTATAATGACTATAATAAGACGATGAAATTCTATTATAAATAAAACTAACCATTTCTCCAAATTATGATAAGCTAATGAAATTCTATATTATAAATAAGACTAATCGTCCATCCTTAGATGTCAACAAAAACTTAAAAAAAATTCTTAATAAGACTACAAATAAAGTTAAATTAAAATTATCACATATCGAAAAATTATAATGAGATGATACTGTGATAGAATTCTACGTAAACAATAATCTTTGTGACTTAAAAAGAAGTTCCTAAGACTAAGACTATATAGTTAAAGTATAATTATCCGCATCGAAAAATTAAGATGGGGGAGATGGAATTCTATATATTATAAATAAGAGTAATTATTCGTCTATAAATAAAATTTCTTAATTAGACTATATCTAAAATTAAATAAACTTAAGTAAAACTATCCCACATCGAAAAATTATAATGTAGAGAAATTTTTTTTATCATATAAATAAGAGTAATCATTCATCAAAAATATATACTCTAATAAGATGATCAAATTCGATTATACAAATAAAGAGTAATCGTCTATCCTTTAACTTAGATATAAAAACAAACTCTTTAAGTCTTAAAAATAGTTCTTAAAATTATAAACTTAATTGAGTAAATTACCACATCGAAAAATTATGATGAGATGATGAAATTTTATATCATAAATGAGTAATCTTTCGGTTTTAAAAATATCAACCAACAATCTTTTGAGTCTTAAAAAGCTTTTAAAAAGACTACAAACCTAAAATTATCCCACATCGAAAAATTAAAATAGGGTGATGATTCTATATTATAAATAAGGGTAATCGTGCGTTTTTCAGGGTCTTAAATGCAGATCTTAAAAATATAAACCTTGAGTAAATTATTCTAAATCGCTCTAAGCCTACAAAGCCACACAGTGATACAGGAGCAGTAGGCTTAGAGCGATTGATTTTATTCTATCTTCTAATTTGGCTTTTTAAATTGTCGTGCATTGGACCCGTGACGTACCCGGACCCGACGGGTACGTGTAAGGGTCTAAAATTTCTTCACCCTTAAGGGTCCGGGTCGGGTTCGGGTCCAACTTTTGAAGTCCGGGTCCGGCTGGACCCGACCCATACCCGCCCCGTTGCCATCCTTACTCTTGACCTACGAAAAAACGAGTTGGAAATGTCCGGTCAGGTTTTGTCTTTTAGTAATGTTACTATTTAACGCGAGAACACAACTTTTATCTCGTATGTGCAATTGCACAAGAGAGTAAGTTACTAAAAATGCTAGAAGATTTAAGTTAAGATTAGACACAAAATTATATTCAAATAAAACCATAATATATACGGAGTAATAATTAATTTCTCCCTCCATTTTTTTTATTAACCTCATTTGGGTTTGGTACAAAGTTTAAGAAAAAGTGAAAAAGTAAGAGGAAATTGATGATACAGTGCATGTGATGAGAAAAAAAAAATACTAATTAATAAATTTTCATATGAAAAAAATGAGGCTAACTCAAAAAAAAATCTAAAAGGAAATGAGGCCAAATCAAAAAAACTGGAGGGAGTATATATCGAATTGCTAATAGATTCAAATTAAAGTTTTAACAAAATTTAGACATAAGAATAGATTGACTGGAATTCTGATTTTACACTAAAGATTTGTAGTCTCTTATTTCCAACGGGTTGAACGTGTCAAGCCATGTCATGTCCCTAAATTAACAGGTAATTTAGGATTTTGGTCAAAAAATAGGGTTCCTGACCCAAAAAACAACAAGTTGGGCGGAACGGGTTTGCGGGTCAGGTCAAATTTTAAGTGAGATGGTTGCATACATGCAAATATATTACAGGTAGTAGAGTCATATTGTTAGCGAGTAAAAGACATATATAAACTCAATGTTCGCAGATGAGTTGTCATGGTCTCATGGATATATTAATATTGCTCACAGGCGCCAGATGATATTTTGATGAGTGTCATTTGTTTCACCCACGTAACTAATGTAGGCACCAGAACTGTCAAGTGAGTCGGGTCAAATACTAGTCTCATATCGGATTATTATCAAAATACGTGACACAAATAGTTCTGAACGCCTAATTTTTTACCGCTTTTAAGTAAGAAAAATAATATTTTTGATATTAAATTTGTATTTATTTTAATACTATTAGTATTATTTTCATTAAATTATAATTTTTATATTTAAAAAATAATCAAAATTTTATTAACTTGTCTCACTTCTTTATTTCTCTCGGGGTCGTCCCCTTAAACTAAACATTGATAAGCGATATCAAATCTTCGAAATGATAATGATTTGAAATAATCATAATCACTTCGTTGCATAACTAATACTCCCTCCGTCTCACTAAAAGGGTCACCCCACCATCTTAATGCGAATTAAGGTGGATATAAATGTGTGGTGGAAAATTAAAGATGAAAAATAAGCGAGGTCAGAACCAATGTTAACCACAAAAATCAGACAAAATAAGAATAAAGTAAAAAGTGATTTTTAGAGAGATACCCAAAACGAAAAGAGTGACTATTCTACAAAGATAGAGGAAGTATTACTATGTATGTTAAAATTTGAGTTTTAGCAAAATCCAGACACAGAAATTGACTTTTAGACTAAAAATTTTGTGGTCTCTTCTTTCCAACGAGTTGAATAAGTCGGGCTAGATCATGATCCAAAATCGGGTCATTTTGAATTGGGGTTAAACGGGGTGCGAGTAAAAAAACGGGCCCATGCCTCTAAAAACGTATCAAATTTAAAGCGAGATGAGGAAATACATACAAATATATTCAATGTGAAAGTCAGATGCTTACAGAACAAAAGAAACAGATATCAATGTTCCATATGAGTTGTCATAGACATTAAAATTGCTGAAAGTGACCAGGTATTATGATGAACGTCGGTTGTTTTAGCCATGTAGCTAATGTGCACACTAGACTTGTCACTGGTCGGATATACGGGTCATGCTCATAAATAATTTTGAACGCCTAATTTGTTACGACTTTAAAGTAGGGTCGGGTTTATGGGTCGAGTTGAATTTGATAGGTCTAACTGTCTAAGTGTAGCATCATAACCCGCGTCTGCTACTTTTCGTATAAAATACATGCAAACGTGGAGTGCTAATCCTCTAAAATGATACGAGTAATTATTTGAAATAATCGTAATCATTCCATCGCAGTCAATAATTATAAAAGAAAGTATCAAGGTTGATTTAGTAACGTTATCGTTATACTCGTGCATCGCACGGGCATCAAAACTAGTTTATTTCTAAAATAATCCGTTTTTTTAATAGATAGTAATGTAACAAAGGAAAGATTTTAAAAAAATGTTTGTTCTTTTTTATGCTTATGATTTAATTTGGTTACGACTGCATATCATGAGAAAGACAATTTTAGCTATTTCATAAGTTGCTGTAAAAAAGTTACGGAGTATTTAATAAGTTTTATACCCTTGATTAATAAAGGACATAATGATTTTTATAAACAAAATCGTGGAAATTAGATCAGTTCAACCAAACAAGATAATATGAGAATTCAATTCATGAGAGATGTGAATTCTATGATTTCAACCAAACAAATATTTATAAATTGATAGAAAGTTGATGTTGGAAGTAACCTCAAATGAAACACAACTTCCTGCAGGAAATTAATTCTCAGATGGACTTGATTTATAGAAGTATAGAGCACACCAGACCTCTTAAATTAATTTCAAGGGCATGATAGAATCCAAACTAATACGGACTACGGAGTAAGATACTACGAGTAATAAAGACCGTACAAACAGCTTAAGTAGAAAATATCTAATGTCTACTGTCCGTTTTGTGCACATGAACATCATGCGAGTACAAATTACATAACCCATTGCTTACTTATCATAGTTACTACTGCGTATTACCCAACCGGCCCTATTTAATTATTAACGCACAGTCTCATACTCCGTAATACGGAATACGGGTTACATACGTACTATGCTAATCCAAGATAATGAGTTAGCCGCTTAATTTTTTTCGGTAATGTTATATAAAACCCTATGGGTTGTATTTAATTAATTAAAAATTTTCATACTTAGTAAAAACATAGGGATTGAAACCTAAATTACACATATATCAATGTAATTAATACTTATATTAAAGAATTATTTTCTTTTATAACCTCTTATATACAACTAAAATTCATTCTAGTTAATCTCAAGTCAGACGGTCTCGTGATAAGATTGTTGTGAGACCTCTTACATAGGGGTAGTTTATTATTTTAGTAACTTTTTCATGTAAAAGTTCTCACGATAATTCTATTGTAAGACGGTCTTCTTTGAGAATTTGTGAATTCATTAATAGAACGTCAAACGACACTTACAATGAATACCTATAATTGCAATCAAATCTAATAAAAATCAAGGTGTAAAATTTCTCTTATAAACAAGGATTTCAAAACAGGATCTCACAATTCGTCACGTCCTTGTATCACTATCTTCGTTCTCGCATCTTTTGATAAGGGGATTGTTTTGGTAAAAATTTACCAGCTTACGATTTAAGTTGCTGGTTAAAGTGATCGGGCTAACGTTTCACGAACCAATAGAATGAATCGAATCTACGAATGAACGAATGACGAAAGAAAGCAAAGAGACACAAAAAATTGGTGACGCGGAAACCTAATGTGGGAAAAACCGCGGGAGGAGTCGGAATCCCGCCAAATATCTACTATGAATGAAGGGAATGAATACAGAATACAAGTATCGATTTCGGGTTGTCGAAGACTATATTTCGTTAGTACGCCTTTTGTATTAGGGTTGAAGTATGCTGAAGATGATCTGACCGATGCCTTTGTTGTTGTTGTTGTACTTATATTCAACCTCTTTTCCTTAGCCGTTGTCTTCCCCTTCTTTCTCCTCATCTTTCTCGTCCTCTGGTGGAACTTTCCCTAGAACATAGGGAGTTGTTGGCTGACACTTTCCTTTGCTTGGGATAGGGTTTTTTTGGATGTTGGGCTGTCTTCGGTCCATCTTAGGGTTTGGCTGCTGTTCGGCCCAATGCGGTTAATGGGTTTTATCCTTAAATGACTTTGCTGACTTTTCTTGTATCGGATTTCCGACTTTTACGACTTTGACTTTTGACTTTCGGGTGTTTTTCCGTAGTTTCTTCGTATTCAGTCTTTTGACTTTTTGACCGTAGATATTCCACGTCATCTCTCGAGGACGCGGAATTTATCCCAAACAAATGCCCCAAAATTTCCGACTAAGTTCATCTTAGGCGGGAATTTTCGTTTGTGACCGTTGCTCATAGTTCTGGTGACGGTTTTCCTCCATAGAGTTTGTCTTTGAGTCCGTTTCTTCTCGTTTTCCTAACTGACTCTTCCCCTCCCTTATGGTGGTTTTATTCTTCCCTCCTAATAATTACTCGCGCTTCCCTAGACTTCCTCCCCCTATTTACTTCATTCATCGTAACTCCTACTCTACTTACGCCTACTCCCTCTTCCTCTCTCATAACTCAAACCCATCTTTTAAAATTCAAACCCTTCTTACTTCTCCATTCTCCGCCGTTCATCGTTGCCGTGTGCCGTGTTCCCTCCTTGTTCAGGTGACTTTTTCTTATCTTTATTTGTTCTTTTTCGTCTTATCCATGGCTCCTAAGTCGAATCGAGGCAAGTCGTCTGCTTCCTCCCCATCGTCATCACCAATGACGTTTTCCCCCTCCAACATCCTGGGCAAAAAACACTCTTGCGATTCCCATTTTCCCGGCGAGGACCTCTCTTTCGTCAGAGAGGTTTTCGTTTTTGATTAAGGGGTTGAGGTTTATCTCCCTTCCTCTTGATAGCAGGCAGACTTCATCCTACCCGAATGGATCTGCATGTATGCTTACCCGTTCCTCTTAGGTCTTCGTTTTCCTTTTCCCCCACTCGTTCAAGAGCTTTTGACCCATTACAAACTAGCCCCGTGTCAATTGGCTCCTCACACACCTGGAGGGTGTTATTGTCCTTCTGCGTCCTGAACCATCACCATCAGAAGGATTTCTCGTTGCGCGATGTCTGCGCCGTGTTCCAGGTGAGACCCCTGGGATGCGGTCAGGTGACGATGCGTGTAAAGGACAAGAATTTCCCCAGCATAATCTTCCCCTCCAACCCTCCTGACGCGGAATGGTTTAGGGACTTTATCTTCGTGAAGGCCGATTCTCTTTCTCCCCTTCCCTGTGATTACCTCTTTTCGAAGTGGGGATCCGTCACAGGTACTCATCGTGTTCTCAGCTCTTTAGTTTTCTCGCACACTTATGGTTCTTATTGGCTTCGTGTTGTAGGTCTTCAGCAACCGGAAGAGGTGATGCCGATCCTTGATTTCGCTGCTAAGCTCTCCAGCTTGAGTTCTGAACAACTTACCTTTAACAACCTGTTCGTCCCCTCTGTTAACGGCACATGTCCTCCTCTTGCTGATGCAATGTCTTCTGGTGAGGGTCGTTTCACTGAGTAGATTTATACATTGCCTTTTCTTTTTGTTTGTATCTCATGTTGTCCCTCCGTCTCCATTAGGCAGTGCAAAAGCTCCTATGACTCTGCACCGGATCAAGAGGAAGAGTATGGCCACTCGCTCCTCTTCTAGGAGGGGCTCTGCTTCTTCTCCTGCCCCTTCTACCAGCTCAAAAAGGAAGCGCAGTCTCTCCCCCTCAGCACGGGTTGATTCTGCAGAGGAGACGCCTGTGATTCATGTGCCTGACTCCCCTCAGCCCTCCGCTCCACATTCCGCCGGGTGCGGTTCTGATGATGTCGTGATGATCTTTTCTAGGGACTTTGGGACCCTCGGGAATATGGAGGACCTATCTGTTTTGGATCAGCTCCTCTTCCCTGGCTCCGAGGCTGTGATGGCTAGAGAGCCTCTGATTGAGACGGCGGCCCATATCGCCGCCCATGGTTTTGAGGTGATTCTGTCTTTCTGGCTTTGAGTTAATTTCAACTTAGATTGCATTACTGACTGTCGTGGTGCTGTTCAGACTCTCCAGATGGGTATTTTCTTGAAAGCTGGCATATCCCACCTCAGAGATTTGGGGAGCCGACTTCAATCGGACAACGCTCGTCTGCTGGAGGAGGCTAACCAGGCCAAGGAGAGGGCCACGAAGCTGGAGGAAGGGGCTAACCAGGCCAAGGAGGAGGTCACAAAGCTGAGGGAGGAGCTGGATCAGGTCAATAGACGGCTTGCTGAGGGGCCAAAGCAGAAGGAGGCCATGGAGGAGATGAAGGCTGAGCTTACTAGGGTTCAGGATATCAACGCCGATCTCCAGGAGAAGGGGACGGCATTGCAGGAGAATATGGTTGGGGCTCTTAGCTGGTCTGCTCTGAGAACCGAAATCCAGATGGTCAATGCCTATACCGCGGGGGAGCATGTGAACTGGGACCTGGCTGCCTTGGAGAAGAGAATGCAGGTGGAATTCCCCAATGGCTTTGATCTGGAGATGCTTGCTGAGGGGCAAGAGGAAGTAGTGGAGGAATCAGTTTCTTCCCCTCCAGCAGCTCAGGAGGCACCCGGACCTGTGGGCGCAATTGCTGATGCTGTGGTGGTGGAGCCCCTCGCCTTTCTCCCTCCTGAGGAGAAAAATATCTAGGTTGTTCAGCCTGTTACTCTTGTTGCTCTTGCCCTGCGTGGCAAAAAATATTTTTCTTTAAAAAATTTGATCTGTTCTGAATTTCTTTCTGCTCAGGGAAGCAGAATGTTTGGATTTTAATTTCTGCCCAAGGGGGCAGAGTGTTTTTGCATTTGCTCGGATATAACGTTTTTACTGCTTATCTACTTACTTTGCTATGTTTCCGTGTTTGATTTGTTGTTGTTGCTGTCATCTGTTGTTGCATGCCTTTGTTTTGTGTGGTCGACCATTGATAAATGGTGGCCTGGGGTTTGTTTACCCACTCAGTCGGAGGTGCCACGCTTTGCGTGGGTGCTAAGTGGCGCAAGAGACTGTGATGTTCTGGTTGTAAGCACTTAGGACAAGACGCACGCCTTCTGTGGAAGTTATACACTCCACCAGATCAGTTGTTAATTTTAGTTGAAAAGAATTTTAGCAGAAAATGTCATGTTGTAAAAAATATTGTGTGAGGGGAAATCATATTTCAGAAAAAGTGTGGAAGGGGAGAAATTCAATTTTAGTGGTATGAAGAAAGGAATAAAATGAAAACATGTGAAAAGAAACTCGAGTTTTGAGGATGTGGAAGAAAAAGAATTGAATCTTGAAAATATATAAAAAAGGTGTCAAATTTCTAGATATGAAAATGGCAAAAACCTAATTAACTTTTGAGTAACATGAAAATCGTACTAAATTTTGAAGTATATAAAAATGAGCTAAGTTTTGGGAGAAATTGAAAAGATGAAAAATCTTGAAAGACTTTGCAACCAGGAGGTATTTTTGAAAGATAGAGTAGATTAAAAAAGACGAAAGATGAGATTGAACCTGGGTTCTGGTGGAGGCGTATCTGGCAGATTGAATGCCTTAGTTCTGGCGACAATGGCCCCTGCTTCTGGTGATTTTTACTTAGAAGAAGTATTTTTTCAAGTGCACTATGTTCCAAGGTTTTTGGATGATCTCCCCTTCCATTGTCATAAGTCGGTACGCTCCATTTCCAACTACTTTCACCACCTGGTAGGGGCCCCTCCCAATTGCAAGCGAATTTCCCCGCTAGTTGGTTTCTGGTATTCTGGAATACTTTTCTGAGGACCAGGTCTCCTTCCTGCAGGATTCTGACTTTGACATTCTTGTTGTAGCTTCTGGCGACTGTCTGCCTGTAGGAGGCCATTCTGATCTGGGCATCAGTTCTTAGTTCGTCTATGGTGTCCAAGGTGTTTGCCATTTCAACCTGGTTTCTTTCTTCTGTTATGCAGCCATATCTGTGAGTGGGTACCCTCACCTCTGCAGGAATGACCGCCTCAGCACCAAAGACCAAGCTAAAAGGTGTCTACCCTGTAGCCACCTTAGGTGTGGTTCTGTCGGACCACAGCACCAAGGGAAGTTCCTCTGCCCATCTGCCCCCTGCTTCTTCCAGCCTCCTCTTCAGGTTGTCCATCACAATTTTGTTGCTGGATTCCGCCTGACCATTGGACTGAGGATTTCTGGGAGTAGATTTGCTTAGAGCGATCTTCCACCTGGCGCAATAGGCTTCCATTTTATTGACAATAAACTAGGACCCGTTGTCGCAGATGATCTCTGAGGAAACCCCGAACCTGCAGATAATGTTACGTTTAATAAAGGATATAACTTGCTTCTCAGTCACCTGAGGGAACGCTTCTGCTTCTATCCACTTGGAGAAGTAGTCGGTCATTGCGAGCTTGAAGACTTTGTTTCCTGGTGCTCTTGGCAATTTGCCCACAATATCCATTCCCCACTTCATGAAGGGCCAAGGAGAGATTATTGGATGCAATGGCTCTGCTGGCTGGTGATTGACCGGTGCATGTCTTTGGCAGGCGGCGCATTTTTTAACAAACTCTTTGGCGTCCTTGCGCATTGTTGGCCAATAGTAACCTTGGCGAAGTGCTTTGTTGGATAGACTCTTGCCCCCTGCATGATTTCCACATTCTCCGCTGTGGAGATCATGCATTACCGTATCTGCTTCCTCCTGGCTTAGGCACCTTAGGTATGGTCCAGCGGTCGATCTCTTGAATACCACGCCATCAATGAGGGTATACCTGGATGCCTTCATTCTGAAACTTCGGGCTTCTCTTTTGTCTGCTGGCAGGATATCATCTTGCAGCCAGTCTTTGTAGGGTTTCCTCCAGTCGGAGATCTCCTCCAGTTCTGCTGTGGTGCTGCAGATCCTTGCTTCTTGAAACCATCGCAGTCCTTGATCTGGTGAATCCCCTTCTGGTGTTCCCTGTTCCTATGCGCTTCTCCGGACTGTTGGCTCAAGCACATGGACTATAGGTATGGTGGATACTTCCCCTGGTTTGAAGGTTGCCCCCAGAGTTGCTAAGGCGTCTGCTTCCACGTTTTGCTCTCTCGGAACTTGGTTGATTGAGAACTCTGTGAACCTCAGGGAGAGAGCTTTTGCCACTTCAAGGTAAGCCATCATCTTTGAATCCTTCACCGCGTATGAACCTTTCATATGGTTGACTATCAGTTGGGAGTCACCATACACCTCCAGTTGCTTGATTTTAAGGTCTAGGGACAACTGGAGACCCAGGATCAAAGCTTCATATTCTGCTTTATTGTTCGTTGTTCAGAACTCCCATCGGACTGCTTGGACTATGAGATCTCCCTGAGGTGATCTGAGCACCAACCCTGCTCCAGATCCTCTCATGTTTGAGGCGCCATCTACGTTGAGCTTCCACACCTGTTCGCCCATGTTTTCTTCCAGAAGGATGATGTCTTTCTCTGCTTGTGTCTGCAGCGTTGGGCTGAAGTCGGATATGAAATCTGCTAATGCTTGGGACTTGATTGCTGTCCTGGGGATAAACCTCAAGTCGAAGCCGCTCAAGTGCATAGACCATTTTACCATCCTACCTGACAACTCAGGTTTTCTCATAATAGTTTTCAGTGGGTAGTTCGTTATTACAGATATAATGTGTGACTCAAAATAAGGGCACAGTTTATATGATGCAGTAACGAGTGCGAGTACAAGTTTTTCAAGGGACGTTTACCTGGTCTCTGCAGGAAGCAGAGACTTACTGACATAGTAGACGGGATGTTGTGCTCCTTCATGCTCTCTTATCAATACTGCACTAACCGCTACTTCAGTCACCAATAAATATAGAAAGAGCGGCTCTCCAGATTCCGGTTTTGACAGGAGTGGTGGGGTACTCAAGTAGTGCTTTAACTCCTTGAATGCTTTCTCATGATCTTCCGTCCAGTCAAATCTTTGAGCCTTCCTCAGGATATCATAGAATAAACAGCACCTGTCTGAGGACCTGGAGATGAACCTGTTCAGGGCGGCAGTCCTTCCGGTCAGCCGCTGCACATCTTTCGGTTTCTGTGGAGACTCCAACTGCAAGATGACTTTGATCTGCTCTGTACTGGCTTCGATTCCCCTCTGGGTGACCATGTACCCCAGGAATTTTCCGCAGGATACTCCGAATGTGCACTTGGAAGGATTTAACTTCATCTTGTACTCTCTCAGGGTGTTGAAAGCATCTTCCAGATATGTCGTGTGCTGTGAGGTGCACTTGGACTTGACGACCATATCATCGATATACACCTCCATGGTATTGCCGATTTGCTTCTTGAACATCATGTTAACCAGCCTTTGGTAGGTGGATCCTGCATTTTTGAGACCAAAAGGCATAACATTGTAACAATAAATACCTCTCTCAGATCTGAACGCAGTTTTCTCCTGATCTGCTGGATGCACCTTGATTTGGTTGTATCCACTCCATGCGTCGAGAAGGTTAGCATCTCATGACCTGTTGTGGCATCTACCATGGCATCTATATGTGGCAGGGGGAATGGGTCCTTCGGGCATGCCTTGTTCAGGTCGGTGAAGTCGACGCACACTCTCCACTTGACGTTCTTCTTTGGGACTACTACCACGTTGGATAGCCACTCTGGGTACTTTACTTCTCTAATTTTTCCGGCAGCCAGTAGGTTATGTACCTCCTGGTTTATGACTTGGTTCCTTTCTGGAGCGAACTTCCTCCTCTTCTGCTGGATTGGCTTGTAGCTCGGGTTCACGCTTAATCTGTGCGTTATGATACTTGGATCTATTCCTACCATATCGTCATGAGACCAAGCAAAACAATCCATGTTAGTTTTCAATAATTCAATAAGGTTTTGTCTGATATTACCTGTGCATTCTGAACTGATTAGCACTTTCCGCTCTGGGTGTTGTTTGTCTAAGTTGACTTCATCTATCTCCGCCTGAGGGGGCTCAAGATACTCCTGCAGAGGTAGGTGAAGACTCTGTAGTTGCTATGCTGGAGGACTTGCCGTCTTCTTCAGCGCCACGTTGTAGCAATCTTTGGCTTCCCTCTGATCACCACTGATCTTCTGCACTCCCCAGGGTGTGGGGAACTTCAAGCACTGGTGGTAGGTGGACGTGATGGCCTTCGTCTCATGTATCCACGGTCTTCCCAGGATCACGTTGTAGGTGGACGGACCGTCAATAACCAAATACCGTACCTTCTTGTTTACTCCTCCGGCGTAGGTGGGAATTATAATTTCTCCCAGGGAATATTTGGTTTCCCCACTGAATCCTATGAGGGGGACCGCTCTTTTGCTCGGGTCCTCCTCGCTGAATCCCATGTTCTGCAAGGTCTCCAACATGATAAGCTTGATAGAGCTTCCGGTGTCCACCAGTATCTTCCTTACGGTGCAGTTCCCTATGGAGAGCGTGATAATTAGGGCATCATGGTGGGATTCCGGAGATGGTTCCGCATCAGATTCATAAAAGGTGACGGCTGAAAGGTCTGGACAGCTGATTCTGCAGGAGTGCTCTGGCTTGTCTCCTCTGGACTGGGAAGCGTGCCTTTTAGCTGCTGAATAAGTTAGGTCGCTCAATTCCGATCCTCCTATGATTACAATGACAATTCTGGTGCACAGTGGAGGGGGCAAGGGCAACACTTGGTCTGCCGCGTTTACTCTGCTGGAGCCACTAGATGGTCCAGGTTTCCTTGATCATAGTGGTACTTCACTTCCTTCCTGAGGAGGACACATTCTTCGGTGTTGTGCCCAATATCGTCATGGAACTCACACCTCTTGCTGGCGTCCCGACGGTCGTTGGTATATTCTTGTCTCATGGGCCACCTGACTTTGCGCCCCAACTCCTTTAGGGCCCGGAGCAGTCCAGCAAGGTTGGTAGAGAACCCGTACTCACTTATTTTAGGTGGGAGTCCTGGGCTCTCCTTCCAATATTTCTTTTCAGAGATCTTCTGCACATTTCTGTCGTAGGGCTTGGATCTTTCGCCTCTCCTCTCTGCTGGTGCCTTCCTGGAGACATGCTCAGAACCATAGGTAGCCCTTCTAGGCCCGAATCCTTCTCTAGCCTGATGGCTGCCAATGCTTTGGTCTGCACATCTTCGAATGTAGCGCAAGGATACTAGGTGAGATCTTTGTAAAGATCCGAATCTTGGAGGAGCCCTTGACGGAAGGCTTCTATGGCGGTGGCCACGTCACATCTGGGAACAGTTACTTTCTCCCTGTTGAATCTGCTGAGGAAATCTCGCGTAGACTCTTCGAATTTCTGCACCACCCGGTACAGATCACTAGTTTGCTTCTCCGGCTTTCTGCTGCGTGCTGGCGAATTGTTGGTTGAAGGCATTAACCAGATCAGCAAAAGAGGTGATACTTCTGTTCGGCAGACCAACGAACCAGTGGAGGGCTGCTCCTGAGAGGGTGGAGCCGAACCCTTTGCACATGCACGCTTCCTTCAGAGGCCCTGTGGCGGTTATCACCATCATTTTCTGCTTATACTGGTTGATGTGATCCAAGGGGTCTGCAGTGCCATCATAGAGCGTCATGGATGGTGGCACAAAGCTCTTGGGCACAGCAACGTAAGCCAGGTCGTTGGTGAAGGGTGAGTCTGCATAGCTGTCCCTGGCTGCTCTCTCCAGGGGGCGCGACATTCCAGGATTTTTGTTGATCAGCTCCCTCAGCTCTTTCAGTTCTTGGGACTGCTGGTCTGCAGAACTGTTGGTTCCTGTAAGAGGGTTAGAAGCAGGAGGGAAAAAACTGAAAGGTGTACTTCCTGTTTGGGGTCCTCCAAGGTGTAGACTGTTTGGAGGAGGCGGCGGAGGGAACGCAACTACTTCAGGTCTGGGTTGCCACTCTGGTGCTTGCTGGAACGAGGCTCTGGATGGCCAGGTTACTCCAGGGAGTGGACTGTTGCTGACAGTCGACGGGTGGATTGGCGCTTCTGCCTGCGATCTTGGTGCCTGTTGGTTGGGAGTAGATGCTGCCCACGCCCCTCCAGAGGGTTGGTTGTTGGACAAGGGGTACATTCCTGGTGATTGTGCTGGTTGGCATCCTGGCGTCTGATGGACTGGGGTACCTGTAAGGGATAATGAGTTAGTCTCTCGGTTTTCAATGCCGGAGAAGAGATTATCTGAGACGTGCGATCTGTCAGGTGTGGGCCCACGGGTCAGATAGCCTAGCCCTTGTGGCGCAACGGTTTGGATGGGTGGTGATAGTTACAGATCCAGCCTGGTGACCACCTCCTGAGGAATCATCCTGGAGATTTGCCCACTGACAGCGGGTTCTCTGTGGGAGCTCGGTTCTTCTCCGGATACCATAGGCAGACTCTCTAGCGACGGCTAGACTAGAGCGGGTGGTGGCCTTTATGCCGCCTTTATCTGAGCCTTGATGTCCCGGTTGTCTTTCTGCAAGGTCTTCACCGCTTGCTGCAGAGTGTTGATCCCCTGAAGTATCTCCATCACAGGATCTGGGGCTGACGGAATTCTGAGGGCATCTCCAAACAACCCTCCATGAGCCGATGTCTTGGATGACGTACCCTCTTTACTGGTTCTGAAGGGGTTGAGCGTGCTTGATGTCGGGGGCCCTTGAGGTGGTCTGGAGGTTGCTGGTGTATGCCCTGCCGTCATACTGACAGGGGTCACCTGAGCGGATGGTGTGAGGAGCGGGCTTGCTGCCCCTGTGGATGGTGTTCCTCCAACAGGCTGGGTGGAGGCATCTTGTCTACTGACAAGGTTTTGATCGGATCCAGACATGATGGTAGGTCGCTTTACTGTAGAATCTTGGCTAGCAAACGATCACTTTGCCCCACGGTGGGCGCCAAATTATTTTGGTAAGAATTTACTGGGTTACGATTTAAGTTGCGGGTTAAAGTGATCGGGCTAACGTTTCACGAACCAATAGAATGAATCGAATCTACGAATGAAGTAATGACGAAAGAAAGCAAAGAGACACAAAAAATTGGTGATGTGGAAACCCAATGTGTGAAAAACCGCGGGGGAGTCGGAATCCCGCCAAATATCTACTATGAATGAAGGGAATGAATACAGAATACAAGTATCGATTTCGGGTTGTCGAAGACTATATTTCGTTATTACGCCTTTTGTATTAGGGTTGAAGTATGCTGAAGATGATCTGACTGATGCCTTTGTTGTTGTTGTACTTATATTCAACCTCTTTTCCTTAGCCGTTGTCTTCCCCTTCTTTCTCCTCATCTTTCTCCTCCTCTGGTGGAACTTTCCCTAAAACTTAGAGAGTTGTTGGCTGACTCTTTCCTTGTCTTGGGATAGGGTTCTTTTGGATGTTGGGCTGTCTTCGGTCCATCTTAGGGTTTGGCTGCTGTTCGTCCCAATGCGGTTAATGAGTTTTATCCTTAAATGACTTTGCTGACTTTTCTTGTATCGGATTTCCGACTTTTATGACTTTGACTTTTGACTTTCGGGTGTTATTCCGTAGTTTCTTCGTATTCAGTCTTTGACTTTTTGACCGTAGATATTCCACGTCATCTCTCGAGGACGCGGAATTTATCCCAAACAGGGATCATTCAAGTAATTCATGATTAGAGAAAACCTACCTTCCATGATTAGAGAAAACGTACCTTCCAAAGATCGTTCACAAATTACTTGTATGCATTTAATAAAACTAAGCATATACTAACATAAAGGACCGAAACTTTGAAATAAGTTAGGGGCTTCGGTGGTCTTTGTTGTATTATCTCAATAAGAAAAACATATTTATTTTTGTGTAGGCAGGTAATTACTTTTAAGCTGATCAAATAGATATCTCAGATCTCTATCATTCCAAGAAAAACAATAATGGAAGTAGCTGGAGATGCTACTCGTATTAACCTAACCTATTGTCTATTGGTGAGCCGAAGTCGTATGCTCCCAAAGATACTATTTATGCACTTATAACCACAAAACTAATATAATAGTGTAGGGAAATAAGGGTCGATCTACAGAGAAGACAAAGTAATTTAAGTGAACTAGCGAAAATTAATAACTAAGAAAGGGGGTTGATTGTTGTGATTGAGTAACTAAACTAACTAATAAGCAAACAAAGAAATCGAGAATAATAATGAAAGGTTTTAGATGATTAAAACGATCTCAAATAAGAATTTTACACAACTAATTATCAAATTGATGATAGACTAACAACTTTCTCCTAACTCTTGAGCAAACTATCGTGGGAAGTAAATCCCGAATCTCACGCGGATATTATTTGACTCGAAACGCGATAATCAAATAACCTAATTATCAAACAACCTAATACATGCGATAAAGTTTAATTCAATAATAGCATTAACGAATAGAGAACGATAGAAGTGACGACCAATAAAACACGCGATTATTAGTTCGAATCACAAGTTAAATCTCTCTCTAACCTAGATATGATGAAACGCATCCAATATTAAGGTCAAAGGTTGTTACTTTATCTAACGGGTTTGAACAATTACGGATTCAATCGCTAGAATAACAATAGATTGAAAAATTGCAAAGATTAATTAGCTACTTTAATCTAAACATTCAACAATCATGCAAAGATGAACGGAGAAATAACAATACTCAAGAGATAGAATAAAGGAGAATTAAAGTCTCACAATTGACTAATTAGAAGATTCAAATCTTAATCCGAGATGATGGAATTAGTTCTTCATGCTAGGGTTTTTGCCTCTTCTCTAATTCTAATTGAATGTGATATGATTGATAATGAGTCATCAATCTCCCTTAACCTAATACTAGTCATAATAATAATAATAATAATAATAATAATAATAATAATAATAATAATAAAATAAAAAGATATAAAGTTTCCTAAATAAAACAAAGTCTTCAAAACGGAATAAATTAAAGTGGAATAGAGCTGAGACGCGTCACGGAGACAGGATGCCGCGCGAGTCGTGTGGAGGTCGCGCGACTCGCGCGCTTGCGCGACTCGCCCAGTGGTCATGCGACTCGCCTGTCAGCCTGATCACCTTCTGGTTTTTTTCTTCGTTGCCTCCTCGCGTCTTCTATTGGGCTCTCCAATTCTTCATGAATCATTCGTTCTCGGCCCACGTAACGATCGAGATTAGAATGCTCAAAATAGCTCATATTACCTTCGTACCAAAATAACGCAAATATACCACAAGATACTCGATTAAGCTCACAAAATTACACAAAAACCGTCGTAATAACTACGACTAACTCCGGCCCATCAAATATCCCCACGCTTGAACATTTACTCGTCCTCGAGTAAAACTCAAGGAACACAAATAAACGCAACCATCACCGATCCAAATTACGCGGGAAATACATTACACACATCGGCCCTCACTCGTCTTCCACCAAACTCCCTCATTTTGCGACTATGCACAAGTTAATCCACCATTTGAATGAAACTCAACTCCAATGTTCAAGTGAATCAACACACCCAACATCAAACTACTATCATCGACTCAAATCATCAAAATAAGGGATATTAGCATATAAAGATAAGCCAATGTCAATATCTAACGCCCCTTATTTCTCCAATCCTAGAACGGATCACACGTGCTACTAATGTCACCGATGGTAAAAGTGTATACCACAATATTCCACAACCCACACATGTGATCAATCCTAAACGCCTCTAATAGTTCAATACATCAACCAAAACATCATCAATCGCAAAAGATATAGTGCTACGACCACACCGCACCGCGATTCTTCTCACCTTAGCCAACTATCCTACCCTTCCGACCTTCTATGTCGCCCTTCTTATGACGCCAACACCAAAAATGGAGAAAGTAGTAGTGATTTTTTTCCTAATTCTCTCATTTTGCCTAGAGCGTCCGCCCTTGCAGATTTTCACTCTAGCTTTCATTTTTCCTCACACTACTCTCGTGGCACGCAACTCGATTTTTCTTTTTACCCGGAGCGCCCTTTCGGGTTTTCACTCCGTCCTCGGCCACTTTCCCATTCTTGCCTAGGCGCCCTTCCGGGTTTTCACCTAGCCGGGTTTATTTCTTTCTTTTTGTTTTTTTTTTGTTTTTTTTTTCTTTTTTTTTGAATAAAGGAGAATTAAAACAAGCTAACTACTATATACAACAAGATAATTTCCCTCCCCACGCTTGAATAACACATCGTCCTCGAATGTGTGAACTAAGGACAATAAAAAAAATGGGAAGAGAAATACCTCGGGCTCAAGAGTGAGAAGAGGAGCCGGCGTCACGTGACTTAGCCTCACGTGCCGCCCTCCTAGATGATCTCACTTGCTCACGGGCTGCAAGCTCTCCATAAAACACGGGAGATGGTTCCGAGTAGTCATTAGGGTGCAACTTCAACTGCAACCGATTCATACATCGACCGAACTCAGTAGCCAACCTACTGTTGTCAACAGATTCTTCCACTCTATCTTCTATTGCTTCGCGCCAATCTCTCCAACGATCGAAATCAGACGTACCCTCGGGCTCCTCCAATACCGGGGCACTAGACGTTGTAGTCGGTCTAGGAAATTCCTCATCATGTTCAAGGTAAAATGCAGCTGCGGTAGGCCCCAATGGTAACGGGTTCCCATCTGGACGAGGCAAAATCATGAAATGCTGGTGGGAAGTGCCGAGCGTCCAGATGAAGTAGTGTTTCGAAATCGGTCGCGAAATCATAGAACAACTTTCCATGAACTTAATACTAATGGTAGTATCACCTACGACAGGAGAATCCGTCATCTGGGGTAGTCCAAGATACCGAGCTAAAAGAGTAACCATACCACCCATCGGAATATTCCCCGAGACCGCCTTCTGGTGCTTCTCACACAAATTCAAGAATATATCGAGAAAATCCGGGGTCCTCAAACATTCGGGCATCATGGCCCACAAATACATCAAATCCACCCTAGGTAGATGTGTCGGTTCACCTTTGCAAAGAAATGTGGAGTTTAAAAGTCGGTGAACATAACGAAGGGCAGGATGAATAATATCGGCATTCTTAGCCCCCTCATAAGCATTCCCAGATATTTTCTTCCAAAATTCATCCATCATGCGCGTAGTGGGAGTCAAAAATTCCGTCCCCCCTCTCGGTGCTATACCCCACGCCTCCCTCAATTATGTGAAATCTACATTTCGTTCTGAGTCTCCGAGATGAAAAGTAATGTGAGGGGGGTCGTCATTACGATGGACCTCTTAGGTGGATAAGAATTCAAGTGTGTAGCGCTTGTACGTGTTCGCGTGCTTATCATAAAAGTTCGCTAACCCAATACGAGTCAATAGCGTGAACACCTCATCACCAATCCCGAGCCTCTCCAATGCCGAATTATCGACAAACTTAGTCGCCATAACAACTCGATCGAATAGTTGGCGCCATACCGCTTTCTGTTTCGTACTCAAATTCTTACACCCCATATAGTCAACCGGGGTCGTCTTTTTCTTTTTCGGGGCCATAACTCAAGAGTTTCTAGGACAGCTGACACTAACTAGTGAAAACTACCTAAAATATGTAAACTATGAACTCGGACGACACCCGACTCAAACCCAAACACGTAGACGAACCGTGACAGACTCGACCTAAGATCGACCAAACTAAATTTGACCCTAAATAGTAACCAAGGTTCAAAACATCACAAAGAGAAGTCAACGGAATATCCGAAATATCAACAGTTTTGACTATGGCTAGGCTGAAAGCAGATAGAAATGACAGAACCGACGGAATCGACACAACAAACAGCAGAATACCCAAACCTCAGAATCAACAACTCAAAAATAGCACAAAGGGAGTGAAAGGAGGGAATTAGAGACTTACAACCTCGACTGACACTGCAACGGAGATTAGCTGCTGACTCGACTCAAATGCAGCTCATTAGACACACTGTGACAGAACCCGAAGGCCTAGACCCGGAGACGACGACGCCGCACGCTCAGGCAGACACGAACGGACCCACAACGACACACGCGAGTCGCCTAGATGTCGCGCGACTCGCCGGACCGACGATGATGACGCACATTGACGACAGACGGCGGATGAACAGCGATAAACCGACGATGACGGAACCGTCAGCTTGAATTGAATTGAAGGGAGGAGGAAGGATTGGTGGTAATGGTGAAGGATTTAGGGAAGAAGGGGATTGAAATTGATTTGGGGAAAAGTATTGAAATTGATTTGTGGATTGAAATTGATTTGGGGATATTTGATTTAGGGTTTTAGTATTAGGGGAAAGGGAGAAAAAGAATAGGGAAAGAGGGGTGGGAATCGGGTCTGCTGTTTCAATTTTTTGATTTTTAATTAATTAATTTTTTTTAATAATAAAATAATACCTGTGAGAGGGGGATCCGCGCGAGTCGCATAGAGGCCGCGCGACTCGCGCGGGAGCCTGTAACTTCGTCCCCTTTTCGATTTTTCTTCAATTTTTGCACCAATTTCAAGGGTCTCCATGCTAGTCGCCCAAGGCTTATGCAAGTCGCCCAGTCTCCTGAAAAATCGACACTCTCCTTACCTATCAAAACATAAAAAGTTAGTAAAAAAAAAGTAAGTAAATAAAAGAAACAAACTATTAAGGAAAATAACGAAACTAAACTACGACCTATGACCCGTAAACAAAAGTTTACAAGAAAGATCTACAAAACACGGGTTGCCTCCTGGAAGCGCTTTTGTTTAAAGTCGTTCGCTCGACTAAGTGGCGAGGTGAGTTAATCTTCATAAATGGGCTCGTAGAGAGTCAAACTCTCCACCGTCTCAACTCGGAACCCCTCATAATACGGTTTTAAGCGTTGACCGTTCACTTTCAGAACCCTATTCGTGTGCAAGCTACGTATCTCAATAGCTCCATGATGGGAACATACGTAACTTCATACGGTCCTACCCAACGTGAACGTAATTTACCGGGAAATAGCTTTACACGTGATTGAAAAAGACGCACTTTTTGACCAACAATGAATTCCTTTCTCGATATCATTTTGTCATGTAGACGTCTCGTCTTTTCCTTGTAAATCGCCGCGTTTGCATAGGAATCATTCCGAATCTCCTCGAGTTCTTGTATCTCCAATTTCCGGCTTTCACCCGCTCCAACTAAGCTTGTATTGAAGCTTTTGATCGCCCAATAAGCTCGATGTTCTAACTCTACGGACAAGTGACACGGTTTTCCAAAAACTAACCGATATGGAGACATCCCTATGGGTGTCTTGTAAGCGGTCCGATATGCCCACAACGCATCTTCTAAGCGTTGACTCCAATCCTTCCGATTAGGATTGACCGTTTTCTCCAAATAGATTTCACTTCTCTATTTGACACCTCGGCTTGCCCGTTAGTTTGCGGGTGATACGCGGTCGATACTTTGTGGGTCACAAAGTATTTTTTCAATAAAGCGCCAATGGTTCTATTGCAGAAATGCGTTCCACGATCACTGATTATGGTTCTCGGAAGTCCAAACCTAACAAATATGAAGGATTGGATAAAATCTGCAACCACTTTAGAGTCATCAGTTTTCGTGGGTATCGCTTCTACCCACTTCGACACATAATCAACAGCGAGTAATATATAAATAAATCCAGAAGAGTTAGGAAACGGTCCCATGAAATCAATCCCCCACACCTCGAATATTTCACAATAAATAATAGGGATTTGGGGCATTTCATTTCGTTGGGATATGTTACCCACCCTTTGACAGTTGTCACAGGACTTACAGAACGCATGTGCATCTCGAAACATATGTGGCCAATAAAAACCACAATCGAGCACCTTCTTTGCTGTTCTCTTGGAGCCAAAGTGTCCACAACATGCATGAGAATGACAAAAGGTGAGAATAGAGGACATCTCACTCTCAGAAACACACCGCCTAATGATCTGATCCGAGCAATGTTTCCACAAGTAGGGGTCATCCCACACATAATACTTCGCGTCACTGCGAATTTTATCTTTCTGAGCTTTAGAGAAACGGGTTGGAAACTTGTTAGAGACCAAATAATTAACAATATTAGCATACCAAGGTTCTAGAGTACGTAAAGCAAACAAAGTTTCATCAGGAAAAATCTCCTTTACCGACCCCAAACCATGATCATAGTTATCATTCTGAACCAACCGACTCAAGTGGTCCGCAACCACGTTTTCTGCACCTTTCTTGTGCTTAACTTCAATATCGAACTCACTAAGGAGGAGAATCCAACGGATTAGCCTCGTCTTGGCCTCCTTCTTCGTCATTAAATAACGAAGCGCAGCATGATCTGAATAAATAACAACTTTAGTACCAAGCAAGTAAGAACGAAATTTTTCTAAAGCAAAGACAACCGCTAACATCTCTTTTTCAGTAGTCGAATAATTTCGTTGTGCATCATTAAGGGTCATAGAAGCATAATGAATAACATGAGAAGCTCTCCCATCCTTTTGACCCAAGACCGCCCCTAAGGCATAATCACTCGCGTCACACATAATCTCGAAGGGTAGAGACCAATTAGGGGCTTGAATGATCGAGGCGGTTGTGAGACGAGTTTTTAACTCATCAAATGCCTTCTTGCACGCCTCATCAAAAACAAAGTCAATCTCCTTTTGCAACAATTTGCACAATGATTGTGCAATCTTGGAAAAATCCTTAATAAATCTTCGGTAAAAACCTGCATGTCCAAGAAAGAAGCGAACTTCGCGCACGTTAGTAGGGTAAGGTAGAGTTTTAATTGTATCGACTTTCGCTTTATCTACCTCGATCCCCTTACTCGACACAACATGTCCCAAAACTATACCCTGCTCAACCATAAAGTGACACTTCTCAGAATTAAGTACGAGGTTAGTTTCAACACAACGCTTTAAAACAAGTGATAAATGATGTAAACACGCATCGAAAGAATTACCATGCACAGTAAAATCATCCATAAACACCTCAATAAAGTTCTCTACATACTCGGAGAAAATACTCATCATGCAGCGCTGAAATGTTGCGGGTGCATTACATAGCCCGAACGGCATGCGGCGATACGCAAATGTGCCGAAAGGGCATGTAAAAGTAGTCTTCTCCTGATCCTCAGGAGCAATTGCTATCTGAAAATAGCCCGAATAACCATCCAAGAAGCAATAATATGCTTTGCCTGCGAGTCTCTCAAGCATCTGATCAATGAAAGGGAGAGGGAAATGGTCTTTCCTAGTTACCATGTTCAGCCTACGGTAATCTATACACACTCTCCATCCATTCTGGACTCGAGTAGGCACTAAATCTCCATCCTTATTCTCTACAACTGTGACCCCACTTTTCTTAGGGACAACCTGAGTGGGACTAACCCACTTGCTATCAGAAATGGGATAGATCATACCTACTTGCAGAAGCTTCAATACCTCCTTCTTTACAACCTCCATCATAGGAGGGTTCAACCGTCGCTGCGGTTGCCTCACCGGTCGTGCTTCGTCCTCTAGCATAATCCGATGCATACAAGTCGATGGACTTATGCCCTTGATGTCGGCAATGGTCCAACCAATAGCTTGCTTATGCTCCTTCAACACCTCCACCAACCGCTTTTCTTGTTCCTTGGTGAGCTTACTAGAGATAATCGCAGGCAATGTATCTCCCTCACCAAGGAACACATACTTCAAGTGATCCAGGAGTGGTTTCAGTTCTACAACTGGTGCCTGCAAAATAGATGGTAACAAAGTGTCGCTAGGCACAGTTAGTTGTAATGAAGGTGGAACCGTGTGCACGAATGACACCCCGGTCAACTCAGCTGCTGTTTCCTGCAAGTTAGCAGATACTAAATCATCAGACTTCTTTTCTGCTATACCGTTCTCAACCACGACCTGCAACTCATCTGGGTTGTCCAAATCGAAAGTTTCCTGCACTAATGGCTCAAACACGTCAATAAGACATAAAGAATGGTCCTCGGTGGGGAATTTTATAGCATTGAAGATGTTATACTCCACCACCTGACCATCAAACTCCATAGTAACAGAACCGCTGCAAACATCAATCTTAGTTTTCGCAGTTCTCATAAATGGTCTCCCTAACAGTATAGGGGCAGCATGTCTATCGTGCTCCATGTCTAGCACATAAAAATCCGCAGGGAAAATCAATTTATCAACCATGACCAAAACATCTTCTATGACTCCCTTAGGATAAACATTAGACCGATCCGCTAATTGAATGACAATATTAGTTTTACTCATACGTCCAAGTTTAAGTGACTGATAGATGGAATAAGGAAGCACATTAATCGAAGCACCCAAATCTAACATAGCTTTATGAAATTCGGTGTCTCCTATAGTACAAGGTATTGTGAATATTCCCGGATCTCCACACTTAGTGGGCAACTTACGTTGAAACACGGCCGAAACATGTTCACTTACCTTCACCTTCTCGATTCCCTTTAGCCGATTATTCCTCTTTATAGTACAAAGTTCTTTTAAAAACTTAGAATATCGAGGGACACTTTTAAGTAACTCTAAAAGGGGAATATTTACCTCACATTTACGAAAGGTTTCGTAAACATCATTATCATGCTCCTTCTTCCGAGTATCCTTTAATGCATCTGGAAAAGGTGGTGGAGGATCGTGGATTTGAACCAATGGTGCCTTCACTGTAGAACTCGGCACCACTTTGTCATCTTCGATCGCATGTGTGTTCCCATCATCAATGACCATCTCTTCTTCCTCTTGGATAGAAACTTCCTTGGATTTAGCTTTAGGCTTCTCGACCTCTACGAGTTGTCTTCCATTTCTCAAAGACACAGCACTCACATTCTTCTTTGGATTTTCTACCGTTTGAGATGGTAGACCACCCGTTTGTCCCGCTTCCAACCGATTAATCGCGGTTGCCAATTGACTCACTTGAGTCTCAAGATTCTTGAAATTTTTCTTGTTTTCCGCTCGATCTTGAGTAACACTTACAGTGAGTGCCCGAATCATGTCCTCCGTGGACATTGATGAACTCGGTGCTGCTTGTTGTTGCGGAACCTGTGATGTGAACTGTTGTCCTTGAGGCCGTGGAATGAATTGACCTCTAGGAGGGCCACTTGATTGTTGGCCTTGAAAATTCCGCCATCCAAAGTTAGGATGACTTCTCCATCCTTCATTGTAAGTCTCGGAGTAAGGATCCCATTTCTTCTTGTTCGAGGTGTTATCCCAAACACCATTCACCTCTTCGGAACTACCCTCTTGCACATAAGGGCATAAATCACTATGATGTCCCTCCGTGGAGCATATACCGCACACCGTAGCTTGTTGCCTACCTCCCATCATAGCTTGGATCACCGACGTTAAACTATCGACTTTCTCTTCAAGGTTCGAAGTAGGGTTCAATGAGCTAACAACGCGCTTTGAATTTCTCCTAGCATAGTCCCTCGAACTTTCCGCGAGATCACTGATAATATTCCATGCTTGCGTCGGGTTCTTGTTCACTATACCACCGCCACTAGCCGAATGAATCATGCGACTATCCTCGGGTGTAAGTCCACCACAGAAATATAAGATGAGATCCTGATCCGAATACCCATGATAGGGACAACTAGCACATAATTGCTTGAATCTCTCATAGAACTCGTACATGGTCTCCCCGTCTCGTTGTTCCACATTGCTAATGGCCTTCTTCAAGTGCGCGGAACGGGACGGTGGAAAGTACTTCTCTAGACACACCTTCTTCATATCCACCCAAGTTGTGACACTATTGGGCGGTAGATAGTACAACCAATCTCTTGCGTTTCCCTTTAATGAAAAGGGAAAAGCTCGTAGCTGAAGTTGCTCATCGGTCACACCCGCCGGCTTCATACTAGAGCACACAATATGGAAATACGAAAGATGTTTGTTCGGATCTTCGATGCTCGTTCCATTGAAAGTGGGTAGATGATGAATCAGACCCGATTTCAACTCAAAGGTGGCTCCCTCGGCTAGAGCTGGAAAAGTAATGCACAATGGTTGAACCGCAAGATCAGGAGCAGTAAGCTCCTTCAGAGTCCGTGTTTCTATTGCCATGATTACTTCGTCCTCAGATTCGGGTACAGACTCCGGTATCGAATCTAGATCACTTTCGGGCTCGGGCTGCTGAAAAATGACCAACTCGCTATTATCACCTCGTCTCCACCTGGAAATGGAACGTTCAATCTCTGAGTCGAAGGGCTCGAGTGGGTTGTTAGTGGAACGAGTATTATGCATAAGCTAGCGTACCTAAAATAAAAATAAAACACAACAATTAACTATTGCCTTCCACGGCAACGACGCCAAAATTTGGTGAGCCGAAGTCGTATGCTCCCAAAGATACTATTTATGCACTTATAACCACAAAACTAATATAATAGTGTAGGGAAATAAGGGTCGATCCACAGAGAAGACAAAGTAATTTAAGTGAATTAAAACTAGCAATAATTAATAACTAAGAAAGGGGGTTGATTGGGTGATTGAGTAACTAAACTAACTAATAACCAAACAACGAAATCGAGAATAATAATGAAGGGTTTCAGATGATTAAAACGATCTCAGATAAGAATTTTCCACAACTAATTATCAAATTGATGATAGACTAACAACTTTCTCCTAACTCTTGAGCAAACTATCGTGGGAAGTAAATCCCGAATCTCACGCGGATATTATTTGACTCGAAACGCGATAATCAAATAACTTAATTATCAAACAACCTAATACACGCGATTAAGTTTAATTCAATAATAGCATTAACGATTAGAGAACGATAGAAGTGACGACCAATAAAACACGCGATTATTAGTTCGAATCACAAGTTAAATCTCTCTCTAACCTAGATATGATGAAACGCATCCAATATTAAGGTCAAAGGTTGTTACTTTATCTAACGGGTTTGAACAATTACGGATTCAATCGCTAGAATAACAATAGATTGAAAAATTGCAAAGATTAATTAGCTACTTTAATCTAAACATTCAACAATCATGCAAAGATGAACGGAGAAATAACAATACTCAAGAGATAGAATAAAGGAGAATTAAAGTCTCACAATTGACTAATTAGAAGCTTCAAATCTTAATCCGAGATGATGGAATTAGTTCTTCATGCTAGGGTTTTTGCCTCTTCTCTAATTCTAATTGAATGTGATATGATTGATAATGAGTCATCAATCTCCCTTAACCTAATACTAGTCTCCTAATAATAATAATAATAATAATAATAATAATAATAATAAAATAAAAAGATATAAAGTTTTCTAAATAAAACAAAGTCTTCAAAACGGAATAAATTAAAGCGGAATAGAGCTGAGACGCGTCACGGAGACAGGATGCCGCGCGAGTCGTGTGGAGGTCGCGCGACTCGCCTGTCAGCCTGATCACCTTCTGGTTTTCTTCGTTGCCTCCTCGCGTCTTCTATTGGGCTCTCCAATTCTTCATGAATCATTCGTTCTCAGCCCACGTAACGATCGAGATTAGAATGCTCAAAATAGTTCATATTACCTTCGTACCAAAATAACTTAAATATACCACAAGATACTCGATTAAGCTCACAAAATTACACAAAAACCGTCGTAATAACTACGACTAACTCCGGCCCATCATCTATATAAAGTACCAAACACGTTTATAATAGTAGGAGTGTTAATACATGACATTAACTATTACTCTAATCAAATATTGACATTCTTGAGCATTTAGATGAGTAAGTAAAAGACCGTTTTATATTACTTACTAAATTTTTCGAGTTAAAACATTTAAAATTCAGAATAAACTCTGTCATCATCGTAATCTTACTCGAATAATCGAATCCGAATAAAAAGAACATGAGGAAATAGAAAAGATACGTAATCAAATATCTTAGTGATTAATTAAATGAAGAATTGGAGTATAATGGTTGAAGTAGTCATAATGCATAACAGTGTGATTCATTGGTGCAAGTAGATATTCGGCATGCTGATGATGATAGTGAAATCAGCAAATCAATTAGAGGATTACGTTAAGCGGCTATAACGTAAATGATTAGCTCTTTAGTGGTGGGGTATTTATTTATTTAATTAATTATTGCTACCAATTTCGTTTCTGAATTGAAATTTCTTGTCAATTAGGTCATGACAATAACATGTGTAGTTTTCAGTGTCAAAAGAAAAGGGAATATATGGTTATTATTCTCGTATAGAAAAAAACATGGAAATTTTATTAGGTAAGGTCATAAAATGTTGGTTCCGTGGGTGACAAAAGGGTGACTGTCTCGGCTTTTGCTTTCTTATCTTTTCTACTATTTACTTGGTCATTAACAGTTGTAAATTAAAATTGTGATGTCGGACATCCTAACCTTATTACTTGTGTAAGTAACCCCAACATTTACTAGGATAACAACTTCTTAGCTTTAAATTTGTAATCATACATACACGGATTTTTATTCCTGATTAACCATATATGCATAGAATAAAAGGAAACAAAATTCATAAATATTAATTTTAGTGCTTACTTTTTTCTTCTAACTTCGTTCTACAATTTCAAGATTTGATCATAGAAATAAAAAAATAAAAAATAAATAAAAATCGTATTTGACATAAACTAGTATATATCTGTGCAATATTGCACATGTTTGCAATAAATTGTGATGAAGGGTTGAGGGAGGGAGGGATTGGCGCAGGGGTTGTTCCTAGAGGATCGAATGGGGAGAAGTTGTGGGCCAAGAGCACGAGGAGACTTGGGGGGGTCGGACGTGGGAGAAATAGAAGTGGAGGTGATTCTCGAGGGTGTCAAGGAAGGGTGGTGCAGAATGACATCGTAGTGTGCAATGTTGTAGGATCGGGATTCTACTTTGGATCGATAGGGAGGGTAGAATCGACTCGGTAGAAGCGGATCATAGAATCGTAAGATTCTACAAACTCACTAAATATAGTTTTTTTATTTAACCAAAACATATTATTAAAGATCAAATTACTCATTTATTACTGATAAGGCCCTATTCTTTAGGATTGAAACTGACTGAACTGAACTAAACTGAACGTGTCTGAACTCAATAGAATGAATTTGAACTTAACTGAACTGAATGAGTCTGAACTTAACGGAATAAAAAAATAATACTCGATAATAATAATAATAATAATAATAATAATAATAATAATAGTAAAATAAAAATAATAATAATAGTAGTAATAATAATAGTAGTAGTAGTAATAATAATAATAATAATAATAATAATAATAATAATAATAATAATAATAATAAGAATAATAATAATAATAATAATAATAATAATAATAATAATAACTCGTGCGATTAGGGCGAGCGATAGGGAACGTGCGTTTAGGGCCAACTAGGGCACGTAAGGCTGCCGGCGCCCGCTGTCTGCCGGCGTCACGCCCTGCTGGTCGGCGTTCTGCCCTGGTGGTCGGCCAGTTCGAGGGAGAGGGGAACAGTTCGGGGAGGGCGATTTCGGTTTCGGTTTGTGATTAGGGCTTCGTCCAATGCCACCTTCACGTCGACTCCGCTGCCGCCTTCTGGCACTACAAAAATCAAGCCGGAATTGCGTCGGACAAATCCGACGCAAACTGAAGATTGCGTCGGATTAACCGACGCAAAAGGCCGCCATTATAATTTGACGCAATTTTTTTTTTTGCATCGGCTAATCCGACGCATATCTGTTGCGTCGGCGTTGCGTCGGCTAATTCGATACGAAGACATGGAGGTCAACGCCCCTGTCAATGGGTTTGCGTGGGATTAGCCGACGCAAAGTCAACAGAATGTTTGACTTTGCGTCGGCTAATCCCACGCAAAGCCCCTCAGTCAAATCTCAGTCAATGGCTTTGCGTGGGATTAGCAGACGCAAAGTCGACAGGCTGTTTGACTTTGCGTCGGCTAATCCCACGCAAACTCATTGACTGAGATTTGATTGAGGGACTTTGCGTGGGATTAGCCGACGCAAAGTCAAACATTCTGTTGACTTTGCGTCGGCTAATCCCACGCAAACCCATTGACTGAGATTTGACTGAGGGACTTTGCATGGGATTAACTGACGCAAAGTCAACAGAATGTTTGACTTTGCGTCGGCTAATCCCACGCAAAGCCTATTAACAAAAAAATCGTTTCTTTGTTTTCAGCTCCCCATATGCGCGAAATAAAAGAATCTGCAATTAAACAACCCACTCCTACAACAAACCACAACAGCAGCACATCCCAAACAAAAATTCATCAATAACTCCAATCAAAGCTCTCGTACATATCTTCTTCACAAAACTCCTCAAAACGAAACAAACATAAACCAGTGTAATGTTATAGAAAATGAAAATATATTACAAAGACAACCAGCGCTAGGTTCAGAATTCTATCTAGGAGTTGGTAAAATATATACAAACGATGCAACCAGAATCTAAGCAAGTAACATAAGAGAGCGGAACTACCTACGAAAGGGACTCAATATGCTCCGACCCATGGGGATGACCATCGTTGTTGTCGTCATCGTCGCGTCTAGTCATGCGTGGTCCTCCACTACATCCCTCGTTCCCCGTGGCGAACCGTTCCCTCATGAACTGAATAAACTGGTCCTGCTCTTCGCACCTCTTCTCCAATGTCTTCAGGCGCTCTTCTTGTCTTTCGAATTTATCTTCCATACGCTCGTTGAGTGTGCGTTCCTGCGAGGTGGCGGTGGGGAGGTATGTGTCCGCAGATACCTCCTTACCACGGTTCAAGCATGGGCGAAAGAGCTCTTTCGCCACGTTACCTATCCCCCAAAACCTTTTCTTTGAGTTGTAGCCAGCTGTCACATCGTGGAAGATCTTCAAGGTGTTGGGTGCTTGATCAGAGGCGCGTGCCTCCTCCACCGCTTTCTCGTAGCTCTCCTGAAACATCAACATGAAACAGTGTTATAACTTTAGGAACACATACTATCACATCGTAATTTTCATGCCTAGTATATTTTTTAAAAACATTACTACTACTCACAACGATCTCCGGTCCTCTAGGGTCAATCCACTTGCCGTCTTTCCCCTTCTTCGTCTTCTCCAAGAGCTGGACCGGGGTTGCAGATGGGCCCTTCATATAACAGTGTTAAAATTTTCAGCATTTATTTACCAATAGTATATATTGAATTATAATCAAATTTTTTACTTGTGTTATAAACACTTACCAACTGCGCGAAGGCTGTTGCTTCACTCCTACTTCCAAGGCAGCTAGTGGGTTTGGCCACCCCGTCCACCTGCCCACCTCTCCTGTTCGACGACTTAATCGCCGATTTCTTCTTGAAGGCTGGGTCGGCAGCGTTCCTCTTCAATGTCTCCCACTTATCTTGCGGAATCCAATCCGCCTTCTCGACCCTCGGGACAGCTCGCTGGAATAGGTCGGTTATCTTCTTCTTAATCCGAGTCTCATATTCCGACCTGAGGTCGTACCCCAGGTCTATACGTACTCTCTTCTATTTGTCAAAAAAAAGATTCGTTAGCTACAATTGAATGTATAAATCTTGCAACGAAAACTATAGAAACACAGACGAGGTAATTACCGCGAAGTGCATATACATAGCTTCGCGAGCTTCCAGTGGCGCCTCCGTCCAGCTACGGTAGGCGCCGGGGGTGGACGCATACGTCATGATTACGGAATCCCGCATATAATCAGAGTACTTCTTGTCGTCCCACCTACACAAGTCATTTATGATAATGTGAAGCAAATAAATGAGTGAAAATTTAGAAAAGAACTGGTTACAACAACTAAAACTCACCAAGTAGCTTCCTTCACTTTCTGCAGTGATAGGTACGATTTCTCAGGTGTGGCAACGTAGACCGTCGCCCCGACTTCCTAGACAGCGTCCACACCTAGGATGAAAGGAGTCCTAGGCACGTCCTCCTCCATATGGTCACCTTGGCTGCTGGTCCCCGTCAGCATCTCACTGCCACCTGCCATAATCACGTCTACAAAATATGTTTGCGCAAAGTTAAACTGTAGAGTCAGTTTGTTTAGGGTAAAGCAGGAATTTCATTAAGTACCAAAATAGTCTTCTATTACAAATAAATAAATTACAACTTATGCGAATAAGATACAAACAACTACATAATTGCTAATTATCGTCACTGTCACTGTCACTGTCCGCGTCGGTGTGCGGTTCAATGAACCCCTCGTCCCCATCTTCATCATCATCGTCCCAGTCATTATTCACCTCATCACCGTCATCTTCATCGTCGACGACCAAGTCGTCCTCATCACCCTCTCCCTCAGGAACAATCCAGTCGGCAAACTCGTCGTCCTCCCCTACAGCACCAGCAACTTCAACTACATATTCTTCTTCATTGACGTCATTGTCTTCGATTAGAATTGATGACATTGGCTGATAAGTACCAACTACACCATCTTGGTAGACGTCATCGTCGATGATAGGATTATCAACTTGTGATCTTGCCTTGATTTTGAAAACCGCAGACCAATTTGTACTCTTTTTTCCCTTTGGGTAAGGTGCATAGCAGACTTGATCGACTTGATACGCCAACACAAAAGGGTTGTGCCCTCGCAGTTTTCTCGTCAGGTCGACATCCACAAGATTGTAGTTCTCATGAACAGTGACTCCGTGCGGGGAGTTGTCGATCCAATCACATTTGAACAGTATGGCCTTGCAGTTTTTGTGGTTGTCGTAGTAGTCCAGCTCGATCACCTCGAGTAATGTTCCATAGTAATCTGACCCTTCGGTGGACAACACACATACGCCGTTACTTTTGATCAGTTTTGGAACATCAACACCCTCGACAAACACACGGAACTTGTACCCGTTAATTGTATATCGCCTCCAAGTTCTGACTCGTGAAGACGGCCCAGTGACTAGAGGTCTTACAATGGGATCCTCCAGCGCTTCAGGCTATTGTCAACATAAAATTCGTCGAAAAATAATGCAATTAAATTTTGTACCAAACACATACACAATTTATAATGATCAAGCAAATAGCATTTCAACATACTTGAGTACGTAGCCAAGAGGGAAACAGTGACTCATATGCCACCCAAACATCTTCAGATGTTGTCACTTCCCCATGTTCTGCCATAATGAAAGCCTCGAATTTCCTGAAATGGTCAGCAATTGTACTTAATCACACATACTACCAATTATGAGGAGGGTATGTTGTACGTGAGTTACTTACTCCTCGTACGGTCTGATTACAGGGCCACAGTTTCTCAGAACGTAGGAGTGTGCCTGCTTGTACTCAACATCGGTCAACCACCTCTCCTTACATTTTCCAGTGGTGCTTCCAACATCAGACTGAAAGGGTTCCACCTCTATTTGGTGGTCTTCAGTCTGATGCGCACCCACGTCTAGGTCTTTAGCTTTTGTGTTAACGTGCTCTTCGAAGTAGAAGGAGCAGAAGTTTGATGTCTCCTCTAACAAATACGCGTTGCATATTGAACCCTCGACACGTGCTTTGTTACTAATTTTTTTTTTCAGATGGTTTAAGAACCTGCAAATTAAAATATTAGCTACCATGTAAGACTTAATTGGTAATCAATGCACGGGAAGTCACACTAAGGAGAGTTGGGGACGTTACCTTTCGAATGGGTACATCCACCGGTACTGAACAGGACCGCCAACCCTTGCCTCATACGGCAAATGAAGTGGGAGATGCTCCATCGAGTTGAAGAATGACGGAGGAAATATTTTCTCCAACTTGCAAAGGATCTCGGGAATACTGTTCTCAAGTCGATTCATGGACTCGACTGACACCATAGTGGAACACAAATCTCGGAAGAACTGACTGTTCTCTGTCAATGCATTCCACGTGTTCATTGGCACTAGCTGCTTCAAAGCTACTGGCATCAAGCGCGACATAAACACGTGACAGTCGTGGCTTTTCATGCCATGCAAAATTAACTTGGACTGGTCCACACACCGGGATAAGTCGGATGCGTAACCATCCGGAAACTTCAAACCACTCACCCAATCACACAAAGCCTTCCTATCATTTTTGTCCATAACAAAGGACGACGATTTGGGTCGCCCAAGACACAGTTCCTTGAAATCTGCTTTGCCTTTTGGTCCGAAGGCTGTCTTGTTCGGTACATCCATCACGGTGTTGATAATCTGCTCAAAGAAATTCTTCTCGATATACATAACATCAAGGTTGTGTCTGATAAGCAGAGTGTGCCAATACGGAAGTTCCCAGAATATGCTCTGCTTCCACCAACCTTCCTTCTTGTCCTTCAATTTCTTCAACTGTTGGTGGGTAGCGTGTACTATTGTAGGGTACTTCTGCACATCTGTCCATATCTCATCGCTTGTTAACCGTTTACATGCGATCCTAGTTTCATCGGGTTGTTTCTTCAGGAAAATCTTACAGTTATGCCTAAATGGATGGTCGAAAGGTAGAAATTGTCTGTGACAGTCAAACCAAGATACCTTTCCGCTATTTTTAAGCCAAATGGATTTTTGATCCTTCGCTTGACAGTAAGGACAAGCACGGTAACCCGTTGTACTCCAACCAGACAACATCCCGTAAGCTGGGAAGTCGTTAATGGTCCACATTAGTGCAGCTCGTAAATTGAAACTAGTTTTCCTCGACACATCGTACGTGTAAATCCCATTATCCCACAAACTTTTTAACTCTTCAAAAAGTGGTTGGAGATACACGTCCATATTGGCTTTCGGGTTCTTAGGACCAGGAACAATAAGTGACAGGAGCATAAATTGTCTCTTATTGCATAACCACGGTGGTAGGTTGTACGGTGTCAAAATAACCGGCCAACATGAGTACGACTTGCCGAACTGCCCGTAGGGTGAGAAACCATCTGCACACAAACCCAAACGTACGTTGCGCGGCTCTTTCGCGAACTCGGGATGTTTGGTATCAAATGTCTTCCAAGCTTCACCGTCGCTTGGGTGTGTCATCATACCACTAACTCTGATTTTGGAGTTACTGTGGTGCCAACTCATCTCGCCCGCAATTTTCTTTGTCGCATACAGTCTTTGCAGCCTCGGACCTACTGGGAAGTAAGTCAAAACCTTAGTTGGTACTCTCTTCCTCCTAGTATTTTTTGTTCGACTCTTGTATCTCTCGGATCCATATTTCCTACACGCGTCGAGGTCTGAATCTCCCTTCCAGAACAGCATGCATCCATTCGGACACGAGTCTATCTTTTCATGGGGGAGTTGGAGGCCCTTCAACACATTTTTAACCTCGTAGAAATTATTTGACATGACATTCTCCTTTTTCGGTAGAAGGTCACTAATCAGTTGGATCCAACCGTCTAAATGTCTTAAGGCCATGTTGCTCTCGCACTTCAAATTCAGCATCCTTGAAGCGACTTGCAACAGACTCATATCGCACCCGCCATAAACTGGGAGTTTAGCATTTTTTAGCATTTCGAAAAAGGAAAGGACTTGTGGGTTGGGTTCATGTTGCACTTCTTCGTCGCTTATGTTGTCTGGGTTACGTTCCTCCTCCATGATGTCCTCAACCGTCGTACGTAGTGCGTCCTCAACGAAGTCCCGGTACGGATTTTCGCGAACAGGTTCTTGTAGGCGACTACTTTCATTTTCACCATGATATGTCCACACGTAGTAGTTCTCAACAAAACCGTGCTTGTATAGATGTTGTTTGACATCTACTTCATGTTTTAAGGCACGGTTTTGACATTTTCTACATGGGTACCTAAGCTGCTCGCTAGTGTAGTGGGGGTTATTATCTAAGGAAAACTTGATGAACTCCTCCACACCGTCTCTAAATTCTATTTTCGGTCGCTTATTGTTGGCCAGTCTCTCGTACATCCAACTCCGTTCTACTCTATTCATTCTATATGGATTGAACTATGAATGATTAGGGTATGTAGACATGAACAAAATGGCGTGGGGAAAGAAGTCAACAACATGGAATTTGAAGAAAAGTTCGCGAATTTCACCATAAGTTGGAACTCTCACAACCATCAATTTAAAAACGATTCATCACCGGGGACCTTATCACTCCAACCTAAACCCATTATTGTGCGTTCCATGTCACTGATAAACACGAAATTGTGTAATGTCGATAAGAGAAAAATTCGGCAGCAATTCGCCTTAGTTCTCCAAAAGCACAATGTGGAATATATGAAAACTCCACATATGCAATCGAAGAACATTGAGGTAATTGTCACCAAATTTTGCTCTTACCAACACCACACAATTTCATGTTTACCACCTAAGTGACATGAAAGGCACAAGAACAGTCCCAAAACGGGGACTGTCCAAGAATTACTCCTAATGAGTAACTCTTGAACGGGCACTAGGTAGGTCTGAGTAGATTTCAAACAATGTTCATGCACAGTACACAACGAAAACAAATAACAACAATCATATCTCAACACAGTAATCCAAAACATTAATACTTACTATAATTACAACCACTAACTGCTGAAATTTAAGAAACAAAACGAATTTCCCTTTTTTTGGTATCGTTTATGTAGTAGAAGTACATAGTAGAAGATTAGTAGTAGTTGTAGAAAATTAGTAGGAGTAGTAGTAGTAGAAAATTAGTAGTAGTAGTAGTAGTAGAAAATTAGTAGTAGTAGTAGTAGTAGTAGTAGTAGTAGAAAATTAGTAGTAGTAGTAGTGGAAAATTAGTAGTAGTAGTGGTGCAAAATTAGTAGTAATAGTAGTAGTAAATTAGTAATAGTAGTAGTAGTAGTAAAAGTAGAAGTAGGAAATTCGTAGTAGTAGTAGTAGTAGTAGTAGAATATTAGTAGTAGTAGTAGTAAAAGTACAAGTAGTAAATTAGTAGTAGTAGTAGTGGTGGAAAATTAGTAGTAGTAGTAAATGTAGAAGTAGGAAATTAGTAGTAGTAGTAGTAGTAGTAGTAGTAGTAGAAAATTAGTATTAGTGGTAGTAGTAAAAGTAGAAGTAGGAAATTAGTAGTAGTAGTAGTAGAAAATTAGTATTAGTGGTAGTAGTAGAAAAAATTAGTAGTATTAGTAGTAGAAAATTAGTAGTAGTAGTGTTAGTAGTACATAGTATTAGTAGTAGGTTATTAATATTAGTAATATTAGTAGTAGCATTAGTAGTAATGAAGTATTTTAATGTAATATTAGTAAAACTACTAATTAATCTACTACTAATACTAGTACCCATCTACCTCAACAAATCTAATTCATTATACTACTACATACTAATACTACTAATCTAATAACACAATTTCTAACCTAATACAATAATCACTAATACCTAATTAACATACTAACTAACCTAATTCACATACTACAATTACCGTCTAACAATAAAACGAAATTAAATCTAATTCACATAATAATTAACCTAATTCACATAGTAATTAACCTAATGAATATACTAATTAACATACTAACATAATCTGGTAATTAATCTAATTAACCTAATTTAGGTACTAACATAATCACCAAATTAACTAATTAACCTAATTTAGGTAGTAAAATAATCACCAAATTAATCTAATTACCCTAGTATACTTCTTATTCTGATTAATCTAATTAACATGTTAATATGAACATAATTAAACTAATTACTCTAATTAGCTACCAATCAATCTAATTACCTAATAATGAACTTAATCAAACCAATTAATCAAACAAATTAATCAAACCCTAATGATCAATTAATCAAACCCTAATCATCAAACCTTAATTATCAATGAACTACCAATTAACAATGAACTACCAATTAATCAAACCCTAATTATTATACCTGAAGATTGGGGGTCGGGTTAGGGTTTTTCGACTTCGCCGGAGGTGCGCCGGAGGTTCGCCGGCAGGGTAATTCGTGGGGGGTTTAGGGTTCTGGGTCGCCGGGGTTCTGGGTCGCCGGGTTTCTGGGTCGCCGGCAGCGTTCGTCGCGCGTGGGGGAATAGGGTTCGCCGGTTTTTGGTCGTCGCCGGCAGGGTAGGATGGGGGTCGCCGGTTTAAGGTTTTGATTTGGGGGTCTAATTAGGGTGAAGGTGGTCGCCGGATCTGGGTAGGATGGGGTCGCCGGAGGTGCGCGTTGGAGGTCGCCGGAGGTCGTCGGTTTTTCGCCTTCGATCTAGAGAGGAAGTTGGGGGTTCGGGTTTTGGGTATGTTATGTTCTCGCGTAATTTTTTTTTTATATATTAAAACATTTGCATCGGAACAGCCGACGCAAACCGACGCAGAATTCAAGTTTGCGTCGGCTAATCCGATGCAGTCCGTGATATTTTTTTTTTTTAAAAGGTTGCGTGGGATTAGCCGACGCAATCAGACGCACTATTCACCTTTGCGTCGGCTAATCCGATGCAACACTATTAATTCTTTTGACTAAATTTTTTTTATTTTGACGCACAGTGCATCGGATTAGCCGACGCAATCAGACGCACTATTCACCTTTGCGTTGGCTAATCCGATGCAACGCTATTAATTCTTTTGACTAATTTTTTTTTATTTTGACGCACAGTGCATCGGATTAGCCGACGCAATCAGACGCAATATTCAACTTTGCGTCGGCTAATCCGATGCAATGCTATTAATTCTTTTGACTAAATTTTTTTTATTTTGACGCACAGTGCATCGGAGTAGCCGACGCAATCAGACGCAATATTCAACTTTGCGTCGGCTAATCCGATGCAACGCTATTACTTCTGTTGACTAAATTTTTTTAATTTTGACGCACTGTGCATCGGATTAGCCGACGCAATCAGACGCAATACTAAAATTTGCGTCGGCTAATCCGATGCAAAGCTATTAATTCAGTTGACTGTTCTTTTTAATTTTGACACAGGCTGCATCGGATTAGCTGACGCAATTTTTTTTTTTTGTGTCTGGTTGCGTCGGCTAATCCCACGCAAAACCTTTTACATAGTGGCGCCAACCCAAAATTATTGGCGCCTCTATAATGGAGTCGGATAGCGTCGGCTAGTCCCACGCAATATTATTGCATCGGATTAGCCGACGCAAATCGACACAGTTACGCCAGTTGCGTCGGATTATAAATCCGACGCAACTTATCCGACGCTATTTCCGCTGTTTTTAGTAGTGTGGCCTCATGCCGCCTCAGGCCTCACGCCACCCACCCACCGCGCGCCGGCAGCCTTCCTCTGCCGGTGGCCGGTTTTTGTTTTGAGAGGAGTTAGTGCGCGTGGGTTGCTGTTGCTGCTGTGTTGCCGTCGGTTTTTACGCTGGTTCTGACCACGCCGGGATTCCTGACCACGCCGGGCTGCCTAGGTTGGGTTGCTGTTCTCCAGCATGCCGTGTGTGGGTGGTTCAGGTCGGTTCGGTGCTGGTGTTTCGGTACTACTCGGCTGCAACGGTTTCTCTTCGTGTGTTGGTTAGGTTCTTTTTATCCCCTTTTCGGTTTCGGTTTGCTCTTCTTCGTGTTCTTGCTTTTCGGGTTTCTCTTTTTGGGTTTGCTTTTGCTACATTTATTTTTCTTCGCGATTTTTGCTTTTTCGGTCTGCTTTGGCGTGTTATTTCTGCCTTCGTCCTGTCATGCCCGAGCTTGTGCGGTTCCATTGTCCTTTTGCGGGCCTCGATAGGTGTAGGGATGGTTGGGGTAAGGGTCTTGTAAAAAGTTCGTTGCTCTTCCATCTCCGTGATCATCACTGTAAGGGAGATGCCCGGCGGGAAAACATGCGTCAATCTCTTTCTTCTTTATTTGTTTTTTTGGCTGCTGACACTACTTTTCGTTGGATGGGTATTTGGTTGTGTGGAGTTTGCTTTCGCACTCATACTCATAGCATAGGGTGTAAGCATGGTGGGGAGGTTATTGCGGCTCCTAATTGTGGGGATGGGGTTATTCGCTTTGTCCTACATGGCTTTCCCCAACCATCTGCCCCTACTATTTCATCGTCTAGTGTCGTTGGTGGTCCTTCGGTTATTGGGTTTACCGTGGCTTCTCTGGATTGCTTATTGGCTAAGGGGTTACGTACGGTTAAATCCATCCCTCCTAAGTGTCGTCTGGGGTTTTCTCGGGTTCTTAGGGGGGCCCTTGATGAGGTGGCTGCCTCTCCTCGTGATCTCTCTTGTTGGGTCACCTTGCTTGCGTTGCCTCTTTGCATACTTAAGACTTTCTCCCCTAGGAGTAACCTTGAGTGCCGATCTGTTATTTGGCAACAGCGCCAGGAGGAGAGTATTTCTACTACCATTCGTTGTTGGGGTGAGCTGGGTGGCCGTTTGCTTCTTCTGCAAGATACTTTTGCTGAGGTTGCTCCTTCTTTTAGTGTGGATGAGGATCTTGACTTGAGTGACCTCAACATTAGACAGTGTCGGAGGAAGATTTGTGATGGACATTACACTGCTGCTGTCCGTGTCCTTTCTTCTTCTGGCGTTGCTCCTTACACGGATGATACTCTTGTGGCTTTGAAGGATAAGCACCCCGTCGTCCCTTCCCCCGCTTTGCCTCCTTTGCCTGGTAATAACCATTCCCTCACCGTGTCTGCATCTGTGGTTCTGGATATGATTAGAGGTTTTCCGCGTGGCACTTCCTGTGGGAGGGACGGTTTTCGTGCCCACCACCTTTTGGTTTGTTTGAGTGGTGCCGCAGTTACTGTCTCGGATGATTTGGTTGCATCTGTCACTCGAGTGGTTAATCTCTTTCTCGAGGGCAGCTGCCCGCAGGTCCTCGGTGAGTACATTGCTAGTGCCCCGCTCACCCCGCTTGTTAAACCAGGCGGTGGTATTCGTCCTATTGCTGTTGGTACGATTTGGAGACGGCTTGTCTCTAAGGTTGGTGCTTTCCTGATTGGTCCGTCCCTGTGTGGCTATTTCTCTGGCCTCCAGTTTGGGGTTGGGGTATCTGGTGGGGGTGAGGCTATCATGCATGCCTTGAACCGGTTTGTTGAGGATCAGGGTGATGAGGTGGGTCTTTCCATGCTTTTGGTGGACTTTCAGAATGCTATTAACATGGTGGATCGGGAGATCATGTTACAAGAGGTTCGTAATCACTGCCCTGTTCTTTCCCGGTGGGTGGAATTTTGTTATTCTAGTCCTGCTTGGTTATATTATGGTGAGCACAGCTTGTGGTCTTGTCTGGGGGTCCAACAGGGAGACCCTTTGGGTCCTCTGCTTTTTTCTTTGGTTTTACATCCCTTGGTTTGTAAGATCCGAGACTCGTTTGACTTAAGGTTGCAGGCTTGGTACTTGGATGATGGCACTATTGTCGGGGATACCTTGGTCGTGGGAAAGGTCCTAGAACTGATTATGGAAGATGGTCCTCGATCGGGACTTCATCTTAATGTCAGTAAAACTGAGGTTTTTTGGCCTATGGAAGATCCTAGGAGCAGACTTCCTGGTGTCTTCCCTTCTTCTATCGCCAGACCGATGCGTGGTGTCAAAGTCCTTCGCGGGCCTGTTAGTGTGTGTCATGACTTCAGCAGTGAACTTGTGATGAGTAGAGTTACTAGAACCATCGCGCTTATGGGTTCTGTTGCTTTGTTTGATGATCCGCAGTGTGAGTTGCTGTTGCTCCGGGCTTGTACTGGTATTTTCCAAACTTTATTTCGCTTTACGTACTTGCCCACCTACTGTTTTTGAGTCGGCTAAGCTTGCTTTTGACTCGGCACTTCGTTCTCATTTAGAACGTATTGTTGTTGCGTCTGGGCCTGGGTTTGGCGACTGGCAGTGGCGGCTTGCCACCCTTCCCTTTTCTTATGGAGGGCTTGGGGTGTATGCCGCTGGAGATGTCATTAATTATGCTTTTGTGGCGTCTCGACTGCAATCTGTGGGTTTGCAAGCTATGTTGCTTCGTGCGGCGGGCGTTTCGGACCCTGGGCCTACTTTCGATGTGGCTTTGTTTAGGCTTAAGGAGGTTTTGGGCTCTGTTGTGTGTAATCCTAGTGAGATCGCTGCCCCCAAACTTATGAAGTTTTTGGCAGACATATATTTCTCGAGGGTTGTTGCTACTGCAGATTCAGATTTCTCTTTGACCCCCCGCCAGGTTGCATTGTGGAAATCTCAGCGAGACAGCCATGGTTCTGATTGGCTGCGTGCTATACCTATTTCTGGGTTGGGTCAGACTATGAACGGTCGGACATACCGATGTGTGCTTAGTTATCGGTTGGGCGTTCCTCTGTTCTCTGTGCGGCTGTCCCTGGGCCGTGTCCTGCCTGCTCTCGGGTTTTTAGTGATGATATCTACGGGGACCATGCTGTCTCATGTGCGGGTATTGTCGGTATAAAACACCGGCACAACCTCGTCCGCGATACACTTTTAGATATCTGTTTCCGCTCTGGGGTCTCGGTAGGTAAGGAGGTTGATATTGGCCTGATTGACGATCATGATAGATCCTTGCGACCTGCTGATTTGCTGCTCTATTCATGGGACAAGGGGCGTGACGTATGTGTTGATCTTGCTGGGTCTTCTCCTTTGACTCAGTCCGGGCTCTCCGACTTCTTACTTGGACGTGTTGTGGGTGACGCTGCTCGGCGCAAGTGCGTCAAGTATCGGGGCCTGTGCGCGGGGCTAGGTTATGGGTTCTTTCCTTTTTCCTTCTCTTCTTTAAGAGAATTGGAGGCGGATGCTGTAAGCTTGCTTAAAAGGATTCAAAAATTCTCGATAGCACCGGATGCCGGAGCACCCGCTAATCCTTTTATTTTTACTCGGCTTAGCTTTGCTATAGCTAAGGGGGTGGGGGCCCAGATTGTATCTCGACTACCCACCAATTTTTTGTAAACTATGTTTTGTTTCATAAATAAAATTCTCCCATTTATTAAAAAAAAAATTAAAAAATAAAAAATAAAAATTAATAATAATAATAATAAACAAATTACGTGAAGAGAGAGAAAATTTTCTCTCTCTAGACGGTTTTCTCTCTTTGTAATTCTGTTTCGCGAGCTTCACTGTTCATCCATGGATTCTGCAGCTTCCATCATTGTTAAGCGAGGGCCAGGACGTCTAAAGAAGGCTCACCGCTCTCTTCCTCCGCCTTCAGGTGGTGGTAGAGAGAAGATTGTTGATGAATTGCAGGAGCGACAAAGCGCTAGAGAATCTTCGCGTCAAGCTTCGTTAAATGATGTCATTTTGAATGCCATGGTTTCTGTTGGTAAAATCTCTTCCTCTGATGATTCGTTTGTTAAAACTACAGTTCATATGAATGAAAAAGATGAAATTGAGGTGAATGTTGAAAAACCCCCTGTCACTAAGGATAAACCCAAGGAACCTACGCCTAAAACCTGGTCTAAAATCGCTGCTAAGCAGCAACAATTAGGCATGAATCTGCAGTTCTGTGAGGAGGTAGTGGATGTTAATGAAATTAACATTGATTTATATGATTTTGAGGACGAATTGAAACTATGGAGCTTTACTCTAATGGGTAATGTCATTGGTGCTAAACCCTCGATTCAGGAGATGAAGAAATTTGTCACTGATAAGTGGAGATCTCTTGCTGCGCCCATTATCCAATACTTTAAGAAAGGATGGTTCTCCTTTCGCTTTGATTCAAAAGAATCGCTAGAAAGGGTCCTAGGAGGAGGTCCTTGGAGTTTAGGGCAAAATACCCTTATCTTGAAGGAATGGACCCCTGAATTCTCGGCTACTATGGATATGGTTTCATGTGTTCCAATCTGGGTTTTGTTCCCTGACCTTGATCCTTTTCTATGGTCGGATATAGTGCTTGGCAAATTGGCAAGCAAGATTCGGAAGCCACTTTGTGTGGATTTAGCAACCACGACTAAAGCAAAGTTATCCTTTGCCAGGGTTTTGATAGAGGTGGACATTTCTCAACCTTTGTTAGAACATGTTGTTATATCTACTCCTTTTAATGACTACTCGGTACAAAAAGTTCAGTATGAGTGGGTTCCTTATTTTTGTAAGGGATGTAGTAAGTTGGGGCATACAATATCAAACTGTAAATGGGAAAAGAAGGAGAAGGAGGCTATTGAATCTCAGATTAAACCAGTAGAGAAGGTGAATTTGCCTCCTACTGGTTTGGTTTCTTCTTCTCTTAATGAGCTAGGTGGTACCTCAGAGCTCTTAAGGGAAGGTGAGTACCCAGAGGTGAGGAATGAGTCCTCTTTGCCTGGTGGAAAGGTCCCTAAGGAAGCTGTTGTAAAGCACTCAGAATGCTCTCATGATGATGAGGATGGACTTTTTTTATCCTATTTCTAAGAAGAATTCTTCTTCTAAGAAACATCAGCCTACCCCCACTATTGAGGCTATGCCTTTGGTGAACAAATTTCAGGCTTTCCTGGGGCTTGAAGTAGGTCATTTAAATACTGAAGTTGGACTAGGTGGTACTTCAGATTCCTTGGGAGTGGTTGAGTATCCAGAGGTCTCTATGCCTGGAGAAAGCCATTCCCTTGTGATTTATGTAATGCATCAAGAATGTCCAGAGGGTGAGGCAACTGTTTATGTGGAAGGATAGGAGGCAATACCCCTTGATAAATCTCCTCATGAAAGTTGCTTCTTGGAACATTAGAGGATTCAATGATCCTCTTAAACATAGTGAAGTTTATGATTTTTTAGTGGCTAATAAAATTGATTTCCTAGCAATACTTGAAACCAGGGTCAAGGTTAATAAAGCTCCTCCTATTTCGAGAAGTACTTTTAGTAATTGGATGGTGGAGAATAATTACAATCAGCACTACAATGGTAGAATTTGGATACTCTATAATGCAGCTACAGTTTGTTTTTAGACATCTCAAAAGTCTGATCAGCACATCTCTGGCTCTTTGCATCATTTTAAGTCCAATAAGGATATGAAAATTTGGTGGTTTATGCTCATAATAAGGGAACTTTGAGGCTGCAACTTTGGGAGAATCTTCTTGCTCTTTCTAGTAATAAAGCCTGGTTACTCTTGGGTGACTTTAACATTGTGAGATGTCCTGATGAGAAGTTTAATCAGTGTTTGTTGAGATGTAGGATGGATGATCTGCAGGGGTATGGTTGTAGTCTAACCTGGACTAATAAGCATGATCCTGATACCAAGATCTGGTCGAAACTAGATAGGGCCCTTGTTAATCCTGATTGGTTGCAAGAATTTCCTAATGCTTCTGCAGTATTCTGTGAACCAGGGATTTCTGATCATTCTCCCCTTATTGTCTCTATACTTCAAAATATTAGACATAAGAAGAGATTTAGCTTTCTTAATAGCTGGATTAGTCATTCTGATTACAGTAAGGTGGTTCACACAGCTTGGTCCACTTATGTTTATGGGTCTCCTATTTTTAGGTTTTTTCAAAAGCTTAAATACACTAAGGTGGCTCTGGTGAAACTCCATAAAAGTGGTTTTACTAATATTTCAGATCAAGTGTTGAATGCTGAAAAGGACCTTATGGAATGCCAGAGGAAGATTATTTTGTCTCCTTTGTCACCAGTTCTTCTTAGCCAGGAACAGGCTCTACTAGATCAATATTGTGATCTTAAGAGGGCTGAACTGACAATGCTAAGGCAACGAGCTAAGATCAAACACTTGCAACTCTCAGATTGCTCCTCTAAGTACTTCTATGCAAAAAATTCTGAAAGGAAGCAACAGCAGATGATTGGTTCTATCATTTCTCATACTGGGGTTTTGAAAACTAATATGGAAGGGGTTTCGGTTGCATTTCAGGACTACTATGCTTCCCCTCTTGGTACATCCAAACCAACTCATGGTCTGTTCCCTGATCAGACAGTAATTTCTGGTGATATGTGCAGAATGCTCATTCAGCCTATTCTTCCTGAGGAAATAAAGGAGGCAGTGTTCTCTATGGACTCAGAAAGCAGCCCTGGGATAGATGAATTCTCTGCAGGTTTTTAAAAAGCTTCATGGCATCTTATTGAGAAGGACTTCTGCTCTGCTGTGCTAAGTTTCTTTAAAACTAGAAAGATGCCAAAACAGGCTAATTCTACTGTGATTTCCCTAATTCCTAAGACGAAGAATGCTAGCTCTGTAATGGAGTATAGGCCTATATCCTGTTGCACAGTCTTCTACAAAACCGTCTCCAAGATCGTGGCAAACAGACTAAAAATCATTCTCCCCTCTATAATAGGAGATGAACAAGCGGCTTTCATATCTGGGAGGAGCATCTTTGATAATACTCTCCTTACTCAGGCTCTTGTTAAAGGGTATACTAGGAAGTTTTTAACTCCTAGATGCCTAATTAAAGTGGACATTCGTAAGGCCTTTGATTCTTTTCAGTGGAGTTTCATTGTGAAAATGCTAGCAATTTTTGGTCTGCCCTCCATTTTTGCTGAGTGAATCATGGGATGTATTACATCTCCATGGTATTCTTTTAAAATTAATGGGCAAGTTACTGGGTTTCTTTAAGGTAAGAGTGGGATAAGACAAGGGGATCCTCTTTCCCCTTATCTTCTTGTCATGAGTATGGAGATTTTATCAAAATCTCTTAGGGTAATGTGTAAGAAACTTCAGGTGTCCTATCACCCAAAATGTTGCAAAATTATGTTGACACATTTAACATTTGTAGATGACTTGATGATTTTTGTTAGAGGTGATGTTCCCTCTGTGATTGCAGTGAAAGAGGCTCTGGATTCTTTTGCAAGGCTTTCAGGTTTACATGCCAACATTGACAAGACATGCATTTATTTTGGAGGAGTAATGCCTAAGGTACAGCAGGAGATTATTGCTCAAACTGGTTTCTCTATGGGGGCTTTTCCTTTCAGATATCTGGGAATACCTTTAACTGAGGATAGGATGAATGTAACTATGTTTGATTCTATGTTGCTCAAGATTCAGAATCATGTTCAACATTGGTCCACCAATTTTCTCTCTTATGCTAGTAAGGCACAGCTCTTGAATTCTGTTCTCTTTGGGATTGAGAATTACTGGTGTTCAAGTGTTCTCCTTCTTAAATCTGTGGTGAAGAATGTGAATAGGATGAGTAAGAATTTCTTTTGGGTGTATTCATGAAGGTGAGTCTAGGCTGATCTTCAAAAAATGGAGTGAGATCTGTTCTCCTTGGGATGCAGGAGGCTTCAATGTCAAGGATATAGAAGCTTGGAATGTTGCCCTCTTAACTAAATGGATTTGGTTATTTACTCAACAGTCTGACAATGTTTGGTTAAACTGGTGTAGAGCTTATATTTTGGAGGGGAATTCAATATGGAATATCCCTCAAAAGGAATTTTTTCCTGCTGGATTGAAGGGGATGCTTACTGTCAGGAATAAGCTGATCCTGTTGACTGGTTCCTCTACTCAGGCTCAGATTGAGTTGGAGAAGTGCTATGTGGGTGGAAAGTTTCGAGTTTCATTGGCCTATAGATTGTTTAGAAGTTCGGAGAGGAAATCCTGGTGTAGGTGTCTAAAAAACCCTTCTACTCTCCCTAGCCATAAGATCCTCCTTTCTATGGCTAGACAAGGGAAACTGGCAACTGTGGATCAGCTATGCAAGAGAGGATTGCAGATTGTTAACAGGTGCAGTTTGTGTAAGGGGCCCCTGGAAGATCATGCTCACCTTTTTTTCACTTGCCCATTCTCTAAACAGATTTGGACAGCTATTCTAGATTGGATGCAGATTACCGGTAAGGAATTCTTATTAAAAAGCATCTTTAAATGGATGTGTTCACCAAAGAAGAGGAGACACTAGAAGATAGCCTGGTTGAAGGCAAGCATAGCAGCAGCGGTGTTTTTAATCTGGAAGGAAAGGATTAAGAGGATATTCACAGGCAAAGAGTCTAGCATTGACAGTATAGTAGTTCACATCAAATTCCTTGTATCTGTTGGTTTTTGTAAAGTCTCTAAGGCTAAGCATAGTCGCATTTTGGAGAGTCTAGGTTCTTTGAATGCTCTTGCATTCTAAGTGTGATAGATCTTTTTGCATCAAAACATTGTAATTTCACTCATATTGAATAAAATGATAATCTTTCCTACAAAATAAAAAAAAAAAAAAAAATAATAATAATAATAATAAATAATAATAATAATAATAATAATAATAATAATAATAATAATAATAATAATAATAATAATAATAATAATAATAATAATTCTTTTGCTCTGCGCACTTGCCCCCCTTCGGTTTTTGGTTCGGCTAAGATTTCCTTCGATGCTGCTCTGCGGTCTAGCTTGGAGCGCATTGTGACCGCGTCCGGCCCCGGGTTTGGGGACTGGCAGTGGCGTCTTTCCACACTACCCTTCCACTTTGGAGGGCTTGGTGTGTATTGTGTTTTGGATGTTCTGCATTATGCCTTTTTGGCTTCTTGCCTTCAGTCCTCTGAGTTGCAGGCTATGCTCCTTCGGCCTTCAGCTATCTTAGCTCCTGGGCCAACCTTTGATGCGGCCTTGGCTCTGTTTAATGAGTCCACCGGTTCCGACCTTTCCCGTGATACTAGTGAGATCGCTGCCCCCAAACTCATGAAGAAATTGGCAGATATATATTTCACGAAGATTGCTGCTTCGGTAGAATCGGATTTCTTATTGACTCAGCGACAGGTTGTGCTATGGAAGTCTCTGCAGGGTGGTCATACGTCTGATTGGCTTCGCGCAGTACCTATCTCCGGTTTGGGGCAGACCATGAATGGGAGGACTTACCGCTCTGTGCGTAGCTATCGGCTAGGCATCCCTTTGTTCTCGATACCTAGACCTTGCCCCGCCTGTTCCCGAGTGTTTGTTGGCGATATTTTTGGAGATCATGCTGTGTCGTGTACTGGTACCGTTGGTATTAAGCATAGATATAACCTGGTTCGCGACACCCTTTGAGATATCTGCTTCCGATCTGGTATTTCTGTTGGTAAGGAGATGGATGTCGGTTTGATTGATGGGCACGACAAGCCCCTACGCCCGGCGGATTTGATTCTTTATTCCTGGGATAGGGGGCGTGATGTGTGTGTCGATCTGACGGGGTCGTCCCCATTGACTCAGTCTGCGATGGCTGATTTTCTGCCTGATCGTGCGGTCGCTGATGTTGTTCAGCATAAGTGCGCCAAGTACGGAGATTTGTGCACCAAGACTGGTTATGGGTTCCTGCCTTTCTTCTTTTCTTCTCTTGAGGAGCTTGACGCAGAGGCTGTTGCGTTGCTCAAGCGGATTCAAAAATTTTCTATCTGTCAGGACGCAGGGGCACGTGCAGCTGCTTTTATTTTTACTAGACTTAGCTTTGCTATTGCTAAGAGAGTGGGTCCAGATAGTATCTCGGCTACCCACTAACTTCTTGTAATTTGTTTCGTTATTAATACAAGTTCGGTTTTTATAAAAAATAAAAATAAATAATATTAATAATAATAATAATAATAATAATAATAACAATAATAATGATAATAATAACAATGATAATAATAATAATAATAATATAATAATAATAATAATAATAATTTTAACTCAGTCCGGGCTCTCTGATTTCGCGCCAGGCCGTGCTGTGGGTGACGCTGCCCAGCGCAAATGCGTTAAGTACAGGGACCTATGCTCGGGGCTTGGGTATGAGTTTTTGCCTTTTTCCTTTTCCTCGTTGGGGGAATTGGAGGCGGATTCTATCGGCTTACTTAAGAGGATTCAAAAAATTTCGGTAGCACAGGATGCCGGAGCCCGCGCTGCTCCTTTTATTTTTACCAGACTTAGCTTCGCTATAGCTAAGGGGGTGGGGGCCCAGATTGTATCTCGGTTACCCACCAATTTTTTGTAAACTGCTGTTTGATTCATCTATAATAATAATAATAATAATAATAATAATAATAATAATTATTATTATTATTATAAAAATAATAATAATAATAATAATAATAATAATAATAATAATAATAACAATAATAATAATACGCGAAGTGAGATAAACAGTTTCTCTCTCTAGAATTTCCTCTCTAAACTGCGATTCTGTTACGTGCTTTTGAAGCTCTTCTCCCATGGCTTCCGAAGTGAAGCGTGGGCCTGGATGGCCTCCTAAGAAGTCACAAACCTCGATTCCTCCTCGTATTTAGGCTGAAACTCGAGAAGCAGGTCTGCAGGAGAAGAATGATCAGAGCTCTTCGTAAACCCGAACTGTTAACGACGTAATTCTTGATGCTATGGCTGATTCTGGTATAATTTCCTCTAAAAAACATTCTCATACTGATAATGACGTGATTTTAGCCATGGCTTCTTCTGGTATAATTGTTTCTCCTACTTCTGATTCTAACACTACTGATGAGGAAATTCCTGTTAATACTGTTACTGATGTGGTTCCACCCATTAAAACCCCTGTTTTGCCTAATCCCATCATTAAAACTGGTTGGAACAAGGTTGCTAAGAATCCAAATGTAATGGGAATGAACTTGTACTTCTGTCAACAATCTTCTGATGCTTCGGAAGTTGATATTGATGTGTCTGATTTTTCTGATGAGCTAAAACTTTGGGACCATACGTTAATGGGGAATGTGATAGGTTCAAAACCCACTATTGTAGTAATCAGGAAGTTTGTGAAGGATAATTGGAGTCATGCTGATTCCCCCATTGTCCAATACTATAGGAAGGGATGGTTTCCTTTCGATTTAAATCTAAGAGTGACATGGATGAAGTGTTGAGGAGGGGTCCATCGAAAATTGGGGTTTTCACTCTTATTCTTAAAGAATGGTCTCCCTCCTTTTCTATTGAAATGGACAGAATTACTATTGTTCCTATTTGGATTCTGTTCCCCGACTTAGATCCATTTCTATGGTCTGATGTGGTGCTTAGCAAATTGGCTAGTAAAGTGGGAAAACCCCTTTGTGCTGACTTAGCTACTACAACTAAGGCTAAGCTTGGGTTTGCTAGAGTACTGGTTGAAGCTGATGTCTCAAAAGAGCTTCCTGATCATGTCATCATGAATACACCCTACTGTGATCATTCTGTGCAGAACATTAAAAATGAATGGATCCCTTACTTCTGTAAAGGATGTGGTAAGCTTGGGCATACTATCTCTTCTTGTAAATGGGAGAAGAAGAAGTTGGCTGCAGCTGCCAAGGTGGATGAGTTGAAAAAGGGGCTAGGTGGTACCTCAGAACACAGTGGAGAAAGTAGGGCTGGCAATGAGGACTCTGGATGCCTGGGGGATCAGAGAATTCCTCAGCCAGACCTGAAATCTTCCACTGATGTTGCTGTAACGCACTCAGGATCCCCTTCATCTTTAGAACAGGAATTTAAACCTGTATCTAGGAAGAAGTCTTCTTCCAATAAAATCATTAAGGAAGTTGAATTTGAACCCATGCCTTTAAGAAATGCTTTCAATAGCTTTTCTAAGCCTCTAAGGGGCAATTCTGATGAGATACTAGGTGCTGGGTTAGAAGGGTTAGTGCATAGCACTGATGCCTCACCTGTAAGTCATCAAGAATGTATAGTGGAAACTCTAGATTGGGAGCCCATTCCTCCTGACAAATGAAGATTTCTTCTTGGAATGTGAGAGGGTTCAATGACACAGTTAAGAATAGTGAAGTTAAGCAACATTTTTGGAAAAATAAATTGGATATTTTGGTGGTTTTGGAAACTAGAGTTAAAGCAAATAAAGCTGATAAGCTCATTAGGAATTCCTTTAATAATCTAGTGGTGGTCACTAATTATGATTTCCACTATAATGGTAGGATCTGGATTATCTACAATCCAAGAACTGTGGTTTTTACGGTGATTTTGAAGGCATCCCAGCACATTACAGAAACTTTCCAACATTTTGAAACTAATAACACCTTCTTGATGAGTGCAGTTTATGCTTTCAATGAAGGGAAGCTTAGAATACCTCTTTGGGAGGATCTTAAATCTCTAACTACTCATTTGCCTTGGTTGGTTCTTGGTGATTTTAATGTCATAAGGACACCTGAGGAAAAGTTGGGAGCTAACCCTCCTTCTCTAAGAGATATGTGGGACTTTAATAACTGTCTGCTCAGCTGCCAGTTAGAGGATGTGTCTAATGCTGCTAATTGTCTTACTTGGACAAATAAGCATGATCCTGAAACTAGGGTGTGGTCTAAGCTTGACCGAGCTGTTTCTAATCCAGCTTCGAATTTGCTTTTTCCTTCTGCATTTGTGGTTTATGGGGAGCCTGGTGTTTCTGATCACTCTTCTATCATAGTCCATGCTTCTGTTGATATTAAAGTCAGCAAGAAGTTTAGCTATCTGAATTGTTGGGCTTCTTATTCTGATTTTCTTTCTGTGGTTCAGCAAGCTTGGAGGTCTAGGGTTTCTGGATCTCCAATGTACTGCTTGTTTCAGAAATTGAAAAAGGTTAAAAATGCTCTTAGAGCTTTTCATAAGCTTCATTTTTTAGACATTTCATCTCAGGTATCTGCTACTAAGGATGAGCTTATTAAATGTCAAGGTTTGCTTAAGCTTCAGCCTTTCTCTGCCCCTCTAATGATTGAGGAAAAGAAACTCACTGAAAAATATTTAGAGCAAAAGAATGCTGAGCTAAGCATCTTACAGCAGAGGGCTAAAGTCAAACACATTCAACTTGCTGACTGCTCATCTAAATACTTTTATTCTAAATTGGCTGAGAGAAGGAGTCAACAGGTGTTGGGGGCTATCAAAGATGCTTCTGGTGATCTTAGGACTGGTCCTGAGGCAGTGACTGCTGCTTTTCAAGAATACTACGCTAATCTTTTGGGCAAGAGTAGGCCAGTTTTTGGTAATATTAAACCTGGTTCTCTTCCTGATGTAACTTGTGATTTTCTTACTAAGCCTTTTACATCTGAGGAGATTAAAGCTGCCATTTTTAGCATGGATCCAAATAGCAGTCCTGGAATTGATGGCTTTTTAGCTGGATTTTATAAGGCTGCTTGGTCTATTGTGGGGAATGATGTATGTAAGTGATAAGTGTAGTTTGTAGTGCCTATTTGTAGTGTTTTGGTCCCATTTTCCTTGTAGAATCGCTCCTTGGGAGCGATTTATGGGCTTCTTATGCTTCCTTTAGTTCGTTTCAGGTTCCCGAGACCGATTTGGAAGAGTTGGAGCGATTCCGACTCTATACATACACATTTTGGAGCCAACGGAGTAGAGGAACGATGACTCGATGCCTTGGAATCGACCCCGAGACCTCGGGACCCAATCCCGAGCCTCCGAGACCCGATCCCAAGTCCCGAGAACCGACGGGAAGGCCATGAGAAGCAAGGAGGGACCAAATAGCTCTTAAGGGAGGCCTACAAAGACCCATCCCATTCGGGATGGCCTCATCCCGATCGGGAAGGTGGCGTCCCGACCGGGACCGACCTCGTCCCGACCGGGACCACCCCGTCTCGGCCGGGACGGGCCTGCTGCTGCACGCCTTGCTTTCTTTTCTTCTCCTTTCATTCTTAAACCCTATATATACCCTTCCCTTGTTATGTAAAGCATATACACTTCATTAGAAAAAAAACCCTAGACTACTTTAGGTTAGATTAGATTAGATTAGGGTAGATTAGTCGGTAATTAGTCTTTAATCTTAGTTTAATCTTGTATTATTGGATCTCTTGAAGAATCTATCAAGCATGACAACCTTGGTGGAATTATTTGGGTTTTCTTCTATACAAGTGTTCTCCTTTTCATCCTTTGTAGTTGGTATAATCTTTCCCTTCTCTTTTCCTTTAATCTTTCATGTTTAATCTCCCAAGTTTTAATCTTTGATTGTTATGTTCTTAGTTCATTGTTATTGCTAGTTTGTTTATGTATGTTTTGATGTTTGTGTTGATTCTTCTTATTCTTGTTAGTTATAGTTTGATTATGCTAGAGTAGTGTTCTTGCTAGAGTTAGTAGGGTGATTAGGGTGTTGATTGAATGATTAATGGATTGTTAGAGATGTTGGTGGAAGATTTGGGTTTCCTCTTGGTTTGGTGCATATCACATGTTTGTTGAAATGCTTGATTGACTAGTAGATGCATATACTTGTTTTTCTTGCCTTTCTCTTGTGGGTGATAGTTTGTTTGTGGGTTCGGTTTCCTCCACTAAGTTGCGAGACCCCAGTGAGGACGACCCCTAGGTCTATCTAAGTAGCGAGAGCCCGGGTTCGACCTAGGCCACCATAGCGCGCTAGAACCCCGTTTGTCATGTGTGTCGCCAAGATGGGTTCTAGGATGAACCTCTAGGTAGGTCTAAGTTGCGAGAGCCCGGACCAACCTAGATTACCCTACTACCTCCTTCACTCTAGTTCTCACTTGACCATTCTGTTACCCCTTTGACCCCGACCTAATCCTAGCCCGTTTTCCTTAGTTGTTTCTCCTTAGCCTTAGTCATAGTCTAGTTTTCTCCCCTCCTTATCATTCTCTAGTTTAGCTCGTTTACTTAGTCTAGTATTTCGGCCGACCTAGTCTAGGCTATACATTACCGTCCCCGTGGATTCGACCCGACTTGCCCTATCTACCGTAGGAATAGCCGGTTATATTATTGACGGTTGGGATTCACGACAAATCCCTCCCATCAATTTGGCGTCGTTGCCGGGGACGGTGCTAGTTTGGACTTTGTCTTCCTATTTGCTTGGCTTAGTCTTTGTGTTTGTGTTTTCCTTTTTCTTTTTGTTACTTTGCTTCTTGTGTGTGTGTAGTTTATTTCTCTCTTGTCTAGTGCCCAAAAAGCACTAGGCTTCTCACGTTTGTTCTTAGTCTATAGTCTGTGCTTAGAGGTGGTTATTATCTTCTTCTTGCAACTCAGAGCCGCTTAAACGGACGGTTGTTAGAATGAGTGGTTTTCAACCGGGTATGAGCTACGATTTTCGAGCGAGCATGGGGTTTGATCTAAACTCCCCACATATGGAAGCCGATATGAGCTACCCCTCTTCTTCTATGAACCAAGGGTATGACATGACGTCCCCCTACCACTATCAAGGTTCTTGGGGTAATCAAGACGGGTATGATCTTCAAGATTATGGAAATGGCTACCAACAAGTGAATGACTATCACTCCTACGACCATGGTGGCTATTACTCGAGCTATGATTGTGAACCCACCATGTTCAATCAAGATTCACCGTATGGAAGCCAATTTCCCCAAAACCCACCATATTACCCTACACCCCAACCACAATATGAACCCCATGACCCACAATACTACCAATCACCCCAACCTTGCTACCAACAATATGATGCCCCACCCTTTGGGCATCATCAAGATTATCAAGGAGCTTTACAAGACCCCAATGATCACCAATTGCCCGACACGGAGGCATTTCAATCGCTTCTTCAATTGCAAAAGAGCAACCAAGAAATGGCCACCCAAATTCAAAAACAACAAAATGAATTGTGGGTCCAACTTCGAAGGGCAAACGAGGCGAGGAATCTCAACTAAATCCATTAGTGGTTCAAACCGTAATGTCTTTATCCCGAGCATCATATTTAGATGGAGGGTGCCCACTTGAAAGAGAGGAGCAACCTAATTACGAAGCCGCCGATGTAGTTCCCTTTGATAGAGAGATTTGCTTTGAAGAACCTCAATCGTCTACCCAAAAAGAGACGAATGAAGAGATAACCCTTGTTGAAGGCAACATTGGTGAGGAATTGGAGGAGGATAGTGAGTGGGATGGTTTGGTGGAGTTTGTAGAGTCGTTGGGTGAAATTGTTAGTCTCGAGTTGCCCTTGTGCGATAATTTGGACAAGCATCAAGAGCCCCTAGCTAGTGAACCAAGCAATGACTTGAAGGAGATTGAAACCGCCGGTAGAAGTATCGATCCTCTCCTCCAAGATGATGTGGGGCCGAGTGATGAAGATGGGGAACCACAACTTGAGGAAAGTGTGGGGGTGTGCAACAATGAAATGGGGCCAAAGCCGCTTTTTATGCCTTGTTTCTTCGAGATGAAGCTTGCTTGTGATTGGAGGCAATGCTTAGGGAGGAAGAGGTCGGTGAAGCTCATAGGATGGATAGACCCCAGAGACAACTGTGAAGATGATTTTGGGTCTTTGGATTCCTACTTCTTGCGTCCTCCTTGGAGGCCGTGGAGGTCGGTTAAGCTCGAGCGCTTCTTGGGCCTTCACTATGATGTCGGTAGCGCGTTCGACTTTCTCCTCCATGCCCTTGAGGGCTATGGTTGAATAATGGAGCCCACCATCCTAGGTTTGACGGAGTTCCTAAAGAACCGTCATGTTGTATATTCCCCTCTCCTCTTATTTAGAATACTTGTGCTTGTATTTATGATTTTTGTTTCTTGGACTCTTTTGTTTTTGTGGGATTCTTGTAAATGTTTTGGTATTTTGATGAGCGATGTGAGGGAGTGAATTTGATGTGTACTTTGAGTATATTGTGATAGGTGAAGTGAAGGTGACTCCTAGAAAGGAGTGGTTGATGATGGAGTTTGGTTTGCGAGCGAGGAAGTCGGTTTTTGAAGCTTATGATAAGCTTTTGGGCTTGGGGAAGCAAAGAAAACTCATCCCGACCGGGAAGGAAGAGGAATCCCGACCGGGAAGGAGCCATCCCGATCGGGATGAAGGTGCAAAAATTCGGACTCACTGGAGTGCATTCCCGACCGGGACGAGAGCTTCCCGATTGGGAAGGGTTTATCAACCCGATCGGGACCATCCATCCCGACCGGGATGGTCCCCTTTCTCCCATTTGAGCCTTTTTCTTGGGCGCTTGACTCCGCCCATCCATTATACCCCCTCCCAACCTCCCTACTCCTCCTTGTTCCTATCATATGACCCATACACCTCACTTTACACCGAGATTCACATCAAATCCCACCCCCTCGCACCATTACTACCTCTACCATGCGGTTCTATCAAGCTTGAAGCGGGATATCAAAGATGACGACAAGCAAGTGCCTATATTGATCTATGAGACGATGGAGAGAGTGAGTTTCTAACCTATGGTACGGCAACTATCCTTTCTTTTCCGTTTTTGTTGTTGCTTGTTTTCCTTTGTTTATTCCCTTCCCCTTGTACACTTTCGTGTCTTGATGTCATGGTGGCCTTCAAGGCCTCGGTAGTTGTTGCTCCCGACTCTCGATGATGTGACTACATCGAGAGTCATTTCAAAATCCAAATTTTTACAAGATTTTCACTTTCTTTTTGAGGATTTAGTCGGATTTAGGCGGAATCCGGGCTAGGTGACTTGGTTACACCTAGCCCTCCCCTCCCATTTCCTTTTATTTCCTTCTTTTATTTCTTCCCCCATCCATATCTTTTTCTCGTCTCGGCCCATGGTGACTTGACTACACCCCGGCCGGACACCTTCTACCGTTTTCTTCACCTTATTTTTGATTTTTAGTTTTATTTTCGTAGTTTCTTTTTCTTTCTTTTGTCTCTCCGCATCCTACGATCGAGCATGAGGACATGGCTCGATTTAAGTGTGGGGGAGCGATATTCTAGTATAGTTTAGTCTATTTTCTTAGTTTTTCCGAAAAAAATCTTAAAAATCCCTAAAAATTTGAAAAAAATTCACAAAAATCGAAAAGATTTTTCTTTTGTGTGTTTTCCTTTTGTGTCTTTGTGTCGTGTTGTTTGTTTTGTGTGTGTTTGCCTCCCCTTTTCCTTATAGGTTGCTTAATCACCGTTAATTTTGGAAAGCTTTGAAGACATCCGGTAACATCTTCTATCCCTTTTTCCCCTCTTTATTTCTTGTGAAGTTTGGAGAAAGTTGTGTTGAGGTGTGCTCGGGTGGAGCTTGTACATACTTGCGGTTGATTTGGTGATTTGTTTGGAAGCTAGGAGTGGTGTTTGTGTTATGTATGTGTTCATTTTGCGTTGTTCTTGTTTTGTTGCTTTTGTTTTTTTTCTTTCGTTTTCGTTGGGTCTTTGTTTTGTGTTTTGTTGTGTGTCTTGTGTGTAAATGGTTTTCGAAAACCCGGTTTAGAGGCTAGAGTGTGAGTGCTTACTTTCCCCTCCTAGTAGTATAAATCTAGTCTTGGGCTTTACTCTAGTAGAATGACCCTAAATCAATGATTTCGTTGGTCCTTTACCTTGAGTCCACCTAGCTTACTAGGGATTTACTATGGGATTTGCACTTTTGACCATTATGACCACCCACGGTGTGAAAAGGCCTTGGTTACCGAGTCTCGTCCCTTAGGTGACCGTGTCTAGGATTGTTTGATTAGTCCAAGTTCTCCACTTTTTGTGGGTTTGAAGGGAAATCGCGACCCCCGACATACCCATTACCCTACCTTCCTCACATACACACACAATAAAATGCAATTTGTTGATTCTCTCTTTCTTGATTATCGAGAAATTCCAAAAAGCCAAATCTTGCCAAAAAAAGGGCAAAGAAAAGAAAAGAAAGAAAAATGAAAGAAAGAAAAGAATGAAGAGAAAGAAAAGGCACAAAAGCCAAAAAGAAAATAGAAAAGAAAAAAAAGAAATGGCATGGCAACAACCAAATCAAAATGTCGAAAAGAAAGAAAATGCTAAAAGAAAACCCGTCTCACAAAAAGAAATCCCCACAAAAATAAGCCTTTTTCATACTTTTGCCGTGAAGAGCCTACCAAAGGACCGAGTCCCGAGGAAGGATGATAGCGGCATTAGTCGGTCTTCCCTCATTTTGCACGTTTTCCACCTTTTTACTTGGACTAGTTAGGCGGTCTTGGACATGGGACGACCCTCTTGGCTCACGCTAAAGGGGGCAAGGTCTCACTTACCTACAGTGTCGACTAACACCGTGGTTCTTCACTTTTCCACTCCGCCGATCGTCCCGTAGTACGTTTTTAGAAAGTTAGAAGGACCTAGGTAAGTTACCAACGTTTTTGTTGCTTTATCGTCATACTATTAGGGTTTAGTTCACCTTGGTATGTATGTCTAGCTTGGGAACGTTGTCACTTGCCTCGATTCCTAAATCGGCGCTTCTTTCACCGCTTTTAGAGGGAAGCGGTATTTCTTTTGTTTTGGGTGCAACCGATTACGAGTTTGTTTGTGTGTTTGTTTATTTGTGTGTTTGGTGTCCGGTTGCATCCGCGGTTTTGTCGCAAGACCCAACTTGCCTTGCGGAGTGCACTTTTCCTCAAAGTGCACTCGCGTGAGTTGAAGGGGCGTAGGGTGCGCTAATACCCATTCGGCTAGTATAGTAGTTAGTTTGTGCTTACTCGAGGGCGAGTAAGGGTTAAGTGTGGGGGAGTTGATAAGTGTAGTTTGTAGTGCCTATTTGTAGTGCTTTGGTCCCATTTGCTTTGTAGAATCGCTCCTTGGGAGCGATTTATGGGCTTCTTATGCTTCCTTTAGTTTGTTTCAGGTTCCCGAGACCGATTTGGAAGAGTTGGAGCCTTGGAATCGACCCCGAGACCTCGGGACCCGATTCCGAGCCTCCGAGACCCGATCCCGAGTCCCGAGAATCGACGGGAAGGCCATGAGAAGCAAGGAGGGACCAAAGAGCTCTTAAGGGAGGCCTACAAAGACCCATCCCGTTCGGGATGGCCTCATCCCGTTCGGGATGAAGTGAGCATGAAGTGCGGCTACTGTGAGCCCATCCCGATAGGGAAGGTGGCGTCCCGACCGGGACCGACCTCGTCCCGACCGGGACCACCCCGTCTCGGCCGGGACGGGCCTGCTGCTGCACGCCTTGCTTTCTTTTCTTCTCCTTTCATTCTTAAACCCTATATATACCCTTCCCTTGTTATGTAAAGCATATACACTTCATTAGACAAAAAACCCTAGACTACTTTAGGTTAGATTAGATTAGATTAGATTAGATTAGGGTAGATTAGTCGGTAATTAGTCTTTAATCTTAGTTTAATCTTGTATTATTGGATCTCTTGAAGAATCAATCAAGCATGACAACCTTGAGGGAATTATTTGGGTTTTCTTCTATACAAGTGTTCTCCTTTTCATCCTTTGTAGTTGGTATAATCTTTCCCTTCTCTTTTCCTTTAATCTTTCATGTTTAATCTCCCAAGTTTTAATCTTTGATTGTTATGTTCTTAGTTCATTGTTATTGCTAGTTTGTTTATGTATGTTTTGATGTTTGTGTTGATTCTTCTTATTCTTGTTAGTTATAGTTTGATTATGCTAGATTAGTGTTCTTGCTAGGGTTAGTAGGGTGATTAGGGTGTTGATTGAATGATTAATGGATTGTTAGAGATATTGGTGGAAGATTGGGTTTCCTCTTGGTTTGGTGCACATCACATGTTTGTTGAAATGCTTGATTGACTAGTAGATGCATATACTTGTTTTTCTTGCCTTTCTCTTGTGGGTGATAGTTTGTTTGTGGGTTCGGTTCCCTCACTAAGTTGCGAGAGCCCGGTGAGGACGACCCCTAGGTCTATCTAAGTAGCGAGAGCCCGGATTCGACCTAGGCCACCATAGCGCGCTAGAACCCCGTTTGTCATGTGTGTCGCCAAGATGGGTTCTAGGATGAACCTCTAGGTAGGTCTAAGTTGCGAGAGCCCGGACCAACCTAGATTAACCTACTACCTCCTTCATTCTAGTTCTCCCTTGACCATTCCGTTACCCCTTTGACCCCGACCTAATCCTAGCCCGTTTTCCTTAGTTGTTTCTCCTTAGCCTTAGTCATAGTCTAGTTTTCTCCCCTCCTTATCATTCTCTAGTTTAGCTCGTTGACTTAGTCTAGTATTTGGGCCGACCTAGTCTAGGCTATACATTACCATCCCCGTGGATTCGACCCGACTTGCCCTATCTACCGTAGGAATAGTCGGTTATATTATTGACGGTTGGGATTCGCGACAAATCCCTCCTATCAGTAAGGCTGTTCAAAGTTTCTTCAAAACAGGTACAATGCCTTAGCAAGCTAATTCTACTTTGGTTACATTAATACCTAAGAGAAAAGAGGCTAGCTCTGTAATGGAATTTCGTCCAATTTCCTGTTGCACAGTCATCTATAAGGCTATTTGTAAACTGATTGCAACTAGACTGAAACATATTCTTCCTGATTTGATTGGAGAGGAACAAGCAGCATTTATTGAAGGCAGGAATATCTTTGACAATACTTTACTATCTCAGGCTCTTGTAAAGTGTTATGGAAGGAAGTTTCTTACTCCTAGATGTCTAGTAAAAGTAGACATTAGGAAGGCATTTGACTCTCTTCAATGGGAGTTTATTGCTAAAATGTTGAATGCTTTTGGCTTCCCTTTGAACTTCATTAAATGGATAATGGGATGCATAAGCAATACTTGGTACTCTTTCAATATTAATGGAGGTATTTCTGGGTATTTTCAAGGGAGGAGTGGGATCAGGCAAGGAGATCCTTTATCTCCCTACCTGTTTGTTTTGAGCATGGAGATTCTTTCCAAAGACCTGCGAACCTTATGCAAGCAAGAGCAGGTTTCTTTCCAGCCTAAATGCTGTAAATTGCACCTTACTCATCTAACCTTTGCAGATGATCTTATGATATTTACTCGAGGAGATGTGCCATAAGTTGTGGCTGTCCAGACATGCCTTAAAAAATTTGCAGACTTATCTGGCCTACATGCAAATGTTGATAAAACTTCCATTTACTTTGGAGGAGTTGGGGTGGAGATTCAAGAAGAAATATTAAAGGCTACTGGATTCTCTAAGGGCATGTTTCCCTTTAGATATCTTGGGATTCCCTTGTCTGATGCTAGGCTAACCATTGACATGTTTGACTCACTGATTCTCAAAATACAACATGTTGTCTACCACTGGTCTACTAAATTTTTATCATATGCAGGGAAGTCTCAACTTATCAGTTCTGTTCTTTTTGGAATTGAGAATTTTTGGTGCTCT